>JAUMIR010000010.1:11595000-14095000 GCA_030847615.1 Gambelia wislizenii | reverse complement strand
ATGATGATTATATAATTACCCAGCTTTTTCTCAAAATTGGGACTGAAGTTGACTCAAAATTAGGACTCATGCTATTAGTCAGCATGGAGAATCATCACATTTCTTAATTTCATTGTCAGGCAATACTGTTTTTAAGACAAACCTAAAGCCTACAAAATTTGGCCAAATATTAGCAATGGAAGCCAATATTTTCTGTCAAAAGGAGTGCACGTGCATGTTCTCGTGAGAAGAGGATACAGGAAATCATAGAAATTGCACCAAGAAAAGAAGAAAAGTTTGTTGGGCCCTATAATGATCTGTATGTGCACATACAATATTGGATTGTGCCCTTGCTTTAAAAAACTCTTTTAAAATGAGGTGTAGCAGAGGTTTATAACTTACAGAGGTTTACCCCCTTAGTGAGAACTAGTGCTATGGTCTTGAGGGGAGCAGCACTAATATATAGCAACTGGGGATATGAATGTGCAGCCTTAAAAGAGAATCCAGAAGCAGTGGGGAGAAAAAGCTTCAGGCCCTCAACCCCCCCCCCCCAAAAAAAGATAATCAGCACTGTTGCTGACTCATGCTAGAGGGCATGGCACCTATTTCCATAAGGACTTCTCATCCATTGAGCTGTATTTTGTGCATGGAAATCTTTGCATGTTATTTTTACTTTTTGGCAGTGCTTGGAAAAGTTATTTTTTATTTTTTATTTTTGGACTACAACTCTCAGACCTTCCAGCCAGCATGGCCACTGGCTCTGCTTTGGGGCATTTTGAAGCAAGACATCAAAAAATGGTATCTCAATGCAACCCACCAGCCTGTCACAATTTCCCAATTTTGTTCTTATTTAGCAGAAGGCCCATGAAAGCAAATAGCAACTGTGTTGAGTTTTGAATGGGGTTTGTGTAGGAGATATGTACACCATGGATGAGACCTCTTGGATTCTTATTCCATCACACTGAATGGCATCCAAAATTTGCAACCTGACATGATAGTCCTATATTGCCTCCTAATAAGGCCACCACTGGATAGCAAAAAGAAAAGGAAAACAAAGTTTGGTACCTAACATAATGTGTTTGGGTTTGGCTTCATTTTGATCACAGATGTCTCTCAACAGCCTTGGTATCTAAAGAGTGAAGTACCCCATTCATTTGTTCTTTCATTCATTTAGACAATTCATGGCCTTTGAGATGATTGGTTAACCTTTTCACACATGGCCAATATTGCTACAAAGGATTAAAGCGTTTCCATTCTATGTACATTCAGGACCAAATAAACTATCGCTCAAGGGGAACCTAAAGGAGTGAAAAGAATTTTTGTCTTGAAATGTATAAAAAGTCCAGCCCATCTCCAGTCTGCCTTTGCTTAATTAACTTAATTACCTATATTTTGTACAAGAGTGATTTCACTTTGTGATACATGTTAGAAAATGTTGCCTGTGGCTCTTTTGATGATCTCTTCCTTTTAACAACCAACATAGGACATGGTTGGGCTTTTCAATTCAGTTAAAGCTGAAGGTGCGTGATTTACTTGTCCCTTTTCAATATGGTCTCCAGACAGCTTCATCCATTCTCCCGGTAGTTGTCATGGCTGTAGGTGAGTTACTGTGGCTACCATCTGCCTCAACACCGTCATTTTGATTGGTGAGGCTGGGATTGATCAAGTTGTTTCCAGCTGATGCACCTGGGCAAGAGGGAAGCATTCTGGTTGGTGAGCGCTCTCCCCCTGCCACCATGGAGAATTGATATGACCCGGATGATGTACCATAGTACAAGTGGTAAGGAGAAGGGTTGGTCTGGAAAGCTCCACTCTGGTTTTGGGTAGAGCTGGGGTATGGTGGGGGAAGGTATGTATGGTGGAACCGTGTGGTGGTGGGCATGCTGGTCATGCTGATGCCGCCAATCCCAGTGGCAGAAGGTGTGGCTGTGTATTGAAAGGCCGCTGACACTGCACCAGGGTAATGCATCCTTGGGTCTGAAAACCTGGTTTCGGTGAAGCCTGGCAATGCTGAAAACGACCGGTCAAACTGGCGCGGATCAGAGAATGGACTCAATTCCGATGTGCCTAGTTGGGGGTGGTGGTTGTGGGAACAGAACAGAGACAGGTAGAGAGAAAATAAGTTATTGCAGGTTGGAATTTTTAGCCTCGGTAGTATATGGCATGAGTCAATGCAAGTAATAAAGACAGTGATCTAAATTACACCTAGTCCCACCTAAGGTTGAATCAAGTCACTTATATAAGTTCCATTGATTCAATGGGTCAGCTTCACCTTGGACTAAATCCGAATTAGCAGATCTATTATAAGTTGTTTCATTTCAAGTTAACAAGTTGGAATGACAAGAAAATTCTCCACTGTGGAATGCTTCTATTTAGTGTTCTAGTCAGTCTGACACACCTACTCCTCCACGATACTCCATTCCATTCTCCTTCTCACCAGTTTTTCCTTCCCCTCCCTCCACTCTAGAAACCAATCAGCATTCCATGGTCATTAAGTAAGCTCAGCTCTCACTAGATGGTTTGAAGTCTTCTCTACCTCGCTTAGAAGTTCCCCCTTGCTGCAAAATCTTTCTGCCATCCTGCAAACCTCTGTCTTCTGTGTGGATAATGCTTATGTTCATGCCACCCTCAAGTATGGGTGGTGTTTATGTTCATAAATAAACATCAGAAATAAAGGTAGCAATTTAAAAAAATACAGAAAGTCTGTAAACAAGGAGAGCTTGGAAAAAAATTCTTGCAGGGGCTATAATGTCCAGAGTTCTCCAGTCTGTGAAACTCTGAGAGTTGTAATCTAAAACCAAAACCTTCACAAGCTCTCCTAGAAGAAGTGAACATAAGAAGGACCCTGCTGCATTAGGGTAAGCCAGTGTGGTGTAGTGGTTTGAATGCTGGACTAGGACTCTGTGAGACTAAGGTTTGAATCCCCTCTCAGCTGTGAAACCAACTGTGTGATCTTGGCCAAGTCAGTCTCAGAGGAAGACAATGAGCAAACCTCTTCTGAAAAATTCTTGCCAAAAAACCCCATGCTAGGTTCTCCTTAGGGTCATCATAAATCAAAAATGACTTGAAGTCACACAACAGCAGATGCAGTAGGTAAAAGAGTCATCTTGCCCAGCAGCCTTTGTCCAACATTACCCAATCAGATGCTTTTGGAAAGCCCATAAACAGGATATGAAGGCAATGGCTATTCCATTCTTTGTTCCCAGTGCTTGCTCTTCAGGGGTATACTGCCTTTGCCCATGAAAATTCCATTAAGCTTCCTGTCACCAACCAGCTTTGCCCAGCCCTGTTGTTTGAGATCACCATGGAGGGTGAACAGGGTTAATAAGACACCCAAGCAGACTCCCACACATCCACAATGAGCTAGACTTCCTGCCAGCTATCTGGGTTTCTGGCCAGCTTTTGGACCGCTCTCCCTTCTCACCCAGGACCGCACGAAAAGAGAATGTGCCAAGCTGGAGCTTCAGGACCATCTGAGAGAAACACTGGCTGGTTACACTTGGTAGGAGGGAGAAGCGTATGCATGTAGTTACCTGGATAAGGACCTGGCTGGGAATTAGGAAGGGGTGGAGCCTCCAGTTCCTATGTAAGTCCTCCATTTCGGCTACATCATGGCTGAAGCAACATCTCCCTTAGAGCTCTACTCTCTAGTACAAAGCCAACTTGAACCAGGGAAACAGACACAGGGCTTATCTACATGAGGAGCAAAAACTCCAAATGGAGTTGTGCCTGTATGCCCCTGCACCCCCTGATCATTATTATTATTATTTTTCTCAAGTATGTGGGACACCTTGTCTTCACTGTCTCTGTGGAGTTTCAGCCACTGCTGCTGCTGCCACCTTGACCATAATTTAAAGCTCCAGAGGCAGTTCCCAGCTGAAGGGAGAAGTTTTTTCCCCTTCCCCTGGCTCAGCAGCACTGTCTCCAACTGCTCTTCCACTTGCCCATCACAAGAAGAGGCACTTGAAGAAAGTGATGGAAGCGCTTGAAGGAAGCAACAGGTGAGTGGAGAGAGGGCAGAGGCATTGCTGCCAAGCCAGGGAAAGAGAGAAAATCAGGAACCTTTGACTGGGAACCGCCTCTGGAACCTTAAAATTTGTTGTGGTGTCTGCAGCGATGGTGGATGAAAGTGTGGAGAAAAGCCTGAATTCCACATACTCTGCATCTAGGTAAAATATGCCAAAATGCCACGAATCTGGGCCATGTGACATGTGGCCAGATTGCCCCAGATTCAGGGGAAAAGCCATGCCAGGTGTGGCCCAATAGCTGCAGGTTCAGGGGCATTCGCATGGGGATTCAGGGTTTTTGATAGTAGACAAGCCCATAGACCCTTCCATGGGAACTAATTATCCATGGTGAAAGCTGCCATGGCTGACTGGTAGACCATCCATGAATTTGTCTAATTCCCTTTTGAGGTTTTTTTTTTTTTTTTTTTTTTTGCACCAGAGACAAACATTGCTGAGAATTTGGGTACTGATTTAGGGTATCAACCAATGAGGCATTAGCTTAGCCAGCCATGCCTGCTGTGGAATTCTCTGGAGCCCTCAAATTAAAATGTTATATATTCTGTCCCTATCAGTATGCTTCTGAAAACATAAACACCTCTTGGCTGGCACAGTGTGTGGGTGTGTGTATTAGCAATATGCTTGCTTCTAGCTTTCCACCAATGTAGTTATAAACACTAAAATAAAATTGTTTAGCTATTCTCTGGGGCTGTGTAGTAAATAGTCAGCACAGCCCTCTAACAGTGAGTCCCCAAGCTAGTCATTCCATCTGCTTTGGCACAGATATGCACACACAAACAGAGAGACACAGAGGGAAATCTGGAGTCTATGCAAGGTCTTTTGAGGCCTTCATGTGGGTGGTCTGTTTGTGCTGAGAGGCTCAGGGGACCAAACTGATAAACACACAGTTGAAAGCTTGCTTACTGTAGGTCATGCTATTACTGTTTCTTTTTGCTTCCTACAACTTTTTTTTTTAAAAAAAACAAGAGTGAGGATATGTGATTTTAGTTTTTCTGAGTAATGGTATTTCATTGAGTTAAGACAGAAAAGGCTAAATCAAAATGGCTCCTCACATCCCAGTTCCAGAGGTGCTCTACCAGTTTAATTGGAAAGATGTGCTATGTCTCAAGTCTAATAACAATGTCAAGTACAAGTGGATATTGTCCTTTAGGCAGTCTCCTGGTTTCTTGTTTCATATTAGCCTTATGCAAGTTTCAGCCTGATCACATAAAGGGGGGACATGAAGTAGGAGTCAGAACATTTACATCACTTGGAAGTTACATGTTATATGTAAAGATGCTATCTTGTACATGCTACTTTTATAAAATAATATGGGCATAACTCTATTACTATTTTTACATAGTGACTTCTAATAATATTACCTTTTATAAAACATCATAATAAAGCAACATTTACTTGCTCTTTCTAAAACATTTGGGGGAGAGTTGTTTTGAAGGATTTTTGACCATTTTTATCCACTCTTCATTTTTAAATAAAAAGTAGAGAATTAAAAATAAAAAACATTGATTTATGGTTAAATTTAATGCTAGTCCAAAATGAAAAAAACTGATTAGAATGAACAGGATGTTGATTTCACTGCTTAGCACTAACATTTAATTTAGATCTTACAACACAGGTGGTCAGTATGTTCAGCTGAACCTACTTACAAACAACTCTCTATCCTATCAGGGTGGGGGGAAGACTTCCCCACTATACCTCAGGATGGTACATACAAACGTATTTAGAGGAGACTGCCCAGTTACATTGGAATCATTCATATATATGAATGTTAGCACTTTTTTGAGCAGTCAAACATAGAGCTCAGAAGTAACTAGTCACAAATATCTAGTTTCTTGTGATAAATTCCTTTCCCTGGTAATGAAGGTATAACTAAACTTGTAAACTTGGAAGAGGAATGTCACATAGATCAAGTACTGTATCATGCTGTGCCTCCTGCTGTTGCCTCCTGCACAGTTGGAGTGTTTAGATAATGGTGAGATCTATTTTATATATAAGTAGCTAATCTTTATCATCTTTAACCTAAACATCCCAATAAAAAAAATACAGGTTGCCCCTCCCCCGGTATCTGCAAGGGATATGTTCCTGAACTTATCATGTATAAGTGAAACCATGGATAATAGCAAATCCTATTAAAATAAAGGGCTTCTGGTACAAACATACCATACAGTTGCACTGGAGGACCTAGCTATTCTAGGCATTTTGCAGCATGACTCTATGGTATGTGTCCCTATTTTTTCAGCTGTGGATAACTGAAACCATGGATATTGGTTTCGCAGATAGCAATAGCAATAGCACTGATATTTATATACTGCTTATCAGTGCCGAAGCCCTCCCTAAGCGGTTTACAATGTTTTTTAGTTAATTGCCCCCAACAAGCTGGGTACTCATTTTACCGACCTACAGAAGGATGGAAAGCTGAGTCAACCTCGGAGCCCTCTGGGATCAAACTCATAACCTTGTGGCTTGCATTTAACCACTGCACCACCAGGATACAGGGGCAACCTGTACTAAAACTCAAAGAAATGGTCCACTTGAGGACTTAGCCAACTTGAAAAGCTGCCATGAGCCCTGCTATAGCTGCCCAACCCTATGGCTGCTGAGGTTTGTTTCAGCTCCTGATAACTTCAGTGGTGCAGCAAGAAAATTTTCACTGGGTGTAGTGAGATAAAGGGGGGGGGCAGCAGAATGGATTAGGCACTGGTAACTATAAAAGAGGTTTCCAGGGACAAAGGTTTTCACAGGTAATGGCAAAAATAACCCCCAGCTAATGCATTTTAATTAGGAAGTATGTTCTTAAGCTTCACCCCCTCAAAAACAAATCAATTTAAAATACAATATTTTCCAAAACAGTTGTGTAAACTAAATAACAATGATAAGAAAGTAAATGCAATACTACTATAGTAGAAAGATTTCTGTAGTATTGCATTTACTTTCTTATCATTGTTACTTTCTTATCATCAATTGTATTAAAACATTTTATTGATTGTTTTAGATATTTTAATATTGTTCACCATGTTAGGTTTGCTTTTTAACTAATGAACTAATACTGTTAACTAAAAGAGCAAATAAATGAATCAGAAAAATTGTTTAACTTTCCTAAAAGGTGACTCGCAGGTTGTAATTTCCAACTGGGATGTGAAGAATATTCTTGAATGTTCTCATCCTGACAAGAAAAGGTGTCTACATACAATGATATACCCCACTGATGAACACTACAAGATTTTTTCACAAATCAGGATGTTTTACAAAAGATTTGTTTGCAAAAAAGGACGCTTTGTTTTGTTTGCAAAAACGGTATTTCCCCCTAGAAAATAGTATCCTTAGTGCAAATGTGCTGTTTTCTGCACAAAATATTTTGTGGAAAACACAGCTTTTTGAAACATTTTTCAAAACATTACAAAAATTTTACAAAGTGAAAATGTGAAAAATGATCAAACACACACACACACACACACACACTCGAAATCTCACCCAGGAGGGAGAAAACTTTTCAGATTCTTTATTCTTGTATGGGAGAATGAAATGAATAAAGATTCATGCACACACACATACACACACTTCCAAAGGGGTAACTATGTTACACTGTGCTAACAAATGAAACATTCCAGTAGCTTCTAACAGTGTAAGACTTTGGTTCTTAACCTGTGGTCAAGGCCCCCCAGGGGTCTGCAATGTCCTTGTAGAGGATCTGTGAAGGCTGGAAGGCTGCTTGGCCCACCTCTTCCCTGCAGTGGAGTGGCCAGGTGACAGCAGCCAAAGCAAAGACTGGCTGGCTTGGCCTGCACATCGCCATTCATTCTGCTCCAGCCACAAACTGGGAGGAAGAAGCAGAGAAAAGTCTTCTCTCCCCCTTCCAGTGCATCTGAGGGAAGGTTTAGTGAGGAATGTCAAATTTTAATAATACCTTTTCCTCCTGAGCACTGTTCTGAGATTTTCTTGTGGTTTAACTTTGTAATTGAAGTTCTCTTTAGTCTGCTCCCCTTTCCCCACTGTTCACAATATACTTTACGCCCTCCCACCCTGTTCCTGTACAAATCCTGCCTAAAACTTTGAGCAAATTCATGCTCTCTTCATGTCCTGAGCCTTCCCTCCCCCTAACAGTGCATCTTCCCTCTCCTTCCAGTGCATCTCAGGGAAGGTTTAATGGATGGTGTAGTGATGATGATGATGTTAGGGTTTTAAATCTTGAATTAAGTCTTGGGGGCCCACGGCAATAAAATATATTTAAAGGGGGTCCCTGGTAAAGAAAAGGTTAAGAGCCACTGGTCTAACAGATACATTTTAGCATAAGATTTCATGAACTATAGTTGTCCCTTCATATTTGCTGGGGTTTGGTTCCAGGACCCCCCGTGTTACCAAAATCTGTGAATACTCAAGTCCCATTATATGCAATGGCATAGCAAAATAGTGTCCCTTATATAAGATGGCAAAATCAAGGTTTGCTTTTTGGATTTTTTTTTTTTAAGAATATTTTCAAGCAGTGAATACTTAAACCTGTGGCTACCAAATCCATGGATATGGAGGGACAACTGTACAGACACTTTGTTAGATGCATGAAGCATTAGCCAACAGCTCTCCGGGGCTGTGGACAGAAAGTTCTCATCTCCCACTGTCTGTACTGAAGATGGCAGAACCTGAACCCAGGAGCTTCTCCATGCAAAGCATTGCTTCACCACTGAGCTACATGGCCCTTCCTGAACCTCAGGGCCAGTCTCAGACATTGTACCTTTTATTCCACTTGTGCTTGGCTGATAGCTTTGGAGGGAGTGAGATTTAAATCAGATAAATGGCATAGGTGGAAATGGAGACTCCCACCTCTTACCTGCATCCTCTCAGCTGCTTCTAAAAGATGATAGGCTATCCTATCAGAAAAAAAAAGATGCTAGGCTATCCCACCAATGTATTATTGCAGCACTTCCAGTGTAAGCCTTACTTAAATAAATACATTTTTAAAAGCCAAAAAGTAGAGCCAAGGCCTTATATCTGGAATGGGAATTGTGTGACCCTGAAGATGTTGCTGGATTCCAATTTCCAGTAGCCCTTGCCAGCCCTTGCCAGTTCACTACATCCAGAGGGCCACAAAGCTCCCACCTTCACCTTACACCAATGCTTAGGAGAGGTTATAACATGATGCACCCTACACATGTTTTAACAACAACTTTTCTTGGAGGCAAAATAGAGAGTAACAACAAAAAACAGTCAGCTGAACTGCACACCCTCCAAGCAAACTGATTTAGTGAGGAATGTCAAATTTTAACAATACCTTTCCCCCCTGAGCACTGTTCTTTTATTTTGGTCTAACATTGGGATGCAAGTTCTCTTTAGTCTGCTCCCCTTTCCCCATTGCTCATAGTATACTTTATGCCCTCCCACTTTGCCCCTGTCCAATTCCTGCCCAGGAGTTTGAGCAAATTCATGCTCCCTTCATGTCCTGAGCCTTCCTGCCTGCCTCCTTGCCTGTTCTGTTGCCCCTTCCCAATCCTCCTCCTCCTCCTCCTTCTCCTAGGCGATGCTGGCTATGAGAATACCAAGAGATGGATATCTTGAAATAAACAGCAGGCAGGCGCCATTTGCTACTCAGCAGCTAGAGCAGAGGGAAAGGAAGGGCTTACGTTCCTTCATTATGTTTCATGTGGCCATAAATAATATTCCATAAAGAGCAAATTCAAATAAAAAGTGAAGTGCTCAGGGCACATTTCCCCTTTCTTTTCCTCTCTAATGCACTCCCAAAGTTTTTGGAGAGGCTAAATTTTATGAGTCTGAGCTTGCAACACTTGGCAATTGCTGTGGCTGCTAATGTAAAAGCAACAGTGTAAACGTGTTAATTACTGGCGGCTTGCAAAACAAAACAAAGTTGGGGGAGCTAGACAAAATGCCATTGGTAGCCCTCTCTCATTTACGAATTTCTTCCTGTTACATGCAAATAAGAACACACAGCAGCTTCAGGTGCTATTCTTATGAAAGAAAGTTCTTAAAATATGAAAAAGAACTATAGTTGTCCCTCCACATTTGTGGGGGTTAGGGGTGCAAGACCCCCGCAAATGTGAAAAAAACCACAAATAAAAATACTCCTCCCCATCACGCGCCTGCAACCCCCCCTTCCAAAGTGCTCCGTAGCCGCTTCTCAGCCACCCTCCCCCGCCCTCCCAAAGCCACCCTCCACTCCAAACAGAGCCAAGCCCCAGCAGAGCAGGGTCTTCAGGGCAAAAGCGCCCAACTCTCCATCCCAAATGGAGCCAAGCCCCAGAAGAGTGGGGAGCTGGGCGCTTTTGCCCCGAAGACCCCACTCTGCTGGGGCTTGGCTCTGTTTGGAGTGGAGAGCCAAGCCCAAGAGAGCAGGGAGATTGGCTCTAAAATGCCCAACTCCCCATTCTCTTGGGGCTTGACTCCCCACCCCAAACGGAGCCAAGCCCCAGGAGAGTGGGCAGTTGGGCGTCTGGTCTCCCCACCCCAAACAGAGCCAAGCCCTTGAGGTGGCTGGTGTTCCCTCGCTTCCTTGCCACTGCATTGCTGCAGTCCCCGGGGAGGGGGAAGAGAAGGAGGACAAACCTCAAAACCGCGAAATTCAAAGCCGCGAATGTGGAGGGACAACCGTATATCTGGTTTGGGGACATATAGTATGGTATGTCCCCTAATGTTACTGCTGATTTAGATAAATAAAGTAAGCAAATATTAACTGTCAGGATCTGTGGCCTACTTGTTTTTGCTTTATTTATTTATTTAGGTCCGTTTCATCCCACTTTTAAGAACAATTGTTTCCTTGATGGCAGCTCACACACACACAAAAAGGAGGAACTGAAATAGCAAAGGAGCCATTAAAAATTTCATCCTAACAAACCAACAAGAAACATACATCAGCCAAAGAACCAGCATGAAGAACAAATCCAGTCATTAAATGCCTGATGGAATGAAAATGGCATTTGTTCCCCTGGCCTCAAACCCCTTGAAACAACAAGAAAGTGGTGGTGGGGGACTCATCAGATTCATCCAACCTATTTAAGGGTGCAGTCTGAAGGTTGGCAGCTGAGGGGCTTTTAGTAACATGCTGCTCCATGGGGGAGAGATTGGCTCATGATGTGACCAAATGTATGTTGCTCAAAGAACCCCAATTATGCCTGGGGAAAGTTCAAGAGGCATAAATGTCCAGCTGATGGTGATGATTCACATGTTCCTAAGCCTCTTTGTTTACCTGGCACTCATTGAAAAGGGTCTAGAAGGGCAGGCGGAAGGATCAGTAGGGAGGAAAATCTAAATGTCTGCCACCTCACTTTCTGTCCCATCTTCATGGAACCTGCAGGGCTTTGGAACTGGCCATCCCTCACTTCCCCATATACCAGAGGCCATAGGACTGCTCTAGATGACATAGATCAGCACAGACCTTTACTGAGGGCAAAATTGTGTACAATTGTATATACCAGGGATGAACACTTTGGACAGATATGGGCTGCAAAATTAGGCATCAGACATGCAAAACTCAAACTTCCATTTTTGGGGGAGAAAGGGGGTATCACATTGGAACAAGAGAAGGGAAGTACCTGGGATACATTTTGGGGAGTAATTTTTTGGTAATATCCAATCTACCCCAGGAATGCTCTTACCTTCCTTTTAGTATTGGGTATTAACCAGTTTTCTATAGCTTCCACTTTCAGACAGCCCAGCCCTTGTTTCACTGGTTAACTGTCTTTTCCCTAGCTGTCCATCACAGGGGGAAAGTAATTTAAAGATTTTAAAAAGGCACACTGGGAATGTACACCTTATTTTGGTTTCCAAATCACATATTGTCCCTTCCCCCCCACCATGAAAATGCAGTATTTTTAATGCTGAACTGGAAAAATAGGCAGGATGGCTGCATGTACACTTTGGTGTTCATAGGCATCCCCATTACCACCAATACTGATAGTGTCTTAGGACCTTAGTCCCATTAGCATCTTGCAAAGGCTTCAGTAACTGCTAGTTATGCTTACATAATAGTTACAGAATTGATACAAGTTTAGATATTTTAGTGGCTATTGACAACAAGGAAGAGTTGGAGCAGGTGTGGCACATGCAAGAAACAAATAGTAGAACCCTTATTTTTAAACACTGGAGGGTGCAATGGGGTGGGAAAGCTGGCTAGCTACTGTTGGAAAAAGAATTCTGTTCTGGACAGTCCTTCAATCAGATCAAACAAAGCATGTTGTTAAGCCCAGTATATCCAAAGATAAGCAGGACGTGAGTCACTATTAGAATGTCTCAAACCAGTGGTTCTTAACCTGTGGTCTACGGACTCTCAGGGGCCATGATATCCTCACAGGGGGTCTGCGAAGGATTGAAGGCTGCTCAGCCCAAGTGACAGGAGCCAAGGCAAAGGTTGGCTGACTGGCTTGGCCTGCACATTGCTGTTCAATCTGCTCCAGCCACAGACTTGCAGGAAGAAGCAGGTGCCTCTGAGGGAAGGTCTCATAGAATCATAGAGTTGGAAGAGACCACAAGGGCCATCCAGTCCAACCCCCTGCCTTGCAGGAATACACAATCAAAGCACTCCCAACAGATGGCCATCCAGCCTCTGTTTAAAAACCTCCAAAGAAGGAGACTCCACCACGCTCTGAGGCAGTGTATTCCACTTCTGAACAGCTCTTACTGTCAGGAAGTTCTTCCGAATGTTTAGGTGGAATCTCTTTTCCTGTAGTTTGAACCCATTGCTCCATGTCCATCTGGAGCAGCAGAAAACAAGCTTGCTTTGCTTAATGCATGGTGTAATTGTATTATCATTATCATTATCATTATCATTATCATTATCATTAGGTATTATTATTGTTGGAAGGGTTTTAAATCTTGCATTAATTCTTGGGCTCAAGGCAAGGTACACATGAATTAAAATACAATATATAGCCAAAATATAAAATCATTTAAGCACATAAGTTAAATCACATAGGATTAAAACAAAAATTACATTAAAATCATCCATAAACTTAAAATACCAATTTAAAATGTATAGTTTAAAATCAACTGAGTAGGCCTGCTGGAAGAGGTAGGGCTTTATTACTGTTTTAAAATCAGACAGCATGTTTAGCTAGCTAGCTAGCAAGATGTCTGAAAAAGTGCACCGTATTTATTTTTAAAAGTACACAGAGAATTTTAAGAGTGTGCTTCAGATATATTCAGATGTTTGTTTATCAGGAACAGATTTTCCTGAAATACAATTCTAACTTGCCCATGTTCAAGGCTGCTTTATAGATTCTAGCCTAATTTAAAAAAAATCTGCTCGAACTGTGAAGGTTACTCATTCTTAGAATAAAAAATCACTCCCTACACGCAATAGGTTTTTTTGTTGTTGTTCCTTTGTTAATTAGATTTTGTGGGTGGGAAACCTGTCTGTTTTAATTTCTGTTGTACAGTGCATAGTAAATAATAATAATAATGATAGTGTATTTTAAGCAATGTAATATTGCAAAGCGATGAAGAAGAGGATAAAGCTAATGCAGAGGAAAGTCCTGGGAGGAAAGAACGACATGCTTTTCCCTGCACATTTTCAATCAGTTACATTAAGCCAGTCATCAAAGGCAATTCTAAAGGGGAATGTCTTAGGTGCCTGGAGCAAACCCAGTCAGTTTATGTGAACCATAGAGGCAAATGGTGAAGTTATTTTCATGCAAATCTATAGTGTGTGTGTGTGTGTGTGTGTGTTGGAGGGAGGGAGGGAGGGAGAAGGCTGCATGTTCATATGCTCAGGAAAACAAATTCTCTCCACATGCTGTTGTCGTGTGCCTTCAAGTCATTTCCAACTAATGGCAACCCTAAATTGACCCTATCACCTTCTTGGCAAGATTAGTTCAGAGGGTGTTTGCCTTTGCCATGCTCTGAGGTTGAGAGTGTGACTTGCCCAAGGTAATCCAGTGGGTTTCCATGGCTGAGCAGGGACTCGAACCCTGGTCTCCAGAGTTGTAGAATCATAGGACTTTTTCAGACAAGACATACCGTGCAAGAAGACTCCAGAATAGTTACGACACTGTCCCATAGCAGGGGGTCCATTTCGGATGCCACCGTCCCTCTCTCAGCATCGTCCGTGTCACTTCTGTGTATGATTGGAGGCAGCCATGCCATATTTTACTCACAAAAGTTGTCCATGAGTAAAATATGGTGTGGCTGCCTCCAATCATACACGGAAGTGACACAGACGATGCCGAGAGAGGGACGGCGGCGTCCGAAATGGACCCCCTGCCGCGCAACAGCGTCGTAACTATTCCAGAGTCTTTTTGTGCAGTACGTCCTGTCTGAAAAAGTCCATAGAATCATAGAGTTGGAAGAGACCACAAGGGCCATCTGGTCCAACCCCCCGCCATGCAGGAATAAACAATCAAAGCATTCCTGACAGATGGCCATCCAGCCTCTGTTGAAAAACCTCCAAAGAAGGGGACTCCACCACATTATGAGACAGTGTATTCCACTTCCAAACAGCTCTTACTGTCAGGAAGTTCTTCCTAATGTTTAGATGGAATCTCTTTTCCTGTAGTTTGAACCCATTGCTCCATGTCCTAGTCTCTGGAGCAGTAGAAAACTAGCTTGCTCTATCCTCAGTATGACATCCCTTCAAATATTTAAACATGGCTATCATGTCCCCTCTCAACCTTCTCTTCTCCAGGCTAAACGTACCCATCTCCCTAAGCTGCTCCTCATAGGGCATAATGGCTTCCAGACCTCTCACCATCCTGGTTGCCCTCCTCTGGACATGTTCCAGCTTCTCAACATCCTTCCTGAATTGTAGTCCAACACACAAAACACTACACCATGCTGGAATGTATCCCTTTGTTAGCTGTGTGTATATAGGATTCAGATGAGCCCTTTCATGTATTAAAGGGACGAGTAAGGAAGTAAGTAAATATTTATTATGGTCAAAGAATAGCAAACAAAGGGACATGTGAGTGTGGGTGTCTTGGAACAGTGCAGGTATTGCTTTGGGTCTCACGTGGGAGAAAAGCAGGATATAAAACAAACAAACAAACCATGATGGAGGGCTGTAAGCAGAGGCTCAATGTGCATAACCAGTGTTTGTGTGCATACCCTCATCATACCTGGGGTTGGGGAGTTGAGGACTATGCAGAGCTGTATTACAGTGTGAAAACATGGTGAATAAAAGAAGACACAGGCTTTGTACAGTAGCCTTCCCCACCTGGTGCCCTCCAGATTTGTTAAAATCAACTACCATTCTCCCCAGATGGAATGTCCACGAGGAGGGCATGAGGGCACTAGTGCCCTTTTATGGTTGTTCCATTATGTCCTCATCCCTCTAACTCAGTCTTTCTCAATCTTTTTACCCTGGTGGAACCCTTGAAACAATTTCCAGGTCTCAGGGAACCCCTGTCTAAAAATTATTATATCTACACCTAAAAAAATGATTAAAAATCACATCTCTCAGGGAACCCCTAGTGACCCCTCAGGGAATCCTAGGGTTCCAGGGAACCCTGGTTGAGAAATGCCAACTTTAACTCTACCTATCTATCCATCTACCACACATACCCTGCTGCCCACCCATCTAAATTGTAATTTGCTGCTTTTCTGTGGTGCCTCAGATCACGTTGCCTGACATTACCAATTCATGCAGCTCCATGGTAGGGCCAGCCTTAGGCATAAAGTGGAATTAATCGTTTTTAGCTATTAGTTTCTCTCACCTTTTCACTCCATCTGCCTCTGGATCTGACAATGCTTCCCCCCCCCCCCATATACACACTCTCCCTAACACACAGCTAAACTGTGAGCAAAATCCAACAGTTAAATAATCTTCTTCTTTTTAATACACACCAAACCACAGATTTTTATGGCTTCACCTTTGAAACATTTACTACAGCCCAACTTGTATTTCTAGATTTTTGTCTGCTCCTGTATTTCTTTCTTGAGGGCCCTGGCAATTTGGAGGGCGAATATTTTGCTTGTCGTGCTGCCAATCAAAATATTTGAAGGAAATGTTTATTTTCTTCTCGAAATCGCACCAGCTGCTGCTCTAACTGAATAAGCCCATTTAGAGGTAAGAATTTAACCATTGTGAGAGCAAACTAAGCACCCGCACACTCCAAAAATCTGACCCGATCTATCAACGGAAATGGCAGCACTTTGGATCAGGCAACTGGGAAGCGAGGAATGTGTGTTCAACCAGAGGTCATCGCCATCCCACCTAGCACAGTGTTGCTGTCTCCTAGGAATGGCCATTCTCTCTGTGCCTTGGGAGCAGGTAGTGACAAAGAAAAAGGAGCTCAGGTTTGCAACTTGCCCCTTTTTTCCTTCTCTTTTCTGTTTCTCAATGCACAGTTCCTGGTGCCTTTCTTAAAGCACCCCCTCCCCAATGGCATACAAATTGGTTTTCAAGCTCCTCAGCAGCCCCTTTCCAGATCAAACAACCATTGCCTCTATTTTCATACCAGCCTTGAAAAATAAATCTAGTCCTTGGCTTGAGTGAATGAGTATCAAGAAGCCATGGCTCAAAGAAAGCTAAATGTGTTGGGGGGCCTTCCTAGGGTTGCCGTATTGCAATTCTCCCAAATCTAGGCAGCCCATTTTGCATAATATACAAATTAATTCACAAAACATGTAAATTATACACATTGTGACATTACTTGTCTCTCTGATAGATTCTACCAGTATGTTTCAGCCATGGAACTATTTATATAGGAAGCACTGATCTGAGAGAGATGGTATTCTGTAATGGTTGGAGTGCTGGACATGGAACAGGGAACGCCTAACTCAAATCACAAAATTTACTTGGTGACCTTTGGCCAATTATCCTGATATTTGCTGGCAATCTAACTCAACCAAAACTTCAAGGTCTAGCAAATTCCTTACTTGCCTGGAAGACAATTTCATGGTCCAAAAGGTGGAAGAGGCAACAAGGGGGTCAGCTATTTTAGATCTGATCCTAACCAACAGAGATGATCTGGTTGATGGGGTTCAAGTGGTGGGATCCTTAGGTGAGAGTGATCATGTTCTCCTGAAGTTTGTTATACAATGGAAAGGAGAAGCCAGGCATTGTCAGACACGCATTCTCGACTTTAGGAGAGCTGATTTCAATAAACTCAGGGAAATACTGGGGGTGATCCCATGGTCAGGAATACTAAAAGAGAAGAGACCTCAAGATGGATGGGACTTTCTCAAAAGGGAGATACTGAAGGCACAATTTCAAACAGTACCATTGAGGAAGAAAAATGGGAGGTGTCTCAAGAAACCAGGATGGATGACTAAAGAACTTTCAACGGAGCTAAGTTTTAAATGAAACATGTATAGGAAATGGAAAAAGGGGGAAATCACCAAAGAAGAATTCAAACAGATAGTGAACACGTACAGGGGTAAAGTCAGAAAAGCTAAAGCGCAGAATGAGCTCAGGCTTGCTAGGGAGGTTAAGAACAATAAAAAGGGTATTTTTGGGTATGTCTGCAGCAAAAGGAGGAAGAAAGAAATGATAGGGCCACTACGTGGAGAAGATGGCAAAATGCTAACAGGGGACAGAGAGAAGGCAGAATTACTCAACACCTTCTTTGCCTCAGTGTTTTCAGAAAAGGAAAAGGAGCACCAACCTAAGGATAAAGGAACAGAGGACACAATAGGGGAAATCCAGCTCAAAATAAGCAAAGAGGTAGTACAGGAACACCTTCTTAATCTAAATGAATTTAAATCTCCAGGACCAGATGAACTACATCCAAGAGTATTAAAAGAGCTGGCAAATGTGATCTCAGAGCCATTGGCAATAATCTTTGAGAATTCCTGGAGAACAGGAGAAGTCCCAGCAGACTGGAGTCCCCATCTTCAAAAAGGGGAAAAAAGAGGATCCCAACAATTATCATCCAGTAAGTCTGACATCAATACCAGGGAAGATACTAGAGCAGATCATTAAACAGAAAGTCTGTGAACATTTAGAAGGCAATGCCATAATCACAAAAAGTCAACACGGGTTTCAGAGAAACAAGTCATGCCAGACTAATCTGATCTCTTTTTTTGATAAAGTTACCAGCTTGGTAGATGAAGGGAATGCTGTGGACATCGCATACCTTGATTTCAGTAAGGCCTTTGACAAGGTTCCCCATGACATTCTTGCAAACAAGCTTGTAAAATGTGGGCTAGACAAGTTAACTGTTCAATGGATTTGTAATTGGTTGACCGGCCGAACCCAAAGGATGCTCAGCAGTGGCTCCCCTTCATCTTGGAAAGATGTGACCAGTGGAGTGCCACAGGGTTCTGTCCTGGGCCCAGTGCTATTCAACATCTTTATCAATGACTTGGATGATGGAATTAGGAGCATACTTATAAAATTTGCAGATGACACCAAATTAGGAGGAGTAGCTAATACCCTAGAGGACAGGAACAAAATTCAGAATGACCTGGATAGACTGGAGAGCTGGGCCAAAGCTAAGAAAATGAAATTCAACATGGAGAAATGTATAGTACTGCACTTAGGGCGGAAAAATGAAATGCATAGATATAGGATGGGAGAGAGCTGGCTGAATGAGACTACGTGTGAAAGGGATCTAGGAGTCCTAGTAGACTACAAGTTGAACATGAGTCAACAGTGTGATGTGGCAGCTAAAAAGGCCAATGCGATTTTGGGCTGTATCAATAGAATTATAGCATCTAGATCAAGGGAAGTAATAGTGCCACTCTATTCTGCCTTGGTCAGACCTCACCTAGAATACTGTGTCCAGTTCTGGGCACCACAATTCAAAAAGGATATGGACAAATTGGAGCATGTCCAGAAAAGGGCAACTAAAATGGTGAAAGGTCTGGAAACCATGCCTTATGAGGAGAGACTTAGGGAGCTGGGTATGTTTAGCCTGGAAAAAAGACGGTTAAGAGGCGATATGATAGCCTTGTTTAAGTATTTGAAGGGGTGTCACATTGAGGATGGAGTAGGCTTGTTTTCTGCTGCTCCAGAGACTGGAACATGGAGCAATGGATGCAGGCTCCAGGAACAGAGATTCCACCTCAACATTAGGAAGACCTTTTGGACAGTCAGAGCTGTTAGGCAGTGGAACACACTCCCTCAGAGCGTGGGGGGGTCTCCTTCCTTGGAGGTCTTTAAACAGAGGCTGGATGGCCATCTGTCAGGGATGCTTTGATCAAGATTTCCTGCATGGCAGGGAGTTGGACTGGATGGCCCTCGTGGTCTCTTCCAACTCTGCAATTCTATGATTCTATGATTCTATGATTCTATGTACTATATGACTCCATCTGTTAGGGTATTCCTTTATGTAAGGAATACCCTAAAACAAGTGCCAATACAGTGTCGCAGACATTGTCTTGGTTCCACTCAGCAATATACATTTTTCCTGTACCCACCAGCCCGTTGCTGCTTTTGTAACTGCATTCCTTACTGTCATGTAATGCATAGTAGGGAAACAAATTACATGGCAGGGAGGAATGATATTCTTTACATTAATAAATAAATTTATAAATATATACATTTATATATACATAAATTTAATTGATGTTTGCGTGCAGCTGATCCTGGGTTCAGTAGTTGGCATCTACATATTTAAGAGGTCTCAAAGACCTCAAAGAGAAGTTACTGGTCAGAGAAGACAGTACCAAGCTAGCTAGAATGATGGTCCAAGTCTGAATACGACAGCTTTGTAATTCAGACTTTTGTTTCCAAATGATGAGATGCGTGTGTCTTCACTGCAACCACATATATCTGAACTCCAATAACCAGAGTGATGGTATACATTATAATAGATCTGGACCAGGAAAAATGGAGTTCTAATAATTGCTTAGCCATGCTTAGGCAACAGAATGAGGTAGCAGAAATAAACTGCTACTATTTCAGTCAGCAGGTCAGGAACACCATTTTTGATAGCTCTTCGCAAGGCTTTCCTACAAACAAAAGCAGTCCAAAAATGTTGCAAGTTCTGTGTGTGTGTTCTTGCTCCAACTTTATTTACAATCTTCTTCAGCATGATGCTGCAAAGGGCTACGGCAGAGCTTGAAGAAGAAGACAGCATCTATATACGTTACTGTACTAATGGTAGTTTGCTTAACTTAAGCTGTCTGAGGGCTCACACTAAGACTAAGACTCTGTCTGGGACTAATCCTTCAGAGGCGTAACCCTCTGCCTGGAAATAATGACGTGGCTTACTGTGTTGCTTCTCTAGTTGCATGCCAGTATTTTGTTTTGATTTAACAAAGAGGAACATTCAAAATGGCAACCCTTACAGCCTGCCTGGAGTGGAAACGGGTACTATTCATTCAATATGACTCTGCTGCCTTTTTCTGCTGTGCAAGATATTGTGAGGTGTGAAGGGACCAACTCATTTTACCCAAAATCTTCAGTTCCTGGAGGTAGGCCATCCATACCCCCTCATGAGGAAAGCAAAATCCATCATTTCTCACACAAAATGGAAATGTTTATGCTAAACCCAAAATGTTCAGCGATGAGGTGAGGAGACGAATCACATCCAGCAACTCATACATTCCCAACATACTGAATTACCTTTCCAATATAGGCAATGATGATCATCAACAGTTTCAAATCTGCTTGACTTTCTAGTCAGAGGACATTTGGAGTATTAAATTTCTTGTATTAGAGTTGAGAAGGAAATGGAAGTACATCAGCATCCTTACAAAACGGCATATCCTGGGAATCTTTGGGAAAAGCCATAAATATTTGGCAAATTCCTTAGTAATAGGACTTGGTCATCTTTGTTCCCAGCATTCACTGAAATCCTAACTGTGGACTTTTTCGGACAAGTAAGATGCAGCGCAAGCAGCCTCGCCACGTTGCGAGGCTGCAGCACTGCAGGGCATCCCTTTCGGATGATGCCCGTCCCTGCCGGTACTGTTGTGGTACTGCAGGGACATTTGAGTGGAATATTTTGGCAATTTTTACTTACGATCAACTTTCGTGAGTAAAAATCGCCAAAATATTCCACTCAAATGTCCCTGCAGTACCGCAACAGTACCGGCAGGGACGGGCGTCATCCGAAAGGGACGCCCTGCAGTGCTGCAGCCTCGCAATGTGGCGAGGCTGCTTGCGCTACATTTTACTTGTCCAAAAAAGTCCTGTGTCACTTAAACAGGCAAAAGCCAAAATTTTTATGTAAATAGCTTTAACAAAATCTCTGGCATTGCATTTGTTCATGGAGATGCTCAGGACTTGGAAGTAACTTACCACTAATAACAGGTTAGTTGTAATTACTTCCTCTTTGCAGTAACTAAGACACAATTAAGTTACATTTACCATTGTAAAAATAGATAGTATCGCTTCCTTTTGTGGTATAGCTGTAACTGTTTTTGTTATGTCATATGTGCAGAATATGTGTGTCCTCACTACTTGGGTGTGTTTTGTCCCATAGGCTTGCAGCCTGAAATATTTGGATGCTTTTCGGGGGGGCGGGATTAAACATATCTATTTTAGTTACTTTTGAATAATAAAAAGAGTCACTTTTTAAAATGACAGTTTAAATAACAACTAATTATTTGGAATTAGTCTTTAGAATGGTAACTGTAACAAGTTACTTTAAAAATAACTTCAGACCTATGCACATGCTTCTATGGCTGAATTAAGACATGCTTGATAAATTATATCCAGTTTAAGAGTACCTTTACCAAAGTGTTTATTTTTCTAACAGAATTTTTCAAATATATTTAAATAAATAAATGAGTTATTGATGCATTGATTTATTTAGGCTCTTATAAGCTGAAGTTGTAAACTGTAGCATGTGCATAAAGCTGGCATTCACACTCTGGATCAACAGCCTCTACAGCTTTAAAACCTGGAAATAACTTTCAGATCTTTCAGATGTCTTGAGGTTTCCTGAATCCTTGTAGTTCTAAGATCCATAATATTTCGGTGCTTATGCGAGCTTGTTGACTTTATTTTCTGCTGGTGGTTTTGTGCTATCTTAGATGTTGCCATTTTGTTTTGTATTTTTTCTTCTCCTTTCTGTTGGAAGCTGCCCAGGTTACTTATGTTATTTGGGGGGCATATAAATAATAATGAACCCAAGTGAATAGTTGAGAATATATTAGCACTCAAGTTTGTTCATTGGTACAGGCTATCAATGGCTACTAGTCATGATGGCTATGTATTACCTCAGTTATCAAAAACAATATGCTTTTCTACACCAGTTGATCAGAAAAGCACAAGCAAGAGGGTCCAAATGGTCTCATGAGTGTTGCCTTGCTTGTGGGCTTCCTAGCATTGGGCTACTGGAAAACAGGATGCTGGACCTGGGACACTTTTGGTTTAGCCTAAGAGGGCTTTGTTATTTTTCTTCTTTTTCTTATGCGCCATCAAGTCAGATTTGACTGGGGAGGAAAAGAATAATAGAAAATATTTTTGAAATAGTCAAAAAACAAGTTTTTAGAAATCCTGATGAGAAGACTCCTGGACTGATCAGAACCTTCACAGTTCAGGATTTCTTCCACACAAAATTCACACCTGATTGTTTTGCACAGAAAACAGCATTTTCTACAGAGGAAGCAGCATTTTCTGCATGGAAAATAAGATTTCAATGTAGAAATATTAATTCCTGTGCAGAGAATCACGTTTTCTGCACAAAACAACCACGTGAGAATTTTGCACAGAATCAATCCTGAATTGCGAACAGCCATCAACAGCTGTACCATTTTCAAATACTTTCTTGTAGCACAAAGAAAATAGTTGAAATTACTTGTTGCTACCTTTGAGAAGAACCTTAGTGAAGAATTACATTTCTAGTTTTGACTTATAGTGATTCTAGGAGACACCTTCCAGAAATCCTATTTCTAACAGCCCTGCTTATGACTTGCAAACTCAAGGCTGTGGCTTCTTTTATTGAATCAATCCATCTGTACTACAGTTTTTCTCTTTTTCTACTGTCTTCTACTTTACCAGGCATTATTGGCTTTTCTAACGCATCATGTTGTTTCATGATGTGTTCATAGCATGTTGACATAAGTACAAAAGCAAGGCTACAGCTAAATATTAAGAAAAGAAAAATGACCACAGATGATTCACATAACTTTAAATGGATAATGAAGACACTAATGCACTACACTAATGCACAGAGCATGGGAAATAAGCAAGATGAACTTGAACTCCTAGCACTACAAAACAAATATGATGTAATAGGCATCCCTGAAACCTGGTGGGATGAGTCACATGATTGGAATGTAGGAATAGAGGGGTATAACCTTTATAGGAAAAACAGGCCAAACAGGAAAGGAAGAGGAATAGCATTATATGTCAGGGATATTTACACCAGTGAAGAGATCCATGACATCAATACTGGAAGCCAGGTGGAGAGCATCTGGATAAAAATTAAAGGGGAGGGAAACAACAGGGATGTTATTGTGGGACTCTACTACAGATCCCCAAATCAGATGGAGGAATTGGATGATGCCTTTCTAGAACAGATGAACACACATGCAGAAAGGAGAGATGTAGTAGTGATGGATGACTTCAACTATCCTGATATTTGCTAGAAATCTAACTCAACCAAAACTTCAAGGTCTAGCAAATTCCTGACATGCCTGGAAGACAATTTCATGGTCCAAAAGGTGGAAGAGGCAACAAGGGGGTCAGCTATTTTAGATCTGATCCTAACCAACAGAGATGACCTGGTTAATGGGGTGCAAGTGGTGGGATCCTTAGGTGAGAGTGATCATGTTCTCCTGGAGTTTGTTATACAATGGAAAGGAGAAGCCAGGCATAGTCAGACACGCATTCTTGACTTTAGGAGAGCTGATTTCAATAAACTCAGGGAAATATTGGGGGTGATCCCATGGTCAGGAATACTAAAAGAGAAGAGACCTCAAGACGGATGGGACTTTCTCAAAAGGGAGATACTGAAGGCACAATTTCAAACAGTACCATTGAGGAAGAAAAATGGGAGGTGTCTCAAGAAACCAGGATGGATGACTAAAGAACTTTCAACGGAGCTAAGTTTTAAACGGAACATGTATAGGAAATGGAAAAAGGGGGAAATCACCAAAGAAGAATTCAAACAGATAGTGAACACGTATAGGGGTAAAGTCAGAAAAGCTAAAGCGCAGAATGAGCTCAGGCTTGCTAGGGAGGTTAAGAAAAATAAAAAGGGTTTTTTGGGGGTATGTCCTCAGTAAAAGGAGGAAGAAGGAAATGATAGGGCCACTACGTGGAGAAGATGGCAAAATGCTAACAGGGGACAGAGAAAAGGCAGAATTACTCAACAGCTTCTTTGCCTCAGTGTTTTCAGAAAAGGAAAAGGAGGACCAACCTGAGGATAATGGAACAGAGGACACAATAGGGGAAATCCAGCACAGAATAAGCAAAGAGGTAGTACAGGAATACCTTCTTAATCTAAATGAATTTAAATCTCCAGAACCAGATGAACTACATCCAGGAGTATTAAAAGAGCTGGCAAATGTGATCTCAGAGCCATTGGCAATCATCTTTGAGAACTCCTGGAGAACAGGAGAAGTCCCAGCAGACTGGAGGAGGGCAAACATTGTCCCCATCTTCAAAAAGGGGAAAAAAGAGGATCCCAACAATTATCGTCCAGTTAGTCTGACATCAATACCAGGGAAGATTCTAGAACAGATCATTAAACAGAGAGTCTGTGAACATTTAGAAGGCAATGCCATAATCACAAAAAGTCAACATGGGTTTCAGAGAAACAAGTCATGCCAGACTAATCTGATCTCTTTTTTTGATAAAGTTACCAGCTTGGTAGATGAAGGGAACGCTGTGGACATCGCATACCTTGATTTCAGTAAGGCCTTTGACAAGGTTCCCCATGACATTCTTGCAAACAAGCTTGTAAAATGTGGGCTAGACAAGTTAACTGTTCAATGGATTTGTAATTGGTTGACCGGCCGAACCCAAAGGGTGCTCAGCAGTGGCTCCTCTTCGTCTTGGAAAGATGTGCCAAGTGGGGTGCCACAAGGTTCTGTCCTGGGCCCAATGCTATTCAACATCTTTCTCAATGACTTGGATGAGGGAATTAGGGGCATACTTATCAAATTTGCAGATGACACCAAATTAGGAGGAGTAGCCAATACCCTAGAGGACAGGATCAAAATTCAGAATGACCTGGATAGACTGGAGAGCTGGGCCAAAGCTAACAAAATGAAATTCAACACGGAGAAATGTAAAGTACTGCACTTAGGGCGTAAAAATGAAATGCATAGATATAGGATGGGAGAGAGCTGGCTGAATGAGACTATGTGCGAAAGGGATCTAGGAGTCCTAGTAGACCACAAGTTGAACATGAGTCAACAGTGTGATGTGTCAGCTAAAAAGGCCAATGTGATTTTGGGCTGTATCAATAGAAGTATAGTGTCTAGATCAAGGGAAGTAATAGTGCCACTCTATTCTGCCTTGGTCAGACCTCATCTAGAATACTGTTCAGTTCTGGGCACTACAATTCTAAAAGGATATTGACAAATTGGAGTGTGTGCAAAGAAGGGCGACTAAAATGGTGAAAGGTCTGGAAATGATGCCTTATGAGGAGAGACTTAGGGAGCTGGGTATGTTTAGCCTGGAAAAAAGACAGTTAAGAGGCGATATGATAGCCCTGTTTAAGTATTTGAAGGGGTGTCACACTGAGGATGGAGCAGGCTTGTTTTCTGCTGCTCCAGAGACTGTAACACGGAGCAATGGATGCAAGCTCCAGGAACAGAGATTCCACCTCAACATTAGGAGGAACTTTTTGACAGTCAGAACTGTTAGGCAGCGGAACACACTCCCTCAGAGCGTGGTGGGGTCTCCTTCCTTGGAGGTCTTTAAACAGAGGCTGTATTTCATCTGTCAGGGATGCTTTGATCAAGATTTCCTGTGTGGCAGGGGGTTGGACTGGATGGTCCTCGTGGTCTCTTCCAACTCTACAATTCTATGATTCAATGATTCTATGACACCAATGTTGTTAAAGATTTTCTATACGTAAATCAAAGTGGAGACTGTAGTCAGGAAATCAAAAGAAAACTAGGGGCTGGTTTACACGGCAGATTTATTGCGGCAACTTGCGCTTTATTTCTTTTCTGCAGCTGTGCCAGTCAGGTTTTTTTTCCTAATTATGCTGCTTTTTCATTAAGACTTGAAAAAGTGTGGGGGGCGTGGCCTCCCAAGCAGACAAAGGCTGTATGGGGAAGGGCATAGACCCTCTTTTGAAGTCCTGCATTTTCGAGCTAAAGAAATACTCACAGACTGCCAAAATAGCAGGGGGCAAGATCAGAGAAGTGGCTCTGTCTGTCTCTCTCTAAATCTGCCTGTAAATGAACTCACTCTCTGAAGCAGAGGGACAGTAATCTCTCTGCTGAAAGACCTTGCTGACATGCCGTGGATCCTAAGGTGAACCTATCACAAGTTTTTCCAGCACAATTTGTTTAGTCAGGGTTCACAGACTTGCAAAATAGCAGAGGATTTTTGACACTCCCTCCCTCTGTCCCCCCTCCCCCCTCTCTCTCCCTCCCCCAAGCAGAGCTGACAGATGGGAACTTTATGACTGAAAGGTCTTGGGAATCCTTTTTCTTGGCAGACCTTCTGCAAAATAGCAGAGAGGATTTTTCAAAGTTTCCTGATCACTACTGAACTGAGTCCCTCTCTTTTAAGCCCGCCCCTTACATCATAGCAACCGATCACAGTGCAGATCTGTGGCAGCCCTTAACGGAATGGTAGTTTACACTGCCAATAAAGTGCTACATTGCAAATATACCTGCAAAAGTAGCAACATCCCTTGCCACGCTATATTTGGGTGTTTTACCTTCCCCCTTCTGAATGAGGCGATGCTGTGCTGCGATCCGTGGGAACTATGAGCTATCTTAGTGGTATATTTAGAGGAATATTTGCCCATGTAAACGACCCCTAAGAGTTGGAAGGGCAGCTATGAAGGGACTAGATAAAATCCTCAAGTATCAAGAAATTTCAGTGATTACCAAAGTACAGCACGCTTGCAGAAAGCGCGGGATGAGTCCTACCTGAATCTTCGTTTGCGAAGAAAAGCCAGAGAGAGAGAGAGACCAAAGTACGGATCATCCATAACATAGTATTTCTGATTTCTAGGTATGCAAAGCTGGACAATAAAGGAAGTTGACATGGAAAACATCAATTCATTTGAAACATGGTGCTGAAGGAGATTTCTTTGGATACCAAGAATGGCATAAACGGCAAATAATTGAATCCAAGAGCAAATCAAGTCTCAATATTCACTAGAAGCCAAAATAACTAAGGGGAGGCCATCAAACTTTGGACACATCACAAAATAGTACGACTCATTGTAAAAGATAATAAAGCTTGGTAAAGCAGAAGGCAATAGAAAAAGTGGACAACCACATCACAAATGAACTGACTCAATAAAAGAAGCCATCACGCTAGACATGGCACTAAGTTTGCAAGACCTGAACAGGGCTGTTGATGACCAGGCGTCACCTGCTCCCTGAAGGAGTCCTTCTCTCATGAGGCAGGGGAAAGGGCCTGCCTTGGAAGTGGAGCCTGGGCCATCCAATGTAGTCCCCGAAGAGCAGGAGTTGGGCATACAGCACCCTTCTGAACATTGGAGATTAAAGCCACACCTTGCTATGCTTAAGAAGGAACACTAAACTAATGAGTCCAGTTGTGCTGATTTTGCTAACTTCTGTCAAGTCAATTTTGACTTATGGTGACTCTATGAAGCAGAGACCTCCAAGTCACCCTAACATCAATGGCCCTGCTCAAGTCTTGCAGACTCAGGGCTGTGGCTTCCTTGATTGAATCTATCCATCTGTAATATGGTCTTCCACTTTTCTACTGCCTTCGACCTTAACAAGCATTAGTGTCTTTTCCATTGTGTCAGGTCTTCTGATGATTTGTCCAAAGTATGACACTCTCAATTTAGTCATCTTGGGAGAGTTCAGGCTTGATTTGCTCTAGGACCCATTTATTTGCCTTTTTAGGAAGTGAAGTTAGCTGCAGAACTCTTCTCCAGCACCACAGTTCAAAGGAGTTGATTCCCTTCCTATTTGTTTTCTTCACCATCCAGCTTTCACAACTATACATAGACACTGGAAGTATGATGATGTGCACAATCAACAATATATTCTTACACTTTAGAATCTTGTCTAGTACCTTCATAGCTGACCTTCCAAGTCATAGTCTTCTGTTGATTTCTTGATTGTAGTCACCATTCTGATTAATGACTGGGTCAAGGTATGGAAAATCTTGAATTATTTCAATGTCTTCATTGTCTACTTTAAATCATCTGTGGTCATTATTTTTGTTTTCTTAATGTTGAACTGCAAACCTGCCTTTGCACTTTTTTCCTTGATTTTCTCCAGTAATCGTTTGAAGTCTGCTATTTTCTGCTAGTATGGTGTCATCTGTATATCTTAAATTGTTGATGTTTCTTCCTCCAATTTTCATGCCTCCTTATTCTGAGTTTAATCCTGTTTTACATATGATACATCCAGTGTACGAGTTAAACAGATAGGGTGATAAAATGTAGCCTTGCCTGACCACCTTGCCAATTGGAACCCATTCTGTTTTGCCATATTCTGCCTTGAGAGTAGCCTCTTGTCCTGAGTACACAACACATCAAGACAATCAAATATTGCAGCACATCTATTTCTTTAAGAGTGATCCATAGTTTTTCATGATCTATACAATTGAAGGCTTTGCTATAATCTATAAACACTGTCTGATTCTCTTCTGAAATTCTTTGGTACATTCCACCATCCAATGTATGTATGCAATATAATCTCTAGTGCCTCTTCCTTTCCTGAACCCATCTTGAACATGTGGTATTTCTTGCTCCATTTATGGTACAAGTCTTAGTTGTAGAATTTTGAGCATCACTTGCTTGCGTGGAAAATAAATGCAATAGTCCTATGGTTACTGCAATCCCTGGTGTCCCCTTTCTTGGGGATTGAAATGTATATTGAATGTTTCCAATCTGTGGACCATTGTTTTGTTTTCCATATTTGTTGACAGATTTTAGTTAGAACTAGAGTACATTCTGTTTCTGTAGCTTGAAATAGCTCAATAGGTATGCTATCTGTTCCTGGTTGTTTATTTCTCCCATGTGTTCTGAGTGCAGCTTCCACTTCACTTTCTAAAATTAGAGATACATCTTCAAAAGGTTCTTCCTTGAATGAATCTGTCATCCTTTCTTCTTTTATATAGTTCTTCAGTATATGTTTCCATTGTCATGTTATTGTACTTGGTCATGTAATGTGTTTTCCTGCTGGTTGTACAGCACCCCACTCTTGGTTTAAATTTCCTTTGACTTCTGGAATCTTGTGGAAAAGATCTTTTGTTCTTCCTTATTGTTGTCATCTTCTATTCTCTGCAGTGATCATTATAGTAGTTCTCTTTGTCTGTGTGCACAAGTTGATGAACAGTTGCATTCAGGGTTCTGACCTTATTTCTGTCAGCTTTTACTTTTACTTCTTGTCTGTCCTTACGTGCTTGAAGAGTTATTTGTCATCCATTGAGGCTTCTCTTTCTTTTTGCTGCAGATAGTGTCCTTTGCATTCCTTTCTGACAATGCCCCTGGCTTCAGTCCAGGGTTCTTCTGGCTCCTGCTCAATTAGGCTTAATAGTGTAAATCTATTTTTTTACATTATCTTTAAATTATACGGGGATGTTCTTTAGGTTGTATTTTGGCACAATGGTTGCTTTAGTGTTCTTCTTTAGCTTTAGCAGTTCAGGGCCGGTGCCACAATCTGGTCCTGGTCTTGTTTTTGAAGAGAGAATGGAGTTCTCTATCTTCTGCTTCTAATTATGTAGTCTATTTAATTTCTATATTGGTCATGAGGTGATGTCCATATATACAGTCACCTCTTTGGTTACTTGAAGAATGTGTTTGTGATGAGCAAACTCGGTGTCACAAAATTCAGGCAGTCCTGCTTCATTTCTTGATCCTAGGCCAAATTTTCCTACAATCTTTGATTCTGCACTGTTTCCCACTTTTGCATTCCAATTGCCTATGATTAACAAGAAGTTCTGTGTTTTGGTGTGTGATCATTTTCCTCTTGAACTCCAGAATGGAATCTTTTTTCTGCTGCTGCTTCTGTTGTTGGAGCATAAACTTGAATTGTGGTTATATTGATGGGTTTTCCTTGAAGCCAAATATGATTTGGTCAGACTTTGCATTATATCCTTTGACTGCTTTTGTTACATCTCTCTTCGCTATAAATGCCACCTCATTTCTTCTTAGATTTTCATTTTCTGCGTAAAACACTATGTAATTATCTGCCTCAAAATGTCCCATTCTTCTCAACTTTAGCTCTCTCACCCCAGGTATTGCATTGTTTGTATGTTTCATTTTTTGTTTTACTTTATCTACCTTCCCCTGATTCATGCTTCTCACATTCCATGTTTCTAAAATATGTGTTGTGCAGCTTTGGGCTTTCTTTCACTTCTGATCATACTGATAGCGGAATGTCCTTTCATCTTGAGTCCAGTTGTGTCATTAGCATAGTTGTTCTCTGCTCTACCCCAGTGGCTCACTGAGTGCCTTCTGACCTCATCTTTTGGCACTCTCTCTTGTTTTATTTTGGATTGTTTCATCATAGGGTTTTTGTGGTAAAAGACATTCCAAAGAGGATTACCGTGCCTCCTTCTTCACAGTACTAACAAGTATTAGCAATGGTGCCACTGCTGTTGTTTCTGAGAGATCCTCCGCCAGTATCACTTCCCACTACTGCTACTGCCCAGTAGCTGTTTGGCACATTTAGTCTGGTTCCTCAGTTAAAGCCTCTCTGACATGGGAGACCCTACTAGCAGCACTGCTACTGTCAGCATAGCCTCTTGCCTCATGGGAGCACACAATTCCACCACAACGGAAAAGTAGTGCTACAGTCAGCTGATTTACAGTTGGCTATAAATTAGCACAGCCAAAGCTGTCTCTTTTCTGCAAGGCAATAGATCCACTATCTCTGCTCAACATTATGCATCATTTCCTGCTCTCTTATTTCTAGACATTCAGTTTGTTCCTTGGACTATTCTTTTCAGTGACTCCCTGCTTGCTTTGGATCATTCTTGACTTTTTGTGGTCTGACCCTAGATTGCATTGGCCATGCTTTTGTTCTAACAGATCTGCTGTGTTTGACCCTGTTTTCGCTTGGGGGTTCCAGTGTCTGCTCACTGGAATTACAGGAGAACCCTTTTAGGGGACTTGCCACCCTGAAAAGAGACATTAGGGATCTTGGAGGTCTCTCATTCATTATAGCTGTCTTGATGGCAGATAAGAACATGCAACAGATTAGTGTTCTTTCATGTCCTTTTCATTGGTAAGGGTTTTCCTTCTTTTTGGCAATTTTACCTAGTCCAGTTGCCAAAGTTATCAATCTTTCTAATCAGAGTTTAGAAAAAAGTTTATTCTTTGGACCCATGGGAGTTATAGTCCAAAAAGTAATTTTTCCAGACTCAGTCTCTGAGCCCTCGTGGTCTCTTCCAACTCTATGATTCTATGAAATCTTGTCTACCAATGGGAGCAAAAGGGGGTTCCTCAAGGGGGCAGATTTGACTTCAGCAACACCAGTTTTTGAACCCCAGATACTGCATTACTTGTTTATATCATCCTATCAAAATTTATATATTGCTTTTTGAAATCAAAAGGTGCGCAAAGAGACATGCAACCATAACTGTATATTTAAAAAAAACAACAACCTCAAAACATAATTATCATAGAATCATAAAATCATAGAATCATAGAATTGCAGAGTTGGAAGAGACCACGAGGGCCATCCAGTCCAACCCCCTGCCATGCAGGAAATCATGATCAAAGCATACATAACAGATGGCCATCCAGCCTCTGTTTAAAGACCTCCAAGGAAGGGGACCCCACCATGCTCCGAGGGAGTGTGTTCCACTGCCGAACAGCTCTTACTGTCAAAAAGTTCCTCCTCATGTTGAGGTGGAATCTCTGTTCCTGGAGCTTGCTTTGATGTGGCTTTTAAAAACTGAGCTTTTCAAATATTACAGTTAGACCAAAAATTTAACCAATGTTGAAAATCTGTCTTAACAAGGTGGTTTAATCAACTAGGGTCGAAAGGATTTCTGCCTTTCTGGTTTGTGTCAGTTTTCCCCACACACTCGGTCATAAATCCATTTGTTCTATGTTGTTTGATTAAACACACACACACACATACAGAGTTGTATATAAATTGTAAGCATTTCACCTAAAACATGTTTGCCTATTTATTTCACCTGAATGATTTATTTCACAGTGTAGCACCAAGAACTGAACTACAAAATTTAGAGAAATGCACAACCTAAAGGATATCTGCATTCTGTCTGGGGTCAATTGGGGTTTGCTTAAAATACATATCAAGTGGAATTCTCCACACTCCTATTGCTAAAATCTGCAAAGTTAACAAGGATAAGGGGGGGGGTTTCCAAACAAGAGACTTGTGCAGGACAACTGGAAAAGTCTGTGCCTGCCATCCCACCCACCACAGTTCAGAGAGCAGGGAGGGGGAGCATGGAGAAGAGAAAACTATAAACACCACAAAGCATCCCATAATGGCATGGCTAATGGACACAGAACACATTGAATGAAAAAGAAGGGAGGCAAACTATCTTGGCTCCATCCCTCCTTTGGAAGGGGGAAAAAAGCAACACACTTCCCTTCGCTCTCACTCAGTTTCCTTTGGAAAATCATTTTGCAGCTGCCCAACTTCACAGATATTTTTTGTCATTAAGAAATGGGTTATTTTAAGCATTGGGAAGAACTTTCAGTGGTTGAGGAAGCAGCTTTTCAAAAGCCCTGTTCAGGCAATCAATTTAAAACAAAACCACATGCAACAAATATGCTTCTCTACTCATTTCTCCACTGTCTGAGCTGGCTCCTGTGTGTGTGTGTGTGTGTGTGTGTGTGTGTTTTTTAACCATTTCTTTCCACTCATTTCTCCAATACCAGGGCCAGTTCCAAATAATTTAATTAATTTTTGTTCATTATTTCTCCATTGCCAGGACTGGTTCCTGATTATTTAACTAAATTCATTCCTTGAATGCCAACGTCAGCTCCTGACTATTTAATTCTTTTTAGTAAAAAGTTATTTTGGGACACAGTTTGATGAATTGACCCTATGGGCTGTCCGTTTTCCCCAGCTTTCAATTCAAGTCCAATGTGGTGGTTTATACAGCCCCAACGGGAAAACAAATTAGTGGATTATTTGCTACCTGCTTGGGTTGCCATGTAAAGGCTGGCAGCTTTCTTTGGGTTGATTGTGATGAATTCCCCACAGCAAATGTCATTTCTACTGTTCAAAGGAGCATCCACAACAAACAGTATCATGCTTTGAAAAGCCTAGAGGAGGCAGCAGCCACGAGCTCTCCTGAAGATAGCATTTCACATCTAGGGTCAATTCAGTTATTCCATCTCAGAGACTAAACCTTCAAGGCAAATGAGAAGTGGAAAAAGAGAAAGATTTGGCAGCTCCATCAGAACATAAAGAACACCACACTTCCCCAATAGATCGGAGAAGGCAAACTAGAAACAAGCAGGATTGTCAAGTGCAATTAAACTTACAGAACTCTCATACAACCACATGTCTCTACAAGAACTTGGAGGAACAGTGTGAGGTCTTGGTGCTCTCCATGTTAGGTCAGGGCACCCTTCTCTCACTCTAGTTTACCACAGAAAACATATATTGGCAACACAGGCAAGCAAGACATTCTGGTGATGAGTGCAGGATGTTGGTTGTCTGTACAGACCAATTTCTATATATGTGTTTGTTCTGGGATGAGAGCTCTAAGCCACAGGCATCACACAAAAAAGGCAGGATTATCTGTTTTGGGGTGGTGGAATAGAGGTTGATTTACCTCTATCACTTTTGGGTCCAACTCCAATGAGCATGGGGTGGCGTAAGCTAGGGTATTAAAAGAGCTGGCAAATGTAATCTCAGAGCCATCGGCAATAATCTTTGAGAACTCCTGGAGAACAGGAGAAGTCCCAGCAGACTGGAAGAGGGCAAATGTTGTCCCCATCTTCAAAAAGGGGAAAAAAGACGATCCCAACAATTATCGTCCAGTTAGTCTGACATCAATACCAGGGAAGATACTAGAGCAGATCATTAAACAGAGAATCTGTGAACATTTAGAAGGCAATGCCATAATCACAAAAAGTCAACATGGGTTTCACAGAAACAAGTCATGCCAGACTAATCTGATCTCTTTTTTTGATAAAATTACCAGCTTGGTAGATGAAGGGAACGCTGTGGACATCGCATACCTTGATTTCAGTAAGGCCTTTGACAAGGTTCCCCATGACATTCTTGCAAACAAGCTTGTAAAATGTGGGCTAGACAAGTTAACTGTTCAATGGATTTGTAATTGGTTGACAAGCCAAACCCAAAGGGTGCTCAGCAGTGGCTCCTCTTTCTCTTGGACAGATGTGACCAGTGGGGTGCCACAGGGTTCTCTTCTGGGCCCAGTGCTATTCAATATCTTTATCAATGACTTGGATGAGGGAATTAGGGGCATACTTATCAAATTTGCAGATGACACCAAATTAGGAGGAGTAGCCAATACCCTAGAGGACAGGATCAAAATTCAAAATGACCTGGATAGACTGGAGAGCTGGCCCAAAGCTAACAAAATGAAATTCAATATGGAGAAGTGTAAAGTACTGCACTTCGGGCGAAAAAATGTAATGCATTGATATAGGATGGGGGAGACCTGGCTGAATGAGACTACATGTGAAAGGGATCTAGGAGTCCTAGTAGACCACAAGTTGAACATGAGTCAACAGTGTGATGAGGCAGCTAAAAAGGCCAATGCGATTTTGGGCTGCATCAATAGAAGTATAGTGTCTAGATCAAGGGAAGTAATAGTGCCGCTCTATTCTGCCTTGGTCAGACCTCACCTAGAATACTGTGTCCAGTTCTGGGCACCACAATTCTAAAAGGATATTGACAAATTGGAGTGTGTGCAAAGAAGGGCGACTAAAATGGTGAAAGGTCTGGAAATGATGCCTTATGAGGAGAGACTTAGGGAGCTGGGTATGTTTAGCCTGGAAAAAAGATGGTTAAGAGGTGATATGATAGCCCTGTTTAAGTATTTGAAGGGGTGTCACATTGAGGATGGAGCATGCTTGTTTTCTGCTGCTCCAGAGACTGGAACATGGAGCAATGGATGCAAGCTCCAGGAACAGAGATTCCACATCAACATTAGGAGGAACTTTTTGACAGTCAGAGCTGTTAGGCAGCGGAACACACTCCCTCAGAGCCTGGTGGGGTCTCCTTCCTTGGAGGTCTTTAAACAGAGGCTGGATGGCCATCCGTCAGGGATGCTTTGATCAAGATTTCCTGCGTGACAGGGGGTTGGACTGGATGGCCCCCGTGGTCTCTTCCAACTTTACAATTCTATGATTCTATGATTTTTATCCTCCTGAAACCTTGGGTGAAGCAAGTAGTTTGTGCTAAGAGAGCTGTATGTTCTTCCCCATGATTAGATCAATGCTAGTTGTTTTAATTATTTTGAATTTTAAGGAATCATTTATTGACTTGTGTGGCTTTAGAAAGCTTTGGTTTACTATGGAGTGAAACATTATTAATGCTTATCTGTAGCATTTAACTCTCTTGAAGAACAGAACAAAGAATCCTAGAATCATAGCATTGGAAGAGACCACAAGGGCCATCTAGTCCAACCCCCTGTCATGCAGGAATACACAATCAAAACATTCCCAACAGACTCCACCACACTCTGAGGCAGTGTATTCCACTTCTGAACAGCTCTTACTGTCAGGAAGTTCTTCCTAATGTTTAGGTGGAATCTCTTTTCCTGTAGCTTGAGTCCATTGCTCCATGTCCTAGTTTCTAGAGCAGACGAAAACCAGTTTGCTCCATCCCCAGTATGGCATTCCTTCAAATATTTAAACATAGTAATAATGTCACCTCTTAACCTTATCTTCCCAGGTTAAATATACCCAGCTCCGTAAGCCGCTCCTCATAGGGCATGGCTTCACCACATGACTTTGTGAGGAATGTAATTGCAATTAATACGGAATTACAAGAGTGAAAATCTGCTGCCACACTGCAGAAACAATGCAGTTTGACACTGCTTTAACTATCATGGCTCTATCCTATGGAATCTTGGGGTGTGTCATTTGATGTGGTACCAGAGCTCTCCGACAGAGAAGACTAAATATCTCACAAAACTACAAATCCCAGAATTCCATAGCATTGAGCCATGGCAGTTAAAGCAACATCAAACTGCATTATTTCTACAGTGTGGCAGCTGCCATAGACTGTTTTTATTAGCATCAACTAATGTATAAAATGCAAAATGTGAGCTTCCAAGTGACACTGAATTCTTCTTTAGAATGGGTAGCATAATTTCGTGTTGCCTGACAGTTTTCATGTTGCTTAAAAACACATCCATATGATCAGTCCTAATGAGACTACTCAGACATCTTTTCCAAAGTTGTGTCCTGAAAGCACCATCATGTTTAATCACTTACATAAATTAACCTCACAGTGTATCTGGTTATGCTTATTACAAAACAGTTGCAGTTCAAATATTATCAACAGCACGTGCTGTTTGGGCAGGCAGCTATGGGGTAGCAGACAGACAGACACACGGTGAATGGGTCTGCATGCAGGGACACACTAATAGATGTCTTCTAAAAGAGGTACCCTCACACTCTCTATAAATTACAGTAATTTATTAGATGCCAGAAAAATTGGGATTGACTGGTAAAAAAGGGGTATTGGCTGGAATCCTGTTAGGATACTTGTTGTCACTGTGTGCCTTCAAGTTGTTACCAACTTATGGCGACCTTAAGGCAAACCTGTCACAGTGGTTCTCTTGGCAAGAATTGTTCAGAGTGGGTTTGCCACTGCCTTCATCTGAGGCTGAGAGAATGTGACTTTCCCAAGGTCACTGAGTGGTTTTCCATGGCTGAGCAGGGATTTGATCCCTGGTCTCCCAGAGCTCTGGTCCAACACTCATACCACTACAACACACTGGCTCCCACTGGTTTACTATGCTAGTATAACTACACATGTATAACTGATGGCAACAGGGGGAGAAAGGCCATGTACTCAGTGGCTGTGAAGAAGTAAGACTTAAAAAAAAAAGAAGAAGAAGAAGACTGATACTGATATATTTTATGTGCATTTCCTCAATCACCAACATTGCACAAGCACGGGGAGTGTGCAATTGCCATCATAGTGCATCAACAGGATTCTGGCTGTGATCTCCCCCTTTGCTCCAGAATTAAGCCATAGGAATTCAGTGGATCATATTGCCAGGTTTTCAAACTAGCAATAAGGGACAGCAGGGTTGACAATGTTAATTAACAATTTTGTGTTCTACCTAGATACCAAATGAAAGTTTTCAGTTCACCTAGCCATATATTTCTGTGTAAAATTACAGTTGGCCCTCCACATTCACAGGGGTTAGAGGCACAGGACATCCACAAAAGTGGAAAAACTGTGAATATCTCCAGGCTCCCCAAACCTTAACATTTAATACTGTTAAAGATGCAAAAAATTGTGAGAAATGTGAGATAGACCACACACTGAGAGACAAAACACATGAGTGAGGCTGGCTAGTACTAAGACAAAGAGTGTGGCATCCCCAAACAGTGTGTGTGTGGTCTGCAAAACTCCCCCCCCCAAAAAAAAATTACCATGGAAAAGTTAAACCCACAAAAGTCAAGGTTTGACAGTAATCTATTGTCCACATTCATAAATTATATGAGGCACACATTTCTGTCTTTATGAAGGGCCCACTCCCCACAAATATAGTCGGCCCTTCAAATCCACGGATTCCGCATCCATGGATTCAACCATCTACGGCTTGAAAATATTCCCTCCCAAATTTTTTCCCCAAAAAGCAAACCTTGATTTTGCCATTTTATATAAGGGATACCATTTTACTACACCACTTTATATAATGGGACTTGAGCATCCACGGATTTTGGTATCCACAGGGGACGGGATCCTGGAACCAAACCCCAGCGGATACCAAGGGCCACTGTATGGGATTTTGGGGGGGTATTTTATTCAGCAAAAGTTTTCCAACCCCTCAAACAGGGGACATTTCTTATAATAAGGGACACCTTCCAGCCCTACAAGGGACAAGCTTTCTGGCCCACAAATAAGGGACATCCCTTATAATAAGCACAACCCTAGCAATGCATGGTGTGCCAAGGTGAATAAAGCAAAACCTGCAGAATGGACCTTGGTATAGATAAATTCAAGCTACCTATCCAGTCAAAGTGACTCCTCCATATACTACTGTGAAACTTATCCAGACAAGAACCATGGTTTGCAATGAATGAAGTAAAAATAACAACAGTACCAGTACACATTGCTTTTGGGGTGAAACCATCATATACTAGTAACATGATTATTCTGTGTGTGCATCTTTTGTACAATGATATGCCTGAAATGTTACTTTTTGTTGGGGAGATCTGGCCTTATTTCAATGTCTTAAAGTATTTTTTAAATTGTTAAAATAGAACTAAAGTGTAAGTTGTTAGTAATGAATAACCTGAAAGTTACTCTGGTAATAATGAGTAATGGTAGCAAGTTAGGGTTGTTTTTTAAAAGTATCTTTAAAAAAAGTAATGTCCCACACTCTGACTAGAGACCACATCCTTGTTCAGCTCTAGTGTTGGCTGAAGGGACCACAAGCATCAGCAAAGGTACCACGTCTTACCTTGGATCTGGCTTTGAGATTGTGTTGCAAAGTGCCCAGGAGTGGTCAGGGGTCCTCGGGGGCTTGGGGTTGTGGGAGTGACTCTCATGGAGTGCCGTAGCCGTTCCAGTTCCCCAAAACGATCAGGGAAGGATTTTGCTTGCTCTTCCAGCTTCTGCCTGTGCCCTGAAATGGTAAGGGAAATGAATAAGTAAATAAATAAATGCACTGTTGATTCTATTTAAAAAAATAAGCTTCTGTCGCTTGTCATTTATCTCTACAACACAACTCACCATAGCAGGGAAGACAGAGACCAGGTGAGCAGTGTGCCTCATCAGACATCCGTTGTTGATGGGCAACTCCAAGGCCTCTGCTCTCCTTTCTTATGGTTCTAAACCAGCTTTGTACAAGACAGTCATTTAGATGGAGGATTATCATCTATAAAGTAGGACACATGACTCCTTGGTAAATTCAGGCCCAAGGAAACATGCATAACCCAGATGCCAACTGCTATGCATGGATGCTGCCTGCAGACCTTGTTCTACCACAGGGGTGGACAATTGTGGAAGGCTGGGGGGGCATGCATTAAGCCCCCAGCGGATCTTAGAAGGATGTACCACCAAGCACACCCCTACCACCAAAAAAGAAAGGGTTGTTTTGCCTTCAAACATCCTCTAGGGGACACAGGACACTTTCACCATGTTTTGAAGTCCAGGAGAGACTATTTTTAACAGGAAGTGAGCAAAAACACTTCCTGTTCAGTTCCTATTTAAAGAAGGGATTCTTATGGGCCCAATTTGACACAGCTCTCCCTCCCTCATGGTGGAAATGCCTCCATGTTTGCATTGGAGGGATTTAGTAGCAAACATGGAGGCGTTTAGTAGCAAAAAATATTTTTTGGGAAAAAGATTTGATCCCTGAGGTGACCAGCGTCCCCTCCAAAACATAGGGGGAATGCCCTCCACATTCCTTTGGAGCAGTGGTTCTTAACCTGTGGTCTGCAGACCTCTAGGGGCCTGCAATGTCCTCACAGGGGCTCTGTGAAAGCTTGAAGGCTGCTCAGCCCATGTGACAGGAGCCAAGGCAAAGGCTGGCTGGCTTGGCCTGCACATTGCTGTTCAATCCACTCCAGTTACAAATTTGCAGAAAGTAGGAGAAAAGTCTTCCCTCCCCTCCAGTGCCTCTGCGGGAAGGGTTAATGGATGGTGTAATTATCTATCCATCTATCTATCTATCTATCTATCTATCTATCTATCTATCTTTTGATGTTTTAAATCTTGAGTTAAGTTTTGGGGGTCTGTGGCAACAAAAGATATTTAAAGGAGGTCCCTGGTAAAGAAAAGGTTAAGTGCCCCTACTCTAGAAGGCTTTGGGTGGATTCCTGAGTCCTGGAGGGCCCTGGGGGGCACACTTTGCCCACCCCTGTTATGCCAGAGAAGTAGTGGTATAGGGAGAAATTTTATTTATTTATTTATTTATTTATTGTATTTATACCCCGCTTTTCAGCCACAAAGGTTATCAGAGCGGCTTACAAATGGTCAATTTGAAGTGAAGGTGCTCATAAGGACTGTTCCTATATCATTGCCTCAAGGAAAAGTGGGGTGTGGTGGGGAGGCCAGGCATCGGCCTTGATTCATTTCAAAAAGCCCATTCTAACAGTTTTCATTTCCAACAGGAATATATATTTTGTCAAGATAATGGCTCTTAATGGCTATTAATTCAAGGCCAAGCCACTCCAAAATATTTTACATTACAACAGTGGTAATTCACAATGCTATGTGTAGCTGGGATCATTTTATTTTCCCCTGTGCAACGGGGAGGATTTCAGGTCAGTTCAAAGGGGAAAAGGAGGTCTGAAGGACTGGCAAATGACATTACTGTTTTTGCTAATCTAACAGCAGCAATGCTTTGGCCCTGTGAGGCCACCAGGTCTCCACTGCAGTACATTCATGATATGAGGGAGTGGAGCCTAACATTCTTCAAAGCTACCCACATTTTTTGGCTTATTTTTCCTGTGGTTCCTCAACAGATACAACCAAGCCCAAGGAATTCAATTTATATTTACATTATAATTTACATTATAAAATATCACAGATGCCATCTAGAATGATGATTATTTTTTCTTTCTCTCTCCGGCAGATTTTGTGTTTGGGAAGAATAAAAGGTACCTCAAGCCCTCAACAAAGTGCTACTGAGTGTGCTCCTTTCATGTCCACAAGGGCATTTTTAAACTAGGAGAGATACTATTTAGCATTTGGACCCCCATGACATCATGACGTGAGCATGTTGGCTTCCTCTCCCGGCAAATAAGAAGATCCATATCGCTACATCAAAAGCATGAAATATTTTCCATATGGAGCGATGGTTGTGAATCTGATACTGCAGGCAGTAATAAAAAGCACGCTGGTAGTTTGGGGCATTTTGGCACGAGGCAAAGACATTGAAAATGCAACATGGAACACTGGAAATGTATCCCTCTAAGCAGGGGTGGGCAAAAGAGATTTCTGGGTGATTTGCAGTAGATTTCTGACTTCCAATTCTCTAACAAAATCAACAAGAAATTTCCCCCCCCCCCTCTCAAGTGAGTTTACTGGGAAAGAACACACAGAGGGAGAGGAGAAGGGAATTTCTGTGTGATAGGTCTTCCAAACATGGTTTTGGTGCTGATCACAAATTCCTGGGCTGAGCATGTGCTCAGAGGCACCCTATTCCTCAGCTCTTAACAGTAGATTTACAGTACTTGTCTGGGCCACTGATTTTCATGTGGCTCTGGTTGCTAGAGTCAGGGTTCTAGTAAACAAACAAAGAGACAGACAAACAGTGAAGTACAGTCACCTCTCCACATTTGCAAGTTAAGCATTTGTGGATTTGATTATTCACGGGTTACTAAATATGTTCTCTCTAGGCATTTTCTAGGTCCTCCAGTGTGATTCTATGGGATGCTTCCACCAGAAGTTGACCATAGAGTCATGCTGGAGGACCTAGAGATTCCTCGAGAAAACACTTGTTTAGGCATTTGTAAGTCCTCCAGCATGATTCTGTGGTCAACTTCTGCTGGACCATCGAATCATGCTGGAAGACCTACAAATGCTTAGACAAGTGTTCTCTCAGGTTTTTAAAAAAATCAGTGGGCCTATATTTGTGGTTTTTCCACTTCTGCGGGAATTCTCCACCCCTAACCTGTGTGAAAGTTGAGGATGGACTGTAGATCTTGAAGGTCTGAGGTTTTCTCTCCCCCTGCCATGAAGAGGAAATCAAAAACTGATCTTTTTGCTTTTAGAAACTTTTTGAAGACAATTGAGAGCTTTGCAAATAAATAAATAAAATTTTAAAAGACAAAGGTATGCAACCCTCTTCCAAGGGAGGCTAAGCTAGAATTTTCCCTATTCTCCCTCCACTGCCAGAAAAATACCTTTTCATTTAGCTACCGAGGAAGGACCCTTCATCTGGTGGACACTGTCCTTTTTATTGATGAGCTTTCAAGTGGTTTTAAATTCAATGTTATTTTAATATTATAATCTTGTTTGTTTGTTTGTTTGTTTTAGCCCTTCAGCTAATAAAGCTCCCACAGTAACTTACAAAGTTGATTTGACAGTTCCCTGCCCCAAGGGAACTGTCTAAAGAGGACATGACACACAAGGAAAAGGAGGCGGGACTAACTTCATTAGATGCTGGCTGCTGTTCATTTCCCTCAGAGGCCAGAGCAATGCCTCTGAGAATCTGAAGGGAGGGGCTCTCACATGCCGCTGGGGGCTAGGCATGATAGAGGTGTGTGTGGCTCCCCCCTCCCTCCATTAAATTGTTCTTTAATGTTACTCTCACTGGTGCAAACACCATTGTAGAAGCAGTTGTGTGAAATACTGTTGTTCAAGCAGCATCTTAATCAGCGCTGTGCAAGCAATGGTATGCCATCTTAACCGTTGCACAATCAGTTGTGGTATTTAACGCACTGCACAAGGGTGCTATACAGCTGGTGAATATGATCATGGCCTACTTTTTTATGTTCTAATTTGCATATTTTTTTAAAAAAAACACCTTTAATATTTATTCCCAGTTTTAGGAGACTAGAGGGACATAATGCAGCTCAACTAAATAACATTTTCAAAACATGGTCAGAATGTGAGAACTTAGGCAAAGCTCTGCTGTATCAAAGTGAAGGTACATTTATCCAACACCCTGTTTCACATTTAGGAGATTATCAGACGCTTGAAAAAAGCCCCAAAGGGGCTCGCAAAAATGACGTCACTGTATCAGGAATGAGTCCCAGTGTCATCATCCTGGCGTGCTTGCTCCATCCTCCCTCTGTGCTAACACAATGAAAAAGACATTGTTTTTCATTAGCTGGAGTTTCCTTTTTCGTCGCATCAGCACAGAGGGAGGATGGAGCAAGCACATGAGGAGGACAACATCATGCGATACCAGGATCCGTTCCCAGTACAGTGACGTCGTTCTTGTGAGCTCCTCTGGGGCTTTTCAAACATCTGATAATCTCCATAGTAGCCAAGCATATTGTTCCGGAAAACCTGCAAGCAGGATGCGAAAGCAGTATCCCAGACCCACTTTTGTTCTTGCTTCCCATTTATCAGCAATCATAATCAATCGATTGCAGTTGGGGACAGCATTAACATCTGATCAAAAATCAATTGGCCTAGATGCTTGGTTTTTAACTCCCTGGAGCCAATTGCCAGAATTTTCTGGATAAAGCCAGATGATGGTGGTAGAGATGATAGTGACTGTAAGTGCCAGCATCATCAATTTCAATTCTCATGTTTCCAGGACTGGTTTAAGGGCCCTGCAGCACTTGCAGCCACAGGGGGGGCCGTCGTTGTGGGCCCCCCCGCCATAACCTTTCTCTTGCAAAAACATTATTAGTAGGAAGGCTTCTCTGATCCTTGCCGCATTGGGCATCAACCAACCACAGAAGGGGGCAACCACTGTGGGAGGGGCAGCAGCAGGGCAGGGAGGCAACTTTGCCCCCGCCCCTCCCTCTGAAACTTTTTTGTCCAGGGAGAGCAAAAGTTGTGCTTTGAAAAGGGAGAGGAAAGGAAAAGTGTTGGAGGAGGTCAAGTTTCCCAAAGGGGTGAGGACGGAGACAGACGCACAAGGTCTGGGGGAAATGTTTCTCCCGGAGCTACTGGACCACCTGAGGGAAGAGTCAGGAAAACGGTGAGAGGGGAGGGGCGGTGAGGGACAAGAGTGCCTGGCAGCAAGAGGAGAAGCTAAGGTGGAGGAGGCTGGAGGGTGCCTGAGGGAAGGGAAGCCCTCTTGACGGCGGCCCCTGAGAGGATGGAGGAGGCACTAATGGAGCTGTGCCCTCCATGCATTACAAGGGTTTACTATTTGTCATTTTAAAACTCTTAGCCTAGAAATGTGAGTATCTAGGCCTTTTCACTTATGAAGAAGAGGACTCCCCATCCTAAGTTTCCTCTAAACATATTTAATGTCTGGTCAGTGGGTTTGCCAAGTGTTCTAGGTGGGCTGAATAAGACCAGCCCTCAAGCTAGACAAGAGAAATAAATAATCTCCAGTTTCCAACTGCATATATTTGTTCAAGAACCAAGCAGAAAAATATTCAAAAATGGTCAATTGCTTTTCAAATAAAATGAAGTCTCAAATTAGCTAACTAAAACCTAAGTACCGTAACTCACCAAAGCAGCTGGCAGGTATCTGAAGGACTTCATAATCTGGCTTTTATCACACTCCCCTGTTATAGTGCTATTATTCCACTTAAACTGCTCTGACTGCCTCCTGTGGAATTCTGGAATTTGTAGTTTTGTTGAGGCCTAAGAGCTCTCTGGCTGAGGATGCTAAATTTCCCTCTCTAAACTGCAAATCCCAGGATTACACAGGAGGCAGCCTTAGCAGTTAAAGTGGAATAGTGCTACAACAGTGTAGCATGATGATCTTGTCTTGACTCTTTGCCAGAGACTAAAAGACAAAAGAAGAATTTCTACACAAGTATATTTCAATGAGAGCTAGGAAAGGGAGAGGGACATTCAAACTGGTGAAGTCAACAGCCAGGGAGGACCTGGACTAAGAGGCCTTTCTGTAATAGCTGTGGAAAGGCAAATAGCATGTTCCTTAGATATTGAGAAGTTAGTGAGGATGTTTGCTGCTCAAAAAGCAAGAAAAGTTAAGATTTAAGTAATTTTTTTAAATACAAAGAAGCTAGAAAAGAAAAGTCCATTTTATAAATGTTGTAATTTTAAATTACTAGCTGGACCTGGCATACCATACGCCATTAAGAAACTCCCCAAAGCATGCCCAGTAGATCTCATGACAACTCTATAAAAAGAGTGGTGGTGGATTTGAATTCCTCCTCCCCCTTCTCAGAGTTTCATACTTTTCCCAGAATTGCTGAGGATGACTCGCTCTGTTGCCCTGCTGCCACTGCTGCCAATTGACTGCCTGGGTCCCGTCACATCAGCAGCAGCAGCTTCCCATTGCCACTGTCATCGCCAGTTGACTGCCTGGGTCCCATCACAGCAATGGGGTCCCAATACCAGTTGACTTCCTGGGTCCTGTCACAGTAGGAATAGAAATGATATTACTGTGTAGACTTACATTATAAATGGGAATTGTGCAGCCCTGAGACATTGGTGAACTGGAAAGGCCTGCAGCCTTAGTAACTATAGCCAACACTGTAGCACATTGTTTGTTTACTCCTAGCATGACATTGGAATACAGTATATAGATTTGCATGTGGGTGGTGATTGGCTGAGGGAGTGGTTGGGTATGTTTCCTAAGCGGCCAATCAGCACACTGGGAAAGGCAACATACCCAAGAGAATTATATATAGATTTGATAAAATTTTATGTAAACTGGTTAAAATAATTTTAAAATAATAATTCAGGCTATACTTTGTATTTAAAAATTTACAACATAAGATTGTAAAAGTAAGAAAGAACAAAATGCATTAAATATTGCTCCCAGATTATTGCTCGGCCTGTAGGATAGAGGGGTTGTATGTAGATTATAATGTTGTAAGCGACCCCGATTGCATTTTGTAGAGGGGTGGGATATAAATAAATTATTATTATTATTATTATTATTATTATTGTAATATACTAATTTGGACTCAGCTCTTTCTTTTCCTGACTTCAAATTCTGCATGCTAAAACTGGTGTTTTGCCATTTTGATTTAGTGAGAATGGGCTAGTCTTTTGAGATTTGTTTAATAGAAATGATCTACTTTAAATATTAGGAGAGTGTTGCATTAAAGTGTTCTGTAATATGTTTGTTTTCTGTTTGGCTGAGGAAATCTACATCAATATTACATTAGTGCCTATAATACAGTTTTAAAAATTAAATTATTGGTGATAAACTCTGTAATAATCTGAATATCCTGTACTGTGAATAGGTTAGGTTACATTGACCTGAGATAAACATATGGGGCACCACATGAGCCGACAGTGCGATGCGGCAGCTAAAAAGGCCAATGCGATTTTGGGCTGTATCAATAGAAGTATAGTGTCTAGATCAAGGGAAGTAATAGTGCCGCTCTATTCTGCCTTGGTCGGACCTCACTTAGAATACTGTGTCCAGTTCTGGGCACCACAATTAAAAAAGGATATTGACAAATTGGAGCGTGTCCAGAGAAGGGCAACTAAAATGGTGAAAGGTCTGGAAACGATGCCTTATGAGGAGAGACTTAGGGAGCTGGGTATGTTTAGCCTGGAAAAAAGACGGTTAAGAGGCAATATGATAGCCCTGTTTAAGTATTTGAAGGGATGTCACGCTGAGGATGGAGCAGGCTTGTTTTCTGCTGCTCCAGAGACTGGAACACGGAGCAATGGGTGCAAGCTCCAGGAACAGAGTTTCCACCTCAACATGAGGAGGAACTTTTTGACAGTAAGAGCTGTTCAGCAGTGGAATGCACTCCCTCGGAGTGTGGTGGGGTCTCCTTCCTTGGAGGTCTTTAAACAGAGGCTGGATGGCCATCTGTTGGGGATGCTTTGATCATGATTTCCTGCATGGCAGGGGGTTGGACTGGATGGCCCTCGTGGTCTCTTCCAACTCTGCAATTCTATGATTCTATGACCCAAAATTCCTTAAACTGGCCCTGCATGTGTCCATTCAGTAGCCCAGGCATGTGCCCCAGAGGGTGAGGTGGTTATGATCAGTCCCTTGTATTAACCTAGAGAATTCACTGCCACAGGATGGTGGTGAAGATTACAGTACTAGTGCACATGGCTTTTGACAAAAGATTGGCAAGATATTTAGGTCTTCCCATAGCTACTAGTAGCAATAGAGAAATGAAATGACTACATCCAGCTAAGAGCATGGAAATGTTATTTTTTAGATAACAACTCTCCGAATCCTTCAGCCTGTGTGGGCCTTGAAAACTGGCCATTCTGGCTAGGGAATTCTGGGAGCTGTAGTCCAGAAACTAACTTCTACAAGCTCTGGCTTAGGCACTGAACACATTCCTCCAAATGTTCTCAACCACCCAACAAGATAAGCTAAGTGGTGACCAGAGAACAATTCTTACTAAGTGGTAGTTCCCAGAGCCTTTGTTACAGTGCTTAAACAATACTGGACTATAGTCGCAGATTGCAAAATTGAGAAGGTAATTTAGTTTGTTACTTAATGAGCTGCTTGTCCCCACTCCCCATTACTTTTTGTTATTTGGAGGGGCTGGGGCATGGACTTCATAAGAGAACAGCATAAAGCTTGAAAAAATCCTGTCAAATGCTTCTAAAAGTGTCCCTAAAAAGTAACTTTTGAAGATAACTATTAACTATTACTGTACTTGGTATACCACTACAGTAATTTTGTTCTCACCTCAAATAATTTTGAAATGTAATTTCATTGTTACTTATGTTATCCAAGGTAACTAGTTACAGGTAACTTGTTACTGCTAAACCTGGTAGAGCCCAACTTGTAGAATTTCCATCATAGGGATGCTTATCTGACATCCACAATGTTATCCTTTCAAAAAAGGTGTTCCAGTTCTTCCAGGCTTTTAAAAGTAATGTCTAAAACAGGCTGTACAGTAATTTGTTATAGCTTTGCGTTTATAATATGTTATTTCTTTCTCAACAGGCCTAGCTGGGGAGAGGCGGGTAAAAAATAACAATAACAATTGTTGTTGTCGTTGTTGTTGAAGGGTGGTACACAAGGCTTACAAAGTTGGGCAAGCATGGACTGCGGAGAATGGGTCCAATGGCGCTTAGGGGCCTAACCCACAGAGTATAATGGCTACAGCTTATTTTCAAAGGAAGAAGGACTTTATGTTTCTTTAGCCATTATGTTGCTGGACCTCCAGGCTCCGTTCACTTCCTCCTCCATCTGCCCACTAGCTGGTCTCTTTCATTCTTAAGGTTACCACACTGAAAACTGGAAAGGGCTCCTGCACCTTTAATGACTGTGTAGAAGAGGGAATTTCAGTGGATGTTGCTTGTCACCTAGTTGTGTGACAAGCAACCCCTGCAGAAATTCCATCTTCTACAGAACCATTAAGGGAATAGTAGAAGTCTCGAATTTTCACTCTGGCAACCCTACATTTGCCTTGTGGTAAACAGCATGGAATGAGGAGAAGGGGGAAGTCAAAGGTTCCCTGGGTGGCAAACATTTGGGGTTGTGGCCTGTAGGATGCATTTGCCTCATAACTGTCTGCTTGATGTTACTGGCATCTCTTTTTTAAAGAGCTATATTAGCAAAGTTTTTTGGGGGGTGGGGTGGGGGTTGCCTTAGTTAAGGTACATTCTGTCCCTATACAGGTATACCTCAGTTAACAAAGTAGATGTTTTCCAGGTGTTACAGAAATAACATGGAAAGAATAAGGATAGGATTCTACACCACAAAAAAAGAAGAGTAGTTCAACATATTTCAGCAAATGTATAATTCAAAACTAAGAACAGTGGCAGTACTGTGTGTGTGTGTGTGCAGAGAAGCCAAACTGCACCAGGTTACACTATCAGGAGGTGGGGTGGCACCAGCCTTCATGATGCCACAGAGTAAGAACATATGAAATGAAACAACTAAGTCAGGTAAACCTTGCACAGATAAACAAAACCAATTTGAACCTTTTAGAGACCTCTTGGATGCTTCATCCAAAATGTCCAGGGATGTTTTTTGTTGTTGTTGTTTTTTTAACTTCTTTTGTCAACCTCTACTTTTCATGGGATGGCCATTTTGGTGGCCCAGCTTACAGATCTAGACTTCTTTAACATGCTATCCATGCATGCTCGGTAAAGGATTCTGGAGGCAGCTGCTGTTTATCTTGCCTGTTGCAGGCAGGCACACGCAGCTGCAGTACGTTCAGCTAGAGCAGCATTCAGGCCTTTCTCAGCTCAAGCTTTATTGCATTGCTTACTGCAGACAAGCTACTACAGCCTGGCGCCAAAAATCTGCATTGTCCAGTTTTCCTTCACTGTCCTCCCAACATTGATGTTGCTTTAAAAAAAACCCACAACCTTCCAGCTAGACCAGAGATGGGCAACACTGGGAGGCAAGGGGGCTGGCATTAGGCCCCTAGGAGACCTTGGAGGGCACCCCCCCGACCTCACAGCAAAAAACAAACAAACATTTTTTGCCCCCAAATGCCTCTTGATGCCCTCTAGGAGCTGTGGGTGAATGTTTTTGCCATGTTTTAGGCCCCACTGAGCCATTTTAGGCCCAGAAGAAAGCCTCCCCTCCCCCCCAAAATGGCCAGAAGTCACTTCTGGTTTACTTCCAAGTTTGTTTGTTTTTAAGGCTTCTTCTGGACCCCAAATCACCCAGAGGGTTTAAAAACATGGCAAAAATGCCCTCACATCTTCAAGAGGGCAAAAATGCCCCCTGGCCTCCCACATTTTTTACTCCTTAGTGCTTCTGAGGGCCACAGAACAACCCTGGGGGCTACATGTGACCCATGGGTTGAACGTTGGCCATCCCTGTGGTAGAAGGAGGAAAAGGAGGGAAGGATGAGGGCATAAAAAGGCTTTTTACAAAGGAGATTCTTTCTCAGAGGCATTGCTAGCCAAGGCAAGCCTATATTTCCTCCTGACAATAAGACACACTTTCCCATCTGCCATCTCTTTGTTCTACCTAGGTACTTGCTGACCATCCTTAAACACTTTCAGGATTTTTTTTCCTAATTGGTGATATTACGAGACATCTGGTACAAAACTTTATTGTCTTGCTCATTCCAATAAAACTTGGTTAACATGGGAAATAGAAGCCATTTATTACCATAAAGTTGCCTGATTGGCTTTTCATAAGTATTTTGTCTCCTTGACATGTTACATGTGGATTGGTTCCTTCAGCAAGCAGGTAGAATGGATAGCCATTGGAAAATCCTGATGGTTTTACCTTTTCTTAAAAGGACAAACTCAGTCTCCTCTCCACCTCTTCCTTCACTCTTTAACAACAACAATTTATTCATACAGTCCAGAGACCCATCAAACAATGAACAAGATGTAAATTAATACATAAAACTAGGTTGGCATCCATATATACCAAAATCAATAAAATTAGGATACTTATTGGTAGACTCTCAACTATAGATTTTCCTTTGTTTTTTTTTTTTTGAGCTGTGGGGCCATTTTCTGGAATAGTTTCTTTCTGACATTTCACTTGCATCTGTGGCTGGTATTCTCAGAGATTCTCTGAGGATGCCAGCCACAGATGCAGGTGAAATGTCAGAAAGAAACTATTCCAGAACACGGCCTCACAGCCCCAAAAAAACCCAAAGGAAAATCTATGGATGCCGGCCAGGAAAGCCTTCGACTTCACAGGCTCTCAACTCTTTTTCTGTTCACTGTACAGGACAGATGAGAACTTCTGGCTGTCCAGATGTTTTGAACTACAGCTCTTACAATCCTTTGTGCTGTCTGGGGTGCCTGGGACTACTTGGGAGTCCAAAATATTTGGAGGCGCAAGGTTTCTGTTCCTGCTTAGAAGAGGCATGGATCGAAACTGGGTAAATAAAAGTGTGTATTCTCTGTTCCTTGATGCTAGAGGTAAGCAAAGTGTGGCCTGTGGGCCACATGCACCTCTAAAGCCATTTTACCTCCCACAGACCACCTGGAACCCTCCCCCATTGATTTCTTTTTACTAAAAATGCCCCCAAGCTCCAGAAGGGCAATTTTGTTATCTCCCAGGGCCGTTTTAGGCTAGGGAAAGTCTTTTTTAAAAAAAAAACACACAAACTATTTATTCATCACCTGGGAGCCTTTGTGAGCTGGGAGGTGACACAGAAATAATTTAAACAAACAAACATGTGGTTTCAAAAAGACCTCTCATAGCCTTAGAACAGCCCAACCTCCCCACACCCAGCACAACAAAATTGCCTCCACAAGGGGGAGTACTTTGGATTTCTTTTTCAAAAAGTAAAAAATAAATTAAGGAGTAGGGGACGCAGCCTCCAGCCCCTGGAAGTTACCCACCTGTGCTTTATATTATTGTGGAATGATGAGGAGTGTGTTTTGAAACGAGGGTTCTAGCTACATTGTTTCCTTGTACAGATCGCCGCCCCCCATATCACATTATTGGTAACCACAGTTTCATTTAACCGCAGTGGGAGAGGGAGGTCTCTCTAGGCATCTGGTGGTCCTCCAGGGCAATTCCATGGTCAGCTTCTGCTGGAAGTTGACTATAGAGTCATGTATGACATCCTCCATATGCCTAGACAGGCCTCCTTTCTAGGCATTTTCTAGTTTCTCCAGCATGATTCTATGATATTCTGTGGTGGTTTGCTATTATCCACTGTTTCAGTTATAAATGGTAAGTATGGGAACATATTCCCCATTGATATTGGGGGGGGGGGCAATCTGTATGTTTTAACTTCCAACTCATCTGATTTTCCAATAATAAGCCTATTCTTTATTAATTGCATTATGGTTTCTATAGATTTAAATCCTCTGTGCCGAGTGATTAAAAACTATTGTGCTGTACACTTTGAGTGAAAGGTTGTGCAGTCTCTGAGATGCCAAGCCCCCCTCCCCCAAAATATCTAGTGGGCTAACAAGGAAGTGGGAAGGTCCATGTGGGATTCTGACAAGTGATAAATACAATTTTTGTAATGGGGAGGGAAATATGCTGAAGGTGTAAATCGTAATGGGGAGGGAAATATGCTGAAGGTATAAATTGTAATGGGGAGGGAAATATGCTGAAGGGGTAAATCTAGCCAGCTGTTCCAAATATTCTTGGCTTCAGCATTCCCCTACTGCCCACTGCTAGACAGATCTTTGGTTTGATCCAGCAGGGACTTGTTTGTTTGTTTGTTTGTTTGTTTGTTGATTGTTGCAATCCATTGTCATGGTCTGATCCAACAAGAACATTCTTATGTTCTAATGAGATTCCAAAGAGAGAAAGGAGAACAAATGTAAACTGCAGAAGACATCCTCTGTCTCATCTCACTGAGCATGCCTGTCACAGAGAACCCGTTATTCTCCTGTTTGAAGTTGGCCTGCTTACGCCATTTGGAAATTGGTCACACCAAACTCTTCCTTTGGCCTTCTCTTGCTTTCTCAAGACACTGCCCCTACTGGTGTTTTTTTCCCCTGCCCTAAAAAGAATGGATGAATAAATTAATGAATGTCAGAAGCCCTCCTTGATTTATGCATTTTTATCAAGAGGTCTACAACTATATATGCAGCAAGAGGGAAAAGACTTTCAAGGCAATACGGATGGAGAGCACGGGGGTGGGGGAGAGGGAGGGAGGCTGGAACAAAAGTTGATCATAGAATCATAGAATTGTAGAGTTGGAAGGGACCACGAGGGCCATCCAGTCCAACCCCCCTGCCACTCAGGAAATCTTGATCAAAGCATCTCCTTCAGATGGCCATCCAGCCTCTGTTTAAAGACCACTGCAAGTGTTTTTGTAAAGGTGATGAACTGGTCAACTCTGCAAAGAAGATGCAAATGTCTTTTACCTCCTGTTATTTTAGAAATGTCTTGTTTTACCCACTTGGCCATCTTCTCCAGAGACTTTGAGCCTCCAGCCATTTAGTTGCCTTGCTGGGAAAAGATATGAGATTGTGATCGAATGGGGATTTTTTTATCCCACAGGCCACCACTACATTGACTCTGGGGAAGTCAGATCTTCTTGTACCAGACAGCAGCCTTCCTTGAGATTTTTTATTCTTGAAATTTGAGGACTTGTGGGTCAGCTGGGAGGAAATTGCCTTGATTGGCTATTTGAATATAGAGATACCTGGTGTGGGTATGTAGAAAGATAAGAGCTTTGAAGAGAGAGGTTGACTTAATTAGTACTTGAAAGGCAAGTTTCAACACGAGTTCCATGCCGCCTCTGCACAGATGTGAGCGTGCGTTATGATGGAATAATCTTATAGTGTAACACTCATTCTCACTTGGGAGAATCACAAATAAAATTAGCAATGGGGCAGGCCAATATCAAAATGAAGCTCCACGGCATGTGCTGATCTGCAGATCTATCAGATGTGGCCGGCATCTTGGCAGAGTCCTTCTTTCACTTCAATTGTTTTCTGCAGATTACTTTTGATTTTACACAACGATAAAGATTCACTCCCTAGCTGCACCTGTTGCACCTGGAATACTATGGAGCTGCTTTCTTTGCTTTCGTTGGTTTACCCTGACCTCCCAGCAGGCCTTGGAGCTGGAAATAAAACGAAGTTTCTGGCAGGTAGTAGCCAACTTTTCAGCCATAGTTTTTGGCCCTTGCAATTATTCTTAAGGAGTACTTTTAGTTTGTTTTTAAAGTTTTATTGCTGGAAGTTGCCATAGAGGCTTACTGGAGCTGCCTAGAGAGGTATCCTCTCTAGGTATTTCCTAGGTCCTCCAGCACGATTCTATGGGGTTCGCTATTAACTGTGGTTTCAAGTTTTTGTGGTAAATCTGGGACCGTATCCCCTGCGGATGTTCCAGGTGACCTATATGTCCAACCCAGGTATATAGTCCAAACTGCAGTAATGATATTTCACCACAAGGGACAGCTGCACACCAAACCCCAAAGGGGGGAAACCTGTTGGATTACAGAGTGTGGCTGATGGCATTTGGAGCCCTATCCCTTTTGTAGCCCATACAGCTCCTGACATGAACTTGGCTGTTAACCAAGATTGTCAAGCAATTCCAAAGAGAAGGGCAAGAAGGGGAGCAATTGCTTGACTGCCATATCATGGGATGCCTACACTCTATAGCAGCTGTGGAAATCAAACAGCCCTTTATGTGTTATAGATTTTCCTTTGTTTTTTTCTGACGTTTCGCCTGCATCTGTGGCTGGCATCCTCAGAGAATGGTTGTGTAGGGGTGTGTGTGGAGTTTATATGCTGTGAACCCCTGTTGGGGAGGATATGTAAATTTGTGTAACTGAATGGTTAGTTTCTGGGTATAGAAATGCAAGGATGATTAGTGTCTGTTTGGCTAATGGTTGGTTGATGGGCCATTATCTGCTGGAAATCCCCCTGTCCCTGGGTGGAATTCTTTTGTAAGTGCTGAGTTTTGATTCTATTGTATTTCAAAACTTTATGTGTTTATGTGTTGTTGGGTTCTAACTCCCAGCAGGCTTAACAGCACAAAAATGGTGATGAATGCTGGATGTTGCAGTCCAACTACATCTGTCAGGGTGCATGCTTCCCATTAGTTTTGACGATAAGAATCACTGCTGAGTAGGAAGGAAATTATTATTTTTTAAAGAATATTTTCAAGCTGTGAACACTTAAATCTGTGAATGCCAAATCTGTGAATGTGGAGGGACAACTGTACAGTAAATTACTGTGTAGCTTGTTACAAAGAAACTCCCCTCCACAAATAACTTTACCATTAGCATTTCAGAGTTACTGTTTTTAGCAGTGCTCTCCATTACTCATCAGTTTTACCTTGTTCTTCCGCTGCTTTTTAAAAAAATCTATAATAGTAACAAAATAACCTAAAAATTTGGAAAGCAATCTCCACAGAATACCTCTCGAAGCATTTTTAATCCTTCCCATATAATAATGAGAAAATAAATTAATAAATACTACTCATTACACAGAAAAATGCTAGAGCTGCCAGTTGCTACTTTTTAAAAGTAACATTTTTATATTCTTCTCACCACACAAAGTAGCATGTTAGAGGTCCTGCTTCAACATTTAAGGGGAGAGATAGGTCATAAAGTATGCATGCCTTTCTAGAGTGACCATTTACATATCATCATCAATAACAAACAACAAGTCTAAAAAAGAGAAAATGCATTATGCAAAGGAAAACACACATGTGCACTAAATGAGCCTGGTCTTGGAAGCTAAGCAGGGTCAACCATGGTTACTACCTGGATGGGAGACTGCCAATGAATACGAGGTGCTGTAGGTTATATTTCAGAGGAAGAAACCGGCAAAACCACCTCTGAGTATTCTTTGTCTAAGGAAACCTTATGAAATTCACAGGGTCACCATAATTTGACAGCTAACTTGAAGGCATGTACACAAACATACATGGAGATGACTTCATGCATCTAAGGAAGTAGACCTAGGTGCATCCGCACTGCAGAAATAATCAAGTGTGACCCCGCTTTAACTGACATAGCTCAATGCTATGGAATTCTGGGATCTGTAGTTTTGTGAGATATTTAGCCTTCTGTCAGAGAGCTTGGGTACCACAACAAACTACAATTCCCAGGAATCCATAGCATTGAGCCATGACAGTTAAAGCAGTGTTGCACTGGATTATTTCTGCAGTACAGTTACAACCCAAGTTGAAGCTTATGCTACAACTTCTTTCTCTCAGTTGGTCTCAAAGGTGCTATAAGATCCCCTCACTTACCGATATTCCAGACTAACGTGGTATGTCTTTGAATTGTATACACACACACACACACAATACACATACTCTTTCTCTCATACACACAGCTACTCATTTAGAATTAATGACTGCCTTATATATAGAAATACAATACCTTTCCTCTAAATGGGAGACTGATGCCCAGGAGAGCTATAGGTGTGCCTGGTTCATCTAATTTCCAGGCGCCAAACCTGGATGGGCTCTCTTTCCCATGGTGCTTTACCTTTAAGCAAGACTTTCCAATAGAGGATTGTTCAGAAAAACAAGAGTGAGGAACCATCAGCCTCCAGATGCTGATGAATTTGTGCTCCCATCACATTACATTACTGACCAGGCTGGCTAATACTGAGGTCTACTGGAGTTCAACAACATTCAGGGGGCCACAGCACCTTGAGCTCTGAAACAGAGGGCTGCCTTCCACCAGTTAGGATAAGACGGCCTAACTAATGTTTGGAAACATTACTTTTGGGGATTACAGCTCCCAGAATTCCCCAGCCAGCTATGCTGGCTGGGGGATTCTGAGAGCTGTAGTCTCCAAAAGTAGTGTTTCTAAACTCAGAGCCTCACCTACAGCAAACTTATGGAGAAGGTTTTTTTTGGCATGAGATTAAACAGAGGGAAACACTTCAGCCAGAATATTCTTGGCTGTCCAGACAACAGGCAAAAAGATGCGACTCTCTTACCAATAATGAGACAGGCCTGCAGTTTTTACTCTCTATATTGGAAAGATTACTTTTTGGACGAGGATGACTCAAACCTTCCAGCCAGCATAGCCAGGTGGATATAGAAGCCATAACCAGTAGCATCTCTCTTGGGTGCTCTTTGCCACTGCCAGAGGTGAGGAGAGGCTGGAGGATAGCTCAGGTTTTCTGGAAGGACTGAAAAGCCATGGTGGCTGCAGGTGAGCCAGAGGCCATGGCAATCAGCCCAGCTGGGTGGGTCCATGGCTCAGGAAGAGACAGACACCACAGTGTTTGGCCTGAAGGACAAGAGGAAGCCTGTAGGTGGCACAACAAGCCAAAATACAACCCATGTAATTTCTGAAGTACATAACCAATTTATTGTTGTGCATCTTCAAGTCACTTCTGACTTCTGGTGACCCTAAAGCAAACCCATCACAGGATTTTCTTAGCAGAATTTATTGGGGGGGGGTTGCCCTTGCCATCCTCTGAGGCTGAGAGAGTGGTACTTGTCCAAGGTCACTTAGTGAGCTTCCATGGCTGAGCAGAGATTTGAACCCTGGTCTCCATAGTAGGTTTCCATGGCTGAGGGGGATTCAAACTGTGCTCTCCCAGTGTCCTAGTCCAACACTCAAACCACTACACCACATTGGCTGTCATAATATAATAAAGAGATATCTTTAAAAAGATAAGGCTCATTTAGACAGTAAGGGTAGTGATGTGTCCAGATCCACACTATTAGAGCATATGCAGGGTAATCCTTTCTGAGTCTGAGTTTGGACTACAGCTCCCAGAATCCTCACAAAGCTCTTCCCCTTTAGGCACCTTCTTATTCAACTTGCCATGTTAAGTCTGGGTAGCACTGTTTTTGAAAACCATTCTTGCCATATTATCTGTCTTTTAAAATTTTATATTTTTTATTATAGTGCATTTTCTTGCTCTGTATTAAATTCATTGTAAACTAAATATACATATTTAGTTAATAATTAATAAATAAACTAAAAAAGCACCCTGGGGTTTTTTTTGGGGGGGGGTGCTTGGTTGAATGACAGCCAGTGTTGGTCCACATTCCTATCTAGCCATGAAGCTCACTTGGTGACGTTTGGCCAGTCACTGTGTCTCAGACTAACCTACCTCATGGAGTTACTGGGAGGATAAAAACTGAGAAGCTTTGGGTTCCCTGGGGGAAAAAGGCAGGCTATAAATGAACTATATTAAATAAATGCAAGGGAGAGGTTTGTTTTAAAATAATTGTTTTGGTTCTGTTGTGCTACTGTAACAGAGGACAAAGAAGAGAACTTGGCCTTCTAACAATGTGCGGTAATTTTTGTTCAATTATGTATTAGGTTACCTAATACCATTAAAAAAAAAACCAAAACAAGAACAGAACACCTTGACTGTGGTTTTTGTAATGTACAAATTTATTCCAGTGTAATCAGCTGATAATTAATTAACTAAAATGTTTTAATCAGTCGACAGTCCTCATTCATAAAGTGGAGAGAAACCAAGAAGAGAGGTAAAGGCTAATGAAAGGAAATCAATGTCAAAACTTTAAATATTTATTAACTGCGGCAAATCACATCCCATCTGTAGCTATAGCTCTCATGGTGCTTTTATGGCACTCTTTTCTGCTGCAAAACTTGTCTCAACACAGGGCTGGAATTGTGTATATTTACATGCAAGTAAGCCCATCAAGCACAGTGCTGGGTACTTCCAGAAAAAGCTTTTCTTGTGCAATTGTACTGCTTGATTCACAAAATTCTGCATGGATTCAAAACAACAGCTCCTATTTATATCTCTTCCTGTGTTTCCCCAGAGCGTATTACATCTTTCTTTCTTTTTTAAAACCAGGAAACAAAATTTAAAACAAAAAAGATAGAGTAGCTGTATTTTGGTTGTTAGTCCAAGAGACACCTAAGACCATTTGCTGCTTGAGGCAAGGTGCCCCCCCGCCACACACACACACACACACACACACACACCAGCCCAAGTATGTAGTTTCTAAAGCTGGCCAAGTTATTTGGCCTATGAGGCAGAGGCAGGAAACCACACAAGCATCTCCCCTGCTCCCTGGAAGCAAATAACACACTAAATAACGAACAATTTTCTGCCCTAGCATAACACCCAACATATACTGCCTGAGACAGCCTTCTGTCTCTGGACTTTATCAGATGCACTAAATACAGGTGCAATCGTGACATCCAGGTAGGTTTTTTTAATGAACCTCCCCAGTTTGCTTGGGACTTTAAAAAACTTTGTGTGTGTGTGTGTGTTTTTTAATTTCTCGCGCTTATGTCTTCTTGCGAGGATCCATGAGATTTCATTCTAGGAAGTGAACGGAGCTCCGTTCACTTCTCTGTCATTGCCAAGGCTGCCTTTTCACTGGATAGGAGGTAAGTGTGGTAAAGGGGGTTCTTTTGCCAGTATAAAAACATCACAAATTATGTCAGCAAAAGAATGCAAAAGGAGGGTGGTATGATAAAGTCCTCTGCCTCCTGGTATGCTCTTGGTATGGTATGCTTCCTGCCAGAAGCCAGTCATCTGGAAGCATCTGACACTTACTTTGGGGGGGGGGATTGCATGGGATCAGAAGTTATCACCTTTTCCATTAGGTTGTGCACAGAACTTGGAAAAGTTACTTTTAGGACTATTATTTCCAGACACCCCCAGCCAGCCAGCTTTTTGTTGCAAGTATTTTGTTGCAAGTAGACCATGAATCCAGATTAATCCAAGAGGTTGCCTGTTGTACCTCTGGATACCTCCTTTCATTCTGCCTCCATTTTGAGGGAACTGGGTGAGATTGTATCTTTCCAGAACACCTGACATAAAGGCACAGCAAGAACCACATGCCTCCAGATGAAGAGGTTGTCTAGTGGATCTCTGGATGAGTCATTTGCTTTGAGCTTTCCATGAGGAGGTATTATCACCTGTTTATAACCTACCTCTCTGCATAGTAGACTCAAGGCAACTAATTGCAATGACTAAAACAACAATTAAGATAATAAAACTAGACATTCCCAGGACTTTTAAAAATGCTTCATTAAAAAAACAAAAACAAAAGCAGCTATAAAACTTTTTTAAAAAATCTAAGCCAAATAACTATAAAGCTCACAGTGAAGCATGAGTAAACTGAAGCTTAAAAGCTTCCATTAAATACTTGGGGAAAGCTTGGTACCTGTACCTTAAAATTATCAGAGGAGGTGCCTAGCGGGTGTCCCAAGAGAGGGTATAACAAAGCTGCCAAAGCTCTTGTCACTACTTGCCTAACTTCTGACGCTAACAGAGTGGGGCCATGTCTCCTACTTTGCAAAGGATGGGTGTCCTTTATTTGAAGGGCTGTCCATTTCAAGACAAAGGACCATCAGAAGGAGAGCAGAAGTTGACCTTTTATTTAGCCATCCACCCTTAGGACTTGGGTGGCACATTGATGAATGGGCACACAAGTCACCTGATCACAGTCTTCCTCACTAGGCGAAACACACTATATTTTTATTTAAAGGATAACAACTATTTGTAGACTTGCATCCATACTTGCTCACTAGCAGATGCAAATTTTATTCAGTCTTCATTTGGTAAGACTCTGTGTGTGTGTGTGTGTGTGTGTGTGAGAGAGAGAGAGAGAGAGAGAGAGAGAGAGAACATGGCAGCGGGCCAGGGCACCTCTTCTTGAGCTGCCATCTGATGGTTTGGGAGCCACTGCTAATTTTTTCATGCAGTGCCTCATAGTGATGCTGCATTGGGACCCTTACAGGAAATTAAAAGTGCTAAGCCTCTTCATGCCAATCATGGTATTGCTCCTCTGTTGTTGCTCCTACTGCCAGGCAAACGTTCTTGATCCACTTAAGTGGGGAGGGGGGCAAACAGGAGGGGACCCTTCAGAAGATATTTTGCCAAGAGCCAGAAACTTTGGGGAAGGAGGCTTTAAGGGCATATAAACAATAGTTTTGGGGAAATGTGAATTACCAGAACTTGGAAAAAAATATTTTTGGACTACAGTTCCAAAACTCTACCAGCTAGCACAGGCAATGGTCATGCTGGCTGGGAGATGCTGGGAGCTATAATCTAAAAATATAACTTTCCCAACCTCTGCATCCTCATCTTTTATTTGAAGGGCTGTCCAGCTGAAGTCTAGTTTAAAGGGAAAGGGCTGTAAAAAGCTGGGAAAGCATCAGGTGCTCAATACTTGTTCATCCACAACACTACCTGGGGAACAAACTGAATAGCACACAGACAGATCACCTGTTCACTGTCTTGCCCACTACTGCATGCCATACTGTACTTCTATTTAAATGATTTCTAAGTGTGCAATACATTAGCACCTGCAAATTTTATTCAAATCTGTGTCCTCTGTGGTCATCCTTCTGGATGATGCATAAGCAGCCACCCTATGCCAGGGTGAAGCGTGCTTTTCATTTTAATAATTAAAAAACCACACCCACCCACATAGAATGGCAGTGTGCTTCAGATTCCAGGCGTCTGAGAAACTGGGAGGCACAAATTTTCCAAGCCTTAAAGCCACAGGCTGCTACCCTATCCATATACCCACTACCACCACGCTTTGATTGCAGTGCATCAAAAGCTGGAAGCATTGGCTTGACAAGGGCCAGAGGGCAGCCAGCACAGCAGTTGCTGCTTTAATAATCTGGCACCACTCTTTGAGGGCACCTGTGTGGAGGGGGTACAAGGCACAAGGGTGTGTCAGTTCCCCAGTGAGCAGGAAAAACCAACAACAAGAAGATGCTTGCAGTTACTGAAGAGAAAGTTTGCTCATGGTGCTGACACCCTAGCCAATTTTAGCATGCATGGAATTCGCCTTGCTTTCTCCAATCCCCCTTGACTTCATGTTCAAGTTTGACTATTTGAACAGACTTTGGGAAAGTAGGCTGGCTGGTAATTCTGGGACCTGTTACTCCAACAAATCTATTTTTTACAAGCTCTGCATGGGGGCTTTTGATTCTCTTTCGGGACATCAGTGTATCTGCACTACACAGTTAAAGCAGTTTGACACCTCTTTATCAATCATTACTCCATGCAGAAGAAGCCTGTGATCTGGTGAGGAATTTAGAAGAGCAGTCTGGTGCTATTGTTCAGCACAGCGAACTACACCTTTCTGTCTAAAAACCTCCCCAAACTGCAGACCCCAGAATTCCATAGGATGGAACCATTTCAGTTAAAGTACTGTAGTAGCAAACCGCTATAAGCTATGTGCACATTTTCTATGAATATCCTCAAATGTTTCTGGAGCCAGGGCACTCCAGATGTGTTGGAGTACAATTTCTGTCAGCACCAGCCAACCAGCTCCCATCAATCCCTATCAGTATGACCATGATGGGAAACATAGTGCAACTTCTTCTCGGGGGGAGGTGGTATAACTTCTAGCCAACCTGGCCATGGCATGCCTTGTTTCTCTTAGGCCCACCAGACATATGACATAGCAGTTGGTCAATGGCTGAAGAAATGACTCTCTCTTACACACCCACATAGTCTCCTGCCCCCAGTGAATAATTCCATAAGCAGATCAAATACAGAGGGAGGGGGCCACTTATGGAACGTTCTGCAGTAGATGAATTACAAAGGGAATCTGAGCACGAAATCACCAAATCCTGCTTTATTCTGGGGATGGAGGATGTGTGACTTTTCCTTTTTGGGAGATGAGGTGGGCTATACACTTTTGGTGGGCAGAGTCAGAGACGAAAGTGGCATGGAGCAGACCTTTGTGTATTATTCTCTCCCCTCCTTTCTGTCTCTGTCTCTCTCTCTCTCTTTACAAGACAAGAAAATGGTTGGGTGTCTGAATGTTACACTGGAAAAACACAGGGAGCATGTACAATGTATCCAATGTATTACAAAATTACAATGTATCCAATGATATAATATATCCTTGTTTTTTGATGTAACGAATTATTATTGAAATCTCAATAATTGTCAATGTATCGATTCATATAAAACTCAAATAAACATATGTTGAAATTTCAATAATTGTCTGTAATTATTATGATATATTATGTAGAGCCAAAAATTATAGCAAAAATATTACCACACTGGGATTAAACAATGAACATTAAATAAAATTATTTTACAATATCAAAAGTTAACATATAAGTATGCAACCAAAATATACCCACATTTGTCTCTCTGGGCTCAGTTACACGGCAGTTTTTATTGTGATAGTTTGAGCTTTAGCGCTTTTTCTCACCAGTGCTGGATAGTTTACATGATTTAGTGGGAAATCAGTTGCTCTGTTTAGTTTTCTGCTTTCTGGTTCACACAGACAGAGGTGGGGGTGTGTGGCCTCCCAAGCTCATCTGGGGAAAGATGCCAGGAAGATGAGAGGGAGGGAGAGAAAGAGAGAGAGAGAGAGAAAGTACTGGGATATTTCCCTCCTCTGATTACCAAGAGGAATGCCTGCTAGTTTTCCTTCCTTTAGCAGGGAGTGCTCCCTCTTCTTCCCAAAGTGAGAAGGGTGGGAGGAAGGAGGCAGCCTTTCAGCCACTGAGAAGCCATCCCCCCGTCCAACCCCCTCCCCCCTCTCACACATAGGCTAACTGGGGATTTTTAAATTTTTATTATTTTTTTATCCAAGTGGGGTATGTATGTATGTATGTATGTATGTATAAATAAATAAATAAATAAATAAATAAATAAATAAAATAACTGGGGATTCTTCAGCTGCAGCACCCAAGCAAACCAGGAGGCAGACAGCTGGGCGATTGCGATGGGGATAGCACTGGCTGGATCTTTTCTGTGGCTGGAAACAACAGTGGCTGGATCTTTTCATTTGAGGCTCCTCCACCCCCTCCCTGGTCAGTCCAACCAGTCACGGCTCAGCTCTGCTGTTGTTGTTTCGGGAAGATTGCTGGTAATTCACACAGACTTTTCCGAAATGGTAGTTCGCACAATCGATAGTGCGTTAAGTCGCACTACTTTTCAAAAAAGTCAGGAAAAGTAGCAAAAACCCTTATTACACTATTTTTGAGTTTTTGAGCTCCCCCCGCCTTCTGAATGAGGTGATGTTGTGGCACAATGTGTGTGAACTATTAGGAATCTTAGCGAATTCTTCACGGACTTATTTTGCCACGTAAACGGGCCCTCTCTCTGCCACTCCTTTTTCTTGGGCTGCATCTGCACTGCAGAAATGATCTAGGTTGCCACTGCTTTAACTGCCATGGCTGAATGCGATGGAATTCTGGAATTTGTAGATTTGTGAGATATTTCACCTTCTCTGCCAGAGAGCTCTGGTGCCACAACAAACTACAGATTCCAGGATTCCATAGCATTGAGCCATGGCAATTAAAGCAGCATCAAACTGGATTATTTCTGCAGTGCAGATGCAGCTTTGGTCTCCTCTTGTTCTCTTTGTCTGGCAAGCTGCTGCTGGTGGGCTGGGCTGGGCAAAGCCCTTCTGCACATATAGGATCTGATGATTTTTAGAGGTGTGCCTGAGATTAGGCTGGGGCCACAGGCACTCCAAAGGTCAGACCTCACCTGGAATACTGTGTTCAGTTCTGGGCACCACAATTCAGGAAGGATATTGAGAAGCTGGAACGTGTCCAGAGGAGGGTGACCAGGATCGTGGGAGGTCTGGAAGCCATGCCCTATGAGGAGTGGCTTGGGGAACTGGGCATGTTTAGTCTGGAGAAGAGAAGGTTGAGAGGTGACTTGATAACCATGCTTAGATATTTGAAGGGATGTCATATTGAGGATGTAGCAAGCTTCTTTTCTGCTGCTCCAGTGACTAGGACACGGAGCAATGGGTTCAAACTACAGGAAAAGAAATTCCACCTAAACATTTGGAAGAACTTCCTGACAGTAAGAACTGTTCAGAAGTGGAACGCACTGCCTCGGAGTGTGGTGGAGTCTCACTCCTTCTTTGGAGGTTTTTAAACAGAGGCTGGATGGCCATCTGTCGGGAATGCTTTGATTGTGTATTCCTGCATGGCAGGGGGTTGGACTGGATGGCTCTTATGGTCTCTTCCAACTCTATGATTCTATGATTCTAGGTAGCTTTGGACAACTCAGAGAGACTGTGGTGCATGTTTAGACTGCAACCTGGATGCTGTTAAACTAAAGCTCCTTGTCCCAGCCTAGGCATATGCCATAACTGAACTAAAGCACCAGAGGCTGTGAGCAGGGCTGTGTTGGGGGGAATTCCTGTGTCTTTCACATGCTTTTGTTACCTTGGGACTCCGGGCAATTTGCCCCCTCAGTTTATAAATGGGAAGGGGGAGGAGTAAGGAATAAATACATGAACCATTTAACTTAATTGTTTGACCCTCATACAATCATTTTTCTTCGAGCTAATTGAAATAAGTTCTCCCCTCCTTTTCTTCTCCTTTCTTACAAAAAGTAAAGAAAAAATAATGCAATATTAAGAAAGCCCTAAAGAACTGCTCTTTGTTACTAGTAATTACTGAGGAGTCAGAAATTTGGCCAGACTTGATAATTATTGTTTCTGGAGGGAAGAAAAAAATTCCCAAGCTAGCAAGGAAATAGGCAGGCCTTATATTTTATGAAACCAGAGATTTTGTGAGTGTTCCAGAGGCTGGAGCCATTAAGGCTTGAAATTAACATTAAACTGGTCCATGTTCCACTGGCCAATCTTCCATAGCCTGCTGTGACTGGTCATGGCTAATACAGTTCCATGCAAACTTTGTGTTCTCATGGCTGTTTATCTGTTGCAAAAATGCAAAACATTTTTAAAAATCAGCTTTCTGAGAAGCACAGCCTTTTTTTTTTTTTAAGAATTTTTTAGCTCTTAGAATTTTCAAGTTTCTAGCTCTAATGATTGTCGGGATACTGTCGTGGGTTTGCTATATTGCCTACAACCCCTATCCCCTCCAGCCAGCATGGTTATAGGTCAACGTTTGGAAAAGTTATTTTTGAACTGCAACACCCAGAATGTATAGGACACTGTTAGGCATCTCTCAACCCTCAGCTTTTATTTTTTTAAAAAGACTCACTGCCCATAAAAGAACATGAGCCAGTCATTCTGGCCCATCTGCACTCTTTTGGCCAAATCCCAGAACTGACAATAGGTTCCCCATGACATTCTTGCAAACAAGCTTGTAAAATGTGGGCTAGACAATTTAACTGTTCAATGGATTTGTAATTGGTTGACCGGCCGAACCCAAAGGGTGCTCAGCAGTGGCTCCTCTTCATCTTGGAAAGATGTGACTAGTGGGGTGCCACAGGGTTCTGTCCTGGGCCCAGTGCTATTCAACATCTTTATCAATGACTTAGATGAGAGAATTAGGGGCATACTTATCAAATTTGCAGATGACACCAAATTAGGAGTAGTAGCTAATAAACCTAGAGGACAGGATCAAAATTCAAGATGACCTGGATAGACTGGAGAGCTGGGCCAAAGCTAACAAAATGAAATTCAATACGGAGAAATGTAAAGTACTGCACTTAGGGCGTAAAAATGAAATGCATAGATATAGGATGGGAGAGAGCTGGCTGAATGAGACTACGTGAGAAAGGGATCTAGAAGTCCTAGTAGACCACAAGTTGAACATGAGTCAACAGTGTGATGCGTCAGCTAAAAAGGCCAATGCGATTTTGGGCTGTATCGATAGAAGTATAGTGTCTAGATCAAGGGAAGTAATAGTGCCGCTCTATTCTGCCTTGGTCAGACCTCACCTAGAATACTGTGTCCAGTTCTGGGCACCACAATTCAAAAAAGATATTGACAAATTGGAGCATGTCCAGAGAAGGGCAACTAAAATGGTGAAAGGTCTGGAAACCATGCCTTATGAGGAGAGACTTAGGGAGCTGGGTATGTTTAGCCTGGAAAAAAGATGGTTAAGAGGCGATATGATAGCCCTGTTTAAATATTTGAAGGGGTGTCCCATTGAAGAAGGAGCAAGCTTGTTTTCTGCTGCTCCAGAGACTGGAACACGGAGCAATGGATGCAAGCTCCAGGAACAGAGATTCCACCTCAACATGAGGAGGAACTTTTTGACAGTCAGAGCTGTTCAGCAGTGGAACACACTCCCTCGGAGCGTGGTGGGGTCTCCTTCCTTGGAAGTCTTTAAACAGAGGCTGGATTGCCATCTGTTGGGGATGGTTTGATCAAGATTTCCTGCGTGGCAGGGGGTTGGACTGGATGGCCCTCGTGGTCTCTTCCAACTCTGCAATTCTATGATTCTATGAACTTATTTGAAATGTATTAGTGAACAAGAGTTCTATGGATACTATGGACTGCCAAAAAGACAAGTGAGTTGGTTCCAAAGCAAATAAAGCTTTCCCTAGAAGCCCAAATGATCAAACTGGGGCTCTCATACTTTAGGCATATCATGAGGTAATGTGACTAATCAGAAAAGATGGCAATGTTCAGTAAAGTTGGAGACAGTAGGAAAAGATGAAGAAGTCATTATAGGTGGATTGACTCTCATGGCCTTTAGTTTGCAAGACCTGAACAGACTGGGACTCTTGGAAGTCTCTTATTCATAGGTTTGCCATAAATGGAAAATAATGTGAAGGTGATTAATACCAGCAAAAATGCAAATAAATGTGTATTTTGGGGCAAGATCCAAAGTGTACAAGTTTTAAGAAATGACATTTTTAAAAATAAGAATTTGCATGAGTGTGACATCAGTGTGTTTAATCAGAGTAATATAGAAACTTAGGGTAATATAGAAACAAGACAAAAAGTTACTTATATATGAACACATACACAAGTGGCATGGATTGAAGCAGACTCATCTGTTGAACCCTAACCTGAAGTGAACATTAAAATTACACCTACCATTGCACTGTACAAAAATGAAATGAAATGCAGAGATGAAGCCTGAAGGCAAAAAGAAAGCCCCCTTCCCAAATTTATACTCTAAAGTAATAGTTTCCTGTTGCTGCGTGGTAGATATTTCTGTCCTATGAGGAGGAGTGGCTTAGGCAGTTGGGTATGTTTAGCCTGGAGAAGAGAAGAAAAGGTTAAGAGATGATATGGTGACCATGTTTAAATATCTGAAGGGATGTCATATTGAGGATGGAGCAGGTTTTCTGCTGCTCCAGAGACTAGGACATGGAGCAATGGATTCAAACTACAGGAAAAGAGATTCCACCTAAACATTAGGAAGAACTTCCTGACAATAAGAGCTGTTTGACAATGAAATACACTGCCTCAGAGTGTGATGGAGTCTCCTTCTTTGGAGGTTTTTATACAGAGGCTGGATGGCCGTCTGTGGAGAATGCTTTGAATGTGTATTCCTGCATGGCAGGGGGTTGGACTGGGTGGCCCTTGTGGTCTCTTCCAACTTCATGATTCTATGAATTTTGAGGCTACTGCTCCTTATACCTGAAAGGACTTCCATGTCTCCATCTTCCAAGTTATCTTTGCTTCCTTTAAAGCTTTTCCCCAGAACTTACAGATGAAGCACAAAGGGCCTGATTGAAATGATGGGCTATCCACTAAGGGGTAGACAATAAGGGGGGTGTCTATTTACAGAACAGACTTAGCATACTGAAAACTAGCTTGAGAACTACAAACTTGCCCCTTTAGGGTGGACATACATCTTCCTCTACCAAGGACAATTGAAGGTCTCTCAGCTCCTCATCTACAGGAAGCAAGGAAGCATACTCGTTTTGCAGGGCTCTTTGAAGGATCTATAGAATCAAGTGCACATCAAACATTCTGAACACTCTGAAGTACTATTAATAAATAAATAAATAAATAAATAAACAGACAGGCTATTTTTACTGTTGTGAACTGGAAATGAGCAAAGTTTCCCTCCACAAAACAGTGGAGAAGAGTTGGTAGGGGGTGTATTTGAGACCAAGGAGAAAAAGTGAAGCCAGTTCATAGTCCAATGTCCTGGGGGGACAGGAAACATGCCACAGAATTACCAACATCACCCAAACCCAAATTGTTGAAAAGTATCCATTTCCAGAAAGTGTTAGTCTGTTAGTTGTTGCAGCATTCATTATGGCATAATTGTTACCTTGTATCATCATAAATGTTTTGCCTCTAAGATGTCACAAAAACCTTTTTTGTTTTTGTAAAGTTACTCAGCACCTTTTCTATAACAACAGCATCATTAATTCATTGCAAGCTGCGAGGACCAGCGTCCACACAAAACAGAAGCACCAATTCAACAGAATGGCCGGTGTGTTATAAGAAAGGTCCATCAGTTTTGAGGCATAAATGTGTAGGGGAAAGGTGTCACAATTAACTCAGAATGGGAAAATGATGTTCTTTCAAGTACTTCTACAAGACTGCAGAGCAGCCAGTGATGCTGGGTGGCTTCCTGGAATGCTCTCAGTTCTGGCTGCCAAAACATCCATCATAAAAACAGAGTTGCTGATAAGAGAATTATCTCATTGTGGTGACAAGAGAGATCTGAATGTCAGAACCTGAACATAATATGGGGTGGAGTTTGCACTGAATAAAATGATAATAGAAACTCAATGGGATAGATCTCTGCATAAATACATTCTTGGGGTATGGCTTTTTCCAGTTTTGGGCTTGCTTGCAATAGCCTTCAGACTTTTCTGCTAGTAATATATCCCTTCCCCCCTTTACAGTCCCAAACCAGCAGGTTTCAGTCTGTTACACTAACAACTCTATTTATTGAAGATGCAATGCCACCTATTTATTGAAGCTACAGGTGTTTTGTGGGGGAGTTGATGTTGTTTTTGCTGTCATCATCATCATCATCATTTTAAAGCAAGTCTCTAGCTCTTACAGAAGTCAAAGGTATGAAGCAAAATGTGTTTTGTAAGCTAATAGCCTGCTCCTGCGGTGTCTCAGCATTTTTAGTCAATGAATTAAGTCATATCAATGACTGACACAGTACTGTTTCTCTTCACCAGGAATTTCCTCCTTTATTTTAAAGCCATTATTTTGGTTTTCTTAGGTAGGAAGTGATTGCTACTCCATTAAAACCAACCAATGGCATTCAGAAATCCAGGCATTTAGTGTAGCTGTAATTGGTCAGTACTGTGTCTCCACATGGCAGCAGCAAAGATAGTCATTCATGAGCTTTATACAATAGGTCTTATTTTTTTAAAAATTTTACATTAAATATATGATGACAAAGAAATGTTCTCTGACCTTTTTTTTAATGTGGGGTTTTCCCCTATGAAAATTCATAATTTCCCCTATGAAAATTAAACATTTTTTTAAAAAATAAGTTCATTCAGATAAAATCAACAATTATTACATCCATATTGCTGGAAGCAGAGTTGTGGCCTAAAGACTATGGGTTGTTATATCCATTTTGTTGTCAAATGCTGGGTGACAACCTTACAATGTAGTCCAGTGTTGTAATTCTGTTTTGTTTTATCTTGGCTTTTGGAGGAAGGTCAGGGATAGAGTTATGAAGATGATCGTACCAGCAGTGCAATTTATTAAGGAATAGAGGGCTATTACATGGAGTAAAAGAAATGAGGGAAAATACTGAAGGCATAGGGTACAGATGGAAAGACATATTCTAGACAGCAGCACTACTCCCTGCGAACAGCAGAACTTTTCTGTACTGTTTTCAGGCTTCAGTAAGGATTTTACAAAACTAAATGTAGCATAATTTTCAGAGTTCAGGCCTATTTATCTTGCCTAAGATCATAGAATCTTAGAGCTGGAGGGTGTCACAAGGGCCATCTAGTCCACCCCCTATCATGCAGAAACACAAAAGTAAAGCCCTTCTGAAACATGCCCAGACATCTAAAGACCTCCTAACAAGGAGAATCAACCACCCTCCAAGGTAATCTACTCCACTATTGCACAGCTCTTAAAGTAAAAAATCAAATCTACCAGAAATGGAGGCCTGTTTTCGGCTGGGGAGATTTTTCATAGAGTCCTTTGATAAACAATAGCAACCTTATCTGGCAGCCATTTTCCTCTCCTTTTGGTATAGTTGAGAAATCTAGGCTGCTCTCTCCTGGTTAGATTCCACACTGGCTGGTCACTTTCCCCAGCTCAGTTGTCCTAGCTTTGTAAGGGATTATGGGAGTTGTAGATGAGTACCATCTGGAGGGCTCATCCTAAAGTTGCAACACCTATATAGGATTCACCAGCATCCATACTTGCCCTATGTACACACTCAGTACACATTAGAGATATAATTCTTCACTAAGTTTCTTCTTGAAGGAAGCAATGAGTAATTTTAGCCATTTTCTTGCTACTGCAAGAAAGTCTTCAAAAAACACACCGTTTTCAAAGCCTATTTGCAATTTGGGACCTATTCTGCGCAAAATTCTGAAAACAGCATTTTCTATAGGATGTTCTGCACATAAAATAATATTCCCCAGAAAATAATATTATTTTCTGTGCAGAAAATGCTGTTTTCTATACAAATGTGCAAATTTTGTGCAGAATAAGTGCCCAGTTACAGCATTATCTGAACAAGAAAGAGCTTTTTCTGTGCAGGAAAAAATTGTTCTGTGTAGAAATGTTATTTTCTGTTCAGACAATGCTGTTTTCTGTGAAGACAAAGATTTTTCCTGTGCAAAACTACTATATGCTAATTTTGTGCTGAATAAGTCCTAAATTGCAAATATTCTTGTCAGTCTGTGATTCTCCTTGTAAGGATTTCTTTTAAAAATATGGGTTTGGACACACACACAAAAAGATATTTTTTTTAAATATAGTACAATCTCCATATCTGTGGGACTGTGTCAAAAAATGTTCTCTCTAGGCATTTTCTAGGCCCTCCAGTACAATTCTATGGTCAATTTCTGGCAGAAGTTGACCATAGAGTCATGCTGGAGGACTTTGAAATACCTAGAGAGGTGTTGTCTCTCTATCTGTGGTAAGTCTGGGAATATATACCCCACAGATATGGGGGTCATACTGTATCCTGTCCATTTCTAGTGACAGGTGGCTGGCTGTATGCTGCCATTTTAATTTTCTTCCAGTGCCTGGAGCACCTGTTGTATTAGCAGTCTAGGATCCTGTGGAAAATTTAAAATGCTGGCTTAGATCCCACTGGCTACTATAGGCAAGTCTGGGGCTGGTATTGTGGGGCATAGAGGACACTTTGCTGAGTCTTCTACAACCTGGAGTAAACCCCATTCCTATATTCTGATCAGAAAGTCGGGGGAATAATACAAGTCAGCTCACTTCTTGGCAGGTTGGCAAGATAGTACAGATTTACACAGGAGTTAGCTATGGGTTGTGTGTGTGTGTTTCTGTAAATACCATCTTAAGCCCTAAGGGGACCTTTCCTGCTGGCACACGTGTGGCTCTGCCTAATGTCTTTTATAAACATTAAAAAAGAATGTTGAGAATCAATAGTTTTGGCAGGTTTCCAATCTGCCTGACAGGTTTACCTTGCTACCGTATCACCAGCTCTCCCACCACCCACCTGAGGCGTGGATGCCTCAGAAGCTAGGCTAGTCCTGTCCTCTGACTGACAATACTGGCATCAGCTCCCCTCTGGTTGCCATTTCTCTTCCCTTTTTGTGTAGCTGCTCCCTCCCAGATAGCTTTCCTATTAGCTTGCACTGTCCCCATTGCAGTGGTCCTTGCTTTGTGTTGGTTATTTATTTACAGCTCTGACATCAGCACCCAGAATCCTTATGCAGTACAGGAGCTGGCAGCTCAGTGCCCTGGCAGGGCCCGCTGCATATGCCTACTCTCCAACTATCTTGATTTGGCAGGCACAGTCTCAATTAATCCTCTGTCATCCCACTTCTTCAACTGCTTTAAACTTTCTCTCTCCTTCTCTCATTTCCCCCCTTTGTCCTCATCTTACTTCAATTGCTGTAAACTGAGTTTGAAGCACAAAAGTAATTTTATTTTTATTTTTATTTTTATTTAGTTAGTTATTTATATCCCACTCTTCAGCCACAAGAGTTGGCTTACACAGAGCAGCTTACACAGTAAATTCAGGGGGAGGGGGAGAGGACAGGAGGGACAAAATCTTGCCTTTCCCAGTAGGCTCAGGCAAAAGGAAACTGCTACAGCTGCTAAATGAAGGCAGGTATGCAGATGCCCATTCTGCACTCACACTCATACACATCCCAACACAAGATTTTCTTAGCCTGGCACTCCAAGCATCTCTGGATATAATTGGTTTCCAATTTTCCTAAATGCCCCTAATATAGCAACCCTTTTGGACCCTGTGGGTAATTGAGGTGGCATTGCAGGCAGCATAAATGGCAACTACACCTAGCAACCTGGTTCCACTCAATGAATTACTCAGACGATTGCCACTGTCACTCCCTGCTATCACAGCGTAAGGCCCACCAGAGATCACTGATAAAGGAAGGGCTCACTAGAAGGCACTCTACCTTGGAAAACTGGTAACTGGCCTGCTCACTTGGACAGAGGTCTAGTTCTGAAGCCCAAATGGAAGCCCAGGATATGTCTTGAACACAGCTCAGAAGAAGTTACTTTTTGGACTATATCTTCCACTATCCCCAGCTGGTATGTTCTTTCCCAAGGTCGGGGTGGGCAACTTTGGGCTCCACAGATGGATGAAAATCTCCCTAATACCTTAAATTAGCTATTTTGACTCAGAGATTTTAAGAGCCAGGGTCCAAAACATAATTTTCCAAGCTCTTTGCAAGAATCACTTTGCAATTATCACTCCATCCATTATTCGACATTGCTGGAAGTACAGGAACAGTTCCTGTAAGCTGAATTATTGTACTCTGCAAATGGAAGACCTCCGCTATTTAAAAGCCAAACACAGGAGATTTTCAGATGCCTCTTTCAGCCTCTTGCTGCATAAGCAGCCTCCGGAGCAGTAACAAGGCTGCTGCGCGGCAAGGGGTCCATTTTGGATGACGCCGTTTCTCTCTCGGTGTCGTCCGTGACTGTTGCGGCTAGCATTGGAGGCGGCCGCGCTGTTTTTTACTCACGGACAAGTGAGTAAACGGACAGCCTCGTTACTGCTCCGGAGGCTGCTTGCGTGGCAAGAGGCTGAAAGAGGTGTCTGAAAATCTCCATAATCACCCTAATACAATACATAACAAAAAGCTGCCTTTTGCTGAATCTGGCCATTGGTGTGATTTTAGCTCAGCACTTAGCTCCTATTTGTTTACACTGACTGGCAGTGGCTCTCCAGAGGTATTAGAGCTTAGGAAAGGCTACAACTACCATTGGCTATAACATATGGGGGGTACCCAATGGCCCATGTACTGGAAACACTCTATATATATTCCAATTCTCAAGAAAGAGGACACCAGGGATTGCATACACCATAAGATCATTGTATTAATCTCCCATGCAAGCAAAGTGGTGCTCAAGTTTTTACAAGAAAGAGTTTTACTACATATGCAAACAGAAATGCTAGATGTTCAAACTGAATTCAGAAAAGGAAGAAGCACTAAGGATCATATTGCAAACATATGTTGAGATAAATGAGTGCACCAAAGACTTTCAGAATGAAATCAGGCTGTGCTTTATAGATTATAGCAAAACTTTTAATTGTGTAGATCAGAAAAAAACTATGGATCATACCATACTACCACCAGAAAATAGCAAAGACTTGGAACAACTATTCAGGAAAGTCAAGGAAGAAAATGCAAAAGCAGGGTCACAGTTAACAAAACAAAAATAATGACCATAGATTACTAAGATAACATTAAAGTAGATGGTGAATATATCAAAATACACAAAGACTTCCTCTACCTTGGCTCAGCCATTAATCAAAATAGAGTCTGTAGTCTAGAAATCAGAAAAAGCCTAGGGGCTTATCTATCGAGCATATCCTGGTTGTGGAGCTGGCTCATGCTTCCCCTGTTATCACCACCTAATGAGCTGGAGCGTAAGCATGAATTCTCCCTAAAGGCAAAAGGACCAAATGGAAACTGTTGTATTTTGGATGTATCCTGAGACAACATGATTCACTAGAAAAGATGATAATATATGGTAAGTCAAAGGCAGCAGGAAAAGAGGAAGACTGCATTACAAGTAGATTGACTAAGTCAAGAAAGCCATGACCTTGAGTTTGCAGGATCTGAGCAGGGCTGCTGAGAACAGGGTATCTTGGAGGCCTTTCCTTCATAGGGTTCACATAAATCAAAGGCACTATGATGGCAATTCACAACGACAAATCATGGCCATGGTGATTGGAGGGGGAGGTTCAGGACCAGTAATACCAAAAAAAGTAACTTTCCCAAGCTTTAGTCCAGACATTCTACCTAAAGGCTGCATTTTTCATAGTTGGGATCCTACATATATGGCATATTCCTGCTTAAATAGGGGTGGCTGCAGGTTATACAAGATGTTGTTGAGTTCCTACTTCAAGAAATGAAACGAAAAGCAAAGGATCATGAACAATGTTCCTTGCTGCCTTTCTTCTTTTTTTGCAATTAAATTGTAAGTGTATCCAAGACTGGGACTTTGGAGTTGAACCTCAGACATATTAAAATTTCTTACCCCTAGGCAAGGTTGAGAATCCATTTGAACGCGTGAGAATCAAGGGCCTCCAAACAAGACATTCTGTTCTTTGGATGCAAATCTATCTGTCTATATATATATATACAGATATAGATACAGCATTCACTTTGGTGTGCCAACTGTTTGGGGGGAAGGATTGCCGAGCTGCATTTCTTAGCATGTCTGGGGAGCTTCCAGCCAAAGCAAGAACTAGAAGGCATGGAGAATGTCTGGAGGCAGAGACAGTTCCTTCTCTCTCAGTGCCCTTCTTGCTCCATGTGGGGTAGGTCTGCTGCAAGAACAGTCACCATGGCTATTCGACTGTTGTCCCCCAAACAGCTGCAAGCAAGGCTTGTGCTGCTCTAGAGAGGTGGGGTGTCCACACTGCATCATTAGAGCAGTTTGGCATCACTTTAAGTGCTATGACTCTATCCTAGGAACCCTAGTTTGATGAGGAACTTGTTCACTAGTTCACCTCCTTGTAATGCAGCTTTAGAACTCTCAGACACAGAATTCCCAAGTACCTCACAAAATGACAAATCCCAGGATTCCATATGAGGCAGCCAAGTCAGTTAAAGTGGGGTCAAACTTCAATGATTGTGCAGTATGGAATTCTATGATTCTATGATTCTATGCGTCCCCCCACCAGGCTGAAGGGCATAGAAACTGCTCCCCCAGCACCTGGAAAAGTAACCTTTGGGGAACAACAACTCTCAAGAATCTCCCAGCCAGCTGGATGGGGGAATTATTGGGAGCTGTTGTTTCCCAAAAGTCACTTTTCCTAGCTCTTATCTTCCATTACGCAGTGCCACTGGGAGGGCAGAGTGGAAAAGATTGATGGGATGTAGGATGTTTTTTGCCAGGTAGCAGAGAAACTGGTGTATGTGGAGGGGAGGGGAACCCACATTCTTTTAAACTAGGTTAACTGCAAGGGACAGTGGCTTTCTGGGGTGCTGTGTGAGAGAAAGAGAAGAATGGAGCCATTGGCTACAATTGGAGTTCCCTCCCCTACCATCCAAACTAAGAGCTCTGAGCAAAACCTGAGAATATCAAAGTTCTTGGATTTATTTTACTTATTTGCTAATTATGTTTGTATCCCACTTGCTTTTCAGTGAGTTCCAAATGACTCACTTCCTCCCCATTTTCTCTCCATAACAACCACCCTGTCAGGTAGGTCAGGCTGAAAAAGAGTGTGACTGTCCCAAGGTAACCCAGTGATTTTCATGGCTCAACACTGGAGATCTAAGAACCTGACTGTCTCAAGTCCCAAACCATGTTAACCATGACACTCATGGGTTTCCAACTTGATAAACTGACAGCATCATTTCAATCAGCTGACAGAGTCACATCTAGCATTGCCATTCAGAAGTCCACCTTGTGTCACTCCATCGGAACCCTTGCAGACACTTTTCATTTGGAAGCACAAGAATGGGCAAAGAAGCCAAAGCGTCAAACCACTAAGGTAATGCTCTGATCCCTTGGCAATGGGTGTGGTATGAGAACTGAGATAGACAGGATAAGATACCGAGGGTGTGGGCAGCTGGAATTGAGGTGTGTCTGCCTTGGCCTCTATATGACTACAGTAGAAGCTGGTACGATCTAATGGGATTTTTTAAAAAAAAAACAACAGCGTGGGTTTGGGATGGCTGCATGATGCCTTTGAGCTCAGGCATGCTTCTGAGCACAACGAACAAGTTAGGTAGGTCATTCTGAATCACTGTTTGCCAACACTCACTCTTTATCCCACCCTAGTGTACATCTTGTAAACACTACAAGAAATTAACCTCAAGAACACTTGAGAGCATGATTTGAGATCTTATATTGTGATATATGCTTCAGTTGGCATTCCTCTTCTACAGAGATCTACAAAAAGCTTCACTGCCCATAGTTTTCTCTCTCCTTACACCCTGAAAATGCCTGGCTAGTTTATGTTACCATGTGTAAACTAGAGGCACTATGGTGTAGCAGTGAGAGTACTGGACTGGGAGTTAAGAGACCCTGGTTACCATTCCCTACTGAGCTATGCAACTCATCTGATGTTCTTGGGACAGTCACTCTCTCTCAGCCTGGCCTACTCATAGGGCTGCAGTTGAGGGATTAAAACACCCTTGGTTTGGGGCAGGAGGCAGATGGATTTTCCAAGTAAAATAAATTGTGGCAAGTGATCCCTGTCATAATGCAAAGGGGTGTGTGTGTATCTGCTTACATGCACATATACACACAGACAGAGAACAGAACTAGGAAAAGGTACTTTTTCAGACTAAAACTCCCAGCTCTTCCCAGGTAGCTGGGGGATTCTGGGAGTAGTAGTCCAAAAAAAAAGAAGAAGAAGAAGAAGAAGAAAGAAAGAAAGAAAGAAAGAAAGAGCCAATTTTCCAGCTCTGAAGATGGATTATGGTTCAACACAGCTGTATTTTTGGTTTCTTTGACACCCTGGCTATAGGGACTATCATGAGTCCCTGGACTTCAGAATGTAATACTCCACCACTGATCCTGATCACAAGTCATCAGAAAAAGTCAACATAATTTGGGAGAGCCATGAGGCGTACAAAGAGCTTGACATACTCTTCTGTTCTGGGAGCTCAAAGGAATTAAACACAAAACAGAAGACTTAATGAACCTATGGTGAACTAACACATGAGTCTGACAAGCTCTTCTTCAGTATTTGAACAGCCAGGGTGGAGGGGATCCAAATGTGACATTCAAAATGGCCAGGAATTTATATAGATATAGATATCTCAGAACAACATCAAATGTCCCAGAATGCTGGATTCTTGGTCATCATCTGAACATTTGAGTTAGTGGCATCCTTAGGGCAGGATTTATAGGGCAGCTCCCTGAAGCTCCACTCCAAAGGATGAGCAGCAGCACTCTCAGGGGCACCAGAGGTGGCTTAGGACATGTTGAAGCAGCAATGCTGAACTGAGAGTCTGGGAGCAGGAGTCCCAAAGAGTAATTTCCCCAAGTTCTGACTTTGACATGCCTGAAGTAAATATACCATGTCATCTAAAGACACCCCTGTATTAAACTCCATAGTCTAATCAGGCCCACACGTGAACCAGTTGCAGAAAACAGATTCCTTTACATTTTAGAAGATTCTTTTAGAAAGAAGGAAAACATTATGGACATTTTTATTCTTGCTGATATATGCCAAAGGGTACGTTTAAATTATTTCACTGGGATTTGCTTTGAAGATAAAGGAGAATAGCCTGGGGAAGTATTTTCTGTACCTCAAGCAAGATTAATACAAGGAGGACAAAATATCCTTCTTTGACAACTAGGAGTAGGGAGCAGAGACTCCTTGACAGACAATCATGTGCACAGGTGCATCCAAAACAGAAGGTGCAATGTTGGGAAGAAGATTGGGCAAAGGCAGCATAAGGGCATGAATGGAGGAGAGCTAGACAAAACCACAAAACCAAACTCTGCTTATCATATCAATAGGCTATCAGCTGTAGTGTCTGTGAGGCTGCCTTCATCAATCAATCATTCTTATCTAATCAAAGCATTAGTAATATTGGTCCAACAAACTGATTCAATAGCACCATTGTGAGTCTGATTGCTGTGTAAGATCACTGTGAATGAACAGATGCACTCTGCCTTCCTGCAGAAGAAGCAGGGGTTTAATAAAACAAGGACAACATCCCTCAGTAGCTCAGGAAGTTTTACTGGACATCACAGTTGAGACAAAGCTTGGAAAACTATGGGTTGCCTGCACCAGCCACATATCACAGCTTGTCCCTGTTGTGGAGCCCTGCAGTCCAAATAACACAGGGCATTTACTCTGATCTGGCCCCCTGTAGTACAAACGACCACAGAGCAAATACAGGGCTGGAACAGGATAGGGCCCAATAACCTATGACAGGCAAATACCCAGTTTGCCCTCGAAAAACCGGATCGTGCCCTGTGTGTCCACAGAAGCCTGTCCAGCTCCCTGGCTCTTCTGGAAGCCAGGCAGACGTCCTGCAGCATGTGACTGAGGCTGGTCACATACAGAGGGCCCACAGTCACATGTTGAAGGACCCCTGCCTGGCTTCTGTGTTAGTGGGAAATATGTGGGTGGTAGTGGCAGTGGCTTCAGTGACAGGCTGTGTCAATTTGAACTCCAGCCCATTTTCTCCAGGTAACGGGGGGAGGCAGATCCAGAGTCAGGACACACCAATGGGGAGCCAGCATATCCTGACTAGTTTAGATGAGCCCTTAGACTACAACTCACAGACACGCCCAGCCAGCATGGACAGTGGCCACGTTGGCTGGGAGCTACGGGAAGCTGCAGTTCCAAAAAGTAATTTTAGAATGGTGATGGCCTCCAACTAATGAAAGAGGGTAAAGGCAGGAGAAAATATACATATTCTGATTGATTGATCATTACCCCTTCCTTTTGGTCCATGTGGGAACCAATGATACTGCAAGGCACAGCTTTCCCAAGATCAGAAGAGATTATGAGGCCCTGGGGAGGAAGCTGAAAGAAATGGACACACAGGTGGTCATGCCAGTTGAAGGGCATGGTCCAAGAAGGGAGAGGAAAATAGCTGACGTAAACAACTGGCTCCGTAGATGGTGTCGCCAAGAACAAATTGGATTCTTGGATCATGGACTGCGCTTCCATGCGGGAGGACTTCTGGCAAGAGATGGGGTGCATCTTACAACAGTTGGAAGAAATATTTTTGCCAACAGTCTCAAGAATTTGATCAGGAGGGCTTTAAACTGAGTCAAATGGGGGAGGGGGACAGTATTCTGGAAGGCAAAAGGGCTGGAGAAAATAGTCAAACTGTCACAGAGGGAACAAGGCAAACAGCGCAAGGACCCAACAGTGGGAGGCAAAAAAAACTTGCACAGGAAGCAAGTAAAGGGAACACATGGTCTCAGATGTCTCTACACTAATGCACAGAGCATGGGAAATAAGCAAGATGAACTTGAACTCCTCGCACTACAAAACAAATATGATATAATAGGCATTACTGAAACCTGGTGGGACGAGTCTCATGATTGGAATGTAGGAATAGAGGGGTATAACCTTTATAGGAGAAACAGGCCAAACAGGAAAGGAGGAGGAATAGCATTATATGTCAGGGATATTTATACCAGTGAAGTGATCCACGACATCAATACTGGAAGCCAGGTGGAGAGCATCTGGATAAAAATTAAAGGGGAGGGAAACAACAGGGATGTTATTGTGGGACTCTACTACAGACCCCCAAATCAGACGGAGGAATTGGATGTTGCCTTTCTAGAACAGATGAACACACATGCAGAAAGGAGAGATGTAGTAGTGATGGGGGACTTCAACTATCCTGATATTTGCTGGCAATCTAACTTAGCCAAAACTACAAGGTCTAGCAAATTGCTTACATGCCTGGAAGACAATTTCATAGTCCAAAAGGTGGAAGAGGCAACAAGGGGGTCAGCTATTTTAGATCTGATCCTAACCAACAGAGATGACCTGGTTAAAGGGGTGCAAGAGGTGGGATCCTTAGGTGAGAGTGATCATGTTCTCCTGGAGTTTGTTATACAATGGAAAGGAGAAGCCAGGCATAGTCAGACACGCATTCTTGACTTTAGGAGAGCTGATTTCAATAAACTCAGGGAAATACTGGGGGTGATCCCATGGTCAGGAATACTAAAAGAGAAGAGACCTCAAGTCGGATGGGACTTTCTCAAAAAGGAGAAACTGAAGGCACAATTTCAAACAGTACCATTGAGGAAGAAAAATGGGAGGTGTCTCAAGAAACCAGGATGGATGACTAAAGAACTTTCAATGGAGCTAAGTTTTAAACGGAACATGTATAGGAAATGGAAAGGGGGGGAAATCACCAAAGAAGAATTCAAACAGATAGCGAACATGTGTAGGAGTAAAGTCAGAAAAGCTAAAGCACAGAATGAGCTCAGGATTGCTAGGTAGGTTAAGAACAATAAAAAGGGTTTTTTTGGGTATGTCCGCAGCAAAAGGAGGAAGAAGGAAATGATAGGCCCGCTACGTGGAGAAGATGGCAAAATGCTAACAGGGGACAGAGAAAAGGCAGAATTACTCAACACCTTCTTTGCCTCAGTGTTTTCAGAAAAGGAAAAGGAGGACCAACCTGAGGATAATGGAACAGAGGACACAATAGGGGAAATCCAGCTCAAAATAAGTAAAGAGGTAGTACAGGAATACCTTCTTAATCTAAATGAATTTAAATCTCCAGGACCAGATGAACTACATCCAAGAGTATTAAAAGAGCTGGCAAATATAATCTCAGAACCATTGGCAATAATATTTGAGAACTCCTGGAGAACAGGAGAAGTCCCAGCAGACTGGAGGAGGGCAAACGTAGTTCCCATCTTCAAAAAGGGTAAAAAAGAGGATCCCAAAAATTATCGTCCAGTTAGTCTGACATCAATACCAGGGAAGATTCTAGAGCAGATCATTAAACAGAGAGTCTGTGAACATTTAGAAGGCAATGCCATAATCACAAAAAGTCAACATGGGTTTCAGAGAAACAAGTCATGCCAGACTAATCTGATCTCTTTTTTTGATAAAGTTACCAGCTTGGTAGATGAAGGGAATGCTGTGGACATCGCATACCTTGATTTCAGTAAGGCCTTTGACAAGGTTCCCCATGACATTCTTGCAAACAAGCTTGTAAAATGTGGGCTAGACAAGTTAACTGTTCAATGGATTTGTAATTGGTTGACCGGCCAAACCCAAAGGGTGCTCAGCAGTGGCTCCTCTTCGTCTTGGAAAGATGTGACCAGTGGGGTGCCACAGGGATCTGTCCTGGGCCCAGTGCTATTCAACATCTTTATCAATGACTTAGATGAGGGAATTAGGGGCATACTTATCAAATTTGCAGATGACACCAAATTGGGAGGAGTAGCTAATACCCTAGAGGACAGGATCAAAATTCAGAATGACCTGGATAGACTGGAGAGCTGGGCCAAAGCTAACAAAATGAAATTCAATACGGAGAAATGTAAAGTACTGCATTTAGGGCGGAAAAATGAAATGCATAAATATAGGATGGGAGAGACCTGGCTGAATGAGACTACGTGCGAAAGGGATCTAGGAGTCCTAGTAGACCACAAGTTGAACATGAGCCAACAGTGTGATGCGGCAGCTAAAAAGGCCAATGCGACTTTGGGCTGTATCAATAGAAGTATAGTGTCTAGATCAAGGGAAGTAATAGTGCCACTCTATTCTGCCTTGGTCAGACCTCACTTAGAATACTGTGTCCAGTTCTGGGCACCACAATTCAGAAAGGATATTGACAAATTGGAGCGTGTCCAGAGAAGGGCAACTAAAATGGTGAAAGGTCTGGAAACCATGCCTTATGAGGAGAGACTTAGGGAGCTGGGTATGTTTAGCCTGGAAAAAAGATAGTTGAGAGGCGATATGATAGCCCTGTTTAAGTATTTGAAGGGATGTCACACTGAGGATGGAGCAAGCTTGTTTTCTGCTGCTCCAGAGACTGGAACACGGAGCAATGGGTGCAAGCTCCAGGAACAGAGATTCCACCTCAACATGAGGAGGAACTTTTTGACAGTAAGAGCTGTTCAGCAGTGGAACACACTCCCTCGGAGCGTGGTGGGGTCTCCTTCCTTGGAGGTCTTTAAACAGAGGCTGGATGGCCATCTGTTGGGGATGCTTTGATCAAGATTTCCTGCGTGGCAGGGGGGTTGGACTTGATGGCCCTCGTGGTCTCTTCCAACTCTGCAATTCTATGATTCTATGATTGATTGATTGATTGATCAATCTATTGCAGTCATCCCAACTTTGTAACCTCCAGATGTGTGGGACTGCAAGTTCTATCACCAAGAACAAAATTATCTAGAGATGATAGGTGTGGTAGTTCAATACGCCTGGAGGGCACCAGGTTGGTCAAGGTTGACTTCATGCCCTTCAATGTACAATGATGAGAGTGGTTTATGAAAGTGAGAAAAGTGATGGTGCACTTTCGAGAGGTGCCTCATTGCTGGTCTTGTGGAAAACATTAGAAAACTAGATAACACTCTGGGGCTCTTCTTAATTCTTATATGCCTCAGCATTTCACCTGAAATGTCCACCAGGAGGCTCCAACAAATGATCCAACAGTGGTGGGCAGTAGGTGGAACTATCCTAAGTACTAAACTTTATCCCCTTAAATGGGTTCTGGAACTTGGGTATCGCCTTTAAAGTTCAGACTAAAACCAAGAACAGATTCATTGCCCTACTGACCTGAGAACTACCAGCTGCTCCTGCTATCTGTGGAATTTAGAAGAAAACAGAAGGTTCTACAATACGCACAGGGACTTTCTCAGGTCAGAAAGCCTACTCACGAACTCCTTCTCAGAGTACTAAATATTATGCAGCTCAAATGAAATAGTATGACATGGCCATTACTATGGGAGGGATCAGTAGGCTTGCAGAAACCCCAAGATTTATGAAAATACAAAAAAATTAACACTTTTGGTGGGGGGAATCTGTATGGGGATCCCCCATTACCAGTCCAATGAGGATACAGCATGCTCAGTGGTCATAGAACACTAAGAGTTGGCAAGTACTGTATAGAGATATACTGAGGAGGAAGAGACAAGAAATGGAGTGCAGTATCCCAGAAAGGGGTAGATCGAACTGTGAACCCAGATTCAATGTATGAATCTCTCCATTAGAATTCACAGGATCAGCTGCTCCTCATGGGGAGCCATCCTGCTCTTACCAGTCCTGCTAGGACTTTGAGGACTGTGGTGAAGAAAATTTTGGTGCCTAAGGCAAAATTGAGAAGCTCTGGGACTGGAGTCATCACCTGATTTCACAGACTCTTGGAGCACATTTGGTGCTTCCTGCTTGGGTGAAGCTTCCAAGGAATTTTTATGCAATTGAAAGGCATTAGAGAAGGTGGGTGAAGTCTCAAAAGAGTTGTGCATGTGGCTCATAAAGTACAAGGTGTTTTATATGTGTGGGGGGGAGGGGAGAGCGAGTGAGCAGAGAAATAGGCCTCTGAAAGGAAAGAGGAGGAATTTGCCACACTGAAACAATATCACAATCACTGAATCTAAATTAGCCTAGGATGAGTGATATATCTCCAAAGGGGTTTTATTCCAGAAGGAAAAGGACACACACAGAGAGAAAAGTGGGATCATTTTGTTCACTTCTGCAGAACAGAAGCCTGCCTGTTTGTCGCCTTGTATTTAAAAAAATCTTGCTGGAGGGAAAACATCCACATTAATCAGGTTTTCCAAGTATAACAGTAAACATTAGAAACAGACTTTATTTCTGGAGTTACTTTAGCAGTAAACAGGCAACATTTCAGAGTAATTTCTCCTGGCTTTTCTTTATTTCCTTCACACACATGCAAACGCTTTTCATTTCTCTGGCTCTCACATAATGGCCTTTTTTGGATGTAACACTAAACCATAGCTTTGTGCTATAGGAATGTGCCTGGGCATGTGTATGGCCTTCTCCTCCTGCAGCACAACTGTGAAGAGATTGGAAGTACCTGCTCTGTTTTGGATTGAACACTATTTGTTATTATGTCCCAACTGTGATAAACCATGATTACTTTTCACTATGGTCTGTCCAAATATGCCAACTCTAAACCAAGACACGTGATTCACTTTGTTTGGATATACCATGGTTGAAACTAATGACTGGCTGGACATATTAATATACCACCATTAGTTGAAAATTGAAGCAAATGCTTCCTTACCCCTCTCTGGAAGTGGAGAGGGCATAAGAAAACATGTGAGCCTGAGATCAAGCACGGATCATTTTTAAAATGCCAAGCGATGGTTAAGAATTATATCTAAATGAGACTAATGCAACCCATTCACCTAGCAATGGTTAGATCAGTCATGACTTTTAGGACAATACATGCTTCTGTCTCTGCTCCCTTGCACACAATCCTAACTCTGTTTTTTTAAAAACACTCATTATGGTTAACATTATACTGCTACCTGCATTTTCATTTATTATGGTTCATTCATGGTTAACTCAAAACCAGTTTGTAATCCTGTTTCTCTAGTCATAGTTGCAGGCTAAAAAATTGAGCAACCCTGGTTAGTGAAGGTGCTAATGATTCATTTGCCTTCATCTGCCCTGGGCCTTAAGGAAATAGAGGGGGTGGGAACCAAACACCAGTCACTGGAGATCCACTTTCAGTTTCATTTTTTTGGCTTCCTGGGGTGGTGGAGGTTGGGAGCACTGTGTCTCATTTTGAACAAAAACCCCTGCTCTAGAAAAATAGACTTTTTAGTAATTTTTTTCCTCATGAGTCATCGAGGTCCAGCAGAAATTTTGTGCATGGGGGAGGGGATGTGGCCATATTGCTTCCACTCAGTCCCACCTTGAGCTCCAAGCCATGGAGTGTGGTGTAGCAGTAACTAGGTGGGGCAGTGGTTAGAGGATTAGATCAAGGCTTGAGAGATACATGTCCAAGACCCCACTCAGCCATGAAACTAACTGTGTGACTTTGGGCTAGTAATTTTCTTAACCTGGCCTACAATACAATACTTCACAGGGTTGTTGTGAAGTTAGGTGAGCTATAGCTATGTATGCTATTGTGAACTTTACTGGAGGAAAGGAGGGATATAAATATCATGATAAAATAACTAAGTGATCACACACAACTTCACTGCAGGCCTATCATTCTACCCAGAAGAGGGCAGCAACACAGCTGGCCTCTAAGCCTAATAAACACAGGTATACTGGACATTTCTACCATCTCTGTAGATCAGGGATGAGCAACTGCCAGGGACAAGGCTCATTTCCCTGTCCCATGCTCCTGGCATGTACACTACGGAGCAAAGCCAGAAGTGGTGTGATATTTCTGTTTTCATTTTCTGGCTGTTCTTCGGCTGAGTTTTAGGCTAGGGGTTGGGTGTGGGGAAGAAAAACTGCCACATTTCATGGAGGTTTTTGAACGATGTTGCATGACTTTGGAGTGAAAGTATATCTGAAAAAAATGAATAGGGGGAGTCCGAATGCTTTGGGGCTATTCTGAGGGACTACAGGGGTGAAAATGGGTTAGGGGGCACATTCAGCTTGAACCCCTGGTCTAACTGTAATCACACTGATTGGGAGCCCTATACGAGGCAATAAAATGTGGACCGGTGTGCAGTAATGCCAATTCACAGCAGCTTTCATTTGCCTCCACGGTTGTTGTTGTTTTTAAGATCGCAGATATGCAAAGCTATCCGTGTATGATGTTCAAACGGGCATGCCTGCGAATCAAGATGGTGGGTGTGACTGAATTACGTGGATTTTTATTCTCACCAGTTGCTGCTGCTTAACAGTATTTTTTTAAAAAAAGGCAAATCCAAGATGTGGAAGTGCGACCTTACACTTAAATAAAGAGAAAGGCTGTTTCATCACCTCAGTGCATGATTGCTATGGCGAAAATCCAACATAGCAGTTCTGGATACTGCCTTGCCGGCAAGCTCTGCCCCCCATGCCATGTCCAACCAATCAGCTTTCCACTTCTGCTCTTATCGGGAAAGTGCAGCAAAGTGAATTGGTTGTCCCAATGAGCAGGAATGCACATTTCCGTTGCAGTTTTTTTAAAAAAACTTTTGGAAAAGCTGCAAAGGCTTTTCCTATGCAGTATGTGGCATTTTTGGCCCCCTTCCTTCTGAATATGGTGATATGATACAGGATCCCATTGGGACAAAAGGTATTCTCCTCAAATTCTATGAGGAGCATTTTCACCGTTTAGAGAAGCTCAGATGCTAATAGGAAGATACAAAAACACTTTACAAGTGATGAGTCAACTCCACTCATCCATCCAGGTCAGTACTGTCTACAGTATGCCTGAGGCGTGCAAGCCTTTTCCTCTTAAGGGCTGCTTGCAGTGATGGGCAGTGGGTCACAAGGGCCACCTATGCATTCATGCACAGAGAGAGACACAGAGACACATGCATATTGTTCTTTGTTGCTATGTGCCTTCAAGTTGTTTCTGACTTGTGGCGACCCTACGATGAGACTATCACAGGGTTTTCTTGGCAAGGTTTGTTCAGAGGAGGTTTGCTTTTGCTTTCCTTTGAGGCTGAGAGAGTGTAACTTGCCCAAGGTCACCCAGTAGGTTTCCATGGCTGAGTGGGGGTTTGAACTCTTGTCTCCAGTGTCATAGTCCAATGCTCAAACCATTATACCATGATGGCTCTCACATATGCATATACAACCTCCTTATTTCAGCATGTGGAATGGAGAGGTTTAAACAGAGCTTGGAAATTTTAGGGTTTTTTGAACTCTCACTCCCAGAATCAAGCCATAGTGGTTCTGGGAGTGGTAGTCCAATAAACTACCCTGAGTTCTGCATATAACCCTCTCCTCTCTCTTCATCAAGGCCTCTTTGAAAGTAGGCATCAGTGATAGCAGCCATCATGACTTCTGGCTTCCAAAGCTGTCCTAATGGGTAGGAGGAGACAGGTCCCCTCTATTGTAGCAGGGAGTGATTGCATGTTTCCAGGGCATGGAACTGACTTGTTACAAATGTCTAGTTACTTATCACCAATTCCTCTTCCAAATTGCAAAGGTGTATGTAACACTACAACTTAGAGGATATACTTTCACTTTGTTTTCAGAATAATGGTAACTTTTCAAAGTAACTTTTATACTTAAGGGTGTGTGACCTCACTAGATAATAGAGGGAGTGCATCATTTATAAGAGGTATGGAAAACAAAACAGATGAGAATCATAGAATCATAGAACTGGAGGAGACCACAAGGGCCATCTAGTCCAACCCCCTGCCATGCAGGAATAAACAATCAAATCAGTCCAAAAAGATGGCCATCCAGCCTCTGCTTAAAAACCTCCAAAGAAGAAGACTCCACCACACTACGAAGCAGTGTATTCCACCTCCGAACAGCTCTTACTGCCAGAAAGTTCTTCCTAATGTTTAGGAAGCATGATGAGGAAAGGTTGAAGGAGCTGGGCATGTTCAGAGAGGAGGGTACAGGATTGTTCTCTCCTGCCCCAGGGGATAGTATCAAGTCTAATGGTTTTAAGTTACAAGAGGGTAGATTTCGATTGAACGTTAGGAGGAACTTCTTGACACTAAGAGCGGTTAAGCAATGGAACCAACTGGAGTGATGGTGGGCTCTCCTTCTCTGGACAGCTTCAAAAAGAGGCTAGACAGCTACCTTCTGTGGATGCTTTAGCTGGAAATCCTGCTCTGAGCAGGGGGTTGGACTCGATGGCACATGAGGCCCCTTACAGCATGCTCTATTGTGGGTGTTGAGTTGACTACAGCAAAGTGGATGAGGGAGACAGGACTATATTTTATACTACAGGCTAGCAGCTTATAGCACTGAAGTTTTTTTTTTTTTAAATAAAGTAGCTACAAGTTTTTTCCATTTTAATTATTTTGAGAAATGTGCTTCAGAATTTTGTGTTAAAAAAATAATTTATTCAGGAAGCAACATTTTCATGCAAACCATTTCTTTGTGGGAAGTCCTAAAAGTCCTATCTCAACAGGACGTTCTGATGAGTTGAGACACCATCTCAACTCAATTCATAGAATCATAGAATCATAGAATTGGAGAGTTGGAAGAGACCACGAGGGCCATCCAGTCCAACCCCCTGCCACGCAAGAAATCTTGATCAAAGCATCCCCGACAGATGGCAATCCAGCCTCTGTTTAAAGACCTCCAAGGAAGGAGACCCCACCACACTCCGAGAGAGTGTATTCCACTGCCGAACAGCTCTGACTGTCAAAAAGTTCCTCCTAATGTTGAGGTGGAATCTCTGTTCCTGGAGCATGCATCCATTGCTCCGTGTTCCAGTCTCTGTGGCGCAGTGGTTAAATGCCAGTACTGCAAGCCACCATGTCGCAAGTTCGATTCCAGCCGGCTCCAAGGTTCACTCAGCCTTCCATCTTTCGTAGGTCGGTAAACTGAGTACCCAGTTGTGGGGGGCAATTAGCTAACACACATTGGAAACTGTTCAATGCAGTGTAGATGTGTAAATAGCTATTGCTTAAAACAATTTGTAAGCCACTCTGATAGCCTTGTGGCTGAAGAGTGGGGTATAAATAAAAATAAATAAATAATAATAAATCCTCAGCGTGACATCCCTTCAAATACTTAAACAGGGCTATCATATCACCTCTTAACTATCTTTTTTCCAGGCTAAACATACCCAGCTCCCTAAGTCTCTCATCATAAGGCATGGTTTCCAGACCTTTCACCATTTTAGTTGCCCTTCTCTGGACATGCTTCAATTTGTCAATATCCTTTTTGAATTGTGGTGCCCAGAACTGGACACAGTATTGTAGGTGAGGTCTGACCAAGGCAGAATAGAGCGGCACTGTTACTTCCCTTGATCTAGACACTATACTTCTACTGATACAGCCCAAAATCGCATTGGCCTTTTTAGCTGCCGCATCACACTGTTGACTCATGTTCAACTTGTGGTCTACTAGGACTCCTAGATGCCTTTCGCACGTAGTCTCGTTCAGCCAGGTCTCCCCCATCCTATATCTATGCATTTCATTTTTCCGCCCTAAGTGCAGTACTTTACATTTCTCCGTATTGAATTTCATTTTGTTAGCTTTGGCCCAACTCTCCAGTCTATCCACGTCATTCTGAATTTTGATCCTGTGCTCTAGTGTATTAGCTCCTCCTCCTAATTTGGCATCATCTGCAAATTTGATAAGTATGCTCCTAATTCCCTCATCCAAGTCATTGGTAAAGATGTTGAATAGTACTGGGCCCAGGACAGAACCCTGTGGCACCCCACTGGTCACATCTTTCCAAGACGAAGACAATTAGGGATGAAAAAAACTGATATCCCTACCAAGTTCTGCCCTAAAGCTCAAATATGTCACCCTCTCCCCCCACATAATGATCAGTAGGCTCCACCCAGTGCCCAAAGCTCCACCCCAAGCAGCCTGACTCCACCTCTTAGCTCCCAAACTCCACCTCTTTGCATCTCTGAATCTGCACCCTTAGAAGATCTGGCAACCTCATGTGCAAGCAGATGAAACACATTCACTTTGTTGCTATCAGATATAAATGACTGAGGAAAAAATGCTGTAATTGTTTGACTGAATCAGTCCCTTTCTAAATTAAAATAAGCTCATAAAGGAAATGCCATAGGAAAAGCCAACTATTTTATGACTTCCTGTTTGTAGGTGTTACCTCAACATTTAGCACCAGAAAGATAGCTGATGTCAATAACAATGTACTCTTTGGCCAAAAACAAAATAAAACAAAAAAACAAAGAGGAATCTTTTGCAAATATTATCTTGCAAGCAACCTGCTTCATCATCAACATGGTGCTGACCTAAGGCCTTCCATCAAATTCCATTTTAAGAATTGAAAAATCAGGGCAGAGCTTGGAAAAGTTACTTTTGGGAATAAAAGTCCTACAAACCCTTAGCCAGTGTCATCACAAGGGATTATGAGAAGAGTCTTTTCCAAACTCTGAGTCAGGGGATAAAGGGTATTCATAAATGGAACCATCACCATTTCAGAGCAATACTTGTCAAGTAGTTGCAAGAGGAGGTTAATTTGCCTCACTTTCTGAGAAGCAGCACCGGATGTATGCACAAGCTACATGAGTTAGAGTTTAGGGCCTTGGATTATAAAAGGTCTTTAATAACAACTTACAAAAACAGTTGTGGGTAATGTTATGGAACCTCTTAAACTTAATCTAGTTTAGACCCTCATCCTATCACAGTCCGGTTCAGCTAAAACATACCCTCCGTCATTTCACAGATGAAAGCTGGGATAGAGTATGATTAAAAGGATGTGGCCAGGCAATTTATGAATGCAGAGGAACGCACAAAAACTACAGCAGAGAAACCTTGGAGTTCACGTACAGGTTGAGTCTCCCTTATCTGGAATTCCAAAATCCAAAATATTCTAGAATCCAAAATTGTCCACCTAAGTGGCTGAGGTAGCGATACCTTTGTTTTCTGATGGTTCAATGTAAACTAACTTTGTTTCATACACAAAATTATTAAAAATGTTGTATATAAAATTATCTTCAGGCTATGTGTATAAGATGTATATGAAACACCAATGAATTTTGTGTATAGACTTGGGTCCCATCTACAAGCCTCTCTTTATGTATATGCAAGTATTCCAAAATCCACAATACCTCTGGTCCCAAACATTTTCGTCAAGGGAGACCCAACCTCTACTGAATTTAGGAAAGCCTGAATAAAAATGTGAGTCAACTAGAGGGGCAAGCATGGCCCCTACAAGGGGTGGGCACTGTCAAGCTCTAGCCTGGGAGCCCGAGCGCCTGGGATTAGGAGCCCCCCCCCCCGGTATGATATTATTATAAGCTTTTATTATGTAAATCCTTTTAGTTTTTAAAAAATAATTATAAATATTACTTTGGTATCATCATTTAAACTGACTTATTTTAATTTTTATCCTAAATCCTGTACAGCATCTCACTGCCCTTAACCTTAGCATATTTATTTATTTATTTATACCCTGCTCTTCAGCCACAAAGTCTCTCAGAGCAGCTTACAAATTGTTAAGCAAGAAGCACTTTACACTTCTACACCACATTAAGCAGTTTCCAGTGTGTGTTAGCTAATTAAAATAAATAGCAGAAGGTAGCCCCCCCCCCAAAGATCCAGACCTGGTGCCCTACTTCAGGATGTGGGGGCCATGGGGACAAGACTCTGCACTCTCTTCTCGCCCTGCTGAACTGAATGAGTGCAAACTACTTTTGCACTTTGAACTCATTTTGTAGCAACTGAAGTAAGCTGAAGACAAAAGGAAAAGCTGGAAGAGGAAAGAGAAAACGGGACATTTTAAGAGCAGCTGAAAAAGTGGGACAACAGAGGATTGATTAGAACTGTCTCTACCAAATTGGGACAGTTGGGGGGTATTCTGAACAGACAAGACAGTAGTGGTGCTGGTGAGTTCCCTGTCAGTGCAGCTGTGAATCAGACATTTTAAAGGAACAACAACAAGGTATTATCATTATTTCATTTACCCTGCTGTAACTCAAGGCAGCTTACAAAAATTAGAGCTTTACAGGTGTTGAATGTATTTTAGGGATGGGGTGGTTCAGATGGTTTGGCTTTAAAGCTTGGACTAAAACCCAGAACAGGTTTACCTCCCCATTGACATAGAAGCCACCAATTGGCAGGGACTAGTCTATTACGTTAGAGATAGAAGAAGGGTGGCTGCTTTCTGTACCATCGCTGTCCAGTAAAAAAAGAAAAGAAAGAAAAAAAACCCAGCTGAAACCATGTAATTGAAACTTGGGAGGCCCTGTGTACTAAAGTTATGTAAATGTACATGCCATCCTGACATATGTCTTCTTTGCTTCCAAGACTGAGGTTTTTATTTATAGAAGAAGAAGAAAATCATCAGTAGGGAAGGGAACAGCATTTGGGTGTTGCTAGACCAGCTGCTCCCAAATGGATCTCTTGGAGTATAACTCTCATTTCCTACTAGGGATAATGGGAGCTCTGATACGGGGCCACCATATTGGAAAAGGCTGCAGTAGATGATAAAGCCAGGTCAAAGGACAGAACCAGTTGAGGGCTGAAAGAATGGAGTGGGGAAAGTGATCCAGCTATTCAGATATTTCCAGCTTTTATTTTTTTTACCCAGAGGGATTTGAATCTTGTATTTTGGTCTTAAAAAAACGCATTCACAATATCAATAGCTATATAAGAGAATGCTGACTTGATCAGACATACCTCACGAGAAGACTGAGAGGTGACATGATAGCTATCATGTCTGAAAAGATGTCATGAAGAATATGGAGCAAGCTTGTTTTCTGCTGCTTCAGAGACAAGAACACAAACCAATGGATTCAAATAACAAGGAAAGAGATTCTACCTAAAGGCTAGGAAGATGTTCGATGGTGGAATACAGGGCCAGAAAGGTTGGTGGATTCTTCCACTTTAGAGGTCTTTAAACAGAGGCTGGATGGCCATCTCTCAGAAGTTGCATGGCAGGGGGTTGGACTAGATGCCCCTTGCAGTCCATTCCAACTCTAAGATTCTATGAGGCCACACGATGGTCCAACTGCCTCTCACTCCCTAATAAGCTTCTGAACTGCTTTCTCTGATTTAGACAATTTACATTCCAAAGTATAATGGATGAAGTGGGCCCCAATGCCATTCCACACATTACATAAAAGCAAATCTAGGTTTTCCTATCAAGGTATACTAGACAGAGAACTGCAGCCACTCCTGGCTTTGTGAATAATATATCTGCATGACTTGGTTTCAGTCGCACATTGCATTTGTAGTTTGCACTTCAAAAGTTCTCAGTGATAATCTGAAGATACAAAGCCCACCTAAGCATAATTTCAACCCAGATCCTCCATACCACAGAAACAGCTTGGCCACTCTGAAACAGCCAGATGACTTGGCCTAGTGTCCCACCATTAAGATGTTGAGCTATGCATCATCAAAAAAGGAGGTCAAAAGAGGACAACATATTTACATTAAAAATTGGTATGTGCTGTTAATATAGAGGTATATTTGGAAATAATTACTATACTCTGGACAGAAATATGACCTATCTTACCAGAGTAGTGAAACCAGGTGTGAAGATTGTGACCAGGTAACTTGTGATCTTGCTGCTTAATCTACTGTTAACAGCAAGTGATGGTAACCGTTGATTGGTCGTGTTCTCATTCTTATCTTTAGATTAGAATTGGATCAGACTTCAAATAGATGATGCCTTCAAATAAAAGACTGCCACTTTCCAATGTAAAGTAGGACACATGCCATCACTCAGCTCTCCATTTTCATAAAAGGTTGCCATTAAAGACTACAAGGAGTAGGAGGCAAAAGAAGGATGAATCAATTCATCAGTGCAATTAACTGATTCACTGACTGATTCCAGATTTTTTTTATATAAAAAAAACCTCAGAGAGGTTTTTCATCAGATGTGACTACCTGGATCCTTCCCCTTTCATCACTGAGACAAGAGCTGCTTCTCTTGGCTATCTCCTTCCTCCTTCTTCAGCCCCACCCCATTTCCTCTCTGTTGTTGACCAAGAACTTCTTGGGAGGGTTACCATCTCAGGGCTGGTTCTGCAAGCCTGGTGCATAAGCTAAACAAGAGTAGGAAGGATGGGAGGCAGAATCAGGACAGGAACATGCAAGGAGCAAAGTTTGCATCTGATGTTTGATTATGAGAGCAGTTCAATAAAGGACACCTAATTGCCTAGAGGGGAGGTTGGTTCTCCTCCACTGGAGGTCTTCAGAGGCTTAGGGCTTGTCTACCCTGGGGGAAACCCTGCACCTACCTCATAGCCACAGTGGATGCTACACTACATGCACCGAGCTTGTCCAATTGTAGATCGTAGTATTCTGCCACACTGTAATCCACATTGGACTAAAAGGGTGATACTATGCTGATCAGTGTGTCCTATATATGATACTATTTCTGGCCACACAGCCAGGGCTGCTCCGGGTTTGTTTGTTTTTCCTGTTTGCTTGTGCATGCGAGTAAGTGGATATACATAGTCCCAGAGTACTTTGTTACTGGATAAGTGGAGATACACTTATCCAGATATAAGCACAATCAATCATTAAATAAAATTTAAAAAATTAAAGTGCCAGAATAGAGTCCTGTCCACTGGAAATCCCACCCCAAGTTTGCTGTGAAGCAATCCTCAGCCATCACATGGCCAAAAATCTGGGTTTTCCCCTCAAATGCAGAGCAAACTACAAATCTTACAGGCCCAGAATTTCCCGCAGAAGCCCTAGTGAAAATGCACATCATCAAAAACATGGTGTGTCAACTGTGTCACAAATACAGGGTGAGTACAGAGTACAGGGGTGTTGTTTTTTCTGTGAAGACAAACCCTTAGACAACCAGCAGTAGGGGATGCTATAGCTCTGGATTTCCTGCATTGCACAAGAAGCTGGATGTGAATTTGCATGAGTCTGGAGGGGGTAAATTCACCATTTGTGCAGGGCCCAAGTGGCTTTCTGAACAGCAAAAGTGACCACCTACCTGATAGAGATGAAAGCTGCTGTCACACTGCAGAAATAATGCAGTTTGACACCACTTTAACTGCTATGGCTCAGTGCTATGTGGTTTGTAGTTTTGTGAGCTATTTAGCCTTCTCTGTCCGAGAGCTCTGGTGCCACAACAAACTACAAATCCCAGTATTTCATAGGATAGAACCATGCTAGTTAAAGCAGTGTCAAACCGCACTATTTCTGCAGTGTGGCAGCAGATCAGCAGCCAGTGGTGCCATTTCAACAAGGTGGTTATAACCTGCCCCAGTCAGCAGGGGAGGCCAGGGGGTCCTCAAAGTGGTTTACAGAAAAGACAATCACAATATACAAGACACAATAGAAAAGGGAAAGGGATTGGAGGATGTTACAGACCAGATGGAAGGAACAAATTTAGGCACTCAGTCACAAACTTTCTAAAAGTCTTCTGTCTGGCAGGGGAAGGACACCGTTTCAAAGCAAGCATTCTCTATATTTGAGCCCCTAAAAGTTGGTCACATTGTCTTTCAGATGGACCAGCCTTAGGGGCTTATAGCATTCCAAAGAAAAGCAGCAGGGGAGCAGGAAGGTTCTGTCTTCTATGCTGCCTTACCGCATGACGTTGTCTTTCTTTCATTCTGGTCCTGTGGGGACCAAGGTAAAACTGTGTCTTTTTGCTAACTGGAAAAACCCATTAGCAAAAATATGTGGTTTTACCTCAACACCAGAAGAACAACGATACCATGTGGTAAAGCAATATGGAAGATGGAACCTCCTTGCCCCCTGTTGCTTTTCTTTGGAGTATGGTAAGCCCCTTAGAGTGCCAGTCTTTTCCCCCTTTCCAAGAAGAGTCCCAGCTGCCTTTGACACGTACAGGAGAGACAAGTGTAAGGGATACCAACAGGCTGTCTGTCTTTAAGAGAGGTTTGCTAGGCTGAAAACCTGAAGTAAAGCTTTCCACAGCATGAAATTAACAATATGGTGATATAGGTTTTCTGTGGGTTTTTTCCTGGGCGCTGAGGCCGTGTTCTGGAAGAGTTTATTTCTGACGTTTCGCCTGCATCTGTGGCTGGCATCTTCAGAGAATTTTCTGAAGATGCCAGCCACAGATCCTCTGCAGATGCAGGTGAAACATCAGAAATAAACTCTTCCAGAACACGGCCTCACAGCCCAGAAAAATCCCATGGAAAACCTATGGATGCCGGCCATGAAAGCCTTCAACTTCATAATGTGGTGACACCTCCTCATTGCTGCATATCAAACTGCTGCTAAAGGTGTTGGAGGTGAGAGAGATACAATTCTATGGGTAGGACCACATAGAGCGTTTGACCTTCTCAGGTTGCTATACTGTCTGTTCAGCCATTGATGACTTTCCTTTTGACCTAGACTGATAGTAGGATTGGCTGGTTTAAACTGCCAACAAACTGGATCCAAACCATGGTTTAAACCAATTTTTTTTAAAAAAAACTCCTTTTTTAAAAAATTGATTATTCATATTTTTTAAAAGTCTGGCTATTATTGCTATTTTTCCAACACTCTTACTGGAACAACAATGACTGTTTCAATTTAAACATTTTAACTTTAACCGTTTATTGGCAGTTGTTCATTGTTAGACCAGTATTCTTTTTAATCATTTTATTTTATAGTGCAAGAAATGCCATTCAGAAAAAAAATAATCCTTCAATTAACGTTAAGTTCAACCAAAACAACTTGCTTTAAAAGACCACCTTTTAAAGAACAATTATTATTTAAGCTAGTGGCCATAACATCTGAATTGCAATTTGCTACTTAATTTTCTGATTTAGTCCTATATTGGTTTTAATGCAAAAAATAAACAAAAAAAAACCTTCAAAAACCCTTGTTTAAACAAAAACCAAAAAACGCTTTAAACCAAAAAACAATCACCACCACCAAAAAACGGGTTTTGAATTGTTTTTTTAAATGTGTTTTTCCCCCAACCCCAACTGATAGGCTTGCTGCCATTATTTTTCCTGCTTTTTCTCAAGTTTCCATTTTTTAAAGAAGAAGACATCTTTACTTCATTCCCAACAGGGAACAGGCATGGCTCCCTTTCTCTTCAGCCTCTTGCTATTTGTATTCCTCGTACTAAAGATTCTTCTTCTTACTTAAACAAGAAAGCAGATAGTGTAATGATTTCAGGGAAAGCAAGTTCATTAATGACTCTTATGTTCAGAAAGGGCTCAATCAACAGATGCACAGACTGCTGAAAACCAGACTTTGCTAACAAAAGGAACAGCCACAGGGACAGTCTGTTCAGAAGCTGGCAATCCCAGAAGACACTTGGCAAGGAAAAGGCAGCCAAAGGCAAGCCATTATTCTCTTAGCCCCTTCTCCCCATCTAAAATTACAGCAGCTGCATCATAAGATCAAGCTACCTTAGAAGGCTGTCATTACTGGGGTCAGGTACACAAAGTACTTTGAACACTCAGAATCAAGGGTGGGTAATCATAGAATCATTGAATCATAAAATCATAGAATTGTAGAGTTGGAAGAGACCACAAGGGCCATCCAGTCCAACCCCCTGCCACACAGGAATCACGATCAAAGCATCCCTGACAGATGGCCATCCAGCCTCTGTTTAAAGACCTCCAAGGAAGGAGACCCCACAACACTCCGAGGGAGTGTGTTCCACTGCCGAACAGCTCTTACTGTCAGAAAGTTCCTCCTAATGTTGAGGTGGAATCTGTTCCTGGAGCTTGCATCCATTGCTCCGTGTTCTAGTCTCTGGAGCAGCAGAAAACATGCTTGCTCCATCCTCAATGAGACACCCCTTCAAATACTTAAACAAGGCTATCATATCGCCCCTTAACCATCTTTTTTCCAGGCTAAACATACCCAGCTCCCTAAGTCTTTCCTCATAAGGCATGATATCCAGACCTTTCACCATTTTAGTCGCCCTCCTCTGGACATGCTCCAACTTGTCAATATCCTTTTTGAATTGTGGTGTCCAGAACTGGACCCGGTATTCTAGGTGAGGCCTGACCAAGGCAGAATAGAGTGGCACTGTTACTTCCCTTGATCTAGACACTATACTTCTATTGATGCAGCCCAAAATCACATTGGTCCTTTTAGCTGCTGCGTTACACTGTTGACTCATGTTCAACTTGTGGTTTACTAGGACTCCTAGATCCCTTTCGCACCTAGTCTCTTTCAGCCATTTGTTTTGGACTTCAGCAGCCAGGGTCCAGCACAGAAAATATTACAGAACTGTGGGAATTGCAGTCCAACATCTGGGAGGAAAGGCCAATGTTACATCACCCCTCTGTTAAATGACAGTGAGTATTATGGATCCCCATATCTGTGGAACCAATATCCATGGTTTCAGTTATCTGAGGGACCCAAAACAAGGACACATACCATAGAGTCATCCTAGAAAATGCCTAGAGAGGCATCCACCTCCAAGTCAATTCCTCCAAGGCAACTCTATGGAATTTTTATAGGAAGTCCATTACTTGTAATAGGGTTTGCTGTTATCCACAGTTTCCGGTATCTGCGGTAAGTCCTGGAACCGAACCCCCAAGGATACAATGGTCCGACTGTACTTCTTTATGTGTGTGTATCTATCCACAAGAGAGTAAGCTTTATGTACTCGTAAATGATATTATTATCAAGATCACTGCCACCATCAGTATCAACTAATAATAACAACCAATGGGCCAAATGCTGGGATTTCCGCAGAATGAATGACTGAGGCAGGGGCTGGGGCCAATGCAGTTGGACAAGAAGCTGGGACAGTGTGAGACAAGGACTCCATTGCCTTCAGACATTTTTTTAAAATCCAGTACGATTTTCAGATCTTTTGTTCCCCTCTCATAAGAACTAGCAATTTCATGCTGATATTTGCAAAACTCCTTAGGGAAGACCCACCAGATTATTCTCTAGAAAAACAGATTCTCCAGGGCTGGCCTATTCACAAATGGCTGTTTATCACCAGATCATTGCAAGCATCAAGTGTCACTTTGTTTGCACGAATACCCTCGCTACACCACTATCAATTAAATGACACTGATCAAAACAGGGCTGGACCAAGACTTTTTGTCTAACAGAGACAAAGAACAAAATGACACCTCTCTTCCACGTCCATGCCAAAAAAATAAATAAATCAGAAAACACCTAACATCTTTAATCTTACTTCAGTACAGGTGATGGGACAGTGTTCTCTAACCACAGCAGAAGGCAGCAAGCTAGCTATAATAGTTGGCACAGGACAGGCAGGATGGCACATAACTTTGTTCCTCCAGCACCTTGCTTCTACCACCCATCTTCTGCCACCTGAGGCAAATGCCTAACTCAGCTTCATAGTAGAGCTACCCCGTATTCAAGATCACACAAACAAAGATTGGGAAATACGTCAATGCAAAATCTGGTGCTTTGAATGGATGGATGACCTGAACTTTTTCTTCTAAATGTCATACAAGAAAGGTGTGGCTATTACCTCCTCTCAAAGCCCAAATTCTAGTACTACAGTAGTTGCAAAATGTTAGACTACAAGGAGAAGGGAGGACAGGAAAGAATATAAAATACTTTAATCTGGCACATAAAGGTACCAGCTGGAAAAAAATAGGCCGCCCACAAGCTTAAACTTCCAGAAATTCATGCCATTAGAAGAGGCACATCCCACATACAGTAACTCATCAGCCTATCATGGAGATCTTTAATTTCCGTTCCAGCGTTGAAAGGCAGAAGAGGAGTTGGAGATGATTCACCACTGAATCTGGGCTGACATGAACAATTATGTTAAGTGCTCAAAAACAGGGACAGGCATGGTGTGCAAAGATTTACCACCAGTAGGTGATTTCCTAAGGACTACTGAAGACCAACTGGTTGCTGGGATTTTGAAAAGAAGCCTTGACCAGTTGTAGCCTGGATTAATCCTGCAAGAATACTTTTTGTGTGTTCTTAAATTAAAGAGTCTACTGTTGTGAGATTAGAAAGGCTGTCTACAAAACAGAGTTTATGAACTGCTGGAAACTCCTTTAATGCCAAAGGAAACGTGGCCATTGTATTTGAATAGTTAAGAAGGTTGCAGCTAATGCATTCTCATGGGAAATAATACTTAGAGGGTCTTCCTCAAATCTCAGGAAGATCAGAGATATTATCTAGGTGTCTATGTGTAAAATGAGACAATAAAAATCACAGAGGCTAGGACAGACTGGCAGGGTTTCTGCACTGCCTTGTTGCATCAGGTTCATATTAGGTTAATATCACTTAAAATTGTCACAGCAATATCCTGAGAAATCCTGGGATTTGTGGTTCAGGGGTGGAGACTAGAGCTCCCTAGCAAACAATTCTAAGCACTACACCAGACAACAAATCCCAAGATTCCTTAGAGTGGAGCTACACTAGTTAAAGCAGTATGAAACTGATATAACTATGTAGTGCAGCTATGTCTTAGGAGAAACACAGAGGGGAAAGGAAATATGCCATCTTCAAGCAGAGCCTGGAAAACTTAATTTTTTTGGTGGGGGAGGGAATTACAACTCCCAGAATTCTTCAGCATTAGTCAATTTACTGTCCAGCTATCTGTGTTCTGGTCAATGAGTTCAAAGCCAGTAGAATGAGCAATGAGCACCTGAATACATAACATACAGTCAGCCCTCTGTATCCACAGATTCTGTATCCATGTATTCCACCATCCATGGCTTGAAAATATTTTTTTAAAAATCCAAAAAGCAAATCTTGATTTTGCCATTTTATATAAGGGACACCATTTTACTATGTCATTGTATATAGAATCATAGAATCATAGAACTGCAGAGTTGGAAGAGACCACGAGGGCCATCCAGTCCAACCAGTCCATGTATGTCCACAGATTTTGATATTCACAGTGGATCCTGGAACCAAACCCTAGTGGATACCAATGGCCCACTGTATTTAACTTGTCTATAGGCCTGGTTATGGATCCAGCATGGCATAGTGGTTTGATTGTTGGACTACGGCTCTGGAGACCAGGGTTCAACTCTCCACTTGACCATGAAAACACACTGGGTGACTTTGGGCAACTCACACACACTCTGCCTCAGAAAATCGCAGAATAGGTTTGCCTTAGGGTTGCCATAAGTTGGAAATTACTTGAAGGCACGCAACATAGGCCTGATTGCTTACAATGAATTACAATGCCTTCCACTGCACCTGTAAATCCCCCTGCTGGCCATATATGCTTGCTTCCTCCTCTTCATAAATTCCTTTCCAGTCCAAAGTATGCAGAGCTGCTTTGTAGAATGGCTTACATCCTAAAACTGCCTTGCCTGTGTGACTGGCTTGCATATTCCCCACTGGCAATGCACCAAACACATACGTTTACCTGCACTCCCTCAGGACATCATACACCAAAAGAAAACTGCATTAGGGAGGAGGATGCTGGTCTCAGGAGTGCCTTGCAATGAGGGAACTTAGAACACATGGTCAGAAAAATGCCTGGTTTAGACCACAACTCTTAGACTCCATAGGATAGTCTGGGGGAGGAATAGTACAAAAAAAGCACTGCACAGCACCCAGGCAAAATACCTGCATTGACTGCCATACAACAGTGGCATCCATCTATCCCAGATGGCACCAAAGGCTTTGTCTTATCCACAAAAGCCCACGTGCACAACAGCTAAGCGAAGAACTGTCTCCAGCCACACATTTCCACTAAAAACAAACAAATAAAAATACAACACATGGTATCACTTACTTCTCGGCTCCCGGGGTCCATCAACAGTCACTTTAATGGCACGGTGATAGGTGGCAACCTGGGTGGGGTTTGTGAAGACCGTAATTGTCAACGTAAAACTTTTCCCTAAAGAGCAAGGAGGGAGGGAAACAGAAAAGAGAAAACATGCATGAGTGCAGGATATAAATATGTAACTTAGAATGGAAATGTAAAAAAAGATTGTGGTTTTGAAACCTATGCAAAGACTGGAAAAGTTACTTTTTTGAACTACAAATTTCAAAATCCCCATTGCCCCTGCTAGTGGCCTGGAAGAGCTAGCGTTTCCAAGGCTGGCTGTGAAGTTATCCTTTCACTTGGAGATGATAGAGATTGAACCTGGGTCGTTCTGCCTGCCAAACATATATTCTCCTTCTTTAATAAGGATTAAATAAAAAAATTCTCCTGCTAGGTTGTATGGTTTTCTCCTTACCTGACAGGCACTTGTGACTACTTCCCTCTTCCTGATTAGTCTGCAAGTACAATATGCATTTCTGTTGCATTCACACTTCATACATTTCTTTGGGCACAGATGGTGACAAAAGTATATTTCTTGTACCCAAACAGTTGTCATGTGTGAAGGGCCATGATGTCAGGCAATGACTGCTACCTCCAGAATAAGAAGCAGAACTCAGAACAATTTGGAAGGGCGTCGAGTTCTCTGGAACCCTGCTTCAAAACCACACAGCTTCCTTTGTTGACTTGATATATACCATTGCCAGTGGATGTGTGTTGATAGCACTGCCAGGCTAGCAGTCCTGTAGGCTATGGATGGGCCAGTGTGGTGTACTGGGAGCTGGTATACTGCTTTGGGCATTCATTGAACTTTGACTCTGGAGATCAGGGTTCAAATCCCACTCAGCCATGGAATCCCACTGGGTGATCTCAGACAAGGCACACTCTCTCAACCTCAGAGGAAGGACATGGCAAAGCTGCTCTGAAGAAATCATGCCAAGAAAACCCTATGATAGTTCAGGGTCATCATAAGTCAGAAATGACTTGAAGGTAAACAGCAACAACAACAATAACGTTTAAGCCTTGCTCTCCTTGCCAACACTGAAGACAATTGGTCAAACAAACCCTTGGTCTCACCTTAGTAGATGGAACTGGGAATCTTGGCATTGGTTGTCTGGCGGAGGACAACAATCTGTGGCTATATCTGGGTAGGCCTCAATTAAGGCCAAAGTTTAGAAAAATTACTTTTTTGTGACTATAACTAGCCATTCTGGGGGTGGATTCTGAGAGTTGTAGTTTAAAACTGTAAATTATCCAAGCTCCAATTTAGACTGAGCTAGAGTTCATCAGACATAGATGCAGACTTTGCCATGAAAACCAGTGCTTTACACCAGAAAATAGGGGAAAAGTTGCACTGAGTTATGTGTGCAGGATCTCAGGGCTGGCCCTACCATTAGGCAGAGTGAACCAGTTTCCTCAGAAGTCAGATTTGGGATGTCACAAAGTAACAGCAATTTAGTTATTTAATTCAATGGTTCTTAACCTGTAGTCTGGGTTAACCTGTGGTCTACAATGTCCTCACTGGGGCGGGGGGCATGAAGGCTTGAAGTATGCTTGGCCCACCTCCTTTCCACAATAGAGCAGCCACATGACAGGAGCCAATGCAAAGGCTGGCTGGCTGGCTTGGTCTGCACATTGCCATCCAATTTGCTCCAGCCACAAACTTGCAGGAAGAAGCAAGAGAAAAGTCTTCCTTCTCCCTCTAGTGCCTCTGAGGGAAGGTTTAATAGAGGTTTAATTGCGGTTGTTGTTGTTGTTGTTGTTGTTGTTAGGGTTTTAAATCTTGAGTTAAGTCTTGGGGGTCCTTGTCAACAAAAGATATTTAAAGGGATTCCCTAGTAAAGAAAATATTAAGAACTACAGATTTAATTCATTTTATCAGCATTTTTACTTCCAAGAAATATGCAGAGAGATATTTGTGAGATTTTCTGCTGCAGGAACCAAAATAATTTGACTAGCCTAAAGGCCCTATGTACCTTTGTGTGCTGGGGGCGGGGATAGGTTGCATTTCCTTTTCTACCACAGGCAATAACATATTTTGGGCTGGCCCTAGAGGGTCTTCCCACCTAAGTAACCACAGAACACTCTTGGGCAAACAGAATCGGGGACAAAGCTTACAAACTCATGCTGTGGTGGCTCTACCATTTGATAGGCTGAGGTGACTTATCTCCTTAAGTACTTAATTTGGGCTACCATGTAGAGACACCAGCCTGTTAGTTAGAACAACTATTGTTGTAATTTTTTATTCTCAAAGAGGGGAGAGGCTCATTGTGGGACTATGTATTTATTCATTTGCCCTCAGGTGCCAAAATACTTTGATCAGCCTTATGAACTTTACCTTTGGGGCATGCAATGAGGGCATGTACCATTTCTTGCTCTGCCTCAAGCAGTAAAATATATTTCAATCCTGGACAGATCCTTTTGTACAGAAAACAAACAGCAGAATTGTGTTTTGTTCCATAATTCAGGCATTGGCACCCCACTGGTCAGTTTGCGAAGAGATCTTCTTGTGCTGTTAAAAGCAGCACAGAGTGCAGTAGCCTCTGGAGTCTCCCGTGTCACTGCCCAGTGGGGCAAGGAATCCATTCTGGGTTTTACTTTAAAGGAAATGTTTGAGGGATAGAGTTAAGCATCTTGGATAGCTCCTGTAAAGTTCAGACTAAAACCCAGAGCAGATTTCCGGCTCCAATGGTGGGGGAGCCACCAGCTGCCACCAGTGATGTGGTGAAATAAAACAGCAGAAGCTTCCTACCATCCTTGTTGAAACTCCATGCCCAGAAGAGGTTTTGCCTACTGTGTGGATTTATACTGTTCAGGACACAATCAGAGCTTGGAAGTGTTACCTTTTTTGGACTACAGTCACCAGAATCTTCTAGCCAGCAAGGCTGGTTACTGAACAGTGATGTTCCCATTTCTGGACCATAATAGGAAGGGAAAAGGAAGGGATTTGCTCTCATACATAGAAAAATGGCTCATCGGGGAAAATACTTGGCCAAACACTTCCGACTAATGTGTGGCCAATGCAAATGACATGCTCATTGGCCCTTTGCATTGGAGCAGGAACATCTGGAGGGCTGCATGATTCGCACCCCTGGGTTAGACTGACATGCCCATTCAGGCTAGAATGACATGCACACACCCCAACGTGCAGCAAGGGTTTCAGTGTGCAGTGGGGATATATTTGCATGAGTGTCTCTCTCTCTCTCTCTCTCTCTCTCTCTCTCTGTGTGTGTGTGTGTGTGTGTGTGTGTCCAGGCACATGAGAACATATAAACATGCCTCTCCTTCCCAAAACATATCTACACTCCAACCTGAAGAAAGAGGTGGGAATTAGAAGGGAGAAAATGGTACCACTTGATTCTGCTAAGTATAGACACACCGGCACTGGCATTTACAGCAAAGCAAGGAGCCTCTTTTAGCCCAAGGAACTAATTCAACGTCAGAGAACTTCATGGTGAGTAGAGCCCAAGACAAGGAGTAGGCATAAAAAATACCAGCAATTTGGGGGGGGGCAGGCAGGCAGGGGAAATGCATAATAATTGGGAAACTACCAAATGTCCCATGGAAAGGAAGGTAGGCATCTGAGGAACCCTAAGAGGGCCAAATTTAGCTCTTGGGGCTGAAGTTCTTCATCCCTGATTTCTAGCAGCTTACAGAGATTAGTCCCACATATGGAACTGTTTTATGGTGACAGAATTCAGATCTTCCATGTGAGCATGTCAATTTTAGATCTTCAAATACAAGTTTTCCTACTGTTGTTGTTAACTGCTATCAAAGTTAACTTCAATTTATGGCAGCCTTATGAATGAGCGACCTCCAAAGGCTCATCTATACAAGCCAGGATACACCAGCTCTCCAACAGCATATCCTGACTTTGGAGCTGCCTATTACCTTCCCCCCCACACTGTTACTTGGAGATAAAAGGCTGGAGTCCAAACATGACGCCTGCCTATCACTGCAGCCACTGCTGCTGCCATTTTCTCCACTGACACAGAAGCTAGGAAGGGCCCCCGAAACGTGACTGCAGGCCCCCTGCCTGGCTTCTGGGAGAACCAGGGAGCTGGCGGTGGCAGCGAGGGATGGCTTGAAAGGATGGGTTCCCATGAACACACAGGGCCTGATCTGGTGGGGCCCAGTCTGGCAATACCGGATTAAACAAGGTTTTTTTTCCTATAGCAGTTTCATAGAATCATAGAGTTGGAAGAGACCACAAGGGCTATCTAATCTAACCCCCTGCCATGCAGAAATACCCAATCAAAGCACTCCTGACAGATGGCCATCCAGCCTCTGTTTAAAAACCTCCAAAGAAGGAGACTCCCTGAACAGCTCTTATTTATTAGGCCCTATCCTGGCTTGTCCCCGTTCCTGCTCTGTATGTGCACTGAGGGTGGTAAGGACTGCCCGGGGGTTGATTGGGGTAAATGCCCTGCATTGTTTAGACTGCAGGGCTCTGGAACGGGGGCAAGCCAGGGTATTTGGCCCATGTCAGCCTACCCTATCTTCAACAGCCCTGCTCAGGTCTTGCAGACTCAAGGCTGTGGCTTCCTTGAGTGCATCTATCCATCTGTAATGCTGCCTTCCTCTTTTCCTACTGCCTCCCTCCTTGCCAAGTCTTATTGTCTTGCAGATAAAAGACTAAAGCTCTGCTGACTTCATTGGGCTCTGACCAAAACTCTTTCATTGGGACTCAAAATCAAACTCCACACATGCTCCTCCAGGACTCCAGACTACTGTAATTTCTTAGCCCAGACATGGAGACCTAAGTGGAGGAGTTGAGGTGGGGGCCTTAATGAATTCAAGAGTCAGGTTCATATGGAGTTATGTTCAGTTTGGAAATTTGTGAAAGGGGGAGAAATGGAAAAAAAGGAAGGGGCGAGAGGGAGAAGACTTAAGCAAATAATTGAGTACAGAAATGAAAGCTTAATTCATAAAAGCAAAACATTTTCCATTCATCAACCTGCAAGCAGTTAAGTGGGAGGGGGTAGGGGAGGGGGGGTTGAAAGAAAGCCTGCCTGCCACTTGGGAAAAGAGCCAACAGGAAAGCGGAAATACACACAAGAATGTAAACTATTTGGGTTTCATTGAGAGCAACAAGTAAACAGTTATTACACGCAATCATTCTTAAGATCACTGGGCCTTAATGCTGAGGAGCCAAAATCTCTTTGACGGTTTGCATGTATACATTCAAAATGCTGGGAAGAAAAGTTGGCCAGCAGCCGAGGAGGCTACAGTGGGATGCTCTTCGGGGAAGGAGTGCACACTAAAAAATAAAGGGGGGGTGAGTCTGTAGAAGTAACATGCCCTAAAAATGCCCTGAAATCAGCAACTGCTCTCATCTATCATGTCTCTGTAGAATGATTGAGGTGGGAGTGAGTTGGATCCTGTCTTTGGTTCTATCCTGCCCTCTGGACATCCATTCAGACTTTTCTACAGAGCCAAAGGCTGCCATTTCACTGGCCACAACTCTAGCATCTCTTTATGTAAGCGATTCTGAAGAAGGGTTGTAGCTCAGTGGTAGAACATGTGCTTTGCAGGCAAAGGGTCCCAAGTTTTGATCTCCAATATCCCCAGTGGGGCATCCAATTACAAAAGGAGTTTGTAGCAGAACTCCTTTCACACAAAACTCAGTGCCTGAATTTTTTTCCAGAACGTGGCACAGTGGTTTGAGTGTTGGACTACGACTGTGGAGACTAGGGTTTGAATCCCCACTCAGCTGTGGAAACATGCTGGGTGACCTTGGGCAAGTCACTCGTTCTCAGCTTCAGAAAACACTGTGATAGGGTCACCATAGGATCACCATACGTCAGGAATGACTTGAAGGCATACCACAATAAACAGTTTTTCAGTAAGTAAGGCCTCAGTCCAACTTTTAGTACCATCTGTAACAGATCCATTGACTCAATGGGCATTTGGAAAACAGTTATACAGTTGCCCCTCCACATTCATGGATTTGGCATTCACAGTTTTAAGTATTCACAGCTTGAAAATATTCTTTAAAAATAATAATCCAAAAAGCAAACCTTGATTTTGCCATCTTATATAAGGGACACCATTTTGCTACACCATTGCATATAATGGGACTTGAGTATTCACGGATTTGGGTATTCAAAGGGGGTGGAGGGGGTGGGGGTGGTCCTGGAACCAAACCCCAGTGAATGTGAAGGGATAACTGTATAAATTCTGTTGATTTGATGGGTTGAGACTTACAATTGGATTTAGACCATAGGTTAGTCAGGGGTCAGTGCCAGGGATTAATGGGGTTCATTAATCCCTGAAAGGACCTTGGGAAATGGCCCCATGCAACCACATTGCAATTTTTTAAACATAGTGTGTTTATGGGGAGGGGGGGTTCTAAAAGCACACCGTGGTCTTGGGGGCAATTTTGTTATATTTTTGGCCCCTCCAGCAGTTTTACCCTTTTAAAAGAGAGGCACCCTTTTAAAAGGAGGAAGTAAGATGTCAGTAAGTCATTTAGTTTCCTATTGTTATGAACTGGGAATAAAGAACTCCTGGTATATTTGAAATCACCCAGAGATCCCACTCTACCTTCTGTCCACCCTTCCCCCAAAACAAAGGACTGCCCTCAGCAAAGTAGGTCACCCATCCTCCCTATATGGAAGTGGTTGACTCCACTTCTTTGAGTGAAAATGTAGACTGTGCCATCATCCTGAATGAGAGAATAAGGAGGATGTACCTACAGTCTCTGGTTGCAGCCTGTGCTGTGAGTGAAGGGCATGGAGGAATCAGAAGGCCCACCGATGCCCATGCTTGTGCCACTGCCTGACTGGACAAAAGGGAGGGCAGGGTACTAGGGAATGATATTCACTGGGCTATTCTGCAGCTGCAAAAAAGATATCTCACCATTGTTCTGAGAGATGATCAAGAAAATATTATACCGGTCCCCCCACCCACCCATATCCATATGTTCCTGGACTTGTTGTGTATAAGTGAAACTGTGGATAATAGCAAACCCCATTAAAATATAGGATTTCCTATACAAATATACCCTAGAGTTGCATTGGAGGACCTAGTGATTCCTAGAGAGGACACCTCCCTAGGCATTTTCCAACACATCTCTATGGTATGTAGCCCCTATTTTGAATCCCTCGAATGACTGAAACTATGGGTTTTGGTTCTGCAGATACAGGGGGAGACCTGTAAATGAATCTTTTTGATGCCTACTCCCACAGCCAATCTGTAGCTGGGGAAGGGGGGACGCTGCTCAGCCTGAGAGCTTCTAGCTGCCTTGTGCAGCCATGGAAGGAGAAGAAGCTGTCATCCCTGGGATCACCAGCATAGCTACACTGGTGGAGGGTTACAATCTGCCAGTGTAACTAACTATTGGATCTTGGCGCTGGTACACTGCCAAGCTAAATGCAGCTGGATAGGGTTGTACCTGAAGGGGAACAGGGACAGTAAAGGTTCATGCTTTTGGTGCTAGCAAGTACAGGAGGTTGCCACACATCAGCCAGCTCACTTCTCAAAAGGCTCAAAAGGCTGTTGAGCTGCTTGCTGGGGCACAACTAGGGATGGGCAAACCTGCCAGTTTCAGCTTCTCATCATCTCTCATTTTTCACATCTTAACTTGGTCCCTTTCTGTTTCCACATCAGTTCAGATTAAAAAAAAAAAAAAACTCTGCATGAACATTTCTACACGTTTTTATCCACATTTCTCCTAACAGGGCCATTTTTTTTAAAAAAAAAAATGATTTTGACCAATGTACACATTTTCCAAAACAATTTCCTCTAATATGATGCAATTTTGTACTTTGTTTTTGGTAATCAATTCAGTTTTGTACAAGCTTTCTCCTAATATGTGCAACTTTTGCACCCTTCTTTTATCAGAGAAGTACATCACAAAATTCAGGAAAATTTGTATACTGCCAGATGAGTAGTTCGAGGTAGTGCATTTGGTCAGGAAAATTTAAATAAGGTAGGTTCATATCAAACAAATTTCTCCCCATCCCTAGGTGAACATTGTGCAGCTGTTTTCAGGAGAAATGTGGGTGTTCCTGGTCACCTGGTCAGGTGAGGAAGAAAACAGATTATAATAAAGATGGGTTCCATTTCTTGCAAACTTTTTTGGTAATCAGCTCTATAGCTTGGAAAATGTACTTTTTCAGACTGCAACTCCCAAGATCCCTACAACCAGACTTTGAGGAAATCTTCAGAGCAGATTAAGCTGTACTGTGGATCTTTCATTCCCAGCTAGCAGTTTGGAATCTGAGTATCCAGCTAGCAATCTGGAATCAGTGAAGAATTTTTCCATGCAGCACGAGCAAAATCAGTGGGGACTTGAGCTGAAAGGTTTCATCTTATTTAGAAGCAAAAACCAAGTCTTGTTTAGGAAAAGCACTCAAGCATTTTGTGGAAAGGAATGAGAGTTTCAGTAAACTGGGTAGACTTCATTTGAGTAGGGGGTATCTCTCAGACTACTGCTTTCTCCTTTTTTACAAATCACTAGAGCCCATTTCTGTACATTTGAGACTTAAAAAGAAGGACATCTCAGTTGGAATGAAACTGGGTGCCAAACACCTTTGGATTTTCTGCATCAGCACCTTTTCCAGGCAAAGTGGGTAGAAGAAGAGCCCTGCTGCATCATACTAGATTTTCACCTGACCTGGCGCTTTGCTAGATGCCTCTGGGAAACTCACAAGAAAGGCCCATAGTCAGGTGGGTTGAGGGGTTCTGTGACCCATAAAGATGCAGGGCTAGCCCTGTACCCATAAAAAAAATCCCAAACACACATTATGGGGATAACATTTATTAAGCCCACTAAAAGACACACTATATATATATATATATATATATATATATATATGTGTATATGTATATGTATATATATATATATATATATATATAAAATAAAGGATAGTAAAATATTTTGGGTCGGCCTAATAAATGTTACTGTTACATGCATAGTCCATAAAAATAACTTTCCATAAAAATAACTTGTGTAAGCTCTGATTCAGAGATACACTACCTCCACTTAGCTAGCATTGTAAAGAAGGGAGAACTACAATAAAATATTACAGAACAAAGTTCTCCTGTTTATTGTTCCTACCCTATCTTCTTTACAAATGCTCATTCCTCTTAGAGATGTGTGCGAATCTTGCTCTGTTTCTAGTTTATTTATGAAGAAGTTATGCAAATTTGCAAATTTTTTAGGACCCCCCCCCAAAGTCTAAACGTGAATGAGGGAGAAACCACATACGATTTCCCATTTGTAATGCCACCTGCCCAGTTTCCCATTTCCACACCTGCAACAGACACTCAGCCTTCAGTGTTCCAGGACTGGGCACCCGTGGCCTGCCAAGAGGTCATCTAGCCATACTGAATGGGGTATCATTGTTTCTCTTAAATTCTGAGATTCCCCACCCACAGCTTTATACATTTGCAGTCCTTAAGATCTCCCTTTGCTCATGGATCCCTCCCTCATGCAAATCCACACTCAGAGAATATTAATTTCCTAGACCAACCTTTGAAGCTCTCTCAAAATTTGATTGCTGTTCCCACTGGTCATCTTACCTCGGCCACTCCGTCCAACAAAGCGAAGGTCATTAAACCTGGCCACTTGATTTTTCATCACTGCAGAAGCATTTCGAAGCTCCGCTGAATAATTCTCATCGTTGCCAGCCATGACTGTTACCACAGTCCCATCGGGGACATCTCCGAGGGCTACCACCTAGACATCAGCAGCAGTCAAGAAGGATTGAGTTTAGAATGAACATCTCAACTGCTCAGGGCTAATTTAAGACTTTTCAGATCTCAGAGGGAGAAAAATCCATCACACACACTCTGTGTGGGCGCATTTCATCTAGCAAATTATTTTGCACAAACCTCAGGCTTCAACCTTATATAAGGGACCCAGGGTGTCATCCCAGAACTTTGTAAAAATTATCTTTCTTAACTACAACTTCCAAAATGCCCCATGGTCAGCAGCCATATTGGCTGGGGGATCTGGGTAGCTGTAGTCCAAAATGTCCCTTTTCCAAACTTGGCATAAACTCCATTGGATTCAAGTTCTTTTACTTCTGAGTATAGGTGCATATGAGTTGTTATTCGTGGGTCAGGGTTGCTTGAGGAATTTGGTCCTCATAAATCTCAGCATGAACAGATCTGATCCACACCACCCAAACTATAACATTCAATAGAAATTAATTAACCACTGGCTTTTGCGCTTCCTAGATGTTCCAATGTACTTCCTAGCTTAAAGGAATGCATTTACATATTGATACTTTGAAAGAGAACATACTATGGAGCTTTTGAGAAAATACATTTTAAAATGTATATTTTGAGAATATCTAAATAGGTATTTAAAGACAATTTTTGTGCAGAATTTTTCTTTAAAAAATCAGTTTAACATAAAAACAAGAAGGATGCAATTTATGGATGAACACACATGAAAACAGTGTGAATTGGAAAGACTGGTTTCTCTGTTTCTAACTTGGAACTAAGTCCAGCTGAAATGAATGTGATGCACCAGTGTCACAAAAAGAATCAAGTCTTTTCTGAGCAGGCCTTTTGAAATCAAAATAGAGAATTAGAAATATTGTAGTTTTGTTGTATTTCTTAACTGCTTTAAAAATGAGGCTATCAGAAGTATAGGCATGATGGATGTGTACAACACACACACATACACACACATCATTATATATGTATTCCCTTTGATTCAAGGCAGCTGAAGAAGGTGAAAGCTTAGCCAAAACATTTTGTAACAGAATTTTAATATTTTTGTCTTTTTTAGTCATTTTAGTCATTCAGTTCTTAAAAGTTCAGTAACCTATTCTATTATTATTTGGGAGGGTGGTTTTGACATTAGTCCTGATTTAAATCAGAAAGAAAAAAAGTTTTATTTAAAGTCAAGCTTCCCATTTACACTTCTCCATTTATTTCCTAAGCAAAAGTGCAATTTTCTCCACTAAATCATGTGAATGTACAATTTAATGTAGCATTATTTACGTGGTTGTTTCGTTTTTACCATTAGGCCTTGCAACTCTTTATTGCTTGCACTGTGTTTTGCTGCAGGCTTTGAGGACTGGTTAAGAGTTTTAAAACCACACAGAAAGTTTTTAAAAATATCCCCGCATGGATCTTCATTTTTATTGGCATCCATGGAAGTTGGGGAGGAATAGAGGGGGCCTGCTCTCTCTGTAATTTTGTTGTCATCTTCTTTTTCCTCACATTGCACCTTTCTGCTCCAATCTGTATTCTCCAAGCCACACCCAGGCAAAAACACATTAGCAAACAGGAAAGAAATACTGTTCACTGGCAGAGGGAAATAATAAAATATAAGGTCCAAATTGTTACTGAGCAGGTCAGAGCAGCTTATTTTCATCAGATCAAAAGGCTCTGTTTGGTAGGCCAACAGAATGTAAATATTCCTGTTTCAATAATGAATACGTCGGTTCTTTGTTTACATGGAAAAACTGCCATTAACTCAATATATCTGATTAAGGCATTGCTCCATTTTTAAATTAACTGTAGGATTATATCTGTCATTCAGAATATTTAATATGGATCGAGTTATTCCTTAAGAGAAACTTGGTACAGAAATTCAAAACCTTATTTCATTTTAAAAATGTGTTTATTGATGATGAAGATGATGATGATGATGATCTCATCCATTTTTGTCCATCCTGTTAGTTGGCTTTAACCAATTCAAAGATTTATGGCTGATTAATTATCTGCCTTCGATTCAACTGAAATAAATTTGCATGCACTCCAATCCTCAGTGGGATCTTATTGCAATGTTGAAGAAAGGAAAGAAATAATTTTAAGGCTACAATTTTGCCAAAGTTAAGCATTTTTTTTAATAAACCCCACACAACTCCTATTGATTTCAGGGGGAAAGAATGAAAAATGTGTTTAATCCTCTGGTGGAAATCAATGCAGCTTAAAAAGCATTTGACTGCATCTGGCTCATATCCTCACCATTTGAAAAGCAAAAGTCACCTCCCTCTGTTGAAAGCAAAAGCCATCTTTGACAGTGTCTCTTTCATTCTGTATTAAAGCAACATAAGAGGACCAAAATAGCCACAAAATAATAAACAGCTGAGCTCTTAACTCATAGGCCTGCCAATTGAATTTGGCTCTGGATGGTGTATCAAACAAGGATTCAGTGCAGACAAAGTTAAGCACTCTCAACCCCAAGGATTCTAATGGGTGATCAAGCCTATGCTTGCTTATTCTTCTCCTACTAAAATCCATGGGGTTTAAAAGTGCAGTCAGAAGTGGGATATAAAATTCAAAATTAAACAAATCCACATGAAGCCCTGCTGTATTTACATTATGGCTTGCTCCCCCATAAGTGTGCAGAAGATTATGGCCCAACACCACCATCCAAGACATATCTACTCAGAAGTAAATTCCACAGAACTTAAAAGAGCTCACCTCTGGGTAAATAGATCAGTGGATATAGGATTACAGTCTAAAAGTGCTTAACTTTGGTTTGATCATGCCTAGTTCTCCTTTATTGGTTAATCTGTCCAATAAATCAATTAAGACTTTGTTGCTGTTGTTATTGTTGTGTGCATTCAAAGTAGTTTCCGTTTATGGCAACCCTAAAGCAATCATGGGGTTTTCATGGCAAGATGTGTTCAGAGGGGGTTTGCTTCTTCCTCTGAGGCTGAAAGAGTGTGACTTACTCAAGGTCACCCAGTGGGTTTCCATGGCCGAGCAGGAATTCAAACCCTGGTTTCCATGGTTGTAGTCCCAAACGCTCAAACCAAAACACCACGCTGGCTCTCATTAGGACCTTGCTGCCCTAAATTATCATTATTGGTTGTATTTAAACAACACAGAATCATAGAATCATAGAGTTGGAAGAGACCTCAAGGGCCATCCAGTCCAACCCCCTGCCATGCAGGAATACACAATCAAATCATTCCTGACAAATGGCCATCCAGCCTCTGTTTAAAAACCTCCAATGAAGGAGACTCCACCACACTACCATCAATATGTATAAGTACTGTACAGAGTTTCATTAACAAAAGACAGTCCCCTGCTCCAGTGAGCTTCCAGCCTAAACGCTGACACCTTAAATCACCAATATGATTTTAAATGCTTTAAATTTGGCAGAATACTGCCCAAACCTACTGTCGTACATTTGGGAGTGAAGAAGCCTGCCTGTCCCTTTCCAATTATCTATAGGCCTCCACAAATTGGCCAGAACATCAAAAGGTAGGAGTGCTCTTAGGCTTAGGCAGATGGACATGTTCAGCTTGGAGAAAAGAAGACTGAGATGTGGTAAGATCGTTATTTTTAAATACTGTATTTGAAGGGATGTCAGATGGAAGATGGAGCAAGTTTGTTTTAAGATTGGTCTCAAACCAATAGATTTGAATTACAAAAAAAGAGATTCCACCTAAAATATTCGAAAGAACTTCCAAATGGCAAGAGCTGTTTTACAGTGGAATAGACTAAGTTGGAGGGTGGTGGACTCTCTTTTAAAGTCTTTAAAGAGAAATTGGTTGACCATCGCTAGGGAATACTTTAATTGTGTATTTCTATACAGCAGTGGGGTGGGGCTAGGCTACCCAGTCCACACAGTCCACTCTAACTCTTTGATTCTATTTTAAAAGTCTGGGATGGAATTTTGCTGCATGCTTTTCTTTGTAACTCTAGAATCAAGGATGAGAGACCATAAAAACACAAAAACAGAGAACTGAGATATGTGTTTGTGTAAAACACACCCACATTTTTCACTATATCACCTAGCCTTCCCCCTGCCCCCTTGGCTTCTGGGAGTTTTTGTCCCAAAAGTAGCTTTTCCAAAGTCCTTTTTGGAGGGAGAAAAGCATGGAATATGGTTGATGAGACTGGCCCTCAATGGAGTGGTACCATTAAAGGCAGGACACTGGGGCATAAGCCCAGCAGAATTAGAAAAAGGGTTCTCCAGTGCAGCAGAGCTACCTTGACACATTTTGAATCACAGAAGCATAGAAGGTAGCAAAGGAAGGGACATGGCCATCTAAATGCCATGGGGGAGACAGGATACCATTTCAAATGAAGCAATGCCATGTTTTAAATGTAATGCAGTAGACCCACTGAATCAATGGCAACTCAATTAATTTAGGAGCCTTTCACATTACACCATCATAGCACTATTATTCAACTTTGGCTGCTTCTGGACTGCAGAAATAATCCAGTTTGACACCACTTTAACTATCATAGCTTCATGCTATGGAATCCTGGGATGTGTAGTTTATTGTGGCACCAGAGCTCTCTGATGGAGAAGGCTAAATATCTCACAAAACTGCAAACCCCAGAATTCCATAGCATTGAGCCATGGCAGTTAAAGCGGTATCAAACTGCATTATTTCCTCAGTGCAGATGCAGCCTTTAACTGCCATGGTTCCATCCTATAGAATCCTGGGATTTATAGTTTATGGAGGGGTATTTAGAATTCTCAGCCACAGGCCTGGTCAAACCACAGACACCAGAACTTCACCGAGTGTAGTCATGGCAGTTAAAGTGCAATTGTAGTGACATGACAGTATACAATCGACCCTCCACATTTGAAGGCTGAACTTTTGCACGTTTGATTATTCATGGATTATTTGCTGCCGCCTTCACTGCTGCCCTACACCATCTTTAATAGGGACTGCAAGCTCGCGAGACTGAGAGAGACTGTGAACATGTGGTAAGTCCCTAATAAAAATGGTGTAGGGCAGCAGCAGAGGTGGCAACAAGCCCCACCATCCACCTGCTTCTGCCTTATGAAGGAACCCCACTGCCTTGAAAGCATTTGCACTGGGCTGAATCCACAGAAAGTACTCTTTGTGTGTGTTAAATATGGTTGTGGGGGCCAGAGATGTTCATAGCTTTTTGACTTTTGTGGGGGTCCTGTGTTCCTAACAAATGTGGAGGGTCACCTGTAAAGTGTTGGAAGTGAGGAAGCACCAATGCTTGTTTACATCTCTATGTGTATGTCCCTGATATGTGTTTACTTCCTGCTTGCATGCAGAGGTCACTTCCTCCCCTTTGCTTCAAGAAGTTTTAGCATTTTACAACCCTTTGTCTCAGAAGCTAGTAACCATCATGCACACATGAGAGTCAGCCTTAGGGACTCTTTTACCCAAAGTCCGATAACTATGTCCTAGCTATCTATTTTTCCTATCTAAGATTTATTCTCTGCCATAATAAACATAAGTTCTGCTTTATAACTTCACTGGAGCATCCTGCATGTTTTATGTCCTGTTTTGTACCAGAAGCTCATGTTGTACTGGGGCTCTGCTGCAATCTGCCCAATATAAATAACAAAGTATCCTACATAAAGGGCTTAGTTTGGCTGATTCAGTGGGTCTACTCTAGTTGGGAGTAACAATAGGATTTAAACCACTGTAAAAAACATTTTAAAAAACAGACTGTTCCTCAGCATTAGACAGTGTTAGTCCTTAGGAGAGTAGACCCATTGAATCAGCTGGCTTTGCCTATGTGTTGACTCACCAGTCAACAATCAATTGAATAGGTCTACCCTAATTGGACTAACCAAGGGCTTGTCCAAACCGCTGCCTTTCAGCCAGCATATTCTGGCCCTGGAGCTGGCCTGTCCTCCCTCATTACCAAAAAACGGACAGAAGTGCACACAGCAGACACCACATGCACACCCCAGCTAGTACTGGCAGTGGCCTTCCTGATGATACATGTTAAGCTCTCTGAAGCCAGGAAGGAGGCCCTCAGCATGTGATCAAGGCTGGCCACTTGCTGGGGGACTTGATCATGGGCTAGGGGCTTCCGTCCCAGCTGCAGAGTGACTCCAATGTCCAGCAATACAGGCTGGCCTGCAGGTACAAACCCTGTGTTCCCATGTCAGACCAATCCGGCTTTCCCCATGTAATGTGGGTTTTCCTAGGTGTTAATTTAAAATGTTTTAAATAGGTTTACCCCAGCTTCCCCTTGGATTTGCCTCAGGCATTGTCAGGATAGCCCTGAGATGAAACTGTGTTGTTTGAACTGCAGGGCTCCAAGACAGGTGGAAGCTGGGGTTAACTGCCCATCTAGACAAGCCCCAAGAGAATTCCAACCCTTAAATCCACAGTTCAAAATTAATGAATTGTTCCCACCACTCTAACTTTGCCCAAAATTGTTACTTGCTTTAGTTGTCTTGTTATCAAATGTTTTAATGGTTATGATAGGAGTTGTCTATACAGCAAAAATACTCCTCATGGAATTGAGGAGAATACGATTTGTCTTAATGAGATCCCGCATCAATCCACTGTATTCAGAAGGAGGGGGGCAATAACGCCAACAGCTTTGCAGCTTTCCTTGTATTTTTATAAAAGCTCTGTGGGACAATCAATTTGCTTTGATCTGCATTCCTGATAAGAGCAGAAGTAGAAAGCTGATCAGTCAGACATGTGCAGGGGGCAGAGCTTGCTAACAAGGCAAGCACCCAAAACTGCCATGTTGGATTTTCACTGTAGCGCACAGGTGACAAAACAGCCCCTTTCTCTCCCCCCCCCCATTTATTTAAGAGGACTATCACACTTCTGCACCTTGGGTATGCTTTTTCTTTAAAAAAAAATACTGTTTGGTGGCGGCAACTGATGACAATAGAAGTGAGTAATTCACTCACATCTGCCATCTTGATTCACAGGCATGCCCTTTGAACAACAAATGGGGATCGCTTCACATGCCTGCAATCTTGCCAAAAAATCATTAAGACAAATGAAAGATGTTGTGAATTGGCATCAGTGTGCATCAATCCACATTTTATTGCCTCGCATAGACAAGCCCTATACTCTCTATGTGTATTTAATTTTAACAGGGCAGCAAGATGACAACATTGTTGCTACTTTTCAAGGTGCAATTATTTTCAGTAGGAATCTGTAAAGGCAAATTTTGAACCTCAGAGACCTTCAGTGGATTTCTCTGTGACTAGAAATGAGTGGATTTTTAATCTTAGGTGTTGGGGTTCTCCACTGTCATTTTGTTTGTTCCTTTTATTTATTTATTTTTAACTGAAAGGGTTAAAAAAACCCAGATCATTATTAGGTGTTTATTTTTCTCTATGGTAGAAGAATATTTCTTTAAAACATTTTTTTAAATTCCCTCTTTACTTCAGCATTGTAATATTTTAAAGCTGTACTCTACAACCTCGCCAATCTACTCATTCAGTGCGGCTTCCAGGGGCTAAATCCAATTTTATTCTTAAATTGTCCATCTTTAGGACTTGTCAGCAGCCAAGATTTCACTGGGGCCTACTCTGCTTGAGACCAAACTTAGATTGAGCCCACTCCTCCCAGGTAAACAAGGCATAGGATCAGACCAAAAAGCATAGGATCAGACCAAAACCTTCTGCATCAAAAGCCTGGTTGATTGGATGCCACCCACAAAATGGCACACCTGTGCATGCATCTCTCATACCCCTGCAGATGTGCAGAGAGAGTTTTTTCTCCAGGAAAGAATGGCAGAGTCTTTACCCAAACTTGACTGAAGGCAAGAACAAAATTGCAGTATTACAGAAGGTGTGTTGTTCTCCTTTAAGCCATTTCCCGCTTATAGTAACCCTAAAGGCAACAAGGTGCATTGCCTTCCTCTGAGGCTGATAAAGTGTGACCCCAGCCTGCTGGAGTCCTAGTCCAACACTCACACCAGCATACCATGTTGGCTCTACTTGAAGGTGACACTTTCTGACAATCTTTAGCTCCAGGGGTTTGTTCCTATCCTTCTGCCTAGAAAGTAAGCATGGACCAGAAGGTTTTTATTTAAAAAAATAGATTGGTGTCATGGAAGGGATGTTTTCTCCAGTAAAAGGACTGTGACGCTGGAAGGAGAAACAGAGAGAACTACAAATAGAAAGCTTACTATTTGAGTAAGCAGAGTCCTGCTTCCCTCAGGCTATTTTGTACAAATACCTGTATGGCAAAGAAAACCAGCTAACCTGCAGGAAGGCAGGTCTCCATCTTTGTGACTCTGCCACACATGATCCATTAAAATGGGAGTGGAGCACACAACATGGCACTTTCCGTTAATGGGCATGATCCAGAAGTTTGATGTCTGCTGATGGCCATAACCCAGCAAAAGCTACAATCAATGACATGGTTGAAAATTGCTAAATTCTGGCTCTGAAATTACTGTTCTTAATTATTATTATTATTATTATTTATTCTATTAGTGTCACCATGGGTTTAATTGCAATACAAACCAAAAGTATTAATGGCGTTTTGTTTTACACTTTACAGGGGAATTGCTTTAGGTTGGCAAATCTAGAAGTAAATTTCAGGACAGATCACTTGTGATTTCATATTGTGCACATTTCAAGCAAAATAAATACTACTAATAAAGCCAGTATGGTGTGGTGGTTTGAATGTTGGACTAGAACACTAGGAGGCCAGAGTTCAAATCCCCACTCAGCCTGGAAACCTGCTGGGTAACCTTGGGCAGATTACACTCTCTCAGCCTCAGAGGAAGGCAATGGCAACCCCTCCTCCAACAAATCTTGCCAAGAAAACCCTGTGATAGGTTCACTTTAGGGTTACCATAAGTCAGAAACAACTTGAAGGCACATGGCAACAACAAATACTACTGAATGCACTGAAACTTACTCCTAAGTAAGTGTGGACTGGAGTGTAGCCTTAAGTAAACCATTCCATTGTCTCATAATTAGAGTCCCCTGCCAATAAGGGCTCCAGACTCCAACAATAAAGCTTATTTAATTTCCCTATCTCTCAACCCAAGAGAAAAATAATAATAAACAAAATAAGATTTCATTGTTTTAAGATTTCTTTTGATGGATTTTAGAAATCATATTTTTTCGTGTTTTTAATTGTTCAAAGACAACTCCATTTAAGTATATGGTTTCTGCTTTCTATGGCGGAAGGGAAGACTGTTTTCAAATTATAATTATATTTTAATTAATTAATGTCACAAAAGAGATTATTTTAGTTCAGCTTTTTCAAACCATGAATGTAATAATGAATACCATCTTTGTTTTAAAGTTTTCACCTTCTGCCTCTAAAAACCATTGTCATCTCCTGAGAAGAAAAATTATTTCAGTTTAAAATTCAAAATCTATATTTGTTCGAAAGATGTTATAAAGCTAACCAAAGGGACACAAAACAGTGAAAACTTCTGAAATCTCCAGATCTCTTCATCAAGCAAAAAGTAGCAAAACAAGGATGGGAAATGCCTGGCCTTCCAGATGTTGCTGGATTGCAGCTCGGATCAGCCCTAGCCAACAGAGCCAGTGATGATGGATGTTGGAGTCCGACACTTGGATGGCCATAATTTCCCCATTTCTTTTGTGAAACAGCTAAGTAGGGAGAACATTAATGCTTAGGAGTACTACTGCAACTATCACTCTTTCACTGGATTAATTCCTCTAAATTGAGCAGGTATCTCTAGATCTATCTGTAAATATCTGGGTGGTTTGGTTGCCATGAGATCTCATCCCTCCCCCTTTAAAGGCAAAACAGCTTGGGGACTATAATTTTTGAACTACAACCCCCAGAATCCCCTGCCATGATCCTGAGGATCCTAGAAGTTATAATCCAAAAGTAACTTTCCCAGCTTCTACAATGCAAATAAGCCTTGAGTGTCCCCAAGAGGGTGCATGTAGAGGTTGGGGTGTGTTTGGAAGCACTGTTACCTCCCTTCAGTTTCTAGTCCTCAAGACACAAATCCCCAGACTCGGAATCTTTTAATTTTAAAGAATCAGGAGAGGGGGTAGAGGGTGTCTAGCAGAAAACAACCATCAGAAAGAGTGTCTCAACCCTGAAGTCTGTGTACCTGGTGTAAGTAAGTTGAAATAACACAGGCTGATTCCAACTTTCTCATAAACCAAGGTTTGACTGCAGAATTCCAGACTACAGTTGTCCCTTCCTATTTGCTGGGGTTTGGTTCCAGGACCCCCGTGGATACCGAAATCCGTGAATACTCAAGTGCCATTGTATGCAAGGGCCTAGCAAAATGGTGTCCCTTATATAAGATGGCAAAATCAAGGCTTGCTTTTTGGATTATTATTTTTTAAAGAATATTTCTCAAGCCAAATCCGTGGATATGGAGGGACAACTACACTTTGGAAGCCACTTTGGGGAAAAGGCGGCACATAAATGAAATAAATAATAGATCATTGGCCGCAGACTCCTTCTTTATTCTGTGAGCCTTCCTTCTAGGTAAGTGTGCAATACAGGATTACAGCCCCGGGCATCCTATTCAGAAGTAGCCAACACACACTGGAAACTGCTTAATGCAGTGTAGATGTGTAAATTGCTATTGCTTAAAACAATTTGTAAGCTGCTCTGATAGCCATTGTGGCTGAAGGGGGAGGTATAAATACCTAGTTAATTTTAAAAAGTAAGCCCCCTTTCTAAGCCTAAGCAGATGTCTGGTTCCTTCCTCTCTCCTCTAGAGGAGACGCGCAAGTCGACGGACCCCAATTGCAAAGGAAATAAAAATACCTCCAGACGAGAACAGCGGAGCCGTTGTTTCTCTGCCTGGATCTTAAAATAGCCTAGCGACGCCCCTTTCCCTACGTTTCGTTTCTCATTCACGTGAAAACTTTTGCCCCCCAACAACGAAGCCCCGTTTTATTAAAAAGGGAAGGCTGCTTTTTTAAAGACCACCGGGATATAAATGGTCCCGAAAGGTCTGTGAGATGCAAAATAAAATAAAAATTCTACATAAATCATTGCTAACCTCGGGGGTGGGGTAGGGTGGGATTGGGGGGGACACGTTGGCTTGCACATTCCGACGAACAGGAATGGAAGAAACGTTTGCCCACGTTATCGCCGCGGGCAATCTCGCACCGCAACCTGAGCAACCGTTGTTTTTTTTTTTTAATGCAAAAATGTATACAAAATTATAAAACGTTTCTAATGCAACCTTAGCGTGGTGCATTCAGAAGTAAGCCTCGGTGGCTTCAATCGGATTTCCTCCCAGGTAAAGGATGCATGGAATCGAGAGACCCCCCCGACCTGCAAAAGGATGCGAGTCCATTTTCTCTTTTGCTGCAACTAACGCGCGGAGAGGCTACAACGGGGTCGAGCTTTTTTATTTGCTTGGCCTTAAAAACCATATAGTTCTCCCTTCATATTCGTTGGGATTTGGTTCCAGGACCCCCCCCCCGTGGATACCCAAATCCGTGAATACTCAAGTCCCATTCTATGCAATGGCATAGCAAAAGGGTGTCCCTTATATAAGATGGCAAACTCAAGCTTTGCTTTTTGGGTTATTATTTTTGAAGAATATTTTCAAGTCCTGACTTCTTAAATCCGTGGATACCAAATCCGTGGATACGGAGGGACAACTGCTCACGAGTATTGCCCCTTCTTTCCTGGTATTGCTCAGAAAATCCTCGTCAAGAAAGGCAAGAATTTCCGAGAAATGGTGGGTTCGATCCGACTGGCGGATCGCCCGCGAACCTTAGCTATTCTTTTGGGTCTAAGAAATGATTGGAAGGGGAAACTCATCGGATTCATTGGACTCCACAAGGCGCTCAAAGGTTTAAAGGGCTCATTTGAAACACACACACACAACCTTCCACTCATCCAGCACCCACATTTCTCATCCTACCGGTTTTATTCCCTGAAATATTTCAGGGAAGGTTCCTTCATTTAATGTACTTGGTGCTTGTTCGTTTTGTGTTGTGTGCAGTGTGTATTTTTTTAAGAAAAAAAAATATCAGATCACAACTCCGCCAGCGCTGGAGACGTTAGATTGTTGCGGTTTGTGAATTTCCCGGAGCGATGACAGAGCTCTTTACTAATACCGTCTTCGCTGGGGTTTCTCATAGGGATGCCCTCCCCCCACGTTTCCTTTCTTCTTTTGCTGCCATTCTTGGAGACCTTCCCCAAAACCCCACCCTCACAAAAAAAGAAAAAAAGATTGTGTCAAAATTGGGGACGCCACGATCCAGGCAAAGGCAGGTATTGCTCGGCCTCCCCTCGCGTCCCCTGGGGGAGAGCGGGAACGAATGGGACGGCCGAGTCCCGGAGAAATGGCAACGCGCTGTCCTCCTTAGGCGCTGCTTTCCACGGCCGGGGGCGGCTTACTCCGAGCAAGAGCCCCGGGGCTTGGGCAAGCGGGCAACTTGGGAGTAAGCGCCTTAGGATCCAGAGGGCGTGATGGGTTTGGGTTTTTTAAACCCAGCGTGCGTCCCCCCGGGAGTAAGACCCTCCCTTCGACGGCGCTTCAGCCCAAAGGGGGGCTCCGCGGCCACTGGGTTGGGTCGAAGCCCCCCAAGGCTGGACCGGGAGCCGAATGGAGGGACTGGGGTGGTCGAGGACCCTGCGAGGCAGCGGGGGGCATCCTGCTGAAGCCCCTCTTGGCAGCCCCGGTCGGAAAGAAATGTGCCACATGCAAATACACACACACACACACACAGAGGGCCGGTTTAAGGAATTTTGGGGAGCCCTGCAATGCTTTACTTTGGGGGGGGGTATGTTTATCTCAGGTCAATGTAACCTAACTCAACCTAAGTTATTCATAGTACAGGATATTCAGATTATTTATTACTCATAATGTTTTTGCAGGAAGAGGGTTACTAGGGGGCCCCCACAATGATGGGGGCCCCTGCAGATGCTGACGCCGCTGGTGCCTTCAACCGGCCCTGCCAACAGACATACACACGCAAGCACACGCACACGCGGGCAAGATGCCAAATGCCTCGAAGGGTGGCGGTGGCGTCTGTTCCCCGTCCAACCTCCAAATTTGATGGGACGCCGCAGCACAGGGAGCAGCACCCGCACCCGCCCCTGGCACCGAGCAGGGCCGGTTTAAGGAATTTTGGCCCCCCCCCTGCAATGCTTTATTGGGGGGGCATACGTTTATCTCAGGCCAACCCAACCTAACCTATTCACAGTACAGGATATTCAGATTACTACTCCTAATGTTTTTGCAGGAGGAGAGTTAGGACGCCCCCCCCCCCACATAGACGGGCCCGCACATCAGACACCGCTGGAGGTGGGGGGGGGGGAAGAGTAAAAGCAATGGCTCTCCGGGATGATCCGGCGGAGATCCAGGGGAAATTCACAGGGAAGTCAAGCCCTTTATTTAGAACAGACTGCCAGCCATCTAGGATTATGGTTGCCTCCAAGGGTTCTTTTGGGAAAGGTTTTAAAAAACAGAGACACAAATAATCATAAAGTATTTAAACTAGGAGGCCATGTGATGAATGACTCAATGATCACCCCATACAAGTTGTCCCTCCATATTCACGGATATGGCATTCACGGATTTAAGTATTCAAGGCTTGAAAATATTCTTTAAAAAATAATAATCCTTGATTTTGCCATTTTCTATAAGGGACACCATTTTGCTATGCCATTGCATATAATGAGACTTGAGTATTCACGGATTTGGATAATGGGACTTGAGTATTCACGGATTTGGTTATTCACGGGGGTGGGTGGGTCCGGGAACCAAACCCCAGCGAATGCGAAGGTACAACGTTAATTCCAAATGGCTAAAATAGCCTGAGATGATAGGAATTTGAGCATGCAAAGAATTTCCTAAATTTACTAAGCAGGGGTGCAAGAAGAAGGCTACATTTCCCACAAGGTGATTTGAAAGGTGGGATTCAACATTAAAAACAATTGCGGTGAGATTAGCAGCAGAACAAAGCTTTTGGGTTTTGGTGTTGTTTTTTTAGGAGGAGAAAAGGAACGCCGTTGATCAGAGATACCGTTGCGTTGCTCTGCTTCATTTCCCCAGATTACATCTTTTCCCTCCTGACTTTAAGGCTCTTTCCCTTCCCCGCCTTGTTTTTTAAAAGCCAGCTAAAGTTAATTAGCCTCCACTGCCTTGAAACTTCAAAAAGGCTTTCCCGAGCCACAGAACCAAAGGCGGGCCTCCCACCCGCGCCTCCTTGCCCACGAGGGGCAACCTGGCCAGTTGGGCGACCGGAGGAGGCGAGGAGGAGGCCCGAAGCCGAGGGAAGTGGGTGGCCCGAGGGGCTCAAAGGGGCAAGGGCGATCCCCCAACCGCAGCATGGGCTGACTCTCCCGCAAGGACCCCCACTGGGGTCCATGTTTGGTGTGGGGAGAGGAAGGAGAGGAATTCTCCGACCCCAAGCCCCCACGTAAGAGAATGAATGGCTCTTTTTCAAAACGCACAACACAGAGCTAGAGCTTTTGGATGGGACGATTTCGGAGGGCGTCGTGGAAGCACCTGGATTTTACGCTTCCACGCCAGCAGGAAGGAAATCTCTGCCCCGAGGGCCTCCCAGTGTTCCATGAGAAGAATGGAGGCCGTGTGAAGTCGAAGGCTTTCACGGCTGGCATCCATAGGTTTTCCATGGGATTTTTCCGGGCTGTGAGGCCGTGTTCTGGAAGAGTTTATTCCTGACGTTTCACCTGCGTCTGTGAAGATGCAGGCGAAACGTCAGGAATAAACTCTTCCAGAACACGGCCTCACAGCCAGGGCCGTCAACATCCGCAGCGGGCCCCATCATTGGCGGGGGGGCATAGTAACCCTCTTCCTGCAAAAACATTACGAGTAATAATCTGAATATCCTGTACTGTGAATAGCTTAGGTTGAGTTAGGTTACATTGACCTGAGATAAACATATGGGGCCCCCAAAATAAAGCATTGCAGCCCCCCCCCCAAATTTCCTTAAACCGGTCCTGCTCACGGCCCGGGAAAAAACCACAGAAAACCAACGAAGGCCATGTTGATAGGGTTTTGTCTAAACCCATTCACCAGTCCGAACTAGGACAGACACACTGAATCAATTACATTTACGCTTAGGTAAGCCCTGGCTGGCCAACTTGCCATGGATTCCATGGGTCTTCTCTCCACTTTGGTTCTGACAACTGAATTTGGGCCTTTATTTTCTCCAAAGGCAGGCACTGAAGGCGGGTGCCTCTCCTGACTGAGACCCTCCACTCCCGATGGTGGGTTCAAGTGTACTGTATTGAAGAATTATCTAAACCATTGATCGTTTTCCTTTTTATCTCCCTGTACTGCAGAAATAATCCAGTTTGACGCGGCTTTAACTGCCATGGCTCAGTGCTATAGCATTCTGGGATTTGTAGCTTTGTGAGCTATTTAGCCTTCTCTGTCAAGAGAGCTCTGGTGCCCCAGCAAACTACAAATCCCAGGATTCCATAGCACGGAGCCACGGGGATCTGATTAGATCCCGGCCTCAGGAGCTGCGTCTCCTGGCTTTTAAAATCATGTATATATTTGTTTTTAATGTGTTTTTAGTTAGATGGTTTTAATTTTATAGTGTTTAATGCCTTTTATGGGGGAGGGTGGGGCTGGGTGGTGTTTTTAGTCATTATTATAATGTTTTAATTGTTGGAAGCCGCCCCATTGTTTTAGCAGAGGGGCGGGATATAAATAAATTTTATTATTATTATTATTATTATTATTATTAAATTGGATTATTTCTGCAGCGCAGATGGAACCTAAATTGTGCCAGTGACCTGCTTTTCAAGTACTTTCGGTAAGGGTGACTCTAAGTAAGGCTTTTGGTGTATTTTAGCTGTGCAGGGCAGGGGGCTGGACTAGATGGCCCTTGGAGTCTCTTCCAACTTTGTGATTCTAGGACTGAGACTTGGGGCCAGAAATGTGCAGAAGCACATGGCCACTCAGGAGCCACGCCAGACCCCAGGCGATCATTCCCATGCCTCTTTTTCCTGGAAGCAACCTTCATTGAACACGGTGTACGTGTGTGAAGTTCCTGTACAGTTGTCCCTTCATATTCGCTGGGGTTTGGATGCAGGACCCCCCGTGGATACCAAAATCCCTGAATACTCAAATCGCATGTTATGCAATGGCTTAGCAAAATGGTGTTCCTTATATAAGATGGCAAAATCAAGGTTTGCTTTTTGGATTATTATTTTTTAAAGAATATTTTCAAGCCATGAATACTTAAATCCGTGGATACCAAATCCGTGGATATGGAGGGACAACTGTACTTCCGACCAAAGATAGCTGGGATTGCTTGGGAAAGATTTTAACTGTTAACAGGGCCACCCTGAGGAGTGAGCGCGTGACTGTGCACCTTCAATTGGCCTGTCCAGTCGACTTATGGCGACCCCATGAATTTCCTAGGGTTTTCTTAGGCAAGGAATACTCAGAGGTGGCTTGGCCACTTCCTTCCTCTGAAATATAGCCCACAGCATCCGTCTTCCTTGGTGGTCGGTCTCCCATCCGAGTACTAACCAGGGCTGACACTGCTTAGCTTACAAGATCAGGCAGGACTTGGTCTTTACGGTATTTAGGCATAGCTAACCTTGAGGAGTAGAAAACTGAAAACCAAAAGCACAGCTAGAGCTCTCGGGCATCTGGCCCTTTTCAGAGAGCTGGATGAAACTAGAAGAGGGAGAAAGACAAACCTTGTAACAACACGAACTGCGGAAAGGCGAGGAAAATCCAAGATTTGGGCGAGGGTGCGGGAGTGTGGCTTCCAAATTAATTTCTAGTGCAGCCACAGATGGAGGCGAAACGTCAGGAATAAACTCTTCCAGAACACGGCCTCACAACCCGGGGGAAAAAAAGCAAGGGAAATTGTGGGGTGCTTTGTGGAAGGTGTCAGTGCAAAGACCTGCTCCCCTTCCCAGGGCAGGTTTAAGGAATTGGGGGGGGGGGGCTGCAACACTTTATTTGGGGGGGCATATGTTATCTCAGGTCAATGTACCCTAACCTATTCATAGTTCAGGATATTCAGAGTATTACTAATAATGTTTTTGCAGGAGGAGGGTTATGGCGTCTCCCCTAACAATGATGTCCCCCAGCCAGCCGCAGATGCAGGCGAAAGGGCAGGAATAAACTCTTCCAGAACACGGCCTCACAGCCTGGGGGAAAAAAACCAAGGACAATCGATAAATCCTAGATCGTTACCAGTGGGACCAGATTGACTTTCGCAGAAACATAGCTCCTGAGATCTGGACGGTGGGGCGGGGTGGGGGGGAGATCACTTGTTTCGGGGGGTTGAGGATCCATTCGGTGTGGCGGGAGAAGAAGAAACCGGGCTTTGGCGAGGCTGCTTTCCCCGGCGAGCTGGTGGGTGTGGGACATTTTTGCAAAAGGTCTAAGAATTGGGAGACGAGGCTCCGGGGAGGGCGAAGGGGGGGGGCAAGCTCCGGAGAGACTGTGGAGGTGATGACCCCCCCCCTCCCTTCCTCCTTTTTATGGCTACTCTTCTTATTTGGACGCTGCTCTCTATAGCTTAAAACTGCTATAGCGTTCCCACGAAATGCGATTGATCGCCTTCTGTAGAAAGTGGATGAAGGTTTTAGCTGGAACCGGTCCAGCCATCGCTCTGATTTGAGGCTGGGATTTTAACAGGTAAGGATTAACAATTCCTTTGCTGGGATATGTAGTTGCAATCCAATAAATTGAGTTGTTTAACTGCTGAAAGGGTTAAGTGGTAAATGTAACCAGAATGCATGACATAATTTGCTATTTTTGACAGTGAGAGCTGTTCGGCAGTGGAACACACTCCCTCGGAGCGTGGTGGGGTCTCCTTCCTTGGAGGTCTTTAAACAGAGGCTGTTTGGCCATCTGTCGGGGATGCTTTGGTTGTGTATTCCTGCATGGCAGGAGATTGGACTGGATGGCCCTTGGGGTCTCTTCTCACTCTACAATTCTATGATTCTAAACCTTCATGTTTGTAATCAATAGTTTTTCCTGCCCATGTATTTTAAACAGAAACTCTGGGGCGAAGTGTGTGCTTTCTTAAGGGGATTAAAGCCAACAGTTCTTAGGCGTCTGTTTGAAAAGATCGCTCCATTAAAGCACAGGGGTAGCATTGATAATCCCCATTACCCTGCCCTTTGCCTGTAATTCGCACCGGGCACCCACTCCGGCCACACCTTCTTATCTCGCCCCCGCCTCACCCAACAGACCAGGTCTCTTCCCTGGCTTTCTCGCACCCCGGACGGCCTGGGAAGACTCGGCTCTGCGGACGGGCAGAAGTCGGAGCGAGGCCGGATGGGCGCCCGAGGGAGCCGGGCCCGGACGTCTCGTTCCTTTGGTCGGCGCCAGCCTTCTCATTGTGGGAGGGGGGAGGCTCTCCAATTGGAGACCTAAAAGTACCCACAAAGTCAGCACCTGTTTCAAAATCAGGCTGGTAGTGGGCTCAGTCGATCTTGTTAAGGTGCAGGATCTTAAGAAGTGATCTCAGAGGTTGCTTTTATTTATTTATTTATTTAAATATCCCTTTTTTTGGTTTCCATCGTTTTATTGTTTAAGCCACTTAAATTTAACTTGACCTGGAAAATGTGGAAGAGAATTCCATAAATCGATTCTGTGGAGCCTTTCTGGTATTCTACACTGGAATACATGTATCTATTATTATTATTATTATTATTATTTATTTTAGTGTCTGCAGACTCCTCCTCACACATTTCATCGGAAATCCTTCCTCCAACATCAAGTTCCCTTCTCTTGGTTCCCCGCCATCTCCCGCGTTTCTACATCTGCTCTAACGAAGAGAGCTGGAGATCGCGAAAACTTGCTCACATGTTTCTGCCCTTTGGGTGGCTTAAGAAAAGGCGTTAAGACTTCCATGGCTTTTCTTTTTCTTTTTTGGCACTGGGGCTCCTTTTTTCCGCGCTGGTGGAGGAGCCGAGGAGGAGAAGGGAAGAGGCGGGCATGGTTGGACGGTTTCTCTGCCTCTGGACGCGTTGCAGAGACCACCCAGCGTCCCTACCGGTGGCGTTGCTGTTCTGTCTGCCCCCCGAAACGACCAAATGCATCTTTACTCAGAAGGGGGTCCCCCCCGCGTCCAAGGGGCCCCGTCCCCCTCCGGCGTTTCTACACAGGATGGATGCCGCAGGCTGGTCCCACCGGGCTCGGAGGAGGAGGAAGGGGCCTCAAAGCCGAGGGAGGGGATCCCGGGCTCAGTTCCGCGCAGCCCGATCCAATGGGTGGCAGCGGATCCGGCAGCGAGCCCAAGGCCAAGCCTGGCCCCGGAGGGCAGGGCAGGGCAGGGCGGCCGGGGAGCTGCGCGCTCCGCTTTAGGATTGCGGTTTGGCTGCCGGAGCGGGGGCGGGGCGGCTCCTTCGGGGCTCCCGGCAGGAGTTTCCCGGGAAGGCGAAGGCGCACCTCCCGCCGGCCTGGCCCTCCTCCCCTCCCCTCCCCTCCCCTCTCCTCGCCCTCTCCTCGGCGGGCGCTGGGTTGCCAGGCGGGCCGGAGACCCCGGGCGCCCCCTCCCTCCCTGCCTCCCCCCCCCGAGGCCCGGCTTACCTTGAAGGCCACCGGGAGGGTCTTGTTGCAGCGCCAGTGCGAGGGCAGCACCGAGCACAGGAAGTTGGGGCTGTCGGTCCTCACCAGCTCGCCCGGGTGGTCGGCCAGCACGTCGACCACGGAGCGCGCCTCGGGCCGGCTGCTTCGGGGCCCCGGGCCGGGCGGGCCGAGGGGGCCGCTGCTCTCTCCCATCTTGCCGCAGGGGAAGGCCGTGGAGGGCGGGGTGAAGCGCCGGCTGGTGCTGGGGTCTACGGGAATACGCATCACAACAGCGGGCGTTAAGGGCGGCGGCGGCGGGCGGCGAGCGAGGAGGGGAGCGCCGGCGGCCGCCTTCGCCCAAGCCAGGCGCCCGGGGCAGCCGCCTCCGGAGGAGCGAGGGGACGGGGGGCGCCCAGCAGGCCCGGCGGCAAGGGCGAGCGCTCGGGGCGCCACGGCCAGGGCCCAGCGGGCGGGCTCCGGGGGGCACCGGCGGCGCGACAGCCCAGGGCGCCTTGCTCGGCGGGGGCTCTCCGCTCCCCCGGCCCGGCCCCGCTCGCCTCCTCCAGCGCCCGGGAAGCCGATCCGGCGGCGGCGGCGGCGGCGGCGGCAACGGGGGGGCAGCCAAGTCCTGCGCGTCCTCCGGGCGCCCGGCCTGGGCGAGAGAAGGCGAGCTGCTCCCCGCAGGCGCCTCCGTCTCCTCCCGCCGCCCAGAGCGAAGCAACTTCTGCCGGGGGATCCGCGCCCTCCCCGTCCCGCAGGAAAGGAGCGCCGCGGGGAAGGGAAAGGAACGAGGCCCCACTTTCGGAAAGGGCGCCGCGGGTTTCCCTGGCAGGCAGGTTGGCCCCCGGACCACAGCAGGTCTCTTCCTATCGAGAGAAATATTAGACAGGCTGTATGTATACAACAAAGAGGCTGGGTTGTCCCTTTCCTTTCCCTTCCTGCTCCGCCGCCCTCTGGAACCGAGTCCGAAGCGTCGGCGCGAACTACCGTCCAGGGGGTGTTTTTTAAAACTGTATTTACTCGGAGGCAGAGGGCGGGGCGGGGCTCAGGGTGCGGAGTGGCAGCGGGGGAAGCCAACCCGAGGACCGAGGAGAGGGAGGGGCGGGGCACGAGGGGAAGAAAGGGGAGGGGCCGGGTGGAGCCACGCCCCCATCCCCAAGGCAGCACTATTCCCCCCCCCACCCGCGCCTGCTTTCTTTCTAAAGGGGGGCACGTGGAGCTTTCAAGAAAAGTACTCTGCCCCCCCCGACACACACACACACACACACACTTTTCCCATTAAAATGGCAGAAGGAATGAAACCCCTTTACATTTTGCAGCTCGGTTTACAAGCCGGTGAAAACGAAAGGCGAGTCTCTTCGAGCACTGGAGGCTTTACTGGGAAAGGGTTAATGGGAAGGGGGCCGTTAAAGGCCTCACCCCCCCCCCCAGTTTCTCAAACTCTCCTGCAGCTCGGGAACACTCCGAGGCATCTTCCTTTCTGGGGGGCCACTGTGCCAACCTGGCGGTGCGTGCATCCGTTCTGGCTTTTAGTCCGAACTGAAATCTGGATTGTCTATGGTGGGTCGAGCCTGGTTTGGACATAGGGTTTGGCACCTTGGAGAGACCCTTTAACGTCCGGGCTAGAGCCAGACATGGATTCACCGCCCCGCCGACCTGGAAGCCGCCAGCCGCATTTCCAAAGAAGAATACAGTTGTCCCTCCGTATCCACAGATTTGGTATCCACGGATTTAAGTATTCATGGTTTGAAAATATTCTTTTAAAAATAATAATCCAAAAAGCATACCTTGATTTTGCCATCTCATATAAGGGACACCATTTTGCTATGCCATTGCATATAATGGGACTTGAGTATTCACGGATTTTGGTATCCACGGGGGTCCTGGAACGAAACCCCAGCGAATATGAAGGGACAACTGTACAGTCCTATAGACGCTATTGGCGACCTAGCCACGCTGGACTCTATGGGAGGTCTCGGGGGGGGGGGCTCTGGAGTGTCCGCGGTTTTAAACGGGCCCACATTTGAAACCCCCTCCTGTTAAGGAGGAAGGCAACCGCAGCCGCCCCCCAAAGCCCCGCGTAAGACTCTGTTGGGCATCTTGACTCCCAAGTCCAAGGAATCTGTGGGCCCTCCCAAGGCAAACGGAACGTGGAAAGTTCGACTGCAGTCAGCTGGACTCAGGCAAAAAGCCCAATCCGATTGAGCTCAATGGGATTGGCGAGGAGAGCAGCCCTTCTACTTGGCTGCCCAGAGTCTAGGAGCCGGGGGATCGGGGCCAGAGGGGCGGCTCGGCTGCTGCTCTTGATGTCCCATCAAAAAGTAGACCCCCTCCCCACAGATCTAGGGGCAGGAGGGGGGAGATGGGGAGGAATTTGGCCACCGAGCGAAAAATCCTCAACTGCTCTTAATTGCTTTTTTAAAAAATGCAGCCTTCTGTTGCTGTCACTGAAGGCGGTGTGTGTGTGTGTGTGTGGCTCGGTAGCAGCGGTTTGAGGGCGGGAAAGGCTGGCCGCGGAAGTGAAGAAATGGCAGATGAGAAGCGGCCCGAGGCATCCTGAAGGAAGAGAGACCGACCGTCGGGGTTGGGGGGGGGGTCTGAGGTGCCGCTCGTCGGCGGGCGTCAGACCTTTGGAGGAGTCATTGCTCAACCGCAGCCTTTCAGCCACTTGAAAAGAGACCGTCAGAGGAAGCAGAAGAACGCTGCTGGACCCGGAGTCCGAATCCTGTTTCCCACGGTAGCCAGCCAGAGACTGGGGCTGGGGAGAACCCCCCCCCCCAAAAAAAGAGGGGGGCAGAGCTATTCCTGCAGCTAATTGTGGGGTGTGAAGTCGAAGGCTTTCACTGCCGGCATCCATAGATTTTCCTTGGGATTTTTCCGGGCTGTGAGGCCGTGTTCTGGAAGAGTTTATTCCTGACGTTTCGCCTGCATCTGCAGGCGAAACGTCCGGAATAAACTCTTCCAGAACACGGCCTCACAGCCCGGAAAAAACCCAAGGAAAATTGTGGGGTGCTTTGTGGAAGGTGTCAGCACAAAAGACCTGCTTCCCCTCCCAGGGCTAGTTTAAGGAATTTTGGGCAACACTTTATTTTGGGGGGGCTATATATGTTTATCTCAGGTCAGTGAAACCTAACCTATTCACAGTACAGGATATTCGGGTTATTACTAATGTTTGTGCAGGAGGGGGGTTACTACAACCCCCCCTACAATGATGGGCCCCCCTGCAGCTGCGGGGCCCTCAACCGGCCCTGTCCTCTCCAGGAGTGCGTGTCCCCTTTGAAGCCATCCCCACCCGGAGCCATCCACCCCCACGGACACACCACGCTGGGGATTGATTGTGTGGGGCTGGGTGTTGGGGAAACAGCAGCAACCCGCCCCCCGCCGTAGTGATGGAAATTCCCCGGCGCTGGGCGAAAAGCCTATAACCTGCCCCGAGGAACATGCGGTCAACTTAGTTCTTTTTTTTTTCTTTCATGTGTCAAAGCAAAAGTCAGCCGCGAAGAGCGAAGGAGGGAGCAGACAACCTGCGGTGGGGCCTCGTCCTTACTGGAGGGGAGAGAAGAAAAAGTAGAAAGATTGAAGGGGTGGGTTTCTAAGGCATGAGTCTGGAGCCCCCCCCCCGGGCCGGTTTAAGGCACCAGTTGTTTCAGCATCCGCAGGGGGCCCCATCATTGTGGGGGACCCCCGTCGTAACCTTCCTCCTGCAAAAACATTATTAGTAATAATCTGAATATCCCGTACTGTGAATATTTTAGGTTGAGTTAGGTTACATTGACCTGAGCTAAACATATGCCCCACCCCCAAAACAGGGCCGGTTTAAGGCACCGGTAGCGACAGCATCCGCAGGGGGGCCCATCATTGTGGGGGACCCTGTAGTAACCCTCCTCCTGCAAAAACATTATGAATTATAATCTGACTATCCTGTACTGTGAATAGTTTAAATTGAGTTAGATTACATTGACCTGAGATAAACATATGCCCCCCCCCCCAAAAAATAAAGCATTGCAGGGACCCTCAAAATTTCTTAAACCGGTCCTGCCCTCCCCCAGCCTTAAAAGCGGGCTGAATGCGAGACACTTCCTTCTGATTTCAAGCAGAACTAATCGGTGACTTGTTTAATCTCTCCCCCCTCTTCCTTCTTGGCATTTGAGTTTTTGGTTTGTGTGTTGTTATTTTTTAGCCACTGCAGCCTCATGTGTTCTCCTAACCGCCCATCGAGTTTTGCGAAACACAAAACCAAACCATAAAACCCCAGTTGACGGGTTCGGTGTGAAACCGGTTCCTTCGGAAGAGAAATGCTCCTGTCTTTGCAATCTTTCCTCTCCCTAGGTAAAAGTACAGTACATAGGACTGCAGGCCCTCTTCATTCATGAATTTATGCTTAAAATAAAATTTAAAAAATCCAATTAAACTCAAGATCAGCCCAGGGGCAGGGCGGCCCGTGGAAATGTTAGTGGGCAATTGGGTATTTCTAATTTGCCCTCCGGACGGGTATGTAAAGGCTGTAGAAGAGCAGCGAAAAAGATCTGGATACTGAAAACATAGGAATAACAGGATGAAAACGGATTACTGTGCACCCCCGAGCCTCACGCCATCCTACACCCCTTATTTATTAAATTAATTAATTTATATGCCGCCTTTCTCCCAATATGGCGTACATTATTTTTTTTAAAGCACCTTTTATTGGAGGAGAGCCTTGATTTCTAAGTTAATCAGTAAAACGTCCGGAGGAGGATGCCATGGAAGTCCGTGGAACGAGGGCGACCGTTCCTGGCCTTTATAATGGGCGATGGCGGAGCTAACCCGATCCTAGATGCTGGAAATAGTTGGGTGGGTTTGGAGGGGGGGTACTACACGTTTTACATAAATTGCAATGCAATTCTATGTCCTGAATTCAGTGGCACTTCTCGGGTCAGTGCAAATGGTAATTAATTTGTGTATTTTTTTTTCATCAGTGAGGAGGAAAACTTTTTTTTATGGTGGGCCCGATTCAGGTAAACGGACCCTCCTTGCAAAGTTTTCTAACCAGCAGCCAGGACTAAATTAATTCAATGCCACTGACATCAACAGCGCTCCTCCCTACACTGAACAGGTCCGAGGTCAGCCCGCGGGATTGCAGTGGGAGAGAGCTCCCTTTCCGCGGAAGTACAGTGGTCCCTTCATATTTGTTTGGGTTTGGTTCCAGGACCCACGTGGATACCAAAATCCGTGTATACTCAAGTCCCATTATATGCAATGGCATAGCAAAATGGTGTCCCTTATATAAGATGGCAAAATCCAAGGTTTTCTTTTTGGATTATTATTTTTTAAATAATATTTTTAAGCCGTGAATACTTAAATCCGTGAATACCAAATCCGTGGATACGGAGGGACAACTGCAAATCCCAGTCTCTTCAAGGTGGGATTTATTCCTCCTAACACGCCGGCGGAGGTCGCTTTCACTGCAAGCCAGCCAACGACCGTGGAAGCCGATAGTATCTAAATTCATTCTGAAGCAGCGAGGAATTCCTTCCAAATCAAATCAGGTTTAGGGTTTGCTTTTTTTTTTTTTTTAAGGGGATTTACCGGGTTTAAACGTGCTGCTTCAGTGTCTCTGGATCGTGGCCATCGTGTTCTAATCAAATTCCGTCCTACCTGGCTTTCGATTTCTTAAGAGCGTGTAAGTTCCCATGACTAAAGAAATTGGGCATTTACTTCCGAGTAGACACAGGGACGGGGCTATTGCTCAAAAGGGGCTGTTCCCTCCCCCACTACTTTTCTGTCGCTTAACCCCCGATCCTACAACCCCATCACTGTGCTTAAATACCCGAGGAAAAGAATACCTGCCTCTGAGGAAGTGAATTGTAAAGCCAGCCAAAGCTCCCAGGAAAATCGGTGGGTTTGTCTTACGGGCACCACAAGTCTGTCCCCAACTCCTTTTTTATACTCACTCCGTCTAAGGTGACTCTTTCGCAGAAAACGGCTTTGACAGGAGTCTTAGGATCGGGTTAACGGGAGGGAAAAGATCCCGTTTGCTTCCAAGCCTCCGTCTCAGAAGCAAACCCCCGGGATCTCCCTGTGCCTTCCTGCGGGAAAGAGTCCCGCAGTCGTGGGAAGAAGCGTGTTTAGTCTGGAGAAGAGAAGGTTGAGAGGGGACATTATAGCCATGTTTAAATATTTGAAGGGCTGTCCTACTGAGGATGGAGCAAGCTTGTTTTCTGCTGCTCCAGAGACTAGGACATGGAGTAATGGGCAGGACCGGTTTAAGGAATTTTGGGGGGCCCTGCATTGCTTTATTTTGGGGGCCCCATATGTTTATCTCGGGTCAATGTAACCTAACTCAACCTAAGCTATTCACAGTACAGGATACTCAAGATTATTACTCATAATATTTTTGCAGGAGGAAGGTTACTACGGGGCCCCCACAATGATGGGCCCCCCTGCAATGCTTTATTTTGGGGGGGCCATATGTTTAGCTCAGGTCAATGTAACCTAACTCAACCTAAGCTATTCACAGTACAGGCTATTCAGATTATTACTATTAATGTTTTTGCAGGAGGAGGGTTACTACGGCCCCCCACAATGATGGGGCCCCCTGCGGATGCTGATGCCACCAGTGTCTTCAATCCGCCCTGGCAATGGGTTCAAACTACAGGAAAAGAGATTCTACCTAAATATATAGGAAGAACACACTACAGTGTTATAGTGCTATTATTAAGTGCTGTGGCTGCCTCCTGTGGAATTCTGGGATTTGTAGTTGAGGTAGGGGCATTTAGAACTCTCAGCCAGAAAGCTTAGACCTCACTAAACTACAAACCCCAGAATTATACAAGAGGCAGCCATAGCAGTTAAAGTGGAATAATAGCACTATAACAGTGTAGTCTGATAATAAGAGCTGTTCGAAAGTGGAATACCCTGCCTCGTAGTGTGGTGGAGTCTCCTTTGGAGGTTTTTAAACAGAGGCTGGATGGCCATCAGTTGGGAATGCTTTGATTGTGTATTCCTGCATGGCAGGGGCTTGGACTGGATGGCCCTTGAGGTCTCTTCCAATTCTGTGATTCTACTCTAATCTTTCTATTTCGCGCCCTGGACCTGCCGCAGTCTGGAACATCCAGCCGTAGTGGAAGTGAAGGGGGTCAGCGGGTGCGGAGAGTTTTACACCGGCTTCCATTTAATCTGCAGAGGATGCGTGTCGGGGGTTGCGCCTGGCGGCTCTCAGAAGGAAAAGCACACGCAGACACGGAGCCACCCGGGTTCCCGAAGGATAAGAGCAGGTATTTGCGGGAGGAAGGTAAAGAGAAGCGCCGAGGACAGGATCCGGCCGAAACGGCCGCAGGCGTCCTGTCCTGTTTCGCTCCCCTTGATTCAACAGGGAAACTACAGAAGTATGGGTCGGATCCGGGCTGCGGTCCTACTAGGAATAGATTCATTGAAATCAATGGGACTTGAGTCAATCGGACGTAGCTCGTTGGTTTTTATGTGTCTTCTCTAAGCATAAAAAGGAGAAAAAGGAATCTAGCGGCACCTTTAAGGTTGCTTTTATATTTTCATAGAATCATAGAACTATAGACTTGGAAGAGACCATAAGGGCCATCCAGTCCAACCCCCTGCCACGCAGGAAATCACAATCAAATCATCCCTGACAGATGGCCATCCAGCCTCTGTTTAAAGACCTCCAAGGAAAGAGACCCCACCATGCTGAGGCAGTGTGTTCCACTGCCTAACAACTCTTACTGTCAAAAGTTCCTCCTAATGTTGAGGTGGAACCTCTGTTCCTGGAGCTTGCATCAATTGCTCCCTGTTCTAGTCTCTGGAGCAGCAGAAAGCAAGCTTGCTCCATCCTCAACGTGACACCCCTTCAAATACTTAAACAGGGCTATCATATAGCCCCTTAACCTTGTCCAGGCTAAACATACCCAGTTCCCTAAGTCTCTCCTCATAAGGCAGGGTTTCCAGACATTTCACCATTTTAGCCCTCCTCTGGACAGCTCCAATTTATCAAGGTGGTCCACCCCCTCCCATACAATCCTCCCACAAACTCTGGTCCTCTGGGAGGGATTTGCTTCAGCCACAAAAATCTAGGCTGTATACAACCTCCCAGAGGGCCTTTTCGGTACTTGCTCCCAAATTATGGAATGGCCTGCCTAAGGACGGATTTCGGCAGGCCTTTCCTGATTAGATCCCTGCCATAGGAGCAGCGTCTCCTGGCCTCTATTAGTCTTGCTTGTATTTATTTTTTATGTGATTTTAGTTAGGTGGTTTTTAATTTTATATTGGTTTAATATCTTTTTATGGGGGAGGGTGGGGCTTAGGGATTTTACTTAGCATTGTTGCATTTTAATTGCTGTAAGCCACCCCGATTGTTTTTAACAGAGGGGTGGGGTAAAAATAAATTTTATTATTATTATTATTATCATGAGCTTTATGCTAAAATAATAATCAGTTAGTTTTTAAAGGCGCTGCTAGGTTTCTTCCTCCCCTTCTTCCTTCTTTTACGCTGCAACAGACTGAAAGGGTGACTTCTTTGAAAAGTAGGACTAAGTCGGGATCCAGCCCTAGAGGATTGAGTTTTCCCATTGAAAAGGATGAGATGTTAAAACCGCAGCCCTGTCCCCTTGCTAAACTGGGAGCCAGAGACGTTTTGAAAGCCTCAGGCCTTACTCCCAGTAAACACGGCTGGGGATTGGGCTGCGATCGGGCGATTTCCATTTTGGAGGTGTGCTCAAGAAACTGGCCATAGAATCGTATCTAATCAGAAGGAAGATGATTTCAATAGATTCACGCCCTAGTAGCTGCGCGTAACTGGGCTTACTCGGAAGTAAACCCGGTTGATTTTTCGGTGGGATTTGTTCCCGAGTGGAAAAACACACAAGCTTAAATGATCTGGGTACAGACAGGCAGACGCAAACGTTTTTATTCCCCTCATAGGTGGGATTTTAAGGCGGTGGCTATTATGCTGACTGGGGATAATGGGCGTTGTAGTCCAGCCCATTCAGAGAGCCCAAGGTTAGAGACAGCACAGAAAGACGGAATGGGGAATGGGCTTCCTCGGAAAGGCGAGCATGAGCCTTCCGGGCTGCGTTATTTAGTGTTTGTCACCGAGGTTTGACCTGACTAGTTTCCACCCTGAATTGAATACCTGTATATTTAAAAGCTGGGGGTGGGGGTGGGATCACTGGAGAATCATTCTTTCCTTCCTTGCAGGAGCTGTCAATTAATTTCTCAAGGGGAGAATGGACTGCGCGACCTCCATGTCCCTCTACAATTAAGTATTTGTTTTCCTTAAAAAAAAAAAAGCTGGTATTTTTGTTAAAGCTCAGTTTTACTAATAACAGCAACAGAACTCTAGATTGCTTTTACAAGTAAGAATGTTTTTCCAAGGAGAGAGAGAGAAAAAACACCTGCAATTCCTATATGTGAAATGAGAGGGGTCCCCTTTCCTCCATAGGAATGCTTCAGCCTAGAACCCACAGGTATGGACATGTGTCTAAGGAAGTCAAGGCAGCATTTCTTCTCAGGAGCCCTTCCCATCTCATTACAACCCTGTGAGGTGGATTCCAAACAAAGTGACTGGCCCCCAGGTCGCTCAGGGCATTGTGCCCAAAGAACCAGGTTTTCGGGGCCTTCCATGCTGTGAAGGGAGAGCCAGTAGATAAGAATGGTTAGTGTCAGATTAGGGCTGAGGAGGTCCAAGTTCAAATAATTTTGGCCTATTCCTAGCTTGAATTGTGGGATGTATCTTCTTTTCTTTTCTTTTTCTTTCTGGTACTAGGACTCCAAGATCTGTCAATCAGAACCTGTTGCAAAAGACATCTGTAACCACAGGTTCTGCAGCCAGGGATTCAATCAACCAGGTCTGGAAAATATTCAGGGGGGAAGAAAATTCCCCAAAAGCAAACATTGCTCTTGACATTTTATATAAGGGATGGCATTTTACTATGCCATTGTATATAATGGGACTTGAGCATCCACAGATTTAATATGGGGGGGGGTGTTCCTGCAACCAAACCCCAGTGGATACTGAGGGCCCACTGTACAACTGAAGAATTCTAAGCTAGGAATGTGTTTCAGTGCCAGAACTAAATGGAGTTCCTATTCTTTCTACACAAAAGTCTATCCCCAATCCACCTGCCTTTCTCCTCACATGCTCCCTCTATTTCATTAGTATATTTGGGGGTGGGGGTTGTTCTGGCAGTTGATATTGTTAAACAGCTAGGAGTCAAGCATTCTTGCTGAGTTAAGCTACCAGGAGAGTCCAGATCTAGATCTCTGGTCAAATCTGAGCCAGCGTGGCATAGTGGTTTGAGCACTGGACTATAATTTTGGAGACCAGGGTTCAAATCCCCACTCAGCCATGGAAACCCACGAGGTCACCTTGGGCAAGTCACACACTCTCAGCCTCAGAGGAAGGCAATTGTCCTGAAAACAAGTCAGCAAGTGCCTGAGGAAGCAGATGGTTGGTATGTAGGAGCTGCCAAGTAGTCAGGCCAGGCCAGGCCAGTTGTGGGTTATCTAAGCAAGATAAAAGGAGAAGCACAACGGTGGTCATAAACTGGTCCGGAGCTGGTCAGAAGTCCAGGTACCTAAGCCAGCAAGGAGTTTAGAGAGAAGTGCAAAACATAGCCAGTCCATGGTCATGAAACAAACAGGAACTGGGAAGAGCACAGATAGGAGAGTTTTCAGCACTAAGGCAGCTCCTTCAAGGCCACAAGTGCTTAATGAGTGCCTAATTAGGTCATCACCTGTGACTTAACCAGTGCTGGGCTTGGTGTTTCTCCCTCCTTCACTCAACATTTGCAGCAGCTACAGCCTCTTTCAACTCTTGCTGGGGAGCAGGGTCCCCAGCTCTCCTCTCTTCAGACTCAGGGAGAGTTCCAGTTGAGCATCAGGAGGTGCAGCTTGCTGGTACTCTGCTGCCTCCTCCTCCTCCTCCTCCTTGTCTGAATTGTCCAGGGGGTGAGCTATGACAGCAATGGCAAACCTCTGAACAAATTTTGCCAAGAAACCTCCATGGTAGAATCCCCATAAGTGGGAAATGACTTGAAGGCACACAATAACAATAACTGATCAAATCCACCTCACAGAGTTGTTGTGAATACTCAGAGGCAGTAGCCTAAAGCACCTGGTATTCCTTAGCAGTCCTTCTGAGCTTGGGGAAGGTTCATTTTGGACTGCCACTCCCAGAATCCCCCAGCCAGGATAGCTGGTTTGGAGATTCTGGGAGTGGCAGTCTGAAAAGGCATCTTTCCCCATGCTTATGGTGATCCCATGAATTCCATAGGTGTTTCTTAGGCAAGAAATACTCAGAGGTGGTTTTGCAGTTCCCTCCTCTGAAATATAGTCTACAGCGCTTGGTATTTGTTGATGGTCTCCCAACCAAGTGGGCTGATCCTGTTTAGCTTCCAAGATCAGATGGGATCTGGAGCCTTCAGGGTATTTAGGCCCCCAAAATGAAAATATTGCCCCTCAAATAAGAATTCTACCATGGGGCTATACATTTACACTCTCTTGATGATTTTTCCCCTTCGTTCCTCTAATTTCTAGCACTGCAGTACATTCAAAGGTCTGTGGAGCATTTCAAAATAAGAGCTTAGATATCCAAAGAAGAGGGGCCAGGCCAATGACTAAGGAAATGCAAACACAGCAAATAGAAGCTTTCTTGGTGTGAACTACTGTAAGTGGGTGCACATTTTTGCCCATTTACAGCAATGCTGTTTTGTCTCCACCATTTTTATTTATTTATTTATTTATTTGCCTATTCACATCCATTCACATCTATTTGAATGGAGCAGCTATAGGCTTTGGTAAAGGGAAATAGAGTGAAAACATGCAGAGATGCGAATTCGGATGTCCACACATGCAAAAATGCACATCTACACACACATTACGGAAGACTTCGGGGAAAACCGTGAATCCTTTTACTGCACCTTTTGTGGAGGTTTTAGCCCCCTTCTTCCAAATATCGTGAATCTCATTCAGATCATGTTGGGACACATTGTATTCTCTGCAAATTCCATGTGGAGTATTTTCATCATCTGGACAAAAGCTTTTCTGTTTAAGAGTGGAGTGTGTCTTATTTTAAGCAGGGAGGGAAATAAAGTTCCGTTACTAGAAATCAGAAAAACAAAACAAAACAAAAACACCCAGCGTTCAGAAAGCTTACTTTTTGGACTAAAACTACCCCTAAGAATCCCCCAGCTGTGGCTGCGCTAGCTGGGGAGTCAGGGAGTTGTAGTCCAAAAATAAGCTTTCCCAACACTCTTCTGGACAGTGTGTGGGCTTAATAAATAAACTCCTCGGAAAGAAGTCTCATCAGAAAGGATGACATTTTCTCCATCAGCCACTAGTTGGCGCTTAAACCACATTCTTCAAGGCTGCTGCTGGTTCTTAAAGCGGCTTGCTGCAAGAACAACCCCTTGGGCATTCAAATCAAAACCTCACTGGCAGTGGAGGTTTGCAGAACCCACAGCTAGCTTACCTCCCACTAAGTATAGAGTGAAAAAGCATTAGGCTGACATCCGTGCTGCCCTCCCTGCTTCTCTCCCTGCTTACAATCCGCCCCCCCTTCACCCGCCGGAGTTTCCAAAGTTACAGAGAAGACTACTGTGTCTGAAATTTCCAGATCAGAGTTAGCGGAGCACACTGGCTAAATGCCTGAGCTGTAAATCGAAACGGCCCCAATTCGAATCACATCACCTCCATAAACTCACTAGGTGGCCTCAGCCTGCTGTCTGTAACCCTCGGATCACAATACTGACCCAGCCGATTTGCAGGGTTGTTGCAGAGCTGGGAAGTGGGAATGTGTGGCCCTCCGGATACTTTTGATCTGCAGCTCACATGATCCTTCACCATTGACAATGCTGGCTAGGGCTGCATTGACAATGCTGGCTAGGGCTACAATATTGGAGTTGTAATCCAATATTAGGACGCAATATTACTCAGTTCCTAGCATAAAGGTTGTGTGGCACCTGGTATTGGTTGGTGGTCTCTCATCCAAGTACTAACCAGGTCTACACCCTGCTCAGCTTCCAAGATCAGATGGGATCTGGTGCCTTTAGATCAGCCTTTCTCAACCTTTTTATCCTTGAGGAACCCTTGAAATAATTTTCAGGTCTCAGGGAACCCCTGTGTAAACATTAGTCTCTATACTGCTATTGCTTCCCCTCACCACAGTCACAATCTATGGAGGAACTCCTAGCAACCTCTTGGGGAACCCTAGGGTTCCAGAGAACCCTGGCTAAGAAACACTGCTTTAGGGTATTTAGGTCGAAGAAATAAGTTTGAATTGCTTTCATCACCTGCGGCCTTACTAAGGCTGGAGTCACCCCTCCCTCCAAAAGTGTCTAAACTGATGTAGTTTAGCCTAGTGCCACCATTCTTCATCACTTTAAAGCAGGATCCCATGACTTGGCACAAACACCACAGCTGCTAATACACTGCAGAAATAATGCAGTTTGACACTGCTTTAACTACCATGCCATGGCTCAATGATATGGAATGCTGGGATTTGTAGTTTTGTGAGCTATCTAGCCTTCTCTGTCAGAGCGCTCTGGTGCCACAACAAACTACAAATCCCAGGATTCCATAGGATGGAGCTATGGCAGTTAAAGTGGTGTCAAACTCCATTATTTCTGCGGTGTGTCAGCAGCCCATGTCTCACAGCCAACAATACTTGTTGGGGAATTATTTGAGTTGCAATCCAACATAATGGAGGGTACCAGAGCAGGATGTCTCTTCTAAAATGCTAGAGAAATGCTGATGAGAAATTTTGTAAATTCTAGAATTGGCTACAGCACTTTAAAAAGGCTGAAATCTCCTACCCTTCAATTAATTAAAGGAATAAAAAATGGCAGTTTTTTCCAGTTAACCTTCTCTCCCCAACATAATTAATCTTTTATTCTGCACAACTGGGACCCACTGCATTCCTGCAAAATTGTCAGTTGGAGGTTGCCAGTAGAAGATGTCAGAATACCCAGTTTGTTTAAGGAACTGGCACTCCAGTTTGGAAAACACATACACTGATGGGAAAGCAGCCCCACCGATTTCAATAGCCCACAATATTCCTAAAATAATCTGGACTGTGGTTAAAAGGCAATCCAAAAAAAGAGAAGGAAAGAAGAAAGATCTCATCTTTCCCTGCAGGCTCCTGTTTCTTGTTTAAGGCTGTAAATCTAAACATATTTAAACGCTTAATAGTGGAGTACAAACCCAAACACACTGGACAGATTGAATTGGAAATCGGAATTGGATGGGCTGTATCTAGAGCGCCACTTCAGAGGAAAACACAGTTACAGTTTGGAAGAAATGGCTGCCAAATCCCGTCTGTTTTTGAATGAATAGAGCTCAGCTTAATTGGTCTTGGATTCGAAGTATATCTGGCTACAATCTCCTAATTGTTTCATTCAAGGGAATGAGGACATTCCTTTCATTAGCCAATTGGGCTTGTTAATACACAGGACTATTTGACTTCCTTCATTGCCTTTCCTTGCCAGTTCACACCATGATTCTTAAGGGCAGATTAGGAATAATTTTGGAGGCTCTGAGCAGCAGGGAGACCATTTTACTTGGCATCAGAGGGTATAACTGTGAGGGCTAAGCCCATCCCCAAGACTGAAGCTCCTGTCCCTTTGAGAATCACCCCATCTTCCTAGAGTGGGATGGGGGAAATGGGCTGGGCAAAACTGGGGGTCCCCAGGCTTCCCTAGAGCAATTTTTGGGGATCCTTTCTTTCTTTGACCACAAATGCTTCCAAAGCCCCTACTCCCATATGTGTGGGACAATTTTGCCACATTTTGACACTCCCCCAGGCTGTTTTAGTTCCAGAAGAGTCCTTTTCCCCAACAGGAAGTGATCCAGAAGTTGATTTCCTGTTGGGGAGGGGGAGTCCTGAGATGCTCAAAATGTGTAAAAATGGCTCCTTCACACCCCATGGGAGGCTTGGGGGAATAATAAAAAAATACTAGGGGAGTGCAGTGGAGGGTACACAGCCTTCCATGTTCTATTGGCAGCCCCCAAACTCTTGCCTGCTCCATCCTGCCCTAGAGCTACCATTAGCCACTGAGAAGAAAGACATTTTCCCCTGTGCACCTAATAGCTACCTCAATGGTCAAGCAATGAAAGGAGACAGCTTACATTGGGAATTGATGTGCAAGAATGGATCACCCCCACCCCACCCCTCGAATCTCTTTCCTAGTTGCTTCTTTCAGTCATTGCTTGAGCTTGGCACGGTTACTTTTTTTTTTTTGGACTACACTTCCCAGAATCTCCTCAGCAAACATGGCCTGTAGTACAAAAAAAGTCCCCAAAGTCCAGTGGTGCTTAAAAGTAACAATTCCAACCACCCTTACTGGGACATTTGAACATCCTGGGTACTGCTAGAACGATGAGCCTGACTACTACTAGTCTAAAGAAATTGTGCAGCCCTTCCATCTTACCCTACTTATCTAGTTTACTAAAAGAAAAGTAAAAGGAGGTGGAAGCATTAGGAAAGCTTGAGGGATACTCTGTAAAATTCTGTGAATGTGGTGGGGTGATTGCGCAAGAAGAGTTTTATCTGGAAGTTCCCCATGTCTCATTTGTGTGAATGGTCCTGACAGATGCTGCATCCACACTGCAGAAATAATCCAGTTTGACACCGCTTTAACTGCCATGGGTCAATGTTATGGAATCCTGGGATGTGTAGTTTGTTGTGGCACCAGAGCTCTCTGACAGAGAAGGCTAGTTATTTCACAAAACTACAGATTCCAAAATTCTACAGCATTGAGCCATGGCAGTTAAAGTGGTATCAAACTGGATTATTTCTGCAGTGCAGATGCAGCCAAATTCTTTAACTGCAAGGTCAACATACATCTAAAGTATGCTCCAAAGAAGTTACAGTATTTTCTTTGGTTATTTGGAAGGAATTGTATGGAGGCCTGATCCGGATTGGGCCCACTGCCTGTAGGAGAAATTTTTGCTCAGTTAGTGTCAATGGAGTCCTCCCCTCCTTTTTTAGCCCTTTTTTATGTGGCGTGAGGGCAATTTACTCCCTCACCCCCCAAAAAACCCAACTAGCCAACCAACCTGGCTGGAAAGGTAGCTTAACCATCTCCTTCTCATGTACCGTAAGTCCACTTTGGCCTAAGCCCAAGCATATGTCCAAGTGAAGCAGAAAAAATGTTATATGCTACGTATTTAATGTATTGTGTAGTTCTGAAAGTGACTTACATGGGTCTCTACCCTCCCCCTCATTGCTTTTAAGCTGAGACAGACTCTGAAATGGATGGGACACTTCCAGATGAATTTGTTTAGGATGGACATCTAATTGGCTTAAACTCAGTTTAACTGGGCTGCAAACACAGGGTTTTTTTTTTGGGGGGGGGAGAATATATTTTAAATATCCCAGAATCCCCAGACAACATGGAAACTGGGAGTTGTCCTCGTAAAAGGTAACCTTTCTGAGTTCTGCTTGCAAACCTGTTTCACACACCTACAGCCAACCAGAGGGGTGGGAATCATGCCTCTAAATGTTGCTGTACTACAACTCCCAGTATACCTCACCAGTGGCTATGCTGACCATGGCTGCTGGGAGATGTAGTCCAATAATGTCTGGAGGGCCACATGACCCTCCTCCCATGCAGATGTAACTGTACTCCCGAAGCTTTACTTCTGTGCTACAAGAGGGAAGCAACCACTGGTGCTAATGAGATTTGATCAGGAGAAGTTAAACCCCTTTCTGTGTCTCATAGAGCCAATCTTACCCATCCTTCATTGGTGTTTGAAGCCCTTGTCCCTCCAGGTGTTTTGGACTAGCAATAGCAATAGCACTTACATTTCTATACCGCTTTATAGTGCAAAGCACTCTCTAAGCGGTTTACAATGTGTTAGCTAGTTGCCCCCAACAAGCCGGGTACTCATTTTACCAACCTACTGAAGGATGGAAGGCTAAGTCAACCAAGAGCTCTGCAGGATTGAACTCACAATGTTGTGGCTGCAGTATGGGCATTTAACCACTGCACCACCAGGACTACAACTCACAGAGTCCCTCACTACTGGCCATGCTCATTAGGAGTTTCTGGGAACTGAAGCCCAAAATATCTGGAGGGCCAAAGTTTCCCCACCTCTGCCCTATATAGTGTCTACTTATTTTTTTAAAAAAACTGTTATATTGCATACAATTAACAAGTGGCAAGTGCTGGACCAAATGGCAGGGGAGGCTCACCCCAAAATGATGGCAGAGTCATCACCCCCTACTGAGCCTATAAGCCACTCATGCAATTAATGTTGGTCCTTGTTTGGCTCTTATGAATTTTTTTTTTTTTTTAGGCTGGATTGCGCCCATTGTGCATTAACTTTGTTGTCAATTCTCAGACGGCCCTTGATGCAGGTGGGGTGGGTGGTTTCTGGTCTCTAAAGGCAGGATATAAATTCTCAAAATAAATGTCTGCATTTAGGTAATAAAATACTTCAACGTTTGCAAACAATGCACCCTGAAGTTAGGCCCGGAAGGCAACTAACCAACCATTGTAATTTATGACCTCTTTCAATCTGTAGAAGACAAAGTGTTTCTAATTCAAATCTCACTTCAGTCCAAGAGCCCAACACACACACACACACACACACACACACACAAAATCACCCTCCAAGCTGCAGGTAGGGGGCCCTATTGAATTCAGGAAAAGCAACCCTTATATGCTCGGTGAAATGGACTTAAGACTGGACTGGGGAGCCAGCTAGATTTCCAATCCCAAATTCATTTTGCAATACACCTCTAAGTTCTCTCTGTATTCAAAAGTTGAGTTTTACAAAGGGAAGGTCTCCATGCTCCTTTAACTCTCAGGCAATTTCCGAAAGTGTTGCAGAGCGGTCAGCTTGTCCAGGATTCAGTACAGACAGATTAGGCACTTGATTATGATAAATAAGAGTCATTAAAAATAAACAAAATGTGTGTGTGCTTTGCTGGATTTGAAAAAGTGTGTGTGCGTTTTGATAGACTGGAAAAAAAGTAGAGGGAAGTTTTTCCTTCCCTCTACTAATGTTAAAAAAATAAAATAAAATTTAAGAAGAGATTTTATCTCCCTCACTGCATTGTTAAACTCTTTTTTGCGGTATTTTGATATTTATGCATCTGGTGTTTCACAAGGTTGTTACCTGAGGAATCAAAGACTTCAAGTGGGAACTGCAACCAATTGTTGCAGCATGGAATGTTCTGTCATGACATTGGGACATACAGTAGATTTATCTTGTAAAGAGATGAGAAGTTGCAAACAAGCTGCAAAGCTAGCTGGGTAAATGTATCAATATTGACTGAGCCCAGGAACTGAGCTGGTGCAGAGCTGACTAGGAGAGGTGCTAGGAGAGGTGCTAGGAGCTGGGCTGGTTGAGCTAAAAAGCAGTTCTACTTTGGATTTCACAATGTGAAGAAGTCCTGTTTTGGATCTCACTGTGTCTTGTTTAGGATATCACAGTGGGAAGATGTTTTTCTTTTGAATCCTGCATATAACTGTAAATATATTCTTTATTACGCCCAAGTAAAGAGAAGCTGTTTATTTTAAACACAAACCCTGTGTATGTGCCTTTATTCTGATGCCTGAAGGAACAACACTCTGCTGTCTATTTTATGCTGCCTGGACCTGTTTAGATTCCCAGTGCGTGCCAACACCTGACATGTTCCTGTGAATTGTATATAAATCAATAAGCTGCATATCTAACAAAGATTAATTTTGTCTGCAATTTCTACTTTGAGACTGGATCTCATGTTGCAGACCTCTAATGCTGGCTACAACATCTGGAATAATTTTTGGACTCTTTATTTCTTTTTGCAGTTTCTCTTTCCTCTACCTTTTTTTTTTGTGGGGGGGGGGTATTGTACCACCTGGGCCAATGAAGATTTCTGGAAAACGCACAGTTTGCACATTTCTGTGGCATTTTGGTTGGTGTTAATGCAAGTATCTGGTTCATTGATTATATGTGTTCCTTTGACTCCAAAAGCTAAAGCTGGGCATCTATTTGGACACAAAATTGTTACTTAAAATGCCTTGGTGGTGATGGTTATTTTCCCCACTTTGTTTACATATGTATACAGCACACATGGTTGGTGCTGGGATTTTAGCAGAGTTTATTTGGATTATAAATCCCAGAATCCTCCAACCAATGTGCTTTAAACAGTGAAGTCAGGGGGACATTAAAATGAAGAAAAGTACTGGAAGTGACCACTGTATTTTTAAACAATCATTGTGTCCATTTATTCTTTTGCATGGAGACTGACCTCTTTGCCCTCTCTAGTATGTAGAAGGCATTACTGACATCATGTTGTAATCATGTAATCATGTTGACATCATGTATCATGTAAGATGAAAAAAATTATAAGATGAGAAACAAATCCCTGAAGTTGTGGGTTATGTCCTGTAACAGCATAGCCAGAGCAGCTGTGATGACAGAAGAGGCATTTTGACTGGTTGTGGGGCCAGGTCAAGATATTTAGCTGTCTGAGGCAAAGGACAAGATGGTGTCTGATCCTACAGAAAGAAATGACTGAAACTGCCATAGTCTCATGCTTTTAACTGTAGTAATTGTAGAGCAGGTTTAGTGGATGCAGGACAGGCTGCATAGCACACATATAGCTCTGTCCTCTAACGCTTTAACAGTGATCTGCCTATCACCACCTGCAAGTGTGCCACCTGAGGTGGCTGTCTCATTCTGCCAAATGGTAGAGCCAGCTCCAACTCCAGTCATAGTCAAGGAAAGATAGCACTTTAAACATCCTACAACATCCTCTGTTTCCCTGTGTCCCTTACTCAATATTTTGTGTGGGATGCCAGTAAACATTAACATTTTATTAGAAAACAATTTAGAAAAGGCTGACAAACTGCATTAACCTAGAAAGATGTCCCAGATCATTCAGTGTGTCAGGAAGGAGTGCAGCTTACAGAAGGTGCGATGGTAGAGCATGAGCTTTGCATGTAGATGTTTCAGTCCCTGGCCTTACAAGTAGGTGTAGGAAGAAAATGCTGCCTGAAGACCTGTAGGGCTGCTTCCATTCACAGTAGATGAGGGATAGGGAGAAGGCAGATCAGAAGCTACTAGTAGCAGTGGCAGGTCATGGCTCCAGTGTCTGGGGGTGGAAAATCCACCAAATGAGTTCACCACCTTGGATATCTCCTTTGAAGTTCAGACTAAAACCTGGAGCAGATCTATCACCTCTCTGACACTGAAGTCACCAGCTGCCACTACTAGCAATAAAGACCCAGCAGAGCTTGGAACCAATGCACTTTAAAAAATAATTTTAAAGTCAAAATTCATCATAATTTTATAAACTATTGTACAAAACCATTATTTTAATGTTGATAACACTAGTGGTTTGGTTATTGCTTCATGTTATCTGGATTTGGGGGGAGGGGTACTTTGGAGGTAACTTTGGGGGATCTGGCCATTTTTTTGCCATCTTCATCAATTTTATTTGTTTTTTTTAATATTTGAATTAAAAATAACTTTAAAAAATATATTTATTTTAACATTTTCACACAAAACATATTTCCAACATTGCTACATTTCTACCAAAAAGAAGAAATAAAGGATTCTTCTCTTATATTCTAATCGTTTGTGTCAATGTTGTATCTGTCTATTCTCATCTATTCATACAGCTTTCTTCCATTCCTTCCCCCATCTCCCCTCATCAGCCTCCCCTGTTATGCTCCTCCCTCTGGGATTATTAATTTAGTTTTATATTCCCCACTTTGGATGTCCTTCGTCATCACTTAAGCTCTTTACATATCTCCTATCTTCCTTTTACTTTCTCTACATCCATCTCGCCCTTCCGACTTTTCTTTAATACTCATCTCCCTCAGTTGCTGTTCACTCTAGTTCCATAGTTCAGTAATCATTAATCACTATTATTTTATTTGCTTTGCCAGTAATTTACAATTGCTGCCCATTCTTCTTCCACTTGATCTACACGTCTTCCATTTATTATATGAGTCAATATGTCATTACCTTCACATTTGCGAGGGTTAGGTTCAGAAGACCCCCGCGAATGTGAAAAATCCGCGAATAATAACAGCCCATCCCCCTGACCTCCCGAAAGCGGTGAGGGGGCCTCTGGAGGCCCCGTCACTGCTTTTCCCCTCCACGGCCTCCCAAAAGTGGCGAGGGGGCCACATCGTGCTTTCTCCCCATCTTCCCGGCCTCCCAAAAGTGGTGAGGGGATCCCCGGAGGCCCCCTCGCCACTTCCCCCCGCCTGGCCTCCCAAAGTGGTAAAGGGGCCTTGGAAGGCTTTCTTGCCATTTCTCCCCCCCCCCCGCCCAGCCTCCCGAAGTGGCGAGGGGGCCTTCTCTCCCCCCCCCCCAGAAATTTGCCACTTTTGGGAATGCTAAAGCCATGAATGTGGAGGGGCAACTGTATCTTTCATATCCAGCAGTTTATTTATCCATTCTTCTGTTAATGGTGCCTCTGTATTTTTCCATTTAGAAGCTATCTTAATTCTAGCTGTTGTAACTGCATATAATAGAATTCAGCTATATTTCTTTTCTTCTTCCTTCTTGACTGATGTCATATTATTCAACAAGTAAATTTTTGGATCCATTGGGTAGTCTATTTTAAGAATTTTCTTAATTGTTTTGTGCACCTTTCCCCAAAAATACCTTACAATGGGGCAATTCCACCACATGTGGAATAGTGACCCCACCTCTTTTGCACACCTCCAACATTTCTTTTCTTTTAGTTTATATATTTTACTTAGTTTAAGTGGGATGAGATACCACCTATGAACAACTTTAAAGTAAATTGCTTTTAATTCTTGTGAGGCTGAGAAAGTATTAGTCTTCCTCCATGCTATTTCCCATTCTTCTAGATCTATACTTTCTCCTATATCGTTTGCCCATCTGATCATGGTGTCCTTAACCTCCTCTGTTTCCAATTCTCTCGAAAGAATAAGTTTATAAATTTTTGCTATTTTCTTTTCATTGAGTCCCAGATTATTGTATCCAATTCATTTTTTAAAAAATTCAAAACCATATTTCTTCCCATCTTCTTTGTATTTATAGTTGTATTTAGCATTTAGTTGGAGGTATGTAAACCAATATGTTTTAATTCCATTTTCTTCCAACTCCTCTCTCGATCTTAATATCTGGTTATTCTCCTCATTCAGTTTTAGTATATCCTCATATCTTATCCAATTACCTTCTGCTTTCCATCTCCCCAGGAAAACTTCCTGGAGAGATATCCATGTAGCCATTTGTATATAGGATTTTTGTTTTAATTGCAGCCAGATTCGTAATAAAGCTTTTCTAATGTAGTGCTGTTCGAAATCTTTATTCACCTTAGCCTTATCGTGTCACATAAAAGCGAGCATGCTGAATCTAATATTTATGCCTTCAAATTTAATAACTAGTCATTTCTTAATTTCATCCATTCTTGAATCCATATCAGGTCTCAAGCCTTGTAATAAATTTGTATATTTGGTAAAGCTGTGCCTCCTTTACATTTTTGATCTGTCAAAGTGGCCCATTTTATTCTAGCCTTTCTTCCTTTCCATATAAAGTTTCTTAAGTCTCTGTTCCACTCTGTGAATGTTTTTTCTGAGGTAAGAATAGGTAGATTTTGAAAGAGGAATAGCAGCTTCAGTAACACATTTATTTTTATTGTCTCTATTCTTCCTAATAGACAAATATTCATTCTCCCCCACTTTGCCAGGTCTCCGTTTATTGTTTTCCAGAATTAAAAATAACTTTAAGTTTAAATTAAATCAACATTTCAATTTTGAAAACAAAACATCACTAACTATTAATGTAATAAATTAATTTGTAATGGCCACTAAAATGATTGGCATTAATGAATTAATTTTTGAATTAAAATTAAAGCTTTAACACAAATATTTTCACACTCTGATCTCTAGGTGTTTTGAAGTATATTAACAAAGATTCTGAATCCCAATCATTTAACTATTCTCTCTCTCTCTGACTTTTCTTTGCAAATGATGATTCAGGAAGGACTCATCTCGTGCTTTCTGCAAGCGCGTTGATAACTGAAAAGTCCAATCTGAGATAGGGCACGTTTCTAGGATGGAGGACCATCGCCTCCCAAAAATAGTACTCTATGGTGAACTCATCACAGGTCAGCGTAAGAGGGGTGCTCCAAAAAAGCGATACAAGGACTCCCTGAAACAACATCTCAGGCTCAGCCAAATTGATCACCAATTTGGTCTGCCCTGGCCTCACATGGGGAGGCAAGGAGGCGCACTATCCACAATGCTGCAGCCTTATTTGAGAACTCATGCCGAACAAGTCTTGAAGAGAAACGACAATGCAGAAAGAATCACAACCCGGAAACATCACCCAAGGAGACCTTCTGCTGCGCTTGTTGCAACCGGACATTTAATTATTATACTGCTGAAATTTAAGGGTGGATTATTGTGTGGAAGGGAAATATATGCTTACTTCTTTTCTGGTATAATAATTCATGTGCTTAGAATTATTTAATTTAGAGTCATCTGTACCAGTTTCCTGTTGGTGAATCTTGGCTCTTGTCTAGAAATACAAAATAAATCCTGCCATACTGACCTCTGTCCACTCCTGCCGTAGGTGGACCAATGGTCTGATGTGACATAAGGCAGCTTCCTGGAGATTTGCTGGCATTTTCAAGCAGAGGGTGCTAGCTAAGGGGTAGACCACATGCTTTGCACACAGTCTAGTCCCCAGCATCTCCATAAAAGGTCTGAAAAACGCTGTTGTCTGAATCAAGCGTTTGATTTTACACAGGGCAACTTCTGTTCCTAAAGTGTAAAAATAGCTAATCACTGCGATGATGTTTATCATATTGTGTGTTTCTTTCCTCACACTCATCTGTATATACCATTTCCAGATCTCAGAGCAGGGCCCTTCTTCTAAGAGGGACAGGGAGTAATCTCAGGGAGAAAGCTTCGCTTTGAAATATATATTTGCTTGCCTGCCTGTCCAGCTACTGTTGATTTTTTTCTGCTCAAAGCAGAAATCAGAAAATGATAATTTCCATGTGTTATTAAAAGCAGTGTTTGGAAACACAGAGCTGGAGAAAATGTGTAATTGTGTATATTGGTGTGTGCATGCATGTGCATGTATGCATTTCTATTCCTGTTCAATACAGAGCTTGGAAAACAGAAGAGAAAGATTTTCTCATTTGTGTTATACAGTACTTTGTGTTTATTATTTGAATGGACATGTTCTGACAGCTGTGGTTGATGTCTCATGTTTAATGGCATCCCCAGTGCCTGCCCTTTGTGTGTAACCAGGGGATGACCCGAGGTTCCTGCTTTTGGAATGCTTCTGACCTGGCAACCTTATCTGCATATGACATGATGTGCACTAGTGGGGGGACATTTTTAATGTGTTATTTCTGTACAGTTTTCTTGTATTAGTGTAAAAAAGCTGAAGAAGAAGCATAGACTCAGAATCTTAGAGATGGAAGGGGTCACAAAGGCTATCTAGTCCAACTCCTGCTATCAGGAATACACAACTACAGCTCCTCAAAAAAAAAAAAGATGCTCCTCCATTCCTCAAAACAAACAAACAAAACAAAAAACAAAAAACAAAAAACAAACACTCTAAAAATGCTTCTCCAAACAAAGATAGAGAGTCCCCCCTCGAGAGTACCCTCCCCCCAATTCCACTGTTGAATGGTTCTTACAGTAAAGAAGTTCTTCCTTATGTTTAGATTCAAACTCACCCCCACCCCCAGTATGGACCTACCACAGATATGCAAAACCACATATAATAGGGAATTGCCATATTATACCATAGAATTGTACTGGAAGATCTAGAAAATGCATAGAGAGGATGCCTCTCTAGCAATCTGCCATGAATCTATGGTCAATATCTGGTGGAAGTTGACCATAGAGTTGTGCTAGAGGACCTCCCAATTCCTAGAGAGACTACCTCCAGCATGACTCTATGGTCCTCTAGATGCCTAGAGAGACCCCCCCCCCGACTAGTACCGATCCTGCATAAACAGGGTGGGGGGCAGCAACCTGTAATTTGAATCCATTGGTTCAGTGTTTTTGTCTCTGGAGCAGCAGAAACAAAGCTTGCTACATCTACTAGATGACACCCCTTCCAGTATTCAAGGATAACTGATATCACCTCGCAGTTTTCTCTTCCTCAAGCTAATCATGCCCTGACTAAAGCAAAATAGAGTGGTGGTGCTACTACAACTGCACTTACTTACAAGTTACAGTTGCCATTGCTTTCTGAAAACAGGAGGCAACAACTATTATTGATATAATGACAAGCTCGCCTATACTTCCTCCAACACTCCCAGCAAAAGGCACACACATAAATTAATGTTTGGCAGAGTTTGTTCTAAGTTTTTCTTGCAACTGCACAAGAACCCAAAGTGCTGGCACCAAGGGGATGTTTTCCTTGTTCTGTTCAGCACTACATGTTAATAACTTAGTAGGAACAGAAATTTACAAAGACAACCTCACTGAGACATTGACTGAAAATCCATTGGCACTGTCCCTGAGGTGTGTGACACTGTGGGCCAAACCAGAATTGACAGAATGTATGTAATGGTGAAAGTCATTACACATTCTGGTGGTGAAAGCAGGACTTTCTAGGTGCCAGGGAACCCTGAAGCTATGGTGCAACAAGGATGCCTACAGCAAAGCAGCTGGTTCCAAAGGGACTGCTGATCTTCATGCAGTCTCCTGTTGGTCCCCAAAATACACTATTAATATAAGGTTATGAAGACAGAAGGGTAACAGCAGTATTTTAATTTTCTATAATTTTTAAATTGTTTCCTCTTCTATTTGTTTCAAGTGATCACCTTATTCCTTGTTAAGGCCTGTATTGCCAACTGCACAAAAATCTATTTCCCAGGGTACATATTCTTTTCCTGTTGTACAAAATGTGTCCAGCTACACATTAGAATAATGTCTGGTGCAGTCAGCAAATTTGCTTCGTTTATTTCATACCTTGATTTGTTTCATAGCTAATAATTTAAAAACCAATCCTTTAAAAATCCACATAAACATCCCTTGGATTGAGTAAAGCTGTTGGTCCATCTCAAAGCTTAGGATAGTTACAATTTGAACTACAAATCCCAGTGTTCCCTAGTGTGTATGTCCAGCTATAGTCCCCCCCCCAAAAAAAAAGTTTTCTAAGCTTTGATTCTTCTATAGGCCAATCAAATATTGTCCACTCTGACTAATAGTAGCCGTCCAGGGTCTTTTCTAGCTTAACCACTTAAGATAATAGAAATAAATATTTCAGATGGAGAATTGGATCTAGTTTTTTTTCTATGACTCAGCTACAGTAAAGCCTTAAAAAGTCACTTTTTGGGACTATTTCCCAGAATCTCACAGGCAATACGACCAATAGCCATGATAGTGGGGGATAGCTTCTGGAAATTCTAATCCAAAAATGTAACTTCTCCAGGCTTTCACCTATAGTCTTTCCCCATTTTGGCAATCCAATTGTCAATAATTACTAACACCAGGCTTTCTCAATCTGATGCCCTCCAGATATGTTGGACTAAAATTCCCATCACCTCTAACCAGCTTGGGATAATGGGATTCGTAGCCCAACATAGGCAGAAAGTGCCCTGTTCGTAAAGTTCCTCCAAACACTAAACCACACTTGATCAAGGCGAGCCCAAACATTTTGGAGAATGTGTGGTGCAGAAAATTGTGCATCTGTTTGGCTGCCAAGTGCCATTGGTCATTTCTCACCTCTTCCCACCAAAGTTGTTCCCCTCACTTTTGTACAATCTGCCCCCCCTTTCCTGATACTCACTTCCACCCAACACAAAGGCCTGACTGTTCTTTGAATATTTATGACTCGTTTTTTTATCTCATGCCATGCATACAAAACATACTTGATCCCTTTCCGAAGAGGGTTCCCCCCCCCAAGTGCAAAGTCTTAAAAAACATGTGGTTTTTATTGGAGGCAGGAATGAATAACAGCATTCCTTGAATTGCCACATCAAACGGAACAGTAATACTCATCCCCATCAGGGCAAAAGCTGCCTTGTTTCTGATTTGCAATCAAATTCTGAGATTAATTATGAAGCACAAGATGAGGGAAAGAGACAAGATAGATGGGGTTTTGTGTTTTTTTAAAAAGGAGAATGGGTAGATGACTTTTACTTGCTTCCTGCCTTTTCTCCAAGGGACTCATGATGGCATGCATGGGTCTCTTCTTACCTTCATTTAATCTCACGACAAGCCTGCAAGGTAGATTAGCTTGAGATGTAGTGACTGCTTAACCCAAAGTCACTCAACGAGCTTCATGGTCAAGCATGGATTCAAACTAGGCTCTCCCAGGACTATGGACATTATCACACAAGGCTGTAATCATGCAATTACAATGGAATGATAGCACGAATAGGCTCCCATTATTGCACAACGCTGTTGTCTTCCTGTGCTCAGTCCATGCTCTGCCCATTCATGAGGTGCCACTTTTAATTAATGGGCAAAAGCCACCATCAATAGCCCTCAATAGCTCTTTTTGCAGTACTGATGGGTGTGCAAAGTCATATCTTGCTGTAATCGTGCGATTATAGCCTGAATGGGCAGTCCTTCCCCTCCTTTCCCAATGAGAAGGCATACTTCAACTTCTGGGGGAAGAACATGAAGAGGACCAACAGGACGTTGTTTTAATGAACTGTTGCCTTTGCTTGATATGTTTTGATGTTGTTTAAGGACTTTTTTGGATGAAGAAAAATAATGCAAGCAGCCTCTCCAGCTTGCGAGGCTGCTGCGCTGCAAAGCGCACCTTTTGTATGATGTTCGCCCCTGCCGGTAGTGTTGCAGTACCGCAGGGAGAGCTGAGCGTCATATTTCATTGATTTTTTACTCATGAAAGTTGATTGTGAGTAAAAATCAATGAAATATGACGCTCAGCTCTCCCTGTGGTACCGCAACAGTACCGGCAGGGGCGAGCGTCATACGAAAGGGGCGCTTTGCAGCGCAGCAGCCTCGCAAGCTGGAGAGGCTGCTTGTGTTATTTTTCTTCGTCCAAAAAAGTCTGAAGTGTTTATTTATGAAGTTCTTTCATTATGTATTTGTTTTTGGTGTGTTTAAGCAAAGTCACGTCTTCTCACGAGAACAGCTAAAATCTCGCCCTTGCAAAATCCAGGAAGTAAGTGGAATTTTTTCTTAAAGGGACATGTGCCGGGCAGCAGGAAGCATTAATACTCTCTCATTAGAAGGCAATCCCGTTTTTAAACTGCTAATGGTGGTCATATGATAACTACTGTAATAATGTCACTATGTTTCTGCTTTCCTCAGTAGTGGAATTATAGCATTTTTAGACACTACTCTGATAAAGTCCTATGACAGCACTCAGGAAATTTTCAGATGGGGGGGGGAACCCCACAGAGGTCAGGAGAGAAATGGGGCTGTTCCGCTTCCAGCACTCCGTTTCACATGCCCCCGTCCTTCTCCCAACCTCCATTTGTTCTCCCGACCTCCATTTGTTCTCCCTCCATCCTGCTTTCATTTTCCTTCCACTATTTTTTACTAACGTAAGTTTCCGTTAGTAAAGAATAGCGGAAAATAGCAGAAGGAAAATGAAAGCAGGACGGAGGGTAAACAAATACGAGAAGGACGGGGGCATGTGAAACGGACTGCTGGTAGTGGAATAGCCTCGTTTCTCTCCCGACCTCCTCCATCTGAAAATCTCCTTTGTCTCTGAGTTGGAAACCTCCAGCTTATACATCACTGTGGACTAGACTCTAGACTCTTCCTGTTCCATGCTCACTGGTCCCTCTTTGCGTTATTAATCTTGTTTAGTCCCTTACAAACAAAAGCATCACTGGCTACTAGACTGTTCCTTGGCATGATTCAAGTGTTAGAAATGATCTCCCAGTTTCTATATGGAGATTATCAGATGTTTGAAAAATCCCCAAAGGAGCTCATGAGAATGACGTCACTGTATAAGGAACAGGCCCCACTATTGCACGACGTTGTCCTCCTCACATGCTTGCTCCGTCCTCCCTCTGCGCTGACGTGACAAAAAAGGTGCCACTTTTCAGTAGTGGAAACACCTTTTTCATCACATCAGCATGGAGGGAGGATGGAGCAAGCACACCAGGATGACAAGATGTATGATACCGGGACCCATTCCTGGTACAGTGGTGTTGTTCTCGCAAGCTCCTTTGGGCTTTTTTCAAGTGTTTGATGAGTCCTATGACTCAGTTCCAGAATATCTGGAAAAAAATTAATTCTCATATAGAAGCCTGCCTTACTGCCTGGGCCTTGAAATCTCCAGGAAGGCCCAGATTTCAGACCTGATACCTTTTGAGACCCATCAAGTAGAGATATGAGAGAGGCTTTCTTGGTGGCTACTCACAGGATCAAGACCTCTGTACCTAGGGAGGCTAGCCTAGTTGCCTCCCTGCTGTTTTTCTGCTGGCAGGCAAAGGCCTCTTAGTCACAGAGCTTTGACAAGTGGCCTTGCTTGCTGTAGGAGATTCTTTAATTGGATGGCTGGTATAATTATTTTTTGCTGGGATGTTTCTAAATCATGTTTTCATTTTTTTTGTAATGCTTTTACTGACCTGTATTTGTACCATATTTTATAAGCTGCCTTGAGTACCATTCATGCTTTGGTCAGATCAGAATACTGTGTCCAGTTCTGGGCACCATAATTCAAGAAGGATATTGACAAGCTGAAATGTTTCCAGAGGAGGGCAACCAAAATGGTAAAAGGTCTGGAAGCCATGCCCTGTGAGGAGCAGCTTAAGGAACTGGGTATGTTTAGCCTGGAGAAGAGAAGGCTAAGAAGTGCAGATGACACCAAATTGGGAGGAGTAGCTAATACCCTAGAGGACAGGATCAAAATTCAGAATGACCTGGATAGACTGGAGAGCTGGGCCAAAGCTAACAAAATGAAATTCAATACGGAGAAATGTAAAGTACTGCATTTAGGGCAGAAAAATGAAATGCATAAATATAGGATGGGAGAGACCTGGCTGAATGAGACTACGTGCGAAAGGCATCTAGGAGTCCTAGTAGACCACAAGTTGAACATGAGCCAACAGTGTGATGCGGCAGCTAAAAAGGCCAATGCGATTTTGGGCTGTATCAATAGAAGTATAGTGTCTAGATCAAGGGAAGTAATAGTGCCACTCTATTCTGCCTTGGTCAGACCTCACTTAGAATACTGTGTCCAGTTCTGGGCACCACAATTCAGAAAGGATATTGACAAATTGGAGCGTGTCCAGAGAAGGGCAACTAAAATGGTGAAAGGTCTGGAAACCATGCCTTATGAGGAGAGACTTAGGGAGCTGGGTATGTTTAGCCTGGAAAAAAGACGGTTAAGAGGCGATATGATAGCCCTGTTTAAGTATTTGGAGGGATGTCACGCTGAGGATGGAGCAGGCTTGTTTTCTGCTGCTCCAGAGACTGGAACACGGAGCAATGGATGCAAGCTCCAGGAACAGAGATTCCACCTCAACATGAGGAGGAACTTTTTGACAGTAAGAGCTGTTCGGCAGTGGAACACACTCCCTCGGAGCGTGGTGGGGTCTCCTTCCTTGGAGGTCTTTAAACAGAGGCCGGATGGCCATCTGTCGGGGATGCTTTGATCAAGAGTTCCTGCGTGGCAGGGAGTTGGACTGGATGGCCCTCGTGGTCTCTTCCAACTCTGCAATTCTATGATTCTATGATTCTATGATTCTATGATAAGTGGCATGACAGAGATGTTTAAATATTTGAAAGAACGTCTGTCATAAAGGAGTAAGTTTGTTTTTGGCTGCTCCAGAGACTAGGACACAGAGCAATGGACTCAAAACTACAAGAAAAGAGATTCTAAACCTAAACATTAGGAAGAATTTCCTGACAGTAAGAACTGTTCGACGGTGGAATATGCTGCCTCAGAAAAGAGGCTGGATGGCTATCTGTTGAGTGTGCTTTGATTACGTATTTCAGCATGGCAAGGGGTTGGACTGGATAGCCCTGTGGTTTCTTCCAACTCTGATTCCATGATTATATGACTACAGCTCCTATCACTTCCAGCCAGCCTGCTTGCCTAAGGTGACAATGGGAATTGTTGCCCTACACATCTGGAGGACTCCAGATTGTGGAAGGCTGTTCTACAGAGACAGCTATCCAGCAAACCAGAGGAAAATCAGAAAGGATGTCATACTTTGCTTTTGGGTTTAGGCCACTTGTCCCATCATAAAACCTTCTAACTTTCTACTTTTTTCCACTGAGACCTGTTGGAACCAAATATCATATTCTCTGTGTTACATACCCTCTAACATTTCACAGATGAAAACCAGGACACATGTTACCAAGCAAGTTTGGTTAAGATGGCAAAAGTTATTAATAAGGGGAAACAAATGAGCTGGGAGAGACTGCAGCAGTTTGCTTTTGCTGAACCTACTGGGAAGGGTAAGATTCTGTCCACTCCTCTCCTCTCCGCTGAGTTGAGTACAAACTACTCTTTCACTATGAACTCAAGTTTGTAAGATGAGGACAAAGGATGGCAGTGGGAGAAGGAGAGATAAACGGGGATATTTTTAAAACAATTGGAAAAGTGGGACAGCAGAGGAATAATTAGGATAGTCCCCACTAAATAGGGATAGTTCAAGGGCATGATGTTAATTTTTGTGTCTGCTCTCCATTCCTCTAGAACAGATCCGGGCCTTTTCTACACCAGCAAAAATAATCTGGCTGCAATTCAGAGTATTTTCATAGAATCATAGAATTGTAGAGTTGGAAGAGACCACAAGGGCCATCAAGTCCAACCCCATTCTGTCGCGCAGGAAATCATGATCAAAGCATCCCTGACAGATGGCCATCCAGCCTCTGTTTAAAGACCTCCAAGGAAGGAGACCCCACCACGCTCCGAGGGAGTGCATTCCACTGTCAAACAGCTCTTACTGTCAAAAAGTTCCTCCTAATGTTGAGGTGGAATTTCTGTTCCTGGAGCTTGCATCCATTGCTCCGTGTTCCAGTCTCTGGAGCAGCAGAAAACAAGCTTGCTCCATCCTCAACGTGACACCCCTTCAAATACTTAAACAGGGCTATCATATCGCCTCTTAACCGTCTTTTTTCCAGGCTAAACATACCCAGCTCCCTAAGTCTCTCCTCATGAGGCATCGTTTCCAGACCTTTCACCATTTTAGTCACCCTCCTCTGGACACGCTCCAATTTGTAAATATCCTTTTTGAATTGTGGTGCCCAGAACTGGACACAGTATTCTAGGTGAGGCCTGACCAAGGCAGAATAGAGTGGCACTATTACTTCCCTTGATCTAGACACTATACTTCTATTGATGCAGCTCAAAATCGCATTGGCTGCCCTGAATTCACCCCATGTGAGACACATCTTCTCATAATATATTGCATTAAAACTGAAATGATGTCCATACATTTCTTCTGCCCAAATTCAAATCAACACCACATTTTTCTCCTTCTCCTCAGGCCTTCTGCTGCCTTCCTGGGCAAGCACCACTCTAGCAGAGCCCTGCTGGTGAAGCTGCTTCCTCTGAGGTCAGAACAAGGGTCCCTGCCATGCGATCCATGAAGAGAAAGGGGTAGCCCTATCATCATTGATCTCATGGCTGGGCACCTCATTCTGGCCTCAGAAGAAGTGACTTTGCCAGCGGGGCTCTGCTGGGGAGGTGCTTGGGTGGGAAAGCAGCAGCAGCAACCCTGAGGAGAAAGAAATTTTTTATTTTTATTTTTCAATGTGGGTCAGCTCAGCTGGGGAGTGGGTGGTGGCCTTGGTGCTCAGCAAGTAGCACCAAATATTTTTTTAAAATGGCAACACTTGCCACACATGGATCTACCCTCCTTCTTCCCCAATGCAGATGGACACATGTAAAAAAGACTGGATTTTCCTGGAAACTGTGGAGCAAGAAGCAAATTTTTAAAAATTGCTTTAAAGACTAAAAGAAGTGCTTCCACTGCTAAAACGGCCCTATGTCATGTGTTCCTATAGAGCCAGAATCAAGCTGTGTATGGATTCCCTTCCCCCACTCTGGTTTAGATAAGGTCCTGGTCAAAACCATCACCACCACCACACATCCTGATATACATGACCCCTGCTTAGACACCTCCTCTTGAGAATTTAGGCACAGGAATTTGTGATGAATTTTTAATAGAAAGCTTCCTCTAGGTCACCCATTTTGTTTCCTTGGAGCTCAAGTGAATGAGTCTCTTGCTAAACTACAAGCTGAAGTCATCTTAGAAGGGAAAAAACAAATCACTCAAAGGGACTGCTGATCCCAGCAGCAGAATCTTTTTCACCATCAGTATAGTGGGACTAGTCATGTGCTTGTTGACTCTGTGATCCTTATTCTCAATTAACCTTTGGTCAGTGACACAGAGGTGGCCAGCAGGGGAAAAGATGCCATCATGCTAAGAGCCTTCAAAAGCTATATCTTTTCCACTCTGGTAGTCCTGCCTTGCTCCCACTAGATTTCTACACCCACCATATTGCAGGGATTTTTTTTCAGGGCCTGGTTTAGGCCACAGCTACATATTATGTGTGACAGAGAACCCAAGGGAAGAAGGAGCAAGCAGAAGCTATCCCCGAGGCATTCAGAAATGGAAAACTATAAGTGGGGTCTGCAACAAAATGTTTCAGTGTGAAATGATCCTGGTCAGGGATCTAGGAAACCAGTCAGGCCCTCTTTCCAGAGCGTGGGAAAATTTTTCTTTTGAAAAGACAGTACCCTGAAATCCCATCTGCATAGTCCAGGAGGGCCACAAATTCATCCCCAGGGCCTGAGGTTCCCAATCTCTGTGTTAAACTAACCTGCTGTCTCCAGGTGTCGAGGCACCAGTGATGAAGAAAACTTGTTAATATACTACTTTTCTCAGTGTGGAAGTGAGGGAGGGGTGCTAGCTTTTCCTTTGCCACAGACCGCTAAGCATCTTGGCCTGGCTCTGACTCTGATGTAAGACGATAAGCAAAGATTTCTGATGTAGATCATGAGCACCACTGCCATTAAGAATACTCATGGACTATATGTCTGGTTCAGTAAAGTAAGAAAGCTCCAAGTCTGAAATCTGAAACTTCAGGGTGAACCTGATAAAAGCCTTTGCATCAGACAAGCTGCCTTTGGTGGGATAAGTGTGAACCCACAGCAATGACTTGGAACAAGGAGTGATGAACCCTTAGGCCTGAAGCAATGCTGGGGGATATCCTAGAAACCACAGGCATGAAAGACAGTATTGACACTGCCTTCTCTTTTATAGAGCTCTGAGAACTTTACTTCAGTGTCCCATGAAAGAGGATTCTGTCAGTAAACTTGGAAAAAGTCCACCCATCTTCTTTGCTATGGGCAAGAGTCAAATATGGAATTCCAAAAGCTGCCAGATAATAATAGACACACTGGCGAGAATTCTGTTGGTGCAGTACACTAGTGCCTGCACATTTTCCAGGGTCACACATTGGTGGTAAAGAGATAAAATCCGCTGGCTTTGAGCAGCCTGTTCCTGCAGTACCTGGCTTCTTTCTCTGCTGCTATGCACACTTTCCTTTTACTACCTTTGTCCAGGTCAGCATAGTTACACTGGGGTAGGGCATCCATAGGATTCTGACTTAATCTCCCCCTCTGAGATCAGGGAAACTCCTTATTATTTCCATTCACAGTTTCAGACACATTTGTTTGCCCAAATGGTTCCCTGATATTTATTACTTTCAGTTAAAGACAGGGGAAGAGTTTCTTCAGTTCTCATTTTAATGCAAACTTACTGAATTTCACAGTTTTCAACTAATACGTGAACTGAAATGCAGTTATCTGTCATAATAATTCTCAATTTTGCCATGGATCATTTTTTCAGCAAAAAAATTCATAGAAAGTTTGTATATTAAGGATAAATATGGAAACATGTGCATATTAGTGAAAATATTTTTTAAAAATGCTTTACATTAGGAAAATTGATTGTAAAATGTAATCACAGGAAAAATATTGTATACAAATATTCCTGTATCAGGAGAAACGTGTACAAAAATGCAGACAAATTTTCAGGTGAACTTTGAAAAAATATTACTAAAGTTTGGAACAAACCAAGTTTAAGACTGGATAACACTAAAGTGAAAGATCAATTCATCCCTACAGTCTTGGTGAATGAGTAATTTTACTGTTTTATTCTTCATAGGCGTACCTTATTCTTTGTTGTTGTATGTGTTGTATTTAGTCTATGAATTGTTTTGGTATACTGGTCGCCCTCCCCCCACCCCCCCCATCCATGGAACCAATATCTGCTGTTTCATTTATCTGCAGCTGAAAAAAAATAATAGGGACACATACCATAGAGTCCTGTTGGAAAATGCCTAGAGAGGTATCCTCTCCAGGAATTGCTAGATCCTCCAACACAATTCTGTGGTATTTTTGTACCCTGGAAAAAAGACGGTTAAGAGGTGATATGATAGCCCTGTTTAAGTATTTGAAGGGGTGTCACACTGAGGATGGAGCAGGCTTGTTTTCTGCTGCTCCAGAGACTGGAACACGGAGCAATGGATGCAAGCTCCAGGAACAGAGATTCCACTTCAACATTAGGAGGAACTTTTTGATGGTAAGAGCTGTTCGGCAGTGGAACACACTCCCTCAGAGCGTGGTGGGGTCTCCTTCTTTGGAGGTCTTTAAACAGAGGCTGGATTGCCATCTGTCGGGGATGCTTTGATCAAGATTTCCTGCGTGGCAGGGGGTTGGACTGGATGGCCCTCGTGGTCTCTTCCAACTCTACAATTCTATGATTCTATGATTCTATGATTATCCATGGTTTCATTTATAAACAGTAAGTCAAGGAAAGTATCCCCTGGAATATGAGTGGGGGGCAACCTGTATAGAATGAAAAGCAATATACTCTTAGAAATAAAAAAATAAATTTCCAACTACCAAATGTCATTAAATTGACTGTTGTACAAGAATGAATGTGCATAGTACCATTTCATAGGAACAACAGTGCACATTCACAATGCACAACAACATTTCATGTCAGCTATCAAAAACTGTCAAATATGAATGATATGTCACATAGCTGTCAAATGCTGTCTAGTATTGGGTGGTGAATAATTTTCAACAAAATTGAAACAATTGCTATTGAGCTACAAATGTAACCAAACAATATCAATGGCATGTCAGCTGTCAAAGAACAACTGCAAGTGTCAAATACTAAATATTAATTATAAGTATATCAAACCAATTGTAAATGTTCAGCAAATATTCCCTTCTTAGAGAGGATGAATATTCAACATCAATATTGACAGAGGGGGGAAAATGGAGAGATTAAATTCTCTTTGGATCTTGTCTGTAGCAAGAATATACTGGCAACTGTTACTATACAGGAAGCGGTCCGGAAACAGGCATGTAACCACATGACAAACTGTTCAGATGTGAAAGTAGACACATGGACACCACATGTTTATCAGATCACATGGTCTTCATCCTGGGTTATTTGTGTGGTGAAGAAAATGAAGTACACTACTGAAGGGGAAATCTCCAGTGGCACACTTTGTGTGTGCTAATAATCATGAAGTTGCCGATTAAACAGCATTGTGCAGGAACTGAACCTGAATCACTGACTAGACAGTTTTGGAATGTGATGAAAATTATGGCTCTTTGTCTGGCTCTGTGTTCCACATACGTTTATTTTGTAGATTCTCTGCAGCCATCAAAGGGCTCCAGAAATGTTTCCCAACTATCACAGAAGTTACAAATCAAACCATAAAATCATAGGCAAATGCTGTTTATTAAGACTGCCCCGAAGCCATTTCCTTACAGTGTTCGGTGGATGGTGGCAGTGGGGGGGGGGCAGAGGGGGAAGGTATTTGGAATATGGAAGTACAACAGTTCTTTTTATATTGCTATTCTCTTGTTTGGCAAGAAACAATGACCTTATTTCAGATCTGCCACAACCAATTTATTCCTACGGGAAGCATATGAAGTTATGCTGAATGGTGTGGAAGTAGAAGAATCCTCATGATTCTGAGAGTCTTTTGCAATCATTTTCACTAATATAAACTTTCTAGTTCATGAAAATGGGTTGATGGCATTCTGGGGGTTTCAGGTGAACCAGGAAATGCCTCAAATCCCACTTTTCCAGACCAAGAGAAACAACAGATTATCACTCTGCCATAAGGGAGCCTCTTGTGTTTGAGCGACACTGAGCTATTGGAAATAAATCATAGAATCATAGAATCGTAGAATTGTAGAGTTGGATGTCATAGAACAGAATCATAGAGTTGGAAGAGACCACAAGGGCCATCCAGTCCCACCCCCTGCCATGCAGGAATACATAATCAAATCATTCCTCACAGATGGCCATCCAGCCTCTGTTTAAAAACCTCCAAAGAAGGAGAGTCTACCACACTACGAGGCAGTGTATTCAACTTCTGAACAGCTCTTACTGTCAGGAAGTTCTTCCTAATGTTTAGGTGGAATCTCTTTTTGTCCTGTAGCTTTAATCCATTGTTCTGTGATGTAGTCTCTGGAGCAGCAGAAAACAAGCCTGCCCCATCCTCAGTATGACCTCCCTTCAAATATTTAAACATGGCTATCATGTCACCTCTCAACCTCTTCTCCAGACTAAACATGCCCAGCCACCCAAGCCACTCCTCATAAGGCATGGCTTCCAGATCTCCCACCATCCTGGTCGCCCTCCTCTGGACATGTTCCAGCTTTTCAATATCCTTCCTGAATTGTGGTGCCCAGAACTGGACACAGTATTCCAGGTGAGGCCTGACCAAAGCAGAATAGAGTGGCACTATTACTTCCCTTGATCTATACTCCAATACTCTGTCTATACACTATACGCCTATTAATGCAGCCTAGAATCACATTGGCTTTTTTAGCTGCTGTGTCACACTGCTGACTCATGTTCAGCTTGTGGTCCACTAAGACTCCTAGATCCCTTTCATATGTACTGCCATCAAGCCAGGTGTCACCCATCCTATATCTGTGCATTTCATTTTTACTACCCAAGTGTAGTATCCTACATTTATCCCAGTTGAAATTCATTTTGTTCATTTATTTGTACACACTGTGGAGAAGAAACAGCAGAAAGTGGTGAATTTCCAGGTTCCTTGCTCCAGATACAACTGCTTGAGCGATGAGAACAAGGAATGGCAACCATTTTTTCTGACAACAATGAATGGGAGGAATCATCAGAAGACTGGTCAACCACAGTAAGAAGTTAATACAGTGGCTAAGGAGATTACTTCAAGTGCAGCAGTCTCCAATGTGTTTCATTTCTTTTCATTTGGGGAATTTGTTCAATCATTGAAGGCATGCACATCACACCTCTTTCTGGTACAGTATGCATGGGGAACCTCTGCCAGCAAACATGAGAATACTGCATCATTAGAGATGCAAATTATTTCTTAACTAGAATAAAGGAAGGTGCCTACAACTTAGATCAAAAGTAGGAAGCACCCAAACCTCCAGATGCTCTTGGGTTACAGCTCACAGTACAACATCTGGAGAGCTGGATAATTCCCACCTCTTATTTAGGTGATAGAGAAGATGTGCTGGATGTAATCATACTTAGAGGGGACTTTCTATATACATTCCCTACATACTTTTCAGATCCTGCTGGGTAATTATGGACCTGTCTATACTGCAGACATACAACAATTTGACACCACTTTATCCACCATAGTTCTATCCTATGGGATCCTGGTATTTGTAATTTTGTGAGGTATTTAGCCTTTTCTATCAAATAACTCCTGTGCTTCACCAAACTACATTGACAGGCCCTATGTTATTGTAATTATACCTGCATAGGTAGTGGTGGTAGGAGGAAAAAATCTGTGGGCACAATAGCAGCAAGAAAAGCCAGACAAAGATGTTCTTGCAAAGAGGGAAAGACTGCCAGCTCGGGTCAGCCTATTTTTTCACTTGGATAGCCAGTGGCAGAGGTGACTGGCCAGGTCAGCCTTCCTCAAACTCCTAGACATTAAATGGGTTTGCATTGAAAAGAGAACTGAATGAACTCCTCTCCCATCCTTAGCTGATAGTACTAAATATCAGAGAAACATCTAGGCAAACAAATGTGTCTTGAATTGTTAATGGAAATACCGTACACTAGGGCCCTGTCTAGATGGGCTATTTACCCCATCTTGCCCCTGTCTTGGAGCCCTGCTGTCCTAATGATGCAGGGCTTTTCCCCATTTTGCCCCCAGGCAGTCCTGACGATGTCTGGGATAAAGACAAGGATGACAATGGGGTAAAGCCTGATAAAACATTTTAGCAAAATACCCAGGAAAAACCATCTCAACTGAAAAAAACACCCAAACAGATCTGGAACCACGTGACAAGAGAAGCCCATACTGGCATGGCAGCCTGTTACTGCAGCTGCCATCCATGTCGCTCTCTCTGAAGCCAGGAAGGAGTCCCTCAGCATGTGATCAAAGCTGGTCACATGCAGGGGGGCTTGCTCATGTGCTGTGGTCTGGCTTCCTAGCTTCAGAGAGAGCAACACAGGTGGAAGCAGCAGTGGCTGAAGAGATGGGCTGCCATGGCAGTCAGTACTCCATCCCGTTTTGTTCAGGTAACGGAGGAGGAACATGTTTTGACCTGTGTAGATGAGCCCTAGAAATCTCCTTGATTTCAAGGGAGAGATTATACCACAAGGTTCATGTCACATTGGAGGAAACCAACAGGTTTTTGCCTGTCATACTCCCACTCTGAGGGATGAATAAAAATAACAGGTAGTTTTCAAAAAGCCAAGAAAACCAATCTCAGGGGCCCTGGTGGCACAGTAGGCTAATGCAGCCAAAACTGCAACCAAAATCCATGCTAGATCTTGAGTCATAAGTTTGATTCCAGGGCCCTCCAGGTCGACTCAGCCTTCCATAAGCTGGTAAAATGAGGACCAGCATAATAAAGAGATAGGGCAGTACACTGTGGAAACTGTTAATTCAGTTTCCAAAAAAGCAGTTGCCATTTATTTGTGTATATGCAATCTGCAGCATTATACCTGTAGAGTCATTTCACATCAACAGCGCCATCTACCGGCATTTGCATGTACAATTATCTGTCACTGAATTTGTTCTGTATTGTATGGAATGATATTGTATCTGAACTGTATTGTATTGAATTGCACTTGAAACATTGTGCTACATTGTATTCGTATTCTATATTCTGATGCTTGTACCCCGCCCTGATCCTGAGAGGAGAGGCGGGTAATAAATTATAATAATAATTATTATTAAAGAAAAGAAAAGAAAAAAGAGCCCAAAACTGTAAAATCAGTTAGGCTTTAGCAGTGTCTCTCATGAATAACTTAATAACTTGATTCTGGATTAAGTCCTTTCTGCAATTAAGTTAATGCTAAAGTCCCCATTTAAAGCAATCACTTTAACTAAAAAAAATATTAAGTTGCCCTCTCACATTAGAAAATTGCCTGCTTAGTTGATAATTTAATTGCTTTAAATTAGTTCATATTTCTGGCCTTGAACCTATAATAACAATGCCTCTAGTTGTGTGAGATGCTTGATGCCCAGTAGAAGCCCACCAACAAATCTGAAAATATTGGGAAAAGGTCATGTTCAGGGGCATAGCGATGCACTTTGCAGTATATATGGCCACTGTAATAGTTTCTACAGCCACATCCCAAGGAGTGTTCAAAAATGGATGCAGATGTGTTAATGCACATCAGTAAACTAATTCTAGAAGTTTTCAACTCAACCAGGAACAAGTGTTTTGTAAAGCTAAAAGATCTTGTCCACTGATGATAGAACAAACCATCCCCCCAAATTTTGCATGACAATATGGATTGTTGACTGAAATTTTTATGTTAATATATTTGCTCAAATTAATATGCCGTTTCCCATGATAGCTAGTAATGGCACATCAAAAACCTGAAAAAGTACTGTCCTACCACTGCTGTTGCTAAGCTCCCAGTCAGAGCTTGAAAACTACTTTTTTGGACTACACCTCCCAGAATCCCCCACTTACCACACTGGCTGAGGGAATCTGGGAGCTGTTAGCCAAAAAAGGAAGGTTGACAGGCTTGGCTCCCTGTCCATGAAATTGCCAATTTGCCCTTTGCCAGGACCTTACAGTGTAGGGTAAATTCAAAAGGAATGCCACTTGGAAGATTAATGTTGGTGTGAAACCAAAGCATGTTGTCATAAAAAGGCCTTCCCACTCACAATTTTTGAGCTATTTTGATCCTTTTCTGTGGTAGTCTAAAACCTTTTATGCAGAAGTCTAAAGGGTGTTCAGTAACAGAGCTTCCTATTCCTGATGAATTTGTTTCACACACACAAATAGTTGGTGCTCTACGAGTACAACAAGCACAAATTAATGTGGAGAAATTTGAACTTGACTCTAGCTTAGACATAAATTTGCATCTCTCTTTTCCCTCTTCATTTTAAAAATTCCACCAAGTTCAGAGTTGATCTGTACATTCAGAGTAACCCTACAACCCAGCTGTCTTGGGAGTATATTATGTCATGAGATTTCGCAAATCAGTCTTGCCTCTTTTTAATGTAAGGGTTCCCCTTTCAGAAGAATGCTCTTCTCATCCCTGAGAACCCTGAAGTGGTACAATCTCAATAAGGCTATACCATAAATGCTCTTAATTTTTGATGGTTAGGCTGTAACCTAGGAAGGTGTTCTGGAATAGAAACATTTTGTGTGAATTGTAGGAGGTGCAATGCATCGTATATTTCTACATTTTTATACAAGGGGTGGTCATGCAGCACCCCTCCCAGGGCTATTTTGTGGCCCATACTCTCTCCAGGTTTTTTAAAACTATTTTTTGCCCCCAAATGTCCTCAAATAGGGGGCATGGGGTCATTTTTGGCATCTCCCTCCCCCGCCCATTTTAGGCTCAGGAAAGCCCTTCTTCTAGAACAGGAAGTGAACAGTGGTTTCTAGTCACTTACTGTTGTTAAAAAGCTCTGGCCCAGGAATCTCCAGAACATTGCAAAAATACCCGCATCCCCTAAAGGAGGGTTGGAGACATTTTTTTGCTGAGAGTATGATGGAGGGGGGGGGGTTGATTGCAGTCTCCCACAGTCTCCTGGAAGGCTAATGCATCCCCCACATCCTCTCAAAGTTGCCCATCCCTGTTCTACACTCATCCACAACCCCCATACAGAATGAAATTCTTAGTGGTACCATCTGGAACACCAGCATCTATACTCCCAGGTTTGCCCTCACAGTATGTCAAAACTGTGTTGTAGTAGGTAGCTGATGAGTTGGGCTCTAGGAAACAGGATCTGACCAACAGACAATAATTCAAGTCAAGTGCCTGAGCTAGGAGATCAAAGCCAGGAATTTGAGTCAGGGCAGATTATAGTTGCCCACACAAGGTTCCAGATGAAACAGGAAGTCTTTGTAGCCCTTCCAGGTAAGAGTCAATGACCAGTCTAGATGAAGTGGGGTGAGATTCATTTACACATCTAAGGTTATGGTTCAGCTTGTAGTCCTGCTGTGTCCTCCTGTGGGGTTCTGTATTAGAAGCAAGGGTCAAAACCTGAGGGAAGGAGGCTTCCCCCTCTCTCATTTTACTCCTCAGGTGTACAGCACAACCTAGGGAGTTCTTGGGCAGAGCTGCATGAATGGTGGGCAACAATTCACTGGAGGAGTCAGCCCAACAGCATTCTGGATATCTTTCACACTGGGGGAAGAAGAAACAGCCTCTGCCCCAATGTAAGGCTACCCCTTCCTCCCCAGGTGTGATCCTAGGTGCATCTCTGCAAACAAGCAGGGGCCATGGTGAATGGAGCTATGCTTGTGAGCCTCCAGTGTTGGTTGTGCACCTGAAGCAAGGAATGTTGCAAAAGGAGGTCTAGGATACCTCCTTCCGCAGCTGCTCCTAAATGGAGCACAAGGAAATGTAACTGGGGTTACACTTGCATATGCCACTCAGAGGATCCCAGCCAAGGTCTTCTAGTTCTCAGGGCTGACCCAAGACACTTTGCTGCCTGTGGCATAGCAGCATATCACACCTTCTTCCTTTACAAAACAAGGTAAATAGAATCAAAAGCCAACCAGATTATTTTGGTCCATGAAACAGAAAAGTTCACAGGCACCTTGGCCCACCTCTAGTGGTTAAAAATACAACAAGAACTAATTGGATAACAACACAACAACAACAACAAACTGTTGTTGCCCTTTTATGACACTTCAAATCTGCCACTTCAGGTGGCTGCCTCACTTTGACTAAAAGGTAGAACTGGCATTGGAACTGATAGTACTAGTAGCTCAGGACAGTGCAGCAGCCCATACATGTCATGGGGTTTGTCCCTGCCTCCTGCTCTTGAGTAGGAGAGGGGACCCCCCCCTCCAAAGTCTGCCACCACCCACTAATTTACCCCACATGACTGGCTGCTGCAATGCTGCAGAAATCATGAAGCTTTTCCACCACTTTAACTATCATGGCTTCATCCTCTGGAATCCTGGGATGTGTAGTTTTTTGTGGCACCATAGCTCTCTGACAAAAAGCTCACACAACTACAAATCCCAGAATTCCATAACATTAAGCAATGGCAGTTAAAGCAGTGTCAATCTACATTATTTCTGCAGTGTGACAGCAGCATCAGTAAGTTAGTGGTAAGTTACTGAAGGGTTTAACTTGCACTGTTCCCACCTCTGACTCTGCAGAGGTGCATTTGAGCCAGGATCCTACATATCTATAGGATATGGATCCATAATCTCTTCCAGCCCCTGGCAATTACAAACACAAACTATCAAGTTTCTATTTGCTTAATCTTATCCCATGTTTGGTCATGCTACAGTGGGACAGAAATGTTGGCAACTGTCTTTCAGAAACAGATCTCATTACCATTCTAACATTCCTAGGGATGGGCAACATGGTTTTGTTTCTATATCATTTAATTATCCATATGGTCACACTTAAATCTCTTTCCATCTCATTTCTGAATTGATTTGCAATAATATCCTTTTTAAAAAATTCCACGTGACACTGTGCAGTTAAGTGTATATTTAAATATGCATCTCTGAACACATGTTCTTTTAGGAGATGCTTTTCAAAACATACATAATTATGAGAGGGAAGACTGTGACCGAATGCTTGCTGTCTTGGTGCTACCTGCGGGTGGGAACTTCAAGGCCTCTGCTACTGCTCTCCTTTCTTATGCTCTTTGTCTTAAACCAGACTTGGCTAAACAGCCTTCAAACAGGGGGCGCTTCCAAGAAGAAGGCTGACAAATTGCTATCCTCAGACAGCAATTTGTCAAAGAGAACACATGACATACCCCAGACACCATTGCTTGCACCGTTCCTTTGGTTGGGATTATAGTCAGGAGCTGAGTGCAAATGCCCTTCTCAAACTCCCCATTCTTATATCTGGTTAGCAGAATTGGTTGGGGACTATTTGACTGAATAATTTGGTACATTATAGTGTTACTCCAACATTTTCTCAGGAGCAGGCTCATTGTCTAGAATCCTGTAGGCGGCTTGTGCTGGCATAACCCCTTTTAAGGCTATTGTAAAAGGGGGTACCACGTACCTCCTTGTGCAATGTCTTTATCCTTAGCTGCACAAGGGCAGCTACAGGCTCCTGGGTTCACCTCCATTTCCCCTGGCCACTGATTGGTTGTGGGGGTGGTGGTGGACAGCCAAGAGCCATCCAGCCATCCTTGTGCACCTGGGACTAAAGAAAGTAGCTTCTGCCCTTGCCCAGAGGATGCCAATTTCTTCTACTCCCCAAGTGCACAAGTGCAGCCAGCTGGCTTCTGGGCTCACTCCTGTGGCCAATTATGCCTGGGGAAGGGAGGGCTGTGCTCAGGAGAAGCCATTGGTCCCCAGGATACTGGTGTAACTTTACTAGTATAGAGTTATGCTCTTCCAGTGTAACTATTGGATCTCAGTCACTTGACAAGAGTGTTAGATAGCACTGCTGCCATCTTTATTCCTAAGGGTTTTTTTTTAGTTGCCATGGCAACTGACCCCCATGGGCACTGTGGGGGAAACTGAACCACCACTTTTCACCCACTGTAATCCAGTTTTGCTCTGGGGTATTGTGGGAGAAAATGGAACACAAAGGTTGCCAGATTGAGTGCTGGAGCCTTTAATGGCTGCATAGAAAGGGAAATGTCAGCAAGGAGTCCCTTGTCATGCAATCAGGTAAGAAGCAACACCTGCTCTTTTACACAACCATGAAAAATACAGGGACTATCTCCAGTTTTCACCCTGGCAACCCTAGTTGCAACACAAACAATGATAGATGGTAGTTGGCAAAATGCTCCTCTTTTTTAAAAAAGAGGTGAGGAAAAAATCCTCAGAATTTTTTCAGGGGGGAAAAAAACCTTCAAAGTGACGCTGGACATAGCCACTTACCACTTTATGGTTTTCTGGATGTCACTTACTCTGGGGAAGGTATGTGGCAGCTGTGCCACGCAACCAGCTTCTACAGTCAATGAGGGTGTGTGGAGAGAATGAGTCCTTTGTGTTCCATTTCAACTTTACAGCGAGTTGCATATTGGCGGCACCAGCCACACTTAAAAACCCATCCGCCTGGCTGCAACTGAAGTTCTTGGGTGGTTCTGCCCTGGATTATAAATGCAAAGGAGCTCGGAGGCTCGACCAATTTCCTTTGTACTGGCAACTTTGCCAATTTCTATGGAAAAAAATAGACCAGCTTTGCTGCTGGGCAGAATTTTCTAAAGCTACCTAGCCCCAATAAAAAAGGTGTTTAATTACAGGGTTAGGTGTAATTGGGGAACAAAAGCAGGCAGTAAAACAGAGCCTCTTACAAAAGGAGCTCAGAGGAAAGAATCTTGTTTGGGGCAAGTCTGACTTTCCCGTTATTGCCATTTTGGCCTTTTCTGTCTTCATCTCTAGTTAATGAAGGAAAAAGCCCTCTGCTATTCAGAAATCCCCCACTAGGTAGTTTATTCCTGAATTCTAGCTGGAGAAATCATGGCATTAGACTGTATCCTTAAATTATCACATTGCATATGCTTTGAGTTTAAAGTAGACATTTACAATCTGCCCAGGCATTATGATGTCTACCATTCAGCCACCCCCTCCCCCCCATTTTTAAACACCTCTTGTTTTGTGGTGTCTGGACATGACAGCAAGTGGTAATGATTAAAGCTTGTGGAACAGGTATCAAGAGGTGGTGAAAATAAGAGAAAGGAAAGGTTTGCTTTTGATACAGTATTGAAATAGTAGCTGGTGATGAGAGTGAAATCTTACCAATTGGAAACAGTTCAGTTTGTTCTGAGACCAACTTGGAACCCAATGAGAACCTGGTATGCTCTTTTGATAGTCTCTTTTGATTGCACCATTTCATCCCCAAACCTGAAGCAACCATGTGCTATAGCCTGCAGCTCTCTACATTTCCAAATCTGGCTGTCTATGCACAGATATTCCAGATGCATCAGTGGTGTCCTTCAGAAATGCTGGACTACAATTGTCATTTCCCCCAACCAATGGCCCTGCTGAGTGATGGGAAATATAGCCCCAAATGTCTGCAGGTTACCTGGTTATGTTTCAAAGAAAAACAACAATATCACATTTGTGTTCCCATCTAAAACACATCCATGAGTACAAGAGAGATTATTTGTCCCAGGAGCTGCTTGCCCACTGTTGGTGACACTTCACTACGGTTACCTGGTAGAAAACTTGGCTATTTGGGAACCATACAAGATCTGTCTATTAAATAATCAGACTGTGTAAACCTTTCAGACAAATCAGGGAGAACTGATTGTGAATGCTTGAGTGGTGACCTTGAACATGTTTGAACCTGCATTACAAACATCAACACTCTTGGCCATTCAGTTAATTGTCAGTCATTGTTTAAAGCGGCTGTGCTGTCTGTTGTGGGCCAGAAAAATGCTAAGTTTAAAAGTCAAGTAATGTGACATTCTGTAGCAATTTGAGGCAGACCCAAACCTTTTCCAAAAATCATCACTTGTGAGGGCCTGTTTACACAGGGGGAAAAAAAGAAGAAGAATTTGTGTCTAACCCTAGTAGTTCACACACATCACGGGCAATTCAGAAGGAGGGGTAGCAAAAAGCCCAGTTAACATGTGACTTTCCATCCCTCTATTTTTCAGGGACTTTTTTTGAAAAGTCCAGGATAATCTGTGCTATTGGTTGTCCAAACAATCAGGAACCATCACAGACAAAAGGGTGATTTCTGCTTGGTTACACATTGGCTTGCAAGGGAAGCCTTGCAATTCTTTTGGTATGGCCCTCCGTAGGGTTCTCCACTGGCTCCAAAGCAGCCATCTGAGAGCCAGGCATGGTCAATTCCATCCCCAGCCCTTTCTCTTGGCTCACCGCTGGCTGCAGAGGCTTCTTCCACCAAGGGTCAGCCACTGCCTGCGCGGCTGCGGAGAAGCCCCCCTGCCCCATGCGGCTACTCCCTCCCACCCTCACCACTGCATGGAGCAGGGGGGCTTCTTTGCGACTGAGGACTCCCACCCTTGTCACCGTGGGGGGTGGTGGCTTCTCTATGACTCCATGACTGTCAGTCACAGAGAAGCCCCCCTGCCCCGTTCGTCTACTCCCTCCCGCCCTTGCCACTGCGCCAGGTGGGGGTGGCTTCTCCATGACTGTCAGTCACAGAGAAGCCGCCCTGCCCCATGCGGCTACTCCCTCCTGCCCTTGCTACTGTGTGAGGCAGGGGTAGCTTCTCTGTGACTGTCAGCCATAGAGAAGCCCCCCGCTCCATCCGGCTACTCCCTCCCACCCTCGCCGCTGTGCAAGGTGGTGGCGGCTTCTCTGTGACTGCAACAGCGAGGGTGTGAGGGAGTAGCTGTGGCAGGTAGGGAGGAGTCTCCATGACTAACAGTCACGGAGAAGCCACCCCACCTCGTGCAGCAGCAAGGGTGGGAGGGAGTAGCCACATGGGGTGGGGGGGGGCTTCTCCATAGAGGCAAGGCTATCTGTAGCAGGCAGGGGGTTGGTTCTCTGCGACTGACCATACCAAAAATGGCAGATCCAGACTTGCCAGGCTTCCCTCCAAAGTCCGACCAATCAAAATACAGCTCTGCTATGTGCCCCTTTCCTGGGATGGAGGTATGTGTAAACAACAAATCCAAAAAAACAAGACTTCTGCTACCAGCCACAAATTGTGGGAATAATATGAGACAGAGTCAAGATTTCCAGATCTTGCTTCTCCCCAGGATAAATACTGCCATGTAACTAACCCCCCCCTCTGGATCTTCCAGTATGATCCTGAGACAATATGAAAGTTAATGCATTTGAAAACACCATCATCACCAAGAATGAAAAAAGCACATCAAAGCAAGTCCACATTCAAAGCCGTGTTCATTATTGTTGTTTTGTTTTTTACATCAAGGGTGTAGTTTTGGCAGAATGGGTTCCAGAAGGCAGACCAGTGAACCAGCATTTTTATAAGGAATTTTTTACAAAGCTGAGAGAAAGAGTCAGAAAAAAAGAAGGCCAGAACTGTGGAAAAATGGTTTCATTCTTCAGCAAGACAATGTACCTGCTCACACAGCACCTTCTGTGAAGCAGTTTTCGGCTGATAAATGCATTACCACACTTGAACATCCTCCATATTCACGAGATTTGATACCATTCAACTTTTTTCTTTTTCCTAAAGTGAAATTGATGCTTAAAGGAACACATTTTGAGTCAATTGATGCAGTATGAAGAAAATTGCAGATGTCTTGACACAGCTGACAGAAACTGATCTGCTCCATGCCTTCGACCAGTGGAAAACAAAACTGCATCAGTATGTGAATCTGAACGGGGAGTATATTGAAGGAGATAAAGCATTCGAATTGTAATACATATAAATAAAGATGGGTTATTGTATCAGTCTCATTATTTAATAGACATTGGTGACCAGGGGACCGTTTACATGGCAAAAAAAAATCCTCAAAGAATTTGCCAAGATTCCTAATGGCCCCCATGCATTTCAGGCCAAAGTCGCTCTATTAAGAAGGAGGCATGCAAAAATACCTGAAAATATCGCAGTAACAGCTTTTGCTATTTTTCCCGACTTTTTTGATAAAGTGCACGAAAATGCACACAATAGGTGGTGTGTACAACCAATTTGCAAAAGGCCATGTTTACAACAAATTCACAAAAGGGGGTGGGCTTACAAGGGAGGGCTTTTGAGTGGCACTGCCGTGTCCCTGAAGCACGTCCATGGGGGCTGTGGGGGCCCACTTTCTGCCATGCTTGGGCAAGATAAATTCCCCGAGCAGGATGTGCTCTGGGGCCGGCCTTTCCCTTTCCCTCCTGTGCATCCCCTTTGAAGGGCAGCCTGCCCACCTCTGCCCAGACTCCACAACCCAACAAACCGCCGCTGCGGCCTGAAGCACATCTGTGGAGGTTTCTCCCAAAGCGGCCTGGGAAGTGGTTGCTGGGATAGCACTCTTGCATCTTGCCCTTGGGCCAAGCAAGCTGGCTTCCACCACTGGCACCTGGCTGGGCAGAGCCCAGAGGCACTGGTGGTGGCTCATGCTCCTCCCTTGTGGAGGGCTGGGGTAAGATGGGGGTCGCCTTCCCCCCTTCTCAGCTGGGCCCATGCAGGCTCCCCCTGGACCTGGCTGGACCAACAGAAGGCACAAGGGCAGTTCCCCACCAGCTGCTTCCTGGGCCGCTTTGGGAGATACCTCCGCAAATATGTTTCAGGCCATAGCACCAGGCTGCAGAGTCCGGGCAGAGGGGGGCAGGCTGCCCTTTGAAGGGAATGGGAGGGAAAGGTCAGCCCCAGAGCCAGGCTTCAAGCTCCTTCAGGCAGAGGGGCAATTGGGGTCTGCTTTGGATTGGAGGCCTCTGGCCACAGAGGATGTCCTGCCCTGACTCTCCCTCCCTCGAGGATGAGGGCAAGGGGGCACCTCTATTCTGCAGGCCTCTTTTGGGGGGGGTCACCCAGGAGGCCCTGGAAGTTGCCAAGGCCCCCCTTTTGAGTAGCGCTGCCACGTCTTGCCAAGAAGTGATCCCTCCCCCACCCCCCAGCTGTGTGAACTGCAAAATCACTGATTTATCGTAACAACTAATTTCGGACAAAATTGTATAAACAACTCAGCACTGGAGTGAAAGGGATGTAAGCCAGCATTTTCCGCACTTAATTCTCCCGCATAACTGATCCCCAGATAGAACACTGCAAAAGCTAGAAGAGGTTGCCAGCAGACCTTCAATATCTAATTCACATCATTGTATTGATAAAATGATGTCTCACTAAATCAATGTCTGACCTGCCTCTTCCTGACTCTAAACAGGCCTCCCATGTGGCTCAGCAAGTTGACAATCATATAAAATACAAATACAATAAAAACAACAGAGCTTTCAAACAGAGCCAATTAAAATTACATCAAATAGAAGGTACAAAGAGATCAAACACATGTCCAGCCCCATAAAAGCCATCCTCTCTCAGGTTAACCTTATATGGTTGTTTGGAGGATAATCTAAGGAGTTGCCTCAAACACTGTGGCAGCTGATGGCTCCAGTGTTAGTGGGGTGGTGAATACATTCTTTCTTTTAGTCTGAACTTTAAAGGACTTATCCATGGTGCTGAACCCTACTCCCAAAATAGCTCCTTTAGGGTTCAGACTAAAACCAAGAAAGAGTCCACTACTACCACCACCAACCGCCAAACAGTGGGGAGAGCAGCTGCCCCTGCATACCCATTGTCTTGAGAAAACTGGAGAAAAGGTGGGATAGAAGCACAGTTAACTAACGAATAAAAAAATCACTGAGAATGGTGGCCAACAGAACCTCTCTAGAGTGGGAGTTGTATAGCCCAAGGGCCTGATTTGATCAAAAAGGGCCTGACTTGATCAGGAAAGGGAGGAAGTCAGATAGACTAGAAATAGGAAGGTTAGTGGGATTAGTGGGAAAACCTTAATGCCTTAGAGAATCATGGAATCCGAGTTGGAAGAGACCACAAGGGCCATCCAGTCCAACTCCATGTCATGCAGGAATAAACAATCAAAGCATTCCTGACTGATGGCCATCCAGCCTCTGCTTAAAAACCTCCAAAGAAGGAGACTCCACCATACTCCAAAGTAGTGCATTCCACTGCAAAATAGTTTTTACTGTCAGGAAGTTCTTCCTAATGATTAGATGGAATCTCTTTTCCTGTAGTTTGAACCCATTGCTCCATGTCCTAGTCTCTGGAGCAGCAGAAACAAGCTTGCTCTATCCACAGTATGACATCCCTTCAAATATTAAAACATGGCTATCATGTCACCTCTCAACCTTCTCTTCACCATGCTAAACATACCCAGCTCCTCATAGAGCATGGCTTCTAGACCTCCCACCATTTTGGTTGCCCTCCTCTAGACATGTTCCAGCGTGTCAATATCCTTCCAGAAATGTGGTGCCCAGAACTGGACACAGTATTCCAGGTGAGGTCTGACCAAAGCAGAATAGGGTGGCACTATTACTTCTCTTGATCTAGACACTGTACTCCTATTAATGCCACCTAGAATCCCATTGGCATTTTTAGCTGCTGTGTCACACTGCTGACTCATGTTCAGTTTGTGGTCCAATAAGACTCCTAGATTCCTTTTGCATGTACTGCCATCAAGCCAGGTGCCACCCATCCTATATACCTTCCGGCGTATAAGACAACTGGGTGTATAAGACGACCCCCCATTTTTAAGTTAAAATAAAGAGTTTGGGATATACTCACTGTATAAGACCACCACCCCTTCTCTTATACAGTGAGTATATCCCAAACTCCCCCCTCCAACCTCCCCCCGTCCACCCACCACCAGGGCTGGTTTAAGGAATTTGGGGGGGCCCTGCAACACTTTATTGGGAGGATCTCCTTGAAGGACAAACCTGAGGAGCAATTTTCATCAGAGGCACAGCATGAGAGGAAAGAGTTGAACCCCTTTTCAATTGCTGGGATTGCAGTAGTGACTGATCCCCCCTCCCCAGATCCCCAAGGGCAGCTCCTTGCATTTACATGCAAACCTGTGCAGAATTAAGTCTTCCCAAGCCTAGCTTCCCTGGAGGAAGGCTGGGGGAGTCCATTCTCCTCTGCATCTGCTTCAACCCTACTTGGATGGAACTTTTGGGCAAGGGAATCCAGCCAGGGAATTCTGACATTCCTAAGCATGGGAGAGGAGGTGAAGCTTCTGCCACGCTGCCAGAGGAATGATGTAGGAGAGTAATGCTCTTAAGAGGATATCTCTGCTTCCAGGACCCAGATTTTCAAGGGATCCTTTTTCTGCCAGAGGAGGGAAGAGTGTGACAGGGGTGTGTTTCTTGAAGGCAAACCATCTTGTAGTGGAGAAATCAGTTTATGGGATAGACTTTTGTGAAGTGCTTGGAAGGGGCTAATATTTTTGAATTCTTGGTTGGCACAAGCCAGCCAGCCCAAGAGGCTTAGGGGCATGGACCAGTTGAGATTGCAGGCAGGAGTTATGGACCACAAACAGCTGTGGCCAAGATCCTGCACTCATGATCCTCCCGGCCCACTTTATCGCCCTGCCCACCACCCACCCATCGTGTCTTCATGAAGGGTGGGAGGGGGGAGGCTTTCCACCCCACATCCGCCCTTCACGGAGCCAGGATCGGGGTCCCGATCAGGGCTTCGTGAAGGGCGTGAGGGGGGAGGCTTTCCACCACACACCCGCCCTTCATGGAACCGGGATCAGGGTCCCAATCGGGGCTTCGTGAAGGGCAGAAGGGGGGCTTTCCATCACCCCACACTGCCCTTCACAGAGCCGGGATTGGGGTCCCGGCTTCAGGAAGGGTGGGTGCTGGCAAGCCTCTCCCAGTCAGCCAGCCACCACACGTCCTTCCAAAGCCGTGATGGAGAGCCCTATTCTGGCATATAAGATGACCCCCTAATTTTGAAAAGATTTTGAGAGCTTAAAAACTCATTTTATATGCCAGAATATATGGTATGTGCATATCATTTTTACTGCCCAAGTGTAGTATCCTACATTTCTCCCTGTTGAAATTCATTTTGTTAATATTGGCCGAGCTTTCTAATCTAAGGTCATTTTGAATTCTTATCTTATCCTCTGGGGTATTAGCTATCCCCCCTTCTATTTTGGTGTCATCTGCAAACTTGATAAGCATACCCTCTATTCCCTTATCTAAGTCATTGATAAAGATGTTGAATAGCACTGGGCCCAGGACAGAACCCTGTGGCACCCCGCTGGTCGCTTCTCTCCAGGATGAAGAGGAGCCATTGGTGACTACCCTTTGGGTTCGGTCAGTCAACCAATTACAAATCCACCTAACAGTTGCATTGTCTAGCCTGCATGTTACTACCTTTTTTGCAAGAAAATCATGGGGGACTTTGGCAAAGGCCTCATTGAAATCAAGGTATACTATATCCACAGCATTCCCTTCATCTACCATCTGTCCTGGCCCAGTGCTATTCAACATCTTTATCAATGACTTGGATGAGGGAATTAGGGGCATACTTATCAAATTTGCAGATGACACCAAATTAGGAGGAGGAGCTAATACCCTAGAGGAGAGGATCAAAATTCAAAATGACCTGGATAGACTGGAGAGCTGGGCCAAAGCTAACAAAATGAAATTCAATACGGAGAAATGTAAGGTACTGCACTTAGGGCAGAAAAATGAAATGCATAGATATAGGATGTGGGAGACCTGGCTGAATGAGACTACGTGCGAAAGGGATCTAGGAGTCCTAGTAGAGAAGAAGGAGAGCAGCTTCTGGAGAGCCATTTTGAGTGGGTGAGTTTGAATTTTTTTAAAACTGTTTGGAAAGGCTGCTTGTTTCTGAGGGGGGTGGAGCTTCTGGGAGTTTGAATTTTTAAAAAACTCTTGGGAGAGGCTGCTTGTTGCTGAGGGAGGTGGAGCTTCTGTGAGTCACTAGGGGGTGGAGCTGGGAGCCTAGCTCTATATAAACTCCTTGCAGAGGCTTTCCAGGCCAGTTTCCTACCAGGGAGAAGAAGGAGAATAGCTGAGGTGCGTGCCGTTATTAAATAACCAAACAAAAATACAGCATTCCTAAAAGTACAGCTTAGAGTTCTCAGCATTAACTAAGAGTTCTAAAAGTCTCACCATGGACACTGAGGAGGCTGCTGCGGTCACCTGCAACACTTGTGGGATGTTTGTCTTTTTGTCTACAGATATGGGGAACTTCACATGCACCAAGTGCAAGTTGGTAGCCCTCTTGGAGGAGAAAGTCCAACAGCTGGAGACACGGGTAGCTACACTTCAACAGATTCGGGAGCAAGAGGTTTTCCTGGACAGAACAGAACAAACAGTCTTGGGTGGGGACCGCACAGAGGAACTGGCTGGGGAGGAGAGGGTCACTCCACAGACACAGGAGGTTGATAGCTGGAGGAATGTCACACACAGAACAAGAAAATCCAGGGATTCTTCGAGCAGCTTGCAGCTACAGAATCGATTCAAAGCCCTCTCCCTTATCAAGGACAATGAGGAAGAACAGTATGGACAGACTTCAGGGGCAGAGCAGGGGACCTTGAGAGTACCACCACAAGGAACAGCAGCTGCAAAGCCTCGGGGGAGGCGTGTGGTGGTGGTAGGGGACTCCTTGCTGCAGGGTACAGAAGCAGTGGTATGTGGGCCTGACAAGATGTCTTGGGAGGTGTGTTGTCTCCCTGGGGCAAAGATCCATGATGTGACAGAGAGGCTGACAAGACTCGTCAAGCCTACAGATCATTACCCCTTCCTTTTGGTCCATGTGGGAACCAACGATACTGCATGGCACAGCTTTCCCAAGATCAGAAGAGATTATGAGGTTCTGGGGAGGAAGCTGAAAGAAATGGACGCACAGGTTGTCATCTCGTCTCTTCTGCCAGTTGAAGGGCATGATCCAGGAAGGGAGAGGAAAATAGCCGACGTAAACAACTGGCTCCGTAGATGGTGTCGCCGAGAACGATTTGGATTCTTGGATCATGGGCTGCGCTTCCATGAGGGGGGACTTCTGGCAAGAGAAGGGTTCATCTCACAACAGTTGGCAGAAACATTTTTGCCTACAGTCTCAAGAATTTGATCAGGAGGGCTTTAAACTGAGTCATATGGGGGAGGGAGACAGTATTCTGGAAGGCAAAAGGGCTGGAGAAAATAGTCAAACTGTCATAGAGGGAACAAGGCAAAAAGCGCAAGGACCCAACAGTGGGAGGCAAAAAAACTTACACAGGCAGCAACTAAAGGGAACACATGATCTTAGATGTCTCTACACTAATGCACAGAGCATGGGAAATAAGCAAGATGAACTTGAACTCCACTACAAAGCAAGTATGATATAATAGGCATTACTGAAACCTGGTGGGATGAGTCTCATGATTGGAATATAGGATTAGAGGGGTATAACATTTATAAGAGAAACAGGCCCAACAGGAAAGGAGGAGGAATAGCATTATATGTCAGGGATATTTACACCAGTGAAGAGATCCATGACATCAATACTGGAAGCCAGGTGGAAAGCTTCTGGATAAAAACTGAAGGGGAGGGAAACAACAGGGATGTTATTGTGGGACTCTACTACAGACCCCAAGTCAGACAGAGGAATTTGATTATGCCTTTCTAGAACAGATGACCACACACAGAGAAAGGAAAGATGTAGTAGTGATGGGTGACTTCAACTATCCTGATATTTGGTGGCAATCTAATTCAACCAAAACTTCAAGGTCTAGCAAATTCCTGACTTGCCTGGAAGACAATTTCATGGTCCAAAAGGTGGAAGAGGCAACAAGGGGTCAGCTATTTTAGATCTGATCCTAATCAACAGGGATGACCTGGTTAATGGGGTGCAATTGGGGGGATCCTTAGGTGAGAGTGATCATGTTCTCCTGGAGTTTGTTATACAATGGAAAGGAGAAGCCAGGCATAGTCAGACACTCGTTCTCGACTTTAGGAGAGCTGATTTCAATAAACTCTGGGAAACACTGGGGGTGATCCCGTGGTCAGGAATACTAAAAGAGAAGAGACCTCAAGATGGATGGAACTTTCTCAATAGGGCGATACTGAAGGCACAATTTCAAACAGTACCATTGAGGAAGAAAAATGGGAGGTGTCTCAAGAAACCAGGATGGATGACTAAAGAAATTTCAACAGAGTTAAGTTTTAAATGGAACATGTATAGGAAATGGAAAAAGGGGGAAATCACCAAAGAAGAATTCAAACAGGTAGCGAACATGTGTAGGAGTAAAGTCAGAAAAGCTAAAGTGCAGAATGAGCTCAGGCTTGCTAGAGAGGTTAAGAACAGTAAAAAGGGGGGATTGGGGTATGTCCGCAGCAAAAGGAGGAAGAAGGAAATTGTAGGGCTACTACGCGGAGAAGATGGCAAAATGCTAACAGGACAGAGAAAAGGCAGAATTACTCAACACCTTCTTTGCCTCAGTGTTTTCAGAAAATGAAAAGGGTGACCAACCTGAGGATAAAGGAACAGAGGACACAATAGGGGAAATCCAGCTCAGAATAAGCAAAGAGTTAGTACAGGAATATCTTCTTAAACTAAATGAATTTAAATCTCCAGGACCAGATGAACTACATCCAAGAGTATTAAAAGAGCTGGCAAATATAATCTCAGAGCCATTGGCAATAATCTTTGAGAACTCCTGGAGAACAGGAGAAGTCCCAGCAGACTGGAGGAGAGCAAACGTTGTCCCCATGTTCAAAAAGGGTGAAAAAAGAGGATCCTAACAATTGTCGTCCAGTTAGTCTGACATCAATACCAGGGAAGATTCTAGAGCAGATCATTAAACAGAGAGTCTGTGAACATTAAAAAGGCAATGCCATAATCACAAAAAGTCAACATGGGTTTCAGAGAAACAAGTCATGCCAGACTAATCTGATCTCTTTTTTTGATAAAGTTACCAGCTTGGTAAATGAAGGGAACACTGTGGAAATCGTATACCTTGATTTCAGTAAGGCCTTTGACAAGGTTCCCCATGACATTCTTGCAAACAAGCTTGTAAAATGTGGGCTAGACAAGTTAACTGTTCAATGGATTTGTAATTGGTTGACTGGCCGAACCCAAAGGGTGCTCAGCAGTGGCTCCTCTTCATCTTGGAAAGATGTGACCAGTGGAGTGCCACAAGGTTCAGTCCTGGGCCCAGTGCTATTCAACATCTTTATCAATGACTTGGATGAGAGAATTAGGGGCATACTTATCAAATTTGCAGATGACACCAAATTAGGAGTAGTAGCTAATACCGTAGCGGACAGGATCAAAATTCAAAATGACCTGGATAGACTGGAGAGCTGGGCCAAAGCTAACGAAATGAAATTCAATACAGAGAAATGTAAGGTACTGCACTTAGGGCGAAAAAATGAAATGCACAGATATAGGATAGGGGAGACCTGGCTGAATGAGACTACATGTGAAAGGGATCTAGGAGTCCTAGTAGACCACAAGTTGAACATGAGACAACAGTGTGATGCAGCAGCTAAAAAGGCCAATGCGATTTTGGGCTGTATCAATAGAAGTATAGTGTCTAGATCAAGGGAAGTAATAGTGCCACTCTATTCTGATTTGGTCAGACCTCACCTAGAATACTGGGTCCAGTTCTGGGCACCACAATTCAAAAAGGATATTGACAAATTGGAGCGTGTCCAAAGAAGGGCAACTAAAATGGTGAAAGGTCTGGAAACGATGCCTTATGAAGAGAGTCTTAGGGAGCTGGGTATGTTTAGCCTGGAAAAAAGACGGTTAAGAGGCGATATGATAGCCCTGTTTAAGTATTTGAAGGGGTGTCATGTTGAGGATGGGGCAGGCTTGTTTTCTGCTGCTCCAGAGACTGGAACACGGAGCAATAGATGCAAGCTCCAGGAACAGGGGTTGGACTGGATGGACCTCGTGGTCTCTTCCAACTCTACGATTCTATGATTCTATGTAACTCTATGAAGAAAAAAAAAAAAGAGAGAGAGAGAGATTAGATTAGTCTGGCATGACTTGTTTTTGAGAAACCCATGTTGACTTTTAGTGATCACAGCATTCCTTTCGAAGTGATTACAGACTGTTTAATTATCTGCTCTAGAATCTTTCCTAGTATTGACTAAAATTTCTAATTTTGAAATTAATCAAAATTATCATACTCTAATCATGCGGTGAAGAAAACAAAATTGCTATAAAGCTCCTGATGCCAAATTAATATTTAGGCATACACTGTTGTTGTTTCATTTATATCCTGCCTATTCGCCAATAGTGGGAATCATTTCTTAAATGGATCTATAGTTCAGGCCTTTTTAAATTCACATATAGTTTGAATGGGGGGTATGTTTGCAATTATTATTGAACTGAAATCCTCTGTAAGTTGTTTTCTGGTGGAAAAATCTGTCTTTGGAGAAAAATATGTGTTTACTCATGTATTATTTACATCGCTGCCCATTTCTCCTCTAATGAGCTGAAGGTGGTGTTTATATCTGTCCTCTTCTCCTTTTATTCTCATGATAACCCTGTGAGGTAGACCAAGCAAGATGATAGTAAATAACCTAGGCTTACCCAGTGGGTTTCATGGCTGCCTGTGGACTTGAACCTAGTTCTCAGAAATCCCGGTACAGGTCCTTAATCACATTTTTATTTTAAAATAAATAAACACATTTCAGCATCAAATTTGTAGCACATTTTTAAAATTACCATATGCTTCATGCTTCAATAAATCAGGTATGTAATGACTTCTCCTTTTTCATTGCAATTTTGCAGGGTGATTAAAATTAGACAGATCAATGTGTTCATACAAACACATCCAGATGAACATTTATCTCAATAGTGATAAATCTAAAACAGTATTGTATTAGTAAAACTGAATTTTCAAAACAAAGGAACTGTCTGCACTGCAGAAATACAGCAGTTTGACACCATTTTATTCACCATAGTTGCATCCTATGAAATGCTGGTATTCAGGCACTAGAGTTTTCTGATAGAAAAGACTAAATACCTCGCTGTTGTTGTTGTTGTTGTTGTTGTTGTGAGCCTTCAAGTCATTTCTGACTTATAGCAACTGTAAGGTGAACCTATAGCAGGGTTTTCTTGGCAAGATTTGTTCAGAGGAGGTTTGCCATTGCCTTCCTCTGAGGCTGAGAGAATGTGACTTGCTCAGTGGGTTTTCATGTCTGAACAGGGATTCAAACTCTGTTCTCCAGAATCATGGTCCAACACTCAAACCACTACGGTACAAAACTATAAATATCAGGATTCTATAGGTTAAAGCTATGGTGGATAAAGTGGTGTCAAACTGCTATTTTTCTGCAGGGTAGACAGGCTCTAAGAATGTCTGGATAATTGTGTCTTTGAGACAGGAAGTGCTTAGTAGAGTACAGGAGATATCTGTCAATTTTGTCCTCCAGATATATATATTTCGTATGTCTATGCCTATGTATAGTCTGGTTTCAATAATGCAGACCCTTTATTATTTTTAGAAATGGGTGCAGGTGATCAGTCACTGAGACTACTAACCCCCAAAGCCCCATGACCTGATTCATATCATGCAATTTAAATCTTGTGACCCAACTCTTATAATTCCCCAACCTGTAGTGACTTAGCAATAAGCAAGTAGTTTTGCATTGTGGCTCATTTAATGAATTGATAACTTGCTTAATTCTGGAGAAACATTTATTTTGAAACTCCCACTTAAGTCAATCAATTCAGTTTCAAAATAATTTTAATTAAGTTGGCCCTTTCCCCTGCTTAGTTCATACTACTTTATTTAATTCCATTTACTGTAATTAATTTCCATTACTGAGATAGAGTTTATACCTATACTCTATGATTATATTTGTTTGAAGTTGCTATAATTGTCCTTACATCTTGCAGAATCCTTTGCAGTGCTACTTTGAATTCTCTGCTAGATTGTTCTAGTCAGGGGAATGGACTACAGCTCTATAGCAGAGAATTCTAAGTGACTCACTAAACTACAGGTGCCAGGATATTATAACATGGAGCCAAGGAAATTTCAGTGGTTTCATACTTTTATAACCATGTAGTGCAGATATGAGAATCAGTGTGGTGTAATATGGTTTTAGTGTTGGTTTTAGTGTTGGGCTAGGGACTCTGGGAGGCCAAGGTTCGAATCCCAGCTTAGCCAAGGAAATCCACTGGGTGGCCTTGGGCAAGTCACATCCTCTCAGCCTGAGAGGGGAACAATGGCAAACTGCCTCTGAACAAATCTTACCAAGAAAACCCCATGATAGGTTCACCTTAGGGTCACCATAAGCTGGGAATTATTTGAAGGCACACAAGTGTAGATGTGTGTGTGTGTTTGTTGGGTGTGTGTGTGTTAAAGCTGTACCAAGAGTAGCAAACAAGTAGGAGACAGATACATGACAGGAGTCACAGATACTTCACCTATGGAAATTAAATCTAGGTGAAGATGTCACATTTCCACACAGATGTCATTGACTGCATCACAAAAGTGAAACAGAAGTTGCCCTCTGTCTAGGCTGCATCTTTTACACTTTTCTGCTCTTGCGTGAGAATCTGATAGGAAACCCTTGCTACTCAGAAGGGACCTGTCCTGTTGTGACACACAGGGTCCTTTCTGAGAACTTTTACACTGTTCCCATGGATGGGTGAGGGAGGGGACAAAACCACTTCCTCTGTCTGTGAGCACAGCTACCTCATTTGGAAAGTGGCTGATGCACTTAAACTGGAAGAGAAGCTCATTCAGTTTCTAATCTTGAGCGTACAAAGAGATGAGTAGGAAAGATAGATGGTGAAAAACAGGTGTAATTCAGGGAGGGGAGACAGAGGAAATCTTCCTGAAGTAATTGAAGGAGTCATCTTGAAAGCCATCATCCAGGGCACCCAGGAGGCAAGATTCATAGCTCATCACATTCATTGGTCAGAAGAAATCTGTATATGCTGAGAGCTGGTGAAATATTTACTTAGGTTTTTCGTTTTGTTCTTACTCAGAGAGCTACCTTTGCCTCTCTTTTCAACCTGCCCTGACTCTGTCTGCTAATTCTTTCACTCCTCCATCCTGGCTTTGGTTAAATTTCCCATTATACATTTTGCTGGATAACCTAGGTCCAGACACTGTGGAGGTATCTATATTCCCCAGATATGTGTGTGTGTGTGTGTGTGTGTGTGTGCCTTTAAGTTGCTCTTTGACTTATGGTGACCCCATGAATTTTGTAGGGTTTTCTTAGGCAAGGAATGCTCAGAGGTGGTTTGCCATTGCCTTCCTCTGAAATGTAGCCTACAGCACCTGGTGTTCATTGGCAGTCTCCCATCCAAGGCTGACCCTGCTTAGCTTCCAAGATCATAGAATCATAGAGTTGGAAGAGACCTCAAGGGCCATCCAGTCCAACCCCCTGCCATGCAGGAATACACAATCAAATCATTCCAGACAGATGGCCATCCAGCCTCTGTTTAAAAACCTCCAAAGAAGGAGACTCCACCACAGATGGGATCTGATGCCTTTAGGCTTTACAGGATGCATCTGTATTGTGGAAATAATGCAGTTTGACACCACTTTAAGTGCTGTAGTTCGATGGAATCCTGGGATATGTAGTTTTACAAGTTCTTTAACCTTCTTTGCCAAAGGGTGCTGGTGCCTCACCAAACTACAAATCCCAGGATTCTGTAGAATGGAGTCATGGGAGTTAAAGTGGTTTCAAACTGCATTATTTCTACAGTGTAGATGCACCCCAGTTATAGCAATTTGTTACTATGTTAACTGCCATGGCACCATCTCCCAGAATCCTGGAATTTGTATTTTTATGAGATATTTAGAATCCTCTGCTAAAGATTTCTAGTACACTCCTCTGAATCCTAGCTCCCCATACTTCTCTGCCATCAATTGTCAAATACCTTCTCTGGTATTAGTTGTAATACCAGACAACTAATAACTATACGGCTTTTGGGCCATAAGTTTGTGTTTGGCTTGGTCAGCCATACACTGCGGAGGTGGGTTGGTTGGTTGGTTTGCTTGTTTGTTGCAAAGAAGCTATCTTTGCACTTTGAAAGCCCTCAAAATAGTTGTCAAATCCAGTTAAAGTAATATACAGGAAATTCCCTCCCTCTCAAAATTCAAACCAACCACCAATTGGGGAAACATTTTTTTTAAAGAGCAGTACTGCTGTAGCCCCCCAGAAAAACAACCACAGATACATGCTATCAAGCATCCTAATCCAGACTGGGGATAGTTTCAAGCATCCGGGCTCCTTTCGATGTTTCTTAAAGCTGGTGGTTTTCAGAAAACAGAGGGAGCATCTGCACAGTATAAAAAAAACAACAGGCAAGAATAATGCAAACCAATTCATCAACCACATCCTGAGAGTTGAAAAGCAGCTGAGTCATTTGCAGAAGGCATTTGGTCTCACAGATTATTTGGTGGCTGCAAAGGTTCGGCTGGGCTTTCTACTAAGCACTTTATGTCCTGTGAATCATGTGCTATCAGGAAGCAATGGGGAGTTTCATGTCATACCCAAATGCTTATGGCTAGCCACTGACGAAAAGAGGTTTTAGCGGATTAATAACCGGCCTGTAAATTAAACCAGTGTGTTGATTATTTGGTTATTGGGCAGTGTAGCCTAGCTAGGTTTATTCAGAAGTAAGCCCCACTATGTTCAATGGGGCTTACTCCTTAGTAAGTTCATTCAGAATTGCAGCCTAAAGGGAAATAAATTTGCCACAGCAGCTTTTTGGAGCTATTGAGGAGAGTATGAGGTGACACTGTGTTAAATGTACTGTATAGCATGAAGCTTAAAGTTACTATCTTTTTACACGTAGATCAGTGGATTGGCACCTGATCTGGACAGGACCCACCACACACGTGTAGGGGGTCTAGAACTTTCTCCACAGTCTGTTTTTCTTCTAAATTTGTCTTCTCCCCTGTGTGGAAACTAAACACACACACACACACACATACCACCCTTCAGTTTAGCCAATGGAGTTCCTCTGTTTTAAGCCTCTCTGTGTGGGTGGGATGGCAATTTAGGGTAAAAAAAACACACCCAAACAGGGCACAGTGAGTCTAACTTAGATTGGTTTACCACTAGAATCAGCAATACTTGCCTATGTGTTGTCCCATTCAATAATTGATTCAATGAGTCTACTGTAGTTGGGGCTGACTAAGGGCTTGTTTGCACTGGCTAAATGCTCCATCTTGCCCCCATCTCAGAGCCCTGCTGTCCATGTGATTCAGGGCATTTGCCCCATTCTCTCCCAACCAGTCCTTATCACCCCCGGGGCAGATGCAGGGCTGAGACAGGGGAAGGTGGGGTAGGCCATTTAAATAAACTATTTTTTTAAATGCCCAGTTTACTCCATTATAGGTGACAAACAATGGACTGGGCCCTGCATGTCTGTAGGAGCCCGTCCAGCACACTGACCCCCCACTGCTGTCACCATCTCCCTGGCTCTCTCGGAAACCAGGAGGGAGTCCCACAGCATGTGACCAAGGCCGTTCACATGCAGGGGGCCTCGGTCATATGTTGTGGGCCCCCTTCTTGGCTTCTGAAACAGTAAAGAAAATGGCGACAGTGGCTGCATGGACCGGACAGTGTGTTACTTACCCTGACAGACCCCATCTTGGAATATCACATAATTGACAATATTTAATAATTTGGCTTGATGTGGCCTTCCACGTGGTTAGCAAGTAAACCAGGGACCCCCAGATATCAAGGCTGGGGTCACATATAACCTAGGGAGGGCCTTTGGAAATTCCTAAAACAGGTCATACCCAGGTCAGAATTCCTCTTGAAGAACAAACTGGAGATGAGTCATCCACTAATCCACTCAACAAAACAGAGTCCTTGATGGTTTGCAAAACGGGTTTTTCCTCTTCTCCTCTCCCTGACAATAAATGTTGCCTGCTCCTATTCAATTCCAAATATATCGCCTATTAACGATTGTTAACTCTTCCAGAAAACCCTTTGTCTAGTCCTGGGAAATGTCTAGAGACATTGTATTCCACTGTAAAACCCATCCCTTCAGGGGAATTATCACATATAAATAACACCCTAAACACAACCAAAGTGTGCATGGACCTCCTGCTTTCTGACTCCACATCAGTTCATGTCACTATTCTGCCCTCCAGACCTCCCCTCTGTCAATTTACTTCATGATCTCAGCTCTCCAGGATTTGTATAGTATAACCCACAATTGCCTTATCTATTCCTCTATCCAAATACTTCCTATCTTTGATAGCCTTGTGTGATTGCTTGAAGCCTGGGTGTTTGTGCGAATGCTGTTAAGATTAATTTCCAATAAAGATAATTTAATTATATGTTCTGGCTTAAAGTCTCCTCAATTACAACTGGTATACATAGGTCAAAAGATCATGCCATTACCTGGCCTCTTGCTGCCATCTTGAGCTAATTAAATATCCCCCATGTTAAGATTCAGACACTAGTGGACTGCTTACAGACTCCACGTAATTCAGGTAACGCGCCTGTCTGGACTCTAGACTATTCCATACAGATAACAAGGAAAGAACAGGCCGGCTCCACAGCCAGATTATACTGGTGTGGAGCTGGCATATCCTGGCTCGTGTAGATGAGCCATAAAATGATTCATGTCCAAAGATCAAGCTATTGCATCTCCTCACACAAAGTGATTTTCAGTAGAGTCAGTTCATGTATTCTAATTGCCAGTCCTCAAGACTACAGTAATTGGGTGTAGAAAAATTACTGGAGAAAGAACATTTAGCACGTTTAAATGTAGCAGTAGCCAATGGAAATTAAGTACAGGATGCATTAGCTCTACAATGCTGTTCATTTCAGTTTTCCCCAACTGGGTTTTTAAGTTTATCATCAGTCCCATCCAGCATGGCAGGTGGTTGAGGTTGATGGGAGTTGTAGTTCCACATGTGGCAGGTACAAGTGGGAGGATCTAGTGACCATGTCAGCTGGTGGATTCTAAAAGCTGTCCTGAAAGTTACTTTCCCCAAGCTCTGGCTGAATGTCATGAGCATGTGATGATATCTTACTCCAAAGCTCTGAGGATGCATTTCCACAGTAGAAATAGTGCAGTTTGATGCCACTTTAAGTTCTATAGCGCCATCCTATGGAATCCTGGGATTTGTAGTTTTACAAGGCTTTTAGCCTTCTCTGCCAAAGAGTGCTGGTGCCTCACAAAACTATAGTTCCCAGGATTCTATAGGATGGAGCCATGGCAGTTAAAGTGCTGCCAAACTGCATTATTTCTACAGTGCAGATGCACCCTAAATTACCTCTGCTAGCTCTGTAAGGACTGGCATTTACTGAAGGTGGAACAAATTTGCCACCCCCTTTCATTTCTCCATACAATCCATTGCAAATACAAACAAGGACATTCTTGGAAAGCTGAAATATTTGCTGGATCTTTACAAATAGTTGATCCCTTTGGCTCTCAATCTCAGAGCAAGACTTTCTAGCTTTTTGTGTGTTTTTTAAAGGTTTTATTGTAATATTGTTTCATGGAGGGTTGTGTTGGATAGTTGGAATGTATTGGCATTTAGTATTTGACAAATACTTGATACCAGGAATATTTCATATTGGTTTTCAAATCCATCAGGGAAAAAAAAACCTCTCCCTGGCTTTGTTAAGGAACCTCTGGACCTCTGTCTGCCATGACATTTCTGCTTGCTTCAAAATTTTCTGGCACAAATTTTAGTGTATGTTGTCAGTTCACACAGAACACCTTAGGGCTTCCTCATTTGGGCTAGACCTATAAGTGTTGATTCTTAAGTCACCCCTGTTCATTAAGTCATCATTAATCATCACCAAAGTTAGCAATAATAAAATTATGTATTTTAACACATATTCGTGAATCTGTTTTCTCACAAAATATGTATTTTTAAATGTATCTTATCCAAACCAAACATTTTAAAATACATTTGGCTAAGTTTTTGGAACCTCAAAGTGCATCATGAAATTCAGAGAAGATGAAATCCCATGGATAATTCCATCCCAATTGGGAGAAGTGGATCTGATGGAATTTGCACAGATCAGATTTTTTTAAAAAATAACCCTTCATCCACTGAAGAGTGGGCATGTGGCTAGAACTAGGGAAACCAGGAGTCATTTCATCCAACACAATTACAGTACTATGATTCCACTTTAAGTGCCATAGCTGCATCCTAAAGAATCCTGGGGTTTGTAGTGTGGTAAGGCACTGGAGCCCTCTGACTGGGAATTCTAACCAAAACTGCAAATCCCAGGATTCCATAGGATGCCCCCATGGTAGTTAAAATGCTGTCATAGTGCCCTAATTTAGTAGTGTGAAAGGGTCCACAATTATCACTAACACTCTTTTGTGAATGGCCATCATTAGAGTGTGATTACTTTAGACTCTAGCCTAATTCACAGAGCTTTATCAGACAGACAAAATACAACATCATAACGATGCCACATAACTGTGAAAGAGCGTGCAGATCACACCACATTGCCTTTTCATGGTTATGTTCTGTCAAAATCCCATACCTTTTAACTGACAGCTTAAGCCATCAATAGATCCCCATGTCACTTTGCGCACATTGCTGGTGTGCAAAACCTTGGGCCATTTAACTCTCGTCACTGCAGTGAGAGTGGCTGATCCAGTGCAAACACTTCTGGGTGAGATTGGGTCATCCAGGTAAGTTTTGCTCTTTTTATGACCCTTCCCAGGTTACTTGGGACTTTTAAAGTGTGCCTAGGTGCTTGATATCACTTTCAAGGCTTTATTTTTGTTTTTATTTTTAAATTCCCCATGGGATGAAGCCTTGCAGGATTTTGAATGTGGAAGTGAATGGAGCCCCATTCTTTATTGCCAGGGAGCCTTTGCTGGGAGAGGAAGGTAAGTGTGTGGGGTGGGCGTTCTTTAGCCGGCACAGAATTATTATTATTTTTTATGCTTGCAAAAGAACATTTTAAAAGGAGTCATCTGATAAAGTCCTCAGGCCTACTTTTTCCGCTTTCCTCTGACCTCACTGCTTACACACTTACACACACACACCATTTACATATGCCTTAAACTTGGGATAATGCTTCAGCTGATGAAGAACACTCTGTATGCCCCCCACCTCCCGCTGCATGGATGCCATACTAAAATGTAAAGACTCCTTGCTGTTTTAAACAGGTGATGTATAAGGCCCGTAAGTGATATTTCATAGGCTGTTAGCTGTTAAAAATGAATTACAAGAGAAGACATTCTACCTAAACATTAGGAAGAACAGCTTTACTCTTCAAGAGTGGAATAGACTGTGTCAATGTGGTGGACTTTCCTTCTTCAGTGATCATTAAAAAGAGGATGGATCTAATGAATTGTTTTCTATATGTATGTATGTAAGTATGTAATTATGTGTTTTATGTATTTGATTTTATGTATTTGATTTTAAATGGTGAATAATAATAATAATAATAATAATAAAAAAATAGGATGGATCGGCATGTTTCAGGAGTGCTGTAGTTGCATTTTCCTGCATGGCAGTGGGTGGACTAGATGGCCTTTGAGGCTTCTCCCAGCTCTAAGAGTTTATGATTCTATGATTCTGTGATTTTAATTACTGTTACATCTACACATGGACTGTTCAGATACTAGACAACACTAGGGAGGCAATTAGTATTTGACAGTGAACACCTTTTGAGATTTTGCATTTAATGCCAAAATCACAATTCTCAAGTATCAGCAAGGCCCTCTCTCTGGCTTTTCTTCACAAACAAAGATTCAAGAAGGACTCATCCCGCGCTTTCTGCAAGTGGGCTGATGACTAAAAAGGCCAATCCGAGATAAACAAGTCCGGTTGCAGAAAGCACAGCAGACGGTCTCTTTGGGTGACGTTTCCGGGTTGTGATTCTTTCTGCGTTGTCGTTTCTCTTCAAGACTTGTTCGGTGTGAGTTCTCAAATAAGGCTGCAGCATTGTGGATAGTGTGTCTCCATGCCTCCCGATGTGAGGCCAGGGCAGACCATTGTTGGTGATGAATTTGGCCGAGCCTGAGATGTTGTTTCAGGGAGTCCTTGTATCGCTTTTTTGGAGTGCCCCTCTTACGCTGACCCATGGTGAGTTCAGCGTAGAGTACTATTTTTGGGAGGCAATGGTCCTCCATCTTAGAAACGTGCCCTGCCCAGCACAGTTGTGTTCTCAATATCATGGCCTCAATGCTGGTGATCCTTGCTTGCTCAGGGACAGCAACATTTGTCACATAGTCAGTCCAGTGTATATTTAGGATTGTGCGTAGACAGCGCTGATGAAAGCGTTCGAGGAGTCGTAGGTGGTGGCGATAGGTGACCCATGTTTCAGACCCATAAAGGAGAATAGACAGTACAATGGCTCTATACACACTGATTTTTGTGCTTTGCCTCAGGTGTTTATTACTCCACACTCTTTTGTGAAGTCTTCCAAATGCGCTGTATGCCTTTGCTAATCTGTGATCGATCTCTTTGTCAGTCTTGGCATCTGAGGAGATGATGCTTCCCAGATAGGTGAACTGCTGAACAGACTTAAGCACAGATTTGCCGACGGCAATGTGGGGACGGTGGTGTTCGTCCTGTGGTGCAGGCTTGTAAAGAACTTCTGTTTTCTTAAGGTTGACTTACAGCCCAAACAGCTCTGCAGCTGTTGCGAAGCAGGATGTTAGGCGCTGCAGAGCTGCTTCTGTGTGGGCAACAAGGGCAGCATCATCAGCGAAGAGCAGCTCACGGACTAGATAGTTTAAAGTCTTAGTGCAAGTCCTCAGACAGCTTAAGTTAAACAAGCTACCATCAGTACGGTAACGTATATAGATGCCATCTTCTTCTATGAGCTCTGCTGTAGCCCTTTGGAGCATCATGCTGAAGAAGATTGTAAAGAAAGTTGGAGCAAGAACCCAACCTTGCTTCACTCCATTAGGTGGAGAGGATCAGCAAGGCCAATATATAAATAAATAAATAAATGCAATCCCAAATGCACATTTGGACTATAACGTCAAAATTTCTTATTCAAACGTTGAAAAACAAAAATGTGAAACTTTATAATAATTTGGAGAATTTTTTTGCCTATATTTGCCTCTAATTTTACTAACAGATAGATCATAGAATCATAGAATCATAGAATTGCAGAGTTGGGAGAGACCACGAGGGCCATCCAGTCCAACCCCCCTGCCACGCAGGATCATCCCACTTCAACTTGATGGTTTCCATTTGTGGTAGACTACACTTCCCTTTATCCCCAGAAGTTGAGCCAGATGTCTCTGAGGTGTGGTGATGGGAGTTGTAGTCCCACTAAACCAGAGGATGTCAGGTTAGCCCTGTTGGCTGCAGGCTGGGGGAGGATGTCAGTTATAGTCCAACACATCTGGAGGGTACCAGATTGTGGAAGGTTGTGACAGACAGTTGAGTCCCAATGATTAAAGCATCCCCATTGCTATACGTACATCCTTGTTACAAGCATGACTGGCAACCACATTTGCTCACATCATGGCAGTCAAAACCGGGACCATCTGGTCACTTTATCTGTTCTGAATTCCCCCAGATGTGCAGAACCACCGGGGTCGATTCCACCGAGGGGAGTGCTAGTCATCTGTTTCCAAGGAGCTCATAGACAGGTCTTAAATCTTCTTCTTTTCCCTCCACAGGATCAATCCATCTCAATTGCTTACAGCTCTACTGAAGGATGTTTTGTTATGTTGTTTCCCTCTCTTTTCAAAAAGAAGGGATGAGGCATTTGGAGTTCTAATGCCTTCCATGTGCAGTGTGTGTGTGGGGAACTTGCTCATAATATGTAACTCATTCTCCCTCTTACTCTCTGTCTCTGTTTCTCTCCCCCTTCCCCCGCAACCACCACCAACCTCTATTTGGCCAAAACAGTGGGACCACAAAGGCTGATGACATAATCAATGAACACCAGGAGATCAAACTCAGAAATCATCGGGAATTAAGAACTGTGAGGCGGAAAAGGCCGTTGCCTCCCTCACCCTATTATAGCATAATGAGGTGATGAGAGGCTGGTGAATTTATGTTCACTCCCACACAAGTACCCAGCCTCTGAGGAAGCCAGCAGGGTGCCCGTAGGAAAACAGACGTGCTGACACACCACCATTCACCCAACCAGGAACTGGAAGGCTAGAAAGCAATGAACGGAGAGTGCACAACAAGGAAGAGTGCAAGGCCTTCTTCAGCCTAGCGCTCCATCTTGGTCATCAGGCAGTTAGCAGGGTCAAGCTCTTGCACAGATCGTTCATTTCGAGGAGGATTGGTTGTGCAAGAGGACTTGCTGGCCACTCATGCTGTCCATTATTCGGTCAGAGAGAGATTCAAGGGAAATTTTCCAACTCATATCACACTGTACTATTATAGCACTATTATTCTACTTTAAGTGCTATTGCTGCCTCCTGTGGAATTCTGGGGTTTGTAGCTTAATTGAGGCCTAAGAGCTCCCTGGCTGAGAATGTTAAATGCCCCTCCCTAAACTACAAATCCCAGGATTCCACAGGAGGAAGTCCTAGCACTTAAAGCGGAATAATAGTGCTATAACAGTGTAGTGTGATAAGGCCACAGGCCTGAGAAGGTGTACAACTGGCCTGAACAGCAACTTATCTTCTGAACAATAGCTTTCATTTCTAGCATTTCTTTCATTTTCCAGTGTTCTGGTTGTAAGTGTTATTGCTTATGTAGCCAAAATGCCTCTGCCTGTGCACAAGCGGGGTGGGGGGTGAGAGGCATTTATAGGCTTAGGAGAAGCCCATGTTTGCCAAAATGCAAAGAAATTTGGAGGGAGAGAGCCCTAAGAAAAGAAACTAGGGTGCATCTACACTGTAGAAATTTTATGCGGTTTGCTACTACTTTAAGTGCTGTAGCACCATCCTATAGAATCCTGGGATTTGTAGTTTTACAAGGTCTTTAGCCTTGTTTGCCAAAGAGTGCTGGTGCCTCACAACATTACAATTCACAACATTCTTTAGGATGGAGCCATGGCAGTTAAAGTGGTGGCAAACTGTATTATTTCTAAAGTGTAGATGCACCTTAGATCTAAAACAGCCCAAAGAGTGCCAGAATGCTGGCTGAATTTGGGCAGGGTGGTGGTGATGATGGGACAGGCAGCTCTGCAAGAGAAGGGACAGAACAGGAGGATCTGAAAATAGATTGACTGACTAGATTAGTAAATAGCAGAACTGCACCTTGTTATTTTGGGGTCTCGTTCACAAACAGCCCTGGCATGAAGGCTGAGGACAGGAGTGAGTCTGGCTTTCTCCACTGTCTTTTGCTGCATGTATACTCCGCCCCCTTTTTTCCCCAATGGATGGATATGGCCTAGTTGTATAATTTTTTTATTAGGGATGTAAATCTTCACTTACTGTATTTCATTCCCACACTTCAGTGATTTTCTTCTTGCTCCAGGAGAAACCTGGATTTTCTATAGTTTTCAGGGACTATTTCTATTTCAAGACTTCATTGGGGAAAATTCATGCATGGCTTTTCTGTGTAGAAAGCATATTGTGGGGCATAAAACATGTATTTTGTGCAAAACACTACTGATTCCAGAACATAAGTACTCTAGCTGTTGTTTAATGGTATTTTGATAATAACTTTCTATATGTTTTTACATCACTTACTGTAATTGTTTTTTGTTTTATTTGTTTTATATTTTGCAAGCTGCTCTGGGTCCTAGTATTGGGGGAAGGGTGGGGTATAAATGAATTAATGAGCTAGCATGGCACAGTGGCTTGAATATTGGATCAGGACTCTGGAAGACCAGACTTTACCACACTACACTGTTATAGTGCTATTATTCCACTTTAACTGCTATGGTTGCCTCCTGTGGATTTCTGGAGTTTATAGTTTAGTGAGGCCTAAGAGCTCTCTGGCTGAGAATTCTAAATGCTCCTCCCTAAACTGCAAATCCCAGGATTCCATAGGAGGCAGCTAGAGCACAGTTAAAGTGAAATAATAGCACTATAACAGTATAGTGTGGTAGAGGAGATTATCAGACAACCTAAAAAATCCAGGACAGGGACAACAGAAGATCGCCAAAGGGCTCACTTATCAGATGACATCGTCCCTGTCTTGTCCTGCTCCTGTGCCCCCTCCGTTCCATCCACGTTCCTTTTTATTGATGGCTTAAGCCGTCAATAGATTGCCTGTTCCGTTTGTATTACGGAATCACGGGCTTCTGAACCTGTGCCCTGTTATGCTGGTGTGCTGCCAGCTGCAGTGGGAGGTCCCTGCCAAACACTTCCCATCAAGATTGGGACATCGAGGTCAGTTTCACACTACCCCCTCTTCCTGGGTTACTTGTTTTTTTTAAAATGTGTTTAGCTGCTTTTTTTTTTTTTTTTTTTACTTTTTTGTGTTCATTCTTGCTTCTAACTTTGAATTTCCTGAGCGATCATTCTCTCACAAGAATGGCCAGGATTTGCTTTCCTGGACTACCGGAGGGGAGGGGAGCAATTTCTGTCACTCTAGAAAGGTAGGTCTGGAAAAAAAAAATATTATTTTTTTTTGAAGTGCAACAGGGACGGAAGTGTGGCAGGAAATAGCTGGCGAGATGGGGACACTATATACGATCCCTGTCTGATAATCTCCAAAGTCCTAGGATTCAAATCCCTCCTTAGCCATTGAAATTCCCAGGGTACATCTACACTATAGAAATAATAACACAGTTAACACCACTTTAAGTGCTGTAGCTCCATCCTATGGAATACTGGGATTTGTAGTTTTACAAGGTCTTTACCCTTCTCTGCCAAAGAGTGCTGGTGCCTCACAAAACTACAAATCCCAGGATTCTGTAGGATGGAGCCATAGTAGTTAAAGTGTTGTCAAACTGCATTATTTATACACTGCAGATGCATACTAAGTGATGCTGGGCAAGCTATTCTCTCTCAACTTAAGAAGATGGCAAAGGTAAATGTCCTTTGGAGAAATTTTGCCATGAGAGGGTTGCCATAGGTTGGAGTTGACTCGAAGGCACATGACAACAACAACAGGAGGAGGAGGAATTGGTTTCGCACAGAAAATGCATGCAGGAAATCTACACTAGTTTTGCACAAGAAGCCATGTTGCACATTGTCCCAAAACTATTTTCTGCTTAAGAAAACCATGTGTATTTTTGTGCGAACCAGTTTTCCACAAATAAGTTCCAAAGAGTGCCAGCGTTTCCCAGGTAACTGTAGCTTCCCAAATTGCAGAAGGAATCCTGGTGAGACTCTGGGAACCTTTCCTAGCACTGCTGCCAAAATTTGGTTCTCTCTTACATCATGGGCCAAATCTACACTATACAATAATCCAGTTTGAAAGTGGGTTATTTGCCATGGCTCCTTCCTATGGAATCCTAGGATTTGTAGTTTTACAGGGTCTTTTTTTTGTCGCATCTCTAGCAGGGGGGTTGAAATGGATCCTGAGAAGGTTAAGGGAGTTTCAGCACGGGGAACTCCCAAGAACAGAAAACAATTGCCAAGTTTTCTGGGATTCGCAAATTTTTACAGGTCCTTCATCCCTGACTTTGCAGAGGTTGCCCCACCCCTCACTGAGTTGCTCAAAACCAAGGGGTCTGGTGGACAGAGTTAACACGAGGAGGGGAAACGCGAAAAGCCTCCCCAAAAAATTGTCTGGACTGATCAATGCCAACAGGCTTTTGAGAAATTGAAAAGGTTGTTCACTTTTGAACCCATCCTCAAACACCCAAACCCTGACGAACTCTTTGTGGTGCAAGTAGATGCCTCTGACATGGCATTGGGGGGTGCTACTTCAATGGGATGAGCGGGGGAACTCAGGCCCTGTGCATACCTCTCCAGGAAATTCAATGAGATGGAGTGAAATTGGCCAGTATGGGAGAAGGAGGCGGGAGCCATCAAGGTGGCACTGGAGACCTGGCGCCACCTCCTGGAAGGATCTTCCCAGCCTTTTGAGGTCTGGACAGACCACAAAAATCTTGAAGCTCTGAAAACCCCACTCTGGCTGAGCCCCAAACAGATGAGGTGGGCTGATTTCTTTTACTCATTTAACTTCACACTGAAGTTTATCCTGGGAAAAAGGAATTTCTTGGCGAACGCTTTGTCTAGGCTTCCACAGCACAAGAGCAAACGGAAAGAGATCATTGACACTGTCTTCTTCCTGTCACATTTGGGTCTTGCAGTCCTCACATGCAGTCAAATGAAATGACACACTGCTGAGGCAGGCCCCACCTCGAACCATTCCTCAAAGGTGGAGGAGGATCCGGGCCCTAATCAGCCAAGCGGTCCTATGTCAACCCAGTCTGTCCCCCCTGTTGAGGTCCTGGGCCAAAGGCCCCAGTCTCAGGGTCTTCCCAGAGCCACATCCAAGGAGGGGGGTTGACATGGCTAGATGGCGGATGCACTCTCCCAAGACCCATGGTTTCAGGCTCACCATGCCGAGGTTGACCTGCGGGAGGGTTTGGGTTTGAAGGGGGAGTGCATGTATGTTCCTAAGGTCATGTGACCCTCAGTTCTCAAGCAATGCCATGATGTTAAGAGTACAGGCCATTTTGGCTATGCCAAAATGCTACACCTCACCAGGAGGCAATTTTTGTGGCCTCTAATGCATAAGGAGGTAGAGGAGTATGTAAAAGGGTGTCATGTATGTGCCATGGCCAAAAAAGGGAGGGAAGGCCCAAAGGGTTGTTGGTCCCATTGCTCACCCCCGGTAAATCATGGGAAGTGATAAGCATGGATTTCATTGTGGACCTCCCTGAAAGCAAGGGGAAAACTGTCATTTGGATGGTAGTTGACATGTTTTCAAAGCAAGCCTATTTTGTCGCTTGCAAAAGCATCCCCACAGCCCAGCAACTGGCCAAGCTATTTATTCAGCACATTTACAGGCTTCATGGAGCTCCTGCCAAGATTGTCTCTGACAGGGGGTGCACTTCACCTCCCAGTTTTGGAAAGCGTTCACTAAGTTATTGGGAATTCAAAGGGGCTTAAGCAGCAGTCATCATCCCGAGTTGGACGGTAACACAGAACGTATGAATGTGACTTTGGAACAGGTTGCTTACAACAATGCGGTGCATCAGAGCACTGGACTCTCCCCCTTCAAGGTCTTTTTCGGCTACGAGTTCAATCCCTTGCCGTTGAGGGAAGCGGACTCTAAAGACCCTATTCCTTTAATCCAAAGGAGTACCCAGGTAAAGGATGCATGGCCTAAGGTTGTGGCTGCCCTGGACTTTGCTAAGGCCCGATACAAATGGCAAGCAGACAAGGAGAGGGACCCTACTCCCCCCTATGCGGTAGGGGACCAGGTGTACCTCTCCACCAGGTTTCTCAAGAGTCCCCAACCATCGAAGAAACTGGGGCCCAAATTTATTGGACCTTTTCCTATTATGCGTCAAATCAATCCTGGTGCTTTTGAACTGTATCTACCTAAGTTGTATCGTAATGTGCACCCTGTTTTCCATTCCAGCCTCCTGAAACCCACGGCTCCTCTGGGTCCGCTGCGTCTGGCGTCTGAGGCGCCCAACCCAGTATTGGTTGACGATGATCAACACTTTGAAATCTCTGACATTCTGGACTCTAGGCATTGGCAGGGGGTGCTACAGTACTTTGTCAAGTGGAAGCACCTTCCTTTGGGTCATGCGGAATGGGTTAATGTTGACCACATCTGTGCCCCTTGCTTGTTGGCAAAGTTCCATGCCCACTTCCCTGACAAGCCGGGTTGATGTTTGGTTCTGGTGGGTTTGATTGGGGTTTTGTGTCAGCAGTGTTGCTTCTCATAGGGAAGGTGGTATGTTGTGCCCTACTCTGGATACTGGGATTTGCAGTAATCCAGAGTAGGCCCTGACATGGTTTAGATAGGCCCTGACAGGGTTGGTTTTCTTGGGAACATTCCCAGAACACCTTAACTCCTGTTTTGTCCTGGGGCCAGTCAGAACTGGCTTTGGAATGAAACCGTATGTGTATCCTTGATCAATAAACCATGCTGCTGCTACATGCATGTTGATTCAGTGTGTGTGTTACCTGGTGCATCACAGTATTCCACTTCCAAACAGCTCTTACTGTCAGGAAGTCCTTCCTAATGTTTAGGTGGAATCTCTTTTCCTGTAGTTTGAACCCATTACTCTGTGTTCTAGTCTCTGGAGTAGCAGAAAACAAGCCTGCTCCATCCTCAATATGACATCCCTTCAAATATTTAAACATGGCTATCATGCCCCCTCTTACCCTTCTCTTCCCCAGTATAAACATACCCAATTCCCTAAGACACTCCTCATAAGACATGGCTTCCAGGGCTCCCACCATTTTGGTCACCTTCTTCTGGACACTATCAGGATGAGACTCTGATAGTGCAGGAGTCCTGATCATGTGGCACACCAATGTATGAACATATGGATGGAACAAGTGGAACAAGTTCCTTTGACCTTATTAACATGTTAGTCTTTCATGGGGCTAATACAAATCAGGATCTCATCTTGTCACAAGAGTGGATCTGTTGCACTACAGTTTCCCCCATATTCCTTAAAAACTCTTCCAAATGTTGCACAGGTAACAGTGCAAGTGCAGGTTGCTACAGTTTTTGATTTGTTCATTCAATCAATGTATTTCTTCCTCCACTACATCCCCAATAAAAAATTCTGAACTGATAAAATGGTGCAAAAAGCAATTTCAGTGAGATTGTATGTTAATATAAATACATCAAAGTGCTTTTTCTGTGATGTTTTACTGATGCATATATGCATCTGAAGCACAGTTCATCTCTGATGTTTTATGCATGCATATCATAAAATGGAAGACAGGAAGGGGGGAAGGAATGTGGCAGCAGCTTTAAGACTAACTGGTTTTTATTTTTGCATGAGCTCTTGTGGATAGATAAACCCACTTTTTCAGATGCAGTAGAGAGTGATATTAAAGTCTCAGGCTATAAAGCATATTTACACAGTTGTGGGATTGGGACAGAATGTAACTGGATCTTGTTCTGCCTTGTAAAATTTCTGCCAAAGGCCCTGTCCCCCAGAATCCTCTTCAAACCTGGAACCATGGCATGGAATAGGGACAATAAAAGAACAGGATACCATTCATCCAGTATTTATGAACTGATGTCCTTGAATCACAGTGACAGTTCTACTTATGATGGGAGAGGCTGTGTTACCTGAGCTCATTCTCTTACCATGTTTAGGATTAGATAAGAATCACTAGATGTGAATCAAACCTAAATGACAAAACAATTATTTCCTCTAAACCTAACCACAATAGTCCATGTATTGAAAACCTCCCAATTGGACTACTGCAATTCACTCTCTGTGGGGCTGCCCTTGAAGATGATGTAAAAACTGCAGCTAGTGAAAAATGTCATAGCTAGATTGCTGAGCAGAGTCCCATTTAGATGTCAGATAACACCAGTCTTAAAGAAATTGTACTGGCTGCCAAATAAGCTTCTAGTCTAAATTTAAGGTGCTTGTGATAACATTCAAAGCCCTAATCAGTTTGGGACCTCAATACCTGAAGGAGCACCTCTGCCTATATATACTTGCCTGGAGAGTCAGGCCTAGTGGGTGATGGCTGTGCTGTGTTCCCACCAGTGGGGACAATATGGTGGGGGAGAACATGGGAGAGATCCTTCATGGTGGTGGAATGCCTACCCCTGACAGCCTGACAGGCATCAATCCTGGCATCATTTCAGCTCCAAGTAAAAATCCAGCTTTTTATTAAAGCCCTTTGAGCCTCACTGATTTATTCTTTAAAACTATTTTAACTTTTAAAACTTGTTTTATTATGTTAAATTGTTTAATATGCTTTTAGTCTACTTAAATTATTTTATTGCCTTAAATTTTTATTATTTTAAATTGTTTAATTGATTTTTCCCCATATGCCCTTCCCCAATTCTAGACTACATGATGTGATATAAATATTTTGAGAGCCAGTGTGGTATAAAGGTTTGAGCATTGGACTATGACTATGGGGACCAGTGTTCAAATCCCCACTCAGCCAGGGAAGCCCACTGGGTGACCTTGGGCAAGTCACACTCTCTCAGTATCAAAGGAAGTCAAAAGCAAACTCCCTCTGAACAAATCTTACCAATAAAACCCCGTGACAGGTTCAACTTAGGGTTGCCATGGGTTGAAAATGTCTTGAAGGCACACAATAATACATAAATATTTAAATAAAATTAATAAAAATAAATGCTACATCATTTACCCCTTTACTTTGTCTTTTCTCACTTCTCCTTCCCTTTCCACTTGGAGAAATAGAGTTCAACATACATGCCAGAATGAATGTGGGAACACACACACACACATCCCTCTATAGTGAGGGCTTCCTCTTTTGTGGTTAAAAAGAAATGCAGGAATCCATTAAGAGGATATTTTACAGAGCGGGAATCCAGAGGTAGTCTGGAGAGTTACTGGAAGTTTATAAAAAGAAACTTTAACCTGAGTACATTGAAGGCACACACTGCAGCCAATTGTCTCACTACAAGAAACCACGCAAGTATCTCATCTTGTAAACGTTTGAAAAGTGGCCATACTTGATGGTCATATCTAACTTTCTTTGTAACCGTAGGCATTAAACAGACTCTCAATCATTGAATCAATGACCTGATAGCACTTGACATACGGAAGTTATATAGCATATCTACTGCAAACATAGTATCATTTTTATACAGGGGGCTATGCATGACACATCTGTTTGCGAGGCAGCATTACAAACATGGGATGCCCCCACAAAATCTCTGGGATTCCACCAGGAGCAATTTTCTGGAGACACCCCTGCATAAAAGTGATACGTTTGCCATGCAAATAACACCACATATCTTCCATATCTCAAGTTTTAGGCAGTTATCATTTCAGCAGGGAAATGTTTCTCACTTCCTACAGTTATGAATAAAGTCAGAAGTGGCTATTGGAGCAGGCCAACATGGACAGGAAACAGGAATTTAAAAATACTAGTTGGACCCTGTGTACCATACGCCGTTAAAAACTCCCTCTAAAATGCCCGATAGACCTCATTACAACCCTGTACGTTAGCCAGGTGGATTTAAATTCCTCCTTCCTCTTCTCAGCATTCCATACTTTTCCTGGAATTGCTGAGGGTGACTCGCTCTGCTACCCTGCCACCACTGCCATCAATTGACTGCCTGGATCCCATCGCAGCCCATGACTGATGAGTGGCTGAGGGTGGGAGAGGAGGGAGGGGCCCTTGTGAGGCGGTGATGCAGATTGAGTGGATTGTGAGGTGGAGAGGGAATTTGCATGTGGGTGGTGATTGATTGGGTGTGTTTCCTGAGCAGCCAATCAGCACACTGGGAAAGGCAACGTACCCAAGAGAATTACAGTCGTCCCTTCACATTCGCGGGGGTTCCGTTCCGCGGACCCCCGCGAATGTGAAAAAACCGCGAATAACGACACCCCTCCCCCCTCCCTCCCCAGGCCTTTGCGGGGCCTTGCTAGGCCCCGCGGAGGTCTCCCCGGCCCTCCCTCCCGCCCTCCCCAGGCCTTCCTGGGGCCTCCGGAGACGCTCCGGAGGCCCCAGGATCGCCTCCCCAGCCCTCCCCAGGCCTTCCTGGGGCCTCCGGAGCGTCTCCGGAGGCCCCAGGATCGCCTCCCCAGCCCTCCCCATCCCGTCCCCAGGCCTTCCTGGGGCCTCCGGAGCGTCTCCGGAGGCCCCAGGATCGCCTCCCCAGCCCTCCCCACCGCATCCCCAGGCCTTCCTGGGGCCTCCGGAGCGTCTCCGGAGGCCCCAGGATCGCCTCCCCAGCCCTCCCCACTGCGTCCCCAGGCCTTCCTGGGGCCTCCGGAGCATCTCCGGAGGCCCCAGGATCGCCTCCCCAGCCCTCCCCAGCCCGTCCCCAGGCCTTTCTGGGGCCTCCGGAGATGCTCCGGAGGCCCCAGGATCGCCTCCCCAGCCCTCCCCACCCCGTCCCCAGGCCTTCCTGGGGCCTCCGGAGCGTCTCCGGAGGCCCCAGGATCGCCTCCCCAGCCCTTCCCACCCCGTCCCCAGGCCTTCCTGGGGCCTCCGGAGCGTCTCCGGAGGCCCCAGGATCGCCTCCCCAGCCCTCCCCACCCCGTCCCCAGGCCTTCCTGGGGCCTCCGGAGCGTCTCCGGAGGCCCCAGGATCGCCTCCCCAGCCCTCCCCAGGCCTTCCTGGGGCCTCCGGAGCGTCTCCGGAGGCCCCAGGATCGCCTCCCCAGCCCTCCCCACCGCGTCCCCAGGCCTTCCTGGGGCCTCCGGAGCGTCTCCGGAGGCCCCAGGATCGCCTCCCCAGCCCTCCCCACACCGTCCCCAGGCCTTTCTGGGGCCTCCGGAGATGCTCCGGAGGCCCCAGGATCGCCTCCCCAGCCCTCCCCACCCCGTCCCCAGGCCTTCCTGGGGCCTCCGGAGATGCTCCGGAGGCCCCAGGATCGCCTCCCCAGCCCTCCCCACCCCGTCCCCAGGCCTTCCTGGGGCCTCCGGAGCGTCTCCGGAGGCCCCAGGATCGCCTCCCCAGCCCTCCCCACCCCGTCCCCAGGCCTTCCTGGGGCCTCCGGAGACGCTCCGGAGGCCCCAGGATCGCCTCCCCAGCCCTCCCCACCCCGTCCCCAGGCCTTCCTGGGGCCTCCGGAGATGCTCCGGAGGCCCCAGGATCGCCTCCCCAGCCCTCCCCACCCCGTCCCCAGGCCTTCCTGGGGCCTCCGGAGCGTCTCCGGAGGCCCCAGGATCGCCTCCCCAGCCCTCCCCAGCCCGTCCCCAGGCCTTTCTGGGGCCTCCGGAGATGCTCCGGAGGCCCCAGGATCGCCTCCCCAGCCCTCCCCACCCCGTCCCCAGGCCTTCCTGGGGCCTCCGGAGCGTCTCCGGAGGCCCCAGGATCGCCTCCCCAGCCCTCCCCACCCCGTCCCCAGGCCTTCCTGGGGCCTCCGGAGTGTCTCCGGAGGCCCCAGGATCGCCTCCCCAGTCCTCCCCACCCCGTCCCCAGGCCTTTCTGGGGCCTCCGGAGCATCTCCGGAGGCCCCAGGATCGCCTCCCCAGCCCTCCCCACCGCGTCCCCAGGCCTTCCTGGGGCCTCCGGAGCATCTCCGGAGGCCCCAGGATCGCCTCCCCAGCCCTCCCCACCCCGTCCCCAGGCCTTCCTGGGGTCTCCGGAGCATCTCCGGAGGCCCCAGGATCGCCTCCCCAGCCCTCCCCACCCCGTCCCCAGGCCTTCCTGGGGTCTCCGGAGCATCTCCGGAGGCCCCAGGATCGCCTCCCCAGCCCTCCCCACCCCGTCCCCAGGCCTTCCTGGGGTCTCCGGAGCATCTCCGGAGGCCCCAGGATCGCCTCCCCAGCCCTCCCCACCCCGTCCCCAGGCCTTCCTGGGGCCTCCGGAGCGTCTCCGGAGGCCCCAGGATCGCCTCCCCAGCCCGTCCCCAGGCCTTCCTGGGGCCTCCGGAGCGTTTCCGGAGGCCCCAGGATCGCCTCCCCAGCCCTCCCCAGCCCGTCCCCAGGCCTTTCTGGGGCCTCCGGAGATGCTCCGGAGGCCCCAGGATCGCCTCCCCACCCCGTCCCCAGGCCTTCCTGGGGCCTCCGGAGCGTCTCCGGAGGCCCCAGGATCGCCTCCCCAGCCCTCCCCACCCCATCCCCAGGCCTTTCTGGGGCCTCCGGAGCGTCTCCGGAGGCCCCAGGATCGCCTCCCCAGGCCTTCCTGGGGCCTCCGGAGTGTCTCCGGAGGCCCCAGGATCGCCTCCCCAGCCCTCCCCACCCCGTCCCCAGGCCTTTCTGGGGCCTCCGGAGCGTCTCCGGAGGCCCCAGGATCGCCTCCCCAGCCCTCCCCACCCCTCCCCAGGCCTTCATGGGGCCTCCGGAGCGCCTCCGGGGGCCCCGTGGACGCCTCCCTGGGCCTCCCCGCTCCCTCTATGTCTTTCACGGGGCCTCTGGAGGCCCCGTGTCGCGGTTTTGGGGGGGCCCCGGGGGGGCCCTCCCAAAACCGCGAATAACCGAAACCGCGAATGTCAAGTTCGCGAATGTGGAGGGACAACTGTATATATATACAGTACTCCAATGACAAAGCTGGCTGAACAGACTAGGGGTTCATCTACATGAGCAAGGATATACTGGCTCCCCAGTGGTGTATCCTGGCCACAGATCAGGCCCATTGTTCCCCCATTCCCTCCATGGAATGGGAGGAAGTCCTGATGGGCACACTGGCCCATTGCTGCAGCCACTGCAGCTATTTTCCTCGCTGTCTCAGAAGGCAGCCTTGGTCACATGCTGTGAGCCTGCTTCCTGCCTTCCAGGAGAGCCAGGAGATGGAGGTGGCAGCAAGGGCTGCTGGGATGGGCTCCTAAGGTCTTGCAAGGCCCAATCTGTTTCCTCCCAGTGGAAATGGATTTTAACAGGTATTATTTTAGAATGCTCTATTGGGCCCTACCCCACCTTCCTCTCTGTATGTGCCCCGGTGGTGTTGAGGACTGCCAGGGGCAGAACAGGCCAAGAGCCCTGTGTCGTACAGACTGCCGGGCTCTGAGGCAGGGGAAAGATGAGGTATATTGCCCATCTAGACAAGCCCTAGGGTATCCAAGAAAGCCTGCTTCAAATATTATATAGCAGAGAGCACAGCTCCCCCAAGACATTTTGCTGCCTGAGGCAGAACAACTAGTGGAACTTCTGACCAGGAAGTCAGATGCATAGTACCCAAGTCAAGCAAAATATTTTGGCACTCGAAGCACAAAATCCCATGTATAAGTTTTCCCTACCAGGAAAAATAAATTCTAATAATTTTAATGACATTGCCTGAGGTAGCTCCTCACTCTACCTCATGGTAGGGCTAGCCTTGGCCAAGATATCAAACCAATTAGCCTGTGGACAGAAAGTACATTTGAGTGACACTTCCCTGGAACTGTGTGGCTAGAAAGTATCCTAAACTGGGAAAGTGGCAAAGCCATCCCACAGAGGAAAACCAGAATGGGAAACAGGGATTTTAAAATATGATTCAAATGATGGAAAGCTGCTAGGACATAGGATGCCAAAAGTGGCTGTAATCTATGTCTACTCTTGAAAGGGTACTTTGCCCCCTCCCCCCTCCCAACTACTTCTCCTTGTATTCCCTGTAAGTGTTTGAAATACAAACCTCTAGCCCAGTGCCTCTTAACCTTTTCTTTACCAGGGATCCCCTTTAAATATCTTTTGTTGCCATGGACCCCCTAGACTTAACCCAAGATTTAAAACAACACCACTGTAATACAATTACACCATCTATTAAACCTCCAGGCACTAGAGGGGGCGGGAACACTTTTTTCCTGCTTCTTCCTGTAAGTTTGTGGCTGGAGCAACGCACAGGCCAAGCCAGCCAGCCTTTGCCCCTGTCACATGGCTGCTCCACTGAGGAAAGGAGGAGAACAGAACAGCCTTCAAGACTTTGTGGACCCGCTGTGAGGACACTGTGGTCTCCTGGGGTCTGCTGACCACAGGTTAAGAACCACTGCTCTAGTCTATTCTTTAAAACTAGAGTAAACAACACGAGAGTACACAACACAGTAAGATGAGGCAGAAAAATGCCTCCTGAAATTATAAGCTTTAGAAATTTTTTTTAAAGTTTCTGTGTGCCCCCAAACTGAGACCCAAACCTGACTGGCTGAGCAAGCGCCCAAGAAATGAAACATTGCTTGACTGTACATCACTGAAGGACAGAGCCTGAAAGCAGCCTACAAACAAACCAACGAACTATTGGCATCAAATATTAGATTATTTAGATAACATTGAAACTCTTGAAACATAAAGTGAAACTAGATGTTCACTGGCAGACATAAGTCTAGGAACTCTTCACTGCAATACAACTCCAAAGCAATAAGGAGCAGGTGCAAACTGCAGTGGAAATTAAAGCAGGGAGTTACTATTTTCATCAAAACCAGCAGAATGGAACATGACTTGGGACCCTATTTTTAAAAAGTACTATCTTCATTAGGTTGTGGAATGAATTTATTAATTTAGATGTTATTTTCAGAGCAACACATTACAAATGCATTACTAACACATAACTAACCAAAAGTTCCCCACGAGATCAGAATGGAAAGAAAAGGTAATGGAATTGGCACAATTAGACAAATTAATGAATTGGGTAAGAGGGAAGGCTATAGAGTGTTACTTAAAAGTATGGGAGCCATTTATAAATTATGTGAAAAGAAAGCGGGGAGAGAATAGCATAACGGGATTTAGTGCTTAGGAATTGAGGGAATTTATGTAGTTATCTAAACATAAATCTCCTCAATTTATTTTTCTAGATTTGTATATGTCTGGTAGTCTCCTTTCTCTGATGTTGTGGAGCTATTGTGTATCCATAATTAATTGTAGATAACTAATAATTGCATAATGATACTATAATGGAACAACTGGATAACTTCACCTAATGGATATAATGTGAAAAGAAAATGTAAGAAATACTTGTAAATATAAGATATGTTAGGGTGGGAAAAATAAGTTAACTTTGTTTTGTAGGAGAGAGAATGATATGAAGATTATCAAGGGCATGAAGAGAATATGTGGGAAGTCCTTTTTAAATTTATGTGATGTCTGGGTTATGTTGGTTTAGTTTTGTTACTGTTATTGTTATTGTTTTTTTATTGTATGTGTAGGTTAATGTGTATGTTAATATATATATGTTAATTAAACGTTCAATAAAAATATTTTAAAAATAATAACTAACCAAAAGAAACAAGTGAATGTTTCTGGGAATGGCCTGAATCCTATTGATTAGTCCCAATTAGAGCAGATCCACTGAATTAATGGTGAGTCAACACATCAGTTATTCACATTGATTTAATTGAATTACTCTAGTTGGGACTAACAATCGAATTCAAGCCTATTTTTTTTTAAAAAAAGTAACATCATTACCCATTGTGTTTTCCTGCAGAAACAAAATTGCTTTGCCCTCATTATCTTCCAGAGTAACATATTGCAGATAACATAGGGTTTGTATAATGTGCCAATGGCACTACTTTGCTGCGGTGGTGGGATTGCATGTTCCCGTAAGCAGGAAACTACAGTAAGACCCCTGTATCCACTGGGGATTGGTTCTGGGAGGGCCCATGGATACCGAAAACCATTGATAATAGCAAACAGCATTGAAAATAATGGGACTTTTGGTTTAAAATACCATAGAGTTGCCTTGGAGGACCTAGAAAATGGCTAGAGAGGACACATTTTCTAGGGAGATTCTATGGCAGGTGTGCTGTTTTGTGTCCCATGGATAATTGAATCAATGGATAATGAATAAGTGGATATGGGGGTCCTACTGTATGCTGATGGCAGCAGTTCTGCTAGTAGGGTCTCCCATGTCAGACATGCTTTTGCTGAGGAGCCAGACTAAATGTACCAAACAGCTACTGGGCAGCAGCAACAGCAGCCGTGTGTGTGTGTGTGTTTGACATTGGCAGAGGATCTCTCAGAGGCAACAGCAGTGGCACCATAGCTAATACTTGTTAGTACTACACAAAAGGAGGTATGGTGAACCCCATTTGAATGTCTTTTACCATGAAAATACTATGATGAGACAATCCACAATGAAACAAGAGGTAGTGCCAGAAGATGACACTCCCAGGTCAAAAGGCACTCGACAAGCTATTGGGATACAGAATGTCACAACTGGATTCAAGCCAAAAGGATCTTCAGCTGTTGACGTGCTCAGAGGTGAAAGTATGAAGCTGCACAACATATATTATAGGAACATGGAATGTGAGAAGTATGAATTAGGGGAAGCTAGACGTAGCAAAAGAAGAAATGAAATGTATAAACATTGCATTACTTGGGTGAGAGAGCCAAAGTGGACAGAAATGGGACATTTTCAGTGTTTTTCTCAGGCAATGAAAATCTAAGAAGAAATGAGGTGGCATTAATACTGAGGACAGATGTAGGAAAAGTTCTTATGGAATCTTTTTTCTTGTAATTTGAATCTATTGGTTCATGTTCTACTCTCTGGGGCAGCAGAAACTAAACTGGCTCCATCGTCTACATGACATCCCTTCAGATATTTAAAGATAGCTATCATGTCACCCCTCAGTCTTGTCTTCTCCATACTAAACATACTCAGCTCTCTATGAGGTTGTCTAAATGGTGAAAATACTCCTCACAGAATGTGCAGAAAAGATGATCTGTCTCAATGGGATTCCATATCATTTCAACATATTGGGAAGGATGGGGAGAGGGCAAAAACGCTATATACTGCATGGGAAAAGCCTTTGCAGCCTTTCCTGAAGTTTTTATTTAGACAGTGGGGGGGATGCCCTTTCCTGCTGGTTAGGACAAGTGATTCAATTTGATTTACTTTCCCTATATGAGTGGAAGTTGAAAGCTGATTGGCCAGATGTGCACAGGGGGTGGAGCTTACTAACAAGACAAGCGCCCTGAGCCGCCATGTTGGATTTTCGCCTTAGCGAGCGAGCGCTAAGGTGATAAAACAGCATTTTTGTTTGCCTTTTTTTTCACTGTATGGTCACTCTTTCACACCTGGGATATGTTTTTTTATTTATTTATGTTTATTATATTTTATTTATTTATTTATACCCTGCTCTTCAGGTTGCGGCAAATTGAAGTAAGTAAAAATGCAAGTAATTCACTCACGGCCACTGTCTTGATTTACAGGCATGCCCACTTGCATAACAAATGCAGGTAGCTTCGCATGCCTGCGATCTGCCAAAAAAAAAAAGAAAACCTGTTAAGACAAATAGCAGCTGCTGCAAATTGCCATTACAGTGGAGCAATCCACTAACGTTGTTCCTCATAAGTCAGAACTGGATGGGCTACTATTTGCAGACAGGATTTTGTTCTCATTTTCATTACTGTTTTAACATGAAGAAAGCATCCAAAGTTGCAACACCCTTTTGGAATCATCAACCAATTCATTTTACTATCTCAGCATTTTACCACTCCATTCTACTGCATGGGTAGATGCAGCCAAGGCATTCCTCATGCCCACAGGCAAGGCAGCCCACTCTTCCCAACAGTATTTTCACAAGTCTGTCTAGATGAACCCGTTGGACTTTTTTTGGTGTTAACTTATTACCTTTCCCTCTATAGTTCTGATTTTCAGGACATGACTGCTGTTGCTCATGTAGTCAAAACAACCTTCTCATACAAGCAGGAGGTATCAGTATGCTAGCAAAAATCTCTAGGTTTGAAAGAAAGTTGCATCTTTTTGGAGGGCAGGGTCCTAATAGGAAGGAAGAAACCTCCATCACGGCAATGAAAACTGAGCATGCTCAGTGGGGGACAGGACACAAGGTGGAAAAGAAGAATGGAATGGAGTACAGTGGAAGAGGTACAGGATCCTAAAGAGGTCAGCAACATTTTGTTGCAGAGTGTGGCCTTGTCTAGATGGGCTATTTACCCCATCTTTTCCCTACTTTGAAGCCCTGCAGTCCGAATGATGCATGGGTTTTGCCCCATTTTATCTTGGGTAGTCCTCACAACATTGGGATAAAACCAGTTGAAACATCTCAGCAAAATACCCAGGAAAACCCACTTCTTTTTGGAAGAAATGGATTGGGCCCTGTGGGTCCACAGGAGCCCATACTGACAGGTGCTGTCCACATTGCTCTCTCTGAAGCCAGGAAGCAGGCCCAGAGCATATGATCAAGGCTGATCACATTCAGGGGGCCTTGATCACATGCTGTGGGCTCCCTTCCTGGCTACAGAAAATGCAGAGACAGGCTGGCATGATGGGCTGACTCTATCCTTTTTCTTTCAGGTAATGGGAGAGGAACAGGTATGATCTGGGCCTAAAATATAACAGCGGGAAGCAAGCATATTCTGGCCAGTGTAGACAAGGTCTGTGTGTTTGTTTGTGTATGTATGTATGCATTTGTAAGAATGTGTCTGTGGATGTGTGTGTGTGTAAGAGAGAGAAAGAACTGTATCAAATTTAGGGTTTCCGTGTGCAAAAGAGAACAGGTGCCTCTGTCTTTGTTCTTTGTGTAAACTTTGTATAGAGAAGGGAATTTTAGCAGAGTATGCATGGCATTCACTGAAATTTAGCAGAAAATGCATGGCATTCATAGAAATTTTATCTTCTGTGCAACATTAAGTTTAGTATTTGACCCCACTAAATTGAATAAAAAGTCTTGATGGGGAAAAGAGGAGGAAGGAAAATATCTTCCCCTAGAGAGGGTGTATGAGGAAGAGCAAGCACAACATCCAAGCTTTTAGGAGAACTGAAAATGGTGTGAAAGAAGCATCATCCTTTCCTAGAATTTACCCCCTCATTTTCTTTCTCTCGCAGTCTCCAAGCTGCTACAGCCACTCCTCTTTATCCATGGATTCTGCATCCACAAATTCAACATGCCACAGCTTGAAAATATTCTTTTAAAATAAATCCAAAAAGCAAATCTTGATTTTGCCATTTTATATAAAGGACACAATTTTACTATGCCGTTATCTATAATGGGACTTGAGTATCCATGGATTTTGGTACCCATGGGCAGTCCTAGAACCAAACCCCGGCAGATACCAAGGATCCATAGTAAATGTGTTTACCAGGAGGAGAAGTGAGATGAATGTACATACTTTAAGCAGCTACCCTTCTTTCAAATTTCTCTGGGAAGTGGCAGAGGGGGACAGAAATGGAAATGTTTGTTTCCCATCTTTGTAGCTGAGTACTACGGCTATAATCTCTGCTAAAGAAGATCTAAGACAAGTGGAACAGCATCACGCTCTCCCACTAACATCAATGCCACTGTGCCCAAACACACACACACACACACAAAATAGTCAAGACCGAGATGACCAAGATACCACAAAGAGAGTACCAGCATGCTCAGAGGCATTGTGAGTTTTGCAAAAGTAAACACACACATACACCAAAGGGGGGCAACTTTTTCCCCCTAACAGACTCATCATGCTCAATATTCATTAGGAGTCATGGAAAGAAAGATCCTATGAACCTGTTCAGGCTTTACAATCTGCGGATGCCCTTCTCTTGGTTTGGTGGGAATACAGGAAGCCCTTTCAGTGGCTGCTCCCAGGCTTTGGAAGTCCCTCCTTAGGGCAATGAAACTGGCTCCCTCCTGGCTGCCCTTCCATCAGCAAATGAAAACTTTTCTGTTAATTATAGAGATAATCATAAAAATTGACTTGATACTTGGCTACACAAACCACTATGTGGTCAGTACATTAAAAACACAGAATGAAAAGCTGAGAAGTGGTTCTGGAAATGGTTATAGAATGGAATATGGAAAAAAGATATGGAAGAACTGAAATATGCAGCTCAAGAACAGGTGCTTCAAACAAATAGCTTTAAGGCATATATTGAGAAAATAATTATGGACAGTAAGTATTTGTGTAAAGAAAAAGATGAAACTGTTGACCATTTATCAGTTTGTGCAGCATGATTGTGCAGATTGTACATAAGAAACACCATGGTAAAGTGGTTGCAATAATACATTGGGATTTATGCCAAAAATATGATTTGCCAAGAACTGGTGGAAATGTAAGCCTGAAAAAGTTGTCAAAATGGTGATGTAAAAATCTTATGGGACTTTAAAATTCAAACTGACAAACAATTAGAATATAATATGCCAGACATAACTGTGGTTAAAAAAAAAGTAAGTTTGCATTCTAAATGTGGCAATCACAGGGGACAGCAGAATAGAAGAGAAAAAGAGGGAAAAGATTATGAAATATGGATACTTGCAAATTGAGATTCATCATCTCCAGAAAAGAAAACAACTGTGGTTACAGTAATGATAGGTGCTCTGGGAGCCATACCAAATGGACTGACAAAGCATCTGAATGAAATTGCCGTAAATAATAGCAGAGTTATTAAAAATTGCACTGCTTGGGATGTGCCACATTCTCTGACAATACTGCACTGATTCTTAGATGCTTAGATAGAATCCAAATCATTGATGGTCCAAAAGTCAACTTTAAAATGCTTAGTAGACTGTAGAACCAACATAATTATAATAATTGTCTGTTGGAAAAGAAAAACAGAAAACAGAAGAGAGAGGACATTTCAATTGCTTTTAGCCCCTGCCAGGTTACAGAAGAAGGTATGTGGATTGGCATTAACCCTGAATGACTGTTTAGAACATAGCTTGGAAATGATGCTTGTGTGGACTACAACTCCCAGAGTCCCTAGCTATGTGGTAGCACAAAACTGGAGTTGTGGTCCACACAAGCATCATTTCCAAGCTCCTGGTGATAATATATTCAACATTTTTGTTTCAGGCCTCACTTGCCATTTTCTATTTCCTTATGCTTTGTACCATTGCTGTTTCACAGCAGGGAACACTCTGGAGTGTCTAGCTTTAGGACTTAAAAGGGCTAGCATGGGACATTTAATTCTGATTTGAAAGAACACATCATGGAATCCAAAAACAGAAACATGATCTCCAAATCAACAGAGTTTTATACTAGATTTCAGTGGGAACAGGAAAACGCCCAACTGAGACCAGCAGGGGAAAAAGCACACTAAACAACCACAATGTCTAGAAAACAGTCAGTGTGAAACTGATGACTAATCGTCTCAGGGTGTAATTTCAGTTCACTTCTATGATATTTGCTTCTGAAACTTTGCAGACAAAAGAACAGCAAGTCTGGTGGGGTTAGTCATGGCTATTCTCAAGGGATGGGTTGGGAAGTCACACTGATAGGTAAAGAAAGAGACAGAGAGAGAACTAAGTAATAGGAAAACATCAGGAGGACTGGATATTGTGTGCAAGTGTTCTCAGTATTTGCTTTTTGGTACCTTGGTCTCAGCATTATGCAGTCTCCAAATCAAACTGCTAAAGAACACCAATGCTGGTATATTAGTCCTAAGAGGCCAATGTGGTTTACAAGAGCCTGCAAGCAATGAGTTATAAATATGTTACTTGTAACGAATTCCTTTCTGAAAGAACTGAGGCATAACTAAATTATATTCTGACTGTAAAAGAAATGGAGGATAACTTCACTTCTTTTGCAGTCTAACTGTAGCCATTTTATTTAAGAAATATTTTTAGTATTACAGGGTGTGGCCTTACTACTTATGTGTATTCAGTTTCACAACCCAAAGGCTTACAACATTGTAATATTTATTTATTATTTTTAAAAGGAACTAAAATGATCAAAGTTACCTTTGAATAGCATGCAACTAAAGAGTTAGTGATACTTAAATACCCAGCACCAGATCCTGTCTAATCTTGGAAGCTAAGCAGGGTCAGCCCTGTTTAGTACTTGGATGGGCAACCACCAATGAATACCAGGTGCTTTAGGCTATATTTCAGAGGAAGGAACTGTAAAACCACCTCAGCGTATCCCTTGCCTAAGAAAACCCTATGAAATCCATGGGGTCACCATAAATTGAGAGGAAATATGAAGGCATGCACACACACAAAGAGTTAGTGTCCAGTTCTGGCAGTTGTAGTTCAAAGTGGTTGAACTAAGTATTAATAAGAAATTATCAGACATGTCAAAAGTGGCATTATAGCAACGCCAGGAGATCGCAAAAGGGCTTCCTTATCAGACAATGTTGTTCTCCCCTCATTATGCACCCATTATGCTGTCATTCTGCCAGCACTGCTTTTTATTGACATAAGAAGCTGTCAATAGATCCCCTGTTCCATTTGTGTTTCGGATTTGCCTGTGTGCAACAAGGTGCCCTGTTATGCTGTCAAGATCTCAGCATCAATGGGAGGTCCCTACTAGAACACTTCTGGGTGAGATTGGGACATCCAGGTAAGTGACATCCTTTTTGTGATCCTCCCCGGGTTACGTGTACATTTTAAAGTGTGTTTTTCTGCTTGGTGTTACTTTTTTTGGTTTATTTTTATTTTTATTTTTGAATTTCCACGGGATTTCAATCAAGGTAGTGAATGGAGCTCCGTTAGAGCTCCCTTCACTCCTGGGCTGCCCTGTCGACTGGAGAGGAGGTACGTGTGGTGGGGAGGGTGATTGTGGCAGGACTGGGATGGGACAGGGGTGGGAGTGGAGATTGTGGGACAGGAACACTTTTTTCATTCTTGTCTGATAAACTCCATAGTTACAGGGGTAGTCCCACTATTGCCAATTTTGTATCAAAGGTTTGTAACAGTCTGTTGTTGTTTTTTTAAGTGACTGAACAGGAACTATTTTAGTTACATTTGAATCACCAAAAAAAAATGAAAGTTATTTATTTATTTATTTTTAAATGAAACTATAACAGTAACAGTAACTAACTTTTTGAGGGATCTTGAAACTAATCACTTTTTAAAGTTAATTTATCAGGCTTTGGATATACGGGAAGACAGAATTAGGGCCAGATTGCAATTTACATGGAGCATTTTTAATCTCCTGACATCTTTCTCTGTTTCAAAGCAGTTGTAAGGAGTTGCCTGTCTAATAGTTGAAGCAGTGCTGGCAAGGGTATATGTGTGGTCCACTATTTTACCAAGCTCTTCTCCAAAACCAGATCCATCCTCCCCTACAAAGTTGCCTTAGTGGGGGTGGGGGAGATACAGGCATTATTTGGGGATGGGCAAATATGTCAGTTCTGCTTTCTCCTGCATTTTGAATTTTGTCAATGTCTGATCACGTTTGTCCACTAATGTGAAGTTGAAGGCTTTCATGGCCGGCAGCCATAAATTTTCCTTGGTTTTGTTCCAGGTTGTGAGGCCCTGTTCTGGAATAGTTTCTTTCTGACATTTCGCCTGCATCTGTGGCTGGCATCCTCAGAGAATGGTTGGGTAGGTGTGTGTAGAGGTGTGTAGCCTTGCATTTCTATACCCAGAAACTAACCATTCAATTACACAAATTTACATATACTCCCCAACAGGGGTTCACAGCATGTAAACACCACACACACACCTACCCAACCATTCTCTGAGGATGCCAGCACAGATGCAGGTGAAACGTCAAAAAGAAATTATTCCAGAACACGGCCTCACAGCCTGGAAAAAACCCAAGGAAAATCTATGTCCACAAATGAATAGAAATTAAAATGACACCCATCTCAAGGCACTTCTGCATTCCCTTTGCATTCTGGAATGGTTCTGTTACAGCCTGGTTATACTTCACAATCCTCTTGAACAGGAAGCTCACCTCAAGGTACCATTTGCCTCAGGAAACAAAGTGAGAGGTAGTTGTGGCCATGCAGTAAAATATAACAACAAAATCCACAAAGAAGTGATACCTTTATAGGCCAACCAAAATGCATAAAATGCATCATGCAAGCTTTCAAAGCTTCACTGGCTTCTTCATCAGGCAAACAATGTTTTTAAACGATGTTTAAAAAACATACAGGAGAAAAAAAGTGACAATGTTTAGAGTCACAGGCCTACATTTTATATGTTGCATTTGCCTCAGGAACATTCAGCTTCCCCCCCCCCCCAAACTATGCCTAAAGATTGAATGTGTGGATGAAGATGTCTCAGGGCTTGTCTAAATGGGTAATTTACCCTGGCTATCTGCCATCTTGAAGCCCTGTAGTCCAAACAACACAGGCTCTTGCCCCAATTCGCCTACAGGCTGTCCTGACAATGCTCAAGGCAAAGCTTGGAGAAAGCTGGGGTAAACCCAGTTAAAAGTTGCAACGATCATGAGTAAAAATCGCCAAAATATTCCACTCAAATGTCCCTGCGGTACCGCAACAGTACCGGCAGGGACGGGCGTCATCCGAAAGGGACGCCCTGCAGTGCTGCAGCCTTGCAACATGGCGAGGCTGCTTGCACTGCATTTTACTTGTCCGAAAAAGTCCCTGGTGTGGGAATGCAGGGTCCATACCTGCAAGCTGGCCTGTATCACCAGATCCTGCCACTGCTGGTATCACTTGAAGCTGGGAAGGAGGCCCCCAGCATGTAACCATGGCCCCCTGCAGGTGACCAGCCATGATCACATGCTGAGGGTCTTCTTCTTGGCTTCAGAGAATGCAACACATGGCAGCGGGGGGGGGGGGGGTCTGCTGGTACTGGCTGGTGTGCGCATGTGGTGGCTGGCGTGTGCATGTAGAGTTCTGCCCATTTTGTTTCAGTAATGGGCGGGGGGACAGGCCAGTTCCAGGGGAAGAATACTCGATCTGGAAGGCAGTGTAGACAAGACCTCAGCCAGAATCCTGTTAGTGACATATGTGTGTAACTAAAAGGGCCCATCTTGATGGTGAAAATAATCCTCTTAGAATCCTCTTAGAATCCTACCTGTCTTAATGGGATCCCACATAATTCTGACATATTCAGAAGGAAGATAGCGAAATCTACCATAAGCCCCGAGGGAACAGACTTTGGGGCTTTTCTGAAGTTTTTAAAAAAACTCTGTGGGGAATGCTCATGATCGATCATTAGGATAGGTGATCACATTTATTTGCACAGCCCCAGAAAAGTGCAAGTAGAAAGCTGATTGGGTTGATGGGAGCAGGGGGTGGGGCTTGCTAAGAAGGTAAGTACCCCGGAGCCACCAATCTTGATTTTCGCCTTAGCGATCATGTGCTGAGGCAACAAAACAGCGCTTTTCTTCATTTTTAATGTTTATTTAGGCAAAATGTCACACTATTGCCCTTTCACGCATTAGATATGACTTTCTTTTAAAAACAAACAAACAAACCATTCAGCGGCAACAACCAGCAAAAATAAAAATGCTAGTCAAAACTGCCATCTTGAATTACAGGCATGCCTGTTAGGACAGCAAAAGCGGCTAGCCTCGCATGCCTGTGATTTTGCCAAACATGGTTAAGACAAGTCAACCCTGCTTCGAATTTGCATGAGTACATATCAATCCACATTCCCCCCCTCCCCATATAGACAGGCCCTAAGTTATGTGTGCCTATGTACTGACAGGGTGCAAGACAGGATGCAAGGGGCTATTCACTAGTCATTTGTGCTCTGGTCCATCCAAAGCTTTACCCCAACAGCTGCCAAGCCCTGTAGAGTGCTGCTGTCACCATTAAATGGCAATGGAAGCAGAGGGAGAGAGGCAACCAAGTAGCAAAGACTGCCTCCCATCCCTGCTGCAGCTCTCTAGGGAGAGAATAAATTGTTGTTCCTCTTCCCTCTCTCCTTAGAAACCCCTCTCCATTTCATAGCTGTAGCAATGCCCTGCTCCCATGGCCTTTGCTGCTGCCAGAATAGAGAGGTGCAGAGCTATGTGTGAGGTGTGTTACTCTCCATGTATGTGATGCAGGATCATGGCCACAGAGTTATGTGACCTATACAGTGTATGTGACCAATGGGTACTAATCAGACAAGGTACGTCAGAAGGGGAACAGCATCCATTTTCACTACCTAAGAATGAAGCATAGCAGATGTCAGGATATACAGAGATGTCAACAAATTACAGGTGGAACAATGGAGATTTGTAGCACAATGTGCCACTTACGCAGCCCTTACCAGGCCCAGGAGAGAAAACACCACTATATTATTGGCTTGCTCCATTTCAGTTCTAAACCAACAGGCATTCAACTGTCCAAGCTGGGTGTTAGAGAAAACACTGTTGCAGAGATAAACTTATATCCTGGGGGATTCAGATGAAAGACTGTCCACTAAAAACAATGAAAGATGAGCTACCCAGCAAGGCATGCTTCAGTAAAACATTCCTCTGAGGATATAAAACAAGGGTGGGATTTCTGTACCACATGGACACACATAGCCCCCAAGGCCATTTTTTTTTGGCTCCTAGAACTCCCAGAGGAAAAAGAAATCCTACCATGTTTTCCTGATTTTTTTCTCCCCCCAAAACAAAACCTCCAGGAGACGTGCCCCTTCTCAAATATAAAATGTGCCCCACCCCATCCATACTTTGTGCTAGGAAACAAACAAACAAACATACATCTTTCAGACTAGAAATGATCTTTGGGTCACTTGTAGATTTATATGGAGGGGCTGGTACAGCCCTGGAAGGTTCTGGGTCTGAAGAAATGCCCCCAATCTCCTGGCCCCTCCATATGCAGCCCTTCAGTTTTCTGGGGAGGGCAAAGTGCAGCATATGGGTCACATGCAACCCCTGTGCCCCCCATAGAATCACACTGGAGGACCTAGAAAAAGCCTAGAGAAGACATCTCTCTAGACATTTGGCATGATTTTTTGCATCTGGCATGACGCTATGGTCAGAAGTTGGTCAGAAGTTGACTGTAGAGTTGCACTTGAGGACCTCCCAGTGCCTAGACAGACCACCTCCAACATGACTCTATGCTCCTCCAGATGCCTAGAGAGACTCCACACACACACACACACACACACACACACATACACTGATCGCAGGTAAGTGAAACCCAGGTACTGATCCCATGTAAATGGGGGGGGGTTATGTTACAAACTCTATTCAAAAGAAAGAAATAGTGAGAGTCAATATGATACAGTAGACAGAGCCTAGACAGAGGTTGGAAGTTACTTTAACTGGCTACAATACCTCAAATCCCCCAGCCAGTCTGGGCATTGAATACAATATTATCAAAGAAAACTAACTCTTTTAAAATATAAAATATTAAAAAGATTAGTTGGTATTCTCTTCAAGTACTGTAGAGTTAAAAATCAAAACCACAAAGTTTTTGGATTTTTTTAAAAGCAAAAACTAATGACACAAAATTTATTGTTGTGGTGGTGCCTTCAAGTCATTTCCAACGTATGGCAACATTAAGCCGAACCTATCATGGGTTTTTCTTGGCAAGATTTTTTAAGAGCCGTAATATACAAATAATTGTCCAGGTCACAGTTCCAATAATAAGGGCTTACAGCAGGTAGAGTGGTCAAAGAGCAGATCCAAGGTCAAACAGGATTTCAGGCAACAAGGATGAGAACTCCCCATCTACAAACACCAGCGCTTTCGCCAGGGTCATCAGTTAACCTCTGACAAACTCTCCACATTCCCTGAGGCATATATCTATATATCTATATATCTATATATCTATATATCTATACACACACACACACACACACATATATATATACAAGTCACTACTGCCCCAGGTGCTCTTTGATTGCTTGGCATTTTAGATAAAGGACTTTATCAGATGCGACAAATATGGTGGCATAACAATGCCTAATGAACGCAAAATGGTGTGCATACCAAACAGCATCATCTTTTCGCGATAATGTCTTGTCAAAAAGCCATAGTTTCAATTATCTATTGTCCAAAAACTATGGTCTCTCTAGTCATTTCCTAGGTCCTAAAGCACAACTCTATGGAATGTCAGCTGGAAGTTATCATAGAGTTACATTGGAGATGCCTAGAGTGGCAGCCTCTCTAGGCATTTCCTAGGTCCTCCAGTGCAACTCTATGGTAACTTCTGCTGGAGGTTAGCATAGAATCATGCCGGAGATACCTAGAGGGTCAGTGCAATTCTATGGATCTTCTATAACCCAGTCTGGGAAAGTATCCAGCGGGCGACCTGTACTTGCAGAGACCTAACATATGGAATGTGCTTCTGGCACTTTATATAGAAGCAAGCATTCCACTTATGGGACTCCCAAGCTGAACCTGATAACATCTAAAACCAGTGACAACTAGTGGCTTTCATGTTGGTGGGGAAGTGAATTTCCTCTGGACTGTAGTCAGAACTTTAAAGGCACTATCTTAGGTTTTGGATTCTATTTCCCAGATAGATTGGGGAGGCGGCTTTGTTAAGGTTTGCCTGAAATACGTAAGTGCTAAACTGTTTAAATCAAAATATTTAAAAACAATTTAATCAATTAGAAAAAATTACTGATGGCAAGTGCCACTGGTATTCCATCTTTGGTATGAAAGAACCCGGGAAGTCTGTTTGAAACTGGTGCCTACTTTTCTCTTTAGGGAAAATGTGTATGTGTATGTCCTCATATGCATATGTGTGTGCTTTTGTTTAATTAATAAACACCTGGGATTTGTTTAATTAGATGACAGTGCTATTTTTTTACCTGAAAAACTATCACACCAAACCTGAACAACTTGGACCCACCAGGTTTTCAGGTGATAAGATATCCTACTTTACAGAGAAAATTCTCTATTTGAAGAGCTCTGTGGTGGTGTTCTCTGTTTGAAGGGCTGTCCAAGTCCAAGTGTGGTTGAAAGACAAATAAAAATAAAAATAAAAGAAGAGAGAACAAGAGCCTTGAAGTTGGCCATCAAGAATTACTGCCTGAACAGTTTTCCCCAGCAGGGTGAGATGTACTAGATTTCTATTTAAATTACAGTTAAAAAAAAAACCTTTGCAGAACTGGTTTATTCCAGAACATTCCTGAAAAAGGCTCATTTAAAGCTTTATCTTCTGGGTGATATATTTGAAAACATGAATTAAGAAAATATATTGCAAACATTTTCATTATAAAGTTAGTAGCATCTTTGAACACTAGCTTAGCTGGTAATTTCAGATCAGATAAGTTCAATGGCTGTTTCTAGCTTAATGTGAACTGATCAAGCATTTAGTTCTGTTACAGTAATCTGGCTATATCCTATATTGTTTTTCTTCTAATATTTGAAAGATACAGGACTTTTTCAAAGGGGGGGGGAACCCCAAGGAGTTTGGGAGAAGAACGGCGCTTTCCTGCTTACAGCGCTCCATTTCAGATGATGACGTCTTCCTCCCGACCTTTCCCTGTGCTTCCTCCATGCTGCAGGCGCAAGAAACACACCACTTTTATTGACGGAAAACCCCCATCAATAAAAAGTGGTGCCTGCAGCACGGAGGAATATCTTTGCTGCAGGCGCAAGAAATGCACCACTTTTATTGATGGAAAACCCCTGTCAATAAAAAGTGGTGCCTGCAGCACGGAGGAAGTACAGGGGAAGGTCTGGCGGTTGATGGTGTGATCTGAAACAGCGCTGTAAGTGGGACAGCACTGTTCTTCCCCTGACCTTCTTGGGTTCCCCCCTGCCTTTGAAAAACTCCACAGTTTAAATTACAGTTTCTGAACAGGTATCTATACCTAGAAAGTATTAGAGGCATATTTTATACAGATCTCTGTATCCTTTTATACTCCTTTTTGGGTGATGCATTTTTTAAAAGAATGGGGAAGTGGTCAGACCACTAGACATCCTCCCCCCCAGTGCATGGCTGGTGACCTGCCAAGGGTAAGACCACCTCTCTTGTTTGCATACTGCTTGGTAGGTAGCAAAAACAAGGTATGCAACAGCCTCCTGGTGGGCCACCACACTTGGCGGATGGAATTCACTCAGCTTGAAGGGTCACCAGTTGTGCTGGCATGGTCCACACCAGTTTGCACAAAAGTGAGTTGGCTGCAGAAGGGGCTTCCCCATTTTAAAAGCCAGCACATACTCTGTGGTTTAAATTTCCTGGGACTGAACTATAGATGAAGGGACACACTTGTGTGTGGGGCAGTTGTTGTTGTTGTTGTTGTGGTGGTGTGTGGCACAAGAAGGGAGGGGGAGGGAAGCAAACTAGCTCAATGGACAAACTCCAGAGGATCTCGACTGCTTCTTTGCTGAAGAAGTTACCATGGAAGTGGATGCAATCTGTGGTTAGCCATTTGATCTTTGCTTGTAAGATCCATATTGGTGGGCCGTTGTTTTCCTTTGCCTCTTGCTTCACGATCCCCAGGGGCATAACCTTAGCATTTCAATTAGGGTAACAAGGCAGTTAAAGGGAGGTCTTTCTTTCTTTTTTCTTCTCTCCCTCCTCCCTGTCCTTCCAGCAACAGCAGACAGTCTCCAGCATATAGAGCAGCAGTTGTTTACAAGATGTATCAAGATGGGGGTGGGTGGGGAAAATGTTCCTACTGAGGCAAGGAAATCAGCCAGGACTGTGGGGAACATTGAGTGATCACAGGAACTGGTACATTTCTGCACCTTTTCTCTCTGTGGCGGTGGTTTTGGTCACATAGGGTGGTCTCGCAGCCTGGACGATTTAGGAGTAGTTTAGAGCTAGAATCAACAAGCGATTATTAGATTCCATGCCAATACTTTAAAAATTACTGAGGTCGGCATTTGGTTGGGTAGGAGGGTGGTAGGGTTTTGCTTCTCATAACATCCTTCAGGAGCTGATGAGTGGCTGCTGGTATCTGAAACTATTTTTCTATCTCCCTTTCCAGGTGGTCTTTCTTCTGCAATGGGGGCAAAAAGAGGGATGGGCTGTTCTATCCAGAACTGCAAAAATCCAGGTGCTCAGTCTCCACCAGCATGGGGTGGTGGTGAAATAGCCCAGGGAACTGGATCGTTGCAAGAAAGAGGAGGCAGATTTATTTGCTTTGTTTTATTTCAAACATTTTTCACCCTGCTCTTTTAGTCCAAAAGGCTCCTATGGTTCTTTACAAAGGTCTACAGCAGGGAGGGAAAGAATATTGGAAAATATTTTTTTAATGTACCAAACCCATGTTTTTTGAGCGTTGAGAAATGGTGACAAGAAGAATCCTGGATTGACAAGAATTTTCACATTTTAGGACTTATTGTGTATAAAATTTGAACATGGTTATTTTCTCCAGAAAACATCATTTTCTGCACAGGAAAGGACTTTTCTGTGTAGAAATATTATTTTATGTGCAGAAAATGCTTTGTTTTTCAATGGAAAACAACCATGTGCAAATTTTGCACACTGTAAATCCCCAATTACAACATTTCTTGTGCAGGAAATAATATTTCAATGCAGAAGTATTATTTTCTCTGTTGAAAAAGCTGTTTCCTGTGCAGAAAATGTTGCAGTTGGGGACTTATCCTGCACAAAATTATCATATGACTGCTTTGAATAGCAAGCAGCATTTTCTGCACAGAAAAAGCTGTTTCCTGCACAGAAAAGGCTGCTTTCTATGCAAAACAACTGCATGCGAATTTTGTGCAGAATAAGTACCAAATTGTAAATAGGCTTCAAAAAATGTTTGGTTTTCAAAGTCTTTCTTGCACAGCAGGAAAAATGGCTACAATTACTCACTGCTCTTTCTGAAGAAAATTATTGAAGAATTATACCCCTAGTCTACAAACATTTCCTGCCCTGAGGCTTACAAATGATATGAGGATATGCTTAGGCACCAGTTCATAGAATCATAGAATCATAGAATTGTAGAGTTGGAAGAGACCACAAGGGCCATCCAGTCCAACCCCCTGCCACGCAGGAAATCTTGATCAAAGCATCCCTGACAGATGGCAATCCAGCCTCTGTTTAAAGACCTCCAAGGAAGGAGACTCCACCACGCTCCGAGGGAGTGTGTTCCACTGCTGAACAGCTCTTACTGTCAAAAAGTCCCTCCTAATCTCTGTTCCTGGAGCTTGCATCCATTGCTCCGTGTTCCAGTCTCTAGAGCAGCAGAAAACAAGCCTGCTCCATCCTCAACGTGACACCCCTTCAAATACTTAAACAGGGCTATCATATCGCCTCTTAACCATCTTTTTTCCAGGCTAAAATACCCAGCTCCCTAAGTCTCTCCTCATAAGGCATGGTTTCCAGACCTTTCACCATTTTAGTCGCCCTTCTCTGGACATGCTCCAATTTGTCAATATCCTTTTTGAATTGTGGTGCCCAGAACTGGACACAGTTCTTAAAGTTACAGCCTTTATCACAAACAGATGAAATGGAAACAATCCAGGAAACCTGAAGGAATGACTGTCAGTGAGGTGGCATATAAAGGAGGGGCAAGGGTAGACCCTTGACTGATGCAATAGACTAGCCCTGCTTCCTTTCTCCTCCACTCCTCTGCATCCTGCTGAAATGGTAGATATTTCCCCTACCATGCTCTATGTGGCCCCTGGTTGCCATCTCATCCTCTTATTTCCATAGTTCCTAACTGAAACCAGCAGCTATTTGCTGGGGCGTGGGCTTCCATGTGAAGGTGGAGTCAAAACGTTGGTTTCTGAGTAGGCTTGTGCCCCAGACTCTTTCAATTACATGTTTTCTGGAAGGAGGAGGAGGAGGAGAAGGAACAGACCAACAGGCACAGGTTTCCTCTCTTCTCTCTCCTTTCTTCTAAGGTGGCTTCCAGAAAATCTGCCTGAATCTGAGACCCCACTTTCCATGATGCTGCATCCCAGGTTAATATGAGTCCACTGTAGAGGTAAGTTATGCTTGTTTTATCAGTCTTCCTCACTTGGCCTTGCTGATTAGACTCAGTTCGTGCTCACTGTTCAACATGGCAAAAGTAGCATTTGTGTTGTGGTTGGCAGGAGGCATGATCAGGCACAATCACATATGTTCAGATCCCACCTGGCCATCACTTGTCTACAGGTCTCTCATTGTAGTTATCCATATAATTGATGCACATAGGCCAACATCAGAAAGGTTACATTTTGCCCCATCAAAAAGTTAAGGGAAGGATTTTATTTTTATTTTTATTTTATTTGAGTATTTATACCCTGCTCTTCAGCCACAAAGTCTGTCAAAGCAGCTTACAAATTGTTTAGTAATATCACTTACACATCTGCACTGCTTTATAGCATGATAGGCACTCTCTAAGTGGTTTACAATGTGTGTTAGCTAAGATCCTCTAAGGGTGTGGGGGATGAATTTGTCAATGCTGTGAAGATACATGTCAAAGGGCCAATCTAAAAAATGAATATTCCCTGTGCTAATGACCTGGTGAAGCGACTGTAAATTGACAGTGTTGGTTAAGTGGGTTTTAGAATGTTCAGAAATGCCCCACCATTACTGCCTCAAAGAATTTCCAAGAAGCTGGTGCTTTCATAAGAATGCAGTTACACTCAAAAAGTCAACTCAAAAGGCTCCATATGAACTAGGCGCTTATGATGACACCCTGTTAACAAAATCCATGTATGATGGGAAAGACCAAGAAATAGATATTGTAAGGTACATCATCTGAAACCTCACTGGTGAGGCGGCAGCAGACAGAAGATACTTTTCTTTCCCTCCATCATTTGAATGCATGTGGTGAATGTTGCTGCCCTTGAGCAAGCAGGGATCACCAGCACTGAAGTCATGATATTGAGAACACAGCTGCACTGGGCAGGGCACGTTTCTAGGATGGAGGACCATTGCCTCCCAAAAATAGTACTCTATGGTGAACTCGCCACTGGTTAGCGTAAGAGGTGTGCTCCAAAAAAAGCGATACAAGGACTCCCTGAAACAACATCTCAGGCTCGGCCAAATTGATCACCAGCAATGGTCCACCATGGCCTCACATCAGGAGGCATGGAGAGTCAAGGAGACCACGACAGCAGTGAGGGCCAGCCTGCAGGGACAGGCTCCTACAGACATGCGGGCCCAATCGGTTTTTTGTGGCGGTAACTGAGTAAACTGGGTATTTTTAAAAGATGTTTTATCAGACCCTACCCCATATCTGTCCTGGGGATCATGAGGACTGCTTCAGGGCAAAACAGGGCAAAGCCCTGTGTCATCAGAATTGCAGGGCTCTGAGATAGGAACAAGACAAGGTATATTGCCTCTCTAGACAAGCCATAACTCTAAGGAAGGCTTTAAACAAACTGCAATTCTTTTTTTTTCTTATTGAATATTTATTGCATTTTGTATTACAGAAAACAACAATCAACAGAAGACTAAAAGAACAAGTCAAGACAATTGGACCATGTCTGTAGGAATCATTTACAAGGGTAATCCCGAAGTACATCAAATTGTTAACAGAACATGAGCCCACAAACTGAAATGGGAAGATGGCAGTTGTACAGTTGTACTGTTAAAATTAATGTATTCAATAAGAGGATACCAGGTGTCATAAATTTATTTATTTATTTATTTATTATTTATTTATTTATACCCCGCTCTTCAGCCACAAGGCTATAAAACGAAGTTGTGGCACTGTTGTCAATTTGTGCATTCTGTCCATCAAATTTTCCATCAACCACTGGTTCCATACCCTTTTCCACCACCCTTCTATAGAAACTGCTCCTGTTTTCCATGGTTTTGCCACTTCTAAATGTGCAACAGTTACCAGGAAAGAAATCAATGTTCCGTGCTTCAGTTGTTTGTTTCTGTTAGTGTAAATTGAAAGGAGGAGGAGTGCAGTACAAAAGTGGATTTCCTGATGGGTAATTTTAGCAATGATGCCCAAAATGGTGTGCCAAAATGGATAGATTTGTGGACAGATAATCCACATGTGGGTGTATGTACCTTTAGTTTTGCATCCCCTCCAGCACAAGGGTGAAAGGGGTTTGACCATTCTTGATAGCTTTACTGGGGTCAAACTGCAATTCTATGATAGTGCAGAAAAGTCACAGAATGTAGGTGGGCAAACTTTTCAGCTTCCTGAGAATCTCAGTACTATTTTTAAAAAATAATAAAATAAAATAAAATAAAGCAACTTTCCATCCTTTAGAGATGCAAAGGTATGCCTAGCTAACATGAAGGCAATGTGAGATCTCAGGAGTCAGAGGAGCTACTAAACAAGATATCCAGGGTTTCAAAGCTTTGCAAGGACATCATAGCTAGCTACAGCAGTGATGTACCCCACCCATTGCTAAAAAAAAAAAAAGAATAAAATTGCAGGATAAATTATGCAAAATAAGAGAATTTGCTTGATTTGCACAATTAACACAGGCTGCAAGCATTTATAGATTTCAAATTGGCCTTTGACTCTGTCTCCAGAGCTAAATTGTGGGACAAACTTATGAATAGTTCGATCGATAAACGCCTTCTCTTATTGCTTGTTAAGATGCATGAAAATAACCGCTTGAAGGTGAGGTGCAGTTTGAAAGGACATGTTTCCAAAGAAGTACAAGTCAAAAATGGAGTTAGACAGGGGTGCGTGCTGGCCCCAACACTATTCAATTTTTACATAAATTCTTTAATCCCATTTTTGAGTAATCCTTCTTATCATCCCCCCAAAATAGCAAACAGACATATCAATGTGCTATTATATGCCGATGATGCAGCGATCTTATCTCTAACCCCAATCGGCCTCAAAAGAGCCCTAAAGTCTTTAGCTCTCTATTGTGAGGAAGAAAACCTAACTATAAATTACACCAAAACCAAAATTCTCTGTTTTGCTAAATGTCCAAAAATGAGAAGATGGATGATAGGAAAGCAACCTATCGAACAGGTCAAAATTTTTAAATATCTAGGGAGTGTATTTCAATCCACAGGGAGTAGAAAAGCTCACCTGGATTATGTCACTCGGAATGCCCAAAGATCGGCAAACGCTATACAAAGGTACTTCCTCACCAAGGGAGCCCAGTTTGTTCCAGCTGCAATTAAACTTTTTTTGGCCAAAGTAAAGCCACGATTACTCTATGGAGCCCAAATAGGACCCTATAAAGATCCTACTTCTTTAGAACAAGTCCAAGCAAAGTTTCTAAGGAAAATATTTCAAATATCCTGCTGTGTACCAAACACAGTAATAAGAAGGGAAGCAGGAGTTAGTAAACTTGAAACAAGTATGTGGATTAACACCTTCACATACTGGCTCAAATTAAACAAAAATCCCAGTGGACTGATTAAATTTGTATTGGCAGAAACCTTTAAATCTTCGTGGGAAACAGCAATAATTAAGAAACTGAACACACTGGGTTTCTCTAGGGATTCCATCTTGAAATTAAGTCTAGATCAAGCAAAACTGACCATTAAACAAAGATTGTTAGACATCGAAGGCCAGCTAGAAACTGCTGCTTTCCCCAAACATATTGTAGTCAACAAACAAATTCGAGTTACTTCACCAGCAGTATATTTATTTCAAATCACAATGCCTAAATTTAGGAGAGCCTTTTCCTTGGCCCGATTCAATGCCTTGCCTACAGCAGTCTTGGAAGGTAGGATCAAGAAAGTGCCCTACGAATCCCGCCTTTGTCCTTGTGATGCGGGTGCAATTGAAACCATTGAGCATGTCTTTTTGTATTGCCAATTCTATAGAGACATCCATCACCAGCTGATTACCCCCCTTCTGGAGAAATACCCTGGACACCCCAATGCCTTTTATATCTATAATCTTCTAAATAATCAGGTTCCTGGGGTTGTATTTAAGGTAGCAAAGTTTTGCTACATTGTATGTAAACTGCGACCTCAAATCGTTAATGGGACCTAATGCAGGCATGTTGTGTGTCTGTAAGACTGAGGCAGTTAACGATGGGACCAACGAAGTCGCGTCAGCTGGCCCCAGGTATGTCTGAGCTTTAAGCTCTCGACGTCAAAGATTGTGAGTGTAATTTCTCAGAATATGGCTGGAAATTACAGTTATCTATCACGGCTTCAGTTTGATTATGCCGGCCATATTTGGCTCCATATGAGGCACCAACTCAGTTATATTGTTGATATAACCTCTTCGTTTGGCCATTGGGAAATAATAAAGTTAATCTGGTAAAGACTGAAGGGGAAGTATCGAATCTTAGGAGAAATGGATATCTCAATTTTTATTCTGAAGTGTGTACAATATTAATGTTTAATAACTGTGTTTAATAACTTATGTTTAGAAATTTTTAAATTTTTATTGCAATTGTTCTGTATTGGATCTATAATTTTGATTTTGCTGGTCAATGACCGAATAAATTTATACTAAATTTATACTAACACAGGCTGCAAAATAAAGCTTTTCTGCATACAGAATCTGGGGGCCTTGGGCCAAAATTTTGATTGTGTGTGTATACACAAGAGAGAGAGGGGGGGGGGAGGGAGGGAGGGAGGGAGAGAGAGCTCTGGCTCTGTGAGCCCTGGGTGGCAATCAACCCAAGCTACTCAGAAGGAATGCTGACAAAGTCTGAAAAAGTAACTTTTGGGGGACTATAGCTTCCAGATTCTCCCAGGAAGCATTGCAACTCAGAGTGGTAGCAGCTCTTTAGGGTCTCAGGCAGAGGTCTTTGCCATCAACAGCTGCTGGATTTTATCAACTGGAGATGTGGAGCAAGCCTGAAAACTCCTGGATGTGAAGGATGTGTTACATGCTGAGCTATGGGCCCTTCCCATCTAAAGGAGAATTTATGAAGGGAATCTCAGCTAATCTAACATGTGCATTTGGGAGGAACTCCACCTACCATCTGGACATCTTTTCCCCTGATAGCTGGCATTTCTGCAGGTGTCACCAAAGTGCAGACAATATCAAATACAAAGAGGGCAACAGGAGCCAACAGGAGCCCCGAATGCCTTTGTGGGAGATAATTTTGCATTCATAAAATTTACTGCATTCCAATATTTCCAAACAAGTCTGTCTGGACAATTTTGCAAATATGGTTTTGAAAACCTCCAGACTTTCAAAGGCATTGAAATCACCCCTTTATTAATCCACCCCATTGTTAGGTAATTATATTATATTGTATTGTATTATATTATATTTATTATATCATTTATTTAAACAAATAGCCTTGTTGATTGGCATACCAACTAAATGTTCTATCAGATGAAACATGGCTCGGGCCTGCAGATCTGGCACTGGTCCACCTCATTACTTAGGCTGCTGACACACTGCAGAAATAATCCAGTTCAACACCACTTTAACTAGCATGTCTCCATCTATGGAATCCTGGGATTTTAATTTGTTGTGGCACCAGAGCTCTCTGATCAAGAAGGCTAAATGTTTCACAAAACTACAGATCCCAGAATTTAGCATTGAGCCTTGGAAGTTAAAGCGGTGCCAAACTGCATTATTTCTGCAATGTGGCAGCAGTCCCAGTCAGAGGAGAAAGCTGCAAGGAGTTTCAGCCCTGAACACCAGCTCAAAATCCCAAGACTAGAGAATCAGGTGACATCAGAGAAACAATCCCATACCTCTAACTGACAGAAACCATGCTATGCTCTAACATGCTTGGCTTGTTGTTGAGGTAGGGCCTTAGCCTGTGCCTTTGTGTCACAGAACTACCATGTGCCACTGGCATGCTATTGCCATGATGACCAGCCATCTACATAACTCCTCTAACGCAGTTATTTGTCTCTCAGGTTTGAGGCCCCAAACACATCTTTGAAATATTATAGCAGTACATAGTTACAAGCTATAGCAGTAAATGCCACAGAAAGTCATCCTTTTTCAAATTAAAAAGTGTGAAAAGTATACAGCATAAATAGCCCACTATGTGATAATTAATACACCACAAGTACAATTCATTAATAAAAGTGCAGTAGTTACAGTGTGTTTCGTAAACGGTTAAAACCAATATTAATCAACAACTTTCTAATCAGTTCAAAACATCTTTCCATATATCAATGTGTTAGGGTTGTAATTGTTCACTAGGTTGCTTCTTGAAGGTAGCAATGAATAATTTCAGCAATTTTCTTCCAGTTGTGAGAAAGTCTTCAAAAACCATACATTTTTTGAATTCTATTTGCAATTTGGGACTTATCCTGTGGAAAACTGGCATGTGGTTGTTTTTCACAGAAAACAGCATTTTTTGTGCAGGAAACAGCATTTTCTGCATGAAAAATAATATTTCCATGCAGAAATATTAATTCTTGCATAGAAAATGGAGTTTTCAGCACAAAAATTGGTTTTCTATAACAATCAACCATGTGCAAATTTTTCACAGACTAACTCCCCAATTATAGCATTTTTTGGCACAGAAAACATTTCCTGTGCAGAAATGAATATTTCTTCATTCAAATATTATTTTCTGCACAGAAAATGCTTTTCTCTGCACAGAAAATGCTGTTTTCTATGCAAATCAACCATGTGCAAATTTTATACAGAACAAATTCCCAATTACAGCTTTGAAATATAATTTTCCACATCTGTGCTGTTATCTGCACAGAAAATGCTGTTTCTGCACAAAATAACCATGTGCGAATTTTGTGCAGAATAAGCCCCAAACTGAGAAGATTCTCATCAGTCAAGGATCCTTCTCATTGGGATTTTCAACCTTTTGTCAGCTATTTTCAAATATTCCTTCCACCCCTATAATGTGTCTTGCAGGTTGTGCATTATTCATGAGTTCACATAAGCTATACAAGGAAATCAGATTTTAAAATCTTCATTTTGGCTACCAATAACTCTTAAGCCATGCATTTGATACATGAGTTTTCGATGAAAGCTAACTTTGACCTTCCATTGTGTGAGAGTGAATGTTTGATCATCACTCTAATTTGAGGCAATTGTCCCAGATGGGCCACTCAGCAAGGTCAACAAGATGCAAACATAATTCTGAAGTATTTTTTTTGTTTCATTTTTGAATAATCTCAATCTCATGGAAAACCTCAAGCCAAAATTGTTGCACTGAGGAACAAAACCACCACATGTGTACATAAGTTCCAAGGTCTTTACATTTTCTCCACTAGCATGTATATGCATTTTTGTCCAAGTAACTCAGTCTGAGTGATAGAAGGTGCCAGTGACAGATCATCTTAAAACAATACTAAATCTAACTGAAATAAATTGTACTGAAATATTGCCTGCCACATAGAGTCATCAATGGAAATATCCAACTTCTTCAACCAGGTTAATTTGAGTCCTACAGTGTCTCCATAAGAAACATCTATCAGGGTATTATACTTTAGATGTAGGTCTTCTGGGGTCACCAATGGAGAGCAAGATGAACAATTCAAAGGTAGTCAAAAGGCTGTTTGGATTTTCACTATTTGAAGTGTATGGCCTGAAATAGCTACAAGAATCAAGTGTATGGCCGGAAATAGCTACAAGCTACCAAGAATCATGTGTGGCAGGGGGTTGGACTGGATGGCCCTCGTGGTCTCTTCCAACTCTACAATTCTATGATTCTATGATTACACACTCTAATTGTGTCCAAAGTGGAGCTTCAGTGTTTTAGGACATTGACAAATAAATCCTTCAAATAATACCAGTCACTGCCTTTCTGTTCTTTAAACTGTGTGAATTTATCAGAATTTTAAAACACTCAATGACATTAAAAGGGTATCAGCAGAGAGGGGGAAGATATGAGTTTGGTAGTCACTGTATACATTGAAGGCATTTGCCAAAAAATGAATTATCAAGCTGAATCATTACCAGGAGCTAGCAGCAAGAAATGATGTTTTTTCCCCTAGCTGAGTCAATGGACCTTTCATTGATAACCAAGTGTCTATTTGATAATTATTAATTATTCTACTTAGTTGCTGTATTCCTATGGTAAGTTTGCCAAGCAGCTTGCACAACAGCTTTCCACACAGGGATGTTTTCGTTCCCATACAAATTTGGGTGGATTTTTAGCACATTTTTCCCCACAATCTGCATTTTGGGGGTGCATGTTGCTATAATGAACACTTTTGCAAATGTGTACATCTTGCCCACTGAAATAAAATGTTTTTGCATGCAGGTTGGCAAATACAGATCAACCCCCATATCCACAAATTTGATGTTCATGGTTTCTCTTATCCATATCCAAAAATATGTTCTCTCTAGGCATTTCTAGGTCCTCCAATGCAATTCTATGGTCAACTTCTGGTGTTTGTCCCATTGAAAATAATAGGGTTCCCTATAATCCACTGTTTCATGTATCTATGGGAGGGTCTTGGAACATATCCCCCTCAGACAGGGGTATCAATCGGTATATGCATTTATGTGCACATTTTATACAAAGAAGAGGAAGGAAGAGAATGAGGAGTATCTGTAAACTGGATCACAAACTGCAGAAATGTGTGAATTTCAGAGGCAAATGTGTTCCAGATTGTATTTATGTTTGGGAAGTGTGAAAAATTGGTAAGTTTGTACTGAAATGCCAAGAACTGAACTGTTCACCGGTCCCTACTATCAATATTGGATTTGGATGAGAAACAGGAAATGACTCTCTTACTTTAGATGACCATACAGAATCAGGCAATCCAGCAACAAACATCTTCCATACCTACAAAGTGTGCATTCCTAGCAGATTGTGCTGTGCAATTGTTTATATGGAGTCAGTTGACTTGTTGTTTTCTTGTTGGATTTGTACTCCTTTAGACATGATGTTAGCCACCTGTAGTGGGTGGGGGTACAGTAGGTTGAAAAGTGAGACATAAACTCAGGGCCAGTGTAAGGGCCCTGCAGCACCTGCAGCTCCAGGGGGGCCCATCATTGTGGGTGGGGGGCATCGTAATCCTCCTCCTGCAAACACATTATTAGTAATAATCTGAATATCCTGTACTGTGAATAGATTAGGTTGAGTTAGGTTACACTGACCTGAGATAAACATATGGGGCCCCCAAATAAAGCATTGCACCCCTCCCAAATTCCTTAAACTTGCCCTGCATAAATTAAAGACCAAATAAAAATTCCCCCAATGAAGCAAAGGAAAAGCTAAGAAAGCTAAAAGAAAAAAGAAAAAAAAAAAAAAAAGATAGATCTTCACATAGTTGCAACCCCAATGGAATGCAATTAAAATATGTAAAGCAAAATGGGTTTCCAGGAAAAGTACACAAATAATCACAAAACTCTTAGCTATGTGATGCATCCAATGGATACATGGATGTAACATTTTAAAATAGCTAGGACCTCTTGCCTTAACATTCAACAAATGTCTTGCAATTTGGCAACACTCCAGCTTTTACCATAAACTTTTCTTTTTCTTCCTTCCCTTCCTTCCCTTAATAAAATTATGTCTGAAACAAAGATGTTTACTGCTTTATGGGCCTCTATTCATATGGAAATAGAGTTCAAGATGTGATATTTCTCTCTCTTTTCTATTTTTTTATTTTATTTTATGAATGATCCTAGTTAAAACCTAGCATTTATTCATCTTGCTTGTGGAGGGGAAAATATAGATTAAAAAGAACTGTGTGTGCAAATGTTTTTTATTTTCCTCTTCTTGTTTTCTTGCCATATGTCTGCCTTTAATTAGCAGCATGGAGTACAAAGGCTATATTTATAGTGCCACCATCTTGCAGGGGATGGTATGATGATCCACCACATGTATTACTCACTGGCCTCCACTGTGTTCTTGTTCCTAACAAGCTTGGGGGCTGAGATTCACTTCCAGTTACACCTTTGCAAATCCCATATTCATTCATGAATATTTATTGCTTGTTTTTATTACAAACTGCCCTCAGGCATGATTCCATGTTAAAGCAGTGTTTACAAAATAGTTCAGTAAATAAATAAATACATAAAATACTATGCGACATACATGGTTGTGTTCTAGTGCTACACAACTAGAACTAACTGGAGTGGAGTTAGGTTATTTTAGAGTCTGGATTTAATGGGCTTGTCGGAGGCAAGGCAGGGGATTGTCTTTAGATGGTCAGGTGTATTAATTCAACAATCAGAGTTAGGCAATACCTTTATGGGGACCACAAAAGTGGGACAAGCCGGTGTGCATAGCAGTAGCAGCTGGTGACTCCCATGTCAGTGGGGGCATTGAATTTGCTCTGGATTATAGTCTGAATTGTGAAGGAGCTATCCAAAGTGCGGAACCCATTTTGCAGCTAGTGTTCAACACCTTGAATAGTATATTTACATTCTAGACTAAAACCAGACATGGATTCACCATCCACCAGCTACCAATGGTGCATAAGACATAGTGCATATACCCTTACAGAACTCAACCTGTTTATTTAGAACTACATCCCACAGAGCATCAGGCTGCAACAACCCTAAACCTACTACTTACCAGGTTGTGGGAGATGTAGAAGATGTTGCCGCTAATCACCAAAATTGCTACCATAGCTTTCCTTACTGTGCAACACATTCTTTGCTGATATTTTCTGGTTGTTTTCCTGCCATCTCAGGCCTGACCTATCTGAGCAGCAGCTCAACAAAGTAGCACTAAGGTGGTAGGATTCTAAAGTGCAAGCAAGGACTGTGCCATTTTAGACTTCAGAAGGGCAACCTCTCCCCACACATAACTAATCAAATAGTAAGCCAAACAGAGCCATGCCTGCAACACTGTTTTTTATTTTCAGAGAGTTTATTATATTGCATATTTATCTGCAATGGTTGATGTACTGTTGATCATAAAATATATTACAGGAGTTTTGAAGATTTAAATTACATCAATAATACAACCATGCATACCATAGAAGAGTACTTGAAAATAGGATTCCACCAACCCCTGTCATTCTGAAGGTGGTGTAGTCCATTCTGTCACCTGGCTCTTTTTCATGTGTGCAGTCCAGGTCCCAGCCACCAGGGACAAGTGGCAACAGAACAGCCAGGGACTTTGTCAGACAAGTGTCTAAAAACATTGTAATTCCACAAGTAAGGAAAGTGGAAACATAGTGGCATTACGACGGTAACTTTTGCACATTGCTGTAATTAAAGGTTGCATCACAGTAACACTTGTTTTTGCATTACCTTCTAATAACACAGTATTAACGCTTTATACTGGCCTGCACATGCTCCTTTAAGGAAAATGTTCACTTATTTCCGGGATTTATCATGGGCACAGCTTTAGCTGTTCTCACTTTAAAACACCGAAAACAGGTAAATAATGAAAGAAATTCACATACAAACACTTAAGCAAGCATAAAAACATTGTAAGAACAGGTAACAGTTCATTAAAACAGTGTCCTGTATCCTTTGCATGTTCTCACCTGTACGTTTACTCATTGGGAAAAGGGAGGGGGAAAGGGGATGTGATTTTGCATGTTCTTCAATACAGACAAAATAGCAATATTGAGAGCAATTCACAGCTTAACCTGTGAATTAAAAGTGGGGGCTGATTGACTGCTGGGCACACAATGTGCACAGGATGATGACTATGTTGTGCTATAGCAGCAGCCCGTTTGCACTATAGTGATGTCATAATCGTGCAATTTTAGCCTCACCTGATAACATCTAGGACACACCTAGATGACGATCCTACTGTAGCATTTGTGTCTCTTGTACATGCATACAGGCAGAGGGATTTTGAATATTCTGTTCTCTAAACCTGGGTTTGAATCACTATGCATTCAGTCATATCTGTTCTGCTGAATGACAGTAGGGCCACATTTTTTCTGATAGGCCTTGTTTTGAGGAGAACTTCTCTCTCTCTCTCTCTCTCTCTCTCTCTCTCTCTCTCTCTCTCTCTCTCTCTGGCTTTTCTTCACAAACAAAGATTCAGGAAGGACTCAACCTGCGCTTTCTGCAAGTGCGCTGGTGACTGAAAAGGCCAATCCGAGATAAACATGTCCGGTTGCAGAAAGCATAGCAGAAGGTCTCCTTGGGTGATGTTTCCAGGTTGCGATTCTTTCCACGTTGTCATTTCTCTTCAAGACTTATTTGGTGTGAGTTCTCAAATAAGGCTGCAGCATTGTGGATAGTGCGTCTCCATGCCTCCCGATGTGAGACCAGGGCGGACCATTGTTGGTGATCAATTTGGCCAAGCCTGAGATGTTGTTTCAGGGAGTCCTTGTATCACTTTTTTGGAGCGCCCCTCTTGCGCTGAGAACTTATAAAAATTTGAAGATTTCTTCATTAACAGGAATAACTTAAGATTTAAAACAAATCAGAAGTGGGAGAGAACTGAATGGACAGCCTCTTTTCCCTCCTGCTTCAGTCTCCTAATGCCCTGAGACTAAGGGCACATCTCCACTAGTGCCCTAATCTTTGATGCATGAAGCAAAGAATTCAAACACTATATTCTCCTCCTCCCTCATTCCAGTGCTAAATATACAATAATAGTAATAATATCCCCAGCCTTTATCAAAAGAGCTTAGAAATAGTGTATTTGGTTTCTCTTTTTTCTCCTCAACAACTACCCTGCCAAGTAAGTTAGGCTAAGAGATATCAGCTGAGCAGAGCTGTCTTTGGACTTTATCAGACAAGCCTCTAAAAACGTTCCGTTGCCACCATATTTTAAATCATTAGTGTGCTAGGAAAAGAACCCTTTATATCGAATGCTGCCATAATAACATGAGAAAGCAGCCCCATACATCTGTGTTGGGTGTGTGTGCACGTGATCTTGGTTCTCGCAAAATGATGCAAGCGCACTTAAAGGTCTAAAAACAGCCAAATAAACAAACAAAACGAACACAGAAGCACTAACACACTTAAAAACTTGCCTGCAAAACAGGGTGGTTTATAAAAAGACTGTCCCATAGCTAGTTTTCATATTATCACCTGGAAGTGTTCTAGTGGGGACAGTCCATTGACGCTGGAATCACATCAGAATGGGGCGTGATTTTAGATGCTGGCAATCGTGCTAAAAAAACACCATGGCTGATCAATTGATGGCTTGGCCCATCAATAAAAAAGAACACCTTATTGTCAACATGGAAATGCGAAAGCACAATGTCATACAAAATGGGTGCCCTTTTGGATTCCATTAGGCATTGTTATGACACCATATTTGCCACGTCTGATAAAGTCCTAAGAAGTTAGAACTGCCTCTTCTCATGTTGGCTGCTGTACCACATTGAGTCACCCACCATTGTCATCCATATCCCCAAATTTGAGGTGGGTTGGCTCACTCTGTCTCATGGCAGAACCAGAGCAACCTGAAGCTAGGAAAGAATGAAGGAAAAAAATTAGAGGAGAGGGAATGATTTTATTTGTACATTGCCCTGGGAACACTGGCAGGATGTGAGGAGATAAATAAATACTAAAATAAAATAAGATAAATAAAATAACACCCTTGCCCATCATTTCATGCACCCGCCACATACTAACTTGCACAACTTTGAAACCTGTCTTAAGAATACAAACACACACTACATTTCTTTTATAGTCATGGCTAAGCTTAAAATCAAAGCCCAGCACCAACATCTCACTGGCCATCACTGAACAGTTCCAGCAGAAAACAAAGATAAAGTGTGATCTTTTCCCAATCAACTTTCTTGTGGCAAAAAGATTTGGTTCTGATTTGCTTCATACCCTTCAAGGCTGGGTGGCTGCTGGTGTTTCTTTAATAAGCAGACCTGCTCCTGTACAATTGACCATTTGAATTGCAAACATTAGCAAATGATAAGAGAAGGGACCTGTTTACCATGAAAAGAGGTGCCTTACTTCTTTGCCACCTCTTTGTCATGAAAACCTTTGCCTACAGTTGGCAATCTGAGGGAATTGGGGGGTGTTGTTTAGTGCTTGGAGGTACTGGAAAGTTTTGGGTTGGTATTATTTTTGTGGCACTTGACTGGTTCTGCACTGGACATAGATCTGAATGAATATCAGAGCTTGGAAATATTGGTGCAGTAACGCTTGGGAATGCAGAACTATAATTGCAACCAATTACCTTTTTTAAAGTAATTTCCCAAACTCTGATTAATCTGACCATTTATTTCTCTCCCACTTCTGATTTTTTTTTAAAAAAATCTTATGCTCTTTCCTGACTGTTATTGAAGAAATCTTCAAACTGTGATAAGTTCTCTTCAAAACAAAACCTGTAAGAAAAAATGATGTGGCACAACTCCCATTCAGCAGGACAAAATATGATGGAATGCATAGGGATTCAAACACAGATTTTTAAGAATGTACTATTCAAAACCCCTCTACCTGTATGTACGATTCCATCAGTTTCATTTCCTCACATTATAAATGTTTAAATATCAAGTTCTTTCCATCTAATTTATGAAAGAAATGTGCGAATTTGGGCAAGATCCTACCAAAATAACCCAAACCAAACACTATTATCTTCTGCAGACTGCACTGGTAGATCACATGAGTCCTATCTTAATTCTGACCTCTATCAGCTTTCCTCTGTCAGCTTAGTAGTAATACTGGCTAGCAGCTTTTATTAGGAAAGCTGGCCAGAGTGGAATCACACATACAGAAGGTTCCAGATTCAGTATCTGCTGTTTTCATGAAGGGTCAGAAAAGACCTTTCTCTGAAACTATGAAGAGCCTCTGCCAGAGAGGACAGACAGACAGTGCTGAGCTACACAGACAAAATTTGCTCTCTAAAGTAACTGAGTTATGTACTCAGTCTAATCAGCTTCAGAACTACAAAATGCTGGGGAAGAAAGGAAAAAAAATGTCTGCAAATGGCAGGAAATTGTTGGGTAGAATGGGTAGACTTGGAGACAAATGGTTTAACACTCAACTTTTCGTGTATTTAGATCTCTCTCTCCCCCACCCACCCCCAAAAAGACAAGCATAGTTTTCACATTGCTCTGAACTTGTGGAGGGACTCCAACTCAATGAAAGGCCTCCAACTCAATTACAGACATTTTTATTGATTAATAAATCATTAATTAATTGATCAGATTTGTAGAAATCTGCATATGGGGAAAACAATGACCTACATCCACAGTTAGTTCCAGCTAAAGTAGAACCATTGAACCAATGGAACTTACAAAAGTATGGTCTTAATTGGTTTCTAAAGAATATTTAGGAGTGACAACTGGAATTATTTCAATATTTCTTCTAAAAATAATTTTTTGAAGATAATGCACACCTGTGCTGTAGCAAGCATGGTTGTAAGAAGAGGCATTCCCATCTTTTGGAAAAATGGTGGCATCTGTCTTTTTAGATGATGCTCACCACCTGCTGTTTTTATATAAAACTTGTATGAAAAATGATTTTTTTTTTAAATTCTGCCCCACAGCTAACTGGTGCACTTTATAATGACACTGCATAATTTTAGACTGTAGACTTAGGACACTTTCACACTACACAATTAAAGCACAGTTATAGCACTATGATTAACTGGTTCCATCCAATAGAATCCTGTGGTTTGCAGTTTAGCGAGAAGCCTTTAAAATTTTCTCCCAGAGCACTCTGGTGCCTCATCAAACTAAAAGCTCCAGAATTCCATAGGATGGAACCATGGCAGTTAAAGTGAAATAATAATGCTACATTTGCATAGTGCAAAAGGACCCTTAATAGGCTGAATCCACACTACACAAATCATCCTGTTTGAAACTGGATTATTTGCCATGGTTCCTTCTTACAGAATCCTGGGATCTATAGTTTGGTGAAGCACCAGCACTCTTTGGCAGAGCAGGCTAAAGGCCTTGTAAAACTACAAACCCTGGGATTCAATAGGAAGGAGCCACAGCAAATAATCCAGTTTCAAACAGGATGATTTGTGTAGTGTGGATTCAGCCATAGTCTTATGCTTCATTGCCCTCTTTAAAGGGCAATGCCTTTTCCTTCACTCACTACAAAATATGGTCAGCCACCTCTGTTGTATTTGGCAAACCTCCTGTTCACTCCACTGAGTGAGGCCCTGTTATGCTGTGACAGCACCAACCCCTGGGTGCACTTTTTAAAGCTAATTAAAATTTTAATGAATTCATCTAATCTGTTAATTTTTTAAATAAGGCAGCCATATGTAGACTTCACAACCCTGTTGATAGACATCCACAACAATCAAATGAAAACGTGCACACATCAGTTGTAAAAACATCAGCTCTGCTGCTTGAAGCTAATTTCTACTCAGGTACAACCTTGAAACATGACAGAAAACTCTGTTCAACTAGAGATTGTGGAGATTATCAGACGCAGCAAACATCGCGTCAGAAGATTGCAGTGAGAACAGGAAGGGGCAAGATTATCAAATGACGACATCCTTCAGCATCCTGGGGATGTAGCGCAGCCATGAGTAAGGCATCCCTTTTTATTATTGACTTGTCCCCATCGATACAAAAGGGAAGCCTCATCCATGGCAAGTGCTACACCCCTGGAATGGCTGAAGGATGTGGGTGTCTGATAATGTCATCCTTTCTGTTTCTGTCACGTTCTTCTGATGTGGTTTGGAATTCGTGTTTTTTTGTTTTTGTTTTGTTTTGTTTTGTTTTGCTGCGTCCCACCACGTCTGATAATCAATGGAGAGAGATGGAGACCACATATATATCACACAGACGATGGCAAACTTTTATGAGTTCTTCTGCCCCTGGGAATTGCTCCAAAAACATATCTTTCCTGCCAGAGAGAAGGAGAGCAGCTTCTGGACAGCAAGTTTCCTGCCAGTTTCCAAGCCAGTTTCCTGCCAGGGAGAAGAAGGAGAGCAGCTTCTGAACAGCCATTCTGACTGGGGAGATTGAATTAAAAAAAAAAACAACTGTTGGGAGAGGCTGCTTGTTGTTGAGGGGCTTGAACTTCTGACCTTGCCCTTTTACCCTCAAGAGCCCTCCTGTGAGTCACACCTGTGAGTCACTAGGGGGTGGAGCTGGGAGCCTAGCTCTATATAACTCCTTGCAGAGGCTTTCCAAGCCAGTTTCCTGCCAGAGAGAAGGAGAGCAGCTTCTGGACAGCAAGTTTCCTGCCAGTTTCCAGGCCAGTTTCCTGCCAGGGAGAAGAAGGAGAGCAGCTTCTGGACAGCCATTCTGACTGGGGAGATTGAATTTTTTTTAAAACTGTTGGGAGAGGCTGCTTGTTGCTGAGGGGCTTGAACTTCTGACCTTGCCCTTTTACCCTCAAGAGCCTGAGGCTCGCGCCTAACAGCGCGCGAATTTCAGTAACCAAACAAAAATACAGCATACCTAAAAGTACAGCTTAGCATTCTCACCATTAACTAAGAGTTCTTAGATTACCTAAAAGCTCTCACCATGGACACTGAGGGGACTGCAGCAGTCACTTGCAACACTTGTGCGATGTTTGTCTTCTTGTCTACAGACGTGGAGAACTTCACATGCACCAAGTGCAAACTGGTAGCCCTCTTGGAGGAGAAAGTACAGCAGCTGGAGACACGGGTAGCTACACTTCAACAGATTCGCGAGCAAGAGGTTTTCCTGGACAGAACAGAACGAACAGTTTTGGATGGGGACCACACAGAGGAAGTGGCTGTGGAGGAGAGGGTCACTTCACAGACACAGGAAGTAGACAGCTGGAGGAATGTCACACACAGAACAAGAAAATCCAGGAATTCTTCGAGCAGCTTGCAGCTACAGAATCGATTCGAAGCCCTTTCCCTTATCAACGAGGAAGAACAGCATGGACAGACTTCAGGGGTAGAGCAGGGGACCTTGAGAGGACCACCGCAAGGAACAGCAGCTGCGAAGCCTCAGTGGAGGCGTGTGGTGGTGGTGGTGGACTCCTTGCTGCGGGGTACAGAAGCAGTGGTATGTGGGCCTGACAAGATGACTCGGGAGGTGTGTTGTCTCCCTGGGGCAAAGATCTCTGATGTGACCGAGAGGCTGACAAGACTTGTCAAGCCTACGGATCATTACCCCTTCCTTTTGGTCCATGTGGGAACCAATGATACTGCAAGGCACAGCTTTCCCAAGATCAGAAGAGATTATGAGACTCTGGGGAGGAAGCTGAAAGAAATGGACGCACAGGTTGTCATCTCGTCTCTTCTGCCAGTTGAAGGGCATGGTCCAAGAAGGGAGAGGAAAATAGCCGACGTAAACAACTGGCTCCGTAGATGGTGTCGCCGAGAACAAATTGGATTCTTGGATCATGGACTGCGCTTCCATGCGGGGGGACTTCTGGCAAGAGATGGGGTGCATCTTACAACAGTTGGAAGAAACATTTTTGCCTACAGTCTCAAGAATTTGATCAGGAGGGCTTTAAACTGAGTCAAATGGGGGAGGGAGACAGTATTCTGGAAGGCAAAAGGGCTGGAGAAAATAGTCAAACTGTCATAGAGGGAACAAGGCAAACAGCGCAAGGACCCAACAGTGGGAGGCAAAAAAACTTGCACAGGGAGCAAGTAAAGGGAACACATGGTCTTAGATCTCTCTACACTAATGCACAGAGCATGGGAAATAAGCAAGATGAACTTGAACTCCTCGCACTACAAAACAAATATGATATAATAGGCATTACTGAAACCTGGTGGAACGATTCTCATGATTGGAATGTAGGAATAGAGGGGTATAACCTTTATAGGAGAAACAGGCCAAACAGGAAAGGAGGAGGAATAGCATTATATGTCAGGGATATTTACACCAGTGAAGTGATCCATGACATCAATACTGGAAGCCAGGTGGAGAGCATCTGGATAAAAATTAAAGGGGAGGGAAACAACAGGGATGTTATTGTGGGACTCTACTACAGACCCCCAAATCAGACGGAGGAATTGGATGATGCCTTTCTAGAACAGATGAACACACATGCAGAAAGGAGAGATGTAGTAGTGATGGGTGACTTCAACTATCCTGATATTTGCTGGCAATCTAACTCAGCCAAAACTACAAGGTCTAGCAAATTCCTTACATGCCTGGAAGACAATTTCATGGTCCAAAAGGTGGAAGAGGCAACAAGGGGGTCAGCTATTTTAGATCTGATCCTAACCAACAGAGATGACCTGGTTAATGGGGTGCAAGTGGTGGGATCCTTAGGTGAGAGTGATCATGTTCTCCTGGAGTTTGTTATACAATGGAAAGGAGAAGCCAGGCATAGTCAGACACACATTCTTGACTTTAGGAGAGCTGATTTCAATAAACTCAGGGAAATACTGGGGGTGATCCCATGGTCAGGAATACTAAAAGAGAAGAGACCTCAAGACAGATGGGACTTTCTCAAAAGGGAGATACTGAAGGCACAATTTCAAACAGTACCATTGAGGAAGAAAAATGGGAGGTGTCTCAAGAAACCAGGATGGATGACTAAAGAACTTTCAATGGAGCTAAGTTTTAAACGGAACATGTATAGGAAATGGAAAAGGGGGGAAATCACCAAAGAAGAATTCAAACAGATAGTGAACACGTGCAGGAGTAAAGTCAGAAAAGCTAAAGCCCAGAATGAGCTCAGGCTTGCTAGAGAGGTTAAGAACAATAAAAAGGGGTTTTTTTTGGGTATGTCTGCAGCAAAAGGAGGAAGAAGGAAATGATAGGGCCACTACGTGGAGAAGATGGCAAAATGCTAACAGGGGACAGAGAAAAGGCAGAATTACTCAACACCTTCTTTGCCTCGGTGTTTTCAGAAAAGGAAAAGGAGGACCAACCTGAGGATAATGGAACAGAGGACACAATAGGGGAAATCCAGCTCAAAACAAGTAAAGAGGTAGTACAGGAATACCTTCTTAATCTAAATGAATTTAAATCTCCAGGACCAGATGAACTACATCCAAGAGTATTAAAAGAGCTGGCAAATATAATCTCAGAGCCATTGGCAATAATATTTGAGAACTCCTGGAGAACAGGAGAAGTCCCAGCAGACTGGAGGAGGGCAAACGTTGTTCCCATCTTCAAAAAGGGGGAAAAAGAGGATCCCAACAATTATCGTCCAGTTAGTCTGACATCAATACCAGGGAAGATTCTAGAGCAGATCATTCATTTAGAAGGCAATGCCATAATCACAAAAACTCAACATGGGTTTCAGAGAAACAAGTCATGCCAGACTAATCTGATCTCTTTTTTTGATAAAGTTACCAGCTTGGTAGATGAAGGGAATGCTGTGGACATCGCATACCTTGATTTCAGTAAGGCCTTTGACAAGGTTCCCCATGACATTCTTGCAAACAAGCTTGTAAAATGTGGGCTAGACAAGTTAACTGTTCAATGGATTTGTAATTGGTTGACCAGCCGAACCCAAAGGGTGCTCAGCAGTGGCTCCTCTTCGTCTTGGAAAGATGTGACCGCTGGGGTGCCACAGGGTTCTGTCCTGGGCCCAGTGCTATTCAACATCTTTATCAATGACTTGGATGAGGGAATTAGGGGCATACTTATCAAATTTGCAGATGACACCAAATTAGGAGGAGTAGCTAATACCCTAGAGGACAGGATCAAAATTCAGAATGACCTGGATAGACTGGAGAGCTGGGCCAAAGCTAACAAAATGAAATTCAATACGGAGAAATGTAAAGTACTGCATTTAGGGCGGAAAAATGAAATGCATAAATATAGGATGGGAGAGACCTGGCTGAATGAGACTACGTGCGAAAGGGATCTAGGAGTCCTAGTAGACCACAAGTTGAACATGAGCCAACAGTGTGATGCGGCAGCAAAAAAGGCCAATGCAATTTTGGGCTGTATCAATAGAAGTATAGTGTCTAGATCAAGGGAAGTAATAGTGCCACTCTATTCTGCCTTGGTCAGACCTCACTTAGAATACTGTGTCCAGTTCTGGGCACCACAATTCAAAAAGGATATGGACAAATTGGAGCGTGTCCAGAGAAGGGCAACTAAAATGGTGAAAGGTCTGGAAACCATGCCTTATGAGGAGAGACTTAGGGAGCTGGGTATGTTTAGCCTGGAAAAAAGTCGGTTAAGAGGCGATATGATAGCCCTGTTTAAGTATTTGAAGGGATGTCACGCTGAGGATGGAGCAGGCTTGCTGCTCCAGAGACTGGAACACGGAGCAATGGGTGCAAGCTCCAGGAACAGAGATTCCACCTCAACATGAGGAGGAACTTTTTGACAGTAAGAGCTGTTCGGCAGTGGAACACACTCCCTCGGAGCGTGGTGGGGTCTCCTTCCTTGGAGGTCTTTAAACAGAGGCTGGATTGCCATCTGTCGGGGATGCTTTGATCAAGATTTCCTGTGTGGCAGGGGGGTTGGACTGGATGGCCCTCCTGGTCTCTTCCAACTCTGCAATTCTATGATTCTATGATTCTATGATTCTATGATCTAGCTGCTTCATGCTTAAGTATATGGAGTCCTGGTGGCACAGTGGTTAACTGCCAGTACTGCAAGCCACCACATTGCAAGTTCAATTCCAGAGAGCTCCAAGGTCCACTCAGCCTTCCATCCTTTCGAAGGTCAGTAAAATGAGTACCCAGCTTGTGGGGGTAATTAGCTAACACACATTGGAAACTGCTTAATGCAGTATAGATGTGTAAATTGCTATTGCTTAAAACAATTTGTAAGTTGTTCTGGTAGCCATTGTGGCTGAAGGGTGGGGTATAAATACCTAATTAAATTAAAAAATTAAATACGAAACAGTAACTTACAAATGAGTAACTCCTTAGAAGTTGTGTGGCTTGCCCACCATACCAAGGGTGAGTAACAGTTTCTTTGAAGGGAGACCCAGTTCTATATCCATTTGAGAACTGGTAGAGGACCACTTCTGAGTGCAGCAAATTCAGTTAGCATGCTCTCTCAGCTCAGATTGTAACAACACACACGTATATATCAGAGATGATAATTATAAATCATCATTCATTATTCATTCAAGCACATGCTGTGAGTTGTGCACAATTTAAGAAAAAAAGAAAGCCACTTTCAGTTCAGCACAATGTTATTTTTATCATTGCTAGGGAGGTTGCAGGGCAGCCAAGAGGCACTGAAGCTTCAGAGGCAGTTCATAAAATTTTGAAGGAACTTCACTTTGGATTGCAACCCAATTTTTATTGACTCTTTTAAAGGGACAAGTTCCCAATGTTGCTATTCCACATGGTGATTTGAGTACTGGAAAGAAAAGCAGATGGCCAGGTTGAATGGTACATCAAACTGGAGGATTTGGCTATCATGCATGACCAAATGAAAATGCTCTGTTGTGGTCAGACAGAGAACTGTGTACTACTCGCAGATTAGAAGACTGGGAATCATTTTAAAAAAAATTTGGAACAACAAACAGAGTAAAATAAATTGGTAGTCTGTTTTATACCTTCCAACTTTTCACAGATGCAAACCAGGACACACATGGCCAAGCAATATCAGAGTGTGATCAAGGTGCAAAAAGGATATAAATAATGAAAAACAGACAAACTAGGAGAAGCCATAGCAGTTTGCTTTGCCTGAATCTACAGGAAAGGACAAGATTCTGTTCCTACCCCACCTGCTAAGTTAAGCAAGTGCAAACCACTTTTGCACTTTCAGCTCAGTTTGCAGCAATTGAAGTAAGTTGAGGACAAAGAGGGAAAGTGAAAGGAAGAGAGAAACCGGGACATTTTAAAAGCAGCTGAAAAAGTTGGATGAGAGAGGATTAATAGGGACAGTCCCTACCAAATGGGAACATTTGGAGGATATGCTCTTTCCTTTATTGAAATACATGGTATCAGTTTTTGTTCTACATTCTTTATTTGTTATGTTCATATCCAGCCATTCCTCTAAAGAAATAAAGGCAGCATATCTGGCTCTTCTCCTTTTTTTTCTCCACTTTTGTTCTCTCAACAACCCTGTGAGGTAGGTCAGGTTGAAAAAGAATGATTAGCCCAAATATGGCTCAGGCATGATAAATCTGGATTTTCTCCCTCCCGCAAGATTCAGCACAATACTGCAGCTCCCACACCAAATTCCCTTTCTGCTGAATTTCAGTTGTAGCTGTCATTCTTGCCTGTAAAGCTTAATAAAACATATGTGTATCTATTTTTAAAAAAGCCATCTACCAATCAGTCAATGAATTTGCTCTGGTATAAAGCCCCTGTCCTTTCAAATTTAAAGCAAGCAGGAAAGCTAAAACAAAAACCCCAAAGCTATTTGCTGCCCATAGGCACATAATCTATATGATTCTTTTCGATCATTCAAGTTTTCCTGCACATACTCATTCCTTAGAGTTTGAAGCACAGAAAAGGGCATAATTCTTACTTCAAATATGATTGCTTTCCTCCTCCATTGAAGATGTGTTGCGGTGGGTTTAGGGATGTAATGTTTTGACTATTTTATCCTTGCATACAAGAAAGAATTATCAGTTTTTTCCCCATTGAGGGAGAAAATGAATATTTCTCCACAATTTTCTCCCTGTATCCCAACATCCTGAATAGTTTTGCAGGAATTATTCTGTAGAGAAAAAAAACTGCATGACTTCTTCTGTTCAAAATGAGGCTTTCTCCATATAATGCCTGTGCAACACTTCAGAATGTTGAATATCAGGTGAAAATTGCATAGAGTTCTCACTGGACTATGATTCTTCCTGAAGAGAGTTCCCAACTGCTGGGAAACTAATTTTTTCTCAATTTTGGAACAAATAATTGTGAATATTCTTTCTGAGGGAGTGAGACTAGGAGAGTTGGATTTGCTTGAGGTCACCCACTGTGTTAATGCCAAAAATAAGACCCAAAGCACAAACTTCCTGACCCAGTTTCTAATGTAGTATCTCACCACAATGCTATGCTAGTTTTCGATTCGTTCAGATATTGACAAATTGGAGCGTGTCCAGAGAAGGGCAACTAAAATGGTGAAAGGTCTGGAAACCATGCCTTATGAGGAGAGACTTAGGGAGCTGGGTATGTTTAGCCTGGAAAAAAGACTTAAGAGGCGATATGATAGCCCTGTTTAAGTATTTGAGGGGATGTCACGCTGAGGATGGAGCAGGCTTGTTTTCTGCTGCTCCAGAGACTGGAACACGGAGCAATGGGTGCAAGCTCCAGGAGCAGAGATTCCACCTCAACATGAGGAGGAACTTTTTGACAGTAAGAGCTGTTCGGCAGTGGAACACGCTCCGTCAGAGCGTGGTGGGGTCTCCTTCCTTGGAGGTCTTTAAACAGAGGCTGGATTGCCATCTGTCGGGGATGCTTTGATCAAGATTTCCTGCGTGGCAGGGGGGTTGGACTGGATGGCCCTCGTGGTCTCTTCCAACTCTGCAATTCTATAATTCTATGTTTTAGATGAATACCACTGGAAATGGATAGACAACAGACAGAAACTTTAGGCTAAGTGATTAACTGTTACATAGCTATAAAATGGGGGGGGGCATTGTTGACTAAAATCAAAATGTGGCCCATTTTTTGAGGGGAAGTTAATAGAACACCAAAAAGTTGAACATTTCAAAGTGTAAATTGTCAGATGTTGTGTGTTTGTCAAAACTAACACTTTTGGTACCAAAAATAAGACTATTAGTATATTTCAAGAATGCATCACCAGATATTTGGACATCAACTCCCAGAATTCCTTAATTAACTAATGACTAACTCCAACAACACCAACAGGTTTATTCATACAGAGACCCATCAAACATTGAACAAGTTATACATTAATACACAAACCAGGTTGGCATCCATATACACAAAATTTAATAAGGATACTTATTGGTAGACTTTTTGAAGCTCAGGCCAGCTTTTCACCTTTTAACTTCCCTTTCACTGGTCTTAATGACCACAGATAGGAACTTAGCAGCTTGCATGGTAACATTCAGATATCTATCCTTTAAAAAGAATTTGACATAGAACCTCTCTGAATAGCCAGGTTGATAGCTTATCAAAGGAAAAATCAGTTGTTTACGACGCTGAGAATGAAGAACGCAGGGTAGTAGAATATGAGACATTTCCACCTCCTGCAACCTACATGGACACAGCCTTGACAGAAAAGGCAGCCTGGCATTTCTGCCATGCAGCATTGCTTGAAGGAAAAACATTACATCTACCCTTTGTAAATAATATGTGATAGACTGGCACAGTCAAGTTCTTTATGTGATCAGCCAGAGAAAATGATCCTATGTATTGTATTTGTAACACACTAGGTTAACATGACAGAAAGGATTTAGCCCACAAATTGCAAAAAGCAATGTCCTGAAGTCTACTAATGGCTAACTACTTTTAAGCTCTGGTCTACCATTTCAATTTTGCTAACACTTCCCAACAAGTAAATTATTTTAGGCCTCACAACATGTGTTCAAAACACCACTAAGATCATTTGGGTGATGCAGGAGAAACCTGAACACATTGTAATGTAGAAAATATTTTTGTACCTTTTGCAGACACCAGAAGAGCTGAAAATGTATAGAAAAGTGAACATCTTTTTCTCTCTCAAACACACACACTATTTCTAAAACTATTCCTAAAAACCTGGTTGTTTCAATTTACTCTTAATTTAATTTTGACACTAGCAGTCAAGCTTTTATAAGGTCCTATTTGAACATTTGCTGGTCTCCCCCCACTTGAAATGAACAATGCATTCTTTTTTATTCATTGCATTTGTATTTTTATTGTTTTATAATCCAAACTTTATAAACCATACTGGGAGGTTTGTCTCTAAATATTTAAAATTTAAAATAAAAGTTCATTTAAATATGAGATATATGAGGAGGTTGCAAAGAAAAGGTCTTTTCTGAGATTATTCCCTGGCTGTAGAATCTACTCCCAGCAAACCAGACCTTGAAAGTAATTACGCTATATTACATGTAATATAGTGACCTGTACTGTCGTTTTTTGGCATAACAATGAGGCAAGGAAGCCACATTTCAAACTAACAAAACAGGCAGAAAGAACTTTATCCATAGAAACAGTAAGGCTTACTTTAAAAACTTGCTTTGGGGGCGGATTGTTAGATGCATTCTGACAGGAATTTTTCAAGTTTTATGTTACTGTCTTACCAATTGTAAGGGGGGTTTTTTTAGTAACAAAAAGCAATAGAAAACCAACATGCCTCTGAATGAGCACCATAACAATTTACTTTAGAACATTATAACACCAATATGCTCAATTAAATCATGCCAGGTAACAGGAACATTTTTTAAAAAAAGCAATCTACTAAGCCAGTGACTCTTAACCTTTTCTTTACCAGAGACCAATAACTTTTATTGCCATGGACTCCCAAGACTTAACTCAAGATTTAAAACAACAACAACAATAATACTATTATAGCATCCATTAAACCATCCCTGGAGAATGAGGGAAGACTTTTGTCCTGCTTCGTCCTAAAAGTTTGTGGCTGGAGCAGATTGAATGGCAATGCACAGGCCAAGCCAGCCAGCCTTTGCCCTGTCACGTGGCCACTGCAGAGAGTAGGTGGACCAAGCAGCCTTCAAGCCTTGGCAGACCCCCTTTGAGAACATCATGGTTAAGAACCACTATACTAGGTTATATAGAGAATCTGGCCTAACTGCCTTTTATGGGTGTTTTTGGTATGCTACATCATCAGTCTGAATCCTACTGGTCATCCCAAATAGAAAAGACCATGAAATCAAGGTTGAATGGTGAGATTATGTAAATTTCATTGATTCCATGGGTATATTCTAGATGGTACTACCAACAGAATTCAGGCTTTGATAGTTTCCTCCCTGGCAATTTTAGATCATAAGACTATTGGTCCTTTAATTTTAAAAAATCAACATTACCTGTTTTTTTTTTTAAAAAAAATTGTACAGCAGTTGTTTAAATTCTGTATGATTTTGTGTTGCTTCATTTTAATACTTTTTTTAAAAAATTGGCTAGCATCCTCTATCATGGAGTCAGTTACATAAATTTAGGTATACTGCACTTAGCTATGTAGCAGAGGTGCAAAGAAGTGCTGACAGTGGGTTGTGAAGATGGGCCAGCAAGTTTGTCCCAATGCATATTGGGCTCAGTCTCAATGCACATTGGTCCCATTGTTGCATTGGTGACTTTGCTGGGTCCCCTATGTGGTAACATAACAGCAGCCCTTTCCTGGATACGGATGTTACGGAAATGCCCAATTCTAACTCACAAAGACATAAGTCCACTTACAAAGATGTAAGCCCCAAAAGGATTCTGGCTACCGTATTTAAAATAAATTGTTAACTGCTGTAAAGTCATTCTTGACTGGGAAATATACAAGTGTAGCCCACAAGGACATTAGTGAACAAGAACAGGACTGTTCAAATGATCAGTATAACCCCCCCCACACACACACACACATATAAACAGATGCATTTGGGACTTTCAAGTTACAAAAACAATTACTAAGACAAAACAAGTTGGTAGCAATATGAAAGATACAGAGAAGGTACAGCAACATATTCCCCCAGTCTTCTTCCTCATTTTACTTGAGGCTGTCTAAGAAAGCTCACTTGTAAACGGTTCAGAGGAAAAAAGAGATTTAAACAATAAGCATGTCATTAGCTTATGGAATCTATTACCACAAGATACAACGATGGTCACAAATTTAAGTGGTTTGCAATGACGACTGTACACATTATTGTCCTATTATTGATGTGGGTGTCTGTGTGTCCCTCAGTATGTATTGTTGTTGCTTTGCCATAAGTGTGACTTGCAACAAAATGTTGCAGAGTAGACAACTTACTGTTCTGGGCTGCAAGCTGCTAGTCATTGCTTTGAGGTGGGATTCCATTAAACAAGCATGTACACATGAGTGTGCGCACACACCAGATTTTCCTAATTTCCCCCTTCTATTCCAAAGATCTAAAAAATGAAGTGAGTACTAAACAAATCCTGGCATTAGGAGAAGTACAAGGAAAGATCTGCAACAAAATATTACACTGTGGGGCACTGTCCATTTCTAGGATATTCCATTTCATTCCACTTCCAACAATCAGTCAGCAAATATTCCTTGCCCACAGAACATTTTCTGTTATCTTTGGGTTATTTGGAGGGGGGGTCCTTCCCTTAGTTCCCCCCAAACCCCCCCCCCATTTTCTGAAAACCTTTCCCTCTAAACTTTCCCCCTTGTTTTTCTGTGAATCTGAAAGTTCCCACAAGCTGGTTGCTACCACCTTTTGGGCATGAATGTTGCTGTTTCAGCTGTACAAGCACGAGCATTCAGAGATTTTAGCTCAATATATAGAGAGGAGGGAGGGAGACCACTAAGCAAAATCACAATTTTCATAGTGCCTGCAACTGTTAGATTCTGAAGACAAACATTAGAGAGCTGCTGCTTTCCTACACCCTGTGATAGAGAATGAATGTGACTTGCTTGAAATATCTCCTTTACTTCAGAATACTGGAATAAACAGAATTCAGTTTGACAGGGGAGCAGTTTTTAACCCCCCCTCAGGAACTTACAAAAATCCTAATACATACATTGGTAGCCTCTTCTAAAGAAATCTAAAGCCCATATAGCTACAACGTTGTGTTCTGAATCATACTTTCACATTGGTGCAAACCATTAGAAAGACATATTAGTTAGCATGCCAATGGACAGACAAGAAACAGGGCATGATATGGGGTAAAATCTATAACCCTTCCTCTGTGTTCCTTGGAGCATCATCTCCAAGCAATGTGGCAGCACCTTTAAGACTAAATGGTTTTAAGACTAACTGATTTTCATTTTTGCATGAGCTTTCGCGGATGTACATTTCTTCTCCGAGTGCCAAATTCAAGCCCTGTTAACAAGTTCCTCCCAGGAGGATTTGATTCATCTGGCTACTGAAAGAAAGAATGTGAGACCTAATTCAATCTTTGATCTGACCTAGCACTGTTCTTAAGCCCGTGGGTAAAGGATTTACAAAAGGAGGGGGGGGGATTAAATAGTCTGTGCTCTAGAAAGCTGGACAACTCATTTTCTAACTGTAAAAGGGGCTTTGGATTTTTTCTTTCCAGAGAAGTGGTCGTTATCACTCCCTGAGATGAGAAGTCTGTTCTCTTTCTTCTCTCATAAAATTTGGAGGAACCCCTACCCCCAACATATTGGATGCTGCATTTTATTTGCCTGAAATACCATTTTAGAAATATTTGCCTGAAATACCACTTTAGACCAGATTCTTGACACAGTTGGGATTAAGGGATTTGCTCAAGAAAAATCTCCAGTGTTGGATTCTCACATTTATCCTTTCACAAGCACCCCTTGGTGGAGCAAAAAATACTGCAATGGAATAAATTGTAATATTCCAGTTTTAGGCTGAGTCCCAGGGTTTTTTGGTTTGTGTGTGTGTGTATGTGTGTGTGTACGAGTGGGATGATGATGATGATGATGATGATTTGTGCTGGACTGTGGTTCAGTGTTTTATATGATGTTTGCTGCCCCGATCCTGATTGGAGAGGCGGGATATAAATAAACCATCATGATGATGATGATGATGATGATGATAGACTGAATATAAACTAATTAAGGCCAGCCTTTCCATGAGGACTATCACAATGACAGGATTCAGAGAACACTGCTTTCCCTTCAGAATATTGATGGAGGAGAATAGCTTGAACAAAGATGCACTGCCTCTGGAGGTTCTGTGCATACCATGGCTTTTTTCATTGGGTCTTTGCAGGCGAACTTTCCTGAGGATACCAGCATCAGGCAACCTAATTAATCGTTTGGTCAATGGGTTGCTTGAATATTCTTTTTTTTTCTGGCAGAGGGGGGGATGTGTTAGTCAAATACTTTCCCTGAGGACTGGAAAGACAGTTCTGTAGCAATGGTTGAAACTCTTCTGCAACAGACAGGTCTAGCCCCGCTGAATACTAAGCCAAATATTGTATCAAATCTATCATTTCTATTGGCCAATTCATTCAGCCACTAATGGGCCTAAGTGGGAAAGCGGCAGATGCAAATATGTGCATCCAGCAAAACAGGGAATTGTTGTTCTATCTCATTCATAGACTTCACCTGATATTATGATATTCTGGGCAATTCAACAAGAATGTGCAAACAGTGTCTGCAATAGGTAAAGACCCAAACACAAACAATCCAACAACTTGGAAAAGAGCGATGCAGAAGAAGTAGAACATTACATTTGCCATTCCTTTCTGCTACGGATTTCCCTGAAGCACCATCCACACAGAAGAGGAAAAATTCCTTCCTCTACCACCCGGTTTGCAACTAGCTAGCATCCAACTGAAGATGTGCCAACAGGATTATTAAAAGAGGCTGTAAGTTTAAGCTCCCTGGAGTAACAAACAACGGCGCTTCCTGCCTTCAAGGAGAGGAGGAGAGGTCTGTACTCACCGCGCAAGAAGGTTGAAGGATAGGTTGTAAAGGAATCAAATATGCTGTTGGAAGCCATGGCCCAAATCTAAGACCCAGATTGTCTTCCAGCCCGTCTTTGTGGTTTGCTTGGATCACCCTACTCTTTCTTAGGAAACAAAACAAAACAAAAAAAAAAAAACATAAAAAGAAGATTCAATTGAAAGGCAAAAAGAAAATGAAAAGTGAAAAAGAAGGGGGGGGCAATGAATAAAAATCCCCAATGAGATTTTGTGCCTGTTTATAACCAAGAATCTGATTCCACAGCACCACAGGAATGTTCAGCCACACGAGTTTCTCAATAGAAGCATATGCGTGCCGGATCGTCATTAGGATGAAAGGGGAGGGGAAAGGAAACCAGGCTTTGAAAGAGATAGATGCCCCCATCCTCCCAGCCACCCCCAAAAGGAGCATGTCTTGGAAGCTTGAAGAGCAAAATGAATGAATGAATGGAACTCACCCTACGTAGACCCAAAATACACAGATGGTGTGGAAAAACACAAGGAGGAGGTAAACCTCCCTGTCAAGGTTCAGGTACTCTTCTAAATTGCAGATTGCAGTTTGCTTGTGGTTCTGTGGTTGCCTATGAGGCCTGAAAGAGTGTTAAACTCAACCCTACTTTCTGAGACTCAAATGACTCCAGATCATTATTCGTTGACTGGAAGAGGAGTGTCACCTGATCTGTGATGTCACCCGGGGCCTGCAGTATCTTTGTGGGTTCTTCGTCTTGCTCTTCTCCGTTAAAACACACACAAATTAATGGTTGAAAACTTTTTTTTTGGTTCATAGGAGGCCTTGTTGACTCATTTGCAACTTAGGACAAATGATAGAGTAAGGCAGAGCTCAGCTGTTCTGGGAGGCTTCCTTTTTTTCTGCGAATCAGCACTGTTGCCCTGGCAAAAGAGGCGGCAGGAAGAATGCTGCAGATTGTTGATTGAAGTCGTAGCCCATTTCATATTCGGTGGTTTTCGCTTTCTTAACTGCTTTTTTTTCTCCCACATTTACCACTTGTCTGCATCTTTCTTTCTTTTCTTTTTTTTAACCCCTTCTCTCTACTGCTTTCTAACTCCCCCAGCAATACGAGTGACTATTCTTGCATCCAAGACTAGTTCCATATGTGTTGATGGGTGGTTCCTCTTCAGAGGGATTTTCTCTGAATTAGTATTAAGCAAAAAATATGAAGCACATGCAGCAGAATAAACATTGTTGGCTGGAGAGCAGGAACAGTGGCTGCTTGCAAGTCTTTAAAGACACAAAGCAGAGAGTTGCAGGCATATGGAAGGGCTCTAACTTGGTGGAAGAGCATGGTGGCTTTGTGTGCAGAAGGTCCCAGTTTCAAACCTTGGCCTTTCCAGTGAAAGAGGAAATCAGGAAGCAGGTGCTAGTGAAAAAGACCTCCATCTGATTCCTGAACTTCTAAACTAAAATTTAAGGATTAGAATAAAAAAACTCAGTGTTGGAGAGGGTTCAAGGCTCCCAGGGTGTGTTTCTGTGTGTGCACCTTCAAGTAACCTGTCAACTTATGGTGACCCCATGAATTTCATAGGATTTTTTAAGACAAGGAATACTTGGAGGCAGTTCCTTCTCTGAAATATAGCCACCAGCACCCATCCAAGTACTAACTAGGGCTGACCCTGCTTAACTTCCAACATCAGATGGGATCTGGTGCCTTTAGGGTATTTAGGCTCCCACTACCTGTGTGCATTTGTGGTGGGTATATCCAGTCTCCCAAACCTTTCAGTCAATCATTATTTCCAAAACCAGTGCATCCACTAAACAAACTGTCCCTTGTGACCTGGGGATTGGTCTGTTATCATTATCATCATTATTTTGTGATGATGAGAGGTCTTCTAAGATAAAGGCATTGTTACATTTATCTGTACTGCACCTGATATTGCATTGGGGATCAACTGAAAAATCCTCATGGTTTAAGGTTAAATAGGTGAAGAACCAATCTATGGGACCTGACACTTCTGTCCTCTAAAGTGAGGTTTTTTTGAGAAAGATGCACACAACTCACAAGCTTTATGGTTCCTTCCTGCCATAAAATAGACCATATGTGCCCCTTCCAGCCCTGTGCAAACTTATGGAATCATGTTCTCTCTGTCATTTTAAAATAGGTTACCCAATTATATTTTGTATACATTTGCCTCATAATTGCCTTTGATATTGATAACATGTTTGAAATCTTGTTGTAGTTATTTTTATGTTTCATGTTTTTGTTGTCTATGAGCTTTTCCAGACAAGAAAAAAGTCTCTGAAATTCCCATGTCAATTTAAATTAACCCAGTGTTTTCTAAAATGAGATGTATCTACACTAGGCTGTCTGTGTGTATTATTCTGAAACTAGCTAAGATGCCCATTGCCAGTAAAGACATCTATTGCTTCCAGGACCCAGATTAAACAGTAATCAAATAAGGGAAAGAGGAATGTTTGCATTGAAACAAAATCATTTTAATTAGTGTAATACAGTCAGACCCCTGTATCCACAGAAACAATATATGTTGTTTCAGTTATCCATGGCTGAAAAAATAGGGCCACATACCATAGAATCATGCTGGAAAATGCTTAGAGAGGTGTCCTCTCTAGGACTCACTAGGTCCTCCCATGCAACTCCATGGTATGTTTGTACCAGAAGGCCTTTATTTTGATAGGATTCAAGTCCTGGAACCAAACCCCCATGGGTAAGGGCATCCGATTGTGTTGCTAAAGCACTTTAGTCCTTTGACTGTAATTCCTGAATAATGATAAAGAAGGCTTAGTGGAAATTGGTGAAAATCAATTTCTGAAATGTTGCATGATTTTAGATGCAACACATGATCAGTGCAAGAGTGCAAAAAATATTTATCAGGGTGTTTTTATTGTTTTTTATTCCTTTAACTTGTATATATGTTTTTAATATAATTTTAAATTCTTACATTTTAATTGTTTTTAACTTTTAATTGTTTTATTTTTTACTTGTTTTTGTATGTTGTGAGCCACCTTGGTCCCCATTCTGGGAGAAAGGCAGCATAGAAATAAAATAAATAAATAAATAAATAAATAAATAGGGAAGAGGAAGAACACAAGGGTAAGGGAGTGAGAAAAACCTGGAATATTTCAAGAAAGAATTTGGATGCAAACATGAGAATATGAAAAATTTTTGTTTGTTTTTTAAACTGGAAACACTTTCTACTTCCAGAGATCCCACACCTCCATATGAGACAAGGGAGTTGTCTAGATGGTGAAAATAATCCTAATAGAATTTGCAGAAAATACCTTTTGTTCCAAGAGATCTGATGGTAATTTGCCTTATTCAGAAGGAGGGGGCCAAAACCTCCAAAAACCGTGGGGGGAAAGCCTTTGCACCTTTTCCCAAAGTTTTAAAAATATCATGTGGAAATGTGCACTCCTGCTCGCATGGACAACTGAAACACATTGCAGCACATTGCAGCTTGAAGCACCATTTTGGAGTTTTGTGTTGCTGATTGTGTGTTCTTTTGCTCTCCTGAGGCCACCTAACAGCTTTTTTAAGCAGAAGGTTGATTTACAGTTAAAAAAAGAATACTGTCCAGCAGTGACAACTTATCAAGAATAATAACATGGTAATTCACTCTCAGCCACCATGTTGATGTTCAGGCATGGCTGCATGTGGACTTTAAACACACGTAGCTTCGTATACCAGCAATTTTGCCAAAGGACCATGGAGACAAAAGAATGCTGCTGAGATTTTGTGTTAATGCACAGCAATCAGCGTTATTGTTCAAAAGCAACTCCAAATTGCTAGCAAGTTAAACAAGAGCTGGGAAAGCAGCCAAACTCCAGTGATAATTAATTAGGAAGAGCAAGCAAAGTTCCGTTTCTTGGAAAGGCAGTAATATAGGCAAAACAGAGAGTTTTGGCAGTAATAAAACAGGCAGTAATATAGGCAAAACACAGAGAAGAGTCCAGAATACAGTCCAAAGGTCAAGGCTTACAGAAGGCAGCGTAGTCCAGGAGTCGGTCTGTAGGTCAGTAGGATCAGGCAACAGGGTAGTCAAGGACAGTCCAGGGTCAAGGCACGAGTCAAGGCAGCAAGGATTCAGGCACTGAAGGCAGCAGGAAGCTTTCTCCAGGGAGATCAGTTGATCTCTGACAAAGTCTCCATTGCCTCTCCCAGCATATATAAGGCAATTAAGGCTTTGTCAGGTATTTCTTAACAAGCAGGTTTTTCTCATAAAGTCTCAGAGACCTCCTTTGAGTTTCCTTTTGAGCTCGCTGCTGGGTATACAATGGTGGAAGTAAGTCCCTCTCTTCTTCGTCATCCTTATCTGAAAGGGCAGGACTCTCTGCTGGGACTGATGCCAACCCACTTAGGAGATTTTCAGACCTGCCAAAATGCATGTCTGCCACGCAAGCAGCCTCCCGAAACTGCTGCGCGGCAAGGGTCTACTTCGGACGACACTGTGCCTCTCGCGAAACCGTCTGTGTCACTTCCGTGAAGCTTCGGACAGCTCGGCGCCATATTTCAATCTCGGGCAACCTCCGTGATTGAAATATGGCGCCGAGCCGTCCGAAGCTTCACGGAAGTGACACGGACGGTTTCGCGAGAGGCACAGCGTCGTCCGAAGTAGACCCTTGCCGCGCAGCAGTTTCGGGAGGCTGCTCGCGCGGCAAACATGCATTTTGGCAGGTCTGAAAATCTCCTTAGACCAGGCTCTTCCTCTGCTCAAGCCTCTAGGTTGGCAGAGTTCCCTGCTGGCACAGGTGTAGATAAACCTGTGCCAGGGTCCCTAGGGCCGTTCCCTGCCATGTCCTCCTCCTCCTCTGACTCTACAGCTTCATCAGGTTCTTGGGGCATGACAATTATATCTTCTTGTCTAGACAAGCCCCTATATAACTTTGTATTTGCATCTAGATCTGATAGGGCTCCAGTTCCTATATCGTAGGACAGGAGGAAAGAAGTCCTAATACCAAATGAGGGGAAAGAGAAAAACATGCCCTCTAGCCATTGAACTGGATCCGTGTCCACAAGTGGTGCTGGAGCTATAGTGTACAGTGCAGCTTCATCACACTGAGTCTCCAGTTTCAAGAAGATTCATAGGAGCTGCAATATTGTTGCACATCCCTACCTATAACACACTATTTGAGGAAGTAACAACAAATAACAACATAGTTAAAAAGAGAGCCTAAGAACTGGCAATGTCCTTATTCTTTTTCTACATTAGAAAAAATATGGACTAACCACTTATTCCCAAAATGTGGTGGGAGGGCATTTGGGGCATTATAGGTGAAAGTCCTATTTTAAATAAATAAATAAATGCAACCAAAAAGTAACATCTTAGTAGTATGCTAGTAACACATTACTTTTCTAAGTAACAAGTAATGGCAACATGTTAATTGGTAACAAGTAACAAGTGAGGAGTACTGAATTACTTTCTAAGACAAATCTTCCAGGCTCTGTTTGTTAGATGTTGGGTTTTTTTTTTAAAAAAATATACTTTTCTTCAAAGTAAAGATTGCCAATGAAGTTAATAATAGAGCATACTATTATAAAAATACAATAAGACACTGTAAAAGAGCTAAATTTGTAAATATAGACAAATTTAATCTATATGGACTTGCAGCTCTACCCTTAACAGGTCTATTTCAGAGCAATGGATTCCCAAGGAAGTGTGTGCTAATTAATTAATGGATTAAAGCTACAAGCCAGTATACATGTATCTGGCTATAAGTCCCAATGAACTAACATGGCGGTTGTCCACATAGTGAAAATAACCCTCACAGAATTCACTCAGAAAATGAGCTGTCTTAATGGGATCCCACATTGTCTCAGCGTATTGTGAAGGAGGGGGGCCAAAAAGAGCAAAAAATACATGAGAAAAGCCTTCATGGTTTTCCCAGGCTTTTTTAAAAAGCTCCAGTGATATGCGCATTTTTGCTTGTTAAGACAAGCAATTCAATATGAATCGCTTCTCCATGCAGCACACAGTGCAAACCTGGTTGGCTGGATTTGCTCAGGGGCCGGAGCTGGTTTACAGGGCAAGTGCCCGCTGCCGCCATGTTGGATTTTCGCCTTAGCGAGTGATCGCTAGGGCGATAAAATGGAGCTTTGTGCTATCTTCCCCCCCTCTTTTTTTTTTTGAAAGGTGGAATATCACTTGTACACACCATAGAAATAGTTTTTTTTTAAAAAAAAAGAGTTTGGTGGCAGCAGATTTAAAAACACGAGTAATCCACTCACAGCTGCTGTTTAAGCTACACAGCATCTGAAGTTTATGGGAGCTGTGAAATCATTAAGACAGGTCACAGCTGCTTTTACTGTGGAGCAGGCCATTTTTTCCCTTCATGTAGACAAGCCCCTAGTCTGACATCTGAGTAGACATGTATAGAATTGCACTTTTAGGTGTCTTTAACTGGGTAAAAGCTCTATTTATTATAGAGGAGTGGCGTGTTTCTTAACCATGGTTTTGAGGGTTGAACGAAGACATGCTCCATAACATAGAAGAAATTCAGTTTCTTCAGAACAAGGGTCAGCTATATTCAAAACTTGTGGAAATGTTACTTTTTGGACTACAGCTTCAAGAATCCCCTAGCCAGCATGCCTATTCAGTAATGCTTTTACACAGTGAAAGACACCTTACAGTGCAACGCTATACAATCCAATGCATGATCATTAGCTTTTCAGGTTGGGAGGTTTTGGGAGTTGCAGTCCAAAAAGTTACTTCTCTTTGCGCAATCTGCCTGAAAGGATCAACAAGAATCATGCAGCTCTCTAGATGTTACTGAACTGCCTGATCACCATCACCAATAGTGAGGAATGCTGGGAGTTGCAGTCCAACAATGTGTGGAGGGTTGTATGATTCACATCCCTACCCTAAAGGAACTGAAACTAAGCAGTATTTGGGTTTTCAGGAACATTCCTATTGGAACTTTTATAACAACAACCAACCAAAAAAAAAAAAAAAAAAAAAGGAGCGAAAGAGAGAGAGAGAAAGAAATGGAGGGGAGATTGAGGAGGGAAACAGCCAAGGAGTCTTTCCTATATCTGACCATCCCTTGACAATCTGCCTCCATGATGCACAGAGAAAGGCCTGTGAGTCTTCATAAGGTTTCGTTGTCTCCTGCCTAAACCACAGCATTAACACTCTCCTCCCAGATCCTCACTTTTCCACATTGTATGTTGCTGGCTGGCTGTGTAATGCTGTAAAAATGTAGAGCTGCGAGTCATATTCATGACTCCTTTGATAGGCCTTAACTTCAAGCCAAGCCAAGGGAAGCAATGGTGAAACAAAATGACTGGACAGAAAATTCCTCAAACTGTGCACAGCAGTGAGAAGTAGGCATTATATCTCCCTCGGCTTCTATGTCCAGGATCATAAAAACCCAGAGATAAATACAGCAGGCGGAGAGTTAGAGAAAGGGAAAGAACAAAAGGCTTTCATATCTTTCAAGAGTACCATTTATTCAGTATTGTCTATTTCATGCCTTCCAACGTTTCACAAATGAAAAGCAAGGTATATATGGACAACCAATATCAGAGTATGGTCAGGATGGAAAAAGTTATGAATAAGGGAGAACAGACAAGCTAGAAGAGGCTTCAGCAGTTTGCTTTTGCCTGAGCCAACTAGGAAGGGCAAGATTGTGCCCACTCCACCCTCTAAATTGAGTATTATGAGAAGTGCTTTTGCATTTTCAATTCAGTTTGTAGCAACAAGTAAACTGAGGACAAAGGGGTAAAGTGGGAGGAAGGAGAGATAAGCTGGGGCATTTTAAGAGCAGCTGAGAAAATGGGATAACAAAGGATTAATCTGGACTGTTCCTGACAAATTTGGATAGCTGGAGGGCATAGATTGGCTGTACTTGAGTTGCCGGACCTTCGCCTGGCAGCTCCTTTGTGGCCCAATTGGCTCCCCCCCTTTATCCTTTCTGCCCCGTGGCCATGTGGTGGCTCACATGGGGGCCGCCATTGCTGCCTTCCCTTCTCCGGGCTGCTCTGCGGGTTAGGAAATGTTCTGGCATGGACCTCTTATTGACGCTGGCATTGCGCCAGCATAGCAGGCACCTTTTCACTTGCACGACATTCCGTTACAGAAACAGAACAGGGGATCTATTCACGACTTAGCCTGTGAATAAAAAGAAGCAACACAACAGCCGAACAGGAGCATGACGACATGGGAATGACGTTGTCTGAAAGGGAAACCCTTTAGCGATCTCCTGGCATTTGTGTAATGCCATATTTAGCATGTCTGATAATCTCCCTTGACTCTCTGCTGTTGCTGGGCCACAGCTCTCATCACTACTGGAAATTGGCCATGTTGTCTAGCAGGAACAATGGTACTTGGAGTTTAACAACAGCTGACAGTCTAAATGTTCTCCACCTCTGGAATACATAGATTGATGGTCTGATTCTTTTTAATACAGAATATGATTTCTACCAAAAGCATATAGACTTCTGCAGAACCCACTTTGTTTTTCACTGCAACTGTCCAGTGCAAAATTGTGGCTCAGGAAGAGGTACACAGAACTGAAGAACAAGGTGCCTCTTCTAAACATATATGGCATGTTCAGCCCAGGAATTCATTTCTAGTACCAGAACATTCATGCACTCAACCACAGATCTTTTCACACACACACACAAAACTACTCTTGTTTTCTTCCATTATTGTCGCAGATTTTGGAAACATTACTTTTTGGACTACAAATATTGGTTATGGGATTCTGGGAACTATCATCCAAAAAAAGGAAATGTTCCAAGTTCTGGAGTTTGGGGGGGGGGCAAAATAGGGATGGTATGTGTGGGTTTTTTTTTTTTTTTTGTGATTCTATTCTATTCTGTATTTATTTATTTATTTATTTATTTATTTATTTAGTAAGAGTCAGAAATCATCTAGAGACCTATCAGTAGACTCTGATACACTTTCTACCTTTCCTGATCTATAAATATATGTAACTATTTTGATATTCAGGATTTTAATAAATAAAATAAAAATCTGTTCCCCCCTACACAGATATGATTTCTGGTGAAAAGCTAAAGTGAAAAGCTTTAGAGAACCATATTGACCTTGGTAGGATTCATTTTGTTCTGAGTAACCACACATGCACAGCTCAGACTATAAATATGAGAACAGATCTGTTATCCATCTAGTAGAGATACGTATGAAATTGGAAGAAAGAAACTTGGGGCTAACTGTTAAATGCCATGTTACATTTGCTGGTACAGTATATAGATAACATATGGGATACCCATCAATTTCTACACCACATAATAAACCCTTAGGGTTGACTCCATGAGGAAAACTGGAGTGTTTAGGTTTTGTTAAGACACACCCATGGAAAAAAATGCAGTGATTTAACCAAAGAGGAGGGGATTTCATTGCCAAGAAAGGGGACGGAAAAAAACCACATGCACGCATAGAAGCTAAGTCCTCAACCACTTAAATACCTTTCAGATGGAACAGAACCAACAAAATTCTCAATAAAGTTTCTGTCTGTCAAATTTAGCCATTCTGAACAACCTAGGTACAAAAATAGACTATAAGAGCACCAAACAACAGTTGTCTAGTGATCACTTTAGAGGTGCAAGGAGATAGAATCATAGAATCATAGAATTGTAGAGTTGGAAGAGACCACGAGGGCCATCCAGTCCAACCCCTGCCATGCAGGAAATCACAATCAAAGCATCCCCGGCCGATGGCCATCCAGCCTCTGTTTAAAGACCTCCAAGGAAGGAGACCCCACCATGCTCTGAGGGAGTGTGTTCCACTGCCAAAAAACTCTTACTGTCAAAAAGTTCCTCCTATCATCATGACAATCTCATAGCTGTAACCCCAAAGGATAGATCAGAGATTCTAGCAGCTGTGTTGATCCATAGGCAGTTCTCTCCGTGTATGTGTGTACATACCTGCACACATATGAATAAGGAAAAGCCCTGGGGCCTGTCTAGACTGCAGAAAATCTGGCAGTTTGACACCACTTTATCTATTATAGTTCCATCCTATGGAATCCTGGTATTTGTAGTTTTGTGAGGTATTTAGCCTATTCTATCAGAGAACTCTGACAAATATTGCTCTGATGACAGATGCTGTTGACACTCCTGCTTGAAAAGTGTGTGTATGGCAGTTGAGAACTTGCTTTGCCAAATGCACATCTGAGCCATGTCTAGGGTCACCCCCTTATTTTATTTGTTTATTTGTGGAATGATATCAACCCCTCTTTTACACATCTCTTTTCAAACATATAAATGTTACAAATTGTTAAAACTGTACAAATTGTTTGAACAACCCCCTACCCCAACTAAAGTGTGTTTTAGCTGTGGCCTGGCTCATTTAAAAAAAAAATTGCATTTTTCTATGTACACCTTTCAAATGCCTATACTTATCCAAATGTGTACACAATGATCTGTGAATGTGAGGTTTGCAGAATGCAAATTATATATGGCCTGTGTACAATCCAGGCAGTATGGACATAGGATTGCCAGAGTGAAAACTGAAGGTAGCTTCTGTACCTTTAAAAAAATTTTAAAAAAAATTTTCATCAGAGATAAAAAACAAATACAGACAAGTGACAATGACATCAAACATCAAATCCAAAAAACCCACATAAACACAATTCAGGTTCCTACTCTTTACCAAGTTACATTTACTAGATAAACATTTTCCTCTTCTTAATTGTCATATCTCTATGTTTATCCATCCTATCTATAATATGCCTTTTTTCTGTATTACAAATTCAATTTAGACATCTTTGGTTATTTGTTTGTTGTTTATAAGAACAACTTATACTTATATTTAGACTTAATCATCTATATTTATTACTGCCAATCCTCCCCATTTATCTTTCCATAGGAGTATAACATTTCTACAATCTTCTTTATATTTTCCTAAATTTTTCTCATCCATCTCTATTGTAAGTCTATCCATCTCAAACATTTCATACAATTTAATAATCCATTCTTCCTCTGTAGGAGTTTCTGGACTTTTCCAATGTTTTGCACAGATCACTCTCACAGCTGTGACCATGTAGAGCAATATCCTCCAATATCTCTTTTCTAATTGTGGATCTAGTTCTTGCAACACATTTAAGAGATATAATTCTGGATTCATAGGATGTTCTATGTGTAATATCCTTGTTATCAGATTATATTTTTTTCCAATAGTTTTTAGCTTTCTCACATGTCCACCAAGAGTGGAATAAAGATCTTGTTACTTTCTTACATTTCCAACATTTGTTACTTGAACTCTTAAATATTTTGGCTAATTTTTCTGGAGTTAAGTGCCACCAATAAAGCATCTTATAGTAGTTCTCCTTACATTGTAACTCCTTGTGAATGTGAGATTTTTATTCCAAGATTTTCCCCAATGGTCTAGTTGGATTGTGTGACCAAAATTCTGTGCCCATTTATTCATACATTCTTTTATTCTGTCTTGTTGTAATTCCAATTTAATTATGATTTTATACATTCTTTCTATTAAATGTTTTTTCTCCATCTCTGATTATTACCTCAAATTCAGATTTCTCAGATTCAATGCCTTCCAATTTGTCATCTTTTAAAAATCTTTCCACTAATTGCCTGTACAAAAACCAATGGCAATTTATATTTGATTGTAATTCTCCTCTTGTCTTGATCTTAATTTTTTTCTTGTTTTTTTCAATATATCTTCATATGTTAGCTTTTCTATACATTTTCCTTTTTATGGAAGGCTTCATGAGGGGATAACCAAAGGGGAATTTTTGGATAGAATTTATTTATATACCTTAACCACCCCCTTAAAAGGGATTTCCTGATAAAATGATTGTGAAATTCTTTATATATTGTTGATTTATTATACCAAAGGTATACTTGCCAACCAAAACATAAATTTAAACCTTCTAATTGCAACATTTTCCCCCTAATTTAATCCATTCCAACATCCACGATAAACCATTTGCATGGTAATATAATCTTAAATCCGGTACCCCCAGACCTCCTCTACCTTTTATATCTTGCAATGTCTTCCACTACTCTGTGGTTTTTTTTCCTGCCTATACAATTTTTTCCAGATCTTTATTCTATTGTTTAAAATGACTGTCATTTACAATCACCTGTATATTCTGGAATAGAAACATTATTCTTGGTAAGATGTTCATTTTAATGGTTGAAATTCTGCCTAAAAGAGAAAAAAAATTCTGCCTAAATGAGCTAACACACATTGGAAACTGTTTAATGCAGTGTAGATGTGTAAATAGCTATTGCTTAAAACAATTTGTAAGCTGCTCTGATAGCCTTGTGGCTGAAGAGTGGGGTATAAATAACTAAATTAAAAAATAGGTTAAGCTTATTCCATTTTCTTAAATCCTCCTTTAGCTTATTTGAACATTTGACATAGTGTTTGTAAATAGGTCCAGGCTTCTGTACCTTTAATGGTTGTGTAAAACTGGGAATTTCAAGAGGGATTGCTTGTCATGCAACCAGGTAACAAGCCACATCTGCTGAAATTCCCTCTTCTACACAACCATACATAAGCCCTCTCCAGTTTTCACTTCAGCAGCCTAAATGGAGTCAAACAAGCCAATTGCAGCTTGGGCAGAAATCAAATTCCTCACACCTGGTGTTGAAAACTTACATTTTTGGATTACAGTTCTCCAGGACTGGTTGAAGGAATTTTGGGACCCCCTGCAATGCTTTATTTTGGGGGGCCCATATGTTTATCTCAGGTCAATGTAACCTAACTGAACCTAAGCTATTCACAGCGCAGGATATTCAGATTATTACTAATAATGTTTTTGCAGGAGGTGGGTTACTGCGGATGCTGACACCCGCTGGTGCCTTAAACCGGCACTGCAACTCTCAGAAATCCACACACTTGTTGAATTTGCTTGTAAAGCTATCCGAGGTGGTGTTTATCACCATCCCTTGTGAGAATAAACTGCTTATTTTAACTATATGCTGTGCTGTGTGTGGAGTACTTCCTTTTGTCTGTCCTGAATTTTGTACCCTTCAGCTTCCTTGGGTGACCTTGGGTTCCCTATAAACATGGAAGAGAGACTTCTCCTTTTCACTTTCTCTACACCACATTCAACAACATTCAAAATCCACAAAACAGTGATATCTTTATGGGGCCAACCAAAAATGCACAAAATATATCATGCAAGTTTTTGAAGCTTTACTGGCCTCTTCATCAGCCAAAGGGATTAAAAGCCATACAGATAAAGCGGGGGGAATTACTCTGGTGGAGTCACAGACCTACTTTTTGTCAGTAAGTTGTTTTTGTTGTTGTCGGTTAAAATGTAGTCTGGAGGGATATCAATGCAAGCAGAAGCCACTCTCCTTTTTGGGGACTGGGAGACAGAGGACTTTTTCAGATGATACTTACCGCACAAGAAGATCTCGGGAGAGGCACGGTGCTGTCGCACGGCAGGGGGTCCTTTTCAGACGCTGCTGTCCCTCTTCCGAAATCATTGGTGTCACTTCCATGAAGGACTGAAAGCGGCCGCGCCACATTTTAAGCACGGGCAACTTCCATGATTAAAATATGGTGCGGCCGCTTACAATCCTTCACGGAAGTGACACCAATGATTTCGGAAGAGGGACAACGGTGTCTGAAAAGGACCCCCTGCCGTGCGACGGCGCTGTGCCTCTCCCAAGACCTTCTTGCAAGGTAAGTATTGTCTGAAAAAGTCCAAAGAGTTGTACAACTCCAAGCAATAAAACTCCATTAGTAACAGAAAAAGTAACTTCCCTTGAGATCCAAGCTGTTTCTGTTCTGGGTGAGGCTACCTGCCCCTTTCTCTGGCAGAGAGCAATGAATTTCTTAAGAAGCCTCTGTATTGTTGCATCTGGAAAAAAATCTTTTAGGTGCTGTATAGGTAAAACCTGCCAAATTTAGTCCACATGAAAAATTACATCACATGTAATTTTATATACCTCTATTATGTTCCCCTCTTGCTTTTTTGGTAAGCTAGAAAGCACTCAGTGCTCTGACATTTCCGCACAGAGGAGTGGTTCCGCCCCTTAGATTTTGGCTGCCCTTTCCTGCACCTTTTCCAGCTTTACAATATCTTTTCTGGGCAGGGGTTGGCCAAAACTATGTGCAGTATTCCAACTATGGTCATTCCACAGATTTGTATAATGGTAATATGATATGAACATGCATAAACTGCTGTGTTCTTTGAACCAGTTAGATTAAAAATAGATGGATGAATTTAAAATATTCCCCAATTAACCAGAGAGAAGAAACAGAGCAACAAATAAGTAGTTTCAATACATACATGTAATTCATGTATTTTTTTAAATCCTGATGGCATTTGTCACCTTATCAAATACATTCCCTTCTGTGTGAAAGCATGAGGAATAAGGAATGCTTCCACAAAACATGTGTGTTGTGAGGTATGTCTGCTTAATCTTGGAAAACAAGGAAGTATACATTTCTCCTGCTTTTTCTTATATGAAAATTAGTGCCAGTTTAATGACTTGATTGATTGATTGATTGATTGACTAACTAAACCCATGTGATTCATCTGCAAAGTCTTTTTAAATCGATGTGTCCACTCTGTCAAATAAACATACAGACACACACTTTTGAATAGCTCAACATTTGCCTTAAAATAATAGGAAGTGTTGCCATTGCAAGCTCCCCATTTAGACACTTTCTAGTAGGCTTTTACAATCTTGTTTAGCTGGCAAATGGAGTCTTTTCTGCAAAAAAAAAAAAAAAGCATTTTTTCTCCCCAGCTGAAAGCAAAGGGGATTTTTCAAAGGAAATAAATAAATAAAAATGGTATAAAGCAGGCATGCAAAAGAAGAGACTGACAGAAGAATCTAAGGGGCAGGCTGTTTGCTGTGGCTACCATCCTAACCAATATGTGACAGGAAACCACTAAGTCTGTACAAGAGGTTGACAGTAGGCCATGTATTTTTCTCTGCTTCTCCAAAGGGCAGGGAGCCAGACTTCAGAGGACTTGAAGTCCTGTGGGTATCAGGACAAGAGTGCAGTGAATTCCTCTACTCCCCATTCTAGTTAGTAGGATGTATAAATCTGCCTATTTCACTTTCTGTGAAGTTTGCTTCCTACCTCCCAGCACAAATTTATTCCATCCCATTTCTGCCTCTATTTGTACATGCTTTTTGAAAAAGTGGAGGCTGCTGCTACTTCTCTATAATATTGTATCTCCAGGCCTCTCTTGAATGCAGATCCCCCTACCCCAGAGATTATCCGTGGTTCAATTGGTGCAATTGCTCCAGACCAAACCTTTGCCTTGGGGTGGACTGGTAAAGGAAAAAGATGTCATTTTCTTCCTTTTCTTCGCCAGTAACTAATGGAATCTCTCATTGTTTCTGTTCTCATCAACATTTTGTGTGTTAGCCTGAGTAACTGAGCAAAAATAAATCTGGTGATTTATTTATTTCTTTAATTTATAATTTAATTTATATATGGGGCCTAAGGGAACTCATTACAGTCTCAGCAAAGTTGCAGGGCTGAAAATGGTCTTACACATGAAGATATTTTTGTTATGGTCTATTTTATTTATTTATGAATTCATTCATTAAATTTCTATGCCATTGTTCCTGGAATAGGCCTTAAATGTGCAGATTGGGGGGGCTGTTTTTTGGGGGGGGACTGCCACAGAGCCCCAAACCACCTTAATACACCCCTAAAAAAATTGGCAGGACAAGGGGTAACCATCATTCCTAGATGCCTCTATGTTTAGGAACTGAGATTCTCCCTGAAACCAAGGTGCACTAAATGGACTTTCTATCCAATTCCAGTTTCACCTGCCTCTGGTTTCAGGGGTAGAAATTTTTTTTTCCTACAAATACTGTTGTAGCTGCTTGCATTATGTTTCATTTGCTTTGTGTCTGAATGCAAATTTACCTAAATTTACACTTTCAAGCCAATCCAAAATCCAGTTATCCTTTACAGTTTGCTATACTCCAAATTTTGCAATGGAGTTCTTTAGGTTGTTGTTGTTTTTTAAATGCATATGCAATGAGGATATTAGAGGGAAATGCATATAAACATGTGTGTATTGATTGTTAAAAAATAATGCTAAAAATGCATTACATCCTGAAAATCACTTGTAAATTAGACAAAATGGCTCGCAAAATTGTACATACTGGGAGAAAAGAGCCTTAAATGGTATATAAGTTTTTATGCAAATCTTCCCAAAAAAATTCTCCAAGTTCACAATGAACTGAATTTAAGATCAGGGAAATGAGAACTGGGGAGATACAAAAATGAATGGTTTGTTGCATGGTTGGAGAGGGTGGGTGGGCTGGAGGGTTGGGGGGGTCAGTATTATCTCTACCCAATGGAACATGGGCTGGAGCAAGTGAATTAATAACACCCCTTTAAATTTTGTCAAGTCCTAAAATATTTACATGGAACAAATACAAGAAATGGCTTTTGACAGAACAGGTTAGGAAAGCTAAGAAGATCAGTTACATCTCATTTAGATTGCTTTTGTAAAATGCTAATTGAGGATGTGATAAAACAGCTAAAATCATTACTGGTTTGTGAGGAACAAATATAGGGAAAAACAGAGTCATAGAAATAGAAGAAAATTCAAAGGCCATCTAGAACAGCCTCCTACCCATGTAGTAAATACACTGCTGCAAAATCCCTGATAGGCTACCTCCACTTAAAAACCTCCAGCCACCTTTAGAGGCAGTTGGTTCTATCATCAACTAGTTTGTTGTGTGAGGAAGTACTTCTTCCTATGTAACTGAAGTTCTCTTTCTTGTAATAGGGGCCTGTTGGTTCAGGTACTAGCCTTTGGAGTAACAGAAAACAAATCTCCACCAAATGTTCTCCCTGCCTCCCCTGCTACATTATACTAGAATTTGGGAGTAATTCAGTGAAAGGACTGGACAATAAGTTCAGGTCAACAAAAGAAAGTGTTACGTCCTTCACACAACTCATGCTTGACATATGGGTTTCATTACCCTGAGAATTGGTGAGGGCTTCTTGAGCTTAGATTGGCTCTTTAAAAGGATCAGGGAAATTCACAGTGGGGAACTTTAATCATGGCTATTGATACAATGTAATAGTTAAAAGTAATCTTCATAATCTCCAAGTCATAGCGTGATTTGGAACAGCAGTCTCCATATTCAGAGCAGAGCTGGGGAAAAGTTACTTTTTTTCAAGTACAAGTCTCATTGGCCATGCTGGTTAGGAACTTGTGTGAGTTGTACTTCAAAAAGAAGGAGCACTAACCATGTTGTGATGTTGTACTTTAGAATGTTGGATTAGGATCAGAAAGACCCTGGTACAAATTCCTTCGCTCAGCCCTGAAGCTCATTTGGTAGCCATGGAGTAGTCGCTACCTTTTGTCCGAAGAAACATCAGAGTTTCTGTGAGGGTAAACTGGGGCTAAGGAGTAAGTATGCAGCCCTGACTTATTCCTCAGAGCAGAGAAAAGATAATAATATGCTTCCAGCTAACTGAAAGCTGACAGCAAGAGACAGCAGGGAATAGTTATGCATTCTGGTTGGGCATGTTAAGAACCTATAAGGTTCCTTATTGGAGTCAAGACATAGGTCCATCTAGGTCAGTGTCATCTACCCTGAATGGCAGCAGGTCTCTCAGGCAGAGATCTTTCCTACAAGAAGCCTGGTGCGTTGCATGTCAGGGTTGCAGTGAATCTGATCTGGGTTTTATTTCAGACTTTAAAGGAGCTTTGCAACCTGTTTTAAGAATAGAGTTCAGCACCTAGGATACTTTGTTTTAAAAATTCTGAGAGTAATGCTGGGGGTGAATTCAACACAACCTTGGCTTGAAAGCCACCAGTTGCCCCTGCCTCTGCTACCTGATCCTGTTAACTGGAGTTGTTAGAACTAGAGCCTGGATCCTTCTGCAGGCAGGTCACATGTTCGGTCGCTGTATCATGGTCTCTTCTTTAGACTAGGTGGGCACTCAGTTGGATATTTCTGTGGACAGCTATGAACTGTGGCATTATTAAGGCTGGTGTCACCCTTCCTCTTGATGGTGTCATCTGGTGTGGTTCAGCCTCTCTACATGCGCGTACACACACACACCAATGCACTGGCTATGAATACTGCATGGCATGGATCCTGTGGCAACCTGAGTGCAGCACCATAAACATTGTTGAAGTAATAGAGATCAACAGCCAAAGTTTTAAGCATGGCCCCCACATCCTGAAGTGGGCCACCAGGCCAGCATCTTTGGCAGACCCCCTACCTAAGGTTAAGGGCATTGAGATGCTCTAGAGGATTTAGGATACAATTAAAATAAGTCAGTTTAAATTACCATTATTATTATTATTATTATTATTATATCAATTATCAATTAAAATACATCTTGGTTAAAAATACATAAATACATCAAAACACACAATATCAGTTTAAAAGAACAAATAAAACCATTTCACATTAAAACAGTTTAAAAATCATCTGGATAGGCCTGCCAGAAGAGACTCATCTTTAGTGCTCTTTTAAATTCAGACAGTATGTGCAACTGTCAAATCTCTTCAGGCAGGCTATTCCAGAGTCTAGGGGCAGCTGAAGAAAAAGTCCTCTGGGTGACTGTTGCCAGCCTAATCCTGGCTGACTGGAGTAAATGTCCCCCAGAAAACCTGAGTGTACAGGGAGGACTACATGGGAGAAGGTGATCCTATAGGTAACCTAGAACCAAACCATGTATGGTTTTAATGATGACACCGAAGTAATATTTATATTTATATTTTTTAAAACTAAATGGATTTACATAATAAAAACTTATAATAATATCATACCACACACCCCTCATGATCCTGGGCCCCTAGGCTAGAGCCCTGTTAGCCCCTCCCCCTTGTAGGGGGCCATGCTTTTAAGAGCTAAGCACTCAAAGCCTTCTACCTTCTGCCCAAATCTCGTCATGTTTCTCTCACCCTTGAATTCATTCAATCACATATTCTGGAATGTTAGCGAATTTTGGGATGCAAGGAGACCTTCTGCTGTGCTTTCTGCAGCCAGACATGTTTATCTCGGATTGGCCTTTTCAGTCATCAGCGCGCTTGCAGAAAGTGCGGGATGAGTCCTTCCTGAATCTTCGTTTGCGAAGAAAAGCCAGCGAGAGAGAGAGAAGTAAAAAAAACAGCAAAACTGTTTCCTGCCCCCAGGTTTACAAACTAATTAAGCCATGACACAAAAGGAAAAGGGAATGGCAGTGTGGGAGCAGATTAAGCACAGCATATATCCTGCACTTTCTGCAAGCACGCTTTCTGCAAGTGCACCAATCCTAGATAAACAAGTCCGGTTGCAGAAAGCACAGCAGAAGGTCTCCTTATGTGATGTTTCTGGGTTGTGATTTTTTCTGCGTTGTCATTTCTCTTCAAGACTTGTTTGGCATAAGTTCTTAAATAAGGCTGCAGCATTGTGGATAGTGCGTCTCCAAGCCTCCCAATGTGAGGCCAGGGCCATTGTTGGTGATCAGTTTGGCCGAGCCAGAGATGTTGTTTCAGAGAGTCCTTATATTGCTTTTTTGGAGTGCCCCTCTTATGCTGACCCATGGTGAGTTCACCGCAGAGTAGTATTTTGGGGAGGCGATGGTCCTCCATCCTAGAAACGTGCCCTGCCCAGTGCAGCTGTGTTCTCAATATCATGGCCTCAATGCTGGTGATCCCTGCTTGCTCAAGGACAGCAACATTCGTCACATAGTCAGTCCAGTGTATATTTAGGATTGTGCCTATACAGAGCTGATGAAAGCGTTCGAGGAGTCATAAGTGGTGGCGATAGGTGACCCATGTTTCAGACCCATAAAGGAGAATAGACAGTACAATGGCTCTATACATACTGATTTTTGTGCTTCGCCTCAGGTGTTTATTACTCCAGACTCTTTTGTAAAGTCTTCCAAATGCACTAGAGGACATCTACACTACACATATATAGCACTTTGATACCACTACTGGAAGCCTTTTGATTAGTCCTGATTAGAATAGGTCAACTGCATTAATTGTAATGTAAGCAAATCCAATCAATGCAGTAGGTAGTCTAGATACACCTTAAGTTTTACTGAACTTCTATTGTACTTACTGGATCTCACTTCTAAGTAAACATGCGTCTGGTCAGGCTGCATATCAATCTGAGTTTAAACAAAGGTGAAGTAATATTGGAGCACTAAAATATATGAGGTTTTAAAGGTTAAAAATTGTATATATCTTTGCAGAGAGTTGCAGGCCCTCCAACCAGTGAACCAGGAGGATATAAGCATGACTTCTTCCTATTCAACTCTATATAATACATAAAACATACACAATAAACAGCAACTCTTATCTTTATTTTCTTTCTCTTTTCAAAAACCTCTTCCTTCCACCACACTGTTGTCAGTTCCCCACCCCCAATATATGGTAAATGCTTGAGAGCTCAGGTAAATCCCCCTGCCCCAAAAGATAATTCAACCCACAAACATTTATAGGAGCGTTTGTGGCAACTTGACACTGATCACCGTGCTTGACTTCAAGAGGACAGGAGGCTATTGAGAAGTGATATGTTGGCTCTGGTTGACTCACAGAGCAAAGAGAATTACAGGGCCCGCTGGAGATAAACTGAGCCAAATTCCACACTCCTGCAGGAAATGTTCCACGCAGTCATCTGGGTGTGCTCATGTCTGCTGTGCAAAGCTCCCGGAACAGAAGCAACAGCCTTGATAAGCTGCCCCCCCCCAGCTTTGGGAATTAAATATAACCTCCCTGCTTCCATTTAAAACCACATAGCAAAACTTGCAATGGAGCAAGTACTGGGAGAAGCTAACATAAAGCCATTGTAACATTATGAGTATCAAGGGGAGGTCTATTGTCAGCCAATGGCATCTACAAGCAGCTTCCCACAGTCCCATGGACCCACTGCGGCATATCACCCCCCAAAAGAGAACACATGTCATTAAAAGAAAGGGCAAAAGCAGGCATGGGTTTGTATAAAATGTGCATAGGCTAATTTACAAGCATAGGGGCAAATTTGGAAGTCATTGCTGTTAAGCACTGTACTCCCCGCCCCGGCCAAGCACATCCCATCCCCTGCCACACACATACACCTCAGAGTGAAACCAACTGGCTCAGGAAACCATTAAAATCCAACACATTTCCCATTCTTTGGAACGCAGTCTGGGTTGGCAGAACGTTGCGGGCACTACTGCTAGCAGGGGTTGGTGGTGGAAGGAGGGAGAAAAGGAGCAAGAGCTAGATATAAAAAGGTCCAGAAAAATATATAAATATGAGTCAAGAAAAGAAAAAAGAAAGAAAAATAGAACATTATGCAAATACCATTTCCTGCAAATCCCCCCCCTCCCCAGCCGCCCAACAGCAAAGTATGCAATTGCCGTTTTCCAAAAGAACAGGCAGGAAAATAAGGGGTTGTGTTTTTCATGTCTCAGATCCTCATCAAACAACCACCACATTTTTTTGGTTTAGGGAAAACAATCCTATTACCCTCAGCAATAGACTTTTTCCCCTTTCAGTTTTTATTAAAAAACATGAAAACAAAAATCTTCTGTTTGCTGGCAACACCAACACACACACACACACATGCACACACACAGAGGAACCAATGGAAAGGCCTTAGAAAGAGTTAGTATATGGGGGCCAGATAAATAAATAAATCACGAATGGCCTAAAGATCAGCTTAAAAGGAGTTTTGTAGGGATATGGCCTCAACTGAGGGATGTTGACCCCCCCCCAAAAAAAACAACAACCTGGCCAGTTGTGGGATTACTGAGGCTTTTGCTAGGCAAAAAGATTGGTTTTCCTGCTATTGCTTTGGTTTTCCTATTACATTTGCTTATTCTAACATTTTCAAATCCTGCTCCTTTTGTGCTCTGTGTATGCTGTTTACTGAGTTTAAGTTTTCTTCTATTTCACTCCGACTTATGATAGCTCCATAACGAACCCTGAACTGCCTAGCTCCCTTTTTTTCACAGTGTATTTTCAACCTGAAGTGCTGGAGAAGTGGTTCCATTACAAACAAGAGGGAGATTTCTAGAGCTTGGGGACAGTTACTTTTTAAAACAATGGCCAGAATCTTAAGGGGTGACTTAGGACTTTTTCGGATGCGAAGAAAGTAACACAAGCAGCCTCGTCAGCTTGCGAGGCTGCTGCGCTGCAAAGCATCAGTTTCGTATGACGCTCGCCCCTGCCGGTACTGTTGCGTTACCGCGGGGAGAGTTGAGCGTCATATTTCGTTGATTTTTACTCACGAAAGTTGATCATGAGTAAAAATCAACAAAATATGATGCTCAACTCTCCCCGCGGTAATGCAACAGTACCAGCAGGGGCGAGCGTCATACGAAACTGACGCTTTGCAGCGCAGCAGCCTCACAAGCTGACGAGGCTGCTTGCATTACTTTCTTCGCGTCCAAAAAAGTCCTTACAGTGATGTAACCAGGGTTTCACCAGTGTTAAAAACTTTTTTGGAACATTGTGAAAGGAAGTGTCCAGCGCCTCCTTCCACAATGTTTCCCCCCCTGAGTGCCTCAGGGCATCCAAATTACACTGGGCACAGCTCTGCTCCTCCCATGAACCAAACAGCCACAAATTGGTCAAAGGAGTAGTGGCTACAGGAGAGTTCTGTCATTTCTCTCCCAAATTTTCTGCATAATTATGCTGGAATTAATTACATTTTATGACTGTGGTATGTGGTTGTTAGTAATTACCATCAAGTCAACTTATGGCAACTCTATGAATGAAAGACCTCCAAGATACCCTGCATCTATCCATCTGTAATATGGTCTTCCTCTATTTCTACTGTCATCTGCTTTACTGCACATTATCATCTTTTCTAAGAACTTTATCAGATACAGCAAAAATTGTATGATTATGACATCAAGGTAGCATGAACAGGTCCAACTATCATACAAAGTTGTCATGTTTGCATGGTTAAATTGTGCTCCAGCTGTGAATAAGGTGTTGCTTTTAACTGACAGGACAAGCTGTCAATAGCTCTCAATATTGCTTTTTCCGTGGTATTGAAGAGCATGCGAAAACATGTCCTGTTGTAATCGGATTTTCCCCCCTCCCCATTCCTGGCAAGAAAACCTCCGGATGAGAACATGAACACTATCCACAGGACACTCTTTTTAGGAACTGTCCTAGTTTCTTTGCACATTTTTAGGTTTAAGTGTTTGTGTGTCCATTTGCTTTGCAAATTAAGGGGGTTTTGGTGTTTTTAAGCACACTCGCATCTTTTCGTGAGAACCGCCGAAATCTTGCCCATGCTAAATCACAGAAGTAACGTCTCATTCCTAAAGTGCTAGTGGTGGTCATGCAAAAATTCTGTGGTTGTTCTTTTGCACAATTATAGCAACATGTGATAATAAGTGTAATAATGCCACTATGTTTCGGCTGTCCTCGTTCACAGAATTTCAGCATTTTTAGTCTGATAAACTCACCTTATATCGCACAATGTCCAGCTTCTCTGGATGCACAATCCTCCTCCAGCAATGCTGCTTCAACACATCTGACAAAATCAGCATTGTGTCCAGAAATTGAACCACAAGATCAGTCAAATCATGCTTTGCTTTGTCCAATAAATCTAGTCTTGTGCAGGACCAATGTCATTCTTGCACAGCTGAATTATTATCACATCTGGTGGTCCCACAGCATTCTATCCTCAGCTGAGCCACCAAGCCCAGGTGCTGGCCTCAACCATTTACCCCAATATGTAACTTCCTGTCCAGTAGACAATGCCGTGGCCTCAAATCCATACAGTCCAACAGCATCTCTGTGAAACTAAAAGGATGTATCAAATATGAACACTCAGATCAGGACTAATGTAGGCTCCAAATGCCCTGGGCCCAGGGCCGGCTTAACCATACCACCAAATCAGCATCCACGGGGGGCCCCACACAGGCAGGGGCCCCCATACCGACCTAACCCTCCTTTTGAAAAAACCTCCTGCTGGCTTTAAAAAAAACATCCAAAGAGAAAGAGGAAGATGGAACTTTCTTTGTGTGCCTGATTCCGGAGGGAGTTTGTTGCTCCCTCCCCCCTCCTCCCCATCATCGTCAAAAGGCAAACCAGTCAGGCACATGTGTCGGAGAGGGTGTGTGTGTGTGTGTGTGTGTGTGTGAGAGAGAGAGAGAGAGAGAGAGAGAGAGGAGGGGGAGGGAAGGGGGATCATCTTGTTCTCTCCTGCTCTCTTGTCAGAAAGGACTTCTTTCTTTTTATCCCCCCTCTCTCCCTTCCTTCTTTCTTTGCCTCCCTTCTTTCTGACTTTCTCTCTCTCTCTCTCTCCTTCCTTCCTTCCTTCCTTCTTTCCTTCTTTCTTCCTTTCCTTTCCTTCCTTCCACATAGATCCCCTCCATCCCATCTTAGTAATGCAAAAGGAATGTGTGTGTGTGTGTTTGCCCACACGCCTTCAAGTCATTTCTGACTAAGGCGAACCTACCATGGGGTTTTCTAGGCAAGGTTTGTTCAAAGGGGGGTGTACCTTTGCCTTCCTTTGAGGCTGAGAGAGTGTGACTTGCCCAAGGTCAGCCAGTGGGTATTCATGGCTGAGTAAGGATTCAAACCCTGGTCTCCACAGTCATAGGGCAATGCTGAAACTTCTACAACACTCTAGCTCTTTTAACAGAAGAATATAAAGAATATAAATTAAAATTTGGAGTAATATTACTGGGAACAATGGTTTTATTGTTGTCACTAAAACACCAGTATCCCATATGTGAGAGGCATTGGCCTAGAGCAGTGGTTCTTAACCTTTTCTTTACCAGGGACCCCCTTTAAATATCTTTTGTTACCCCAAGACTTAACTCAAGATTTAAAACCCTAATAGTAATAGCTAACAACAAAAACAATACAATTACACCATCCATTAACCTTTATCTCAGAGGCACTCTTGCTTCTTCCTGCATGTTTGTGGCTGGAGTGGATTGAATGGCAATTTGCAGGCCAAGCCAGCCAGCCTTTGCCTTGGTTCCTGTCACATGGCTGTTCCACTACAGGGAGGAGGTGGGCCAAGCAGCCTTCAAGCCTTTGTGGACCCCCTGTGAGGATATCATAGAATCATAGAATTGTAGAGTTGGAAGACCTCTCCATTGACGCCCCCTTGTCGTGGGAGAGAGGCTTGTGTACCCTAATGATGTTTTGAGCTATGCTGGCGGTGGCATAATAGCCACTGGTAGGGTCTCCCATGCCAGACAGGTCAAAACCGAAGGGTCTGACAAAGAGCGTCAAAGGGCAGGATGGGCTCTCTAGCCTTGTGGCAACCGTCCTAGGAGAAGGAAAACTCTAATCCCAAACCCGGGCAGATGGTGCTTGTCCAACCCTGTAAGGTCAACCATCTAAGAGAAGGAAACTCTGTTCAAACATACGGCCCGAGGACCTCACTGCCACGTCCATGCTTGCAAGGCCACGGCAGATGAATCTCTGGTTTAAAGGGTGAGGCCAGTTCTGTGCACGCTGCGCTCCACCAGAAAAATCCATTGCACAGGCTCGAAGGACAAATCCATTTCCAAAAAAGCCCTGTAGCGACTGGCGAGGGACGAAACCGGCAGGTGTAAAGATGCATTGGAAGCCGCAGCCCCAACCCTGCATGCAGGCGGTTCAGGACATTGGTCGCTCAAGCCTGACCCGGGAGATGACAGTCTTGTTCGGCAGCATCCTGAACGACCAAGCAGCCTTTTTTAAGGAGAGCACTGCTTGCTCCATATGGAAAGGGGCCTAGAAAAGGTGGCCTAACGAAAGCTCATCCCCAACTACCTGGTTGGCTAGCCGCGGCCAACGGGAATCTTCTGATGCGGTCAAACCAAGGCAAAGAAACAAAGGCACACACCGGCCTCCAAAGGTGTAAACAAACTGACACTTGCATGCTGGAACATCAGAATCATGCAAGACTCTGAAGACAGTGGACGGCCTGAGCGTCGTTCTGCCCTAATAGCCCTTGAACTATCACGGCTTAATATTGACATCGCTGCTCTTAGTGAAGTTCGCTTCCATGAGGAAGGCAGCCTTAAAGAACATGGCGCCGGCTACACACTTTACTGGTCTGGCAAACCCAAAACCGAAAAACATCTTTCAGGAGTAGGCTTTATGATTAAAAACTCCATTGCCTCCAAACTCGAAACCTTGCCAACAGGACACTCTGATCGCATTATTTCCTTACGCCTCCCACATGTTGTTCTCTTTAGTATATATGCCCCAACTATGCAAGCCGACCCTGTAGAGAAAGAAAAATTCTACACAGACCTACGCCAACTCATACAAAAAGTCCCTGTAGAAGATAAAATTATTATCCTTGGTGACTTCAATGCCAGAGTAGGAAAGAACTCCGAAGCCTGGAAAGGTGTCTTAGGCAAGCATGGTGTTGGAAATTGCAATGATAATGGACGCCTCCTGTTAGAGTTCTGTGCAGAACAACAGCTGACTATTACAAACACAATCTTTCAGCAGAAAGATAGCTTGAAGACAACCTGGATGCATCCCCGATCCAAACATTGGCACCTCATTGACTACGTTCTAGTCCGTCAGAGAGACATTCGTGATGTCCGTCATACCCGAGTGATACCCAGGGCAGAATGCCAAACAGATCATCGCCTTGTCAGATGTAAACTAAATCTTCATCTTAAGTTCAAACCTAAGAGGGGTGGCATCTTAAAGAAGAGACTCCAAGTCAACAATCTTCAACAAGCTACCATGAGAGACAACTTCCAGGCAAATCTACAAACGAAACTTGAAGACCATCCTACAGATCCTTCTCCTACAGTGCTTTGGCAACATATCAAAAACAGTATCCTCCAGTCTGCAGAAGAATCCCTCGGGTTCTCCCACAAGAAAAATCAAGACTGGTTTGATGAAAACAACCAAGAGATCCAGGAGCTGTTGGCAAGGAAGAGAGCTGCTCACCAGGCATACCTCACCCAGCCAACCTGTCATGTAAGAAAAGCAGCTTTCCGCCTCACATGTAGCAAACTACAACAAAAACTCCGAGACATGCAGAACAAATGGTGGATCAATATAGCAGAAAAGACACAACGCTGTGCAGATCTGGGTGATCATAGAGGATTTTATGAAGCTCTTAAAGCAGTGTTTGGACCTACTTATCAGGTCCAAAGCTCCTTATGCAGTACAGATGGTCAAACATTAATTACTGATAAAGCCTCCATCCTAAATCGTTGGGCTGAACATTTTCAAAGTCTCTTTAGCGCCAACCGAGTAGTCCAAGCCTCAGCTATCCAATATATGATACAAAAACCAATGAAAAATGAATTGGACATAGCTCCCACTTTGGAAGAGACCCTTAAGGCCATACAGCAGATGAAAAACGGCAAGGCAGCTGGGATTGATGGAATCCCACCTGAAGTTTGGAAACACGGAGTTCATGCATTCTACGAAAAATTCCACGAATTCCTTGTGAATTGCTGGGAAAAAGGGGAACTGCCATCAGACCTCCGAGATGCAGTCATCATCACCCTGTACAAGAAAAAAGGAGCAAAATCCGATTGCTCAAACTATCGAGGTATAACACTGCTCTCTATTGCTGGAAAAATCCTTGCAAGGATACTTCTGAACAGATTAGTTCCTGCTATTGCAGAAGAACTTCTCCCTGAAAGCCAATGTGGCTTCAGAGCCAATAGGAGTACTACAGACATGGTATTTGCCCTTAGGCAACTGCAAGAAAAATGTAGGGAGCAGAACAAGGGTCTCTATGTAACATTTGTCGACCTCACCAAAGCCTTTGACACTGTAAGTAGAAAAGGTCTGTGGCAGATCCTGGAAAGACTAGGATGTCCCCCCAAATTCCTTAAAATGATTATCTTGCTACACGAGGGACAGCGTGGTCAAGTCAGATATGGCGATGCTCTTTCTGAGCCCTTTCTAATAACTAATGGAGTGAAGCAAGGTTGTGTTCTTGCACCAACTTTATTTACAATCTTCTTTAGCACGATGCTCCAAAGGGCTATGGCAGAGCTTGAAGAAGACGACGGCATCTATATACGCTACCGTACTGATGGTAGCTTGTTTAACTTAAGCCGTCTGAGGGCTCACACTAAGACTCTAAACTATCTAGTCTGTGAGCTGCTCTTCGCCGATGATGCTGCCCTTGTTGCCCACACAGAAGCAGCTCTGCAGCGCCTAACATCCTGCCTTGCAACAGCTGCAGAGCTGTTTGGGCTAGAAGTCAACCTGAAGAAAACAGAAGTTCTTTACCAGCCTGCACCACAGGACGAACACCACCATCCCCACATTGCCGTCGGCAAATCTGTGCTCAAGTCCGTTCAGCAGTTCACCTACCTGGGAAGCATCATCTCCTCAGATGCCAAGATTGACAAAGAGATCGATCACAGATTAGCAAAGGCATATAGTGCATTTGGAAGACTTCACAAAAGAGTCTGGAGCAATAAACACCTGAGGCAAAGCACAAAAATCAGTGTATATAGAGCCATCGTACTGTCTATCCTCCTTTATGGATCTGAAACATGGGTAACCTATCGCCACCACCTATGACTCCTCGAGCGCTTTCATCAGCGCTGTCTACACACAATCCTAAATATACACTGGACTGACTATGTGACGAATGTTGCTGTCCTTGAGCAAGCAGGGATCACCAGCATTGAGGCCATGATATTGAGAACACAGCTGCGCTGGGCAGGGCACGTTTCTAGGATGGAGGACCATCGCCTCCCAAAAATACTACTCTATGGTGAACTCGCCACGGGTCAGCGTAAGAGGGGCGCTCCAAAAAAGCGATACAAAGACTCCCTGAAACAACATCTCAGGCTTGACCAAATTTATCACCAACAGTGGTCCGCCCTGGCCTCACATCGGGAGGCATGGAGACGCACTATCCACAATGCTGCAGCCTTATTTGAGAACTCACGACGAACAAGTCTTGAAGAGAAACGACAACGCAGAAAGAATCACAACCCAAAAACATCACCCAAGGAGACCTTCTGCTGTGCTTTTTGCAACCGGACTTGTTTATCTCGGATTGGCCTTTTTAGTCATCAGCGCGCTTGCAGAAAGCGCGGGATGAGTCCTTCCTGAATCTTCGTTTGCGAAGAAAAGCCAGAGAGTTGGAAGAGACCACAAGGGCCATCCAGTCCAATCTCCTGCCATACAGGAAATCATGATCAAAGCATCCCTGACAGAGGGCATCCAGCCTCTGGTTAAAGACCACTGGGCTAGAGAATACTGGAAAAGGAACAATGCAACCAGACCTTGAGAAGGATGCTGGCAGGGGGATTCTGCGAGGTGTAATCCAAAAGTAACTTTCCCAGGCTCTGAATGCAGCCTAGAATCGTAGAATTATAGGGCTGGAAGGGACCCCAACAGCCATCCCATCCAATCAACTTCTGCCCTGCAGGAACACACAATAAAAGCATTCCTGACAGATGGCCATCCAGCCTCTCTTAAAAACCTCCAAAGAAGGAGACTCCACCACCCTCCCAGGCAGTGCATTCCACTTTTGAACAGCTCTTACCATCAGGAACTTCTTCCTAATGTTTAGGTGGAATCTCTTTTCCTGGAGTTTGAACCCTTTGCTCCATGTCATAGTCTCTGGAGCAGCAGAAAACAAACTTGCTCCATCCTCAGTATGACATCCCTTCAAATATTTAAACATGGCTCTCATGTCACCTCTCAACCTTCTCTTCTCCAGACTAAACATACCCAGTTCCCTAAGCTGTTCCTCATAGGGCATAATGGCTTCCAGACCTCCCACCATTTTGGTTGCCCTCCTCTGGACACATTCCAGCTTCTCAATACCCTCAATACCCAGAACTGGACACAATCTTCCAGGTGAGGTCTGACCAAAGCAGAATACAGTGGCACTATTACTTCCCTTGATCTAGACAATATACTCCTATTAATGCAGCCTAGAATTGCATTGGCATTTTTTGCTGTTGCATCACACTGCTAACTCATGTTTAGCTTGTAGTCTACTTTCTTTTCTTTTCTTTTCTTTTCTTTTCTTTTCTTTTCTTTTTTTGAGGAAATCTACACCATTACGTTAATTGCTAATTAACAAAAAATATTTTGTTAATACCTATAATATAATTTTTAAACTAAATTATTGGTGGCAACTTATGTAATACAGTAGGCCCTCCTTATCCACTGGGGATTGGTTCTGTGCGGGCATGGATTCTGTGGATAATAGTGAACGCCATTGAAAATAATGGGACTTCTTGTTTTAAATACCATAGAGTTGCCTTGGAGGGCCTAGAAAATGGCTAGGGAGGACACATTTTCCAGGAAGACTCTATGGTAGGTATGCTGTTTTGTGTCCCATGGAAAATTTGAATCCATGCATACGGGGGTCCTACTGTAATCTGGACATCATGTACTGTGAACAGGTTAGGTTACACTGACCTGAGATAAACATATGGGGGCCACAAAATAAAGCTTTGCAGGGGGCCCCAAAATTCCTTAAACCAGCCCTGCCTGGGCCTCCAACTCCCTATTTGCTGTATTCTGCCCGCTGGTAGGATGCATTTTGCCACAGTGGCGCCTGCTCCTATTCTAAAATGGTGACCTCCAAATTCAGCTGCTGAAGCCCCAAAGCTGTCAGACAAGCCCTGAAAACCACCATAAACTGGAATGGAGTATGAGGGGACTGGTCAGCATGGACAAAGAGCAGCTCATTCCTGCTAGGATGGGTACATATTAATTTCTGTAGCACCCTGACTGGGCAAGGTTGAGAGTCCTCCAAGCTATGTATAATGAGCATGGGCCCATGGTGCAGCAGGTCTTTTTTTGGACATACACACTTTGAGCCTGACAGATCCCCTGTGGAAGGTGACATCCTCTATCAGCAGCACCTGACCCGATCTGTGCCACCTGAGCTAGCCATCAATACTCCTAACTTCCCGCCCCCCAAAAGGCCATAGAAAATGCCGCAGTGAACAAACCCTCTTCAAATGGGGAAGCTTTGTCTTATCCTGTGCCAATGATATCCCCAATCCACATGCCAAATCCTGAAAAGCATTCAATAGATTGAGTCAAGTGCTTTTTCCTGCCCTGCCTAACAGTAAGAGATCATCCAAATAATGTGTAACAAAACTGCTCCTGCCCATGCTTTGACTGCTGAGTTGAGGAATGTACTGAACATCTCAAATGCAGAACAAAAGATGGAATACCCCATGGACATAGTTTTATCAACACATCACAGCTCCTTGTACTTGAAACCCAAAAGACAGTAGTTGTCTGGGTGACCTGGCAGCAAGCAAAATGGTGACTGAATGTCACATTTTGTCATCAATGCCCGCAGGCCACATGCCAGCTGTACTTCTCAGTCAAATGAAGCATACCAAAACACGCAAAATTCCAGAGGGATGGTATCATTAACCAAGGAGCTTTGGGGGTAATATAAGTGGTGTATAAATCTGTATTCCCTGGCAGTTTTCTTTGGTACAATCCTCAGTGGGGACATGCATAAACTACTGATAGGGGGATGACTAAATGGGTCTATCACTTTACAAGCCCTGAACTTCTTCTGTATTTTAGGGCCGCCACCTCTGGAAAATCCCTTGCTGATTCTAAGTTACCTGAGTCAAAAGCAATGTGCAGCTCACAATATGGTTTATGAAATCCACTGGTAAACTATTCCTTAATGTACTGGGCAGCCTTCTTGTCTGGTTACTGGGCCAGGAGGGGAAGCATAGCTGACAAGCACATTGGTGTGTGTGCCAGGCCCTTACCAAGTACCCATGCCCCAACTGTCTATTTACTGCTTGGGGCAGGGCCAGCACCTCCTAAGATGGCCCCACCTTCCTTTCTAGTGTTAGTGATAGAGGTGGGGCAGCTGTTGTCTGCCTGAGAAGCATATACACAAAATCCTAGGATGTGGGTTAAGGCAGGCCCCACAGTTATGCTCAAATTTAAATTCCTAACAGACCCATTTCCTGCAATCCTTCTTCCTACCCCAGTGAAAGGGCTTAGGTCCCTTGTCTTTTACCTTCATATGCAGGCCTAGTAGGAATAACCAAAGCTTGTCATTGATAAGGTCCCACCTGACCCTCTCACTCTGCAATGCTCTCTTACAGAAGGCAGCATCATATTTGAGAGCTGCTAACTCCCCAGCCATGGTCCATGCCTTCAACACATCCCCAAGGTGGTTTGAAAGATGCCATCCTTGCTCTGGATATGTTGACTGTATCACCCCCATAAAGGTGGTGTTGCCTGTCAGCCAATTATTAAAGGAGTGTTCCACTGTTTCCCCTTTTACATCTGTTTTATCCTTGTTACCCCTGCTGGGTTTCCTTACTTCCTTGCTATCAGGTTTTAGCAGTGAAAGAGCATCAACATAGTACCCATCCAGAATTTGCTCTCAAATCTTTTAAGGTAGGTGAATACCTGGAGGAGCCTCATGATCCTTGAACAAGGAGTGCTTGGCTTCCCCATTGGCCTTACTCACCCCTTTCCATACAGTCCTCAGATCTGTGGCTGACCAGCTCCATTTTTGCCTTCTTCTGATCAGGACCGGTTTAAGGGATTTGGGGGGCCCCTGCAATGCTTTTATTTTGGGGGGCCCATATGTTTATCTCAAGTCAATGTAACCTAACCCAACCTAAGCTATTCACAGTACAGGATATTCAGATTATTACTAATAATGTTTTTGCAGGAAAAGGAGGGTTACTACAGGGCCCCCACAATGATGGGGCCCCCTGCGGATGCTGACACCGTTGGTGCCTTAAACCGGCCCTGCTCCTGATAGCCCATTCCAGAATACCTGGAATAATAATCTCTCCTCCCCATCAGAGGACTCACCTAAGATTCTAATGCTGTCTGAGTCCTCCTGTGAGCAAGTTGTCCTCCAGGTCTTCTTACAACCACCCTTCTCCTTTTTCTTGGCCTCCCAACCCCCCTGGTGAAGCTGTCCCCCCAATGCTGAGGATTCTCATCCAGCTTAATTGCTCCCAGTATTATGGCACCCATGCCCCAAGCCCCCAAGAGGGCTTCCCCAGCAGAGCCTTTACAAAGACTGTTAGAGTGATCCACTCAAAAGTCCTTTAAAAGGCTGTTATCAGGGGCATGGGCAAAGAAAAAAACCACACCCAACACAGCCCCCAGAGCTTCGTGGGTGATCCCAGATGCTCACCAGTCCTGCTGCCGTGCCACTGCTCCTTCTTACCCTGCTGCTCCACCTCCACTTGCTGCCTCTATTGCCTCTTCTCCCCATTGCTTCTGTTCCTGTCTCCCCCAATGTTGCTCCCACAAAGCTCCAAGCTGGACTGACTCTGACATGCTGGGGAGCTAGCTTATATGCTCCCATATGGGTCCTGAAGGAAAACTTCTTGCCTTTCCCTCAGGTCCTGCTAACCAACCAACAGCTTGGATCTGTTGGCTTATAGTTCCTGCCACTCCTGGGAGCCCGCACAAAAGCATGCAGGCTTCTGAGCAAGCAGGATGGAGGGAGAACAAATGGAGATTGGGAGAAGGATGGGGGTGTGCAAAACGGAGCACTGGCTATGGAACAGCCCCGTTTCTCTCCCCATCTCCGTGGGGGTTATTTCCCCCGGTCTGAAAATCTCCTGTGTGTGTGAGAGGGGAGGCCCATCCACTTTGGGATCTGGCCCCACCCAAGTGCCAGTTTTCCAGATGGCAGTCTGGCTATCTAGGAATAGAAAAGGTTGTTAAACCTGACACATAGACAAGGCAATGCAAAATGAAGGGCAGTGCAACTCCTGTTGCCTTATCGCATTCCGGCCCCGTGGGGGCTGATGTAAAATCTCATCTTTTTGCTAACTAGAAAAATCCATTTGCAAAAAGACACTGTTTTACCTCAGTTCCCGTGAGACCAGAACAAAAGAATGCCATAAGAACACCTATGCCATGTGGTAAAGCATCAGGAAAGAGGGAACTTCCGTTCCTGCTGCTTTGCCACTTTTCTTCAGAGCGTGGCAAGGCTCTTACTGCCGCAACGTATATGCCGAAATACAGCCTGAATGAGTCAATGAATGATCACAAAGAACAAGCCCAGAATAGAATTGGCAGCCTGTGCAGCTACTTAGCTTTAACTTTAAAGGCCGCACTCTGATCTGGCAACGTAATTACCCTTGCATTCACTGTAAATTCTACCAGACAGGAGGCAACTATTATTTAATAAGCACACAGTAGCTGAAAGAACAGGCTGGGGATGAACTGCAAGGAGATGGGGAGGGGGCAATGCTTGGGAAATTCCACATGACTGCATTTAATAAATACTTTAAATTACATTTGTGTATTCTCCTCAGACTAAGTGCTGAGTTTCCATGTGCGGTTTCATTCAGAACTACCACACCAACAGGAATTAAGTAGCCTGTTTTGTTTGATTACTTGATTCAGGCATGAGTATACACACTGTATTTAAGAGAAAATATCCCTTTCCAACATAGGTAGCAGTATGTGTGTGTGTGTGTGTGTGTGTGTATGTACACTCATACTCTGGGTATATTTCTATGTATATACGAATGCTACTCAAGCACAGAAAATGAATGGTTTATTTGATTGGTACTGAACTCAGCATCTTCCTTCCTTTCTTTCTTTCTTTCTAGTCCTTACTGTAATAATGCAAACATATGGTTGGAAGTATGTGGACAAGTGTGTACTGGAATATGAGAAGGTGTGAGACGGTTGCTGAATAGTCTACTATAAATTTAATTGCTAGTCCCAACTAGAACTGACCCATTAAATCAATGGGATTAACATAAGTGTTGACCTACTGTTCAGCAATCAATTCAATGGCAGCCCTCCAAGAGTCCTAATACAGTTGGCCTTTCACATTAGATGGGACTAGAGGAGCAGGACCCCCGTGAAAGTGGGGAAACCATGAATATCTCTAGGGTCTCCCCCGAAGCCATATTTAACACACACAAAAAGTATGATCCATGGATTCAACCCACCACCAGATGCCTTCAAGGTGGCAGGGTTTCTTTGCAAGGCAAAATCAGGTGGCTGGCGGGGCTTGCCATTGCCTCCACTGCTGCCCTACACCATTTTAAATACGAACTTACAAGCCTCACCACATGTTCATAGTCTCTTTCAGTCTTGCAAGGCTTGTAGTCCCTATTAAAAATGTCATAGGGCAGCAGTGGAGACGGCTGCAAATAATCCGTGAATAATCAAATCCGCAAAAGGTAAACCCACAAATATGGAAGGCCGACTATATTTCAATACACACTTGCCACCCTACTTTCAACCATATTTACAATACTTGCTGTTGAGCAAGTACTAAAAACTTGGGTTTGAATCAATAGTATTTAGTAAGTGTTGACTTTAGCATTCAGCAGTAGCGTCAATGCTCTAGGTAGGACTGGAAATTGGATTCAGGCCTAAAATTCCCTGCAATCAGCAGCTTCTGAATGTGGAGGGTTAGAGATAAAAAGCATCTGAGTCAATGAGATGAGAGAATGTGAGAGCCAATCCCAGAGCAGGAAACTGTGATAGGAGGGGTTTCAGATGTAGGAGGAGGTGCTGAAGACAGATTGGTGTTGCTTTGGAGGGATTTTTATAGTCAGTATTTGCCTTCTGGGGATGGGATTTAGAGTAGAAGACAATGGTGCCATTTACACGATGAAAATGTAGTGAGATGATTTTTTGTTGATCCTTGGTAGTTCACACGTCCTGCGTGACGGTCTCGAGCTTTTCGGAAGGGGGGGCCACCTTTTATTCCTCAACCTGCGGGACTTTCCATCCTGCGGTTTGTCCCATGTTTTTAAAAAAGTCACGGGAGGATGTGGAAAATTGGATATGTGAACAAAATATCTCAGGAGTAGGTGGTGGCCGGAAATTGAGGTGGGCAGGGGCAGGCACATAGTCCTGAGAAGGAGGGGTCAGTCACCCTCCCCATCCCCTGCTTTTTTTAAAAAAAAAATGGATTCTCTCACTGGCAACCTCGGCCAAGGCTTGTGCTTTTCTTAAAGGCTTGTGTCCCTGTGCCAGCAATCTCCATTTAAAGGGGCATGCACTCTTTAAATGGATTCGCTTCCCTGCACCAACGAGGCTTGGGTCCCTGTTCTTTTCCCCTCCCCATCTTCCCTCTAGGCTGAAAGCAAAGCATGTGGTGTGTATGTGTGTGTGCGCGCGCGCCTGCCTCAGTAAATTGCCAACCATTCCGATTCTCAGCTGAAAGCAAAACAGGGGCACGGGGTGGATGTGTGTGTCTTCAAGCTGCCTAGGTGGCTTTGCAAGTTCCTACCTCTGAAATATAGCCTACAGCTCCTGGTATTCAAGAGTGATTCTTGTGGGTTCTTTAAGACAAAAGTTTTATTTTGCAGTAACCTCTGTGGATTTACAGCCAAGGCAAGCCCATCAGGGTTTGTTTGTTTTTTTAATAGGAATTGTGCAGAGGGGGTTGCCTTCACCCTCCTTCTCTGTACAATGCAGACGCTTGAGCAAACATATGTGACAGCCAATAGCATCGCTCATGGTGGGAAATTCCACAGGAAATACATCACCAAGGTTGTGAAAAAACGAGTAATCGCATCCTTGATTGACAGCTAAAAAAAATTATCCCAGAACCTTTTCCCATGTAAACAGAAAAACCACGGGATACTACATCTCAGGATCTTGCTTTTGTCACAGAAAATGTTGTCATGTAAACAGCTGTTCCAGGATATTGCTCATCCAGGGACAAATTGTTTAAACAACAAGGGACAAACTCGGGATCAGGAAATCCAGTTTCTCCTCATGATAAAAACTGCCATGTAACTAGCACCAATGTTTCTCAGAGTTGCTCAAGGTGAGACAGAGGCACTCCAGATATATTAATAGTGTTTTAATGATTGAATACTTTGTGAATGAAAGGGAGGAAGCAACTTCCTTTGTTTGGGTAAGGGCAAACTAATGAGGGTCATTTACAGGTTTGAATTTGCCAGCCTAGGCAGATGGGATTAGCCAGATGTATGTGCCTTCAGTTGCCTTGCGAATTAGCATTTCTTTGGAATTTAGATGGCCTCTCTTTAAGTGCATTCCTGACTAAGCAATGTTTGTCTTTAGGTTTCCTAGTTGGGGAACCTCCCAGGTTTATTTTAATGGCCACACTGCACGGAAGACCATGAGTTGACCTAATTATTAAATATTGCCAATTATTAATATAGATATGGGCTGCAGGAAACAGCTGTTTGCTTTTGCCTGAGCCTGCCAAAGGGAGACAGAGAGTATGCAAGTGTTCAACAGAGCTAATCTAATGGGGACCAACAACTGGAGTTAGGCCATAGGTTTTAAGAAATTGGTAGCTTTAATTAAAAAAATAAAATAAAAACAATGGGCCAGAGCCTCCTTTATATCAGCTATCTCTACAAGAGACAGAGCAATTATGACAGATTTTCCTTTCTTTCACATTCAAAATTTGTAGACTAAAGTTGTCTCTGTCCCAAATATGGGATCTCACAAATGTTGGTGATCAAAAACTGGATCAAAATTCTTCCCCTTGTGAACTGGCTAAATTCAACATATACAGTTATTCCCAGAATGGAGGTTATACCACGTTGTCCCCACTTGCCATACTGATGCTAAGTTAAGAGGTTCTCAGAAAAAAAGAGGTGGTGATTCTAACTCGAGCCTAACATGGCTGTGTACAGAGGAAACAGATGTACTCAGACACAAGACATTTAAGAGTGACATTGTCAAAGCCCTCAGCTTGGGCAAACAAATCTGTCGGTTTTTGTTTCTCCCACATTCACTTTTTTTTTTAAAGTCCTAAAGGGTCCACACACACACACACACACACAATCCTGAATATGGAGACATTTCCAAATCACTAGCTGTACCTGGCATAATATACACCATTATCTATATGTATAAAACACTTTGGTATGTTTCCATTCCAGCTCTGCTGATTGGCCACTTAAAAAACATGTCAAGGGTATGATCGTTTGATGCATTAATATATAATCTTTCAAATGAACTATAATGGCTACTTTCATGCCAAGAGCCCCTCCGCCACCGCCATGCAACCACAATGCACAGACACATAGACACACACACAATGCTAGACACACACCATGTGTGCCAAGATGTGAGAGCCCCTCTGCTGCCATGGAACTGCATGTATACACACACACACAGCATACTACACCCCATGCTACACCCCACATGCTACACACATTCACCCCTCACACCCCACACTCACCCCCCCACACACCAGAATGTCAGAGCCCCTCCAATGCCATGTTTAGAAAGGACATGAAGCTTTCCACATGTTTCCACCCCAAGACTAAGGAGCAGCTACAGACAGCACAAAAGACCATGTTGTGTTGGCAAGACTGAGAGCCAAATGCCACTCCTAAATAGTGGTTCTCCTGGCTCCTTCATGTGTGCTGCATGATTGTAGCTGACTGCATCTGATAGCTTGGCCCTGGTTCTTCCCAGACTCCCACAGCCAGGGCCTGAGTCTGCAAAGAGGCTGTGCCGGCTGCTGCAGCCAGGGGCCTAGTCCTGCAAGGAGAGGCAGATCCTGACATCTAAGCAGCCAAGCAGCACACTGAAAACAGCAATATACAGTACTCAAGAGAATTCGAGCCTGTGCAATGGATTTTTCTGGTGGAGCGCAGTGTGCACAGAACTGGCCTCACCCTTTAAACCAGAGATTCATCTGCCGTAGCCTTGCAAGCATGGACGTGGCAGCGAGGTCCTCAGGCCGTAGGTTTGATTAGAGTTTCCTTCTCTTAGATGGTTGACCTTACAGGGTTGGACAAGCACCATCTGCCCAGGTTTGGGATTAGAGTTTTCCTTCTCCTAGGACGGTTGCCACAAGGCTAGAGAGCCCATTCTGCCCTTTGACGCTCTTTGTCAGACCCTTCAGTTTTGACCTGTCTGGCATGGGAGACCCTACTAGTGGCTATTATGCCACCGCCAGCATAGCTCAAAACATCATTAGGGTACGCAAGCCTCTCTCCCACAACAAGGGGGCGTCAATGGAGAGGCCAAGAGAATTAGATAGATAGATAGCCCACTCACCTCTCCTCCCTACTGAATATTTCTCCCAATTGTGTTTAAAATTTTGCTTCATAAAGGTTTTATAATTATTAGGGATTACTAGGTTTTATAATTACTAGTTTTAAAATTACAGGACTGAATTAATCAACTTGATTAACTTAATTAGACTTGATTCATTAAACCCAACTGTTCAGTGTTAACTAATGAGCAATAATTAATTATATTTACTTCCCTTTTTCTAATAATGGAAGTATAGCTATATTACATTATGGCTGTAATTTAACAAGGGATAAATTTACTCCTGCAGTGTGATTTTAATTGTTCATTCACTTCTATTGTTACAGGGGAGGAGCCCCGATAAATATAGAAAGGTGAATATTACATGCTTCAGTTGCTGGCTCAGAATGTACTACCAGGGCCGGTTTAAGGAATTTTGGGGCCCCCTGCAATGCTTTATTTTGGGGGGCCCATATGTTTATCTCAGATCAATGTAACCTAACCTATTCACAGTACAGGATGTTCAGATTATAGTAGGACCCCCTTATCCATGGATTCATTATCCATGGGACACAAAACAGCACACCTGCCATAGAGGCTTCCTAGAAAATGTGTCTTCCCTAGTCCTTTTCTAGGCCCTCCAAGGCAACTCTATGGTATTTTAAACCAGAAGCCCCATTATTTTCAATGGCGTTCACTATTATTCATGGTTTTCAGAATCCACCCCCCCCCCGAACCAATCCCAACTGAATAAGAGGGGCCTACTGTACTACATAATTTGCCACCAATAATTTAGTTAAAAAACGATATTATAGGCAAGAAGATAATATTTTTTGTTTATTAGCAATTAACATAATGGTGTAGATTTCCTCAAAGAAAAGAAAGAGTAGACTACAACCTGAACATGAGTTAGCAGTGTGATGCAGCAGCAAAAAATGCCAATGTGATTCTAGGTTGCTTTCTGCTGCTTCTTCCCCTTTCTCTTTCAGACACACTGTTTTCTTGTTTTTTTAAAAAAGCCAGCAGGACGTTTTGGAGGAGGAGGGTGGGAGGGGGCCACAAAGCAGTAGCTCCTCCCTGCTGTCCCCTGGCTGTCTCCTTCCTCAGATTAAGGAGGCCAACACGGGGCCCCCTCTTGACCTCGGGGGCCCCTGCCAATGCTGATTTGGCAGACAGGTTAAACCGGCCCTGTGTGCTACAGGCTAGTGGCTTGTAGTATTCAGTCTATTAAAAAAAACCCCTAAGGAATAAGGAAATTTATTTATTTATTTATTTATATGCTGCCTTTCTCAAAAAGTGGGACCCAAGGCAGCTCACAGAAGGAATCAGCTAAAAACAATAAAATTTTAAAACAATCCCATCCAAACAATAGATTTAAAACAATATAAAAACACATAAAAATAAAAAAAAAGCATCTCAAAAGAAGTGTCCCTGCAAGTAGTTATACATTAAAAGCTTGCTTGAAGAAAAAGGTCTTTGCCTGCCAGCGGAAGGAGTGCAGGAAGGGAGCCAGGCCAGCCTTCCACAGAAGGGAATTCCAGAAGGTCTGAGCAACAGCCGTGAGTGAAAGAATAGGAAGAAAGGAAAAAGTGAAGAGTTACTTTGGGGGCGGGGAGGAAGTACACCATTACCATCATGGTAAACATCCCCTGGATCTTGGAACTATAACTGTAACTAATTACTTTCAAAGAACAAAATAGAAATCTTTAGACAATGTCTAACTGTTCATGCCTTTCAAGCCAAGCACCAACAATTCTGGCCTAAATACCTAAAGGTATTGTCAGATATACCTAAAGGTATATCTCAGATATTGTCTGAGGAGGTTGGGAGAAGAACGGGGCCGTCGTGCTTACAGAGCCCTGTTTCAGACAGCCCTGTCCTCCTCCCAACCTTCCCCTGTGCTGCCCACACAAGAAACGTGCCACTTTTATTCACGGAGAACCCCTGTCAATAAAAAGCAACAGCCCCATTCTTCTCCCAACCTCCTCATTTTTTACCCCATTTGAAAAAGTCCAGAGAGAGAGAGACTAATCCCTGTTCCTGATTCAGTCTTAAAGGGCACTTTACACAAAGATTCCTTTCCAATATTATACATATGCCTTTGTGCTGCAAAGATGCTCACATTATTTTTGTTTAGAAAAGAGATTATGTAAGGACTCTCTATCTCCATGTACTTAGAGACAGAAACGGTAACAATAGAAGGACTGGAGCAAAATGCCTGAGTCAGCTCAGTCAGTGAGAAGAAGGAGGGAGAAGGGCTGTGCCCTGACATTTACATGGCAGGTTCTAGGAACTGTAGTCCAAAAATATAACTTTTCCAAATTTACTTTGCAACTGATGAAGTGGGCATGAACTTCACAGAAGAAATGTGCCTTCAAGTAACTTATTCTGATTTATGGTGACACCAAGGCAACCCTAACACAGGGTTTTCTTGGTAAAATTTGTTCAGAGGGGGTTGCCATGGTCCGCCCTCCTCTGAGGCTGAAAGAGTGTGACTTGCTCAGGGGGTTTCCATGGCTGAGTGGGGAGTCAAATCCTGGTCTTCAGACTTGTAGTCCACTGTTCAAACCACTACACCACACTGGTTGTCTCGCAGACGTGTGCAGCATAATACAAAGTGCTAGTATTTAAGGCATGGATGGGCAATTCACATGCCCTCTCTCTGTGGCTTGGGAGCTCACATCCCTCTTCTCCAAGTTACCAGTATTAGAACATGGGCAAGTTACCTTTTGGACTATAATTCTCATAATTTACCAGCCATCTGGGCTGGAGAATTCTGGGAGATGACCAAAAAGGTATTTTGTTTCCCAAGGTTTGGCCACATGTGGCTCAGAGTATCCCAATGCTGCCTTTCATTACTGAGAGTGTTCATTGACAGAACTGTCAATGAACAAACCTAGAGCCACACCTGAATGCAGATCTTGATGTATAAGACAAGAGTCAGAGAGCAAGATACTATTTTGATAAATGCTTTTCATTTATTTGAAATATTTCATGCCCCTAAGTTAAACCTAAGCCACTTTTTTAAAAAAAGAAATCAGTAACGTTTGGTTTGTAGGAAATTTTTTTGGAGAGGGCAATCATGCATTCGGTCCCATGCCCAGAGTCAGCTCTGAGTTTCTGGCTTGGGATAGTGGGATACATAGTGCATAAGTGAACAGGAGGGAGAGAGGAGCTGTCCTGAGGAGCCACTGGCTGCCCAGCACAAAGGTGTTGCACAAGGAGGTACCAGATACCTCCACCTGCAGGTTCATTAAAAGTGCTTACACTGGCATAAGCAGAGGTTACATCAGCACAAGTTGCACACCAGATTCTGGCCAATGTCTGCAAAGAGCTACAAACCAAAGTGTGGGTGAGTGAGGATGGATGTTAAAATTAAGGAGCCCTGGTGGCGCAGTGGTTAAATGCCAGTACTGCAAGCCACCACGTCACAAGTTCGATTCCAGCCGGCTCCAAGGTTCACTCAGCCTTCCATCCTTTTGTAGGTCGGTAAATTGAGTACGTTCAGGACATTGGTTGCTCGAGGCTGACCCGGGAGATGACAGTCTTGTTCGGCAGCATCCTGAACGGTGCTTTTTGCAACCGGACTTGTTTATCTCGGATTGGCCTTTTTAGTCATCAGCGCGCTTGCAGAAAGCGCGGGATGAGTCCTTCCTGAATCTTCGTTTGCGAAGAAAAGCCAGAGAGAGAGAGAGAGAGAGAAATTGAGTACCCAGCTTGTGGGGGGCAATTAGCTAACACACATTGGAAACTGTTTAATGCAGTGTAGATGTGTAAATAGCTATTGCTTAAAAAATAAAATAAAATTGTAAGCTGCTCTGATAGCCTTGTGGCTGAAGAGCGGGGTATAAATTAAAAAATAAATAAAAAATAAGGGTATTGGGGAAATACTGTACAATACTTCTAATATAACTTCTCTACACTCACATTGAACTTGCAGAATTTTCAGTCCTGTCCTGCTATAAAAGCTAGCTAAACATATTTAGCTGCAGGCTATAGTGGGGTTGGGCAAAAACCCATGCACACACATGCACATGTCAAAAACAGTGCAACAACAACCTGTACACACATGCAACAACAATATGTGCATACATGCAACAACAACAATGGCTCAATCATGTCACATTCAACTGTTCAGGGGGAGCTGTTAACATATCCTTCGCAGGGGCTACATTCATTTACTAAAGACAGGCATCAAACCCTGGGGATGGGGTTATGCCATTTCCTTGTTTGTTTGAGCTCCTCCCCCACCACCACCAAAAAAAAACTTCTGAGAACTCGAGTGCTTGCGTCATTATTCAGCATTGCCACTGGAAACGAGAACTTCAAAGATTTTTTCACAAATGCTGTCTTCTTGAGTAACTTGCAAGGATGCTGAAACTTAGAGAAGGTGGTTGTGCGGGGAGGGGGAGTAGGGAGGAAGTGGGGGCTTCTTTGCATTGACGCCAAAGATCAGCAGCTTATCTGCAAAGATCAACTGTGCAAAAACTCACAGAGACAAATCACCACCAGAAGGCTATAGAATCAAGATTTCACCTGGATTTCCCCAAGAATGGTAGAAGGAGTTTATTTCAGTCTGGACTCATCTGAACCCAGTCTGAACTCAGGACTGAATGCTTGGAGTCATAATAAAAGAGCATGCTTTGAATACAAGCAAAGTGCATTTCTTTCCCATATGACTAATTGCAGTCAGCCCACACACAGAGAAAACAGGGTTTGTGTGGCAAGGTGAGCTGGAACCCCCAAACGCAAAGTGCTCTTAATCTTGACACATGCCACAGACACATTTTAAAAAACATCCATGTGCTAAGTGGCCTCCCTTTGTGAAAACAAAACACAAAATAAAAATAAATACAAGTCACTGATATAATAACACTTTCATCTCCTCCATCATCACAGCTCATCTTTTCAAGAAACACCTATGAGAACAAACATGACGCAGCATTAACATTCATATTTTGCACTGATAGACCAAATGATGTACAGTGCTGAATTGTACCCAACTTTCCTTCAACAACACCCCCCCTCGTAATTTATAAAAGGATTTATCTAAATGGTGGAAATACTCTTCATAGAATTTAAGGAGAAAAGCTTTTGTCTAAATGGGATCTTGCAGCAATTTGCCATATATGGGAGGAGGGTACCCCCAAAACACCATATACTGCCTTTGCAGCTGTTCCTTTGCAGCTGTTCCTGAAATTTTTAAAACCTTTAAGGGAAATGTGCATTCCTGCTCATTGGGACAACTGATTTGGAATGCAGTCCATTCTCAGAGAGAACAGAAGTAGATTGTTGATTGGTTGGATGTGCACAAGGGGGGGCAGAGCTTGCCAGCAATAAAGTGGCCGGAACCACCATGTTGAATGTTTGAGGTAGCGATTGTGCACTGAGGTGACAAAACAGGGATTTTTAAGCTTGTTTAAGTGGAAGATCTCACTTCTGCACATTGGATTTACTTTTTTAAAAAAGTATTTTTTAAAAAAATACTGTTCAGTGGTGGCAATGTGGGGAGAATAAAAACACAAGCAATTCACTCGTGCCTGCCATCTTGACTTGCAGGCATGCCCGTGTGAACATCAGACATGGATAAGCTTTGCATACCTGTGATGTTACCAAAAAACCGTGGAGACAAATGGATGCTGATGTGAAATTGCAGTACTGTGCACCAATCCATGTTTATTTGCCTAATACAGACATCGCCAAAGACTGCAAAATTCAGTTTTGTTTGAGCTGAATGTGGGTCGTTAGGGTGAGCCCATTTTTTAAGCTGCAATGTGTGTGTGTGTGTGTGTGTGTGTGTCTGATTGAGTTCCATGTGCCCTCTGCCTCAGTTATCACACTACACTATTATGGCACTACTATTCCACTTTAAGTGCTAAGGCTGCCTCCTGTGGAATCCTGGGATTTGCAGTTTAGGGAGGGGCATTTATCATTCTCATCCAGAGAGCTCTTAGGCTTCACTAAACTACAAACCCCAGAATTTCACAGGAGGCAGCCATAGCAGTTAACATGGAATAATAACACTATAACAGTGTAGTGTGATAAAGGAGATTTTCAGACAACCTATTTGTTCCCTTGCAGGCACGGAACAGGGTCTCTGAAAGATTTCTCTTTCAGATGACCTTCACCTCTACTGTGCCCCCAAAGTGACCATTCTGTTTTCTCCCCGTGATATTTCAATCAGGGGGAGAAGTCGTTAATGACCACCCTGTTCCGTTTCTGTAACAGAATCAGGGTGGTCTGAAAGGTGTCCCATTCCTCTCCCGCAATGAGGGCAGGTCCGTTCTGGATACTTCCTGCCAGGAATGGGACTTCCAGGTACGTGGCACCCTTTCCTCCACCCCTCCCCAGGTTACTTGTATTTTTCTTAATTTATTTTTCTATTTTCTTTCTTGCTTTGACATTTGGGGGGTTATTTTTGAATTTGGTGCATGGCCGTTCTCTCACAAGGACAGACGGGATTTCAGCCGGCCAATAGTAAAGGCAGTCTAATGACGGCTACATTTACGGCTGGCCGGCAAGGAGTGCGGGTGCCCGTTCCTACAGCAGAATGGAGGTAAGTGTACAAACATTTACCTCCATTCTGTTGCAGGAATGGAAAAGGGGCTTGCAGGACAGAAGTTCTTGCAAAGATTCTGGTTTGACCTCAGGTCTAGCAAATAGCCAATAAGGAAACATTGCTTCAAAGGCAAATCAGTTGGAAAGAGCTTCCAGAGGGCTATGAGGGCTATAAGTGTTAACGAGCTCATACATTTCAGCCGGACAGCAGTCTATCTGTAAACCAAAGAGGCAGAATGTATAGGCTGGAGACATTGGCCCTCCCTACCTTGGATGGCTTCAGATGCAGTCCTTAGAGACACAACATTTCCCTATTCTTTTAAGGGCAGGGGCAGGGAAACAGTTCCAGTTTTCACACTTCTCCACCCAATTTGAATGAATGAATGTGATCACCAATTTTTCTTAAGCCATTGCCTAAGGGAAGGAAGAGAAGAGTAATATGGTGGGGGGGGCAATGTGACCAGTGATCCAGTAAGCAAATGGAACGTCCATGTTCCTCAGCAACATCTATTTCAAGGACCAACCATGGGAAACTTTTGCAGACATGTGGTTTCTTGAAAACTGAGAGCTGTTGTGTCTTTTGTAGCCGGCTGATGAGTCACACTCAGAACTGAGGATGGAGACAGGGCTGTGGGGAAAGAGAGAGGGAGAAAGAACAGAAGCAACCCAAACATTCCCTTCTGAGGATACAGCAGGCATAATTATCTCCCATTTCAAAACAGCTTGGATCTGGGCTCTGAAGGGAAATGGGTCAGGAAGAAGACAAGGAGAATGTGGGCTTCATTTGAACCAGGGCTCCTCAGCGGAGTGCCACACCAGAATCTGATTTTCATGGCAAGAAAACACATCCCTGAAACATACACACCATTGAGCCACCACAGCCCACTGCCACAAATAAGGAAGTGGATCAGGAAGCTGAGACTTCTGCACAGCCTTAACAGTGTTATGAGGTAAGCCACCGGAGGGATAAGGCAGAGCTTGCTAAAGTTACTCTTTAGACTACAACATTCAGAATTCCCCCAGGCTGAGGAATTCTGGGAGCTGTAATCCAAAAAGTAACCTTCCTGAGCATTGGGAAATGGTACACAGGGCAGCTCCTGAGCATTTAATTCATTAAATGCCCAAGACAGACAAGACTGACACAGCAGCAATAACACCATTCTCACATTGAAGAGTGTAGCCAAGGAGAACAGTGGCACAACCAGAACATTCTTCTTTTGTACATCCCAGCTGCCCCAAACATGTCCTCCCAAAGAATACATCAAAACGAGGAACAATCTACCACTTTTCCTTTTACAAATTTCTTCCAATCAGTGTTTCTCATCCTTTTAACTGGGCTCCTCTTATGACTGTATGGATATCAAATTGGACCTTTGAGCCTTCTCCCCCAGTATTGTCTATACTGGCTGGTATTGAAAGTATGGCTCAGCATAGTTCAGTTCAGGGCTGAGGAAACTTTAAACCTCTAAATATTTTGGACTTTAGCTCCTGGAGGTCTCAGCCAGCAAAATCAATGGTAAGGGATTGTGGAAGAGTCACCCAAAATATCTAGAGGGCTAAAGGTTTCTTATCCTCCTCTACTTGTGCTCTTCAGATATTTCAAGCTGCAACCCACATCATCCCCAGCCAGCATTGCTACTGGCCACATTGGTTGGAGATGATGGGAGTTGCACCTAACATATCTCAAGGGCACCAGACTGATGCCACCTGGCCTAGTGGCTTGAAGATACATCCAAGTGGTCCATCCAGCCAAGTCCTTTCTCTTCTGACTGGCAGCAGCTTCCTGGTGTCTTTCCCAGTCCCTTTAATTTTTTCAATATTATAATATGAAAACCAAATTAATCTTCTAGAAATGAATTAATACATCTCATGGCATCTTGAGAGTTATTTCTGAAATTTTTTAAAAAAACTATACAATTAAAAAATTGTCATTAGGACAACCACTTTTGTCAGATGCTGATAAGCAACAGCAAAAACAAGGCAGGATATCAGTTAATGCTGGACCACCACCACCCTGCAGGGAAGGGAGAAGGGAGGTGAGCTCTCCTCCTCCCTCCCTTCCTGTCCACCCCACCCACCAAATCTGACATGTCACTGGAACACACACACCCATCCACAAGGAAGGGAGAAGGGAGGCAAGCTCTTCTCTCCCCCATCCACCCCCCTGCCATTGCCAACCATGGATCAGTAGATGGATCAGTGGATACGGGGTGCTACTGTATTATTATTATTATTAGTAGTAGTCCTCTCCATTGACTCCCTCTTGTCATGGGAGAGAGGCTTGTGTACCCTAATGATGTTTTGAGCTATGCTGGCGGTGGCATAATAGAACCGGTAGGGTCTCCCATGCCAGACAGGTCAAAACCGAAGGGTCTGACAAAGAGCGTCAAAGGGCAGGATGGGCTTTCTAGCCTTATGGCAACCATCCTAGGAGAAGAAAAACTCTAATTCCAAACCCGGGCAGATGGTGCTCGTCCAACCCTGTAAGGTCAACCATCTAAGAGAAGGAAACTCTAATCAAACCTACAACCCAAGGACCTCGCTGCTACCGTCCATGCTTGCAAGGCCACAGCAGATGAACCTTTGGTTTAAAGGGTGAGGCCAGTTCTGTGCATGCTGCGCTCCACTAGAAAAATCCATTGCACAGGCTCGAAGGACAAATCCAATTCCGAAAAAAACCCTGTAGCGATAGGCGAGGGAAGAAACGGCAGGTGTAAAGATGCACCGGAAGCCACAGACCCAACCCTGCATGCAGATGGTTCAGGACTTAGGTCGCTCGAGGCTGACCCGGGAGATGACAGTCTTGTTTGGCAGCATCCTGAACGACCAAGCAGCCTTTTTTAAGGAGAGCACTGCTTGCTCCATATGGAGAGGGGCCTAGAAAAGGTGGCCTAATGAAAGCTCATCCCCATCTACCTGGTTGGCTAGTCCCGGCCAACGGGCATCTTAGGATGGAGGACCATCACCTTCCAAAAATAGTACTCTACGGTGAACTCACCACAGGTCAGCGTAAGAGGGGCGCTCCAAAAAAGTGATACAAGCACTCCCTGAAATAACATCTCACGCTTGGCCAAATTGATCACCAACAATGGTCCACCCTGACCTCACATCGGGAAGCATGGAGACGCACTATCCACAATGCTGCAGCCTTATTTCAGAACTCACACCAAACAAGTCTTGAAGAGAAATGACAACGCAGAAAGAATCACAACCTGGAAACATCACCCAAGGAGACCTTCTGCTGTGTTTTCTGCAACTGGACTTGTTTATCTCAGATTGGCCTTTTTAGTCATCAACGCGCTTGCAGAAAGCACGGAATGAGTCCTTCCTGAATCCTCATTTGCGAAGAAAAGCCAGAGAGTAGTAGTATTAGTATTAGCAGGACTCCAATCCTGCAGCAGCCTCTTTACCCAACTCCATCAGGCTAGAAGGCTGCAGAAGGCCCTGAGGACTTCTAGGAGCAGGGCAGCAGTGAGAGGGGGCGTGGCCAGGAGTGGCTGGCATTCTAAGCCCCTCCCATACTCCTCAGGAACACCAGCCTGCCAGCCAGGAGGACTCCAAGCCTGCAATTGGAGTTGGCTGAGGCCGGGAATGGAGTGGGGGCGGAAATTGGAGTTGTGCTGGGGAAAGGGAGGTATGGTCAGAACAGAGTGAACAGATGTTACAAAAGAAGGTGGGTTCGCTGTTTGTTAGCTACCCACCTTCGGTTCACCCTAATGGATTGGAGCGCATACCAACCATTCCACAGAACCTTACTTTGCTCCTCTGCAATGCCAGGTCAGTTAAGAAAAAAACTCACATTATTTACGATCTTCTTTTGGATGAACATGCCGGCCTGGCTTGCTTCACAGAAACCTGGCTGTCACGTGGATGCAGGCCCTCCCAGCCGGGTATTCTGTCAGTGAGCAGGTATGGGGAAGTGGGCGGGGGGGGGCAGAGTGGCTCTGGTTTATAAGGACAATCTGACTTTGACCAGGATACCTGTCCGAAACACAGTCCACTTCGAGTGTATGTACCTTAGCCTGAGGACCAGGGATAGCTTGGGGATTCTGCTAGTATACCGACCACTCCATTGTTTAGCAAACTCCCTAACCGAGGTGACACAGCTGGTCTCAGAATTGCTGTTGGAGTCACCCAGACTTTTAGTTTTGGGCGACTTCAACATCCCACTCCTGACCAGCTTGACAAATCTGACTGGTGTGGCTCAGGAGTTCATGGAAACCATGACAAAAAACATGAGCCTATCCCAATTGCTCGTCGGGCCCACACACTGTGCGTGTCATTCCCTCGATGCGGTCTTCAGTATGGAACAGGAATATCCGTGGGAGGATGTTATTAAAACCACCGCATTGTCATGGACAGATCATTTCCTGGTCAAGACTGAACTAAGAGTCTCTTCCCGCCCCACCGGGGGTGGTGGACCCATTAGAATGGTCTGCCTCCGAAGGCTAATGGAACCAATAGGATTCCAGAAAGCCTTGGAGGGTTTAATGGCTGGTAACACCGGTGACCCTGTCAAAGCTTTGGTCAATACCTGGAACACCGACCTTACCAAGGCTATCGACACGATCGCTCCCAAGCGTCCTTTCCAACCCGCTCCTGATCATAAGCCATAGTATACATCAGAGCTTAGGAAAATGAAGCGGGTTGGACAACAACTAGAGCACAACTGGCAGAAATCTCGACCCTTATCTGACAGGACTCGTCATAGGAACTTTCTTTGGTCCTATTGAGAGGCAATACATGCAGCGCAATACTGTTCCTCTGCACGTATTGCGTCTGCCAAGTCCCGTCCATCAGAGCTGTTTAGGGTGGTAAGGGAGATGATGCAGGTTATACCTGCGCAGAACCCATTGCTTAACCCAACAACGGCCTGCTGTGATGTGTTTAACAACTTCTTTGCAGATAAAATCTCTCAGATAAGAGCCAACTTAGATGCCAGTATTTTGACAGAAACAATTGACGAGGTGTCCAGCAACTCCATTGATGTAAGTTTACTAGATCAATTTCAATCCGTGAGTACCGAGGATGTGGACAAGCTACTTTGTAGGGTGAGGAAGACAACCTGCCCTCTTGATCCTTGCCCTTCATGGCTGGCCATCCAGGAGGGGTGTCTTGATGGTGTTCCTTAAGGACATCATCAATGCATCCCTTAGGGAAGGGTGTGTTCCATCCTGTTTAAAGGAAGCAGCGATTAGGCCGCTCCTGAAAAAACCTTCCCTGGACTCCCTGGACATGAAAAACTATAGGCCGGTTTCTATGTTACCATTCTTGAGCAAAGTGATTGAGAGAGCAGTTGCTCTTCAACTCCAAGTGGTCTTGGATGAAACTGATTATCTAGACCCATTACAAACTGGCTTCAGGATGGGATTTGGAGTTGAGGCTGCCATGGTTGCCTTGACCGATAATCTGCATCTAAGCATCGACAGGGGTAATATGTCCCTGTTGGTGCTTCTAGACCTTTCAGCGGCTTTCGATACGATAGATCATAGCATCCTCCTGGATAGCCTGAGAGGGTTAGGAATTGGAGGCACTGTACTCCAGTGGTTCCGGTCCTTCCTCTCGGGCAGGTCCCAGAGGGTGCTGCTTGGGGACAGCTGCTCCAGCAGAAAGGAGCTTACTTGTGGTGTTCTGCAGGGCGCCATCCTGTCCCCAATGCTGTTTAACATCTATATGAAGCCGCTGGGTGAGATTATTCAGAGTTATGGGGCTGGGTGTTATCAGTATGCTGATGACACCCAGATCTATTTCTCCTTGTCCCAATCATCGGCCTCGAATTCCGATGGCGTCTCTCCTCTTAATGACTGTCTTAAAGCAGTAATGGGCTGGATGAGGAAAAACAGATTGAGATTAAACCCAGACAAACTGGAGGTGCTCACATAGCAGCCCCGAAACCAGGAGTTGGGTTGCAACCTCCAGTCCTGGATGGGGTCACGCTCTCCATTAAGGATTTTGTTCGCAGTCTGGGGGTGCTCCTTGATTCATCACTTCAGATGACGAGTCAGGTGAATGCAACGGTCAGGAGCGCCTGTTATCAGCTTCAGCTGATACGCCAGCTGCACCCTTTCCTGGAAGTAAGGGACCTCAAGACTGTGGTGCACGCGCTGGTAACTTCTCGTCTAGATTTCTACAATGCGCTCTACATGGGGCTACACTCATGCTTGGTCCAGAAACTTCAGTGGGTACAAAATATGGCAGCCAGAGTGGTCTCAGGAACATCTCAGAGAGACCATATAACTCCAGTATTAAAATCTCTCCACTGGCTGCCTATCAGTTTATGGGCCCAGTATAAGGTGTCGGTTATTACCTTTAAAGCCCTAAATGGCTTGGGTCCAATTTATATTCGGAATCGCCTCCTCCCATACAATCCTCTCCGCACACTCTAGGCTGTCTGCAACCTCCCAGAGGGCCTTTTCCGTAATCGCCCCAATTTATGGAATGGCCTGCCGAACGAGATCCGTCAGATGAAGAGCTTAAGTAGCTTCAAAAAAGCACTAAAGACAGATCTCTTTCGGCAGGCCTTTCCTGATTAGATCCTGGCCTCAGGAGCTGCGTCTCCTGGCCTTTTTTTAGTCTTGTTTATATTTGTTTTTAATGTGATTTTAGCTAGGTGGTTTTAATTTTATATTGTTTAATGTCTTTTTATGGGGGAGGGGGAGGGTGGGTGGTGCTTTTAGTAGGCATTGTAGAGTTTTAATTGTTGGAAGCTGCCCCAATTGTTTTTAGCAGAGGGGCGAGGTATAATTTTTTTTCATTATTGTTATTATTTATTAGTATTATTAGTCTCTCTCTCTGGCTTTTCTTCACAAATGAAGATTCAGGAAGGACTCATCCCGCGCTTTCTGCAAGCGCGCTGATGACTGAAAAGGCCAATCCGAGATAAACAAGTCCAGTTGCAGAAAGCACAGCAGAAGGTCTCCTTCGGTGATGTTTCCAGGTTCTGATTCTTTCTGCATTGTCATTTCTCTTCAAGGCTTGTTCGGCGTGAGTTCTCAAATAAGGCTGCATTATTGTGGATAGTGCGTCTCCATGCCTCCCGATGTGAGGCCAGGGCGGACCATTGTTGGTGATCAATTTGGCCAAGCCTGAGATGTTGTTTCAGGGAATCCTTGTATCGCTTTTTTGGAGCGCCCCTCTTACGCCGACCCATGGCGAGTTCACCATAGAGTACTATTTTTGGGAGGCAATGGTCCTCCATCCTAGAAATGTGCCCTGCCCAGCGCAGCTGTGTTCTCAATATCATGGCCTCAATGCTGGTGATCCCTGCTTGCTCAAGGACAGCAACATTCGTCACATAGTCAGTCCAGTGTATATTTAGGATTGTGCGTATACAGCGCTGATGAAAGCGTTCGAGGAGTTGTAGGTGGTGGCAATAGGTGACCCATGTTTCAGACCCATAAAGGAGAATAGACACTCTATACACACTGATTTTTGTGCTTTGCCTCAAGTGTTTATTACTCCAGACTCTTTTGTGAAGTCTTCCAAATGCGCTGTATGCCTTTGCTAATCTGTGATCGATCTCTTTGTCAATCTTGGCCTCTGAGGAGATAATGCTTCCCAGGTAGGTGAACTGCTGAATGGACATTTGTATTTTAGGATAGAAACCCTAGTTTCTGTTAAGACCAAGAATAATACATTTCTGTATGATAACCATTTAGTTATCTCACATGGTAGGTGTTCACCTGTTTGGCTTTTCCTGAAATAGTAGTGTTGAAATCTGTAACTGTCCGGGCAATTAAAGTAGTCATCCAGTGGTTTCTTAGTGCTGTTGCTCATAATATAAACATTCTCCATGACCTTTACTATTATTGTAAGAACCTTAGCCTGCTTGTGGTCAGCTGTTAACTTCTTTCCTCCTGTGCTTTCTCCAGTTGCACCTTAAGCACCTTACGAAACAGGCTATCACTTACAAAAGCACTGCAGAGCTTAGAAAGTTACTTTTTGGTATAACAACTCTTAAAATCCCCCAGATGGCATAATTAGTTGTAGTCTACAATTAACATCATACCCTCCAACTGTCCTGATTTGGCAGGGGCAATTCCAACTCCCACTTTTTCAGCTGCTTTCAAAATGTCCATGCTCCCACTTCCCCCCTTTGTCCTTGGCTTACTTCAATTGATGCACATTGAGTTCAATGTGCAAAAGTAGTTTTCAATCAATTCAATCAGCCAGAGGGAGGGAAGAGGAGGGAGCAGAATTTTGTCCTTCCCAGTAAGCTCAGGAAAAAGTAAACTGCTGCAGCCCCTCCTTGCTTTTGTGTTCTTCCTCCTCAATAACTTTTGCCATCATGACTCACTCTGATGTTGCATGGTCAGATATGTCCTGGTTTTCATCTGTGGAATGTAGGCCTGTGACTCCAACACCCTCACCTTTTTTCCCTTTCTCCTGTATGATTTTTTTTAACATTTTTTCCTGATGAAGAAGCCAGTGGAGCTTCGAAAGCTTGCATTATGTGTTTTAGGCATCTCAGTTGGCCAATAAAGGTATCGTTCTTTTATTTTTTTTATTTAGTGTACAAAACCACAGTAAGTTATAATAACACAACACAAACCAATCATTATATTTAAATATTTAAACTACAAATGGATTTGAAACAATTTGAAGGTGTGACAGGCTGAAAAAAAAGGATAGTATCTCCCTCCCTGTTCTGCCTCTCCCATTAAAAACCCTATTCTTTCAATTGCTGAAAGGCTGTCATCAAACATAAGTTGTTTTTCTTTCATCGTGAAGGTACCAGGAACTGAACTCAGCACCTTCTGCATGCAAAGCAGATGCTCAGCCACTGAACTATGAGTCTTCCTCTTTTCAACAGCCTTAGTTTCTGCCCAGCACCATAACTTGTTCCCCCAATCAGCATCTGCTAGCCCTACTGATAAATCATTTGTTCCTTCAGAAATGGGGACAAGGCAGCCAACAAAAATGTGAGCCAAACTGAACAGGTCACACCCATCTTGACTCTGCTTAAAATCTGCCATACAAACACCCCTGCATAATTAAATTCTCTTAGGGACAGATTGACCAATCTGTCAATTTTGCTTTCTTCCACAGTCAAATTCTTTTAATCATACAGGTTGACCCCCTTATCTGGGGGAATACATTCCAACACCCCCCTCCCCATGGATACATGAAACCATGGATAATAGAGAAGCCTATTATTTTCAATGAGATGAACAATTGACCATAGAATCACATTGGAGGACCTAGAAATGGCTAGAGAGAACACACTTTCCTGCACATGGGTAAGTGAAATAATGGGTACTGAATCCGTGGATATGGGGGTCACCCTGTATATTCTTCCCTCTGAAGTTTCAACTTCAAGGTCTCTATTCTCCCTTCATTGGGTGTTTTGTCTTGATACCAGTCCTTTGATCAGAGAATCTGCTCAAAGTCTTCTGCCAACCCTTCAAACAGAGGCCTGTCTTCATTTTCCATGCTGACTGTGGGATTCTCAGACTTGCAATCAAAAAAGGTAACGTTTCCAAGTTCTCAGTAGGAAACATGGGTACCCTAACTAATATTGGCCCTGGGCTAAGACATGGAGAAATTTATTTTATTTATTTTATTCATTTATATCCTGCCATCCCCCAATAATGGGACTCAAAGCAGCTAACAACATATTTAAAAAAGTACAAATTAAAAAACAATAAAAAGCATTAATAAATTATAAATATACTAGCTGGACCTGGCGTACCATATGCTGTTAAAGAACTCCCCCCCAAAACACTCAGTAGACTTCACAACAATCCTGTAAGGTAGGCCTGTGGATTTAAATTCCTCCTCCCCATTATTAGCATTCCACACTTTCCCCAGAATTGCTGAGGGTGACTTGCTCTGTTGCCCTGCCTCTGCCACCAGCTGTTGACTGCCTGGGTCCCATTGCAGCAGCAGCAGTGTCATTCTGCCAGCACTATTTGACTGCCTGAGTCCCAACATGGATGGCCTGCCACTGCCAGTTGACTGTCTGGGTCCCAATCTGGGCCACAGATTGAGTGGCAGGAGTGGATTGTGAGGTGGGGAGGGAATTTGCATGTGGGTGGTGATTGGCTGGGTATGTTTCCTGAGCAGCCAATCAGCACACTGGGAAAGGCAACATACCCAGGAGAATTTTTTATATATATATATATGATTTTAAAAACAGTTAAGCAATTTATAAAGTTAAAACATTAGACATTTAAAATATTACAATTCATTAAAAGACTATATACAAACCTTAAAACAGTACCACACAGCATTAAAAGCCCAACCCTAGTCAGTTTGTAAAAGCATGATGGCACGGAAGTGTTTTGACCTGCCAACAGAAGGAGAGCAAGGACAAGGCCATCTTGGCTTCTCTATGAAGGGAGTTCCAAAGTCTGGAAGCAGCCACTGCGAAGGCTGTCTCCCTTTTTCTTACCAAACAAGCCCGAGAAGGTGGTGGGACATAGGAGATTTTCAGATGGGGGGAAAAAGCCCGTGGAGCTTGGGAGAAAAATGGGGCTGTTCCGCTTCCAGCACTCCGTTTCACACACACACCTCCTCCTACTGACCTCCATTCATTCCCCCTCTGTCCTGCTTTCATTTTCATTCCATTGTGAAAACTTCATGAGGATGGGGACATGTGAAATAGAGCACTGGAAGTAGAACAGCCCCGTTTTTCTCCCGACCTCCATGGGGGTTTTCTCCCCAGTCTGAAAATCTCCCAAGAGAAGGGCCTCACCAGATGATCTGAGGCTGGATCCACACTACACAAATAATACACAAATAATCCAGTTTGTAACTGGAATCCTGGAACTTGTAGTTTTACAAGGTCTTCAGCCTTCTCTGCCAAAGAGTGCTGGTGCCTCACCAAACTACAAATCCCAGGATTCTGTAGGAAGGAGGCAGGGCAAAATACTGCTATTCACAACTAGGAAACTTTGTGTGTGTGTGTGTGTAGAGTGGATTCTAATGCTCTCATAATCCACCTCTTATAGTAGACTGTACTGACTGAATGAGATAGATCAATGCTTTGATTCAGCTTTATATGCCCATATAACCCACAAATTCAGCTGAGATTGCTAAAACTGTTCTGCAAATATTAGACATACCTGAGGAAACCAGCCAATTGTCAGGACTAGTTTAACCATACCGCCAAATCCGCATTGGCGGGGGGCCCAGCCACAGGGGCCCCCTTCCTAACCAGCTCCCGCCATCTCCTTCCTTTCCTTCCTCTGCCCCCACCGAGCAGGACAAGCTGCTGGAGGGAGAGTGCCGGCGGCTGCAGGAGGAGAAGCCCGGAGGCAGCAGCAGCAGCAGCCAGGCTCGGGCTGAGCTGCTCCAAGTCTGGGGGCAGGGCCAGGCTGAGCAAGAGTGGGAAGCGCTGCACCGGGAGCTGGCACACTTGGAGCAAGTGGGCACCCAGAGCCTGGAGCTGCGCTGATGCCGCCACCTGGAGCCCGAGCTGCGGGGCCAGTTGGAGAGCCTCTGCAGCCAGGTGGAGTGCGCCACCCTGGAAGTGACCCTGGACCACCTGGAGGGTGAGCGCCGGCGGCTGCAGGAGGAGAGGCGGCGGAGGTGCCAGCAGCAGCAGCACCCGGGCTGGGCCCCACGGCCAGCACTGCTGCCTTCGCCTCTGCAGGAGGTTACATTGACCTGAGATAAACATATGGGCCCCCCAAAATAAAGTGTTGTGGGGGGGGGCAAAATTCCTTAAACCGGTCCTGCCAATTGTTATATCCAGGGGGAGACTGCAGGTGGCAAAACTTCAGCTGTTCTTCCAAACAGATAAGGAATTTGCTTTCTGAAAAGTGCAGGAAGTGCCCATCTTAGAGAGACCCAAATTACTCAGAGGAGACCATATTAAACTAATGAAAGTGTTTATACGCAGGTCCTGTACAATTCAAGAATACTTATAAAGAGAACATCAAGATAGCTTGACCCACATTGTGATTAACAGAAGATGAGGTACTTGGGGGATTTTTTAAACATTTTTTTTTACCACAGACCTGTTTTGGGGAGGCCCTCATAAGATGAACGTCTGTGCTTACAGCCTGGGCTGTCATTATGGGGGAAATTCCAAATACTCATCCCCTGAAAGAAGGAATCTTATTATTTACTGTGTACTGACAACACTGACATGACAGAAGTGGTTTCCAGTATCAAATAAATAAATACATAGATAAGACCGGAGACGACAGCCACTGCCAGACAGAGAAGGCTCAATCCCAGCACGCAAGGCTGTTTCTCAAAGAGGCCACATCTCCTTTTTCTGCCTCAGAAAGAAGAAGTCTACACAGAGGGGGAAGTCATCGGTTTTTTGATGGCCCTCGGAGCGGTTTTTGTGCACCTGTTACCTCAGTGCGATCTCAGACCACTGAGGCTGAAAGACAGGATGCTGACTGAGAGACAGAAAGGGGGAGGAGGGAGGCCTTTTGTTAGAGGCTCCTAGGAAATAGCAAACTATTATGACCTGGGGGTTGTCTACATTGACAATTTACCCTGTCTTGCCCCCATCTTGGAGCCCTGCAGTCCTGTCAACACAGGGCTTTTCCCCCATTCTGCTCCTAGGCAGTCCTCATGACCCCTGGGACAAAGACAGGACTAAGACAGGGAGAAGATGGGGTAAGGTCCAATAATTTATTATATTAGAATAATTATTTTAATCCATTTCTGCCAGGAAGAAATGGACCAGGCCCCACAAGACTGATGGACTGCCTCACTCTCTCCGAAGCAGGAAGGAGCCCCATAGCATGCAACCAAGTCTGGTCACATGCAGCGGGTCTTGCTCACATATTGGGGCGAGTTTCCTAGCTTCCAGGAGGGCAAAGGAGGCAGTGGCAGTGGTGGCAGTAACAGGGGAGGAACAGCCCTGATTTGTGGCCAGAATCATGGCCCCTACATTCTGAAGTGGGCACCCAGGCCAGGATCTTTGGTGGGCCCCCTACCTACTGCTAAGGTTAAGGGCAGTGAGATGCTCTCCAGGGTTTAGGATTAAAATTAAAATAAGTCAGTTTAAATGATGACACCAAAGTAATATTTATATTTGTTTTTTTTTAAAAAACTAAATAGATTTACATAATAAAATCTTACAACAATATCATGCCAGGGGCCCCGACTAATTCCTGGGTGCCTGGGCCCCCAGCTTAGAGCCCTGTCAGCCCCCTCCCTTGTGGGGTTCATAGCCAGAATATGCCAGCAAGGAGCTGGTGTATCCTGGCTCATCCCTTAGTTGCTAGTAGGCCTAAATACCCTAAAGGCACTGGATCCCATCTGATCTTGGAGGCTATGCAGGGTGAGCCCTGGTTGGCACTTGGATGGGAGACTGCCAATGAATACCAGCTGCTGTAGGCTATATTTGTGTGATGCGGCACCACAAGTTGAACATGAGCCAACAGTGTGATGCGGCAGCTAAAAAGGCCAATGCGATTTTGGGCTGTATCAATAGAAGTATAGTGTCTAGATCAAGGGAAGTAATAGTGCCACTCTATTCTGCCTTGGTCAGACCTCACTTAGAATACTGTGTCCAGTTCTGGGCACCTCAGTTCAGAAAAGATATTGACAAATTGGAGCGTGTCCAGAGAAGGGCAACTAAAATGGTGAAAGGTCTGGAAACGATGCCTTATGAGGAGAGACTTAGGGAGCTGGGTATGTTTAGCCTGGAAAAAAGACGGTTAAGAGGCGATATGATAGCCCTGTTTAAGTATTTGAAGGGATGTCACTCTGAGGATGGAGCAGGCTTGTTTTCTGCTGCTCCAGAGACTGGAACACGGAGCAATGGGTGCAAGCTCCAGGAACAGAGATTCCACCTCAACATGAGGAGGAACTTTTTGACAGTCAGAGCCGTTCGGCAGTGGAACACACTCCCTCGGAGCGTGGTGGGGTCTCCTTCCTTGAAGATCTTTAAACAGAGGCTGGATGGCCATCTGTCGGGGATGCTTTAATCAAGATTTCCTGCGTGGCAGGGGGGTTGGACTGGATGGCCCTCGTGGTCTCTTCCAACTCTGCAATTCTATGATTCTATGATTCTAAGTATTTGAAGGGGGTGTCATGTTGAGGATGGAACAGGCTTGTTTTCTGCTGCTCCAGAGACTGGAACACGGAGCAATGGATGCAAGCTCCAGGAACAGAGATTCCACATCAACATTTGGAGGAACTTTTTGACAGTAAGAGCTGTTCGGCAGTGGAACACACTCCCTCGGAGCGTGGTGGGGTCTCCTTCCTTGGAGGTCTTTAAACAGAGGCTGGATGACCATCTGTCGGGGATGCTTTGATTGTGATTTCCTGCATGGCAGGGGGTTGGACTGGATGGCCCTTGTGGTCTCTTCCAACTCTGCAATTCTATGATTCTATGATTTCAGAGGAAGGAATTGGCAAAGCCACCTCTTGAGTATTCCTTGCCTAAGAAAATCCTATGAAGTTCATGGGAAAATCCTATGACGTTCAACAGATGACTTGAAGGCACACACACACATACAACACAGGTTAGTTGTTGGATTTTTTTCCACAAATGAATGTTAATAAATTATTACTTCTCTTTCCCAGATCTTTTCAGTCCCCATATGGAGCAGAATTAGGTACAAATGTCCCAAAGTGGTAGAAAGAAACTGTATGATAGAGCAGTGCTCTTCAAAGTGGGGTCCCTGGACTGGTGACAATTTTATCCAATGGATACAAATTTAGTGCCAGTCCCTGGCACAGTGGGAGGGAAATAACTGTTGGTCCATCATATCAGATAGCCTGAGAAGAACTCACATTTTCCATGTTTCCCTATATATAAACCCTTACTGCAAATATAAAGCTAGAACATCAGAGAGAAAATTATTAGCAGAGCTCTCACTTTGCTGAACTACGGTAATTTTCTATTTGCATACTGTGTTGATATGGGAAGCATGAAAACATCGGCTCAAACTCTGCAGTCTGAAGCAATACTCTTCATTCAGCTATTTTTCAGGACTCTGCCACCTTTTTTGACTGCATGGGTATGTCCATTCCAAATGCAGAACCAGGAGATTAAAATCCAGTGTCACAAAACCACATACACTGCTGGCTTTTCAAACTATTTCAGCCACACTGTTGGGGTTTTATGGCCATCCAAATATCATTGGATTTCCATTCTCATCAGCACCAATCAGCATGGTGACTGGGCTGGAATGATGGGAACTGGAATCCATCAAAATCTGTAGTGCCAATCCTGGTTTAGGGGGTGATTCACATATACTGATGCAACCTTTAAACTCTCATCAAACAAAGTCTCTCATTTAGAGTCCTCTTCAGATGTATATTCATACACAACTGTATATCACTGAAGGTGTTTCACATATGTATAAACTATTTGGTGACTGCAACATCCAGTGATGGAAGATGTGGCCCAACATATCTGGATGCCCCAGTGCAACACTATGTCAAGGGCATTGTTGTTCTTATTATTTATTTATTTATTTATTTATTTATTTATTTACCAGTTTTTAAAACATACAAACATACACTTTCCTCTTTCGTTGTATGTAATCACATCAATACCATTTTTACATCTCATATCTTAGGAAAATATATTCATAAATTATTCCCACTACACATTACAAACCTTCTATTTTAGACTTGATTGCATCTATAAAAACGATTCTATCATTCTTAAAATCCATTATTGATTCAGTCTATTTTCTTTTCTTTTTCTTCACTGACTTCCTAATTTATATTGTTTTGGCTTGGTAGGATAATGGCTGGTCATTGCCGATACTTTTTAACTTTTTCTTTATTTTCTTAACAATTAGTTTCATATTTGTCCTGATTGTTAGTTCTTAGTGCTTTCCATAGATTATCCCCCTGGGATCTTCTCTGTTCTATAATGCTAAGCTGGCTTGTATTTCCCAATTTCTTTCCCAATAATCTATCACCTGCTTCCATTCTTGTTTTAAATTCACCTGTTTCCTATTTCGCAATTTATTTGTAAACATGTCCATTTCAAACATTTCAATTACTTTTGTCTTTCCACTCTTCAATACTAGGACACTCTTTCTTTTTCCATTTTCTTGCTATAACAAGCCTAGCAGCTGTAATTCGATACAATATGACTCTCCAGTTCTTGTTTCCCTTCCTTTCCTCCTCACATTTTATTATATTTAGCAAATACAATTCCGGCACAAATTCTAGTTCCACTTGTAACATTTGTTTCATTATGTCATGTACTTGGTTCCAAAACTTTTTGATCTTTTTGCATCACCACCACATATGGATTAGTGTCCCCTGATTTTCCCCACATTTCCAGCACGTACTTGGTATTGTTTTGTTCATCTTGTTAAGTCTTTTTGGTGTATAATACCATCTTAACACCATCTTTTCATAATTCTCTTTTAACCCCTGACATGCTGTAAATGTGTATGTTCTTTTTCTAGCTACCTCCCAATCTTCTATGTCGAAAGATCTTCCTATGTCACTTGCCCACTTTAACATATATTCTTTTACAGTTTCTTGTTCCATTTGTCTCTTTAACAATAGTTTGTAAATAGTTCCAATGGCTTTTTGCCTATTTTCCACTCTAAGAACCTTATCCAATTTGTTATCTACGAGTTCAAAACCTTCCCTTTTTTGATCCTCTATAAAGTGTTCTTTTAATTGTAAGTATACAAACCAATTAATGTTATATCTAACTTGTAGTTTTTCTTTCGGTTCTAATGTTGTTGTCATGTCTCTTCCTTTCTTTACCAACTCTGTATATCTTATCCAATCATCTCTCTTGTACCACCTAGACAAAAAAGCCTCGTGGGGTGAGACCCATAATGGGATCTTAAAGTAAAATGCTTTTTTCACTTTTCCCCCATACCCTTAATAATCCTTTTCTTATACAATGATTCATAAATCCTTTGTTAACTTTAACTTTATCATAAAACATATAAGCATACCAACCGTATCTTATATCGTGACCTTCCAGATTCAATAATTTATTATCTTTTAAATTTACCCATTCTTTAATCCAGACCAAAGTAGAAGCCTGGTAGTATAACTTAAAATCTGGAAGGTCACAGCCACCCCTAAGTCTTGTGTCCATTAAATATGACCACTTAAATCTAGATGACTTCCCCCCCATATAAACTTTCGTAAATCTTTATTCCAATCATCAAATATCTTGTTGTTGTTTACGATGGGTAAATTTTGAAAAAGGAATAAGATTTTGGGAGTATTGCCATTTTTATAGCGGCAATTTTTCCCAATAATGACAAATTTAACTTGCTCCATCTTGCCATATCCTTCTTTACCTCTAGCCATATTTTCTTATAATTATTATTGAACAGATCAGCATTCCTTTTAGTTAACCATATCCCTAGGTACCTTGCTTTTTTACCTAAATTACAGCCGGATTTATCTCTCAATACTTGCTCTTCTTTTTCAGACATATTTTTTGTAATTATAATTGTTTTGTTTTTGTTGATTTTAAATCCAGAATATTCTCCGAATTCCTTTATTAGATTTAAACATTTTTCAATTTGGTTTTGTGGTTCTTCTATAAAAATAATCAAATCGTCCGCAAAGGCTTTTAGTTTATAGTTAATACCTTTAATTTTTATACCTGGAAACTCCCTGCAGGTTTTCTACCTGGAAACTCCCTGCAGGTTTTCAATCTTCTAATCAGCACCTCAAGTACTAGAATAAATAACAGGGGCAAGATGGGACAGCCCTGTCTAGTACCTTTATTTATTTGAAATGTATCAGTGCTCTCCCCATTGATAATAAGCTGTGCCGTTTGCTCTGTATATATACTTTCTATTCTCATACAAAACCTAGTTCCCATTCCTGACCTTCGCATTATCTCCAACATGAAATACCAATCAACACTATCAAACGCTTTTTCGGCATCTACCATCATCAAACCTAATTTTATTTCATTGTGTGTGTCAGGCCGTCCCTGAATTCTGGGATTTGGAGTGGAATTCATGGAGGCCCTGACAGGTAGTTAGTTTGGGCTTGATACTTTCTCAGGCCTTGGAATATCTGGGAGTCGAGCCAGGCCTCTTGGTTGGCATGGTAACGCTGGTCTTACCAGGAGCTCAAGGCCGCGGCAGCCCAGATGGTTCAACGACTCTTTTCACTCCCCCTAACTTTGATGCCCTCCCTGCTTTGACTTTTCTCACGCTGGATGCCTTTTATCTTTGGCTTTGTCTGTCTATACCTCAGTTGCAGCTTTGGCTATGTTCCTGACACATGATTCCACATCAATAAAGAAACTTATTGATTGAATGTGAGCGTGTGTTCTCTGTACATCACAGTAAGCTGCAACTCCTAATTTTTTTTTATTTTTACACCCTGTTACTATGGGGGTTCTACCCGCAATGTCGGATGACACGGAGACTGGAACCCAGACAGACCAAGATCTGGTTGCTGCCAGCAACCAGGGGGCTGATGCCTCAAGGCATGAGGCCGGCGCAGCGGGAGGGGCTGCAGCTGCTGCCGATGAAGGCATGAGCCGGGACCGCAGGAGGGCTTGAAGATTTATGCTCCCCTTCGATCCCTGGGAGCTGGGAGCCAGGCAAGCCCCTGGGAGGGGCAGCATGCCAAGCTTCGGTACTCCAGTCCGAGATGTCCTGGGCCCCGCCTGGCCTTGGGCAGGGGGTGGCAGCTGGGAAGAATGCAGGTCCCACCGGTGGGACAGGCCCCAGGGTGAGGGGCCTTGTGACCCAGGAGCTAGATTTTCCCTGGCAGAAGTTGGAGCCGAGGTTCTTCAATTGAAGCAGCAAGTGGGAGAGATTCAGGCAGGACTCATGGAGCTTTTGCAAAGGATGCCTCTGATTCCACCCGCCCCTGGGGGGGTCCAGCACCCCCCAGCCCAACCAGCGGCTGCCCAGGCACCTGGGGCTGGAGCCCCCGCTCAGCCTCCTGACGTCCCCGGCCTGCCGGCTCCTGGGCCAGCTCCCCCTGCAGGGGCCGAACCAGTTGAGCCACGGGAAAGACCCAGGGGTCTGAAGCAATGGCATCTGAAGGCAACGTTCGATGGAGATGCAGCAAAGCTACCCTACTTCATGACTCAAGTGGTGAGTTTCATGACCCAGTGGGAAGGGGAGTTTCAGTCTGAGGCTGAGAAAGTGCAGTATGTGTCCAACCAACTAGAGGGACAGGCGGCCCAGTGGCTGGTGGGGCTCTATGATATGGGAGCACCTGAACTGGGTAATTTCCAAGAGTTCCTGATGGCCCTCCGAGCCCAATTTGAAGACCCCTTAAGAGTGAGACGAGCTCAGGTGGAGCTTAGACAGTTGAAGCAAGACTCTAAGACAGTGGGAGAGTACGCAGCTGAGTTCTGCCGCCTGGCCAGCCAAGTGTCTGAGTGGCTGGAAGATGTCAAAGTGCAGTTTTTCCAAGAAGGACTGAACGCTGACATCTTAGAGTGGGCAATGTTCCAGGGAAACCCCGAAACTCTCCTAGGGTGGGTGCGCCTTGCTGGCAAAGTGGAGACAATGAAAGCCCGCATCAAGATGGTATGCCACCAGCAGGGGACAGAGGGGAAGGCCACCGGGTCCACTGGGAGGAAGACCAAGTCGGGGCGCTCGGGCGGAACCACCACCGGGGAGACAGAACGAGAACGAAGGATGAGAAAGGGGCTATGCCTGCATTGTGGGAAGAGTGGTCATCGCATAGCTGAGTGCCCAGAAAGGAGCCCTCGGGAGCCAGTCGCCACTAGCAAGCCTCAGCGGAGCGAGGGGAGAGCCGGGTCAGCTAAGTACCGCAACCCCTCCATAGACTGGATAAAAGAGACAATGACTTTTGCTGATCCATTGTGTACCAAGGAGCACAGGGTGGGGGAAGCATCCCCAGGGGAGGGGGTCCCTCTAGAGTCTGAATCACGGAACTGCATGACTGCCTTGGTCAAAGGGGAGCTGAATGGGTTGCCAGTGGAATACAAGGCTTGGCAATATGTTTTTGAGGAGAGGGAGTGTGACATTCTGCCACCCCACAGGCCCTTTGATTGTGCCATTGAGGTACTCTCGGAGTCTAATCTACCCAAGCCTCGCATTTATTCCATGACCCCGGCTGAAATGGAGGCGCTCCGAGAGTTTATAGACAAGAACTTAGCGCGAGGGTTCATTAGGCCTTCAACCTCACCTGTGGGGCCCCCAGTGATGTTTAGGTGCAAATCTGATGGGGGTCTTCGTTTGATTCAAGACTATCGAGGGTTAAATGCAATTAGTGTCTCTAACCAATACCCCCTACCCCTGATGAAGGAGATATTAGCCCACCTCGCCAAAGGGAAGATTTTTACCAAGCTAGTGCGATTATACAGTGCGGATCAAGGAGGGGGACGAATGGAAGACTGCATTTAATTGCCCCTTGGGAGTTTTTGAATTCCTCGTCATGCCCTTCGGACTAAAAGGGGCCCCAGGGGTATTTCAGAACTTAATTAATGATGTGTTACGGGACTTTCTGTACAAAGGGGTGCTGGTGTACCTAGATGATGTATTGATTTACTCAGAGGACTATACGTCCCATGTGCAACTGGTGAAGAAGGTACTAGCCAGGTTGGGGGAGAACCATCTGTTTGCAAAAAATGTCCAAGTGTGAGTTCCACCAAAGCCGTCTAGATTACTTAGGGTACCACATCTCAAACAAAGGGATTGAAATGGACCCAGAGAAGGTCAAAGGTGTCTTGGCATGGGAGGCCCCTAGAACCAGGAAACAGTTACAGAGCTTCCTGGGGTTTGCTAATTTTTATCGGTCCTTCATCCCTGACTTTGCGACGGTAGCCCTTCCTCTGACAGATCTGCTTAAAACCAAAGATGGGCAAGGCAAAAAGGGTACAAAACCAAGTAAAGAGGATAAACCACCCTAAAAGATAGTGTGGACACCTCAGTGCCAACAAGCATTTGACAAATTGAAATCTCTTTTCACCACTGAACCCATCCTCAAACACCCCAACCCCTCCCAACCTTTTGTCGTCCAGGTGGACGCCTCTGATGTGGCGATGATGTGTGTTGTTGCAAAAGGGGGAGGAAGGGGAGCTGAGGCCTTGTGCCTACTTGTCCAAGAAGTTCAATGAAACTGAACGGAATTGGCCGGTGTGGGAGAAGGAGGCTGGTGCAATCAAGTTATCTTTGGAAACTTGGCGCCACCTGCTGGAGGGCTCACCCAAACCTTTTGAGGTTTGGACCGATCACAAGAATCTGGAAGTGTTAGCTACCCCTAGGCGGTTGAGCCCTAAGCAGGTCAGGTGGGCCAGTTTCTTTTACCGGTTCAATTTAACCCTGAAATTTATCCCAGGCAAAAAGAATTTTTGGCCACTGCTTTATCCAGACTCCCGCAGCATGAGAGCAAGCATAAAGAAGTCATTGATCCTGTTTTTTCTCCTTCCCACTTGGGGCTAGCGGTCCTCACGCAGAGCAAAGCTAAGCTGTGGGCACCCCCAGCTGGCCATGCGGTGGGGCCTGAGTCTGTGCCTAAGTCAACAGAGTGTGACATCCCTCTGACCCCTAGGCCTGAGCCCCCGCCAGCCAGGGATAACAGCCCCTCCCCAGACGCTGTTCCCAGTGAGGTAGCCCTGGCAGCTGATGGCTCTGCATTGCCTATTATCTCGCAGAAGGTTGAGGGTGGGTGGCAGGTTCAATTGGCCTCGATGCTGCCTACGGACCAGTGGTTCCTGGCCCACCCCGGGGAGGTGACCCTGTGGGAGGGCTTGGCCTGGAAGGGGGATCGTCTGTATGTCCCAGAAGCCCTGAGGGCACTTATCCTCAGGCAGTGCCATGACGTCAAGAGTGCTGGGCATTTGGGGTATATCAAAACTTTGCATTTGGCCCGGAGACAGTTTTGGTGGCCCAAAATGAGAAAGGAGGTGGAGGAGTATGTGAAGGCGTGTCCCACGTGTGCCATGGCAAAGGTAGGATCCGGGAAGCCCAAAGGCCTGCTCCAGCCATTGCCCACCCCAACCAAACCCTGGGAGGTCATCAGCATGGATTTTATAGTAGAATTACCTGAAAGTAGGAAAAAGACGGTTATTTGGGTGGTTACTGATTTGTTCTCCAAACAAGCACATTTTGTAGCCTGCAGGAAAGTCCCCACTGCCTCCCAATTGGCCAAATTGTTCATCCAGCATATTTATCGTCTCCACAGCATTCCTGCCAAGATTGTCTCTGATTGGGGGGCCCAATTTACATCTCACTTTTGGAAGGCTTTTACAAACCTTCTGGGGGTGGAGCTGGGCATCAGCAGCTCCCATCATCCCCAGACGGATGGACAAACGGAACGCTTGAATCAGACACTTGAACAGTACCTACGGTGTTATGTGAATTTCCAACAAACTGACTGGGTTAACCTCCTACCTTTTGCGGAGGTGGCTTATAATAATGCTACTCACCAGAGCACAGGCTTTTCGCCTTTCAAGGTTGTCACTGGACAGGACTTTGGTCCCCTGCCTTTGATGGAGGGGTCTTCCTCGGGCCCCGTCTCGGTCTCCCAGTGGAGTCAAAAGGTCAGGGATGCCTGGCCTCATGTGATTTCAGCCTTGGACTTTGCCAAAACGTGCTACAAACATTATGCTGATCAAAAGCAGGACCCCGCCCCGGAGTATGCTGTAGGGGACTTGGTTTATTTGTCCACTAAGTTTCTAAAAAGCCCCCAACCCTCCAAGAAGTTGGGTGCCAAGTATATTGGTCCTTTTCCTATTGTTAGAGTGATAAATCCAGTAGCATTTGAATTGTCTTTACCTAAGTTGTACCGACATGTGCATCCTGTGTTTCATTCCAGTTTACTCAAACCCGCGAGCTCTCCAGACCAACACCATCCGGCCCCGGAGGCTACACCTCAGCCGATCCTGGTGGACCAAGACCAGCATTTCGAAATCTCTGAGATCTTGGATTCTAGGGTTCATCGGGGAGGGTTACAGTATTTGGCGAAATGGAAACTTCTGCCTTTGGGACATGCCGAATGGGTTGCCTCTGATCATGTCAATGCCAAGTGCTTATTGCGAAAGATCCATGCCCGCTTTCCCAATAAGCCCGGCTGAAAATGGTGGGGGGGAGTTTGTCTTCAGGGGGGCAGTATGTCAGGCCGTCCCTGAATTCTGGGATTTGGAGTGGAATTCATGGAGGCCCTGACAGGTAGTTAGTTTGGGCTTGATACTTTCTCAGGACTTGGAATGTCTGGGAGTTGAGCCAGGCCTCTTGGTTGGCATGGTAACGCTGGTCTTACCAGGAGCTCAAGGCCGCGGCAGCCCAGATGGTTCAACGACTCTTTTCACTCCCCCTAACTTTGATGCCCTCCCTGCTTTGACTTTTCTCACGCTGGATGCCTTTTATCTTTGGCTTTGTCTGTCTATACCTCAGTTGCAGCTTTGGCTATGTTCCTGACACATGATTCCACATCAATAAAGAAACTTATTGATTGCATGTGAGCGTGTGTTCTCTGTACATCACAGTGTGCTTCATAATATTCCAATATATTTATAACTGTTCTTATGTTACCGTTTTTTCTTCTCCCAGGTATAAAACCATTTTGATCTTCACTTACTATTTCAGTAATTATTTGTTTTAGCCTATTTGCCAAGATCATAGTGTAAATTTTGTAGTCTATGTTTAATAATGAGATAGGATGGTAATTTCCAACTTCTCTAGCATCCTTTCCTTCTTTCAATATTAAGGCTATGTTAGCATTTTCCCAAGTGTCAGGGATCCCTTCAAGTTCAGTCTGGTTAAACAACTTATATAATGGCATAGCCAGTTCATTTTCAAATTTTTTATAGAACAGTGCCAAAAAGCCATCTGGACCTGGAACTTTACTCAGTTTCAGCTTTTGAATTACTTTCACAATTTCAGCCATTGCAATTGTTTTGTTAAAATTCTCCAAATGTTCTTTTTTCAAATTTTGAAATTCTTGTTTATCCAAATACATTTTCTTATTCTGTATCTCCTCTTCGTTTTTTGCTTTGCTACAAAATAGTTTATTATAATATTTTTTGAACTCTTCTTTAATCTCTTTCTGCTTTGTTGTAATTTGTTCCCCACATCTTATCTCAGTAATTAATTTTTTCTCAGTTTCTCTTCTTAGTCTATATGCAAGCCACTTGCTTGATTTATTTGCAAACTCAGAATTGATCTGTTATGTTCTTTTCATTTTTTTTCAAGAACTGACCATGTTTCCATATTTAGTTGTGTTTGGATTAATTTGATTTGACGTATTAGCTTATCTTTAGTTGGATCTTCTCTTAGTTCTTCTTTCTTTTTCAGCTCTCTAATCAAAAAGTTTTATCTTTCCGTGTTCTGTTTCTTAACTTCTGCACCTCTTTTGATCAATAGCCCCCTAAAAACTGCTTTTCCAGCATCCCAGATAGTTTTCCATTTGCATTCATTATTGTCATTTTCTTCAAAGTATAGGTTAATCCCTTTCTTCAATTTTTTGACACAGCTTTCATCTCTTATTAAATTCTCATTCAATCTCCAATTCTTAGTTGTTTTGGCAATTTGTACTGACAATTTAATTGGGTTGTGATCCGAAATTGTCCTTGCCATAATTTCCATGTCCAGAATATTAGGTATCAGGTCTTTTGAAATTAAAAACATATCAATTCTGGACATGGATTTATGTCTATCTGAGTAAAAAGTGAAGCCCTTTTTGTTACTATGCATTTTCGTCCAGACATCTTCTAGATTATATTCTTGTTTTATTTCAAAAAAGCTTGTTGGTAGGTTTTTCTGAACTCCCACTTGCTTTTTATGTGATCTATCTATTTTTGGATCAAGGACTCCATTAAAATCTCCTAATAAAATCATGGATCCTTCTACGTGTTTCTCAATTTGATGATACAATTTCCTATAAAATTTTTCTTGCTTCAAATTAGGTGCATAGACTCCCACTATAGCTATTTTCAAACTCTGAAAAGCTACCTCAATTCCTATGAACTCCCCTTCCTCATCTTTAAATAGTTCTTTTGCAGAATATTTTTGATTTATATATAACACTATGCCTCTTTTTCTCTTTTTATTGTTAGCTGAGAAAAATAGTTGACCCAATTTGATGTTTCTTAGAAATCTGTGATCTTTTTTATCTTAGTTTCTTGTAAACATATTATATTGTTTTTCTGCTTTCCTAAGTCATGAAATATTCTTCTTCTTTTATATTCTGAATTTAAACCCTTTACATTCCAAGAACAATTTTTTTTTTACCATTTTAGATTTCCTTCCTTTATACTTGTTCCTCCCTGCTTTCTGTATTTTCTTCTAAGTCTTCTTCTTCTTCGTTTTCCTTTTCCGGTTCTATGTCCAAATCCTCTTCTTCTCTACCAAGTTCTTCCTCTTCTCCTTTTCTTCCATGCACCTCTAATTCTTGTTGTTCTCTCTCAATTAAATGTTTTTCAATATCCTTTCTTGTTTCCTCTTCTTCCTGGTCTGTTTTTCCTGACTGTTTTTTATGTCTTTTTTCTTTTTCATATTTTTTACAGAAGTCTTCAGCCTTCTTCGTCAAGTCTATCCTATATTTCTTCTGTCTATACGGGAAAGAGATCCCTTCTATTTTATTCCATTTATAGTAAATTCCTTCTTTATTTAATACTTGGGTAATCCTTTTATAATTTTGTCTCCTTTTAAAAATAACAGTTGGAATATCTTTGAAGACTTTTAATTCTTCTCCTACTTTAAGTGTATCTCTGAAGCTTTGTTGAATTATTTTATCCCTTATTTTAATTTTATTGAATTGAATCACAATGTCCCTCGGAAGTTTCTTTTCCCTAGCAATCACTGAATTTATCCGAAACATTTTTTCAGTCTCTTCCTCCAGATATTCTTCATCTATTTCTACAAATTTCGCCAGGTCTGGGATCACTCCCTCAAATAAATTTTCATTTACCTTCTCTGATAAACCTCTTAGTTTTAAACATTTTTCTCTATATTGTATTTCTTCGTTTAACATATACTCCTCCCCTTTATTTTGTTTCTCTTGAATCTTTGTTGAAATCCTTTCCACTTCTTCAGATTTTTCCTTCAGTGTTTCAATTTCTTTCTTCATTCCTTCCATTTCTTTGTTTATTTTATCTAGTTCCCCCCAGTATCTCTGTTTCTTTTTTGTAATCATGTTTGATTTCTTTTCAAATATCTTTTAATTCATTCCTTATTTCTTGTTTAAAATTCCTAAGTTCAGTTCTTAACTCTTCCAATATTAGGTTTTGGAATTCTGGAATCTTTGGGGCTTCTTGTGATCCCCTTCTAGAGGTAAGCGTCTGTACTTGGAGTTGTGCTGTAGCTTTCCTAGTACTGTATGCCATTTCTCTTTTCTTCTCTTTCCCCCCCCTATATATATATATATATTATTTTCTATTTACTATTTGTTATTTTTTATTGTGTTTTGTTATACCAGTTCATTGATATTGTTATTGTTATTGTTAATATCTCCTAGACTCCTCATCTGCAGTTTAATCCTTAAGTGTATAAATTCTATAAACTGAATGCAAAATATGAATTTTTAACCCAATCCGATCTAATCAATTGTAATTCTTTCTGTCTCTTAAACCTTTATTACAATTCCCCCTCCCAGGTTTTTGATAGATTAAATGTATATGATTGTATGTATATTTGGGTGTAATTATGTATCCATATATATTTTTATATGTATTTTATGTATTTTATAAATATTTGTGTATATATTGTATATGTGAGTACAAATATTTGATATATAGGTATATATATTCAAATATATTCAAATATTCTAATATGTGAATATTTTTACTTAGACCTATATCTCATAAGATACCTTCCCATTAAGTTGTCTAGCCAAACTATAGAGCTTCAGGATAATAATCTTCCAATGCAACTGTGAGAAAGCAAGAACACACACTATGCAAAGGTTGCTTTCATAATACAAAACATAGGTAACAAGTCAATACATGAACTCAATTAGCTGTTAAATCCTGTAATAAACTGTATTTGTTTTTACCCAATCATTCAAACATTCGTTATTCCATATATATTCAAAGGCTATGTCTCTTTAGTGCCGTGACACCTTATCCACAAACGTAGACCTATTCCAAATAAAGTAAAAGAAAGTACATGAATCTTTTTCAATAGCTGAGTCCAATTAAGTCCACTAACTCCACTTTGTGCTATTTTTCTTCTTACCCTTTTTTCCCCAATTTCTTTTTCAGTTTCCAATTTGTCTTTTCAGTTTGAGGTTTCACAAGGCGTGTGTCTTTACAGTTTGATTATCCCCTCTTTCTTTCTTTTCTTAATTTTCTTTTCTTAACTCCTTAATTTTTACCCCTGTGGCTGTTCTTCTTCTCTGAACTTTATAGCTTTTGCAGCTTTTGTATTGTTCTCCAGCTGGTCTACAATACTCTAAGACTATAAAGTCTCATGCCTCTCGCATCCTCAACAAACCCAGCTCGCCAATATAAGTTCTCCAAGATAAACTTACTTCTTACTTTCCAAAATTTGTCCTTGGAATAATAAAGTAAAGATGTAAGTCCAGGTTTTGTGTGCCCAGCCAAATGAACTTAAACTTACATGTAGAGAGATCAAAAACAACAAAAAAAAAGACAAAAACAAAAGAAGCTGGAGGGTTATCCCGTTCCGTCTCCTTCAGCTTCCCTCTCAGTTGGGTATCCTCTCCAATTACTCACTTTCACTTTTACCTCAGCTTTCTACTTTTCACTTTCCTTCCAAATGTCTCCTCCATCTCCTTTCTCCCAAACAGAGGTTCACCTTCTGATTCACTTTCTTCCAGGACTGCTTTACAGTTAAAGTAAACTTCCTTAATCCTCACTCGCCAAAACCCAACACAGCACCTTAAACCGCTTCGCTGCTGCTGCTTCTTCTCTCCCCAAGGCTCAGGAAGCTGCCCCGTTTCGTAGAGTTGGAGCGCAAAACAGCTGATGTCCTTAAAGGACTCTACAGCATTGTCAGGATACCCTTTTCGCTGCACGCCCCCCCAAGGATAAAGGGAACCTCCATTCCCTCTATCCTTGGAAGTCTGGCAGCAAATACGGTGGGCTCCCTTTGCTCCTTTTGCCTTCCCAGACAGGAGCTTCAAAGGATGTTTAGACGCTGGCCAAAACGCTGCAGACTGAGACGCTGGAGCAGAGCTTTGCTTTCCCGCATCCAACGCTGATGCCCTCTCAACCGGATGTTCGGCATTGTTGTCCTTCTTGTTAACTCCAGTCAAGTTGACTTTGACTTATGGTGATCCTGTCATACTCTCCCCTGGATTCTGGGAGTTAGGGTAGAGTTAATGTGAGTGTGTTTACTGGTGCATCACAGATCCTATGAATGAGAGATCTCCAAGTCTGCCTGCCGTCAACATTCCTGCTCAGATCTTGCAAACTCAGGATTGTGGCTTCCTTGATTGAGTCTATCTACCTGTCTCTTTTCTTACTGCCTTTCTGACTTACTGTCTCTTCTAATGAGACATGTCTTCTCAGGAGCATTGTTCAAATTAACATGACAGCTCTGAGTGGTCCAGTTTTGAATTGTTCACCATTGCTACTTCCAGGTAAACTGAGATAAATATAAATATAAAAAAATAAAAATTATCATCCAAAAAGGGGACAAAGCAACATATATTTGCATAAAATTTTATATACCATTTGCAGATGAAAATTTAGAAACAAATACCATCACTTACCTAGAAAATTTGTGTAATGACTACTCATATAAAACTAGGTCTTTTTCACTTTAACACTTTTTTCAGACTTCTTTCTTCAGATACTGACTTCTATTACTCGAGAGCTCTTCCTGAACTTCAAGGCTGACCTCTCCATACACACATCTCCCTTTCACTAAGGCAGGGCCATCCTAAGACATCTTGCTGCCTTAGGCAGGGTAGAAGAATGGCTCTCCTTACTTACTCAAGTCAAAGCCAGGTCATAAATAAATAATCCCTCAAGCACCTCTCCCCATTCTCTGGCAGTAAAAACCCAATAAGAAAAAAGAAAAAAAACTAGCAATTTGTTGCTTCTTTATGACACCCAAGATCTGTTTCTTGAGATGGTTATCTCACTCTGCCTAAGGATAGGATCAGCCCTGCCCTAGGAAGCCATTAAAGATACAAAAGGCACACAGTGATTTGTATTATAATACCATGTAACTCACCAGAGTGAGAAAGACTGTGAGATAACCTGCTGAATCTGCTACTGTCCCAGTACTAACTGTTGGTGGGCAATTTCAAGGCCCCTGCTCTTCCTTTGGGTGAGTCTTTATCTTTAAACTCAACTTGGATTGGATTGCGTGGCAGGGAGTTGGACTGGATGGCCCTCGTGGTCTCTTCCAACGCTACAATTCTATGATTCTATGAGACCTTCAAATAAAGGACTGTCTTCCCTAGCTTAAGCCCTCCAGGTTCCATTACCATAAGGTACTTTGCTATGGCTCCCAGAATCACCAGGCCAGCATGGTGACTAGCTGTGCTAGCTGGGGGATTTTGGATGTTATAGTCCAAAGCTGTAGCATCACTAAGGCTGGTGTCACCCCTTCCCCTGATAGTGTCAGTTCCGCCTCTCCGCACCCCCCTAGGGCCACCACTGGTCCAAAGTTAGATTTCCCAAGCTCTGTTGTCAAATGTAGAATTGGCCTCAAGGAGCTTGCACATGGACTCTTCACCCTGCCATGCTGTGTAGTGAGTAGCGGTTGCCACCAGATGCTTTGCCTCAAACTTTGCACACTTCAGGAAACATATACCACAAGTCAGCCCATTCCACCTCCTTGTACCCACAGAGCTTTTCTGTGTGCATAAATCTGTGGCATTGGTGTCATGCACCAGCCACCCCAGTATGCAGGCTTCAAAGAGTCTGGCTCCATCCCTGCTCTCTCAGCTGAGGCTTTGGGTTCTGAAGCATTCGCCTCAAGACCACAGCCTCAGAGGGGTGATGATTGAAGAGACCTAGATATGCAGAGAAGGGAGGGGAAAACACTGAACCCAAATGAGCAGAAATACAGGAGGCTAGCTGTGTTAGTTTGCTGCAGCAAAAACAATCAAGTGTCTTGCGGATTTGTTTAAAATGCCGCAATCTTTTAAAATGTGTGTATCTTTACTATATCACTCATTGTGCTCTTGATTCCAGAGCAATTGACATTTTAAAAACATTTAATAACATTTTAGTAACATTCCATATCAAGCAACAGTAAAATTACATGAAAACAAGCAGTAACAAGTATCTCTTTCTTTCTTATTCAGCCATGTCAATAAACAAAGCAAAGAAAGAAACAAAAAAAGTTTCCAGGCACTTTACAAACAGAGAAAGTCATAAAAGCACAGCAGTACAGTCAAAACAATACCATATAAAAGCAGCACATAAAAACAGAATGGCACAGTTACCCATGTTTTAGTCACATTCAAACCAGACTGCTGCAACTTGTGCTACATTGGAATGCATTTTAAAAGCTTGTGGAAACTACTGATTTGACATGAAGGTTCTTCTTGGTGCTTGACTGGGGTGGGCTGCAGGGAACATATGATGACAATTTTAAAATAACATCATTAGCTTCTAGCTGATTTCCAGACATATTTCAAAGTGCAGTTAATGGAGGACCATCGCCTCCCAAAAATACTAATCTATGGTGAACTCACCATGGGTCAGCATAAGAGGGGCACTCCAAAAAAGCGATACAAAGACTCCCTGAAACAACATCTCAGGCTTAGCCAAATTGATCACCAACAGTGGTCCGCCCTGGCCTCACATCGGGAGGCATGGAGACACACTATCCACAATGCTGCAGCTTTATTTGAGAACTCACGCCGAACAAGTCTTGAAGAGAAACGACAACGCAGAAAGAATCACAATCCAAAAACATCACCGAAGGAGACCTTCTGCTGTGCTTTCTGCAACTGGACTTGTTTATCTCGGATTGGCCTTTTACTCATTGATCGTGAGTAAAAATCGCCAAAATATTCCACTCAAATGTCCCTGCGGTACCGCAACAGTACCGGCAGGGACGGGCGTCATCCGAAAGGGACGCCCTGCAGCGCTGCAGCCACAACGTGGCAAGGCTGCTTGCACTGCATTTTACTTGTCCAAAAAAGTCCTTAGTCATCAGCGTGCTTGCAGAAAGCACGGGATGAGTCCTTCCTGAATCTTTATTTGCGAAGAAAAGCCAGAGAGAAACATCCTGGGTCCAGGTATTTCAAGGGTATCTCATAACCCACCCACATATCAACATAGGGTGGTAAGCAGAATAGACCTAAAGTTCAAAATCCTAGCCACACAATAAGACTCAGGGCTTCTCTATACGAGCCCCCCAAAAACAGAATGTCTCACAGTAAAGGCATTTCACAGCAGCTGTGACTTGTCCTAATGTGTTTGGGGGTTTTTGTCCCCAAAAGCTCTGCATGCCTGCTGTGACCATGAGTGAATTACTTGCTTTTCTGCCATTAACAAACTTTTTAAAAAACTATTTGCACTGTGTGCTGGAGTGATATTTTGCATTTGCAACAGAAGGTAAAGAAACAACACCCCATTTTCTCACCTTAGCACTTGCTCACTAAGGTGAAAAATCAACATGGCGATGCTGGGCGCTTGCCTTGTTAGCAAGCCCTGCGCCTGCGCTCATCTGGCCAAGCAACTTTGTGCTTCCTCTCCTATGGGAAAGTGAATCAAAGCAAATTGCTTGTCCCAACAAGCAGGAATGTGCATTCTCCTTGCTGTTTTTTTAAAACTCTGGGAGAAGCCCTTGTGGCTTTTCCCTCAAAGTTTTTGATGTTTTTGCCCCCCCCCTTTGCAAATACAGTGATATGATGCGGGATCCCATTAAGAGAAGTAAGATTCTCCTTGCATTCCATGAGGAATATTTTCACCATTTAGGCTGCCCCTGGGAAAAGGTAACTTCTGGGACTATATTTTCCATTCAGTTTCCCTGCCATCATGACCAATGGGAGATTCTGGGAACTGTAATCCCAGAGGTAATTTTCCACGCTCTGCACACATCTGTGGCAGTATGCCTTTGCTTGGCACCCTCTCCCAGAGAAGGATCACTTTCTACCATACCTACTGGCATTTCAATGCCCGGGCAAGATGGCACTTTTTCAGAGAACCTCTGGGGCCTTCTAAGTTTGAGACGTTGCTTCCCTCTTAACAAACTTCTGTTAACTTTCTTTGTCAGTTTCATGCTTTGCTTCCTGATTTTCAAGTGTGGTTGTTGCTGGGTTTTTGTTTTTGTTTTTTTACTAATTGTTGTTTCTTTAAAAATATTATGTATAAATTGTTGCTTTTACTGTTGATTTTTAGGTACATTATAGAACTGGTAGGATCAGAAACCTGAGGAAAGTGCATGTGTGTGTGTGTGTATTGTCCTATATACTCATTTACAAATAGTTTGAATAGAGGAGCTGCCCTTAAAAGTGAAGGTTGTCCATATGACCAGAGACTATTTTTTTAAAAAGTGTATCCTTTTTACTCGCAGTACTAACAATTTATAGCTACAGTGCCCCTGCCATTGTCTCTGGGAGCTCCTCTGACAGTGTCTTGCCCACTACTGCTGCTGCCCAGTAGCTGTGTGGCACATTTAGTCTGGCTCCTCAGCAAAAGCTTGTCTCTTGCCTGGGAGAAGAAGGAGAGAAGCTTCTGGAGAGCCATTTTGAGTGGAGGCTTTTCAGACCAGTTTCCTGCCAGGGAGAAAAAGGAGAGAAGCTTCTGGAGAGCCATTTTGAGTGGGTGAGTTTGAATTTTTTAAAAAACTCTTGGGAGAGGCTGCTTGTTTCTGAGGGGGTGGAGCTTCTGGGAGTTTGAATTTTTTTAAAATCTTGGGAGAGGCTGCTTGTTGGTGAGGGGTGGAGCTTCTGTAAGTCACACCTGTGAGTCACTAGGGGGTGGAGTTGGGAGCCTAGCTCTATATAAACTCCTTTGAGTGACCAAACAAAAATACAGCATACCTAAAAGTACAGCTTAGAGTTCTCAGCATTAACTAAGAGTTCTAAAAGCTCTACCATGGACACTGAGGGGGCTGCTGTGGTCACCTGCAACACTTGTGGGATGTTTGTCTTCTTGTCTACAGATGTGGGGAACTTCACATGCACCAAGTGCAAGCTGGTAGCCCTCTTGGAGGAGAAAGTCCAGCAGTTGGAGACAAGGGTAGCTACACTTCAACAGATTCGGGAGCAAGAGGTTTTCCTGGACAGAACAGAATGAACAGTCTTGGTCAGGGACCACACAGAGGAACTGGCTGGGGAGGAGAGGGTCACTCCACAGACACAGGAGGTTGATAGCTGGAGGAATGTCACACAGAGAACAAGAACATCCAGGGATTCTTCGAGCAGCTTGCAGCTACAGAATCGATTCGAAGCCCTCTCCCTTATCAAGGACAATGAGGAAGAACAGTATGGACAGACTTCAGGGGCAGTGCAGGGGACCTTGAGAGTACCACCACAAGGAACAGCAGCTGCAAAGCCTCAGGGGAGGTGTGTGGTGGTGGTAGGGGACTCCTTGCTGCGGGGTACAGAAGCAGTAATTTCTGGGCCTGACAAGATGTCTCGGGAGGTGTGTTGTCTCCCTGGGCAAAGATCCGTGATGTGACAGAGAGGCTGACAAGACTCATCAAGCCTACAGATCATTATCCCTTCCTTTTGGTCCATGTGGGAACCAACGATACTGCAAGGCACAGCTTTCCGAAGATCAGAAGAGATTATGAGGCCGTGGGGAGGAAGCTGAAAGAAATGGATGCACAGGTTGTCATCTCATCTCTCCTGCCAGTTGAAGGGCATGGTCCAGGAAGGGAGAGGAAAATAGCCAATGTAAACAACTGGCTCCGTAGATGGTGACGCCGAGAACGATTTGGATTCTTGGATCATGGGCTGCGCTTCCATGAGGGGGGACTTCTGGCAAGAGATGGGGTGCATCTCACAACAGTTGGCAGAAACATTTTTGCCTACAGTCTCAAGAATTTGATCAGGAGGGCTTTAAACTGAGTCATATGGGGGAGGGAGACAGTATTCTGGAAGTCAAAAGGGCTGGAGAAAATAGTCAAACTGTCATAGAGGGAACAAGGCAAACAGTGCAAGGACCCAACAGTGGGAGGCAAAAAAACTTGCACAGGGAGCAAGTAAAGGGAACACATTGTGATGTACACAGAACACAAACTCACATATCTTCAATAAATTGCTTTATTGGAATGGAATCATGTGTCAGGGACATACGCAAAGCTGCAACTGAAATTCAGACTAACAGTGATAGAGATAAAAAGACACCCAGCATGAGAAAGCAGCATAGGGAGGGCAGTTCAGCAAGGGGGAGCAAAAGCTCTGAATCATCTGCCTGACCTTGAGCTCCTGGTAGGACCTGGGTTCCCATGGCAACCAAAAGGCCTGGCTTGTTTCCCAGACATTCCAAAGCCTAGGACAGAACCAAACCCAAACTAACTAACTGTCAGGGTCTTCCATGAATTCCACTCTATAACCCAGAATTCAGGGATGATCCTGACATACTGCCCCCCTGAAGACCAAACCCCCCCTCTCTCAGCCAGGCTTATCAGGAAAGCGGGCATGAAACTTTCGCAATAAGCGTTTGGCATTGACATGTTCAGAAGTTACCCACTCCACATGGCACAAAGGTAGGTGTTTCCACTTCACCAAATACTGTAACCCTCCCTGATGAAGCCTAGAGTCCAAGATCTCAGAGATTTCAAAATGCTGGTCCTGGTCCACCAGGATCGGCTGAGGCGCAGGTTCCAGCGCCGGATGGTGTCGGTTTGGAGGGTTTGCAGGCTTGAGTAGGCTGGAATGAAACACAGGATGCACATGTCGGTACAACTTAGGTAAAGACAGTTCAAAGGCCACTGGATTTACCATCCTAACAATACGAAAAGGTCCAATGTATTTGGCTCCCAACTTTTTGGAGGGTTGGGGGCACTTAAGGAACTTAGTGGACAAATAAACCAGATCCCCCACCTCATATCTTGGAGAGAGGTCCTGCTTTTGATCAGCATAATGTTTGTAGCGTGCTTTGGCAAAGTCTAAGGCCGAGATTACATGAGGCCAAGCGTCTCTGACCTTTTGACTCCACTGGGAGACTGAAATAGGGTCGGAGTTGGGGGGCCCCTTCAACAAAGGCAGGGGACCGAAATCATGTCCAGACACAACCTTAAAAGGCGAGAGTCCAGTGCTCTGGTGGGTGGCATTATTGTAAGCCATTTCAGCAAAAGGTAGAAGATCAACCCAATCAGACTGTTGGAAATTCACGTAACACCTCAGGTATTGTTCAAGTGTCTATTCGTTCGTTCCATTTGCCCGTCCGATTGGGGATGATGGGAGCTACTAAGACTCCACTGGGAGACCGAAATGGGATCGGAGTTGGGGGACCCCTCCAGCAAAGGGAGGGGACCGAAATCATGTCCAGACACAACCTTGAACAGCGAGAGTCCAGTGCTCTGGTGAGTGGCATTATTGTAGGCCACTTCAGCAAAAGGCAGAAGATCAACCCAATCAGACTGTTGGAAATTCACATAACATCTTAGGTATTGTTCAAGAGTCTGATTCGTTCGTTCCGTTTGCCCGTCCGATTGGGGATGATGGGAGCTACTAAGACCGAGCTCCACCCCTAGAAGGTTCGTGAAAGCCTTCCAAAACTGCGAGGTAAACTGGGCCCCCGATCGGAAACAATCTTGGCAGGAATGCCGTGAATCCGATAAATGTGCTAAATGAACAACTTGGCCAATTGGGAGGCCGTGGGGAGTTTTTTACAGGCTACAAAGTGCGCTTGTTTTGAGAACAAATCAGTGACCACCCAAATAACCGTCTTTTTCCTACTCTCTGGTAACTCAACAATAAAATCCATGCTAATGACCTCCCAGGGCTTGGTTGGGGTGGGTAGAGGTTGGAGCAAACCTTTGGGCTTCCCTGACCCCCCTTGGCCACAGCACAGGAGGTACACCCCTTCACATATTCCTCTACCTCCTTCCTCATTTGGGGCCACCAAAACTGTCTCCGGGCCAAATGCAAAGTTTTGAGATACCCAAAATGCCCTGCACTTTTGACATCATGGCACTGCTTGAGGATGCTCGCCCTCAAGACTTCAGGAACATACAGGCGATCCCCTTTCCAGGCCAAACCCTCCCTCACTGTCACCTCATTGGGGTGAGTCCAGAACCACTGATCCGTAGGCAGTTCCAAGGCCAACTGAGAATGCCACCCCCCTTTTTCCACGTGAGGACCTTTAGGCGTGGCAGAGCCCTCCGCCACAGGGGTCACTTCCTGGGGCCCAGTGTCTGGGGAAGGGGGGTCAGGGGTCAAGGGCTGGGGCTCAGGCCCAGGCCCAGGCGGCAGAGGCAAGCCACTGTCAATTTCATTTGGTCCAGGCTCCACAGCAGGGCTAGCAGTGGATTCCTGCTGCTTGGCTTTGCTCCGTGTGAGGACTGCTAATCCCAAGTGGGAAGGAAAAAAAACGGTGTCAATGACCTCCTTATGCTTACTCTCATGCTGCGGGAGCCTGGATAAAGCATCAGCCAGAAAATTCCTTTTCCCCGGGATGAATTTTAGGGTGAAATTAAATTGGTAAAAGAAACTGGCCCACCTGACCTGCTTGGGGCTCAAACGTCTAGGGGTAGCCAACACTTCCAAATTCTTGTGATCAGTCCAAACCTCAAACGGTTTGGGTGAGCCCTCCAGTAGGTGGTGCCAAGTCTCTAGAGCCAACTTGATTGCACCTGCCTCCTTCTCCCACACCGGCCAATTTCGTTCAGTTTCATTGAACTTTCTGGACAAGTAGGCACATGGTCTCAACTCCCCTTCCTCCCCCTTTTGCAACAGAACACCACCCATCGCTACATCTGAGGCGTCCACTTGGACCACGAAAGGGTGGGAGGGGTCGGGGTGCTTGAGAATTGGCTCAGAAGTGAAAAGGGATTTCAATTTGTCAAAAGCTTGTTGACACTGTGGTGACCACACAATCTTTTGGGGAGGTTTATCCCTTTTACTGAGCTTGGAACCCTTGCCCTTCCCATCTTTGGTTTTCAGCAGATCTGTCAGGGGGAGGGCTACCGACCCAAAGTCAAGGATGAAGGACCGATAAAAATTAGCAAAGCCAAGAAAGCTCTGTAACTGTTTCCTGGTTCTAGGGGCTTCCCATGCCAAAACCCCTTTTAAATTCTCTGGGTCCATTTCAATCCCTTTATTTGAGATGCGGTACCCTAAGTAATCCAAACGGCTTTGATGGAACTCACATTTGGACATTTTTGCATACAAATGATTTCCCCCCAACCTGGCAAGTACCTTTTTCACCAGTTTCACATGGGACGTATAGTCCTCTGAATAAATCAACACATCATCTAGGTACACCAACACCCCTTTGTACAGAAAATCACATAACACGTCATTAATTAAGTTCTGAAAAAAGCCAGGGGCCCCTTTTAGGCCAAAAGGCATGACGAGGAACTCGAAAGCCCCCAAGGGGCAATTAAATGCATTCTTCCATTCGTCCCCTTCCCGGATCCGTACTCTGTAGTAGGCCTCCTGCAGATCCAACTTCGTGAAAATCTTCCCCTTGGAGAGATGGGCTAATATGTCCTTCATCAGGGGCAGGGGGTACTGATTGGAGTCACTAATCGTGTTAGCCCTCTGTAATCCTGAATTAAACAAAGCCCCCCATCGGCCTTGCACCTAAACATCACCGGAGCCCCCACAGGCGAGGTTGAAGGCCTAATGAACCCTCGGGCTAAGTTTTTGTCTATGAACTCTCAGAGCGCCTCCATTTCAGCTGGAGTCATGGAATAAATGCGAGGCTTAGGTAGGCTTGACTCCGAGAGTATTTCGATGGCACAGTCAAAAGCCCTGTGAGGTGGCAAAATGTCGCACTCCCTCTCCTCAAACACATACTGCCAAGCCTTGTATTCCACAGGCAACCCTTTCAGCTCCCCTTTTACTAAGGCAGTCATGTAGTTCGGTGACTCACCCTCCAGGGGGTCCCCATCCCCTGGGGATCCTCCCCCCACCCTATGCTCCTTGGTACACAGTGGGTCTGCAAAAGTCAGTGTCTCTTTTAACCAGTCTATGGTGGGATTGTGGTACTTTAGCCAGTTCAGACCCACGACTGCCGCGGGGACTAAGCCTGGAGCAATCACAAACTGCAGTTCCTCCTGGTGGGTTCCCATCCTCATGTGCATGGGGCCGGTCATGTGCCTGGCGGGGCCCCCCTTCATCATCCCCCCATCCATCTGGGACAGCCACACTGGCTTGTCCAGCTTAACAGTATTAACGTTCAGTTCACTGACTAAGGAGGGGTGTATGAGCACTAGGGTACAGCCAGAGTCAATCATTAACATTACTTTTCAGATGGGGCCCTCCCCTCCAACCCCCACTCGGGCTTTGATAAAAAATGGGCCTTTCACTCCACTCACCACAGCATCCGGGCACCCTTTGGGGTTAGCCCGCCCTCGGGCGCTCAATAGGGCGGGCTGGGCCCGTTTCCCGCTGGCTCAGCATCGGAGGAGTAGGACCCACTATCCTCGAGATCATCTGAAGACTCCCCTGCTGCATGGCCTGGCACCAGGGCCCGGACCGTCGTTTTAGGCTTGGGCTTGGAGGGAGTCTTGGTGGGCCCGGTTCTCCCCTCGCTCCGCGAAGGCTTGCCGGTGACGGTTTGCTCCTGTGGGCTCCTTTCTGGGCACTCCGCTATGCAATGTCCGCTCTTCCCACAATGCAGGCACAGGCCCTTTCTCATCCTTCGCTCTCGTTCTGACTCTCCGGTGCTGGCTCCGCCCGAGCGCCCCGCCTTGGCCTTCTTCCCAGTGGATCCGGAGGTCTTCCCCTCAGTCCCTAGCTGGCGGCGCAACATCTTGATGCTGCCTTTCACAGACTCCACTTCGCCAGCCAGACGCACCCACCCTAGGAGGGTTTCGGGGTTTCCCTGGAACATGGCCCACTCTAGGATGTCAGGGTTCAGGCCCTCCTGGAAAAACTGCACCTTGACCTCTTCTGACCACTCAGGCACTTGGCTGGCTAGGCGGCGGAACTCAGCAACGTACTCTGCCACTGTCTTCGTACCTTGCCTCAGGCGCCTAAGCTCCACCCGAGCTCGCTTCACCCTTAAGGGGTCTTTGAACTGGGCCCTGAGAGCCATCAGGAACTCTTGGATATTGCCCAGTTCAGGTGCTCCCATATCATAGAGTCCCACCAGCCATTGGGCTGCCTCTTCCTCCAATTGGTTGGACACATACTGCACTTTCTCAGCCTCAGACTGGAACTCCCCTTCCCACTGGGTCATGAAACTCACCACTTGAGTCATGAAGTAGGGTAGCTTTGCTGCATCCCCATCAAACGTCGCCTTCAGATGCCGTTGCTTCAGACCCCTGGGTCTCTCCCGCGGCTCAACTGGTCCAGCCCCGGCAGGGGGAGCCGGTCCAGGAGCCGGCAGGCCAGGGACATCAGGAGGCTGAGCGGGGACTCCATCCCCAAGTGCCTGGGTGGCCGCTGATTGAGCTGGGCGAGGCTGAACCCCCCCAAGGCTGGTGGAGCCGGAGGGGTTCTATGCAGGAGTTCTAGGAGTACCTCCCATATCTCACCCATTTGCTGTTTCAGTTGAAGAACCTCGGCTCCAACTTCTGCCAGGGAAAACTTCGCTTCTGGCTCCTGAGGCCCCTCACCCTGGGGCCTGTCCCACCGGGATCTGCGTTCTTCTCGGCTGCCGGCCCCTGCCCATGGCCAAGCGGGGGCCAAAACCTCTCGCACTGGAGTGCCGAAGCTTGGCAGGCTGCCCCTCCCAGGAGCCAGCTTGACTCCCAGCTCCCAGGGCTTGGAGGAGAGCGCAAATCTTCCAGCTCTCCGGCGGTCTTGGCTTGTGCCTCCAGCCGCGACAGCTGCAGCACCTCCCTCTGCCCCGGTCTCCTGCTTCGAGGCTTCAGCTTCTTGGGTGCTGGCTACAATCAGATCTTGGTCCGTCTGCGTGCCAGTCTCTGCATCCTCAGACATTGCGGGTAAAGGCTCCACAGTTTCAGGACGAGAAAATAAAAGTTGAAGGATGAGTTGCAGCTTTCTGTGATGTACACAGAACACAAACTCACATATCTTCAATAAATTGCTTTATTGGAATGGAATCATGTCTCAGGGACATATGCAAAGCTGCAACTGAAATTCAGACTAACAGTGATAGAGATAAAAAGACACCCAGCGTGAGAAAGCAGCATAGGGAGGGCAGTTCAGCAAGGGGGAGCGAAAGCTCTGAACCATCTGCCTGACCTTGAGCTCCTGGTAGGACCTGGGTTCCCATGGCAACCAAAAGGCCTGGCTTGTTTCCCAGACATTCCAAAGCCTAGGACAGAACCAAACCCAAACTAACTAACTGTCAGGGTCTTCCATGAATTCCACTCTATAACCCAGAATTCAGGGACGATCCTGACACACATGGTCTTAGATGTCTCTACACTAATGCACAGAGCATGGGAAATAAGCAAGATGAACTTGAACTCCTAGCACTACAAAGCAAGTATGCTATAATAAGCATTACTGAAACCTGGTGGGATGAGTCTCATGATTGGAATGTAGGATTAAAGGGGTATAAGCTTTATAAGAGAAATAGGCCAAACAGGAAAGGAGGAGGAATAGCATTATATGTCAGGGATATTTACACCAGTGAAGAAATCCATGACATCAGTACTGGAAGCCAGGTGGAGAGCATCTGGATAAAAATTAAAGGGGAGGGAAACAACAGGGATGTTATTGTGGGACTCTACTACAGATCCCGACGTCAGACGGAGGAACTGGATGATGCCTTTCTAGAACAGATGAACACACACACACACAGAAAGGAGAGATGTAGTAGTGATGGGTGACTTCAACTATCCTGATATTTGCTGGCAATCTAAATCAACCAAAACTTCAAGGTCTAGCAAATTCCTTACTTGCCTGGAAGACAATTTCATGGTCCAAAAGGTGGAAGAGGCAACAAGGGGGTCAGCTATTTTAGATCTGATCCTAACCAACAGGGGTGACCTGGTTAATGGGGGGCAAGTGGTGGGATCCTTAGGTGAGAGTGATCATGTTCTCCTGGAGTTTGTTATACAATGGAAAGGAGAAGCCAGGCATAGTCAGACATGCATTCTCGACTTTAGGAGAGTTGATTTCAATAAACTCAGGGAAACTCTGGGGGTGATCCCATGGTCAGGAATATTAAAAGAGAAGAGACCTCAAGATGGATGGGACTTTCTCAAAAGGGCGATACTGAAGGCACAATTTCAAACAGTACCATTGAGGAAGAAAAATGGGAGGTGTCTCGAGAAACCAGGATGGATGACTAAAGAAATTTCAATGGAGCTAAGTTTTAAACGGAACATGTATAGGAAGTGGAAAAAGGGGGAAATCACCAAAGAAGAATTCAAACAGATAGCGAACACACGTAGGAGTAAAGTCAGAAAAGCTAAAGTGCAGAATGAGCTCAGGCTTGCTAGAGAGGTTAAGAACAATAAAAAGGGTTTTTTGGGGTATGTCCGCTGCAAAAGGAGGAAGAAGGAAATGGTAGGGCCACTACGCGGAGAAGATGGCAAAATGCTAACAGGGGACAGAGAAAAGGCAGAATTACTCAACACCTTCTTTGCCTCAGTGTTTTCAGAAAAGGAAAAGGGGACAAACCTGAGGATAAAGGAACAGAAGACACAATAGGGAAAATCCAGCACAGAATAAGCAAAGAGGTAGTACAGGAATACCTTCTTAAACTAAATGAATTTAAATCTCCAGGACCAGATGAACTACATCCAAGAGTATTAAAAGAGCTGGCAAATATAATCTTAGAGCCATTGGCAATAATCTTTGAGAACTCCTGGAGAACAGGAGAAGTCCCAGCAGACTGGAGGAGGGCAAACGTTGTCCCCATCTTCAAAAAGGGGAAAAAAGAGGATCCCAACAATTATCGTCCCGTTAGTCTGACATCAATACCAGGGAAGATTCTAGAGCAGACCATTAAACAGAGAGTCTGTGAATATTTAGAAAGCAATGCCATAATCACAAAAAGTCAACATGGGTTTCAGAGAAACAAGTCATGCCAGACTAATCTGATCTCTTTTTTTTTATAAAATGACCAGCTTGGTAGATGAAGGGAACGCTGTGGATATCGTATACCTTGATTTTAGTATGGCCTTTGACAAGGTTCCCCATGACATTCTTGCAAACATGCTTGTAAAATGTGGGCTAGACAAGTTAACTGTTCAATGGATTTGTAATTGGTTGACCAGCCGAACCCAAAGGGTGCTCAGCAGTGGCTGCTCTTCGTCTTGGAAAGATGTGACCAGAGGAGTGCCACAAGGTTCGGTCCTGGGCCCAGTGCTATTCAATATCTTTATCAATGACTTGGATGAGGGAATTAGGGGCATACTTATCAAATTTGCAGATGACACCAAATTGGGAGGAGTAGCCAATATCCTAGAGGACAGGATCAAAATTCAGAATGACCTGGATAGACTGGAGAGCTTGACCAAAGCTAATAAAATGAAATTCAATACGGAGAAGTGTAAGGTACTGAATTTAGGGCGAAAAAATGAAATGCATCGATATAAGATGGGGGAGACCTGGCTGAATGAGACTACATGCGAAAGGGATCTAGGAGTCCTAGTAGACCACAAGTTGAACATAAGTCAACAGTGTGATGCGGCAGCTAAAAAGGCCAATGCGAGTTTGGGCTGCATCAACAGAAGTATTGTGTCTAGATCAAGGGAAGTAATAGTGCCACTCTATTCTGCCTTGGTCAGACCTCACCTAGAATACTGTGTCCAGATCTGGGCACCACAATTCAAAAAGGGTATTGACAAATTGGAGTGTGTGCAAAGAAGGGCGATTAAAATGGTGAAAGGTCTGGAAACAATGCCTTATGAGGAGAGACTTAGGGAGCTGGGTATGTTTAGCCTGGAAAAAAGACGGTTAAGAGGCGATATGATAGCCCTGTTTAAGTATTTGAAGGGGTGTCACGTTGAGGATGGAGCAGGCTTTTTTTCTGCTGCTCCAGAGACTGGAACACGGAGCAATGGATGCAAGCTCCAGGAACAGAGATTCCACCTCAACATTAGGAGGAACTGTTTGACAGTCAGAGCTGTTCGGCCGTGGAACACACTCCCTTGGAGCATGGTGGGCTCTCCTTCCTTGGAGGTCTTTTAACAGAGGCTGGATTGCCATCTGTCAGGGATGCTTTGACTGTGTATTCCTGCATGGCAGGGGGTTGGTCCGGATGGCCCTCGTGGTCTCTTCCAACTCTGCAATTCTATGATTCTATGATTCTATGACATGGGAGACCCTTCCAGTAGCACTACTGCTGTCAGCATAGCCTTTTGTCTCACAGGAGCATGCAACCCCACCACTGTGGAAAGGTAGTGCTATTGGTGGGTTGGATGGGAGACCACCAGGGAATACTAGGCTCTGTTAACTATATTCAGAGAATGGCAATGGCAAACCACCTCTGAGTATTCCTTCCTATCAAATTCATGGGTTCACTGTAAGTCAGTAGGCAACTTGAAGGCAAATTCCTTTTATCCTAATCAAACAGTCCATCCACACATATGCAATACACAAAAGGGAGGATGTGTGTGCGCACGTGCGTGTGTGCATGTAGCGGGGAGGGTGCAACATGAGTAGTGTAGCAAACCTCTCCCAGCTGATGTCTATTACAACACCACGCTGGCAAAGGCCTATGAGCAAAGGATCATGCTGGAGCACTGGCTTGTGGTTGGCACAAATAGATTTTACAGGAAATATAATCATTTGCTTGCTGTAGACTAATGCACAGTGTGGTTACTGGAAAGCCCAAAGTGAAACAGGGTGGCTGGCTACTATATTTCAGGCGGAAGCTTGGCCTGAAAAGCAATGGTGTGGGGAAGGGGCGATCTGAGAGTGCTGTGTATTCAAGATATGTATGTGTATAAATACACAGAGAGATCCAGAAGGAAGGGGAAAGAAAATGGTGTCCTAAGTCTGCAGTATCTTTTTTATCTTGGCTTTAGAATATCACTGGCTCACTCTATCATGTACAGCCTCTGTCTGTCTGTCTGTCTGTCTGTCTATCTATCTATCTATCTATCTATCCACCCACCCATCAGGTTCTATCTATCTATCTATCTGTCTCATTTTGATTTTTTTAAGGCTCCTACTGGCATTCTCATACCATCCCAGTTCCATATCGAGTTACAAGATTCCTTTCCCTCTTGTACAGAAATGTGTGCATATTTCCAAGTATACATATTTTTGCATACAATTCCCTTAGTGTACATATTTATATATGCATTTTTCTAAAGTACATATTTTTACATGTTTTCCCATTAACTGAAACATGTTTGTCTGCATATTTTTTAAATATACACCTCTTTGGTGTATATTTTGGTGGGTTTTCAAATACAGTATTTGGATGGGTGCTTTTTTCTTCACAAAACCTCTTGTGAGTATTGGGAATGTACACAGTTCTAAGGCAAGATGCGTTCCATCCTATTAGCAGTCTTTGGAAGGACAAAATGGATATTTTAATAAATTCCCCAACCCACCCATTTAGCCAATGACATTCTGAGGCCAAGACAAAAAAAAAAAAAAAAACCGAGCTGGACAGCTACTTGCCGGCGATGCTTTAGCCAGAGAACTTACATTGAACAGGGGTTTGGACTCAATGGCCCACGAGGCCCCCTCCAACTACAATTGTCCCTTCCCATTTGCGTGTTTCACATTCTCAGTTTTGCATATTTGCAGTTTGTAGCTGCTGCTCAACTAGCTCAGACTCCACCCCACACTCCTCCCCTCTCCTCCTGTCCTGCCAACAACACAACTCCATCTTGCTTTCTTACCTTGCACCAAAACAGCATTACCCCTTTAAAACAGTAAAGTCACTCCTTTCCCAAACCGAAGCTAAAAGTTGCAACTGTAACAACACCCCCCATATCCACCCCATACACAAATCATGCCCCTCACCCACACTCACCTCCCCCCAGCTCTCCCTCCCTCTGTACTGGCAACAAAACACTCCATCATGCTTTATTACCTCGTACCAAAACAGCACTGCCCATTACTTTAAACCTTACTGTTTTAAATGGGCAGTGCTGTTTTGGTGCAAGGTAAGAAAGCAAGATGGAGTTGTGTTGTTGGCAGGGCAGAGGGAGGAAAGCTGGCTGGGAGGTGAGTGTGGGTGAGGGGCATGCTTTGTGTGCCTGAGGGCAGGTGTTGCTACCACGGTGGTAGGTGTTGGCAGTCCTGTTGGTGGGAGAGGAGTCTACAGTACTACATGGGTAGAATCATAGAGTTGGAAGAGACCACAAGGGCCATCCAGTCCAACCCCCCTGCCATGCAGGAATACATAATCAAATCATTCCCAACAGAAGACCATCCAGCCTCTGTTTAAAAACCTCCAAAGAAGGAGACTCCACCACACTCTGAGGCAGTGTGTTCCACTTCCGAACAGCTCTTACTGTCAGGAAGTTCTTCCTAATGTTTAGATGGAATCTCTTTTCCTGTAGTTTGAACCCATTGCTCTGTGTCTGGAGCAACAGAAAACAAGCTTGCCCCTTCCTCAGTATGACATCCCTTCAATTATTTCAAATATTTCAGATATTTAAACATGGCTCTCAAGTCCCCTCTCAACCTTCTCTTCTCCACACTAAACATGCCCAGCTCCCTAAGCCGCTCCTCATAGGGCATGGCTTCCAGACCCCCCACCATCCTGGTCACCCTCCTCTGGACACGTTCCAGCTTCTCAGTATACTTCTTGAATTCTGGTGCCCAGAACTGGACACAGTATTCCAGGTAAGGTCTGACCAAATACAGTGGCACGATTACTTCCCTTGATCTAGACCTTATACTCCTATTAATGCAGCCTAAAATCACATTGGCTTTTTTAGCTGCTGCATCACACTACTGACTCATGTTCAGCTTGTGGTCCACTAAGTCTCCTAGATTCCTTTCACATGTACTGCCCTCAAGCCATGTATCTCCCATCCTATATCTGTGCTTTTCATTTTTAGTTCCCAAGTGTAGTATCCTACTTTTCTCCCTGTTGAAATACATTTTGTTAGTTTGGCCCAATTTTGGATTCTTATCTTGTCCTCTGGGGAATTAGCTACTTCTCCTAATTTGCTGTCATCTGTAAACGTGCTAAGCATACCTTCTATTCCCTCATCCAAAGTCATTGATAAAGATCTTGAATAGCACTGGACCCAGGACAGAACCCTGTGTCACCCCACTAATCACTTCTCTCCAGGATGAAGAGGAGCCATTGGTGACTACCCTTTGGGTTCACACAGCCAACCAATTACAAATTCACCTAACAGTTGAATTGTCTAGCCCACAGGTTACTAACTTTTTTGCAAGAATAGCATGGGGGACCTTGTCAAAAGCCTTACTGAAATCAAGATACATTACATCCACAGCATTCCCTTCATCTATCAAGTTTGTAACTCTAGCAAAAAGAAAAGAGTCTGGCATGACTTGTTTTTGAGAAATCCATATTGACTTTTAGTGATCACAGCATTCCTTTCTAAGTGCTTACAGACTGTCTATTTAATGATCTGTTTAATGATCTGCTCTAGAATCTTTCCTAGTATTGATGTCAGGTTGACTGGACGGTAACTATTTGGGTTTTCTTTTTCCCCCTTCCAGTCTGCTGGGACCTTTCCTGTTCTCCAGGAATTCTTAAAGATTATTGACAATGGTTCTGAGATTACTTCTGCCAGTTTTTTAAATACCCTTGGATGACGTTCATCTGGCCCTGGAGACTTGAACTCCTTTATACTGGCCAGGTATTCCTGAACTACCATTTCTTGTACATGTCCTTGTTAGTATAGTATACTAACTATACTAACTATACTACTAGTATAGTGTAGTATACTACTATATAGTATAGTAGTATAGTATACATGTAGGGTACAGGGCTTAACTTATTTGTGTGTGTTTTCACCTTTGCAGTGGTGCTCTGCCCCTAACCCCCATGAATGTGAAGGGACAACTTGTATATGATTCTACGATTTTATCACTATGGACTTTACAGTTATTCTCTCTCCTCAGGGAACCTTGGGATGCATAGTTCTAGACTATTAAAAAGGGAGAGAGGTTAGGAATTTCAAATAAATGTTATTTGTATATTCATAAACAACAATTGCCAATATTCTTCAGCAGTAGTCATTATAGTTAAGTTAGAATAAAGTGGTCCCTCCATATCCACAGATTTGGTATCCACAGATTTAAGTATTCATGGCTTGAAAATCTTCTTTAAAAATAATAATCCATAAGCAAACCTTGATTTTGCCATCTTACATAAGGGACACCATTTTGCTATGCCATTGCTTATAATGGGACTTGAGTATTCATGGACTTTGGTATCCACAGGGGGTCCTGAGACCAACCCCCAGTGAATATGAAGGGACAACTGTATACGTTTTGATGTGTATATGCCCTTTATTGCATTCTACTTATCCCTTGCTGTCCAGGTATTAACCTGCATGGATTTCCTATAAGTACATGTTTACACCTTCCGGAACAGCAGCAGCAGATTTAATCTTAATTTAATTTTCTTCTTTATGGATTGCCAGGACTTCACAATTTCACCTGTATGCCATTACATCTCTCTGGCTTTTCTTCGCAAATGAAGATTCAGGAAGGACTCATCCCGCACTTTCTGCAAGTGCGCTGATGACTAAAAAGGCCAATCCAAGATAAGTAAGTCCGGTTGCAGAAAGCACAGCAGAAGGTCTCCTTATGTGATGTTTCTGGGTTGTGATTCTTTCTGCATTGTCATTTCTCTTCAAGACTTGTTCGGCGTGAGTTCTTAAATAAGGCTGCAGCATTGTGGATAGTGCGTCTCCATGCCTCCCAGTGAGGCCAGGGCGGACCATTGTTGGTGATCAATTTGGCTGAGCCTGAGATGTTGTTTCAGGGAGTCTTTGTATCGCTTTTTTGGAGCGCCCCTCTTACGCTGATCCATGGCGAGTTCACCGTAGAGTACTATTTTATGGACGCGATGGTCCTCCATCCTAGAAACGTGCCCTGCCCAGCGCAGCTGTGTTCTCAATATCATGGCCTCAATGCTGGTGATCTCTGCTTGCTCAAGGACAGGAACATTCGTCACATAGTCAGTCCAGTGTATATTTAGGATTGTGTGTAGACAGCACTGATGAAAGCGTTCGAAGAGTTGTAGGTGGTGGCGATAGGTGACCCATGTTTCAGACCCTTAAAGGAGAATAGACAGTACAATGGCTCTATATACACTGATTTTTGTGATTCGCCTCAGGTGTTTATTACTCCAGACTCTTTTGTAAAGTCTTCCAAATGCGCTATATGGCTTTGCTAATCTGTGAACAATCTCTTTGTCAATCTTGACATCTGAGGAGATGATGCTTCCCAGGTAGGTGAACTGCTGAACGGACGTGAGCACAGATTTGCCGACGGCAATGTGGGGATGGTGGTGTTCATCCTGTGGTGCAGGCTGGTAAAGAACTGCCGTTTTCTTCAGGTTGACTTCCAGCCCAAACAGCTCTGCAGCTGTTGCGAAGCAGGATGTTAGGCGCCGCAGAGCTGCTTCTGTGTGGGCAAGAAGGGCTCTATCTTCAGCAAAGAGCAGCTCATAGACTAGATAGTTTAGAGTCTTAGTGCAAACCCTCAGATGGCTTAAGTTAAACAAGCTGCCATCAGTACGGTAACGTATATAGATGCCATCTTCTTCTTCTTCAAGCTCTGCTGTAGCCCTTTGGAGCATCATGCTGAAGAAGATTATAAATAAAGTTGGCGCAAGAACACAACCTTGCTTCACTCCATTAGTTATTAGAAAGGGCTCTGAAAGAGCATCGCCATATCTGACTTGACCGCACTGGCCGTCATGTAGCAAGATAATCATTTTAAGGAATTTGGGGGGACATCCTAGTCTTTCCAGGATCTGCCACAGACCTTTTCTACTCACAGTGTCAAAGGCTTTGGTGAGGTTGACAAATGTTACATAGAGACCCTTGGTCTGCTCTCTACATTTCTTTTGCAGCTGTCTAAGGGCAAATACCATATCTGTAGTACTCCTATTGGCTCTGAAGCCACATTGGCTTTCAGGAAGACGTTCTTCTGCAATAGCAGGAACTAATCTGTTCAGGAGTATCCTTGCAAGGATTTTTCCAGCAATAGAGATCAGTTTTATGCCTCAATAGTTTGAGCAATCAAATTTTGCTCCTTTTTTCTTGTACAGGGTGATGATGACTGCATCTCGGAGATCTGATGGCAGTTCCCCTTTTTCCCAGCAATTCACAAGGAGTTCGTGGAATTTAGCATGGAGTACATGACCTCCGTGTTTCCAAACTTCAGGTGGGATTCCATCAATCCCAGCTGCCTTGCCATTTTTCATCTGCTCTATGGCCTTAAGGATCTCTTCCAAAGTGGGAGCTATGTCCAATTCATTTTTCATTGGTTTTTGTATCATATGTTGGATAGCTGAGCCTTGGACAACTCGGTTGGCACTAAAGAGACTTTGAAAATGTTCAGCCCATCGATTCAGGATGGAGGCTTTATCAGTAATTAATGTTTGACCATCTGTACTGTATAAGGAGCTTTGGACCTGATAAGTAGGTCCAAACACTGCTTTAAGAGCTTCATAAAATCCTCTAAGATCACCAAGATCTGCACAGCGTTGTGTCTTTTCTGCTATATTGATCCACCACTTGTTCTGCATGTCTCGGAGTTTTTGTTGAAGTTTATTACATGTGAGGCAGAAAGCTGCTTTTCTTACGTGGCAAGTTGGCAGGGTGAGGTATGCCTGGTGAGCAGTTCTCTTCTTTGACAACAGCTCCTGGATCTCTTGGTTGTTTTCATCAAACCAGTCTTGATTTTTCTTGTGGGAGAACCCAAGGGATTCTTCCACAGACTGGAGGATACTGTTTTTGATATGTTGCCAAAGCACTGTAGGAGAAGGATCTGTAGGATGGTCTTCAAGTTTTGTTTGCAGATTTGCCTGGAAGTTGTCTCTCATGGCAGCTTGTTGAAGGTTGTTGACTTCAAGTCTCCTCTTTAAGATGCCACCCTTCTTAGGTTTGAACTTAAGATGAAGATTTAGTTTACATCTTACGAGGTGATGATCTGTTTGGCATTCTGCACTGGGCATCACTCAGGTATGAGGGTCACCACAAATGTTTCTCTGGCGGACTAGAACATAGTCAATGAGGTGCCAATGTTTGGATCGGGGATGCATCCAGGTTGTCTTCAAGCTATCTTTCTGCTGAAAGATAGTGTTTGTAATAGTCAGCTGTTGTTCTGCACAGAACTCTAGCAAGAGGCGTCCGTTATCATTGCAATTTCCAACACCATGCTTGCCTAAGACACCTTTCTAGGCTTCGGAGTTCTTTCCTACTCTGGCATTGAAGTCACCAAGGATAATAATTTTATCTTCTACAGGGACTTTTTGTATGAGTTGGCATAGGTCTGTGTAGAATTTTTCTTTCTCTACAGGGTCGGCTTGCATAGTTGGGACATATATACTAAACAGAACGACATGTGGGAGGCGTAAGGAAATAATGCGATCAGAGTGTCCTGTTGGCAAGGTTTTGAGTTTGGAGGCAATGGAGTTTTTAATCATAAAGCCTACTCCTGAAAGATGTTTTTCGGTTTTGAGTTTGCCAGACCAGTAAAGTGTGTAGCCAGTGCCATGTTCTTTAAGGCTACCTTCCTCATGGAGATGAACTTCATTAAGAGCAGCGATGTCAATATTAAGCCATGATAGTTCATGGGCTATTAGAGCAGAACGACGCTCAGGCCATCCACTATCTGCAGAGTCTCACATGGTTCTGATGTTCCAGCATGCAAGTGTCAGTTTATTTACACCTTTGGAGGCTGGTGTGTGCCTTTGTTTCTTTGCCTTGGTTTGACCGCATTAGAAGATGCCTGTTGGCCGCGGCTAGCCAACCAGGTAATTGGGGATGAGCTTTCGTTAATCCACCTTTTCTAGGCCCCTCTCCATATGGAGCAAGCAGTGCTCTCCTTAAAAAAGGCTGCTTGGTCGTTCTGGATGCTGCCAAACAAGACTGTCATCTCCCGGGTCAGCCTCAAGCGAACAAAGTCCTGAACCACCTGCATGCAGGTTTGGGTCTGCGGCTTCCAGTGCATCTTTACACCTTCCATTTCATCCCTCACCTATCGCTACAGGGCTTTTTTGGAATTGGATTCATCCTTCGAGCCTGTGCAATTGATTTTTCTGGTGGAGTGCAGTGTGCACAGAACTGGCCTCATCCTTTAAACCAGAGGTTTACCTGCTGTGGCTTTGCAAGCATGGACGGTAGCAGCGAGGTCTTCGGGTCGTAGGTTTGATTAGAGTTTCCTTCTCTTAGATTGTTGACCTTACAGGGTTGGATGAGCACCATCTGCCCGGGTTTGGGATTAGAGTTTTCCTTCTCCTAGGATGGTTGCTATAAGGCTAGAGAGCCCATCCTGCCCTTTGATGCTCTTTGTCAGACCCTTCGGTTTTGACCTGTCTGGCATGGGAGATCCTACTGGTGGCTATTATGCCACCGCCAGCATAGTTCAAAACATCATTAAGGTACACAAGCCTCTCTCCCACAACAAGGGGGCATCATTACATAGTTACATTACATAGTGAACACACTTTACTACTACATCTAAGGAAGAAAAATGAAAAGCACAATTGGCTTGAAAACAGCGTATATGAAAAGGATCTAAGGGTCTTAGTAAATCACAGGTTAAACATGAGTCAACAATGTGATGCGGTGGCAAAAAAAATAAAATAAAAAATCAATGCAATTCTGCCCAGATCCACCAGGAGATGATCAGATGAGCTTCTAAAAACATTCCTGTCCTACTATATTTTAAAGTGTCCCAGCACAATAACCCTTTTTAATCACACATCGCTGTAATAACGAGAAAGAGCAGCCCTAGCATTGATCATGCCACTTTGTACTGGAATTTAGAAAAACTGCATTCCTGAAGCATCCGTATTCTTTTTAGTGGGACTGTAGTGGCAGCACTGTTGGGCTGAAGACAGTCTGGGGTTAAGCTTCCACGCTGAGTAATGGTGGAGAATGTGCTTTTCAGTCTATGTGGGAAAGCGCCCCCTTGTGGCTCAAATGTGCAGAAGCTTTACCTCTGTTTCTTAACTAGAATAGCTGGTTTATGATAATTAACAAGCCAGCTACAGGGAAGAGGAGAGGGATGTCCAATTGCTATAATTTAACCATGACAAGTGAGGGGAATGGGGGTGGAGAGAGAAACCACACTCCCATTATTTCAGACATACTAAGCTTGGTCAGTTTTTTTCCCCCTTGCTCTCTTTCCCCTGTTTCATTAGCCTGCTCTCTCACAATAAGTAATTTTCCCTCAATGCCTCAAATCACTCTCGATACCGCTGTGGTGCATGTGTGGCCGGCGTGAAGTATGAGGAGGTCACAGCCAATGTGTCTTCCTTTTGTGTGGGGTTTTCATTAGATGGGAATGACCACAGAATTAAACAGCCTGTAGGCTAGCAGAACTGCCCACTAATTGCTTTAGTGTGTGTTTTATGGTATCACCACAATTTCCTCTCATCGATACTGGGATTTCTCCACTTAATCCAACGGCCTTCATCAGGATTAAATGAAGACACAAGACTCCCTCGTTAGATAAAGGTTGTTGTTGATGGTGGTGGTGTTTTTTTTTTTTTTAATTTATTGAGTCTTTGTGGCCTCTTCAGCCATTTAACCTCAGAGGCTTGTAAAAGTACAGAGAGATGTCTCGGCCTATTGGTGCGCCAAAACCAAAATCTCTAATTACAGGAGAAATGTTGACAAAATAGTGATTTCAGGGGCTAGATCATTAGCCACTGGGAAACCGCTGGAGCTTCACTGGTATCGGGGGATGTGGGTCTCTCCGCAAGGGCCTTTTGGCAGCCAGGCTATCCACAGACTCCACTTGCAATGGGCGTAGAGCATGCGGTTCAGTCACAGAAGGTCCCAGATTCAATCCTTAGCATCTCCAGCCCTGGAGAGATGTTGCCACTCAGTGTCAGCAATACTGAGGTAGATGGACCAATGATATAACTCAGTATAAGTCAACTTGTATAAGTATAAGAGCTTGGGAAAGTAACTTTTTTGGACTAAAACTACATGCTGGTTAGGGGATTCTAGCAGTCATAGTCCAAAAAGTTACTTTGCCAAGCACTGACCAGCTTCTTGTGTTCCTATGCTTTTCCCTAACCCTTTGTTAGCCCTTGAGCTTTCAATAGGATCAAGTTGGGCAGCAATTTATAGACCAAGACAGGTCATATGGCAAGGTCCAGTCCTTACCCAAAGAAGGGTGGCAAGAGTGAAGAGCGTATGCTAATGGTTATTTTGCTGTCACTTGTAAGGCATTGCTGTGATAGGAATTACATGAAAATGCTGGGTTGTTTTTTTTTTAAAAAAGAACAGTTTAGAATCATATGTGAAAATTATTTCTTTTTAAAAAAGTTTACATAGGAGGTAGCAAGGTAGTCCTGCTCTTCTGTTGCAGAGGATGTTATCCAGAATTCAGTCTATGGGCAAACTGAAGAAATTGAAAATATGTTTCAAACAGAACAAGAGACCAAGAATATGCAGGAAAAGACTATGTGTTAAATACAATTGTTAATCCCAACTAGAGTAGAACCATTGGATCAATAAACCTTACATAGGTGCTGGTTTACCAAGGCCTTAATCACACAAGGCTGCTAAAGCAACATTTTAGCCAGATACTGTAGTAATGAATTTGGCTAGTGTGATAATGTCCCAAGTCTCATTGATTCCATGTGTCTTCTCTAGTTGGGATGAATTGTATTTAGTCTTAAATATATATCTGCAGCATTAATAATGTGGAACCCAACTGTCTAGGTTTAAGATGAACCTCATTATGCAATATGGATTCCCAGTCTGTCCAAAGTTCGTCATACCTTATAGAGACCAGGAACAATGAGGAATAATAGTTAACAGGAATATCTGCCTGAGCAGGACCGGTTTAAGGAATTTTTTTTGAGGGGGGGCTGCAATGCTTTATTTTGGGGGGTCCATATGTTTATCTCAGGTCAATGTAACCTAACTCAACCTAAGCTATTCACAGTACAGGATCGTCAGATTATTACTCATAATGTTTTTGCAGGAGGAGGGTTACTACGGGGACCCCCACAATGATGGCCCCCCCCTGCAGATGCTGATGCCGCTGGTGCCTTAAACTGGCCCTGAGGCTGCAAATACTAGTGGGATTCAAAAGAGTCCCAATATGTATGACTACTGTAAGTAAGAAAGTCATTGTGTTCCATGTTCTTCCATATTTTCCACCAGTAAAACATTGAAAGAACATGAGAAGAAACCCTATGAACTTCCCTGATTGTCCTGGAATCTCCCACTTCTTCAGAGAACTGTATGTGTATACTTTGGGGCATGCACATGCTCCTTCCTCTTGCTCTATAAACACAAAGCTGGTGGATGCAACCCTGTAACCTCAAATGTGTAAGGAATGTGCATTTGAACATTTCTACCGTGTGCCATTAAAGGTGACAGAGTGCAAGACAGACAGATTTGACCCAGATTTGGGGGTGGGCTCCATCAGGACCATCTCCTCCACAAGCACCTTGGAAATGAAATTTATAGGCCCCATTCACTTCAACAGACTTTGGGAAGCATAACTTCTCAATTGAATGCTTCCACCACTTAAATGTATGGGTGAGTACCACTGAGATTTTCTGCTTTATGGAACTGATATGTCTAAGGACATTATCACACTACACTGTTACAGTGGTATTATTCCACTTTAACTGCTATGGCTGCCTCCTTTGGAATTCTGGTGTTTGTGGTTTAGTGTGGCCTAAGAGCTCTCGGGCTGAGAATTCTAAATGCCCCTCCCTAAACTACAAATTCCAGGATTCCACAGGAAGCAGCCATAGCAGTTAAAGTGGAAAAGTAGCGCTATAACAGTGGAGTGTGATACCACTATAAGGCTCAGGATGGCTAAGGTTCAACTCATGAACTGAAGAAGCAGAAGTCATGCTTAAACTCTATACTTTCTCAGCTCAAAGGCTGGCATTGTTATTTTAAGAGGTCCCCAGCAGTTTCTGGAATACCTGTGCTCTGTCATTCAAAGATACTACTTGATACACATTGCCTTTTTGCATTCCATTTTTGCTTTAACCAGCCCAACACATCCATTGTATAATGCCCTGTTCTGCTGCAGAGCCTTGCATTAGCTTTAAAGCCTTTCTTAAATTGCCTGTACAAAATGGGGCTCCTTGCGGTTTTCAGGGCACTTTCTGTTTAACTTGCCTCAAAGTACTCCGAAGAGTTGTGAGTGCATTAGTGGTCTGGCTTCCATGTTGCTGCTCTAACCCTTAGACCCCTGCCAATCAATCTTGCTGACACCCATTAAAATGAGCTCATGGTGCTGATTTTATGGCCGGATTAAGTGGCATATCTGTCGATCAGACCGTCCAGAAAGAGCGTCACACTGGTAATGATTTTGTTATTGATCTTTAATGATTTCCTACATTAGTACAAGCTGAATTAGCTTCATCAACAAGCTCTGGGAGAGGGAGACTGGTAGAATAATTGACTCAGTCCATCCATGATCGCACAGCATAGCTTTGGCAGCTGCCCTTCCCCCCTCTATTAACAGGAAAAGAATCCTGCATAATTACCTTGGTTGAGCAAACTATATTAAAACCTTTTCCCACCTGAAGTTGGTCTTCCTATTTGTAAGTAATATACTTTAAGAAAATGTCTGCTTACAATCGCATTTAATACCTGGGAGATAGGGGACTGGTGGCCCTCCAGATGTTGTTATAATACAGCACCCATAAACTCAGCCCTAACCAGCAAAGCTTATTATGAGGTGTGATGGGAACTTCAGTCCAACATCTGGAAGCCACCCACTCCCCACTCATCTAACTACTAGGTAATATTTGTAACACACCTTGTAGCAAAGATGGAAACAGCAGGCAGCAAGCTAAAATGCCTCAACTGTTTTTAGAACACTATCAGCTGGTGTTTTGAATCATCAACAAAAGTCCATGTCTTAGAGAGAACTACATCTTTTGGAGCAAGAAAAGGTGGAACCTGGTACCTCCGGATACCTGAGTAAAGGAAGAAGAGGAAGAAGTATGTGGGAGGAACTGAAGCCAGGCAGAACATTGTTCTATAGGTAAGAAAGCAACAGAGCAGAAAAGAGAAAAAGAGGACACACCAGGAAACTGTAGCAACCCATCTCTACCTATTACTTCCTGATGGCACATAGTCACTTGTGCAAGCAATGAGCTTGGAAATCCTATTGATCCAATGAGTCTGCTCTAGCTGGAACAGCTAATAAGATTCAAGTGAAAATCCCCCAGGTAGATTATCAAATGAGTCCTTTGTTGTAGTGCCCATATACCCCTCTCTAAAAGAGAGCAGTGTACAATACCAAGCGCTTGGAAACATTGCTTTTAGGGAATTATAGCTCCCACAAATCTGCAGTCAGCATGGTTACGCACCATGCTGTCTAGAAGTTTGTGGGACTTACAGTCCAAAAAGTAAATTGAATGATACATCTGCAGTGTAGTCCATATTGTTATCCAGTCTACTTGGTTGCTGTGTTTTGGGAAATTCAATGGATGGAGTTGTGGGCTGTGATGCTAAGCACAGTTATTCCCTGAAGCAGCTACTTCCCACCACCAGGAAGCATGGCCAGGGCTTCTGGGGCTTTTGTAGTCCAACAGCATCAGGAGACCCAAGTTTGGAAACCACTGATTTTGGCCTTTTAAGACCAAGACCAATACTTTCAATTTTGGTGCAGAAATGCACTGGAAACAAGTGCAGCTGATACAATCTAGGCATTGTTCATGGCAGGTATCTCACAACCACCTATCCTGGTATGTGTGATGCTCTGATGGTCTTTCTCACATTGTGCAGCAAGGTTGGTCCTACCACTTGTTAGAGTGTGGTGGTTGGCTCAGGCACTGGATTTCAGGTGTCATGAAGGACAGCAAAAAATACTGTCAGGAAAGGGTAATGCAGTAGTAAAATTTCCTGTCTCCTGTATCAAAATAAGTTGGGTGGCTTTAGGTACTAGGTGGAACCTTTACAGTGAAGCGGGGGGGGGGGGGCTTGCCACTTGCTGTTCTGCCTCCGGAGCCAGCACTGGTGTCTGGGCCTGTCTGTGAGCATCAGTGGACCAGAACACCGGAAACCTTTCAGCAAGAAGAAGACAGTGTGGGGTGAGAAGTGGGATCATGGGAGAGCAACAACGTAAGGGCTTTAGCAGGAGCCCAGCAACCCAGTTTTCAGCAGCTTTGTTGAAATCATCACATATAAATCCAAGAACCCACCCATATTTTAATGCTTTATATGGTTTTCAAACAGCTGTGACTTGGTTATATATAACCCAGGGAGGTGTAATAACACCTTTATTGATCTTTGCACAAAAATACACCAAATGCCATGGAAATGTCACAAGAGATTCCACCATGCATTCTTGATTGCTGAGCTGATCCTATGCTGTGGGCCTCTCAAAAAGTCAAGAGCTTTCACATCAGGTTCAGAAAATCTTTCTCGGTTTCCAATGCGTTTCTTTACGTAATTGACATTGGTTTTGATCTTTAAAGCTGTAACTAAAAATTCTCAGCAAAAAAACCTGTTAGCTTGGATATGGGATTGAATAAAATGACTCTCTAAAATAGGCAGGAGGGAATGACAGTAAGGAGTTCTTAGAGAGTTGATCATATGGAAGGGCTTACCATTTCTGTTGGGGTGGTGGCCCAGGCATCATAGCATTGGTGCATGTATGGATGTGTGAAAGCTCCCTTTCTCAGTTTTAATTTCAACAGTTATGACAAAGAGCACCCAAAAGTGGATGACCCTTTCTGCTCAGAAGCTCCAGGTAGATGCTGAGTCCAGGGTATTCTGCAATGAAAAGGTGTTTTCTTGTCTGGCATCTATTAAGAGTTGCCTCCCTATCTGCACTAGGGGTGGAGCAGTAGGAGCATGAGAGAGGAGGAAATGATACCTCTGTTCCACTGGCAAAGATAAGCCTGAGGGGTTGCCTAAACGGTCAAAATAACCTTCATGGAATTTGCCTGGAAGCCTGCCTGTCTAAATGGGATCTTGCATCAATCCGCACTATTCCTACCTCGTGGGGGCAACTAGCTAACACGTATTGGAAACTGCTTAATATGGTGTAGATGTGCAAATTGCTATTGTTTAATAATTTGTAAGCTGGTCTGAGAGCCTTTGTGGCAGAAGAGTGGGGTATAAATACCTTAAATAAATAAATAAAATATTCGTAAGGAGGGCGGCCCAAAATGGCAAAAACAACACCTTTGCGGCTTTTCCCATCTTTAAAAAAAAAAACAGTGAGGGGGATGCGCATTCCTGCTCATTAGGATCAAAGAATCATAGATCATAGAGTTGAAAGAGACCTCAAGGGCCATCTAGTCCAACCCCCTGCCATGCAGGAATACACTATCAAATCATTCCTGACAGATGGCCATCCAGCCTCTGTTTAAAAACCTCCAAAGAAGGAGACTCCACCACACTATGAGGTAGTGTATTCCACTTCTGAACAGCTCTTACTGTCAGGAAGTTCTTCCTAATGTTTAGGTGGAATCTCTTTTCCTGTAGTTTGAACCCATTGCTCTGCGTCCTAGTCTCTGGAGAAGCAGAAAACAAGCCTGCTCCATCCTCAGTATGAAATTATTTTTATTATTATTATTATTATTATTATTACCCCGCCCCTCTGTTAAAAACAATCGGGGCGGCTTCCAACAATTAAAATACAATAATGCTGGCTAAAATCCCTAAGCAATAATAATAATAATAATAATAATAATAATTCATTTATATTCCGCCTTTTCCCTAGGGAATCGAGGCAGAGTACAACATAATTATAACAATAAAATATTATAACAATAAAAGCTCAAAGTTAAAGAGCAATCCCATATCCCATCTCTACCCCCAATCATAAAAACAACAAAAAACAATAAAATAGAAATCCCTTCAAATATTTAAACATGGCTATCATGTCCCCTCTCAACCTTCTCTTCTCCAGACTAAACATGCCCAGCTTCCTAAGTCACTCCCCATAGGCCATGGCTTCCAGACCTCCCACCATCCTAGTTGCCCTCCCCTGGACACATTCCAGCTTCTCAATATCCTTCTTGAATTGGGGTGCCCAGAGCTGGACGCAGTGTTCCAGGTGAGGTCTGACCAAAGCAGAATAGAGTGGCATTATTACTTCCCTTGATCTAGACACTATACTCCTCTGAATGCAGCCTAGAATTGCATTGACTTTTTTAGGACAAGCAATTCCAAAGGAAGTGCAAAGCTGGTTGGCCGGGTGAGCGTGGGGGGTGGGGTTTGCTAACAGGTCAAGTGCCTGCTGCCACCATGTTGGATTTTCATCTTAGTGAGCAATCGCTATAGGGATAAAACGGGGTGCTTTGGTTTTGTTTGTTTGTTTTGTTTGTTTTTTGCTTTCCTGTTCAATCAAAAAATGGCTATATCACTCCAGTACAACTTAGATGACTTTAAAAAAAAGTTCAGTGGCAGTGAAGAACTAATGGGAGTAAATCACTTGCAGTTGCCATCTTGCATGTGAAGCTTATGGGAGCTTCTGAGGCCAAAATCACCATTAAGACATGTTGCTGCTGCTGCAAAATGCCATTACTATGAGGTACTCTGTTCCCCCACATACCTCATACGGAAGGGCCTTGAATTTCATAGAATCATAGAATTGCAGAGTTGGAAGAGACCACGAGGGCCATCCAGTCCAACCCCCTGCCATGCAGGAAATCTTGATCAAAACATCCCCAACAGATGGCCATCCAGCCTCTGTTTAAAGACCTCCAAGGAAGGAGATCCCACTACGCTCCAAGGGAGAGTGTTCCACTGCCAAACAGCTCTTACTGTCAAAAAGTTCCTCCTCATGTTGAGGTGGAATCTCTGTTCCTGAAGCTTGCACCCATTGCTCCGTGTTCCAGTCTCTGGAGCAGCAGAAAACAAGCCTGCTCCATCCTCAGTGTGACATCCCTTCAAATACTTAAACAGGGCTATCATATCGCCTCTTAACCGTCTTTTTTCCAGGCTAAACATACCCAGCTCCCTAAGTGTCTCCTCATAAGGCATCATTTCCAGACCTTTCACCATTTTAGTTGCCCTTCTCTGGACACGCTCCAATTTGTCAATATCCTTTCTGAATTGTGGTGCCCAGAACTGGACACAGTATTCTAAGTGAGGTCTGACCAAGGCAGAATAGAGTGGCACTATTACTTCCCTTGATCTAGACACTATACTTCTATTGATACAGCCCAAAATCGCATTGGCCTTTTTAGCTGCCACATCACATTGTTGACTCATGTTCAACTTGTCATCTACTAGGACTCCTAGATCCCTTTCGCACGTAGTCTCATTCAGCCAGGTCTCTCCCATCCTATATTTATGCATTTCATTTTTCCGCCCTAAATGCAGTACTTTACATTTCTCCGTATTGAATTTCATTTTGTTAGCTTTGGCCCAGCTCTCCAGTCTATCCAGGTCATTCTGAATTTTGATCCTGTCCTCTAGGGTATTAGCTACTCCTCCTAATTTGATGTCATCTGCAAATTTGATAAGTATGCCCCTAATTCCCTCATCCAAGTCTGCATGTGCTGCATTTTTTTTATTTTTTAATCTTTTAGTGAAATTATGTTGTAAACATGTTTTAAATGTTTTTAACTGCATTTAATCAACTTTTTAAAATAATACTGATATTAATTATCTTTTAACTTTTGTAATCAATCGTGTTAGTTGAGTTTTTTAAATTATTGTAAGCCTCCTTGAATCTCATTTCAGGAGAAAAGTGGGATTCTTTTTCACAGGAGAAAGACATCAAAAATGAGAGAGGATGGGGTGATTTGTTTCTCTTCCTGTATTACCTCTAGAGATTTGGGCAGTGATTAGGTGATTCCCTAATGGCATCATGCCATAATAACATTATTACGGCTATATGTTTTTAAAAAACATATGTATACTGAAGCAAACCAATCACAAAGCACAAGGTAGGGCAATTGAGTGGTGATACATGGCCTTAGTGCAGATTAAATAACTGCAGATCATGCTATTACAATGCAAATGTGGCAAACGTGATGCTACACAGTGTCAACAATCAGCTGTCATTGCAAATACAGATGCAGTGGTTTTTGAATGGTATAACCTGGCATAACAGTATGGTATGATAAGGACCCAAGAAAAATTGCCTAAAAATCCCTTTCAGATTAATAATCTATTAACAATGTAGGGAATTTGCAAGGGCATTTTCATGCAGGGTCCTCCTAAATAAGTCCAGGAAGCTTGAAGGAATATCTTCTTCCTAATCAATCTGCCCCAAATTAAAATGTGGTTCTTTCCTTCAAATTCATTAATAAATTTGTGGATTTTGGAAGTTCTTCCTTGAAAAAAATTAAAAATACGAACCACATTAAATTGTTGCCCTTCATGCTTAACTTCAGCCAGCTTGCAGATACTGAGCGCACAGTATCTACATTTTGATTTTGAGATCATGAGTCTCAGAATTCCACAGTCAGCGTGGGGATTTAGGGAATAGTAGTCCAAAAAGTAACTCCCCCAAGCTCTAACTGAATCAGTGTTAGAAGATAGCCACAGAACCTCCATCCATCCCATTGGGATTGGAACCCTTTCTCAAAATGCATTACTATGGCTTTTCATTTTGTTCCTTTACAAATGAAACACGTGGCAAGCATCCTTTCAGAAATATGCTTGTTAGGCCAAAACCTACAGCTGGCAGCAGTCACTCTTTCTTGGCTGGTGTCAGTGGTGCTAAAATGAATTCTACCAGCTGGCCCTTTGGGTACACGTTTGAGACATTTTAAGCCACTGAGATTTGTGGTAGTATTTAGGAATGCTTAAATGCATAACAGATGACAATTTGAAAAACACACAATCCCCTTTCTTTTTAGAAGTGATGATTTCTGTCATGCATTTCCAAGCCTCTCAAGCACTTGTCACACAAATTAGTGTCGAGAGTTTCCTTGATAATGAACACACATGATTAACTGAGAAGATATCCAAGGAAGTAAAGAAGGAAAAGAGGGTGGAAAGAATAAATTTTAACATGATAATCTTCCTGCAAAGCAAGGAAATGAACACTTCAGAACTTAGTAGCTGAAGTTGCTTGTTTTATGACCGCTGATGACCATCTGATGCTTCTAGATTAGAAGGGGGCAGGGCAACTTTGGAAATTATCAGACAGGAATGCAAAAAGTGTTCCTGTCCCATAATCTCCACTCCTGCCCCTGCCCTTTCCCTGTCCCGCCACAATCATGGTTCCCACCGCACTTACCTTCTCTTCTGTTGACAGGAAGCCCAGGAGTGCATGGAGCTCTAATGGAGCTCCTTTCACTTCGTGGAATGAAATCTCGTGGATTCTCATGAGAAGATGTGAGTGCAGGAAATTCAAAAATAACACTAACACAAAAATAGTTACACAAGGCACAAAAACACACTTTAAAATGTACAAGTAACCCAGGGAGGGTCATAAAAAGTGTGTCAATTACCTGTATGTCCCAATGTCACCTAGAAGTGTTCTGGCAGAGACCACCCATTGATGCTGGGATCTTGCCAGTGAAATGGGGCACTTTGTCGCACACATGGAAATCTGTGACTGAAACAGAATGGGGGATCTATTGATGGCTTCTTCCATCAATAAAATGCAGCGCCCATGGAACAGCAGCAGAACAGGTGCATAACAATGGGGGATGATGTTGTCTGGTAAAGGAGCCCTTTTGCAATCTTCTGGTGTTGCTGTAGTGCCACATTTGACGTGTCTGATAATCTTCTTGGGCACTTCTGGAGGCAAATTTCCCTCTTCTTGAAAACTGGCTATTGGCTACACTAAAATTTTCAGCAGTGAAGTTTGCAAGCGTGCAAAAGCAGCCTTGGGGTTTGTATGCAAATAGCCCACCTCTGTCCTAAAGCCTGACATGTAAGTCACACCAACTTCTCAGAGGCAGCGCTGATATTAATGCCCAGGACTCAGAAGGTGATAGAGGTGGGGGGGCAGATGTCCCAGAAGAATTTGTTTGAATTTAGCAAAAGTAAAACCATTGGGAATGGTAAGGCAATGGCCAATATCCTAAATGACACTTGCGGAACAACCTCTCTGTGCAGGCACCAAATCCCATCTGATCTTGGAAGCTTAGCAGGGTCAGTCTTGATTAGTACTTGGATGGGAGACCACCAATGAATACCAGGTTCTGTAGGCTATATTTCAGAGGAAAGAACTGGGAAAACCAACTCTGAGTATTCCTTGCCTAAGAAAACCCTATGAAATCCATGGGGTCACCATAAGTCAACAGGCAACTTGAACATATACAAACATAGGCAGCTCCATGTTTCTCCCACCACTAGCAGGCAAACCTGTCTGGGCACTGCTACAGCTTTTAAATGCACATAGAGGGGGCAAGGGGGCAACCGGGCAGCAGGAACTGCCTCTTGTCTCCCTGCAGTTTCCTGGAGAGGGAGCAAATTCTCCAGCAAATTCCCAGGTGACAAGAAGCTGCATCCATTGCCCAGTGACTTCCCTTCCTCCCCTGTGTGCCTCAACCATAGCAGCTGCCTCACAGTGCTTGGCAACTGCTGGGGGTGAGAGATTGGGTGGGTGCAAAAGGAGAAAGAATAGCCCCATTCAAAACAGGACATACGCATACATAAACCATGCGTTCACCACTACCAGCACACCAATCCACATTTTATTCCCTCATATGATGGGCCCATGGTAACCAACTATAGTTTTTGCTTCCATGAGTTTGGGCCCCTGTCCTCCTATTTCAACAAACTAAGTTCTAAAACCTGCTTTAGAATAATTTTTAGCCAAAAAAAAAGCAGTGGTAATCTAATTGCTTCAGCTTTGATAGTAATTACACCCAGTTCTGCATGAGCTAATTCTAATTTGCTATATCCAGGAACCACTGGAACACTACATAAAATTATTTTGAGCTTGTTCTAATGAGTCTAGATTAACCATGGCCCAAAGAGGAGCCCCATATAGCAGTTTTGGAATAACTCAAATGCTATACAGTTCTAAAATGTGTTGCTTTCCCCCTTTTGTATGATAGAACTGTAATAGTCCATTTAAGGTTCTAGTGGATAACAGAGTATTTGATTGAACCTATAGAAAAAGGGGGACATTATATAGATATACATAAGCACTGTTATGTTATATAAAATATAAATATAAAATATATGAGATACTATATAAAACATTACATTCATCAGATTACAGAGCCCTCCCATTTACCAACCAGGTGTTCATTATTCTTGTCTTTGGTACAAGTCATCATTGTGTGGATCATGCACCAGTCCACTGAAAAATTATCTCAAGTTACTTAAAGAAAGATACTTAACGAAAGGTACTTGCTCAAGTACATTTCCATCAAGTAACCAAGTAAGGGTTTGTTTAGATTTGCCAAATATCTTTTTTAATAGTTAATAGGAAGGAACTATTGTCTACAGTACTAACTAAACCATTTCAACAATCTACATAAACCCAGCTGAGTGTAAGAAATCTGAACTGCATCATCTGCATAGAGGATTGAATATTTCTAGTTTCCCACTTTAACTGGAAAGTAACAGTTGCCTTTTAAGAACTCTACTACATCATTAGTGAATAGATTAAACAAAAGTGTGGCAAGTAAACACCCTTGTCTCACTCCTATTGTGACTGGTACAGAGTCTAATAGATGCCTACCATTGATTCTAACTTGGAACGATGTCCCAGAATATAGAGACCTTATACATTTGAGAATGTGTGGGTCAATGGCCATAGTTTGTAGTTTGCTTCAGAGGCATTCTTAATTAATAGAGTCAAAAGCAGCTTTAAAATCAATAAAAGCCACATAGACATGATTCAAAGGTCCAGCCAAGTATTTATCAATAATATGTTTCAGCATGAAGCAGTTTTCCAGAGTTGACTGACCTGGATGGAATCCAACCTATTCTGAAGCAAGCAGAACATGATCCTTAATCGAGTCCTCTAATTTTTCGAGACAGGTCCTCGCATAGGTCTTCCCTGGTATATCATTAAACTAGCAATAACATTAAAAGCCATTTGAAAGCACATCCATTTAAAAGTAACAACTATAGACAACACAGCACATTATTTTCTTTCTTCTTTCTTCATAAGTTCCCAAAGGCCTGCTGAAAAGTGTTCAGCTGCTGCTGGGAGAGCACTTTGCAGTGAACCGGTCTAGCCTCATACGGAAGGCAGTTTTGGAGCCTGGGAACAGCCGCTGAAAAGTTTCTTCCCTTACCTGTTCCCACCAGATGTACCCATGAGCTGTTCAGTTCCAGTGAAGGCCTCCCCTGGAGGTCTCAAATACTTGTCAGACTCACGTGGAAGGATACAATCCTTCAGGTAACCTGGACCCAACCTGTATGATCCAGGGAAACCAAGAGTGGGAGGACCAAGTTCAGTAAGTTAAAGGATGGTCTCATTCCTTAGAAAGCCTAGGAAGAAGTAAGAGGCAGAAAAGAACATCTGGAGCCCAGCAGCCTCTGTTCTGCCCCATGCCCAGGCAAAATTCATGATACTCAGCAATCTTCATGAACCATGACCACATTATGGGTTCATAAACCTCAAGGGAAATCAGTGGTCTGGATGGACCTCTCTCCCTGGCTGATGCAGTTGAGATAGGGAAGCCACTAAAGCCTCTCTCTCTCTTGGACCCCGAAGTCTTAATGCCTGTTGATAAACAAAGGGGCAAGGTGCCTGGTGTCTACTCCCTGATGCTCCTGGTCGTTCACCTCATCAGTTACAATTGTACTAAACTTGTCTTGCAATGGCTCTGGATTGTGTACAACTGCCCACTTGTAGCAGACACTACCAGAAGGTCAAGGGGTATAATATCTTGTCCCTGTGTTGCTATGAATCTATGGAACATTACAACAGACCTGGCAAGGACATACCTTTAGCTTGGGTCACGAAAGCATACACTACATCCCATGTTCATTCCTCAGCATTTGCAGTTCAAAGACTCAAGTAGCAGGTGATTAAAAAAAAATCTCTCCATGAATCCTGAAAGGGGTATGTGGAGGCAGAACTGATAGAAAGTGATGTCCCTTTCCCTTAGTCAAGATGGATAGTACCCAAGGGGACCAAAGTTACTTTGGCCCCTCTCAGAAAATACTACAATTTCCTCTCCCTCCCTGTGAAAACAGAAGAATATCCACAAAACTACTAAGCAGTTGCTGCCCTTTGGTGATAACATCTATTCTCTGAGATAGTCATCTCCTATGTTTTATGATAGGGCATCCATGGTGACATGAAAACAGAAGATGACTCCATAAACATACACATAGAATATTTCACTGTAATCTCAGCCTCAGAGGGCAATCTTGAAGCATGTCCATTGCTTTCAACATCTTCCCTACCCCCACTTTGAAATGAAGATGGGGTGGTGGTGAGCTGGTATAGAGCGAGACCATAACTTGGATGACTTATCATTTTGTTTCCATTTTTTTAAATCCAAATTTGCCCACAAGTGTACATTTCTTCAGAGACAGAATGGAAAGAACAATATGGGAGAAACCAAAACTGTTAGATTTGCCCTTAGGCTTGTCTAGAGGGCTAATTTACCCCCAGCTTCCCCCTGTGTCAGAGCCCTGCAGTCCAAATGAAGCAGAGCTCTTGCCCCAATTTGCCTCCAGACAGTCCTGACAACATCCTCAGGGAAGCCAGGGGAAGCTGGAGTAAATCCATTTAAAACATTTTTTAAAAAACACCCATTAAAACCTGTGTCATATGGGAAAACACAGATGGGTCCAGCATGGGAATGCAGGAGTCCATCCTGCATGCCAGGTTGCATAGCTGGACACTGCTGTTGGAGAAACTCAGCAGCTGAGAAGGAGGCCCCAATCATGTGATCAAGGCCCCTTGCATGTGACTGGCCTTGAACACATCCTGAGGGCCTCCTTCCCAACTTCAGAGAGTACAACCCATGGTGTGTGCATGCGGACTTCTGCCCATTTCATAATGGTAATGGGGGGGGGGGTTACAGGCCAGCTTCAGGGCTAGAATACCCTGGCCCAAAAGCGGTGTATTTTGGTCAGTGTAGACAAGCCCAAGGACTTCACCTTTAACATCTTGTTTTAATCCCTGTGTATTCAACTATTTTAGTGTTGCATTAATGTTAGCAGCACATTTACCCCTAAGAAGCTCCTCATCTTTAATATCTATATGTCAGGATGGTACAACATAGTCTTCCCCATGCTGGGATCATCTGTACCTGTGCAATGTGGGTATGCAAGGGGGGATTCCAAATTCCTTTGTAATTCAGGAGGGAAAGATCTTGAAATCTGAGAAAAGCATGAAAGTGGGAAAAATGGAACAGCGAGATCTTCCCCTCTCTAGCCATAGGTCAGTAGTACATAGGATCCCAAATGTAGTCCCTGGTATCACTAGATTAAATGACCAAATAGCATCTGAGAAAGTGAGCCTTTGGGGAAGTGTAGGAGTAATTTCCTTTGTGAAAGAGTTTAATCTTGAAATGTCTCAGCATGATATATTAGTGCAGCTGTCTCTCACTTTCTTTTATTTTGGGCATTTACAGCTCTCTCTTTTTTTAGCATTTTGTTGCTTTGCATGACCTAGGTAGGATGGGCCAAGTCATCTGAGCATATCAACTTATTCATTTTTAAATCAATATTTATTCATTCATTTAAAAACCTGCATCAAGGTGGTTATTTTCCCACAACTTCACTTCTGTTGTAGAATTACCTTGATAATGTAAAAAAGTAGATTTAAAAAAAATGAAGGGGGGAAGGAATAAATGGTGCCTATAGGAAAAAAAGTGGAAAGACAGAGTTGTTTTAGAGTTTTTAAAGCCAATGATAAAAATATGTAATAAACAGATTCTCTCCATTGTTGTGGGAGAGAGGCTTGCATATCCTAATGATGTTTTGAGCTATGCTGGAGGTGGCATAATAGCCACCGGTAGGGTCTCCCATGCCAGACAGGTCAAAACCGAAGGGTCTGACAAAGGGCGTCAAAGGGCAGGATGGGCTCTCTAGCCTTATGGCAACCATCCTAGGAGAAGGAAAACTCTAATTCCAAACCCAGGCAGATGGTGCTTGTCCAACCCTGTAAGGTCAACCATCTAAGAGAAGGAAACTCTAATCAAACCCGAGGACCTCGCTGCTATGTCCATGCTTGCAAGGCCACGGCAGATGAACCTCTGGTTTAAAGGGTGAGGCCAGTTCTGTGCACACTGCACTCCACCAGAAAAATCCATTGCACAGGCACAAAGGACAAATCCAATTCAAAAAAAAAAAAAAAGCCCTGTAGCGATAGGCGAGGGACGAAAGAGCAGGTGTTAAGATGCACTGGAAGCTGCAGACCCAACTCGTTCAGGACTTTGGTCACTCGAGGCTGACCAGGGAGATGACAGTCTTGTTCAGCAGCATCCTGAACGACCAAGCAGCCTTTTTTAAGGAGAGCACTGCTTGATCCATATGGAGAGGGGCCTAGAAAAGGTGGCCTAATAAAAGCTCATCCCCAACAACCTGGTTGGCTAGCCGCGGCCAACGGAATCTTCTGATGCGGTCAAACCAAGGCAAAGAAACAAAGGCACACACCAGCCTCCAAAGGTGTAAATAAACTGATGCTTGCATGCTGGAACATCAGAACCATGTGAGACTCTGAAGATAGTGGACGGCGTGAGCGTCATTCTGCTCTAATAGCCCATGAACTATCATAACTTAATATTGAAATCGCTCCTCTTAGTGAAGTTCGTCTCCATGAGGAAGGTAGCCTTAAAGAACACTGCGCCGGCTACACACTTTACTGGTCTGGCAAACCCAAAACTGAAAAACGTCGTTCAAGGGTAGGCTTCATGATTAAAAACTCCATTGCCTCCAAACTCGAAACCTTGCCAACAGGACACTCTGATTGCATTATTTCCTTATGCCTCTCTTTAGTATATATGTCCCAACTATGCAAGCCGACCCTGTAGAGAAAGAAAAATTCTACACAGACGTACGCCACCTCATACAAAAAGTCCCTGTAGAAGATAAAATTATTATCCTTGGTGACTTCAATGCCAGAGTAGGAAAGAACTCCGAAGCCTGGAAAGGTGTCTTAGGCAAGCATGGTGTTGGAAATTGCAATGATAATGTATGCCTCCTGCTAGAGTTCTGTGCAGAACAACAGCTGACTATTACAAATACTATCTTTCAGCAGAAAGATAGCTTGAAGACAACCTGGATGCATCCCCGATCCAAACATTGGCACCTCATTGACTATATTCTAGTCCGCCAGAGAAACATTTGCGATGTCCATCATACTCGAGTGATGCCCAGTGCAGAATTCCAGACAGATCATCACCTTGTAAGATGTAAACTAAATCTTCATCTTAAGTTCAAACCTAAGAGGGGTGGCATCTTAAAGAAGAGACTCCAAGTCAACAATCTTCAACAAGCTACCATGAGAGACAACTTCCAGGCAAACATGCAAACAAAACATGAAGATCATCCTACAGTTCCTTCTCCTACAGTGCTTTGGCAACATATCAAAAACAGTATCCTCCAGTCTGCAGAAGAAACCCTCGGGTTCTCCCACAAGAAAAATCAAGACTGGTTTGATGAAAACAACCAAGAGATCCAGGAGCTGTTGGCAAAGAAGAGAACTGCTCACCAGGCATACCTCACCCTGCCAACTTGCCACGTAAGAAAAGCAGCTTTCTGTCTCACATGTAGTAAACATCAACAAAAACTCCTGCAGAACAATTGGTGGATCAATATAGCAGAAAAGATACAATGCTGTGCAGATCTGGGGGGTTCTAGAGGATTCTATGAAGTTCTTAAGGCAGTGTTTGGACCTACTTATCAGGTCCAAAGCTCCTTATGCAGTACAAATGGTCAAACATTAATTACTGATAAAGCCTCCATCCTGAATCAATGGGCTGAACACTTTCAAAGTCTCTTTAGTGCCAACTGAGTAGTCCAAGGCTCAGCTATCCAACATATGATACAAAAGCAATGAAAAATGAATTGGACATAGCTCCCACTTTGGAAGAGACCCTTAAGGCCATACAGCAGATGAAAAATGGCAAGGCAGCTGGGATTGATGGAATCCCACCTGAAGTTTGGAAACATGGAGGTCATGTACTCCATGCTAAATTCCATGAACTCCTTGTGAATTGCTGGGAAAAAGGGGAACTGCCATCAGATCTCCGAGATGCAGTCATCATCACCCTGTACAAGAAAAAATCTGATTGCTCAAACTATTGAGGCATAAAACTGATCTCTATTGCTGGAAAAATCCTTGCAAGGATACTCCTGAACAGATTATTTCCTGCCATTGCTGAAGAACTTCTTCCTGAAAGCCAATGTGGCTTCAGAGCAATAGGAGTACTACAGATATGGTATTTGCCCTTAGACAACTGCAAGAGAAATGTATAGAGCAGAACAAGGGTCTCTATGTAACATTTGTTGACCTCACCAAAGCCTTCGACACCGTGAGTAGGAAAGGTCTGTGGCAGATCCTGGAAAGACTAGGATGTCCCCCTCAAATTCCTTAAAATGATTATCTTGCTACATGAGGGCCAGTGCGGTCAAGTCAGATATGGTGATGCTCTTTCAGAGCCCTTTCTAATAACTAATGGAGTGAAGCAAGATTGTGCTCTTGCTCCAACTTTATTTACAATCTTCTTCAGCATGATGCTCCAAAGGACTATGGCAGAGCTCGAAGAAGACGACAACATCTATATACGTTACCGTACTGATGGTAGCTTGTTTAACTTAAGCCGTCTGAGGACTCGCACTAAGACTCTAAACTATCTAGTCCGTGAGCTGCTCTTCGCTGACAATGCTGCCCTTGTTGCCCACACAGAAGCAGCTCTGCAGTGCCTAACATCCTACTTCGCAACAGCTGCAGAGCTGTTTGGGCAAGAAGTCAACCTGAAGAAAACAGAAGTTCTTTACCAGCCTGCACCACAGGACAAACACCACCACCACCACATTGCCGTCGGCAATTCTGTGCTTAAGTCCGTTCAGCAGTTCACCTACCTGGGAAGCATAATCTCCTCAGATGCCAAGATTGACAAAGAGATCGATCACAGATTAGCAAAGGCACATAACACATTTGGAAGACTTCACAAAAGAGTCTGGAGTAATAAACACCTGAGACGGAGCACAAAAATCAGTGTGTATAGAGCCATTGTACTGTCTATTCTCCTTTATGGGTCTGAAACATGGGTCACCTGCCGCCACCACTTACGACTTCTCGAACGCTTCCATCAGCGCTGTTTACGCACAATCCTAAATATACACTGGACTGACTATGTGACGAATGTTGCTGTCCTTGAGCAAGCAGGGAATCACCAGCATTGAGGCCATGATATTGAGAACACAGCTGCGCTGGGCAGGGCATATGTCTAGGATGGAGGACCATTGCCTCCCCAAAATAGTACTCTACGGTGAACTCTCCACGGGTCAGCGTAAGAGGGGCACTCCAAAAAAGCGATACAAGGACTCCCTGAAACAACATCTCAGGCTTGGCCAAATTGCTCACCAACAATGGTCCGCCCTGGCCTCACATTGGGAGGCATGGAGACACACTATCCACAATGCTGCAGCCTTATTTGAGAACTCACGCCAAACACGTCTTGAAGAGAAATGACAACGCAGAAAGAATCACAACCCGGAAGCATCACCCAAGGAAACCTTCTGCTGTGCCTTCTGCAACCAGACTTGTCTATCTTGGATTGGCCTTTTTTAGTCATCAGCGTGCTTGCAGAAAACGCGGGATGCGTCCTTCCTGAATCTTCGTTTGTGAAGAAAGGCCAGAGAGAGAGAAAAAATACTTCTTTTCATTTCAATGCTATTACATAAATATTTCAACAATTTTTAAAAGATACAAACAAAAGTGCTTTTTTAAAAAAAATGACTAGAATAATGCTAGTCAAAATGATAATAGGTGTGCGGTCAACAGCACCATACCTTTTAAAAAGACAAAAGAGTAATGCTAGACAATTTATGACGAAATCCTGTTTGTTACTCCCAATTAGAACAAATCAATTGACTCAATGGGCTTATCTACATGGGCTAAATACCCTGGCTTGCCCCCATTCCAGAGCACTGCAGTCCATATGATGCAGGGCATTTACCTTGATCTGCCCCTGGACAGTCCTTACGACCTCCAGGGCAGATACAGGGATGGAATGATGGCAAGCCAGGATAGGGCCCCTTATCACATTTTAAGATAATACCCAGTTTAACCCAGTACCACCAGGATGGGACTGATCTGGCCCTGCGTGTCCACAGGGAGTCATCTGGGCATGCTGTCCCTCGCTGCTGCCACCAGCTCCCTGGCTATCCTGGAAGCCAGGCAGGGGTCCTGCGTGTTGTAGGCCTGCTTCCGGGCTTCTGTGTCAGCTGCGAAAATGGTGGTGGCGATGGCAGCTGCAGTGATAGGCCGGCATACTGTTTGGATGCCAGCCTGTTTTCTCCAGGTGACAGTAAAAACTTGAGAATGTCACATCCTCTGCTAAAGAGAGTGGTTTATTATGTATAGAGCTATTGCAAAAAAATATGCAATATCAGAAATAGGTTCATTTTTACTGTAATGGACAGTCATATGTGCTTATAATTATTTATAGGAAATATATAAGGTTCACAGACTCATACAACCATATTACATATTCAGTTGTTTTTCAGTCCAAGTTGTTGCTTATAGTACTTATAGTACTGTTTGAGGTGGGTTCTGGGGTTTATCCCTTCTCTGCATCTTAGTATAGATAAGCCCAGTGTTTCAGTGATGAGTCAACATGTAGGTAAATCCCTTTGTTCCAATAAGGCTACTCTAGTTGGGGGTAAGAATAGAAGTAAAGCCTATAACTGCAAATATGTCATTACTTTATGGGTTTTTCTTTTAAAAAAATGGATTTTCTTCAGTCTGAAAAACTGCCAAAGAAGTATGGTGAAACCACAGTAAAATGAAGATCCAGTGATTATCATCATGCAAATAGTCCATAGAAGAAGTGAACAAAGTGTAGCTATTCCTCAGTAAACACTTAGGCAGAGATCTATTTAATGGTGGTAAAGCATAAAGCCCTACTAGAGTATTTACATGGAGGTCTGGAAGAGCAATGGCTTCCACCCAGGGATTCTCTCAGCATACACTCCTGTTCAATCAGTGGCCCTTCGGGTTGGGGCTGAGATGCACCCTAAGCCATGGTGCAGCCTGATAAAATGATTGTTAGGAAGGTATTGGATAAATCTTTGAACAATGCCCCAAAAATGTACATAGGCTAACATAACCCCCGGAGTCTGGAGGACTCCAGACTTAATGCAGAAGCACTTTATAGTTGTCCCTTCATATTCGCTGGGGTTTGGTTCCAGGACGCACCATGGATACCAAAATCCGTGAATACTCAAATCCCATTATATCCAATGGCATAGCAAAATGGTGTCCCTTATATAAGATGGCAAAATCAATGTTTGCTTTTTGAATTATTATTTTTAAAGAATATTTTCAAGCCGTGAATACTTAAATACAAGGCAACTTTGGGCTGCATCAACAGAAGTATAGTGTCTAAATCAAGGGAAATAACAGTGCCGCTCTATTCTGCCTTGGTCAGACCTCACCTAGAATACTGTGTCCAGTTCTGGGCACCACAATTCAAAAAGGATATTGACAAATTGGAGCATGTCCAGAGAAGGGCAACTAAAATGGTGAAAGGTCTGGAAACCATGCCTTATGAGGAGAGACTTAGGGAGCTGGGTATGTTTAGCCTGGAAAAAAGACGGTTAAGAGGCGATATGATAGCCCTGTTTAAGTATTTGAAGGGGTGTCATGTTGAGAATGGAGCAGGCTTGTTTTCTGCTGCTCCAGAGACTGGAACACGGAGCAATGGATGCAAGCTCCAGGAACAGAGATTCCACCTCAACATTAGGAGGAACTTTTTGACAGTAAGAGCTGTTCGGCAGTGGGTCACACTCCCTCCGAGCATGGTGGGGTCTCCTTCCTTGGACGTCTTTAAACAGAGGCTGGATGGCCATATGTCGGGGATGCTTTGATCATGATTTCCTGCGTGGCAGAATGGGGTTGGACTGGATGGCCCTTGTGGTCTCTTCCAACTCTACAATTCTATGATTCTATGAAATCTGTGGATACCAAATCTGTGTATATGGAGGGACAACTGTAATTCTTATCTTGATACTTTTCAGTATACTTTCTGCTCTGCCCTCTACAGAAACTATTCTTTGTATCATTATCAGTGATTTTTCTACATCCAAGTACATTGCCTTTTTCTTCACTTTTCAGAACATTCCATGCAGATTTATAATTCTCTCCCCACATCCAAGAACTTGCTGTTATCATTTAAAGAATTGGAAGGTGCTTCTGGAGTCAGTACATCACTGGGGATGGGGAGAGCTATTTAATTCTTTCCTTCCCATCTACCTGTCCGCTTAAAATTCCCCTCATCCAAAAATGCATTTGTATCCAAGAGCAGTAACATAGTACAGAGGGCATACAAGATAACCTGGATTTGAGGGTGTGGGTTTGGTTTTTTTAGGGCAGGAATATTGATGTCATCTGCTGGAGCACTGCGTAAGGCTGCCAGAGTGAAAACTGGAGAGAGCTCCTATACCTTTAATGGTTGTGTAGAAGAGGGAATTTTAGCAGGTGTTGCTTGTTAGGTGGTTGTGTGATGAGCAGCACCTGTAGAAATTCCCTCTTCCATGCAAGCATTAAAGCTATTGGAGTCCTCTTCAGTTGTCAGTCTGGCAAACCTCCCAAGATTATGATAGAACCCTTTTGGTCTGGCTAGTGAATGTGGTAATAACAAGACTTTCAGGTTTTAGTAGTATTTATGATAATAGGCATATGGCATAAAGCAGTCTGCCCTCTATAGATGTCCTGCATCATTTACACCAGAGGAAATTACAGAAATATAAAGGTGAAACAAGAAAGTGTGGCCCTGTCTCTCCCTCCCCGCTCATGTTATTGTTAATTGTATGGGAGCTATATGTGTTGGGAATGTCTTGTTAAGCCATTAGAGCAAATGGCATGCTTCTTATTTAGTTCTGCATACTCTGTAAGAACTCTAGGAATATGTAACAAAGATCTGCTTTAAATTCTGTCTTCATCAATAGATAACTTTTTTTTCCAGGGGACATTTTTGAAAGGATTTTCTATTATCATCATCCCCTTTGCATTTTGTACTTTGACTTTTCCAATTGGCACTGTTAACTAAATGTTCCGGCTCCTGTGTAAGATGACCTCTTAGCATTGCATTATAATGCCAAATCCACTGATATATCTATTATTCATTGGGAATTTAAAAGCAATCAAAAGGCACTCCAGGTCATTTTGCTATTAAAGCAATCTGCTTCAGCTTTCCCTTCTGCAAATGCAAAGTTTTCACTTGCACTTAAAATACATTAATGACCCATTACAGGGATGGGATCTGAAGCAGTGCTTATATATAGGAATGTCTTTGGAGATTTTGACATAAACAGTCTCATTGTAATGTGTTCATTAAGAAAGGAGTTGATAGGGACAAAGGACACAACATTTTTCTGTTCTGTATTCCCATGGGTATGCAGGGGGCAGGGGGATGTCTGACAAGGAAAGACATTTGCTTACAGCCATTAATAATTGCAATCCTATTTTGTACTAAATATAACAAGGATGATCAGAGAGGCACCACCTACCAGAAAAATGAAACCAATTCCATTTCCCCCCCCCTCCAAAAAGGGGGACATTTGTCTTGCACAAATATTATGATTTCACAGAACTGGAACAAAGATTATTCTTCCTACCCAATTTTCTGATAAAATATTCATTTTCATGCCCTTCAGGAAAGTTAAGATCTTATTCAGTCCCTCTCTGTCAGGAACGTATTAACCATTAGGCAAAATATGCCCATTTCAGATCCATTTACTATGCCAAACTGCATTATAAAAGTGGCTGTCTGTCTTACATAGGCACTCCCTATGGAGATTTTCACACGGGCTATATATCACTTGGCAGGAACAGAACAGGGTCGGGAAAGGTTTTCCCTTTCAGACGACGTTGACCCCATTCTGTCCTGCATCCATCCTGCTCCTGTGACTGTTCCGGAACAATGTAATCATGATTTTTCATTGTGAATAGACCTCCCGTTCCATCACTATCACGCAATCACAGGTGTGCGAACAGGAGCCCCGTTCCTGTTCCGAAATGACAGCCGCAGAGGGGAGGTCCGTTCCAAGCACTTCCTGGTACGATCTGGACATCCAGGTAAGTGGCACCCTTTATTTTACCCTCCCTGTATTGATTGTGTGATTTAAACTGTGTTTTTGTGCTTGGTGAACTGATTTTATGTTTGGGGGAGTTTTATTTTTTTAAATTTACCTCCCGGCCATTATCACGCGATAATGTGATAACGTTTCAGACGGCCAGTCGTAAAAGCAGCCTTACAATGGCTGCATTTACGGCCGGCCAGCGAGGGGAGGAGGAGCCCATTCCTGCTGCGGAATTAAGATAAGTGTGTGGAAGATTTACGTTATTCCATGGCAGGAACAGGAGAGGAGGTGGCGGGGCAGTAACGTGCATTTTGGCCCCGTGAGAAAATCTCTGAAGACCACCAAGCTGAAATCCACTTCAAATATAAATAACACTAAGGAAGGAGAGTATATGGGGTCTCAATGTTTATCATTAAGAGTTAATACATGAACAGTTTGACGTATTCACTATGGTAACAAACATTATAGAGTCACCCACCATATCTGTGCAGGATATGTTCTCAGACTTACTGAGAATATTTGAAACTGCAGGTAATAGCAAACCCTACAGCTTTTCCTTGGTTTTTTTCTGGGCTGTGAGGCCATGTTCTGGAAGAATTTATTTCTCATGTTTCGCCTCCATGGACCATTAGCCAACCATTAGACAAACAGACACTAATCCTCCTTGCATATCTCTATTTTTAAAGAATATTGTTGCATATCCCCTGAAACTAGCCATTCAAATACACAAATTTATATATCCTCTCCAACAGGGGTTCACAGTATATAAAACCCACACACACTCCTGCCCAACCATTCTCTGAAGATACCAGCCACAGTTGCAGGCGAAACGTCAGAAAGAAACTCTTCCAGAACACACCCTCACAGCCTGGAAAAAAGCCAAGGAAAATCTATGGATGCTGGCCGTGAAAGCCTTCAACTTCACATCAAACCGCACAGAATTGCACTGGAGGACCCAGGAAATGCCTAGAGAGGCTAGCTCTCTAGCCATCTCCAGCACAACTCTATGGTAATTTACCATAGAGTGGCGCTGGGGGACCTGGTTTACCACATGACATCAGCATTCAACAGCTGTTCTTCTGTTCTGCTTCTGTGGGAGATGGTGGTAAACATGAGTCTTTTTTCTAGCTGGAAAAATCTGTTAGAGAAAAGACTCAGGTTTAACACCATCTCCCACAGGACCAGAATGGAAGAACAGCTGTTTAACGCTGACGTCATGCGGTAAGGCAGGACAGAAGGTGCTATTATCAGGCTGCACTGCCACTTCCTTTCCGTCATGAGATAAGGCTGGACTGCTGGCATTGGCTGGCTGTCTTTATAAGCAGGGAGCTTACACCAGTCAAACTACTGGAAACAAACTTTCAGTTCATCCCTTGATGACCTGACCCAGTTACTGTGAGTACTTGATTTATGACTCTTGGGACTTAACCAGATGCAGCAAATATTGTGTTATAATGACGCCTAATAAATGTGAAAGGACACCAATACCAGACGACATGCTTTCGTGATTAAGTATTGAAAATAAGACGTTCCTTTTTATTGATGGGCCAGGCCATCAATAGATCAGCCATGGTGGTTTTTTGCCGTGATTGCAAGCATCTGAAACTGTTCTGTTGGCACAATTCCAGCGCCAATGAGCAGCCCCTGCCAGAACACTTCTGGCTGTGAATGAGAAAACTAGTTATGGGGCACTGTTTTTATTAACCTCCCTGTATTGCAGGCGAGTTTTTAAGTGTGTTTCAGGGCTCGTGTGTATATTTTGTTTTTAAATTTAGCTGGTTTTAGACTTTTAAGCACACTCGTGTCTTCTCACAAGAACCGCTGAGATCATGCACACTTGCCAACACGGAAGTACAGGGCTGCTTTTCATGCTAGCACAGCAACGTTTGATATAAAGGGTTCTTTTGCCAGCAGAAAAATGGTGCAAAATATGGTGGCAAAAGAATGTTTTTACAGGCTTGTCTGATAAAGTCTTTGGACTGTCTCTGCTACCTCCACTCTTCTGACTCTGTTCTGATTTACAGCTTCTGACTCTGGACTGTTTGATATCGGTTACCTCTTGTTGCTACAGCTTCTGAACTTTGGGTACTCTGAATTCTGGTTCAGCATAAAAGTGGGACACCTTTTGTGTTTCAACCAGTTGGTATTTTGTGTTTGTTTTAGTTAGTGTTTAGTGATTTAGTTTTAGTTTAATTTTAGTTCTAGTTATGCATACAGTTGTCCCTCCGTATCCACGGATTTGGCATCCATGGATTTAAGTATTCACAGCTTGAAAATATTCTTTAAAAATAATAATCCAAAAAGCAAACTTTAATTTTGCCATCTTATATAACGAACACCATTTTGCTATGCCATTGAATATAATGGGACTTGAGTATTCATGGATTTTGGTATCCACTGGGAGTGGGGGGTGGGTCCTGGAACCAAATCCCAGCGAATATGAAGAGACAACTGTATTCTTATATATGTATATATATTATTTTTCCTTTTCTTCCTTCTTTTCATTTCTGTTTTTCTTTCTACTTTCCCCCCCACACCTGAATGTTTATTATTTTACAGGTTCTTAGAACCTTATCAGACCACCCTCTGTAAAAGTTCTTTTGCCGGCATATTTTGAAGCATTTATATGCCGGCAAAAGAACCCCCACCCCCAAATCAGACCTACCTTTAGCAGCATGAAAAGGCAACCCCAGAAGTAACGGAGCACAAACAGAGCTCTGTTTACTTCCAGGGTCAAGATCTCGCTGATTCTCGCAAGAAGACACAAGTGCAGCAAATTCAAAAACTTAAGCAAGACAAAAGAGATTATCAGACGGGAACAAAAAAAGTGTTCCCATCCCATAATCTCCTCTCCTGCCCTTCTTCCATCCCTGCCCCGGCACAATAATGAAAACTTTCAGACCTACTTTGTTCGCGTGTGCCAGGCACCCCAGGAGTGAATGGAGCTCTAATGGAACTCTTTTCACTTCCTGGTTTGAAATCCTATCTGGTCTCATGAGAAGACAAGAGCACAGGAAATTAAAAAATTAAAAGCAAATTTTTAAAAGCAAAAATTAAAGCCAAAAAAAAAATGACAACAAGTCTAAAAACACACTTAAAACATAACAAGTAACCCAGGGAGGGTACAAAAAAGTGTGTCACTTACCTTAATAATAAATAATAATAAAATTTATTTATATCCCGCCCCTCTGCAAGCAATCGGGGCGGCTTACAATGATAAAATGGTAGACAGTATAAAACAACCCAAAATCCCTCCCTCCCCTTAAAACATTATTAAATTAATACAAGTTAAAATCAATATATAATACAATATGTTAAAAACCCTTTTAAGCAGGCAGCATCTGTTTGGAGGTCCAAAAGCAACCTCCAGAGGGGGTTCCTGAGGCCGGGGTTAGCTATTCCGGAAAAGTCCTGACCTTACATTATTTTAATCTTGCTGTACACCGCCCTGGTTGCTGAGCAGAGGAGCGGGTTAAAAATAAAAAAATAAAAAATATTATTATTATTATTATTATTATTATTATTATTATATCTCACCCGGAAGTGTTCTGGCAGGGATCTTGCACTGATACTGGGATCTCGGCAGCAGAATGGGGCAACTTTTCAGATGCACAAACATCCATGATAGGAATGGAATGGGGGGATCCATTGACAGCTCAGCCTGTCAATAAAAAGCAGCACCGGGAGAACGACAGCAGCACAGGTGCATAACAAGAGGGGAACAACGTCATCTGAAAAAGAAGCCCTTTAGCGATCTCCTGGCGTCGTGATAATGCCATATTTAGCACATCTGATAATCTCCAAAGACATAAAAAGTATGCACAAGCACAGAAACACACTTTAAAAATTACAAGTAAACCTGGGAGGTGGGGGGGAAAAGACTGTGCCCTACCTGGCTGTCCTGATCTCACCCGGAAGTGTTCTGACAATTGACACTGTATTCACTGAGCACAATGGTGCAAGGATTCAAACACCAGCAATGCCAACAACAAAGTGGAATGAGAGATGAATTGATAGCTTTGGCCATGAATAAAATAAAACAGCTTTTTAAAATGGTAATCAAGGTTATATTTTCTAAAAAATCTTAAATCTTGTATAGTAAATAACTGGCTTTTTAGAATAAGCATCGCCCACAACGTATTACATACACTTCATAGAGCTTTCTGCTTTCTACCTTGCCCTGCATTTGACTACAACAATTTGCCAACACAGCTTATGCTTCCTGATAGAATGGCTTTTTGACAAGACATGATCACAAAAGGATGACTTTGTATGGTATGCACGCCCTTTTGCAATCATTAGGTGTCATTATGATGCCATATTTGCCACATTTGATAAAGTCCTGAGTCACTGAGGTCTGAAAAAACACATGAGAAGTGTTGATTCTGTACTGTCACACAAATTCTGAAGGGAACATCTCTGTGCCCAGAAAGTTACTGAATGTACAGGGCCAGGACCTTCATAGAGGGCAACTGAGAGCCACTTGCTTCCCCTCCTTGTGGTGCATGATCAAAGGCAGCTTCCTGGGAACAGCTGCTACTTGCATTTATCACTAAAGGTGCAATCACTAGCTGGATACATATATTCAGTTCTTTCAGTGAGGATGCTGTCATGCTTACGAATCAGGCTTTAGGAAATGCTCAATAGGTCATTTCTTTTATAGGCAACCCTATACACTTCTAAATAAATTTTGAGATTATAGATATACAGAATATGATTTTACAGTGCTCCTCACAAAGGAAGACCCAAAGTTCTATGTTTCAACTACCAATGTTGAATGAAATTTGGACTACTCTGGCCTGGATTTAAGCACCACACCTTACCTGGCCAAAGCCCAAATCTGCATCACTCATTGCTGGGCTTGTCTACACAAAGAATCATCTGGATTTTTACCTCCAGGTACCTCTGCAGCACCATTTTTTCTAGTCCTCTGCACTGCTGCCACTAGTGTTTGCAAGGCTGGCCACTTGTTCTGACCTCAGAGTGAGTGACAATGCACCAGGGCTCTGCCTTCCTAGCACACAATTGCTCTCTCTGGGGTCAGAAGGAGCAGCCAGCCACACAATTACATGCAAGAGCTGTGCCTTTCCAGCCAATACTGGAATGAGGAAGTGGTACCAAGGAGGGGGGAAATGGCAGCACCTGTCAGGTTGTCCTGCCTCCCCCCCCCCCGAGAATCCAGGGTGGATGCATTGCTCACACTACAGTTTTGTCCAGAATTTTCGAGCAAACTCTGGAGAAAAGTACAAGGTTTAAAAACCCAGATTAGGGTGGCATACCTGGAGTTTGGTGTGGATAGGGCCATACGATGTGTGGCCTTATTGCACTAGATTCAGGGATAACACCACATATAATGTGGCCTTATTGGACCAGATTCAGAGAGGAGGGAGGTTGGGTGTTTTCATTAGTGTAGACAGGGCCCAAGAGATTTCAGCTCATATTGAGAGGGGAAGGCAAAGGCCTTCCACAAAATGTTCTTGGCTTCGAAAGCACAAGCTGTGTAATGGCAAAAGTCTTGTTATTAGGCAGGAAGTCCAGCCCTGGAGACATATCAGAGGAGGACCATTTTGTTAGTGCCCCTGATAAGTCCCGCCCCCAGAGACCCCAAAATTGGCTTATTAATAATCTGGTTTATTAATGTGGGCTTCCACAGGGAAGAGCAGGATGGTTTCAGAGATGAAAGCCATGCTTTGCCCATAGGCAGGACTAAAGACAAACTCCAAATGGTGAGGGAAGCATCAAAAGGTCAAGAGGATACAGTCTCCACTATATAGAATCATAGAATTATAGAATTGCAGAGTTGGAAGAGACCACGAGGGCCATCCAGTCCAACCCCCTGTCATGCAGGAAATCACGATCAAAGCATCCCCAACAGATGGCCATTCAGCCTCTGTTTAAAGACCTCCAAGGAAGGAGATCCCACCACGCTCCGAGGGAGTGCGTTCCACTGCCGAACAGCTCTTACTGTCAAAAAGTTCCTCCTTGTGTTGAGGTGGAATCTCTGTTCCTGGAGCTTGCATCCATTGCTCCATGTTCCAGTTTCTGGAGCAGCAGAGAACAAGCTTGCTCCATCCTCAACGTGACACCTCTTCAAATACTTAAACAGGGCTATCATATCGCCTCTTAACTGTCTTTTTTCCAGGCTAAACATACCCAGCTCCCTAAGTCTCTCCTCATAAGGCATGGTTTCCAGACCTTTCACCATTTTAGTCGCCCTCCTCTGGACACGCTCCAATTTGTCAATATCCTTTTTGAATTGTGGTGCCCAGAACTGGACACAGTATTCTAGGTGAGGTCTGACCAAGGCAGAATAGAGTGGCACTATTACTTCCCTTGATCTGGACACTATACTTAAGTGGTAGACAATAGATGGATCGAGCAATCCTTTCTGTGCTGGTTTTGAACTTCCTTTCCTTAATCACCCAACCTTAAGAGAAGGCAGCTCAAGTTTTGTGAATCCAGTCATCAGACATTACACATTAGCATCTTCAGCCATGTATTCTCAAAGACCAGGACACTATTTGTGCAATCCTTGAGGGCTCCTGGAATCTATTGTTTCAGACCAGGAAACTTGCTCCTCTTAGAGCATATTTGTGGGTATAAATATTGCCCTCAAAATCTGCTTCATTGCGCACAGATTCCATTTCCAGGGGAAACTCTGTTCCTCTGTGTTAGCCACTCCAGATTCATCCATCTAATCTGCCAGCTTGATCACCGAATTCTGGATTGTAAGACAGGTGTAGCATTTTCCCCAGAAATCTCTCTACCTATCCCTCTTGCAACACCTTTTCTTCCATTCCTAGTGGTCTTGTATGAATGCTTCCTGTATGAATGTGTGCATGCTTGGTGTTATTATTTTTATGTCTTTAATAAATATTATTGTTAACTTTTCATCTTGCGGTTGTTTGTGGACTTTTTCGGACAAAGAAAAATAACGCAAGCAGCCTCTCCAGCTTGCGAGGCTGCTGCGCTGCAAAGCACCCCTTTCGTATGACGCTCGCCCCTGCTGGTACTGTTGCAGTACCGCAAGGAGAGCTGAGCATCATATTTCATTGATTTTTACTCACAATCAACTTTCGTAAGTAAAAAATCAACGAAATACGACGCTCAGCTCTCCTTGCGGTACCGCAACAGTACCAGCAGGGGCGAGCGTCATACGAAAGGGGCGCTTTGCAGCGCAGCAGCCTCGCAAGCTGGAGAGGCTGCTTGCGTTATTTTTCTTCGTCCGAAAAAGTCCTGTGTCTGTTCAGAGAAACTAGTTAGGGTTAAGGGTTAAGATCCCCTTCTCTGTTGCCCCTTTTCTCATTGCTAAGTCAAGTTGCTGCTAATTTCCCCAGCATATTAGAAATTTGATATTTTCTTGGAATTTCCAAGACCTCTTTGGGTAACAATTTGGAGATAAATATATACACGAAGGAGACCTTTTCCTGCCAAACTTTTCCAAAATGGGAAAAGTGTGTCATCAAGGTTAAGTGGCTTAACTGTGGGCTATTTTGCATACTATTTTCCATTATTTATAATCTATAACATGATTAAGTAAACAATTACTTTTTGACATGAGCATTGAAAAGGAAATTGAGTTGCACAGATCACTGGGTGTGGAGCAGAGGTGATGGATCCCAGGAGGAATAAAAGAAGTTGAGGCTGCACAAGTGAGTTGTCAGCAGCCAACCACAGGTGGGAGAAGAGAGCATTGTCAAAGGGAACAAAAACCAGAATGAACAGCCACAGAACCTGAGACAGACATTACAGATTCTGTCTGAAAGTACCGTCTCACCACATTGCAGCAAAGTAGCATGAGAACAGATATAATTTAGATTGTGGAGTTTCAGTTTCCAGAGTTACGTATTTGTATGTAGCAAGGGTTCCTACTTTTCCTCAGTTACATCCATAAGCACTGGGTGCTCTAGGTGAGAGGTGGGAGTTAGGATTGTAACCAATATAAATTCACTAAAAAGCATCTCTTCAACTGGAAGCCTTTGCAGTTGGTTTGGTTCAAACCTCAGTCTTTCCCAATATCTGATAAAAAAGAGAGTCTAATTTTTAGTTTAATCCTCCCTCATTTGTATCCCCATAGCCTTTGCCTCCTCTCCACCCCACCCCCCAAACAAAAGCTCCATTTCTGTCCCACAAGCCCCTCTCCCGTTCCTGCAACAGAATGGAGGTAAATGGTCGCACACTTACCTCCATTCCTCTGTAGGAACGGGCTCCCTTCCTCCTTGCCCGGCCGGCCGTAAATGCAGCCATCATAAGGCTGCCTTTATGACCAGCCGGCTGAAATCCCACTCATTCTCACGAGAGAATGGGCAGGAGGAAAATTCAAAAATAACTCCCCCCAGCTGTCAAATCAAGATACAAAATGCAAAAATATTTTTTCTTTAAAAAGTAACCTGGGGAGTGGGGGAGGGGTCCCACTTACCTGGATGTCCCATTCGTGTCTGGAAGCGCTCGGCACGGACCTCCTCCCCTGTACCTGTCATTCCAGAACAGGGACGGGGCTCCTGTTCGCACACCCGTGATCCGTTACAGAAATGGGACCAAGAGTTTAATAACAACTTCTCCCCGTGAATACTATATCACGGGGAGATAACAGAACAGCCACGCTGAGGGAACGGAACAGGATGAATGTCGTCTGAAAGAAAAATCTTTCAGTGACCCTGTTCCATTCCTGCAATGGAACAGATTGCCTGTGTGAAAATCTCCTCAGTTTAAAAAAGCACTGAAGTATACTGGCTCTCCTGGTTTGCCATATTATGAACTGCCTATGGACTATCAGCCTTTGAGGCAGTGCACTTTCTATTTCTTGTTTAGCTTACTTGCAGAACTCTGCTACATGGTGTCTTTTCAGTAAGCATTATTATTAAAGTAAGTTCTGTAGTGTGGCCCTTTCTTCATGGTTCACTTCAGCACCTGCAAGATTCAACTACAACTCAGGAAATGACCATCCAAATCTTACCTCTGTCCAGGTTTGCCCCATCCCTACCTGGGAGTACAGGGCATCTGCTGAGACCCAGTGACCCACCAATGCAGAGCTACATATCGCAGCTCCTCTATTCTGGATTACTGGCTCTCTGAGCTTCCATTTAGATTTCCCCAAATGTCCCAGCATAATATAGCAATTTCATGTTATCACTGGACTTTATTGTTATCTGTGCAATAGTTCTAGGAAAGCCTTCAAGAGCCTATTTAAATAGCTGTTCAGTGCATTTATAGCTCTGCATTCTTATCACATATCCAATTGTTTCTTATCATTAAAAGCTGTTCACTACCTCATTTAGAAGCAATGTCCACAGAAGCACCCTTTGCAGGTTCCAAAATACTGTAGTTTATTATTGAATTTGCTTTTTTATTTCATTTCACTTTATCATAATGAATTTCACTTTATCATAATGAAGTAAAAAAAAAATTCAGCAACACCTCTGGGGCTTAGTCCCACTTGCTTTCTGCATAAGAAACGGAAACAACTTTCAATATTTGTGCAATAACGTCCCCGGGGATGCCAACCAGAAAATGTAGAAGAAAATGCTGCTTGACAACAAAAATGACAAGAACAAACATTAAATCTGCTTTAAATCACAAATTTTTTTGGCGGAGGATGTGTGTGACTGGGATATTATTATTAATATAGTTTGTGAACTTAGGAAATATACACACAGAAACTGATGAGAACTGGAAAACCCAATAGCGCCATCTAGTCTGCAAATTACAATATTGTGACTAAAATGCAGCAAGCAGGTGAGGAGAAAAAAAATACCAGTACAGTATGTCAAGTTGCCTTAGAGCACCTCCAGATGAATGAAACGTCTTTGAAAGTCCCAGATTTTGTTCCTGTATGAATCACTTTTATTTTGGAGATCCACATGATGCTTTCTTCATCCCAAAGTATTTCCTGGGCACTCTGTTTTTTACCAAGGACTTTTCCTTCCTACTTCCCAGAGCTGTTTAAATTAACCCAGTATTTAACAAAATGAAATGTATCTCTGCTTGGCTGTCTGCCTGTATTATCCTGCAACTAGCTAAGATGGCCACTGCCAGTAAAAACAGCTATTGTTTCCAGGAAATAGATTCAACAGAGATCAAGCAAAGGAAAGCAGAATGTTTGCACCATAACAAAATGATACTAATATTTAAATAGTGTAATATTTAACTAGCGTATCACTTGTACTTTAGTGATACAAGGACTCCCTGAACTCACATCTCAGGCTCGGCCAAATTGATCACCAACAATGACCGCCCTGGCCTAACATCGGGAGGCATGGAGATGCACTATCCACAATGCTGCAGCCTCATTTGACAACTCACACCGAACAAGTTTTGAAGAGAAACGACAACGCAGAAAGAATCACAACCCGGAAACATCACCCAAGGAGACCTTCTGCTGTGCTTTCTGCAACTGGACTTGTTTCTCTCGGATTGGCCTTTTTAGTCCTCAGTGCACTTGCAGAAAGCACGGGATGAGTCCTTCCTGATCTTTGTTTGCAAAGAAAAGCCAGAGAGAGACTTTAGCACTTTGACTATACAGGTTGCTCCCCATATCTACGGGGATACGTTCCCAGACTTACCATTTATAATGAAACGACGGATAATATCGAACCCTATTAAAATAAAGGACTTCAAGTACAACCATACCAGACAGTTGTGTTGGAGGACCTAATGATTCTTAGAGAGGACACCTCTCTAGGCATTATCCAGAGCAACTCTATGGTATATATCCCTATTTTTTTAGCTGCAGATAACAGAAACTGCGGGCATTGGTTCCACAGATGGGGGGGGGGCACCGGTAATTCCTGAATAATAATAAAGAAGGTGGAAATTGGTGAAAGTCAATTTCTGAAATGTTGCACAAGTCCTGATGTGATCAGTAGGGGAAGGGGGAAGGGGAAGTTGTGGAGGAAGGAATTTGGAAGTGTCAGAAATCTGGCATATTTCAAGAAAGAGTTTGGATGCAAACCTGGAAACATGCAGGTAAAATCAGAACAAAAACAACTGGACATTCTCAGTACAGGTCAACCCTCATACCCACAGATTCGGTATCCACAGTTTCACTTATCCACATCTGAAAAAATAACTTCTTTCTAGGCATTTCTAGGTCATCCAGTGTGATTCTATGGCCAACTTCTGGCATTCATCTCATTGAAAACAATAAGGTTCCCTGTTATCCATGGTTTCAGGTATCCAAGGATGGTCTTGGAAAGTATCCCACGCAGATATGGGAGTTGACCTGTATTTCCAGATTTTTTTTCCTTTTCTGGATGAATCCTTAGTCATGCCCTTGGTTCATCTTGATGAGCAGCAGCAGTGCTACCAATAGGGAAAGAAGTACTCATTGGTTTGGGCCTCCCAAACTCTCAACGGGCACTTCTTTTTTCCTCACTTGTAGAAAAAGTTAAGTGTGCTGTATATCAAAATCACAGAAATAATCAGATAATCAAAAATGAAGAAAAAAACATTATCAGCCTTGAAACAAACAAAACAGCATTTCAACTATCAGTCACTCAAAGCCTTCTGAAAATATAAGGTTTTGAAATTCATCTAAAAATAGAAAAACAAGGGACTCGGCAGACTTCTCTGGATATAGAACTCCATAATTGCAATGCCACCACTGAAGAGGTCCTGTCACAGGAGATTTTCACATGCGGGCTAAAAGCCCCAATTCTGTCCCGCCACCTCCTCTCCTGTTCCTGCAATGGAATGGAGGTAAATGTTCGCACACTTACCTCCATTCCAGAACAGGAACGGTCCTCCTCCCTCCTTGCCTGGCCGGCCGTAAATGCAGCTATCATAACACTGCTTTTACAACCGGCCGGGGGAACTCCCGCTCGTTCTCGCAAGAGAATGAACAGGAGGGACATTCAAATTAAAAAACCCCCAGCTGTCAAAAGAAAGAATAATTTTAAAAAAAAATTAAATACAAGTAATCCAGGAAGTGGGGGTGGGAAGGGTGGCACTTACCTGGTTGTCCAGATCATGGCAGGAAGTGCCTGCCATGGAGCTCCTCCCCCGTCCCTGTCATTCCAGAACAGGGATGGGATCCAATTTGCACTCCCGTGATTCCGTAACAGTAACGGAACCGGGTGCTTATTAACGACTTCTCCCCATGATTACTATATCACGGGGAGAAAACAGAACAGGCACAATGTAGGAACTGAACAGGGTGGACGTCGTCCAAAAGGGAAAACCTTTCCCAACCCTGTTCCGTTCCTGCCACGGGATATATAACCCATGTGAAAATCTCCACAGGCAGTCATCAACTGAATATAGAGAGCAAAGAGTTGGATGCTACTGTCAGGGTTTGGGTAAGTGAATGTTACTTAGCGTTTTTCAGAAGCAGTAAGCTAATTTTCCCATATTCCTCACACCTAGGATTTAAATGGAAAAGTTATTCAGTTTTAAAAAAAAACTTTTAATTCCTGAGCTTACATTAGTAAGGAATATACTCAGGGCTAAAGGCGAGTTCACATATATATCTAATACCACAGACCATTCAGGATGACAGGCCAAGTAGTCACCCACCTCACATATGGTGTAATGCAGGAAGCCATAATATATTAATATGTTGCACATCCCATACATTTTTGGAAGCATGCCACTGGATACTACTATAATATAAAGGGCAAAGAGGACTGATAACACCCAACAGGTGTGATGTAGAAAAAGGATAGTCTCAGGATGTTTGATTTATTTTTGAAAATAGTCCAATGCATTTTTGCCTGGAAGTATTTTTATGGTCTTCTGTTACCCAGCCTTACACCCCCTCCCTCCAATAATTCACAATTTAGCAATATTGGACAGTTCACAAGGTCTAAGGTAGACCAGAGCAAACCAAAATTAGGTTCAAGTGAAAGTTACCCAAAGGCCTAATGAAGTTGTCTCAGAAATTCCCCTTAATCAGAGTCATTAAAGAGGAATGTGCTAATCTTTCCTGGATGGACCTGGCAGTGAGTCATACTTCAAAAACAGTGACCAGAACACCTATTATCCCCACTCATCCCCACAAATGTCTTGCCTTTCACCTCTCCTCTCACAATATGGAGGCTGCCATAAACCCATCATCCTCAATGTCTCAACCATTAGCAGCAATCACGAAGCTGGAGTTCCCTTTGTTTAACTATGGGAAACCCATCTAAGCATTGTTTTTACACTCAAAACACCTCTTAAGGGTACGATATTGGGTATAAATATTACCCTCAAATAATAGCCATGCGTGGACACCGTCACTCTGCCGGACTGCTATACCACCCTCAAATCCAAGTCTGAGTCTTCTTTTGCTGCACAAATCCCTGCTCTTCAGGACTGGTAAATATCACCCATAACTCCCGAATCTATTTCTCTATCCCAATATTTCTGCCTTGATTCTTTGTTAGCCTTGTGTAGTTGTCTTGTGAGCATGAGTGTATGTGTGAATGCATCCATGATTATTTCCCAATAAAAACCATTTTTATTTCATGTTGGCTTGGAGTCTCATTAGTGAATACTGGTATATACAGATGCAAAGGTCCTGTAACTACCCAATCTCTCACAGCCATACCTTTCAGCTAATTAAAATTCCCCATCTTAATATCGTGATTTTAGTGTTACTAATGGGTCCCCACAGCCCCCATGCAATTCGGGTATCACTTCCTCAGGGGCTGTTAAACAAAGAGGGGACAATACATAGATAACAATAATTATAACAAGCTACAATTTACCAAATCACTCATATGAGCATGTATCTTACATTAAATTACATATAAATTATCTCATTTTTTTAAAAAATTAAAATTAACAAAAACCCTTCTACAGGTACAAAATAATACACTACAACTTGTACAATCAGTCACTAGACATGAATTTTGGAGAAACTCTTTTTAGAATCCCTGCAGGGTAATTTTAAGGTTCAGCACAGCCAAAACACATTGGGATATTTTCAAGAACAAAATAATCTCTTTTTTTTCTGTTTTTCTTTTTTAAAAATATTTTCTTTACAAAGAATATTACTTTAGTTCACATCATGCATCAAAACTTTCATTGTACATTTATATCAAAAGTTCATAAAAGACATAATGTGTTCTCTCAGGAAAAAAACAGTACATTAATACAGATTTTATTATTAAAAACATTTGTCTTGTTTCTAAAATCATGTTTTTTTCCAACATCCTGAGACTTTGTTTGCCACATCACACTACCTCAGCAGCAAACATGTTCAATTTCTCAGAAGGTTAGCTCAGATTCATTTTTTCTTAACTCTTGATTTCTGACGGAAATGCCTTCACTTTTGAGAACCTTTGGGGTTAGTTCTATTAGATGAAACAAGGCAACTGCTTCAGAAAGCTGATATTCTGGTGACGGGGGAGTCATGAAAGGACAGGATTTTTATTATTATTATTTGGTTTATGGTATTTTTAGAACTACCTGCAAGAGCAAAGATGTTTTTAATAATAGTTACTGAGGATGTGGCCATATATCTTGTCACTGTTCATGGCTAAATAAAACCTGTGTTCTTTTCACAAACTGGACTTGAGGAAGACAAAAGGAACTTCATACAGCCCAAAGTTAAACTATGGAATATGCTATCTCAAGATGTCATGATGGCTGCCAACTTAGGGTCAGCTTTAAAAAGGGAGCTTAGAGATGGTTTAGACGTTCATGTCAGTTTGTTTTCCAGCAGAATTTGCAAATTCAAATGAGAGAGGAAACAAAATTGACAGATATGCCCATCCATAGAGAGGAGTAGATTTTTGACAACAGCTAACAGTCACATGGCTTGAAGGCACAAAACAACAACAGTCATAATGGCTCCAAATCTGGGATATTCGTTTTTATGAGTAATTGGCTAGTTTTTCATTGTTTAAAAAACAATTTAGGGTTGATAAGACAATGACATAAAACTTGAAAAACTCTACTCAAAGTGTCTATTTCAACATAACTGAAAAGTAAATAGAAACGTTTACTTACCCATATAATCTTGTTCCTATTTGTTACATTAGTTTTCTAAAATATAACTTTATTATACTCATTACAAGTAAACAGATAATGACCCAACTTGCCACTTGTTATTTCCAAGCTCCATGAGGGTTATGTATTATTGCTAGTACAGGTTGATCCCTGTATCCACAGGGGATACATGGATACGAGGGGACCCTATTATTTTCAATGAGATGAATGTCAGAAGTTGACCATAGAATCACATTGGAGAACCTAGAAATACACAGAGAGAACTTTTTTTTTCCTGAACATGGATAAGTGAAACCATGGATACCAAATCCATGGATACGGGCTCAACCTGTTTCAAAATAGTATTACTTCTCAACACCAGTTGCTTCAGGACAGAAGCAAAATAGTGTTATTACACTTCTGTCCTGCTTGTGGGGTACCCATAACCGTTTGGTTGGCACTGTAGGAACAGAATGCTGGACCAAGGAGAACTTGGGTTGGATTCAGCAGTGCCTTTCTTATGATCTTTGAGGAATATTTGAGTCAGCTGAGCCACTGGAGAAGGCTACAGAAGCTAGTGCTATTTTGTGAGAAGCACCATTCTGCAGTCAAAGCATTCACCAGTCAAAACAAGGCTATTGAACTTACTGTAGAGACTGGCCAGCCAGCCGGCCAGCTAGCCTGCCTACCATACTTTTCCTTAATGAAATCAGTCTGGAAAAACTGCAGAGTGCCCATTTTCTCCAACTTCTTCTTGTTGTTGTTGTTATTGTTGTGGTTGTTGTTATCACACTACACTCTTATAGTGCTATTATTCCATTTTAACTGCTCTGACTGCCTCTTGCGGAATCCTGGGATTTGCAGCTTAGGGAAGGGCATTTAGAATTCTCAGCCTCAGAGCTCTTAGGCCTCACTAAACTACAAACCCCAGAAATCCACAGGAGGCAACCATAGCAGTTACAGTGGAATAATAACACTATAAATAGAATCATTGAACATAGAGTTGGAAGAGACCACATGGGCCATCCAGTCCAACCCTCTGCCATGCAGGAATACACAATCAAAACATGCCTGACAGATGGCCATCCAGCCTCTGTTTAAAAACCTCCAAAGAAGGAGACTCCACTACACTCCGAGGAAGTTCATTCCACTGCTGAACAGCTCTTACTGTCAGGAAGTTCTTCCTAATGTTTAGGTGGAATCTCTTTTCTTGTAGTTTGAGTCCATTGCTCCGTGTCCTTGGGGATTATCAGACAGGAGCAAAAAAAAAAAAAAAAAAAAACGTTCCTGTCCCACAATCTCCTCTTCTGCCCCTCTCCCATCCCTGACCTGCCACAATAACCAAACTTTTTAGACCTACCTTTGTAGTGTCCACAGGACAGCCCAGGAATGAATGGAGCTCTAACAGAGCTCCGTTCACTTCCTGGAGTGAAATCTCACCTGTTCTCGCGAGAAGACGCAAGCACGGGAAATTCAAAGTTTAAAAGAAAAATAAAAGAGAAAAAGTTACACCAAGCACAGAAACACACTTTAAAACTTCCAAGTAAACCAGGGAAGTTTAAAAAGTGTGTCACTTACCTTGATGTCCCAATCTTAGCAGGAAGTGTTCTCCCTAAGCCACTCCTCATAAGTCATGGCTTCCCAACCCTCACCATTTTGGTTGCCCTCCTCTGGACACGTTCCAGCTTCTCAATATCTTTCCTGAATTGTGGTGCCCAGAATTGGACACAGTATTCCAGGTGAGGTCTGACCAAACCAGAATAGAGTGACACTATTACTTCCCTTTATCTAGACACCATACTCCTATTGATGCAGCCTAGAATTGCATTGGCTTTTTTAGCTGCCGTGTCACACTGCTGACTGATGTTCAGCTTGTGGTCCACTAAGACTCCTAGATCCCTTTTGTATGTACTGCCATCAAGCCAAGTGTCACCCATCTTTTATCTGTGCTTTTCATTTTTACTGCCCAAGTGTAGTATCCTGCATTTCTCCCTGTTGAAATTCATTTGGTTAGTATTGGCCCAGCTTTCTATTCTGTTAAGGTTATTTTGAATTCTGATCCCATCCTCTGGGGTATTAGCTACCACTCCTACTTTGGTGTCATTTGCAAACTTGATAAGCATGCCCCCTATTCCCTCATCCAAGTCATTGATAAAAATGTTGAATAGCACTGGGCCCAGGACAGAACCCTGTGGCACATCGCTGGTCACTCCTCTACAGAATGAAGAGGAGCCATTGGTGACTGTACTTTGGATTCGGCCCATCAACCAATTACAGATCCACCTAACAGTTGCATTGTCTAGCCTGCATGTTGCTAACTGTTTTGCAAGAATATAATGGGGGACTTTGTCAAAGGCCTTACTGAAATCAAGATACTGTACACTACATCCACAGCATTCCCTTCATCTACCAAGTATGTAATTGTGTCAAAAAAACAGATAAGATTAGTCTGGCATGACTTGTTTTTCAGAACCAATGTTGACTTTTAGTGATTACGGCATTTCTTTCTAAGTGCTTACAGACTGTCTGTTTAATGATCTGCTCTAGAATCTTTCCTTGTGTAGATGTCAGGCTGACTGGGCAAAATATTTAGGTCTCCTTTTTTCCGCCTTTTAAAGATGGGGACATTTGCCCTCTTCCAGTCAGCTGCAACCTCTCCTGTTCTCCAGGAATTCTCAAAGATTATTGACAGTGGTTCTGCGATTACTTCTGCCAGTTCTTTTACTACCCCTGGATATCGTTCATCTGGACCTCAGGACTTGAATTCATTTATACTGACAAGGTATTTCTGAACAACTTCTTTACCCATTCTATGCTGCCTTTCCCTTACTGCATCTTCTGCTCCATTTTCTCCAGGTTGAGCACTGTTCTCCTTTTGGGAGAAGACCAAGGCAAAGTTGTTGGGTTGCTCTGCCTTTTCTCTGTTCCCTATTAGCATTTCACCACCTTCTCCCCACAGCAGTCCTACCACTCCCTTGTTCTTTCTTTTGCTATGGACATATCTAAAAAAGCCCTTTTTATTGTTTTTAACCTCTCTAGCAAGCCTGAACTCGATCTGTGCCTTTGCTTTTCTGATTTCCCCTCTAAACGAGCTGGCTATTTGTTTAAATTCTTCTTTGGTGATTTCTCCCTTTTTCCATTTCTTGTACATGTTCCTTTTAAGTCTTAGCTTAGTTGAAAGTTCTTTAGACATCCGTCCTGGTTTCTTTAGATAACTGCCATTTTTCCTCCTCACTGGAACTCTTTAAAGTTGTGCCTTCAATATCTCACTTTTTAAACACTCCCATCCATCATGTACTCCCTTCTCTTTTAACATTCCTGACCATGGGATCACCCCTAGTAATTCCTTAAGTTTTCTGAAATCAGCTTTCTTAAAGTCTAGAATACAAGTCTGACTATGCTTGGCTTCCCCTTTCCTCTGTATAACAACTCTAGGAAACCATGGTCACTCCCCCCTAGGGATCCTGCCACTTCCACACTGTTAACCAGGTCATCTCCATTGGTTAGGATCAGATCGAAAATAGCTGATCCCCTTGTTGCCTCTTCCACCTTCTGGACAATGAAATTGTCTGCAAGGCTAGTGATGAATTTGTTTGACCTTAAATTTTTGGCAGAGCTGGACTTCCAAAAAATATCAGGATAGTTAAAATCCCCCATTATTACTACATCTCTCCTGCCTGAATGTGTGGTCATCTCTTCTAGGAAGGCATCATCCAAGTCCTCAGTTTGGCTTGGAAGTCTGTAGCAGACCCCCTCAATGACATCCCTGCTGTTTCTCTCCCCCTTGATTTTTACCCAGATGCTCTCAACCTGGCTCTCAGGATTTAAGTCATGGATCTGTTCATAGGTGTAAACATCCTTAACATATAATGTTGCTCCACTACCCTTCCTGTTTGGTTTATTTCTCTGAAATAGGTTATACCCCTCTATTCCTACATTCCAATCATGAGACTCATCCCACCAGGTTTCAGTGATTCCTATTAAATCATATTTGCTTTACTGTGTTAAGAGTTCAAAGTTTATCCTGTTTATTCCCATGCTCTGTAGATTAGTATAGAGACATCTGAGACCATAGGCCATTCCCCCTATCTGCCTTTTAAAGGTTATATTCCTCCCACTGTTGGGCTCTTGTACTATTTGCCTTGTTCTCTGTATAACATTTGGGCTATTATTATCTCCAGCACTTGATGAATTCTTGTCCTCATGAATACTGTCTCCCTCCCCCACACAACTCAATTTAAAGGCCTCCTGATCAGATCTTTCAGACTCTTCGCAAAAACATTCCTGCTAACTGCTGTGAGGTGCAACCCATCCCTTGCCAGTAGTCCACCTCCATGAAACCACACCCCATGGTCCAGGAAGCCAAACCATTACCAGCGGCACCATCTTCTCAGCCAGTTGTTCACCTCCACTATCTTTCTCCCCTCTCCACTGGAAGGACAGACAAAATGACCACCTGTGCATCCAAGTCCTTCAGCTTCCTACCCAGAGCCTCATAATCCCTTATGATCTTCTGGAGGCTATGCCTTGCAATATCATTGGTTCCCACGTGGACCAAAAGGATGGGATAATGGACAGTAGGTTTCACAAGTCTCATCAGCCCCTCCCTTATATCTCAGATTTTTGCACCTGGGAGAAAGCACACCTCTCAAGGCATCTTATCAGGCCCACAAACTACTGATTCTGTACCCTTCAGCAAAAGGTCTCCTACAACCACCATACATCTCCTCCAAAGATTGGCAGAGGCCAATCTGTGTGCTGAACCAACAAGAGTTTAGTGTGATAATTCTCCAATCCTCCATAATGCTACATGTAAACCATTCACAGTTCACAGTAAACAATAAAACAGCCTTGGTCTTCTTATGGCATGGAGATAGTGTGTACGTGCCTTCAAGTTGCATGGAGATTACTTGTTTAAAAAAGTCACCCCCTTGTGTTGTCACAACCAGGGGACTGACTGACCTACCCCCACCCCAAAAGTGTCAGAGAACTCTTCTCCACATCATCCTTTGTTCAGAGCGAAGCATGCAGGCTGTATACAACCACCGCCAGACTAAAGTTGTTAATTATTACAGTAGTTAAGGGTATATGTTAAAAGGAGGGGAGGAAGAAAAGGCAGAGAGACTTCCAAATGGCACCAGCATTATGAGCTAAGTTATTACTTGCCTTGTATGTTCAAGTTCCTGCATAGGTAATTTGGGTTATAATTAACTTCTTTAGGGCTAATAGGGCTTCGGTCCATTGGATAAAAGGCCCATTGTTAGCAACAGTAACTCCTGGGGTTTCTGCCATCCAGGCTGAGGTTAGAATGACCAGGAAGCCTTAACTTTCATCTGCCATTAGCGTCAAAGCAACAGCTATACCCAGGAAATTAAACTACTCACCGTGGTGAAGTTTTAATGTCTGTAGCTGCATTTGACATCTCATGACTTATGGGACCTGTAATTCCCTTTCTCTGGGACTTTAAGTGTTTAGTTCATCATACAAACTAATCTGCAACCCCAATGAAGCTTCCAGATCAGTTTGTCGCATAACTATGTACTGCTAGTAGCAGACCTTTTAGACAGATAGGAAAAAGTGTGTGATACAGCCAGCATTGTGTGAGGACTGACTCCAGATTTTAAAAACAAACAAATTAGGATGTGGGGACATGAGAGAGACAGTAAGGCTTTAGCAGATGACTTTATCAGACACTCTTAAAAAAAAGCCACGGAGGTCAGAAGGAGGACGCTGTTGTCTCACTTCTGGTGGTCGATACCACACGCCCCGTCCTCCTCCCATCCTTCCTCTGTGCTTCCTCCATGCTGGAGAGACAAAAAAGGCACCACTTTTCATTGACAGAAGTTTCCATCAATAAAGTGGTGCCTTTTGTGTTGCACGAATGAAAGCGGTAGGAGGACGTGGTGTGTGGTATCGACTGCTGGAAGCGGGACAGCGATCTCTACAGGGGGCGGGGTAGAACATCTGCTAAACAGTTACTAGTAGAGAGAAGGCTGCATTTTACACAACGAGATGATGTTGTGAGGAAATATTGTCAGTTTACAAATACTATATTGTATAAGTAGCTTTCCTCTCTTCCTGACAGAAGTGGCTTTATCAAGAGGCAAGATAAGCAGTGCATTAGAAAAACACACTGTCCATTTCCCCCACTTTAGGAAAGCTCTACTGTCTAAGGGAGATGTTGATTCAGCAATGGTTCAGTTGAAATTGAAGGCTCACATAGGAGCTAGAGGTCTGGTTCTCAGCCAGACCCTGAACTGGGCAAACCCTTGTATGCCTTTCCCTCCAGATAGATGGACAAGACCTGCTCTGGGCAGAAGTCCAGCATCCCTAAAGTGTCTTACTGGCCCATTGATTCTTCATATGATCCATTCCCTGATCAGGTACTTGTATGATTGGCAAGTGGTTACCTTCTCTGTGGCTGCTCCCGGACTGTGGAACTCCCTTCCGTGGGAGGTCCAGTTGGCCCCTCCCTGCTCTCTTTTTGTTGGCAACGGAAGATATTTTTATTTAGGTGAGCATTTGAGAATTGAATTTTAATTGGTGTGCTGCTTTTAATGTCCTAATGTTGTATTTTTATTGATTTTATGTTTTAAATTCATGTTGTGTTTTTAATTATGTGATAATTTAATGCTTTTTAAATTTTTGTAATATTTTAGCTGTATTTTTTAATTATTGTAAGCCGCCTTGAGTCCCTTCTTGGGAAAAAGGAAGGGTATATAAATCAAATAAATAAACAAACAAACAATTAATTGGCAGCCCTGATGCACCTCCTTCACATCTGTTCCTGTGATCTTGGAGGTGATGAGGGTGGGGAATAAAAGAAACAGTCAAGAACTCAGGAAGTTGGTGAAGAGACCTCCATATGAAGCCCTCCAGAAGTTTTAGAGCCCACATGGAGCACTTGCTTTACTGCTGTACTAGGACTCGAGAGGCCAGGTTTCAAATCCCCACTTGGCCATGGAAACACCCTGAGTGACCTTGGCCAAGTCACACTCTCTCAGCCTCAGAGGAAGGCAAAGGCAAGCTGTCTCTGAAGAACTCTTGCAAAGAAAATTCCATGATAGGTCCACCTTAGGGTCACCATAAGTCAGGAACAACTTGAAGGCACATAACAGCAGCAACAACCAGATGTTTTGGGATATCATTGTTATTAGCCTCAGCCAGTATGGCCAGTGGTCAGGGACTGTGGAAGTTGTAGCCCAAAACATCTGGAAGGTTGCCTACCTGAGATTGCCTACTTCTGATCCAAGGTCACATTTCTGACAGAACTGAAATAAGTTTAATCCCCTAATTTTTTTCTAAGAAACTGTGGCCTAGGGTAACTAGAGGTTATTAGTAACAGGTAACTGGCTAGGAAGTCATGGCAACAGGTACCAGGGAATGTTTGCTGAGGAGAGCTTGAATGCTGGGAGGAGAGCAGTTAGAGCCAGGAGGTGGAGCAGAAGAGAGAAAGAGAAGCAAGGAGGTAGTTTTGGGAAGGGATGAAAAGCTTGTTGTTTATAGTCATTAACATTTTATTAGAATACAAAGAAACTTTATTGACCTACACAAATATTACCTGTAGCTTTCAAATTCCCTACCCAGATCTTTATTTCTTTTTTCAATAATCTTTTTATAGGTTTTGTAGAAATAACGTATTTGAAATGTGATTTTTCATATATATATTTTGTAATTAAAAATAAATACATAAATAAAATTAATAATTCTTTACTTATTACTTGGATCTTCTGCTACAATGGACTTCCTTTGAATTTCCAATCCTTATAGAATTTGGAGTAATTTCATTGTCTTCATACTTAAACTTTATTTCAATGAATAATGATCTTAGCTGACTCAGAAGTGCACACTCAATGGCTAGGAAAGATTTCTCCCTCAAACTTTGCAAAGCTGTTGTCTTAGCCAATCAAAACACACAGAGATCAGCCAGTGCTTCATCTGAGAGTCAATCTATGGTTTGAACTTTAAGCTAGGACTCCTGGAGACCAGATTTCAGATCCCAGCTCAACCATGGAAACCCACTGGGTGACCTTGAGCAGGTTACACTCTCTTACGACTTTATTAGATTACCCCCGTTAGTATTCTTTGCTGGCATATATTGTGGCATTTTTAAGCCAGCAAAAGAACCTCCCCTACCAGACCTACCTTGAGCAGCAGCAATGAGGCAGCCCCACCATAAAGAGAGCACAAACGGAGCTCTATTTACTTCCGGAGTTGAAATCTCACCGATTCTTGTGAGAAGATACAAATGTGGCAAATTTTAAAAATAAAGCAAAATGAACACATAAAATGTAGACACAAACATAGAAACACACTTTAAAAGTCCCAAGTACGGGGGGGGGTCATAAAAAGAGCATCCCCTACCCGGCTGTTGTGATCTCTTCCAGAAGTATTCTGTCATTAGCACTGTATTCACGTGAGCACAATGGCACAAAATTTCAAATGTCAGCAATACCGACAACAAAGCACCATAGAAGATCTATTGACAGCTTGGCCAGTCACTAAAAAGAATGGCTTTTGGACAATATATGATTGCAAAAGGATGAAAAATAAATTTTCTATTGGATATCCTAGACATGATCATTGAAAATAATTATTTCAGGTTTGATACCCGATATTTTTTACAAACAAAAGGGGTAGCGATGGGCAGCCCAGCTGCACCAAGCATTTTTAATTTATATATGTCTGATTTGGCATGCTTGTTCCTATATAATCCAGAGAAAAATAAATTTCAGGAATATTTCTTATATTATGGCAGCTACATCAATGCTATAGTTATTTTATTTTCAGATTACACTAAAGTTGAACATTTTTTATGTGGATTAACACCATCAGTCCACACATAAAATTTTCATGTCATTATGACAAACAACAAATATCATTTTTGGATGTAATGTTGTACATTAAAAACTCAAAAACTGGGGTATGCAATTTTCATAAAGCGACAGATTGCAATTCAATGTTACACTTTAAAAGTTGTCACCCTCACCAGCTTAAAAAGAATCTGCCATTTACAGCTTTTAAGACTAAAATCACAGCTTTTAAGACTAAAAAGAAATTCTACTGAAAATAGTCAATATGAGATTTCCACAAACCAATATCAACAAGAGCTAAAGGAAAGAGCATATCCACTAGAGATTATTGATGCAGCCAGACATAGAGTGGATATTAAGGATAGAGCTTCTTTATTTACATCTATAGAAAAGTCTACAAAACATAGAATTATAGGCTCATTAAACTTCAATCATATCACTCAACACATAAAAAGGATAACTGTATTTACAGACACTGGCATATAGTACAACATTTACCAGGTTTTTTAACCACTATTAATTGGACTTTGTAAAACCAGAAATATTAAAGACACTTTGGTTCACACGGACTTTTACTTATCTGTGTCAGAACATCACCACATCTGGGTCACTATAAATGTAGATATTGTAGTTGTTGCAAACAATCATTAAACATTAAAACTTTTGTTCATCCTACATAGAAAGAACAATATAAATTAAAATCTTTCGCTAATTGTAATTCAAAGAATGCAGTGTATATAATTATTTGTCCATGTCAGAATATTTATGTGGGAGAAACTACTAAGTGTCTTCATAAATGTATTATAGAGCATAAAAGTAAAATACGGGGTGGAAGCACGGATAATCCACTTATGAAATATTTTGTTCATCATGGCCATTCCCCTGACTCATTAAAATTTTGTGTAATTGAATCTATCAAATTAAGTCCTTTTAATTGAAGTTGTGTAAAAAATAAACTTATACAGTGTGAATCTTTCTGGAGACATAGATTGTCATCAAGCAAAGCACAGGGTTTGAATGATTGCTTAGATTTTATAGCATTTTTATAAGATTAATAATAATGATTATATATTGTATTATCCATAATAACATCAAAATGTATAATTACAGGACAACATACATATATGAGTATTTTGAATAATGCACCAGCCATCCTTCTATGGGTTTCTGGATGAGGTAGATTCTGATAAGAGATAATTTCCAAGTGTTTCAACCTGAAGTACCTTTAACCTAGAAAGAATTAATATATTGTATAATGTTGTAATGTATCAGCCATCCATTTATGGGTTTCAGTACGAGGGAGATAGTGATAATTGATCATCCCCAAGCATTGTAATTCGCAGTACCTTTGACCTATTAAGAATTATCAGTTGCCAATTAACTTAAATATATAAAATCACTGGTAGAAGTTGTATTGTAAAGATGCTGAAATGCTGTATGAAGTGATGTTATGCAAAAGGGAGTTATGTGGTTAACAATTAAATGAGGTAAAAATTGTTTTATAATATTGGAAATAATTACCATGAATAGTGTAAACATTGATATATTGAAAGAGCTTACATTAATGATTTTATATATATTTAGAGAAGTTGTATATAATATTCAGCCAAAACGGAAATCTGGAGTTATATGGAATAAAATTTTCACTGAGGAAGACGAGCCTGTCAAAACGGCTTCAGATTCTCTGGGGGGCAGCCATCTGCTACCCATCTTCTCGATTTCTACCAATGTAATTCTTCCAATTTTTACAGTTTGCATATTCACCGATTTACCTGGACTGACAGTATATCAGTTTTACATTTATTGTAACTTCCTATCAGGTTCATGTACAATACTATACCAAGAAGCTAATGGCAATTGTAAATTTGTTAATTAATTGAATTAATCATTACAGTTATTGTAATTCATATGAGTTAGATACTTGTTGACATTTTGGAATAGTCTTATGCTAATAAGTATTTATGTGAAATAATACAAAATAATTCACTCAGAATTGGCATTGAGAAATTATTGCATGCATCTTACATTGTTCTCCTGTTCCGTTTCTGTCACGGAAAGTACTGCAAGTGAAAAGGTGCCCCATTATGCTGGCGTGATACCAGCGTCAATGGGAGATCCCTGCCAGAACACTTCTGAGTGAGATCGGAACATTGAGGTAAGTGACACGCTTTTTTGTACCCTCACCGGGTTGTTTGTAATGATTTAACTGTTTTTAGGTGTTTGCTGTCACTTTTTGATGTATGATTTTGTTTTTTAATTTCCCGCGCTCTCGTCTTCTCATGAGAACAGCTGGGATTTCAATCCAGGAAGTGAATGGAGCTCTGTTAGAGTTCCATTCACTCCTGGGCTGTCCTGCCGAGGCAACAAGCCATGAATAAGGTAGGTCTGAAAAGTTTTTCTTTTCTGCTGGGACAGGGGAGGGAGAGGGGCGGGAGAGGAGATTGAGGGATGGGAATGCTTTTTTTTTCTGTCTGATAATCTTCTGTGTCTCCAGTTTCTTATGCCTTTCACAGGCATGAACAAGCAAGCTTATCTGGTTTCCTGTTAGCCAAATACAGTGTCTTGGCCCTCCTAGCAAACACTGGCAGAAATTGTATGAGTCAACTAGCTGCAGATACTGTGCTTTCAGTTTCCATTTCCACCATACCTTAAGCAGTCTGTTGCATAGCCAACTTTTCTCAGTAGACATTAATAACTTCATCATGTTGGTTTTGTATCCTCTTGTGTTGCCTTCTCCATGCAATTGACTTCATCAGAGTAATCATTAAACTACCATGATCATAGTGAAGTTTTCCCTGGCACCTGTGTCTATAAAAGAAGAAACAGAAAGAACAAATATAAAAAAGAAGAAGAGAAACAGCTTCTTGAAACCAAATGCAATAGCACCGCAGTGTGACTCCAGCTGCAGCAGAGATGCTAAAAAAATGCTTTGTCCTGGATCTCAGTTTGGTTCTCCCGAAGTTTTCTTCCTTTGTCCTTCCAAAACTATGGGGAAGGCACTAACAAGCACCTAATTCTGGTTCCTCCTCCACCTTATCATGCGACTATAATGCAAATATAATCTACCATTCACCAACAGTTAGAAAGGTTCAGTCAAAGTGAGGCAATGGGTTTCCCATCCCTGGGTGCACTAGCCCATACATACACATGTGAGTAACCCAACAACAACAAATAATTCCTAACAATTGTTTTCTTTATATATGTGTACTCACTTAAAGTACAATAGATTTTTAAACATCACAACATCCTCAACAGCCAAGAGATTACACATAGCTCTATAATGGAATTTATGGACAATTACAGTCGTCCCTTCACATTCGTGGGGGTTAGGTTCCATGGACCCCCGCAAATGAGAAAAATCTGCGAATATTGATTCCCCCTCTCCCCCACCAAAGCGACCACGGGGCCTCCGGAGGCCCCATAGTCGCTTTCCCCAGACTCCCCACTCCCGCCCAGGGCCTTCATGGGGCCTACGGAGCATCTCTGGAGGCCCCATGGAGGCCTCCACAGCCCTCCCCCCTCCCACCCAGGGCCTTCATGTGGCCTACGGAGATGCTCCGTAGGCCCCATGGAGGCCTCCGCGGCCCTCCCCCCTCCCACGCAGGGCCTTCATGGGGCCTACGGAGATGCTCTGTAGGCCCCATGGAGGCGTTCGCGGCCCTCCCCCCTCCCGTCCAGGGCCTTCATGGGGCCTACGGAGATGCTCTGTAGGCCCCATGGAGGCGTTCGCGGCCCTCCCCCCTCCCACCCAGGGCCTTCATGGGGCCTACGGAGATGCTCTGTAGGCCCCATGGAGGCGTTCGCGGCCCTCCCCCCTCCCGTCCAGGGCCTTCATGGGGCCACACAAGGCTCTGTGGAGGCCTCCGCAGCCCTTCCCCCTCCCTCCCAGGGCCTTCACGGGGCCTTGCAAGGTCCCATGGAGGCCTCTGCAGCCCTCCCTCCCAGGGCCTTCACGGGGCCTTGCAAGGTCCTGTGGAGGTCCTCCCCAGCCCTCCCCGCTCCCTCCCAGGGCCTTCACGGGGCCTCCGGAGGGTCTCCGAAGGCCCCATGGAGGCCTCCCCAGCCTTCCCCCCTCCCCACCCAGGGCCTTCACGGGGCCTCCAGAGAGTCTCTGAAGGCCCTGTGGAGGCCTCCCCGGCCCTTCCCGCTCCCTCCCAGGGCCTTCACGGGGCCTCTGGAGGCCCCGTGTTGCAGTTTTGGGAGGGCAGGAGGGCGGGAGGGTGGGAGGGCCCTCCCAAAACCGCGAATAATCAAAACCGCGAATGGCGAGTTTGCGAATGTGGAGGGGCAACTGTATAGAAGTTCTAAAATCCTTTTCTTTCTCTCCCCTGGTATTTTCTGTAGTAGTTAAACATAATTACAATCTCACATAACAATTAACAAATTTAAAATATCTAGAGCTTTGCAACCATATTGGCTCCTTATTTCAAGAGCTAGTCTTATTCCCTGACAGAAATAAATAAATCCTTAATGGGGAGCAACTGCTACACCCTCTTTTGAGAACACACAGGTATGCCTTTGCAGTGTACTTCCACAAAGGCTTCCTGAGCTGTCTCCTCCACTATTTGCCCCTGCCATATATAGAACTGCAGCTGCCACAATCTTATGAATGTTTCCTGTTCTTGTGTGAGACTATCTGTAGAGAAAGTTGCATCGTGTAATCCATGAGAGCAGTGCCGTGCAGCTCACCCTGTTACTTCCCTCTGAAGGGAAAGAGGGAGGTTCATTGAGGATTATGGCACAGAGGCTGCACTGACCCACAACCACATACAAGTTTTGTTGCAGCTAATGGAGGAAAACACATTCACCAGCAACTTTCCCCCCATAATTAAGTCTCCAAATGAGAACAGCCATCCAATATAGTTTAGAGACCCATAGACATGACCAACTAGAACTGAGACCAAGAGGCTTACCACACTCCAAAGAAAAGCAGCAAGGCAGCAGGAACGTTCCATCTTCTTCCAATGCAGTAAGCCGCTAAAAGAGTAGAGAAAGGAACCGGGTTTGCATAACCCCCCTAACTGTCAAAAGTAAAAACAAAGCACCAAAACACAGGGGAAAAATTACAAGTAACCCGGCGGGGGGAGGGTGCCACTTACACCGATCGTGCCCAGAAGTGCTCAGAACAGACCTCCTCCTCTGTGGCTGTCATCTCAGCACAGGAACAGGGCTCCTGTTCACACACCCCTAATTCCGTGACAGACATGGAACAGGTGTTCTATTCATGATGTTTCATTGTGAATAGAATATTCCGGGAGCAGCACAGGGGCAGCACGGGAGCAGGACGGAACGGGTCAACATTGTCCAAAAGGGAGACCCTTTCTCCACCCTGTTCTGTGCCTGCCACAGTATATTGGCCCCATCTGAAAATCTCCTATGATGACAGTGCTATTGGTAGATTCTTCCATGTCAGACAGACTTTTGCTGAGGAGCCAGACTAAGGACTTTATCAGACTAGCCCCTGAAAAGTTTCTTTTGCTGGCATAAAAAACAAACAAACAATTTTTATGCTGGCAAAAGAACGCTCCCCCCATGCCCTCACTTACCTCCTTTCCTGACAAAGGCAGCTCCAGCAATAAACAGAAAGTGAATGGAACCCTGTTCACTCCCTTGTTTGAAATCCCCTGAGACTTTGTCATGCAGGAAAATCAAAAATAAAAACACTAATAAAGCATTACAAGTTTTAAAAAGCGCACACACACTTTAAAAGTCCCAAATAACTCATGGAACGTCAGTTAAAAAAGCGAAACTGACTTGGATGTCCCAATCTCACCAGGAAGTGTTCATACCAGACTGCCCATTGATACTGCAGTGACGAGATTTAAATGGCCCGAGGTTTCGCACACCAACAATGCTGGCACAAAAGCAGCAAGGGGATCTATTGACAGCTTAAGCTGTCAATTAAAACGTACGGGTTTGGGGCTGATTTTAACCATAAAAGAGTAATGTTGTCTGATCTGCGCACCCTTTTGCAGTTTGCAGTTTGACACTGCTTTAACTATCATGGCTCCATCCAATTGAATCCTGGGATTTGTAGTTTGTTGTGGCACCAGAGCTTTCTGACAGAGAAGGCTAAATATCTCACAAAACTACAAATTCCATATCATTGAGCCATGGCAGTTAAAGTGGTGTCAAATTGCATTATTTCTGCAGTGTGGCAGCAGCCTGGGTCATGCTACAGCTTTCTCTCAGTTAGGAGATTTTCACAAGGAGAAATTATTCACTGGGGAAATAAGGAGAGAAATGGGACTGTTCCAGTAGCAGCGCCCCGTTTCACACGTCCCTTCCTTCTTGCGACCTCCCGTTGTCTTCCCTCCGTGCTGCTTCCATTCCCTCTCGGTATGCTTTGTGATTTTTTTACTAATGAACAATGGTGTTCACCACACAAGGCTTTTTTCCGTTGTGAAATCGCTTCAGTGTTTGGTTGAATTTTTGCGGCCCACACGACACTGTATGTATTCAGTGTTCCCTCTGTCTCTGTTCGATTTCTGGTGCACTACAACCTATTGACGATTTCCCCCCGGCAATAGCCCTTAATCGCACGAAACTCCCACCATAACACCACATGTGGTACGAAATTGCATGCTTATTCCAGCTTCTCTTTGTGACGTGATCACGTGAGGTCATGATTAGTCTGCTCACTACTCTCTCCGCCCCTGCAGTCTTCCCAGTTCAACTTCTGGTGACCATTTCGTTGAGACCTGATGCATCGAATACAGACGTCCTGGCGCTGCTTTTAATTTTTAAATTTTAGTGTGATGCCTTGGGATAATGCAAACAAAGTTGATCAATGAAAGCAACTGACAGGCATATTTAACGTGGAACTGGAGCACCCTGAAAGTGGTTCAGTTATATCATAGCTACATCCATAGTGCTACCTACACATGCGCTACTTGCAGAAAATCAGGGGCAGAGGCCAAAGTATAACGAGATCACGCAAAATCCAAACACAAACACAGATAGATCAACAAGATCACACATGCACACAATCACGCGAGGAAGTGACGTGAGAAGGAGAAGACTGACGCAGAAATGGAAAAATTATGGGAAGGAGGGGCAGAGAACGCCAATGTGGTGTGCAAAAAGCGCTAAACTCGCTTGTTCTTCTGCCTCTGTTCCAGAATGGGCGGATACATGTGGTGCAAAATGGACATGAATCCATCCCTTACATGATGAAATCATTGCACCTTCAGACCTCTGTGTGGTAAACGCCAACATTCATTAGTAAAAAATACCGGGAGGGAAATGGAAGCAGCACGGAGAGAAGACGACGGGAGATCGCGAGAAGGAAGGGGGCATGCGAAATGGGGCGCTGCTACCAGGACAGCCCTGCTTCTGTCCCGATCTCCCCAGGGAATAATTTCCCTGTGTGAAAATCTCCCTAATCTCAAAGGTGCTACAAGATCTTTTTACATACTAATATTCCAGACTAACATGTCTCTGTCTTTGTCTTTGATAATAACTGTCTGATTATTCTTTCATTCCATTATTCATGGAATGTCTGTGGTGGGGGAGAGGGTATAATTTACTACTATACTATGTAAATTGCTAACATACTCTATCTACACAGATAGAGAGAGAGATCTCCTGAAGACCCTTAGGAGAAATTTTTCTTTTAAAAAAAAGCCCCCTTTGTAGCCTGTCCTGCACATAACTTGTGCTCACTTGAGAAGAAGGATCATGCCCATTATATATTAAATTTCTTTTTTTTCTACAAGAGTTTATGCTTTATGTTTTATTTTATAATTCTAGTAGATATGCATTCATTCCATAGGCAAATACCAGCCTCCTCATCAGTGGTGTCATTTCATTCCACCCACCCCCCTAATTTGGTTTCTTCAATTCCAATGATAATAGTGCAGAAGATAAGACTGAAAGCAGGAGTAAAAACCATTAATATTTACCAGGGAACAGACTACACCAGGCGACAAAAAGCTGCACTGTGGATGGATTTTGCTTCCATTCTTAAAGCATCTCAAGTATGTATGCAAGCCACAGGGTGCCCTTAATCCCACAACAAAATCAAGTCAAAGAGCAATTAATATTCTGATACCTGTGGCCAGCCAAAGTGATATAGAGCTGATGATTTCTTTTTCCATTTTACTTCAACTGTGGTTACTTTCCTCTCTGTATTCCCTCCTCCTTGCCCTTCTCTGGGCAGTGGTTTTAGGGGCACCAAGGTTCACTTATGTGGGTAACCTGCACTGATAGCTGTTGATTTAATTAACTCAGCCTCCTCAGCTAGTTGACCATATCGAGTCAGGCAGGGCTGAATGGCCTCTACTTATTCAAGCCATAAAAAGTTATTTCTCATTTATAAGAGTGTGGAAAAAGAAGGTAGGGAAGATGGAGGCAATCTCTGCTCACCTATCTAGATAAGGATGAAATCTAGACACCAGTGTCTTCACTGCTCAAAATGATACATATTTGGAGAGAAATTCTTTGGTTGTGAGGGTAAAAAGAAAGGTGCAATTTTTAAGAAGAACCAGGATAATTTATTATTTATCTAGTAAACATGTATCTTGCTTTATAGTCCCTCCAGACTGTAATAGAAGCTGTCTTGTTAAGAAGAGCCATGTAGATCAGATGAAAGGCCCACTGAATCCAGAGTTCTGGTCACACAGTGCTCAACTGGTTGCCTATGGGAAGCCCACAAGGGCATCAGTTCAATAGCACACTCCTGCCCACATTCCCCAACTACTGGTATTGAGGTGCCACTATGTTGCACATCAAGTACTATACACTCACACAGATGAATTTTAGGCATTTTACTGAAAATATTTTTAAACGTTTCTGCATTTGTTTACAAGTTTTTGCATTTGCATGTTGTTGTTGTTGTTGTTGTTGTTACATTTATTTATAGCCCACTTTTATCCCAAGGCTGGGACCCAAAGCAGCTCACAGTTTTAAAAACACACAATTAAAATATACAAAAAGTGCACATTAAAACAAAATTAAACTGCTTATATAATTAAAACAACATCAAGATTTTAAAATAATAAAATATACTTTAAAATATTAAAAACTTTTTTTAAAAGATTAAAAACTTTTTAAAATAGCCCAACAAAACCACACAGCACCCCCTAGCCTGTTCTTTTAAAAGCCTGCTTGAATAAAAAGGTTTTGGTCTGCTGCCGGAAGGACAACAGGGAGGGGGCCAATCTGGCCTCCCTGGAGATGGGGTTCCAGAGTCTAGAGGGCAGCCACTGAAAAGGCCGTCTCTCGTGTCTCCCCCAGCCATACTTGAGATGGTGGTGGGACTGAGAGAAGGGACCCTTTCCTGAAGATCTCAGGGCCCAGGCCAGTTCATAGAGGGAAATACGATCTGTCAGATAGCCTGGACCTGAGCCATATAGGGCTTTATAGGTCATAACCAGCACTTTGAATTGTGCCCAGAAACAGACTGGCAGCTGGTGGGGCTGTTTCAACAGGATTGTGGTATGAGCTCTGTAACCTGCCCCAGTTAACAGTCTGGCTGTAGCTCTTTGGACCAGCTGAAGTTTCTGAATACTCTTCAAAGGTAGCCCCATGTAGAATGCATTACAGTAGTCCAAGTGGGATGTAATTAAGGCATGTACCACTGTGGCCAAGTCAGGTGTGTCAAGGAATGGGCAAAGTTGGTGCACAAGCTTTAAGTGTGCAAAAACACTCCTGGCCACCACAGAGACCTGGGCCTCTAGGTTCAAGGCCGAGTCTAGGAGAACCCTCCAAACTGAGAACATGTGTCTTCGGGGGGAGTGTAACCCCATCTAACTCAGGCTGAATCCCTATTCCCTGACCTGCCTTGCAACTGACCAAGAGCACCTCTGTCTTGCCTGGATTAAGTTTCAATTTGTTTACCCTCATCCAGTCCATTACTGATGACAGACACTGGTTTAGGACCCAGACAGCCTCCTTGGAATGGGGTGGAAAGGAATAGTAGAGTTGGGTGTCATCCGCATATTGATGGCACCGCAGCCCAAAACTCCGGACAACCTCTCCCTGCAGTTTCATGTATATGTTGAATAGCATGGGGGACAATATCAAGCCCTGAGGGACCCCACAGATCAATGGCCAAGGGGTCAAATAGGAGTCCCCCAGCACCATCTTCTGGGTTCACCCCCAAGAAGGAATGGAGCCACTGTAAAACAGTAGCTCCAAGTCCCATCCCAGCAAGGTGGCCCAGAAGGATTCCGTGGCTGATGGTATTGAAAGACACTGAGAGGTCCAGCAGTACCAACAGGGGCACACTCGCCCTGTCCAGTTCCCTGCACAGGTCATCCCCCAAGGTGACCAAAGCTGCCTTTGTTCCATAGCCAAGCCTCAAGCCAGATTGAAATGTTTTGCAAGTTGTATCATTTCATTTCTATTGAACTGGTTTATGATGGTGTTATAAAGTACTTCATGATATGTGAAAATGAGATGCAATATACATAATATTCCTAATAAATAAATATATGTTTGAGCAAACTAAAGAAAAAATAGCTAGCTCAGCAACGCAAGAGTTCAAATAAAAGTATAATATTCAGTAATACTGACATTTTTTGAAAAACCAGATTAGAATCAAAAGTAAGACAAACTGGCATCAATATGGTTTGAGAAACTTACCTCTACTGTATCTGATCATTGCTAAGAAAGATAGTTTTGATGTTCTTTTACTTTAAGCTGCCAGTTTATATGGATGATAGTCCAGAGAATAATGCATAGATTACAGATGGTCTGCAAAACTTCTAATAGAGATGTTTGAGAATGGCTGCCAGTAGACAGTATCAGAATAGATGAATCAATTATCTGATTGAGGATAAGGGCACTTCATATGGCAATGTTGTGGCTTCCTGAAGTTTAAGAGGTGCATCTTTAATGTGAATGGAACTTGCTGGAAATGAAAACTGGAGTTTCCCTCAGTAACTGGAATTTTGCTGTGGACCTTGTTCCTCTTCATGTTTTTTCCTAAAAACAGAGGAAAGAGGCATAACAGAGGCATTGTCTGCAGGGCATCATTTCAGTCTGGTGTTTCCTATTCAAAGGACCTCAGAATGGAAACACACTTTTGAGACTCGGTCTAGTCACACATCATAGTAACAACATCTGGCCAAAATTTCTTCCACCATATATTGCTTTTTGTAACATAGGCTTAGTCTAGATGGGCTATTTACCCCATGTTGGGCCTGTCTTGGAGCCCTGCAATTCAGACAACAGAGGGCATTTGCTCTGTTTTTCCCCCAGGCAGTCTGCACAACTCCTGGGGCAAAGATGGAGCCAAGACAGGGTAAAGCCCATTACACTGCTTTAAAAAAATACCTGGGGAAAACCACTTCAGCTAGCAAAAAAAAACCGGATCAGGCCCTACATGACTGTAGAAGCCCACACCACCACACTGGCCCATCGCTGCAGCTGTGTCTGCCATCACTCTTCCAAAGCCAGGAAGCCAGCCTGCAGCATGTGACCAGCTTGATTACCTGCAAAGGGGCTTGCTCATGTGCTACAGGCTGGATTTCGGGCTTCAGAGAGTGGGATGTGGGTGGCAGTGGCTGCAGCAATAGACTCCATGCTGCTTCATGCTGGTAATGGGGAAGGACTGGATCCAGGGAGCCAGCATATTCTGGCTCACATAGATGAGCCGATAGTTTGGGAGACTATCATGATGAACACCTAGTGTTTCAAAATGTATCACTGCAACCGAGGAATTTTATAACTGAATCAAGAGCCAAACAAAAAGTTTCCCAGTTTTGTCAATCACAAGGGTATACTAACTCGATCCACTTCTGAACCAGTGCCCTGATATAGTATTAGTTGGCTTCCTATGCTTAAGGAGATTATCAGAGGCTTTAAAAAAAAACCCAAGGAGCTCACAAGAATGACATCACTATACCGCCAAAGGGTCCCAATATCTTATGACATCATTCTCCAGGCATCTTCCTCCGTTCTCCCGCTGTTCTGAGGTGACAAAAAAGGCACCAGTTTTCATTAGTGGAAACTTCCACTAATGAAAAGTGGCACCTTTTTTGTTGCTCCAGCATGGAGGGAGAATGGAGGAAGGATGCCTGGAGGATGGTGTGTGCAATATTGGGACCCTTTGGCAGTACAGTGATGTCATTCTCGTGAGCTCCTTGGTTTGTTTTTTTAAAGCATCTAATAATCTCCTAAATTTTTCTAGGCTAGTTGTATACAGGAAGAACTCTAAGCGTGCACAATCCTTTTCCTTATCACTGAGCTGCTCTCTCTGTTCAAGGATAGTCCAAGAGGTTTTGTTACCTGAGGCAAAAGGCAAAATGTTATCCATTCCACATGCAAAAGCTAATTGGCCCAGCAGTTGACTGGAGAACATTCTCTGCCACATCTGAGGCACGAGGCTAGACTGGGGGGACATGGAAGTTCTGGAAGCCAAGTCCTATGAGGGACAGTTGAGGGATTTGGACATGTTTAGCCTGGAGAAGAAGAGACTGATGAGGCAATATGATAGTTGTATTTAAATTTCTGAAGAGCTATCATGTAGCTGATGGAGCAAACGGAGGGCAGGAACTGAGTCAAATTCCTGATGGTAAAAGGTGTTCAACGGTGGCATACTCTACCCTGGAAGGTGGTGGACTCTCTGTCATTGGAGTTCTTTTTAAACAGAGGCTAGGTGGCTACCACTCAGAAGTAAATTAGCAGTAGACGCTGCATGGCAGGAGGTTGGGCTAGATGGTCCTTGTGGTCCCTTCCAAATCTATGATTTTATGAGGCCTCCAACAGAGGGGGAAACCTGGGGAGGTTGGGAAGAATGGCAAGAAAGACTGCTGCTGCCCTCTAGCATCTGCCACCTGAGGCAGTTTCCTTCCTCTGCCTATGGCAGAGCCAGCTTTCCCCTTGTTTTCATAATCACAGAGTAGGTGCAGTGCAGGCTACCTGAAACTCCAGCATCACTCTTTTGCAACCAGCAGGCTTCACAAAAACAGCCACTTTCAACAACAACAATACCCTTCATTACAGACCATTAGGCAACACTATAAAAATATAGACATATTAAAATAGCACTATAAAAACAAACATTCATAGCAGACGTACTTACAATCATAACATACTATTTGAAATATATAAAATCATTTGCAGGTATGTTAATTTTACAGAACTGCATGAAATAAGAACAAAATGGATATTTGTATGGGTTCTTTAAAAATTCTGATGCCCCTATATTATTATTACGTGGGCCAAATTCATGCATAATATAAAATATAAAAGTGTTAATGAAAAACTATAAAAGCAACCAGAGGGTTAGTGTTAAAAATGTTAAAATAGCACTAAGAAAACAAATGTTCATGACAAACATACTTACAATCATTATTGTAAGTATGTTTGTCTGTATGTGTAAGTATGTAAGTACAAACATTATTGTATTTGAAATATATAAAACCATTTGTAAGTATATTAAGGTTAGAAGGTTAGTGAGCACTGGGCAAAGCTGATTGTTTTACATGTATCATAGGAGATTTTCAGATGCTCTAAAAAAAACCCATGGAGGTTGGCAGGAGGACGGTGCTGTCCCACTTCCGGCAATCGATTTCACATGCCCTGTCCTCCTCCCGTGCTTCCTCTGTGCTTCCTCCATGCTGGAGGGATGAGAAAGGTGTCGCTTTTCATTGACAGGAACTTTCATTGACAAAAACGAACAAAGGATGGGAGGAGGACGGCGTTGTGCGTAATCAATCACTGGAAGTGGAACAGCGCCATCCTCCTCCCAACCTCTCCGGGGTTTTTAGAGCGTCTGAAAAAGTCCATAGTCTTATGGATTTTAGCAGCTGAAAAGAACTTTGCCACCACTTCTTTTACTTTCTTTTACAGAGGCCCCAAATAATGCAAACCCCTTTCCAAAAACTACAGGCAATTTCCCTTGCTCACCTAAGTAATGTCTTTCAACTTTTCCTTGGTTACTACAGTAAATGTCACACTCACTTGCTCAGCTTTGCCTCTGCCCTTTAAAGAGAGCCTATTGAAATCTACCTTGATTTGTTATTTATCCAGCTGACAACAAAGACAGCAAAAAAGGTTGTAATTCTAGGCACTGGGGAGATTGAATTCCTGTATCACTGTTAGCTACATTAACTTGCTTCCTGGATCTCAATTCAATTAAGACAGCATTCCCTAGCATTAATAAATCAATACAGAAGCCATTTTGATACATAGATTTGAATGTCTTTCATTATGTCTTTCACTTCAGGGGCGGGGATTAGAGTTGAAGCTGAAGTTAATGGGACATGACAAGGCAGATCAAGTTGGTAAGAGTGAGCTCTGGAGCCGTTAACTGTAATTGCTTTCAGTTGCAAAAGATTGCACTGGTGACACATGGGAACTGTTTAACTTTGGTGATAGTGCAGCTAGGGTGTTTAATTTAAGATATACAGATGACACCATATTACTAGCAGGAAATAGTGAAGACTGAACTTTATTAGATGGAGCTGCAATAGCAGAATTACAATGCAATAGTACCACAAACAGGTTCCCATGATTGCATGACGTCATCATCCTCCCATGGCCAGCTTGTGCTTCACCAGTTAATTACGTGCCACTTTTCATTGATGGGCAAAAGCTGTGAATAGGCCTCAATATCGCTCTTTTCATGGTAATTGACAAGTGTGCAAAAATCACATCCTGCTGTAATCATGATATTATAGCATGAATGGGCAGTCCTCTTTTCCCCCTCCCCTTTCCCAATGAGAACACATAATTAAATATCTGGGTGAGGACATGAAGAGGGCCAACAGAATGCTCTTTGAATGAACTGTCACCTTTTCTTGGTATATTTTATGTTTGTTTAAGTATTTATTTGTGAATATCTTTCATTATTTATGCATTTTGGGTGTTTTTAAGCGAAGTTAAAAGCATAAGGTTCTTGCGAGAACAACCGAAATCTCGTTATGCAAAATCAAAGAGAATATTTTTCTTAAAGGTGCGTGCGTGGGCTAGCACAAAGCATTAATACTGTTATTAAAAGGCAATGCAAAGACAAGTGTTACTATAGCACAACCTTCAATTCCATTCTTAAACTGCTAGTGGTGGTTGTGCCATAATTCCATGGTGCTATTGTATGCGATTATGGAGAAGTGTGATAATTATTGTAATTATGCCACTATGTGTCTGCTTTCCTCAATAGTGGAATTACAGCATTTTTAGACACTAATCTGATAAAGTCCTTTGAATGATGGAAGTTAAAGAAGAAAGTGCAAAAGCAAGGTTACAGTATCAAAACAAAGATATTGTACAAAGAAGATTTACATAACATTAAAGCAAACAATGAAGTCATCAAAATTGTTAAAGATTTTCTGTACCTTGGTTCAGTCATTAATCAAAATGGGAACTATAGTCAAGAAATCAGAAGACCAACATAGGTAAAGGATGATTACACATATGAGGAGATCTGTAACTTGCACCATTGAAGGTTGAGAGCACTACAGTTGTCCCTCAATATCCACAGATTTGGTATCTATGGATTTAAGTATTCACAGCTTGAAAATACTCTTTAAAAAATAATAATCCAAAAAGCAAACCTTGATTTTGCCATCTTATATAAGGGACACCATTTTTTATAGATTTTCCTTTGTTTTTTTCCAGGCTGTGAGACTGTGTTCTGGAATAGTTTCTTTCTGACATTTTCGCCTGCATCTGAGGCTGGCATCCTCAGAGAATGGTTGGGTAGGTGTGTGTGTGGAGTTTATGTGCTGTGAACCCCTGTTGGGGAGGATATGTAAATTTGTGTAATTGAATGGTTAGTTTCTGGGTATAGAAATGCAAGGCTTGTTAGTGTCTGTTTGGCTAATGGTTGGTTGATGGGCCATTATCTGCTGGGAATCCTCTTGTCCCTGGGTGGAATTCTTTTGTAAGTGATGAGTTTTGATCCTATTGTATTTCAAAACCTTAAAAGTAAACAAAATATGGCTCCCAGTTTTGAAATACAATAGAATCAAAAATCAACACTTATGAAAGAATTCCACAGCCTGGAAAAAAAACCAAGGAAAATCTATGGATGCCAGCCATGAAAGCCTTTGACTTCACATTGAACACCATTTTGCTATGCCCTTGCATATAATGGGAATTGAGTATTCACGGATTTTGGTATCCACGGGGGGTCCTGGAATGAAACCCCAGTAAATATGAAGGGACAACTGTACATTAAAAATTATAGGAAAGGTAAACTACCGTGACATCTGCTATAGATCTCCAAGCCAGATTGAAGGCTTGGATGATGCCTTCTTAGGACAGATTACCAAACATTCAAAAAGGAAAGATACAGTAGTAATGAGGGATTGCAACTACCCTTATCTCTATTGATAAGTCAAACAGCTAAGAACATAAGGTCCAGCAAACTCCTCACTGACCTTGTTGACAAGTTCATTTTTCCAGAAGGTGAAAGAAGCAACAAGGGGATCAATGATCTTGGACCTGGTTTTTACAAAAGGAAAGCATTGGTCGACTATGTGAAACTAATGGGAAACCTTAGGTGAAAGTGAGCACATCTTCCTGAGATTCATTATACAGAGGAGAGGGGAAACCACATGTAGTCAGACATGCATTTTTAACTTTAAAAAAGCAAATTGCTGTAAATTTAAGAAAAAGTTGAGTGGGATCCCCTGGTCAAAAATAATCAGAGACAAGAGTTTCTTTTTGATGGGAGTTTCTTAAAAGTGAGAAACTGAAAACTCAATTGAAAACATTTCCAATCAGGAAAAATAAGTGAAGGTACCTAAAGAAACTAGGCTGAATGCATAACAAGTTTTGGATGAATGAAGACTTAAAGTAGGCATGTATAAGTAGTGGAAGAATAGACAAATCAAGAAAGAAAAGTATAGACAAGTAGCCAATATCTGTAGAGAGAAGGTTAGGAAGACTAACGTTCAAAATGAGCTGAGCATTGCAAGATACATTTTTTAATAAATAAATAAATTTCTTCTTTTGTTTGTTTGTTTTTGCTAAGTTTGGCGCAAGAGGAGGAACAAGCAGAGAAGATGGAATCTTGCTAATGAGAGAGAGAGAGTGAAAGCCAAACTCCTCAACACCTAAATTTGTTAGCAAAAACTAACAAAATGAAATTCAATATGGAGAAATGTAAGGTACTGCACTTAGGGTGTAAAAATGAAATGCATAGATACAGGATGGGGGAGATCTGGCTGAACAAGACTACATGCGAAAGGGATCTAGGAGTCCTAGTAGACCACAAGTTGAACATGAGTCAACAGTGTGATGTGACAGCTAAAAAGGCCAATGCAATTTTGGGCTGCATTAACAGAAGTATAGTGTCTAGATCAAGGGAAGTAATAGCGCCACTCTATTCTGCCTTGGGGAGGCCTCACCTAGAATACTGTGTCCAGTTCTGGGCACCACAATTCAAAAAGGATATTGACAAATTGGAGCGTATCGAGAGAAGGGCAACTAAAATGGTGAAAAGTCTGGAAACCGTGCCTTATGAGGAAAGACTTCGGGAGCTGTGTATGTTTAGCCTGGAAAAAAGACGGTTAAGGGGTGATATGATAGCCCTGTTTAAGTATTTGAAGGGGTGTCATGTTGAGGATGGAGCAAGCTTGTTTTCTGTTGCTCCAGAGACTAGAACACGGAGCAGTGGATACAAGCTCCAGGAACAGAGATTCCACCTCAACATTAGGAGGAACTTTCTGACAGTAAGAGCTGTTCAGCTGTGGAACACACTCCCTCGGAGCGTGGCGGGGTCTCCTTCCTTGGAGGTCTTTAGACAGAGGCTGGATGGCCATCTGTCAGGGGTGCTTTGATCGTGATTTCCTGCATGGCAGAGGGTTGGACATGCAAACAAAACAGAACAGTTCATTAAAAGAGTATCCTGTGGATAGTTTTCACGTTCTCACTCAGACGTTTACTCTTGGGGAATGGGGAGGGGGGAAAGAGCACCACCCATTCACACTGCAATCTCACGATTACAGCGGGACATGATTTTGCATGCTCTTCAATACTGCAAAAAAGTGATATTGAGAGCTATTGATGGCTTGTCAATTAAAAGAGACACGTTATTAGCAGCTAGAGCACACAGTGACCACGCAAGGACTATGATGTCGTGCAATAGTGTGTACCCGTCCACACCACCGTGACATTGTAGTTGTGTGATTTTAGCCTCATCTGATAAAGTCCAAAGAGTGGTTATCAACCATTCCTTATTATTCTGGGGAGAAGTGAAAGGGCGGATGCCTCAGGATTCGCTCCTGGGCCCAGCCTTGTTCAAGATCTTTATAAATGAACCTGAAAATGGAAGAGAGCAGGAGTAGGAAAACGCAGCCCCCACTTTGGGGATCCCAAAGCTTCCTCAGCCCTAGACACCCATTTTTTAAAAATGGGTTTTTTTCCCCTGCCAGAAATGTGCTTGAAACTGCTACACAGTGATGGTTTTGCTCCCAGCACCCTTGCAATACTGTAAAATCCAAAGCCCATATCAAAAATTGACCAAAAATCAGCCAAAAACAAATCAGAACTGACATGATATCAAATATGCAGACAACATCAAACTGAGGAGTCACTAATACCTCAGAAGACAGAATCAGGATTTACTCGTATAACTACCTTTATTGATTGGAGAGTTGGGGAAAAGCTAACAAAATTATTTAAACAGGTATAAGCAGGGGACCCTGACACTTATCTGGGGGGTAATTTGCTGGCTGTTGAGCTGGTGGAGGTTTCATGGCTCCACCATCTTCTTTAGTCATTATGATGTCTTCTTCCCAGGTTCCTTATGCTTTATAACCACCTAGTAAATATATCCTGCCTAGCAAGTGTATATTCAGACCTTCTCCACTCTGCAAGGTAGTCTAGGTGATGTAATGTAATTCTACTTTGTAATATATATTGTCACAACTTTGGGTGGTGGGGCATGTGGCAAGATCCAGTCTTGGTGGAAACTGGTCATCAAACCCATCACTCTGGAGAAGTCCCCTTTAGGGACTGTAGGGGTGAAGGCACCCAAGGTGATGCCGAGAGTAGAACTACTTCGCCCCCAAGCAACTACGCAATGACTATGTGTCCAGGTGGCTCCTCAGTTGCCATCTCCATGGCTGTCTCCTTCTTCATGGAAGGAGGTTGGCCCTGAGAAGAGAAGAGAAGAAGAGAAGAGAAGAGAAGAGAAGAGAAGAGAAGAGAAGAGAAGAGAAGAGAAGAGAAGAGAAGAGATGTTGGGCTGCCAACATGGAAGATGGAATGAGCTTGCTTTCTGGTGCCACAGGGGATAGGACTCCAAAAAATAGATTCAAATTACAAGAAAGGAGACTCCACCGAAACATTAGGAAGAACTTTTCAATGTCAAGAGCTGTTTGACAGTGGAATAGACTGCCTCAGAGGACGGTGCCCTCACCATCACTGGAGGCCTTTAAACAGAAGCTGGATGCTTACTTCTCAAGTGTACACAGAGAGAATCCATTTTTTCTGAGTGTTCCTATAAATATGAAGAGAATAACAATTTTCTTGAAACATCTATCCCTTTGATATCTCCTAACATTGTATGGCAGACACCTTGTAATGGCTCTGAGTCTCTTTATGCCTCCCCATCTCAAACTAATAAGGAGTTTAGGACATTCCTGACTGTCAATCAAGTGACTCAGACCCTTTCTATCCATTTATTCCCTCTGCTAAGTTCTTTAAAAAGATATGAGTCAAGTCATTTATCAACCTGACTCTTGGAGACAATAAAACAAGCACCTAGCAAAATTCAGTATTCATCTTTTAAAGGTCTTAAAAGCATTTCTCAATTACAAATGGCCTGAAGGGAGTTATTCCTAGTGCATCTAGGGATAAATAAAGATGGAAAATAATAACATATCAATAGTATTACTGCTTGGCTCTCTATGTAGATAGGAACATGTTATATCCTTTATTAAAGCAAACAATTACATTTAGGTGTTTGAATAAATTTTAATCCAAATACTGCCCCCAACAAAGAGGGTCAATTTGTTAATGTAAAAGGCCAAAAACTTATGTATCAATATAACTTTAAATAGACATTTAGAGTGTGCATGCACACACATGCACACACTCAGACATATAAATGTATGCAGAGCTCATGAAGTTTTATGTTCTGCAAATAACAACACACATCTTTTTCTTTCAAAAGATTATTCTTGGTCTCTTGTACTGACTTGGGGGCCTTTTACATGGCAAAATAAATCCTCAAAGAATGCGACAAGAAGCCTGATAGTTCCCACGCATTTCGAAGCAACAGTGCCCTTTTCAGAAGGAGGGGGTGCAAAAACCCATAAGTTGCGCATTATCAGCTTTCACTAGTTTTCCACACTTTTTTTATTAAGTTCGCGAAAATGCACATAATTTGTCATGGGAACTAACAATCGTGTAAACTGGCATCTACCTTTTCAAATTACTGTGAGCAGAGCTGAATCCTGATTGGTTGGAGTGACCATTCTGCTTTATCCGAATAGACTGAGGGGTTGGAGAGAAGAAATTCACCCTCCTTCTGCTTGCAGCCCACTTTGGAAAATCTGCTCTGAGCCCTTCCTGTCTGTTTCAAAGGAAGGCTTTGGGGGTTGGGAAAATGATCGGGGAGGAGCCCCTGCTTCGCTGGTGTGTGTGTGTGTATGTGCATTTGTGTGTGCGGGGAAACAGCCGATTGCATGTTCGTTCTTTTCTTTGTTTATCCTTCTATTCACTTGCCTTTATTCAAGGCTTCGGAGGCAGGGAAAACAATCAGGAATGAGGCAAGCTCCCCGGCTTCTGTGGTGTGTGTTTCTGTGTGCATGCATGAAGGGAAGGGAAGGACATCGCTCCACCATGCTTTTGCTTCTTCGTGCTTTCATTGACTCCTTTCTTTATAGAAGCCTTTCGGGGCTGGGGAAGAGGGGGGGTTGACAGATCGCTCTTTCGATCGCTTGTTTGTTTGTACTTTTTCTTTCCTCTCATTATTTATGGTCTCCATAACCCCCTCCTTGCTCCCTCCCCACCTCCTGCCTGGATTTAATCATCTGGAGGCGATCCCCCCACCAACTTTGCCTGTGTGAACTAAGGAAAACAGAAAGTGTCTGGATCTGGCTGCATCTTCCAAAAATGCCAGGAGTCGTGTGATTTATGTGCTCCTGATGTGAAAGAACGGTAATCCGGAATCTTGCGAACTTTTTCCTGTCATGGAACCAGCCCCCTGGAGACTGAGTAGCAAATATTTTTGTTTTAATTATTAAACAATGTTTAAACCACCCATACTTCTCAGGGTATGAGAGTGATGTACAAATACCAATAAAAACAATACATATCACTACTAAAAGACCAGTCAGAGTAAGTCCAGCCATTAGGCAGCATTAGATGGGTGCCTCAGGCAGCAGACTTTGGGGGGGGGGTCATAAAAGAGCACCAAATAGTTATCTGCTTTTGCTATATTTTTACTGCCATGGATGGGAAAGTGTGCTTGTGGGATTTTCTATCCTATGTACTGAAATAATCTGGCAGGATTTGGGCACCACTCACCTATACCTGGGAGCAGTGGTAACATAAGCTGTTCTGCCTCAAACATTAGAATGTCTTGAGCTGATCGTAGCACTAAAACCATATCATTATCACAGCAATAAAGACAACAAAACAGGAGAATTTTTAAACTCTGTCCCTTAAAATGCCTAGGCAAATTAAATAGGAAATAGTACTTAAATCAGTATCTTTACCTAAAGCTGCCTGAAGCATCCCTCTCCTTACCCTGGCTAATGGTAGAGATGGCACTGACTAGTGTTTTTTATAATAGGTAATATTACAATTATATTTGTATTTGTATATCACTCTCACATCTAGCAAAAATTTAACCTCTCTCTCTCTCTCTCCATATATATATATATATATATATATATATGGCTTTTCTTCGCAAATGAAGATTCAGAAAGGACACATCCCGCACTTTCTGCAAGCGCGCTGATGACTAAAAAGGCTAATCCGAGATAAACAAGTCCGGTTGCAAAAAGCACAGCAGAAGGTCTCCTTGGGTGATGTTTTTGGGTTGTGATTCTTTCTGCGTTGTCGTTTCTCTTCAAGACTTGTTCGGCGTGAGTTCTCAAATAAGGCTGCAGCATTGTGATAGTGTGTCTCCATGCCTCCCGATGTGAGGCCAGGGCGGACCATTACTGGTGATCAATTTGGCCGAGCCTGAGATGTTGTTTCAGGGAGTCCTTGTATCGCTTTTTTGGAGCGCCCCTCTTACGCTGACCCATGGCGAGTTCACCATGGAGTAGTATTTTTGGGAGGCGATGGTCCTCCATCCTAGAAATGTGCCCTGCCCAGCGCAGCTGCATTCTCAATATCATGGCCTCAATATTGGTGATCCCTGCTTGCTCAAGGACAGCAACATTCGTCACATAGTCAGTCCAGTGTATATTTAGGATTGTGATACAGTGTGTGTGTGTGTGTGTATATATATATATATATATATATATATATATATATATATCATACACACATGCACCTGCTCAGGAGGCTGAGAATTCATAAAATTATAGAGTTGGAAGAGACCACAAGGGCCATCCAGTCCAACCCTCAATACACAATCAAATCATTCCTGAAAGATGGCCTCCAGCCTCTGTTTATAAACCTCCAAAGAAGGAGACTCCACCACACTCCGAGGCAGTGTGTTCCACTGCTGAACAGCTCTTACTGTTTCACCTACATATCAAGGCCAAATGTTTCACTTTCAGATCAAGCTGATGTTAAAACACACAAAAATAGCCAAGGAAGTGTTCTGGCATGGACCTTCCGTTGATGCTGGCATCACACCAGCATAACGGGGCACCTTTTCAGACACAGGACATTCTGTGACATAAACAGAACAGGGGATCTATTGACGGCTTAGCCCATCAATAAAAAGTAGCGCCTGCAGAACAGCAGCAGCACAGGAGCAGATGACACAGGAACGACATCGTCTGAAAAGGAAGCCCTTTAGCAATCTCCTGGCATCATGATAGTGCCATGTTTAGTGTGTCTGATAATCACCTTAGAGAAGTATATCACTAATGTTCAGTGGAACTTCCCATCAAGTTTCTTTCCTGTCTTCTGAATTCTACTAAATAATAAAGAGGATGTATATTCCCCCAACTTAACTGTTTTCCCTCCCATAAGTGGATTTCCTTGGAAGTGTGTGCCACAGTGATGAGACTCACATATTAAGCATGGCATAGTGGTTTGAGTGTTGGACTACAACTCTGGAAACCAGGGTTCAAATCCTCACTCGGCCATGGAAACCCCCTGGGTGACCTTGGGCAAGTCACGCACTCTCAGCCCTCAGAAAACCTTGTGATAGGTTCATTTTAGGGTCACCATAAGTCAGAAACAACTTGAAGGTACACAACAACAACAACAACTACCTTCCAATGACCAATCATAAAACAAAGCATTAAAACTGCAAGATACCTGGCTTGTGGGGGCAATTAGCTAACACACATTGGAAACCACTTAATGCGGTGTAGATGTGTAAATTACTATTGCTTAAAACAATTTGTAAGCCGCTCTGAGAGCTTTTCCTTGGCTTTTTTCCAGGCTGTGAGGCCGTGTTCTGGAATAGTTTCTTTCTAACGTTTCGCCTGCATCTGTGGCTGGCATCTTCAGAGAAAGATGAGAGCCTTTGTGGCTGAAGAGCAGGGCATAAATACCTAAAATAAATACATAAATAAATAAATAATATGGATACATATATGAGGGGGGAAACCACATGCTGCAAAAAACAGGTCTCTTTCACAGCTTGAGGGAGCACTTCTAAAAACAAGTTGGGTGTATCATCTAGTTTGACCCCGAAGGCTACAGTCTTAGGCAGATGTGCTTGAGGAGTTCAATCATCTATAACAGGGGGTGCTGATTTCTGCATAGAATGACCATAAGAGGGCTGGGCTGCAAAGATTAGGGAAAGTGTGGGAAACTTCTGACTCTCCAGAAGAAGTTGGGCTCTAACTCCCACCAACTTCAAGTACCATGCCCGTAGATTTAAGAGAAATTCAGTTCCAATATCTGGGGGGTCACAGATTCCCATATGCTAGAGAGTTAGTAAGTATGTTTAGGGTTACAGAGCAGAACAAGTGGTGGTGCTGAGCTAAGAGTTGCCAAGCAAAACACCAGCTCTGCATCCATCTCCCCCAACCCAACATTACATTTAAGAAGCAAGCATGACATCACATTGACACTTCATTCGTTTCCCCACCCCACCCTTGCACATTGTACGGTGTCACTGGATAAACACTTTTCTTTTCCGATATATCACAGGGGGAAAAGAGCACCGTTTCCAAGTATCAACATCACATTTACACAGTCACACTTTGGAGTAAGCACCACTGAACTAAGCTGAACTTACTTTCCAAGTAAATGCTAATGGGCTCATGCTGAAGGGTGAAGAAGAAATGCTTAAGAAAGCACCTTAATCAGAATTTCATGACAACGACCAGATACAAAGACACAGAAATTTATTACTGGATAGTTGTGTAAAAAGGAATTTTACCATTTCTGGACCTTGCAAACAAAATAAAATCCAAGTGAGTATTTCCAGCCAGGCACATGACATGACACACTATAATCCTGTTGAAGCGAAACAGCTCTGGGTTCAATCAGTGCTTGATGGGAGACAATTTGAGGACTTCATGTAAGCTTTTTGCACAGAGACAAAAAGGCCAGACAGCATATTATGGGTTGAATAGGTTGGCCACAAATTTACTACCAGTACACCAAGCCCAAAGCATATACATTCATAACTAATATCTTCCTTGGGTAGACAATAAGTAGGCAAAGTAAAGTGGAGGGGACATGGTTCCCGTGGTTTCAAGACCAGCAAATACTCAAGTGGAGCTGCAAGATAGGCAGATCTGTTAAACATCAGGGATTTCCATATCAGCCAACATGTGTGACATGTCATAAAATCATAGAATCATAGAATTGCAGAGTTGGAAGAGACCACGAGGGCCATCCAGTCCAACCCCCTGCCACGCAGGAAATCTTGATCAAAGCATCCCTGACGGATGGCAATCCAGCCTCTGTTTAAAGACCTCCAAGGAAGGAGACCCCACCATGCTCTGAGGGAGTGCGTTCCACTGCCGAACTGCTCTTACTGTCAAAAAGTTCCTCCTCATGTTGAGGTGGAATCTCTGTTCCTGGAGCTTGCATCCATTGCTCCGTGTTCCAGTCTGTGGAGCAGCAGAAAACAAGCCTGCTCCATCCTCAGCGTGACATCCCCTCAAATACTTAAATAGGGCTATCATATCGCCTCTAAACCGTCTTTTTTCCAGGCTAAACATACCCAGCTCCCTAAGTCTCTCCTCATAAGGCATCGTTTCCAGACCTTTCACCATTTTAGTTGCCCTTCTCTGGACACGCTCCAATTTGTCAATATCCTTTTTGAATTGTGGTGCCCAGAACTGGACACAGTATTCTAGGTGAGGTCTGACCAAGGCAGAATAGAGTGGCACTATTACTTCCCTTGATCTAGACACTATACTTCTATTGATACAGCCCAAAATCGCATTGGCCTTTTTAGCTGCCGCATCACACTGTTGACTCATGTTCAACTTGTGGTCTACTAGGACTCCTAGATCCCTTTCGCACGTAGTCTCATTCAGCCAGGTCTCTCCCATCCTATATTTATGCATTTCATTTTTCCGCCCTAAATGCAGTACTTTACATTTCTCTGTATTGAATTTCATTTTGTTAGCTTTGGCCTAGCTCTCCAGTCTATCCAGGTCATTCTGAATTTTGATCCTGTCCTCTAGGGTATTAGCTACTCCTCCTAATTTGGTGTCATCTGCAAATTTGATAAGTATGCCCCTAATTCCCTCATCCAAGTCATTGATAAAGATGTCCAAAACGGTTAGCTGGTGGTGAGGTCACCCGCATCCATCCCAACTGCAGGTTCCCCCCTTTTTCATCCCTTTAGCCAGCCCAGGGCTTTCCTTTCCCCAATTTAACTTCTGCCCAATGTCCCTGCTCCCCTTCCATAGCCAACAGTTGTGAATGAAGCTATTAAAGCAATCAGAATGCAAGTTGCAAGGGAGTGAAGCGATAATCACAAAAACAAAGTGGAAAAACAAATACAAAAATTTAGCCCACAAACAGTGGGGAAATGCCACAGGGGAGGTGAAAAACCCATGCTACAATAATAGGGGGGGGGATTCCTTCCCAGCCAGCCTCCAAAGATGACCAACAGTATCCTTGGGATTCGCTAAGAAGTGTAATGCAACAAGGGCTGGCAGGTGGTTCGCACCGAAGGTCCAGCCAAGAATGGTTGTATACCACATGGACCTTTTGAGCCTACCAAGTCTTGTGGGATTTACAGTCTTACTGTCCAAACAATGTCTGGGAAACCAGCCAAAGGCTGATTACTACGCAGCTGATGGCAGAGGCACAGCACAATCAAGCTAATTACAAGCAAAGGAATCAAGGCAGCATGAAGTCAGACATTTACATTACACTTACAAGCAAAACACAACAAAGTCCAATATACAACGTCCAGGTCTGGCAAACAGAGTTCAGGGTAGTCCAGCAGAATCTAGGTCAGGCAAACAGTCTAGAGCAAACAAAAATGGTCCAGGTCAAACACAACAAGCAGGAACACAATGGGTACTCAGGTAGGTCAGATAATTTCCAACAACCCCTGGAGGGCAGTGCTGCATATTTATAGACCAACAGCTAACACTAATTCCTGCTTTCTATAAATAAACTGAGACCACCTCAAGCCCTCCTTTTGTTATCTTCTTCATGTGAAGGTAGGTATAAGTAAGTTGTCCTCTGTATCTGAAGAGGCAGGACCCTCTGCCAAAGCTGATATAGCACTATTGTCTGTGGCTGAGGTCTATGGCTCTGGAACATTCTCCTGCTCTGGTTCAGCAGGTCCTGGCATGTCCACTGCTTCAGTCTCTGAGTCAGAGTCCATTTCCAGGTTCTGGAAGCAGGGCATGACATGTATCCAGTATGATGAGAAAACAAGGGAAGGGAAGGGAAGGGAAGGGAAGGGAAGGGAAGGGAAGGGAAGAAAGAAAAGGAGCCAGATATCCCCACCCCAAACCCAACCATACCCCAGGTACCCACCTTCCCACAACCATCCCACCCTTCCACCACTGAGCCCCAAGGATGCTTCACCTAATCCAAAGAGCAAGCCCCCCAAATCTTCCTCCATTCTCTCACCTGGGCAGGTTGTGTGGCAGAAGGGTCTGGGATCAACCTACTGCTATGCAACTTGCTTGCAGTGAAGGTCTGGCCAAGAATGGCTGTCTGCTACGTGGGCAGGCCCTTTTGAGCCTACCAGGTCTTGCACAAAGACTTGCAGGATTTACAGTCCTGCAAGACTTCATCCTGAGATCTGGTATGAGAATCAGGCCAGATCTCACTCAGGGGGTGGGAGTGGTCAACCATAAAAGGCTGGGCACAGAACAGCTCCTCTTGAAGTGTCAGGGTAAGTCCTTGTGAGCTACCTTAAAGTCCCAATTCTGGGGAAAGGGCTAGAAGTAAATAAAAACTCATAAACTAATAATAATGAACTGCTTTAAATTCCATGGCAGAAGAATGGCAGGATACAAATGTAACTGAAACAATATCTAACCCCATAACCTATACAAGTATAGTGTCTAGATCAAAGGAAGTAATAGTGCCACTCTATTCTGCTTTGGTCAGACCTCACCTGGAATACTGTGTCCAGTTCTGGTTGCTACAATTCAGGATGGATATTGAGAAGCTGGAACCTGTCTAGATGAGGGCAACCAGGATGGTGGGAGGGCTGGAAGCCATGCCCTATGAGGAGCGGCTTAGGGAGCTGGGTATGTTTAGTCTGGAGAAGAGAAGGTTGAGAGGTGACATGATAGCCATGTTTAAATATTTGAAGGGATGTCATACTGAGGATGGAGCAAGCTTGTTTTCTGCTGCTTCGGAGACTAGGACATGCAGCAATGGGTTCAAACTACAGGAAAAGAGATTCCACCTAAACATTAGGAAGAACTTCCTGACAGTAAGCGCTGTTTGAAAGTGAAATACATTACCTCATAGTGCGGTGGAGTCTCCTTCTTTGGAGGTTTTTAAACAGAGGTTGGATGGCCATCTGTCAGGAATGATTTGATTGTATACTCCTGCATGGCAGGGGGTTGAACTAAATGGCCCTTGTGGTCTCTTCTAACTCTATGATTCTATGATTCTATGAAGCTTCAACTGTACCAATTTGGGGAAAATCCTGATTAATTCTGTATCATCCCACTTTTTCAGCTACTTTTAACCCTAGCTTGTGTGTTTAATTAATTAAACAACCTTTCTTGAAAAAATACTCTGGAAGAAGCCATTTCCATTAAGCGAGTTCCATACAAGTTTTAGATTTGCCATATAGATGCATCCTTAAGAGTGTCTCCTGGTTCTCTAAAAGACAGCAAGCACAAAAGCTAGAATAAGTTTTGCATTCTTTTACAATTCTTTTAAAAATGTGGTTTTATGTATTTATTTCAAACGTTTACAACCAGAACCAAAAATTTTGCTGCCTGCAGTTGAACAGCAAATTATTCCCCTTCCCTAAATCAAGGTGTATACACCCAAGGCCAGTCAAATTATTTTGATGCCTATGGCAGAAAATCCCACGTTTCTGGCCTTGGCAATAAACATGAGGCAACTACAGCACCATCACAGGTACATTTGATTACGACATGTAAGAAGGCCTTCTTGGCTGCTGCTCCTAAACTGTGTAACTCCCATCAACGGGAAGCTATGTTAGTATGCCCTACTACCCCTCCCCACAGTATCTCATAACTGGAAATATTGGACACTTTGGGGGTCAGGTTGGCTGAGGCAAACCAGAGATCAGTTGGAGGTCACAATGACCTCCAACTAGACACAACGTGTCTAGAAATTTAATGGTAAGAAAGCCCATTAGGATTATGCAGAGAGCATAGTAAACACATCCGTGATGGAGGCATGTACTGATCCTTCTTCCAGCCCTGAATGTTTCAGCAATGATTCAATCAAGCAATTAAGTGACCATTCCTTAATCTATTCTTTCAGTTATCTTTCATATATCGCCTCCTGTCCAACCTTGTGAGGTTGTTACAAAGCCATCAATTTATATCTCCTAGCAATTAAAGCAATCAGTTGAGTTTCAGTTCCCTTTGTCTATCCCATGGGAAAGCCATCTAGGCTTTGTCATAACCAGAATGCCCCTTTAGGATATGAAATAGGGTATAAATATTATCCCCTAACAACCTGGCCACTCTCTTCCTCGGCACCACACTCAGATGCCTGTCTGAGTATCTTCACTGTATGGAATGCTTCTCTTCAAGACTGGAAACTATCGCCTTATATTGCTGAATCTCTCCCTCTATCTAATCTTTCTGTCTTATTCTACATACATAGCCTTGTATGGTTCTTAAGTACATGTGTTGTATATGCTAGTTCACATTTGAACTTTAACTGGGGTGCTCTCTACAGTTAATACTGGTTTAAAATAGCTGAGAAGATCCCCAAAGTTACCCTCCTCTCACAGGCTTCTGTTTGAGCTAATAATTCCCCCCACCAAAAAAATAAATAAATAAAGGAGATAAAAATAAAGGAGATTTTGGCATCATGGGTGGGATTCTAAAGCACACACCCCCCACCTCTTAGGGAAACTGGTAGGCTAACCCCTTCTCTGCTCTCCTTCCTCTGGCAACTAAAGTCCTTTCTGTTCAGACAGGCTTTTGGTCACTAAGGGCTTGTCTAGACATAAAACCCATACTCACCCCCATATTCATGGTACAGTTGACACACAACATTTTCAATTATGCACATTTTCACTGGGCTTTCTTCAGGAAACCCCCGATCTGTAAGATTTGCTGTTTGTGCCAGATTTGAGTTAAAACTGGATTTGGGGCCATGCGGCGGCCAAGGATTGACTTCAGAGCAAAGCTGAGACAGGACTTCTGGTGGATAGAACTCTGTTCTGGTGCTTTTTTAAAAAAAACTTTTTTTAAAAAAAAATCAATTGTACACATATCTGAATATCTGGATAAGTGCTTATCCAGTAATGCAGAACTCTGGGACCACATATATTCATTTATTTGCATGCACAGTCAAATGGGGGGAGGACCACTAGAGCAGCCCCAGGCATGTGGCCAGAAATAGTATGACATATAGAACATATGATCAGCACAGGCCTTCCCTTTTTCTCTGACATGATTAATTGTGTGGTGGGATACTCTGATCTACAATCAGAGAAGCCCAGTGAGTGCAGCATTTAGGGGGCTGCTGCAGACTGAAGAAATCCACCACAGCCTCAAGGTAGGTGCAGGGTTTCCCACCTGTGTAATCAAGTCTTAACTGGTTTCTGCAGAATGGTCTTTTTTTAATAGGAGGTGCTATTTTCCCTCCCACTTTTCTCGTGTTTTTAAAATGTTTTTAAAACTGTTTTAATTCAATGCTTAGTTTTCATATGATAGCTTATTTAATTTTTAATTACCATTTAATGTTATAACTTACTGGGTTTTAGCTGCAACTTGCTTTTATTCGTATTGTAAGTCACCTTGGCTTATGCACTGGGAGAAGAGTTGGATAGAAATAAAATGCTAAATAGACAAATAATGAGCTCAGTTTTCTGTTGGGTTAATCAAAGTATAAAAGAAAAATAACTTGTAGATGTTTAACATTGATACTTCTTTTTTGTATGTTTTGCCAGAGGTTTTCAAGGACCCTCAGCTGACTTGTGCTTCCGTTCCTCCTGCAGGTTTACAATATTCAAAGCCAAACTGGAAAAGCTCTGCCATTTCCATGCCTTGCCAGGTTAAACATGATGACAGCTGCCCTTTCTAAGCTACCATATGTGAGTTCATGACCTCTGGAGGTACACAGGATGTTAACCTCCTCTGGGCCCTATTTAGTTTGGGCATATTGGATTAAGAGAAATAAAACATCTCTTCAATTAACAAACTGTGAATGAGACATTTTCTGCCTCCCGGTTGTACATTTCCCATGAACAAGATGTTTGAACTAGCATAAATTTTAACACTATGGTGGATTATTCTTTCTTATATAGATCTGTTTAATGTTTCTCAGCCACAGGTTGTTGTTTTTTTCTTCACTTCTTAGGAAGGAAATTCCAACCTAACCATGTATTGAAGCATTTATCAATACATGTTGTCTGGTGTTGTCTGATCAAGTACAATGTGACTAGTAACATGTCACTGCAAAATACAGGTACCGGTAAGTCCTTTTCCTCCTTCTCCTTTTTTTACCCTGCCTTTTACATTCCAATAGCACATTAATTGTTGTTGTTGACTGCCATCAAGTCAACTTCAACTTATGGAGACCCTGTGAATGAGAGACCTCCAAGCCACCCTGTTATTAACAGTCCTGCTCAGGTTTTGCAAACTCGGGGCTGAGGTTTCCTTGACTGAGTCTATCTATCAGTAATGCTGTCTTCTTCTTTTCCTACTGCCATCCTTCTTGCCAAGCATTGTTGTCTTTTCCAGTGAGTCATGTCTTCTCATGATATGGCCAAAGCATGACAGTCTCGGTTTAGTCATCTTGGCTTCTAGAGAGAGCTCAAGTCTGATTTGCTCTAGGACCATTTATTTGTCCTTTTGGTAGTCCAGTGTATCCACAGAACTCTCCTCCAGATACCTCATCACCAGTTATTTGGAACTGACAAGTCAACACCTACATAGGTTCCACTAATTTAGTGGTTCTACCATTGATTGGGCTTCACATGACTTCTCATTTCAACTGTCCATAGTTTCAAAACTCATACCCACCTGAGTGCTGTTGTACCATTTTCTTATTTATTTATGTAGAGTATGTATACCTCACTCTTCAGCCACAAAGGTTATCAGAGTGGCTTACAAACTGCTAATTTAACAGTTCCCTGCCCTCAGGTTTACAATCTAATAAGATAGGACACAGAAGGAAAAGGGGATGGCAGTGTGGGAGGGGATTAAGGAGATCATCAGATGCACCTAATATGGCATTATGACATGCCAAGAGATCGCTAACGGACTTCCCTTTCACATGATGTCGTTCCCAAGTCATCATGCTCCCATGCTCCTTCTGTTCCACCCATGTTGCTTTTTATTCCCAGCGTGAATAGATCACTCATTCTGTTTCTGTAACAAAACAACATGCTTCTGAAAAGGTGCCCCGTTACGCTGGCACAATGCCAGTGTCACTTGGAGATCCATGCCAGAACATTCCAGGTGCAATCGGGAGATTGAGGTAAGTGACACACTTTTTTGTACCCTCCCCAGGTTATTTGTTGCTTTTTTAAAAGTGTGTTTTTGTGTTTGTTGTCACTTTTGGATATTTAATTTGCTTTTTATTTTTGAATTTCCCACATGCTCATCCTCTCACAAGAATGGCCTGGAATTTCAAACCAGGAAGTGAATACAGCTCTGTGAGAGCTCCATTCACTCCTGGGCTGCTGGGGGTGGGTGGGAGGGAAGCATGCAAGATTAAGGTAAGTGTGAAAGTTTTTGTTACTGTGCTGGGATGGGGACAGGAGGGGGGTGGGAGATTATCCCCATCTGATAATGTCCTATGTCCAGTAAATACTGTCTTTTCTTCTCCTTAAATTTCCTTAAGTTGTCCCACTTATTGCCCTGTGTTTGAATGTTTCCCCTACACTTGAAATTTCTGGAACTGAAAACTAGCACATCAGGGAAGCAATTAACCTACGAACCTCTTCTTTGACACATTAGTTGTCTATGTGAAGGTCTTGTTTTTAATAAGGCAATATTGTGAAATTAGATTGTTCCATTTGCAGTCTGGAATGAGATAGTTTAGGAAATGTTGCATCATGTGGAATATCCAATTGTCAGTCTTTCATCTCTTTAAATTTTAATGGAAAGCACCCATGGGAGGGGCCAATTAAGATGAGCCCCTTGATGCTGAGTGGGGGGAGTTCCCTTCATGCCATTCCGCCAATGAAAACAAACTTTTCAAACCTCATATTTTGCCACATTAGTAGCAAAATTTGTGTACTCATAATCTTTCCCTAATGGAGATGACAGAAGCTCTAGCAGAGGCAATTTTCATCAGGAAAACCATATTGGGTATGGGAAAGGGATGTCTAATCCCTTCTACTCTGACACTCTTTCCCCATTCCAAAGTCCCACTACCAGCACAAGAGACTACTCTTTATAAAATTTAAGGAGACAAGCTATCCAATTACTAAGGCCTTGTCTGCAAGGGCCAAATGTAACACCCTCCTTCCATTCCTGCGCCTAGCTGTTCAGACAGTGCAGGATGTTGCCCCCCCTTCTAGTATGAACTGTCCAGAAAACATCCAGGCAGTTCCAACCAGAAACAGGGCAAAATCACCTTAAAATGGCTTAAGAAAATAACTGGAGAAACCCAGAACCTGTGGGAAAAACGAGTGCATTCTGTGGCAGGAACAGGCAGCTGTCTGCATGCATTTGCTTGGCTGTATCAGCAGGCATCTCTGCCACCATCGCTGATGTTGTGTGTCATGCTATCTGAGATCACAACAAAGCCCCCAACATGTGAACAAGGGTAGGTGCCTTGTTTCTGGCCTCAGAGAGCACGACACATGACACCAGCAGCAGCAGAGACACCCACTGATACAGCTGAGCACACACACGTGCAAACAGCTGCCCGTTCCCACCACAGAACACCAGGGGGGGGGGGAATCCAGGACAGCTCTGGGGCCAGAACACTCCAGCCAGAATGTGGAGTACTCTAGCCAGTGCAGACTAGACCTAAGAGTCCCCATATCTGATGTTGTAGTTATGCCAAAGAACACTTGAGATCTCTTCAAAACTGGACATCCCCAACACATTCCAAGAGGCTGTAATGCCTCTGAATCAGAACCATGTCATCATCCTAATTTAATTTTCAACCAACACAACAGTTACTATTTAATACAAACCTGGAAGGGAAACAGCAGAAATAGGAAGTGAGTTGCTGGCCATCTGGTTGCAGGTGCAACTGAACAGGAGTGGGGAAAGCTTTCTGTCCCATCTTTGTTAAAATAACCAAAACAGGAACTTGATTTTACAGGTTATTCTCCTTAGTTTAGTGAATTCCTTTCAACAACAAGAGGTCTTTGCATACACCAACTTGTAGGATAGAATGAGACAACTATTCTGACAGACACAACACTGCTACAGAAAATGGCAGCCATGATGTATTGTTCCACCATACTCCCTTACTGTTTAGGGTTATCATTGTGTGATGATACATCACACAATGGTTTCAGCTAATGCAGGTAATAGCAGATGGGGCACAGCTGTAGAAATCCAAGAGCACAATGACATCGTATCACGCATTCAACACCCTGGATGTTTCAAAGGAGAGAAAAGAAATTGACACAGGACTACTCTGGGACTTTTGTGTCTGATCTTCCTTTTGGAGAATGTATTTCATCTTTGTTGATGTAGTTTAAGTGGCCATTCTATGTGTGTAGGTTTGCAGTTGCCCTACTTGAGGCAGCACAACAATACAGCAGATATAAATTATTAAGGGTTGGCACAGCATCAGTAGTCTGAAATCCATTCTGAGGTCCAAATTCAGACTCAGCAAGACCTGAAAGCAGTCCAAATACAGGAGGATCCAGTGCTTTTGGTAAGCGGTAAAGACCAGAAAATTATGCAGAAACCTCTCTCTCTCCACAAACAAAGGTTTTTTGAGTTTGAGTCTTCAGAGCCCCAGCCAGTGCATTATTAAAGGCCATCCATGCCAGCGGTGGAACTGGCCTACTCCTGAAGAGTGTAGTATTCATGAACAATGCTTTGCCCTTCATAAGGGACATATTTCTACATCTGATGGCCAATTCAACCTGCACTTTTAAGGTTCTCCACTCACCAGAGGGGGAATGTGTGTTGTCCCCTCTGAAGTACAGAAGAGTCTAGATGTTTGGCTGCTATCTTCCCTGAGAATCCTGGATCCCTGATTTACTTCAGGATGCCATGACATAAGCTGTTCCTCAGTGATATATGATTCAGGGAGCTCCAAGCTATCATGTGACTAGGGCCAAGTACAAACTACATAAATCTCTCTGGCTTTTCTTCGCAAACGAAGATTCAGGAAGGACTCATCCTGCGCTTTCTGCAAGCACGCTGATGACTAAAAAGGCCAATCCAAGATAAACAAGTCCGGTTGCAGAAAGCACAGCATAAGGTTTCCTTGGGTGATGTTTCCACGTTGTGATTCTTTCTGCCTTGTCGTTTCTCTTCAAGACTTGTTTGGCGTGAGTTCTCAAATAAGGCTGCAGCATTGTGGATAGTGTGTCTCCATGCCTCCCGATGTGAGGCCAGGGCAGACCATTGTTGGTGATCAATTTGGCCAAGCCTGAGATGTTGTTTCAGGGAGTCCTTGTATCGCTTTTTTGGAGCGCCCCTCTTACGCTGACCCTACATAAACAATCCCATTTGAAACTGGATTATTTGCCATGGCTCCTTTGGAGAACTTAAGCTGGAAAGCATGTAAAAGAGGGAACCAGGGAACCAATCACAACATAGGGAGCTGTGATGGGAGGGGCCTTTGAGTTAATGAGATGAGAGAATGTAGGAACCAATCCCAGCACAGGAAACTGTGATGGGAGGGAGTTCTGAGAGTATGATTTGAATGAATGTCAGTTAAGAGAGTTGGTTCGAGTTAAGAGAGTGACAGTTGAAGTTAGGAGTTGAAGCTGAGAGTTGTGAGAGAAAGCATGAATGAGTCTGTTGTCTGAGAGATAATGAGAGTGTCATGTATGAAGGCAATTTGGTTAAATTAGTCAAGAGACTAAAGTATTAATGTGTATGGTTAAAGAAATGGTCTGTCGCCGAAGAGTAACAATAAGTGCAATTAAGAAAAGAAACAATGTTACATGCAGAGTACTGAACGGTTGAAGTTTGTATCCTGGAAAATAATAAACCAACCAGTTTGTTTTGTTAATTGTTCACAGACTCATTGTGCATTATTAGACTCTCTGGAAAAGGTAACAGCCACGCTAACCAAAGGAAATCACACTCATATCTAATCTAACCACGAGAAGCATCACCTGGAGACACAGGCCCCAGTCCAGCTAAGGCATTTAAAAGAGGAAACTGAAGCAGGGTGGCAGTGACAGGCAGCCAGGCTGTGTGCTGAGGCAAACTTGGCTGGCAGGCCTGTCACAAATCCTTCCTATGGAATCCTGGGATTTGTAGTTGGATGAAGGAACAGCACTCTTTGGCAGAATAGTCTAAAGACCATGCCGGGGTATGCTGGATGAGAGCACACACTGGGGGCAGGGCTATAATCCCTATCACCCCATGTAAAACTACAAATCCCAGGATTCTATAGGAAGGAGCTATAGCAAATAATCCACTTTCAAACAGGATTATTGGTGTAGTGTGGATTTGGCCACAGATCTATGACCCCAGTCTCATTATTTCTATATCACATTTTAGAATGGGGTGGAAACAGTGCAGCCTGCAAGCCGCCCTGTGTCCTGTTGCTGCCCTGAACACAACCATTAAAAAAAATGGAAAGGGCAAAAATAATTGTAATATTGGCCTACCTTAGAGGATTGTAGGGCAGGCCTCCAGGAGGCATGATTCTCCGTTAAAATCTCATCCCAGTAGGACCTGCTCCTGAAGAATGCCTGGAACAGCCAAAAATACAAACCAAAAGTGAATGAAACATCACTTTCAGTTTGGCAAAAATAGTACAATGGGGCCCATGGGGCATTGAAAGGACATAAATAGGAGTGTGATGGGGGTGGCCCTCAAACAGCAGCTGTCCACCCCCCTTTTAGAGTTTCCCAAAGTGATGCACACTTATTTATCTCAATAATTTTTACTACAACACTGCAAGATAGGTCAGAATTACTGTTGTCTACATTGCAGAATGGGGACTGAGGATGAGAGAGGGAATGGCCCTTTCCTAAACCTTTCATGGGTGTTTGAACTGAGGGGTTTCCTGGCTCAAGGCTCTCAGTTGCTTAGCCACTCCAGATCAAGATCTCTACAAAATCACAAAGGGACAATTTCTCTCAACTGATAGAAATACAGAATGGGAACCCAGGGCAGGGCAGGGCAGAGAGAGACAGAGGTCTTCTATCTGGCTCCACATCACTTGCTGATCACTTTTTGACGGACAGAAACATCTCTTTTATTCCATTGAGCAGCTGTTTGCAATGTACCATCATTAAGCTATCTTTCATGCTCCCACTGAGTGTCAGTGGTTTCTTTTTTAGACCTTTTAGATTGCTTTGTGGTTTTACTGATATTTTTTATTTCTGTGTATTATTGCTTTCTATTTTGATTCTAAGCTGCCTCAAATAGTTGAGCAAAAAGCTGAAGATAAATCAATCAGTAAATAAATGTTAGGTGTTTGTGGTGTTCTGCTCAGTGGTAGAGCGGACTATTCTTCTCATGGACGGTGGGGATATTCAGGTTTCATAGTTGTGCCTGAGCTCAAAAGCATGTTTGAAAACCTCTTGTCTGTGGTATTTTCTTCTTCCTCACAAAAGCTTCACCTTCTTTCTTTCTTTTTTTTTACTTGCTTATTTTCCTCCTTTCTATTTTAAGCATAGGAATGAAACATTTCCATCCAAAACTCCATTTCCTGCCTCACAGCTGCAAACCAAAGGACAGAAATCACCCCCCACAACACACACACACACACCAAACTAACCCTCAGCCTTGTCACACACTCCATCCGGCCACCCACCAGCATGCGTGCCAAGAAGTGAGTTTCTGGAAGGAAAAAAAGGGGGTTGTTGGGGGGGGGGGGTTGCACCCAGTTCCTCATCTGAATGTTCAGCAGAACAAAAATAAAATTCTGTAAGGGGAAAAAGTGCAGAAGGAGACAGAGGAGAGGAAGATAGAGAAATGCTTGATTCAATTCCACAACAGCAGGAGTAAGGACCTGACAGAAAAAGCACGAGTACAGATTGGCCCTTGTATCTGCTGGAAATACATTTCCAAAACCCTGTGGATACCTGAAACCTTGGATAATAGGGAACCCTATTATATTCAATGAGACAAATGCAGGAAATTGACCATAGAATCACATTGGAGGACATAGAAATGCCTAGAGAGGACTTTTTTCCAGATGTGGATAAGTGAAACTGTGGCTACCAAATTAGTGGATGTGGGGGTTGACCTGTATCTATATTTGACAGTTAAATAGCGGGCTTTTTTTTTTTTTTTTAAGGGAGACATTCATCTGTATTGGGCCAAAATACATATTATGACTTTGGAGATCAGTGCCTGGTTCTTCGAATGCATTTTTCTTTGGACATTACCTGTCACAGAGGTGGGTCACTTTTAGCCCACGATAAGTCATTTGACTATAACTGCCATCATATCTCACCACTGACTCTGCTGGTTGGGATGATGGGAGCTGCAGTCCAGGAAATTATTGTGGATCACACACTCCCTATCCTGATCAATCACACACAAAACTTCATATTTCATGAAGTTAAGTTTGTCACTTGTTTCGACTGACATTCTATAGGGTAATTATGGCAAGGTGATTTAGGCAGTGGCAGTGGTAGAGTGATAGCAGGAGGGAAAGGACCACACCAACAGCAGTGGTGGGAAAAGACAGGAAGGCATTGTCATGGGCGGGAAGAAAGACTGATAGCTCCAAGTTCCTCAGCTCCAAGGACCAATCCCTCCCAGAGGTAGGCAACGGAGAAATAGACTGCTTGAAGCTAACAGTATTCCCCTCTCAGTGACGAAGCTGACAACTTTGTATATTTTTCCCGGCTGCCATTCTACAACCCTGGAAAAAGGCCAGCCACTAACCTAATGCACCATTAACTGGTATAGCGCATCAATAGGATTCCAGCCTGAATGCTGTTCTTGTTACATTTGGGGAAACTCAAAATATTTTTACATCATGTAAAGGAGGTATACAGTTGTCCCTTCATATTTGCTGGGATTTGGTTCCAGGACTGCCCCGCCCCCTGCCGTGGATACCAAAATCCGTGAATACTCAAGTCCCATTATATGCAATGGCAGAGCAAAATGGTGTCCCTTATATAAGATGGCAAAATCAAGGTTTGCTTTTTGGATTATTATTTTTTAAAGAATATTTTCAAGCCGTGAATATTTGAATCCATGGATACCAAATCTATGGATACAGAGGGACAACTATAATTTCTTTTGTGGATGCAATATGGGGGTGGTAATTTTCTATCCTGGGCTGAGTCACTCCCCTAAATGTGTGGGAATCACACATAAACATATCCAAAGTTGCTATTAAACCTGTGCTGAATTGTCATTTTTAAAACCCCATATAGCTTGGACCCATAGCTATAAATAAGAGCCATTTTCAAGATTTTTAAACATCTTTCATTCCCACAGGTCCATTCCCATAAGTCCAATTGTGATCAGACCATGAAAGAGCTTACGATGATCTGCTTATCTCGGATTGGCCTTTTTAGTCATCAGCGCACTTGCAGAAAGTGCGGGATGAGTCCTTCCTGAATCTTTGTTTGCGAAGAAAAAAGCCAGAGCAGAGCAAGTTCTGGTGAAACTACTAAGTTTAAGTGCCTCTCAGGGCTAGGCCATGGGTGGCAATCTGAGGTGAACCAGGAACCTGAAGCTTTGGGACAAAGTCGGTAACCCAAAGAGGGAGTCTCCCAAAGAGGGAGTCAAGATTAAAATACAAGCCAGGAAGTAAGAGCAAGGGTTAAGCCAGAAGTCAGGCCCAAAGGACAGCAAACCAGGAGGCACATTTGAGAAACAAATCTGAAGTTAAGACAAAGCAAGAAACAAGGCTCTACTGGCTCTAAGTCTTGAGCTGCATGCACTCGTTCCAGCCAGCAATGCTCCTCGCAAAACTCAGATGTGAAGAATATCTCCTGCCTAGACCAAGAGATATGAGGATCATGCCAGGTGAGCCATGGCATCTGTACAACCAAGGAAAAGTGAGGTACCTATATCTGTGCTTTTCATTTTTACTGCCCAAGTGTAGTATCCTGCATTTCTCCCTGTTGAAATTCATTTTGTTAGTTTTGGCCCAGCTTTCTAATCTGTTCAGGTCATTTTGAATTCTGATCCTGTCATTTGGGGTATTAGCTACCCCTCCTCATTTGGTGCCATCTGCAAATTTGATAAGCACGCCCTCTATTCCCTCATCCAAGTCATTGATAAAGATCTTGAATAGCATTGGGCCCAGGACAGAACCCTGTGGCACCCCACTGGTCACTTCTCTCCAGGATGAAGAGGAGCCATTGGTGACTACCCTTTGGGTTTGGTCAGTCAACCAATTACAAATCCACCTAATAGTCACATTGTCTAGCCTACAGGTTACTAACTTTTTTGCAAGGATATCATGGGGCACCTTGTCAAAGGCCTTACTGAAATCTAAGATACACTACACACACAGCATTCCCTTCCTCTACCAAGTACGTAACTCTGTTGGGGAAAAAAACAGATAATATTAGTCTGGCATGACTTGTTTTTCAAAAACCCATGTTGACTTTTAGTGATCATGGCATTCCTTTCTAAGTGCTTACAACTGTCTTTTTAATGATCTGCTCTAGAATCTTTCCTAGTATTGATATCAGGCTGACTGGGCAGTAATTACTTGGGTCTTGTTTTTTCCTCTTTTTAAAGATGGGGACAACATTTGCCCTCCTCCAGTCTGCTGGGACCTCTCCTGTTCCCCAGGATTTCTCAATTATTGCCAGTGGTTCTGAGATTACTTCTGCCAGTTCTTTTAGTACCCTTGGATGTAGTTCATCTGGCCCTGGAGACTTGAATTCATTTATTCTGTGGTGACCCAGAGGACCTTTTCATCTGCTGCTCCCAGGCTATGGAACAACCTACTGGACAAGATCCGTCATATTACCACCCTAGAAGCCTTTAAAAAAGCCGTTAAGATGGATCTCTTCCTGCAGGCCTTTCCAGATTAACCTTCCAGATTAAACAAAAAACAAAAAACAAATCTACCTGCAATATTATTAAATATGTATTTGTAAATTTTAATATATTCTGCTGTTTAATTTCTATTTTATTGTTTTTTGTTGTTTTTATGATTGGGGTGAGGGATGGGATATGGGATTGTTTTTTAACTTTGAGATTTTATCGTTATAATATCTTATTGTTATAATTATGTTGTACTCCGCCTTGATTCCCTAGGGAAAAGGTGAAATAATAATACCGGTAATAATAATAATAATACTGGCCAGGTTTCCTGAACAACCATGTTACATATTCTATGCTGCATTTCTTCTTTGGTGATTTCTTCCTTTTTCTATATCTTGTACATGTTCCTTTTCTTAAAAAATATATTTATTTACAGTTTCTCATTTCATAGCAAGTTTCATAATAAAAAAGATTTTTTTACAAAATTTTTTTTAACATATTAGCATATTAATTACTATAAAGACAAATATTTTCTCATACATTCTCTTCTTCAATACCATAATACCTAAATGCATTTATGTCTTCATAGAATATCAATTGTCTAAGCTTCAGTCCATTATACTGCCTTCCTCCCCCTTACAATCCATCTGTATCGGATTTAATTATATTCTTTCTTTCTTTTTTTGCCTCAATTTCACAAAATATATCTATCTAAATTATTTATCTCATTTAATCATGTTTATAATTGTTTGTATTGTCAGTTCTCTTCACAGTACCATTTCTTCTACATCTACATCTCTAATTTTATTTTTTTTTTATTTTCCAGTATCCATTTTCTTTTATATATTTTTTTAAATAATAAAGTCTCAGTCTATTTTCATTAATTCTTCTTTTATATTCCATCTCTTTCTCCAGTATTTTAATAACGGTTCCCATTCCTTGTTCATTTTAGAGATCTTTTTCTTATTTAAGAGATGTGTCAGTCTGTAATTTTCTTGCATCTCTTTAAGTTTAATAAGTCAGTCTTCTACTGAGGGTGTGTCTTTTTTCCTCCAATTAAATGCTACTATTAAGCTTGCCACCATTATCAAATAAAGAATTGTTCTCCAGTGGTGTTGATTAGTATTTTTCCCTAAAACTTATGTTATATTTAATAGATATAGCTTAGGTTCCATTTTGAATTGTATTTCATACATTTTCTGAATTACTTTGTGGAGTTTTAGCCAAAACTTTTGAATTTCTGGGCAATTCCACCACATGTGGTATAGGGTACCTATTTCTTTTTCACATTTCCAACATTTATTTTCTTTAATTTTATAAATTTTACTAATTCTTTCTGGTGTCAGGTACCATCTATTTACCATTTTCAAATGGTTTTCTTTCAAAGTTAGACTGTAAATGCATTTATATCTTTCCAGGTCTTTTCTCATTCATCCATGCCAATTGTTTCACTGATGTCAATTGCCCATGTTCCTTTTAAGTCTTAGCTCAGTTGAAAGTTCTTTAGACATCCATCCTGGTTTCTTTAGACAACTGTCATTTTTCCTCCTCATTGGAACTGTTTGAAGTTCTGCCTTCATTATCTAACTTTTTAGAAACTCCCATTCATCATGTTCTCCCTTCTCTTTTAGCATTCCTGACCATGGGATCACCCCAGTAATTCCCTTAAGTTTTCTGAAATCAGCTTTCTTAAAGTCTAGAAGGCATGTCTGACTATGCTTAGCCTACCCTTTCCTCTGTATAACAGACTCCAGGAGAACATGGTCATTTCCCCAAGGATCGCACCACTTCTACCCCATTAACCAGATCATCTCTGTTGGTTAGGATCAGATCTAAAACAGCTGTTCCCCTTGTTGCCTCTTCCACCTTCTGGACTATGAAATTGTCTGCAAGGCAAGTGAGGAATTTGTTTGACCTTAAATTTTTGGCAGAGCTGGACTTCCAACAAATATCAGGATAGTTAAAAATCCCCCATTATTACTACATCTCTCCTGTCTGAATGTGTGATTATCTCTTCTAGGAAGGCATCATCCAAGTCCTCAGTTTGGGACTTCCGGTGGTGAGGGCGTCGTGGAAGGACGGAGCACACGGAGCTCGTGTGCCCTGTTCGCTAGATTCAGAGTTGAAACCCAAAAAAACCCAAACAAACAAAAAGGGGTGAATTTGCTTGGGGAAACAAGCAATTGGAGGGGGCCTGGCAAGGACCAGTTTGACCAGACTAGCTTTTTGGAGGAGAAAAAAAAACCAACAACCTCTCCAAAACGTGGACGTCTGAGGAGGTCCAAGGCTTACCACACCTGGATTGAAGCAGCCAATATTGGTAAGAACAACGCCACCACTTTTAAAAGATTTTAAAGACTGTAGAGCTGCAAGTAAGCTAATTTTTCTTTTGTAATCCAATGAAGAGACTCCCGAGTATTTAGTTCTGTTTATTGGACAATTAAGCTTGCAAAGTTGAGTGAGGTAACTCAGCGTGAAGCGGAAAGAATTTGGAGAAAGTGAAAAGTGAAAGTGGGGCAGCAAACTAAGAGGAAGGAAAGAGGTTGAAAACAACTGAAGTGAGAGAAGACAACCAACAACAATAATAATAAATAAATAATTTAAAAATTAATAGAGTATAGAAAAGGACTAAAAATAAAAAGCAGCAAAAGCAAACTGAAAGGCTTTAAGATCAGCTCTTAAAGTGACAGTGCACAGCGAACTGGTTTAAAGGAGAAGGCTTGACTTAAGAGCGGAAGAAGTGGGAGAGAATGTAAGCCGAGGACACCAAACAAACAAAAAAAAGGACTCAAAAGGAAAGGCATTAAAGAGTATTAAAATTAAGGCAAAGATAAACAAAAGAAAAGAAAGGAAAAGTAAATAAAAAGACATTAAGAGACCAGCAGTGTGAAGTGATTTGAAAGTTGAGGAAACGGGAGAGAACGAAAGCAGAGGGTGTTAAGAAGGATTTAAAAGGAAAGGCACAAGGAGTATCAAATCTGAGACTAAGATAAACAAAAGGAAGAAAGGAAAACAAGCACAAAGGTTTTAAGAGCCCAGCCCTTAAAGTAACAGCGCGAAGTGAACTGGATGAAAGGAGGAGGCTCAAACTAAAAGAGGAAAGAATGAAAGAGCATGAAAGGCGAAGACGTCAAGAAAGATTTAAAAGGAAAAGATATTAAGGAGATTTAAAAGGAAAGATATTAAGGAGTATTAATATCAAGACTAAGACATAACAGAAAAAAAGAAAGGAAAAGTATCTGCGAAGATATCAGAGTTAATAGTAAGAGGAAATATAGCAAACAATATATTAACTGTCAGCACAAAAGAAAGGAAAGAAAGGGGGAGTAAAAGAGAGAGACAGACGAAGATACACTTGGATACTGAGTTAAGATCTTAAAAAGGGGGGATCCAAGTGGATTCATAGTAACAAAAGAAAAAGAAAAAGAACATTAAGAAAACAGCAGCGAGACGAAAAGAGGAACCAGAGAAAGGAACAGAACGAAATCAAAACGGAAGAAACAAGTGGTAGAGATACAAGGATTTGAATTTGGGAAACATCAGAAATAGAAGACAAGGGAAGAAGAGAGAGATAAGAGGAAGAAGAAGAGAGTAAAACTGGAAAGAAGTAAAAAAAAGGGGGTAAAATTAATAGAAAATTATAAAAACTTCTGGAAAAGAACAGAAAAAAAGTTCTTAAGGGTGGGGGTTGCGAAAAGTGGGGAAAATTTGAGGATTATTGAAATAAAGGTTGTTAAGAGTATGTGATACAGGTATCCAAACTGGGATGTTGAATTAGTTAGGTATATAATATAAACAAGAGAAAGTATATGAAGAGGATATAAGAAGACATAGGATAGTAATTTGAAAGGTAATAGTGTAAAAAGAGGGGAGAAAATCAATGACAACAAAAAACAAAAATAAATAAAAATATAAAGCATTGGTGAAATAATAGGTATTTAAGTACTAGAAAATATTGTAATAACAATAATTAATAGAAGGAGAATGTGTCAATGACTAATTGAGGAATAAAAGGCTGGGTTGGGAATTGTTGTTGTATAGTTAACCTATTGGTTGCAGAGATTGTGGTTATAATAGCGAGAGTCAATTAGTTGTCCTAGAATTAGGGGATAACAGTAACTGGGGAAAGATCAATTAAGAAAAGAGGTTGAGAATTCATTATAGTTGAAAAATTATATAAATTTATTAAAAAGACTAAGCAGAAACAAAATTTAAAGACATAGTGAACTAGGTGAGTATGCCAACTACAAGGAAAAATTTAGTGCAAGTACAATCCCAGGCACAAGTATCAAGGATGACATCTATAGATATGGTGACTAAGATAGCGGATACAAATCAAATGTTGCTAAATGAATTTTAAAAATTGAATAAAGATTTGAAACAGAGATGAAAGATCTAAAAGGAAATATAAGGTCAGATTTACAAAAGCAACTGGATAAATTTGGTTCTCAATTGGAAGCTGCTACAAAAGATATCACAAAAATAAGTAATGAATTACAAGAATTAAAGATCAAAACTGGAAATTTGGAAATAAGAACCAAACAGTTGGAAAAGCAGGCAGAGCAACAAAGCAACCAGAGAATAATACAAGAAACTAAAAATAGAGCAAAGTGCTTGAAAATAAGAGGATTAGCAGAACAACGGAGTGAAGATTTGGTGACAAGGATTATCCCTGTATTAGCGGACTACATTGGATGGGCACCGGAACATCTTGATGTGGAGGTGGAAAAACTACATAGAATTGATTCCTGGATAGCGAGAAAGAAAAAGCTTCCAAGGGATATAGTTATCTATTTTTTAAGGGAAAGAGTTAAAGACATAGTAATACAAAAAAGTTTTAAACAAAATCTAATTATAGAAGGAGAAGAAGTTAAAATATTTAAGGACATACCACTCCAAGTATTAAAAAAAAGGAAGGATTATAATTTTCTGACTCAGGAGCTTAAGAAAAAAGAGATTCAATATAAGTGGAATAAAACTGAGGGAATAACATTTACTTATAAGACAGTAGTGATAAACTCTATAACTAAAGCTAAGGAATTTCTAACAAAATTACAAGGAGAACAGATAGATTCAAAAGAAGATAAAAAGAGAAAAACTAGAGACAATTCTCAGGAAAATCAGATAACACAAAAAATTAATTTAGGGGGAAAAACAGAGGAAAAAATAGTCAAGGAACAGAGAGTGAATTGGAGGAAGAAAGACAGGAAATAGAGAAAGAAATATTGAGGAGTGAATTAGAAAGGGAGGAAGAAGAAGGGTAAGAATTAAAGGAAGAAATAGATTCAGAGAGCAACGAAGAGGAAAATATAGTAACTTCAGAGGAGGAAAGCACTGGTAAGGAATAAAAAAACAAAAAAAAACAAAGATAAAAAAGGATAAAGTACAAAAACTAAATAAGTCTAGAAAGAGAAATTAACCATGATAGAGAAAATACTGGCATGGAATATCTGGGGGTTAAATAGCCCAGGTAAAAGGAGAAAAGTATTTCACTATCTAGACAAGCAAAGAATTGATGTTGCAAGTTTACAGGAGACACACATTAGAAAAGAAGAGAAAGCACTGTTGAAAAATATAAAAAGGGGAGAGCTATATCTGACAGACTATGAAAAGAAAAAAAGGTATGGCAATCTATGTAAATAAAAGATTAAAGTCTAAAGAAGTATTTAATGATGTGGACGGATATTTCATTGGGGTGGAAATAATCTTATGTGAGAAAAAAATACTGATGGTAGGAATATACACACCTCAAGAAAACAAAAGAATTTTTTTTCAGAAATTATTACAGAAGATCCAGGAGTATGACTACACAGATTATATTTTAGCAGGAGACTGGAATGGTGTGTTAAATTCTAAAATAGATAGATCATCAATTTTGAATATAAAGAAAACTAAACAAGGAAATTTACCAAAAATAGTATGGGAGCTTATGGACCAACTTGCATTAGGAGACATATGGTGACATATACATACATTTGAGAAAGATTATACATATTATTCATACTGGCATAGATGCTGCTCAAGAATTGATATGTTTTTAATATCTAAAACATTGTATCGAGAAATTGAAAGAGTAGAAATATACCAGATAATAATTTCAGCCCATTGCCCCGTAATAATGGAATTGGGCTATCCCAAAAGACAATACAATTGGAGATTTTTTGACTTACTGATTAAAAATGATACAATAACTGAAAAAATGAAAAAACATTGAAACTATCTTTTGAAGAGAACTTAGGAAAAGGGGCAGATATTAGCGTAGTGTGGGACACTTGTAAGGCAGTAGTAAGGGGGCATTTTATTCAACAAGAAGCAGAAAGAAATAAGAAGAAGAAAATAAAAGAAGAAAGAATTCTGGAAGAAATTACAAAAAAAGAGAAAGAATTAAAGGTCAAACCTAAAGATGAGAAATTATATAAGGAATTAACAATACTAAAGAAACAATTGGAAATTGAAATGACATTGGAGATAAGCAGAAAATTAAAATATGCTAACCAAAGATTTTTTGAACATTCAAACAAACCAGGGAAGTGGTTAGCATAGATTGAGAAAAGAAAAAGAAAGAAAGATGATAACAGAGATTAAGTCAAACAACAAATCTTATACTAAACAAAAAGATATTATGAGAACATTTTATAACTACTATTCAGAACTATACGCAGAAGATTCGATAAATCAAAGAACTAGAGAGGAAATATGGAGATATTTAGAGAAAGAAAATCTTCCTCAAATAACAGGAGATCAGATACAAGAGCTAAATAAGCAGATTACAAAAGAAGAAATAAAAGAGGCAATAAGCAAAACGAAAGTAGGTAAGGCCCCGGGACCTGATGGATTTTCAGTTTTGTATTATAAGACATTCGAAAACGAATTGATTAACCCATTACACAAACTATTCAATGAGGTGAACAGGGGAAAATGCCCAGAATCATGGAGAACTGCAGATATAATCATAATACCAAAGGAAGGAAAGGATGAGACAATGGTAACAAATTACAGACCGATATCGTTACTAAATATAAATTATAAAATATTTACAAATATACTTGCAGAAAGATTAAAAAAGGTTCTGAAAGATTGGATATATGAGGATAAGAATGGATTCCTTCCAGACAGACAAACAAGTAATAACTTAAGAACGTTGTTAAATATAATAGAATATTATGACAAACATAATGAGAGAAAAATGAGTTTGATATTTGCAGACATAGAGAAAGCTTTTGATAATGTGAGGTGGAAATTCCTATTCGAGGTTATAGAACAAATGAGTCTAGGAGCAAATTTCATAGATTGGATTCGGAAAATCTATAAGAGGCAAATGGCCCAAATTATAATTAATGGAGAAAAATCAAAACCTTGTTACATAGAAAAAGGGACACGTCAGGGCTGCCCCCTATCACCTCTCTTATTTATAATAATGTTAGAAGTCCTAACTCGCAAAATTAGATTAAATCAACAAATAACAGGGTTAAAAATTCAGAAACAAGAATTTAAATACAAATCATTTGCAGATGATATAGTATTTGTGCTAGATAATCCATTAGGGAGTATTAAGTATTTAAAGGAATCAATAGAAGAGTTTGGAAAACTAACAGGTCTGAAAACAAACAAAGAAAAAACATTTATGCTGACAAAAAAATCTAAATAAAAAAGAAGAACAATTATTGGAGGAAACAACAGAATACAAAATAGGGGGGAAATAAAATATTTGGGTATATTGTTAACAAATAAAAATTCAGAGTTATTTGTAAATAATTTCATAAAAATATGGAATAAGATTAAAGAAGACCTAAACAAATGGGTCTCCCTATCTTTACTAGGGAGGATAGCTTCTGTGAAGATGAACATAATGCCAAAGTTACAATACTTGTTTCAGAACATCCCAGTTATAACCAATGATAATGTATTTGGAAAATGGAACAGAGAATTGTTCAGATTCATCTGGGCAGGGAAAAAAGCTAGAGTAAGAAGGACAACTTTACAAGATTCAAAAGCATGAGGGGGTCTAGGTTTATCAGACTTACAGTTGTACTATCATGAAAACTGCATACTATGGGCTATGGAATGGATGACATTAAAAATGCTAGACTTTTACAATTGGAGGGATTCAATTTAAGATTTGGGTGGCATGCGTACTTATGGTTTAACAAAACATCAGTACATAAGGAGTTTTGCCTTCATTACGTGAGACACCCACTAATAAAAATATGGCTGAAATACAAAAAAAAAAATCTTTGTCTTAAAATACCATTATGGTTATCAAACCATGAGGCGTTCTATAAAAAAGAAAATCTGTATAATGATAAATGGTTGACATATAGAGATATTTTGAAATGAGAGAAAGTCACTTATAGAATGAAAACCCAAGATGAATTAAGGAAAGATAACATAATGTGTCATTGGTTTCTTCACAGGCAATTATCGGAAAGGTTCAAACAAGATTCTAAATTAGAAGGTATAGAGCAAGTAATAACAGAGTTAGATAAGATTATGCAGAATGGTAAAAAGAAAATGACATCCAAAATATATAAACTATTACTCAAGTACAAATTAGAACAAGAGAGAATAAAAACACATATGGTAAAATGGGCCCAAGACATAGGACATGAAATTTTATTGGAGAATTGGGAACTGTCATGGAACAAGAATCTATGGTTTACTAAGAGTAATAATATAAGAGAGAATTATTATAAAATGGCATTCAGGTGGTATTTATCACCAAAAAAGATAGCCAAAATATACAAAAACTCATTGAATTCTTGTTGGAAATGTAAAAAAACAGTGGGCACATTTTATTATATGTGGTGGCGATGCGAAGTAGTAAAGAAATACTGGTGTAAGATACATAAAACAATTAAGCAAATATTGAAGGTAGACTTCCAATGTGAACCAGAAATCTACCTACTGAACATGGTTCAAAAAGTAAAAGACTGGAAACAGGGAAAGTATGAAAAGATCTTGTTGTATATGGTAACAGCAGCAAGAATTATACAGTTGTCCCTCCACATTCGCGAACTTGACATTCGCGGTTTCGATTATTCGCGGTTTTGGGAGGGCCCCCCCGGGCCCCACCAAAACCGCGACACGGGGCCTCCAGAGGCCCCGTGAAAGACCTGGGGAGGGGTGGGGAGGCCTTCGCGGGACCCCCGGAGGCCCTCCGGAGGCCCCGCGAAGGCCTGGGGAGCGGTGCGGAGGCCTTCGCGGGACGCCCGGAGGCCCTCCGGAGGCCCAGCGAAGGCCTGGGGAGGGGTGCGGAGGCCTTCGCGGGACCCACGGAGGCCCTCCGGAGGCTCCGCGAAGGCCTGGGGAGGGGTGGGGAGGCCTTCGCGGGACCCCCGGAGGCCCTCCGGAGGCCCCGCGAAGGCCTGGGGAGCGGTGCGAAGGCCTTCGCGGGACCCCCGGAGGCCCTCCAGAGGCCCCGCGAAGGCCTGGGGAGGGGTGGGGAGGCCTTCGCGGGACCCCCGGAGGCCCTCCGGAGGCCCTGCGAAGGCCTGGGGAGGGGTGAGGAGGCCTTCGCGGGACCCCCGGAGGCCCTCCAGAGGCCCCGCGGAGGCCCCGCGGAGGCCTGGGGAGGGGTGGGGAGGCCTTCGCGGGACCCCCGGAGGCCCTCCGGAGGCCCCGCGAAGGCCCGGGGTGGGGTGGGGAGGCCTTCACGGGACCCCCGGAGGCCCTCCGGAGGCCCCGCGGAGGCCTAGGGAGCGGTGCGAAGGCCTTCGCGGGACCCCCGGAGGCCCTCCGGAGGCCCCGCGAAGGCCTGGGGAGGGGTGGGGAGGCCTTCGCGGGACCCCCGGAGGCCCCGCGAAGGCCTGGGGAGCAGTGCGGAGGCCTTCGCGGGACCCCCAGAGGCCCTCCGGAGGCCCCGCAAAGCCCTGGGGAGGGAGGGAGGGAGGGAGGGCCGGGGAGACCTCCGCGGGGCATAGGAAGGCCCCGCGAAGGCCTGGGGAGGGAGGGAGGGAGGGCCGAGGAGACCTCCGCAGGGCCTAGGAAGGCCCCGCGAAGGCCTGGGGAGGGAGGGAGGGAGGGCCGGGGAGGCCTCCGCGGGGCCTAGGAAGGCCCCGCGAAGGCCTGGGCAGGGAGGGAGGAAGGGCCGGGGAGGCCTCCGCGGGGCCTAGGAAGGCCCCGCGAAGGCCTGGGGAGGGAGGGAGGGAGGGCCAGGGAGACCTCCGCGGGGCCTAGCAAGGCCCCGCGAACGCCTGGGGAGGGAGGGAGGGAGGGCCGGGGAGACCTCTGCGGGGCCTAGCAAGGCCCCGCGAAGGCCTGGGGAGGGAGGGAGGAAGGGCCGGGGAGGCCTCCGCAGGGTCTAGGAAGGCCCCGCGAAGGCCTGGGGAGGGAGGGAGGAAGGGCCGGGGAGGCCTCCGCGGGGCCTAGGAAGGCCCCGCGAAGGCCTGGGGAGGGAGGGAGGGAGGGCCGGGGAGACCTCCACGGGGCCTAGCAAGGCCCCGCGAAGGCCTGGGGAGGGAGGGAGGAAGGGCCGGGGAGGCCTCCGCAGGGTCTAGGAAGGCCCCGCGAAGGCCTGGGGAGGGAGGGAGGGAGTGCCGGGGAGGCCTCCGCGGGGCCTAGGAAGGCCCCGCGAAGGCCTGGGGAGGGAGGGGGAGGGGTTTTTGTTATTCGCGGATTTTTCACATTCGCGGGGGTCCGCGGAACGGAACCCCCGCGAATGTGAAGGGACGACTGTACTAGCAAAGAACTAGAAGAGTCAATATGAGCCACCAATAGAAGAATGGCTAATAAAATTGTACGATATGTATGAGATCATAGAATCATAGAATCATAGAATTGCAGAGTTGGAAGAGACCACGAGGGCCATCCAGTCCAACCCCCTGCCACGCAGGAAATCACAATCAAAGCATCCCCGACAGATGGCCATCCAGCCTCTGTTTAAAGACCTCCAAGGAAGGAGACCCCACCACGCTCCGAGGGAGTGTGTTCCACTGCCGAACAGCTCTTACTGTCAAAAAGTTCCTCCTCATGTTGAGGTGGAATCTCTGTTCCTGGAGCTTGCACCCATTGCTCCGTGTTCCAGTCTCTGGAGCAGCAGAAAACAAGCCTGCTCCATCCTCAGCGTGACATCCCTTCAAATACTTAAACAGGGCTATCATATCGCCTCTAAACCGTCTTTTTTCCAGGCTAAACATACCCAGCTCCCTAAGTCTCTCCTCATAAGGCATTGTTTCCAGACCTTTCACCATTTTAGTTACCCTTCTCTGGACACGCTCCAATTTGTCAATATCCTTTCTGAATTGTGGTGCCCAGAACTGGACACAGTATTCTAAGTGAGGTCTGACCAAGGCAGAATAGAGTGGCACTATTACTTCCCTTGATCTAGACACTATACTTCTATTGATACAGCCCAAAATTGCATTGGCCTTTTTAGCTGCAATTTAACAATGTTGTTGGATGAGAAAAAATCTCAAAAAAATTGTGATGATTGGGAAATCCTAACCCCAATCTGGAAAGAAAAATGGGGAGAATGGGCAATATGTTGTCTAAAATGATAATGAAATAGAGTAAGAAGAAGAGGTGGGTGAGGTAGCCATAACAGATCAACAAAGGATAAGTAAGGAAGAGGGAGGAGATAAGTGTGAAGAAAACACTGGATAGAAAAGAAAAGAGGAAGTTTTTATTGTGTACAGGTGTAAATGGAAATGGGGATTGGGAAAGAATATGGGTGTATGTGTGAGCGATTGAGATTGTCTTAAATGTTTTTTTAAATGTTGTAAGGAAAAAAATGCTAATAAAAAAATAAAATTGAATCCAAGTCCTCAGTGTGGCTTGGAAGTCTGTAGTAGATCCCCTCAATGACATCCCTGCTGTTTCTCTCCCCCTTGACTTTTACTCAGATGCTCTCAACCTGTCTCCCAGGATTTAAGTTAAGGATCTGTTCACAGGTGTACATGTCCTTAACATAGAATCATAGAATTATAGAATTGCAGAGTTGGAAGAGACCACGAGGGCCATCCAGTCCAACCCCCTGCCATGCAGGAAATCTTGATCAAAGCAACCCTGACAGATGACCATCCAACCTCTGTTTAAAGACCTCCAAGGAAGGAGACCCCACCACACTCTGAGGGAGTGCGTTCCACTGCCAAACAGCTCTTACTGTCAAAAAGTTCCTCCTAATGTTGAGGTGGAATCGCTGTTCCTGGAGCTTGCATCCATTGCTCCATGTTCCAGTCTCTGGAGCAGCAGAAAACAAGCCTGCTCCATCCTCAATGTGACACACCTTCAAAAAACTTAAACAGGGCTATCATATCGCCTCTTAACCGTCTTTTTTCCAGGCTAAACATACCCAGCTCCCTAAGTCTCTCCTCATAAGGCATTGTTTCCAGACCTTTCACCATTTTAGTTGCCCTTCTCTGGACATGCTCCAATTTGTCAATATCCTTTTTGAATTGTGGTGCCCAGAACTGGACACAGTAGTCTAGGTGAGGTCTGACCAAGGCAGAATAGAGCAGCACTATTACTTCCCTTGATCTGGACACTATACTTCTATTGATGCAGCCCAAAATCGCATTGGCCTTTTTAGCTGCCGCATCACACTGCTGACTCATGTTCAACTTGTGGTCTACTAGGACTCCTAGATCCCTTTCGCATGTAGTCTCATTCAGCCAGGTCTCCCCCATCCTATATCGATGCATTTCATTTTTCCGCCCTAAGTGCAGTACCTTACATTTCTCCATATTGAATTTCATTTTGTTAGCTTTGGCCCAGCTCTCCACTCTATCCAGGTCATTTTGAATTTTGATCCTGTCCTCTAGGGTATTGGCTACTCCTCCCAATTTGGTGTCATCTGCAAATTTGATAAGTATGCCCCTAATTCCCTCACCCAAGTCATTGATAAAGATGTCGAATAGCACTGGGCCCAGGACTGAACCTTGTGGCACCCCACTGGTCACATCTTCCCAAGACGAAGAGCAGCCACTGCTGAGCACCCTTTGGGTTCGGCCGGTCAACCAATTACAAATCCATTGAACAGTTAACATGTCTAGCCCATATTTTACAAGCTTGTTTGCATGAATGTCATGGAGAACCTTCTCAAAGGCCTTACTGAAATCAAGGTATACAATATCCACAGCGTTCCCTTCATCTACAAAGCTGGTCATTTTATCAAAAAAAGAGATCAGATTAGTCTGGCATGACTTGTTTCTCTGAAACCCATGTTGACTTTTTCTGATTATGGCATTGCCTTCTAAATGTTCACAGACTCTCTGTTTAATGATCTGCTCTAGAATCTTCCCTGGTATTGATGTCAGACTAACTGGACGATAATTGTTGGGATCCTCTTTTTTCCCCTTTTTGAAAATGGGGACAATGTTTGCCCTCCTCCAGTCTGCTGGGACTTCTCCTGTTCTCCAGGGGGTGGTTTACACGGGCAAATATTCCCCTAAATATACCGCTAAGATCATAGTTCCCACGGATCACAGCACAGCATCGCCTCATTCAGAAGGGGGAAGGTAAAACACCCAAATATAGCGTGGCAGGGCATGTCGCTATTTTTGCCGGTATATTTGCAATGTAGTGCTTTATTTGCAGTGTAAACTAGCATTCCGCTAAGGGTTAAAGCAGAGCTGCATTGTGATTGGTTGATGATGCAGGGGTGGGCTCAAAAGAGGGACAGGGAGGGAGGAAAGACTAGCGTTTAGAGGAAACTTGCAAAAATCCTGTCTGCTATTTTGTGAGCCAGTTTGCAAACAAAAAGGATTCCCAACTATTTTCATTCAGGGAGCATTCCTTCTCACCTTCTCTGCGGTTTCAAAAGTATGTAAAACCTCAGTATGTAAAACTTTTTTCCTGTGCATGGGGGAGGGAGAGAAACGATTTCACGAAGGGCTGTAGCAAGCTGAACTGCTCTTCCCCCCCCCCCCCACTCTCTCTCTCTGGCTTTCCTGTATTTGGAAGAAAATGCTGTTTCAAGCAAGGAATAAAACTTTCTAAGCTGTTCAGCACGGAGTTGGGGCCAGGGCAGGCATTCCTATGGCATTCCTTTCCCTCTCCAATGCTTGGCCATGCCCCCACTACATTTGGCTGTGGGAACGCCACAAAATATATCTGTGTAAACAATTACCGTATAAACTACCCACCACTGATGCGTGAAAGCACTACAGTGCAACTTAACGCAATAAAACCTTCCATGTAAATCAGCCCCAGGAGTTCTCAAAGATTATTGCCAATGGCTCTGAGATTACATTTGCCAGCTCTTTTAATACCCTTGGATGTAGTTCATCTGGTCCTGGAGATTTAAATTCATTTAGTTTAAGAAGGTATTCCTGTACTACCTCTTTGCTTATTCTGTGCTGGATTTTCCCTATTGTGTCCTCTGTTCCTTTATCCTCAGGTTGGTCCCCCTTTACTTTTTCTGAAAACACTGAGGCAAAGAAGGTGTTGAGTAATTCTGCCTTCTCTCTGTCCCCTGTTAGCATTTTGCCATCTTCTCCGCGTAGTGACCCTACCATTTCCTTCTTCCTCCTTTTGCTGGGACATACCCCAAAAAACCCTTTTTATTGTTCTTAACCTCTCTAGCAAGCCTGAACTCATTCTGCACTTTAGCTTTTGTGACTTTACTTCTACACGTGTTCGCTATCTGTTTGAATTCTTCTTTGGTGATTTCCCCCTTTTTCCATTTCCTAGACATGTTCCGTTTAAAACTTAGCTCCGTTGAAATTTCTTTAGTCATCCATCCTGGTTTCTTGAGACACCTGCCATTTTTCTTCCTCAATGGTACTGTTTGAAATTGTGCCTTCAGTATCTCCCTTTTGAGAAAGTTCCATCCATCTTGAGGTGTCTTCTCTTTTAGTATTCCTCAAAGAGTATTCCTATAATGCTACTCCACAACCCTTCCTATAATGCTACTCCACAACCTATAATTCCTATAATGCTACTCCACAACCCTTCCTGTTTGATCTGTTACTCTGAAATAGATTATACCCCTCAGTACATTCCAATCATGAGACTCATCCCACCAGGTTTCAGTGATGCCTATTAAATCTTATTTGCTTTGCTGTGCTAAGAGTTCAAGTTCATCTTGGTTATTTCCCATGCTCAGTGCATTAGTATAGAGACATCTAAGACCATGGGCCATTCCCCCTATCTGCCTTTTAAAGGTTTTATTCCTCCTACTGTTGGGTTCTTGTACTATTTGCCTTGTTCTCTGTATAACATTTGGGCTATTATCTCCAACACTTGATGAATTCCTGTCCTCATGAATACTGTCTCCCTCCCGTACACAACTCAATTTAAAGGCCTCCTGATCAGATCTTTCAGACTCTTAGCAAAACATTCCTGCCAACTGCTGTGAGGTGCAACTGATCCCTTGCCAGTAGTCCACCTCCATGAAACTGCACCCCATGGTCCAGGAAGCCAATCTGCACAGCCAGCCATTATCTTTATCTCCCTTCCTGGGCCACGCCTTTCCACTGGAAGGACAGACAAAATGACAACCTGTGCATCCAAGTCCTTCAGCTTCCTACCCAGAGTCTCATATTCCGTTTTGATATTCTGAAGGCTATGCCTTGCAGTATCATTGGTTCCCACATGGACCAAAAGGAAAGGATAACAGTCAATAGGCTTCATGAGGCCCTTCAGTCTCTCTGTTACATCACAAATTTTTGCACCTCGAGACATCTTATCAGACCCACAAAGGGGCCTTATCAGGCCCACACTTAGCAAAGAGTCTCCTATCACCACCACACGCCTCGTCCGAGGATTGGCAGAGGCCAATCTGTGTCCTCAACCATCCAAGGTCTCATGCACATTCTCTGAGGCCTTGCTCTGCTGCTTTCCTTCCCGTTACTTGTCATCACTGACAAGAGAGAGCGCTTCAAACCGGTTCTGTAGTGCCAAACTCATAGTATGGCTGCTGCTCCTTCTAATTCTGTGAATCACATTCTTCCAAACATCGATCTCCTGTGTATTTGAACTAACCTCCTCCATAGAGACATCCCTTGCATGTTCCTGAACCAGGACCTTCTGCTCTGCTCTGTCTAAGAAAATCTCCTGCTCCCTAATATGCTGTATAGTGGCTAATTGGGTCCCAAGTTGCTGGATCTTCTCTTCCAGAAACACAACCAACTTGCACTTGCTGCAGGTGTAACTATCAATGTTTCAGGAAGAGGAAGTGGAGGGGAGACTTACCTACTCACATATTTCTTCTTTTGAGAACCCCCCTTAGCCCCTCTATCCCCTTTCCTTTATCTCAGCTTGAGTTTTGTAACGTTGCTACTTAATGGGATGAGGGGGAGGAAAGAGGGTGAGTGGAATGGGTAAATCAAAAGGTCTTGCAATTATTTTTGACAAAACAACACCGTTTCAATTACAAAAAGAGGTTGGAAATGATGCAGGAAGATTTATAATCTTACAAGGGGCATTGATGAATCGTTTGATTATGTTGGGAAACTATTATGCTCCAAATCCAGGTCAAAATACTTTTTAAAAAATCTTTAAAACTTTGAATGAAATAGCCAAAAGGGAAGTAATTTTACAGGCTGTATTAGATCCTTTTCTTGATAGATTGTATCATCCAATAAAACCAAAATTGACACCCCCATTACTCCCCACAAAAATCATTCATGATCTTGGCCTTGTAGACCCATGGAGAATTCCAAATCCTCTAGATAAAAACTATATTTTTTACTCACAGACTTTCCAAACATACTCTAGAATTGATAATTTTTATGAGTAAATCACTCCTGCCACAGTTCTTGAATGTCCTGATAGATGGAATTTAATATTCAGATCATGCACCAGTCATATTACAATAGTCACCTGATGCAGGTTCATATATTACTAAAATTTGGAGATTTTCCCCTCACTTATTGTTAAATGAACATTTTAAAAAATATTCAAAAATCTATAACTTTTTAAATGAAAATAGAACTCCAGACATGACAGAAGTATTATTATGGGATACTTTAAAGGTGGTCCTTAGAGGCCTGTTTATATAAGAAGGATCCAAACAGAAACTATTTAGAGAAACCAAAATAAATTGTTTATATTAAAAAATCAGAATTAAATGAATTGGACTCCCAAAAAATTCAAACTGCCTGTATTTATACAAAAGCCCACTATTATGATCAAATTAAAAACAACTTGAAATTGATGGCATGATTAATTTTTAAAAAAAGAGCAGAGAGGAAAATAATACTCACTATAAGTACCACCAAAGGTCTTGTAAAAAATACAACCTCAAAAATATTACAAGAATTTAAGGATTTTATACCAAATTATATTCCTCCAAAACCCCCAAGGATATAGACATACCAGAATTTATTAAAACTCTTCAACTGGACAAACTGACGACCAACAGAGAGAAATGCTTAACAAACTCATAACAGAGAAAGAAATACAAACAGCCATTTGTTACCTTAAGGTAGGAAAAATCTCTGGGCCCTGAGGGCTTTAATGGAGAATTTTATAAATTACTTGTACAGTAAATGATTTCACCCCCATTTAAAAGATATTTATAATGACATCTTAAATCAGGCTCCAGTTCCAAACAGTTGGAAATTGTCAAGGATTATCCCTATTCCTAAAACAACAAAAGAATCTCCACCAGTTACAGCATATATTGTAACTATTGTGCGCATTAACCAGGGTGCCAAGATAATGACTTCCATCGTGGCTCAGTGGATTAACTCATTCATACTAAATTACATCAACCCCAATCACGTAGGCTTCATACCAACCCAAAAATAAGACAGTCAGACTTTAAATTTAATCCACCAGGCTAACAGCTCCAAAAAACCCTTATTTCTAATCTCACTCGACGCACTAAAGGCATTCGACAGATTAGATTAGAGTTATAAATTTTGTGTCCTGGAAGAGATGTGTTTTGGAAGAAACTTTGTTGATTTTCTGCATAAAATATACTACGGCTCATCAGCTTTAGTCCACACAAATAAAAAGAGATTCTTCTATTTTTTTACACCAAGGCACCAAGCAGGGGTGTCCTTTGTCCCCCCTGATATTTTCTATCACAGTAGAACCATTTGCAAGACTAATTAGCGATAACCCTGATATTACAGGACCCATAATCAACTCACAACACAAAATCAGTCTATATGCCGATGATATTCTTTTATTTTTAGATAACTCTTTCTCTCCCAAAACTTCAACAATTATTAAGCAAATTTCATAGTCACACTGGATTTAGAATAAATCTACAAAAAAATAAATTGCTATGTATACACACCCTTCCACATTTACAATTAAAATGGAAAGAGGATATGGGGCAAAATTTATATCCCTAAATCATAGAATCATAGAATTGCAGAGTTGGAAGAGACCACGAGGGCCATCCAGTCCAACCCCCTGCCACGCAGGAAATCACAATCAAAGCATCCCCGACAGATGGCCATCCAGCCTCTGTTTAAAGACCTCCAAGGAAGGAGACCCCACCACGCTCCGAGGGAGTGTGTATATATATTCTTTATATACTTAAGAGTAATGATTACAAAAGATACAAACCAAACTACTCTCCATAATTATAAACCAATAAATAAGTGGATAAAATCTAAATTAATGCTTTGGAAAACATTTAATCTTTATTTATTAGGCAAAATTGCATTACTCAAAATGTTTTTATTACCCCATTTATTATTTCTATATTAAACAATCCCATTAACCCCACCAAAAGAATATTTTAAATTTTGGCAAAGAAATCAATAGATAATTATATATTTGACAGGAAAAGACAAAGATTTTTTTTTAAATACCAGATTAACAGGAGCAAAAGCTGGAGGTATCACGAAAACCAGATTTTGAATATTATTTTGCAGCATTTCAATGGAATCAAATCATTTCCATAATCAGGAAAGACCCTTCAACCAATTGGGTAAATATGGAAATTGATAGCAGAAATACAAAGGAACTAAATCCATTTTTTTAAATTAATGAAACCTAAATTGAAATCTATCTCAAACCCATTTTCCAGACCTCTCTATTGATTTGGCAATCATTGTCACACTTATTCATGCCTACTCCCTCACCAGTTACACCATTTATACTACACCCTAACCTTGTACGATTGAACAACTTGACTCGATTTGAATCTTGGGCAGATAGGGGTTAAAGATCCCTAATAATATAATGAAAATAAACCCAAAATGATAGAAGAAATAAAACAACTTTTAGGACCCCCAGTCCCTAATTATTATTTTTTTCTATGCCATATTACATCTTTTTTCCCATCTAAATCATGTGGGTGAGATACCAAGGACTCTGAACTTATTTGAACATTTTTGCACATCTCCAAACCAATTAAACAAGGGTCATACAACCAAACTATATAATTGGATGATTGAAACAACCTACGGTTGTGGGTCATAAATTAATCTGGGAAACTGAGTTGAAAATGAAAATCTCTGAGAATGAATGGGGAAAGCTATGGAGCCACCCACCATATAAGTTCAGATCAATAGCTATTAGAGAAAAATGTACTAAAGACAACCTACAAATGGTATTTGACACCCATTCACCTGGCTAGATTTTAAAAAAATGTTATCTTTATGTTGGAGGGGATGTAAGGGGATGTTGGAGAGGATGGAACTTATTTGCATATGTGGATCAAATACCCACTAATAAATGATTATTGAACCACGATTTTAAATTTAATTGCTAAAATTATCAAGCAAATAATTAGACCATGTCTAGCAATAACTTTATTTATTTCTGGGAGATAATAATCATCTGAAACACAGAGATGTAATTACCTTTTTATTAGCTATTACTAGGTTGGAAATAGCCAAGAATTAGAAAACTGGGACTCTCTCTATAGGGGAATGGTGGCACAGATTATGGAAGATTTGGACTATGGAAGAACTCATAGACTCAATACGGAGACCACATGGTGATGAACATTCCTTGCATTTTATCAAGAAATGGCATATTCTCATCGCCTGTGTCAACAAAACTTCCTCCCATGTCTCCAAAGCCCAACTTGCAGTTTTGTCTGATATCTTAAACACCAATACCACACCCACTGACGGAACTGAAAAGAAACAATGACCTATGGTGCACCCTGTTTGCTATTGTTTTATTGTTAATTTTGTATGTATACATATGTTTATATGTGTTAATATATTATTAAAATAAAAAAAAGATGTTAAACCAAATACAAATGTGGTGGTCTTTGTTCTTTGCCAAGCATACTTTTAAACTCACATATATTCCCCACGCTCAGAACTAGCAAGCAGATGCCCTATCCAGGAAACTGGAATACACCTTGTTGAAGGGTGTGGAGACTTATTCAACCATTCTTTATACTTTGCAGCCACATACTGTATGTCCCTCCAACCCTGTTGGATCAGATCCAGGAGCAGCAGGGCCAGGATGCATTTGTGGATACCCATTTGAGGGACCAAGAACCATTACCCTATTCCATCCAGGATAGGCTTTTGTACCACCATGAGCATCTCTACATTCCCACAGGATCCTGTCAGGAGGATGTCCTCGTCTTGTGCCACAACAGCCGGCCTGCATGGCACTTGGATTGTACAAGATTCTGCACCACCTTATGAACGCATTTTGGTGGCCTCGAGTCTGGGGAGATGTGGATTGCTATGTGGGAACCTGTCCCACCTGCCATCATGCCAAGCACCAGCCAGAAAGGCCCATCAACTTACTGCAACCCCTGCCTACTCCTTCTTTTTTAAAATTTTTATTTAATTATTTATACCCCGCTCTTCAGCCACAAGGCTATCAGAGCGGCTTACAAATTGTTTTAAGCAATAGCAATTTACACATCTACACTGCAAGAAGCAGCTTCCAATGTATGTTAGCTAATTGCCCCCACAAGCCGGGTACTCATTTTACCAACCTATGAAAGGATGGAAGGCTGAGTGAACCTTGGAGCCCTCTGGAATCGAACTTGCAACGTGGTGACTTGCAGTACTGGCATTTAACCACTGCACCACCAGGCCTTCTGGAACCTGGAGGATGATCTTCATGGACTTTATTACAGACCTACTCCTACAATACCATTCTGGTGGTAGTGAATTTGTTTACCAAGATGGCACACTTTATCCCCTGTTTGGGTATACCCTCTGCCAAGGAAACTGCCTGCCTGTTTGTTCAGCACATCATCCGGCTTCATGGGCTCCCCAGGGTGATCATATCTGATAGAGGCCCCCACTTTACAGCCTGGTTCTGGCAGAGTTTGCTCCAGCAGCTGGATATTAAGCCTCGTCTCTCATCAGCCTACCACCCACAGTCAGACATCCAGACAGAATGAACCAATACCATGTTGGAGCAGTATCTCTGCTGTTACACAAACTACAAGGAGGGCAACTGGGATGAGCTCTTGCTGTTGGCAGAATTTGCCTACAACAACTCCTTTCATACCTCAACTCAACAGACCCCCCCTTTTTTTACCAACTTTGGTCTTCATCCATGCATGTTTCCAGCTGTGTCCTTTAGTCTTTGGTTCTGGCACCAGATCAATGGTTTCAGGAGTTGAAAGCCATGCAGTCACTCCTGAGTGAGCAATTGGACTTGGCCAAACAGGAGTGCAAGTGTTTCAAAGATACTGAGAGACAGCAGGGTGGGGATGGGTGTCTTAAAGTAAGGGATCAGGTCTGGGTCTCCATTCATCGTTTTCCACATCATCATCCATGTCGGAAGCTGGATCCCCACTTCACTGGTCCCTTTCTCATTACAATGCAAGTAAATCCTGTGGCTTTCCACTTACAGTTGTCAGCAAGTCTTAGTGTCTACCCGGTGTTTCACCACTCTCGCCTGGTCCCTGCAACAGATGTCCATTCTGACATGGGGTCAACACCTCCAACTTCTCCAGTGATAGTGGGAGGGAAGAAGGAACATGAAGTAGCCCAGGTGCTGGACTCCTGCATGTACCATGGTTGACTGCAGTATCTCATTGATTGGGCAGGATACAAACCAGAAGAGTGCTCTTGGAAAGATACATCAGATATCCATAGTGTGTCAGTTCCATCAGTGCTATCCTGCTAAGCCTGGATTCTTCTGTGTCCAAGGTCATGATTGTGGGGAGGGAAGAGATGTCATAACTGACCCCCTGGATGACTCAGATGAGGAGGAGGGAGATTGCCAGGATGTTGCAGCTCCTGATAGTGGAATTAAATTGAATTCAAGAAATCCAAGAAGGTTGAGGCTGAGGCAGTAAGGAACTCTGCTTCCCAGCAGGAGTTGGCAGAGGCTTCAGATGGTGAAGATAACACATCCCCATTCTTTGTTGAATGACGGAGGGAAAAACACCAAGCACAGCACAGATTAAATAATTAATGCTGACCTAATTAGGCAGCTGTGCCCTTGAAGGAGCTGCCCATAAATATTCCAGCAGTTCTCTCTCAGCCTTAGTGCTGACAATTGTCTTTTCTGTTTGGCTGGCAGTACTCTCTTGCATTCCTGTTTTTCATGACCTTGAACTGGCTATGTTTTGGACTATTCATTTTACTCTTTGTTGGCTCATGGATCTGGATTCCCAAAGTACTGATACGACTTCTGGGCCAGCTATCAACTACCCTCATGCTTCTCCCTTCACTGTACTCAGATAACCTGTGACTGACCTGGACTGGACTAGACTACCCAACAGGTCCTACACACCAACCACCTGCTTCCATGAGCACTTGTTGACTTGTGTTCAGGACAGAAGCCAGAAGTCAAGACTTGATTACAAAAACATTAAAGAGTTCAAAAAGACCTGACTGTTTAACGGGGCCAGCACTGTCATAAGCCTGGTTGTGGTGATCCCATCAGGCAGCAGAGCAAAAGAAGGGGAAGATTCACAACTCAGCTCCCCACACTGTGGCTGGGCCCCTGTTGCTCACCCTTCCTGCTCGTCAGACAGCTGCTAACAATGCCCATCATCCTCAATATCCTCATAGCAAACCTGGTGCTTAAGCAAAGCTGTACTGGAGAAAGAGGAAATTTCCTATACTTCTTTCTGTCCAGAGTGAATCAAAGCCTGACCTAAAGAGCTGGAGCTTTCCATGGGTTTAGGATACTAAACAGCCTAGGCAGTTGCAGCAACGTGAAGGTCATTGGCTTACCAGACACTCAGGACACCTGCAAATAGAACCAAAGGTTGCCAGTGTGAGCCTTGGCATCTTCTAGCAGTGGTTGCAGAGGGCAGCCAGAAAGTCATAAGGGTTGTCTAAATGGTAAAAATACCCCTCGTGGAATTCACTGGGAATCTCTCTCTCTCTCTCTCTCTCTCTCTCTCTCTCTCTCTCTCTCTCTGGCTTTTCTTCGCAAGCGAAGATTCAGGAAGGACTCATCCCACGCTTTCTACAAAAGGCCAATCTGAGATAAACAAGTCCGGTTGCAGAAAGCACAGCAGAGGGTCTTCTTGGGTGATGTTTCCAGGTTGTGATTCTTTCTGCATTGTCGTTTCTCTTCAAGACTTGTTCGGCGTGAGTTCTCAAATAAGGCTGCAGCATTGTGGATAGTGCGTCTCCATGCCTCCTGATGTGAGGCCAGGGCGGACCATTGTTGGTGATCAATTTGGCCAAGCCTGAGATGTTGTTTCAGGGAGTCCTTGTATCGCTTTTTTTGGAGCACCCCCCTTACGCTGACCCGTGGCGAGTTCACCGTACAGTACTATTTCTGGGAGGTGATGGTCCTCCATCCTAGAAATGTGCCCTGCCCAGCGCAGCTGTGTTCTCAATATCATGACTTCAGTGCTGGTGATCCCTGCTTGCTCAAGGACAGCAACATTCATCACAGTCAGTCCAGTGTATATTTAGAATTGTGCGTCACTGGGAATACAACATTTCTAAATGGGATCCCACATCAATCTACTGTATGTATTTGGAAGGAGGGGAGCCCAAAACAGCAAAAACAACACAGGAAAAACTTTAGCAGCTTTTCTCATAGTTTAAAAAAAAAACAGCAAGAGGTGTGCATTCCTGCTCATTGGGATAAGCAATTCACTTTGAATCACTTTCCCATAGGAGAGGAAGCACAAAGATGATTGTCTGTGTGAGTGCGGGGCAGAGCTTGCTAACAGGACAAGCGCCCACTGCCACCATGTAGGATTTTCATCTTAGCACATGATCGCTAAGGTGATAAAACAGTGCGGGGCTTTTTTGTTTTGCTGTTCTGTTCAATCAAACAATTGCCCTATCACTCTAGCACAACTTCGACATCTTTTTTTAAAAAAAAAAAAAGTTTGGCGGCAGCAAAGTACAGACACGAGTAAATCTTTTGCGGCTGCCATCTAGCACACGAAGCTTATGGGGGCAAAACACCATTAAGACAAGTCACTGCTGCTACAAAATGCCATTGCTGCAGGGCACTCCGTTTCTGAGGGACTCATATAGACAAGCCCATAATTTAAAATTGCTTACAGCTCCATTTAGGGTAGACACGTATACTACTTTACAGAGGGGAGTATTGTCTGTGACCACCAAGAAATACCAGGTGCTGTAGGCTACATTTTAGAGGAAGGAACTGGCAAAACCACCTCTGAGTATGCCTGGCCTAAGAAAACCCTATGAAATCAATGGGGTTTAGGATACCTAAATCGACAGGCAACTTGAAGGCACATACTCTCTGTGAAGGCATCCACTATTCAAAGTACTATTCACTAGTCAAAGTTTGATTTATAGATAAAGAAAAAGGAGAAAACTTGAAGTTGTTTATCAGGAGTCAGCACATGGACAGCAAACTGAGCGGGCACACAGTTCACTTCATCACAGCTTACTCCACCATAGTGAGATGTATTTAAATGATATTGTTTTAAATTTAAATGATTTGTTTGTTGCTGTGTGCCTTCAAGTCATTTCTTACTTATGGCGACCCTAAAGCAGTATCACAGGGTTTTCTTGGCAAGAGTTGTTCATAGCAGGTTTGCCTTTGTCTTCCTCTGAGGCTGAGAGAGTGTCACTTGGCTGAGGTGACCCAGTGTGTTTCCATGCCCAAGCAGGGATTTGAATCCTGGTCTCCAGTCCAACACTCAAACCATTACACCACACTGGCTCTCTTAACTTAAGTGATAGGATTCCTCAATCCTGTTTCCATATTGCAATATGTAAAATATGAGATAGGTACATTTTATGCAAAGCTGTACCATCACTTTTTTCTCTTCCTCCTTTTTGGTACGGTAATCGCCCCCAAATTGTTGAATGGCCTGCTGAATGAGATCCATCAGCTGACGAGCTTGAGTAGCTTTAAAAAAGCACTAAAGACGGATCTCTTTCGGCAGGCCTTTCCAGATTAGATCCCGGCCTCAGGAACTCAGTCTCCTGGCTTTTTAAAAATTATGTATATATTTATTTTTAATGTGTTTTTTAGTTAGAAGGTTTTAATCTTATTGTGTTTAATGTCTTTTTATGGGGGAGGGTGGGGGTGGGTGGTGTTTTTAGTCATTATTATAATGTTTTAATTGTTGGAAGCCGCCCCGATTGTTTTTAGCAGAGGGGCGGGGTATAAATAAATTTTATTATTATTATTATTATTATTATTATTATTATTACGGTTACATTTCTTCTTTTTTGAAGATGTGTAGGTGGCCACAACACTTGCCCCAGAAATGTTCACCTGCAACTTTTGTCCAGGAAGCAAACAAGTAACTTTTTATTCATCCAGGCCTTTTTAAAAAATATTATTATTATTATTATTATTATTGTTGTTGTTGTTGGCTGCTTCTAGGTTTGTTAATGATGATGATGCCTGCCCACCCTTTCTAGCAGCTCTGGTCTTTTATAGTTGCAGTATTATAATTGTTTTATATTAGAATTGCAAATTACTCTGTGAGCTTGGATTGAAATGAGGGGCAGGATATTAAATTTTATCAACTAAATAGGGGGAGGAGTACATGATTTGTACCTGCCCCTCATTTCAATCCAATTCTGAAAATCACAGCAGGTTTGTGCAATGGATTTAAACTTCGGAAACAGCAAAGGAGGGTTAGTTAATTCTTCCTCTAGCCCTGTAGCCATCATCCAAATGCCCCTCCCCAGGGCTATTTTTTTTTAACAATTATGTCTAATTTGGCCCAGACTGAGCACCTATACAGCCACAGAGAGAGCACTCATTTATTTCAGACATGACCTTTTGAATTCTCGGGTAGAGTGTAAATTGCATGTCGCCAGCATAAAATATTAAATCCAATTTATATTTAATTATTGATGTTATTATGAATTACATAGTAATGGATGTAAGGGGAGGGGGAAAAGACCCTTCTCTCTCCTCCCCCCCCTTCCACAACTTCAACATTAAATAGCTTTGTTGCATTAGCAGTTTCTTGAGGTTAGCTAACTCCCTCTTTTTTCTTCTGAAAGGCCATGATTGATGGTTATGGGGAAGTTTGTAAATAGTCTTCCAGATATATTTTATATAATTATTGTGCCAATAAAAAAGATCAGGGGCTTCTTAAACCACTACTAATTATTTTACTCAGAAAGGGTTGGGGAAAGGTGGGGGGAACATAATATGCGTTAACTCTTTTGACCCTCCTCTTTGGAGGCTTTTTGCTTTGATGTCTTTCCAGTCAAAGATGCACTTTATGGAAACCATCATGGTCATCACATTAAATAAAGGAGAAAGAAGAGTGGGGAACCACACTGGTCTTCTAGTTGAGAGTTTTAACCAAACATTGAGCTTTACTCTGACATTCTTTTGACCAAGGATTAATTGACTCTATTGCTACTTGATTACAGCTTAATTCTCCCCACCCCGCACATCTGTCAATGAACAGAGGCAATGAGGACCAGCATCTTTGATCTGGGTTTTGGCTGGTGGCATTTGTCGGATTTTTACTCAGTAAGGTGCAGAACTGCCCATTTAAGAGGTACAAGATGCATACTTAGGAGATTATCAGACGTACTAAATACGGCATTATAACAACGCCAGGAGATCGCTAAAGGGATAACTTTCAGACGACGTCATTCCCCTCTCATAATGCACCCGTTCTGCTGTCATTCTGCCGGCACTGATTTTATTGACAGGAAAAGCCATCAATGCATCCCCCATTTCGTACCTGTCCTGGATTTGACAGTGGCTAAAAAGGTGCCCCATTTTGCTGACGAGATCCCAGCATCAATGGGAGATCCCTGCCAGAACACTTCCTGGTGAGATCAGGACATCAAGGTAAGTGACACACTTTTTAAAAACTTCCCTGGTATACTTGGAAGTTTTAAAGTGTGTTTTGTGCTTGCTGCCAAGTTTTGATATTTATTTTTCTTTTAGAGTTTGAATTTCCCAGCACTCCTGTCTTCTCGTGAAAATGGGCGGGATTTCACTCCTGGGCTGCCCTAAAGATGCTCCAAAGGTAGGTCTGAAACTTTTAGTTCTTGTGCTGGGACAGGGGTGGGAGAGGAGATTGTGGAACAGGAACACTTTTTTTGTTCCTGTCTGATAATCTCCTTAGAGTCGTGACATCGTAAATTCATAGAATACATTCATAGAGTTGGAAGGGGCCTCCTGGGCCATTGAGTCCAACCCCCTGCTCCGTGCAGGATCTGCAGATAGAGCATTCCCAGCAGGTATCTGTCCAGCCACTTTTTGAAGACAGCCAGAGAAAGAGACCTCACCCCCTCTCTAGGCAATTGATTCCATTGCCAAACTGCTCTTACAGTCAAGAACTTCTTTCTCATGTTCAATCAAAATCTACCCACCTGTAACTTAAAACCATTAAAACTGGTCTGATCCTCTGAGGTAGCAGAGAACATGCTTGATCCCTTTTCTCTGTGACAACCCTTGGGTTATTTAAAGAGTGCAATCATATCACCACTCAGACTTCTCTTCACCAAGCTAAACATGCTCAGCTCCTTCAACCTCTCCTATGTTTTGTTCTCTATGCCTCTTATCATCCTCATCACCTTCTCTGAACTAGCTTCAACTTGTCTATATCCTTCTTACATTGAGGCAACCAGAACTGTACTCTAGATGAGGCCTGACCAGTGCACAATATAGTGGGACTATTACTTCCCTCAACTTGGAAACTATGCTTTTATTAATGCAGGATGAGATAGCATTTGCCTTCTTTGCAGCAGCATCACTCTGCAGGCTCATGTCAACTAACCATGAGCAATAATCCCAAGGTCCTTCTCACATTTAGTACTGCTGAGCCAAGTACTCCCCATCCAATACCTGTGCATTTGGGTTTTGTGGCCTAAATGTAGAATTTTCCATTTGTCTCTATTGAATTTCATTTTATTAATTTCAGCCCAGTTTTCTAGTTTACCTAGGTCCTTTTGATTTCTGTCCCTGTCTTTCAATGTGTTAGCCACCGCTCCCAGTTGTATATCCTCTGCAAACTTGACAAGGATTTCCTCCAGCCCATTATCTAAGTCATCAATAAAAATGTTGAAGAGTAATAGCCTTAGGATAGAACCTTGAGGCACGCCACTTGAGACCTCCTTCCAGTTTGAAGCACAGCCATTGACAATTCTTTGACCACGGTTTTTCAACCAGCTATGGATCCATCTGACAGTGTTCCCATCTATTCCACATTTAATCAGTTTACTAATCAAAACATTATGGGGGCATTATCAAATGCTTTCCTGAAATCCAGGTAAATGACATCCATAGTATTCCCACCATCTACTAAACTAGTGAGCTGATTGAAAAAAGATGTAAGGCTCATAGTTTGGCAGGATTTGTTCTTGGCAAACCCATGTTGGCTGCTACTGATCACTGCATTGTCATCAAGATACTTGCAGAAAGAGTCTGGTATAATCCACTCTAATATTTTTCCTGGTATTGAGGTTAGGCTGACTCTATAGTTTCCTGGACCTTCTTTTTTGCCTTTTTTGAAGAGAGGGATAATGTTTGCCCTTCTCCAGTCCTTTAACACCTCACCTGTACTCCAGGATTTCTCAAAAATGATGGCAAATGGTTCAGAGAATATATACCTTTGAAGTGTCCCAATTAATCCTCTGTCATCCCACTTTTCCAGCTTCTTTTAAAATATCCCAGTTTCTTTCTCCTTTTCCTACTTACCCCCTTTAACTGTGGCTTACTTCAGTTGCTGCAACTAGAGTTCAATGTGCAAAAGTATTTTCTACTCCATTAGCTCAGCAGAGGGCAAAGAAGAGGAGGGGATAGAATCTTGGCCTTCCCAGTAGACTCAGGCAAATGCAGACTCCTGCAGCATCTCCCAGAATGTGTGTCCTTCCTAATTAATGATTTTTGCCACCTTGACCACACTCTGATGTTGCTTCAGCACACATGTCCCAGCTTTCATCTGTGAAATGTTGGAGGGTATGAAGATGAAGCACCACTACCTCAGGTTCCTCATTTGTCAGCCATTTTGTAAATAAAATGCACCTGAAGTCAGGAGAAAAGAGGGGTGTGACATAAAAGAGAAGTCAGCTGTAGTGTGAGCCCAGCTTTGTAACTGGAATGGCAGACACAGAGGACAACAAAGTGAATGCTGATTGAATCCTCAGCCACCGGGGCCCCTCCACACAAGCTTCAGGCAAGTGCTAAACAATGGCTGACAAATCTTAAGTCAGGCTGGAGACTGAGGTACACACAGATCGTCTTGCTCTGCTTAGAATCATAGACTCATAGAGCTGGAAGACACCACAAGGGCCATCCAACCCAACCCCCTGCCATGCAGGAATACACAATCAAATAATTCCCAACAGATGGCCATCCAGCCTCTGCTTAAAAACCTCCAAAGAAGGAGACACCACCACACTATGAAGCAATGTATTCCACTTCTGAACAGCTCTTACTGTCAGGAAGTTCTTCCTCATGTTTAGTTGGAATATCTTTTCTTGTAGTTTGAGTCCTATGCTCTGTTTCCCTGGAGCAGCAGAAAACAAGCTTGCTCCAGCCTCAGTATAACATCCCTTCAAATACTTAAACCCGTCTATCATGTCACCTCTCAACCTTCCCTTCTCCAGGCTAAACATACCCTAAACATGATTGAATGGATAGTTCTAGTGACTATGCCTTAATGAATCAAAATAAAATATAAAACAATGCCACCAGCCATGACACAGATCAAAGATCTCCCTGTTTCTCCTTGTGTCCTCAGCATGTATTGGGTGATGGGTGGAAGGAGAAAGAGAGAGAGAGCACTCTTAGAATCACAGAATCATAGAGTTGGAAGAGACCACAAGAGCCATCCAGTCCACCCCCCTGCCATGCAGGAATACACAACCAAATCATTCCCGACAGATGGCCATCCAGCCTCTGTTGAAAAACCTCCAAAGAAGGAGACTCCACCACACTCCCAGGCAGTGTATTCCACTTCCAAACAACTCTTACTGTCAGGAGGTTCTTCCTAATGTTTAGGTGGAATCTCTTTTCCTGTAATTTGAACCCATTGTTCCGTGTCCTAGTCTCTGGAGCAGCAGAAAACAAGCTTGCCCCATCCTCAGTATGACATCCCTTCAAATATTTAAACATGGCTATCATGTCCACTCTCAACCTTCTCTTCTCCAGATTAAACATGTCCAGCTCCCTAAGCCTCCCCTCATAGGGCATGGCTTCCAGCCCTCCCACCATCCTGGGCACCCTCCTCTGGACATGTTCCATCTTCTCAATATCCTTCCTCAATTGTGGTGCCCAGAAGTGGACACAGTATTCCAGGTGAGATCTGACCAAAGCAGAATTGAGTGGCACTATTAATTCCCTTGATCTGGATACTATACTCCTATTAATGCAACCTAGAATTACATTGGCTTTTTTAGGTGCTGCATCACGCTGCTGACTCACATTCAGCTTGTGGTCCACTAAGACTCCTAGTTCCTTTTCTCATATACTGCCCTCAAGCCATGTGTCACCCATCCTATATTTGTGCATTACATTTTTACTGCCCAAGTGTAGTAGCCTACATTTCTCCCTGTTGAAATTCATTTTGTTAATATTGGCCCAGCTTTCTAATCTGTTGAGGTCATTTTGGATTCTGATCCTGTCCTCTGTGGTATTAGCTACCCCTCCTCATTTGGTGTCATCTGCAAACTTGATAAGCATACCCTCTATTCCCTCATCCAAGTCATTGATAAAGATGTTGAATAGCACTGGGCCCAGGACAGAACCCTGTGGCACCCCACTAGTCACTTCTCTCCAGGATGAAGAGGAGCTATTGGTGACTACCCTTTGGGTTCGGTCAGTCAACCAGTTACAACTCCACCTAATTGTTACATTGTCTAGCCCACAGGTTACTAACTTTTTTGCAAAAATATCATGGGGGACCTTGTCAAAAAGCCTTACTGAAATCAAGATACACTATATCTACTGCATTCCCTTGATCTATCAAGTTTGTAACTCTATCAAAAAAAGAGATGAGATTAGTCTGGCACGACTTGTTTTTGAGAAATCCATGTTGACTTTTTGTGATCATGGCATTCCTTTCTAAGGGCTTACAGACTGTCTGTTTAATGATCTGCTCTAGAATCTTTCCTAGTATTGATGTCAGGCTGACTGGGCGGTAATTATTTGGGTCTTGTTTTTTCCCCTTTTTAAAGATGGGGACAACATTTGCCCTTTTCCAGTCTGCTGGGACCTCTCCTGTTCTCCAGGAATTCTCAAAGATTATTGACAGTGGTTCTGAGATTACTTCTGCCGGTTCTTTTAATACCCTTGGATGAAGTTCATCTGGCCCTGGAGACTTGAACTCATTTATACTGGCCAGGTATTCCTGAACTACCTCTTTACCAATTCTGTGCTGTATTTCCCCTACTGCATCATCTGCTCCATCTTCCCCAGATTGAGCACTGTCCCCCCTTTGGGAGAAGACTGAAGCAAAGAAGGTGTTAAGTAGTTCTGTCTTTTCTCTGTCCCCTGTTAGCCTTTCGCCATCTTCTCTCCACAGAGGCCCCACCATTTCCTTGTTCTTCCTTTTGCTACGGACATACCCCCAAAAGCCCTTTTTATTGTTTTTAACCTCTCTAGGAAACCTGAGCTCCAGCTGACCTTTGGCTTTTCTGACTTTCCCCCTACATGATCTTGCTATTTGTTTAAATTCTTCTTTGGTGATTTTCCCCTTTTTCCATTCCTAGTACATGTCTTTTTTTTATGTTTTAGCTCAGTTGAGAGTCCTTTCGACATCCATCCTGGCTTCTTTAGACACCTCTCCTTTTTCCTCCTCATTGGAACTGTTTGAAGTTGTGCTTTCAATATCTCACTTTTTAGAAACTCCCATCCTTCGTGAACTCCTTTATCTTTTAGTATATCTGACCATGGGATCACCCCCAGTAATTCCCTAAGTTTTCTGAAATCAGCTTTCTTAAAGTCTAGAATGCAAGTCTGACTATGCTTGGCTTCCCGTTTCCTCAGTATAACAAACTCCAGGAGAACATGGTCACTCTCCCCTAGGAATCCTGCCATTTCCACACCATTAACCAGGTCATCTCCATTGGTTAGGATCAGATCTAAAATAGCTGATCCCCTTGTTGCCTCTTCTACCTTCTCCAAGGCAAGTGAGGAATTTGTTGGACCTTAAAATCTTGGCAGAGTTGGACTTCCAACACATGTCAGGATAGTTGAAATCCCCCATTAATCCTACATCTCTCCTTTCTGTATGTGTGGTCATCTGTTCCAGGAAGACATCATCCAGGTCCTCGGTTTGGCTTGGAAGTCTGTAGTAGACCCCCACAATGACATCCCTGCTGTTTCTCTCCCCCTTGACTTTTACCAAGATGCTCTCAACCTGGCTCCCAGGATTTAAATCATGGATATGTTCACAGGTGTACACATCCTTAACATATAATACTACTCCACCACCCTCCTGTTTGGTCTATTTTTCTGAAATAGGCTATACCCCTCTATTAGTACATTCCAATCATGAGACTCATCCCACCAGGTTTCAGTGATGCCTATGATATCATATTTATTTTGCTGTGCTAAGAGTTCAAGTTCATCCTGTTTATTTCCCATGCTCTGTGCATTAGTACAGAGACATCTAAGACCATGGGCCATTTCCCCTATCTGCCTTTTAAAACATTTATTCCTCCCATTGTTGGGTTGTTGTGTTATTTGCCATGTTCTCTGTATAACATTTGGGCTATTATCTCTAGCACTCAATGAACTCCTGCCTTCAAGAGTACTGTCTCCCTCTCCCATACAAGTCAGTTTAATGTCCTCCTAATGAGATCTTTCAGACTCTTTGCAAAAACATTCCTATCATCTGTTGTGAGGTGCAGGCCATCTCTTGCCAGAAGTCCACTTCCCGGAAACCATATTATGTGGTCCAGGAAGCCAAATTGTTCCCAGTGGCACCGTCTGCGTAGTCAGTTGTTCACCTCCACTATTCTTCACTCCCTTCCTGGGCCATGCCCTTCCACTGGAAGGACAGACGAAATGACTATTTGTGCATCCAGGTTCTTCAGCTTCCTACCCAAAGCCTCATAATCCCTTGTGATCTTCTGGAGGCTATGCCTTGCAGTATCATTGGTTCCCACATGGACCAAAAGGAAGGAAATAATGGTCAGAAGGCTTAAGGAGTCTTGTCAGCCTCTCTGTTACATCTTGAATTTTTGAATTTTTCCCCCAGGTAGACAGCATACCTTCCAAGACATTTTGTCAGGCCTGCAGACTTCTACTTCTGTTCCTCGCAACAGGGAATCCACCACCACCCTCCTCCTCCTCCTCTGAGTCTTGGCAGAGGCCACTTCATGTGCTGGATCTACCAATGTCTCCTGTATGTTCCCTGAGGCCTGGCACTGCTGCTCGTCCTCTTCTTCTTTGGAAAAAGAAAACTTCAAATCTCTTCATCCAGCTAGAAACCTCACCAGTTTTGTGGGGAAATTACAGTTGGTGGGGAGCAAGGGAGACTTGGGTTGCATGGTAAAGAAAACATTGATTGGTTCTACGATGTGCAGAACATGTGCAGAGCATAAGCATGCTCTCAGAATCATGGCAATCATTCCATTTCTTTTTTCATAGAAATGGTGAGTGTGTCTAATGCTACCTGAATTGTGTGGGGTCCATGAGGGTCCCACTAGTCTCCATATCTTAATATGAGGAATATTTAATTAGCTCAAAATGGCAGCAAGAGGCCAGGTAATGGCAGGACCTTTTCACTTATGTATACCGGTAATCACTGAGAAGACTCCAAGCCAGAATGTACAATTAAATGGGTTTGGTTTTTTTGGAAATTAATCTTAACAGCTGTCACACTAACACTCAGGCTCCAAGCAATTAAGAAAGTGGGAAGTATTTGGCTAGAGGAATAGAGTGAGGGGATTATGGGTGATACTATACCTATCCTAAAGAGCAGAGATTCATGCAGCAGAAGAAGGAGAACAGCTGGAAGTTCTGGGTGACCCAGTAAACCAGCAGAGTGACAGCCTCTGGGAAACTGAGCACACTTGGGCTGTGTTTTGGCATGATATTTATACTTGATAATTCCCTTGAAGGGATTAGATTTTGAGTAGGATACAATGTCTCTTGGAGTTCCTAGGACTGGACAAAGGGTTCTCCAGATAAGTTAATCATCATTAATCAGTGCTACATTTGGAATTGAATAGGAGCAGGCAATGTCTATTGTTGAAGAAGAGGAAATGCCCATTTTGCAACCATTGAGGACTATCGTATCTTGGAGTGGATTAGTGGGTGACTCATCTCCAGGTGTTCTTCAGTAAGAACTCTGACCTGGGTATGACCTGCTTGAGGAATTTCTAAAGGCTCTTCCCTAGGTTATACATAACTCCAGCCTTGGTATCTGCAGGTCCCTGGTTTACTTGCTAACCACGAGGAAGGCCACAGCAAGCCAAATTATTAAATATTGCCAATTATGTGATACTAGCTGGACCCAGCATACCATATGCTGTTATAAAAACTCCTCAAAAACTCCTGGTTGCCTGGGTGCTTTCACAGTGGCATCCCGCTGCTGCTGCTGTCAGCTCACTGCTTGGGTCCTGTCACAGTAGGCCATTGCCAGTTGACTGCCTTGATCCTGTTGCAAAGGCGGCAGCAGCATCCCACCACCACCACTAGTTCACTACCTGGGTCCCATCACAGTGGGAATAGAAATGATATTACAGTAGCACTCCCATATCTGCTGATTTGCCATCCACTGATTCAGTTATCCACGGTTGACAATGGTGGGGAGTGGACGGGAGAGGAGGAGAGCTCATCTCCTTTCTCCCTTCCCCTTGGGGGGTTCTGGCAGCAGTGGCGGAGGTGGCAGAGGGTGGACAGGGAAGAGGAGAGCTTGCCTCCCTTCCCTGTAGGGGGTTCTGGCAGCGGCAACGGAGTTGGGGGGGATGGGAAAGGGAAGGAGGAGGAGAGCTAATCTCCCTTCTCCCTTCCCCATGGGGGGTCTCTGGCAGCACGGCGGAGGTGGGGGAGGTGGGGGAGGGAGAGGAGGAGGAGATAACTCCACTTCCCCCCACCCTCCTCCAGCCCAGTTCCCTCCCCTCCCATCCACCTTACCCTCTCTCCGTGACAGGAACCCAATGGGCTGCCTTCCTCTTCCTTCCAATTCCTCTTCCTGCCTCCCTCCCTCCCTTCCTTCTCCTCCTTCTCCATAATTCTTCCACCACCACCCCCATCACAGGGCATTCACTACTATCTGCAGTTTTCAGTATCTACGGGAACCCCCAAAACCAATCCCCCGTGGATACAGGGGTGCTACTGTACTGTGTAGACTTAAATCATAAGTGGGAATTGTGCAGCCCTGAGACACTGGTGAACTGGAAAGGCCTGCAGCCTTAGTAACTCTAGCCAACACTGTAGCACGTTGTTTGGACACTCCAAGTATGCAGATTGGCCATGATTGGTAGGAGTGAATGTGAAGTAGAGAGGGAATTTGCATGTGGGTGGTGACTGGCTGAGGGAGTGACAGGAGGGGCCAATCAGCACACTGAAAGAGGCAACATACCTAAACCCATTGTACATATCCAAGAGGCTATATACCTAAGGCCATTGTGCTTACCCAAGAGTTTTATTAACTGTATATAGATTCCAAGATGGGGGCTATCAGGGTAGGTAAAACTAGCATGACGTTGTTTTCCTTAAATCCAAGAGGGTTTTATCTATTTTATTTAGATACTATAAATATTAGCAAGTACTACAGTGTTCTTTCAAGACTGTCATGTTCTTGCCAGGGAGTTTACCAGATCAGCACCAACTCACTGTCAAATTATAACTTGTTTTAATCATACATTCTTTAATTTGTTGTAAGCTGGTTTGAGTCCTAAAATGGGTAAAGATGATGATGATATAATTTCAGTATCAAAGTGCAGCATAAGCCAGTTGCGTCCTTCAAATGAATTGACCAGGCTGCGCCAACATTTTGCTGATTGAGACAAAAAACAAAATGTCCTGTCCCCATCTCATTCCATGTACAGTACCAAACTGGACTGGAAGGCAAACCTGGCAATGGGGGAAATCCCTCCAATGCCCCAGAGGGCAGCAGATGGTTCAAGGTATAAGACAGATTGTGTGGCACAAGTTCAGTCCTTTAGCAGAAGGGAATGGCTAGGAGACTCCTGAGAAATTCTGATGAGCTTGTCACTACTGTACTACAGCACCTGCTGCCTGAATCTGAAAGAGTCCTTATCAGCAGGTGATACTGGACCAGAGCTGGGGGACATTACTTTTTCATACTACAGTCCCATTCTCTCAGTCTCAGAGGAAGGCAAAGGCAAAGCCCTTAGGATTGCCATAAATCAGAAACTATTTGAAGGCACACAACAACAACAATTGGCAGTTTCCCAGAAGAATCTAAGTGTGTAGAATGCTGGACTAGATAGACCAGATGCATAAGTCCCTTGCAGTTGGTCCTGTGTGATCTTGGCCCCCAGCAGATTCCACTGAATGCCTTTTATTCCCTCAATAAAATTCCCTTTAAAAAAAAAAACAAACAGCCCTTTGGGGGTAAAGATAGACTCCATGGCATCTGTTTTAGCTCTCAACCCTCCTTCCAGGGACCCCAAACCTGAAACAGAGAAAGAAAAAGAAAGAAAGAAAGAAAGAAAGAAAGAAAGAAAGAAAGAAAGAAAGAAAGAAAGAAAGATCCAAAGTGACTTCCAGCTGCCTCTTAAATATTGTTTCACCCTGGTGCAACTTGCTGAGGGATGGGGAAAGCCAAAAATGGTCTTCCAGCTCTCAAAGCATGCCAGCACCTCAGGCAGATCTTTTGTCTTCTCCAAAGATCTGAAGTCCTTAAGTTGCAATCTGGAAATCCTGTTTCTTTCTCTACGTATAAAATGGGCATAGTTGTAACAGCTGTTTCCAGTGCAACTGTTTAAACCCCTGTAGCATTAATTTTGTACTCCACAAGTGCATCTGAAGAAGTGGACTGAAATACATAAAAGCTTATGCTGAAATCAATTAGTTAGGAGATTATCAGACAGGAAACCATTTCTTTCCCACAATCTCCAATCCTGTCCCTGTCCTGGCACAATAACCCTTACCTTCTCTCCTGTTGACAGGTAGCCCAGGAATGAACGGAGCTCTAACGGAGCTCTGTTCACTTCCTGGACTGAAATTCAATTCCTGGAGTGAAATTGCGAGAAGATGCAACGTGGGAAATTCAAAAATAGAAACAAAAATACACACAATTTTTTAAAGCACATACACACACTTTAAAACTTCCAAGTAAACCAAATTTTTAAAAAGTGTGTCACTTACCTGGATGTCATGATCTCACCCAGAAGTGTTCTGGCAGGATCGCCCATTGATGCTGCATTCGCGAGAGTTAAATGGCCCAAGGTTTCACACGCCGGCAATGCTGGCACCAAAACGGGATGGGCAATCTATTGACAGCTCGGCATCAGCAGAACACAAAATGATGGCGTCTGATATTGGCATCCTTTTGTGTTCTGCTGGTGCCATTATGGCACCACATTAGCCATGTCTGATAATCTCCTTAGTCCTAAGCATGTTGCTTGATTCCTTTTTCCCTCACCCTTTTCCTTTTTATGCTGAAACAGACTAACATCTCCTTGAAAACTTGCATGATGGAGCAACAGAGAAGCCTTCAAAATCAGACTACTTGTCTATTGATAAATATTAGACAAATTTATCTATTGTCTGTTCTGGCTGCCAGGTTCATATAATTGCATCTCATCCTTTGAACTGGAGTAGCTGAGGATTGTACCAGTGCTGGGACCCTCTGCATGCATGAAAGCCAGTGTGGGGTCCAGTCACACTACAGAATTATAGCATTATTATTCCACTTAGAATCCTCAACCAGAGTGTTCCATTGCCTCACCAAACTACGAACCCTAGGATTTTATGGGAAAATGCCATGGCAGTTAAAGTGGAATAATAGTGCTATAATTTTTTAGAGGCTTACCACACACCAAAGTAAAGTGGTGGTGCAGCTGAAAGGTTCTATCTTCCACGTTGCCTTACTGCATGATGTGGTCATCCTTCCGTTTCGGTCCTGTGGCAGACCAAGGTAAAACCGCGTCTTTTTGCTAACTGGAAAAATTCATTTCCACACTCCAAAGAAAAATGGCAAAATAGCAGGAACATCCCATCTTTCCTGCTGCCTTACCACATGATGTCAGCATTCTTTCATTCTAGTCCCATGGGGGCTGAGGTAAAATTGTGTCTTTTTGCTTACCAGAAAAATCTGTTTACAAAAAGACATGGTTTTACCTCAGTCACCCATGGGACTAGAACAAAAGAATGCTGGAAGAACACCGACACCATGTGGTAAGCCAGCAGGAAAGACAGAATGTTCCTACTGCTTTGCCACTTTATTTCAGAGTGCAGTAGGCCTGACAGTTTTACCTCGGTCTCCCATGAGACTGGAATGACAGAACACCGGAAGATTGACAATGTCATGTGGTAAAACAGCAATGGGAAGCAGAACCTTCTGGCTGCCCTGCCACTTTACTTTGATGTATGGTAAACCTCTTAGTGTGAATGGGCTCCCGGCATAGCCCTTAGATTGTTGGGCTAGGACCTAGAAGATCCAAGTTGTAGTCCTAACTGAACCAGAAAATGTACTTGGTAACTTTGAGCCTATCTTTTAGATGGACCTACCTCCCATGGTTGTTGAAAGGATAAAAATTGTTAGGAGGAGAGCCATGTGCAGAATGGAAATATAGGACAGAAATATAATTTTAAAAAACACATGCTACCCTGAACACACCCAATCTCAGCTGATTTTGGAAGCTAATCATGGTCAGGCCTGGTTAGTACTTGGATGGAAGGCTAGCAGGGAATACGAGGGATTTCCAAAAAGCAAACCTTGATTTTGCCATCTTATATAAGTGACACCATTTTGCCATGCCATTGCATATAATGGGACTTGAGTATTCATGGATTTGGGTATTCACGGGGGGGGGGGTCCTGGAACCAAACCCCAGCAAATGTGAAGGAAGAACTGTATATGCTCTATGTGGATATGTGGTTCATATCCAACCTTTTCCCTCTTCATGTTTCACTCCCACCCATTTTTCTTTCTCTTTCCTGTCTACTCTTAAGTGAAAAAGGTTATAATAAAGCCATTCAAAATTGAAAAACTTGCTGTACACTTTTTTTAAAAGAAAGAGCACAAATAAAAGGCTGGAGTAAGAACACTGCCATCTGGCCTGCAAGATAAATTCCCGAAGGACAAAGAGTGCCCTGTGCTTTGACGGATTTTAGATACTCGGTGGTTCCGCTTGTGGTTCTTTCCTTCACTGTGGCAATGGTGGAGAGAGTTCCCTGCACTCCTCTTGTGGCCAGTTCACACATTCTGCACTAACCAAAGGGAAACCCTCGCTGTACAAATGTGCTGCACTGGAAAGGGCTTACCCAAACATCCAAGCATGCAGCTGATGCTGGGTATTTTAGCCTGAAGCCCAAGGCCCTTCAGGAAGTCCTGAAGCACCCAGGGCTTAGCTAGATGAGAAGGTGTAATGCTGATTGCTGCGCACTGATGCAAAATCGTATCAGTATTCTTTTGTCTCCACTGTCCTTTGGCAAAATCACTGGTAAGAGAAGCTATCTGTGTTTGAAGTTCACATACAGCTATGCCTGCAAATCAAGATGGTGGCTGAGAATTAATTACTCGTGTTATTCTCCACAAGTTGTCGCACAGTATTTTTTTTCACTGAAAAGCAAAGGTGCACAAGTATGACCTTCCATTTTAAAAAGCCGTTTGACCATCTCAGCGCAGCAAAAAAAGGCATGATTGGAAACATGAACCATCAAATGGTGCTTCCCTTTCAGCAACTTCATTGCCAGCAAGCACCACCACCCCAACCAATCAGCTTTCTACTTCCACCCTAACTGGGAATGCACTTGCAATGCAATTCGGTTGTCCAAACAAGTGGTAATGTGCATTTCCATGTACTATTTAAAAAACCCTGGGAAAAGCCACAAAGGGTTTTCCCCTGTAGTTTTTTTAGAGTTTGCCCCCTCCCTTCTGAATAGGGCGAATCACCACAGAATCTCATTGGGACAAAAGGTATTCCCTGTGAATTCTATTAAGATTATTTTCACCATCTAGACAAATCCCCCCCCCACCAGAGAATGGGAGATAACAGGGTTAGTGTGGACTAGTTTTGGCATGATTGAGTCCACCGGGGCTGTCTCTGATTGCAACCATAGCATCCATTCTTGCTTTTGATTTTCAGAAACATTTTATAGTTGGTGGGTACTGAATGGGCATGAACTTGGTTACAGATGATAATTTTATTATTTCTTCTTCTAAAACATATTATCCTTTGTTATAAGAAAAGTGTATTTATCCCCAAGAAAATGTGCTTGGCATCTGAAGAGTTTGTAGCACAAACAAATTCTATTTTATTCTGGTGACCATAATAGTGTAATGATTTAAGTCAGTATAAAATGCAAAGGTGCACATGCTCAATGTGTGTGTGAGTGTGTGTGTGTGAGAAACAGTTTAAGTATATTTGTTCTAATATATTGGGAATGTAGAAACTGTTATAAAGTGTGGAATATCTTCGTGGGGTGTTAATTGAGTGCCTCACAACTGAGGTAATAAACAAGGCTTTCTAAAAGGGTGTGGGGAGGTAAGACTAATACATCTAGGATCTAAAATTGCTTAGCTGTACCTACAGAAACAGCAAATTCTAAGATTGTCTAAACAGCGAAAATACTCCTCAGAGAATGCAAGGAGAATGCAAGCTGTCTTAATAGCATTCCGCATCATTTCACCATATTCAGAAGAGGGGGCAAAAATGCCAAAAACTCAGAGGGGAAAAGCTTTGCGGCTTTCCCCAGAGTTTTTAAAAAACAGCGATGGGAATGTGCATTCCGGGACAACGTTGTGAGTTTGATCCCAGAGGGCTCCAAGGTTGACTCAAGAGATTTTCACACAGGCTATATATCCCGTGGCAGGAACAGAACAGGGTCAGGAAAGGTTTTCCTTTTGGACAACGTTGACCCTGTTCTGTCCTGCATCCATCCTGCTCCCATGACTGTTCCAGAACAATGTAATCACAATTTTTCATCATGAATAGACCTCCCGTTCCATTGCTATCACGCAATCACGGATGTGCAAACAGGAGCCAAGTTCCTGTTCCAAAAGAACAGCCACGGAGGGGAGGTCCGTTCCGAGCACTTCCTGGTATGATCTGGACATCAAGGTAAGTGGCACCCTTTATTTTACCCTCCCTGTTTTGATTGTGTGATTTAAAGTGTGTTTTTGTGCTTGGTGAACTGATTTTATCTTTGGGGGAATGTTTTTTAAATTTACCACCCGGCCGTTATCACGCAATAACGCGATAATGTTTCAGACGGCCAGTTGTAAAAGCAGCCTTACAACGGCTGCATTTACAGCCAGCCAGCGAGGGGAGGGCAAGCCTGTTCCTGCCGTGGAATTAAGGTAAGTGTGTGAAAGATTTACATTATTCTGTGGCAGGACCAAGAGAGGAGGTGGCAGGGCAGTAATGGGGCATTTTGGCCCGTGTGAAAATCTCCTCAGCCTTCCATCCTTCCATAGGCTGGTAAAATGAGTACCCAGCTAGTTGGGGGCAATTAGCTAACACACATTGTAAAATGCTTAGGGAGTGCTTTGCACTGATAAGCAATATAGAAATATAAATGCTATTGATACTGATATTTCCCATATGAGCAGAAGCACAAAGTTGATTGGCCAGATGAGTGTGGGGGCAGGGCTTACTAAAAGGCAAGTGTCCAGAGCTGCCATGTTGGATTTTTGCCTTAGCGAGCAAGCGCTAAGGTGATTAAATGGGGTGTTGCTGTTGTTGTTGTTGTTGTTGTAAAAGCAAAATATTGCTCTATCGCACATGGGAAATAGGTTTTTCTTTAAAAAAAATTAGCAGCAGCAAACTGAGGTAAGTAAAAACACAATTAATTCACTCGCAGTTGCCATCTTGATCCGCAGGCATGCAAAGCTGATGCCTGCAAAAAAAAAAATTAAGACAAATTGCAGCTGCTGTGGGTTGACATTACTGCAGAGCAATCTGCTTGTTTTTCCCTTGTATAAACAAACGTGATGTTTTCTGGCTAAGGACTTTTCACTGAAAAACTGTAGAAGTTTTAAAATTGATGAAATCCACAAAATTATATTTGAAAGCATTCACAAAATGTCATTTGCTATTAGGCAATATGTCTGCTGGCCTTGCAGCATAGAGATTTGTGAGGGTAGAGAGACTCAACTGACTTTCCCACCACTGGTGTCATGGTCCTGTTGTTTATGTTTTGGATTTAGTGTGTCAATATTTTATGCTATTCTTTTCTGTTCTGTTTTGTTTTATTAGTTCTGTGGTCCCAACACATCTCCCATAGCTTTTGGGGGGGCTTTGCCTGGAAAGGTGGTAAATTTTAAATAAATAGATACACAGTTATTTATTTAATTATCTTGGGGTAAGCATAAGAAATCCATATTCATATCATCAACACAGCCATGTTTTCAGACAACATCCAATTATTTAGGATTATGAAAACAAAGACTGAAGACAAAACTCCAAAAACATCTCCACATTTGGTGAATATGAAACAAAGGAGATTTTCAGACAGGGTTAATATAGCGAGAGAATATTAATTCAGTTTCGCGAGAGAACACCCGTTTTGGATGACGCAGAGAAGTATCTGACCCTATCTGGTTTCTATCCCATGTAACTCCACAATATTTCAAACACGGGGAAAAATCATTAATGAAACTTTCTTCCGTTGCTGTTACAAGATGAAACATTCTATACCGTGATAATGTCACATTCCATCTACCCTTACTTCCCGCCCCTTGTGACGAAACCTCTTAGGAGTTTGTGGGCGTGGAGTTGATTTCAAATTGAGGCATGGCAGCCGTTAACAGCTTTTGTTCCCTGCCAGCAGGCAGAAAAGGTGCCATAGTGACAGATAAACTTTTTTCCGCCCACCAATCACCGAAAGAAGAAGTCGACACACAACAGCAGCAGCTTCTCCCAAGTGGAATAATAATAAACAAACGTAGTATCGTGAGAAAAAAAAAAGGAGAAAACTTCCAGGACAAAAAATGGAGAACTGCATTCACAAGCAAACGAGTACGTATGCCCCGTCTCTGACTTGCGTTGCTACAGCGGAATATTCTTCTCTCCGAAAGGGGAGAACGTGATAACAAAACTATGCTGACATGGTATGTAGCATTGCAGTATTGGAACCGATTGCAGTACGAAAGGGGAGTTCCGGGACTGTTACGAGAAAACGAGGCGTCCGAAAAGTAATGATTGTCGTGCTTCTGCAACGCGATTTCTTATTCTATTACTGCAACATTACAAACTGCTTGTCTGAAAATCTCCAAAGTGACAAATGTGGTTGTATGTAAGTAAAGTAAGGTACAGCAAAGCACAACATTCCAGTTGCACAGATATAAATGGGGTCTGCAGTAGAAGTGACTGACCAGGGAAGAAACTATAAGGTGCTACAGGCAGTACAGAGGTCCTTTCCAGGCAAGGAATTAAAAAAGTAACTGAAAATGAAATTACCCATATTGTAGTGTCTTTATATAAATCTCTGGTGTAGACCCTTTTTTTCCCTTCTTCTTTTACTGTAAAGTGCCATGTACATAGATGGTGTTATATAAATAAACAATCACCACCACCATCATCATTTGTCTCTATGAAACAGAGGCATGTATATAGTTTTGTCACCAATACATTGCTTATTCAATATGCAGCATTTAAGAAACTGTACCAACAGCATACCTGGTGCAATACAGATTTAAAAAGTGGCTTAGAAAACCCCCAGCAATCAACTTGCTATTTTAGCATTTTCCTAGAGAACCAATGGAAATGCTCACAGCTGATGGCAACATCATGTGTTTCTCCCAGGACAATACCACCTTCTCTACACACTTCTGGTCCCTGCCCTATATGTTGCAAATATTTCTGTGGCTGGCCCATGATATTTTGCTGCCTGAAGCAAAAAGGAAAAAACCAGGTTAATGCCCCCTTCCCCATAAAAACATAAGATGAGCCATGCTGGATTGGACTAAAGACCTATTTAGTCTAATATTCTGTCCAGTCAGCCACCAATCAGTTGCTTAAGAGTAAGACATGAGTACAATTGTATCCTTCACCTCATGCTTTCTAGCAACTGATGTACAGAGGTATACTGCCTCTGATACTGAACAAGGTATATAGCTATCCTGAAAAGTAACGACTGATGACCCTAATCTTCATGAATTTATCTAATCCCTGTTTAAGCTATCCAGGCTGGTAACTATCTCGTGGCAATGAATTCCACAGTGTAACTATGCACATCCAAATAAAAAGACAATACAAACAATGCACAGAAGAACTACATAAAAAAGATGAAAGGATAATGGATTTATTCAAGGAAGAATCATTTCAAGATGAACGTACAATTTTAGAAAGTGAACTTGAAGCTGCACTCAGAGTACCTGGGAGAAATAAATCACCTGGAATAGATGGCATACCTGTGATATCCAGCCAGGACTGTTTAAATTTCCCCTGCATTTTCCTTTGTTTTCTTTTCAAGGCCTTAGCATGTCTGAGTATAGGAATACTTCATTGTATTAGACTTGTGGGAGGAGCTAAGAATTCCCCTGCATTTTTCTAGGTTTTGGTTTGTTCCTTCCCAGCAAGCTCTGTTCACCTAGAAGCCTTTTGTTCCTTTGGGCAGTCTTTGCTGTGAGCTTGCATAGAGCAATTCTGGTGGCAAACAGGCCCAGACAGCCGGGAAGGGCATTTCTTACACCATCAGCCAAATTAGTTACCAACACCATCAGCCAAATTAGTTGCCAACAACAAAGGAATCAGGAGCTGAAAGACCCTACACCAGCTTCATTGAGTGAGGAGATCAAACCCAGAGAGATGTCACCCTGAAAACAGCTGAAACTCCAACTGTAAAGTACCTTTCATTTCAAGCCTTTTAGAGCTGGGGAGGAGAAAGCCCTTTTCTTTTGTTCTTTAAAATAAACTTCCCCCTTTTTTGAACTGGATATTCAGCATCAGAGCCTTTTTGGGTAAAGGAGTTTGATCTCACCAGGGTACTGGCGTTGCACACCCAAACCTGCCACCACCTTTAGTTGGGTGTGTCTTCACAGTGTAAGAATACCTGGCGGCCTTTGCCGCTCCGGTCTGTCAAGAGAGAGTCCCACTGCATGGCCCAGCATTGAAGCAAGTTCCCCAAGACTCGCATAGAGGGAGAAGAGATCTTTCTGTGGCTGTGAAAGGGAAGAAGCAAAAGTTGCTGTGTTTAGATAGCCTGTCTTGCTACAGCAGCCATTTTGAGTACTTCTTCCTGCAGAGTTCTGAGCACATGGTTGGTGGCCATTTTGGATCTGCTTTTTCCTGCAGAGTTCTGAGCACATGGTCAGCAGCCATTTTGAGTACTTCTTCCTGCAGAGTTCTGAGCACATGGTTGGCGGCCATTTTGGATCTGCTTTTTCCTGCAGAGTTCTGAGCACATGGTCAGCAGCCATTTTGAGGCTACTTTTTCCTGCAGAGTTCTGAGCACATAGTCGGGGGCCATTTTGGAAGAGCTTTTTCCACTTAAGTATATGGATAGAGCATTATAAAGAGAATAATGTGTGTTTTATGTTTGTTCACGTTGCAAATCTGAAGAAAGGAGCTAGAAGACTCTTCAACCAACTCCAGGTCTGGCTGTGCTGAAGTAGCATAGGAGTGGTGATAGCAGGAGAGCGGCAGTAGCAGGCTGTAAGTAAAAATGAGCACTACACCGTTTAGTCCTCTTCATCCTTGCTGAGTTGTTGCTTTGGCGACTAGGACCAGCCAGAATGGATAGGCTTTCTGAAGAAACAGCACATGGACACACACATGACACTCGCTCCCTCAGAGACAGGCACCCAACTGAGAAGGCCCTAGAACTCCTGTTGGAGGAAGAAAGGCACTTAAGTGTGAAAGAACTGCAAGCCTGGAAGAGTTTGCAGCATGCTATGTCTTTGCTGTCAGCAGTCTGTGGCTCAGAAGACATGCAAAGAAGAGAGCTTACCCAGCAATCCAGTTTTCTACAGTGGAAAGAAGTGGTGAATAAAAGGATCCAAACACTTCAGACCATTAACAATCCCGATGCAGAATCCAAACTAAAACAGTTCCTGGAAGAAGTCGAGGATAAAGAAAAGGAGTACAGTGCAGTTTTGGACATAGTCAAGTTCTGGCTGCAGAGTTTGGAATTTAATAAAGAGAGTGAAAAGTCCCCTGCCGGCAGTGCCAAATCCAGCAGAGGAGTATACCCAGGGAAACCTCAACGTGCAAAGAGCTCAAAAACCTGTCACACCAGCAAGTCTTCTTCGCACAGACATGGTTCCCACTCTAGTAAAGCTTGTAGTAGCAGTTCTTCTTCCCATGCTAGCTGGAGTTCGTCTATGGCAGCCCAGCAGTTCAAAGAAGTGGAAAGAATGAAATTGAAGTCTGAAATATTGCATGCCAAAGCAGAAGCAGCAATGGCCAGTGAAGAACTAACCTTTTCCCATCAAGAGGTTGATTTAGAAAAGCAAGAAGCTGCCCTTAAAGCAGAGCAAGTGATGCAAGAAGCTGCCCGCAAAGCAGAGTAAGTGATGGAAGAAGCTGCCCGCAAAGCAGAGCAAGAAAAGCAAGAAGCTGCCCTCAAAGCAGAGCAAGAAAGGCAAGAACTTGCTATTCAGAATGAGAAGAAACTTCTACTCAAGGCTAAGGAGGCTTCAAAACTGTCCATAAAGGCCAGGATTTTAGCCAGGACTTTCCAAGATGATCTGAGTGAAGAAAACTTGAGGAAGCTCCCTACACAAGAGCCTAAAGACAGGATGTCTACCTTGTTCTTTGTGGGTGAGAGCTCCCCACAAGACCCAGTGGTCAAGTCATCTCCTAATTTAGATGCCAGCAAGACACAGTTGCCTGCCGTTCCATGGTTTCAGCCTACAGAGGAACTTGTCTGCAAAGAGAAGGTCATTCATCGTGACTGTCTACCTATAAATATGCCAGTCAATGAATCCTTTAGAGACCAGAAACCCATGGCGGGGAGCCAAATTCCCAGCCATGCTAGCGTGGCTATCCAGCAAGCTCCGGCTGCTGAATCTCCCAAGACTTACAGGCCTAGAGAATCTATGGACCTGCCTGCCAGTCAAGCTGATTTGCAGACTAAAAGGAGTCCATGCTTCTTCCAGCCTGCAGAGACGATTCCCACCTTCATGGAGTCTTGTTCACCGTTTATGTTTAAAACTCCCAGGAAGGACCTTAGAGACAAGGGAGTCCAGAAATTCTCAGACCTTCCTGAAGACTTTATCTTATGGAAGGTAACTTTTCAGAGAGCCATTAGAGACTTGAAGCTGCAAGCAGATGAGGAGCTCACCTTACTCATGGCATGGTTGGGCCCCAACTCGTCACTTCAGGTCCAGAGAATCTACACAGCCTACGTGTCAGACCCGGATAAGGCATTGCAGACAGCGTGGAACAGATTAGAGGAGCGATATGGTGCATCAACAGAAATAGAAGCATCCTTATTGAATCGGCTTTATAAGTTCCCAATCCTCAAGTCAAAGGACTACCGTCAGCTTTGGGACTTAAGTGATCTTTTAGTTGAACTTCAGTCTGCAAAATGTAATCCAGAGTTACCTGGTCTAGCTTGTTTAGATCAGTACATCACGCAGAGGCAGGTGCTCCAAAAACTACCCTTTCAGCTCCAGGAGATGTGGGGAAGAGAGGTGTTTTCTTATAAGGAACTCAACATGCAACACTACCCATCCTTTAGTTACCTTGTGACCTTTGTGACAAGAGCTGCAAAGGAAAGAAATGACCCACAGACTGGGTTCCCAACCCTGTACCAGAATATGCATCCAGGGAAGACTATAAAGGAGGACAAAAAACCTATCAAAGAGATGGGGAAGAACACGGTTGTAGTTAAATCTACTGAGGTCACTCAGTTCAAGTCAGATAAGAAGCCAGGGACTAAAGAAATTCCATGTCCCATTCATAACAAACCACATAGCCTTGCAGATTGTAAAGAGTTCTCAAAAAGGCCTTATGACGAAAGGCTGGAAATAGTAACTAAAGCAAAGGTTTGCTTCCAATGCTGCGGTTCAAGAAGTCACTTTGCCAAAAACTGCAAAGTAAAGGTGAAATGTGCAGAATGCAGTAGCCCACAGCACTGTTCAGCAATGCACCGTTTTAAATCACCTTCAGTGTCACCTAAACTCAAGAAGAAAACAGAGAGTCCTAAAAGTGAGGCTGCAGAAAAGGCAGTTACACATACTTCAGAAGCGGAGTCAGTTGTGGCATGCACAAAGCTATGCCAGGACTCAACACAGACTAGGATATGCCATCCAATTTGTCTAGCTGAAGTTTTCTCAGAGAACAAACCTCGCTTTAGAAAAAGACTTTATATTGCCCTAGATTCACAGAGCGATGCATCCCTGGCCACACCAGAGTTCTTCAATACTTTTGCAGTCAAAGCCAAGAGGCTTGAATACACCATATCTACCTGCGCTGGATGACAACGAATGCAGGGTAGAGTGGCAACTGAGTTCATGATTTCACCATGCGGTGGCAAAAGGTGCATTGAACTTCCTCCATTAATAGAGTGCCCCTCTATCCCAAGAAACAAGAACCAAATAGCAACCAAGGCTGTAGCTGAAAGTCACGCACACCTGAAGGCTATAGCAAAAGAAATTCCTGCATTGGACAAAGATGCCGAAATTTCCCTCCTGATAGGCTCAGATTGCCCAGAGCTGTTTCAGGTCTTGACGCAAGCAAATGGACCTCCAGGTGCGCCAATAGCACAGAAATTGCCACTAGGATGGATAGTAATTGGACCTGTGTGCATCCATAGCAAAAGCCCACCAACAGTGTTCAATCTTACAGGCAACAGCCAATTCCCGAATTCACGACCCACACAACTACATAGTTGTCTAAGCCACATTAAAGTCTGTTGCCTTGGTATTATCCCAGACAACAGTGCCATTTTTGAAACTTCATCAAGAGATGAAGACATAGCATTTTCCCGTGAGGAAAGAAAGTTCCTAGACATAATGAATCTAGAGACAGTCCAGAATAGTGAAGGGAGCTGGATGGCACCCTTTCCCTTTAGAGAAGATCGACCAATTTTGCCTAACAACCGTCAACTTGCTGAGAAAAGACTTTTTGCTTTGAGAAACAGAATGCTTAAAGACCCCACTTTAAAGGAACAAATTGTGCAGTTCATTGAAGATCTGTTTATAAGCAACTATGCTGAAAGAGTTCCTTTGTGCAGTGACCCCCAAGAACAATGGTTCCTGCCATACCATAAGGTAACTCACACACAAAAGCCAGAAAAGGTGAGAATAGTTTTCGACTCAAGTGCAAAGGTGCAAAACATCTCACTTAATAATGTTCTTCTTAAAGGTCCAGACTTGCTTAACAGCTTACTAGGAGCACTTCTGAAGTTTAGAGAAAGGAGAATAGCGGTGACAGCAGACATACACAAAATGTTCTATGCCTTCCTGGTTAAGCCAGAACATCGCCGCTTCCTAAAGTTCCTGTGGTTCCAAAACAAAGAAACCTTGGAAAATATCACAGAGTTCCGCATGAGAGTACATGTTTTCGGAAATACCCCAAGCCCAGCTGTAGCTAACTACTGTCTTAAAAGGACTGCAGAAACTTATAAAAATCAGTGTAGTACAGAGGCTTATCGAGCAATCAACTCAAACTTTTACGTGGATGACTTACTGATTTCTTTTGACTCAGTACAAGAGGCTAGCTGAGTCGTTAAAGAGGTACAGTCTGTGCTAAACTTGGCTAACATAAAACTTCATAAAGTAGTCTCTAACAGCAGAGAAGTTTTGGAGACTTTTCCTAAAGAAGAGCTTGTTGTAAAGGATGTCACATCAATCTTTGAAGACAAGCGTACACAGAGTAGCCTTGGTATTTTGTGGAATGTCTTCACTGATAGACTTTTGATCAGAATCCCAAAACTTGAACTTCAGACTACAAGGAGGAAAGTACTCTCTTCAATTAATAGTATTTATGACCCCATGGGTATTGCAGCATCAGTGCTTATAGTGGCCAAAAACATCTTTAGAGAAGTAATAAACCAAGTCAAAGACTGGGATGAAAATCTGCCCCCAGCCCTGGACTTAGCATGGAAGGCCTGGGCATCTCAGATCAAGGACATTGAACATCTTACTGTGCCAAGACAGTATGTTCCTGTAGAGCACGGACCAAATACCATTTATGAGTTACACATTTTTTGTGATGCCTCTGAAAAGGCAATTGCCACAGTAGCGTATTTGAGAGCAAGGAGTAGCACCGAGAGGCATATAGGATTCATTATGGCCAAAGCAAAGGTAGCACCCAAACAGACAATACCCAGATTGGAGCTGTGTGCTGCTTTGCTAGCTACCCAACTTCTTCAAACCATTTGTACGGAGGTGGAAACAAAATTCCATAGAACATTATTGTATACTGATAGTATGGTCGTATTAGGATACCTCACAAACACTACGAAGAGATTTAAAATGTACATAACCAACAGAGTGAACAAAATTCTTTCTTGCACTCAGCAAAGTCAATGGAAATATGTTCCTTCTGAGTTAAATCCAGCTGATATTGCTACAAGAGGAGCTTTAGCCCAAAAGGTGCAGTCATCCACTTGGCTGACCGGTCCAAAATTCCTGATGGAGTTAGATGTTCCAGATCACAACAGAAGTAGAACTGAAACATGTTCTGAGTCACCTGAGTGCCTGCCAGAGATTAGCAGCTGCAAAATAGACTTGGTAAATGCACCCAGCATAAGGTTGCCTCATTTAGATGCCAGGAAATTCACAAAGTTCTCTCAGTGGCTGAGTCTCCAATGTGCTCTTGCTAGATTCATCCATTTTATAACTTTCAGAGACAAAGCAGCACTAACAACTATGGACATGGTTAAAGCGGAAACCCTGATCTACAGGTCTGTACAGAGATCTGAATTCAAGGAAGAATCCAGATGCATAGAAAAGCAACGCTATTTACCTAGGCACAGTGTCCTTAAAGATCTATATCCGGTTATGGACAGCAGAGGTCTTCTACGTGTTGGAGGTAGACTTCAAAGAGCTAAGATCAAGTATCAAAGACCTTTGACAGACTTAGTCACCCTGTTCAGAGTTAGATAAATCATTTTGGGTTTACTGTATAAATGGATAAGTTAGGTCATAGGATGGCAAAATTTCGTTGAAATTTTGAGCGGGGAGTGTGATGTCCAGCCAGGACTGTTTAAATCTCCCCTGCATTTTCCTTTGTTTTCTTTTCAAGGCCTTAGCATGTCTGAGTATAGGAATACTTCATTGTATTAGACTTGTGGGAGGAGCTAAGAATTCCCCTGCATTTTTCTAGGTTTTGGTTTGTTCCTTCCCAGCAAGCTCTGTTTTACCTAGATGCTTTTTAGTTCCTTTGGGCAGTCTTTGCTGTGAGCTTGCAGAGAGCAGTTCTGGTGGCAAACAGGCCCAGACAGCCGGGAAGGGCATTTCTTACACCATCAGCCAAATTAGTTACCAACACCATCAGCCAAATTAGTTGCCAACAACAAAGGAATCAGGAGCTGAAAGACCCTACACCAGCTTCATTGAGTGAGGAGATCAAACCCAGAGAGATGTCACCCTGAAAACAGCTGAAACTCCAACTGTAAAGTACCTTTCATTTCAAGCCTTTTAGAGCTGGGGAGGAGAAAGCCCTTTTCTTTTGTTCTTTAAAATAAACTTCCCCCTTTTTTGAACTGGATATTCAGCATCAGAGCCTTTTTGGGTAAAGGAGTTTGATCTCACCAGGGTACTGGCGTTGCACACCCAAACCTGCCACCACCTTTAGTTGGGTGTGTCTTCACAATACCAATGGAGGTGCTTCAAGCTATAGAAACAGAATCTACTCTAGTTCTAATGAAAATCCGTCAACAAATACAGTTGTCTCTCCGTATCCACGGATTTGGTATCCATGGATTTAAGTATTCACGGCTTGATAATATTCTTTAAAAAATAATAATCCAAAAAGCAAACCTTGATTTTGCCATCTTATATAAGGGACACCATTTTGCTATGCCATTGCATATAATGGGACTTGAGTATTCACAGATTTTGGTATCCACGGGGGGTCCAGAAACCAAACCCCAATGGCCCACAGATTGGAAACACTCTACATTCCAATCCACAAGAAAGCAGACACTAGGGACTACAGTAACCCCAGGACCATTGAATTTATCTCCCATGCAAGTAAAGTGATGCTTAAAATTCTACTGCAAAGACTTTTACAATAATGGGGTTTGCCGGGCTCAACTGGAGGCCCTTTTGCAGCACAACCCAGCTCCCAAGCACCCGGGCGTCCCCCTGACAGCCGCGTGGCGGCCAGCATGTAGGCCGCCATGTTGGGCTTCTTCCCATCCTGCCTTGTGGGCCAGGAGAAAGGCGCAAAGTGCTCAGCCAATCAGAGTGGGCCTCCCCCACTCTAATTGGCCAGCCCGGCAAGGGAGGCGGGTCTTGCAGCTGACGCAGCTGGATGATGCCGCCATCTTCTAGCATTTTACAACAGCCACTTTGCGGCTGTTGCTTTATGGCGCCAGGGCCAGTATATAAGCCATCCCCAGCATCATAAGGCTTAGTGGCTCACTCGGAGCCAAAGACCCACCCTCCCTCCCTTTGTTGCTGTTTTCTTTTGGGTGGTGAGGAACCAATGTATTGTTCACGTTGTTTATCTTTTGTCACAACTTTAGGAGGGCGGTTGGCATGGGTCCTGTTCCAGGGTAATCAGACGGGGAGGGGTCTCCATCAAGCATGAGGTCAAGTTCATGGTCAAGTTCAAGTTCACAGAGACCCCTGGTTTTATTACTTGTTTCACAGAGGGGAGAGGGTTGTCAAGTGGGCGGAGCTTGAGCAGGACTCCTCCCCTCCATGCAGAGTTGGGTTGGTGGCGACCGATGGATGCCATTGACCAACAGTGGGTTGGTTGATTAGGGGATCCGGACCCATGTGATGTGCGCCAACCATTTACAGCCATTATCAAAGTTGTGGCCTTCTATCGCCAGCATATATCTTGTCATATATCTTAGTATTTATCTTATACCTATTATCTCTATTACTCATTATCTTGTACCCAATACAATTTATGAAGATACAGTGTGTCTGTATTTTGTTGTTATATGGGTGTGGGGGGGGGGAGTCCAGTCTGGGTCCACAAATGGAATGAGAAATGCTGGATGTCCAAGCTGGGTTCAGGAAAGGAAGAGCTACTAAGAAACAAAATGCAAATGTTTATTGGATAATGGAGGACACCAAAGAATTTCAGACAGAAATCAGCCTGTGCTTTATAAATTATAGCAAAGCATTTGATTGTGTAGATCATGAAAAACTATGGATCACTCCTAAAGAAATGGGTGTGCCTCAAGATTTGATTATCTTGATACATAACCTGTACTCAGGACAAGAGACTGCCGTCAGGACAGAATATAAAGAAACTGAATGGTTTCCAATAGGCAAGGGGGTCAGGCAAGGCTGCATTTTATAACCCTATCTCTTTAGCATGTACATCATATGTAAAGCAGGATTAGGCTCTGAGAAAAGAGGTATGAACATTGGTGGAAAGAACATCAACAATTTAAGATATGGAGGTGAAACCATACTACTAGCAGAAAATAGCTTGAATGATTACTGAAGAAAGTCAAGAAACAAAGTGCAAAGACAAGTTTACAGTTGAACATAAAGAAAACAATAACAATGACCACCGATGATTTACATAACTTTAAAGCAGACAATAAAGACATTGAAATACAGTAGTTCCAAGCTTTTCCATACCTTGGCTCAGGGCTTGTCTATACAAGGCTATAAAATGTGGACTGATGTGCACTAACACCAATTCGCAGTAGCTTTTATTTGTCACCACATTTTTTTTCAAGATCTCAGGCATTCAAAGCCATACATGTTTTGGTTCAAATGGGCATGAATGAAGATGGCAGGCAAGTAAATTACTCGCAGTTTTATTGTCACCAGTGGCAGCCACAGAACAGTATTTAAAACAAAAACAAGGTGTGGAAGTGTGATCTTCCACTTAAATAAACAGAAAAAAAGAGGGGGGGGAATTCAACACAGGATCTCTACAGTGAAAATCCAACATGGCAGTTCCAAGTGCTTGCCTTGTTAGCAAACTCTGCCCCTGCGCATGTCTGACCAATCAGCTTTCCACTTCTGCTCTTATCGGGAATGAGCAGCAAAGCAAATTGGTTGTCTCAATGAGTGGGAATGTGCATTTCCTTTGTTATTTAAAAAAAAATACAGGGAAAGCCATGAAGGTTTCTCCCACATAGTTTTTGGAGTCCTCTCCATTTCCAAATATGGCACAATGATGTGGGATTCCATTGGAACAAAACGTATTCTCCTTAAATTCTGTGAGGAGTATTTTTGCCATATAGACAAATCCTCAGTCATTAATCAGAATGGAGTCTCCATTCAAGAATCAGAAGACTAGGGACATTTTCAGACGATCCTTGCCATGCAAGGATTACCCGGGACAGTTTTGTCACAGCAGCGCGGCCGGGGGTCAATTTCGGACAACGCCGTCCCTGCTGCGAGATCATCCGTCCCTCTTGCACTTAGGCTTGGAGCCTGCCGCACTATATTCGGCAAGATTTTATTCATGGACAACCTCCACCACTTTATCCACCATAGTTTTATCCTGGTATTTGTAGTTTTGTGAGATGTTTAGCCTTTTCTATCAGAGAACTCTGATGCCTCACCAAACTACAAATACCAGGATTTCATAGGATAGAACTATGGTGGATACAGTGGTTTCAAACTGCTGTATTTCTGCATTATCAGCCTTATTTGAGAACTTACGCCGAACAAGTTTGAAGAGAAACGACAATGTAGAAAGAATCACAACCCAGAAACATCACCCAAGGAGACCTTCTGCTGTGCTTTCTGCAACCGGACTCATTTATCTCGGATTGGCCTTTTTAGTCATCAGCGCGCTTGCAGAAAGTGCGGGACGAGTCCTTCCTGAATCTTCATTTGCAAAGAAAAGCCAGAGAGAGAGGGAAAGAGATTTCTGCATTATGGATAGGCCCTATTAGAGGTCTTATACTTCTGCTTTAGAAGTATTTTCTTTCACTTCAAAATGTAGTGAGCATTTGGAGGCCCTCCTGCCTATTCTGCTCTGTGGGGCCCTAGTCCTCTGCCCCAAAGTTCTTCCCTGGTGGCACCACACTCTGTCTTTTTCTACATACACATTGATGGAAAGCCTATGCACTGCTGGCTGACACACTTTTCCTTGTGCCTATCTATTGGTAAAAAGGCTTGCGCAAATTCCAGTGGGGGGTTCTCATGGTATTTACTGGGTTCTGTTTACACGATGAAAATGTAGTGGGAAGAATTTGTGTTGAACCCTGGTTGTTTACACGTACATAGGGTCGGGCACATGATTTTCGGAAGGGAGGACACCTTTTATCCCACAACCTATGGGACTTCCAGTCCCGCGGTTTGTGGCGGTTTTTAAAAAGTCACGGGAGGATTCGGAAAATAGGAAATGTAAGCAGCCCGGGACAAGCTATCTCGGTACTAGCTCATGACCGGAAATGGTGACCGGGGCGGGCTCAGAAATCAGCGACCAGAAAAGGAGGGGTCAGTCACCCGTTCAACAGATTCAGCCTCACCAGCTGAAAACAAAGGCATCCCTTCCAGCTGCATGAAGGTTTGTGTGTGTGTGTGTGTGTGTGTGTGTACTAAATCACCCTGTTCAATCGATTTCTACACTGCAAACCCTTCAGCTTTAACCTGTTTCTCAACTGCATGCTGGGTTTAAAATTTAAAGAGAGAGTAAATTATAAAGAGATCGTGGGCGGAGAATCGCCCATTCATTCCCTGCCTGGATCCCCTCCCGGGGTCTGAACGGATAATCAAACATTCACCCACCCACCCACCCAGGCACAGTAAAAAATGCCAACATCTGAGCGAATGATCACACATTCATTCATCCCCCTCCCACAAGGCACAGTAAAAAATGCCAGCATCTGCGTCTTTCAAAATGCCTTGTGTTCCCTCCCCTTATGATCCCTGCACTGGCTTGAAACCTTCACTCCACAGCTGCCTCTGCTTAAAGGGTTAACATTTTAAAGAGACAGGACAACCGCAAGCCTCTGCCCCCTGCACTCGGCTTGTACTGGCTTGGGCTTGTGTGTGTGTGCGCACGTGCGTGCAGGGGCTCCAGTCCGCTCTGCTTTTGATCTCTCTCACACTCCCCAGCACCAACTGATCGCTCATTCCTCCCCAGTTTAGCTGGCTTTAAATGGTGATCTTTCATTTCTAAAGGAAAGCACAGGGTTTAGCCACTGATCGCTCCTAACACTCATTCACCCCCTCATCCCCAACCAGAAGCCTGAACAAACATTCGAGCCAGCCAATAGCATCACTCGTGGCGCGGAACACTAAAGGAAGTACGTCACTGAGGTTGTGAAAAAACGAGTAATCACATCCTTGATTGACAGCTAAAAAAAAAATTCTGGTACCGTAAACTCGTGTAAACAAAACAAAACAAAAAAAAATGGGATAGTATATAGTGGGAGAAGGTACATATCATGGGACAAGATGCCATGTAAACAATGATCCCGGGATCTCCCGGGATAGCCAGTTCAGAGACAAAAACCGTGTAAATAGGGAGGGATGAATACGGGATCAAGAAATCCCAGGACGCCCCACGACAAAAATTACCGTCTAACTGGCACTAACTGGTCTACAGTACTGCTTTTGCCATGTTCCAAGGGAAGGACACAAGAAGTGAAGGGAAAAGAAGGCTATGTAGTGTGCAGCGTGTGTGCTCTGGCTGCAGACCAACCTTCTGCCAGCTTGCTCTTCAGGGTGGTGACTGTGCAGGAAAAGACAGTGCTGGCTTATTTGAGTGGAAGCCACAACGATTGTAAGACACCATTGCCTGGGATCAACTGCACCAGCTGCAACTAATTAAACCTTGATTGTGTCTAATCCCATCATTGCCAGATGCCAGAGCATGCAAGGTAGCAGAATAAAATCAACAACCAAGTTGGATTCACATGCCGAGGGAGAAGACATTGGACTTGGTTTGGTTTTTAATTATATCATTTTTTCCCCAGCAAAGCTTTCTGAAATGTATGTAACTGACTAAAGAATGGGACTGACATTTTGTCTTAAACGAAGGGAACTTTTTTTTTTTAGACATCTGAAATGATACAAGTCAGAATCCCATTGCCCAAGTTGTATACACACCTTATATATAGGGCTTATCTACACCACCTACTGGCGTATACTGGCTGCGGAGGTGGCCCATTCTGCCCCTGTTATCAGGAGGAAATGCTCCAGGGTCCACACAGGAATGCCAGCCATTCCCTGCAGCCACAGCTGCTGCCATTCTCTGCTGACTCAGAGCCAGGAAGGGGGCCCACAACATGTGACCAAGGCTCCCTGCATGTGACCAGCCTTGGTCACATGTGGCGGGACCCCTGCCTGGCTTTTGGGGGAGCCATGGAGCTGGTGGTGGCAACAAGGGCTGGCAGGACAGACAGTTTCCTGCAGACACATGGGGCCTGATCCAGGTCTTGGCCGGCGGTAATGGAATTCAACAGATATTTTGCTATAACGCTTTATCGGGCCGTACTCCAACATGCCCCCATCTCAGCCCCATCACTGCCCTAGAGGTGGTGAGGACTGCCTGGGAACAGAATGGGGTAAATGCCCTGTGTCATTTGGATTGCAGGGCTTTGAGATGGGGACAAGCCAGGGTATTTAGCCCATGTAGATAAGACCATCATAGCTTCACATCTCAGGGTTTGTTTGTTTTTTTAATGTAAGAGTGTTCAGAAATATTATCCTACCAGCAGACTGAAGTGCTACTGTGCAGCCTATAATCCTAGTGCTGTATCATCTCATTCTTCTGTCTGACTACATCAGACCTAAGTAACTTCCCTAAGTAACTTTCCACATGATTGTCTGCTCTGGGTGAAAGGACCTCTGATCTGATACAGCAGGAGCTGATATTAAGCCCTGAAGTTAAACCTTAACAAAACCACTGTTATGGAAGGGGAAGAAAATGTTTAGTTTGCATTTTAGTGTAAATGCATCTAATTTTACCCTTAGGAACTTCTAGCCAAACTGAAATTCAGCTGTCTTTCAAAACATTTTTCTGAATGTTTTATTTTGAGTTCTCCAATCACACAGTGCATACAAAAATGCACTTATAAGGGGAAAGTGCCAACAAACAATGTGCCTTTGTGAAAATAACAGTAAAATGTATTACTTTAGGAGGACGTTGTTTCCCAAAATGCATATGTTAGTCAAAATTGCATAGAAAAATGTGTGTGCAAGAAGAAATTGGTGCAAAAATGTATGTACATTTTTGTGCAAGTTTACTAGCAAGTTCTCAAACTGATGTGGAAACAGATTGAAGTCAATTTACGGTTGGAAAAATTAGAAACATAGAAAAATAGAAATTGAGAGATATGTCAGTTCCTACCTTCCATGCATGCTTATATTGCTTGTCTGCCTGTTACAGTCCATAGCTCACTCACGCTTCCAGTCACCTGCTAGCAAGCCCCAGCTCATGGGGCACAAGCATCCGTTTACCCAGCCAGCATTTCACATCCCTGCCTTCACGTTAGAGTTGGACCCTGTTTCCCCTTCCACCAATCTGTCATTTTTCAGAAGTAAATTAGCAAGAGCCATATATGCCCCTACCCTCCAGAGGATTTTGTTAAAAGGCTGTTCTATCCCAAGAGCCTGGCTCAATTGGCCTTTATGAATGAACTGCTGGAAAAAATGATCAATAAATGTGTCAGTCAGGTCAAGGAAACAACAGCAGTTTATTCTTTTGCTCTCACACAAAGAACATCGTACCTTGTTAGCAGTGGTAAGGATTTCTTCAGGCAAAATTGCACATTACAGGCAATTTTCTATAAGCTCCCCCCCCCCACCGACTTTCTTTTCAAAAATGCAATCAGACCAATAGAAATCATCCACAATATGCCATAGGCAGCTCAGGGCCTGATTCAGGTTTGGGGGCTTTTTCCAATAATAATAATAGCATAACTGCATGATTACATGTACTTCAGTCCTTTTGTAGTCTAATTGTACATTTCATTACTTTTATAGTTACAGGGGTGTAGCCTTACTAATTAGTAGAAGAGGAATAGCCCATAAAGGGGTGGCTTGTGCTGAGCCTCATGCTTTGCTGTGGATGGGGGAAAGGCCAGGAGGTAACCTTTGGGAGATTGTCTTTTGTACCTCACTTATACCATGCATATTCCAAAGTCCCTGGGAGTGACTTGTTACTTTTGAGAAAGTGGAGTTAGTTTTAAATCTTAAACAATGGTAGTGACTAACTAATTTTGGGGCTTGGAACTCCTACTCAGTTACTAGGGCCTTCAGCAGTGTGTTATCTTGGACTTCCTCCTATCTGTGCAGTAAGAGTGGATGCTGGTCCCTTCAGTAGTCAATATTGCAGCCACTGGATTAAATCCAGCTTTAGTCCCAATTATTGTTGTTATAGTTGCAATTATTATTAACCTTTTTTACACCCCAACTTTTTTCCCAAATAGCAGAGCCATTAAAATTAATAGAACTTATGTAAATGGTGATTAACAAGCTATGCATATCAATGATTCTACTCTAGTTAGGATTAAAATTGGATTTAGCCTGCTATATTTATCCAAAGCAGGGCCTAAATACCCTAAAGGCACCAGATCCCATCTGATTTTGGAAACTAAGCAGGATCAGTACTTGGTTAGTATTTGGATGGGAGACCACCAATGAATACCGGGTGCTGTAGTCTATATTTCAGAGGAAAGAATTGGCAAAACCATCTCTGATTATTCCTTCCCTATGAAAATTCATGGGGTCACCATAAGCATGGGAAAATGTCCCTTTTTGGACTGTCACTCACTGGGGGACTCTGGGAGTGGCAGTCCAAAAAGAAGAACTTTCCCCAAGCCCAGAAGGACTGCCAATGAATACAAGGTGCTATAGGCTATATCTCAGAGGAAGGAACTGGCAAAAACACCTTTTGAGTATTCCTTGCCCATAAAAACTCTCTGAAATTCATGAGGTCACCATAAGTCACTGGCAACTTGAAGGCACATATGCACATCTATCCAAAATGCAGTATGCCAGCAACTCCAGTTCTAGTGCACTGTGGGGTTTTTTAAAATGTGGTCTCCGTGTTATTATTTATACTAGAGGAGAGACTCAAAGCTGCAAGCAAAATAGAAACAAACACAAACATAAGATTAACACAATATAGTATTCCCATTAAAATAAGTAGGATGGATTATGACAACACAATCCGGAAAGGGATTGCTGTTGCAGAGAAAGCTGTCTTGTACATTGCCACCAACCATACATTTAGATTGTGCAAACACATGCAATCGTATCAACTGATCTTAAAGGATGGACAGATTGGCATAGGAGGAGATGTCCCTTGGTTCCAAGCAGAGCACAATACTAGGGGTCACATCATCCTGGCTTGCTTCATTCCACATGCTCCAACCAGGTCTCCACAACAGAGCTTGGAAAGCTTGGAAGCCAGAGCACCATTCTACCACTGCTCAATTATGGATGGTTTCAGCCTGCCCAAGCTGTCTCCATGGTACCTGCTGGATTGGCTTCCTCATCTGGATAACTGTTTTTGTTGGGTTAACCAATCTGGCAGCACCTTCAAGCTTGAGGGATAGATACCATGGCCAAGCTCCCTTGGAGTGGAAAAGGGACTGCAAGAAGGGACAACACTCAAACCAGTTGTTTTCTGCTGTAACGATGCTATCCTTGAGCAAGCAGGGATCACCAGCATTGAGGCCATGATATTGACAACACAGCTGCGCTGGACAAGGCATGTTTCTAGGATGGAGGACCACCATCTCCCAAAAATAGTACTCTACGGTGAACTCGCTACGGGTCAGCGTAAGAGGGGCGCTTCAAAAAAGCGATACAAGGACTCCCTGAAACAACATCTCAGGCTCGGCCAAATCGATCACCAACAATGGTCCGCCCTGGCCTCACATCGGGAGGTATGGAGACGCACTATCCACAATGCTGCAGCCTTATTTGAGAACTCACGCCGAACAAGTCTTGAAGAAAAATGACAACGCAGAAAGAATCACAACCCAGAAACATCACCCAAGAAGACCCTCTGCTGTGCTTTCTGCAACCGGACTTGTTTATCTCGGATTGGCCTTTTCAGTCATCAGCACGCTTGCAGAAAGCGCGGGATGAGTCCTTCCTGAATCTCCGTTTGCGAAGAAAAGCCAGAGAGGATATGTCCTACATTCTGTTCCTGGTGGACTGTCATGGGTTTTGTGGCAGCAGTCCCCTGCTCTTCCTCAGTGTCCCATTTTGAGGTTACTGTTGGAAATTAAGGTGGTGATTGTGAACAGCCCTCACCATCTCATTAGGAACATTTGGGAACTGGGGAAGGGGGGGTTGTTTGTTTAGTTAGTTAGCTGGTTGGTTGATTTTTTAAAGGCCCAGGACAAGAATGCTATCAGTTGAGACTGGCCATCCCTTGATTGTTGTTGGAGTTTTTTTTTGGGGGGGGGGCTAGAATAATGAGGGGGTTTAGATTAGGTGGGGGATTGTTTACTGTGTGTAATTTTTTGTAGTTGTAGATTTTTCTTTGTATGCTTTTTAAAACTTTTAAAATATTTGTGTTTATTAAAAATAGATTTTAAAAAGGAGAGATTGGGTATCCCTATCTCCTTTGTATGGCTGTTGTAAGAATTATTGAGATAGTGTATTTGGTACCTTTAAGACAACACGAATAGAAGTAAAGTGTATTATTTACATCCAAAGCACTGTGCCATTTCCAGAATGTTTTTAAGCAAACACCCTAATTTTAAAAGTGCTGCTGTAAGCCAGACCACGATTTTCTCTTCCCTTCAGCAATTAGACATTTCCCCAGTTTTCCAGATGGCCTCGCTCTGCTCTGATGAAGGAATCTGGTTGTGATTCTCAGAGGAGAATGAAAGCATGCAAGGATCCTAGCTTGGATTTACTCTGGCCTGTGCACAGAAGCCATTCAGGTGTCATTGTCCCAGTTCACCCGTTATTCAATCCCAACACAGGACTGGCCAGTTCTTCCTCAGCTCACAGGGGCCTATGTTAAGTGGCGAAACACAGTTCCATTCCCCTTGGCCAAGAGCTTGATTATGTTATTAATTAAAGCAAGATGCCATGCCTGGAAGATTTATTTTCTTTTCCAGATCTTTAGCCATAAACGCCACTTGGGGAGCTCAAAAGCCCATGTCAGATTCCATCAAACTCTGAAGGAGCTTTTTGTTCCTGGCTGCCTCCCCCTTGATTTTGGACGCTCCCTCCTTTACCCTTGGCCAGGAAGGAAGTGAGTGTTGTGAGGCGCCTGCCCAACTTCCTCTTAACTCTGCGAATAGCAGCAAACATTTTAAAGAAATATTCATCAACATTTCTGCCTCTGCTGTGGATTTGCAGGCAGGGGGGTGGGTGTGAATGGGCTTTTGTTTTTATCTTTCCTTTCTTTCTCCCCCTGCCTTTTTAATTTTTTTAAGTTAGTTGGATTATGGCCAAAGCATCATTTCTCCTGCTTTGCAGTCAGAATGTGCCAATAAGATGTTGATTAAGTAGTAGACCTTTTCACAGCAAATGTACGGTACTTAAATTCACATAATAAATTGTGAACAGTATGCAAATAGGACTGTACAGATGATGGTCACCATTGACAGGGAGGCCCAGCATGTGTTTGATGTGTCAGCAGAGTATCTTTTAGGGTTTATTGGGATACCTTGGCTTGTCATTTATTTGTTGGGATACCTGTGAAACATCTGTGAAAAGGCTGCAGGTCAGAAGTGGCTCAGGACTTCACATCTGTCAATGCCACACCAGCCATGGATTTGACCCATTCATGCCATGAGGCCCACTCTGGACCTCGCTTTATAGACCAGATGTGATAATGATGATGATCTTGAGATGGAGGAACTCTCTCTGTAGTGCCATGAACAGATTATGACCTGGTGAGGTTTGAACTCACTGGAACTGGGGTCAATGCAGAAAAGAAAGAAATCTGTCCAATATTCCCCATAAAACAATTTGATTGATCGATGGTCATTCTTCTCCCATAGGAGCCTGCGCCCATTCTTTAACATCTACAACAGAAATTCTCCTCCATCTCCTGATATTGGTAGAGGCATGATTAACTGTCATGGGAGACTCCTTTCTGTGGCTGCATCTAGTCTAGACTAGAACCCTCAGGGTTGACCCAATATATTTTGCTCTTTGAGACAAAAGACAAATTTCAAATGCAGCACCTAAATGGACAGGTAAATGAATCTTACTCCAACATCAAAGATGGGCTCCTTTCTCCACCATACCTGAGACAATAGAGCAGTTTAGGGGACCACCAAGGAAGGTGTAACCAGTGCCCCATGCCTAGCATCTGCTATCTGAAGTGACTGCCTTCTTCTGCCTAATGAAAGGCTGTCCCTATCAGTATAGCACATTCTGAAAGAACACCCCTGCCCCGGTGATCAGCAATCAAAGGCCTGCCAAAATGAAATGGTCTTCTCCTGGCTAAGAAATAATCTCTTTAGGAAGGGTGTCTCAGAGCCTGGGAACAGCCATCAAGAAGGGCCTCCTCAGCAGATCTCAAAACATGGGCAGATTCATATGGGAGCACATGGTCTTTCAGATAACCAGAACCTAAGCCATATAGGCCTTTATAGGTCATCACCAGCACTTTGGGTTGTGCCTGGAAATGGACCAGCAGCAATTGGAGCTGTTGCAACAAGGGATTTGTATGTTCCCTGTTACCAATCCCAGTTAGTAATCTGTCTGCAGTTCTTTGAACCTCTGAAGTTTCTGAACACTCTTTAAAGGCAGGCTCATGTAGAGCACATTACAATAATCCAAATGGAATGTAACTGCATCATGTGTCACCATGACTGGATCTGATGTCTCTAGGAATGGGTGCAGTTGGTGCACAAGCCTAACCTATGCAAATCCACTTCTGGCACATTGCCGAAACAGGGGGGTTGTAAGCCCATCCAGGACAGGCTGAATCCCTACTCTCTGATCTGCCTTTAGAATGACCAGGAATACCTTTGCCTTGTTGAACTGAGATAGCTTTCTTGGACTGAAGTGGAAAGAAGTACCGTAACAAAGCTCCTCTTTCTCTGTTTCAATTTCACTTTTTAGCAGTTCTCTTTTTTCCTTTCCTTTCCATTCCTTTCCTTTCCTTTCCTTTCTGCATACACAGCAGTTGTTTGGAGAAGTACATACCAGCATACTCATATCCTTAGTTGCACATACCTGTGCTTAATAGAATGTCTGAAGTGCCTCCAAGACAGGGGAAAAGAGATAGAGATGATGTGGACACGCGGATGTTTGCATGCGTGGGGGAAGGGGGACCAGAGCAGTCATGATCGTGTGGTCACACATAATGCAATTTATCAGACCAGGGTAATTTTGGAAGTGAGAACTGTGTGGATAGTGCTCCAGAACTTGCCTCAGTATGTGTGGTGATTGTGTTAACAATCCCATGCTTGCTGTGGACCAGGGTAACTCAAAGGTAAGCTGGTTCTTTCTGTTGGTGTAGATGAGCCCATAGTCTTTCAGGTCTCTCTCTCTCTCTCTCTCTCTCTCTCCCTCTCTCTCTGGCTTTTCTTCGCAAACGAATATCCAGGAAGGACTCATCCTGCGCTTTCTGCAAGTGTGCTGATGACAAAAAAGGCCAATCCGAGATAAACAAGTCCGGTTGCAGAAAGCACAGCAGAAGGTCTCCTTGGGTGCTGTTTCTGGGTTGTGATTCTTTCTTGTGTCGTTTCTTTTCAAGACTTGTTCGGCGTGAGTTCTCAAATAAGGCTGCACCATTGTGGATAGTGCGTCTCCGTGCCTCCCGATGTGAGGCCAGGGTGGACCATTGTTGGTGATCTATTTGGCCGAGCCTGAGATGTTGTTTCAGGGAGACCTTGTATCACTTTTTTGGACTGCCCCTCTTACGCTGACCCGTGGCGAGTTCACCATACAGTACTATTTCTGGGAGGCAATGGTCCTCTATCCTAGAAACATGCTCTGCCCAGCGCAGCTGTGTTCTCAAACATTAATTACTGATAAAGTCTCCATCCTGAATCAATGGGATGAATATTTTCAAAGGCTCTTTAGTGCCAACCAAGTATTCCAAGGCTCAGCTATCCAACATATGATACAAAAACCAATGAAAAATGAATTGGACATAGCTCCCACTTTGGGAGAGACCCTTAAGGCCATACAGCAGATGAAAAATGGCAAGGCAGCTGGGATTGATGGAATCCCACCTGAAGTTTGGAAACACGGAGGTCATGCACTCCACGATAAATTCCACAAACTCCTTGTGAATTGCTGGGAAAAAGGGGAACTGCCATCAGATCGCCGAGATGCAGTCATCATCACCCTGTACAAGAAAAAAGGTGCAAAATCCAATTGTTCAAACTATCGAGTCTTTCAGGTACTTTGGACCCAAACCATACAGGGCATTATAGATCATAACCAGTTTGGCAAGGGCTACACTATCTCTATCTGCTTCTTGTCTTCTCCCATCAGGTGATCTATTAAAGCATTACTCCACTAGAACAAAATTCCTAGACATGAACATCCATTTTAAAAAATTGAGCGTCATGGGCATATGGTAAAATGAGATTAAAGAATTGATGTTAGCAAATTACCAGTCCATTTAACAGCGCTGATTTCATTTTAGTGAACTGACTCAAAAGCATCCAGGGCAGAGGACTTAATTTAATAGAATGAAAAGGCCATTGCTCAGCAGGACAAGAGCTTCCTACTTTTCATTATAATTATTATTATTATTATTTATTTGTATCCCGCCCCTCTACAAAATGCAATCGGGGCGACTTACAGCATTTGAAATATACATACAAAACCCTCCAACCCACCCCCCCTTAAAATACAATTAAATAACTAAACATTTAAAAAATACTTAATAAATACTAAAAAAAAATAACACAATAAAATAACTGGATAGGGATCAGACTAATACATTTTTTCTTTCTCTGATAGCCGGGTATCTATTCAGGAAAGGCCTGCCAGAAGAGATCCATCTTAAGGGCTTTTTAAAAGCTATTTAGGGTGGTAATAAGACGGATCTTGTCTGGCAGACCGCTCCATAATCTGGGAGCAATAGCCGAAAAGGTCCTCCAGGAGGTCGAGGAAAGCCTAGTTTTTTCCTCTTCCTATGGTAAATGTAGCATGCAAAAAGACATGAAATCAGAAGGCCCTGATTTGCATGATGACATAGCTCAATTGCTTTTGTTTATTTGTGTATAACTTAAAATTGCCATTTCCAAACACAAGCAATCAAAGGAACAAGCTTCACATACACACATCACATTTGCCTTTTGTCCCAACAGTTCATGGTGGCACTGACTTAGTTTTCCAATTACATGTTACATTAAACTCAAAATTTTCCAAGGACACTGATCATACCAGCTGACAGATTCTAGGAACTGTAATTTTTTTAAAAAGGCAATCTTTCAAGTTATTATGCCTGGCACCTCCTTGTGACCTGTCCATTCTAGCATGCTTTCTGATTCCCAGCTATTTTAGCATAGTGGCATTCAAAATATATCTGAAATACTGTGACCAGTTTTGGGCATCACAGTTCAAGAAGGATATCGACAAGCTGGAATGTGTCCAGAGGAGTGTGACCAAAATGGTGAAAGATGTGGAAGCCATGCCCTATGAGGAATAGTTTAGGGATCTGGGTATATTTAGTCTGGAAAAGAGAAGGTTGAGAGATGATATGATGGCCATGTTTAAATATTTGAAAGGATGTCATACTGAAGAGGAAGCAAGCTTGTCTTCTGTCGCTCCAGAGACTAGGCCACGCAGCAATGGACTCAAACTACAGGAAAAGAGATTCCACTAAGCATTATGAAGAACTTCCTGACGATAAGAGTTATTCAACAGTGGAATGCACTGCCTTGGAATGTGGTGGAGTCTCCTTGTGTGGAGGTTTTTTAAACAGGGGCTGGATGGCTATCTGTCAGAAATGCTTTGGTTGTGTATTCCTGCATGGCAGATTGGGACTGGATGGCCCTTGTGCTTTATCATAATGGCATTCTGTAAGCCTGATGCTTTCAGGCATTCTTGTAGGTTACAGGTATGGAGACTGGGGAACTGGGCTGACACCTCCTCTCTGAGTAAAAACAATCATCATACTGTCACTTTACTTTTTTTTTTTTAAAGAAGAATTTGCACATAAGCAAGCAGCTGGTACCCAGCTGTCTCTTTAATATGTATTGACAGCTAGAGTGTGTTCTTGACATAGACGCTGATAGCAGACAAATGCAAACAGAGCAATCATTAAGGGTTGTGTTTTTTTAAGGTTTAGTATTGCGGGCAACTAAAATGCACCATTTTTGACTGCATCCTGGGCCCTCCTTATCATTTATATCAAATCTCTATCCTGTACCTAGTCAGGGAAGTAAACTGTGTGGTTGCATTTTCAAGACAGGGGCAGGACAGGGCAGAGTTTGAATGTGCCTGAGTGAGGAATCAACAAGCTCACGAACTAGCTCTTATGCCATTAGAACAGTCAGAGAGAGTAGGTAAGGACAAGAAATTCCCATTAATTGAGACTTTAGAATGAATACACCCAGCTCTTTGTCTACAAGACTATTTTAAGGGAAGCATGCATGTTTCAGTTTCCCACTCCTGGAATGAAGCTGCGAGCATCACATATCTCCACACACCCCTTTTCAAATTATATGCAAGTAACATGCACAAGTAAAAATGTGTATTCTGGGAAAATATGCATGAAACACTTTGGTCAACATTTTAAACATGCATATGTTAGGAAAAGCGCTTCTATCAAAATGCACACAAAATTTCTGTACAGGAAGAAAAACCATTTTTTACCGTTTCATGTGAAACAAGGCTAAGACAATTCAGAATGGGTTCAGAGGAACACAATGAAAATGAGACTGATATATTTTCATATCCCTGGTGGGGAGATAGTTCAAAGATAGCATGTGTTTCTTCTGTAGCAATCCATTAGTGTTATTTTTCACTGGCACTGGCAAAAGATTATAATCAGTTTCTGGAATACAGCATGGCAAGTATGGAAACTCACATTAATGTGTGATGTGTAATGGGTTGACACAACATTTTGGTTTACAGAAAAATCCATATTCATTTTCTTTTCAGATGCAATAAATGGCTAGCATTTTTCATACCTATAAAAATGAATTAGAAATGTATATCAACTGTGATCTCTCTCTCTCTCTCTCCTGCAGCTTTTCCAAGAAGCACAGGTGGCATGTGAGATCCTCTTCCCATCCCATTTTTATCCTAACAATAGCCCTACAAGGTAGGTTAGTCAGAGGGAGTGACTGGTCCAAACTCAGCCAGTGAACTATATGAGGCCTGTCTATTAAATAATGAGTCTGATACATTTAAATAAAGATGGGTTATTGTATTACTACTCTAATGCTTGTCCCCTTCATTATGCTTCCTACTCACACTCACACACTGATGCCGGCTTGTTTTCCACTGGTCAAAGGTGTGGAGCAGATCAGTTTCTGTCAGCTGTGTCAACACATCTGCCGTTTTCTTCTTGACTGCATCAAGTGACTCAAAACATGTTCCTTTAAGCACCAATTTCACTTCAGGGAAAAGAAAAAAGTCTCATGGTGCCAAATCTGGCAAATATGGAGGATGTTCAAGTGTAGCAATGTGTTTATCAGCCAAAAAGTGTTTCACAGAAAGTGCTCTGTGAGCAGGCACATTGTCTTGATGAAGAATGAAACCCCACAGTTCTGGCCTTTATTTTTCTGACCCGTTCTCTCAGCTTCATCAAAACTTCCTTCACTGCCCTTGCCTTCTGTAATCCACTCTGCCAAAATTACGCCCTTGATGTTAAAAAAAAAGCATGGCTTTGAATGTGGACTTGCTTTGATGTGCTTTTTTCATTCTTGGTGATGAGGTGTTTTCCAGGGTGCCGTTTACACGATGAAAATGTCCTGGGAAGAATTCGTGTCGATCCCTGGCAGTTTACACGTACATCGGGTCGGGTACGTGATTTTTGGAAGGGGGGGCACCTTTTATCACTCAACCTGTGGGACTTCCAGTCCCACGGTTTCTGCCAGTTTTTAAAAAAGTCACTGGAGGATTCGGAAAATCAGAAATGTAAACAGCCTGGGACAAAATGTCTTGGTACTAGGGATGACCGGAAATGGTGACTGGGGGCGGGCTTAGAGATCAGCGACCAGAAAAGGAGGGGTCAGTCACCCATTCAACAGATCCAGCCTCACCAGCCAAAAACAAAGACATCCCTTCCAGCTGCACGAAGGTTGATGTGTGTATGTGTGCGTGCGCGCGTGTACTCAATCACCTTTTTAAATGGATATCTACACTGCAAACCCTTCAGCTTTAACCTCTTCCTCAACTGCATGTTACAGAGAGATCGTGGTGGGCAGAGGGTTGCCCATTCATCCCCTGCCTTGATCATCTCCCTGGTATTCCAGCCTCTGAGCGAATGAACACCCTTTAATTCCCCCTCTGTGTCTGTGCCTTTCAAAATGCCTGTCTGTCACTGGCTTGCTGTAAGAGTTAACATTTTAAAGAGGCAAGGGGAAACCCAACCCCCACCACCTCACTCGGCTTGATCTCCCTGCATCTGAGCGAAAGATCTCAATCTGGGTCTTTCAAAATGCCTCTGCTCAAAGTGAAAGAAATTCCAAGCCTCTACTCAGCTTGCTTTCAAAAGGAAAGGAGATGGTTTAATTGTTCCTCCATCTGAGGTCTTTGAAAAGTGCCTTCTGCCTCCTGCTTCAAGGGTTAACATTTCAAAGAAGCGAGGGGAATACCAAACCTCTGCCCCCCTGTCTCCCCCCCCAGCCAGCCAATATCATCGCTCGTGGCACAGAACTTTAAAGGAAGTGCATCACCGAGGTTGTGAAAACACGAGTAATCGCATCATTGATTGACAGCCAAAAAAAACCCAAAACTAAAACCTAAAAAAAAAAAATGGAACATTGGATGTGTAAATATCAGTCACGGGACCACCTGGGATATTCAGATCAGTGACATAAATCGTATAAACAGCAAGGGACGGATGCACGGTAAGCACCGCGACAATTTCTGTCATGTAACTGGCACCCAGTACATTGACTGTCATTTTGTCTCAAGATCAGACTGGAAGATCCAGGTTTCATCACAAATGATTTTTTAAAAGGTTTTTTTAACCACTTCAAGTTGCTGCCGAATGTCAACACAAATTTCCTTGCGGCACTCTTTTTGCTCTGGTGTGAGAACCCTAGGGACCATCTTGAAAAAAACTTTTCTCATGTTCAGCTCCTCATGCAAAAAATTTCCACACAGTGTCTTTGGCAATGTTCATTGCTTCAGCTATCATTCGGACACTGAGCCGGCTGTCTCCTCGAACAATCTGGCTGATTTTTTCCACAATTTCTTCAGTCCTTGAAGTGGATGGTCATCCAGGGCGTTCATCATTTTCCACATTTTCACATCCTTCTCTGAATTTTTTGTGCCACTCAAACATACACACACGACACATGCAGTCTTCCCTGTAGGCCTCAGTAAGCATTTGAAAAGATTCCATAGTTGTTTTCTTCAGTTTTACTAAAAAATTCAAATTGACACATTGCTCAACTTTCAAACTTAGCATTTTTCTGGCACACAACAGACAACACAGCTGCTTTAAATGACGACTGACAATTAACTGAACACCCGAGAGTGTTAATGTTTGTCATGCAGGTCCAGACATGTTTAAAGTCACCACTCAAGCGTTCACGATCAGTCCTCCCTGGTTTGTCTGAAAGGTAGAAACACAGGCTTGTTATTTAACAGAGAGACATTGTATGGCTGAGCAGGGTTAGAATGTGATGGGTCTAACATTCTAACCACTATATAACCCTGGCCTTGACTACGGTGCTTTCGGGTAGCTTTAGAGCAGTGATGGCGAACCTATGACACGCGTGTCAGCACTGACATGTGTAGCCATTTCTGATGACATGTGGCCGTAGGCCTCCTCCCCCCTGCCCACAACCTCACCATCCTCCCTAAAGTGGCGATCAGGGCTTCAAAGCCCTGGTCGCCACTTTCCTCCCCCCTCCCACTCTACCTAAAGTGGTGATTGGGGCTTCCAAAGCCCTGGTCACCACTTTCATCCACCACCACCCACACGGCACTGCATACAAGCCAAATAATATCAAGACCAACAAAAGAAAAGTGACACACCACCCGAGTTATGCTCAGTTTTTTGGTGAAGTTTGACACACCAAGCTCAAAAGGTTGCCCATTACTGCTTTAGAGGGAAGTGAGAGATGGCACTTCTGTACTTACCAAAGTATGATAAATCAGATGTTGTAACTTCATGCCCTTTGAAAGTGATATTTACATCCATGCCCTTGGAACAGGATTCACTGTCCTAGAAGGGCATCTCTCCTGAATCAACTAGAAATAAGAGGCTGGAGACAGAAGTGAGAAGGAAACAATGGAAGTGTCAGGAAGGGGGAGGAAGGGGATTTAAGACCATGTGCCTATTTGTCCAGAAAGTTCAATGACACTGAACGAAATTGGCCGGTGTGGGAGAAGGAGGCAGGTGCTATCAAGTTGGCACTAGAGACTTGGCGCCACCTACTGGAGGGCTCACCCAAACCGTTTGAAGTTTGGACTGATCATAAGAATTTGATCATAAGAATTTGGAAGTGTTGGCTACCCCTAGACGTTTGAGCCCCAAGCAGGTCAGGTGGGCCAGTTTCTTTTACCGATTTAATTTCACTCTGAAATTTATCCCGGGGAAAAGGAATTTTCTGGCTGATGCTTTGTCCAGGCTACCGCAGCATGAGAGTAAGCGTAAGGAGGTCATTGACACCGTTTTTTCTCCTTCCCACTTGGGACTAGCAGTCCTCACACGGAGCAAAGCCAAACAACAGAAATCCACTGCTAGCCCTGCTCCGGAGCCTGGACCAAATGGAATTGACTGTGGCTCGCCCTTGGCGCCTGGTCCTGAGCCCCAGCCCTTGAACCCCGACCCACCTCCCCCAGACCCGGGGCCCCGGGCAGTGACTCCTATGGCGGATGGTTCTGCCATGCCTACAGGTTCTCAAGGGGAGAAAGGGGGTGGCATTCCCAATTGGCCTCGGAACTGCCCACGGATCAGTGGTTCCTAGCTCACCCCAATGAGGTGACAGTGAGGGAGGGTTTGGCTTGGAAAGGGGATCGCCTTTATGTTCCTGAGGTCTTGAGAGCGAGCATCCTCAAGCAGTGCCATGATGTCAAGAGTGCGGGGCATTTTGGGTATCTCAAAACTTTGCATTTGGCCCAGAGACAGTTTTGGTGGCCCCGAATGAGGAAGGAGGTGGAGGAATATGTGAAGGGGTGTACCACTTGTGCAGTGGCAAAAGGGGGATCAGGGAAGCCCAAAGGTTTGCTCCAACCTCTACCTACCCCAAACAAGCCCTGGGAGGTCATTAGCATGGACTTTATTGTTGAATTACCAGAGAGTAGGAAAAAGATGGTTATTTGGGTGGTTACTGATTTGTTCTCAAAACAAGCACACTTTGTGGCCTATAAGAAACTTCCCACGGCCTCCCAATTAGCCAAGTTGTTCATTCAGCATATTTATCGGATTCATGGCATTCCAGCCAAGATTGTGTCTGATCGGGGGGCCCAATTTACCTCGCAGTTTTGGAAGGCTTTCACGAACCTTCTAGGGGTGGAGCTCGGTCTTAGTAGCTCCCATCATCCCCAGTCGGATGGGCAAACGGAACGAACAAATCAGACTCTTGAACAATACCTAAGGTGTTATGTGAATTTCCAACAGTCTAATTGGGTTGATCTTCTGCCTTTTGCTGAAGTGGCCTACAATAATGCCACTCACCAGAGCACTGGACTCTCGCCATTCAAGGTTGTGTCTGGACATGATTTCAGTCCCCTTCCTTTGTTGGAGGGGTCCCCCAACTCCGACCCTGTTTCGGTCTCCCAGTGGAGTCAAAAGGTCAGAGATGCGTGGCCTCATGTAATCTCGGCCTTAGACTTTGCCAAAGCATGCTACAAACATTATGCTGATCAAAAGCGGGACCCTTCTCCTAGATATGAGGTGGGGGATCTGGTTTATTTGTCCACCAAATTCCTTAAGTGTCCCCAACCCTCCAAAAAGTTGGGAGCCAAATACATTGGGCCTTTTCGTGTTGTTAGGATGGTAAATCCTGTGGCTTTTGAACTGTCCTTACCTAAGTTGTACCGTCATGTGCATCCTGTGTTTCATTCCAGCCTGCTCAAGCCCACGAGCCCTCCGGACAAACACCATCCGGCACCAGAACCTGCTCCTCAGCCGATCCTGGTGAATCAGGACCAGCATTTTGAAATCTCTGAGATCCTGGACTCTAGGCTTCATCAGGAAGGGTTACAGTATTTGGTGAAGTGGAAACACCTGCCTTTGGGCCATGCGGAGTGGGTAGCTTCTGAACATGTCAATGCTAAACGCTTATTGCGAAAGTTTCATGCCCGCTTTCCCGATAAGCCTGGTTGAATGGGGGGGGTTGATCTTCAGGGGGGCAGTATGTCAGGATCATCCATGAATTCTGAGACATAGAGTAGAGTTCATGGAGGATCCTGACAGTTTGATGGTTTGAGACTGGTTCTGCCTTGGGCCTCTGGAATGTCTGGGAGATGTTGGTTACCATGGGAACGCTGGTCATCCCGGGAGCTCAAGGCCGGCCAGATGGTCTGGCAATTCTCGCTCCTCCATAGTGTGCTTTGATGTGCTGCCCTCCCTTTTCTGCTTTCTCACGCTGGGTGTCTCTGATCTGTTTCCACTGTAAGTCTGTTCATCAGTTGCAGCTTTGCCAATGTCCCTTACACATGCTTCTATTCCAATAAAGAACTTTATTGAAGATATGTGAGTTTGTGTTCTGTGTACATCACAGGAAGATGGCAAACCCAATACTGAGTGTCTGCTCTAGCTACGCTGTCCCCTCCCTGTTCCCTTCTTCCCTCCACTCTCCACTCCACAGGGCCTTCTAACACCAAATGGGAGGGAACATTTTATTGCCATCTGCTCTGGTGGGCTTGGGTGTTTTGTTTTGGAAGCAAAACTTTACTTAGCCTATTGCCTTGGTAAGCTGCACACTGCTGTGTCTACTCTAAATTACTCAAGGCAGAGCTATGCATGGGCAATGGTGGGTACTAAATTTTCCAAAGAATTTGTGAGAAGTGTAATTACCTCTGCGTAATCTCTCTCTCTCTCTCTGGCTTTTCTTCACAAACGAAGATTCAGGAAGGACTCATCCCGCGCTTTCTGCAAGCGCACTGATGACTGAAAAGTCCAATCCGAGATAAACAAGTCCAGTTGCAGAAAGCATAGCAGAAGGTCTCCTTGGGTAATGTTTCTGGGTTGTGATTCTTTCTGCATTGTCGTTTCTCTTCAAGACTTGTTCAGCGTGAGTTCTCAAATAAAGCTGCAGCATTGTGGATAGTGCGTCTCCATGCCTTGTGATGTGAGGCCAGGGTGGGCCATTGTTGGTGATCAATTTGGCCAAGCCTGAGATGTTGTTTCAGGGAATCCTTGTATCGCTTTTTTGGAGTGCCCCTCTTATGCTGACCCATGGCGAGTTCACCATAGAGTACTATTTTTGGGAGGCGGTGGTCCTCCATCCTAGAAACGTGCCCTGCCCAGCGCAGCTGTGTTCTCAATATCATGGCCTCAATACTGGTGATCCCTGCTTGCTCAAAGACAGCAACATTTGGGGCCCATCTAAACAGTGAAAATACCCCTCATGGAATTTGCTGGGAATCCTACCAGTCTAAACAGAATCCAGCACCAATCCACACTATTCAGAAGGAGGGGGACCCAAAAGGGCAAAAACTACAGGGTAAAAGCCTTCGCAGATTTCCCTGTAATTTTTCACAAACCATGAGGTGGGTGTCCATTTTTGTTCATCTGAACTATAGAACAATACAAAACTTGAAGGGAAGCACAAAGCTGACTGGTCGGGCAAGAGCGGGGGCAGGGCTTGCAAGTGCCCACTGCCGCCATGTTAGACTTTTGCCTTAGCAAGCAATCATTAAGGCGATAAAAAGGATCAGTATTTTCTGTTTTGCTTTCTTATAAAACTGGAGAATCACTCTATCACACCTTGGGATGACTTTAAAAAAAAAAAAAGCCAGCAGGGCAGAACTAACACAAGTAAATAACTCGCAGCCACCATCAGGAATGCAAGGCTTATGGGGGCTTCTGAGGCCAGAAAACCCATTTGGACATGTCATTGTTGCTGCAAGATGCCAATACTATGAGGTATTTTAGATTTTTTTTTCCCCTCGTATAGATGGGCCATAGTAACTGAGCATTTGCTAGTTAATCAAGCAGGTCTCTAGCAAACAACAGCAATAGGGCAGCTTTGCATCTCCTCAAGCAGGCTGTGCAAGGTCAGTTCACTCTCTAAGGGCTTGCTTAAACTGGCTGCTTAATTCAGGGCCTGTCTAGAGCATTATGCTCCAAACTGGCCCTGGACTGACTGATCATGATGGTGGCCACACACACCAGGATGAATCTGGTGCAATGGCACATTATTGTCCACATGGGCCAGCTGGGCTGACACTGCATCAGCCCTGCTGGCCCATCCCCTTGTCCCCGGTGCTGCCACTTTCCACACACCAACAGAATCCGAAGTCACTGGAGTTTCCAGGAAACAGCAGACTTTTCCTCAACTTTGCTTAGTGTTGGGTTAGGGCCAAAAAACTCCGGATTCTCCCCAGAAGTTCTGTCCTCTTCACTAGGCCTCAAATCACTGGAAGGAAGTACAGAACAACAAAAAGGACCTTAATATATACTTAATCTAAAAAGGTAACAGTTTAAATGTTTCTGATTTCAGAAAATTGAACCATATTTTAGCTATATTAGTTTATCTTTACAAAGTGTATGTAAATAATAATTTAATTACTACTAATCTGGTTCTTTACTTCCCCCAACCATGTTTTCTTGCAAGCTAGCAAGAAAGCTTGCAAGCTTCTTTCCTATTCCTCTCAGGAAAATGGTGAGACCAACATCTACATTCTATGCCTCTACCATATGGAGGCATAGAATCATAGAGTTGAAAGAGACCACAAGGGCCATCTAGTCGAACCCCCTGCCCTGCAAGAATACACAATTAAATCATTCCCAACAGATGGCCATCCAGCCTCTGTTTAAAAACCTCGAAAGAAGGAGACCCAACCATACTCCCAGGCAGTGCATTCCACTGCCTAACAGCTCTTACTGTCAGGAAATTCTTCCTAATGTTTAGGTGGAATCTCTTTTCCTGTAGTTTGAACCCATTGCTCCTTGTCCTAGGACTTTTTTGGACGCGAAGAAAGTAACGCAAGCAGCCTCGTCAGCTTGCGAGGCTGCTGCGCTGCAAAGCATCAGTTTCGTATGATGCTCGCCCCTGCCGGTACTGTTGCGTTACCGCGGGGAGAGTTGAGCATCATATTTCATTGATTTTTACTCAGGAAAGTTGATCGTGAGTAAAAATCAATGAAATATGACGCTCAACTCTCCCCGCAGTAACGCAACAGTACCGGCAGGGGCGAGCGTCATAAGAAACTGACTCTTTGCAGCGCAGCAGCCTCGCAAGCTGACGAGGCTGCTTGCATTACTTTCTTCGCGTCCGAAAAAGTCCCTAGTCTCTGGAGCAGCAGAAAAAAAGCTTGCCCCTGACCACCCTCCTCTGGATATTTTCCAGCTTCTCAATATCCCTCCTGAATTGTTGTGCCCAGAACTGGACACAGTATTCCAGGTGAGGTCTGACCAAAGCAGAATAGAGTGGCACTATTACTTCCCTTGATCTAGACACTATACTCCTATTAATGCAGCCTAGAATTGCATTGGCTTTTTTAGCTGGCATGTCATACTGCTGACTCATGTTCAGCTTGTGGTCCACTAAGACTCCTAGATCCCTTTCGCATGTACTGCCATCAAGCCAGGTGTCACATTACAAGTTCTTCTGAGAAGAAAAATGTGATTTGCAAATACTGTCAGATGAAATATGCATTTCCAAATGCTACCAGGATGACAAAACACATTCTTATATGTAACAAGTACCCTGTAGATATTTGTTTTAAATCCTTCATGGATCTAAGTGAAGAGAACAATAATAATGAAAGTGCACATAGCTTTCCTCAATGTTCTCATTGAAAAAGTCCTCTTCCTGCTCCATCTGTAACATCAGCAGCATTGCAAAGTGTTGTCCCATCAACAGCATCTTCAAGTAAATAAATGTTGAAAACAACTGCAACAAAAAAATACTCAATAACTTCATTTATAGACAAGATGACACCTGAAGATCGGGGAGGGGGGAATGATCAAGCTCTTGCAAGAGCAGTATATTCTTCTGGAACATCATTTTCAATAACTAAAAATACATACTGGCAGGAAGCTTTGAAATTATTAAGACCATCATAACATTTGCCCAGCAGACATTCTTCGAGCAAGCCTCCTTTGGAGTCAGAAGACTAACATGTAATGGAATCTGTGCAGGGAAAGCATTGAAACAGGATAGAACAGACACACTGCAGAGTATTTTAGTTATAAAATATGTGAAGTCCTTCAGAAAATTGGGAGTGGTAAAGTATTCAGTTTGTTGACTGACAATGCCAGCAATATGAAAACAACATGGGAGATCATAATGCATATGTACCCACATATTACTGCAATAGGATGTGCATCTCATGGGTTAAACTCGCTTCTTAATGATATTATGAAACTGGACACCCTTCAAATGATCTATAGATGAGCAAAAGAAGTTATAAAACATGTAAAATCTACTTATATTGTAGCTGCAGTTTTCAAGAAGAAGCAAGTAGAAAAAAATGCAAAGAATAAAATAGTGACACTTAAGTTCTATAGTAAAACTTGGTGGGATGGGGTGGTGATCTCCTTTGAAAGTCTACTAAAAAACAAAGAAGCTCTTCAAGAAACAGTAATAGTTGAAGATGTTAAAGCACCCAGGAGTGTAAGACACACTGTTCTTGAGGATGTCTTCTGAGTTCAGCTGCATAATTCCCTGAAGAGTCTAAAGCCAACATGGTGGCAAGGTCTTTGCACAACACAGCCTCTGACTCTTCTTCCTTCTCACCTCCTTCAGATTCCTTCATCTTCTGCAGCATGTGAAAGAATGGACTATGTTTGGAAACACACTAAATCAAGAAATACACTGACATGTAAAAGGGTAGAGAAGATTGTTTTGATCCAGGTAAACCTTCAGTTTTTAGAAGTCCATGATAACTGTGATGATGACAAGCATAACGAAGCAGAAGCAGAGACTGAAACAGATACTGATAACTATACCTCAGAAAATGTATCTGATTACATTTCATGTCTATACATTGAATTTTGGTCCCTCCCTCCTTGTTCCACACACCTTTGCCCCCTCAGTTCATAGAATCATAGAATTGTAGAGTTGGAAGAGACCACAAGGGCCATCCAGTCCAACCTCCTGCCATGCAGGAATACACAATCAAAGCATCCCTGACAGATGGCCATCCAGCCTCTGTTTAAAGACCTACAAGGAAGGAGACCCCACCACGCTCCATGCCCACTGCCAAACAGCTCTTACTGTCAAAAAGTTCTTCTTAATGTTGAGGTGGATAATTCTTTTCATGGGGATGGGTGCTTTATGTCTATTTGATATTGTGGAGAGGAAATATAAATAATTTTCTTTGTTACTAATGTTGATGGTTCCTTCTGGTTTTATTATTTGTTTTTCTTGCCTGCTCCACATAAACTAGCAAAACTAAAGCAGTTCTATATAGTTGAGGAGATTGTTGCTCCGTTTGTTACAAATATTTTTCTAAAAAAAATAAAAGTAAATTCCATTTGTAACAATTCTTTGAATACACTGTATTTTTAATATACTAATTGTGATAATTTTATGACAAATCAAATTGTACATAGTCATATTTTATGTTCGTAAAGTAACAGAGTGACTTTCAAACTGTAAAAAGTGCTAAGGTTGCATTTTTTCAATTTTCTGAAAATTTCCAATTTTTCTGGAAAAAAACATGAAACCCCCAGGTTTTTTTCCATGGCTTCAAAATTTCTAAAAATTTTACATATCTAATGTTGTTTAATTTGACCCCCAAAATTGGCATTGCCATAGATTATCTGGCCCTTTATGAAGTAGATTCAGATTAACAACCCCTGCCTAAGACAGGGATGGAAAAGAATTTCATTGGGGTTAATATTGTTACTTGAAAATATCAATCATATAGCTCCTAGGATTTCTTGTGAGACAGAGCATAACTTGCCTCACAAATTCACCAAGGCCAGATGTATGTTAGAGCAGTGGTTCTTAACCTGTGGTCTGTGGACCCCCAGTGGGCCACAATGTCCTCACAGGGGGTCCACGAAGGCTTGAAGGTTGCTCAGCCCACCTCCTCCCTGTAATGGAGTGGCCACATGATAGGAACCAAGGCAAAAGCTGGCTGGCTCGGCCTGTATATTGCCATTCAATCCGCTCTAGCCACAAATTTGCAGGAAGAAGCAGGAGAAAAGTCTTCCCTATCCCTCCAGTGCATCTGAGGGAATCATAGAATCATAGAATTGCAGAGTTGGAAGAGACCACAAGGGCCATCCAGTCCAACCCCCCTGCCACGCAGGAAATCTTGATCAAAGCATCCCCGACAGATGGCAATCCAGCCTCTGTTTAAAGACCTCCAAGGAAGGTTTAATGGATAGTGTAATTGTGATGTTGTTGTTGTTGCTGTTGTTTAGGTTTTAAATATTGAATTAAGTCTTGGGAGTCTACAAGAACAAAAGATATGTAAAGGGGGTCCCTAGTAAAGAAAAGGTTAAGAGCCACTGTGTAGAGAAATAATCACAAATATAGTTAAAGAATACAAGGGCTAAGAATGCATACAATTGGGAATTATACAAAAGCACTCTCTAATTAAGGAGAGAAAACAATACAGAAGGAAAAATGTTTACAAATTTCTATGTGCAAAGAAAAAAAACAAAGTCTCACAACCTAGAGTTTTTCCACATTTCTTATGCAACAGCTCACTCAAAGATTCATCACCTTGAGCAATCTTTCTTCAGTGAACAAGCCTTTGTTCAGCTACTTTGCATTTCCAGAACATGCATCATCAACACTTGTTCATATGTATTCAAAATCCCCCAGAGTTTATTTTTGCCACAGGAGAACATGGCCTGTGCACTATTGAATAGGTGCCGAAGGGTGCTTTTGGTCTGAACGGGAAGGAGGGAGCTGTAAAATTGAAAAAATAACATGAAAAGGCAGCACAGGAGATAAACAGAGATTTATTCTTTTAGTTTACTTCTGCGGTTGCAAGGGTTGTTTATGACCTTGGCCTAATAACTCACAAACCAAAATCCACATTGATCTGGGGGAAGCATTACATTATCCTTCCCTGAGTGCTTGGAGAGTTTACTCTACTTTCTGCTCATTTCCTGTGACACTATGCCCCCAATTTGGGGGTGGAGTGGGGACTATACATCTAACAGTTCTCCAAGCACACGTGCAGAGCAGCACTGCAACATTCCTGTGTGGAGTTCTGGTCTCTAAACAGCCAGTTTACACAACCAGACCCCTTCTTTTTCCTATTCTTGAGGCACTGTGTCCAAGAAGAACAAGGGATCTTCTGGATCAGGAACACTGGTCACAATGGCCTACTTGGCGCCATTCCAAATAGCAACCCACAAACCCTCTAACACTTACTAAATACAAGAAGAGTGTTTCTGGGATCAGACCAAAGGCCCATCTAATCCAACATTCTGTTCTGACACTGGCCAACCAGAAGTCTCTGAGAAGCCCACAAGCAGGATGGCAGGAGTGCAACAGCCTCTCATGTCCCCCCAGTCATTGATTTACAGAAGCACGCTATACCATAAAATTCCCCTGGTATGATAGCACCACTGGCTTCCAGTCTGGTTTTGGGCATAATCCAAAGTGCTGGTTCTGACCTGTTAAGCCCTATATGACTTTGGTCCAGACTATCTGATGGACCGTATCTCCTCATATTAGCCTGCCCAGGCCCTGAGATCTTGAGGGGATGCCCTTCTCTCAATCCCACCACCCTCCCAAGCATAATTGGTAGCGATACAAGATAGGGTCTTCTCAGTGGCTGCCCCATGTTGGGAAAATGCCATGTCCGTTCCCACTTTGCTTAGCCAAGAAGTGAGATTTGTTTCAGAGTTTGCAGCAAAAACGTGGGCTTTGGGCAAAACTTGCATACCTCTGGTAAAAGAGTTCAATAAAGGCTAAAAGTTTCTTTCATAGCTTTTATTGTAAGAAAAAGAGTAATAAGTCAAAATCAAGTACAGAAAGCATTCATCCCTGCTTCTGTATGCTCCAAGGCTTCTTGAGAACTAACAAAGAAAAAATGGAGCTTCAAGCGCCTGGCACCAAAATCCCTCCCTGCTTATATATTAAAATTGTTCTCAAGGCACCCAACCTTTTAACGGAAACAAAAGTTAAACTCTGCTCCCATTCCTATTTATCTGGCCTTGGAAGTGAGAACAGAAACCAAAATATCAAGAGACAGATTTATGACTCTCAACAAGACTAGTTGGTGCCTTTTGCCTTGTAATTAAAAATTACCCAAAGGGGGGCATAGATTTCTAATCACAACACTTATTTTCCCTGACACCCCAGACTCTGGAACTCCCAGAATAGCCTTCTCCTTGCTGTCCTTCCACTGACAGGCAAGACTTTTTTTTTATTCTGAGAGGTTTAAAACAGAAGGGTTTTAAAGAACTGACTTTTAAGAGGGTACTGTACTGTTTTAAATTGGTTTTTAAAAACTTTTTAAAACATACGTTTTGTTTTAATAGTGTGAATAGTCTGGGTCTATTTTAATGTTAACTGCATGTTTTAGCTGTATTGTACTTGTTTTAAATTGTAAGCCACCTTGAGTCCCAATTTTGGGGAAAAGGCAGGATATCAATAAAGACAGCAATAAAGATAGTAGAGGTAACATATAGCTAGTCATCCTGGGGCACAGCCATCAGCAGGCTTATTCTCCTTAAATTTTGCCTAATCCCTTTTTAGAGAACACTACTGCACTACACTGTTATAGTACTAATATTCCACTTTAACTGCTATGGCTACCTCCTATGGAATCCTGGGATTTGTAGTTTAGTGCACCTTCCATCATTACAGGGAGGAATTGTAGATTGCCCAAATGAGAGGAGGATTCACATACTACTACTACTTTCAGGCAGCCATTCAACCATCTATAAGTCAATCTGCTGTTTTTTGCAGCGCAAAAGCTGACCTAAAGATATAAATATATCCCTTTTTGACTCCCATCTTCCTTTGTTACCTTTGTTGTTTGATATTAACAGTGTAATTTGATTTGTAAGAAGATAGTAATTGCTATTTACATATCTTTCTCCTCTGGGAGTATGATTATGTATTTTCTTATCCTCTCTCCTTTCCCTCTGTCCAGTCAGCTGTCTCTGAGCACCACATTCTCTTTTAGAATGGCAAGGTGTGTGTAAGTAGCTGCCTCTTCTGTGACAGTAAGGTCTATTAACTGTTGGCTTTCTAATTCAGCGTGCATAATCCCTTCTGTAGTTTCAGAACGTCCAAAGGGACTAGAAGGAGTATATTTACTTGCAGGGGAGCTTTGTTTGCTAATCAAAAAATTATCCACTTTCCATTGTTTCGTAGATTTTACTGTAGTTTGTGAAGCAGAAAGGGAACGCTGCCTCTTCTTTCTTTTTCCCATAGCAAGTATTGTTACAAATAACTCAGAATTAGTACAGTCGTCACTTCACATTCGCGGGGGTTCCGTTCCGCGGACCCCCGCGAATGTGAAAAATCCGCGAATAACTACACCCCTCCCCCTCCCTCCCCAGGCCTTCGCGGGGCCTTCCTAGGCCCCGCGGAGGCCTCACCGGCCCTCCCTCCCACCCTCCCCGGGCCTTCACGGGGCCTTCCTAGGCCCCGCGGAGGTCTCACCGGCCCTCCCTCCCACCCTCCCCGGGCCTTCGCGGGGCCTAGGAAGGCCCTGCGGAGGCCTCCCCGGCCCTCCCTCCCACCCTCCCCGGGCCTTCGCGGGGCCTTCCTAGGCCCCGCGGAGGCCTCCCCGGCCCTCCCTCCCTCCCTCCCTCCCCAGGCCTTCACGGGGCCTCTGGAGGGCCTCCGGGCATCCCGCGAAGGCCTCCCCACCCCTCCCCAGGTCTTTCACGGGGCCTCTGGAGGCCCCATGTTGCGGTTTGGGGGGGGCCCGGGGGGGCCCTCCCAAAACCGCGAATAACCGAAACCGCGAATGTCAAGTTCGCGAATGTGGAGGGACAACTGTACTTTCACTTAATTCCTCTACACTTGCTACACTTACTAAAACTAAAGACTGGAGATTTTCAGACTATACTGTTATAGTGTTACTATTCCAACTTAACTGCTCTGGCTTCCTGCTGTGGAATTATGGGGTTTGTAGTTTAGTGAGGCCTAAGATCTCTCTGGCTGAGAGTTGTAAATGCCCCTCCCTAAACTGCAAACCCCAGGATTCAACAGGAGGCAGCCATAGCAAATAAAGTGGAATAGTAACACTATAACAGTGTTGTCTGAAAATCTAGTTAGAAGAAACTCCAAAAAAATCTAGAGTATCCTTGGTGAGGCAAGAAGCCAAGCTGACAAAGAAGATAAATAAGGTATAGAAGCTACATAAACAGAGAGCTGTTCCCAGCTGCTGCTGCTTCATCACCATCTTCCCCCTCCAAGGCCTTAGGATGCATCACAGGCTCAGTAATCACGATGCTGATGAACTTGACAAAAAATGGAGGGCTCATATGAATTTTCATTGCTTCAAATACTCATTTTTATTAAAAGTCAGTCAATGTTACTCCGATATTCTCACTCTAGAGATTATCACACAAGGCTAGAAAAGTAGAATTAAAGCTAACTTCCTGCCTGTCGGCTTTAAAAAAAAATTTATCTTTGCTAAGTTTGCATACCTACAGCAAAATGATAAAATAAAAATAATTGTAATTTTTATGCCATAATTACACAAACACAGCAAAGATAACAATAAAAAAACCAAACAAGCACAGAGTTAGCCTGCTTTGGAATAGCAAATGGGAGGGAAAGAGAACAGGAGAATCAGGCCCCCCTCATGGCACTTGACTGCTGTAATGCTGGAACTGCAGTGAAGAGACTTATCACAACAGGGGGGGGGGTTTCAAAGCAGTGTAGCAGTGCAAAAAAGAAAGGTGTGATAAGAAATGTTTTGAAAGTGTTATGTTCCTGTTTCCTTGCCCTGAGACATTAGCCTCGTGTGATAATCTCCTCTTTTTGTCATTCATTAAAAATCCAATTCCTCACTTACTAGGCTCTCAGTTTCTGCTATTGCAATGGGTACAATGGCAGGATGGCAGCTAATATCCTCATAAGAATATGGCTGTTTCTGTACTTTACTTATTTTTTATGTCTATGCCAGAACGTCCCCCCCCCAAAAAAAATAAACCACTGGAGGTTTGCAGCCAGATCTATTTCAAAGAGTTGGCAAACCCAAATTCTTTAAAAGGCATTCCAATAAGGGATCTTGAGATAGGTTTCTAGATGCCAGCCCAACTTGGGGTCTGGTCTACCTGCCGCAGATCCTGATCACAGGAGGGGGAAACTTTATTGGTTCACACTGTTGTAGGACTGAGACTTCAACCATTATTGCCGCATGTAGACTGCACTAGCAAACTCAGCAGCACTTGGGCTGCTTGATGATTGACTCTTCATCTATGCTTTGCCAGCCTGTAAATTGAAACCAATAAAAGTTATGGCCTTTTATGACCTACATCTCCGCATATGTGTTGATCTCTCCTTCCCTGCTCCAGTTGATTCTCTTGGCACAAGATGTATTTCACGCAGATGTGGCTCTTTTTGATGTGTGGTTGGTACTCATCAGGCCAGAGCAGTCAGAGCAATACCGGTGTTAGCTGGTGCTCAAGAAGGCTTGATACACACAAACCTGGACCTAAACCATGGGTGGAAATAATGTGGCTCTGCAAATTTTGTTGAACTGTATATAGAATCATAGAGTTGGAAGAGACCTCAAGGGCCATCCAGTCCAACCCCCTGCCATGCAGGAATACACAATCAAATCATTCCCGACAGGTGGCCATCCAGCCTCTGTTTAAAAACCTCCAAAGAAGGAGACTCCAGCACACCACGAGACAGTGTATTCCACTGCCGAACAGTTCTTGCTGTCAGGAAGTTCTTCCTAATGTTTAGGTGGAATCTCTTTTCCTGTAGTTTGAACCCATTGCTCCTTATTCTAGACTCTAGAGCAGCAGAAAACAAGCTTGCTCCATCCTCAGTATGACATCCCTTCAAATATTTAACCATGGCTATCATGTCACCTCTCAACCTTCTCTTCTCCACACTAAACATGCCCAGCTCCCTAAGCCGCTCCTCATAGGGCATGGCTTCCAGACCTCCCACCATTCTGGCCACCCTCCTCTGGACATTTTCCAGCTTCTCTATATCCTTTCTGAATTGTGGTGCCCAGAACTGGCCACAGTATTGCAGGTGAGATCTGACCAAAGCAGAATAGAGTGGCATTATTACTTCCCTTGGTCTAGACACTATATCTCAAAAGCTATAGCCCACATAGCCAAGGGTGGGAAATACTGGGAGTTGCCATCCAACAATTTTTGGAGGGGAGTACGATTCCCACTCCTGGTCTAAATGTAATTGTTAATCTCAATGGAATCATGGCAGGAGGTTGGACTAGATGCCACTTGCAGATCTTTCCAACTCTTTGATTCTATGAAGTTATGTGAGTGTTTACTTACCCATTAATTCCTATTAATTCAGTGTAGATGTGTAAATAGCTATTGCTTAAAACAATTTGTAAGCTGCTCTGATAGCCTTGTGACTGAAGAGCGGGGAATAAATAAATAAATAAAATTAATTCAACAGGTCTATACTAATTAGACTAACAATTGGATTTAAGCTTTGATTATTTTTTGAATTGATTACCAAACCATGGATTGAACCAGACTCAAAAATATTTTTTGGAAATACTTTACTCATAAATCCAAATTGAAACACCACCCATATGTTTTAGGGTTCAGTTAAAATCACACCTTGCTGCTTGTACAGGTCTAAAGTGGTGAATCAAGAAGAAAAGGAGAGCACTTATTTAGTCTTCACTGACTACAACCGATGTTCTCTATTTCTGTGATATATATTGTAAATCTGCTTCATTTTAAATTCACAGCTAATGGCTTCAGTCCCTCTTCTTCAGGAAACTCTGCAAGGTTCCGGCTTTTAAAAAGGAAAAGAGTTTTACCAACCAGAAAATGACTAGCGGTACTACAAAGCAAAATCTCCACACTTGAGCCACTTAAAGACATCACTCAGCAATGGCTCAAGAATACCTTTAAAATATCATAATAATTTATCAGCAACAGGATGAGCAGAGTGTAGTAGATGAGCAAATATATGATGATGAGAAAGAGAGATAGAGAAACTAAGTAGCTGCAAAACCCAGCTGTAGCACATTTAGGTAACTTTACACGGTGGACAGAATTTGGCAACATTACTTCTTTCTTTCTCTCTCTCTCTCTCTCTCTCTCTCTTTCTTTCTTTCATTCTTTTTTTTCCTTCCTTCCTTTCTCATTTTCACCTCTGAAAAACATAAATTTTCCAAAGTCTGGCTCTGGACATACTGGTCTTACATCCCGCCCCCTGTGTATTATTTCACTTCAACATGTGGGTAAGTAGCTCTACTATGTCCAAGGGCTTGGTTACACAATTAAAAACAACCGTGAAGAATTCTCTAAGATTCCTAATTGTTTACATGCATTGCGCACAAAGTCGCCTCTTTCAGAAGGAGGGGGGCACAAAAACCCATTAGTAACATAAGAAAGGGTTTCAGAACTTTTCCTGACTTTTTTGGAAAGTAGCCAAACTTAGTGCACTTTCGACTGTGTGAACGACCATTTTGCTAAGGGCTGTGTGAATTACCAGCAACCTTTACAATATTTTCACAGCAGAGCTTTGCCGTGATTGGTTGAATTCACCCATCCCAATTGCCCAGCTGTTTCTTGCTTGGCTGCTCCTTCTGTGTGTGTGTGTGTTCGTTCATTCGTTCGTTCGTTCCCTCGCCCTGCTGAAATTCCATTCCTCTCTTTCCCTTCCTCCTTCCTTGGTATCTTCCTGCTTCATTGCTGCCAACTGAAGAATCCCCAGCTAGCCTTTTCCAGTCTGTGTGTGTGTGTGTGTGTGTGTGTTCATTTGTTCCCTCACCCTGCTAAGAGGTTTCTATGTGAGAGAAGAGAGAGGGGGAGAGAGTGAGTGACGGGGTGACACTCCATGCTAAAGGAATAGAAATTAAGTATTCCTCTGGTAACCAGAGGATGTGCTTGGGAGGCCTCAGTCTGTGTGTGAATTACAAAGCGGAAAAAAGCAGAAAATTAAACCAATAGACCAATTTAGCAATAAATCATGTGAATGATGCAGCATGTCAGGCTCATCCCTGAATTCTGGGTGTTGGAGTGGAATTCATGGATCAGCCTGACATGAGGCCGTTCTCCTTGCCTGGGCCTCTGGAGTTTTGGAGAGAGGCCAGCTCGCCTTGTTGGCCTGGGAACGTTTCTCTCCACAGCGGCTCAAGGTCAGGGCGTCCAGGTGCCAGCCGCCCTGAGAGGGAGGCAATTTTACTCCCTGAATTCTTTCCTCATGCCGAGGGGTTTATCTGGGGGTTTGTTCTTGCTGTATTCAGTTTCAGCTTTGTTCTATGTTCCTGACACATGAATCCATGTCAATAAAGCAATTTATTGATTGCATGTGAGCGTGTGTGCTTGGTACATCACAGTAAGCCGAAACTCCTCTTCAATACCTAATCCTTTTGAGTGGTTCTACCCACAATGTCAGAAGACGTGGAGGCTGGAACCCAGACGGAGAAAGACCTGGCTGCAAATGGTGACCAGGGAGCCAGTGCCCTGGGGGAGGGGGCTGGCGTGTTGGGGGATGTTGCAGCAGCTTCTGAAGAAGACTCCAGCCGGACCTGCTGGAGGGCTGGGAGATTTACTCATCCCTTCGACTCAATGGAGCTGGGAGCCAAGCAAGCCCCAGGGAGGGGCAGCCTGCCACTCTCCGGCACTCCAGAGCGAGGAGTTGGTCCGGCCCTGGGGGCCAGCTGGCCGTGGCCAGGCAACCGAAGCTGGGAGGAAAGTCGGTCCCATCGGTGGAACAGGCCCCTGGCCGAAGGGCACTGAGAGCCAGGGGTGAGGTTTTCCCTGGCAGAAGTGGGAGCTGAGGTCCAGCAGTTGAAGCAGCAAATGGGGGTGATGCAGATGAGCCTCCTAGAGATCCTGCAGGGGTTGCCACTGCCACCACCACCCCCAGGAGGGGCCCAGCTTCCCCAAGCTCAACCAGTGGCCACCCCGGCACCCGGGGCAGGGGCCCCTGCCATGCCTGCTGAGGTCCCTGGCCTGCCAACTCCTGGACCAGCCCCCCCCCGGAGGGGCTGGACCGATCGAGCCGTGGGAAAGACCCCGGGGCCTGAAGCACCGAGATCTAAAGGCGACCTTTGATGGAGATGCGGCAAAGCTTCCATACTTCCTGACCCAGGTGGTGGGGTTTATGTCCCAGTGGGATGAGGAGTTCCAGACGGAGGCTGAGAAAGTGCAGTATGTATCCAACCAGCTAGAGGGAGAGGCGGTGCAGTGGTTGGTGGGGCTTTATGATATGGGAGCCCCAGAACTAGGAAACTTCCATGAGTTCCTGCTAGCTTTGCGGGCCCAATTTGAAGACCCGCTGAGAGTGAGACGGGCCCGGGCGGATCTCAGGCAATTGAAGCAAGGCTCGAAGACTGTGGGAGAGTATGCCACTGAGTTCCGCTGCCTGGCCAGTCAAGTGCCTGAATGGTCGAAGGACATAAAGGTGCAGTTTGTTCAGGATGGCCTGAACGCAGACATCCTCAAGTGGGCGTTGTTCCAGGGGAACCCCAAGACCCTCTTGGGGTGGGTATGGCTCGCCGGAGAAGTGGAGGCGCTGAGACGGAGCATCAAGCTGGTTCGGTGCCAGCAAGGATCCAAGGGGAAGACCACCAGGTCTACCGGAAATAAAGGTAAACCGGCCCACCCAGGTGGAACCACGGCTGGAGAGTCAGAAAGGGAGCAAAGGATGAGAAAGGGCATGTGCCTACACTGTGGAAAAGGAGGCCATCACATAGCTGAATGCCCGGAAAGGAGCCCTTGGGAACCAGCAGCAGCCGAAAAGCCCCAGCGGAGCGAAGGGAGGTCAGTGTCATCAAGAACCCCACTCAAGCCCAAGCTTAAAGCAGCAGTACGGGCCTTGGTACCAGGCCACGCAGTGGGAGAGTCTTCGGATGACCCAGATGACAGTGGATCTTATTCTTCCGACGCAGAGCTGGCAGGAAACGGATCCAGCCCGCCCTACTAAGCGCCCGAGGGCGGGCTAACCCCGAAGGGCGCCCGGAGGCAGTGGTGAGTGGAGTGAAAGGCCCTTTTTTCATAAAAGCCAGGTTAGGGGTTGGAAAGGGGGGGGCACCCGGAAAGTAATGTTAATGGTTGATTGTGGATGTACCCAAGTCCTAATGCATCCCTCCCTAGTCAGTGAACTGGACATTAGTACTATTAAGCTGGACAAGCCAGTGTGGCTGTCACAGATGGATGGGGGGGTGATGAAGGGGGGCCCCGCCAGGCAAATGACTGGCCCAATATGCATGAGAATGGGAATCATCAGGAGGAATTTCAACTTGTGATTGCCCCAGGGTTAGTTCCCGCTGCAGTGATGGGCCTAAACTGGCTAAAGGTCCACAAGCCCACCATAGACTGGCTAAAAGAGACAATGACTTTTGCAGATCCTGTGTGTGTGCAGGAGCATTGGGTGGGGAAACTTCCCCAGGGGGAGGAGTCCCTCTAGAGGCCAATTCACGGAACTGCACGACCGCTTTAGTCCAAGGGCAGCTGAAAGGATTGCCGGTGAAATATAAGGCATGACAATATGTTTTTGAGGAGAGGGAGTGCGGCATTTTGCCACCCACAGGCCCTTTGATTGTGCCATCAAAGTACTTTCTGAGACTAAACTACCCAAGCCCAGGATTTATTCCATGACGCCAGCTGAAATGGATGCCCTCCGGGAGTTTATAGACAAAAACTTAGCGAGGGGGTTCATTAGGCCCTCGACCTCACCTGTGGGGGCCCCGGTGATGTTCAGGTGAAAATCAGATGGGGGTCTTCGTCTGATCAAAGACTACCGGGGGTTAAATGCAATCAGTGTTTCAAATCAGTACCCCCTGCCCTTGATGAAGGACATACTGGCTCATTTGTCCAAGGGGAAGATATTTACCAAATTGGACCTAAGGGAGGCTTATTACAGGGTACAAATCAAGGAGGGGGACGAATGGAAAACTGCTTTCAATTGCCCCCTGGGGGCTTTCGAATTCCTAGTAATGCCTTTTGGACTAAGTGGAGCTCCAGGCATATTTCAGAACTTGATTAATGATGTCTTGAGAGAATTTCTGTACAAGGGGGTCTTGGTGTACTTGGATGATGTATTGATTTATTCTGAGGACTATACGTCCCATGTGAAACTGGTGAAAAAGGTGCTTGATAGACTGAGGAAGAACCATCTGTATGCTAAGATGTCAAAGTGTGAATTCCACCAAAGCCGCTTGGATTACCTGGGGTACCGCATCTCAAATAAGGGAATAGAAATGGACCCGGAAAAAGTCAAAGGGGTGTTGGCATGGGAGGCCCCTAGAACCAGGAAGCAGCTGCAGAGCTTCCTTGGATTTGCTAACTTTTACCGGTCCTTCATCCCTGACTTTGCGACGGTAGCCCTCCCTCTGACTGATCTGTTAAAAACCAAAGATGTAGGGAAGAAAGCTCGAAAGGGAATGGGGAAGGGGGAAAAACCTCCCCAAAAGATAGTGTGGTCTGACCAATGCCAACAAGCTTTTGATAAATTGAAGAAACTTTTCACATCTGAACCAATTCTCAAACACCCGACCCCTCCCAACCTTTTGTAGTCCAAGTTGACACTTCCGATGTTGCAATGGGAGGGGTACTGTTGCAAAGGGGGGAGGAGGGAGAGCTCAGGCCATGTGCATACCTGTCCAAGAAATTCAATGAGACTGAGCGAAAATGGCCTGTGTGGGAAAAGGAGGCGGGTACAATCAAACTGGCCTTAGAAACTTGGTGCCACCTGCTGGAGGGATCTCCCAAACCCTTTGAAGTTTGGACAGATCACAAGAATTTGGAAGTTTTAGCCACCCCAAGGCGGTTGAGCCCCAAGCAGGTTAGGTGGGCCAGTTTCTTCCACCGGTTCAACTTCACCCTGAAATTTATCCCAGGAAAAAGGAATGTTCTAGCTGACGCTTTGTCCAGGCTTCCACAACATGACAGCAAACGAAAAGAGGTTATTGACACAGTCTTCTCCCCCTCCCACTTGGGACTAGCAGTCCTAACACGTAGCAAGGCCAAGCGTCAGGAGGCCCAAGCCAGCCCCTCTTTGGAGCCAGGGCCTGGTCCTAAGGCAACCAATGAAGCCGTCCCACCACCGGTAGACCCTGACCCCAGTGAAGCCCCGGCCACGCCAGAGCTCGCTCCTCAGCCCCCCTCCCCCCGGGGAGATAGGGTGGATGGCATTCCCAATGGCGTCGGTCCTTCCCAAGGACCCATGGTTTTTGGCCCACCCCGGGGAGGTGACCCTCAGGGAGGGCCTGGCTTGGAAGGGGGAGCATCTATATGTCCCAGAGGCCATGAGGGCGTCCATCCTCAAGCATTGCCATGACGTTAAAAGTGCTGGGCATTTTGGGTATATAAAAACCTTGCACATGGCCCGGAGACAGTTTTGGTGGCCAAAGATGAGAAAGGAGGTGGAGGAGTATGTAAAAGGGTGTTTCATGTGTGCAATGTCAAAAAGGGGGGCAGGAAAGCCAAAAGGCCTGCTACAGCCTTTGCCTACCCCGACCAAGCCTTGGGAAGTCATCAGTATGGATTTTATAGTGGAGTTGCCAGAAAGTAGGAAAAAGACTGTTATTTGGGTGGTGACTGACATGTTTTCGAAGCAAGCACATTTTGTGGCCTGCAAGAAACTCCCAACAGCCTCCCAGTTAGCCAGGTTGTTTATTCAACACATTTACAGATTACATGGGGTTCCTGCTAAGATCGTGTCTGACCGGGGGGCTCAGTTCACTTTCCAGTTCTGGAAGACATTCACAAACCTTCTGGGAGTCAAATTTGGGCTCAGCAGTTCCCATCATCCCCAGAGTGATGGACAGTGTGAACGTACTAATCAGATTCTTGAACAGTATTTGAGGTGTTATGTGAACTTCCAACAATCTGATGGGGTAGACCTCTTGCCTTTTGCGGAGGTCGCCTATAACAACGCCACTCACCAGAGCACTGGCTTCTCCCCTTTCAAGATAGTTTCAGGACAAGACTTTAATCCTCTACCAGTAGGGAAGGGGACCTCCAAGGACCCGGTCTCAGTGACCCAGTGGAATCAGAGAATTAAAGATGCCTGGCCAAGAGTTGTTTCGGCCTTGGACTTTGCAAAGGCACGATACAAGCATCATGCTGACCAAAAATGGGACCCCACCCCAGAGTATGCCATAGGGGACTTAGTATTTTTATCCACCAAGTTTCTTAAAAGTCCCCAACCTTCAAAGATGTTGGGGCCCAAGTACATTGGTCCTTTTCCTATTGCTCGGGTGATAAACCTGGTGGCTTTTGAACTGACGCTGCCCAAACTGTACCGTAATGTTCATCCTGTGTTTCATTCTAGCTTACTCAAGCTGGCGTGCCCTCCAGACCGTCATCATCCAGACCCGGGACCGGCCTCTCATCCTAGCTTGGTCAACGACCACCAGCATTTTGAAATTTCTGATGTGTTGGACTCTCGGGTTCACAGGGGAACTTTACAATACTTAGTTAAATGGAAACATCTGCCATTAGGGCATGCCGAGTGGGTTAGCTGTGAACATGTGAATACTCCGCGCTTATTACGGAAGTTCCATGCCCACTTTCCTGATAAGCCGGGCTAAAAAAAGGGGGGGGATTTCTCTTTGGGTGGGCGGTATGTCAGGCTCATCCCTGAATTCTGGGTGTTGGAGTGGAATTCATGGATCAGCCTGACATGAGGCTGTTCCCTTTGTCTGGACCTCTGGAGTTTTGGAGAGAGGCCAGCTCGCCTTGTTGGCCTGGGAACGCTTCTCTCCACAGCGGCTCAAGGTGTGACCCTGTTGGTGTTCTTGGACCTCTCAGCGGCCTTTGACACAATAGATCATTCCATCCTCTTGGATCGCCTGAGGGGGTTAGGAATTGGAGGCACTGCTTTCCAGTGGTTCCGTTCCTTCCTCTCGGGCAGATCCCAGAGGGTGAGGCTCGGGGACAGCTGCTCTACCAGAATAGAGCTTAACTGTGGCGTTCCTCAGGGTGCCATCCTGCCCCCATGCTATTTAACATCTATATGAAGCCGCTGGGAGAGATCATTCGGAGGCATGGAGTGTGTTGTCATCAGTATGCTGATGACACCCAGATATACTTCTCCATGTCTCGGTCATCAGCTTCGACTTCAGATGGCATGTCTCCTCTCAATGATTGTCTTAAAGCAGTAATGGACTGGATGAGGAAAAACAAATTGAGACTGAATCCAGACAAAACGGAGGTACTAACAGTTACAGGCCCGAAACCAGGTCTGGGAATACAACTTCCAGTCCTGGATGGAACTACACTCTCCTCCAAAGACTGTGTTCGCAGTCTGGGGGTGCTCCTGGACTCGACGCTCCAGATGTCTAATCAGGTAAATGCGACGGTCAGGAGTGCCTGTTATCAACTTCGGCTGATACGCCAGCTGCGCCCTTGCCTGGAAATTAGGGACCTCGAAACTGTGGTACATGCACTGGTAACCTCCCGTCTGGATTTCTGTAATGCGCTCTACATGGGGCTACCCTTGTGCTTAACTCGGAAACTTCAACTAGTTCAGAACATGGCAGCCAGGTTGATTTCTGGTGTTTCCAGAAGAGAGCATATAACACCTGTGCTAAAAGCTCTCCACTGGCTGCCTATTCGTTTCCGGGCACAGTACAAGGTGTTGGTTATAACCTTTAAAGCCCTGCATGGCTTGGGTCCAACTTATCTCCGGGACCGCCTCCTTCCGTACGACCCTCCCCGTGCACTTCGGTCCTCTGGGAGGAATCTGTTACAGCCTAAGAAAACAAGGCTGTCGGTGACCTCCCAGAGGGCCTTCTCTGCTGCTGCTCCCAGATTATGGAATGGCCTGCCGGACGAGATCCGTCTTATTACCACCTTAGACAGCTTTAAAAAAGCTGTCAAGACGGATCTTTTCCGGCAGGCCTTTCCTGAATAACTATCCCGGCCCAAGACTCGGCTGTCCTCCCTGAGCTGTAATCATTTTTTTAAAAAAAAAAAAACCTATTGTATGTTTTAATATTTTTCTAATTTATATATTTTTAATTTACTGTATGTTTTTAATCTTTTATAGTTTAATATTGTTTTAAGGGGGGTGGGCTAGGGTACTGGGACTATGGAGTTTTTATATTGTAAGCCGCCCCGATTGCGTTGCTGAGGGGCGGGATAGAAATAAAATTTTATTATTATTATTATTATTATTATTATTATTATATAAGGTCAGGGCATCCAGGTGCCAGCCGCCCAGAGAGGGAGGCAATTTTACTCCCTTAATTCTTTTCCCACACCGAGGGGTTTATCTGGGGGTTTGTTCTTGCTGTATTCAGTTTCGGCTTTGTTCTATGTTCCTGACACATGAATCCATGTCAATAAAGCAATAAAGCAATTTATTGATTGCATGTGAGTGTGTGTGCTTGGTACATCACACAGCACTGGTGCAAAACTGCCCCGCAATAAAAACTGCTCTGTAACTGAAGCCCTAGGCTCTTCTGCTCATTCTACTCACTGAGGCCTTAAACATGAGCCTGTCCTATCCTAATGGTTACTGCTGAAAACAAGGTTAATTAATAGGGGGGTTGTCTATATAGCGAAAATACTTCTCATAGAATTCGGGAATGTGATCTGTCTTAATGAGATCCCACATCAATCCACCGTATTTGGAAGGGGAGGCCAAAACCACCAAAAAACCACTTTGCAGCTTTCCCTGTAGTTTTAGAAAAGCTCCACAGGGAATGTGAATTCTCGCTCATTGGGACAACCAATTCACTTTGATGCGCATTCCCAAGAAGAGCAGAAGTGGAAAGCCAACTGGTTGGATGTGCGCAGTGGGTGGAGCTTGCTAACAAGACAAGTGCCTGAAACCACCATGATGGATTCTCACTGTAGCAATCATGCACTGAGGCAATGAAACAGCCCTTTTCTCTTTTTTTCCTATTTATTTAAGCAGAATATCACACTGCCGTACCTTGGATATTTTTTTAAAAAAATAAATATTATTTGGTGGAGGCCACTGGCAACAATAAAAGCGCAAGTAATTCACTCATGCCTACCATCTTGATTCACAGTTATGCCCATTTGAACAGTGAATGCAGATAGTGTGCATGCCTACGATCTTGCCAAAATCATTAAGACAAATGAAAGCTGCTACAAATTTGTATTAGTATGCATCTATCCACATTTTATTGCCTCGTATAGACAAACGCATCTGGTGCAATTGCATGGCCAACTTCCAGCAGAAATTGACTATAGAGTCGCACTGGAGGATCTCCCAGTCTCTAGACACCAACTCCAATGGGATTCTATGGTGCTCCAGATGCCTAGAGAGACCTTCCCACCCACCCCAACCATGGGTAAGTGAAACTGCAGGTACCAATCCCACATAAACAGAGGGAGAAGGTGATCTGTGTATAAAGCTTCTTCAAGGGAGAGAGTTTTGCAACCTGCATCATGCCACTAATAAGGCCCTGTCCCATGACCCAACAACTTGGACTACTGATGGCAACAAAATGAAGAACATGGATAAAATATTCTTAAAACCTAACAGAGATCTCCAGTGGAATTTGAAATCAGTCTGCCCAGACCCTGAATCTGTAGTTAATGACTGTTGACGAATTTGGTGTGGTAAATCAATGGATTAATTGATTAAAATGTGAATTGTCTCCACTTAAACAGATCAAGTCTGCATTGACACTGGGTTATATGAAAGTTCTGTTAACCTTTGCACAATCTCTGATTTGTGTGTGCCAATCAAGGAATAACAGTACAGTTTAATGAGCTTTCACAGGTGAATCAGCCCAAATATGCTGTAAGCAAATTGAAGACTAAAGCCTTGGCACAAGATGGTGAATAGCTGCAAACTCACTCTTTCTGGCAGTTCTGCCTGGATAGATGGTGGAGGTCTCAAGCTATTTGCTACATAAGAAGAATCCTTTGTTGGAATTACCTCAGATGTCATCTCTTGTTTTCCTTGCCATCCACATCCAATACATCAGATTAGCTTCATCTGAACTATCTGATCAGGGGCTTTAATATAACACAATTAGGATCCTGGTTTTAAGGACATTTAAGTGAAATTCAAAGCCATCCCTGCAGTCATTTGGCTGTGAAGGAATTGATTTTGGTCCTCAGCACTCTCTCATTTTCAATAGAGTACCACTGTAACCAGGTTAATTTCTGTTAAGCACATTAGTCAGGTACTTTCTGCTCCCTGGCTAAATGATTATGTGTCTGTGTGCTTTGACCGATTATCACTGCAACCCAACAGGACACCAAACAACTACCAACAAAAAGTCAGGATGTGATTTAAAGAGGTATTGACCCAACAAACAAAGAATCCTTATTCTTACTTTTCACTTTCTCGCCTTTCCATGTCCTTCAGGATTAGCTTAAAAAAAGCAACCCAATTTTTTTTTTTAATCCAGAAAATACAAAGAATGGGATTGGGAAAGGAGACATCTGAATAAACCTTTGCCCACACTCTTTGAAGGCTATTTTAAAGGCTTGCAAAGTTGATATGAGGGTGCCTCCAGATGAGTAAAAAGAAATCTCAGGAAGTGTTGAGAATCTACAATCCTTTTTGTACCTGCATATTCATGGGTTTGCATCCAGTCTTTCTTGAAATATCCAAGGTTTCTTTCCCTCCCTCCCTTACATTCTTCCTCCTCCCATTCCCACTGACCACACATCACACAACATTTCAGAAACGGATTTTTACCAATTTCCACTGGGCCTTTTTTATTATTATTCAGGAGATATAGTTAAAGTGCTCTCACAGTGCTCTCGCAATATTACACTAGTTAAACATTAGGATCACTTTGTTTTATCGCTAGTAGAGGTCAAACTCCACCCCCCTCCGATCTGTGGGGGATATGTTCCAAGACAAACACACCCGTGGATACTTGAAATTGTAGATAATAGGGAACCCTATCATTTTCAAGGAGACAAATGCCAGAAGTTAACCATAGAATCACATTGGATGACCTATAAATGTCCAGAGATAACATGTTTTTTCGGATGTGGATAAGTGCAACTAGATATCAAATCCATGGATATGGGGGTTGACCTGTATTCCTCTTTCCCTTGCTTAATCTTTGTTGAATCTGTGTTCTGGAAATAATAGCTGTATTTACTTAGTGCCGGAAATCTTTATGGCTTCTGAGACAGTAGAAACACACAAGGAAGTACAGATACATTTCATGTATGTTGGTTAATTTAAACCAACCTGGAGTGTGAAAATGAAATGACTTTGATAATACTGGGAGTTCCCAGGAAGTACTTCAGAATGCAGATAACATCATCCAGATCTCCAAAACAAAATCAGTTTGTACAGGAACAAAACCTAGGACTTCTGGCAACCATCTAGAGGCACTCATCAGGAGGTACTACTTATACCTTCCTCATTGTCAGAAACTGCTAGCTATTACCCTATGTGATGAAACTAGTAACTACCGCTTCTCAGTGAAGATCCACCACCTGTGCTGGTCTCTAATTAACTCTGCCCATGTGCTGCAGCCACTGATAGATCCTTCCAGGCAGGAAAGAGTAAAATAGGTATCCTGTTACCATTGCATCTTGCTTGAGCACAAAGGCCTACTTGAGCTTCGGATGCTTGGGTTTGTGGTCTTGCTCTCAGCTCCAGACTCCTAGTTCACCCTCCAGTCCTAACCAATCTTCAGTCCTGATTTCTAGTTTCCAGCTCCCTCCTGACTCCAACCTAGCCCTGATACTTACCTGCTATGTTTCTCACACTGTAAGTTCATTTATCAATGCTTGGTAGCACTGAAGTACCAAAAATTTTATGGAAATACACCAAAAAAATGTTTCCATTCAGTTTCTTTTCTTTTCTTCCTTTTTTCTTTCCTTCTTTTTTCCTTTTCCTTCTTTTTCTTTTTCTCCCCCCCCCCATCCAAACCAATGTTCTAGTTGTCCACTCCACTCACACTGGATTCCACCAAGCAATGTCATCTGACCTTTTTTTTGGATCTACCCTTAGCTCCTCCATATATTTTGGGCTCCACCCAAAATCAGCATAAGAGAATAATCCAAAGCAGCAGTAACATTCTGTGCCATAATAACTCATTTCTCTCCTTGGGGCAGGCTCTCAAATCTAAACCCTATGCAGTCTTTTAAAAGGCATATTTTATTCAGATCTCAAAAATCTGTGTGATACAGCTGCAGGTAACAAGCTAGTTTTCTAGGTAAGTAGGACAGAACAAAAATACATTTCATAACAAAGGTACCACACTTTATTGGAGTAACTTTTTCTTATTATTTTTAAATTTACCTTTAAAGGGTATTTAAAGGGCATTTTAGGGTCATTTTGACAGGAAGTTTATAAATTTTAAAACAGTTTTGTTTAAACAATAGAAAAGTAATTATTAACACAACGAACCATACATCAAGTTACTTCTTTAAAAATCCTATAACAAGCAATGGCACCAAATGGTGTTTCAAATTGTTCCTGAGAAGTGTCTTTTTAATGGTCATATCAGAGGAGAATGGAGGGGTAACATGTTAGCTTGATGCTTACATAGACTGGGATGGTGGGACTTGTAGTTTGACACATCTGGAGGGTGCCAGGTCAGGGAAGTCTGGTTTAGTGTGAAGTCTCAAAGCTTCATTGTGGGTAAATGCATCATTTCCAAAGTGATTTTCCCCTTACCATTTTAGTTCTTCTCTTTGTGCATTGTCTGTTGACCAAGTTTATCCTCTTGTCTCATTCTCACGATAGAGCCTAAGTTATCACTCCAGCATGTTGCTGTGATTAGGTTGTAAAATTTGGACATGGGAGATCCAGACTGTAGACCTCACTAAGTCATAAAACTCACCAGTTGACCTTGGCTCAGTCACACCCATGTACACTAACTTTTGCTCATTAGCTATAAAGCAGGAAGTGAATGTAATAACTAACTATCTGAATAGCCTACTATGGAAGCGACTGAGCTAGGTCTCTCACATTTTGTCAGGCTCACTGCCTGGGTTGCATGGACCCTCCTTGTCAAGTTATTTCTTTTCCCAAGGATGATCTGGAGCTAGAGTCATGCAAGGCCAAATGTAACCCCATGTGCAACTACAGTTGGCCCTCCAAGAAAAGCCATATGGATGAGATCAAAGGCCCAATTAGTCTAGCATTCTGTTCACACAATGGTGTCCATGCTGGCAGCTGTTTACAAAGCCAGGGGCAACAGAAGTTTAGAGGATGCACTACTGTTATAGTAGGTGATCTGGAATATATGCTTAAGGGCAGTATATAAAAAGACAATTACCAATGGGCCCATTTTGAAAGAAATACTACAAATGGATACAAAGAGGTACAGACTCTGAGCTGGCCAGGCTGGCTGGGGAATTTGGGAGTTATAGTCCAAAAAAAGTAACTATTCCTAGCTCTGAGCTTAAGTCTATATACAGTTGTCCCTTCATATTCGCTGGTTTCGTTCCAGGACCTCCCATGGATAACAAAATCCATGAATACTCAAGTCCCATTATATGCAATGGCACAGCAAAATGGTGTCCCTTAAATAAGGTGGCAGAATCAAGATTTGCGTTTTGGATTATTATTTTTTAAAGAATACTTTCAAGCCATGAATACTTAAATCCGTGGATACCAAATCTGTGGATACGGAGGGACAACTGTACTTTTTTCCCCCTCTTGACTTGTATTCATTTCCAATCTGTTTATTGATTAATTGATTAACATGTCCGACTTGAAGATTAAATCATTTTGTTGATTTATCAATCATCTACTTGATTTGCTTGTCTTTGCTCATTGATTATTTACCTTGATTATGGTACAGTTAACTAATGGGTTTTGAAGAAACATTTCCTTCTCCCTTATTCGTTGTACTGTAGGATTAATTGTATTGCTGGATCAGTTGCTTGCTGAATAATTGATCTAGTACTGTCAAAATGAATTAAGGGTATTGCATAGTATCATTAGGTGTTATCGCTTAGATTATTATCTATTTTGTTGTTATCCTTAAAGAGAGAGAAGAAAAATCTGGCTTTGATAAGGCCATAATGGCATATATTCAGTTGTTTCCCCTTCCCTGCTGAGGATTAAATAGTTGATCAATTGTTTCTTTGATCTAGAACAGAGGTGAGGAACATAAAGACCTCCAGAAGGCACTGGATTCCATTTGCCATCAGCCCTAGCCAAACTAACCAGTGGTAATGTATGACAAGAGTTGCAGTCCAACAGCATATGATACGAAAAACTACGTATTTCTCATCTCTAATGTAGATATTTGATACTACTCAGTTTCTCTTATACAGAAGGATTTAAGGAAGTGGTGTATCAAAATGTTTAGAAGAACAACATATAGATATTCTCTTTGTGACACATGTCTTTAGAAATAAACATGAATGATAGAATATTGGGTGATTAGTTTTAGTATGTATTGTCAGAGTGACAGTACACTTGGCAAATGCATTAGATGCCCTCTGTCTTCTGATATGCTTGCTTAAAATCAGAGTTAGGTTTTGAAAGAAAGGCCTGCAGAATGTTCAGTTTAAAGAGCTTTATTTTCAAGGAGATAAAAGGCTGCAGGTGACCAGAAGCACCATGCTCTTGGTTCTAGAAGCTTAGAAAAGAAAAAGACTGCTCTCCTTCATGGTAAACTTCTACACCATCACTTCTCTGCATATATTTTTAGAACTATACTGCCATCGCATGTTCAGTGGCAAGTATAGCTTAATGTAAAGAGAGGCCTGATTTGTAGAGGTATTCCATTTTGAAAGGGATACATAGATTATGACAAGTTTAGAAGGAAAGCCACTGAGGAAAAAAAATAATGTTTCAGCATCCTCAAGTGAAATGCTAAAACTCTCTTTTCAAGATTATAAAAAGAAGGGAAAAAATTCTGGAAACACAATGTATTACAGATGCACAAATATAGTCCAAGGAAGACTGAACGTGCTCAGTGGAGGCGGTTGGAGGAATGGCCTCCTCATGATCCTTTATAGGACGGATTAGGCTTTCCCTGTTTAATAATAACATGTAAGAGATCATGATCAGCTGGCTGGCTAGAATCCTGAAAATGTTTGAGGGTGACAATTTATTGTAGCATTTTGTTGAGTGTGGGAAGGCATATCAAACACTTTAAGATGTGCAGATGACGTGGAGAAAATAGCAAAGACTTGGAGTAGCTACTGATTAAAGTGAAAGGAGAAAGTATAAATGTAGGGTTACAATTCAATATTAAGAAAGCAAAAATAATTACAATAGGCTATTTATATAACTATTTTTCAGCTTACACTTTATCATTAAAATACTGAAAAACAAAAACAGAAAAACATGAACAAAATACATACTCACACACACAAATACTTACAAAGTAATTTCCTGCTTTCTAAACATTGGCTTAAATGTGATAATAACTTGACTTCCCTCTAATGCACCACAAGATATTAAGTACTTCTATTTATATTTTAATGGGATAGATCAATTAGTTCTCAAAGCCTACTAATGTTATGTTTTCTCTTCTCTCCTGCAAGAACTTCAGAAAAGGTTCCTGCTCTTTCAGAAAGTTGTCTACAGACTTATCCCTTAACACAGTGGTTAGTGTATCTATCTTTGCTACATCAAACGTTTTCACCAACCAATCTTCTATTGTCGGGATCTTCACCATTTTCCACCTCTGGGCATATATAAATCTTGCTGTTGTAATCATGTATTGTAATAACTTCTTATGTTGTCTCTTTATCTGATCATCCATCAAACCTAGTAGTAGAAGTTCTGGCAACTATTTACGTAACTTTAAAATGGGTAATGGAAACAAGAAAGCCAGCATGGTGTAGTGGTTTGAGTGTTGGACTACGACTCTGGAGAACAAGGTATGAATCCCCACTCATCCATGGAAACCCAATGGATGATCTTAGGAAAGTCACACTCTCTCAGCCTCAGAGGAAGGCAAAGGCAAAGCTCCCTCTAAACAAATCTTGCCAAGAAAACCCTGTGATAGGGTCACCATAAATCAGAAACAAATTGAAGGCACACCACCACAACAACCTTTTTCTACACTTCAAGGTATAGAAATTTTCTATACCTTGGATCAATCATTAATCAAAACAGAGATTGTCATCAATAAATCAGTAAACTAAGACTTGGAAGGGCAGCTATAAAAAATAAGATCCTCAAGTATAAATATACATCATTAAATACCAAACCATCCACATCATAGCATTTTCAGTTTCTGTGTGTGTTTGTGAAAGCTGGATGGTGGAGAAAGCCAACCAGAAGAAAATCAACTCATTTGAAATGTGATGCTGGAGGAGAGTTCTACAGATACTGAGGACCACCAAAAAGACATCCCTGTGTTTGCAAGACTTATGGTCCTGAGTTAGCAAGACCTAACTAGAAAAGTTGATGCCTGAGCTCTTGGAGGTCTCTGTCTGGAAAAGCTATATACCAGCAAAGTACAAACAGCAAAGTCTGGGAAGGTAGCCAACTGTTAATTAGCTCACAGGAATGCACACACAGTCAAGCAAAGATTTAGTCCAGTAACACAGTCCAAAATGTCATGGGCTTACAACAGTCAGTCAGTGTGGGTCCAAAACAAGTCCATGGATCAACAGGAGCAGACAGCAAAGTAGTCAGGAACAACCCTAGGCCTAAACATGAATCAAGGTAGCAACGATCAAGGCAATGACGTCAGCAGGAAGCTTTCTCCATGATGTTCAGTTGATCTCTGACAAAGCCTCCATCGGTACCCCAGCATATATACTGTATAGCAATTAAAGCTCTGTCAGGTGTTTCTTGATGAGCAGGTTTTTCTCATAAAGTCTCAGGGGCTGTTTGCACATCAAAATAAATCCTCTAAGAATTCACAAAGAGTCCTAATAGTTCCCACATCTTTCAGATCAAAGTCATATTCAGAAGGAGGGGGGCAAAAAACCCCTAAGTTGCGCAGTATCAGGTTTAGCTATTTTCCCTGACTTTTTTGAAAAGTAGCGCGACTTAGCGCACTATTGATTGTGTGAACTACCATTTCGCATACAGCTGTGGAAACTAACAGCAGTCTTCCCGAAACAGCCACAGCAGAGCTGAGCCATGACTGGTTGGACTGACCAAGAAGGAGGTGGGCTTGCAAGAGATGAGCCTCAAATGAAAAGATCCAGTCAGCTGGCTTGCTTTCCACTTAGCCATAATTACTGTTCCTCTGTGTGTGTGAGAGAGAGAGGGGGGGAGGGAGAGAGGGAGAGAGAGAGTAGCGATCTCTACTGGTAGTTCACTCCCTCATCCTGCTGTGATCGCGTTCGTGTGTGTATGCGAGAGAGAGAGAGAGAGAAGCAGTCTGCATAGCTGGCGGGGATGCAGGGTGAAGGGAATCTAGCCTGCTTTCCTTGCCTCCTTTCTCATTATTCCTCTCCCCACCGCCGCCCTCCCTTCTTTTTTGGTTGCTTTCTCTGCTGTTCTCTGGCTAGAAGCTACAGAAGCTCTTTCAGAGTACTCTCTCCCCCTTGCACTGCTGCCCCTCCTCACTCACTCCCCACCTCCTGCCTGGCTTTAATGACAGTGATCTGGAGGCCATGTCCCCACACCTTTGTGTATGTGAACTACAAAGCCAAAAACTCACCGAATCAACCAATTTAGCATTAAATCATGTAAACTATGCACCGCTGGTGCGAAAGAACGGTAAGCTGGAATTTCACGCACTTTATTCTGCCAGATAACTGACCCCTCAGAAATTTACTTCAAGCTTCCTTTTGAGCTCGCTGCTGGGTGTATGATGGTGGAGATAAGTCTATCTCATAGAATCATAGAATCATAGAAGTGTAGAGTTGGAAGAGACCACAAGGGCCATCCAGTCCAACCCCCTGCCACGCAGGAATCACGATCAAAGCATCTCTGACAGATGGCCATCCAGCCTCTAAAGACCCCCATGGAAGGAGACCCCACCATGCTCTGAGGGAGTGTGTTCCACTGCCAAACAGCTCTTACTGTCAGAAAGTTCCTCCTAATGTTGAGGTGGAATCTCTGTTCCTGGAGCTTGTATCCATTGCTCCCTGTTCTAGTCTCTGGAGCATGACAAAACAAGCTTGCTCCATCCTCAATGTGACACCCCTTCAAATACTTAAACAGGGCTATCATATCGCCCCTTAACCATCTTTTTTCCAGGCCTAACATACCCAGCTCCCTAAGTCTTTCCTCATAAGGCATGGTTTCCAGATCTTTCATCATTTTAGTCGCCCTTCTCTGGACATGCTCCAATTTGTCAATATCCTTTTCGAATTGTGGTGCCCAGAACTGGACACAGTATTCTAGGTGAGGCCTGACCAAGGCCGAATAGAGTGGCACTATTACTTCCCTTGATCTAGACACTATACTTCTATTGATGCAGCCCAAAATTGCATTGGCCTTTTTAGCTGCTGCATCACACTGTTGACTCATGTTCAGCTTGTGGCCTACTAGGACTCCTAGATCCCTTTTGCACGTAGTCTCGTTCAGCCAGATCTCCCCGATCCTGTATCTATGCATTTCATTGTTATGCCCTAAGTGCAGTACCTTACATTTCTCCGTATTGAATTTCATTTTGTTAGCTTTGGCCCAGCTCTCCAGTCCATCCAGGTCATTTTGAATAATATATTTGTTGTAAAGTACTGTATACTACAATGTCCCTAGGGATCTTCCTCTCCTTCGCTACTGCCAAGTTAACTCTAAATAGTTTATCCACCTCAGAATCAAGCTTATCTTTAGACACATCAATATAGTTTGCTAAAGCTGATATCACCTTTTTAGCCAGCTTTTCATTGATGTCTTCAGATAATCCTCTCAGTTTCAGACATCTCTCTGTAAATCTAGTCTCGTTCAATAATAATGTTTTCTTCACTTGTTCTTGTTCCTGGGATATGGATTGCGCATTACCCTCCAACAACATGGATTTTTCTTTTATGCTTTCTACTTCCTGTTTAATTGCACACGTATCCTCAGATAGTTTCTCGAGTTTCTTGCCAAAATTATTTAATTCTTTCCTTAAATCTTTTTTTCTCTGCTCTAATTTCCTTCAGTTCTTCCCTTATTTTCTGTCTCATTTTTTTCATTTCTCTTCTCATTTCTTCCAGCAATAATGCACTAAGGTCTACCGCCTTAGCTGTTCCTTCTATTAATGGTCTTCTTTGTGCTATGACTTGGCCTTTCGCTTGTGCTGCTGATTTTCTTTGGCCTGCTGCCATGTTAATTTTATATAGATAGATAGATAGATAGATAGTGAGCTTTGGCCCAGCTCTCCAGTCTATCCAGGTCATTTTGGATTTTGATCCTGTCCTCTTGTGTATTAGATATAGGGTATCTCTTCTTCATCATCCTTATCTGAATTGGCAGGACTCTCTCCCACGACTGGTGCCAACACACTAGGGCCATGCTCTTCCTCTGCTTGAGTCTCCAGGTTGGCCGGGTTCCCTGCTGGCTCAGGTGTAGATAAACCTGTGTCAGGGTCCATAGGGTCATTCCCTGCCACATCCTCCTCCTCCTCCTCTGATTCCATACCCTCATCCAACTCACGGGGCATGACAGTCTCTCATTCATAGGGTCAAAATAAGTTGAAGTCAACATGGTGGCAAATAACAATAACATTTTTTTTATTTATGACTAGGGCTGTAAGAGGTCTCTCATTTGTCTTAAGTGAAAGGGCACTTGATAGCAAGAAACAACAAGAATTCCAAGAGTTACAGGAGATTTCAGACAGGAACATAAAACGCGTTCTTGTCCCACAATCTCCATTCCCGTTCCTGTCCCGTCCCTGTCATGCCACAATCACCCTCCCTACTGCACTTACCCCCTCTCCTGTTGTTCTGGGAGCCCAGGAGTGAATGGAGCTTTAACGGAACTCCGTTCACTTCCTGGATCAAAATCCCGCAGATACTTGAGAGAAGACGCGAGTGCGGGAAATTCAAAAATAAAAATAAAAAGAACACAAAAAAGTTACAGCAACCACAAAAACACAGTTTAAAATGTCAAAGTAACCCAGGGAGGGTTATAAAAAGTGTGTCACTTACCTGGATATCCTGATGTCACCCGGACGTGTTCTGGCAGGGACTGCCCATTAACGCTGGGATCTTGCCAGCAAAACAGGGCACTTTGTCACACACAGGAACATCCAAGACAGGAACAGAACAGGTGACCTATTGACCGCTTCTCTCGTCAATAAAAAGCAGTGCCAGTGGAACAGCAGCACAACAGGTGCATAATGAGGGCGGGGTGATGTTGTCTGGTAAGGGAGCCATTTTGTGATCTCCTGGCATTGGTGTAGCACCACTTTTAACGCGTCTGATAATCTCCATACTGTAGTATATATAACACTATATACAGGTGCAATCCTAAACAGTTACTAGGTAGTAAACGCTATTGAATATCATGGAACTATCTTTTGAGAAAACATAGTAAAAGGGCGTGGAGAGCTCCAGAGGTCTGGGAGCTATTTTTCCAGCTGCAGGAACTTCTAGGATCCATAGCATCCTCTTCATGTGAACCTGCAGTACCTTGCAGTTTTGAAGGGCTGAGAGGGAGATACTTTGCCCTACTGCAGAGGTAAGAGTGATGTGGCCCTGCAGATTTTGTTGGATTGTAATTCCCACCAGCCCTAGTCAGCATAGCCAAAGGAGAGGAATACTGGTAGTTGTAGTTAAGCAACATCTGGAGAGCTGTATCACTCACTCCCCATGTTGCTTTAGAGAAAAATAACCGTTTCTGGAAGTTTCTAGGAAAACAGATTGGGGTGAGAGATTGGGTGTCTTGGGTATGCTGGAGGGGCCGGGGTTGGAAAGTGACCTTGAACATGAATGAAACCAACTCTGATTCAAGGATTATACTACATATATTTAATTCTATTCTTGAGCCTACAGCACTTACTAACATTACTGGTAATGGCAGTGGGGCTTGAGGGGAGGTAAAGAAACACAGTATCATACAATGCGGATATATTCCAGTTTTTATATATATGTATACACACACACACACACACACACACTGTTTTTATATATATGTATACACACACACACACACACACACATCTCTCTCTGGCTTTTCTTCGCAAACGAAGATTCAGGAAGGACTCATCCTGCACTTTCTGCAAGCACGCTGATGACTAAAAAGGCCAATCCGAGATAAACAAGTCTGGTTGCAAAAAGCACAGCAGAAGGTCTCCTTGGGTGATGTTTTTGGGTTGTGATTCTTCCTGCGTTGTCGTTTCTCTTCAAGACTTGTTCGTCATGAGTTCTCAAATAAGGCTGCAGCATTGTGGATAGTGCGTCTCCATGCCTCCCGATGTGAGGCCAGGGCGGACCACTGTTGGTGATCAATTTGGCCGAGCCTGGGATGTTGTTTCAGGGAGTCTTTGTATCGCTTTTTTGGAGCGCCCACACATACAGTAGAATATATATATAGAGAGAGCATTTGTTATAGCTATTTGGTATGTATGTTAGTCTGCACAAAGAGGCTTCTCCCTGGGCAAGATAGGTGCTTCACTTTGCTGGAGGCCTTCCTGAGGTAGGTGAGCAGCCACCTGTTGGGGTGCTTTAGCTTTGCATTAATGTACGGATTGAAGTAGAATAGGGAAGGGGAAGCCGTGCCACTCCAGATGTTGCTGGACCCCAGTTCCCTCAAGCCCTAGCCAGCCTAATGGTGAGGGATAGGAGACCATCAGCCAAGGCTGTTGTTGTTAACTGCTGTCAAGAGGATTTTGATTTATGATGACCCTATGAATGAGAGGAAGCCAGCCGAGCATCAACAGACCAGTATCTTGCAGACTCGGGGCTTTGCTTCCTTGGTTTAATCTACCCATCTGGAATGCAGGCTTTCCTCTTTTCCTGCTGCCTTCCACCTTACCAAGCATTACAGTTGTCCCTCTGTATCCACAGATTTGGTATCCACAGATTTAAGTATTCACAGCATTTAAGTATTGAAAATAATCTTACAAAAATAATAATCCAAAAAGCAAACCTTGATTTTGCCATCTTATATAAGGGACACCATTTTGCTATGCCATTGCATATAATGCATATGGGACTTGAGTATTCACAGATTTTGGTATCCACGGAGGTCCTGGAACCAAACCCCAGTGAATATGAAGGGACAGCTGTATTGTCTTTTCCTCATCAATGCTACACAAATAATCCTGTTTGAAACTGCATTATTTGCCACAGTTACTTCCTATGGAATCCTGGGACTTGTATTTTTACAAAGGTCTTTAGCCTTCTCTGCCAAGTGTGCTGGTGCCTCACCAAACTACAAATCCCAGGCTTTCATAGGAAGGAGCCATGGCAAATAACCCAGTTTCAAACTGGATTACTTGTGTGGTGTGGATGCCCCTGAGTCCTGCCTTCTCATGAGATGGCCAAAGTAGGAGAGGCTCAGTTTAGTCAGCTTGGCCTGTGCCTTTAATAGTTGTGTAGGAGAGAGAATTTCAGCAGATGCTGAAGGTCACACAACCAGGTAACAAGCAGCACCTATTTATTTATTTATACCCTGCTCTTCAGCCACAAGGCTATCAGAGCGGCTTACAAATTGTTTTTAAGCAATAGCAATTTACACATCTACACTGCATTAAGCAGTTTCCAATGTGTGTTAGCTAATACGCAACAACTTAAAAAACTAGTATTTCACTGACTTACTAAAAAAAAGCTATTTAACTGACTTATTAAAAAAAAAATAAAGCTGTTAAGATATTAAGGGGAGAGACAGGAATCTTAGGATTTGGGTGGTTAATTACTAATTCTTAGGATTTGGGTGGTTAATTACTAATTAATTACTTACTAATGACTATTTTGGGTGGTTAAATACTAATTACTAATTCTTCCAGGGAAACTGAAACCTGTTGAAATCCCCTCTCTACACATCCATGTAAGGGATAGGACCCCTCTATTTTTCACTCTGGCACCCCTACGGTCCGCACTATCCGCAGCCTCAGTATCTTTTCTCCCTTTTCCGCCATTCTTCCCACCTTCAGCAGCTTAGGAAGTTTTGCTACGCAATTCCCCTCCCCGCCTTGCGATGGCGCTGAAGCGCAGTTCTCCTGAGTGGCTCTTCTCCTCCCCCCCCCCGCCGCCCCGAACCGACTGTGAATAGTCGCGCATGCGTTCTTTCTCGATTGGCTTCCTCGCGCGACCCTTCCTTCCTTCACACTCTATGGTCCGCGCTATGTTTACTTGCTGAGGCGCCTCCTTGCCCTGCGGTGACGTCATTGGGAGACGCGAAAGCGGAAACAGGGAGAGCAGGAAGTAGGACTCGATGTGGGCGGAAACCGCGAGAAGATGGCGGCGGAGATAGGAAGTATCGTTCCAGTGGCTGAGATGGTGAGAGGGGCGTGGGAATGAGGGAAGAAGAAGCAGCGGGGGCTAAAAGGAAGGCTAGGCAGACGCCTTAGGGTCCAAACGGGCGCCGTCCCCCAGTGTGTGGACTACAACACCCCTCATCCCCAGCGAGGGCAACAGCAGCTGGGCATGATGGGTGTTGTAGTCCACACACTGCTGGACGGAGCCCGCTTGGGGAGGGTTATACAGTTGTCCCTCCGTATCCACGGATTTGGTATTCACGGATTTAAGTATCCACGGGTCGAAAATACGGATTTTGGTATCCACGGGGGATCCACAGGAGAGAGAAGCTCTGTTGGGAACCCTATATCAGGGATAAGAATGTGAAAAGGCATTGACCAAAGCAGCAACACCTGATCTGAAAGCTAAGCAGAGCCAGGGTTGGTTAATATTTGGACAGGAGATGATCAAAGAATATTAGGGCTCTCCAAGTACAGTATTGGTAAGAATCCTACCTGAATCCTACTGACAGTCAGAATTGACAGTATTGTACTGGATAAGATGGACTGATTCCCCCAGCGAATATGAAGGGACAACTGTATTATAATATGGTACAAAGAGGTAGTGGCTACAAAGAGGTAACGGATGTATCCGTATATTATTTTTTTCCAGACCAGCCTTCTAATTAATCCCTTTTCCAATTTTGCTCCAACAGGGCTACGGTCATCCTTTTTTTAAAATTATAAAAATAGCCCTGTGCGTTTCTGTACAAAAACAATTCCTGGATAAATTCCGTGAAGTTTACTCCTAGGAAACATACATGATTGTAGCCTAAACCCTGCACGTCTAATTCCAGTCCATGTATTTTTTTCTGTTTCCTTTTGCCTCAATTTCTGTCCCATTTCCCAGTTGCAGACTTTTCCAAACTGCTGCTTTCCAGCTGACTTATGTCGTTGATCATTTCATTTTTAATAAGTGGGGCTGGTTCATGAAATACCTGTCTGAGCCTTGATTTTGCCATCTTATATAAGGGACACCCTTTTGCTTTGCCATTGCATATAATGGGGCTTGAGTATTCACGGATTTTGGTAGCCATGCCGGCTCCTGGAACCAAACCCCAGCGAATATGAAGGGACAACTGTAGTGCTTGTTAAACAGAGAGATTGTGGACAGGTCAAGGTAGGAGCCGGTGGTCCAAAGCTGGCTTCCAGGCATTGTGAGAGTTTTGGGGGGGAGGGCATTGGGACTGCTGTGCAAGCACTGGGTGATAATAAGCTTAGCACAGGTAGTAAAGAAAAGAAAATGGCTCTGGGATTATCAGGGAAGGATGTTATAGTTGAAATTTGTAAAGAATACACTAGGCCCATCTTTCTAACAGCTTTCCAAATGTTTCTGCTGATCATTTTACTGCAGACAGGGGAGAGAAGCTCTGTTGGGAACCCTATATCAGGGATTAAGAGTGTGAAAAGGCATTGACCAAAGCAGCAGCACCTGATCTGAAAGCTAAGCAGAGCCAGGGTTAATATTGGTTAATATTTGGACAGAGACGATCAGAGAATACTAGGGCTCTCCAAGTATTGGTAAGAATCCTATCTGAATCCTGCTGCCAGTCAGAAGTGACAGTACTGTACTGGATAAGATGTACTGATGGTGGTAGCATCCTGTATTTCTGAACATCCCTTCTGTTGATGTGCAAACTGAGATGAGCTCCTGGTTCTGAGGGCCATTTTCATACATGTTCTGTTTTTTTGTCATGCTTTCTTTGCAGACATAAAGCTCTGAAGGGGACTTCATCCCCTTCTTTTTTTACAGATTGCTCTGAAGATGCCCACAGTTTATCCATGTGAGGTGGCAGTACCAACAAACAGCCTTTCTTCCTGTTACTGTTACATCTAGGGAGGGCTTAGGAAGATTTGCTGAAACATACCTTGAAGCCTCTGCCCTGAGTAATAACTTCTGGAAATATGGGTGCTTGATACCATTTAGATCTCTCTGTATAACACATTCAGCTGGTGAAAATGGAAAACTGTTTTTTATATTGTGATACTAAACACTTAATTGCGGAACTTGGTGTTTCTCTTTTAATAAATATGGGTGATATTCCAGGCTGCTTCTGATGGCTCAGAGGATCAGATAACAGCAGAAGGATTGGCTGCCCAAAAGAGAGAGGCGCGCCTTCGAAAATTCCGAGAGCTTCATTTAAAAAGGGTAAGATCTCCCATTACAATGTTGCTGTTCACCATTCTGATCCCTTCTTGCTAGCTGGGGGGAACATGTGGCAGAAAACCAGCCTGGGGGTTTCTCAGTGGGGTCTTTTGCTGACAGGGTGAAAGAGAAAGGACATGTATGCTTTGCAACTTTAAACGTAAAGATTGCCTTATTACTTTCATGCCATATCAATATTTAATAGAATGTTACTGGGGTTCCTAAGGAGTTTCACATTCTTTACGAAATCTGTCTATTACATAATGAGACTGATAAAATAACCCATCTTTATGTATATGTGTTACAATTCTAATGTTTGTCCCCTTCAATATACTCCTTGTTCACACTCACACACCAACGCACTCTTGTTTTCCACTGGTTGAAGGCATGGAGCAGATCAGTTTTTGTCAGCTGTTTCAACACATCTGCTATTTTCTTCTTTACTGCATCAATTGACTCAAAACGTGCTCCTTTAAGCACCAATTTTACTTTAGAGAAAAGAAAAAAGTCACAAGGTACCAAATCTGGTGAATATGGAGGGTGTTCAAGTATAGTAATGTGTTTATCGGCCAAAAACTTCACAGAAAGTGCTGTGTCAGCAGGTGCATTGTCTTGATGAAGAATGAAACCCCACAGTTCTGGCCTTTTTTTTTTCTGACTCTTTTCTCTCAGCTTTGTCAAAACTTCTTTATAATAATGCTGGTTCACTGCCCTGCCTTCTGTAATCCACTCTGCCAAAATTACGTCCTTGATGTTAAAAAAACCACAAAGCATGGCTTTGAATGTGGACTTGCTTTGACATGCTTTGACTGTCATTTTGTCTCCAGGTTTCATTACAGCTGATGATTTTTTTAAAAAAAGGTTTAGGTTCACCTCAAGTTGCTGCAGAATGTCTGTGTAAATTTCCTTGTGGCACTCTTTTTGCTCCAGCGTGAGAATCCTAGGGACCATCTTGGAAAAAACTGTTCTCATGTTGAGCTCCTCATGCAAAATTTTCCACGCAGTGTCTTTGTCAATGTTCATGGCTTCAGCTATCATTCAGACACTGAGTCGGCGGTCTCCTCGAACAACATGGTTGATTTTTTTCCACAATTTCTTCAGTTGTTGAAGTGGAATGTCATCCAGGGCATTCATTGTCTTCCCGATTCTCATGTCCTTCACTGAATCTTTTGTACCACTCAAACACACACGCACGAGACATGTAGTCTTCCCCAAAGGTCTCAGTAAGCATTTGAAAATATTCCATGGGTGTTTTGTTCAATTTTACTAAAAATTTCAAATTGACACGTTCAACTTTTAAACTTAGTATTTTTCCGGCACACAACAGACAACACAGCTGCTTTAAACGACGACTAACAATTAACTGAATGGCCGAGAATGTTAATGTTTGTCATGAAGTTCAGACATGTTCAAGGTCACCACTCAAGCCTTCACAATCAGTCCTCCCTCATTTGTCTGAAAGGTAGAAACACGGTCTTATTATTTAATAGACAGGCCTCGTGTTTACTTAATAGTTTATTTCTGTCCGGCTCTATACCATGAGTTTCTCTAAATCCTCATTATGTATCGTGGTGACTGTCTTACAAAGATAAAACTAGAAAATTTAGGTTATGAGCATGTTTACTTCTCTCTTTCTCTCTTCATCTGTTTGATTTTCCAATAATAAGTAATAACATGAAAAATTATATTTCTTTGAAGAACTTGAGAGTCATTATAGCTACCCAGATTTGCTTGTTTGTCAAAAAAGGGTAAATAGCAGCGTCTTCATGGTGTTGCTGTTGTTTTTAAAGAACGAAGCCCGCAAATTAAATCACCAAGAAGTTGTGGAAGAGGATAAAAGGTTGAAGTTGCCAGCAAACTGGGAAGCAAAAAAGGCTCGTTTAGAATGGGAGCTGAAGGTAGAAGAAAAGAAAAAGGTAAGTAAGCAAATTATACATCAAACATTTTCCGTCTGTATCAGTCAGAATAATGTATTCTCAACTCTTGCCCCAACATTACATCCGACAAAAGGTCTTGGGCATATTGTAGGCCCATGTAGCCCTAATTTTCATGCATTTCTGCTGGTCGAGAACGGGACTGAGTAAGAATGTCAGGTGTTCTGCCAAATAATACAGGATGGGTTCCTCCTGGTTGCCAGGGCAGCTGAAGACTAGCTGGGACACAAAGGCAGATCTGCCTAAGGCCACCTTAAGTCTAGCAAGAAGAGGGCCTCTTGTGAGATCCCCTGGCCCCCATGAATTTCTCATCTTGTGGGAACCCAAAAAACCATGAAAATCTCACAATGATGTGCCAGCCATCATCAGATGAAAAGATCAGGTTGCTACTTGGTGAGTCTCTGCAGCCAGAGAAGAGAAAGAGCAGAACCACACCGGCAATCCCCACAGACTGACCTCTTGCATTTGGTAAGGCCTGATTGCCAAATACCCTGGATATGCTGGGAATATGGCTGGCATTTGTTCTCAAGAGTTCAAAGGACATGGAATCCTGTGTATCCCCAATTTGGGACATGACTCATAGCCCCCAAATAGAGGATGTCCTCTATAGGATGAGATGCCTGGGAACTCTAGGACTTAACTATGCCAAGTAAAACATACTATATCAATGTTATTGATGGTGGACTCTGGCTTTTCTTCGCAAACGAAGATTCAGGAAGGACTCATCCCACGCTTATTGCAAGCGCGCTGATTATTAAAAAGGCCAATCCGAGATAAACAAGTCCGGTTGCAGAAAGCACAGCAGAAGGTCTCCTTGGGTGATGTTTCCAGGTTGTGATTCTTTCTACGTTGTTGTTTCTCTTCAAGACTTGTTTGGCGTGAGTTCTCAAATAAGGCTGCAGCATTGTGGATAGTGCGTCTCCATGCCTCCCGATGTGAGGCCAGGGCGGACCATTGTTGGTGATCAATTTGGCCGAGCCTGAGATGTTGTTTCAGGGAGTCCTTGTATCGCTTTTTTGGAGTGCCCCTCTTACGCTGACCCATGATGGTGGACTAATAGGAGACTTAATTATAACCAAGGAAAGAGAAGACAATTGTATTGGAAGAAGATTGTGTTCTTTATTTCTGACATAGTTTAAATGTTCACATATTTGAAATTAATAATAACAAAAACACCATGAAAATTTACTTTTAAAATTGGTATTGCCTCACTGTGTACAATCCCTTTGAGAAATATTCATAAACTCCTTTGACTTTTCCGTGCATTGTTGTATAACAGCCTAGGAGTGACATTTATTTAATTGGCATTAATACCACTTGATACTCAATACACCTCAATGAAAGTGCAAAATATCATGGCACAAAGTTGAATAAACAAAAACAAGTTGACACTGGTTTCATAAGTGTTCACTCTCCTGAGTCAGTACTTTGTAGAGACAGATTTGGCACTAGTTACATCTAAAAGTCTTCTAATATAAGTGTCTTGTCAGCTTTGAACATCTGGATCCTGTTTTTGTCCATTCTTGGTAAAACTGCTTTTGCTCTATCAGGTTGGATGGGGACTGCTGGTAAATAGCCACTTTCAAGTCTTGCTACATATTCTTAATAGGATTAAGGTCTGGGCTTTGATTGGGCCATCCTGAGACATTCAAATTCTTGTTGTTAAACCATTCCAATGTAATTTTGGCTGTGTGTTGCTGGAAAAATGAACCTCTGCCCCAATCTCAAGTTCCTTACAGTCTGAAATAGGTTTCCCTCTAGCATTCCCCTGTAGTTGGCTCCATCCATCTTGGCCTCAATCCTGATCAGTTTCCCAATCCCTGCCTAGGGGAGGCATCCTCACACAGTAATGCTGCCACCATCATGCTTCACTGTGGAGATGGTGTTCTCAAGGCAATGAACACCATCGGTTGGCTTTGTACTACACATAGTGTTTTGTGGCAAGGTGAGACAGTTTTGATCTCACCAGACAGAGAACCTTTTGCTGTGTCTCACATGTGCCTTTTTGCAAATGCCAAAGTATGGGTTTGTTTCAGCAATGGATTTCTTATTCTTTCCGTGCTTTCATAAAGCGAAGCTTAGTGGAGCATCCAGGTGCTAGTTATCCCATGGATAGTTTCTCCCAGATCAGTTATAACTCTCTTCAGTTCCTTCAGAGTTACCATTAGTTTCTTGTTTGCTTCTTTGACTAGAATCACAGAATTGTAGAGTTGGAGGAGAACACAAGGGCCATCGAATGCCCTTCTTACTCAGTCACTGATCTTTGGTGGACAGCCTCCTCTAGACAGAGTGTTTTTTTTTTCCCCATTTTGTAATAATGGATTTAATTATGCATAACCCAATTCTGCTTGGTGCTTCTACACAATGTTATTCTGACTTGTTTGGATCACATCTTAGTCTTTATGACACTCTTTGGTTAGACGTACAGTTCAGCAAATTCTGATGCCTTTCTGAAACAGATGCATTTAATCTGAGATCATGTGGCACAACTTGTGTACAGGTGGACTTCATTGAACACTTTTGTGGTTTCTGGAGGCAGCAGATCACACCAGAGCTTATTTAGGCATGTCATAACAAAGTGGGTAAGTACTTACACAGCCAACAAGTGCCAGTTTGTTTCTGTTTTCTTAACTTTTGTGCCACAAAAAATATTTTGCATCTTTCCAAGTGTTGAATAGCTTGTGTACATCAGGTGGTAATAATGGTAATTAAATCTGCTTCAATTCTAGGTTGTAGCACTACAATTTGGAAACAGGGTAGGGTGCCGTTGAATACTTCTGTGCCAGTCACGGTATCCAGGATTTCATGTTTATCAAAACCATAATTATTTGATGGCATGATGCTGGCCGAAGGCTGTCTAGGGATAGTATTGATGAGCCACATATTTCAAAGTTCAAATTTTTGTTCAGATCCTCTGAGGAGAAAACAAAAGTGGTCTAAGTTACCATTTATAACTACACCACCTCACTGTGAATAGGATTACTGACTTCAATTACATTTGAAGAGGCAAGACACTTGGTCTTAGGAAATTTAAGTATGGTGAACTTTGAGAATCTGTCTTTTAAAATATTAAAACCTGTTTAATATATACAAGGAGTGTGTGGCAAAAGGAGAAGATTATGAGAGAGTGAAGCTGTTAGAAATCAGTGCAGAGGATGCAGAACGATTTGAGAGGAAAAAGAAGAAGAAAAATCCCGATCTTGGGTTTTCAGGTAAAAATGAAAGTTTGTCCACGTCTTTTCCAGCCATTAAGCAAAAATAAAATGCAAGCAATTGAGTATGTTATAAAGCTTTCCTGCTGAACAGTTTTCTTTGTCTCTAGATTATGCAGCTGCTCAATTACGCCAGTATCAGAGGTTGACCAAGCAGATCAGACCTGACCTGGAGAAGTATGAAAAGCTAAGAGAAGAAAGGTGAGTCTCACTTTCATTTTGCTTCCCTCATGGTATTTTCTCTGCTGTGTCATCCTGTTTGCACAGTAGCCTCTGAACCTGCTTCCCTTAGAAGTCTCTAGGTAGCTAAAAGACCAGTTATCAAAATTGATAATTTTGGCTTCACAGATCCTGTACACTGGTTTTCCAGCCATGCTTGGTCTGTTCTCTCCTATTTGAAATTAGTGGTGCCAGTGGAAACTTATTGGCACAAGTGAACCAACTGTGGTGAGAGGACTGAAGAGGCTGCCTCTGTAGGGATATAGTTTCTCACAGCTCCTGTTAACCCTGCACTTTACTCATTACATAAAATTTCCACAAGTCTGATGTATTTTATTTTCTCAGTTTACTTAATGTATGTTTGTTGCATCAGTAATGGAAAAGGGCCTCCATCATCATGTCTAAGGCAGGACCATAGAAACCATTTGAAATATGAAACATTGTGATTGTTTATTATTCCCATGCTCATGGAAGATTTAACAAAACACTTTGTTGTTGTTGTTGTTGTTGTTGTTATTATTATTATTATTATTATTAGTTATTTATACCCTGCTCTTCAGCCACAAGGTTATCAGAGTGGCTTACAAATTGTTTTAAGCAATAGAAATTTACACATCCACACTGGATTAAGCAGCTTCCAATGTGTGTTAGCTAATTGCCCCCAAAAGCCAGGGACTCATTTTACCAACCTACAAAAGGATGAAATGCTGAATGAAACCTACAAAAGGATGGAATGCTTGGAGCCCTCTGGAATCAAACTTGCAATGTGGCGACTTGCAGTACTGGCATTTAACCACTGCACTACCAGGGCTTCTTTAGAGTATTTATATTTACAGTATTTATACCCTGGCCTTCAACGAAAAAGGTTCCTAGGTTGGCTTACAGTCATTAATTTTACAGTTTCCTGCCCTCAGTCTCACAATATAAATAAAGACATGACGCCCAAGGGAAAGGAAATGTCAGCAAGGCCATCTAAGCAAGGCATATAAAGGGATTTTGAAGAACCTGATTCTGTGAGAGTAGCCATGACATAGGTAGCAAAAGGACTGTGGAGAGTAACTTTCTTCATGGGTGGAACATAGTCCACTGGATAGATTATCAGATACCTTCTCCATGAAAGCTCAGACTATAAGAAACCATGTTCTAAATACCCTGTATATCCCAAATAACCATTGAACATTAGTGTTCTGTGGTTCTTTCCCTCTTGTAAGAGGGAAGAGAGAAATAGGAACAGGACATGCCTTTTTTTTTAATGAATTAATTGGTGCTTTTATCTTTCACAAAACTAAATAAAGGTGTGTAGTGAATTTGGTGTGAATTATGGAGTCAATTGATGACTAGATAGGCTTTGGTTTGCAGGAGACAGAAGAATATGAGATCAGGAGTTGATTGTTTGGCTCTGATGTTTGGAGGTGTGTGTGGGTATTTTTGTGCCCATATACTTTCCCTGTGGACATGGAATAAAGGGGTGGGGCTTATCCTGAGTCACTGACTTGATTGGCAGAGATAACACCCAGTGATTGGCAGAGATAGCTGCCTCAGCCTCTGAAGCCCTGCAGTCAGGAAGAGAAAAAGAGGCATTTTGTTTGGATGTTTCACTGCAGTCTTTGAGGGGAGGCCTAGAAAGCTGTGCCAGTGGCTACATAAGACAACAAACATGGATGGTAATGGGGGTGTTATGGAGATCACAGGTCTGGAAACAAACCCGTATAAGGAATGTCTTAAGGAGCTGGGTATGTAGCTTGGAGAAAAGAAGATTGAAAGGTGACATGATAGCTGTCTTTAAATGTCTGAAAGGTTGTCATGTGAAAGATGGAATGAGCTTGTTCTCTGCTGCTCCAGAGACTAGAACACAAGCCAGTTGATTCAAATTGCAACCAAAAAGATTCCAACCAAACATTAGGAGGAACATCTTGACTGTAAGAGCTGTTCAAAGGTGGAATAGAATGCCTTAGAGAGTGGGGGACTCTCCTTCTTGGAAAGTTTTTAAACAGAGGCTGGATGACTATCTCTCAGGTGTGATTTAGTTGTGTGTTTCTGCATGGCTTCGGGTTGTACTAAATGGGCCTTGTGGCCACTTTCATCTCTAAAATTCTGCCAGATGGTGTCCAAAGCAGCTGACAGTATACAAAACCATGTTGCAAGTTCAATTCCAGAGGGTTCCAAGGTTCACTCAGCCTTCCATCCTTTCATAGGTCAGTAAAATGAGTACCTATCTTGTGGGGGCAATTAGCTAACACACATTGGAAACTGATTAACACAGTGTAGATTTGTACATTGCTATTGCTTAAAACAATTTGTAAGCCGCTATGATAGCCTTGTGGCTGAAGAGCGGGGTATAAATAAATAAATAAAACAATTGAGATTGTGCATTATTTCTCATTATGTGAGTCCCTGTGAATTTTAAGGAGGGTTTTGAAATGTGTTTGGAGTAACAATCCTTGGAGCTTCCACGCGCATTATCTTGCTCAGGTATTATTATCTGTCTATATGATGCTTTGTTTTATAGAGAGCAGAGAGCTATGAAAATAAAGTTCTAGCAACTGGAGTACAGATCAGTATTCAGGGCAGATATAATGTTAGCTGAGAATGCCCTCGGGTGTTTTTTTTATATTGGATTAGTATATTTGTCCACTTGCTTAATAGAATATCTTGTTCTGTATTCAATAAGTAAAGTGGTGTTGAATATGATGACATCTAGGATTGATTTATTTTAACAGATACATCACTAACAACATTCATTATTCTTCCCCACCCAGTGGTGAAGATTTTTACCCAACTTCAAATAGTCTTCTTCATGGAACTCACATACCCTGTAAAGAAGGTGTTGACAGAATGGTAACAGATCTTGAAAAACAGTAAGTAACAAATGTTAATGGTTCTTAAAATGATTAAGTTGCAGTGTTTGAATTTCTAATGTATTTCCCCCCCCAAAGAGGACCTATATGGTCCTGCAGAGATTAAGCTCTGCTTCAGGTTCCATGCTTATGTACCATTAGATTCATATTTACTTTTACCAGTGCTTCTACAGTCAGGGTCCCAGGACTTCAAATGATCTTCCCTGGAAGTTCCATCTATCTTTTCATTTTTTCCAAAAGTAGGTGAAAGCCTTTGTGGTCAAGGCTTTTCAACTGTACAGGTGCCCTCCCCCATCCACAGAACAAATACCCATGGTTTAAGTTATCTATGAATTAAATAAAATAGGTACACATACCATAGTGTCACACTGGAAAATGCCTAGGGAGGTATCCTCTCCTCGAATCACTAGGTCCTCCAATGCAACTCTGTGGTATTTTTGTACCAGAAGTCTATTATTTTAATAAGGTTCACTATTAGCTGTATTTTCATTTCTAAACAGTAAGTCCAGGTACATATTCCCGTGGATATGGTGGGGTGCGTCTTGTACAGTAGGCCCTTGTTATCCACTGGGGTTTGGTTCAAGTGCCCTCCCATGGATACCAAATCCTGTGGATGCTCAAGCCCCATTGTATACAACGGTGTAGAAATTGGTGTCCCTTGTATAAAATGGCAAAATAAAGGTTTGCTTTTTGGAATTTTTTTAAATGTTTTAAAGCCGTGGGTATGGAGGGCCGACTATTTTATAAACATGTTAGAATATTTAATTTTATATTTACTGTGTTATGGATTATTTTTCTGAAAAGTGGTGTTTTTGTATGTAGAAACTTGAAGTGTCTGAGAACAGATGTTTCTGTTGAGTGTAATCCTGATGACAGAGGTAGATTAGTTTGGGAGAGAAAAAGCAGAAGGAAAGAATCTGTGTTGCTGGATATCATGGAATTATTTATTTTGCCCCTTTTCTGTACAAGGCTAATGCAAGCTGAGCTGGTCTTGGGTTCACTACATATAACAAAGTATTGAGTTACAAATATTCATATGTCAAATTTCAATCCATCCATTTCTCTTCTAGAATCCAAAAACGTGAAAAATACAGCCGGAGACGTTCTTACAATGATGATGCAGATATTGACTACATCAATGAACGGAATGCGAAGTTCAATAAGAAGGCTGAGAGGTTCTATGGAAAATATACTGCAGAAATTAAACAGAACTTGGAACGAGGAACAGCTGTCTAGGAAATTCAGGATATAGCCAAGAAACCTGGCCATTCAGTTTTTCAAAAAAATTCTGTATGTAAAACCTGTTTTACAAAGGGAGCTTGACTTCTAAAACAAGTTAATGCAAAGATGAAACTTATCTAAGACTCTTATTCCTTTAATATCACATTAGAAAATTTTGGTTCAGTAATATTTTGTCCTATATATGATACTTGTGGAACACTGGAAAACAAATTGTTTGAATTTCTGGTTTGCAAGACAACAGTGAAAAAATAAAATTTTCAGTATTTCCTTATAAGTTTAAACAAATCATAAATCAAGATAAGGTCAATTTGTTTATTAGACTCAGACTTTTATTTTAATGTATCAGAGGTTTCTGTGTAACTACATTTTGTACAGTAAGACGTTGGATTTTTACTAGTTTGAGTATAAAATGTTGTTTGCTAATATAATTAAATCAGTTATCCTGTAGTGTAAAACTTGAAAAGATGACCGTGGCATTTTCTAGTATCTAATAAGTAAAGATTTCATTTATAGTGAAGAATTCTAAGAAGAGTCAATGAGACTTAATTCTGCCAAATGCATTCGTTAGGCAAACCAGTGTTCCTTGAGTACCACAGGGTTGCATCTTATCCCACATGATGCTTAAAATTATGTATGTGAGACCATTGCATGGGGTCATAAGGCGTTTTGGGTATCACCAGTGTACTCATTGACACTGAGTGCTACTCCTTTTTTGAGTCAGTTGGGGATCGGCAGCACTGGACCAGTCCCTGGATGCTGCAGTGGGCTGGATGTGGACTAGTAAACTGCAGCTGAAATTTTTCAAGATACGGGCTTTGTGGATTGGTGGCTCCAAGCCTGGGAACTGGGTACACTTCACCAGAAAGGGCAGATGCATCGCTTAGAAGTAAACCAGGCCCATCTGTGTCACTGGAGGCCTAAATGCTACATTGGTTACTTACCGTGAAGGTAATTGCTGAGAGGAGGAATCCACACATCTTGGGTTTCTCCCATTACTGCCCAGAGATAGGCAGGAAATGGTCAAAGTCTCACAATATCTGAATAAAATATTGAAGTAACTCCTCCCAGCTCTGCCATTTTAGCCTTGGGTTCACACCCTAAATATGCCAAGCCTGCAAAAAAGATGCCCCCTCAAAAAAGATAAACAGTAACCACAGTAGAAAAGAAAGCCACAGACCATTGTAACCCAAAATTTAAAAAAAAATAAAAATAAGGGAGGAGTGGGTTCCTCCTCTCAACTCCAGAATGCACCTTCACGGTAAATGACCAATGTGGCTTTCTCTGGGTTGGTGAGACATTCTGGGATTTGCCCAAGGCCTCCAGCAAAACTATTTGGGTGGTAAATGACTGCCTCTTAAATGGCCTTTTTAGTCATCAGCGTGCTTGCAGAAAGCACGGGATGAATCCTTCCTGAATCTTTGTTTGCGAAGAAAAGCCAGAGAGAGAATGTCTAACCACTTCCTGGAGTACCATCATGCCCAAAGTGGCAACTGCTGACCTGTATTTTTCAGTATTGTAGTGACATGAAAGTAGGTGGTGTACTCCAGATGGCAGCCCTGCAGGTGTTAGTGCTGGGAAAAAACTGCAGAGGTGGCGACGGCTCTGGTCGAATGAGTGACAACATTTACAGGCTGAGGAATGCTGGTGAGAATGCATGCTTTGATCCAAGTTGCTATTCTGAATCAAGACGCCATGCATCCTAAGGAAGCCAGATTAAAGGAAACAAACAGTGCATCACAGTGCCTGAAAGCTAGTTCTGCAGATATAGATTTTTAATGCTCTATACACATCTAGAGTGTGCCATAATTTCTCTTGTGGGTGCAGTGGTCTGGGACAGAAAGAAGGGAGAATGAGTTCATGAGAAGTATGAAAAGAGAACAGAATTTTAGTAGAAAGGGTGGATCTGACCAGAGAGACAGAGTCTTCTAAAGAAGAGCAAAGATGCTCCCTAACAGACAAGGCCACTAGCTCTGATACACAACATGGGTTTTACTCTTCTTTAAAACTGATAAAGAAGTCAAACACAAAGGCTGATTCACAGCCGCTTGTGAGACAACTACTCCCAACAGTAGACTTTAAGGCAGGAAGCCAGATTTTTTTAAAAGCTTAAGAAGTGAACCTTTAACAAATGGGACACATCTCTACAATGTGGCCTTTTCCTAAACAAAATAAACACTACTCATGCCTGTCGGAAGGTTTCCGTCTATAAGAAACAACAGCATTTGAATAGAGAAGTAGAGGCCATAGAAGCAGACCAGGAGTAAAGGGAGAAATCGAGAAGGGGTGGAATGGGGGAAGATTGTGAGAGGGTTTTTTTAAGAAGACAAAGGAGTAAAAGATGGAGATAGTGCGAAGTAGAAAGAAGTTATCAAGAATAAAGTACAAAAGGAGGGTCTACTCAGGAAAAAAGATCCAAACAATGCCGCTCTGCTGGCAGACGAAGATAAACTGAGGTAACAGTAGCTTGGTGGGCTAGAACATGCACAATACAAGGGTGGGGGAGGGGAACAACTGCAAAGTTACTCAGTTTTAGAAGGTTCTGAATAGGGTCTCTGTGTAAGTGTGAAACTCATTTGTGTGAGACACAGAGACCATGAAGAAGAACCATGGCTTACTGGAACCAAATGGCGCTATGAGAACTGCTTGAGCTTTTTCTTCTCTCACCTTCCTAATTACCCCAGCAAGAAGGGGAGGAAAAAGATAAAAGGAGATGCTGGGGCCACCTGCATCATGGTGCATCCATTCTCCTGGGTGAGGAGATGGAAACTAGGTGTAGTACCTTGTTAGTTTGTGATGCAAATATGTCTGCAGTTAGAACTCCAAACCTGTCTTCCAAGTGGCAGAATATTGCTGGGTTTAGGCCTCTTTCTCCTTGGAGGACAGCATGCCTGCTGAGGAAATTTGCTGGATAGTTCTCTACCCCTGGAATGTATTGGGCTGTTATGGATAGGACCAAGCATTCCACCCACTTCAACAAGAGAACTGCCTCCCTGTAAAGGGAGGGGTACCTGAATCCTCCCTGTTTCGTTATGTAAGAACATATGGTTGTGTTATCCATTAGGACCGACTCTTGCTTTCCCCAACTAGATGAGCAAAGTGGATCAGGGCCAGGAGAGCTGCCTTCTGCTCCAGCCAATGGATGCTGTGAGATTTTTCCCTGGAGTGCCACATCCCTTGGGCTACTCTCCCCATGCAGTGTGCTCCTCAACCGAGAAGCCTGGCATCTGAGGTGACCTGGACACAGTGAGGTTCTGCAATTGGGGAGCCTTTCTGGAGGTATTTCCTGCACATCTACCAAAACAGGGACGCCCTGAATGTGGTGGGAGATGAAGTAGGTGTTTTTAACGAGTGTTGAGAACTTGGTGTGGCTTCAGGAACTACTGAAGTTGTCTGATATGAAACCTGGACCAAGGAATTTGAAACACTGCCACTTGCTGAGGTGTGGTCTAAGAGATACAGAGGATCACGGATGGAAAAGTGGTGACACAAAGACAGGTAGAAGGATAAATGAGTCAAAGGTGCTGTTTGGCAGCAGCACGTGTTTTCTTTGGTGCCAGGGACCGCTTGATATCTCAACTGTCAAGAGGAGTGATGGGATCCCACTGATTACTATGATTGTCATGATTGCCTCAGTGGCAGTTGGGACCCAGAGTAGGAAGGCAGGCTAGACTTGCACCAGTAAGGACTTGATTGGTGAGAAGGATGGGAAGGCTGACCAAAACCCATCTTCTTTTAGCCATGGTGCAGGCCTTGAAGAGGGTCTCCATTGCTGCATCCGTCTTTGAATTGAAGAGGTCTTCCCCAGCAAAGGGGAGATCTTCAATCCTTTTCTGGTTGTCTTCTCATAGGCCTGCAGATCTCAAACAGGCATAGCTCTGAAGACTGATGGATGCTGCCATGGCCTTAGTAGCACACCCCACACCATGATTGGTTGCACTGATTAGTCTAGTAACTATGTGGTGGGACTCTGGCTGGAGGAGTGCAATGTTCTTCTAGTCATTCAGCACGTATGGAATATAGAATACCATATTTTCCCAGAGAAGCTGCTGATACCCTGCCATAGAGGCCTGGTAGTTAGCCACTCTAATAACCAAGGCCATGAGTGAGTAGGATCTTCTCCCAAACAAATCAAGATGGTGGCCTTCACTTTCCAGGGGAGTGGATTGAGACTTGCAGGTTGACTTCAATTGTACAGCTTCAACGACACTCAAATTTGGAGCTGGATGGGTAAACAGAAAGAAAGTGCCTTCCTGTTGTACCCTATAAAGACTCTCCAATCAGTCAGTAGTACCAATGGCAGTTTCAACCAGGACTGATTGTCCACATCTACAGAGTCAGCAGCAATGGTAACGGGGAAGGAGTAGAGCTTTGCACATCAATACATTGAAAGATGGTCCAACATGTGCATAGTCTAAGACTTCACCTCCAGGGCTTGAGATTTGGTCAATCTTAAAATGAGATCTGCATAGGGATAGAGGTCCTCAGAAGGTGACATTGGTATAGTGTTGCCGACTTCTTCCACTGGGGAAGAGTGAAGGGTGACAGTGACTGAGATGTTATGTCAGCTGCTCCCTCGTGCTCTTTCTCCAATTAGTTGTCTGAAGAGGCCACATCCAGGTGCTGTGCAGCAGGTGGAAAGACTGGTGAGGCCACCACTGGTGAGGAAAGTCGTCTCTACAATGACAATGCAGCTTCCCAGTCTGTGGGACAAGAGATTGAGGCTGACTGGATTTCTTGATCCAATGGCCAGGATACCATAGCGGCAGCTGTCCCTTGGTCCAAAGGTTGAGTCACAGTCACAGATTGCTGGTCCATGGGCCTCAATACCATGGCTGATGGAGGGAGGTGTCAAGAACAAGACAAAGCTCGGTACAACATTCTGGACAGAGACTTCCGACATTCCCTCGGTGATAGAGATGGAGAGGCAATCTGGATGGAGATTGGTACTGGTGGCCTCTCTTGGATTGATGAGAATCTCCATGTCTAGAATAACAATGGGGAGATCAATATCAGCACTCCAGGTAATAACACAGCATTTCCATCAACGGCACCAACAGGTAAGCTCCAGGTAATTCCACCCACAGAGGCTCATATACATAGCAACTAGAAGCTGCAGATTCCAGTCCCAGGGCATTTCTCAGTATTGTTGTCGATACCCAGATTGGTCTGAGCTCTCACAATGTTGATGCACAGACTAAAGAGTACGTATTCTCTCAATATGAAGACAGAGCTGTGCACCAGACTGGTAAGGAATGCACTCGGTACAGAGACTGTGATCAATGCTGCATGGGCCTGTCCGTAGATGGTGATTGATGCTGTGCAGACTGGGAGTCACAGCTTCTGTGTGGAGTCTGGAAACGCCTCAAAGAGAAAGATGCCCAACAGGGTGGGGGCAGCAGCCTAGAAGAGAGGTGTGATGGTTGGCTGGCTAGCAAGTGGCTGTCCTCCAGACCTTGCATAGGAGGGCTGGTTGGTCTCTGAAGACTGATTGGCCTGGGTGCATGCTATTTGGGGCACTTCCTGGACCAATTGTTCCTTGGTGTGAATGGACTCATCGATCTCAACCAGGGATGGGGAACTCAGTGGAACTGATTGTTGGACTGAGGTAGCAGCCACTACTGAGGCAGTTGATTCAGGTCTTGATTTGTCCTTGTCCTTAGCCCATTCTTTTCTTTAGGAGGAGCCATTGCATTGGCAGTACTCCTCTTTTGCCCCTTCCCAGATTTAGGCCATATGGAGATGGGTCGAAGGGGCTTGAATCACTTCCAAGCCACTTTGAGTCTCAGCAGGAAGCATGGATGAAGTAGGCCAGGCCTCAGTTGTCAACAAGGACAACATGGTCTTCTGAGCTGAGGCGGTGGATGGGCCAGTAAGGACAGCAGTTAGCTTTTTATAGATGGAGACTGAACCAGAATGAAGTGATGGTTCTGCACTACGACATTGGTAGCTATCAGGGACTGCTCCAAGTATACATGGTTCTTAAACCCCTGGCTCATACAGTCTTTGCAAATTGGACAGGAGTTAACACAATGACTCTCCCCAAGGCAAAAAAAAAAAAGCACTGAGGGGTTCTCAGTGTGAGGAATTTCCACCCACAGTTCTTAAATAGGGCTTTGGAGGCCATAGAAAGACCAAGAATGACCAACAAAGTTGAGGAAGAAAAGTAGGGGAAGGGAGAAAGAAAGAGGTTTACCATTACAAGAACTAAGCACTTTTAAATAAATTTATTATAGGAAGAAAGTCAGGAAAGGAAGTGAAGGGTTACTTAGCACTAGAGCTATCTGAGGCAAATTGCACAACAGACGAAAAGGAGCTGAGGGAAACAGCTCTTGGTACCATTCATGTTGGTTCCTGAAACTGAGCTACTCTGTTCTGGTCTGTAGCTGGATCTGCACAGGCAGAAGACCCATTTGTATGAGTCACAGAGACCACAAAAAAGAAACATGGTAAATGGAGAATGACTCAGAAATGGCGAGCAGGGGCAGAGGAAGGCAGTGCAGGGCATGTGGAGATTTAATGCAATCAGGAGAGAAAATATGAGAATAAAGGGGGAAGCAGAAATGCAAGATAGAGAAATTGGAAAATGGAAGAGAACACAAAATGATGGGGGGGGGGAATGGAGAGTGAAGAAAAGAGCTTTGCTCTTTGCACTGGCAGGAAGAAGAACTGAAGGCTAAGATGGCCAGGCTGGGGGGAATTAATTTGATTTTTTAAAAAATCAGATATCATGAGACTTCAACCATTTCCAACCTGTGTCTGGGCAGTGATGGGGAAAACCCAGAATGTGTAGATTCCTCTTCTCACCAATCCAGAAAATGGTTTCTGTAGCTTGGAGTGTCTGGGGCCTGCATCAGTTGGCCCACTAGCTCTAGCCTTCTCTGTACAGGAATAACTTTGCCATTGTAGTCCATGTACTCACAACTTATTAGGCTACTGCAGCACATTCCACAGGGAACTGCCCTTCAAGTTGACATTCAAACTACAGATAGTGCAATAAGCAGCACCTACTCTTAACAAGGCCACCACACAGAAACCAAGTGACAATCAGTACTATGGAAATGTACTGGCTGTCAATGTGCTTCCACAGTCTAGGTACTGATCATGTCATTTAACAATACCTGAAAGCATATCTCCCTATATACACTTGGCCAAGCATGGGGATCAGCTCAGTGTCCTCACATAGAATCATAGAATTGTAGAGTTGGAAGAGACTACAAGGGCCATCCAGTCCAACCCCTTGCCACGCAGGAATCACGATCAAAGCATCCCTGACAGATGGCCATCCAGCCTCTGTTTAAAGACCTCCGAGGAAGGAGACCCTACCATGCTCTGAGGGAGTGTGTTCCACTGCCAAACAGCTCTTACTGTGAGAAAGTTCCTCCTAACGTTGAGGTGGAATCTCTGTTCCTGGAGCTTGCATCCATTCCTCCGTGTTTTAGTCTCTGGAGCAGCAGAAAACAAGCTTGCTCCATCCTCAATGTGACACCCCTTCAAATACTTAAACAGGGCTATCATATCACCCCTTAACCATCTTTTTTCCAGGCTAAACATACCCAGATCCCTAAGTCTTTCCTCATAAGGCATGGCTTCCAGACCTTTCACCATTTTAGTCGCCCTCCTCTGGACACACTCCAATTTGTCAATATCCTTTTTGAATTGTGGTGCCCAGAACTGGACACAGTATTCTAGGTGAAGCCTGAGCAAGGCAGAATAGAGTGACACTATTACTTCCCTTGATCTAGACACTATACTTCTATTGATACAGCCCAAAATCGCATTGGCCTTTTTAGCTGCCGCATCACACTGCTGACTCACGTTCAACTTGTGGTCTACTAGGACTCCTAGATCCCTTTAGCACGTAGTCTCATTCAGCCAGGTCTCCCCCATCCTATATCTATGCATTTCATTTTTCCGCCCTAAGTGCAGTACCTTACATTTCTCCATATTGAATTTCATTTTGTTAGCTTTGGCCCAGCTCTCAAGTCTATCCAGGTTATTTTGAATTTTGATCCTGTCCTCTAGGGTATTACCATAGCTACTCCTAATTTGGTGTCATCTGCAGATTTGATAAGTACGCCCCTAATTCTTTCATCTAAGTCATTGATAAAGATGTTGAATAGCACTGGGCCCAGGACAGAACCCTGTGGCACCCCACTGGTCACATCTTTCCAAGACGAAGAAGAGCCACTGCTGAGCACCCTTTGGGTTCGGTCAGTCAACCAATTACAAATCCATTTAACAATTGACTTGTCTAAGCCACATTTTACAAGCTTGTTTGCAAGAATGTCATGGGGAACCTTGTCAAAGGCCTTACTGAAATCAAGGTATGTGATATCCACAGCGTTCCCTTCATCTACCAAGCTGGTAATTTTATATAAAAAAAGAGATCAGATTAGTCTGGCATGATTTGTTTCTCTGAAACCCATGTTGACTTTTTGTGGTTATGGCGTTGCCTTCTAAATGTTCACAGACTCTCTGTTTAATGATCTGCTCTAGAATCTTCCCTGGTACTGATGTCAGACTAACTGAACAATAATTGTTGGGAACCTCCTCCCCCCCTTTTTGAAGATGGGGACGTTTGCCCTCCTCAAGTCTGCTGGGACTTCTCCTGTTCTCCAGGAGTTCTCAAAGATTATTGTCAATGGCTCTGAGATTACATTTGCCAGCTCTTTTAATACCCTTGGATGTAGTTCATCTGGTCCTGGAGATTTAAATTCATTTAGTTTAAATGAATTTTCCTGTACTACCTCTTTACTTATTCTGTGCTGGATTTCCCCTATTGTGTCCTCTGTTCCATTATCCTCAGGTTGATCACCAATAAGAATATATGACAGAAATGTAGAGTCTTCTCTACAGTGGCATCCCAGTTGTGGAATGCTCTCCCCTTGAAGGTTTGATTGGTGCAATCTGAGGATGACTTCATTTCAGTGTCCAGATAAAATGTGGTTCTTAATCTTTTCTTGAGTATTTATGATTTGAACCAGTGACTCTTAACCTTTTCTTTACCATGAACCTCCTTTAAATATCTTTTGCTGCCACTGACTCCCAAGTCTTAACTCAAGATTTAAAAACCGTAATAATAATACTGACAAAAATCAATAATACATTATCCATTAAACTTTCCCTGAGACACTGGAGGGGGAGGGGGGTGAGTCTTTTCTCCTGCAAGTTTGTGGCTGGACAAGATTGAATGGTAATGCACAGGCCCAGCCAGCCAGGCTTTGCTGCTGTCACATGGCCACTCCACTACGGGAAGTGGGCCAAGCAGACTTGAAGCCTTTGCTGAACCCCCGTGAAGGCATTGTGGCCCTCTGGGGCCCCCCAGACCACAGGTTAAGAACCAGACTTAAACTATGTTTTATTTTGTTGGGGGGGTGGGTCTGTAGACTATTCTAACATTTTATAGTATTGGGCAGGATATAAGTAAATAAACATATACATGTGAATAGCTTGAGATATCCTATGCTTACATAGGGCTTCCCTATCCTGTAATTTTCCTTCTTAAAACAAGCCCTAGGAAAATTTCAAGAACTGCTGGACTTGTATTAGACTGCAACATGGATTACAGATGAGTCCACCAAAAGCATTCCTGTCACCCTTAAAAGTGTATAGAGAGATGGTTTACTAGGGTGGGCTGGGACTGCAAAAAGAAATCAGGGAAGTTCCTGTACCGAGTCGTTTTGCCTTTGAGACTACCAAGTATGACCCAGTTTCTTTATGCTTTCCACTTTTGATTTTAAAAGATTAGTTTAATCCTTAATCATGGCATCCAAAATAGACACTAACAGCTTAACAGTTAATGCTTACCAGACATGAGCTACCCTGCTCCTGTACTCTACAAATTTAACATCAACCAGAGAACATACTAATCTTTACAGAGAAAGACATCCAAAGAATTACCCTCTGCAAATGCTAAATAAGTCATTTCACCTCAGCTGGAGACTATTTCAGAAAAAAGATTCTGTAGTTCAGGCAGGGAAATTTTGAGACAGTTCAATAAACATAGCAAGATGCCTCTTTTCTGCTGGTAATACTGGCCTTTGTTAAGGTCGCTCTATGAAATAGGACCACAACGCTGGCTAGAGTTGGAGTCCATAAAGGGCCCCTACAATTATATGAAAAAGCAAAATCAATAGGATTTGGTGATAACTTTTATCATGCTTGGTGCCTACTGGCTTCTTCATAAGGCAAAGGAAAAAATCATGCAGGGGAAAAATTGATGGTATTAAATCGTATCTGCTTCTTGCTTATGGTTTAAGGTGGTCTTAAGGCAGGGTTGATGGGATTAAGCCATTCCCATCCCTGTGGCCAGAAATGCAATTAAAGCTTCCTTTTCTGGTCACAAAGCACCTGCCTGTGGCTCTCTCCCCTGTATAAAGCCTCAGGCTAATTTGTGGGCATGATTTCATAGAAACATAGAATTGTAGAGTTGGAAGAGACCACAAGGGTCATCCAGTCCAACCCCCTGCCATGCAGGAAATCAGGATAAGAGCATCCCTGACAGGACATCCAGCCTGTTTAGACCTTCAAGGAAGGAGACCCTGTGTGTTCCACCATGAGCTCATAAGGTCACGATGGACCTTCACAGCCTGGTTGGATAGAGGACAAAATAAAAGACAAAATTGGAAAACGGTCACTTACTTTCTACTGGACTAACAAAGAACATGTGGAGAAAACACACCATTATTTTGCATTAGAAAATTCTGCACCCATATTGTAATTTTTTTGCTATGAAATAGAGGTAATAGTGTTTGGGGTTACTGTATAATCATTTTTCTTATGCTTTTGTACTTGAGTTAGTCTTAAGATCACATGGGTGTTCTATTCAACTTTTGTTTGTTGGCTTTATCATTTACTTTTTCTATCAAGTTTTCTAACATTATTTTAATGTTCAAATTAACCACAGGAAAAATTTGGTAGCCAATGAATTCCAATTGTACTTGCTGTAGCGTACTTTGACTTTCCTACTTCTTTTGAGGCTTCATAAAAATGTCCAGAATTTTGTGGGTGACAAATGACTTCATGTACACCTACCTACCTACCTTTCCAAGCAGACTTGTATGCTTTAGGTAGAACTTCAAAGGCTGAGCCACACAATTTGATTTACTGAGTTTCCCAACCTTTGTGACTGAACAGAATTAAGAAACCTTTGTACCTCTAACTACATAGCTGTGTTTTGTAGTAAGAATGTTTGTAAGTCTTGTATGAGCATGCCTCTGGTTGGGTCTGATAAATCAGAATATCAGGATTGTTCTGCAAGAGTTGCATCATCTTGAAGGATTGTTCTGTTTTTGTAGTTTTCAATTCACATACTTTTATTTTGTATTGCCTTAGCAGAGCAGCATCTAGACTGTAGCAGTTTAATAACATATTCAAGATTTTTGCTCTTGAAGTAGCTGGAATGGAGGGCACTATTAGAACTTAAGTTTCTCCACATTTAATAATGCCTTATATTTCCTTTTAACATATTACACTACCACGTCATTGTGGTGGCTTAAATTGTTAATCATTACCTGGTGGCACAATGGTTAAATGCCACTACTGCAAGTCACCACGTTGCAGTTGGGATTCCAAAGCTCTAAGGTTCACTCAGCCTTCCATCCTTTCGTAGGTCAGTAAAATGAGTACCCAGCTTGTGGGGGCAATTAGCTAACACACATTGGAAATTGCTTAATGTAGTGTAGATGTGTAAATTGATATTGCTTAAAAAAAAATTGTAAGCCGTATACATAATAAAATAAAAAAATATTTAATACAGTATGTATTTTATATCCGGCTTTTAGAGTTCTCTTTTCCTTTCCACCATATTGTTTACATTTCAATACATTTTAAATTTGCTTTTATGTGGAACTGTTCCACATTGTTCAATGAATATTCTTGATGAGTTCACTAAAATGGTTTTAAAAATCCATTTTCCACAATCAATATAAATTATAAGTATGCAAGCTTTTGAGTTTTTAATTCATCATAAATCTAGCCAGTCTGCAGTGACTGGGCAGCTATTGCTTCTACTGCAGTCAGCAACTTTCATCTTGCTCCACATTTCATTTGACAGAGTGACATTGTACTTACGTTTCAAGGTGAGAATAACAGCCTACTGGACCAAACACCACATATTCATGACTCTTTTGCCTTTGGTGTCCTACTCACTTTATAAAATTCAATAAAATGACACACAGTATTGAGAATAGATTTATTTCAAGGTCTTTTTATACATATACTCGTCTTTAAGCAAATTCAAGCTGCTAGTTCTACAAAATGATCCTTAATGCTAGCTTCTGAACCAGTTTATATATTCTAGCACTCTCCTTAAATGGCATACAAACCAACCACATTTAGCAGGCGTAACGTAACTATTACAGCCTATGGATTTTCTAACGCCTAGACTCAAGAGATCTAAGTTGGCATTAACTAATCTTGCTCCAAAGCTGCCCTTTCTGTTTGAGATGTGGTCTGCTTCAATCTGACATGTTCCTTCCAAACTTACAACATAAGCCTTTGGAGCAAAAAAAAAAAAAAAAAAAAAAAACCTAAGGAAAAAATCTAGTTCAAGATCTAAGAACAAGCTTTTATCTAACAAGAGTTGTATGTGGAACGTGCACAATTAGCTCAGAGCTTCATGTGTGACACTGGAAACGTTTTTAAGTTTCATCAGAAGTTAAGTGAGTAATTATTCAGATTCCATAACAAGACAGTAAGCAAAGGTAAATATTTAAAGAACTGAAGTGGCTGTTTTACTTTACTTGGCTTTGTGCCACTTGCAAAATATGGCAGCATTAAGCTGAAAAAGAAATAAGGACAACTACATGAGACAAGTGAATTACCACCAGGAGCCATAAATCACACTGCTTAAAGCGCTGAATCAAATATCGAAAGTGTACAAAAACATAGGTTTATTTGTAGTATTCAAAGTACTGAATCAAAACACTGAAAGCTACATGACTCTCACTTAGGAAAAGATTACCCACCTGTAATTTAACTCACTACAATAACAGAGATGTATTTATAGAAAGAGAAATTCCCACTTCTAATTTCTGGCTTCTGAACTCCATTCTATATCTGGAAAACAAACCTCATCACAAATTAACAGTTTGATTATTCTGCATTTAAACCCTGAATTCTGAGAGAATTTCCGGTCTCATAATGCCTCAATGAATGGAACACAAATATTAGCGAGCTCTAAAGGATGTGCTTTTAGGTGAAAAGTTATGGAATACAACATTTTCCTCATTCTTAACAGGAATCCACTGCCCAGATGGGCTTTCCTTTTTCTCTTCTCTTCCAGGAGACCCTGCAGTCTCTTTAAAAGGAAGATTTGTGGGCTTCGTGGCCACAGGTCTTGCCACTGTTTTCTAGAAAAGAAAAAGACTAATGGTAAGAATAAGTCTAAATTAGAACCAAGACAAAAGAATTACGGAATTGTTCGAGGATCAACCCATGTCAGCATCTATACTCAATTTTTATTATACATAAAGGACTACAGAAACTGAATTTTAGCTTGAGGACTGTCCAGATCATTTACCCTTCTATTGCTTTTAAAAACAACTGAAAGCTTAAATTTTCTATAACAGTAGCTCTCAACTGTTGGGTCACCCAGGTATTCTGGACTTCAAAAAGCCCCAGCCAGCATTCAGATTGTAGGAGTTGGGAGAACCAAAAGTTAAGAACTGCTCTGTAAAGTTTCTGTGTTTTAAAAAGACTAACCATACTAAAATACTGAAAGAGCTTTCATGTTTCAAATGCAATCTCTATAAAATTTGAAGATTATGGCAAAATATATGCTATGTTATTTGTTGTGCCTTTCCCTATTAGTAACATAAATTCTGAAAAGGCAGTTCTTTTCTATTATGTCAATTTCTAATTTGTACTTTTTGGCATAGAAGGTTGAAATCCTATACATGCTTATTTGGGACTAAGTCTCACTATGCGTAGTGGGACAGGTTCCTGTATATGATTTCAAAGCAATTTACAGAAAATCTCAGATGTATGAACTCACGTCAGGACTGCAGGCTATGCCTTTTACTGCTGAAACAGTCTCAGTTCCTTTTTTACCATCTTCAATTTGTTTTCTGGATTGCTAGAGGGGGAAGGTCTGTATTTTAAAACCGGTGTAACCTAGATGTTTGCTTGTTCTAGCCTCTCAGTTAACATGCACACACTAACTCTGCTTACTTGGAAATACCCCCCTCCCCAAACTATCAGATTGTCAAAATTACAATCAGGCTTAAAGTGGAAATAAATTACTGCATATTTTCCAAGTTCATGCTTTCTATTTACAGTATTATGTGTGTTTCCATTAAAATAACTGTGACCTCATAAACCGCTACAGAACAAGACTGCAGAGGTTTGAAAAAGATCATAATTTCTGTACGAGATACAAGCTGCTTCTTCTGACTTTCAACATATGTAATGTATCGCACATACGAGGTAAACTATATGATTTTACAATTCTATACAAGCCTTGCTAAATTTAGAAAATATCTATAAGCTACTGATGTATGGGAGCAAGTACTATCTCCTTTATGTTGCTTTTCCAACCATCAAAATATGTGGATTTAAAACTTGGCTCATTATTTCCCTCCCCTAAACACAACTACAACCCACAATCACTTAATTACCACCAGATTTTCTTCATCAGTGCTGGAGACCATATTCATGATGTCTATAAAACAGAAATAAAGCACGTAAAATGCGCTGTGTGTCTAGATAAAGGATTTCTGGGAACAATTTGTTGCACAAAAATGTGACAGGTACGAAACTGATATTTAACAACCATGAATTAACCTTATCTGGGTGAAGAAAACATGTGAAAGGCAGATGAAATTGAAAGGTTCCTTTTATTAAAATTTAAAGATTTTACTAGGAATTCTGAGAATGTGTTTCACCAAATCCAGTATTGTTTTGTGATCACTTAGTCGCTCTGTTTTTACAGACTAAGATTTGACATCCACCACTTTGACTCCAACAAAAGCGACCAATTTTTGGAAATACTTATTTTCCAATAATGAACTAAGACTAGTTTACTTTTCAAGTTGTTTTGAAAAACTGTACCTTCTGCATCTGAAGACCTGTTTTCATACTTACCTCAGTTTCTATGCTGTTATCATTTGGCTTTCCAGTTTCCATTTCTCTTGATTTTGTAGCAATTTTCAAGCTGGCTGGCAAGACTATGTTTGTTCCAAATGTTTTTGCTGCGTTTGCCTTTGCTATTTCCAGTAGCTCTCTCTTTTCTGCAAAAAGAAATTAAAACATTAACCAATTTTTCATTTGATAAAAGCTCATACCTGTACCTTTTTTTCTACCTGTGATAGCTACTAATTTCTCCTCACTTCATTTTCAATTGTTTGTTTAACAGTCCTTTTCATTCTTAATAGCCTCTAGACAGACAGATCCCCTTTACAAATAATAACTTGAGACACTGTTTCCAAAACCTCAAATATAACTAATTTCCTTCTCTAATAATATAGCAAGGAATAGTTTCCAGATATTGCTATTTCTATGTCTGGATACAAAAAGGAGCTTTGGGACTTCATACTGTCAGTATGGTAATACGTTCCGTACTCTCTTCAACTGCCCAGTATTCCCTCACCCCATACCTTTTTCAGTTAAGCGCAGAGGAGTTCTACTGCGAGATCTTGATCGGGAACGGCTTCGCCAGCTTCTATAAGCCTCAGGATAAATGGTTCTCCCAAATCCATAGTATCTTCGGCTTCGTGATCTGCTTCTGGAGTAAGATCTTCTATAGTACGATCTTCTAGGAGAACGGCTGCGTGATCTGTATCTTGGAGGAGAACGATGGTATCTCCTGCTATAGTATCTAGGATGGTACCTTTCCCTGTATCTGTAGCTGCGGGATCTTGATCGACTCCTGGAATAAGATCTTGAATATCTTCTGTTCCTCCGAGAACAATTCCTTTTCGGACGTGATCTGGATCTGCTCCTAGAGCGACTCCAGCTTCTTGAGGAAGATGAAGTGCTTGAACTGGATCTTGAACTGTAAGATGACCTGCTAGATGATCTTGAAGAGGATCTCCGACTACAGCTGCTCCTTGAGCTTGAACGAGACCTTTCTTCTGGTGAACTCAAAGTCAAGTCATCCATGAAGTCTGTCATCTCATCTGTCTTCTTGCTAGCTCTCTCATTCTGACCATTCTTGGAACTTGCACTTTCTGTTTTCTGCTGGCCAGACACAATTACTTCTTGGGAAAAGAGACAGTAAGGACAGAATGAAAGCTAGTACAGTATTTTGCTTGTGTTTTAAAGTTCTGAATAGGTGAGCTACAACTTAGTGTACTTCTGGCCTTGTAACTTTGAAGCAAGCTTTTAAAGAGTATACAGTAGGACCCCCTTATCTGCTGGGGATTGGTGCTGGGGAGGGCTGGATACTCTAAACCGTGGATAACAGTGAACACCATTGAAAATAATGGACTTCTAGTTTAAAATACCATAGAGTAGTTTTGGAGGACCTAGAAAATGGCTAGAGAGGACACATTTTCTAGGAAGACTCTAGGGTAGGTGTGCTAGTCTATGTCCTGTGGATAAATGAATCAGTGGATAATGAATCAGTGGATACAGAGATCCTACTGTAGTGTGGCTTGACTTTTCAATTTGACAGCTACCTACTTTCCCCATAGACATATCGTAATCTTAGAGGTTAAAAATTCAGGCAGGCTTACTTGGCTTCAAACTCCAATGACAACCCAGACCTTTGGAGATATTATGCATACAAGGGGGTCCAAATCTTATCTTTAATTCCAATTGGAGCAAACACACTGCAGTAATTGGATATCCACATGTCTGTTTGCTATTCAACAGATCAAGTTAGGATTTCAAACCAGATTCAAGCCAGAGAGATAAGATTAACCAACCCAAGGAAAAAGTAAAGACTAACAGTTAAAATGGCTGCTATTATGTAACAGCAGCCATTTTAGCTAGCCTACATACACCTGCCACTAGTCTGATGATGTTCTGGAATACATCCAATTTCCCCAGTTCATTACACTATTCTGTGAATCTCTTCTTCCTTGCGCCCTGTCCTACTTAATAAACTAACTCATAAATGAATTATCACAAATAAAAAACCTGCAACATTCCACAATGCCTTAGACCCCTTGTCATGGTCTAATGTCCCAACTACCAGCAAATGAATCATTGGTATAGCAAAACCTGTTTACAGAGCAAACAAGATCTGCCCCCAATTTTCCTTCCAAGTACTATACAATTTTTAGTAAATTATTAGATGGGGCAAAAATATTTTAGATACAAAACAGAACTGAAAAAACCCTAGATATATTAATTCCATTAAAAACTTACTCCCAGGTGCTGCTGAACTCCCATTCTGCTCAGGACTTTCATGGAAGTATTGTGGGCTCCTGTAGAGAACATAAGTATATGGGGCTTCAGTTTTACTGCAATATATTATCCTACAATTCTTTCCTCTCATTTTTGAACTATAATCTCCAAAGGGGAGGGGGTAACATTTAAACACATCCCAGAGGATTTTTTTAAAAAGATATAGATAAGCACTGTAGCTTCTGCTATTTAAACGTTTTCACCCAGTGCTATGAGCAAGCTAAGGATTCTGAACTTTTGGCCTGTCCTTCAGTAACCTGCCAATCATTCAACTCTTCTCACAACACAAGATGAGTGGGTCCTTCTGAGGACTAGTGTAACAAACATATTTAATGACATATTTGATTCTGATCATATGTGAAAGAGATTGGTTCTATACGTGTTTACTATGAAGTCACAACAAGTTCAGTGAGGCTTACTCCCAAATCTGCCTATATTATACCTTTTATGTTAATTACACACTACTGTACTTGCTTTTAGGTCTTCATAATCATTAAGTTTGATTTAAAAAACTAGTTTGAGGATTTTCTTTAAAGGATCCTTTAACATGTTGATGCCCAGAAACTGCACAATTCAGCCAATACTGATCACTGCTAAGTCCCTCCAATTACAATGGAAACAGTCAGGCATACCCTTATTGCTTGCTCCCTATGAGCACTACTTGGGAGCAAATCTTACTGATAACTGGTTTCTGAGTGTCCATGAATGCTATCAAACTGCATTAAAACAGATATTGCTGTGAGTTATTTCTGACTCCAAACAAAAGTTGATGGGAAATATTTTCCTTTATTTTACACCTCGAATACATCTGCTTTAGAAAGGATTCCTTCTGTTCTGAGCATGGAAGCAAGGTGGGAGTATAGACATGCATGAACCTTATACTGCACTTTACTATATATATTTACAGACTATACTTTACTATATATATTTACAGACCTTTCCTTAATGGCTCCCAGGGCAGTTTATAGCAAAGACAAACGAAAGAAACACAAGCCAGAGATACTCAGCAGCTTAAACATTTCCTCGACCCCCCCCCCAATTTCCTCCAGGAGGCTCAGGGTTTCTTGTATGTCGGTTAAGAGTCGTGTTTCAACACACTTCCGTTTTTTTCTTCCCCCTCCCCATAGGGTTGCGCCATTTTTCTCAGCCCTGCTAACAAAGGTTACTGTCAAAACCGCACAATCTAAGCACGAAGTTCTTCGTTGATAACATACAGTTGTCCCTTCATATTCGCTGGGGTTTGGTTCCATGACCCCCGTGGATACCAAAATCCCTGAATACTCAAGTCCCATTATATGCAATGGCATAGCAAAATGTCCCTTATATAAGACGGCAAAATCAAGGTTTGCTTTTTGGATTATTTTTTTAAGAATATTTTCAAGCAGTGAATACTTAAATCCGTGAGTACGGAGGGACAGCTGTATATATTTATCTATTACTATGGGTCAACAAAGGCAATACAACGTACTTCTGAGTAACCGTTGACATGTTCCTGCTCCCAATGGAACTGGAAAACAAAATGGTGATCAAGAGGATGCTAACAATAAAGGAGAGGGAACGACGAGGGTGGAGAGAAGGAGCGGGAATCCGATGCAGACTTTACGTTTTTAAGACCCTAGTTTGTTTCAAGGGAAGGCTGAAGGTTAAACGCCGGCCACACAGAAGAGATGGATATTTATAGAGAGAGGAAGTCGAGTTCCACAATCTCGAAGAACTGATAAAACTACACGTCCACAAAGACCCGTCTGCTGACCCAACCACTGTAGAGGAGGCGGGAAGCAGCAACGATAACAACATGGAATAGGGCCAAATCTACACCACACAAATAAACCAGTTTGAAACCGGATTCCATTTAGGACTATAATTTTTTAAAGAATATCTTCAAGCCGTGAATACTTAAATCTGTGGATATCAAATCCATGGATACGGAGGGACAACAGTATATGGAAAGGCATAGCGAAATGGTGTCCCTTATATAAGAGGATAAAATAAAGGCTCGCTTTTTGGATTATTATTATTAATGAATATTTTCAAGCCGTGAATACTTATAAATCCGTGGATACCAAATCCGTGAATACTGAAGTCCCATGATATGCAATAGCAAAGCAAAGTGGTGTCCCTGATATAAGATGACAAAATCGAGGTTTACTTTTTGGATTAATTTTTTTTAAATAATATTTTCAAGCCGTGAATACTTAAATCCGTGGATACGGAGGGACAACTGTACTCTCCCTCCTCCAGCTTTCATATAAACAGTTCCTTCCTCCCTTCTTTAGGCGGCCATTTTCTTCCTACTGCTCCACCGCCCTCTATGTGTGGGGCAGTAATACTGACCCATTTATCCCTTCTTTGAGGACAAAAAAAGGGGGTCTCTTTTTAGCCGGCCAGTTGCCAATCCGGCCTCCCTTTGCCTCCCTGGCTTTTTTCAGTCCCAGGAAACCTCTTCCCCTCCCTCCCCACCGCGGCTTAAAATAAAAATCGCCTCAGACTCACTGGTACCAGCTGGACGGGTCCTGGCTCTGAGGCGGCGCCTGGGGCGACAGCCCGGCTTCGTTGGTCACGGCCATGAGGGAGAAAAGTACTGGCGTCGAAGGAGGGCGAAGAGATACTCGGAAGTCTCGCCTCAAGCGCCCAAAAATAAAAAATTAAAATAAAAAAATATAATAACCCCAACCGTTTACGCTAATATGTGTCGCAGGAGTTTAAACAACGTGAGGAAAAAATGACCCCCGACCAACAAAGCGCGTTACAAAATTCCCCACAGTCAACAGCCGCCGCCAAGTCGACCCGCTCGTGATGGCGTCCCGACACCAACTGAAGGAAGCGCAGAAGCTTCCAGAAAAACAACCCCGCCCGTCGGAGGGAGGGGGAGGGAGGGAGATGGTCTTGTTATGTAACAATGGAGCCGGTGCGCATGCGCCGCAAAAGGCGGGCGGGAGGGGAGGGGGGATGGAGCCCCCGCGGTCGCCATAGAGACAGGAAAACTGCTCCGCCCTCCCTTGACTGTAATAGGGGTTTCTATAACCTACTTGTCCTTCCGTATCCCCGGTTTTGGTATCCACGGATTTAAGTATTCAGGGCTTGAAAATAGTCTTAAAAAATAAGTTGCCCCACTATATCCACGGATTTGGTATCCACAGCTTGAAAATAGTCTTAAAAAATAATACAGTTGTCCCTCCATATTCACGGAGTTGGTATCCACGGATTTAAGTATTCACGGCTTTAGAATAATCTTAAAAAAATAATACAGTTGTCCCTCCGTATCCACGGAGTTGGTATCCACGGATTTAAGTATTCATGGTGTGAAAATAGTCTTAAAAATAATTCAGTTGTCCCTCCGTATCCACGGAGTTGGTATCCACGGATTTAAGTATTCACGGCTTGAAAATAGTCTTTAAAAATAATACAGTTGTCCCTCCGTGTCCACGGGTTTGGTATCCACAGATTTAAGTATTCACAGCTTGAAAATAGTCTTTAAAATATAATAATCCAAAAAGCAAACCTTGATTTTGCCATCCTATATAAAGGACACCGTTTTGCTATGCCATACAAAGGGACTTGAGTATTCAGATTTTGGTATCCACGGGGGGTTCCTGGAACCAAATCCCAGCGAATATGAAGGGACAACTTTAATCCAAAAAGTAAATCTTGATTTTGTCATCTTATACTGTATAAGGGACACCATTTTGCTGTGCCATTACATATAATGGGACTTGAGTATTCATAGATTTTGGTATCCACCAGGGTCCTGGAATCAAATCCCAGCGAATATGAAGGGACAACTGTAAAAGAACAGCTTAGGTCTACTTTGCACGGTTGTCGTTGCATCTTTCAGGTTTGTTGTGGTGGTGGTTTGCCTTCAAGTTGTGTACAACTTATGGCGGCCCTAAGGCAAACTTATCACTGGTTTTCTGAAGCTGAGAGCATGTGACTTGCTCGAGATCCACCCAGTGAGATTTAATGGCCAAGGGGGGATTCGAACCCTGGTCTCCAGAGTCATAGGGCACATCTAAATGGTGAAAATACCTCTCATGGAATTTGCTGGGAATCCTACCAGTCTAAACAGGATCCAGTACCAATCCACACTATTCGGAAGGAGGGGGGCCCAAAAGGGCAAAAACAACAGTGTAAAAGCCTTCGCAGATTTCCCTGTACTTTTTCACAAACCGTGTGGCGGGTGCGCATTTTTGCTCTTTTGGAATATTGAACAATAAAAACCACGAAGGGAAGCACAAAGCTGATTGGCCGGGTGAGAGTGGGGGTAGGGCTTGCTAGGAGAGCAAGTGCCCGCTGCTGCCGTGTTGGATTTTCGCCTTAGCAATCAGTCGCTAAGGCAATAAAAAGGATCAATATTCTGTTTTGCTTTCTTATACAATTGGAGAATCACTCTATCACACCAGCAAACCTTGGGATGACTTTTAAAAAAATAAACAGTGGTGGTAAAGAACTAACGCAAGTAAATCACTCACCACCACCATCAGGAATGTGAGGCTTATGGGGGCTTACGGGGCCAGAAAAACCATTTGGACATGTCACTGCTGCTGCAAGGTGCCAATAGTATGAGGTATTTGGGATTTTTTCCCCTCATGTAGATGGGACCACAGTCCAACACCTCCAACTTGTTGCCCTGAGCAGGAGTGTGGTTCAAGCTGTAGGCACATTTTACTGTCATAAATACAGTTATCCCTTCATATTTGCTGGGGTTTGGTTCTAGAACCCCCGTGGATACCAAAATCCATGAATACTCAAGTCCCATTATGTGCAATGGCATAGCAAAATGGGGTCCCTTATACAAGATGGCAAAATCAAGGTTTGCTTTTTGGATTATTATTTTTTTAAGAATATTTTCAAGACGTGAATACTTAGATCTGTGGATACCAAATCGGTGAATATGGAGGGGCAACTGTAGTGGGTGTTACTTCAAGAGTAGAAAGACATAAGGTTGCCTGTCCCACTGGGAGCCCCCTCCTCCACCAATGCTCCCTACCTATGCATGGTTTGATGTTGTTAGCCCCCATTTAGGCAAGGAATACTGAGATGTGGTTTTACCAGTTCCTTCCCCTGAAATATAGCACCTGGTATTCCTTGGCGGTCTCCCATCCTGTTACTAACCAGGGCTGGCCCTGCTTAGCTTCCAAGATCAGACAGGATCTGGTGCCTATTTAGGATATTTAGGTGTAGACCCCCTGAAATCTATCTGACTTAGCAATTCAAATACACAAATTTACTCCAACTCTGCAATTCTATGATTCTATGATTCTATATCCTCTCCAACAGGGACTCACAGTATATAAACCCCACACACCCCTAAACCACCATTCTCTGAAGATGCCAGCCACAGATGCAGGCAAATCGTCAGGAATAAACATAGCCTCACAGCCCGGGGGGGGAAAAAACACAAGGAAAATGTGACTTCAGTTTATTGCCATATAAGCTACTCCACAAGTCCCAACAATTTCAGTAGCCCCAATCCAAGTATGGTTTTATGGTTTTAGATTTTTCACAGAAATTAACCCATGTTATAAACATGTTATGCAGTAGTTGTGGCCCTTTGACTGGGACATTTATTAGGCTATCAAGTTCCAGAAATTACTGTTTAATAGGTTATTCGTTACATCGGGGATGTATGCTCCTCCAGATCTCTCTCTCTCTCTCTTTCTGGCTTTTCTTCGCAAATGAAGATTCAGGAAGGATTCATCCCGCGCTTTCTGCAAGCGCGCTGATGACTAAAAAGGCCAATCCGAGATAAACAAGTCCAGTTGCAGAAAGCCCAGCAGAGGGTCTCCTTGGGTGATGTTTCCGGGTTGTGATTCTTTCTGCATTTTCGTCTCTTCAAGACTTGTTCGGCGTAAGCTCTCAAATAAGGCTGCAGCATTGTGGATAGTGCGTCTCCATGCCTCCCGATGTGAGGCCAGGGCGGACCATTGTTGGCGATCAATTTGGCCGAGCCTGAGATGTTGTTTCAGGGACTCCTTGTATCACTTTTTTGGAGCCCCCCTCTTATGCTGACCCGTTGCGAGTTCACCATAGAGTACTATTTTTGGGAGGCGATGATCCTCCATCCTTGGGACTGTAAATCCCATCATCTCTAACCAATCAGGATTTATGGAACTCCTAGTCCAATAACATCTGGGTGGCCAGAATCCCAAACCATGACTTCCCAGAAACACCACCGCAGCCTTCCCCAACGTTTTGTCCTCCAATGTGTTGGGCTACAACTCATAGAAGACCTCAGAGGGCATTACCAAAGATTATAAGAGTCAAAATGGCTGCTATTTTATAACAGCAGCCATTTTACCTAGACTAGGTATACTGGACTGTACTCACTAGTGGGTATACTCAGTCCAATTTCCCCAATTCACATGGGAATTCCATGAACCAGCCCCACTTATTAAAAAATGAAATGATTAATGACATAAAGTCAGCTGGAAGGCAGCAGCTTGGAAAAGTCTGCAACTGGGAAATGGGACAGAAATTGAGGCAAAGGGAAACAGGAAAAAAAAATATATGGACTGGAATTAGACCTGCAGGGTTTTGGCTACAATCATGTATGTTTCCTAGGAATAAACTTCACGGAATTTAATCTGGAATTGTTTCTGTACAGAAAGGCATAGGGCTGTTCTTATATTTTAAAAAAGGACAATGTGAACTCAAAGGCTTTCACGGCTGGCATCCATAGATTTTCCTTGTTTTTTTTTTCCGGGCTGTGAGGCCCTGTAATACAGCCTCACAGCCCGGAAAAAAACCAAGGAATATCTTATAAAAAAAGGACAGTGTAGCCCTGTTTGAGCAAAATTAGAAAAGGGATTAATTAGAAGGCTGGTCCAGAAAAAAATATATACGGATATATCTGTTACCTCTTTGTAGCCACTACCTCTTTGTACCATATTATAATACAGTTGTCCCTTCATATTTGCTGGGGTTTGGTTCCAGGACCTCCCGTGGATACCAAAATCCGTGGTTAATCAAGTCCCATTATATGCAATGGCATAGCAAAATGATGTCCCTTAAATAATAAGATGGTAAAATCAAGGTTTGCTTTTTGGATTATTATTTTTTAAAGAATATTTTCAAGCCGTGAATACGTAAATCCGTGGATACGGAGGGACAACGGGTAATACCAGGTTTATGTCTCAATTCCTAGCGCAGAGAGCATTCGCTAGGGCCATTTTAATTACATTTTTCCCGGATAAACCTGACTATATACATGTTTTTTTCTTTTATACAGTAATGTGCTTCTACTTTAAGAGAGAATGTGGAACAACAAGATTCTAAACAACCACAACGATTAAGCCCTGAGATTCTATTTGGGTTTTTAAAAGACATTACTAATGAATACGAGAAAAGCCAGAGAGAGAGAGACTAATGAATAGCAGAATGTCACGTATATATCAAAAGCGCATGCGCGAGCCTTTCCTTTCTTTCAACACATAAAGCGGAGGCCACCAAACGAACCAGGCTGCGCATGCGTATTCATAAAGCTCGTCTCTCTCTCTTTCTCTCTCTCTCTCTCTCTCCACCGTTTCCATTCTATCAAAACAACGCCGCTGTTTCTGCGCCAGTTAGCCACAGGCGCTGTGTACGTGACTGCGCGAAGCCTCTCTCGCTCTCTCTCGGCGAGCTTTCGGTTTAACGTCGACGCGCTTGCGCACAAGGGCGGTTCTGTGGGGGCGACCGCCTCGGCCTTTTCAACATCCGGGTTCTGAAGCCGACTTGCTTTGTTTACTTGGCCGGGGAGGGCGGGGTTAGCCGAAGGCGTCGTCCGGCCGAGCCTGGGCGGGGCTGGCTGGTCGTTCCCGAGCCGCTGACCTCGAGGGAGCGCCTGAGGGGGCTGAGGGGGTAAGTGACCCGTGACCCGTGGGAAGGGGCCTGGCTGGCTGTAGCTCCAGCTCCCTCTTGGGTACCACGAGGGGAGGGGAGGGGGAATACGGCCGAGCATCCTCTGTGCCCTCCTCACGGTGTTTAGTTGTCCCTCCGTATCCACGGGTTTGGTATCCACGGATTTAAGTATCCGCGGCTTGAAAATACTCTTTAAAAAATAATAATAATCCAAAGAGCAAACCTTGATTTTGCCATCTTGTATAAGGGACATCATTTTGCTATGCCATTGCATATAATGGGACTTGAGTATTCACGGATTTTTGTATCCACGGGGGTCCTGGAACCAAACCCCAGCAAATATGAAGGGACAACTGTATTCACGGCTTGAAAATATTCTTAAAAAAATAATAATCCAAAAAGTAAACCTTGATTTTGCCATCTTATATAAAGGACACCATTTTGCTATGCTATTGCATATAATGGGACATGAGTATTCACGGATTTTGGTATCCACGAGTGGGGGGCTCCTGGAAGCAAACTCCAGCGAATATGAAGGGACAGCTGTATATGACATCGAATGATTTTATGCTCTGCCACAATATGGGATTTATGCCATACTGGCTTTAAATTGACAGTTAACTACTGCTATTACTATGACTGTCCTTCCTAGAGATCTGTTTAGAGACCTTTGATATAAACATAAACCATGCTTAACTAATTCCGGCAGGGCAATCTCTCTCTCTTTGTGTGTCTGTGTTTAAAAGGCAACATTAATTTGCAGAGAGGATTTTATGAAATCAGCAGTCTCCAAATACCCAAAATTACAAGAATGGTTGGAAATAATTAGGCTCTAAAGTAACTGTGATAATGTGAAGTCGAAGGCTTTCCACGGCCAGCATCCATAGATTTTCCTTTGTTTTTTTTCGGCCGTGTTGTGGGGGCAGTTAGCTTGTGGGGGCAATTAGCTAACACACATTGGAAACGGCTTAATGCAGTGTAGATTGCTATTGCTTAAAACAATTTGTAAGGTGCTCTGATAGCCTTGTGGCTGAAGTGTGGGGTATGAATAACTAACTAAATAAATAATAAAATAAATATCTTTTGTTGCCGTGGTCCCCCCAAGCCTTAACTCAAGACTGAAAACCCAAACAACAACAACACCTCATAATAATAATACACCATCATCTATTAACCCTTCCCATCAGAGGCGCTGGTGGGGAGGGAAGCCTTTTCTCCTGCTTCTTTCTGCAAATTTGTGGTTGGAGCGGATTAAATGGCAATGTGCAGGCCAAGCCAGCCAGCCAACCTTTGCCCTGGCTCCTGTCATGTGGGCCAAGCAGCCTTCAAGCCTTCGCAGACCCCGTGTGAGGACATTGCAGCTCCCTGGGGGTCCACGGACCACAGATTAAGAACCTCTGGTCTACAGAATGGGGGGGGGGGTGTTACTTCCTGAGAAAGATGCAAGGGATTGTATCACTGATCAGCAAGGGATTCTACTGGCCCATGTATAAAAATATTTGAAGATTTAGGCGTTATCCATCCTTCTGTAGCAGCCTTTCCTTTTGGTGGCCCTTGTTAATATAAGTTTCAGAACAGAACAAAAGGATGACACCCAGAATGGATAGGACTGGCAGATGGATGGGCAGATTGCCCAACTGATCTTTGAGAATACAATCTTCAGCGCACTCACTGCAAAGTAAATCCCATAGTACTCTAGAGGACTTGTATCCCAGGAAAATAGATGTTACGCTTCGAATGGCCCTATTCTAAGTGTTCCTGAAATGTGTTCAGTAGGAGCTAGTTTGTAGTAAGCCTGTTAAGGGTTGCAGCTGGGTTGAACATTCCATTATAACTTCTTTTCATCCTTTTCTGGATCTGGAGGTATAGGAAACACCACTCTTGTATTTTGCTGAAGAAGGATGGGTGCAGTATAAGTTAAGTCCAGCTGATGTGATTTTCTGATTGGGACAATATTTGTGCAGCCTTGCAAATGTTGAACTACAGTTCACAGCAGCCCTATCCAACATAATCGTTGGTGAAGAATGCTGGGAGCCATTGTTTAACAACATCTGGAAGGCCCTGTTTTAGGCTCCTACAGTCTTATCATTTACATGCTTACTTGAGAGTAACTCCATTGAGCAGAGCTGACTTCTAAATACTGTACGGTACAGTAAATATGCACAGAATTGCCCAGGCCCAGCACATACTCAGCTAGGGTAAATGCCATCCAAGTCAATGGTATTTAGAATCATAGAATCATAGAATCATAGAATTGCAGAGTTGGAAGAGACCACGAGGGCCATCCAGTCCAACCCCCTGCCATGCAGGAAATCACAATCAAAGCATCCCCGACAGATTGCCATCCAGCCTCTGTTTAAAGACCTCCAAGGAAGGAGACCCCACCACACTCCGAGGGAGTGCGTTCCACTGCCGAACAGCTCTTACTGTCAAAAAGTTCCTCCTAATGTTGAGGTGGAATCTCTGTTCCTGGAGCTTGCACCCATTGCTCCGTGTTCCAGTCTCTACTGGATAATTAAGAGTGTATTCACTCTGGACCCAGTTCAAGAACTTGACTTTAAAAACCCAAGCAGCCTCAGCCTTTCACATCTTAGGTAGCACAATCTCCCATAAATGTGTGTGTATGTGTGTAGTGCCTATTTCATTATATCGTTAAGGTTTTGTTCTGTGACACCTTATTTACTGACATCAAAGCCATTAGAGCAGCCTTCTTCACTTTGCTCCTGCCTCTGATGTTCTGAACTACAATTTCCATAATCTCTTATGCTGATTAGGACCGATGAGAAATGTAGTCCAAAACACATGTAGGCTATATTAGAAAACTGAGCACATTTATTGGGGAGGAGGCCTTCTAGTCATTAGAATTCTGGGTGAAATGGCAGTGCTTTTTGCTGTCAAAGAGACCATAATCAGAGGTAGGGGAATTAATGTCACACGAACATACCTTGGATGGGTTAGCATACCAAAAGTCCCCTGGGGAAACAGGTTTGAGTGGACACTAACCAGGAAGTCTCTAGCAAGAGAAGCTCTTATTCTATTTAGTTTGCCAACAAATATTGATCTGCATTTTTAGGAAGTCTAGAAGGATATATTGTCTATTTACTGAGCATTTCTTTATGTTTCTACCTTTCCGTGTGTATATCTGTGGTGGGTGTTGTGTGGTCCTCCAGATGTTGTTCAACTGCAGCCCTGTGCATTCTTCACTGTTGGCTATGCTGACAAAGGGTGCTGGGAATTGCAGTCCAACAACATCTGAAGGGTGTCCCAGTTTCCAACCCCAGTATATATAAATACAATGTATTTACATATATTGGTGTGTGTTACATATGGTTATTGAGGGAATTGGTATTCTTTTCTCTGAATAATGTTTTTCAAACTGGCTAATGCAGTTAATCCATTTTAAAAATGCGCATTTTCAAAAAGACAGAGAAAAAGAAATGAAATTCATTTTCTCTTGTTGATTTTTCAAAGCACTGAAACATGTCTGGGTTTCTTGAGAACATGAGATGCTCGGAATGTGTTGACTGGGGAGAAAAACGAAACACAATAGCTTCTATTGCCGCAGGTGTCCTGGTGTGTATATTTAACTATTCTTAAACTGCCTTATTTGTATTTTTCTTGTTCCTCAAATGTTTTTTTTTTTAGCCTTCACTTGAAAGCTGGTCAGAATTCCTACTGATTTCTGTAATAATTTCACTGTATTTTTATCTTGTAAATATGTGCTTTATTCATTTATCTATCTTATATATCTATTTAATTTATATCCCACCTTTCTCCTGAGGGTTCAAGGCAGCTTACACTAATTTAAAACAAGATTAAGTTAAAATTTATGTAAAGTCTGCTTAGTTTGATTTAATTTAATAATTCTGTGTAGTGATTTGACCATTGGACTGTGGCGATCAGGGTTTGAATCCCCATGCAGCCATGGAAACCCATTGGGTGACCTTGGGCAAATCACACTCTCTTACACTCAGAGGGAAGCAAAGGCAAACCCCCTCTGAACAAATTTTGCCAAGAAAACCCTGTGATATGTTTGCCTTAGGGTTGCCATAAGTTGGAAACTGCTTGAAGGCACACAATAACAACATGTACTAAATTTCTGGTTGATAACCTTAGTACTGTGTTGCAACAAAAACAATGTGGTCTTATGGCACTTAATAAAAGGTTTATTGTGTCATAAGCTTTTGTGGGCTAGAGCCTACTTTGCAGATGCTTGAAATGTTATCAGCTGTCAGATGTATAATACTCATGTTGCACCCAAAGGCCATAGAGCATAATATTTTTAAAAAGTCTGTAACATTGTATGTCAGCTGTAGGTTGTTTGGGCTGCAGCTCCTCACTTCCCACCTCTTTGAGAATCCTGGCTAGGGCTTGTTGGAAGTTTCAGCCCTGTGACACTTGGTTGGAGGGCCACGTATTGCACTTCTATTATAAACAAAGCCCAAAGATGAGTGCAAGATGAATAAGCAAACTATTCACAGTGCTACTAATTGATGACTATGGTATCTTTCTATTACCTATGTGTAAAGTCTACCTCTTTTATTGTTGTTCGAAAGAAATCAACCATTCCATATGAAAGAGTCAGGTTTGCTGACAAACTATAGTGCAGTAATTTGACATAGAAGTTTCCCTTTGGAAGTCTTCCATGATTGTTATTTTGGGTCAGCAGCAGAGCATCCTTGGCAACAGATCTTCCCTCACTGGCTCCTGATTGTTGCCACTTTCAGTGAATGTGGTAAGCATGGTGATAGCTTTATGTCAGCATTGTGTTGACAATTGCATTAAAAATTGTTGTGTTCAAATAGTTTTTTACAGGTTGGTGGATTATCATAGATGCAGCTGTTAAATACCCAGATTCGAAACAGTTCAACCATTCATACCATGCATGTGGAGTTATAGCTACAGTTGCATTCCTAATGTAGGTATAATTCACATTCAAATAATAATACTATTTTTCTTGCAGAGCCTATATTAAAAATATATATTAAATTCTATAATCTGATATATCAGTTAGGTTTCCTATATTTAAATAACCAGTGTTTTGCTCTTTATTTTGAATAATAAAATGAATCCATTAGATCAGGTGATGTAGTGCTTCTTCAACTGTCTGATGTGGGGGACTGTGGTTATTTAGGTTTCCTATATTTAAATAACCAGTGTTTTGCTCTTTATTTTGAATAATAAAATGAATCCATTAGATCAGGTGATGTAGTGCTTCTTCAACTGTCTAATGTGGGGGACTGTGGTTATTTTTTCCCCCAATGTGCCAGGGACTGGTGCATATTTGTGCCCACTGGGTACAAGTGTTTCTTTTTCCCCCCCTGGAAATCCTCCAGGGACCAGCAGTCCATGGACCACCAGTTTAAGTAGCAGTAATGTAGGTTATTGGACTTTCTGATAAACTCTGAAACTGTTGTTCACTGAGTCTGGGAATGCAAGTACTTGACATCTAGAATGGTTTAAAATCTCATTCTGATCAGTTTGCATTTTTTAAATAGTTGGCACCGAATAAAATATTACACAGATGTGCACAAGGGAATATAAGTAATCTCAGCTGTAAGTAATTCACAGAGAGCTAGTGCAGTGGAGCAGTAGTTGTAAAACATAAAATTCTGTTCAGATCTTGTCTCTGCCATGTAGGATCAGACAAATGTCTAGTCTTAGCCTCTCCCCCAACAGCAATATGAAATAATGATACAATCCAACTTTGCAATGTTGTTTGGCTTGAATCACAGTTATAATTCGTGTGAAGTATTTTGAACACCTTGGAAATGCTTTCAGATGCTGAATTTGAATTGACTAAATGTGTTGAGCTCTTTTCTGTTTTCTATTTATAGGATCAATGCAGTCTCCAATGGACAAGTGCGTGGAGATAGTTACAGTGAGGGCTGCCTTGGGCAAACAGGTAATCTAGTTGATTAAATTTTTCAGCTTTTGCTCTGTTCAGTTTGTGGCTCATTACTGAAGCAATCTTATTTTCACATACTTTTCAAATAGTATATTTCCCCTCATACAGTTTAAAGGCAGCTGCTTTCCTCCTGGACTCCCGTCTCCTTGTTTTGGCGAGACATGCTGGGCAAGTTCAGTTCTCTGTCTCACTCCTCCCCTGTTGGCAGGTGGGCTGCTTCTTTTTAAGCACAGCCTGCATATTCCATCGCGGGAATATTCATTTGGTGCCTTATTTGTAGGGTATAAAAACTAAATTTTTAATTTTAAAAAAGCTTGTGTGAAGGACAGGGAGGAATTAAATGAGTAGCATCACATGGAGCAATTCACAGCACTCTCAATGGCTGGCTTTTGCAGAAACAAAAATAACTGATTTCCCCTTAAGCTGTTGCTGAAGAAAGTTTGTACAGTACATATACAAATTACAGTGTGTGTGTTTCCTAGTAAATTTATCAGTCAAATTATGCATGCCTTTATGTGGCCTTGATGATTTTTCAGGGATCAGAACCTCCATGTGCATGGCCCCACACACTCCACTACACTGGACACTAAAAAGGAGGGTATTTGAGGTATAGTAATGAAAAATGTTTCCTTCATCAGGGAAGAGAGTTTAAAGGCAGGATGTTTCAAGTTTATATATGTTTGAATCATTGCATTATCAGATATTTTCAGACATGAAAAATGTAGAGTCTGCCTAATACACAAACGTTTGATGCAGCTCCAGTGGGCATCCATTTTTTTTTTTTTTGTTCTGGTACAAAAAAACCCAGTGGAGCTACTTATCTTAAAAATATAATATTAATTACTGTGTGTTGTTGTTTTTTTAAGGTGCTCGCATCTGGCTGTTCATTGGCTTCATGTTGGCTTTTGGATCTCTGATTGCTTCCATGTGGGTCCTCTTTGGAGGCTATGTTATTAATGGTAGGAGTCTTGAAATGAACACCTTACTATAGGGTGGGCAATATTTAGGTGTTGGACTGCAACTACCCGCAACCTTGCCATACATCATAGCCAAGGAAGGCCCAGCTATCCAACTGCCTATCCTTGCCTTAGCATGTAAATACAAATGTCAGCTTGTAAGTTCCTTAGGGGCAGAGCCCTGTCTTTTGCTTACAGAATATTTCTAAAAATGCCATTTACATAAATGGTACTGTGTAAATAATAATGAAATGAGATTCCTCTAGACAGAGAATGGGCCTAGGGTGTTCCTTTTTTCAGAGGCTGAGCTATGCTTGGAATAGTGTTTTCTTCTTTTTCTGTAAAGTTTTGCCTATGGAGAACCATGTTCCAAAGGATCAAAGTAGAATCATAGAATTGCGGAATTGGAAGAGACCACGAGGGCCATCCAGTCCAACCCCCTGCCATGCAGGAAATCACGATCAAAGCATCCCCGACAGATGGCCATCCAGCCTCTTTTTAAAGACCTCCAAGGAAGGAGACCCCACCACGCTCCGAGGGAGTGTGTTCCACTGCCGAACAGCTCTTACTGTCAGAAAGTTCCTCCTAATGTTGAGGTTTAATCTCTGTTCCTGGAGCTTGCATCCATTGCTCCATGTTCCAATCTCTGGAGCAGCAGAAAACAAGCTTGCTCCATCCTCAATGTGACACCCCTTCAAATACTTAAACAGGGCTATCATATCGCCTCTTAACCGTCTTTTTTCCAGGCTAAACATACCCAGCTCCCTAAGTCTGTCCTCATAAGGCATTGTTTCCAGACCTTTCACCATTTTAGTTGCCCTTCTCTGGACACGCTCCAATTTGTCAATATCCTTTTTGAATTGTGGTGCCCAGAACTGGACACAGTATTCTAAGTGAGGTCTGACCAAGGCAGAATAGAGCGGCACTATTACTTCCCTTGATCTGGACACTATACTTCTATTGATGCATCCCAAAATTGCATTGGCCTTTTTAGCTGCCGCATCACACTGTTGACTCATGTTCAACTTGTGGTCTACTAGGACTCCTAGATCCCTTTACCACGTAGTCTCATTCAGGTCTCCCCCATCCTATATCTATGCATTTCATTTTTTCGCCCTAAGTGCAGTACAGGGACTTTGATGAAACTAATTGGTTCTGGGTTTTGCCAGTGTCTGGATGGGAACTCCTGGGAACTCTTTGTTGTCTTGCTTTGAAGCCAGACTATAAATATGGTATAGCTATGCTAGGTAAGCTGAATCCTGCACATAATTACAGGGGAGTAGGCACCATTGAATGCAGTGAAACTTAATTCCATGCATAGGATTGCATTGTCAGGTAGCCAGTCCGTCCAATCATATGCACATTTACTCAGAAAGATTTCCCACTGTGTTCCCTGGAGCTTATTCCTTAGTAAGTACATTTAGGATTCACCTGCCTGCCATGCAAGAATATACAACTGTGCTTTTTGCAACCGGACTTGTTTATCTCGGATTGGCCTTTTTAGTCATCAGCGCGCTTGCAGAAAGCGCGGGATGAGTCCTTCCTGAATCTTCGTTTGCGAAGAAAAAGCCAGAGGACATTTAGGATTGAAGGATCAGTGCCTGGTTTGAGATAGCAACCAGTTGTACATTTCTCACTTACACATGAGGTAGCAACAAATTATACATTTGCTTTATGGTATATAGTTTATACATTGTGTACCATTTTAATTTGTATTTGTTCTGCTTTCTTGCATTGTTCAAACCTGACTGTAGTTTTAAAGTGGCTTGTTTTAATCAATGATAGTTGTTACTGTGAATAAAATTTAAGAACCATTACAGTTAAAAGCAGTATAAAAACTATTGCAAGTAAAGAAGTAAAACAAAAGCTTCTTGCTAGATTCTGAGAGAAACAGTATCATAAATAGCCATCTGGCAATGCCATCAGAATGTACAAAATAAATCAGGTGTACAGTATATTGGTGGGGTGTAGGACTAGGAATAAACATTTGGCAATGAAACTAAACATTTTTTCCCCTTCTCAGACAAACCAGACAGACCGGCAGTATACCCAGGGATTGCAGTGTTTTTCCAAAATGCTTTTATCTTTTTTGGGTAAGCACACATTTCTTTCTTTTAATCACATAAGGCAAATCACACAAAAATAATTTGCAACATCAAAACCAACAAGAAACCACAGTCCAAAAATAAAATGGCAAAAGCAGTATAAAGATGAAATAAAGCACCATGAGAATCCAGTGAAATTTTCAGAAAAGCTTTTGAAACAGTTGTAATTTTTTTTTTTCAAATGAAAAAAATTCAGGGAAGCTAATTGTTCAGCTTGATCCCAGGAATGAATTATCATTGGCGTCAGGCTGACAGAGGTAGGTAGGCAAAAGTGGGGTGCTACTATGGCAAAACCTCAGAAGGCTAGAGAGCCACATGCTACCAGTGGGCTTCCCCACCTCTTTTTCTGCTGTCCCTTTTTCTTCAGTTTTGTCTACTGTATGCATGAGTGAGTTACAGAGTGAGTTATGACTCAGCAAAAAGTAACTTTCTTAGCCCCTATACAGCGCATCTACATCTGTGAACCGCTGCCAGTTGATGTACATTTTCATGCAAGTGCTTGCATGGTCTTCTGGTATAAAAGTTGGCACATTTCAGTATGTGGAGGGCAGAGGTGTGGCTATGAAGAGGGCAAAATGAGGGCATTGCCCTCCAAATAAGAATTAACTCCCCCCACCCATGAAATGTTCCTTTAGTCCCCAAATTTCTAGCATTGCAGTAACTTAAAGCTTTTAGTTGAGCCTCTAGAAATACAGGTGAAGCAGCCAAAGAAAAGGAACAGGCAAGCTTACCAAGTTACTTGTTCTAGCTCTGTGCTTTGTTGTAAGGGACTGTAAGGGCCATCTGATCCACCTGCCTGCCATGCAAGAATATACAACTGAAGTACTCCCAAAAGACAGCTACCCAAGCTCTATTTAAAGACTTCCACAGAAGGAAAGTCCACCACCCTCCAAGATAGTCTATTCCCTTGTGAAATGGCACTTAACTGTCAAGAGGTTCTAATATTTAGGTAGAACCCTTTTTCTTGCAATTTGAAACCATCGGTTTGTGTTGTGCTCTCTGGATCAGTAGAAAACAAGCTTGCTTTATCTTCTGCATGACATCACTTCAAGTATTTAAAGATGGGTATTTTAACAACCTTCAGTATTTTCCAAGCTTCCTAAGCTGTCTGTCTTGGTTTCTCTTCTCTGGTCACATTTTAGCCTGTTAATACCTTCTTGAACTGAGGTGCGTAGAACTGGACACAGTATTGCAGGTGAAGTTTAACAAAAGCAGAATGCAGTGCTGTTACTTCCCCTCATCTGGATACTATGCTCCTGTTGATGTAGCCTAGAATTACATTGGTTGTTGTTGTTTTTTGGTCACATCACACTGTTGATTCATGTTTATCTTGTGGTCTACTATGACCATAGATCCTTCTCACATGTATTGTTTTCCAGCTAGGTATTTGTGTATTTCATTTTTCCTGCCTAGATGTAGTACCTTACATTTATCCCTGTTGAAGTTCATTTTGTTTGTTTTGGTCCAGCTCTCCAATCTATTTGATCCTGTACTATGGAGTATTAGCTACACCTCTTAATTTGCTGTCATCTGAAAATTGGATAAGCATGCCTTCTATTCTATCATCCAAAATTATTTATACACATTTTGAGTAATGCTAGATCAAGAAGAACCCTTCTCTCCAGTATGAAAAGGAACCATTGGTGAACACTCTTCATGTTCAGTCTGTCACCCAGTTACAAGTCTATCTAACAATACTGCTGTCTAGCCCACATTTCACCTGCTTGTCTGCAAGAATATTGTGGGGAACCTTGTCAAAACCCTTACTGAAATTAAGATATACCACATCCACAGCATTCCCCTCATCTACCAAGCTTGCAACTCTGTCAAAAAAAGAGATAAGATTAGTTGGCATATCTTGTTTTTGAGAAACCCGTTCTGGCTCTTAGTAATCACAGCATTCCTTTCTAAGTGTGCTGATTGGCCAATAGTTATTTGGGCCCTTTCCCTGCCCCCTTTTGAATCTGGGTCTTACCCTGTTCTCTAAGAATTCTCAAAATAATTAACAGTTACTTTACGATTATGTCTGCAAGTTTCTTTTAACACCCTTGGATGCTGTTCAACAGGCCCTGGAGGCTTGAATTAATTTGGAGTATCGTAGCTAAGTAGTCCTGTACAACCTCTATTTATTCTGGGCTGAAATCCCCTATTTTCTCCAGGTAGGGTATTGTTTTCCTTTTGGGAGGAGACTTGAGGCAGATAACATGTTGTTCTGCGTTCTTCTGTCTCCTGTTAGCATTTACCCATCTTCTCCACACAGTGGCCCTACCACTTTCTTGTCCTTCCTCTTGGTCTGAATATAGTTGACGCCCTGTGTTTTAATATGTTAAACCTCTAGCAAGCCTGAGTGCATTCAGAGCTTGAACTTCTCTGACTTTCTCCCTATAAGTACTGGGTATTTGTATTTCTTTTTGTTTTTCCTCTTCTTCCATTTCTTAAACATATCTCTTTTAAATCTGAGCTCTTGGAAAAGTTCTTTTTATGTCCACCCTGGCTTCTTTAGATACCTACAGTTATCTTTCTCATTTGAATTTTTTGCAAGTGTGCCTTCAGTATCACACCTTTAAGAAACTCCCATGCGTCCTGAGCTCCTTTCCTAGCCTTTTAGCATTTCTGACTATAGGATCTCACCCAATATTTCCCTAAGCTTACAGAAATCAGTTCTCTTAATGTTAAGAGAGTGTGTGTGTGACTAGGTTTGTCCCCTCCGCCTCTGTATAACAAATTCCAGGAGAACATAGTCTCTCCAACCCAAGGATACCACTACTTCCACCCCATTGACCAGTTTATCCTGGTTAGTTATTTGCAGGTCCAAAACAGTTTATCTCTTTTTTTGCCTTCTCCACCTTCTGGAAATTATCTACAAGGCAAGTGAGAAATTTGTTGGACCTTCCATTATTTGATTTCCAACAAATGTCAGGGTAGTTGAAGTCTACTACTACTATTACTACTATATCTCTCCTCTCTGAATGTTGGTCACCCTATCTGGGAAGTAAATATATGATTTCTGGATGTGAATGATTTGCAGTGTCTCGCTCTAAAATGCTAGGAATTTTGAGGGTTGAGGGAAAATATAATTTCATCCATTTTATTTCAGTTTTTTTGTGAAGGGGAGACAGTGCCCTCATTTTGCATCCCTTCTCAATACCTGGACCCCAGCTGGAAGGGCATGTCACCCAATTTTCAGTTCCTCTAGATATCTGAAGAGTTGCAGTGTGGTGTTTTGGCTGCCACTATGGAGGATGGAAAGTGGCATTTTGTCACTCTTACTCACATTTTGGGCTGTTTTGGTAGAGGAGTCTTGCTGTTTAAGGGTGGGGGACAGCTTTTTAAAGTGTTGCTGAGCTATTGTTAGTGCCCACCCCCTGGGGTGCTGCTGCAGCTGCACAGTTTTAATCTAGTAAAAAAGGTTTGCATCACAGTGGGAGAGTGTATCTGCACATGAGTGTACAGGCACAGGTATTAGTTCACACAAAGGGCAGTCACAGTTAAACCCTTTGAAGTACTTCTGTTTCAGAGTGGATGAACTGAGTGCATGTTTAACTCTTCTACTGAAGTTGGTAAGATTTAAAAGTGCTTAACTTTAGTTGTGTTATTTCTGCTCTGCAATGGAGTGTGAGGGAACTCCCTTTCTCAATATACGTAGGTCATAAATGCTAGGGCATTATGTTAACTGGGTCCTGCTAGTGCAGCAGAAAGCTGTGCCACCTGAGACAGCAAACCTTGATTTTGCCATTTTATATAAGGTATACCATTTTACTACACTATTGTATATAATGGGACTGGAGCATCCATGGGAGATCCTGGAACCAAACCCCAGCAAATACCAAGGGAACACTGCATATTTGACTCATAGATATCCCAGTAGCTGTCAAAAGCAGTGTCTGAAAGCAGTTTAAGCCTATTTATTTTCACCTTGTGTTGCACTAACCTTTTAAAAATTTTGTGTCTTTCATTTACAGAGGTTTGGTCTTTAAGTTTGGTCGCACAGAAGATTTGTGGCAATAAGTGACAGCTTCTGGCCTGCTATTTTTAATCACCCACTTCCATTTTGTAACACTTATGCTCTGATATCACTGAAGATGAAAACTGTCTACACTTTAAAATCATGAAACACATTTCCATTTTTTTATTCTGTTCTCTACTCCTAGCTTCTAACATTAAACATTTTATTGTATGACAGATGTAAAACTGAATAGGAAAAGAGAACCTTATGAAGTCCTCTTGCTGAATGTTTTTGTTATAATGAATATTAAACAACATAAATGTTTATTTCATAGCTGTTTTATGTATAGTGTATCATCATAGTATAGTTGCTATTCCCAAGTAAGGGACAAAATTGTAAATGTTTTTTAATGAAATGGAAATAAAAGTTAATATAAGAATTTATTGGAATCATGCATACTCTCCAAAATCAATGGTATAGTGCAACCTTTTCCAACTTGCCACCCTCCAGATGTGTTGAGCTACAGCTGCTGCCTAGAGATGTTGGGGGTTGTAATCCAGTGCATTTGGAGGGCACTAGGTTAGTGATGCAGAAGCTTTCCAACTGTATGTGGGGTTCTGTGCAAGGTTAGCTGAAAGTCATTAATGAGAAATTTAATAACAGAGCAATTTTCCTTCAAGGGCAACTGGCTCACACTGCCATTATTGATAATGCAATAATTATTCACACTGCAATAATCACACTGCACGTTATTTAAACTTTATGCCCCACTTCTCAGCTAGAAAAGTTTCCAGAGCAGATTCAGGTGAATAAAAACAAGGCTTACATTCCACTCTCAAGTTTACAATTTAAAAACATAACACAAAAGGAAAAAAGAAATGATGGGGGGGGGAAACAAAACCAGAAAATTTAGACATTAATATTTAATAGCATTGGGTTCTTGGAATAGCCAATTGTAATGGAAAGAGGCTGCTCACAATTTGAAAATGGGTTTTGTTTGGGCCTCTGAGATATTGGTGCCCTAAGCTCTCTTGAATAGCTGTATTCCAACCAGATATTGTTGGTATTGTGGAGTGGAGCCTCAGCCTTCCAGATTCTCTGTAACATCTGCTAACCTTTTGTCTGTCTGACATGGCATACAAGGGATAGAGGGCCCAGACATCACTACTACTCTAAAGCAGAGGATCCTGCTGCTCTTCATCATAGGGCAGTTAGTTCCAGTGGTGGGTCTCAGGGTGAAGGAAGGATCAAGTCCAGCCCTTAAAAGGAACAGAAAATGGAGACAGCAGTTCCAAGTTGTCTGCCAAGTTGATGTTTTTAGTTGGAACTGACAGGTGGTGAAGACATGGTGTGCAGCTTCAGGGGAGAGGTGGGCATGTTTTACATCAGTTCTCCAAGTGGGGCAATAATGAATCATAGAATTGCAGAGTTGGAAGAGACCACGAGGGCCATCTCAAAAAATAGAGTTGAAAGCTCTATTTTTTATTTTTTATTTGTGCAACAATTGGACAGCAAGCAGTTTGCTACATAAGCTGCAGGAGTTCTTCAGTACAGAAGCTTGTGCAGAAAGTGAAAACCACAGTGCCTGTTCGTGTGTGAGAGTGGTCTTAAGATTCAAGTTTAACATCTCAGTGTACCTCTCCCCAGAAATCCTGTTAAAGAATGAGCCATATACAGCATGTATATTACAGAAGAGAATGTGGATCACAAACTTTCTTAAAGCAATGTTATTCATTTAGCCTTGCAAAAAATTCTTTACTGCAGAAAGAGGAACACAGAACTTCTGGCAGCATTAATAAAAGAGACACAAAATCTCACTGCACATTCTGGTGAAAGCAAATAGAAAATAATTCTCATTGACTGTCTAGCTTACTTTAAACTTGATTGCTGTATTCAGTATCCAACAGCTAAATTTGGGAACTAGAAAGAAGAACATAGGGTGGCATGAGAAAATCAACAAAAAAATATATAACAAAAATCTAGTTTGTTCTTTTATGGCTGAATGTATTTAGAGAGGAGAGACTGAATGTATTTAGAGAGGAGAGACTGCCCTGGTATCATTGTGACTTAAAGACTTGTACTGTGTACAGTATATTCTGTTAATACAATAGATCACAGAATTCTTCTTAGATATTTTCTCCACTATTCATTGCATCCTAACATATGTTTAGAAATATTTCAAGTGGCGTTGTAATTTCCTTATATTAAAATATGTGGTGTGCTCCTAGTATGTTCAATTAGAAGCAAGTACCATGGTGTCCATTTATGCCCAGGTAAGTGTACACAGGATGGCCCTGGTGGCGCAGTGGTTAAATGCCAGTACTGCAAGTCACCACGTTGCAAGTTCGATTCCAGAGGGCTCCAAGGTTCACTCAGCCTTCCATCCTTTTGTAGGTGGGTAAAATGAGTACCCGGCTTGTGGGGGCAATTAGCTAACATGCATTGGAAACTGTTCAATGCAGTGCAGATGTGTAAATTGCTATTGCTTAAAAAAAAATTGTAAGCCGCTCTGATAGCCTTGTGGCTGAAGAGCGGTGTATAAATAACTAAATTAAAAATTAAATTAATTTAAATTTTAAAACAGTTTGGAACTGCAATGAGAGCAATTGGCTGCTAACATGCCTATGGATAAAAAGGTTTGTCTAAATTTTGTGTTGAATAAAACACCTCTTTTGGAATATCTCCCAAGAGCCTAATCAGTTGAGAACAAGATGGTAAACAAATAAGGAATGCACAGTTCTTTATAGTAAACTTTCCCAAAATGTTGCATTCCACCTTGCACTAATCCAGAGCTAGCCAACCAAAGGTTGAACTGCAGCTCCATCATTCTCTACCATAAGCATGGGAAGATCCAGTCCAATCGCATCTGAAGGGTCACACAATTCTCAATGCAGCACTAATCAACCTTCAAGGCAACTGGTTTATGCAAAGGCTACAACTATTATCTGTTGCCTGAAGCAGGTGCTGTTACAACCAGTTTACTGAGCCAAATTAATCTTTAAAGATGGGTCTACACTATTAGCATCCAGATTACACCAGTTAACTGCCCCCCCCCGCAAAAACTTTTTGGATACTATAGTTCAGTGGGTCTTAACCTGTGGTCCGTGGCCCCCCAGGGGGCCGCAGTGTCCTCACAGGGGATCTGCAATGGCTTGAAGGCTGCTCAGCCCACCTCCATGCAGTGGAGCAGCCACATGACAGGAGTCAAGGCAAAGGCAGGCTGGCTGGCTGGCTGGGCCTGCACATTGCCATTCAATCCACTCCAGCCACAAACTTGCAGGAGAAAAGTCTTCCCTCCACTGCCTCTGAAGGAAGGTTTAATGGATGGTGTAATTGTATTGTGGTTTTAAAACTTGAGTTAAGTCTTGGGGGGTCACGGCAACAAAAGATATTTAAAGGGGGCCCCTGGCAAAGAACAGGTTAAGAGCCACTCCTATAGTTTGGAGCAGGTGCTGAGAATTCTATTAGAGAGCTCTTTACTTCAAAAGACCAATTTTCAAAGCTCCCCAAGAAGAGAACATGACCAATTCAAGTCAATGATAAGAAGATGCTCCCTGCAGACTGGGTTTGGCTTTATTAGCTCCTTTTCACATTACACTGCTTTGCTGCTACTAGAAGGATTAGGACAACTGAAACTTAACAATCAGCCCTCTTTGCTTCATGTATTCCATTCTGAGTTTGAATGAATGGCTGCTCAGAAGCAAAAGGGTTCTTGACCAAAATGTTGATCTCATAATTCCTAATCTTCACAGTGACAAAAACAAAAACCCTTATGTACATTTGAATCTTACCTCCCAATAAGCTTGATCATCAAAGTACTTGGTTACAGGAGGTGCTTTCCACAACTTGCAAGTTAAGAAGAAACCTAAGAAAAATAAGCAGTTAAAGCATACTGGAAAGATAATGGAAGTAAACTGCCCTTATAACTGATTTCTTTATTTTTGTGAGTGTATAACTGTGTTGTAACAATAAATACAGCATTTATAATAAAAACAACACTGAAGCACAACAAAAAAACAGTTAAAAATGGAATGTTAAACTAAGATAGGCTTAAAATATTTTTAAATATCCTAAGTGAATAAGATAATATCTGGTGCTCAAAATATAAAGATGGTACTAGGCAAGCCTTGCTATGTGAACACTGTGTTATATATCTAGGGTGCCACCACCAGAGAGGCAAACCTCTGAGCAGTTGCTCATCTCACCGCATTTGACAGAGAAAGGACACTTGGAGTAGGTCTTCTGAAGAACTTAAGTTTTTGGAACAGGCATAATGGGAGAAGGTACTTTGGCCCCAAGCTAGTTAGGGCTTTAGAGGTTAAAACCAGAATTCTGTGTATCATGTTCCTACTACAGAAGTCCTCATCAGGTGATGACCCAGAGACCCTGGAAGGCACAGCCTACTCAGGACTTACCAGAAACCAGTCCTGGCTCCCATGTCAGTTGGCTAGTGAGTCCTCTGGGTTTTACTCTGAGCTCTAAAGGCTATTCAGTGTGCAGACCTCTAGCCCTGAAATAGGTTCAGTGCCTTGAAAATCTGTGTATAAGTGGATTTACTACACCACTGACATGGAGCCAGCAGCTGCCCGCTGCCAAGACCAGAAGGAGAAGCCAGGGCTGGGTGGTGTTGGTGATGATGGACCCACTCCCTTCAGAGGGGGGAGTTTCTGCAGAAGATTCCAAATTGCCTTGAGTTCTTCAGAGCATGGACAATTAAAATAAGCCAGGTAGAAAGGCCAGGCCTAGAAGGCTGCAACAGAGATCTCATAAAGAGTGAGGAATTTGCAAGCTTTTTGTTAGCACTGTACAGTATACTGTGACCATCTACAGCTGTGTTGTGGGTGGGGTGTGAGCAAATGGCTGGCTAAGCATATGGCCAGTGAAAGCAGAAACTCTGGGAACAAAATGTCCATGCCCTGTGATCCTCTGTGCCTTGCATTCTTGGAAAGTCAACCACATCTGGCTCTGCTAGTACCTGTCCTTGGACTGATAATAGGCTTTGTATCTGGGTTCCTTGCACTTAAAGCCAATGACCTGATAGGATCAGCTTTGTTTCATGGAATCTGCTTTTGCCTTTATTAATTCTGTGAGCTTCAACCATGGCTCAGCTTCTGGGACATTGTTTTTAGCTATGTCTGATCTGGGCATCCCTTTGGAATTAGTGGCATGACCTGAGGCCACCGGGCATTTTGCACTTGGAATCAGGGCACTAAATTAGGTCTAGAAGCAGATCAAGAGCCAGAACAGTTCACACAAAGCAGTCATATGGTCAAAAAGCTTGTTACCTGAATTGTGTGGGGTCCGTGGGGAACCTACTTGTGTCAAGAAATTAATAAGGGGAGTTTTAATTAGCTCAATATAGCAGCAAGAGGCTGGGTAACTATAGGACCTTTTGACCTATGCATACCAGTACTAACAAGACTCCAAGCCAGGAAGTAAAATAAAAATGGTTTTATTGAAAAATAGTCACAGAACCACTCGCACATACACTCACACTTCAAGCAACCACACAAGGCTATTGAAGAAAATATGAAGGATTGGGATAGAATAATAGAATGCGGGATGATGGGCTATACTATACTTGTCCAACAAGCAGAGGTTTGTGCACATACAAAAAGGCTGGATGCTAAGGTCACACAGAAAACAGGCAGAGTGACAGAGTGTAGAAAACTGCGCACTTTGGCTGTGTTTGGGGGTAATACTTATACTGAATATTTATCCATAAGGGGAGTTATGAGTGGAAAACAATGTTTGAGTGAGTTTTGCACAATTAGACAGTGAAAGCTCCCACTTCATTAATAGTTGTTAGTGATCGAAACATTAAGACTGATGGGTTTTCAGGTAACCTTCTATTGTTGGACAGGCAAGGTGTTAAGGGTCTCTGCAGAGTAATGGGTGTTCCAGCCACTTGATTGTTTTAGTGTATGACTCATTGCCAAGTGCGTTTAGGAGAATTAGCACATTCCACCCTAACTACAGTCTGAAGGGGTGCCACATAATTGCTTCCCAGGCGTATCTGAGTTTTGGGGAATTTCCATGACCTCTTCTCAGATTTTGAGTAAACCTTTGCTTAGACCCTACCTTTGGGGAAGTCCTGGTCTACTTCTAACCATGTGAAGAGTCAATAAAAGCTAAATTATGAAATATTGCCAATTAATGAGTTATTGGAAGGGAGGGGGTGTCAGGGCAGGTAACAGGCTGGAGTGGTACATTTGTAGGCTTATTCTATACCAGGGTTCCCTCAAACAATAGGGTTCCACAAGAGGAGAAAAATCTAACAGTTTGTGGGCTGAGGGAACCACAAAATGAGCCCCTCAGGCCACTTGTGACCTGGTCTTTCCCCCACCCCAGCCCTAGAGGGTGTAGAGGTGGTTCAGCAAAACAAAAATTAAAGGACTTTGGAGGTGGGACACAGGGTATACCAGGCCACACTTTGACCACCCCAATCAGATGGAACCCCATTTACCAACCAACCTTCATCTTTTCTGAGCTGAGTATCAGTTTGTTTAGCCTCATCCAGACCTGTACTGTGCCACAATTAAGCAAAACTCTAACTTTGTTTTTGGAACATATCTCCTCACTGTGAGTATTTCGCTTTTATGCTACTCTTTTTCTTTAGTATCAGATTAACAACTACATGAATATATTTTGGGGACTGACATTCTGAAAACTATATAATTAGATCCAGATGAAGTTAGTCACACTTGGAGGCTTATCGTACAAGGGAAGGGAAGGGAAGGGAAATAGAATTGCAACCCAATAATAGCTCCTCCCATCCTGCCTTATCAGACGAAGTCGGCATTCTTCAGCTGTTCTTCCGTTCTGGTCCCGAGGGGCACAGTGGTAAATGCAAGTCTTTTTTCTAACTGGAAAAATCTGTTAGAAAAAAGACTCGCATTTACCACCGTCCCCCATGGGACAGGAATGGAAAAACAGCTGTAGAGCGGTAAGGCAGGATGGGAGGCACTATTATCAGGCTGCACTACCGCTTCCTTTCCCTTGTGTGATACTCTTAGCACAGCAAAGCAAATATGATTCAATAGGCATCACTGAAACCTGGTGGGATGAGTCTCACGATTGGAATGTAGTAATAGAGGGGTATAACCTATTTCAGAGAAATAGACAAACAGGAAGAGTGGCAGAGTAGCATTATACGTTAAGGATGTGTACACCTTTGAACAGATCCATGACTTAAATCCTGGGAGCCAGGTTAAGAGCATCTGGGTAAAAATCAAGGGGTACAGAAACAGCAGGGATGTTGTTATGGGGGTCTACTACAGTCCTCCAAGCCAAATTGAAGACTTGGATGATGCCTTCCTAGAAGGGATGACCACACATTCAGACAGGAGAGATGTAGTAATAATGGGGGATTTTTAAAAAAATATATTTTTATTAATTTTATAATCATACATTATATTATACAATCAATACTTAGTATAACACATAAAATTACTATAAACATCACAATGTTTCTATTAACTAATTTCAAAAGTTAACATAGATTCCTTACTATAATTCTATTCAAAAATATTAATTCCCCTACCCCGCCCCTCTGTGCTCCCCTTCACTGGAGCCATTATCCCTTACCTAATTTTTCCAGAATCTCATTTCTTCTCATGGAGGTAACCTCCCATCTTTTGTCTGTAATACTTTTTTAACAAATACTTTCCAAATTTTATCAAAGTCACTTTCTTCCCAACTTCCTCTTCTTACTTTAATTCTACATGTTAACTTATCATTTATTGCCATCTTCCAAACTTCTTTATACCACTCCTCCACTTGTACATTTATTTGCATTTTCCAATGTCTTGCTATAATTAATCTTGCTGCCGTTAATAAATTTGTTATTAAATACTTTTTTGCTTGGTTCCCATTCTCTCCATTATAAATTGACATCAATACTATGCTCAGTTTCCCGTCTATATTTCTATTCAGAATATTCTCTATTTCTATGAAAATCATTTCCCAAAACTGCTGTACAAATTTACAATTCCACCACATATGCATATATGTACCTATTTCTTGACAACCTCTCCAACAATATTTAGAGTTATTCTTATCTATATTATGCAATCTTGCTGGTGTCAAATACCATCTCCATATTATTTTATAATAATTTTCTTTTATCCGTATCGACGTATTTTTTAGATGTCTTTTATTTCCATATCTTATCCCATTCATGATCTCCAATTTTTTGTTTCAAATCTTCCTCCCATATTCTCCTTAAATATTCCCCTTTGTCTTTTTTCCCCTTATTTTTTATCAATATTTTATATAATTCACTTGTAATACCTTTCATACTTTCATTATCATCCCTCTTTTCACCTTTTTTCACCAAATTTTCAAATTTTGTAAATTCCCTGGTTTCTTTATGATTCTTTTTCCAATGTTTAATCCATTGTTCTAACTGTATGCAATTAAACCATGAAATTTTCATTCCACATAATTTCTCTCTTATACCCCCTTTCTCATTCATCCATCCTATCCATCCCTCTATTTTATCTAGTCCTCTTTTCTTTAATTCCTTTCCCATTTTTTCCTTCAAATTATTTGGGAATTTTTTTCCCCATTATAACCGGTGTTAATACTGAATCAATAGGCAAAAATTCTCTCTTATATTTATACCATATTTCCCATATATTTTGCAGAAATGGATTCTCAATTCCTTTAATTTCCTTTTTTGTAAAATTATCAACAAATATGTTCCATATTCTCTTTTCTATTCTCCTTGTTTCTATCTCTAACCATTCTAAATCCCCCTGTCCTGTAATTCCTTCTATAACATATCTCAATTGATTAGCTTCATAATATCCTTTTATTTTTGGAAGACCAAGTCCTCCCTCCTCCTGTGATATATACCAAAATAATTTATTTAATCTTGTCCTTTTCCCTCCATTACAATATTTATTCAACATATTTTGCCATTTTTTCAGTTCTACTTCTGATACTTTTATTGGTAACATTCTAAATAAAAAATTTAGTTTAGGTAAGATTTTCATTTTAACTAAAGCTACTCTTCCAAACCATGACAGTTGAATATTTTTGTATTCTTCCAACTTCTTTTCCATTTCTTTCCTTAGTATCATAATATTTTTCTCTTCTAGTTCTTTTAAATCTTTTGTAATATTTATTCCTAAATACTTAATATTACTTTTTAATCTTACTTCTAATTTTTTCTCTTTTACAAATATATTTTCTTCTTCCTTAGTATAGTTAAACAACATCATATCTGATTTGTTCCAATTGACCTGTAAGCCTGACATCTCCCCAAATACTTTTAAATGTTCTTTAATTTTTCTATTCCATTAATCAATTCCTTAATTGTTAGCAATGTATCATCAGCAAACAAGCTTATCTTATGTTTTGTTTCTACTCCAATTCCTTCTATACTATTATCATTTCTTATCACATTTGCTAGAATTTCTATTACCATTGCAAACAATATTGGAGAAAGTGGGCAACCTTGTCTTGTTCCTCTCGTTATTTTTATTTCTCTTGTTATCCCATCATTAACCATCACTATAGCTGTGTTATGGGAATACAATTGATCTATTCATCCTCTAAATCTCTTCCCCATTCCAAATTCTTTCAATATTATTTTTAATGTTGGGCATTCCACACAGTCAAATGCTTTAAATATATCTAATGCTAATATCCCTGCTTCTACTTTTGTTTTGCCAATTATGTGTATTTTGTTTAACACCCTTCCTATTTGACATCTGTCTTCCTTTCACAAATCCACATTGGTCCTTTAATATATATTTATACATACAACTATTCTCTTTGCCATTATTACTGATAATAACTTTGCATCTTGATTTATCAGTGATATAGGCCTGTATGATCCGGGGTCCAACAAATCCTTATCTGGCTTTGGTATCAATATTATCAATGATTGTTGCCATGACGAAGGGACTTTGTCTCCCATTATTATATTATTATATAATTCTAATAATTTAGGTATCAACTTCTTTTTAAATACTTTATAATAATCTGGTCCTAACCCATTCATTCCTGGAGCTTTCCCGCTTTTTAAATTGTTTATTGCTTCCTCTATTTCCATTTTCGTAATTAGTTTTTCTAATAAATCCCTAACTTCCTCTTCTATTTTAATCTTCCAATTTTCCCCTACATATTTTTCTATTTGTTCCACTGATTTATTCCCTGACTGGTACAGGTCTTTATAAAACTCCTCAAAAATTGTTAGTTTTTCCTTCATTGTTCTACACATTTTACCTGTTTTGTCTCTAATCCCATTTATCATATTTTCCATTTTCTTCTTCTGTGTGGATTTAGCCAACATTTTTGAATTTTTATTACTAAATTCAAAATACTCCCTTCTTAAATAAATTAAATTTTTCTGTACTTAATCTACTTCCATTTTATCCAATTCCTCCCTCTTTGCTCGTAACTCAATATAAGTTTGTTTTTCCTTGTTTAATATATATTTATTTTCCAATAATTCTGTTTCCCTTTCTAATTTCCCTTTTCTTTCTTCTTGCCTTTTTTTAAGTTAAAGGTTTCTTTTATGCATATCCCCCTTGTCACAGCTTTCATAGTATCCCACAAAATTCCTTTTGATACTTCTTTATCATTTAATTCCCATAATTCTTGCCATTCATGCTAATTTTTTTCTACTATTTCTCTATAATTTAAAATCTTTGTATTCAACCTCCACCTTTTCACCTGTTCATAATCTCTCTTCATTATAATCTCCACATTGACCAAGGCATGGTCTGTTACTTTTATATTTTCTATCTCTGAATTTATAATTTTATCCATCATATTTTTTGATACAAAAATATAATCAATTATTGAATAACTCTTATGTACCATTGAAAAGTATGTATATTTCCTTTCATCTCCCTTTACCAATCTCCACACATCTTTCAACCCCTTTCTTTTTATTATTTTATTTAAATTTGTAATATCATATTTATCCCTTAATGAATAATTTGATTTGTCTTTTATTCTTTCCATTTGTATATTAAAATCTCCTGCTACAACAATATTTTGTTCTTGCATATTCTCCATTTCTTTAAATACTTTCTCATAAAATTCCTCTTGTTTTTCATTTGGAGCATATACATTCATTAGAACATATTTATCTTCTCCCATTTCACCTTGCATTATAATATATCTACCATTTTCATCTTTTTTCACCTTTTTAATGACAAAATTACAATTTTTTTGCTATTAATATTGCTACCCCTCTAGCTTTTGAATTCCCATATGATTTTTCATAAACTCTTACCCAATTCAATTTCAATTCATTTACTCCTTCCCTTTTTGATGTGTCTTTTGCAAAAATATTATATCCGCTTGATCCTTCTTCAATAATGCTTCAATCCTTTTTCGTTTTATTACTGTGCCAAGGCCATGAACATTTAAAGTTGATATCTTTAATTTATTAACCATTCGATTCCTCATTACATTTTCTATAAGATCTTCTGGCTCCAAAAAGTGACCTCCCTTCCCCATACCCACCCCTTTCCACTTCTTCCCCATTCCCTTCCCCCCTCCTCCCTTTTCCTTCCTTACCTCCCCACCTTGTCTTCCCAAGGCAAATTGCCTTGCTCATGACCCCCCAGGTCTTCAAGGTGAGGAGAGGCGAAGAGATCATCCAATGGGCCAGAACAACTCCCTCCCCTTGAGTGCTCATAAAAATATAGAATAAAAATATTTCCCCTCTTTTTTCCCCTGTAATTTTTTTTCTTCTTCCTTCTGCTTTCTTCATCTGTCTAAACTTTTCCTCCTCCGCTGTCCACTCCTCCATCAGCTCCATACTTCTTCTTATGTACTCCCAACTCCTCCAACAATCGCAGTCTTTCTTCTGGTGCTTCCATTCTATATCTTTTTCCTGCCCATTCAAATTTCAAAAACACTGGGTATCCCCAAGCATATTTTATACCAGCTTTCAAAAGAGTAGCAATACAAGGCTTCATCGATTTTCTCCAGATTACTGTTTGTGGACAGTAGTCATTATATAATCCCACCCTTACATCTCCATACTTCAGTCTCTCTGGATATTTCTTGACTGTTCTCATTAATTCCTCCTTGTTATTGTAATTAATAACTCTGACAATAACATCTCTTGGCAAAATACTTCTCCTTCCTGTCAGTTCTCTATGGACAGTTCTCGATTGTTTTAACAGAGGGGCGGGGTTTAAATAAATTTTATTATTATTATTTTATTATGGATCCGCTCGATGTCCTCTTCCCTCCATTTCATAGCTGGGGTCACTTGCTGTAGCCATTTCAACACTTCAGATTTCAGGTTAGATCCTTGATCTTTCCCCACAGATTCTGGCAGGAACCTTATTCTGAAGTTATTCCTGCGTTGATAATCTTGCATGTATATCAGTTTTTTTTCCATATCTGTGATTTTCTTCATATTGTCCTGGGTCTGACTGCCTTGAAGTGTTTGGGTTTTAATTATTTCTTTGTCCTCTTTTACTATATTAAGAATATCTCCTTGTATTCCTTGTATTTTTGTACTCATTTCCACAAATCTTTCTTCAGATCTTTTCATCTCCTTCTGCATTTCTTCTATTATGCTTGCAAACTCTGAAAACATTCTCTTTTTATCTTCTCTAAATTCTGTCATCATTTTTGTAAAGAGAGAATCCATATGAGTTTTAATATCCTCTGTGCTTTCTCCCCTTCTTTCCCTCCCTTTTGGAGATCGGGGATTTAAAGCTGAGGCACCTAATGGAGGGCTAATTTCTTATTCCATCTTTTGTCCTTCTATTTCACCCTTGTTATTCTGTACTTCGGGAAATATCCTCTCCAATCTCTCCAATCTCTTGTGCGATCTATCTGGTGGCTTGCTTAATACTTGTGGTCTCAACCAGCTTTTTCCTGCTGTATTGCTTCTTTTTTTAGACATAAGAAAATCAAAACACGCCAAACTTTCATTTCTTCCCTTCTGTTAATGGCCCCTCCTTCCTCCACCACTTATTTTTTTAAAAGCTTTCCACTTATTCTCCAGTTAGATCAAATATTTCTTCCTCTGTTAAATCATCCTTTTCATTTGCCTACAATTGTTCGCTGCTTTCTCCAACCTTAGTGATTTATTAACCAAATGTTCTTTTTAATTATGTTGGAGATAGTTCCAGAATCAAGATCGGACAAAACCGAAAGTAACTATCTGTTTACTTTAGGCTTCTTTGATCTGCGGTTTTCCCTTCTATTAACATTCCTTAGTAATTCACAACCATAAATCTTCCCTCAAGAGCTTTCCTCCTGCCTTTTTGAGGGGAAAATATTCATTTAATTCCATTACCTTGAGCACCCGTCCTGGGAATTGTTCCTACGCCATCGAAGCTTGGCTCCTCCCCCCAATAATGGGGGATTTTAACTAACCTGATATTTGTTGGAAGTCTGACTCAGCCAAAAATTTAAGGTCCAACAAATTCCTCACTTGCCTTGCAGACAATTTTATTGGCCAAAAGGTGGAAGAGGCAACAGGGGATCAGCTATTTTATATCTGATCCTAACCAACAGAGATGATTTGGTTAATGGGGTGGAAGTGGTGGGACCCTTGGGGGGAGTGACCATGTTCTCCTGGAGTTTGCTATACAGAGGAACAGGGAAGACAACCATATTCAGAAATGCCTTCCAGACTTTAAGAAAGCTGATTTCAGAAACCTTAGGGAATTACTAGGGATGATCCCATGGTCAGGAATACAAAAAAAGAAGGGAGTTCATGAGGGACGGGAGTTTCCTAAAAGTGAGATATTGAAGGCACAACTTCAAACAGTTCCAATGAGGAGGAAAAATGGCAGGTGTCTAAAGAAACCAGGATGGATGTCTAAAGAACTTTCAACTGAGCTAAGATTTAAAAGGGACACGTACAAGAAATGGAAAAAGGAGGAAATCACCAAAGAAGAATTCAAACAAATAGCCAGCTCATGTAGGGGGAAAGTCAGAAAAGCTAAAACACAGATGGGGCTCAGGCTTGCTAGAGAGGTTAAAAACCAAAAAAGGGGGCTTTTTTTGATATGTCCATAGCAAAATAAAGAACAAGGAAATGGTAGGGCAGCTGCATGGAGAAGGTGGCGAAAGGCTAACAGGAGACAGAGAAAAGGCAGAGCTACTCAACAACTTCTTTGCCTTGATCTTTTCCCAAAAGGAGAACAGTGCACAACCAGGAGAAAATGGAGCAGATGATGCAGTAGGGGAAATACAGCACATAATAGTTTAGTATTATCTGGCCAGTATAAATGAATTCAAGTCTCTAGGTCCAGATGAACTACATCCAAGGGTATTAAAAGAACTGGGAAAAGTAATTTCAGAATGACTGTCAATAATCTTTAAGAATTCCTGTAGAACAGCAGAGGTCCCAGCAGACTGGAGGAGGGCAAATGTTGTCCCCATCTTTAAAAGGGGGAAAAAAGAAGTCCCAAATAATTATTGCTCAGTCAACCTGACATCAATACTAGGAAAGATTCTAGAGCAGATCATTAAACAGACAGTCTGTAAGCACTTAGAAAGGAATGCTGTGATCACAAAAAGTCAACATGGATTTCTCAAAAAACAAGTCATGCCACACTAATCCTATCTCTGTTTTTGATAGAATTACATACTTGGTAGATGAAGGGAATGCTGTGGATGTAGTGTATCTTGATTTCAGTAAGGCCTTTGACAAAGTCCCCCGTGATATTCTTGTAAAAAAGTTAGTAACGTGTGGGCTAGACAATGCAACTGTTTGGTGGATTTGTAACTGGTTGATGGGCCAAACCCAAAGGGTAGTCACCAATGGCTCCTCTTCATCCTGGAGAGAAGTGACCAGTGGGGTGCCACAGGGTTCTGTCCTGGGCCCAATGCTATTCAAGATCTTTATCAATGACTTGGATGAGGGAATAGAGGGTATGCTTATCAAGTTTGCAGATGACACCAAATTAGGAGGGGTAGCTAATATCCCAGAGGACAGGATCAGAATTCAAAATGACCTTAACAGATTAGAAAGATAGGCCAAAACTAATAAAATGAATTTCAACAGGGAGAAATGTAGGATACTACACTTGGGCAGTAAAAATGAAATGGACAGATACAGGATGGGTGACACCTGGCTTGAGGGCAGTACATGTGAAAGGGATCTAGGAGTTTTAGTGGACCACAAACTGAACATGAATCAACAGTGTGATGCAGCAGCTAAAAAAGGCAATGTGATTCTAGGCTGCATCAATAGGAGTATAGGGAATAGGAGTATAGGGATCAAGGGAAGTAATAGTGCCACTCTATTCTGCTTTAGTCAGACCTCACCTGGAATACTGTGTCCAGTTCCAGGCACCACAATTCAAGAAAGATATAGACAAACTGGAACATGTCCAGGGGACGGCGACCAAAATGGTGCGAGGTGTGGAAGCCATGCCCTATGAGGAGTGGCTTAGGGAGCTGGGTATGTTTAGCCTGGGGAAGAGAAGGTTAAGAGGAGACAGGATAGCCATGTTTAAATGTTTGAAGAGATGTCATATTGAGGATGGAGCAAGCTTGTTTTCTGCTGCTTCACATAGAGCAATGGACTCAAACTACATGAAAAGAGATTCCAGCTAAATATTAGGAAGAACCTCCTGACAGTAAGAACTGTTTGGAAATGGAATACACTGCCTCAGAGTGTGGTGGAGTCTCCTTCTTTGGAGTTTTTTAAACAGAGGCTGGATGGCCATCTGTCTGGAATGCTTTGATTGTTTATTCCTGCATGGCAGGGGGTTGGACTGGATGGCTCTTGTGGTCTCTTCCAACTTTATGATACTATGATTCTATAAGCCTTTTAGTCTCATTTAAAATTAGTGGAGCAAGCTTAACATAACCTACAGCAGAACCCTATGCATGTTCAGAAAGCTCTGTTGTATTTTATCTTATGATCTGCACTGCATTAGCCCTGAAAAATATTTGGTGACGTCTAGAGTTTATATCAGGGATGTCATACATTCCCCAACGCATAGTGTTCTTTAGAGTTTGACCTTTTTAAAAAACAACTGACATTGCAATTTGCTGCCAAAATTCACCAGCAAACCACCAAAGCAGCAATGGTAAAAGAGACAAGCAGCAATGGTAAAAGAGACAAAATACTTTGATACTGATTATCCCTTTGACTACAGTCCATTTAGTTCTCAGTGAGACAGTCAATGTCATAGTTAATATCATATTAACGAAAGCCAGTTTAAGCATATATGCAATTAATAATAATTTAATTATGAGTGATGGAATCTTATTTGTTTCTAATGAGTAGGAGAATATTGCTTGTTCATAAAGACATTAATCTCTACAAATGCTAATTAATCAAGTCTGAGTGTGGAACACCTGCCTCTTTTCTTTCCCCACCCTCCTGCTTGCTTGATCTGACCATTTCTCCTACCCCCCTCGCCTGCCTGATTTATTCCCCCTCCTACCCCATCTGTCTCTTTTCTTCCCCCGCCTCCCACCTACCCAATCTGACTATTTCTCCCATCCTCTTGCCTGCCCAAACTATTCCCCCTCCCACCCATCCTTTATTCCCTCCATCCTCCCACTGGTATTGTGAAGCAATTGCTTCACAATTGAGTGATGCAGAGAGGGGGGTGGAAAGCAAATGGAAGCTTATCATTATTCAAGTGGAGGTGTGATAAGGATTGCTTCAATACCAGTATGTTTCCATTTGCTTCACCAATGTGATTGCTGCATGTTAGAAGCCTGGTGTGATAAACTCCTAAGAGTGAAATAAAAAAACATATACTGTACAACAAACACACTGAGAAACCAAACCAACTTTTTAACAAGAATACATCAGTTAATGAAGCAAATGTTTTCCTTAACATCTCTTTTTTAACAGAAAATTTGATACCAGAGGCAGAAATAACACGGAAAGAAGAGTGATAGGGTGCTATATCACCAGAGAGCAAGAGCAAAGTTGAACATGTTTTGGCAACCTTTTACATTAAAAACCAACAACGTGCAGATGTGAAATGAAACAACCAGGTCTAGTAAGCCTTGCATGAGTAAACAAAAACATTTTGAACCTTCTAGACTGCTTGAAGGCTTCTTCCAAAATGGATCCAGAGATCGCTTTTTCTTTCACCAGCTTCCCTCTTCCTATAATTTTAATTTTGGGGAACAACCTTATAGATCTATGCTTTAACATGCTGGTAGTTGCCAGCGATGTAGGTTTATTTGCATTCTGCTTTTCTCTCAGTCTTGCTGTTTATGGATGCTCACTAAGGGATTCTGGAGGCAACTGTTGTTTACTTTGCCTGTTATAGGCAGGCACACATGTCTACAGTACAATAAAATCCTGCTGTTTCCCAGGCCAAGCTTTATTGCGTTGTTTGCTGCAGACATACTACCAAAACTGGGGTTCTCCAGCCCTCCTTCACCATCTTTCCAATGTCAATGCTGCTAAAAATACTTCCAGCTAGGCAAAGGATGATGAAGAAAAGGGAGTGTGGGGAGACGTATAAAGCCTTTGTGAAAAGGAGCTTCACTGTCAGAGGCTTTGTTAACTGAGGTATGCCTGTAGGGCTAAAATTGGGGTGCAGCTGTGGAAATAGTATTGCTGCATAATCAGACTAAAACTTACTGAGACAACACAATTCCAAACACACACACCAGACCAATGAGACAACAAACTAAAAAATATAGTAAGTGTAAAGGAGGATTACCAATAAAGAAAGGAAATGAAGAAGAGAGACCAAGCTCACATAAAGAATCATAAGAATCACTGACTAATGCCAAGCACAGCACTTCTAAACAATCTGGTGCTTTGCTACTAGATAAATCTAGCAGAAGAGCCCAGAACTCTATGAGACAATTAACTATATGGCCCAAATACGATTATTCATCCCAGCTAGAGAAGACATATTGAATCAATTGCAGAACGGTAAATCAACACTTGTATAAATCCCAATAATTAAATCATTCAGTTTTAGTTGGGACTGACAGCTGAATTTAGGCCAGGGGTAGGCAAAGTGTGGCTCACCTAGAAGCTGCTGTACTGCAACTCCCTCATTCCTCATTATTAAGTAAGTTTGCTAATGATAGGAATTGCAGTCCAATAACATCTGGAGGGTCACACTTCACCCACCCTTGGTGTAAGCCATACATTTTTACAACTACACACCATATCTTCCCACCTTAGCGCTGTGACTGGAGAATGCTAAGGAGATGTTTGACCCCTAACCCCCAGACCAGAAGCCAGAGCTGTCAGTGGTTGAAATCCAGTTCCCCTATTCCCACCATGGTGTTTTCCTTCTATAGGGCTGTAAGGGGCACACTGTTTTCCTCCCCTGCCTTTTTAAACTGTTTTTCTATAGTTAAGTCTGAATCAGACTGAATTTCTCCAGCTGAGCTGCTCCAGATCTTGACTAGGCTGATCCACCCCAAATCAGTCCAGATCTGGATCAGTCTGAACCATCCAGATGATGTTCAGAATTCCTCCCTTCCCCCCGCCACCCCTTTTCAGTACAATACACACAGTCCTTAATATAATTGTACGGTATATTCTTGCTTCAAGAGTCAGTGTAGTGTAGTGGCTTGAGTGCTGTACTAGGCTCTGGAGACCAGGATTCAAATTCCAATTCAGCCATGGAAATCCACTGGGTGTCCTTGGGCAAGTCACACACTCTCTGCCTCAGACAGCAGCAAAGGTAAGCCATCTATGAACAAATCTTGCCAAGAAAACCCAGTGGTAAGTTTACCTTAGGGTCACTATAAGTCAGAAATGTCTTGAAGACACACACCAACAACAAATTCCTGTTGCACTGCAAACCTTGGAAGAGTCTTTGTAATACAGACCTGTAATGAGACCACCAATCAGACCAAGGGCCATGCTCAGGCTGAGCGCACCACTTTCGACCAGAGCTGAATAACCCAATCTGAAAATGTCCATACCAAAAAATCCAGTCATTTGCAGATCAGAAACCCTCTAACATGAGAACCTGCTAAAACAGTTGGCATTTCAAAATACTGAATAAAGTTCCCCATCTATACTGTGCATACAGGTGGTTGGTGTCTCCTATGTTGGTGGGCTGGTGAATCCACTGCAGACTTTAATTCAGGGCTTAAAGGTGCTATCCAAGATTCTGAAAACTACCCCACCAACAGGTTCAGCACCTTGGACAACTCTTGCTAAGAATCCAAAATCTGTCCTACTGACCTGGGAGACACCAACCAGTGGTGTCTATATTACACATTTTGCATTTGTTCCAGGGTTATGTTCTTTATGTAAAGTTGAAGGCTATCACGGCTGGCATCCATAGATTTTCCTTGGGTTTTTTTCCAGGCTGTGGGGCCGTGTTCTGGAATAGTTTCTTTCCAGAACACGGCCTCACAGCCTGGAAAAAAACCAAGGAAAATCTATTTTCTTTATGTTTCCTAAGCAGTGGAGGTGGGCCATTTAGTTCAAATTATGCACTGTCTCCCACTTGCCTGGTGGCTAGAAAGGGAGGAAGAGGTCATGTTCCCTTCACCTTCCCAGAAGAGACTCAAGTACAATAGTGTGGAAACCTACTGAATCAATGTAACAGACCATTCTTCAAAATCCACAAAAAAGTGATACCTTTATTAGCCAACCAAATGCAAAACACAAGATGCAAGCTTTCTGAGCTCTACTGGCTTCTTCATCAGGCAAAAGATTTTTTAAAAAGAAAGAAAGAAAGAAAGAAAGAGATAATAAAAGTATCACTTTTTTTGTGGATTTTGGATTTTGTTTTGCTGCATGGCCAACACAGCTACCTACCCCTGAATGTGTTTCCTAGACTTGAAGATAACCTCATTTTGCCACAACAAGGGGAATCCTAAACAAGAGTGAAATATGGACTTGGACTAAACTCTCTGAGGTTTCTGCCTCTAACAAAAGTAAAGCTTCTCTTTCGGACTATAATTGGGTAAATTTTAGCTGTACAGCACCTAAAAGTTGTTTCCAGAGGCAGCAGTCCAGAGACTTCTTGAAAAATCCAATGATCTCTGCCTGACAAAAGAACTCTTTGCTTCATGAAGCAACAAAGACAGGCTGGATGCCAGAGACATTGCCTCACTGCTGCAAAAAGGTTTAAATTTTACTGTCTTTTGTCTCAACTCCAGGAAGTAGGAGTAGCCTCTGCCTGCATGAGATCCCTCACCTGAATAACAACACAAGTAACATCTGAAACAGCATGTAAGCCTGTGACCCCAACATCATCATTCTTCTTTCTTTCTTTTTAATATCTTTTGCCTGATGAAGAAACTAGTAGAGCTTTGAAAGCTTGAATCATACAGGATTGGGATTGTAGTACAATCCTGTACTACTTGAATTAAAAGAAGGGGGAAAGTCAACATTTAGTTGGCGTTTGAACGATAACTTATTACAAAGAGAAAAAGTAATCTTAAAAGCCAAACAAGAGGCAAAATGGTTCTTTGAGAAAAATCTCAAGGCAGATACTGATATTACTATAGTTTGGGATACCTTTAAAGCAGTTCTAAGAGGGTTTTTTATCCAACAGAATGCAATATTAAGAAGGAAGAAAATGGAGAGAACTGAGAAAATTAAAGAAGAAATTAAAGAGAGAGAGATAAAACTACAGAAAGGTCCTTCAAATAAAGAAAGACAGAGAGAAATTAAAATCTTGCAAGACCACTTAACAGCAGAGAAAATGGAAGAGATTCATAAGAGAATACAATACGTAAAGCAAAAGAGTTTTGAATATTCAAACAAACCATGTAGATGGTTGGCCTACCAATTAAGAAAGCAAAAAGAAAGAAACTTCATATCCAAAGTCAAACAAGGAGAAAAGATTCATACAGATCAACAGAAAATTAAACAAATCTTCAAGAGATTTTATGAGATACTGTATCGAAAAAAGGCATGTCAAGGAAACCTGAGAACATTTCTTAAGGATCAGCCAATGCCGGAGTGTACAATCCAACAGAGAGAGATATTAAATCAACCCATAATGACGGTGGAAATTATAGAAGCGATTAAGAAATTAAAAGTAGGGAAGCTCTAGGCCCAGACAGATTCACAGCTAAATTTTACAAAGTAATGGAAGAACAGATACTGATGCCCTTTAAAAAAAAACTTTGTAGGCAGTAACTAAAGGTACATACCCAAAAACATGGGAAGAAGCAAACATTACATTAATACATAAAGAGAATAGAGACCCACAGGACCCTAAAAATTATCGTCCGATCTCACTGCTTAATGTGGATTATAAAATATTTGCTTCGATATTGGCATCTAGACTTAAAAGAATTTTAGTTGATTGGATTGGTGAAGATCAGAGAGGATTCCTGCCTGGAAGGTACCTAAAAGATAATGTCAGACATGTTTTGAATCTAATTGAATACCATGAGAACCATAAAGATAAAAAAATGACTCTGATATTTTTAGACATTGAAAAGGCCTTCGACAATGTGAATTGGACAACATTGTTTGAAATTTTGGATCGAATTAACATAGGTCATAAATTTACAAATTGGATTAAAGTGATATATCATAAACAATCAGCAAAATTAATAATAAACGGAGAAAAAACAGATGATATACAGATACAGAAAGGTACACGACAAGGGTGCCCTCTCTCCCTGCTTTTATTTTTAATAATTATGGATATACTAAGTATGAAAATAAATGAAGAAGATAAGATAAAAGGAATTGAAATTGGAAAATATAAACTTAAGCTAAAAATGTATGTAGATGACTTAATAATTTCACTAAGTAATCCACAAGAAGAAATAAAACCTTTAATGAATATACTGGAGGAATTTGCAGCACTGTCTGGTTTGAAAGTAAAAAAGAAAAAACTCTGATGCTTACTAAGAATTTGGCAAAGATTGATGAATTAGAATTGTTGGAGAAAACAGAATTTAAAATGACAAATACAGTGAGATATCTCAGCATTAATATAACGAATAAAAATCAAGATCTGTTTCATAATAACTATCAAAAAACATGGACACAAATTAAAAAAGATATGAGTAATTGGCAACATTTGAATTTATCACTTTTAGGGAAAATAAATGTAGTTAAGATGAATATTTTACCAAGACTCATGCACATATTCCAGATGATCCCAATAATCCACTCTCAGAGGATTTTTAAAGAACGGCAAGCAGATATATCAAAATTTCTATGGACTTGGAAAAGACCGAGAGTAAAGATGAAAACCCTCCAAGATGCCAAAGAAAGAGGAGGACTGGCTGTACCTACTCTGGAAATATACCATGAAGCTTGCTGCTTGACATGGATAAAAGAGTGGGTGATGCTAGAAGATCTACTTTTAAAAATTGAAGGTGATGGAAATTGGTTTGGCTGGCACACCTATCTCTTTTACAACAAAGCAGCAGTGGCTGCTCTTCGTCTTGGAAAGATGTGACCAGTGGGGTGCCACAGGGTTCTGTCCTGGGCCCAGTGCTATTCAACATCTTTATCAATGACTTAGATGAGGGAATTAGGGGCATACTTATCAAATTTGCAGATGACACCAAATTGGGAGGAGTAGCTAATACCCTAGAGGACAGGATCAAAATTCAGAATGACCTGGATAGACTGGAGAGCTGGGCCAAAGCTAACAAAATGAAATTCAATACGGAGAAATGTAAAGTACTGCATTTAGGGCGGAAAAATGAAATGCATAAATATAGGATGGGAGAGACCTGGCTGAATGAGACTATGTGCGAAAGGGATCTAGGAGTCCTAGTAGACCACAAGTTGAACATGAGCCAACAGTGTGATGCGGCAGCTAAAAAGGCCAATGCAATTTTGGGCTGTATCAATAGAAGTATAGTGTCTAGATCAAGGGAAGTAATAGTGCCACTCTATTCTGCCTTGGTCAGACCTCACTTAGAATACTGTGTCCAGTTCTGGGCACCACAATTCAGAAAGGATATTGACAAATTGGAGCGTGTCCAGAGAAGGGCAACTAAAATGGTGAAAGGTCTGGAAACAATGCCTTATGAGGAGAGACTTAGGGAGCTGGGTATGTTTAGCCTGGAAAAAAGACGGTTTAGAGGCGATATGATAGCCCTGTTTAAGTATTTGAAGGGATGTCACGCTGAGGATGGAGCAGGCTTGTTTTCTGCTGCTCCAGAGACTGGAACACGGAGCAATGGGTGCAAGCTCCAGGAACAGAGATTCCACCTCAACATGAGGAGGAACTTTTGACAGTCAGAGCTGTTCGGCAGTGGAACACACTCCCTCGGAGCGTGGTGGGGTCTCCTTCCTTGGAGGTCTTTAAACAGAGGCTGGATGGCCATCTGTCAGGGATGCTTTGATTGTGATTTCCTGCGTGGCAGGGGGTTGGACTGGATGGCCCTCGTGGTCTCTTCCAACTCTGCAATTCTATGATTCTATGATTCTATGAAAGATTTGATAAATAAGGACTTTCACAATCATTGTATTAGAAGTTCCTTATTTAAAGTCTGGAAGAAATATAAGAATAGATTATTCTCCCAAATACCAATCTGGGCCTCACCGCATGAAGTGCTATATAGTAGAGAAGGAATACCTGCACACAAATGGTTAAAGTACAGTGATATGTTGAAAATAGATAAGGATCGACAGGTACTGAAGACCCAAGAAGAAATAAGGGAAGACAACCTGGTTTGTCATTAGTACTTATATACTCAACTAAAAGAAAGATATAAAATGGATGTCAAATTAATAGGAATCACAGCTGAAAAAACAGATTGGGAAAAAATTACCCAACAGGGAAATAAACACATGATATCAAGACTTTATAAATGACTTTTAAAATGGGACACAGAAGAAGAAATTAATAAAACCAATATGATTACTTAGGCACAAAATATAGGCCACACAATAGAAATGTCCAATTGGGAAAAGATGTGGACCAGACAAATTAAAAGAACATTATGCCAAGATATCCAAGAAAATGTTTATAAGATGTTTTACAGATGGTATCTATCTCCTCATAAATTATCACTAATGTATAAAGGAACTTCAAGTACATGTTGAAAATGTGGAGGAAAAAAATGGAACATTCTACCATTTATGGTGGCATTGCAAAAAGACAATCAAATATTGGAAGGAAATTCAACGAACAATTGAGAAAATTTTGAATGTTAAGTTACCATGGAAACCAGAACTTTATCTATTAGGTATGGTGGAAGAGAAAGTGGATAAAGATCATGGGAAGACAATTTTTTTTTATATGCCAGTTGCAGCCAGGATAACCTTCGCAAGGATGTGGAAAAGTAGAGAGTGCCCAAGGACAGATCAATGGTTGGAGAAATTCTATGAGACAATGCATCTGGACAGATTAACAATGTTGATAAAGGGTCAAAATGTAGGAAAGTACATGAAGGACTGGACTGTTATATCAAATTATTTTGAGAAAAGATGGGGGAAAGTTGCAGCAATCAGTAATTCATAAAAAGACAAGGACTGAAGGAAAAGGGAAGAAAAGGGAAAAAGAGGCCAACTAACAAATCTTAGATATGACAGAGATACAAGACAGAAAATTTAATATATGACAGAAGTATATAAACTTAAAGCTAAATCATAAGAGACCAAAGAGATTCTGAGTGAGATATAGTTTAGAAGCAATGTAGTATGTGTTTATGTGGAATAATTAACAAAGCTAAAAGGAACCATAACAAATTACAAAAGGAATAACGAAAAGATGTACGGTACTTTTATGTTCTATATATATATATATATATATATATATCCAGGGCAAGTCAGAAAGGAAGTTTAGTAACGGTATCTATAAGAAGGGATACAATAGTAATAACCAAAAACGGATATATAGTTACAATGTGATATAACATCCCAAAATGTTTAAGAGATGTTGCTATGTGAGAACTTTTTTTCTTTCGAGCTATAGTATATGTTTAATGCAAGCGCATGAAAAGGAATGATACCCAACTTTAAACAAGCAGATCTCAAATGTATATTGATCAGTATTTAAGAACTTATGTATCTTACCCAAATACTTTATAATATGTTACCATATTTGTTTTAAATGAATGTTACTTTAATTTTTTTTAAAAGAAAGCTTGAATTGTGTGTTTTGCATTTGGTTTGCTAATAAAGCTATCACTTTTTTTTTTTTTTTTTTTTTTTAAGATTTTGGATTTTGTTTTGCTGCATAGCTGACACGGCTACCCCTGGAAGTGTTTCCTAGACCATTCTTCAGTTCAGTTAGGTGTTAAATTGTAGGGCACTGTACTGTGATGTTAGTGTAAAGGAAGAGTACGGAGACAAAGTTAGAATTAGGTGAGCTCTTGACTTAGGCTTCCCTTCCATTGTCTGCACTCCCCTACCAGTCCTGATGTGGACCAGCTGCCACTGTCTTGTAAGTCTTACAGTCTATAAGGGTGGCTTCCAAATCTTTGGCGTTTAGGGAAATCTTTTCACAACATAGCTGATCATCCAAAAGAGCTCTTCCACGTTTGTTATGGAAACCCAGCACAATGCTATGGCATTCTGCCACCCTTTGGGCCACGCTTCATTGGGATACTGCCTGGGACTGCAGGTTCTTTCAACTTATCTATTTGGATTCAATGTATCCTACAGTATTCCTGCAGATGTGCATTGCTAATAGTGGGCATGCTCATCTCTCAAAGAAATTTGTCTGCCATTACTGATTTCAAACTGACAAAACTTATAAACTCCCTCCCCAATGATTTTCCAGAACAGGACCACCTCTAGGTTCAGGAGGTGGGGGATCAACAAAGTGTCCTCTTGCTACATTGGTGGACCTCTGTCCCCAGTGCTACCAGACAGCCTCAAGCCACCATTTGAAATTTCCCAGAGTGCCCTGGAAAGCCCAATGTTATGCCATTTCCAGCAATATGGGAAATTTAAAATGGCAGCTGAAAGCCACACAGCAAGTGGCTTGGGGAAAACCAACAAAACTGTGAATGAGTGGGGCTGCAGCGGCTGCTTGTGAATGAAAGCCAGAAGACCAGCATGCCTGAGAACACCGTTTGAAAACCACTGGGTTAATTTTTTGCTTTTGTATGCTGGACCTTGTCTACTCGTGAGCAATTAAGAGAGTGGAAAGGCTGTCAGGAAATCAAATTTAGGCACATCAGATTTAGAGGTTTTTAAGCATAGGCTCCATGCCCACCTATCAAGGGTGCTGGAGTTGTAGATTACCTGCATTAATACAGGTAGAAGGCTGGATTGGAGGGTCCCTTGCATTCAATGAAATAAACCAAAGATAATACATATAAAGACTCTCAACCTACACTGATAGGTTCTCCCAACTGTCCATCACAATCAGAATAATGTAGACGATTCCTCCAAGCAAACTGGGCAAGCCAACTGTGTAATGAACTCCACAAGTATCATGAATTCTGAGTGCTGTATCCAGGTGTTTCTGGAATCAGTTCAAAGAAACATGGAAAAAACAAAGAGACACAGTTAAGCATTTAGCAGAAACTGTCTGTTTAATGGACTATACAGGACTGTGCGTGGCCCATGATGACATGGAAATGCAGAATATGGAAGGCTACAGTCAGCAGCAGTGGGTGGCTTCTATGTCAGCAGGGCAATGCATCTCCTCTGGAATTTAGTCTGAACTTTAAAGCAGCTAATCAGGTTGCCGAACCCAATCTCTAAAATGGGTTCAGCATCTCAGACAGCTCCTTTAAAGTTCAGACTAAAATTCAGAGGAGATAAAGCATGGGAACTCTCAGCTGCCCCTGGCCCCAGTAGCTCAGTGTCAGGGTGACAATTCTGCATCAGTTTTTGACAAGAATTTACTAAAATCCACACATGTCTTCATGATTAGTATGGAAAGAAGTGAACTTGGGAGAAACTGAGACTGATATGTTTGTTTGTCTATCTAGATCTAGGAGTTTGGTTATTTAGCTCTTCAAAGTCTGGCTTTGAATCCCAGTCATGTTAACACTGTACAGTATTTGAGTTGCCACCTCTTTTTTTTCCAAGAAGCTCCTCATTTTTGACTCGCCTATGGCAGACAGGTACAACATGGTATTTTCCATGCTTGTCACAGCTATACCTATTGGATTAGGTCAGTGCAAATATTCAGTTCAGTTCAGTTCTGAAGTATTTACCAAAATTTGCAAATGTTTTCATATTCAGGATGGAACAAACTTTGGGTTTAAGCAATTCAAAGCGGCACTAAAATCCCGCCCCCCATCTCTACTTAGTGGTAGAGCACATGCCCTGTACACACATCTTCACTTAGCCTATGGCCACACCACTCTGAACATACCCAATCTTGTCTGATCTCAGAAGCTAAGCAGGGTCAGGCCCAGTTAATACTTATATGGGAGTTGCCCTAGGAACACCAGGTGCTGTATTGACATCAGTGTGGCATAACAGTTTGAGGGTTGATTAGGTCTGCAGGAGACCAGGGTTTGAATCCTTGCTCAGCCACAGAAACCCACTGGGTGATTTGGGGCAAGACACACTCTCTCGGCCTCTGAGAAAGGCAATGGCAACAACGAACAAATCTTGCCAACAAAACCCCGTAATAGGTTTGGCTTAGGGTTGTCATAAGTCAGAAATGACTTGAAGCCACAATAACAACAATCTTAACTTAAGAAGCTTTGGGCAGCAAGACTGGAAAAGAGTGGCATACATCAAAAACAGACCCCAAAGTCTCAAGGTAACCTCATTCTAAATAACCTCATTCACTCTCCAAGATACTCCTGACATATCTTGTATTGCATGTGCACTGTGTAAATCTACACTCCTGCACTCTACCAGCTTTCTGCTTAACATTGATATTGTGTAACTGATTGTGTTATCTGACAATGTGCTGCTTGTTGTCTCTTTGTGTATTAATTAATTACACTTGGCCCTCCACATTCACTGAGGTTAAGGGAGCAGGATCCCTGCGAAAGTGTAAAAAACATGAATATCTCCACCCACCCCGCGAGACATATTTAACACAAACAAAAACTACAATCCACAGATTCACCCCACCATGGATGCCTTAGTGTTGGGATATGTAGCTTGCAATCCAATAACTTGAGATGTTTGACTGCTAAAGGGTTAACTGATAGAAGCAAACAGAATGCTTGATGTAACTTCCTACTGAAATGTAATTGGTTTTCTAGAGAAAGAGGTGTGTCCAACTCCTTATCTTTGTCTAGAAACTACCATGAGGTTTTGCCCAGTCGCCATGATACCTTTTTAGAGACAGGACCTGCACTGCAGGGATCCTGTATATTTTGTTTGTAAACATGTAGTTTTTAGTCATTTTTACTAGTTTAGACTTCATTTATCATTATGCTGCTGATGTTCTGTGAAAAATACTCTGAGACTGTGAGTAAAGATGTTTTTATACCTTTAAACTACTTTTAAGTGTTTCTGAGTCCTTTTTATCCTAGAAATATAACTTGGGGAAATTGTGTGGTGATTATATTAAGCTTGCATGCTGGAATCAATACGCGTCTGCTGCATATGTATTTTAAATAGAGAAACTTACTGTGCTTTCTAAGGAGGTTAAATGCCATCCGTTTGATGGCTGCCTGTCTTGCAAAGGTACTTCCAGTAAAGCACAGGGGGAACATTGCTAAATGTTCAGTACTCCCAATACTTTGAAGCTATGGGGTTTCTTCACAAGACAGAAGCTGGCGCTAGGCAGGGCTTCAGCCACCTCTGCTGCTGTACACTATTTTTATTAGGGGCTTACAAGGCTTGCCACACATTTGCAGTCTTTCTCAGTCTCGTAAGGCTTTCAGTCTCTATTAAAAATGTCATAAGGCGGCAGCAGAGGCAGCAGCAAATAATCTGCAAATAATCAAACCTGCAAATGTGGAGGGCTGACTATAATTAATTAATGTCCCACCTTTCCCACTAAGCACAGGATTCAAGGTGGCAATGGGAAATACATAGTGACTGTTTCTGCCATCCCTTGTGAAATCCCTTATTACATGTGTGGAACTCCACTTATGTAACTAAGACACGCTCTGAAGAAAAGTAGCAAAGCAACAGGAACAGTCTGTCTTTCCTACTGCCTTACTGCATGGCATCGCTGTTCTTCCAGCATTCTTTTGTTCCGGTCCTGTGGGGGACTGAGGTAACACTGCATCTTTTTTGCACATGGACTTTTTCTGGTTAGCAAAAAGACGCAATTTTACCTCAGGCTCCCATAGGACCAGAACGAAAGAATGCTGACGTCATGCAATAAGGTGGGACGTTCCTGCTGCTTTGCTGCTTTTCTTCGGAGTGCACTCCGACTCTAGGAGCTCAATCCATCCATTGCACAACAGCCAAAAATGGATAATTGCACAGTGTAAGAGAACTTACACTTGTATATGCCACCAACAGAATTCCAGCTGCCATGTACAGTCTTCTCCTTGTTCATAATCAGAACCAGAACAGTTTAAAATCCAAAACATTTACCTTTAGAAAGGCAAACCCAAGCACAGAGACTGCTCCAGCTGCCAGACCCAAAGTCATTGAAATCCAAGGGTGCTGGATGATGGAAGCTGAGAAACCAACAGCAACCCCACCTGCCAATGTAGCATTCTGGATGTGAGCCTGGGGGAAAAGAAAAGACCAAGTAAATAAATAAGGGAAGTTGGCTGACAACTTATTACTAGGTATACAGTGGTTAGGTATGTATAAGAGGACAACAGTGCACAGAATCACCCAGATGAACAGTGGCACTATCTAGTTTGCAGTACTAGCCTATTTGAGCATTCTGTCAGTTGAGCGCACACACGCACGCACACACACACACAACATACATATATATTCCTGCATGGCAGGGGGTTGGACTGGATGACCCTCATGGTCTCTTCCAACTCTGCAATTCTATGATTCTATGATTCTAATATCAACCAATCCCTGAAGAACAAAAGTGTCCTATCCTTAGGTAGTCAAAAGCTAAACAATTAGAGCCTTATTGCAAGAGTCTGGTAAATTGCAATTGTATTAGGTAAATTGCAGTTAAATTGCAATTGCCTTCCATTGGGGCTTATCACATGACATCATCTATCTTCTGTTCTCCAATGAGAGACTGTTTTAAAAGCGCTTCTTTTTATTAACACAAAAACTCCATTAATGACTTCCCTTACTGCTTCTGTTGTGCTATGATTTCCTGTACGAAAGTTCAATTGGTACTTTTATGCCAATTTGGGTTGGTCACGGGCAGGTCAGTGGGCATACTTTGGGGGGGAAAGAGATCAGGGGAGAAAGAGAAGTGGTGGACATTTAAATTTGATCTCCTTTCAGTTGACAATGTAACTGCAGGAAATATTAAGTATTTCTCTCTATAGAAAAAAAAAATCCATTGACAAAGGACTCCCTTGCCCCACCAAGTGGTTTGTCAGAGAAGCCAAAACTTTGCTCACTGCCCTCCACCCCCTCCTTTTCCAGCCCAGTTCTCGGGTCTCTCTGTGGCTGCAACACTATGACATGGGGGTTGTCCAAACAGTGAAAAAACTCCTCATGGAAAGCAAGGAGAGTCCTCGCACAGTGGTTAAATGCCAGTACTGCAAGTCACCACATTGTAAGTTCGATTCCAGAAGGCTCCAAGGTTCACTCAGCCTTCCATCCTTTCGTAGGTGGGTAAAATGAGTACCCGGCTTGTGGGGGCAATTAGCTAACACACATTGGAAACTGCTTAATGCTGTGTAGATGTGGAAATTGTTATTGCTTAAAACAAATTGTAAGCCACTCTGATAGCCTTTGTGGCTAAAGGGCGGGGTATAAATGCCTAATTAAAATTAAAAAATACCTGTCCTAATGGCATTCTGTATGATTTCACCCTATTGTGAAGGAAGGGGACAAAAAAGGCCAAAAAAATCACCTTCGTGGCTTTCCCTGTCTTTTTTTTAAAAAAATAATGAGGTGGGGCACATTCCTCCTCATTAGGGCAAGTGAGTTGATCTGATTCACTTGCCCAAATGAGAGGAAGCACAAATCTGATTGGCCAGACAAGTGCAGGGGGCAGGGCTTGCTAGCAAGAGAAGCGCCCACAACCACCATTTTCCCTCTGAGCGACTGGGATGGGGAATGGGGGAGGGCTACTGTCATTCCCACCCTCACCCCCCAGCCGCCACTGCTGCCACCACCACCACCAGGGGTGGAGAAGGGAGAAGGGCTCTCTCCTCTTCTTCCTTCCATGGTTCCCTCCCCACCATTCCCGTTGCCCGCCCGCCCACCCACCCACCCACCTCTAGGGCCAAGGAAGGGGGGAAAGAGCAAAAGAGCCTCTTCTTCCTTCCTTGATTTCTCCATCACCCCCTTGCCCATCTGCCCATGGGGCCAAGGAAGGGGGAAGAGGGTGAAAGTGCCCTCTTTCCCTTTCCTCAGTTCTCTGCTGCCAGGCCGTCGGGCCGAGGAAGGGGGAAGAGGGCAAAAGAGCCATCTTCTCCTTTCCTCAGATGTCATTTGGGATGTGAAGCTTATGGCTACCCTTGTAGCCCTTGACTCGGAAACTTCAACTAGTTCAGAACATGGCAGCCAGGTTGATTTCTGGCGTTTCCAGAAGAGTGCATACAACTCCTGTGTTAAAAGCTCTCCAAAAGCTCTGGCTGCCTATTAGTTTCCAGGTGCAGTACAAGGTGTTGGTTATTACCTTTAAAGCCCTACATGGCTTGGGTCCAACTTAGCTCTGGGACCGCCTCCTCCCGTACAATCCTCCCCGCGCACTTCGGTCCTCTGGGAGGAATCTGTTACAGCCTATGAAAATAAGGCTGTCGGTGACCTCCCAGAGGGCCTTCTCTGCTGCTGCTCCCAGATTATGGAATGGCCTGCCGGACGAGATCCGTCTTATTAACACCTTAGACAGCTTTAAAAAAGGTGTCAAGACGGATCTTTTCCGGCAGGCCTTTCCTGAATAACTATCCCGGCCCAAAGATTCGGCTGTCTTTTCCCCTTGACCTGCTATTGTATCATTTCAATTTTTCTCTCCTTTTAACTATTATGTGTTTTTAATTCTTTCAAATTTAATACTGTTTTAAGGGGTGGGTGGGTTAGGGTAATGTTGTAATCATGGAGTTTTTATGCTGTAAGCCGCCCCAATTGCATTGCAGAGGGGCGGGATAGAAATAATAATAATAATTATTATTATTATTATTATTGGGGCTGTTGGGGACAAAACCGCCATTAAGATAAGTCACAGCTACTGCGACTTGCTGTTACTGCAGGGAACTATGTTCCCCCCCCATATAGACGGGGCCACTGTGTGCTAACACCCTCATTCTCTCTCTCTCTCTCATGCACACGCACACATACACAACTGAAAATGTAAGAGGAAAAGGCAAAAGAGTCACACGACAGGACTTACCACGCAAGAAGACTCTGGAATAGTTACAACGCTGTCACACGGCAGGGGGTCCGTTTCGGACACCACCATCCCTCTCTCATTATCGTTCGTGTCACTTCCATGTGTGATTGGAGGCAGCCACACTATATTTTACTCATGGACAACTTCCGTGAGTAAAATATGGTGTGGCTGCCTCCAATCATACATGGAAGTGACATGGACGATGCTGAGAGAAGGATGGCGTCATCCAAAATGGACCCCCTGCCGCACGACAGCATTGTAACTATTCCGGAGTCTTCTTGTGTGGTAAGTCCTGTCTGAAAAAGTCCTTCCAGTTTAAAAAAGCATTTATTTCATTAATTCTCTGCTTCATCCTTCAAACATACTAATTTATGCCACATGAAGGTCAGACTAGATCAGACAGATAGAGCAATAGCTGCTGACTTTCCTCTGCCAGCAGTTAGTTAATTCTTAGAAGTCTGATCTCTCCCAAGGGGGGGGGGGAGAGGCCTTTTTAAAGGCAAGACTGTTTACATTTATATTTGCAGGGGAGGATCTGTGTGTGTGTGTATGTGTGTGTGTGTGCGTGCCAAACAATGAAAAGGGGGGGATAACGTCTTAGAGGAGATAGTGGGTGGACAGTCCCATGTGTGATAAGGTTTTATCACAAATGGATACTGTAGTCCTGGAATGGTTCCAAAGGTGTACAAGGAAAGAGAATAATCCCCACTGAATGGTATTTTTAAAGCCAATACTTTTGTAGCGGGAGAAGGGCCTCATACACATGTGGTGAAATTGCCTAATACTGAAAAGATACTGGACTAAGATTCACAATACAATACAGAAAATATTGACTTCCACTAGGGGGAGCGAGGACGTCGGACAGGAACCAACGGGGCTCCGTGGGGGACTGTCGTCCTGAGAGCAACAAGGGGGGTCTGACAAGAAGGCCACCCCAACTCCATACCTGAGAAGTATAGGAATAGTGGGGCTTGCAGTAGCTGTCCAGGTTAGGTCTGGGGGTGTGAAAGGAAGAGTTCTACCCTCAGTTACAAGTGGACAGGCTGAGCAGCCATTGTTGCTTTGGAGCCTTAGGGCACAGAGTCCTCATTTCTCCTCCCTTTTTCAGTGCAAGACTTGAAGTAAACAACAGGGAGTTTGGAGAAAATAACTCAAGGTGGTCAATTTTTCCTTCAACAATTGGCTCTCGTCAGGAGATTTAATATATCTATTATATATAAGATACAGAACTTTGTGACTTTAACTTAGCAATCCTGGACTTTTTAAATACACTGGCTACTTAGTGTTTCTCCTATTCATTTCTGAAAATAAAGTGAAATAGAAGAAGGGGGAGAAAGGAAAAAAAAGGGGGGGAACGGGGACAGTCAGTCAAGATAATTGGGACTGCTACATCTTTATATAATCTAATCTATTTGTATAGTTAGAGGAAAGATAAGAGAAGGGTGACGCAGTGGCAAAATAAACAAATAAATAAATAAATACGCAGTTACTAAGCTGGTCAGCCCGTATTGGTGGAGAGAAGGAGAAGAGGGAGGAGGGGCATAAGGTGATGAAGGAGAACAGGAGTTAGATACAGCTGTCCCAAAACCCGAAGTGGATTACAAGGCTGAAACGGATTGTGGGGGTCCACATTGGAACACGAGGGTGCTGAGGAAGGAGGTGAAAATATTCAACAGAGAGGAGAGGAGCAGACTGACGGCTAATAATCGGACGGACAGGCGGGGAGAATAAACGGAGAGAGGACGAGTAGAGGAGGAGTGGCGGTGGATCAGAAGGACTACAGGGGACAGACGGGAGAGTGAGGAATGAGAGTGCGGGTGTGAGAGCAGACCAGGCAGGAGACGGGGCGATTCATAGGTTGGAGGTCAGGAGCGGTTGGAGCAGACGGAGGAGTGGCGGAACGAGACGGATAGAGAGGTCAGGAGCGGTTGGAGCAGACGGTGGAGTGGCGAAGCGTGACGAAAAAAGAGGCTGGGAGCGGTTTGAGCAGACAGAGGAGTGGCAGAACGTGATAGACAGAGAGGTCGGGAGCGGTTGGAACAGACGGAGGAGTGGTGGAACGTGACGGATAGTGAGGTCGGAAGCGGTGGGAGCAGACGGAGGAGTGGCAGAACATGACTGATAGAGAGGTCGTGAGCGGTTGGAGCAGACTGAGGAGCGGTGGAGTGTGACGGATAAAGAGAATGGGAGCGGTTTGAGTAGACGGAGGAGGGGCGGAACGTGACGGACAGAGAGGTTGAGAGCGGTTTTGAAGCAGACGGAGGTGTGGCGGAGGAGTGTCGCAGTAATAAAAGTGGACTGGAATTAGACGGAAGGGAGTCAGAATAAAAAATAATAACAATAATAATAATAAATAAGGAGGAAGAAGCGGATAGTTATTGCGACTGAGATAAGCGGGGAGGGTGAAAAAAAATTAAATTAAAAATTAGAGTGGTTACAACACCCGCTGATCTATCACCCTGTCCGGGGGAAAGAGGGAGGAGAAGAGTTAGAGAAGAAAAGAGAAGAGATTAAGAGAGACAGAGAGAGAGAAGGATATCGAAAGGGTTAAAAGTTTCATTTATTGATTGTAACAGTTCATAAAAGTACAGATACACAAATACATATATACAGAGAGAGCGAACAAGGGTAGGGTTTAGATATTAAACCCTTATTAGACGAATGGCTTCGGGGTTAAGACCAAGGGCTTATACTACCTCTCAGGTATCAACCGTAAGAAGAACCTCAACAGAAATGTCGCCTAAGCAAATAGACATTAACGCACAAATCCTGGAAGAATTAAAGTCATTTAAGAGGGAGATAAAGGAAGAAATCCGGAATTTAAAGAAAGATATGAAGCAGGACTTTGATAGACTGGAGAAGAGACTAGACAAAATGTCAACGAATATGAAAAGAATTGAAGGAGAAGTAGAAGAGGTGAAAAACAGGGCAACAAACTTAGAAAAACAAGCTACCAATTTATCAAGAGATGTGGATAAAGAGAAACAGACCAATCTCACCCAGGAGTTAAGATACAGGGAGAAATGTGTTAAACTGAGAGGTCTAGCAGAAATGAGGTTCGAGAACTTGCAGGAAAGGTTGATTCCGGCCATTGCAAATTATGTAGAAGAAGAAGAGAATATAGAGAAAGAGATAGAAAGAATGTTCAGAGCGAGTTCGGCGGTAGCAAAGGAGCGGAATCTACCAAGGGATATCGTGATTTCGTTTATTAGGCCAAAATACAGAGACAAATTAATACAAAGAAATTATACACAAAAACTAATAATAGAAGGAAAAGAGATCCAAATTTACAAAGATATCCCTAATGAGATTTCAAGGAGGAGACACGACTATAAACAACTCACTCAAAGATTAACAAGATTGGGGATCAACTTCAGATGGGAGCGGATCGAAGGAATTTCCCTAATGTTTCGTCAGAAAAGATATAGGATAAATTCAGCGGAGAAAATAAAAGAAATGATGGAGAAACTTGATGATGAAGAAAAAGATAGGAGAAGAAGGAAAATGAAAAAAGACGATGGCAGATACTTAAAGAAGAGTAGAAGGGAAGGTAACCGTGAAGAAAAGGACGAAAGTGATAAGAAGTCTGAGGAGGAAGAAGTGTCAAGTAGGAGATCAGAAAAGGAAGAAGAAGAAGAAGGAGAGGAGAGGAGACAAGAAAGGGAAGCAAGGGAAGAGGAAGAAGATGAGGAGGAAATATAAACAATGTCTCTAAGGATAACATCATGGAATGTTAAGGGACTGAACACACTGGTCAAGAGAAGGAAAGTATACCATCACCTGGAAAAGAATAAAGCTGAGATAACATGCTTACAGGAAGTTAGAATACGTCAGAGCGAGAGAAAATATTTAAAAAATCAGAAACTAGGCCAAGAATTTATCTCTCTGTCAACAAAAAAGAAAGAAGGGGTTGTGATCTATGTAAACAAAAAATACGAAGCAAAGCAGATAATGAATGATAATGAAGGTCATTTAATTGGAATAGAATTAAATCTCCCTAATCAAAAAATATATGTAATTACAATCTACGGACCAATGGTCAAAAAAGAACGCTTCTACAAGTATCTACACACGGAACTGGCAAAATTAGAGAAAGGGACAATAGTGATAGCAGGAGATTTCAACAGAGTCCTGGACGGGAAAAGGGATAGATCTGGAGGAAATAAGAAGAATCAGGGTAGGCTACCGCAGGTTTGCTTCAACTTAATAGAAGAATTTAATTTAACAGACCTATGGACAGCCAAATATCAGGAAGAAAAAGGTTATGCATTCTACTCAGATGCTCATAAAACTATGTCTAGGATCGACATGTTCTGGATATCAAGGAATTTGCTGCCAAAAATAAAAGAGATGGATATAATACCTAAAATTGTATCAGATCACAACCCCATAAATTTAAACATGACTTTATTTAAGAAAGAATATACATGGAGATTTAGAGAAGACTTATTAAAGGAAGAAAATTTTGTAACAAGAACAAAAGGAGAAATAAATCAATTCTTTAAAGAAAATAAGGAAGGTATGGAAACAAGGATTGTATGGGATGCATTCAAAGCAACTATAAGAGGATTATTTTTACAAAGAGGGGCAGAACAAGCTAGAACCAGAATAGTTAAAAATCAAGAATCCCTGCAAAAACTGAAAGAAAAAGAGAAGGAATTGAGGAAAAAACCTCAAAGTAAATCACTAATTAAGGAAATCGAACTGATAAAAAGATCGATAAATAAGACATCGGTTGAAGAGATCGGATGGAAACTAAAGAAGATCAGACAAAGGACGTTCGAACAGGCCAATAAGACGGGAAGATGGTTGGCTTATAGATTGAAAAAGGAAAAAGAGAAAAGGATGATATCCGAAATTAAGATGAACGGAGAAACTTTGACACAGCAAGAAGACATAAAGAAGGCCTTTGTCAAGTACTATTCTCTTCTGTATAAAGAAACAGCTCAAGATGAAATTTGGGAAAGCAATATGGACAGATATATAAAGGAGAATAAGTATACAAGGCTTTCGGAGGATGACAGGTTGAAATTATCGACGCCTTTCTCATTAGAAGAGCTGTCTAAAGTGATTCAGGACTTAAAAAAAGACAAAGCGCCGGGCCCAGACGGATTTACAAACAGTTTTTACAAAGCCTTTGAAAAAGAAATATCAACTCAATTATTAGAAGTTATCAATACGATACACAAGGAAGGGATGCCGGATACTTGGAAAACAGCAAATATTACAATGATCTGGAAAGAGGGCAAGGAGAAGACAGATGTTAAAAACTATCGTCCGATATCCCTTCTAAACGGGGATTATAAGATCTACACCAGCATGTTAGCGAACAGAATAAAAGGGGTCCTAAAGGAAATAATATGTCCCGAACAATGTGGCTTTCTGCCAGGAAGACTGCTATCAACGAACATTAGATACATAATTGATATTTTGGAATTCCTGGAAAGAAATAATGATCACAAAGCAGCAATAATTTTTGCAGATGCAGAGAAAGCATTTGATAATATCAACTGGTACTGTTTGATTAAAGTTCTGGAAGAGCTTGGCTTTGGTCAATTCATGATATCCAATATAAGAAAAATATACGAGGATCAGAAGGCTTCCATTATAGTAAATGGAGAGAGATCAGAGGAAATTCAGATACAAAAAGGTACTAGACAAGGATGCCCTCTGTCTCCTTTATTGTTCATAACAGTAATAGAAATTTTACTCAACAAGATTAGAGAAGAAAAGGAGATACAAGGAGTTAAAATCAAAGACCAGGAATATAAGGTCAGAGCTTACGCAGACGATATAGCTGTCATTCTTGAAAATCCCTTGAACAACATAAAGCAATTAATAGAAACGATTGAGGAATTCAGAGGATACGCTGGGTTTAAGATCAACAAAGAAAAAACTATAATAATAACTAAGAACTTAACAAATAAAGAGCAAGAAATCCTAAGGGAAAAATCCAAATGTAAACTAGAGAAAAAGGCAAAATATTTGGGAATTTGGATATCGGGTAGAAATTTAGATCTTTTTGAACAAAATTATGAAAAGACTTGGAAAGCAATTAAGGGAAATTTCAAGACCTGGTCCAAGTTGAAACTTTCGTTAATGGGAAGGATAGCAGCTATAAAAATGGTGGTCCTCCCAAAAATGATGTTTTTGTTTCAAACTATACCAATCATCTCAAATGAAAAAGCATTCTTAAGATGGAAGAAAGATCTAAGCGAGTTTATTTGGAATGGTCGAAAAGCAAGGGTGAAATGGCAAACCCTAGTGGAAAGATCTGAAAGAGGAGGATTAGACTTACCAGATTTGCAAAACTACCATAAGGCATGCTCCTTGGTATGGATAATTGAATGGATTAAATTAGAAAATCAGAACCTCTTAACTCTAGAAGGGGCCGGTTTAAGACTGGGCTGGCATGCCTACTTAGGATATAACAAGGCAGCAATCCACAAAGACTTCAATAACCATATCATAAGAAGAGCACTGCTACAAAGTTGGAATAAAATACATAAGCAACAATTTGGGCGAATACCAAAGTGGATATCCCCAGTAGAAGCATTCCTGGGAAGATGGGGACAGATCGGGAAACTGGATAGATGGATTTCATACAAGGAATTATTAAAGATTGAGAAAGATGGGAAGTTAAAACTAAAAACAAGAGAAGAGTTACAGCAGGAGGGGTGGCAAGTCAACTGGTTTTCGTACCAACAAATATTCAGTAGGTTTAAAAAGGATGAAAAGGAGTGTGGCTTTCTAGATAGCCAGACAGATCTACAAAAGATCTTGTGGGATGATAAGAGGAAAAAAATTACAAGATTGTACAACTTACTGATTTCAGAGCATCTGGTTACAGAACAAGTGAGAGAAGTCATGATAAAATGGGCCATAGATATAGGAGAAGAAATTCAATTAAGCGAATGGGAAGAAGCGTGGAAGAAAACAAAAAAGTTTACGGCCTGTCAGGACTTAAAGGAAAACTTCTTTAAGATAAGCAACAGATGGTATCTCACACCAGACAGAATAAGTAAAATCTACGGGTTAAAAGAGAACAATTGTTGGAAATGCCAGAAGGAAAAAGGTACATTGAAGCATGCATGGTGGACCTGCCCGGTTATAAGCAAATTTTGGATGAAGGTGCATAGAATAATTCAAAGAATATTTAATATCGAAATTGAACTGAACCCAAAGCTATACCTTCTCAATATCACTTCAACTCTGGAAAAAAAAGTAGAGGGAAAGCATTGGAGAGTACTATTGTACCTATGCACAGCTGCACGAATGACTATTGCGGCACAATGGAAAAACAAAGAAGAACCAAAGATAGAAGACTGGTTGAACAAAATAACTATAATGAGTGAAAATGATAAATTAACTCGAATAATCAACCAAGATGTGGCATCAAAAACAGAAGAAGAATGGTTACCAGTACTTGATTACTGCAAGACAAGATGGGGAGTAAATAAAGATATAGAGATATAAGGAAAACAGAGTAGAGAAAGATCAGAAACTTTAAGAAGGTTGAAAATAGGATGAAAGCAGTGAGAAGGTTAAGAACTAGAGAAAGGAAGAAGGGGAAATAAAGATGGAATAGAAGAACTGAAGAGATGAGGTAGAGGAAGCATTCGCGTATGTATAAAGAGTCAGATAGTAAAAAGAGCTAATTAAAGGGAATGGAAGGAAGGGAGGAAAATAAAGACAAGGTAATTACAAAACACCTTGAGATATTTGGACGGGGGAAGTCAGAATATTTATTTATTGTGGTTGATCATTGATATATATATGTGGCATATTTTTTTAGCTTCTGTAATGGCAGGATGATTATACTAATAAAAATTATATGGAAAAAAAATACAGAAAATATTAAAAATACAATACTCAATGGACCCAAAGTTATACTTACTCAACATGACTTCAGTTCTTAACAGGAAAGATGAAAGAATACACTGGCGAATAATACTCTATATGATTACTGCGGCAAGAATAAATTTAGCCCACAATGGAAATTAGAAGAAGCTCCTTCTGTAGATGACTGGTTATTGAAATTAAATGAAATGAAGGAACTAGATAAACTGACACATATACTGAACAAAAAAATACAAATAAAGTAGAAACAGACTGGCTACCACTAACAAAATACTGGAAAGAAAAATGGAATATTAAACAAGATTTATTGACTGAATAATGTATAAGAATGTGTGTAGATTAAACATTACAAGGTATTGTGCAAATGTAAAAGGATGTTTAGATGTAACAATACTGTTGAAAATATATTGGTATTGAAGGTGGAATGTATCTGTAGTAAAACAGCAAGGAAAATATTGGAAAATTTCGGAATGAAGTTGAGTTTCAAAATTTTTTGAATGATTCTCATAAGGTGGGAAGTCATGGAATGAAAGCTATGAGGAAAATTGTTTAATGTTTGATTGAACGCTGTCTTGGTAAATTTTATGGCTTCATTCTTTTTATTTCTATTTAAATTATAAGACATTGTTTATTTAGATAACTTATATTATGTAATTTATTTAAATAAATATTTTTTTAAAAAAGAAATTATGGAGGTGAAGGTCTGAATGTCAAGGAGCAGAACAGACCCTTCCATTAGGTAGAACAGAAGGAAAAATAGATGGCATTGGATTGCAACTCCCATCAGCCCTAACCACAGTCAGTGGTGAGGGATTACAGGAGTTCCAGTCCGACAACATCTATCTGGGCCACACACTCCCCACTCTGTATTTAGCTCAGGTGACACATGCTGGAGATTCGTGGGAGCAGCCCCCCGGTTATTCCTCCTGATCCCTCCTACAACTATCCCACCACTCTGTTGGAAGGAAGAACTTGCATGTGCCCTACAGTATGCCCTGAGCACCTTGAACTAGCCTACTACTCTTGCAATGGAAGATGTCAACCTGACACCATTGATAGTCTAATTAAGGAGATTATCAGACGCAGCAAAAACCATGTCAGAAAATCGTGCTGAGAACAGGAACAGGGGATATTATCAGATTATGTCATTTTACAGCACGGCTGTAGCACAGGTGTGAGTAAGGTGTCTCTTTTTATTAGTGGCTTGTCACCATCAATGAAAAGTGAAGCCTCATCCGCTGCAGCCCCAGGAATGGCTGAGGATGCGGGCGTCTGATAATGTCTCCCTTTTTCTTCTCGTCGCAATCTTCTGATGCAGTCGGGGACGCTTTTTTTGCCATGTCTCCCACATCTGCTAATCTCCTAAGACTGAACTACGAATTTTTTCAGCTTCTAGATATAGAGGAAGGGGACAGTATCCTGGTTTTTAGGCAAAAAATATCTTGAGCCACCCAGGAGATAAGCAGTGTTTAAATCCAAAGGCTTCAACAGGTCAGTTAAAGTAGTTTGGTTGTTCCTTGATGTGTTCCCTGCTGTTTGCTCTATCAGAACCTGTAGAGTTACATGTTTGGACTACAACTTCCAGAATCCTCCCAGCAGCAGGGCCAATGGCCTTGTTTGCTAGGGAATAAGTTATGTTCCAAAAAGAGTAACTTTTCTGATCGGTAGCTTGGCTTGTTCACCCTGGCCCTCTCTGAAATTGCACTTACTCTGACCCCTTCCCAAAATGTAACTTTTCCAATTTCTAATTGAGCTTGTTTACCCACCTGATCCTCTTTCAAGTGGAACCTACTCTGACTACTGATCCTCCCACAAAGTGGCACTCAGCAGAATACTGCACCTGAACTTGGAAGTCCCACTGAGTTAATATCATTAATAGCCAAAGACTAGTGGGAAGTTCAGCATTCAACATTCCAGCCTTTCCCTTCCACTCCATACTCACATTCCCTGTTTTCTAAAACACACATATCCCATAGTCAGTTAATATTTTGTGGAAACGGAACAGGCTCAGCCTCATTGGGCTATTTTGAAGAAAGGGTCATAGAACCATAGAGCTGGAAGAGACTTCAAGGGCCATCCAGTCCAACCCCCTGCCACACAGGAGCACACAATCAAAGCACTCCTGACAGATGGCCATCCAGCCTCTGTTTAAAAACCTCCACAGAAGGAGACTCCACCACACGCTGAGACTGTCGAACATTCTTCCTAATGTTTAGGTGGAACCTCTTTTCCTATAGTGTCCTGGCTTTAGCGTTTTTATTTGTTTTAGAGTTTTTTGCCCTTAAGCTTTTTTTTACTTCTGCAATCCTTTGGTCCCACTGTTGATACACTCTCTTGTCTATGGCTGGTGCCAGTTTGGTGGCATAAGCCAGTGCTACTCAAAATGATGGTCCCTGGATTAATCCAGTCTGTTAGCAATTGGCTGCTGGTCCACAGTTTCCAGAGTTTCCAGAGAAGAAACAACTGTAGCCAATGGGCATAAATATGGTATCAGTCTCTGGTGTACACTGAGGAAAAGCTGCTGGTCCTCCACATCAGAAACACTGAGGGCTCAATTACACGGCAGGTTTTATTGTAATAAATTGTACTTTAGCGCTTTTTTGCACCAGTGGTGGGTAGTTTAGACGATTTATGGGGAAATCAGTTGCTCTCCCCCCCCCCCGCTTTCTGGTTCAGACAGGCAATTGTGGGGGGGCGCGGCCAAGCATTGGAGAGAAGGACAAAGGAATGCCATAGGAATGTCTGCTGTTTTCATTAACCCACAGAACACACACATTTACTGGGGATTTCTTATTCCCTGGCAGCAAAGCAAGCTGCTGACACAATGGATTTTTCAAATTTTCCTGATCGCTACTGAATCTCCCTCCCTCACTCCACCTCTTGCAAGCCCACCCCTTCATCATAACAACCAATCACAATGCAGCTCTGCTCTAACTGTATCGGGAAGATTGCTGGTAATTCACACAGCCCTTAGCAAAATGGTTGTTTACACAATCAATAATGCGCTACTTTTCAAATAAGTCAGCAAAAGTAGCAGCATCCCCGTCACGCTATATTTGGGTTTTTTACCTTTCCCCCTTCTGAATGAGGCGATACTGTGGCGCGATCCGTGGGAACAATGAGCAATCTTTGTGGTATATTTAGGGGAATATTTGCCCATGTAAACGAGCCCTGAGAAATTCTGGCATAAGCAACATCTCCCTGGTTTCCCCAGTCTCCCTCTCTATCTCTTGCTAGCTCACTCATGTGCGCTCTGCTCTTCCCTCCCTAATTCACTTTCTTCATCTCTCTTGTTCTCTTTTCATCCTTCTGTCAATTTTTTAAAAAGCCATATTGTCAGCACATGGGGGCCAGGACCTGAGGCCAATAGGGCTCTTGTCCTATTGGGGTAACTGATGGTAAGAGGCCTAATTTCAGTGGAGAGCTTCAGAAGCAAGCACCTCTCTTCAATGTGCAGGACTCTGTTTTTAAGGGAAGAACCCCACCATTTATTATGTCTCACCATGCTGAGCTTTCCATTTCTGTTGGTAGCCACCGAGAGCGAAAAGGCAGCGATGGCACTTGCAGCAGTTGCAAAATAGGTATTGTATGCAGCAAACCATTTCTCCTTTGCCTCTGTTATCAACACAGAATTGAAGCTGGGCCAGAACATCCAGAGGAAAAGGGTACCTGGAAACCCACCAAAAATGACAATTGTTAGTGTTTTCTTCATTCTGCCCAATCCTTAGTTTTAATAGCCATCTCCAGCTCAGGGAACCCATCCATGCATGGGCTTGTCTACACAGGCTATCTTACCCCTGTCTCTGAGCCCTGCAGTCCTGATGATGCAGGACATTTGTCCCATTCTGCCCCCAGACAGTCCTCAGGGCAGAGACAGGGGCAAGGCGGGGTAGGGACCAATACAATGTTTTAAAATAATACCTGCTTTACCCCATTTCCACTGAGAGGAAATGAATCAGGCCCCACATGTCTGCAAGACCCCATCCCAGCAGGCCAGTCCTCGCTGGTGCCATCTCCTTGGCTCTCCTGGAAGGCAGGAAGGAGTTCTGCAGCTGGTCACATGCAGGGGGCCTTGGTCACATGTTGTGGGGCCCCTTCCTGCCTTCCATGACAGCAAGGAAAATGGTGGTAGCAGCGGCGGCTGCAGTGACAGGAAAGTATGCCCATCAGGACTTCTTCCCATCCTGTGGTGAGGAGCGGGTACACCCTGGCTTGTGTAAATGAGCCCCATGTCCACAAAGCATGAAGTTAGTACTGTATTATTGATTTTTCAGGAGCAGCCTGTCAGTCAAGAGCCAGTCTTTCCAACATCTGCTTGAATTCTTCAGCCCTAAAACTCCAGATGTTTGTAAGCAAACTTATTTCTTATTGTGGCATCAACTCACGAGTATAAAAGAGGTACACAGTTACTGCCCAAGAAGTGCTAAGGCTGGTCAAGTATATTGGTAAATTAATAATACCCCACCCAGAAGCCTCTGTTATAATGGCAAAGTGATGTCAATGCACAGGCTGGGCAAGGTAATGATGTTCTTTATTCTTATCTCAATTATTTCCTTCCAGAAATTGCTTGATCACCAGACAATCTAAGGATCATGGCTGTGACTATGATGGGCATTGCTCTATTCATATGATTAATAGACTTGAGCTGGTTCTTTTCAATGAGGATAGTGAGAAAGAGATAGGGGATTTATTTATTTTTTGTCAAACTCTGGAGCATCTGCAATTGAGGGTCATGGTTTCTTAGGAAATTATCAGACTACTAAATTAATCCATCACAGGAACGACAGGAGATCGCAAAAGGGCTTCTCTTTTAGATGACATTGTTATGCTCCAGTGCCCCTTCCGTTCCCCCCTGTGCTCCTTTTTATTCATGGCTTAAGCAGAGAACTGACCCATCCTTCCATTTCTGTAATGGAACAATGGGTGAGCAACAAGGTGCCTTGTTATGCTGGCGAGATGCATCACAGGGAGATCCTTGCCAAATACTTCCAGTCAAGATCAGAGCATCAAGGTAAGTGACACACTTTTTCCTACCCTCTCCAGGTTTCTTGGGGTGTTTTAAGTGTGTTTTGGGGCTTGGTTTTAGTTTTTGATGTGTATTTTGATGTAGTTTTTGATGTGCTTTTAACTTCTGAATTTCCCACGCGATCGTACTCTTGCAAGAAGGGCTGGGATTTCCTTTCCAGGAAGTGAATGGGGCTCCGTGAGAGTTCCATTCACTCTTGGACTGCTGGAGGGGAGGAGAGCAGTTTCTCTTCCATGAAAAGGGTAGGTCTGAATTTTTTTTTTAACACTTTACAGGGATGGGAATGGGGCAGGAGAGGAGATTGTGAGAAGGGGATGCTATATTTGTCCCTGTTTGATAATCTCCTTACTCTCTATTGGGTTCAGTATCTAATTTTTGAGTGAACTATCCTGCTAATAGTGATCCTCTATCAATGATTTTGAATTTGAAGCTTAGTGACCAAAAGTGCACGTGAACCAGGAATCATTGTTGTTTTCAAGAGCATATTATGTGCTCTCAGAAAGTGGCCAAATCTTTAATGGAACTGATCCATCTGGAATGTTGCCTCCATCATCATGCCTCTACAATAAAAGCAGGCTCTCTTGAAATAACATTAGATATACAGGTCGCCCTCATATCCTCAGGGATATGTTCCCAGACATAAATAGCAAACTGCCATAGAACACCATAGAATCATGATGGAGACCTAGAAAATGCCTAGAAGGGATGCCTCTCTAGGCATCTGGCAAGACTCTATTGTCAAATTCTGGTGAATCATACAGTTGCACTGAAGGACCTCCTGATGTCTAGAGAGACCACTTCCAGCATGACTCTATGGTCCTCCAGTTACCTAGAGAGACCTCTGTCCCCAACCACAGGCAAGTGAAAATGCAGGTACTGATCTTGTGTAAATAGGGGGTCACCTGTATACAGCATCAAGAATAATTCAGGCTGGAATCCTGTATGTAGTTTTACGCAATGTAAATTTGTGTGCATTGAACTAAGTGGCACAGGCACTAAAAAACCCGGTTACTAATTGGTGAAGGCATATAACCAATGCATACTGGCAGTGCCCAAGGCGCACTGAAACCCCCTCATCGGTGTCACATGGCTCATTGGTCCCTTTCCCGTCTCTGCTATATACTGTAGTTACAAAGCAGCAGCTATCTACTAAATATGGACATTGCACAGCTTCACAATTCTATTTCCTGCACCCGTAAGTCCACTTACAAGCACACAATGCCCCAACAGGATTCTGGCCTCAGTTCTTTAAAAATTCTCTTATTTGTAAACATTTGATTAGAACAGCTTTTCTCAGCCTTTTTACTGTGGAGGAGGAACTGTTGAAATAATTTTTAGAAACCCCTGCATAAACATTATTGCCTCTATAGCTCAAAGCCGGGGGAGGTAGCTTTATTTTTAGTCACAATCTCTTGTGGAATCTCTAGAGACCTATCATGGAACCCTACGGTTCCAAAGAACTGTTTGAGAAACCCTGGACTAGATGTCATGTTCATATCCAAAATTCTAAGCCTTGGTTCAGTTGATAATATATACTGCTACAAAAAATCTTCTAGTTGAAAAATATAGATTTTTTAGGGAAGAGAAGATGACAGTACTCCCTAAGGATTGGCTAGAGTTGAAAGGAAATCACAAAGCCATAAACAGAGAGAAAGCCAGTTAATTACTCTTTCAAAGCCAAGTGATTCAGCTACCTTTTGGAAGGTAGTAGTGCAGGATTTACACAACCATGAATCCAGGCTGGGTTCTTTTGTACAGTATTTAGTTAATACATACATGGGGAGCAGATTTTCTAAGCAATTATGCATTGGGACAGATGCCTGCAGGTTTCAGTGGCTAATTTGAACAGGTTTCCTGAGTAAGCACCTGCTTCCATTTTGGAATCCAATGAACTTATTTGCCAGTTAAAACCTGGCAAAGCTCCTAGAGATGATAATGTCCCTCTAGACCTGCTAAACAGCAACATAGAGTGGTAGGCTTGTGTTCTTTTAGCATTGTTTACACAAATCAATTGTACAGTATGCATTCTGGAGGACTGGCTCCAGGTCATCATTATCCTGGTTTATAAGGAAGGGAATAATTAGGATCCTGGCAGATACCTTCCAGCCTACTGTGCATTGTTAGGAAACTGTATACAAGCCCTCTGTGTGAGAAATTACTGGACTGGATAAAACAGGAAAACATCTTAGAGCATGAACACATGAAGCTCAAAACAGGATGGTCAGCCATAGACCAGGCTCTTATCCAACATTATCTGGTAGATAAATATGCTGGTTGAGCCAGTGGTGACTTTTACAAGGCCTGACTTTAAGGTGGTGCTTGAATGCTCATTTCTTAAAAATTCAACTCTTCACCTTGGTATATAACTGAACTTCAGTTATGCTGGGACTGTTGTATATAAGGTACTGTCTGGTTTTAACTATACATTCTGGTGTTATCAAGAAGAGGAGGAGGGGGAAGAAGAAGAGGGTGTGTGTGCTATTTCATGGTTTTAAGTTTGGTTGTCCACCATATTTTATTAGAAGGGTAGTAGGCTTAAAATCTGTTTCTTCTTTGGTTTTTGTAATTTAGAAGACACTGAGTTTAAGCTTATGTTTCCCTTTCAAAACATTCCAATAATCATAAATGATGTGCCACTTAAACAATGGAACAGGGATCTTTTGAAATTCGTATGGGTGGGGGCAAAGCCCAGAGTAAGATGGAAGACATTGCAGGAGGTATGAGGGAAGGGAGGTCTTGGTCTACCAGACTTGAAATTATATTATCATGTGAATTGCACATTGTAGCTAATAGATTGGATTAAATTGGAAAATAAAAGAATGTTACAATTAGAAGGGTTTAACTTGCTTTTTGAGTAGCATGTATACCTCTGGTATTGGAAACTTACTGCTAATAAGGAATTTAATAATCATTTTATTAGGAAGTCCCTATTGAGAGTCTGGCTAAAATATAAGAATAATTTAGGAAATTATGCCTATAGTTCCCATGTCTCCATTCAGAGACCAAAATGTGCTAACTACTGCCATTGTTCTCTTTGTTAGAGAAATATTGCTGAAATTAGTTGCACCCAGATATCTGTAAGAACTAAGGACCTCCTGATGTAGCATTCCCTTTGGTTTGTGGCCTGAGCAAGTCTTAAAGATGTAGGCAACGATAAAGCTGCAGCAAGTCTAACTGAAAGGCTTATTGTGTACCCCCTTATCCACAGATTCGGTATCCACAGTTTCACTTATCCATGTCTGAAAAAATATGTTCTCTCTCCACATTTCTAGGTCCTCCAATGTGATTCTATGGTCAACTCCTGGCAATCTCATTGAAAACAACAGGGTTCCCTATTATCCACTGTTTCAGGTATCCATGGGGAGTCTTGGAACATATTCCTCGCAGGTACAGATGTCAACCTGTACACATTTAAAAACTGTTACTTTTGCCTCTCTATAAAACCTATCTGTTTTCACAATAAGGTGTTCCAGCCCACTTCCTTGTTGTCCATCAGATCAGAAGGGGATGATAGTCCCTTTGATGAAAGCATTATGTTTGTGAGTACTCTTCTCTTTCTAGAAGCATTGCAAGATTTATCCCAGCTCTGCGCTCTCCTGGGGAAGTGTGGCAAACTGTTTTCAGTTTTGCCCAACAGGGTTTCCTCTTACAAAGTGGTTTTAAATCTTTTATATAAACAAACAAATCCCACACATGCTGAAAAGCATCATTAAAAAAAAAAGAACATAAATTTGAGGGGGAAGCAAAAACATCCCCCATAATCAATGTGCTAATTTATATGAACAGATGCAACCCCCCCCCGCAAACTACCACATCTCCACATATGTTAATTTGTATGCATAAATGCTCACCATAGTGGGGAAGACAGTGACCAGGTGACAGGTGTACCTGTTCATTCTGTGGTCCAGGTCCTAACTAAACCAGACTTGGATTGGACTGTCCTTTCAATCAAGGGAACTTTCAACTGAACTCATTATAACAGAGGAGTGTCCCTTGGTTGTACTTTAAACAGAGGACTGGCCTCCAAAAAGAGGGACACATGGCCATTCTATTTTTGTGCTGTTGGGCCAGGCCAGAGATGTGAAAGCCCAGGAAAAAACCTGGAAAATTTCAGAAAAAACTTTGTGTCCCCTGTTTTTTCCTCAAGCCTTTTGTGTGTTTTTTTCCTGAAAAATTGAAAAAAGGAAGAAAATTGATTATGGTATGTTTTATTTTTAGCATGATGAATAAAATCTTTAAGATAAGGCGTTCACATATTCTCCAAATCATTTCTAAAAACTATGTACAGTATCACAAAATAGTCTAATTTCTGTGCACTGGGGACAGGCACACTTCCCCCACCCCTCAATTCTTTTTATGGGAATGGGGGCTTTATGTTTGATACTGTAGAGAGGAAATATAAATAATTTTCTTTGTTACTAATGTTGATGGTTTCTTCTGGTTTTTGTTTGTTTGTTTTTAATTTCCCCCCTGAGCCACATAAACTAGCAAAACCAAAGATGTTCCATACAGTTCAGGAGATTGTTGCTCCATTTGTTATAATAAAAAATTTAAAAAATAAAAGTAAATTCCATTTGTAATAATTGTTTGAATACACTGTATTTTTAATATACCAATTGTGATAATTTTATGCCAAATCAAAAGTGCTAATGTTGCATTTTTTTCAATTTTTCTGAAAATTTTCATTTTTTCTGAAAACCCCCCAGAAAAATGTTTTTTTTTCCATGGCTTCAAAATTTCCAGAAATTTTACATGTTTAGGCCTGGCCAGTACATGCTGCTGGGCTGCTGCTCTCAAGGCCTGATGCTACATACGCCTAATTTTCTCTTCTACCTGCAGAGGGCTCCAAGGTCTAAGCACAGCCAATCCCAAACAGCTAGGTGGCAAATTCGATATCATAGTCTTGAATCGCATGGAGCTTCCACAAAGATATGGAAATAAGGGAGTAATTGTCCAATTTTTAAGATGAAAGAGAGGCATACATCTATAGAATGCCAAACTTCTCTTCCCCAAATTGGGGCTCGGCTCACTACCACTCCTCTCCCCCACTGCATTTCTCCCAGGTTGGTGCCCCAATACCAGAAGTGCACCTGGCAGCGAGGAAACATTTAAGAGGAGCACCTACAAAAAGGAAAGGTATTGGAAGGGGGATGATTCCTCCTCCCCTCGATCTACACATCTTTTTGCTTTTAAAATTAGGGCTTGGATATACAAGCCCTCTAAAAATGGAGTGCCCCACAGTAATGGCATTTTGCAGCAGCTGCAACTTGTCTTAACAATGTTTTGGCCCCCATAAGCTTTACATGCAAGATGGCTGCTATGAGTGATTTACTCGCATTTGTATTTACCTCAATTTGCCACTACTGAACTTTTTTAAAAAAATGTCCAAGGTGCAATAGAACACTTTTGCGATTTAACAGAGAAGCAAAAAAACCTCCATCACCCCATTTTCTCACCTTAGCATTTGCTTGCTAAGGCGAAAAATCAACATGGCGATGCTGGGTGCTTGCCCTGTTAGCAAGCACCACCCCTGCACTTGTCTGGCCAGTTAGCTTTGTGCTTCCTCTCCTATGGGAAAGTGATTCAAAGCAAATTGTTTGTCCCAAGAAGCAGGACTGCACATCCCCCTCGCTGTTTTTTAAAAACTCTGTGGAAAACAACAAAGGCGTTTCCTGCAGAGTTTTTGATGTTTTTGGCCCCTGTCCTTCTGAATACAGTGATACAATGCAGGCTCCCATTAAGACAGGTAGGATTCTTCTGGCATTCTGTGAGGAGTATTTTCACTATTAAGGAGATTTTCACACGCCTAAAATACCCCCTGAAGAAATCGGGACAGAAATAGAATAGAATCATAGAATCATAGAATTGCAGAGTTGGAAGAGACCACGAGGGCCATCCAGTCCAACCCCCCTGCCACGCAGGAAATCACTATCAAAGCATCCCCGACAGATGGCCATCCAGCCTCTGTTTAAAGACCTCCAAGGAAGGAGACCCCACCACGCTCCGAGGGAGTGTGTTCCACTGCCGAACAGCTCTTACTGTCAAAAAGTTCCTCCTCATGTTGAGGTGGAATCTCTGTTCCTGGAGCTTGCACCCATTGCTCCGTGTTCCAGTCTCTGGAGCAGCAGAAAACAAGCCTGCTCCATCCTCAGCGTGACATCCCTTCAAATACTTAAACAGGGCTATCATATCGCCTCTAAACCGTCTTTTTTCCAGGCTAAACATACCCAGCTCCCTAAGTCTCTCCTCATAAGGCATCGTTTCCAGACCTTTCACCATTTTAGTTGCCCATATTAACGGCGAACTCCCGTTAGTAAAATATTCCGGAAGAGGGAAAAAATAACCCAGCGTGACGACGGCATATTGGGAGAGGGGACTGGGCGTGCGAACCGCGGCGCTGCTTCCGGGACAGAAATATTTCTGTCCCGATTTCTTCAGGGGGTATTTTACGCGTGTGAAAATCTCCTTAGACAGCTCACATCTTCCTTTTTATGTGAGCCTGCAAAGATGACCTTTGCATACAATAGGGTGCTGTAGCACACACATATACTGAAGGAAGTTCATCTAATGGTGAGGCAATGTGTTTATAGTGATCTTTATGGGATCAGAGCTTCCATGCATTCTTTGACAGATAATAGATATGGCCATCCACGACAGTATCAAATCATTTTTTCTCTATTCACCAAGAGCACTGTTAACTACTCAAACCAAATATTCAGTGGGTACATGCATGAAATCCTCACATGTTAACAGGAAAACATAAGAATGTGAGCAGTAACAGTACTTGAATGATCCCCACTCAAATGGGGCATTTCAAATTGGTGCCCATTGTTTAGAATTGATGGTATGGAATAATGAATTGCAATGCATTTCAGACTGATTATAACTTTAAATATTATTGTCAGTTTGCTATTAAAATAATAATCCATGTTAAGAATACATTTCAGGTGGCACATGGTAGGAATACTTGTGGGAAGAAGTTACAAGTACTCTAAATTTTCACATGTAGCCTGCAGTGGATGGACTGGATAATTAACATTCAACATTCCAGAAGTGTCATAGCATAAAATATTATTACCCATTGTTCAGGATTTTTAGTATTACAATGATGCTTTTCTAAACTGTAAAATTTTGAGCAAATTAAGACTGCAGAATCATTGAGTTTTTGACTTGCTGTATTGTTGTAGTTATCCATTATTTAAAGGGGAAAAGCAAACATTTGGAGAAGTAAATACTGCTGCTGTACGTTTTTTAAAAACTAGCTCAGTAGTTGATTGTTCACAGGATAATGGATATTCACAGGACTCTAGCTTGTCAGATTCCACACGTAGGTATGTTAGTGCAAATCCTGTATTTTGTATTCTTATTACAGCAAGAGAAAATCCATGCCAGTTTGGATAAACTGTGTGAAAACGTATGATTGCATATTATGTATTTCAATCACTCAGCATTCTCTTGATTTAAATGTTAATGAGATTTCTTTGCTTCTTTAAATGGAGAGCTATGTAATGTTTTAGCTACTTCAGTACTGCTATTAAAACACTTGTTTCTTCCCCCCACACCAAAAAAATAGATTCTTCCTCCCACCCTCTTCTGTACATTTGCAGCACTTCAGCATGTATGGACTTATGGAGAGATTTCACCAACAGGATGCCAACCATGGTATAAAGGAAAATATTCTTGCAAAAATACTTAGACTGTCACTCATGTTAGACAATGTGCACAAAAGCACATACAGATTTTTCATGCAGACTTTTTTTTAAATACAAGCATAGACCTAAGGTAGGAAAAATGAAAAATTGGGAAGAACGAAAACTCCAAGCAACTCCTGCCCAGTCCACAAGAAGATGAAAGCACCAGTGTAGTATAGATTTCAAAGTAGTAGTGCTGTTTGTCTGGTCCAGCATAAAAACGAGGAAGGGAGGGGGAAGGGAAGTAAAAAAGAAGAAGGAGGAATGCAGCAGCACATTTAAGACTAACTGGTTTTTATTTTTGCATAAGCATTTGTGGATATAAATCCACTTCTTTGGATGCAGTACAGAGTGATAATACAGTAAATGCTCAGGTATAAAGCATATTTACATAATTGTGGGAGTGGACAGAAATGACTTAAGATTCAGAAGGATGCAAGTCATTACCCTTGTCCTAAATTTTCCAAGGGCTGCATAGGTATAGAGCAGTGGCTCCCAAAACTTTGGTATTCCAGGTGTTTTGGACCTCAACTCCCAGAAGCCTCAGCCAACTTGGCCAACAGACAGGAATTCTGGGAGCTGATGTTCAAAACACCTGGAGGACTAAACTTGGGAACCACTAGCACAGAGTTTGAGTGTTAGACTAGGGGCTCATCTACATGAGCCAGGATACGCCAGCTCCCTGCTGGCACATCTTGGCTGTAGAGCTGGCCTGTTCTTCTCCTGCTTGCTCTGTGAAATTGGCTGGAGTTGAAACAGGAATGCTGGCCTGTCCTTGCAGCTACCACTGCCACTATTTTCTGTGCTGATTCGGAAGGCAGGAAGGGGGCCCACAACATGTGATTGAAAGCCCCCTGTATGTGACCAGCCTTATTCACATGCTGCAGGACTCCTGCCTGGCTTCTGGAAGAGCCAGAGAGATGGCAGCGGTGGCAAGGGCTGGCGTGCCAGATGGGCCCTGCAGACACATGGGCCCTGATCCAGTTTTCACTGGCGGAAACAGAATAAACCAGGTATTTTAAAAAACCCAGTTAATTGGGCCCTATCCCACCTTCCCCCTGTCTCAGCCCCATATCTGACCTGGGGGCCATAAGGACTGCCTGGGGTCAGAACAGGGCAAATGCCCTGCATCATATGGACTGCAGGGCTCTGAGATGGGGACAAGATTTAGCCTGTGTAGACAAGCCCTTGGACTCTGGGAGACCAGATCCCTGCTCAGCCATGAAATCCACTGGGGAACCACACTTGCTCAGTCTCAGAGGAAGGCAATGTCAAACCCCTCCTGAACAAATCTTGCCAAGAAAACCCCATGACAGCTTCATCTTAGGATTGTCAAAAGTCGGAGATGACTTAAAGGCACATAACAACTGCAAGAAGACATCCTTTGCTGCCTTTGATCTAGCAATCCATCCCTACACAACAAGACAAAAGCAAGGCATTTGCAAATGTTTGTTTACCAACTTTGCTTTGGACACCACCCATTCCCATACACACACACACACACACACACATCACTCACTGTGCATGTGAGTGTGTATAAATAAAAAATGATACAGTTGTCCCATCACATTCCCTGGGGTTTGGTTCCAGGACCCCCTGTGAATACCCAAATCCGTGAATACTCAAGTCCCATTATATGCAATGGCATAGCAAAATGGTGTCCCTTATATAAGATGGCAAAACCAAGGTTTGCTTTTTGGATTATTATTTTTTTAAGAATATTTTCAAGCTGTGAATCCTTAAAACCGTGAATGCCAAATCCGTGAATGTGGAGGGACAACTGTACTCTGGGTCTAGCCTATCTGCAGTCTACTGCATGGCAAAACAAGAGTTGATTTGGGGAGATATGTAACAGAATCTCTCGCTTCATGTCATGTTCAAAAGGAAACAACAGGTGCAGGCTGCTGGTAATTTATTGCAGCGATAGGAGGTAAGCAGGGAATAACCACAGCACAGTACACTATCATGTCACTGTTTGTCTATCAGCAAGTTAAAGAAACCGGAGTCTGGCTCAAATGCTGCCTCAGGAAATACTAACAACAGAAGCGCATATATTCCTTCCTCCCTTCCTTCACATGTCTGCTTTTCATATACAGATTTGTAACAAAATTGCACAAAACGATAATGAGGTTTCAATGACCTCTTGATGGATCAGACTAAATGGGCCAATGGCATACAAGAGCTGGCAGAATCGGCTTGCATGACTTTCCCCCCCTTTTGGCTTAGGAAAAAAAATCTCAGTTGGGTAACTAAAGAAGTGGCAGGGGAAGGGTTAAGTTCTCTCCTCCACCACCCTTTCTCCATGCCTAGTTGCCCCCTTTCCCCTAGAAAGAGAAACATGCAGCTACAGTCCTATGATAAATTTATTACCTTGATGCAAGCAATCAAAAACAGGATTTCTATGTGCTATGCATTTCCTTTCTTACCTCTTTTCCAAAGGGAGCTACAGCAAAAGCCAGGGCTAAGGAGATTATCACAATACACTGTTACAGTGCTGTTATTCCACTTTAACTGCTATATCTGCATCCTGTGGAATCCTGGGCCCACTGGGCAAGTCACACAAATGCCTCTGAACAAATTTTGCCATGATAGGGTTGCCATAAGTCTTGAAGGCACACACCAACCAAGTTCAGTGGTTATCCCCTTTTTTGCTGGATGTATTATGACATGTCAATTTCGAATTGGAAAAAACTTTGATATTTGTAGATAAATATGTTCTTTTACATTATATCTCTATGACATGGAATTTAACTAACAGTCAACATGGTAGGATCCTGCATGCTCTTACTGTTGCTAAAAGACTTATATTCCAAGGCTGATAAGATAAATATTCGCCTTCATTCATTTAGTGGTCAGAAGATCTCACTGCTTTAGCTACTCACAAATTTGTATTTTAAAGATGTCAACTTAAAGAAAATGTGTTTTTGGAAATATGGGCAGCTTAATGTTTATGACTAACCCATATTCATATCCAATGTACTTTCCCACTCTCCCCTTTTTCTTTCTCTTTTATCTTAAAATCATAGAATCATAGAGTTGGAAGAGACCACAAGGGTCATCCAGTCCAACCCCGTCATGCAGGGTTACACAATCAAATCATTCAACCTCTAAAGAAGGAGAGTCCACCACACTCCGAGGCAGTGTATTCCACTTCTGAACAGCTCTTACAGTCAGGAAATTCTTCCTAATGTTTAGATGGAATCTCTTTTCCTGTAATTTGAACCCATTGCTCTGTGTCCTAGTCTCTAGAGAAGCAGAAAACAAGCCTGCTCCATCCTCAGTATGACATCCCTTCAGATATTTAAACATGATTATCATATCACCTCTCAACCTTCTCTTCTCCAGACTAAACATGCCCAGCTCCCTAAGCCTCTCCTCATAGGGCATGGCTTCCAGACCACCCACCATCTTGGTCACCCTCCTCTGGACACATTCCAGCTTGTCCATATCCTTCCTAAATTGTGGTGCCCAGAACTGGACACAGTATTCCAGGCGAGGTCAAAGCAGAATACAGTGCCACTATTAATTCCCTTGATCTAGACACTATACTTCTATTAATGCAGCCTAGAATCACATTGGCTTTTTAAGCTGCTGCATCACACTGTTGACTTATGTTCAGCTTGTGTTCCACTAAGACTCCTAGATCCCTTTCGCATGTATGGCCATCAAGCCAGGTGTCACCCATCCTATATCTGTGCATTTCATTTTTACTGCCCAAGTGTAGTATCCTACATTTCTCACTGTTGAAATTAATTTTGTTAGTTTGGGCCCAGCATTCTAATCTGTTCAGGTCATTTTGGATTCTGATTCTGTCCTCTGGGGTATTAGCTACCCCTTCTAATTTGGTGTCATCTGTAAACTTGATAAGAATGCCCTCTATTCCCTCATCCAAGTCATTGATAAAGATGTTGAATAGCACTGGGCCCAGGACAGAACCCTGTGGCACCCCACTGGTCACTTCTCTCCAGGATGAAGAGGAGCTATTGGTGACTACTCTTTGGTCAGTCAACCAATTACAAATCCACCTAACAACTGCATTGTCTAGCCCACAGGTTACTAACTTTTTTGCAAGACTATCATAGGGGACCTTGTCAAAAGCCTTACTGAAATCAAGATACACTACATCCACTGTTTTCCCTTAATCTTTTTTCCTGTGTTTTGTAATCATACTTTTAAAAATCCACTAATTTTTTTAAAGTTAAAGATAAATTTAATTTAATTATCCCTTTTCATTAGAAAAGACCTACCTTAACTGATAACTGATTTTAACCAATTAGTTCTTGTCCCAGTATATTGTTAAGGTTCTACTAAAACTTCAGTTGATTATGGTTTGTACACATAATTCTGTATAATTTGGAATTGTCAGACAGAGAGTTTTCTGTACTCAGGAGGCTTAAGTGGAAGGCTCAAGTGGAAAAGGAGGCTTAAGTGGAAAACCTGCTTCAGAGCCCATACCTCTCTTCCTAGCACATGAAGCATCCAGTGAAGTTGTAAAACCAATCAAGTTGTGGCTCTCTTTGTTGTTAACTTTGTCAAGTTGACTTTGACTTATGGTGACCCTATGAGTGAGAGAGCTTCAAGTCACTCTATCCTCAACCACCCTTCTCAAATCTTGCAGACTCAGAACCATATTTTCCTTGATGGAGTCTATCCACCATCTGGAATGTAGTCTTCTTTTCCTGCTGCCTTCTAACTTGCCAAGCATTATTGTCTTTTCTAGTGAGTCCTGTCTGCTCATGAGATGTCCAAAGTTCAATAGCCTCAGTTTAGTCATCTTGGCTTCTAGGAAAGGCTCAGGCTTGATTTGCTTTGTGTTGGTGCTGCTGTGTTGCTGCAAGTCATTTCCAACTTATGGCGGCTCCAAGGCAAATGTATCACAGGGTTTTCTGAGGGCTGAGAGTATGTGACTTGCTCAAGGTCATCTAGTGGGTTTTCATGACTGAGCAGGAATTTGAACTCTGGTCTCCACTACACAATGCAGGCTCCTTGATTTGCTCTAGGACCCATTTATTTGTCTGTTTAGCAGTCTACAGTATCCACAGAACTCTTCTCCAGCACCACATTTCAAATGAGTTTATTTTCTTCCTAACAGCTTTCTTCACTGTCCAGCCTTCACAACCATACACAGAAATGGGAAATACAATCTCATGGGGTATCCTAACTTATTAATATTCAATTATCATAGAATCATAGAATATTCTGGCAAGATTCAAGTCACAGTGAGCTAAAATGAAGGCTAGGCTGAATATCCTTTGTGTAAACCTTCACAAGACTATTTGTCCCCTATGAAAAGGGAGAACTTAAAGAACTTAGAATTTTAAAAAATCCTTCACACCCCTCCAAAGCTTTGTGTTGCCTCACTTGGCTCTCCTCAGTAGTCTAGTAATTTGGTAATTTGAGATACAATGTATGAATGGACAATATAGTGCATTCGACATATAGTGCATTTCTGAGGGGTATTATTGCAAGAAAGATGTCTGTCCCATCAATCACACAGTCTTTAAGGTAACTCCCCACCTCCACCCATTCAAAGATTCTTAAGAATTTATTTATTCCAAATATTAATCTGACCTTTCAAGAAACAAAAAGGCCCTTGTGAAATACTTCGGCACAGTGCTACTTGAAACTATGGACTTTATCAGATGCGGTGAAATGCGGCAAAAACCCACATCCCAAATCTCGTCATAAAGATGGGATGATAACAGAAAGGGCAAAATTATCAGACGCCCATGTCCTCAGCCATTCCCAGGGTACAGAGCTGGCATGGACAAGGCATCACTTTTTTATTGACAGGCTAAGCTGTCAATAAAAAGTGATGCCTTATTCACGCCTGCACTATGCTCTGGGAACAGCTGAACAGTGATGTTGTTTGATAATTTTGCCCTTTTGTGTTATTGTTGCTTGCTTATGATGCATTTTTTCATGCATCTGATAAAGTCCTATGACTTCAAGCAATGGCTCTTAACCTTTTGTATACCAGGGACCCCCTTTAAGTATTTTTTTTTTTTTTGCTGCGGACCCTCAAGATTTAAAACCCTAATAATAACAATAATTTCTGATAATAATACAATTACACTGTCTATTAAACCTTCTCTCAGAGGCACTGGATGGGGAAAGAAGACTTTTCTCCTACTTCTTCCTGCACGTTTGTGGCTGGAGCAGATTGAACACAATGTGCAAACCAAGCCAGCCAGCCAGCCTTTGCTTTGGCTCCTGTCACATGGCTGCTCCACTGTGGGGAGGAGGTGGCCCTAGAAGTCTTCAAGCTTTTGCAGACACCCCCCTCCCACCGTGAGAACATTGTGTCTCCCTGGGGATCCCTAGACCACAGGTTGAGAACCAATGACTTAAGGAATTCATTGGGAGTCAGTTTATGTATGCCATCCAACTACATGGAATGCTAAAGGACTGCATCATCCAATGTCTAAGCAGTTAACAGACACTTCCCAGGATCTTCTAGTCCAATAGAATGAGAACCATCCCAAAAGATCACTCCCAGTTTCCACTTGGGAGGGACTACAGAAGAATACCATGCCTGACGATATCAAAAGATGCTGAGAAAGCCAGCAGAACCAACACAGATATATTCCTCACTGTCTAGTTCCTTGTGCAGATACTAACTAAATCTGTCTCAGCTCCAAAAGCTAGGTCTGACTCCAGGTTGAAAAGAATCCAATCCATTAATTTTATCTGAGACAGCCCAGAGCTGGATCACTACTCCATCAGTAGCAATATATCCTGCTATAGGCCAACCATTAAATATTGTCAAATCCATATTGAAATTGAATGACAGCATAAGAATAGTTCTCTTATAAGATAAGATGAAAGCCTTATCTAGTCAAGTATTTTGTTCACATAGGCTGGCCTCTCACTGGTGTCTTATACATGTGCGAGGTTCCGTATGCAAGCGGGTAGATATTTTTGAGCAATGCATAATGGCCATATTCAGCTGAATGTTATGAAAGCAGAATTAGGAATGTGATGCTACTGCACATAATTGTGCATCGAATGTTGCGCATTGCACATTGTTGCGCTTCCAGATTAATTGCATGGTCATGAATGGTTGCACATTCCACATCAGTGCAGATTGGCTTTACAACACTGTAATTCTATTAGAAGGTTGTGTAGCACAACAGAGGAGTAACTCCTTGAGGGTAAAGTTACTCTATGCTTCCTTGATATAGGAGCTCAGTACTATTGGCCCACCACTAGGGATCACACAAGCAGGACATGAGTAAAACATCAGTGTACTATCTCTGTGGAATATGGAAGTCGGGCATCAACTACTTAATAAGATATCCTCATATGTCAAGTGCCCAATTGTTTGGCTCATATTCAGCCTCAAAATCTGTTGGGGGGAATTTCTGAGAACATCTTTGTTTCAGGTCCAGTAAAATATAAAATTGTGTGATTTCTTGTCCCTGCCTTAGGAGACTAAAATCAAACAGCTTACCCAGCATTGCAAATGTATCTGAAACTGGCTTTGATCTTTCTTTCTCAACTCTTGAGCTCAGAGAGGAATGGTAGAGCTTCCAGGAGACCATCAAGCCAAAGTAGGCCCCAAATATATGTACATGCATCAAGCTCACATGGCTTTTAATCTGTGGATAACAACAAAAAAAGATGCTGTTTCAGATATTGCCAGGGTGGGGTGACTGCGAATGTGGGTGTTGGTGAATGAAGCTGCAAGGATGAAACAGGGAGAGGAGTGATTAAACCTTTTTCCTTACAAGTGTCCTCCAGTCCATTTTAAATTTATCCTCCATTATAAATGCCTGCCTGGACCACTACTTAGCACTTGTTGTAACAATAAGGAGGAGTGCTCATGTCCTGATTTGACAGTCACACCTAGGACATCAGATGCAGTGACTGACAGGGACAGTAATTCTGGCTAGTAGAGCTTCTTCCATGATGGTGCTAAAAGGCTGAAGAGGCTATATTTTTGTTCAGAGCTTAACTGGAGACAGGGCACAGCCTGAGAACCTTTTTGCAGTGCCAGATCACCCACCTGCAGCATTATTTTCAGAGATCTCAATTGCTAGGTTTCTAAAGTGCCACAAAAACATAACAAAGGAAGGCAAAGTCGAGGCAACTGACAAGTAGTGGTCTTTGGCAGAACAGTCTTGGCCATGCTGGCTGGAAAGATCACAGTGCTATTTTAGCTATAGAAGGATTTTATTTTATTATTTATTTATTTATACCCCACTCTTCAGCCACAAGGCTATCACAAGGATAGACACTCAGGGAAAAGAGTTGGTACATAACAGTCTTTCCCAACCTGAACCCTCTAGATCTACTGGATTGCAACTCCCACCATTCCCAGCCAGGATTCCAGAGCACTGAAGGGCACATTTTAGGGGTCCTGGGTTGAGAAATGCTGTTGTATGACAAATGGATCAAACATATTCAAGGAAGGCAGTAGCTCTATCAATGGCACAATAGTTAGAACCTTCAATTTCCATGGTTCAGAGGCAATAGGACATCAAATGCTGGCTGCTGAGGAGCAGCAATAAGAGAGAGCTGTTAATTGACTTCAGACTTATCTACACTGGGGATAAATCTGGATGAAATTCAGACTACTCTGGCCCAGAGCTGCACTGCATGAAATTCAGACTACATTTGGACTAATCTGGCCTGGAGTTAAGCACCACACCTTGCCTGGTCAAAGCCTGAATCTGCACCGTTTATCGCTGGGCTTGTCTACACAAGTGATTCATCTGGATATTTACCCCCAGTGTAGATAAACTGTGGGTCTGCAACCACTGCCTAGCCAGGCACCTCTGCAGCACTGGTGCCACTGGCTCACAGTTGCTCACTCTGAGGTCAGAACGAGGCAAATCAGCCATGAGAGCACTTGGTTGGCTGCTCATTCTGACCTCAGAGCAAGCAACTGCATGCCCGCAGTGGCAGCACTGCTGAGGAGGGGGGAAATGGTGGTGCCTGTTAGGCAGCGCTGCTTCTGCTTCTTCTGCTTCTTCTGCTTCTTCTTCACCCCCTGAATCCAGGGTGGAGCCTTTGTTCATGCTACAATTTTCTCTGGAGTTTCCAGCAAACTTCATACAAAACTGCAATTTTTTAAAACCTGGATTAAGATGGTATACCCTGAGTTTGGTACAGATAGGGCCTTACATCATGTGGCCTTATTGTACCAGATTTGGGGATAAGGCTGCACATCATGTGGTCTTATTGGGCCAGATTCAGGGGGGGACTGGGGGTTTTTTCACTAGTGTAGACAAGCTCTTCATGCCCTGTTTGCAGGCTTCCAGCCAGTTGTTCCCCTAGTGGTGAAGTGGAAGTGGCATTAGATTAGATGGACCTTTGGTCTGAACCAGGATGGCTTTTCTTATGGAAAGAGTTCATTCTAAAAGGCACCAAGGGTTGGCAGCAATATTAACATGGTGGAAAAGTGACTGTGCTCTTGTCTATATGAGGAGGGAAATGTGCACTGATGCACACTAACGCCAATTTGAAGCAGCTTCGATTTGACTTAACAGTTTTAGGCAAAATTGCAGGCATGTGAAGCTATCAGCTTTTGCATTCCCAATGGGCATGCCTCGAATCAAGATGGTGGGCATGAGTGAATTACTCACGTTTTTATTTTCACCAGTTGCCACCGCCAAACAGTATTTAAAAAAAAAAAAAGCATATCTAAGGTGCAAAAGTGCAATATTCCACCTAAATACATTTTTTTAAATGAGAAAAAGGCTGTTTCATCGCCTCAGCACAAAATCGCTAAGGCAAAAATCCAACATGGCAGTTCCAGGCACTTGCCTTGTTAGCAAGCTCTGCCCCCTGTGCATGTCCAACCAATCAGCTTTCTTATCAGGAATGAAAATGGATGCAAATCAGATTGTCCCAAAGAGCAGGAATGTGCATACTTCACAGAGCTTTTTAAAAACTTTGGGAAACGTCACAAAGGCTCTTCCTTCTGAGTTTTTGGTGGATTTGGCCCCCTCCTTCCGAATATTGTGGATTGATGTGGGATGGCATTTAGATAAATTGTATTCTCCTTGCATTCTGTTAGGAGTATTTTCACTGTTTAGACAACCCCTGTGTAAAATGCTGCCCAGAAATTATTTGTCAGTTAAGGAAATGTAGAGTACATACAATGCAGGGGCAGCTGCTCATAACAACAAACCACAAAAAGAGACACCTTTTTTTAGAAGAAAAGGACTTTGGAAAGGTAAGGGTGCTGCTGCTGATGATGATAAATCCCCATCCCTGCCCTGCCTTTATCTCAGAAGCACCTTGACAAAGTTTCTTTTTGGATTACAACTCCCAGAATCACCATCATCTTAACATGCTGGATTCTGGGAACTGCAGTCTGAAAAAGTAACTTTACCAAGCTTTGGCAAAGAGATTGAACGTACCTGTAAGATATCCATAGCAACCCATCTGTTCACAGCAAAAACTGCCACCTCTACCATGGCCATCCAGATCAATTGCATCAAGTTGACTTTGCCAAGAACGGCCCCAGCTGAAATCAGTACTGTGGTCACAGTCATAAGGGCTTCTAGGATGCTTTGGAGAAGGAAGGAAAAAGAGAAAGAAATCTAATAATCAGTAGCATCTCTTTGGAACCTAGAAAACATATAGGTAGCTCTCTCTGGCTCTTGTGATGTTGCTCTATGCAGTTTTGGGAACAGTGTTCACTCCTCATTCCTCAGAGCAAAAGGGCCTATAATTAGCCTTGTGGCAGCAGGTGAGGAAGGGAGAAATCAGTGGCAACATGTGTTTTCTCTGTAGGTGAGGCCCTTAATCTGTCCCAGGTTTTAGCCCTAATTTTAAAGTATGCAGATCCTTATCCCCAAAACTTTTTCAGATCCTTGGATATTTCCTTTAAAGTTCAAACTAAGACCTGAATTCAGTGCTCCACAGACAAGGAAGCCACCATCTGCTGAAAGCAGAAACACAAACCCTTTTCTTTAGACTGATAAAACAGTAAATCTTCAGTGTTAGCAGTGTCTCTTAACCTTTTCTTTACCAGGAACCCCCTTTAAATTTCTTTTGTTGTCATGGATCCCCAAGACTTAATTCAAGATTTAAAACAAAACAAAAGAACAACAATAATAATGCAATTATGCCATCAATTAAACCTTCTCCCAGAGGCAGTGGAGGGGGAGGGAAGACTTTTCTCCGGTTTCTTCCTGCAAGTTTGTAGCCAGAGTAAATTGAGTGGCAATGCACAGGCCAAGCCAGCCTTTGCCTTTGCTCCTGTCACATGGCCACTCTACCATAGGGAGGAGATCAGCCGAGCAGCCTTCAGGCCTTTGTGGACCCCCTGTGAGGACATCACGGCACCCTGGGTGTCCCCGGACCACAGGTTAAGAACCACTGAGTGTAAGTATGCTAGATTGGCGGAAGATAGACCCGAACTCCCACAGTTTGACAAAAGGCAAAGCGGGACTCCTACAGTTTGACAGATGGTAGATCAGGAATCCTGATTAATGATTTTACTATATACATTAGCCAGAAGTAATAGCTACTTATAGAAGTGAACCAAAGTGCAGCCATCTTTGCTGAGACATGTTACAACTGTGATAGACCTTGACTGAGTGAGGCTACTATAGCAGCTTCAGAAATTGCTGGGAGCTGCAATTCCCAGCAGTAAAATGTACCCCTTTCTGCAACATTTATGTAACAAGAGTTAATCTGCACAGCAACTGAATAACCCATTGTTTTAACAGTCTGTGTCAACTATAGTCAGATACTCTTTCTGTATAAGATCCTGTAAACCTTTTTCACTCGCACATGTACAGAGACCTATAAGCAGGTCTATACATTCTTAGCTTTCACTAATAAACTTGTTCCTGACACAGTCTGTTCGAGGGGCTCAGGGAAAAGCCTCTTTGGCCAAAGATAACAGAGACCTTTCAACAGGAGTTCAGGATGCAATCTCCAGTTCTGCCCAAAGACTTCAGGTCTGGCAGAGGGGTCTGATTTCTCAGTTCTCTCCCCAATGCGAACACTACCACTGAGATAAAACTACTTGTATGGCCCCCAAAGGGTTGTATTCTGGACTGCCTGAGGCCCAGCTGAGCAGATCACTCCTCCTCCATCTTCTCTGTGTGGGGAAAAAGAAGGGGGCATGAAGCCCAGTGCCCTGCTGCGACACTGGATGGGAAAGCACTGCTTCAGACTGGGGACTTGATGATGCCAGAGGGCATGGCTGTGTCATGCCCCCAATGTCATCACCTCTGCAGAGGCTTGTGGGAAGGGAGCTTCATTCTGGTTCTTCACCCATCCCTGATGAAATGACCTGGGCACACACTGGAGAGCAATTTTCTCCAGGGTGATCTGTTACAGGACAAAGTAGAAATAATTTCCCTGTACTGTATTCATTATTGCACTTTCTCTACCTATGTCTCCTCATTCTTGTAACTGAAAATGAAGCTATGCATGGAAGAGTCAATGGAGAGAGTGCCCAGCAATGTTCATGGGTCTCCACTGATTATTAAGTAACCCAAATGCATCAGACCCTTTATAGTAAAGCCATACTAAACCCCAGAGTCCTGTTCATGGCCTCATAATAAAAACCACAGCATGAAGGAGGAAGGAAGATGAGAAAGAGATCCTGGATACAAGGGCTCTGTAATACTAACATCATCACCATCACCATCATTATTTCATAGGAGATTTTCACACGCCGAAAATATCGCTGCCAGAAACCGGGACAGAAATATTTCTGTCCCGGAAGCAGCGCCGTGGTTCGCACGCTCACCTCCCTCTCCCGTTGTTCCGTTGTCCTCGCTTTGGTTTTTTTCCTCTCTCTTCCGGAATATTTTATTAACGGCAAACTCCCGTTAGTAAAATATTCCAGAAGAGGGAGGAAAAAACCCAAAGCGAGGACGACGGAACAACGGGAGAGGGAGGTGAGCGTGCGAACCGCGGCGCTGCTTCCGGGACAGAAATATTTCTGTCCCGGTTTCTGGCAGCGATATTTTCGGCGTGTGAAAATCTCCATAGTCTATCAGATGTTATTGAATCTGGGGATCAGAGAGGTATCATCAAATATTAGGCACATTCTAAGTACAGTAGGACCCCCTTATCTGCTGGGGATTGGTTCAGGGGGGGGGGCTGGATACTGAAAACCATGGATGATAACAAAGACCATTGAAAATAATGGGACTTCCAGTTTAAAATACCATAGAGTTGCCTTGGAGGACCTAGAAAATGGCTAGAGAGGACACATTTTCTAGGAAGACTCTATAGTAGGTGTGCTGTTTTGTGTCCCGTGGATAACTGAATCAGTGGATAATGAATCAGTGGATACAGGGGTCCTATTGTAGTGTCACTTTTTATAATTGTGGTGTTATGATCCTATCTAAGGGAACCCTGGTGGTGCAGTGCTTAAATGCCAGTACTGCAGCTACAACATTGTGAGTTCTATCCTTCGGGGCTCCAAGGTTGACTCAGTCTTCATCCTTTCGTAGGTGGGTAAAATGAGTACCTGCCTTGTGGGAGCAATTAGCTAACACACATTGTAAACCACTTAGAGAGTGCTTAGCACACTATAAAGCAGTGTAGATGTGTAAATTGCTATTGCTAAACAATCTGTAAGCCGCTCTGAGAGCCTTTGTGGCTGAAGAGTGTGGTATAAATATTTAAATAAATAAATAAATAAATTCAAATTCTTCATCATCGCGCGGATTGTTCCTGGGAAGTACAACTGTTTTCCTTTCCCAAAGCTGCTGAATCTGAGGAGAATATCAGACACTGCTAATGTGGTACCATAATGATGCCAGAGGGATGCAAAAGATGCCAATATCAGATGATGTGGTCCTTTTGTGTTCTGCTGACGTCATTATGGCGTTTCTTTTTATTGATGGGCTGAGCCATCAATAGATTCCCCCATTGCAATTTGGTGCCGGCATGGCTGGCGTGTGAAACCTCAGGCCATTTAACTCTCGTGAATGCAGCATCAATGGGTGGCCCTGCCAGCACACTTCCAGGTGAGATCGGGACATCCAGGTAAGTGACACACTTTTAAAAAACTTTCCTGGTTTACTTGGAAGTTTTAAAGTGTGCGTATGAGCTTTTTGTAACATTTTTGTGTGTATTTTTTTGTTTTTGTTTTTGAATTTGCCGTGCTCGCGTCTTCTCGTGAGAACGGGCAGGATTTCAGTCCAGGAAGTGAATGGAGTTCCGTAGGAGCTCTGTTCATTCCTAGGCTGCCTGTTGATGGGAGAGAAAATAAGTGTGGTGCAGAGGGTTATTGTGCCAGGAAGGGGTGGGATTGGAGATTGCGGGACAGGAACGCTTTTTATGTTCCTGTCTGATAATTTCCTCAAATTGTAGCTCTTGCTATTCCATAATCTTTTCCCTCTCTTTGTCTTTAATTCTGTTTCCCCCCCAGAGATTGCATATCTGTAATCCAAACAACAACTGCCACTACCACATCACACCACCATCATTAATAGTAGTAGTAGTAGTAGGAATAGTAGTAACAGTATAGTAGTTCCAGCTTTTCCCAGGGCCTCAGCATATTGGCTGGGGAGAGTAGGAATTATAGTCCAATTTTTGTAGGAACGGTCCTTCAAGAAGGCTGCCTTAACACATTTTTGCATCCTGTTACCAACAGAATACTGTATAAAGTTTCCTACCATCTTTTTTTGCTAATCATAATACACAGCAATGGGGCAGCACTAACTAACCAGGATGGGCCCATAAGTAGGAGATTCTCCCTGTGCCTGCCTGTCCAACACAGTTGTAAAGGATCCCCCTGCCCACAGCTAGGCTCCCTCCCAAACTGGAAAAGAGACCAGCTGAAAAGAAAATGTCTTGGGGGGGCATGTTCAGTGGGAAATTGGCATGCACACACTATGGATTTTAAAAAACCCTTCCAGCTCAGCAGCTATTAATTCTCCTGCTCCCGTTTTCCTCACCATCAAAACCACCACCACCACACACATACATTCCCCTTTATCGAAGCAAACACAAGTTCGGGAATGAGGCTGTGATCAGATAACATGAAATACTGCCCTTTGTGTGGCATCTCAAGTCTTCCTGAAGTTACTGGCATTTTCAGATGAACGGATTGTTCCTTTTTTGCTTCCGCTTAATGAGAGCGATTTTGTGCCACTCCATCATCCTCAAGTGTCTTGCCAAGGAGGCAGGCAGAGCTCAGACTGCTGATGACCCAGACTAAGTGTAATTCAGGGCCCTGTGTTAGTTCAGTGTCATTCTTGGCTTGTCTGATATGCTGGAATCCCAAGAGGCTGCCACTAACTGACAGGCAAGAAAGAACTGGCTAGTCAGCAGCAGGTTTGTTGATTCCAGGGCCTCCAAAGGGTGCACCCAAGCTAGGCCCAGAGCCAGAATTGTTGGGACTTGGGATAAAAGCCTAAGGATATGCAGAAGGCAGCACTTAGCAACTGTGCTCTCTTACACTACACTTCCCAGAATCCAGCCACTGATCACAATGGTTGATAGATTTGAGGAGCTATAGTCCAAAGGTTTTTTTTTTTTTAATTCCCAGGCTCTGATGGAGGGGTATTATCATGAAGCAGCAAACATTCACTCTGAAAAGTATGTGGTTTGCAAGTGTATTTGATTAATCAGCTCAGTTTAATCAATTCAAAGTCTTTTCATCAAGTAAAAGTCACCTCCAATTAATGAGGGAACCTTTTAAAAAAGTATTTATGGTTTCAAATGTTTTCTGTGCTGTTGCTGCTGTTTTGTGCCTCAAGTTTCCCAGTTATGGTGACCCAAAAGTGAATGCATTATGAGGTTGTCCTGGCAAGATTCGTTCAGAGGGGGTTTGTCATTGCCTTCCACTGTGCCTGAGAAAATGTGACTTGCCCAAGGTCACCCTGTGGGTTTCCTGTCTCCTAGAGTCCTAGGACTTTTTCAGACAGGGCCAAATGCCCCGTTCCTGCCCTGTAAGCCCCAATCCCGCTCCTGCCGCAGAATAAAGGAAAATGTTCAAACACTTACCTTCATTCCCCCTCCAGAATGGGTGGTCCAAAAACGATGTTTCCCCGTGATGAAAATATCAAGGGGAAATCTGGAATAGGGACGGGGGAGACACGGAAAAGGGTCAACATCTTTTGAAAGGAAGACTTTTTCCATGTCTCCCACAGAATAAATAGTCCATCTGAAAATGTCCCTCGTTCCAACAATCAAACCATGCCACCATGCTCTTAGTGTTTTTCCTGGACAGATTTATTCAGGGGACATTTGCCCTTGCCTTTCTCTGAGGCTGAGAGAGTATGACTTGGCCAAGGTCACCCAGTGGGTTTCCATGATTGAGCAGGAATTCAAAATCTGGTCTCCCAGAGTGTTAGTCCAATGCGCAAAGTGCTACATCACACTAGCTCTCCTATTGTTTTAAATATAACACCAAGGGTGGAAATCGTGTGGCCCTCCAAATGTTGGGTTGCAGCTCTCATCCTCTTTCATTCTTTGCTTCAGTAGCAAGGGCTGATGGAAGCTGCCATCCAACCACATCTGGAGGGTCATCATCTGCCTCTGCTGGTAGCTCAAGGCATCCTCCATTTGAAGGATTCCCCAGTCCAAGACTGGTTTAAAATGGGGAATGAAGGGAGTGAACTTGAGACCTTGAAACTGACCACCAACAATAAGCATCAGGTTAGGTGACAGAGCAGCAACCACATAGGTCACCTGATTAGTTTTCCACATTACAGCAAGATTCCTTCAATTTATGTTTTAATTACGGCAGGTAGTGATATGTATTGGACGTTTATAGTCCTGGGCCCACAAGAGCTATTTTTGTGGCCTAAAGGACCCTATAGCTCTCCAATGTTTTTTTTTTTAAAACTAAAAAAAAAATCCCATCTACTGGGATGTTGCCACATATTTGGCCTCCTTGTGCAGTTACAGGCCCCAGAGAGGCCTTTAAAAAAATTAAGAAATAAACCAGAAGGAGACTTCCGGATTCTGGTTTTAAAAAAGCCTCTCCTGGCCCAGTCAATTCCCATGGCCATCTAAACCAGAGGGGCAGGAAATTTCTTGTGGGGCAAGGTACCACAATAGACTCCCTCCTTCTCAACCAACCAGGGCCTGGACACTGCTTCTGCCACTCAATTTGCCACCATGCCAACTAATGATAGTGAAATGGTGAGGGGCCATGGGTGCCCCTTGGTTTGCATGTTACCCACCTAAATAGTGGCGCCTCCATAGAACCTTTTGACATAAGTGAAGTAATGGATATTATCATTAGGTGGGGGCTTGTTTACACAGGCAATTTTCCCTGTCTTGCCCCGTCAAAAGCTGGCACCTAGGGACAATTCCATGAGATATTATGCCACTCAATTAAAGATTAAAAACCCAAATCTAATAAATGGGTTTATACACAAATACACACATGTGAAGTCAAAGGCTTTCACGGCCGGCATCCATAGATTTTCCTTGGTTTTTTTCCAGGCTGTGAGGCCGTGTTCTGGAAGAGTTTACTTCTGCCGTTTTGCCTGCATCTGTGGCTGACATCTTCAAAGAATGGTTGGGTAGGAGTGTGTGTGGAGTTTATATACTATGGACCCCTGTTGGGGAATATGTAAATTTGTGTATTCTTCTTTCTTCTTTCCTGTTGAAGTTGTCCAGGTGTTTGTGGATTTCAATAGCTTCTCTGTGCATTCTGACATTATAGTCAGGTCAAAAACTATCATGTCAGGCCAACAAGAAGAAACCCTAAAAGTAAACAAAATCTGGCTTCCAGTTTTGAAAAACAATAGAATCAAAACTCAACACTTACAAAGGAATTCCACCCAGGGGGATTTCCAGCAGATAATGGACCATTAACCAACCATTAGCCAAATAGACACTAATCCTCCTTGCATATCTACATCTAGAAACTAACCATTCAAATACACACATTTACATATCCTCCCCAACAGGGGTTCACAGTATATAAACCCACACACACACTCCTACGCAACCATTCTCTGAAGATGCCAGCCACAGATGCAGGCAAAACTTCAGAAGTAAACTCTTCCAGAACACGGCCTCACAGCCTGGAAAAAAAGCAAGGACAATCTATAAAAATACACACATCTTTCAAGGCAGTGCTCTTGCTCTGAGACTTCTTCCCCTTGCCCTGAGGACCAGAGGAAAGGGGCCAGTCATGTGTGACTCAGGGCCAGGCTCTGAGATCTGATAATTCTAGTGAAAAAAGCATGTTAACTACCTTTGCAGGCTTATCTTCACTGCCCCATCAGAGAAATGGAGGAGGAATCCATTCATAATCACAGCCCACTGCACTCCCAGTGCAGCAAGACAAAAGCCGAATCCAGTGCTGCTGAAGCTGTACCTCTTCAGAAAGGCCAGGAGGAAGGAGAAGCCAAGAATCACCATGACATTGACATCTTGAAACGCTGTTAGCAGAGAACATTGATGAGGCACAGACAATAGGATTCAGGAATAAGTAACTATTAATACAGTAGGACCCCCATATCTGCTAGGGAATGGTTTTGGGGGGCCCGTGGATACTGAAAACTGTGGATAATAGTGAACACCATTGAAAATAATGGGAGTTCTGGTTTTAAATACCATAGAGTTGCCTTGGAGGACCTAGAAAATGGCTAGAGAGGACACATTTTCTAGGAAGACACTATGGTAGGTGTGCTGTTTTCTGTCCCATGGATAATTGAATCAGTGGATAATGAATCAGTGGATACAAGGGTCCTACTTTATATGACAGAAGTTCAGCACATTGACCAGACATAGGAATGTAACTAGAAAAGGCAAATGTGTTTACAGTAGTTAATTGTCAACAGGTAAACATCAAATTCAACTGCATTTATGCTAGAAGAGAATTTTACTATTATATTTATGTTAAATTGCCATTTTAACTTCAGTTAAATACCTGTAATCAGTAAGCTAAAGAAAGAGTTGGGTAAGGAGTTAAGATTATAATTTAGGGAGAGAAAGTAAAGAGAAAGGTTTTTAGTGGGGTGGACAAGAAATGGGGTTTTAAAAAATGTCATGGCTGTTTCTGTCAGGATGGTCCGTAAAAGAGACCCTCCTGCCAACAAGTTTCAAAATGTAGCAAGTTACTTTTGATCTTCCATGTTTGAACTGTCTGTTGTTTCCACATTTTTTGTAAATAAAACAATTGTGGCTGAGAATAGACATGGGAGTATAGAGTCTGTCTGGTAACCGGCAAAGCAGCCTTGCACCTGCAGGTCGTTTTGAGAATCAATAGGTGGAGTTACAACTAGGTGAGAACAGGGCAAGTGGATGATGGGCAACCAATGGCTCAAGTGCTTGCCAGTTTTTGACTGATTGTGAATACTTTTTATTTTACTGTATTGCCTATGAGCTTCATTTGAAGCAACAATTCTGTAGTCTTGACTCTTTAGTTTTTCTGTAGCAATAAAGCTTACTGTTTAACCCTGAAGCTACTGTCCACTGACTCTGAAGAAGCAGATACATGACAGTTTCCTTCTCTTTGAAAGGTAAAACAGAGGTTATATAAGTGAGAGTGGTGAAACAAAATCATGGATGGCATGTTAAATCTTTCTAAAGCTTTTAATGGAGAAATTTAGTTTAAATTTAAATGCCAATTTAATATAAGATCATAGTTAATTTGCTCCTTCTAACATAAATGCAATTGAACTATACAGCTGTCCCTTCATATTCGCTGGGGTTTGGTTCCAGGATTCCCCGTGGATACCAAAATCCGTGAATACTCAAGTCCCATTATATGCAATGGTATAGCAAAATGTCATCCCTTATATAAGGTGGCAAAATCAAGGTTTGCTTTTTGGATTATTATTTTTTAAAGAATATTTTCAAGCCATGAATACTTAAATCCGTGAATACCAAATCTGTGTATACGGAGGGACAACTGTATTAACAATTAACCCTTTCCTGCTAACTCTGATCTTCAATAATTCTGTTAGTTAGGTTTGGCTGACAGATAGTAATTGACCGACTGGTTATTCAGTGAGTTTCATAATTGAGTGGAGGTTAAATCTGGGTTTCACCACTCACAGTACAAAATATATTATTGAAAAGAATCCAATAATTATCACATGCATACTTAGACATAGAGAAAGAGCTCACACAAAACCTGTTCAGGAATTCTAAACAAGGTTTAACTGTACATATAAGAAGGGAAGCATCTTATTCCAACCCCCATGGCTGCTTTAATCATGTAAAAAGGGATGTGTTTGAAGAGCACCTCTTCTATTCATAGTAATTCTCCACACCAGTGACTTGTAACATTTTCTTTACCAGGGACCCCCTTTAAATACCTTGTTGCCATGCCCCCCCAAGACTTAACTCAAGATTTAAAACCATAATAATAATAATAATACCCGATAATAACAATAATACAATTACACCATCTGTTAAACCTTCTCTCAGAGGCACTGGAGGGGGAGGGAAGACTTCTTCTGCTTCTTCCTGCAAGTTTGTGGCTGGAGCATATTGAATGGCAATGTGCAGGCCAAGCCAGACAGCCAGCCAGCTTTTACCTTGGCTCCTGTCATGTGACCACTCCACTACAGGCAGGAGATGGGACGAGCAGCCTTCAAGCCTTCATGGACCCCCTGTGAGGACATTGTGGCCCCCTGGGGGTCCCTGGACCACAGGTTAAGAACCACTGCTCCACACAATTCTGAAACCTGAAAAGCATTATGCTTTTCATGTGAGGAAAGCATGTGAGGACTAGTATGCTCCTCTTTTCCCATAATTAATTAACCTTTATTTAGAATGCCTAAATTGGCTTTAAATATGTGGCAGTTGAGGAATAGTTGTCCCACCTCACTAAACAAGCAGCTCTACATCTGTACAACGTGCCAGGAGGAAACTTCTAATTAAAATTACAGGAGACCCTTGCTGAATGGGACTTTACAGATGAACAAACATTTTAGAATGGTTTTTATCACTGAGAAGGACGCCGCTGGATGATAAACTGCTGTGTTAAGTGCTGTGTGAAACAATGTTTTAAAATCAGCTTCAAGCAGATTGCAGAAAAGAGATGCCTCTACATTGTTAAAAGACACTTGTGTAGGAGCAGTCCTGTGGGTCTGTCTGGACACTTCTCCTTTAAAAGGCCCTGCTCCACTCACATATTGCTGAGAGAGAGGGGTTGGGGGCAAAGTGAGCCTAGCCATTGCTTTGAATGTCTACTGGATTTAAGCAACTATGGGAGGCAGAAACTGGGCAAACCACCCATGCCCCAGCACAGGCGATTTTCCCAGTCCCCCCTTCACACAGTGCCTTTGCTCCTGCAGGCATTCACAACATTTGTTGGACTCTTACCACACCTAAAGCTTTCTGTCTTGCTATCATGGAGAAGCCTCTGTTGGTAAAGAAGGATGAGCTGCCACCTCCAAGATCCTTATCTCCCCCTGCCCCCCGCTTTCTCCTTCCATGGCAGGGGCCGTGGGGCAGGCAGCCTGCCGCAGCCTTGATTGATGGGATATGGGGCCTACCCTACCCTAGATTAGAGCATAGATTATAGAATCATAGAGTTGGAAGAGACCACAAGGGTCACCCAGTCCAACCCCCTGCCATGCAGGAATACACAACCAAATCATTCCCGACAGATGGCCATCCAGCCTCTGTTGAAAAACCTCCAAAGAAGGAGACTCCACCACACTCCGAGGCAGTGTATTCCACTGCCTAACAGCTCTTACTGTCAGGATGTTCTTCCTAATGTTTAGATGGAATCCCTTTTCCTGTAGTTTGAGTCCATTGCTCTGTGTCCTAGTCTCTGGAGCAGCAGAAAACAAGCTTGCTCCATCCTCAGTATGACAGCCCTTCAAATATTTAAACATGGCTATCATGTTACCTAGATTAGCCTAGCTCTGCCCCTGATCATTACCCTGTCAAGGTTATAACCTACAGCCCGTGTAAGCCTTGAGCAATTACATTAACAAATTATCACATATTTATTGAACAACCTTTATATCATTCTTTTAAATATTTAAATAATCCCAATTCCATTTGCAGTAAGAATAACATAAAATAAAACTGGCTGACCTGGCTGAACAAGACTACGTGCGAAAGGGATCTAGGAGTCCTAATAGACCACAAGTTGAACATGAGTCAACAATGTGATGCGGCAGCTAAAAAAGCCAATGTGATTTTGGGCTGTATCAATAGAAGTATAGTGTCTAGATCAAGGGAAGTAATAGTGCCACTCTATTCTGCCTTGGTCAGACCTCACTTAGAATATTGTGTCCAGTTCTGGGCACCACAATTGGACAAATTGGAGCATGTCCAGAGAAGGGCAACAAAAATGGTGAAAGGTCTGGAAACGATGCCTTATGAGGAGAGACTTAGGGAGCTGGGTATGTTTAGCCTGGAAAAAAGACGGCTAAGAGGCGATATGATAACCCTGTTTAAGTATTTGAAGGGATGCCACGCTGAGGATGGAGCAGGCTTGTTTTCTGCTGCTCCAGAGACTGGAACACGGAGCAACGGATGCAAGCTCCAGGAACAGATATTCCACATCAACATTAGGAGGAACTTTTTGACAGTAAGAGCTGTTCGGCAGTGGAACACACTCCCTTGGAGCGTGGTGGGGTCTCCTTCCTTGGAGGTCTTTAAACAGAGGCTGGATTGCTATCTGTCGGGGATGCTTTGATCAAGATTTCCTGCGTGGCAGGGGGGTTGGACTGGATGGCCTTCGTGGTCTATTCCAACTCTGCAATTTTATGATTCTATGAAAACTGATGGCTAAAAATAATAAAACAATGACAAAAAACAATAAGGGCAATAAAATTATTCAAATCATTCCAAGCCAGGAATAAATGACAATCTAAATAATCCATGAAACAATCAGCAAAATGCCTGGGGAAACAAGTTTTAACTGATGGTAGAAGACACCTAACATTTGGAGGCTGCCTGATTTCAGTGGGGGGATAATTCCACACACTAGGTGCCACAATGAAGAAGGCCCTGTCCTCCTTCACCATGCAGCTAAATGAACCTCACAACTTTAATCTAGCTCAATAATAACTCTACAACTGTAACTGTAACTAGCTGTCCACAGTTTCAGATAAGGGTCTTTCACAGCCCTACCTAGAGACATCTGGAATTGGAGCGGGGGCTTTCCTTATGCCAACCAAGTACTGAAGTACAAATCTGACACCCAGAATGTTAGCATTGCCATGCTTCTGCATCCATAAATGATGTAGTTGAGTTTCTCACCTTTTGGGAAATTGCAGGCACCCCCATCGTTGAAGTGCTATGCAGAAGCCTTATATACAGTCTCCCCAGCCAGAGAAAAATGTATTTCATGTATCAATGAAACATAATAAAATCTACAGCCCTAACAATCAACAAACGTACCTGGGTAGACAGTAAGGACTTTTTGAGGATGTTGATGGTCATGGTCGTAGGAAAAACAGAAGTAAAATGTCAGGATGAAAGCAGCTTCCAAAAAAAGTATGAACACAGGCAGACGAACCCGGAGACTTGGAGGGAATTGGGAAGCCATTTATTTGTTCACTTCAGCATTAAATACAAGTAAGCATTAGTATTTTCACTTCTGTTGAAATGTTCTATAAGCCTCAACTAGAAGAAAAGAGAGACAGTGACAGAGAAAGTTTGGATGTGATAAGAGATCCCAGACGGCATAGAGTCCTTATCTAAGGCAGCCCAGAAGAGCAGGCCAAATTGCAATGACAGATGCTTGACTGCTGTTGAGCTGACTTGTGATCTAGTGTCTTGGGAGAGGGTTGTAGAAGAATGAGGTGTTTAACAGAGCTGCAAGTGTTAGAAAATGTCCTAATCTTTGACAATTTGCATGTGCCAGTGGTCATACTGTTATTGGGCCAAAGTACCAAAGTCCTCAAAGTAGCAGAGTTTGGAAAAATATTTTGGACTACATTTCCCAGAACTCCCTAGTGTGGATAGTGGCCACATTGTCTGGGAATTTCTGGGAGTTGTAGCCCCAAATATATTTCCAAGCTCTGGTAATGGGTGAACTGTATATAGGTATGAATCATCCTGCAAAGGAATGACAGTGGCATCACTGTAAGCATTTACTATAGACATCCCAAACCAGACTGAGGACTTGGATGATGCCTTTCTAGATGAAATTACTGTATAAAACATTCAAAGAGGAGAGACATAGTAGTAGTGAGAGACTTCAGTTATCCTGATATTTGTTGGAAGTCAATTTTTGCAGAAAATGAAAGGTCCAATAAATTCCTCACCAGCTTTGCATACACTTAACATTATCCAGAAGGTGGAGGAGGAAACCAGGGGATCAGCTATTTTGGATTTGATCCAAATCAACAGGGGCAAACTGGTCAACATGGTAGAAATCATGAGATCCTTTGGTGGGAGTGACCATGTTCTCCTGGGATTTGATATAGGGGTTGTCCACACAGTAAAAATACTCCTCACAGAATTCGCTCAGAAAACTGTCTTAATGGGATCCCACATTGTCTTGTTGTGTTGTGAAGGAGGGGGACCAAAAAGAGGAAAAGCTACGTGAGAAAAACACTTTAAAAAAAACTTTTAAAAAAACTTTTAAAAACCTCCAATGATATGTGCATTTTTGTTCGTTAAGACAAGCAATTTGACATGAATCACTTCCCCATGAAGGACACAGTGAAAAGCTGATTGGCTGGACGAACACGGGCTGGCTTACAGGGCAAGTGCCCGCTGTTGCCATGTTGGATTTTTGCTTTAGTGAGTGATTGCTAAGGCAATAAAACAGAGGTTTGTGTTATCTTTTCTCTCTCTTTCTTTTTGGGAAAGGTGAAATATTGCTTGTGCACACAATAGAATTTTTTAAAAAGTTTGGCAGTGGCAGATTCAAAAACATAAGTAATCCACTCGCAGCTGCCATCTCAGCTACAGACATACAAAGTTTATGGGGGCTGTAAACCCATTAAGACAGGTCACAGGTGCTGCTACTTGCTATTACTGTGGAGCAGTACAGTTTTTTTCCCCTTCATGTAGACAAGCCCATAGAGAGGAAGAAGCCAAATTTAGTTAGACCCGTACTCTAAACTTTAAGAAAGCTGATTCCTGTAAGCTTAGGGACATACTGGGTGAGTTCCCATGGACAGAAAGCTAAGGGAGTTTGTGATGCACAGGAGTTTCATAGAGGTAAGATTGAAGGCACATTGCAAACAATTCCAATGGGAATGAAAAACGGGAGGTGTCTAAAGAAACCAGGGTGGAAGTACAAAGAACTTTCTGAGATTTAAAAGAGACATGTATAAGAAATGGGAAAAGGGGAAATGTCCAAACAGGAGTACCAATGAATAGTCAGTACTTGTAGGGAGAAAGTCAGAAAAGCTAAAGCTCATAATTAGCTCATGCTTGCTAAAGAGTTTCAGAAGAATAAAGGGGGAGGGGAGGTTGGCTGTGTCTGGAGCAATAGGAAGAACAAGGAAATAGTAGGGCCACTGTGTGAAGAATATGGTGAAATGCTCATAGGACAGAGGAGATTTTCACACTACACTGTTATAGTGTTACTATTCCACTTTAACTGCTCTGGCTTCCTCCTGTGGAATTCTGGGGTTTGTAGTTTAGTGAGGCCTTAGAGCTCCCTGGCTGAGAGTTGTAAATGCCCCTCCCTATAAACTGCAAATCCCAGGATTCCACAGGAGGCAGCCATACCAGTTAAAGTGGAATAGTAACACTATAATAGTGTAGTGTGAAAATCTCCACAGAGGGAAGGTAGAACTTTTCAACACCACCTTTGCTTCAGTCTTGTCCCAAAAGGAAAACAGTGCTCTGCCTAGAGAAAACACAACAAAAGATGCAGACTGCAGCCCAGAAGAGGTAAAGAACAGGAATACCTAGCTACTCTAAATGAATTCAATACTCCAGAGGCAGATGAACTGCATCCAAGGCTGTTAAAAGGACTTGCTTATATCAGAGTCACTGTCAAACATCTTTTGAGAATTCTTGGAGAACAGGAGTTGTATGATTCTATAAGGAGAGGTCTCAGCAGACTAGAGGAGGGTGAATGTTGTCCTCATCCTTGAAAGGTGGGGCCAGGGGGAGAAAACCCAAGCAACTACAGTTGTCCCTCCATATTCACGGATTTGGCATTCACAGATTTAAGTATTCATGGCTTAAAAATATTCTTTAAAAAATAATACCGTAATCCAAAAAGCAAATCTTGATTTTGCCATCTTATATGAGGGACACCATTTTGCTATGCCATTGCATATCATGGGACTTGAGTATTCACGGATTTGGGTATTCACGGGGGGGTCCTGGAACCAAACCCCACCAAATGTGAAGGGACAACTGTACTGACCAGCCAGCTTGATTACCATACCAGGAAAAAATCTAGGGCAGATACAGTAATTAAACAGTCATTCTGTGAGCATTTAGAAAGGAAGGCTGAGATTACTAAGAGCCAGCCTGAGTTTCTCAAAAACATGTGTTTCCAAATTAATCTTATCTGTTTTTTGATTGAGTTACAAGATCAGGGGAATGTTGTGGATGTAGTATATCTTTATTTCAGAAAGTTTTTTTTATAAGGTCCCCATTATATTCTTGCAGACAAGCTGGTAAAACGTGGGCTATACAGTGCTATTTTAGGTGAAATTTTAGATGAAGAGTGCTCACCAATGGTTGCTATTCATCCTGGAGGTAAGTGACTAATGAGGTGCAAACAGGGTTCCCCCTGGGTCCAGTGTTGTTCAACAACTGTATAAATGACTTGGATGAAGGAATAGAGGGCATGCTTACCAAATTAGGAAGGGTAGCTAATATCCCAAATTAAGATTCAAAATGAATTTAACAGATTGGAGAACTGGGCCAAAACTAACAAAAAGAATTTCCATAAGGATAAATGTAATGTACTACATTAAGGCACAAATATTGGATGGGTGACACATGGCTTGATAACAGTACACATGAAAAGAGTCTAGGGGTCTTGGTAGATCACAAGTTAAACATGAGTCAACTGTGTGATGTGGTGGCCAAAAAAGCCAGTATAATTCTGGGCTGTATCAACAGAAGTGTCCAGATCAAGGAAGTAACAGATCTCTGCTTTTGTCAGATCTCACCTAGAATATTGGGTCAATTTCTGGGCAGCACATTTCAAGAAGGATATTGATAAGTGGGAATGCATCCAGAGGAGGGTAACTGAAATGGTCAAAGTTCTGGAACCAAGCCCTGTGTGGAATGGCTTAGGAAGCTGGGTATGTTTAGCTTGGAGAAGAGAAGACTGAGAGCTAATATAACAGCCATCTTTAAATATCTGAAGGGATGTCATGTAAAAGATGAGGCAAGCTTGCTTTCTGCTGTCTCAGAGACGAGAACATGAACCAATGGATTATAATTATAATAATAATAATAATAATAATATTTATTTATACCCCGCCCCTCTGTTAAAACAATCGGGGCGGCTTACAAAATTTAAAATACAATACAAATAAAATCCCTAAACACCCCCACTCCCACCCTCCCCCATAAAATAACATTAAACAAATATAAATTAAAACAACTAATCTAAAATCACATTTAAAACTATAAATACAATAAATATAATAAATGGCCAGCAGCCTAGAAGAGGCCAGGATCCCCTAAGAAATTACAAGAAGAGATTCTGCTTAAATATTAGGCAGAATTTCTTGACTGAGAGGCATTTGACAGTGGAATAGACTGCCTCAGAGTTTGGTGGACTCCCCTTTTTTGGATGTTTTAAACACAGGTTGGATGTCCTGCATGGCAAGGAGTTGGAGCTGATGGTCATTGCAGTCCCTTACACCTCTGTGATTCTGTGACTTGGTATAAGACTACTGATCATTCTATGCAGAGGTTTTGCAGACATTAAATGTATCCACACTGTAGAATTATTGCAGTTTGACATCACTTTAAGTGCTGCAGCTCCATCTTACAGAATCCTGAGAATTGTACTTTGGTGAGGCACCAGAACTCTTTGGCAGAGAAGACCTTGTAAAACTACAAACCCCAGGATTCCATAGGATGGAGCTGCAGCATTTAAAGTGGTATCAAACTGCTATAATTCTGCAGTGTGGATGCACCCATTAAGTGAGGAAGATCGCAGCTTGTCTGAAACCCTGGAGAGCTGCTGCCCTCTTAAGGGCACTTTCATCTCATCAATGTTCCTCCATTTGGGAGAGCAGCCTCACAGAATCAAGTGCATAGGCAGGTCATAGAATGACTTACATAGACAAAGTTTGTTTCAAAGCTTGGAAAAGTAGCTTGCCATTCCCTTAACCCTCGACCAGCTTTGGTCATGCTGGGTGGGGACTGCTGGTAGTTGTAATTAAGAAACATGTTTCTGATCTCTGATCCTACAGGGAAGGAGGTTTTGCCACTGAGGGATTGGGTTCATGAACTATGAATTTATGGGGTATGGAAACAATATATAGTAGGACCCCTGTATCTGCAGAACCAATACCTGCAGTTTCAGTTATGCGTGGAACACAAAACAGCATACTTACCATAGAGTCTTCCTAGAAAATGCTGAGGAACATCCTCTCTAGATGTTTTCTGGGTCCTCCAAGGCAATTCCATGGTATTTTAATCTGGAAGCCCCATTATTTTCAATGGCATTCACTGTTATCTGTAGTTTTCGGTATCTGTAGGGGGCCCCTGGAACCAACCCCCCGTGGATATGGGGGTCCTACTGTACTTCAACAGACTTCAAGATAAGAACTATTCACATATTACATTGTACATATATATGTTCACCCTGTATGCACACATGTCCAGTTGTTTATGAGAATCTCTGTACCTGTATTCATTCTTGCTTCATATCCAGGTAAAAGAATCCTCTTAAAGCCAGGACACAGATTGAGTGCACTGCTTTACATGAGTAGGATGAACATATGTTTGTGTGAATTGATGAACTCACTGCCACTTTGCATACTCAAATAAAGTGTTACAGGTTGCATGGGCCACAACTCTTTGCTACCTACAGAGGTGCCACCGGGAATTCCGAGGAGGATATTTTTGTGTGCAAGAGATCATTCTAAGGGAGAGGGAAGGACAATAGACCTGAGAGAAGAAAGAGGTTGAAATAAGCACAAGGATCATGTGTGAACAAAAAGCACCAACTAGAAGCCAGTGAAGGACAGAACTACATCTAATGTGCTCAGCACAGCTGTCTTCCAGAAGAACATTTGAGCCTGCAGAGCAGCAGAGTGAGGCCCATGGCTGTATTCTGACGCAGGGCTGTGTAGCTGTAACAAGCCTGAGGCACTAAGTGGATATCTTATTTACTAGACTTTGTCCCACATTTTTTGGGTAGTGGTGGTGAGACTTTAATTGTATGATTATCCAAATTTCACCTGTTGTTTTCTTCTCCTCTTTTCACCTTCCATATTTAATAAAGTATTGTCAAGAAATGTCTCTGATCTGTATTTACTTTTTTATTCCATTCTCCAGATTTCTCAATGTAGTTTTGATAGGCAGATTAAAACATCCTACACAACTGAACTACTTAATATTCATAATGCCCTAGAGAGAACTAATTTCTTTCTCAGAAAGCAAAATCTTATGTGAGGCTAACTGAATTCACTAGGACTTATTTTGGTGCAGGAACAGCATCAGCACTTCTGTGAATATTAGCTTAAATTTTTTAAAAAATGCAGAAAGCCTCAACATTCCTTATTACTAGTATTTGTTTGAAACTCAAATACTTGAAGAACAGAAATATAAATTAAGAAATCCCTGTATGAACATGTATACATCCCATTACATGTCAATAACTCCATAAGTGTACAGTTGTATGCAGTGTCCATATGTTTATGTTATGTGTGAATAACTACTAGTGTACAGACTAAAAAGGAGCATAATGTTCACAGACTGCACCTTTATTGACAATAACATATGAACATCCCTCTCAGCTCGACAGTTTTGAATCCAAGAATATTTCACACTGTTTCTAAATCCACTTACTGTAGGTATTTAGCCACCAATGTTTTTTTTTTTTTAATTAACCCAGACATCCTTCTTTGGAGGTTTTTAAACAGAGGCTGGATGGCCATCGGTCAGGAATGATTTGATTGTGTATTCCTGCATGGCAGTGGGTGGACTGGATGGCCCTTGTGGTCTTTTCCAACTCTATGATTCCTCACATCCAAGAAAGTATTCTTGTTGCCCTGAAAAACTAAGAACACTGCTGAAAACTGCAGCAGCAGCAGGTTATTGTTATTATTATTTAAAAAAGCATTCAGTAAACTGTTTCAAACTATTTTTCAACTGAGTGATGTGTTGGTATTAAATTTAAATAAGAAAAAAGACAAAGTTATTGTGATACAGATTTGAGGACTGGAACTGAGATGCATGAAGTGCTGTCTTCAGGTGGCAGATATCTGCATGAGCTAAATGACTGAGTATGGAAAAGTTACTTTTCGGAGTACAACTCCTCTGAATGACTTCTCCTAATTCAGCTATAAAAATAAATAAATAATAGTAACAAAAGGTCCTAAAAAAACAGACAGTTACAATAGGCTTTCCTCCTTCCTGTGCAAATCTTAAGTTTATATAAGAGAGTGATTGATCTACAGCAGCAATCACAGTAAGGATGGTCAAGTATGCAGTCCTACGCACACTTGCCTGTTACCTAAACCACTCATGGAATTTCCACACAAATACTGAGCTACTAATATGTTGGGGAAATTAGCAGCAACTTGACTAGGTGATACAAGAGGGGGCAACAGAGGGGGATCTTATGCCTATTTTTACCCCTACTAGCTCTGAACTGATGCACACACAAACACAAAATGAAAAATGAACAATGATATTTATTAAGGACTTAAAAGTAATAACACCAATAACACAATAACACATTCATACAATAAAGCATTCGCACAAGACTACTAGAAATAGAAGAAGAAAGATTGACAGAGGGATAGATAGGGAGTTTTCCGGGGGATATACGACACCAATCCTGTAGTCTAAAGTTTCGAGGCAGACTGGCAGTGTGGATGGATGAAGCCAGACTGGCTAACACAGAGAGACATAGCGTCCCCAGGAAAGGGGGCGCTATGTCATTATGTTTCCTCACAATTTGGAATTTGTTAATTGTCCTTCCTTTAGGAGAAACATGCCTTTGGGATCCTTACAGTGAGTCCTTGATTTTACTGTTCTTCCCCATATAAGACTATATTAATATGCCAAATTATTAATAAGCCAATTTTTGGGGTTTCAAAAAGTGGGGCTTATTTGGGGCACTAACACCTGGGTCTTTGTTGAATTCAAAGGGACTTGTTCTGGAGAAGACATCCACTGCACTGTTAATGGACTGTTCTTCCAAGTAATTTTGCATCTAGACAAATGGTGGGGAACATTTTGCCTTGCAGATGTTCTTGGGCTTTCATCAACTCCAGTTTGCATAGCCAATGATGAGCAATTGGGATTGTAGTTCAATAACATATGGCAGATCACATATTCCCTACTGCTACAAGGTTGTGCAGATTTGTTAGAGATAAATGTAAAGGAATTAAATAGCATCTTACCAAAGCAATGAATAGCATCAGCTTGTATTACCTTGCAAATTTGGTACGAGATGCAGAAGTAACATGGAAGGAATAGAAAGATTCCTACAGCACACACAAAAGAGAAATTTAATGTGTTTCAGCAGACTTTTTATTCAAAAATTAAGAGTATGCACATGTGAAAGAAACAACCAGGTCATGTAAGCGTTACAAAGGTAAATAAAAATATTCTGAATGTTCTAGAGGCCACTCTAAAGCTTTTCTAAAATGCAGCTAGGGATGATATTTTCTTTCTTTCACCAGCCTCCACTTTTTTTAGGATTTCCATTTTAGTGGCCAAACATATAGGTCTATGCTTTAAAACATTCTAGCAGTAGCTGGTGAGGCTTTCTGTTTCGGTTTTCACCCACACTTAGTAAAGGATTCTGGAGGCAGCTGCTGTTTGTTGGATCAGCTAGAGTAGAATCCTGCTCTTTCCTCGTCCAAGCTTTATTGCATTGTTTGATTATGCAACCCAACACTGAAAGTATGGGTTTCTCTAGCTCTCTGCCACCCCATGCCCAAAGCCAATGGTGCTTAGAAAACTGCAGGTAGACAGAGAGCGAAGAGAAAAGGGGGCTGGGCAGGTGTACAAAGACTTTGTAAAAAGTGCCCTTTTTTAAAATTAGAGGCTTTATTAATCAAGGTACGCCTATAGTTGTTCATTAACTTTGTTTGGGGTTTTGTTGTTGTTGTTTTTTTGGCTTTTTCTTCGGCTCAGAGTTGTATTTGAGTCCTGGAAGAGATAGTCATGCTAGCCTGTTTCAACATAAGGAGAGTGCGAGAGTAATCCACCACGTTTGAGTCTGAAGCCCTGTCTAAACAGTGAAAATGTCCCTCATGGAATTCACTGGTAATCCTACCAGCCTAAACAGGATCCAGCACCAACCCACACTATTCGGAAGGAGGGGGGCCCAAAACGGCAAAAACAATGGGGTGAAAGCCTCTGCAGATTTCCCCATACTTTTTTCACAAACTGCGACGCTGGTGTGCATTTTTGCTCTTTTAGACTATTGAACAATAAAAAACATGAAGGGAAGCACAAGGCTGATTTGCCCGGTGAAAGCGGGGGCGGGGCTTGCTAGAAGGGCAAGTGCCCACTGGTGCCATGTTGGATTTTTGCCTTAGCAACAGCTTGTTAAGGCGATAAAAAAAAAGGATCAATATTTTATGTTTTGCTTTGGAGAATTGCTCTATTGCATCAGTGCACCTTGGGACAATTTTTTTTTAAAAAAACCCAACCAGCAGTGAAGAACTAACACGAGAAAATCACTCACAGCCGCCATAAGGAATGCGAGGCTTCCGAAGCCAGAAAAACCATTTGGTCTGGTCACTGCTGCTGTGAGATGCCAATAGTATGAGGTATTTGGGGGGTGGGGGTTCCCCTCGTGTAGATGGGCCCTGATTTATTTCAGCAAGTGCTTTGGTGGATTTCAGCCCATCTCCTTAGACGTAAAGAGATGCATCAAAGGGAGTGGGGTGAAATTCACCAAGGAGATTTTCACAAAGGGGCCAGATGCCTCGTTTCTGCTCCACAAGCCCCTCTCCTGTTCCTGCTACGGGATTAAGGAAAATGTTCGCACACTTACCTTAATTATAGAATCATAAAGTTGGAAGAGACCTCAAGGGCCATCCAGTCCAACCTCCTGCCATGCAGGAAAACACAATCAAATAATTCCTGACAGATGGCTATCCAGGGGGTTGGACTAGATGGCCCTTGTGGTCTCTTCCAACTCTATGATTCTATGATTCAGACCACCCGTGATTCCATGACAGAAATAGAATGGGTGGTCATTAATGACTTCTCCCCATGATTGAAATATCACAGGAAGACAACAGAACAGTCATGTTGAGGGCACAGAATCAGGTGACATTGTCTGAAAGAAAAATCTTTCAGTGACCCTGTTCCATGCCTGCAATGGAACATATCGCTGGTGTGACTATCTCCCAAAGCTCATGCAGCTAAAATAAACCAGTTAGTCTTAAAGGTGCTGCCGTATTCCCACCTCCCTCTCATTTTATTTTAATCTTTCTCTCTTCTGGTTAGTAACTTTTGTTTTTTAAAAATGCAGGATTGTCTTTATGTTGTTCCGGTCATTGACAGCTGCTTGGGATAGATCTACAGTTGTCCCTTCATATTTGCTCGGGTTTGGTTCCAGAAGCAAACATCTGTGAATATTTAAGTCCCATTACATGCAATGGCATAGCAAAATGGTGTCCCTTATATAAGATGGCAAAAGCAAGGTTTGCTTTTTGGATTACTATTTTTAAAAGAATATTTTCAAGCCTTGAATACTTAAGTCCATGGATACCGAATCTGTGGATACGCAGGGACAACTGTATTTGGATGGAGGAACTGTGCCACTGACGTTTCATTTCAAATAAAGCAAGCGCATCCTCACCGCCCTGTCATTTCCTGTGTTTTTCCAAACCCGTTTCTGAGTTTTCAAAGTAAAACTCACATGAAAGCCTGCATTTTTTTTTTCTTAAAGTGTGTAAACTTTTAAATTTCAAAGAGGAAGAACTCCTGCACAGGAGAAGCATAAGCTGCCTTCTATATAGTATGGGAGCCCGCCTTTTTCCAGAATGCATTGCATTGGATCGTACATAGAAATCAGATCGTACAAAATAAAATAAAATAAAATAAAAATGCATTGCATTGGATTGTACATAGAAATCAGATCATACAAAATAAAATAAAAACGCATTGCATTGGATAGTTCATAGAAAGCGGATAGTATAAAATAAAATAAAAATGCATTGCATTGGAGAATACAAAGAAATCAGATCGTATAAAATACAATAAAAATGCATTGCATTCGAGAGTACCTAGAAACTGGATCATACAAAAAATAAAATTAAAAAACGCATTACATTGGATAGTACATAGAAATCGGATTGTATAAAATAAAATTTAAAAAAATGCATTGCATTGGATAGTATGTAGAAAGTGGATCATACAAAAAATAAAATAAAAATGCATTGCATTGGATAGTACGTACATAGAAATCAGATTGTATAAAATACAATAAAAATGCATTGCATTGGAGTACTGTACATAGAAATCGGTTTGTATAAAATACAATAAAAATGCATTGCATTGGAGTACATAGAAATCGGTTTCTATGAAATAAAATAAAATAATGCATTGCATTGGATAGTGCATAGAAATCGGATCATACAAAAAATAAAATAAAAATGCATTGCATTAGAAGATAGTACATAGAAATAGGATTGTATAAAATAAAATAAAAAAATGCATTGCATTGGAGAGTACATAGAAATTAGGTCCCACTAAAATATATGGTGGGGTTTACTTCCAGTAGAACATCCCGGGGATTATTCAGAGACTATTTTACAAAAATATTTATTGAGGCTGCGAAGGAGCCGCGCATAATGAAGTCTGCCTCCCTCCCTACAGCTATCCGCCCCGCCTCCCCCGCAGAAACAACGGCGCTGCGGCTGCCTTCATAAACAGGCGGCGGGTCCAGAGGCGGGATCCCCTCCCTGATTGGCAGACTCGGTTTCCCAGGGTGCTTTATGCGGCCGTTACACCCCGTCTCACCGTTCTCGTTTCCTATTGGTCTCCATTAAGTAGTCTCATCTCTATTGGATAACGTCGCTATCAGTCATCTCGGAGGGCGGCCCTATGAGGAGCTGTGCTAGAATGCAGCGCCTTCGCCCCCTTTTTACCTTTGGTCCGCTGATGACGCGAAGCTTCTGTTCGGATTTAACTGGCCAAGAAACCCGTCAATTAAGCTGTAGAGGGCGGTACCCAAATGTCAAAGCGAGGGGTAGAAGCCAACCCCTCCTTTCTCCTTTCTCTCCTTCCATTGGATGATAGTTAGACTTCCTCCCTCCCATCGCCTTAATTTCTCTTCCGTACAACTATTGGGCAATGTCGTCATCAATCCACGGGCTCCTTGTTGTCACGGGCTATTCGAATTAATGGGCGGGACTTGCTCTTCTGGAAAGAGGCGGGGTTTTCCATGCGGACCTTCTCATTGGCTCCGCCGCCTGCCTTTCTTCCCGCTTGCAAAGCGTTGATTGATCTTGGGCTTGTAGGCCTCAATTTCTTTCCCTTCCGTGGATTGGCTTATGCCTGAAAGGAGGCGGGGCGGAGCGCGGCGGCTGCGCGGGGGGACGCGGCGGCGGCGGGGAGAGCGAGGGAGAGAGAGATCTGAAATTATTTTTTATTTCTTTGTTTCCTTGTGGGGGGGGAGGAGGAGGGGGGGGGAGGAGACAAATACCCGAGGCGAGAAGGCTCGCGCTGGCCCTGCGCGCCGGACCTTCGCAGCTCCTCGGATGTGCTCGCTGTGACCCGGGTGGGGCAGGAGCGGCGGTGGCGGCGGGGGACCGAGGCGGCAGCAGCAGCACCACCACCACCACCCGCCGGGCTGGGCCTGGTTGGTTCGCGTCGGGCCGGACGAGAGGATGAAGCGCCGGAGCGCCGACTGCAGCAAACTCCGGCGGCCGCTCAAGCGGAACCGCATCACCGAGGGCATCTACGGCAGGTATGGCCCACACCTGCCTGGCCTCGCCCCGCCCCGCCCCGGCCTGTCAGCGGCAGCCACCGCACAGCCTCCCCGCTCGGCTCGCCCCGGCGCTGGAGGAGGAGGGCGGCGGGGAGCCTTTCCCCCCTCAGCCCCCTTCCCTCAGCCGTCCTCCCCTCAGCCTATCCCCCCCTCAGCCCCCTTCCCTCAGCGTTTCTCTCAGCCTTTCCCCCCCCCCCCGCCTCCTTTCCTCAGCCTTTCCCCCTATAGCATTCCCCCCCTCAGTCTTTTCCTCCTCAGCCCCCATCTCTCAGCCCCTTTCCTCAGCCTTTCTCCCCTCAGCCCCCTTCTCTCAGCCTTCCCCCATAGCATTCCCCCCTCAGCCCTTCTCTCAGCCTTTCCCCCATAAAATTTCCCCCCTCAGCCTTCCCCTCCTCAGCCCCCTTTCCTCAGCCCTTTCCTCAGCTTTCCCCCCTCAGCCCCCTTCTCTCAGCCTTCCCCCATAGCATTTCCCCCTCAGCCTTTTCCTCCTCAGCCCCCTTCTCTCAGCCTTCCTCCCCATAAAATTTCTCCCCTCAGCCTTCCCCCCCTCAGCCCCCATCTCTCAGCCCCCTTCTCAGCCTTCCCTCCTCAGCCCCCTTTATTCAGCCCCCATCTCTCAGCCCCTTTCCTCAGCCTTCCCCCCTCAGCCCCCTTCACCCTCTCCCCTCCTCTCTTTCTTTCCCCGCCGAGGCAGACGGACCCGGACTCGCCGTCCTCCGCCCGCCCCCCCCTCACCCAAACCCTTCCCTGCCCCCCTCGTTGCCTCTCTCTCTCGGTGTCCCCCCCTCCCCAATCTCTCCCTCTCGCCCGGTCTCCTTTCTTCCCCTCAGACCGCTTCCCGCCCATTGTCCTCCCTCAGACCCGCTTCTTTGGCGCCCTGGGCCATTCATTGTCTTCAGAAGGAGAACACCGGCCGCTCGCCACCCCCGCATTTTCTTCTTCACAGAATTCCCACCATAAAGCCTTCAGGGGCAAGTCCGAGGGTCTCCCCTCTGCCCTCTCTCTCTGCTTTCTCTTTATCTCTGTCCCCCCTCCCCCAAATATCTTTTGCTTGTCTCCACATCTCAACTCCACCACCACTCGCACCCACTGGCAGAACGGCTTTCAGTCTTTTCGGACTCCTTGCACCGAGTTTGTACATTTTATGTCCCACCTTTGTCCCAATATTGCAGCCAAATCTTGGGGCTGCCTTTCTTGCCATTCTTTGTTAACCATGTAGTAGTTGGGGTAGCTGTGGTGCTCTTTTGTGAAGTGAGACTACAGGCTTACCTGCTCCCTCGCCCCCCATATGGGAGACTGTTAATGGTTTCCCCTCTCCCTCTTTCTCCCCCTTCACACTGACAGCTGCTGAGGTTTCCACACATGGTGTTGTTTCTTAGTAGGTTTTCTTTGCTGGAGTCACTCTTGTGTTGTATATTCTCTGAATATTATTCTTCACGTGTGTCTCACCTTGACAAATCTCTCCTTAGGTTTCCCTGCACATGCTATATCTTTCCTCTAGCCTTCTCTCACTTCCACCCCTAGAGTATATAAGTCCAGACAGTTTGAGTCTTTTTAGGGGCTTTAGCAGAAACTGGTAAGCAGCCAAAGAAAGAAAGAAAGAAAACATTCTCCATATTTTGTGGTGTTCTCCCTTCCTTGGAAGTCTTTTCACTGGCCCAGTTGCCACCCCCACACCCCAACATTCACACCATGAAGGTTTTCCTTATAATCTCTCCCCAACATACAGACATGTCTTTTTTTTTTGCTTTAAAAAAAAAAGAAAATCCCACAGAAAGTGCTGTGCATCCTACTGAAAGATTTCCATCCCCCACATTTTAATTGCCAGTATGCACACACACACAAATACATTGACAAGCTCCTGAAGTCTTTTCCTAGATCCACAATTATGGACTTGCAGTTCCTGTAACTGTAGACCATTGTTCATTCTGATTGAGGCTAATGAGTGTTATAATTTGGCATGTAAAGACACTGTTGATGAAGGGCTACTCTGGAATTTCCTCCAAATCCACACACACACTTACTACTCTACACGTTGTGCTGTCAGCTTTTCCATTGGTTCCCCAACACCAGTTCCTGCTTGCTAATAGCCCTATCCTTAGAGCCCCCCTCAGTTGTTTTTCTCCACATAAACACAAATCTTTTCCTGTGCTCTCACACTGTCAGTTGTGTTCCACCCCCTTTGGCAATATTTGCCCTTTAGAATTTCCTGTTGAGGTCCCCCACCTTTGAGTTCATACTTTCCATGAAATGAAGCAGCGTTTGTCAAACAGGTTTGTTGTACTACAAGGTCCGTCATCCCAAGCCAGCATGGTCATTGAGTAATAATTCTGCTGTCCCATAGTTTGTTATTCATAGTGAACCAGACTGTTATTTTGAAGCCTTTCTCCATTTTCATTGCTGCTCCATTTCTATTTTGACTGACTTTACAGTTTGAGGTCCCTATCCATTGTGCCCCACCCCAGCTTTCTTTAGAGTCCTCACAGTGATTTTATTTGCCCTTGAGTCTTTCAGTATATCTCCTCCTCAATTCTCTCAATAGCCTTCTCATGCAAGGCTTCCTTTTGCTATTTTTCTACCAGCTTTGACAGATTTTTAAAAATCACCTTCTTCTAGGTGCCCCTTCATATTTTTATTCATCTTGCAAACTTTTCACCAGAGCTTTCACCCCACTCAGGCAGGCACTGCAAACTCTGGGAGTTTTCTTCAAGTGCCACCACCATACACTTTGCCTCACATTCCACGTGCAGTGTGTTTTCAGTGTCCAAAGATTTTCCTGTGTATGATTGCTAGCTTCCTTCAGTTCCCTTTCCTAGGGAATATACTTAGAATCTCCACAGTTGTGCACTCAAAACATATTTTGGAACCTCCTTGCATTCTTGCAAATGTCTGCCTTTTCTTTGTGCCAGTATCCCTATAAATAATTGCCTTTTTCTCACGGCACTATCCATGTTTCAGTTTTCCTCCTGTGCTTCACTCCTGTCTTTCTCCTTCCCACACACATAATGTTGTGCTTCATCATGAATCAAAAGTTTGACTAAGAGAGAGTCCTGTACCTCCAGGGAATTCTTATTCTTCTTTCCCAAGTCATCAAGATAGTTGGTCTTCAGAGTTATTCAACTTCCATTTCATATCTGGCTCTGTATCCCTCCCCTTTCTGGTGCTAAAATATATAAAAGGGCAATTTGTTTTTAAAGTTGCGTGAGAGTCAGAGTCAATAATGCGAGACTACTTGTGTTCTCTGTTATGAGACAGGCTTAAACTTTGAGGGTTTTTTGTGGCAATTTGACTTCTGCTAGTTGTAGAATTGTGCTTAGCCAAAACTTTGGTTTATTCTCTTAACAACCATGAGTGGTTCCTAAACTTTTAATATAATGCTTTGCATGTAGAAGTGCTGTGATACCGTCAAGTTGTACGCTTACAATGGGCCTATTGATGCAAAGTTATGGCAGACAAAACTGCACTTGTCATTGGCCTAACATAAAGAACTGTGCTTTCATGGAGACTTGGTAAGAAGGGGAAGGATGGTTTTAAATTAACACAAAGTGCTACATAGAGTGTGACTTTTGCTTTCAGATAAGGCATTATCCTAATAACTATCTTGAAGAATGAATTGGGATGAGACTAAACCATGAAAATCTGGTTTTCATACCAAGGAATGTTGCCCATTTGAAGTCACAGTTCTGTTATGGAATATTTTATATTCTGTTATGAAATATCAATATCAGATTCATTTATTCCTGCATTGTTAATATGCTTCATTTGTATTCTGTCTGTAACATGTATGGGCAAAGAGCAACCTATGCGTTGTATACAGCATGGACATTTTTCCAGCCTCCTTACCACATTTGCTCCAAAAATGGCCAATTTTCCCCCTAGAAGCCTCAAAGTGATATATATCATTGGCCATTTTCATTCACCCCTTATTGTTGCTGTATGTATTACGTATCAGGGGCTTAAAAAAAATGTAAGTGACTTTTTGAAAATGGAATTCGAAAATGGTGGGCCCAGGGAGCAGCCCACTGAGATCTGGGAATGTGGACATACCCCTGTCACTTGAAGGTTGCACACAACAGTAAGTAGTCGTCTTTAGTTTTTAAAATGTTAAGGGAAAAGTTTGGCAGGCTGTACAAAATACTGCCAAGAAAGTCAAGAAAACAGTGGCTTGAATACTCTCCCTGGGCATTCCTGTTACCGGTACTTAAATCAGAGTGAAGGCCTTATAGATTGGATTATTTTTAATACTTCTAGGAGAGGGATCGTTGGGAAACAAAAACCTTGGAAAACAACAGAAGAGTGGGTTTGTTTATCTCTTGTCCTTCAAAACACAACTAATAGGTTTTGTATTCTCCACTGAATTGATTGTGTGTATGTGGGGTGTGGGTAATGTTGGTACTATTCTTTTTAGGCTGAATGCCAAGACCATATGTCATGAGAGCTCACAGGAGTAGCAACAGCCCACTTTGAAAACCTTCAGATTTCTACAGCCTGTTCGATTATATTAGACCTGTGGTTGTTGTCACCCCTTTGCAGGTTACAGTACCTGTATTTGCTTATGTTTGCTGCTCATGTACCTATACAGTGCAGAAGTGGCTGTTGTGGGTAGCAGCGGGAGCACAATGTAAGTGGACAATAGACCTCCCAGAAACTTTCCTAACAGTAATCTACATTTATGGACCTAACCCATGAAGCTTACTTTTGTATTGTTAGATCTGAGTTGTGAGTTGGCCCCTTTTAAGCTCATGATTCTGTAGACATTTATATTTTAAACAAGTACTGTAGTCTCAAAAATATAATGTTTTCAGATGGTCAGAGCTTTATGTATGGAACACTGAAGGCATGTCTTTGCTATGGAAGGTTCCTTTGCCTCAAGAAGCCAGTGAAAACTGGAGCAAAGCAGAGGTTTATTCTGTACTACAGATTATAGCCCATGCTTCAGCACAAATCCTGCTCTGCCACTTTACCAGGTCGCAGGTAGGCTTTGCTTACCATTTATGCCCTTCCTGCAAAAATGGGACTAAGAATCTCGAGAGTCACAGTCAACTTACCCATTGAGCGTGTGTAACCTGGTCAACTTACTCTGTTGATATTTGATTAATTAATTAATCAAATTATTTGTGACTTCACTCATTTTCTTAGCAGGTTCATACATTACTTTAATCCTAATTTGGCAGAAGATATTCATGTTACCTTGCTTATTCCCTGCCAATAGCAAAATACATTTGTTGGCTTTACGTAGTTTGAATATTCCTATAGAGATGTTGAGGGAGGATGAATATAACACAGTTGCCTAAGGGGAGGAAGGAAATACTCCTTAGCCAGAAGAGGAACTGTTATGTGTCAGAAAAATGAAATGTTGTGGATTAGTAGGGGAAAGCATTGTTGGGCCTGCCTTTTCTCATTAATGTTTGTGGTAAACAGTAGCATGTTGGATAAGCTACCAGATTTCTCTGGTCTTATTTCTAGAGTAGATTGTGTTTGCTTCCAGCTGTGGTGGAGGCATTAACATATCTCTGCTAAAATGGTATTGGGGTGTAAAACAGCTAAGGGTGTATGACAACTTGCTGCTTAATAGTTTTAAAATTTGAGCTATATTTTTTAAAAAGTATTTGTCTTTAACTTTATTAAGTTTACATGTGCAAAAAGAATTTGGAAGTCTGTAATCTGACAGGTAGATGATTATCAAATAATTAAAAAGATACTATCCATTTCAGATTACAGCCCTCTCATTAAACGTCTGGTGGTTAGTTTTTTTCCATTTCTAGGGCTGTTTGTTGTTTGTGAGTTTGCTTGCTTTTTAAAAGGCAACTTGGCCTTCTATTTGCTTTTTTTGTGGCTTGAAATGTTGATGATAATTCTGGGGCATCCCAACATCTAAGCTCTCTAACTATCTTGAACCTGTTATCAGAAACTCTGTTGTGCTGCTGCAGGTTCAGGAATGACAGACAGAAAGGTGATAAGGGGAGTTTCTAAAAAGTGAGATATTGAAGGCATAACTTTATTTACCGTATTTATTTATTTAGTTGTACCCTGCTCTTCAGCCACAAGGCTATCAGAGTGGCTTACAATTTTTTTTAAGCAATAGCAGTTTACACATCTACACTGCAATAAGCATCTTCCAATGTGTGTTAGCTAATTGCCCCCACAAGCCAGGTACTCATTTTACCAACCTATGAAAGGATGGCTGAGTGAACCTTGGAGCCCTCTGGAATCAAACTTGAGGTCAAGGAGGCATACTAAAATGTGGGTTGCTTCACAACAGGCTTGTGAAGTAGAATACTCAGGGAGTAACTAGCCCAAGTTCACCCATTTAACTTCATGGCAAAGGTGGGATTTGATCTTCATGGCTAAATTTCATTCCTGAACCACTGTACTATATAGATTCCCAAGGTGTTAAGTTTATTTACAGCTGAAGTGAAATTTCAGCTATCTCTCAACCTCAGCACCATCACCGCCGCCCTAGTGATATAAAGCATTGACATGTTATATATCATAACAAATATGACATAACAAACAATGATGTATACATAACATAACAAAGAGCTGTTCTAAGACTTATTGTGATAAGTGTTCAGAGCATTTTCACTTTAAGTACTATATTAAGGCTAAGAACTATGGGAGCCAGCATTGTGTAGTGGTTTGAGTGTTGGACTATGATTCTGGAAACCAGGGTTGAAACCCCCTCTCAGCCATGAAAACCCACTGGGTGACCTTGGGCAAGTCACACCCTCTCGGCCTCAGAAGGAGGCAATGGCAAATCCCTGTGAACAAATCTTGCCAAGAAACCCCTGTGATAGGTTCACTTTAAGGTTGCCATAAGTCAGAGACAACTTGAAGGCGCACAACAACAAACTCTGTTTGAAAATACTTGTAAAGCAACTGTTTCAACAAAACTAAAAAAATCTTAGAAATGTCACGCTAATTTAAAGGTATTTGAAAAAAAGTTTAGAAATCTATGTTGGGCAGCTGTGACCTATGCATCTGAAAGCTGGGATCCAAAAAACTACCTGGGCTAGAGCTGTATTCCTCAACTTGGCTAATAGCCCTTGGTGGCTGGGAGATCCATGCTAGTGAATAAACAGGCTGGTAGAGGGGAGATACAGCACCGGATACCAATTCTGTCAGTGTAGTTGGATTGTTGTTGGTAACTGCCAGGAAGTTGACTTTGACTTATGGTGGCTGCATGAATGAGAGACCTCCAAGTCACCTTATCATCAACAGTGTTGCTCAGGTTTTGCAGACTCAGGGCAGCCGTGGCTTCCTTGATTGAATCTATCCATCTGGAACGTGGCCTTTCTCTTTTCCTACTGCCTTCTAACTTACCAAATATTGTCTTTTCTAGTGAATCATGCCTTCTCATGATATGTCTAAAGTACAACAGTCTCAATTTAGTCATCTTGGCTTCTAGGGAGAGTTCAGGCTTGATTTGCTCTAGGACCCATTTATTAGTCTTTTTAGTAATCCGCGGTTTCCATAGAACTCTTCTCAAGCACCACGTTTCAAATTAGTTGATTCTGTTTCTATCAGCTTTCTTCACTGCCCAGCTTTTACAACCTTACATAGAAATTGGAAATATGATGGCATGAACAATCCTAACTTTAGTGTTCAATGATATATCTTTACACTTCAGTAATTGTTCCGAGTCTTTGCTATTTTCTGCTAGTAGTATGGTGTCATCTGCATATCTTAAATTGTTGATGTTCCTTCCCCTAATTTTCACACCTTCCTCCGAGTCCAGCGCTGCTTTATGTATAATATGTTCTGCATAAAGTTAAACAGATGGGGTGATAAGCTGTAGCCTTGTCTGATCCCCTTGCCAATTGGAAACCATTCCGTTTCTCTGTATTCTGTCCTAACAGTAGCCTCTTGTCCCAAGTACAGGACAATCTAATGTTGTGGCACACCCATTTCTTTAAGAGTGATCCATAGTTGTTTCATGATAGTTGGTAGATGGTACTTTTTGTATTTGTCTGCTTTGAAGTTAGCTTCATTTCCATGCTCACCACAGACTCCTAACCTGGAAGTGCAGGCTCCTAGCCTCTGAGCAGGTTAGTAAAACCTTTAATAGATTTTTTTTGTGGGGGTTTTGGAAGAGTTTATTCCTGACGTTTTGCCTTCATCTGCCTTCAGTCAGGTGTGCCTGTTATCAGCTTCGGCAGATATGCCAACTGCGCCCTTACCTCGAGACAAGGGACCTAGAAACTGTAGTGCATGCACTGGTAACCTCACAACTCGATTTCTGCAATGTTCTCTACATGGGGCTACCCTTATATCTAGTTCAGAAACTACAACTGGTGCAAAATATGGCAGCCAGGATAGTCACCGGGAAATCGAGAAGGGAGCATATTACTCCAATCCTAAAATCCCTTCACTGGCTGCCTATCAGTTTCCGAGCACAATATAAGGTGTTGGTAATGACCTATAAAACCCTACATGGCCTAGGTCCAACCTACCTAAGGGATCGCCTCCTCCCATATAATCCGTCCCGCACCCTTAGATCTTCTTGGAGGGGTTTATTACAACCAATGAGATCGGGATTAACATCAACCTCCCAAAGATCTTTTTCTGTCGCTTCTCCCAGACTATGGAATGCCCTGCCGGAGGAGATCCGTCAAACAACTAGCTTGGAGAATTTTTAAAAAGCCATCAAAACGGATCTCTTCCGGCAGGCCTTCCATGAATAGAACAGACCATTTTAATGGATGCTTCTCCCTCTTTTTATGTTTTTATGTTTATGTTTTTATGTTTTGATTCTATAGTTTTAAAGTTTTAGGGTAGTTATTTTATGTCACTGGTGAATTTGCCAGTTATTTTAAATATATGCACTAACATATGTAATTTTAAGGGGGTAAATTGTTTTAAGTTATTACTATTGTTATGTATTTGTTTTTATATCCAATTGTTGTGAGCCGCCTTGATTGCCAGTACCGTAAATACTGATATTAGAATTTCAGAGTTTCAAGCTCACCTCTTAGCTTTCTCCCAGGAGGCCTCTGTGTGATCCTTCTCATTTTCTTTTATGTCTTTTCTAAAATTCTGCTTTTTACAGGAAGTCTGGATTGTATCCTTAGCCTGTGTCTTATATACCAGTCCCTCCACCTTATAGTAACTGCGTTACAATAGGCAAAGATCTTTCTCATTCAACCAAGAGTGTTGGCAATTAGGCTAGGTTGCTGCATACGGGATTAATTCATTGGGTGGGCTTTTTCTTTATTTATGTGATTTAATTGTTTTATATATTTGTATATTGTTTTAATCTGTTTTATGTTTTAATTATACTTGTTTTATTTTATTGTTATCTGTTCCCCCATTTTTTTTAAAAAAAAAACACCTTTCCATTTTTGCTAGAAAGGCAAGTTTTAAATCTAATAAGATAAATAATAAACATCTAATTGTTGCAGACACATTTATTTCTCTGCTTGCTGATTCTTTTGGTCTGTCTTAGATTGTAAGTGCCTTGGGGTTGGAACTTCTCATTCCTGGTCTTTATAAGACACATATATGGTACTATGTAAATAAAATCATGGTAAAACATTGGTAAAATGACCAGATGGAATGGTAATTGTGGAAGACAGTTTTGGGAAGGAAGGAGCTAAATGACAAGTTAGTCCCAGCTAAGCTGATGGGCTAGTATATGCTTCATCCTCTGCTGCCAGGTGGGTGTGCCGTGGAGAAATTAGTCATTTTAAACAAATGACAACTCCCAGCCTCCCCAATTCAACAATTGTTCTGAAACTCCTTTGAGTATAGCAAAGTAATTTTGCCCAAAGCCAGCTCATGCTCATAGGATTTCTTGAGCAGAAGGTTTTCTTATATTTACCCCCTCTTTTTAAGAAAGCATAGATTGCTGTGTTTGACAGAATGACTTTTTATTAAAACATACAAAAATGTAAATTATTTCAAAAAGGAAAGGGACATTCTGAGACTTGTGATAATTTAAAGAAATGAATAGTTTTACTTTCCATGTTTTTCAGTTGTTATTTATGGTGAAGATACTTTCATTTGATTGCTTTTCTTTGCATCAAAAGGCATGAGTAGGTGACACTACAGTGTCAAAGTAGGGAGGCAGGGTACTTTAATAAACACATGTCTTTGGAATGTCCTTTCAGCAGGAAACACTTAGCCAAATGCATGACTTTCTCATTAACTTTGTATAATTTTTTAATTTAATTTAAGAATTACCTCTGTTTCCAAGGCTCTTGAGATAAAACTTTAAAAAACAATTATGCAGTTTGCTAATGGTAATATTATGAAAATCCAATGAGGATTATCCAAAAACAAAAATCAAAACTATTGATATCAGAATTATACCGTAAAAGGATGCAAACAATAAAAACTAGGTTAAACATATTAAAGTAGACAACTTGTTCAAAAAGATTTCAAAGCATGATTGTGTTCATAATACAGTAGGCCCTTGGTATCTCCTGGGGTTTGCTTCCAGGATGCCCTGTGGATACCAAAATCTGTGGATGCTCAAATCCTATTATATACAATGGCATAGTAAAATGGTCTCCTTTATATAAAATGGCCAACAGCAAGGTTTGCTTTTTGGAATTTTCTTCCAAATATTTTTGAGCCGTTGTTGGTTGAATCTGCAGATGTAGAATCTGTGAATATGGAGGGCCAACTGTAATTATAACTGTGGTGGCTACTATTTGGACAAGGATACTACCAGTCAAGTCGAAAGTGCTAGGTGGTACCTCTCTGGTGCATGCTTCATACAAGACATGAAAAACTATGCATGTGAGGCTTTATTTCTGACTTTCTGAGATGAAGAGCAAATAATACAATGCTGGAAAGGGAGGCTGACGTGTTAACCTGACCCCAGAGGATCTTGTGCAGAAATACCACAAACCTGCACTGGTTGCAAATGTTGCAGAATACTAGGCATTGACGACTTACATTATCTTTAGATGTATTTATATAGAACTTCTAAATAAAATTGAGTAAGTGTTTCAACATTACATGCAATTGTACTATAAAATAGTACAATTTGTGTTCTGGAACATTAAAATAACTTGACGTAGACATGCTGTATCAAAAGAAATTTTTAATTGTGACTTATTTTAAGAACTAAATTTTCCTATGTGATAAGTCTTTAAGTTACCGTACTTTTTAGGCACAGGCACAAAATTCTTAACCTTACTGCTCCAGTTGGAGTTTTACTGGTTGTGTTGATAAAAGCAAGATTTTTTCCTTGTCAGAACAAAGCAAAAAGTGTTAAATTTGTCTGTACAGCTAAAACATTCTTGAAGAATGTTCAGTGTTCAGAAGAAGCTGAAAGCAGATTGTTAAAAATCATAGGCTGTGCTAATGTACTGCTACTATTTATAGTTAACTTGTGATCTGTATGTATAGTGGGTTCTGCGTAGAAGAAAATACATATATTTATTAGCATCTTCTGAAGAGCCTTTTATAGTGAACATTAATGCAGTGCATGGATGTCTTCAGTGCAGTATGCAGACTGCAGTTCATTCTATGGGCAATTTGTGCTTAGAGTACAGTACTTATTTCTATATATTGCACCCCTTTTGAGTCTGAATTCATCTATGCCTAAATCTTGGAAGGACCAATGTCTTCATCTTAGGTACCTGTTCCCACAGTGATCGAGGACTAGGGGCCCTCACAGTCTAAGCTCAATGTAGCACACCTGCATGTTGGTTGCCACTTTGGAGCCAGACTGTGCTCCCTGCAGCCAGTTTCTGCAGGGGGGGGGTACCCCAGTGGCTTCTGTGAAGCATATATCTATTCAGTGCTGTGAAGACTGAGGTAGGGCTAGCTCGTGATGTTAGAAACAGAGTCCCTCATGTAACTGGCCCTCTACATGCTTCTGCAAGCATGGGAAAACCACTTGGACCATCTCAGACCTAGCAGATACTAGTAGCACACGGACTGCCAGTTCATCATCTGTTGAAGTTGTGTGTTTTCAAGTCATTTCCAATTTATGCTGACTCCAAGGTGACCCTCTCAAAGGGTTTTCTTGGCAAGATTTGTTCAGGGGGTTACCTTTTCTTCCTCTGAGGCTGAGAGAGTATGACTTGCCCAAGGTTACCCAGTGAGTTTCTGTGGCCAAGTGGGGATTCAAGCCCTGGTTACCATGGTCATGTACATCCTGCTGGCTCTCATAAGCTCTTACCCAAATAAAACTCCTCTTGATAGAGGTTTGTAGTTTGAGATACTGTGGAAACAGCAGCTATGCTTCTCCATTTGATGTTTTATGTTAAGCACTGAAATATTTATATTTATATTCTAAAATATTAATTTTCTTTTCTTTTCTGCATAGCGAAAATGTTTTAGGGAATAGTTAGGGAATAGTTGACAAGTGAATCCACTTCAGAAATTGCAAAATAACTTGCTTTGCACACCAGCTAAAATTTTATAGAATCATTCTCCTGAATTTCTAATCACTTAATTAAAAGACCTTTCTGGAACACACACACATTTTATGAGCTGCATCACAGCTCCTCTGTTGTGAGGAGGAATTCTAATGGAATGCCAGGGCTTTGGTTCTTGTCATTTTCAGATGTCAAATGTTTTATGCAAGTATCCAAAACTGAAGCATAATGCTGTTTTTAGGACTTGTTTTACCTGAACTGTAATTCTTGTCTATGTTTTGATGCTTCTTTTCTTAGTGACAGCTTCTGCAAGTGTGTCTCTTTGATTGCCATTCTAGAAATAGGAAAGGTGGGTTAATGTGGATTAGCTTCTTTGCTACTTATCAAAGAAGGTTTTTTATTTTTGTTTTGAATGTTCTTCCTCCTTTCTCCTATACTAGCTCAGTAGGTCATGGTATGAGAGAGATGCTGCATGTAATCAAGTTATTCATGGTTTGTTCACTTTCAAGCCGGATAGGGCATATTCTTGACCTGCCTTAAAGTGGCACAGTTTTTATATAGTAACATCATACTTAGATTTTAAATGCAGACTGCTCAGTAGGGGAACTACTTTGAACCATGTGATAAGGGAGTGGAAGTGTTTTCCATCCTAGTCACAATTAAACAACCATCTATAGGAGTCCTTATTACATTTTTTGGACAGTTTAATCCTAAGGGACCACTTTAGCTATTGCAGAGCAAAAACGATGTTACCAGAGTGGCTTGTAGCACTGACTGTAAGAGAAAACTGACCAAGGTTTACAAGAAACTCTCAGCAGAATTCAGTTCATATCATACATTTCACTCTGCACCCCATATGCAAACACAGGATATCCATAAAATCACAAGTACAGTCATTCCTCCACATTTGCGGGTTAAGCATTTGCAAATTTGGTTATTTGTGGATTTGAATAATATGTTCTCTAGGCATTCGTAGGTCCTCCAGTGCAGTTCATTCTGTGGTCAACTTTCTCCAGAGGTTAACCATAGAATCGCCCCTGAGGAGCTACATATGCCTAGAGAAGTGTTCTCTCAGGTAAAAAAGTGGGCCTGTACTTGCACTTTTCCCACTTCTGAGGGGCTGCTGCGCCCCTAACCTCCGCAAAAGTTGAGGGCTGGCTGTAGAGTGAAAGACTTAATCTGCTATTAGCTCTTAGAGATTCTGTAAAATTGTGAATTATAAAGCATCACTTTTTTTGGGGTGGGATTGTGCTCTCTTTGACAATATTCCTCCACATGAGCCACGTATATGGTTTGGTGTTTTCTGGTCTTACTGGAGGCACGCTTAAAAACATCAAGGCCTTGGCAGAGAACCATTTCTATGGCAGCACTAGCAGCTATTTTGGCTTAGTAGTGTCAAAAAAGTGTATTTATTTAATAGAACCACAGAGTTGGAAGAGACCACAAGGGCCATCCAGTCCAACCCCCTGCCATGCAGGAATATACAATCAAGTCATTCCCGACAGATGGCCATCCAGCCTCTGTTGAAAAACCTCCAAAGAAGGAGACTCCACCACACTCTGAGCTAGTGTATTCCACTTCCGAACAGCTCTTACTGCCAGGAATTTCTTCCTAATGTTTAGATGGAATCTCTTTTCCTGTTGTTTGAACCCATTATTCTGTGTCCTAGTCTCTGGAGCAGCAGAAAACAAGCTTGCTCCATCCTCAGTATGACATCCCTTCAAATATTTAAACGTGGCTATCATGTCATCTCTCAACCTTCTCTTCTCCAGACTAAACATGCCCAGCAACCTAAGCCACTTCTCATAGGACATGGTTTCCAGACCTCCTACCATCCTGGCCGCCCTCCTCTGGACACATTCCAACTTCTCAATATCCTTCCTGAATTATGGTGCCCAGAACTGGACACAATATTCCAGGTGAGGTCTGACCAAAGCAGAATAGAGTGGCAGTATTTCTTCCCTTGATCTAGACACTATACTCCTATCTGTGCTTTTCATTTTTACTGCCCAAGTATAGTATCCTAGATTTCTCCCTGCTGAAATTCATTTTGTTAGTTCTGACCCAGCTTTCTAATTTGTTAAGGTCATTTTGAATTCTGATCCTGTCCTCTGGGGTTATTAGCTACCCCTCCTAATTTGGTGTCATCTGCAAACTTGATATGCATGCCCTCTATTCTCTCATCCAAGTCATTGATAAAGATGTTGAATAGCACTGGGCCCAGGACAGAACCCTGTGTCACCCCACTAGTCACTTGTCTCCAGGATGAAGAGGCGCCATTGGTTACTTCCCTTTGGGTTTCGGTCAGTCAACCAATTACAAATCCACCTGACAGTTGCCTTGTCTAGGCCACAGGTTACTAACTTTTTTGCAAGAATATCATGGGGGACCTTGTCGAAAGCCTTACTGAAATCAAGATACACTACATCCACAGCATTCCCTTAATCTATCAAGTATGTAACTCTATAAAAAAAAGATATGAGATTAGTCTGGTATGACTTGTTTTTGAGAAATCCATGTTGACTTTTAGTGATCACGGCATTCCTTCCTAAGTGCTTACAGACTGTCTGTTTAATGATCTGCTCTAGAATCTTTCCTAGTATTGATGTCAGGCTGACTGGGCAGTAATTATTTGGGTCTTCTCCCCTCCCCTTTTAAAGATGGGGACAATATTTGCCCTCTTCCAGTCTGCTGGGTTCTCTCTTGTTCTCCAGGAATTCTCATATTTCCCTTTCCTCATAGGCTCAGATTTTTTATATTGTTCTGGAAATGATCTCCTTGTGATGAAGACTATTTATTCTTGAACATTTCCAAAACATGAAAATTTATTGTGCTTATATTGCCATAAAAACAGTGGATCCCATACTATTTTCATATGTCCTGTAGCTTAACAAAATGTGGCGTTGATGTTTGGAAATCAAACTGAAATACCAAAAAAATAAAAAATAAAAATTAATTATGGCTTTCTTAAGGATAGCTTAGAGAAAAAGGGGCATTAGTTCCAACAATATAATTCTTTTATTAACAGATATGTATATGTGGCCTATTTTAATAAATATACAGTCAGTCCTCTATATCCATGCATTCTGCATCCATGGATTCAATCAACCATGGTTCGAAAACATTTTAAAAAATCCAAAAAGCAAACTTTGATTTTGCCATTTTATGTAAGGGATGCAATTTACTATGCCATTGTATATAATGGGACTTGAGCATCCACAGATTCTGGTATCCACAGAGGGTCCTGGAACCAAACCCCAGTGGATACCGAGGGCCTACTACGGTATATAAAATACTAAAACTTAGTGCAATAGAAAATATAATAATCAGAATGGCCTGAACTAGCAGTTACAAAGATCTTTCTTCTTTGCAGAGTGAAGATTTTGAAGCAAGCTACAATTTTGCTCTAAAATCCTGTTTTTGTTCCTCCTTGCTGTGTCAGTGCTGTGTCACACAGTGTGAAAGGCAGTGGTCCATTTCATAATGCAGTCCATGATTACAGACAGCACTGTTTCTCAACCTCTGGCCATCCAGATGTCTTGGATTTCAATGCATAGATGCTGAAACCAGCATGACCAATTGCTAGGGATTCTTGGAACTGGAATCCAAAGCATCTGGAGGGTCAAAGGCTAAGAACTACTGACTTAACTGTGTAGTAGGTAGGACTGCAGTGTGTCTAGATGAAGAACTATTTCATAATAAAGGTTCCTCCCATCCCCAAACTGGTCTTTGGATTATTGAGGTGATTATTTTTTATTAAAAGGATGTTGAAGATTTTGTGCACCATATTGTCTATATTGCATTGTTAAAAACCTATTGATTTTTCCCCTTCAGTCATTAACTAACAGAATAAGCCTGTGCTTATGTTATAGTATGTCACAGCTGACTATTATATAAAATAAATATGTGAGGTATGGTCTTACTGAAACTAAACATTTTCATTAATGTTTTTCCGCAATTGGATAGCTCTCTCCCTCTCTCTCTCTGTCTCTCTGTGTGTGTGTGTGTGTCTTTGTGTCTTTTCCTTCAAGTCGCCTATCAACTTATGGTGATCCCCCGAATTTCATAGGGGTTTCTTAGACAAGGAGTACTCAGAAGAGGTTTTGCCAGTTCCCTCCTCTAAAATATAGCCTATACCTATACTTACATCAGTTTCTCATGTACAGCAATAGCAAAAGACCTTGAGCCTGGGATTGACCAATTTAAATCTAACATCTGTTGCAGTAGCTCAGCCTTGTAAATCAGCCCACAACAGTTGTTAGTCTGTCCCCTTCCTTCCTACTTTCATACTTTGTAGGGGGCTGGCAGAGGAGGTTGTTGCATTCCTGTACTACTGTGGGGGGAAGGGGGCTTCTACCCTCTGGCATGCCACATTGTTTCTATGCCAAGTAGAGAGGAGGTGTGGGGTGTTCTGTTCCTCATCCACACACCTTCTCACCCTCTTATATAGAATTCTATTTTGCTTGCCTGCATGCAGTTCCTCACTAAGCTAGACTTTGTTGAGTTATTCTTAGTTTAATCTTCTACTTTGCATCTTCATTTAAAGGATGATAATATTGATCTTCTTTAAATTTACCTAAGAAATCTTTATGTTGTTGTTGTTGTTGTGTGCCTTCGAGTTGTTTCTGACTTACTGCAGCCCTAAGATGAATACATCACAGGATTTTTTGGCAAGGTTTGTTCAGAGAGAATTTGCCTTTACTTTGCTTTCCATTGAGGCTAAGAGAGCATGACTTGCCCAAGGTCATCCAGTGGGGTTTTTATGGCTGGGCAGGAATTTGAACCCTGGTCTTCCAAAGTCCTAGTCTAACTTTCAAACCACTACACCATACAAATTCTCAATCCTGATAGCAACTCTGTATATATAAAGTAAAGTACTGTATATACTCATGTATACGTCTAGAAATTTTAGTCAAAAACTGACCCCAAAACTTGTGTCGACTTATCCACAGTTCAATGTAAGTACTGTACCTTAACTCTTATTTTTTTAAAAAAGGAACCATCCTCTTCTATGAGTAGAGTGGCAAAAGGCTACTGTTTAGTCCATCCCGGAAGAGCCTAAAAGAAGCACTGAACCCCCTCTACTCTCTCTGCTGCAATGCTGCTTCTGGCTTTTCTGAATGCTTGGGCAGGAAAATGGTGGCTGGGGCAGCAGGCCTTGAGGGAGTACTGGCACTTTCTCCTCCCCTCAGAATGACCTTTGACTTATCCTCAGGTCATATAAAAATCCATAATTTGGGGCCCCAAACCTGCCCTCAACATATGTGAGGTTGACAGGATATATGGTACATTCTACATGCTTTTTGAATACATATGCCATGCAAGTTGATGGGACTCAAATGTTTGGTCCATGCTCAGATTTTCACATAGGGCTAGTTCATTAGTGTCTTGATAATGCTCTGGGAACCCCTGGCCACCAACCATGAGATCTCCCCTCCTCTTCTCCCTTCACCCTCTCCCCCCATCGCCACTGGAGCCATCCTGGAGGAATGGAGAAGGGAGGTGAAATCTCCTCCTCCCCTCCCTCCCCTCTCCCTCCCCACTGTTGCCATCTGCGGGTAATTGTATCAGCGGCTACAAGGGTGCTACTGTACATTTTAAATATTACATGTCTATAGTACGTAATATGTACTTTGGCTTAAATTTATTTGTTTTTAACATTTCCCATCTTTACCATGGAAGCATTATGTAAATGTGTATGTAACACCAATATGTACAGCCCAGAAAGCACTTGGGCAAGTATTTCTGTGGACACTAGTCTGGTAATAAAGTGGAGGACTGCTATATGTTATATTTTAATGTATCTCACTTATTGTGGAAAGGGCCTTAGCTTTGCACATGTTTTACATACAGGTAGTTTCAGGATGATCCCAGATCATCTTCATTTTGAGATAGAATGTGTTGGCACAGAAAGCCATCATGGGGTATGAGTGTTGGATTAGGTCTCTGGGAGACCAGGATTCAAATCCCTGCTTGGCCACGGAAACCCACAGGGTGGCACTAGGCAAGTCACACTCTCTTAGTCTCAGAGGAAGGCAGTGGCAACCCCCATGTGAACAAATCTTGCCATTAAAACCTAGTAATAGGTTTGCCTTAGGGTTGCCATAAGTCAGAAATGACTTGAAGACACACAAAAGTAACAACAAATGGGTTGGCACATATGGGCAGCCCATGGGCCATTTAAAGTCCGGAGATAAACTCTTCATGGTCTGTATGATTGCCAGTTGGCTTCCTAGAATCATAGAGTTGGAAGAGACCACAAGGCGATCTAGTCAAACCCCTTGCCATGCAGGAATACCCAATCAAAGCATTCCTGACAGATGGCCATCCAGCCTCTGGATGTTTATTCCTCCCCCACCCCGGAAATGCTCTTTCCTCAACCTTGCATTCAGCCAACAGGCTGATGGGCTGCAGCTTTACAAGCTGTGTCACATTTTTATATGGAGGATGTTGGATCGTCATGCAACATCGTCCATAAAAAAATATGTGCCTTACAGCCTACTGAAGAATTGAGAGGCAGGCTAGTTGAAGTCATATTTACATGGTGAAACATGGGACTGTTTGCTACATGGGGAGGCAAGGAAGGTTAATCCTTCTCTTGCACCATTCCTCTTTATGATGATAGGTATGGGGGAAAGATACATATGATTTAGGTGGTAGGCAAGAAATGGTTACAGAGCAAATTCTTATGTAATGTAGTTGATAATGCATCCTTTAGACATTTCTTTTAAAAACATCCAGGTGTTACAAGTTTTATTTCTAGCAGGGAGCATGCATTTTTAAAAAAACAACCTTACTGTTATTTTCATATATTTTTAGTTGAAGACTGGACATGGAATTCATTGCAATATTCTGCTATACCAGCATTCTGAGTAGTATTTCTTTTTATGCTGCTTTACTGCATGAGTATTCCTATCTCCTCTGACCCCTTGGTTAGTTTAGCTGAACGGCAGTTTTATCTAATCAGACCTACAGCTCAGGAACATTTATGTGGTACTGAATAAGCACCTCTTACTCTAATACAGTGCAAGAGAGCTGGAACAGCTTTTCAAAGTGTCATGTACCCAAATGTAGATCTTTTTGATCATCATGAGCATTACTATTTTATAGTATTGATACTATTATAGTAATTTTCTGTTCAGAGCAGGTGGCAGGACCCAGTTGGAATAGGGTAGCCTTTTTTATATATACATAATGTATACAGTTGTCCCTCCACATTCGCGAACTCAGCATTCGCAGTTTTGATTATTTGTGGTTTTGGGAGGGCCCCCAAAACTGCAACATGGGGCTTCCGGGGGCCCCGTGAAAACCCTGGAAGGGAGTGGGGAGGGCTGGGGAGGCCCTGGGAGGGAAGGCCCTGGGAGGGAGGGGGGAGGGCCACGGAGGGCCGCGGAGGCCTTCACGGAGCCTTGGAAGCCTCCATGAATGCCCCAGGGAGCGAGGGGGAGGCCCGGGGAGGGAGGGGGGAAGGCCGCGGAGGCCTCCACGGGGCCTTGGGAGGGTCTCCGGAGGCCCCGGGGAGGGAGGGAGGAGGGCCGCGGAGGCCTCCACGGGGCCTTGGGAGGGTCTCCGGAGGCCCCGTGAAGGCCTTGGGAGGGAGTGGGGAGTCCGGGGAAAGCAACTATGGGGCCTCCGGAGGCCCCATGGTCGCTTTGGCGGGGGAAGGGGGGGCAATCAATATTCACGGGTTTTTGACATTCGCGGGGTCCGTGGAACCTAACCCCCGCGAATGTGAAGGGACAACTGTACATAGACACCTGTTTTTTTAACCTATCCTAAGTGCAAATATTTAAATAAAAATGAGAATCATCAGCTCCTGTATTCTACTGGTCAAAAGATTACAGAAGCATATTGCTAGTAGGCTTTTGTGCAATAGGATATTGCCTGGCAATTCTGATTTCTGCAAAAAGCTCATTTAACTTTTCAGTTTCATTTTTTTATAGGCCTCTAACTGAAAAAGTTCTAACTCATCTTGTTCAATTCCAGTGCTCTGAAATAGCATCTTATCTACTACAGTTCCTAGCTTATGGCCTCGTGTAATCAGAAATATGCAACCTACAACACCCAGCATATAATTTAGCAATAACAGTATAGGAGAAATATTCTATCCTGCCAAAGGGGCCTCAGGATAACAAGTGTAGTCATTTTATTCATATTAGATATATCTTCCTATGATACCAGAATAATACTTCCACTTTATTTTTCTGTATATTGCCTCTTGTTATAAAATAGGCGTTGTGTATCGACAGCTAACTGCTTTGTCTTATCTATAACCACAATCAGTTTTCCCAGTCCTTCTGCTTCCTGCCTTTTGTCTCTATTCCCTATCCAATAAAATTATCCCATATACATTACCATTATGTTTTATTTGTTGCTTTGTTGTTGTTTTGTGCCTTCAATCCATTTCTGCCTTATGGGGATTTTAAGATGACCCTATCACTGGGTTTTCTTGATAAGATTTGTTCAGAGGGGCTTTGTCTTGTCCTTCCTCTGAGGATGAGAGAGTGTGAGTTGTCTCAGGTCACCCAATGGGTTTCCATGACTGAGTGGGAATTAAAACCCTGGTCTCCAGAGTTGTAGTCCAACACTCATGCCACTATACCATGCAAGAATGCAATTCATTTTTCTGTGAATGTGGATGGGACAAATTTTGAAAGCTTTGCTCATTTCTAGTACTTGTTGCATTAGTTCAAATATAAGACCACTCATAATTTGGTTTTAAATGAATATGGTTTATGCTCATGCCCTCCCTCTCTCCCTGTGAACTAATTCCTGGTTTCAAATTCCAGTTTTCCAGAGTCATGCAAACAATAGTTAACATGGATATATAGTAAAATGTATTTTGCTGAAAACCAAGAATCATAGAATCATAGAATTGTAGAGTTGGAAGAGTCCACGAGGGCCATCCAGTCTAACCCCCTGCCATGCAGGAATACACAATTAAGCATCCCCGACAGATGGCCATCCAGCCTCTGTTAAAAGACCTCCAAGGAAGGAGACTCCACCACGCTCTGAGGGAGTGTGTTCCACTGCCGAACAGCTCTTACTGTCAAAAAGTTCCTCCTAATGTTGAGGTGGAATCTCTGTTCCTGGAGCTTGCATTGACACATTGTTCCATGTTCTAGTCTCTGGAGCAGCAGAAAACAAGCTTGCTCCATCCTAAATGTGACCCCCCCCTTCAAATACTTACACAGGGCTATCATATCTCCCCTTAACCATCTTTTTTCCAGGCTAAACATACCCAGCTCCCTAAGTCTCTCCTCATAAGGCATGGTTTCCAGACCTTTCACCATTTTAGTTGCCCTTCTCTGGACACGCTCCAATTTGTCAATATCCTTTTTGAATTGTGATGCCCAGAACTGGACACAGTATTCTAGGTGAGGCCTGACCAAGGCAGAATAGAGTGGCACTATTACTTCCCTTGATCTAGACACTATACTGTACTTATATTGATGCATCCCAAAATCGCATTGGCCTTTTTCGCTGCCGCATCACACTGTTGACTCATGTTCAACTTGTGGTCTACTAGGACTCCTAGATCCCTTTCGCATGTAGTCTCGTTCAGCCAGGTGTCCCCCATCCTGTATCAATGCATTTCATTTTTTCGCCCTAAGTGCAGTACCTTACAATTCTCTGTATTGAATTTCATTTTGTTAGCCTTGGCCCAGCTCTCCAGTCTATCCAGGTCATTTTGAATTTCGATCCTGTCCTCTAGGGTATTAGCTACTCCTCCTAATTTGGTGTCATCTTCAAATTTGATAAGCATGCCCTTAATTCTGTCATCCAAGTCATTGATAAAGATGTTGAATAGCACTGGGCCCAGGACAGAACCCTGTGGCACCCCACTGGTCACATCTTTCCAAGAGGAAGAGGAGCCACTGCTGAGCACCCTTTGGATTCGGCCAGTCAACCAATTACAAATCTATTGAACAGTTAACTTGTCTAGCCCACATGATTTCTGTTGGCCCATATAAGTCATTTAACCTCATGTTTTTCTATATGGAATTAAGGCTGTTTGCTTTTGTTTGTATCCTGATTGCTCTGATCAATATTTCCATTCTTATGTAAGTTTTCCCCTCCCTTTAGTAATCATGCATGCGGAACATTCTGTATTGAGACAGTAGCCTCAAGGACTGAACATTGCTGTAATGGGACATGATGAAACTTTTTTAAAACTGTCAAGCATGTGGGGAGAGTAGATACATAGACACTTTTTGTTTCCTCCTCTCTAATTACAGAACTTGGAACATAAACTCTGAAACATGCAAGGGATGATTTTGCATCGGTTTAAGACAGACTAAACTGAAGTATTTAATCATGTAAGACATAATTTAGGAAATTTTGTAGTGTAGGCCACCTGGATTAGATTACTTTAAAAAAGGATTAAACAATTAATAGTGGTTTGACCCCCTAATGGCTCTTTATGTATAATAGCTGAGAACAAAATCTCCATACTTAAGGGTAGGATACATCTGAGTACTAGAGGTTTGGTGTCAAAAGGGGATGGATGTAACCTCCATGCACTGCTTACAGATACTTGGCTGGCCACTTTGGGAAATATACTAGATGAGACCATAGTTTATTAGGGTTGTGAAAATTTAGTGAAAAGGTGTCCTTCATTACATTGACAACTTACCAAAAAAAAAAAAAAGATTGTTAATTATGTTTATGTTGAAAAGGGGATGTTTATTACGTGTCAGTTCTAAGTTGCCATTTGCATTTACATTACTGCACTCAAAAACTTAGTGAAGGTGAAAAATTCCTTCTTTTAGCTCCTGGTCCCTATTTTGAACTTGGAAAAGAATGAAGCAGCTGCATGAATTTTGGCAAACCCCATATCTCACCCATCCACCCATTGAAAAGGAATGAGTGAAGTTTAAAAAATACACAGGCAGTGTGCACTTAAGAATTTTTATCTGTAAATATTAACTAAAAGTAATAATCAGCAATACCCCACAATAAAAATTAGACTATTATATACATTGTTGGTATTATTTTTAAGAAACAACAGAAAGGCAATCTTTTAACAGCTCAACAAACAAGAATAATTATCTTATTTCCCAGTGGGGGAGGCTTCAGAGCATCCGATAGACATTGGGGTAAGCTCCTCCCACTAACTCTGAGTAGGCAGGCAAACAAAAGAGAGACCTTTGTATGGCCTCTTCCTGTGAGGTCACCTAGGAGGAGCGACCCCACAATAGCCAGTTTTGTTCCTGCCTACCACTCCGGGTAGATGGCTTTTCCTTGTGCTCCATGGTTTGCCATGTGGCCGGAGCCATTTTGGATTTCTTGTGTTTTCAAATTTAAAAAAAAAAAGAAAGAAAGAGAAAGAAAGAAAGAAAAGAAGAAGAAAGAAAGAAAAAAGAGGCTTTTTCCTTTGCCTGTTGTTCTGCTTGGCATACCAGCAGCAGCAGAGCTTGGGCTGGAGTTCATTTCATTCATGGGAATATATGGAGGGAAGGATTGCTCCCTAGACCTCCAGGGATGAAGATCAATGTGTTGAACAAGGGGAAGAAGCCCCCTGCCTCGACTACTGACTCCAGCCCCTGGCTTCGCTGCACCCTGCTGGGTTAGGAGCCAGCTAGGTGCAGCCGTGATTCTTTCCCTCCAGGAGGAGGAGGCGCGGAGCGCCCTCTTTTATGGGGGATCTCTCCAGCGCTATCACGGCTGCCCTCCGGGGAGGAGGATCCATGGGGCAAATGAGGAGGACAAGCCCTCCATTCAATTTCTGACCCCAGCTACCCTGGCTTCGCTCCCCCTTGCCAGGTTAGGAGCCAGCCAGCTATAGCTGCGAACCCTTCTCTCCAGGAGGAGGAGGTGCAGAGTGCTCTCTTAAACAGGGGATATCTCTGGCGTTATCGCAGCTGCTCCTGGTCACTCCAATGACTCCTGAGATGGACGGATGCCTCTGCCTCCACAAGCGGAGGCCGCAGTGAGTGTACCAGGGGTCCCCAGGTTCGGGAACCAAGGGGAGGCAATGGGTGCATGACTCGGTGACCAGGGAGAGGGTGGGCTTGCCAGCGGTCAGCCTAGTCCAGCCCCCCCCCCCCGGGGAATTGCAGGGGGATCGCTAGCCTCTGGGGAGCCACCAATCTTCCTTTTCCCCTCCTACCACCTGCTTGCTGCCTGCTGTGCTGCCCGGTGTGGTATGCAATGCAAAGGAGTCCCCGGTCTCGTCCCCCCCGCCCTCCTCCCAAAGTCCTCGCCGTGCCAACACCGGAGGTGTCCGCAGCAACCTTGGCTATCCCTCCCACCCGCGCCGAACCTATGAGAGCCTCTCTGCAGTGGAACTTGGTTCCACAGGCAGGGGAAGAGGACACTAGGGATGGCGACCAGTCCGCTGAGGCGGCTGGGCAGACCAGTGAGAGGCGCAGCATGATCAACACGCGACCAGGAAGCAGTCGTGGCCGCATCACATTCAGGGAGCTTGGGGGCCCAATTCCAGCAGGAAGCGCCGACTTCCTCACGAGCGATCCTCCAGCTTGGAGGCATCTCGTCGAGGAGACCGAGATCACAGATAAAGGGGAATCTGTGGGCAGTCACATGACCGAGGCTCACGTGGTCGGGAGGGACAGCATTCGCGAACACAGTTCCCTCTTACCCTCTCGATTCCTGCAGGAGGGCTTCAATCCTACAGCGATAAGGCTGGCTTTCAGGCCTTGACAAACCTCTTAAGGACTGGGACCCCCTTGAATGGGCTAAGCCCTACATCTATCCTATTCTTCCCAGCAGAGATGGGGGGTACCCCTCCTCAGGCAAGGCTCCCCACACAGGGAGACCACCCACCTTCCTTCATTCACAGGGGGAGGGGACATCAGCACCTTTCTCCTTCGGGTACTGTGCTTCCTGGAGACCAGGGCCCCTTGTTCAGGTGGAGCCAGGGAGTGGTACAGGTCCCAGCAGCAGTGGGACAAGCCACCAGATCAAGAGGAAGACCGTGTCCTCTCTGAAACCTGGCATGATGAGCACCCAGCTTGTGAGTGCAATTAACTAATACACATTGAAAACTGCTTTATGCAGTGTTATGTGTAAATTGTGATTGCTTAAAATGGTTTGGGGGCTGCTCTATTGGCCTGGTGGTTGAGGAGCAAGGTATAGATATCAAATAAATAAACAAGCTAATTGCTCCACACCCCTCTGACAACTCATGGCCTATTCTGTAGATGAGTTCACTATGGCCAGGGCCTGATAGAAGACAGAGACAAGAAGAGGTAGCTAGGAGCCTGGGTTGCAAAGTGGTTAAAAGCCAGTACTGTAAGCCACAAAGCTTGGCGCAAACCTCCAGGGTTGAATCAACCTTCTGTCCCTTCATAGGTTGGTAGAGTTAAGTGCCCAGCAAGTTGGGGGCATTCGACTAGCATAAGGTAGAACCACCAGAAAGAGCTTTCTTTTCACCATTGTTAAGCGGTCTGTAATTATCGATGCCATCAAAGGAGGGAGGACAGAAATCCTAGACAGAAGTTTGGCCGTTGGACTGCTAGAACCTAGACAACATCTTCTTGTCTCCCGCCTGAGGACACTAGACATCGGTGGAGGTATACAAATTCCCACTGCAGAAACCAAATCAGAATCACCCAGAAGGTCACTTCTGACTACCAAATCCAAGGCCCAGCTAGGGTCCGGCAAGGCACTGTCTTCGGTCGCTAGCGCCACCTACTGGATGCCATCCAGCAATTGGGTCCCTTGGCTACTCTAGAGGAGGTTCCCCGCGACAGGCAGAGGCAAGTTTGTTACTCCAATCTCTTTGGGTTCTCGAGGGTCTTCCTCAACCCGAAAGGCCTAAATAGGCTTTGTTGCAGTGGAAGGTTCTGCATGGGAACCTTGTGGCATATCTCGGAGGATCTCCGTAGGGAATTACATTTCTTCATCATATCTGCAGGCGGGACTACGCATACCACCCTGAACATGCCTGATCTTCTCTGATATTGGAAGATAAGCAGAGTCAGGCCTGGTTTAGTGCTTGGATGGGAGACCTGGGAATACCAGGGAGGTAAACATTCCTTCATGTCTGAATGGTATTCAGGGTACCGCAGTATGTTTTTCTTTGCTGTGCCTACAACAGCTACCACATTCAGTACAAGGTTCTAACCTTTGTTCCACCTCTGGCACCCAGGTCCTTCATAAGAATCATGGCCGCTCTCCCCCAATTGTGCATGGTCGCTCGTCGGAGAAGGGCCAGACTATGCATCTACTCTTACTTGGAAGATTTGTTGGTCCCTTCCCTATCCGACTAGCATGCATTCAGGGATGCTCAGAAAATGCTCACATTTCCCGCAAGAAGACGGCTTCAGGGTGAGCTCTTTGAAGGGTTCACCTCAGACCCAAGCTAGAGAGAGTTGTGGCGATAATATGGTCAAGACAGCATGTATCTCGTCCAACCTCAGGGACTATTGATAGGGTCCATATAATGCCTCCCTTGGGCTCACTTCCAGGCCAGACCACTCCACCAGTTTCTCCTGCTGTTTTCAGCTGGACATCTCACTCAACTGCCACAGGAAGCATGAATTGTTATGGGAAGTGAGAAACTCCTTCCACTGATGGGCAACATTGGTCGTACTGGCCGACTTATCTGGAACCCATACAGAATACGGACCACTGAGGAGAGCAGGTGGATGACAGAAGAGTCCTCTCACGGCACCAACTGAATAGAGTCCAGGGTGACCTAGTACGGTCCCTCACATTTCACGATCTGATCCAGGCCAGATCGGTCCTGATCTTCACAACACAATGTGTACACTACACATCAGTCTACACAATAACACAGACCCACATAAATCGTCAGGAAAACACGAGGACAGATCTCGCATGACCAAAGTGCGTCGTGTCATGGGGTGGACGTAGGATTACACCTTTTTTCCTGCAGTGCCAAGGGGGCTCTTGGTCAAAGGTGGATTGTCTCAGCAGACCTGATCTCGATCAGGGGAGCGGAGCCCGAACTCAGAAGGGTTCGCAATCATTGTGCAGGCATGGGGGAGGCCAACCTGGGACCTCTTCATCTCACTAGTAGAGGCAATCCTTCCCCAGTCTTCTACAGGTTCCTGAGGGAGGGGGACGAGGGAGAGGTTCCCCTGACACGAGCCTACCTCATGGAATACCATACACCCATTTCTCCCCGCCTGTCACAATGGTTTCCAGAATCCAGAACTGAACCTGGACAGAGGAAATTGACCTTATACTTGTCGCCGGTGGGCTTGAGGAGGACTTGCTTCTCCCAGATTGGGACCATATTGCATTCCTCAATCGCCTTTCAACCAGACCAGACCTTCTCCCTCAGGGTGTTGTTCATCATCTGGACCCAACCTGGCTTGATTTCCTGGAGTTTTGAAGGTGCGGTGTTGGAGTCCACGGGGGGCATTCTCCTAGTGGAGTGGACACCTTCATGACATCCAGAGGTGAGCCCACTCAGAGAATCCATGAATTTCGCATTTAGAGCGGTTTTCCCTCACAGGTGTTTTAAACTAGGGATGTAAAGGCCCCCTGACAAACTTCCATCAGGTTGACTTTGATGGTGGCTTGCACCCCAATACTGTTAAGAGACAGGTGACAACCGTTGTTTTTGGGCCTCATCCAAGGAAGGTTTCAAGGGCTACTGAAGGGCCTGAGGAACCCAGTTCTTTCTCAGTTTTTCTAAGGGGTCTGAGTGACCCAGCCTTCTGCCGACCCATCGGTCTTCCATCATGGTACATTTCCGGCTTGGGACACCCGCATGGGTGCCCCCCCCTTTTTGGCCCTCTTAGGGATGTTGCCCCTTAGCATTGCTTCTTAATGGTCTCTCCTTTTATCCTGGTACCGATTGGAAAAGGGAGGATCTCCCTCAGTTCAGACCAGATGCTGTCATCCAGATTCCAGACCCAGGGTCTACAGTTCATTCCACGGGCCACAGGAATTGGTCTGACCTCAGCCGACAGGGGAACTGGAGGGTATAGGACATACCCTGAACGTCCATAGGGTTATCCACATATACGTCAGGAGGTTTGTCTCAGTCTAAGTATGGGAGCAGGGTTCACCTCCATTTATGTGGGTCCTTTACACCGAAAAATACTTCTGCTGCCCACCCTAGTTTGAGGGATCAGAGCCCGCATTGCGGGCTGCCTTGGATAACCATATCTTAGGAATCCTGACAGACTTGGCCAGGATCACAACGGTGTCTGCAGATAGGAAAAGGATGCTTCCTTTGAAAAGAGGTGTAAGGTGGCCTCCTGGTGCTTGTCATCAACTCGCATCAGGCGATATGGGATGGACAGATTTCCTTTGGCAGAGGATGCCTTCAACAGAAGGGTCCTCTGACAGACCTTTTAAACCATCTTAGGAGTTTTCTACGCCAGCTCCCACCCTCATCAGGGGGCTTTTGCACATCCCAATGTCTATCGGATGCTCTGAAGCCTCCCCCACTGGGAAAAGGAACGTTGGTCTTACCTGTGATACGTTCTTTTCCAGGGGTGAGGCAAAGAGCATCCGTCCCACCCAGGGACGCTGGCGAGGTATCATTAATCTATGGTAGTGTTTCATTTTAGGTATATTTTGTCTCAGGAACACGTGGTACAGCTTTTCTATAAACTGGCTATTGTGGGGTCGCTCCTCCTAGGTGACCTCACAGGAAGAGGCCGTACAAAGGTCTCTCTTTGGTTTGCCTGCCTACTCGGAGTTAGTGGGAGGAGCTTACCCCAATGTCTATCGGATGCTCTTCGCCTCACCCCTGGAAAAGAACGTATCACAGGTAAGACCAACGTTCCTTTCTCAACCACAAATATTTAGAAGGAGACAGTTCAACAGTCTTGTTGCTCTCTATTTGCAGTTTCCTGGGAGGGGAGGTATCACTTTGCTACTATAGTTGGCTCTCCACATTTGTAGGTTTAACTTGGGTGGATTTGATTATTTATGGATTATTTGCTGCTGCCTCTGCTGCAGCCCTGTGCCATATTTAACAGGGACTGCAAGCCTTGTGAGGCTGAGACTGTGAATGTGCAGCAAGATTTGTAATTCCCTAATAAAAATGGTATTGGACAGCTGCAGAGGTGGCGGCAAGTCCAAGCAGCCTTTTGTTTCTGCCTTGTGAAGGAACCCTGCTATCTTGAAGGCATCCATGGTGGGTTGAATCCACGGATTGTATTTCTTCTCTGTGTTAAATATGGTTTAGGAGGCATAGAGATATTTGCAATTTTCCCACTTCTGCAGGGTCCTGTGCCCCGAACCCCAGCAAATATGGAGGGCCAACTATATTGCTTTTCTCCTTCTTCCTCCACTGACTGCCATACTCTCAGGATGTGATCTCCAAAAAATGATAGTAAAGAAAGAAAAACTAATTAAAAATCAGAAGAGCATTTCCCATTTGCAACACATTCAGAGTAGTAGCACTAAGCAGAGAAGTGGGGGAAAACTGAAAAATTCAGATTCCACCCCAGTTTTTGAGGCAAATGGCGGGGGGATTAATTATGGAATACTTACCTTTACAATGATAAAAAAAAAACCCTGCATTTACTTTCCTCTCATTATCCATGAAATAATTGTATTAAATTTAGCAGGTGGACTTTAAATAAGACAATGTGTGGTATATTATTTCATAGTAGTTCCTGGAACTGATTTCTTTTTCTTAGAGTTTTTTTTAATGTGGTTGGAATGAGTGCTTTATGTCTGACTGACACTAGAGGAGATAAAATGATTGTCTTTGTTTTACTAATGTTGATAGTTTTTTCTCACTTTAGTTTTAATTTTTGCCTGCTCCTCATAAACTGGCAAAACTAAAGAGGTTCCTTACAGTTCAGGTGTCCCTTATAGTTTAACATCTTGTAGCTCCATTTGGAACTAAAAAGAAAATTTTGAAAAGAAAATTCAGTTTGTAATTTCTAAATAAACTGTATTTTCAGTATATTAGCCATGATTATTTTATGCCAGATCAAGGCATAAAATAAAAATAAAATGCATTATGTTGCTAAATGACTTTTAAACATTAAAATACTAATGTTGCATTTTTCAGTTTTTCCAAAAAATACTATTTTCTAGGGGGGGAAAGGGGGGGGAGGTATTTTCCATGGCTTCAAAATTTCTGTAAGTTTTACCTCTGTAAATTATGAGCAGTGCTTACCCAAAAATGTTGCTCAGCATTGGGTGAAGAATTTATCTTTGCACATATAGCTGTACATATTGCATGGTGGCAAGAGTTTCACTTCACCAGCCCACCTTTCCCACACAAGGGTGCTACTTTGTTTAAGTGAAGAGTAAATTGTGGTGGCTTTTCCACTGGAACACTTGAAACAAGATAAATAATTACTATTTCCATTTAAATCATATTTGAAAAAAAAATCATAAATAACTATAATCTAATCAGGTACTGAAATAAAGAGTCCTATATCCATTTGCACTAATTACAACCTCTGATATCAAAATCAATAATTTAGTGCATATACTAACATTCATGTATGATTTCTTAACTGGGTCTATTGCTTTTTTTAATCCCTATTTGGACAGAATGGATTATATTTGAAATAGTTAATACTGTACTGAAATCCTTCTTAGCCCACAAAAAAACTTAATTTAATACTGGCTGGACCAATTATATGCCATAGAAATAAATACATTTTACATATTAAGTATTTTTTTAAATGTTTAGTTATATTGTATTTTAAGGGGGAGTGGGATGGAGGGTTTTATATGTATATTTTAAATGCTGTAAGCCACCCCGATTGCATTTTGTAGAGGGGCGAGATACAAATAAATGTTATTATTATTATTATTATTATTACATTAAAAAACAATTTTCAAACTGGGTTTATTTATCTGCAACTCTATAAATCATTTAAATATACTATTTTCTGTTTCCGATCAAAAATACTGTTGAAAATTATCATAGAATCATAGAATCATAGAATTGCAGAGTTGGAAGAGACCACAAGGGCCATCCAGTCCAACCCCCCTGCCACGCAGGAAATCTTGATCAAAGCATCCCCGACAGATGGCAATCCAGCCTCTGTTTAAAGACCTCCAAGGAAGGAGACCCCACCACGCTCCAAGGGAGTGTGTTCCACTGCCGAACAGCTCTTACTGTCAAAAAGTTCCTCCTCATGTTGAGGTGGAATCTCTGTTCCTGGAGCTTGCATCCATTGCTCCGTGTTCCAGTCTCTGGAGCAGCAGAAAACAAGCCTGCTCCATCCTCAGCGTGACATCCCCTCAAATACTTAAACAGGGCTATCATATCGCCTCTTAACCGTCTTTTTTCCAGGCTAAACATACCCAGCTCCCTAAGTCTCTCCTCATAAGGCATCGTTTCCAGACCTTTCACCATTTTAGTTGCTCTTCTCTGGACACGCTCCAATTTGTCAATATCCTTTTTTAATTGTGGTGCCCAGAACTGGACACAGTATTCTAAGTGAGGTCTGACCGAGGCAGAATAGAGTGGCACTATTACTTCCCTTGATCTAGGTACTTTACTTCTATTGATACAGCCCAAAATCGCATTGGCCTTTTTAGCTGCCGCATCACACTGTTGGCTCACGTTCAACTTGTGGTCTACTAGGACTCCTAGATCCCTTTCGCACATAGTCTCATTCAGCCAGGTCTCTCCCATTATATTACCTACAAATTGATTCTAAATTTTATGAAACCTATTGTAAAATGGTGAGGCCATCTTTGAACCTGCCTCTTTTTCACCTTTGTTCCTGGCTGCTTGGTCTTTCTTTCTCCCTCCCTCCCTCCCTCTCACATACACATGTTGTCTCATCCTATCTGTTTCAAAGTTGTCTTTGCCTCCCATATTTTTGTCAAAATCTGTTTCATCACTGTCTCTCCCTGGTATCCTGTTTTCCTCTTCTTGTTTTCCATTTAGTCAGTCATTGACACCTTCTCTTTTGTCTCTTCCAAGTCTATATGCTCTATTTTTCTTTACATGTTCTCTCTCTTCCTCCACTCTTCCCATTTCTTTCTTTTCCTTCCTCTTGTCTCATCCATCCAGCCTCTGCCTCTCCTATCTCTCCTCTTATCTCACATTTTCTGTTCATCCATTCCCCTCCTCTCTCCAGCACTCTTCTTACATGTATGTGCTGCATCACAAGGAGGCATACTGTGGGATCCCTTTTCCTGTTCCTCCATGCCTCCTTTTCTTTGCTGCTCACTGCACTTTGTGTACCACTTACAGCTGTTGTGAGTGGAGGGGCATGTAGCAAAAATAATTGCTACCCCTTCTATCCCTCCTGGTGGAGGAACCTTAAACATAAACTTGCTGACAAATAAATTTGAATCAGGTGATATTTGGCACTATTTAAAAAAGAATAGTAACATCATTTTGATAGCTAAAGACACCCATTTATTACCTCAAATGACTAAGAACCAAGTTGATAACCCAATTAGACTTCTTTCATGGAATGTCGCCGGATGGCAATATAAGGTTCAAGGTAATGATTTTTATCATATTTACAGACATATGAGATTATTTTATTGCAAGAAACATGGGTTCAAGGGGGAAATACAATAGAACTATAGGGATTTACTTCCTACTCTGTGCCAGCAATAAAACCTATGAAGATTGGGAGACAAATGGGGGGCCTCACAGTACTTGTATCAACATCACTTTCTGCTGATATTCACTTTTTTTCTTTATTAAGTTCAGCATTTTTTTTTGTTTTATCTATTTCTAATGTCTTTCCTGAAACTGTTTGTTATTTATACATACGTTCCTCCCTTAAACACTGGTGCAAAAGAATGTTCCCATTGGGACAGGCTTGATCAAATTTTCGAGGAAATAGATCTTCTATCCCCTAATTCCTAGGTGATTATAGGAGGTGATTTTAATGCCCAAATTGGTGCTGGCTCTTTAGACAATATCGTTTTTGGATTAAGCCTGGAAAATGTCCCAGAAATCTGCCAGAGAGCAGTAATGGATAAAATTTCTAACTGCACAGGAAAACGCCTATGTGAACTTATAATCAAGCATAATCTTTTGTTGGGTAACAGGCATGGTCTGGGAGACCAGGAGGGACAATTTACGTTCATTTCTCGTAGAGGATATACTAGCACTATTGATTATATATTGATTTCCAGTAATGTTCTAATTGGCAGAGAAACATTTAAAATAATCCCAAGAGCTGAGAGCGATCATTTCCCTTTAGAATTATTACTCCCTCACATAAGGCCACCTACTGCATTTAAGGCCACAGATGAAACACAATATTGGGCAGTAGGAGGTTGAAGTGGAATGGACAACTTCAGGAAAGGATTAGTAAGGCTTTGCATTCCTATGATTTTTTTGTTAAATTAAGGGAGAATATCCTTCAAGAAACTAACAATGTCATTGGTGCTTATGATACCTTAATAACTCAAATAAGACCTTTAATGACCGGACAGTAAGAGCTGTTCGGAAGTGGAATAAATACACTGCCTCAGAATGTGGTGGAGTCTCCTTCTTTGGAGGTTTTTAAACTGAGGCTGGATGGCCATCTGTTGGGAATGATTTGATTGTGTATTCCTGCATGGCAGGGGTTGGACTGGATGGCCCTTGTGGTCTCTTCCAACTCTGTGCTTCTATGATTACAACCAGTATGCAAAATAAATCTAGGCAAATGACCTGGATGTGGTTGATGTGGATTGTAAAGAGAGCAAGAAAATATTGCCCAAGTAACTTAGGAAATTGAAGACCAGGAGAAATGAGATAAATTTGGCACATCAGAAGTTTATAGCCCAACTAAGGCATAAATATAAGAGGTTACTTAAAGGAAAGAAACAAGGATATTATGAGTCACAGTAGAAAGAGTTGGGAGATGCAGCAATTCAAAAAGATTCCCAGAAATTCTGGCATTTGATTGCTCAAGGTACCAGAAAGCTGGGCTACTCATTAGAAGCAGTAGTGCAAGGAAATGAATGGGGGAGACATTTTACTAATATATATATAGTCCTCACACTGATGGGCCTCTTCAAGTCCATCATGCTCAATTAATAGATCTACCAGAATAGCCAGATGTAAACCCAAATCCGATCAAAGGGATTATGGCCATACAATCAGCTAATAAAGCTCCCCTGAAGATATGATTCCTATGGAACTTTATAAAGCAAAACTAGGATTATTGGATACCCATCCTTGCAAAACTGTTCACGTATATAAATTATTCAGGTAGTATCCCAGAGGGATGGAAGCTGAGTATTATTGCTCCTGTATATAAAAAAGGAGATAAGAAAGATCCAGCCAATTATAGACCTATTAGTCTTCTGGTCATCTCCTCCAAATTATATGCCAGATTACTTCTCAAAAGGTCAGAAGAATGGACAGCTAGGCAAGACATATCATCTGAGGTACAGGCAGGTTTCAAAAAAGGGAAGTCTATAATTGATTTATGTTTTGTGATGCATTTTTGATACATAAATATGTCCATAACATGAAGCAGAATCTGTATGTTGCCTTTGTTGATTTGAAGTCAGCGTTTGATTCAGTCTCTAGACGCTTATTGTGGCAGAAATTGGAAATGACAAATATAGATCGTCATTTATTATTTCTTATCAAAACATGATATACTGACACATCAGTGCAAGTTAAGGTTGATTTGGCAGGATACCTTACCTCAAAAACGAACACTTTTGTAGGAGTTAAGCAGGGATGCATGCTAGCTCCTTTCCTGTTTAATTTCTATATTAATGATATGGTAAAGGAACTAGAGGTTTACAGTATGCTCCTGTTACAATAACTTGATTTAAAACTTTCAGTGTTAATGTATACTGACGATCTAGTACTGGTATCTAGAACTCAGGTGGGACTAAGACAGCTACTTGCAAAGCTTGCAGCATATTGCAAGAGAAATGCTTTGACAATAAATTATGACAAGACCCAGGTCATGGTCATTGAGAAGCGCCCTAAAAAGCACATTTGGCATTTGGATGAACACATTATAAAACAAAAACATTTAAATATCTGGGCTTGGTTTATTCAGAAACAGCCTCTTGGAAAGAACATTTGGTAAATATTAAAATCCATGCCTATAGATCGGCCAAAGCAATTTTGAAGTTTGCTGTCACTAAAGGAGGCAATTTAGTAAGCCCAGTTTTAATGGTGTATAAAGCTAAAACAATGGCACATATTCTTTATGGGGCAGAAGTTGGGGTGTATCAAAGACATCAGGCCTAGAACCCCCACAGAATTATTTTTTTGAGGATGCTGTTAGGTCTAGCTAAAGATATTTTAAGTGCCATGATTAGGTTAGAAACTGATATGCTGAGCATAGAGAGCCAAATAGACAAAAGAATAATATGTTATTGGATGAAGGTTCAAGAATGGATAATACTCGATTACCCAAAACATGTTTCCTAGAATTAACTAATGGCCTGCCAATTAAAAATTAGGTATATCATGCTGCCCAACTTAACATCAAATACAGGCTTTAATTGGATGAGCTCAGACGATCTCGATCAGTTGCACAGAAAAAGATTATTAAGAGTACAATAAGGGAAGCCGTTATATACAAATAAGCCGTTGTGGATTTAACCACCACTTATTTATCCCCATGTGCACTTTTATATTGTAAACTTAAAGAAGCTTGTGAATACACAGATTATTTTAATAATGTAACATTTGTACAACTACAAAAGGCCTTCACAGAGTTAAGGCTGAATATGATGGACACCACATATACAAATGGAAAGCTTATAGGTATTCCTACAAATGAGTGTATATGCATTTGCAGTTGTCCTGAACTGGAGGATCTTGTTCATTACATATTATTTTGTTCCCTATACAATGAACCAAAGGCATGATTTGTGACACCCTTAATTGGTGTTAGCCTATGTCAAAGCCCACAGGAAGTGGTTTTGTATCTCCTAGTGGATAAAAATAAATTTGTAACTTGGCGAGTACCATTGTTTGCCATTGCTGCTAAAAAGATCAGAAACACCTAGCAGAGATAGCCGCAAATTGTAAAGGGGATAATCATATTTAATATTATACTTGTTTTACTTATTTATACTATTTTAAATATTAAATTTTAAATTCTATAATTTGTTTTATGACTATAGGTAGGATGTTCAATGTCTGATAGTTGATGTTTCTCTCTCTCTCTCTCTCTGGCTTTTCTTTGCAAACGAAGATTCAGGAAGGACTCATCCCACGCTTTCTGCAAGCACGCTGATGACTAAAAAGGCCAATCCGAGATAAACAAGTCCGGTTGCAGAAAGCACAGCAGAAGGTCTCCTTGAGTGATGTTTTTGGGTTGTGATTCTTTCTGCATTGTCGTTTCTCTTCAAGACTTGTTCGGCGTGAGTTCTCAAATAAGGCTGCAACATTGTGGATAGTGCGTCTCCATGCCTTCCAGTGTGAGGCCAGGGTGGACCATTGTTGGTGATCAATTTGGCCAAGCCTCAGATGTTGTTTCAGGGAATCCTTGTATCACTTTTTTGGAGCACCCCTCTTATGCTGGCCCGTGGCGAGTTCACCATGGAGTACTATTTTTGGGAGGCGATGGTCCTCCATCCTAGAAACGTGCCCTGCCCAGCGCAGCTGTGTTCTCAGTATCATGGCCTCAATGCTGGTGATCCCTGCTTGCTCAAGGACAGCAACATTTGTCACATAGTCAGTCCAGTGTATATTTAGGATTGTGCGTACACAGCGCTGATGAAAGCGTTCGAGGAGTCGTATGTAGTGGCGATAGGTGACCCATGTTTCAGACCCATAAAGGAGAATAGACAGTACAATGGCTCTATACACACTGATTTTTGTGCTTCGTCTCAGGAGTTTATTACTCCAGACTTTTGTTGTAGAATCTTCCAAATGCGCTATATGCCTTTGCTAATCTGTGATCGATCTCTTTGTCAATCTTGGCATCTGAGGAGATGATGCTTCCCAGGTAGGTGAACTGCTGAACGGACTTAAGCACAGATTTCCTGACGGCAATGTGGGGATGATGGTGTTCGCCTTATTTTATTGTTATTGTTATAGTTTGATGCAAAGGCCATTGGCCATAAGCAATAAAATTTGACTGATGTTGTATGCTTTCAAGTTGTTTCTGACTTACCGTGACCCTATGATGACCCTATCACGGGGTTTTCTTGACAAAATTTGTTCAGAGGAGGTTTGCCCTTGCCTTTTTCTGAGGCTGAGAGAGTGAAGCTTGCTCAAGATCACCCAGTGGGTTTCCATGGCTGAGTGGGGATTTGAACCCTGGTCTCCAGGATTCTAGTCCAACCCTCAAACCAGTACCCCCATGCTAGCTCCCACACCCTTAAAGTACATTTTAGTAATTTGCAGGTAATAAAACGTGGAGAATGCAAACAACATCTGTTGTTGAGTATTGTAGATTTTTTTGTCATAAAGAATGAGACGTAGTGGAGTGGAACTAGCCTATTTTCCTGTTTAGCATATAATTAACATTTGTGAAGTAAATAATAATACCACAGAACAATGGTTATGCAATAACCATCAAGAATTACAGGGTCACCTCTTAACTTGTCAGGTCCTCAGTCTAGGCTGCACCTATGTTAGCCAAAGGCTTGCCATGTTTGGCCTGGCCAGAGGCCTGCCCTAAGGGCTTGCCAGGTTCTGCCCAGCCAGAGGCCTGTCATGAAGAAAGTTGGGGGCAGGACAGGAGGATGAAGCAATGGAATGCATGCCTGGCTATCATTATACAGAAGGTCAGCAGACCTGTGTCTGGGAATCAGAAGGGAGGAGGTGGAGGTGGAATGTGAGGGAATTAGGAATCAAAAGTCAAGCCTTGTTTGAAGTGTGTGGGGGGGGAGGTGGGGGAAAATGAAATTTATGTTTGACACTGAAGGAGCCTGCTTGGTGGGAAAGCTTTAGATCTGTCAAAGACGTGCTGGTTCGCTTTCTATGCCTTTGCAATAAAGCATTTGAACCAATGATTATTGTCTAAGTGATTGAAAGTTTGACTGGACCGTTACATAACTGTCTGGCATTGGTGGTTACTATGCCACACAGAAAATTCGCCCTGCTATGCTCAGTGTGCTCAGATGACCAATAATGAACAGCAGTAATTTGATATGAGATTATTGAGAAAGGTAAGGTAGATCTTTCTTTTGTACTTTTTACTCTTGTCTGGGGAAAAAAAATATACAGTATGTTTTTTCTTGGAGTGTTAACCAACTGAAGTTTTGCTATGCTGTCCTTTAGGGGACATATTTCTGTGGTTAACAGAGGCATCTTGAAAGGGCAGTATTTACATAGGGAAACTGCAGAAATTAAAACAGTGCAGGAATCTTCAAAAAGTCGTCCACGCTGCCATTCCTTGTTCACTTCTAAGTGTACTCTCAGCATTGCATGACAAGAGGTTAAAAAAACACAAAGCATGTAAATAACAAACAGTATGAATACTGCCTGGCCCTGTACCACTTTTGTGGTTTGTCTGATGTGGTTTTAAAGGGTCGAAGAGCACTGATTTCATGATGTCTGCTTTGTGGGATAGAAAGAGGGGTGTGGGAAGTTAGTTTCTGAAAATGTGAGGCTGGAATTATGAGTAAAGGTATGCTTCCTTTTGCTCTTGGACACAGCCACAATTCACCCTTGCAACAGGGTGGAACAGCAGAAGAGAAATGTCAAGGTGCCAAAACAACAACAACAACAACAACAAAAACCAGAAGAGGATGGAAATGCAAAGAAAGATAAGGGGGTGCTTACCAATTTGGAAAGCTGCAGCGAGAGAAGGTAGATGCAGCAATACAGAAGTAGCAGCAGAGAATGTCTCTGGAGAGTTGCCGTAAGTTCCAAAGCCCACAAACTCAGGCAACTGCACATAGAAGAATGTGCTGCTATTCAGAGTGAATGCTTAGAGCTTGCACGGCAGGTTTGCAGTGGAGTACTGATGGATTTCTGTGTCAAAAACTGCTATCTACTAAAACTTCTGCTTAGTCCTGTTGATATGCCACCACCTACAACTCCTCGAACGCTTTCATCAGCGCTGTCTACGCACAATCCTAAATATACACTGGACTGACTATGTGACGAATGTTGCTGTCCTTGAGCAAGCAGGGATCACCAGCATTGAGGCCGTGATATTGAGAACACAGCTGCGCTGGGCAGGGCACGTTTCTAGGATGGAGGACCATCGCCCCCCCCCCCCAAAATAGTACTCTACGGTGAACTCGCCACGGGTCAGTGTAAGGGGTGCTCCAAAAAAGCTATACAAGGATTCCCTGAAACAACGTCTCAGGCTCGGCCAAATTGATCACCAGCAATGGTCCGCCCTGGCCTCACATCGGGAGGCAGGGAGATGCACTATCCACAATGCTGCAGCCTTATTTGAGAACTCACACCGAACAAGTCTTGAAGAGAAACGACGATGCAGAAAGAATCACAACCCAGAAACATCACCCAAGGAGACCTTCTGCTGTGCTTTCTGCAACCGGACTTGTTTATCTCAGATTGGCCTTTTTAGTCATCAGCGTGCTTGCAGAAAGCGCCGGATGAGTCCTTCCTGAATCTTCGTTGGCAAAGAAAAGCCAGAGAGAGAGAGAGAGAGAGAGAGAGAGAGAGAGAGGAGCTAGTTCTCACTGTGGTGGGCTGTTAAACTGTGGTAGACATATTGTAACTGCAGGTTCATTTCTTAAGTGCTCTGCTCATTTGAAATCTTCATTTGATGCTGCTGTTCATGTTCTGATGCAGTGATTCCTTGTACTTCCTCAGGCAGGCTTCCTAATACAGTGTTGCATTCTTGAAGATGTAGACAGCTTTATTCTATCTCCTTTTTATCATTCTTGGTATGTTCATTTATTTCCTTCTGTCTGTCCTTCATCCACTCTTTCCCCCTCTTTTATTAGTATTGTTGAGTGGGTAGGGGAACAAAAGACATCAGGTGACATTAGGTTTAGGTTGATGATTAAAGAGACCCATTCTCCTGACGGAAACAGATCAGGAGCATGCTGCAGAATTAGTCCCTTCCTTCTTTCCATAGTTTGCTTTAACCATGAGATGATTTGAATATCACCAGGATTACCTTCATAACTAGAGTAGAAATCCATTTCAAACTAGCTGTAAAGGTCATTGTATTTAAAATGCACCTTGGAAGCAAGGGGGGCAGGAATGTGAGTCACCCTATGGTCGTTCCAAGTCATCCAACAGCAGTTAAGAAATCGGAAGATTGGACTTACCATGAAGGTTCCTTCTCAACAGAAGTGGGGAAAGAATCCTTTATCCTGGATTGGCCTACCTGTTAAGTCGCATGGGAGGAGCCAACCCAGGATAAAGGATTCTTTCCCCACTCTGCTGGAGAACAGGAATATTATGTCTATCTTACACTTCATATTATATTAAGTTATAATATAAAATTATATCAAGTTATAACATAATGCTTATATTAAAAGTACGGCTGTTTTAATAGATTAGGACAAATCATCAAAGTATGTAAATGGAACCTAAATGAAAGAGGTGGGCTACATTTGTCCAATGATCATTATGACAAGATCATTCTTCAGCAAATGTATGAACTGTTTTAATGGTGCAAATAACTCGTTTCCTTTCTCTTATGTTTCTAACATGTACTTCAGCTTTTATAGACTTCCCTAGAAATGAGAGAATAAATTCCTGAAAAACAAAGTGGCACTTCACTTGCTTTTTAGTGATCACTAGTGTTTGAGCAATCAGAAAGCTTTGAGATTTCTTGAATTTTGAATATCTCATAACTGTTTGAGATACTCCCTCATTTTTATTTCATTTTACTGGTGATCAATTTGAGCACTCCTTTGTTGTGCAATGTGTGTTTCATTCCGCTGAAATAGGTGGAAGAGTGTCATCAGATAGGAGGGGATGCCTTCTGTTTTGTATGGGATGGAAAATGATATCAGAGGACTGTTCAAGTACGTGTGGCTGTTTGTATCCTGTGTATTGTGAATTAATAATAATTTGATCATTTAAAGAAAACCACACTAAGATGTATATAGTTCCAATGCAAATGTATGAGACCATCAGTTTGGATTGTTTGGCACTGAGATAACTTCCTTGCATGGAATGTTTTGCTGTTAATTTCAAATAGGCTCAATGAAGAATTGGCGTATGTAGCACATAACAATCTAAGATGAGGGGAAAGCAGTAGAAGAGAAGACAGCATGGAAGGAAAAATTCAATATTTTTAAGAATAAATCTCCCCTCACCCACATGGGAAATGGTTAGTTCTACTAAATGCAGTGTTGGGGTAGAAGTTGGTTTAAAGAACATGATAAATCATGGTATGTTATGATAGATACGAGCAATGTCCATGTTCCTTGTCTTTCTGGTCCAGCCACAGGGAAGACATTGACAGCTTTTGCTTCTGTTTTTTTTTTATTATCAACTGCAATATGCCATTTCATCAGAAACCTGTGATTTATCTTGGTTGTGGTTTGTTGAAATGAGCCAAGTTCAAACCCTGGATTATGAAGCTGGTTGTCTAAACAATTAAGATTAACCATGGTTTAGATATAAATTGTGTTAATTGCTGTCAAGTCAACATTGACGTATGGCAAATAGGCATAAGAGACCTCCAAGTCACCCTATTATCAATAGCTCTGCTCAGGTCTTGCAAACTCAGGGCATCCATGGCTTCCTTGACTGAGTCTATCAAGTTGTAATGGGGTCTTCCTCTTTTCCTACTGCCTTCTACCTTAACAAGGATTATAGTCTTTTCTAGTGAGTCATGTCTGCTTGTGATACATCTAAAGTACAACAGTCTTAGCATAGTTATCTTGGCTTCTAGGTAGATTTCAGACTTGATTTGTTCCTAGACCCATTTATTTGCTTTTTTGGCTGTCCATGGTATTTGCAGAACTCTCCTCCAGTACTATATTTCAAATTAGTTGATTCTCCTCCTATCATCTTTTTTCACTGGCCAACTTTGATAGTCATACTTAGAAATTGGAAATATGCTGACATGGATAGTCTTGACTTTGGTATTCAGTGATACATTTTTTCACTTCAAATTCATGTCTAGTTCTGCCCTTCCAATTCCTAGTCGTCTTTTGATTTCTTGACTGCAGTCTCCATTCCAGTTGGGCCAAGTTATGGAAAATTTTTAACTATCTCAATGTTTTCATAATTTACTTGATCATCTTTGTTTTGGTTTTTGTTAAATAGTAAACCTGTCTTTGCACTTTCTTCCTTGATTTTCTTCAATAATTGTTCCAAGTCTTTGATATTTTCTACTGACAGTACAGTGTCACCTGCGTATCTTACATGGTTGGTGTTGCTTCCTCCAATTTTCACACTTCCTTCCCCAATTCTAATCCAACTTTACATACAATATATAAAGAAAACCACATTAACAACATATTGCAATTTAAAAGAAATATTTACAACCTTTTAATGGAAAATCCATCATGTAGAATCTAAACTCTACAGGTAGCTCCATCTTATCTAAACCCTAAATAAAATGCTAAACTTTGTCTAATTTTTAAAAGAAATAGAAGTAGGAGTTTCCACTCTCCTGGTGGCTATGGCAAAGGCAGAGAGGACAATGGGGAGTGTAAAAAGCCAAGATTTGCTCTAGTTCATTCTTATAATGATAACTGAACATTAGACAATAACTCTGGAGACCAGGGTTCAAATCCCTACACAGCCATGGAAACCCACTGCGTGACCTTAGGCAAGTCACACTCTCTTAGCCTCAGAGGCAGGCAAAGGCAAACCTCAACTGAACAAATCTTGTCAAGAAAACCCCATGATAGGTTCACCTTAGGGGCACCATTAAGTTGGGAATGACTTGAAGGCGCACAACAACAAAATTTCCCTCCTTCCTCCTTCCCCTTTTTGTATGCATATGAGAAATATGTCCTAACAGGCAAATCTACACCTGTGGCAAATATGCTTTCTTTAAATTATAAAAAGCTGTTAGTTGAAAGCTGTTATCTTCCTTTCTCTGGAACTATGGTTCTTAATCTTTGGTCCTCTGTATGCTTTGGACTGCAGTTCCCAGAAGGCCCACCCAGCATGTGCAATGGTTAGGGATTCTGGAAGTTCAAGACAAAAGCGTTTGAAGGACCAAACCTTGAGAACCATTGCTCTAGAGGAAAGAAATTGTATGATACCTTTTTAAAAAAAGAAGTAAACATTTTACTCTGACTGCTACATAAGCATTCCTTTAATTATAGTTAAACAAAAGTTGTTAGCTGAAATTGCATAGTTCTGTTGACAGTGTGCATTTAACTTTGACACAATGTAGTATAATTTTCAATGCATTTTGACTTTATTTGACTATAGCCTCTTAATGTAGTAATACTGGTATCCCAGTGCACTTATTTTGAATCAGAAAAACATGATTTACTGCTTTGTTGTCTTACATGTATACTAAATTACTATTTTGCCTTCTTTCCCCCTCTTTCAGTACTTTTCTGTACCTGAAATTCCTGGTAGTTTGGGCCCTTGTGCTGCTGGCTGATTTTGCTTTGGATTTCAGATTTGAATATCTGTGGCCATTCTGGCTTTTCATCAGGAGCGTTTATGATTCCTTCAGATACCAGGGATTGGTACGTATAACATAATGTTTTTCTTTTAAAATCAGTAGCATTAAAATAAGTAGCAATTTGATAAAAGTTTTCCATTCAGTCCCTATGTGCACAGGTCCAGAGAGTTTCAGTGCAGATTTATTATTACTGTGTGGTAATGTTCACTTCTGAGCACAGTCCCTTACACTGAGCAGAGGTGTTCTGTGAGCCACATACAGCCCCCCAGGGCTGTTTTTGTGGGCCTCAGAGTTCCCAGTTTTTTTCCCCAATGCATTTTTTGCCCCCACATGTCCCCAGGCTCCATTGAGGCACAATTTAACTGTGTTCCTGACTGCCTGGACCATTTTAGGCCAGGAGAGGCTTTTTTTAAAACAGTAAGTGAACTGGAAGTGACTTCTGGTTCACTTCTTGTTTTTAATAAATCCCTCTCCTGGGCCTAAAATGCTCCCCTCCCATTGCATAAATACTTCCCACTCCTCATAGAGGGCTTTTGAAAACATTTGATTGCAGAAGTGGAATGCAGCCTCCAAGGTTTCCTGGAAGGCCAGTGCAGGACCTCTGCCTTACACTGTCCTGGATGCTGCTGTAGAAAATCACTAGCAGCTGCAAGGGGGAAAATCCTGTTGTGTAAGCATCTCCTTGGATCCCAACTCTTGGATCAAGTAGGAAGTATTTGAAGAATTCAGAGTAATGTGCAAAAAGCTTAAGAGGAAGAACAGAAGTGTGCTGTCTGGTAGCTAATATTCTATTGTATGTTGACACATGGCTTGAGAACAGTGCATGCGAAAACGATCTAGGAGTCTTAGTGGACCACAAGCTGAACATGAATCAGCAGTGTGATGCAGCAGCTAAAAAAGCCAATGTGATCCTAGGCTGCATTAATAGGAGTATAGTGGAGATCATGGGAAGTAATAGTGCCACTCTATTCTGCTTTGGTCAGACCTTACCTGGAATACTGTGTCCAGTTCCAGGCACCACAATTCAGGAAGGATATTGAGAAGCTGAAGCATGTCCAGAGGAGGGTGACCAGGATGGTGGGAAGTCTGGAAGCCATGCTCTATGAGGAGCGGCTTAGGGAGCTGGGCATGTTTAGTCTTGAGAAGAGAAGATTAAGAGGGGACTTGATAGCCATGTTTAAATATTTGAATGGATGTCATACTGCGGATGGAGCAAGCTTGTTTTCTGCTGCTCCAGAGACTAGGACACAGAACAGTGGGTTCAAACTATAGGAAAAGAGATTCTACCTAAACATTAGGAAGAACTTCTTGACAATAAGAGCTGTTTGGCAGTGGAATGCACTGCCTCAGAGTGTGGTGGAGTCTCCTTCTCTGGAGATTTCTAAACCGAGGCTGGATGGCCATCTGTTGGGAATGGTTTGATTGTGTATTCTTGCATGTCAGGGGGTTAGACTGGATGGCCCTTGAGGTTTCTTCCAACTCTACGATTCTATGATTCTGTGTGTCCCCCAGGTATGAGGCCATCGCTAGTGATGGGTTGATATACTGAGCTGATATCAAAAAATGGTGTTTCACCACATAAAAAAAATAACAGTGTGGTCAAATGGATAACATTGATTTGGCAGATCCAAGTGTCAGATCTGAATTTGCATTGCTGCTTACACAACAATGGGTGACCTTTGATCAAGTTTTGCTTTGTGTTCTGCAAGTATAACATAAAATAGTACACTACCTCATGGAGATGGAGGTGGAGGTATTAGTAGAACTACAACACAGTACCCATTTACTTGCGAGTAATGCCCATAGTATTTAGTTGGTCTTCTCTCTAAGAATGTTTTGAATAATACTGCTGATGACAGAGGACTTCACACACAGTTTCAGCAATACTCTTAAAGGCCCTGTCAGCTAAGCCATTAATATTGTCACCATATTGCAAATTTTAAGGTTGCATAATGAGTTCTTGGCTGAAATGGAACTCAAACCAAACAGTTTGTGCCTGGTGAAAGAAGTTTTATAAAATATATCAGAGCAATGCTTGATCTGCTGGAGCCTCTGGTATGCAAAAAGATAGGTCTCTTTCATAACATGCAGTTATAACACTTGGATACCACTATAACTTTCTTGACTGCATCCTTTAGAATCCTGGGATTGTAGATTGGTGAGGCACTAGAGCTCTCTGGCAGAAAATTCTAAACACTTCCCAAAACTACAAAGCCCAGGATTCCATAGGAAGGAGCCATGGTAGTTAAAGTGGCATCAAAGTATCATAACTGTATGTTGTGAAGGAGATTTAAGAGGAATTATTGATATAAATTTACTGTACAAAGAAAAATCCCTCTTCCAATAATAGTAATAAAAGCAATATTAATAAGTGAATGTTATCAATTGTTGTTCTGCTTAAAACTAATATGCATTTTATATGGTTTCCTTCATAATGCATGTTTATAAAAAGCTTAAGTAAGAACTAATTGCTATGCAATCTTTGAATAGTAATTTATTTTAAAAATTAACATGTATTTTCTTTTTTCTTCCCCTCTTTTCCTCTTCTCTTAGGCCTTTTCAGTATTTTTTGTTTGTGTAGCATTCACATCAAATATCATATGCTTGCTCTTCATACCAATACAGTGGCTGTTCTTTGCTGCCAGCACATATGTTTGGGTACAGTATGTCTGGCACACAGGTAGGCCATCATAATTGTTACATTTAATTTATTGAAGATGGGTCATAGAACAATGTACTCACTTATGCCTCTTGATTATATTTTTACAGGTGTCACATACGGTTATAGTTAGACTAGCCTCCTGTTCAATAGTACTGAATGCTGTCTTAAATTGTTATTAGGGGTGCGAGATTTTAGCATCTCAAAGCCTTAGTCTTAAGAGGCAAGGTTAGCTTATTCAACAGTTGGCATCTGTATGACAAGTGAAAAATAACAATTTTTTTTTTTAATGTGGTTTTGACCTACAAGCACAATTCCTGGGTAGAATGGTTGCAGACCCCAAAATGGGAAAAATTGTCCCTATCTTAAAAAAAAAGCGGGGGGGGGGGAAGAAGACCCAAATAATTACCACCCAGTCAGCCTGACATCAATACTAGGAAAGATTCTAGAGCAGATCATTAAACAGGCAGTCTGTAGGCATTTAGAAAGGAATGCTGTGATCACTAAAAATCAACATGGATTTCTCAAAAACAAGTCATACCAGACTAATCTCATATCTTTTTTTTTTTTTTTTTGGATAGAGTTACATACTTGATAGATTAAGGGAATGCTGTGGGTGTAATGTATCTTGATTTCAGTAAGGCTTTTGACAAGGTTCCCCATGATATTCTTGCAAAAAAGTTAGTAACCTGTGGCCTAGACAATGCAACTGTCAGGTGGATTTGTAATTGGTTGACTGACTGAACCCAAAGTGTAGTCACCAATGGCTCCTCTTCATCCTGGAGAGAAGTGACTAGTGGGGTACCACAGGGTTCTGTCCTAGGCCCAGTGCTATTCAACATCTTTATTAATCACTTGGATGAGGAAATAGAGGGCATGCTTATCAAGTTTGCAGATGACACCAAATGAGGAGGGGGAGCTAATACCCCAGAGGACAGGATCAGAATCCAAAATGACCTGAACAGATTAGAAAGCTGGTCCAAAACTAACAAAATGAATTTCAACAGGGAGTACTTGGGCAGTAAAAATGAAATGCAGAGATATCAAGCCTTGCTTGATGGAAGTACGTGCAAAAGGGATCTAGCAGTTTTAGTGGACCACAAGCTGAATATGAGTCAGCAGTGTGATGCAGCAGGTAAAAAAGCCAATGCGATTTTAGGCTGCATTAATAGGAGTATAGTGTCTAGATCAAGGGAATTAATAGTGCCACTCTATTCTACTTTGGTCAGACCTCACCTGGAATATACCACAATTCAGGAAGGATATTGAGAAGCTGGAACGTGTCCAGAGGAGGGTGACCAGGACGGTGGGTGGTCTGGAAGCCATGCCCTGTGAGGAGCGGCTTAGGGAGCTGGATATGTTTAGTCTGGAGAAGAGAAGGTTAAGAGGTGACATGATAGCCACGTTTAAATATTTGAAGGGATGTCATACTGAGGATGGAGCAAGCTTATTTTCTGCTGCTCCAAAGACTAGGACACGGAGCAATGGGTTCAAACAACAGGAAAAGAAATTCCATCTAAACATTAGGAAGACCTTCCTGACAGTAAGAGCTGTTCGGAAGTGGAATACACTGCCTCATAGTGAGGAGGACTCTCCATCTCTGGAGATTTCTAAACCGAGGCTGGATGGTCATCTGTTGGGAATGATGTGATTGTGTATTCCTACATGTCAGGGGGTTGGACTGGATGGCCCTTGTGATCTCTTCCAACTCTATGATTCTATGATAAATTACGAGTGAAGATACAGTTAGGAGTGAAAATTATGAAGGAGAAGATCCCAGTTTCACATGCTTTTCTATTTAGCAAATTAGCAACAGTGTGCCAAGGCAACTCATTGCTCCTATGGAGTTCTTCTTTTTAACTGCTGGCGCTACATGTAGAGAGCCTGGGTGGTATATTAGTTTGAGCATTGGACCACGGTTCAGATCCCTACTCAGCCGTAGAAACACATTGGGTTACCTCAGGCAAGTCACACACTCTCAAGCCTCAGAGGAAGGCAAAGGCAACCCCCCTGTGAACAAATCTTGCCAAGACAATCCCATGATAGGTCACTTTCAGAGTCACCATAAGTCAGAAATGACTTGCGAGCAAATAACAAGCTGCACGTGAAAGCTGGTCAATGAATCCAGTACATCTGTGCACTTAAAAGAAGCTATCAGGTTTTCAAATGCACCTAACTAGCATAAGTTTTGAAGCTCTTCATAAGAGTTCCTAAGGTTGCACCCTCAAGAAGACTCTAGAAATGCAGGCAGCTGTGTTGTTTCATATTGAAAAATCAGTACTAACGGTTTTTTATCTCTGCTAGGAATAAGTGTTTTGAAAGCTAATGTGTGAATTGCCTATTCAAGACCAGCTGATCCCAAAGTACTTTGCATTATAACATAAATAGCTGAACAAGACATTGTTGGGAAAATCCCATTTTCCTGTTACTTATTGTGGATAATGTACCTAACTTCGAGGGGGTGGAAGAGCCTGAGAGAAGATGGCTAATCGAAAAGTCGTGGTGCTTTAACCCCAGGACCCCTGAATCTACTACACCACTTCCAACTATCTGGGAATCATGAGATTTAACTTGATCTTAGAACAGAGCACAAAGCCTGAGACCTGACAATTGTGTGTATTGTGAATTGCATTTAAAGCACTAGAGTTTCTTGGCCATTAGGATTCTTGGGGTTTGCTTTTTACAATTTCCTTCACAGTTCATGCCTTCAGGGGACACAGTTGAATACCATTTTCCTGTAATGAAACAAAGCTATAATGGGCAAAGAGCAATGCATTTTATTTTTTAATCTGTCATAAAATTGTTTTTATTTTCTTAGGAATGACCTAAGAATTCTGATTTCTTTTTAATTTGTTACTAATGCTTGCCTTTCTTTCTGTCTCTTTCCAACAGAGAGGGGTGTTTGTTTACCAACAGTATCACTGTGGATACTGTTTGTTTATATTGAAGCAGCAGTTAGATTTAAAGATCTTAAAAACTTTCATGTAGACCTTTGTCGACCTTTTGCTGCACACTGGTAAGTGTTCACTTCCAATTTTCTTCATTTACTTAGATTTTGGTATCAGATTCATGGCCTCATCTGTCATTTCTAAGCAGACCATAATGTATAGATTTTCCTTGTTTTTTTCCGGGCTGTGGGCCGTGAAAGGCTTTGACTTCACATAGACCATAATGTGTTTCAAAAATTCAACTGCTGCATTTGTGAAATTACATTATCAAAGTTCTTTGAATGGTCTAAGCTGGATATGGGAATGTTTTATCTGAGGTGGACTTCAATAACTGTGTTGGTGTCCCTAGACATTCATAAAGGTTAAAGTTTCAATACAAAATGTACGGGGAGGGACTCCTTCAAACTGCGGATGACTTCTCCTTCATGACTGATAGGCAAGACTTCTAACCAGTAAAGAAATGCCAACCCACCACCTTGAGGAGGAGAGCACCCCCTATCTCCCAGTTCCATCCTGCTTTGCTTGCTGTTCAGGGCTTTTTTGCTCCAGCAAAAATTACTTCTGGCCTTTGCTTCCCATACCACCTTTTGGAGGATGGCTTCTGGGGTGGAGTTGAGGGCTTCTCGCTGCTCCAATCTCTCCTCTGATGAGGGATTGGTGCTGGGATATCACCTTCCCCACTCCAGCCAGCGTGGGATCGGGCCCGCACAGACCTCTTGGGAGGCACCGATGATGGAGCCCAGATGGCTGTGGCGGCGGCAGAGCAGCGTGGTGAAGACCCATTCGCTGGGCTGGACCATGCTGGAGCAACGGTGGATGGGGCTTTGGGCCTTGCGGATAATGCCTGGGTGAGCTCTGGGTCTTTCAACCCCCTTACTCTCTAATCATTGATGCTGAGGAGATCCCTCCGCAACTGGCCGAATGGTCACTCTCATCATATGCCAGGCCGTTGTGGCAGGGAGTTCAGAGGTGGAGGCTTCTCCCCAGGCCTCTTCAGGCAAGGCCATTACTGCTTCCTGCTGAAATGTGATGGGTGGAGCTTTGCGCTTTTCGCACCCATTTGCCAGCACAGCCTCTCTTTCTCACGTGCGCAAGAGCAGTACGGCAGAGGTACTGCCTCCCTGGCTGGGGCTTCTCTACCTGCTCATCATGCCCTCATTACATCCTTCGCCTCCCTGTAAGGCAAGGAGAAAGTCGGACCGCAAGTCTTCCCCCCTTCAGGAAGAGGGCAGCCCAGCCACATGTCGGCTGGCTCTGACAGGGAAGAGGGTGAGCTGTCCTCTGAGGAGAAGGAGCCCTCTCCACAGCAGCTTTCTCTTCGACTTTTTGAGGTGCCCTTTTTGTGTGCTCCTTAAAAAAGTGAAACAGACTCTGGGTCTTCAGTCTCCTTCTCAGCCTAGTGCTGAGCTTGCAGGGAGTGTTCCTGAGACTAGTTCCCAGTCAACACAGAATCAGTCTGTGGTTCCCTTCCCTCAGATGTTCTCTGAGACTCTGGAGGGTGAGTTACAACTCCCAGGGACATATTCTTCCACTCCTACTCTGGCAAAGTCTTTCTATACATTGCCTTCAAACATCATGGACAAATTGAAGCTACCACCCATTGATGCCACGCTGCGGGGTTAGTTTCCGGATTGCTATTGCCTCGTGATGGCAGTGACAATTTAAAAAGGACAAAAGAGTGGATGCTTTCCTCAGACACGCTCATGAGGCTTCGGCTCTGGCCATTAGGTTGGCCATGACCATCTCCTTGTTCGCCAGAGCTGCCATCCGTTGGTCTAAGGACCTGCTGGCAACCCCCTTGTCAGTGTACCCCAGGCTTCGTCAAGGATTCAATAAAACTGCCAAGGCATTTGTCTTTATGGCGGATGCTACTTTGGATGCTATGCAATTTGCATCACGTTCCCTTGCTGCCAAGGTTGCATCCAGGAGGCAGCTCTGGCTAAAAAACTGGCATGTGGATACAAAATCTAAGTTCAATTTGGCTGCTTGCCTCTTCAAAGGATCTAAGTTGTTTGGAGAGTCCCTGGACGAAGTCCTAGTAGAAGGAAGTTCTGCATGGAGACTCTGCAGGCTATCCTTGAGTGTGTTCAGGAAGGGGACCTCCTTGCATCTATGGATTTTCGAGATGCGTACCTTCACGTCCCGGTGCATCCTGTTATCTCCACTTCGCCTACTAGGAGGCTCATTACCAATACCGGTACCTTCGTTTCAGCCCTCATCATCCCCTTGTACGGTTACCAAGGTCTTAGTTGCCCTGATGGCACACCTGCACCTTCAGGGTGTGCAAGTCCATTCCTATCTAGATGACCTTCTGATCAGGGCTTCTTCCCTGCAGATCACCAAGTGCCATGTCCGAACCACCATTCATTGGCTGGAATTCCACAGCTTCCTGATCAACGTGGAGAAGAGCCAGTTGGAACCAGTTCAGTAACTTCAGCACTTGGGGGCCCTTATAGACACCCACCTCTGCATAGTCTTCCTGCTGGAAGACAGAAGATCCAAGCTCCAACTACTAATTCGTTGAATGCAGGGTCAAGTCTCCACTCCCATCATGATATTGGCGCAGCTTCTGGGCCTGATGGTATTTTGTATCAACTCTGTACTGTGGACCAGGTTCCATCTCATGGACCTACAGTGGTTCCTTCTACCTTTTCAGGGTCAGACAGCAAACACTATTGTGTGCTTATTGAGGCTTCCCCCTTGTGTGAAGGATTCTCTGACGTGGTGGCTGATGGGTGTCGTCCAACAGGGTCTTCTGATTCAGGATCCCCAGAGGGTGCTAATCACCACAGACACCAGCTTGAAGGGGGGGGGCATTGCAACAATCAGATGGTTCAGGTATTATGGTCAGTGGAAGAATCCAGCCACAGCATCAATTGGCTGGAGTTTTGGGCGGTCCGTCTGGTGTTCCTTTGATTCCAGCCTTTGGTGCAGGGTCAGAATGTCTTGGTACACACCAACAGCGTCTCCACAAAAGCCCACATCAACAGGGAGGAAGGGAGGGAGGCCTGTTCACTCATTAGCAAGGCCATACTCCTTCTGTCTTGGAGCAAGAGACATCTGCTTTTGATCCGAGTGGAGTATCTTCAGGGATCTCTCAATGTGCAAGCTGACTCGCTGACCTGTGAGGTTGTGGACCAGGGAGAGTGGGGTCTCAATTCTCTGGTCTTCCAGATGGTGGTCCACTGGTTTGGCCAACCCTGTCTGGACCTCTTTGCCTCTCTGGAAAATCACAAGGTTCCCCGCTTTGTGTCCAGGTTCTGGACACAGGAAACATCAGCATACGATGTTATTACAATAGCATGGCCGAGAGTTTTGTGCTATGCTTTCCCTCCCTTAGCTCTCCTATCCAGGGTTCTTCAGAAGATCAGGATTGAGAGGGTGGAGGTAATTCTGATAGCACCCAAGTGGCTTCGCAAACCTTGGTTTCCGGACATCATCAGCTTCCAGGTGTGGGGGGGCGGCAGCTTCCTGTCTGGTCGGACCTTCTGTACCAAAAAGAGTTGTTACGTGCCAACCCAAGTTGGTTACAGCTGCACACCTGGAGTGGTTGAGCGGCAACGTCTCTTGGCTGAAGGTTATCTGAACGATATGGTGCAGACTATTTTGTCTGCAAGGAGACATTCAACCATTAAGTTGTATGAGTCGACCTGATGTGCTTTCTGCAGGTGGTGTTGGTGTGAAAGCATTGGCTCACAGAAGGCTTCTGTAGGCTCACTGCTGGCTTACTTACAGGCTGGTCTTAACAAGGATCTCACCACCAACACCTTAAAAAGTCATGTTTCAGCTTTAGGATCCATCCTGAGGGGTTCTCGGTCTAAGCCTCTGACCAGTCACCCACTGTTAAGAGTTTTTTTAAAAGTGATATCTCAGTTGAGACACCAGGTTGTACACTGTTTTCCTTCTTGGGATCTTCATGAACGTAGTTCTGAAAGCTCTTATTCACTCTCCTTTTGAACCACTTAGATTGGTGGGATTGCATTTCCTTATCTTCAAGGTTGTATTTCTAGTTGCTATCACTTTGGCCTGCAGAGTTTAGGAACTGGGGGCTCTGTCGATTAGGGAGGAAATTTGCATCCTTCATAAGGATTCTGTGACTCTTAGGTTGGACCCTTCCTTTGTTCCAAATGTTTCCTTGTTTCATTGGGGTCAAGAACTTGTTTTGCATTCCACATCCATCTTCTCTGCTAGAGAAAGAATGACACAAATTAGATGTGTGTGGAGCTTTGAAGTTTTACCTTTAACAGATGAGGGATTTCAGGAAATCTGATAGCCTGTTGTCTCTTTTTCTGAGGTTTCAGAAGGTTGTAGAGTCTCTTTGTCTACTATCTCAAGATGGTTACGCATTTGCATTCAATTGGCTTATTCTCATATTTCGCTTCTGATTCCTGAGGGGATCACGGCTCACTCTACTCTAGTGCTTCTGCGTCGGCCACCTTTTCTACTTCTGCTTCTCTATTAGAGATTTGTAGAGCTGCGACATGGGCCTCTTCCTCTTCCTTTTTGAGGCACTACAGGATCAATAAATGTGTATCCGCTGAGGCGTCCTTTGGGAGAAGGGTGCTACAGCAGATGGTACAACACTCAGTGAGTCTACCCTTCCCTTCTGGAAACCACTTGTAGGTCCCAGTTTGAAGGAGTCCCTCCCCACACTGCTGGAGAACGGAACATTGGTACTTACCATGAAGGTTCCTTCTCAGCAGGTGTGGGGAGGGATTCCTTCCCACCCTTCAGTTTTCTTTTTGTTAATACCTTGTTTGCTGGAGCTGCTTTTCCATCTCTGGGAGATAGGGGGTGCTCTCCTTCTCAAGGTGGTGGGTTGGCATTTCTTTATTTGTTAGAAGCCCTGTCTGTCAGTCATGAACAGGGAGTCAACCCCAGTTGGAAGGAATCCCTCCCCACAACTGCTGAGAAGGGGCCTTCACGGTAAGTACCAATGTTCCGATCTACAGTTTGGTATGGATCTCTTGCCTAGGAGTGCCCTTCTATAATGCTGTTTCTGGTAGCAACAATTGTGATGCTGTGACTTCATGTACTATTTGGGAATTCCTGTTCAGAGGGTGGTTTTGGACTAAGGAGGAAATACATCATCACATGGCATAGAGTTAATGGGATTTGCTGGCACAACAAGAAGGGATGACTGCAAACATGCATGGTTTTAAAAGGGAGTTGGATAAATCCATAGAAGATGGGATATCATTCTCTTCCAGTACCAGAGGTAGCATGGTTCTCTATACCAGTTGATAGGGAATGCAAGCAGGATGGTGTTGTTGCTGTCATGTTCTGTTTGTGTTTTTCTTATAAGGAACTAGTTGAGTACAAACAAAATGTTTCATTAGCTGGTCCTTGGATTTGCTCTAGCAGTATTTTTGTATATTCTTATAGCAGACGTTAAAGTTGAACCCTCAGAAGCTCTTTCTGGGACACAGGCAGCAAGCCAGAGAGGGATTGACGCTCTCAATCTGCTCATTCTTAGGATTTCTTATTTTAGAGCATTTTTATGCAATTTTGTTTGCTCTTCTTATATGTGTATAGTTTGAAGTTTAACAAAACAGAAGCACTATACTTTGAATATGCATTTCTGAAAATGGTAAGGTCAGCTGCAGTACCATCACTGTGCAAAGATAATTGGGAATTTATTGTAAATAAGTATATTCCTTAAGGTTGATTTATGTCATAGTAATCTTTCAGTAAAAGGTGAGCTGGGATGTAAGACATTTATATTGATAAAATAAAATAATGGGGGCTGAAATTACAGTTGATCCTCACATTTGCTGGCTTCACTCTCAGGGATTCAGTTATTTGTGAGTTTGTCTGAGGAGTTTCCCCTGTTTCTACTCACAATATTCTCTGCCACAATATTCCTCATCACTATCTGACCTTTTGCCATCACAATGCTACCCATAAAGGGTCTTTTCCCTCTTACACAATGCCCCCACACCATTATTCCTCCCTCGCCTGCTCAACCTGCCATCCATCTTTTCTTCTTCTTCTTCTTCTTCTTCTTCTTCTTCTTCTTCTTCTTCTTCTTGGCCTCACCTATTAGGTTCCCTCTCTGTGATTTTCCTTTATCTTTTAGGCTCCCTCCGTCTTTTCTCAGCACCGCCAGGCTCTTGAACTATTTTTTCTAGGCTTTCCCTCCATAATTTTCCCTCGCCTTAACGTTCCCTCTGTGTTTTTTCCTCTCCCTCCACCTTCTCCCTCACCTTTTAGGTCCCTCTCCTTCCTTTGGGCCCTGGGCCTCCAGGTGGTGGCCAAAGCCCAGCTCCACTGCGACACCATTCAAGCCTGCAAAGGCACACTGACCCAGTGAGAGGAGTTTTGGCCTGAGACCATGTGGCGCCTGGCAGAGGTGGGAAGGAATGAACTCCATTCCACCTGTCGTCCTGGGGTTCCTTTACCCCACTGCTCCTGGTGGCTTCACGTGCCCTGGCTGTGAAAGAAAGAGGCAGAGAGGGTGGGCGGAGAAAGAGGCAAGGAGGCAAGCAGAGAAAGAGGCAGGGAAGGAGGGCAAGCAGGCAGAGAAAGAGACAGGGGGTGGGTGAGCGGGTTGCCAGAGAAAGAAGCAGGGCTAGTGGGTGGGGTGGAAAGAGAAAGAAACAGGGGGCAAGCCAGCAGGCAGGCAAAGAAAGAGGTAGTGGGCGAGCAGGCGGGAAGAGAAAGAGACAGGACGGATGAGCAAGCCCCCCAGGGACTACGCCTCCCCAGGATTACAGCAGTGGCAGTGGTGCCCTGTCTCCCCTTGCCAGCCCCTCGCTACCCGAGAGCATCCCAAAGATATTTGTGGTTTTTCCACATTCATGGGGGCCCTCTGTCCCTAGCCCCTGCAAACGTGGAAGGCCGACTGTAATAAGGAAACCAAAGACCTCCAGGGAAGGAGACTCCGCCACACTACGAGACAGTGTATTCCACTTCCGAACAGCTCTTACTGTCAGAAAGTTCTTCATAATGTTTAGATGGAATCCCTTTTCCTGTAGTTTGAGTCCATTGCTCTGTGTCCTAGTCTCTGGAGCAGCAGAACACAAGCTTGCTCCATCCGCAGTATGACATCCCTTCAAATATTTAAACGTGGCTATCATGTCCCCTCTTAACCTTTTCTTCTCCAGACTAAACATACCCAGCTCCCTAAGCTGCTCCTCATAGGGCATGGCTTCCAGACCTCCCATCATTTTTGTTGCCCTCCTCTGGATGCCTTTCAGCTTTTCAATACTCTTCCTGAATTATGGTGCCCAGAACTGGACACAGTATTCCAGGTGAGGTCTGACCAAAGCAAAATACAGTGGCACTATTACTTCCCTTGATCTAGACACTATACTCCTATTAATGCAGCCTAGAATCGCATCATTTTTTTTAGCTACTGCATCACACTGCTGACTCATGTTCAGCTTGTGGTCCACTAAGACTCCTAGATCCCTTTCGCATGTTGATTAGAGGACTCATCAAGACCCTACATTAGGAACCAACGTGGTGTTTCTGATATTTTAACTAATACTGTCTTCTGAAAACTTGCTACAAAAGTGCAAGACCACTACATGTCAAGGACAGTGCCCTGTTCCATATATCTTTCTTTCCATATATTTTTCCATATATTCTTTCTAACACAATGGTATGAGGTGGCTTTTTTTTTTACTATCAGTCAATCAATCAATCAAAGTTTATTCCAGTCATAAGACCAAACAAATCAATATACACTCTTGTGTATAAGCCAATATCAGGAGTAAACCGTTTGTACAAACAATTTACACAAAACTAAAATACAAACAAATAAAATAAAATATAACAGATAAAATACAACCAGGCCAGAAAATAAGAGGAGAGAGGGCAGGAAGAGTAGGTAAGGAGGCAACTGTTAGCCCCTGACATGCTTGAACAGCTGTAGTTAGCTCTGTCCTTCTGTGGATTGTGGCGAGAAAGAAATTTGCCATCTGAGCCGTTATATGAGGATACCGATCTGACAAGCAATACCAAACCAGCCACTTAATTGGGCATCCTTGGTACTTATTTAACAAAGGGCTCATCAGGTTTCTGCTGATTTGATTATATAAGGAACAATGTAAAAGAATATGTTACAAGAATTCGGGAACCCTATCACCAGACTCTTTCTTGTCGTGGAACACCCCAATATCTGCCTTGCAATAAGGCTGAGAGTAGAGCATTAAATCTCGCAAGCATAAATGCCTGCAAGCCTTGGGAGTACAGAGTGAAGAGAGGTATTTTGCAGGTGAGCCATATGTTGGAAAACCCCCACTTGCCAATGGGGAGCAGGTTCTATTTTCTAACGTGAGAAGTTCTTGTTTCTCTGTATCATAGAATCTCTGAGCAAAGGCTCGATAAGCCTGTTGCTGACCTAACGTCAGGATGGATTCAAGGGGCATACCTATTGACCTAATTTTATGCTAAATCAGAGATAGCCACTTGCCTATGTAGGGATTGGTTAACATATGGTAAACATAGCCAAGTTGCTTGACTTGGAAATGTAGGCATTACCAGAATTTTACAGATTGAATGCATGCTCTGATTTCTAATCGGCCAGGATCAGAATCCAAAATAGGTCGAGAGGTGACATGATAGTCATGTTTAAATATTTGAAGGGATGTCATACTGAGGATGGAAGTAAGCTTGTTTTCTGCTGCTCTAGAGAGTAGGACACAGAGCAGTGGGTTCAAACTACAGGAAAAGAGATTCCACCTAAACATTAGAAAGAACTTCCTGACAGTAAGACCTGTTTGGAGTCTCCTTCTTTGGAGGTTTTAAGCAGAGGCTGGATGGCCATCTGTCGGGAATGATTTGATTGTTTATTCCTGCATGGCAGGGGGTTGGACTGAATGGCCCTTGTGGTCTCTTCCAATTCGATGATTCTATGAACCCCAATGTCTAAATATAAAACTGCATTGCTTACACAATTGGGTACACCCAGGATGTGTTGCAAAAAAAAAAAAAATATTGTATTTTTCAGTCTCTGGGTTGAAAGCCCTTATCCAAATAGGTATACCATAAAGTAGTTGGGACCTCATTTTTGCTTTATAAACATGAATGGCTGATAGAATATGCCCTCCCCTGTTGGTGTGAGAAAAGCAAGAAACTGCAGACAAACTTCCTTTGGCCATATTAAGAGCATATTTTCTATGGCCATCCCAACTCCCATTGTACTTAAAATTTAACCCTAAATGCTTAAACTCTTTGACTTGTTCTAATGTGTTACCCTGTAAGGTCCAACCAAATCTCTTCCATGTCTTCACGAACATCAAGATCTTTGATTTTGGGGCATTAATGGTCAAAGAGTTAACATTACAATAAGCTGCAAAAGCCATCAGGAGTCTTCTTAAGCCCAACTGGGTTAAAGAAAGTACTACATCATCTGCATATAATAAAATGGGAATTTGCATCTGACCCAATTTAGGAAAGTGACCCTCAATTTTCCTCTATGATGAATCTAGATAATTTATAAACAGATTAAAGAAATAGGGGGCCAGGATGCATCCCTGCTTAACTCCCCTATTGCTTGAGATCTCATTTGTTAATTTTCCTTGATTACTCTAAGATATATGGGAGCTAGTATTAAGATAAAGCTTTTGAATAAGAAACAGCAGTCTCTTATCAATCAGGGTCTGCTCTAATTTGTCCCACAAAATTTTTCTAGAGATGGAATTGAAAGCCCCTTTCAGGTCAAAAAAAGCAGCAAACAGTCTGCCTCCACCTACATGACTGTATTTCCTAGCCATATGAGCTTAAACCACACAGTGGTCCAAAGTATATCTCCTAGTACAGAAAGCAGTCCGTTCCATACCTAAAAAAAATTGTGATTCCATCCAGTTTATCAGCTAAATACCTTGCATAGAGTTTACCTATAATAGATAGGAGACTAATAGGATGGTAATTTCCTGGTATATGTGGGTCTCCTTTTTTAAAAATCGGCACAAATTACTGCTTTGGTCCAAGCCACAGGTATTCTCTCAGTTTTATCTATCAAAGTAAAGAGTGTGGCCAGGGGAAGGGTCCACCATTCCAAGTGCTTTTTAAGGAGCTCTAGGGGTCCCATCTTGGCCAGGTGCTTTTCCCAATTTTAATTTGTCAATTAAGGTTTTAATTACCTTAGGATCCACAGGGGGGCAGATTGGTAAATTTACTGAGATGGAATAGGCAAGGTCACTATCAGAAGCTGGAGGATCATAAAATATGTTAGAAAAGTGCTCCACCCATGCCTGTGCTGGCATGGTGCTTTCCACAGGACCTCTCTTATTGGCCAAAGCTCCGGTAACTAGGCTCCAAAATTGTTTGCTATTATTTGATATGGCTGCATTAATCAGTAAATCCCACCTGTCTTTTTGCCACATATGCTGCTTATGAGCTAAAATATGTTTATACTGCTTTTTAAGCTCATAATACTGGCTTGATATCTCATTTAGTTGCTTTCTCCGATAAAATGAGTACCAAACTTGTGTCTGATTTTTCAATAAAAGACAGTCAGTATCAAATTATATCCAGCTCCAGTGATTGACTGATAAAGAGTACTGCTGGCCCAAGAGATCAAGCTATCAGAATAAGAAATAGCCTCTGTCATAGATTTTGCTCTTGATAATTTTTGTTTTAGATTAATAGTGGGGGAGGAGCTCATCTACTGGTTTATGTTACCTTCTACCTTTTGTGTCCATTTAGGTCTTTTATAACAAAGTACCTTCCCAGAAGTGCTATTTGAGTACCAACAGGTATTACTAGGGGAACCCATTTGATCTACTGTAATAATCAGAGGGAAATTGTCACTTTCTACTCTTTCCCCCACCTGAAAATTGGAATTAAACCTCTCAAATGAGGTGAAACAATAGCATAATTGGTGTTACTGCTTCCTCTAACTGAGCTAAAAGTGTACTCGCCCGGATAATCCTGAGGGAGTGATCCATTGAAGATTATTTGCCTGTACTAATATAAAACTTTGCCATATAGATCTTTGCGGGTTTTATCTGGTTGTCCTTTGAGCATCTGGGAGACTGATGAAGTTCTAATAGTGAATCATTCAAATTATTCCCCAGATCATTTAGTAGGGCAACATCATCCTTACTAATTCTGGCATTAAGTCCCCTGCCGAAAGGACTTCGGCATAAGGAAATTTGGTTTCAAGGGCCGGAAAATATTCATTTAAAATCTCCCATTGGATCAATAATTTTTCTTTATTAGTTTGTGGTAGAAAATAAACATTAATTATTAACATGGTGGGCCTTATGTTTTTAATCGAATAGGCCACCACTAATGGGGGACAGTTTGATAAAGGGGTCACTCAAAACTGATGCTGTCTAGAAATCAAGCAACTAAGCCCGGAACTCCACCATCTACTTTGAGCTGTGGCTATTGCTGGAAATGAAATTGATGTATAGCCCTCCAAAGAAATGTCCCCATTATACTAGGTTTCTTGTAGTAGAATAATGTCAAAACCTAAGATGAAATTCTGGAATTCAATATCTGTGGCTTTCCCCTTCCACCCATTGATATTCCATGATAATATATTGAGGGAGAAGGGTTGTGGTTCATAGATTTTCCTTGTTTTTTTCCTGGGCTGTGAGGCCGTGTTCTGGAAGAGTTTATTTCTGACTTTTCGCCTGCATCTGTGGCTGGCATGTTCAGATGCAGGTGAAACGTCAGAAATAAACTCTTCCAGAACTCTTCTGGAAAAAAACCAAGGAAAATCTATGGATACTGGCCGTGAAAGCCTTCGGCTTCACGGTTGTGGTTTAATTAATGATCAGTCAATCTGTGTTAAATTACCTGAAGTTACCATTAAATCCAGGCAAATATATTCATTTTCTTTCCCTGCATTAGTTAACAGGGGTTTAGCAGGGAGGTCTTCCGTCTTAGATGGTATTTCTTCCTTGTTTTGTTGTTGTTTTACTAATGTAGTATAATGTCACTGGTGTCAAATGCCAAATGTTTGTCAGTTTAAGAGTAAACTGTTTTATAGACACCAAAATATTTTGCAGGGCAGCTTTATTCTACATTGTTTCCCACCCTACATCTAATTCCCAATAAGTCAACATCCTATACTGCTTTAAGACTTACAGAGGTGCCACTCCAGGTTGTTATCAGGGTGACATACCTAGACCCATTTATTACTAGGTTGTTGCAAGCATAGATTTTCAATCTACTGAGTAATCTTCTTGTGGCATGGTGGTTCTTTAATTTGGTTCTTTAAAAATAACTAAACATTTTTGCAGCCTAGAGATTTATTCCCCCTTCTGGTTCTATATTGGGGGGAAGTTCTAGAAGTTGATATAGGCTTGCACTTTTCTATTAGATTTCTGGCCAATTGATTCCCTTTTCTTTCCAGCTTCATATAGCTCATAATTTAAGGGCCAAGGTAGACACTGAATGGTCCAAACAGAGGAATGTTGACATTACCATGGTGATGATGGTTTCTCCTAGAAGTTTTATTTGTCCGGTTTATGTAGCTTTTAAGTGTTTGGGATTTGACTCTTTTACTTAATATATTGGTTCCTTAAACAGTTCCTAAATGTTTGTTTTGTTTACAGTTGTAAACTTTGACAAACTGGGTTACAAAGATAATTTGAATTTCATAGACTCTAGAATTCTATTTATTGCCAGCAGAGTTCTGCTGGAGTCAACAAGGTTCATTTGTTGGAAGTGAGCCAAGGATAGAGCCTTTAATAGATTTAGTGGACTGTAGATTATAACTAATTTGCTCAATTAATGTAATCAAATGCAGAAAGTTAATGTTCAGTTTAAAAATAACTTACCTCATGTACAGTGAATGTTTGATGTACTAGAAAAACTTCAAAACTCGAATTCTGAAAATGGGAGTTTTAAAAATTCCCAAGGCTTCTGTTTTCTGATGGCTGCCCCACCAGAAAAAGTCTCCTATTGTGATTGTTTCATTTTTATCCCAAACCTTCCTCTAAGGAACCCAGGGCAGCATACATAGTTCTCCCCCACCCTTTATCATCATAATAATCATGTGGTTAGGGTGAAATATTAGTAAGGATGAAAGATAGTGATTGGTACAGAGTGATTGACTGAGCACCAATTTGAACCTAGGTTGTAACTTCCATATGTGTAGCAACCTTTTGATGGACTGAGGCATCAGGCCGTGTATGGAGGAAGTTAGCATTCCTGTTTTTTGTGTACAAACAGAGTTTAAACTGGAGCTCCTAAGTATTAAAGAAAGGGTAACCAGTCAGAGATTGCTATGCTGTTCTTCTGATCGATGAAGTGCAGAACTGCTGAAGCTTAACATCTTGACTTCAGAGAAGCCTCTCAGGACAATGGAGAGGGAGGACATCAGTAACTGGGTTATTGACCCTGGCGGGTGCTTGGAGGGTATGCATTTGAGTCAGATCACTAGGGAGTGAATGTCTCAATTTAGGATAGAATCACATGTTCTAAGCTGTACAGTCGGCCCTCAGTATCCACGGGTTCTGTATCCACGGTCTAACCATGGCTTGAAAATATTGGAAAGGGGGGGATTCCAAAAAGCAAACTTTACTGTTCTCCATTTCATATATGGGACACCATTTTACTATGCCATTGTATATAATGGGAGTTGAGCATCTACGGACTTTAGTATCAGGGGTGGGGCAACTTGGAACCAAACTTCAGCAGATACCAAGGGCCCACTGTACTTTCCTGTAGAGTGTTTGTGTTTCTGTTTCTGTTCAGTTAGTGCTGGCAGTCAACTTTGAAGTTTTTTACCCCATTACTGATAAGGTAACCAAAAAACCAAGAATAATAAAATGACACATGTACAATATGTACATGTCATTTCTCTTGATAACCTATAGTAATATTAATCTATGAAAACGTATGGTAACTATAGTGGTGTTATCCATGACTCTGCCTTCATATATGCCTAATTGCACATTAAATTTTTAATTGAGTATTGTCACGTTGGTTCTTTCCATCATGAATTCTTAATCCATGACTGTCTTCATGTATACATAATTTCACATTATATTGTTAATATCACTGTCATGTTTTTTCTTTCCATTGAGAATATTTTGGCACATGCTGGGCTTCTTATTAGCTTGCTCTTATGGTTCTGTCTCTATTAACAAAGTCATCATTTTTTTTCTAGTATCGGTTATCCTGTTGTGACTTTGGGTTTTGGCTTCAAAAGTTATGTTAGCTATAAAATGCGATTAAGAAAGCAAAAAGAAGTGCAGAAAGAAAATGAATTTTACATGCAACTTCTTCAGCAAGCCTTACCACCAGAACAGCAAATGCTACAGAGACAAGAGAGAGAAGCAGAGGAAGGTAAGTTCTTTATCACAGGCCTGTGGCAGGCACAGTGATCAGGAGACAGTCCTGTGAATGTGTGCTCCTCTTCTCTTCCTTTGCTCATTTCTGGAATAATTTCCCTTTCTAATGTTGACTTTATGATGCTCATGCAACAATGGTTAATGATCGTTATTGTTCTTCTTTTGTTTGTCCCTGTAGAGTCTTTGGAGACTTCTTTCCTTCCCTATATCTTCAGGAGGCAGTCACAGCCTCTTGAAATATGCCAAAGTACTATCCCACTTGTCTGATCCTCCACAACTATTACTTATTTAATTTTAGTTTGTTGCATCATAGGATTTTTGTGATGAAAGAAGTGGTTTACCATTGCTGCCTCAACAGTTCTGCTCAGGTCTTGCAAACTGAGAGCTGTGGCTTCCTTGATTGAGTCAATCTATCTCTAATGTGGTCTTTTTCTTTTCCTGCTCCCTTCCATTTTATCAAATATTTGCTGTAGTCTGTAATGCATAGGTTAATATTCTTTTGAAATTCTTTGGTGTGGTCCATATGAAGTGCATGTGTTTGCAGTATAATTTCTAGTGCCTTTTCCTTTCCTGAACCCAGATGGGACATTTGGCATTTATTACTCCATACATGATAAAAGTCTTTAATGTAAATTTTGATCATCAATTTGTTTGCATGGGACACTACTGCAATGGTATAATAGTTAGTACAGCCCCTATTGTCCCATTTGTTAAGGATTGGAACATATATTGAGTGTTTCAGACTGCAGGCCATTGCTTCATGTTTTCTATTTATTAGCAGATGCAAGCCTGACACTTTCAGCTTTTTTAAAGTAACCTGGTTACAGTTGTTTCCATTAAATACACCACAGCATCTGCAGTCATTCTTCACCAGCTTCTAATTCATGGGGAAATTGATTGTTCTTCACAAACATGGACAAAACATTGGAGCCGTTGCCAGTCTATGTTGTGGGTAATAGTAATTAAACTGTTGTCTGTAATAGAATAGTGGCTTCTTTACAGTTGTTCAGAGACCAACAAGTTTCACCATCTGATATTGATTAGGTCTTCCCAGTTTCTTCAGTTCCAAGAGGACCTTCATGTTCTCCCATTATTTCTGCTCACTAGGGGATCACAAGTTGCCAAATAATCTTGATCCCAAACTTTCTCTTCTTCACTTAGTTTGTGCCTTGTTCCACTTGGAATATATCTTTCATTTATGCTCCAAAATATTATCTGGTCTTTCACTAGCGGATGTCTCCTGGAGGCTCTGTTAACTGGCATCCAGTGGAGGAACATTGTGATTTCTTCTATCTTCTTACTTTACTTTTTGGGAAGAGATTTTCAAATACATATTCCCTTAGAGAGTTCTCAGTCCATTAAATTAATCTTTCTGTTAGTAGTTTGGAAAGCATTTCTCAGTAGTCACAACAGTGAAATAGATATTGAGAGATTAAATATATTCTGTAAGAATGATAAACTTAGACAACTGACCAGATTGAGGAAGCGGAAGAAGCCTGGCACAGAAACCTTCTTCAGGAGTTCTCCAAACAGATATTTACTAGACTAGTAATGCAACAGTTTCTAATTTGGCTTTTCTGTATAATCTAGAGGAAGAACTCACTCTTTTTGTTTCAATTTATAAATGTGAATACCTTATAAAGGGCTGTGGAACTTATTAAAAAAGTGTTGGTTTAAGTTTTAAATTTTATCTTTTTCTTTTCATATTCCAGCAGCCAAAGGATTGTCAGAGATGGATTCTTCAATACTTTTGCAACACAATGGAGGTATTTCAGCTAATAAAAAGTTAGCTGCAACGTTACCGGAACTAGAATATAGAGAAAAGGGGAAAGAGAAGGACAAGGATGCCAAAAAACATAACCTTGGAATAAATAACAATATATTGCAACCTGTAGACTCTAAAATACAGGAAATTGAATACATGGAGAACCATATCAATAGTAAAAGATTAAATAATGATCTTGTGGGAAGTACAGAAAACCTCTTAAAAGAGGACTCATGCACTGCCTCATCCAAAAATTACAAAAATGCTAGTGGAGTTGTGAACTCCTCACCTCGCAGTCACAGTGCAACTAATGGGAGCATCCCTTCCTCATCTGCTAAAAATGAGAAAAAACAGAAATGCACTAGCAAGAGTCCAAGCACACACAAAGACTTAATGGAAAATTGTATTCCTAATAACCAGCTGAGCAAACCAGATGCACTGGTAAGGTAAGTTTGGTATGTTAGTGACGTGGTTTCTTTTACTTTTTTGCTGTTTGTTTTCTGAGTAAGTTAAGATACCTTTTTAAAGATGGTCTGTGGAAGCTGGTAGGGTAAGAACCATGTAAGTAAGAATAAGTAATTTGGAGATGAGGGCGAAAATATGTTTGGTCTTATTCATATGTACAGGTCAATCCCCATATCTGTGAGGGATACATTCCAAGACATCCCCCTTCCGTGGATACCTGAAACCGTGGGTAATAGGGAACCCTATTATTTTCAATGAGACATATGCCAGAAGTTCATCATAAAATTGCATTAGAGGACCTAGAAATGCCTAGAGAGAACATATATTTTCAGATGTGGATAAGTGAAACAAATAGATATGGAATCTGTGGCTAACGGGGGTCGACCTGTATATGTAGGCTTTTGTGTGAAGAAATGCTGACACTCTTTGGAGTTTGTTCATTTAGGCTTCCAGAAAATAATGCTACTTGCATATTACTTGCACTGTGTACTTTATAGGAGCTGGAGAATACTGGATGTAGTGATGTACAGGGTAGAGTATAATCATCATATTTTCAAAACTCTGGGTAAAGAGCCTAGCTTGAAATATAACAGGATTTTGACATATTGACCTGTTCAGAATAAAAGTCTCTGTTTTTGTTTGTTTGTTTGTTTTATTTTGAAATATTTCTTCCTGGATTTGTAACACAAATGATGCATATCTTCTTTGTTCTTGGGCTCACAGTGCTGATAAATCCATACTGGGGGTGGAGGGAAGGAGGAGTTTAAGAGTTACAGTTATTGGGCATGGAATATATGTCAAAAGTTATCTACAATATTTAAGCCAGACTTAAAACTGGGATAATTGTAGGCTAGAGATTTGGTTTGGGGGCTTTTTGACTATTGTCAAAGTAGCCTTTTGTGCTCAGCCTGAAAAACAAGTCCATACAGTAATCCACATTTCCATCCACCATTTGTCCTCTGGCATATGTGACAATTGGATCCCCAGCCTTACTGACCATGTTTATGATAGAGCAGAGTATTGTGAGCTAACTATCTTATTCAGCTCTCAAAAGAACAGTGCATTGACATAGCAAATTAACACCTCTCTGATTCTAGGCAGGTTTTCTGGGTGCTAGTTTACATAGTAGCATGAAGCACCTACACAGCTCAATACTAAAACAGTGACCTTTCGTTCTAATCTCTTTCGTTCAAAGGCGAGCTGGAGGGTCTTTTTTTTTTTTTTTTTTTTTGGCAGTATACCAGCATTGTGGGGATATTGTTCCTCTTATCCTTAAAACTCCAAACTGGTGGGGAGCAGGGATTGTTCCCAAGGTCACACACAAATGTTACATGAAGGTGGAGGTGAAGGAGGGACAGGGCATTGGCAATTATATGTTTTGATTTGGCTACTGAAGGCCAATCAAAATTTGTGGGACTCTGCCAAAATAAGAGTAGATCAAGCAGTCAGCAAACCTAGAACTGAATGATAATAAATACGTGAAGAAAGTTTCAGAAAATTTCCTTTGTGTGTCTTTCAATAGTACCCCAGTGTTGAGAGTACACTCCAAAACTACATGCTTCCTTTTTATGTGTATGGTTTTGCTCTGTTATGACATATCTTGCCATTGTTGCTGTCACCCATATTTCCTATTGCATCTACGATATGCTGTTGTAGTAGGTGACATCTTACACTTGCTTGTTCTTTTTTAAACTGGAATGAAAACTGGCATGTCTAATGCAGTGTTTCTCAGTCAGCATACCCTGGAACCACAGGGTTCCATGAGAGGTAACTAGGGGTTCTGTGAGTATTGTGATTGATTTTTTTAAAAAATAAGCATCTTGGAGCTGTAGATATAATAATTTTTATGCTGGGGTTCCTCAAGACCTGAAAATTATTTCAAGGGTTCCCTCAGATTGAATAGGTTGAGAAGTCTGATCTAATGTATGATGATCTGAGGCTAAAATAACCATGATGTTGTATACTTCCTTAAGGCTATAGTCCTTCAGGAATTGTAATAATGGTGAAGAACAGACATTTGATTTGAAAGAGCCAAACAATAACCTTAAGCAAGGTGCTGTTTAACAAGCCCAGCACAAAAATACATGACAGATGATACAGAAAAACATGACCCTTGAGATTACAGTTGCCCCTCCACATTGGTGAGTTTAACATTTGCAGGTTTGATTATTCACGGTTGCCCTGTGCCATTTTAAATAGGGATTGCAAGCCTCTTGAGACAGAGACTGTGAACATGTGGCGAGGCTTGTAAGTTCCTAATAAAAAATGGTGTAGGGCAGCACTGGAGGTGGTGGCAAGCCCTACCTGATTCTGCTTTGGGAAGGAACCCCCCCCCCACCTCAAAGGCATCCGCAGTGGATTGAATCTGTGGATTGTACTTTATGTCTGTGTTAAATATGGTGGTGGGGGTGGGTGGGTAGAGATGCTCGTGGTTTTTCCACTTTTGCAGGGGTCCTGTGCCCCTAACCCCAGTGAATGCGGAGGGGCAACTGTATGTGGTGTTCTCTTGTATTTATCTAGAAATTCAGCCAGGAGAAATCTCATGACCCTAGCATCTGAAGAAGTAGACTAAGTCTACGAAAGCTTATGTTACAATTTTTTCTCTCTCAGTCTCAAAGGTGCTACAAGATCCCTTTGCTTACTGTTATTCTCAAGTGTTTTCCTAGCCTTGGTTGAGACATCTTGGTGAACCACAGGATGAAAAGAGAGAAGAGTGACATTGTTTTTTATCTACTCTAAACTCTCGTTTTGTAAAATAAACAAGAAGGGGATCATCCCGAAGATCTTGGAATGAGTCTGCATTAATGGTTCTGTGTGTTTCACCAGGATTGCTTCCTCGTTGTAACCAAGGATTACTAGAATACATTGGAAACTGAACTCCCTTCTTTTTTTTTTGTAAATACCCAAGTCTCTCTCTCTCTCTGAAGGGGGAGGAGGAGGGAACACACACACCTTGCTTCAATTCTTAATGGCTAAACACATCATCGTGAACTATCTTGTCAAGAGACAATTCATAATGTGTAATACCATTCAGAACTGGTGTGAGGCACATGTATTTTGTACTTGAGTATCCAGAATCCCAGTGAAATATAAAATGAGAAGTGGCCCTTAACTAAGTGTTACAACAAAGGTTCATAGCACAGTGCCTATTCTGCTGAAATGATTAATTGAAGTAAAATGAAGGATCTTAGATTTTTTCTGTATGAAACTTTTATATTCTATTATTATTATTATTATTATTATTATTATTAATTCAATTTCCAAAAGAGAGGCAAAAACATTGCTTAAATACAATAAAATTGTTTTTGTTGCCGTGCACCTTCAAGTCATTTCTTCAGAGGAGGTTTACCATTGCCTTCCTCTCAGGCTGAAAGCATGGGACTTTCCCAAGATCTCCCAGTGGGCTTGCATGGCTGAGTGGGGATTTGAACCCTGGTCTTCAGAGTCCTGGTCCGACACCCAAACTACTTCACCATGCTGTCTCAACAGTAAAATTACTAAATATGAATTCAATAAAATGTAGAGTGCAGCATGAAATTATTGTGTTCCATAATTGTAGTAGTAGCTTATGCATTCTGGGTTGCTGTGGTACATGAAAAATACTTAATATTTCTGTCTCACAGCATCCAGCTTCTCTTAAATGAGTAGCTGTAGCAATTTATTTCACATTGTACAGTTCTGAGCCATAGGAAACAGTGAAAATAGTCAGGAGACGGTCAGAAGTGCCTGTTATCAACTTCGGCTGGTACGCCAGCTGCGCCCTTTCCTGGAAACTAGGGACCTTGAAACTGTGGTACATGCACTGGTAACCTCCCGTCTGGATTTCTGTAATGCGCTCTACATGGGGCTACCCTTGCGCTTGACTCGGAAACTTCAACTAGTCCAGAACATGGCAGCCAGGTTGATTTCTGGCGTTTCCAGAAGAGAGCATATAACACCGGTGCTTAAAGCTCTCCACTGGCTGCCTATTAGTTTCCGGGTACAGTACAAGGTGTTGGTTATGACCTTTAAAGCCCTACATGGCTTGGGTCCAACTTACCTCCGGGACCGCCTCCTTCCGTACGACCCTCCCCGCACACTTCGGTCCTCTGGGAGGAATCTGTTACAGCCTATGAAAACAAGGCTGTCGGTGACCTCCCAGAGGGCCTTCTCTGCTGCTGCTCCCAGATTATGGAATGGCCTGCCGGACGAGATCCGTCTTATTACCACCTTAGACAGCTTTAAAAAAGCTGTCAAGACGGATCTTTTCTGGCAGGCCTTTCCTGAATAATTATCCCGGCCCAAGACTCAGCTGCCCTTTCTAGGCTATGATTGTATGTTTTAAATTTTTTTTTCTTCTAATTTATATATATTTTAATTAATCCATGTTTTTAATCCTTTGTAATTTAATATTATTTTAAGGGGTGGGTGGGCTAGGGTATTGAGACTATGAGGTTTTTATATTGTATTTATATTATATTGTAAGCCGCCCCGATTGCGCTGCAGAGGGGCGGGATATAAATAAAATTTTATTATTATTATTATATCATAATTGTAAATTTGAAGAGTTACAATACTGAAAAATTCTGTTTGACATTTGTAATATAGTATGGTATTGCCAAACACTATGACCTGATGGAATGAATGGTAAACCTCAAACCTTTATCTGTGTGATCCTTACATCAAATTCATAACCAGAAACCAACCTTCATGAAACTTGTATCCTTGCTATTTGTAATGGATTAGAAACAGTGTGATGGTACACCAAAACTTGTTGCCAAACAGATTTAAAGAGATTGTAAAAATGATCCACTTTTCTAGATTGTACCTCTCACATCTGCTTGAAGAACAAACTTTCATAAAGTGTATATTAGCTTAATTTTCACAGGAAATGTTGTGCTCTTTGTGTTATCATCAGTCCATCATTCTTTCCATCAGCTTTTAACATAAGCTGGCCAGTGTGTTTGGCTTTGTTTACTAAAATATGAGTATCCTGCCCTGTCTTGAGTTTTAAGGTGAGCAACAACAGTAAAATCTCAGATATGTATGTGCATGTGTGTAAGATTAAACAAATTAATATGCAAAACATAAACAATTTACCAATAACCAGTTAGACCAAAATTAGCAACCTGCATATAATCTTGTTGAAGTAGCCAAGTGGAGACCTGGAACTCATTTCTGAAAACTCTTAAAATTATAGCCTTTACTTGGCATCATAATGCTAGGATAGAATGGATTTTAGACATCCAGGAAGGAGGTCCTAAAGCAGGGGTGGGATAAATGTGATTGGCGGAAGACCCCTCCCCAGCCATTTTTAGGTGCTCCTAGCAACTCTGTAAAATGTGACCGACAATTTTAGTATGCTTTCACATGAGGCACCTACTGGATCACCCATTCAATATCTAAATCTGTCAAATTCTTGTATCATGTCTGTAATGGTTTAGAAAACGGCTGTATACAAATTCAGAAGCCAAAAAGGTTTCTTTTAAAAGCTTCAGCAGTCTTAAAGGATGCTTGATTATTTTATTTAATATGTATTAAATATGTAAATCTCAGGTTTGCAGCTTGGGTGTGCTCCTGGACTCAGATCTGAGCTTGGATGCTCAGGTTTCGGCCGTGGCCAGGAATGCATTTGCACAGTTAAAACTTGTGTGCCACCTGCACTCATTCCTTGACAAGTAAGATCTTGCTACATTGACACATGCCTTGATTAAATCCCATTTGGACTACTGTAACACACTCTATGTGAGGCTGCCTTTGGAAACTGTTCAGAAACTTCAGCAGGTCCAAAATGCTGCGGCCAGGCTGTTGACTGGTGCTGGCTACAGGGATCATGTGACCCCACCTGTTGAAACAGCTGCATTGGCTACCAGTCCATTTCCGGGCAAAATTCAAAGTGCTGGTTTTGACCTTTAAAGCCCCAAATGGTTTGGGTCCAGACTATCTGAAAGAATGTGTCTCCCTATACAAGCCAGCCCAAGTGTTAAGATCAGCAGGGGATGGCTTTCTCTGAGTCCCAGCACCTTCACAGGTACAACTGGTAAGGACTCGGGAGTGAGCCTTCTTCGTGGCTGCTCCCAGACTGGAACTCTCTTCTACAGGAAATCTGGCTGGCCCCCTCCCTGCTCTCTTTTCATTGGCAGTTGAAGACGTTTTTATTCAGGCAGGCATTTGAGAAGTTAATTTTAATCGGTGTGCTGTTTTTTTAATTGTTTTTAAATGTTTAAATGTATTTTTATTGATTTTATGTTTTTAATTAATGTTGTGTTTTTAATTATATGATATTAATTTAATGTTTTTTTTAAAAAAATTGTGAATTGTGATTTTAGCTGTTTTTTAAAAAATTGTTGTAAGCCGCCTTGAGTCTCTTCTTGGGAGAAAGGTGGGGTATAAATCTAATAAATAAATAAAAAATAAAATAAATATGTATCCCACCTTGCTCCCAGCACAGGCTTACCAAGGACTAGTGTACAGCTATAAAATTACCTAGTCGTTAACTAGAAGGATGGGTAGGCAGGTGGGCAGAATATGAGCTCTGCTTCCCATCCCTCACACTTTTTTTTAGCCTGATTTAGTCCTGCATTGTAAATGTTAGTTTTAGAATGTCTTTGTGCAACAAAAATTAACATTGTTCAGTTCCAGTGGCAACCCTAGATGTAGAGAGGTAATAAATATCCATAATCCCAACTCCTTATACAGCTGGACCCTCGTATCCGTCGGGGTTCGGTTCTTGAACTTACTGCAGATACCGGAAACCACAGATAACAGCGAACCCTATTAAAATAATGGACCTCTGGTAAAAACATACCATAGAATTACCTTGGAGGACCTAGAAGATATCTAGAGAGGATGCCTCTCAAGGCATTTTCTAGGATGACTCTATGGTATGTGCCCTACGGATAACTGAAACTGCGGATATTGGTTCTGTGGATACAAGGGTCTGACTGTACTTAATTAATGGACAAGTAATGTTTCCATTCCTTAGTCTCAGAAGGGATTTTCCTTTACTGAAAGAGTAATTCTTATATTAATTTTTTTTATTTCAATTATTTAAGTACTTTAAAATACTGAAAGAAATTGCTTGCAAATGATTACTTTTGCATCATTCTTGTAATTAAAAACTTATCACTTCCCCGCAGGATCACGAAACGAAGCAGTATACATGAGGTTTAAAAATCAATCTTAAACTCATAAAAAATAGATAAACCTGTATTTTGCACCAGCAGAATTGAGAATGTATGAACGGTCAGTTTGGATCAGACCAAAGCCCTGTTTGGTTCAGCAGTCTGTTCACACTTGGTGATTCAGGTGGTCTGGAAAGTATGCATAGGTAGGGCATTAATGTTATAGCACTCTCACACTCATGCTTCCCATCAGCTGGTATTCAGAGTCTTCCAACCTCTGATACTGGTGATAATGTGTAGCCACCTTTGACCTTTATCTTCCAGGAATCTGGAAGGCTGAAATTGAACTCTTCTTAGTGTGAACTGTTAAGTTAAGCCTCTTGAAATACTTTTAACAGTAAGAACCTCAGCAGGTGAAGCAGATCGATACCTCCATAAGCAATGCCAGTAGAACAAGTAGACCTTCGAGTATAACAGTTGGAGATGGACAAATCTGAGTATTTCTTATCTTATTCTACATTAATATGGGACTGTTTTTTTAATGTTTCAAAACACACATTTCAGTACATGTGTTGATGTGTTTAAATGACTGAAAACTCTACCACAACACTCAGAAATGCCTGCTTACTCCCTAGCTATATTTCCCTTTAATGGTCTTATTGAATCTCTTCTGATAACACAAAAAAGCAGATTTGCATGGATGGATACCTGTGGTGAGGAGTAAAAATCCCCCAAATAATGTGTGTAGTGGTTTGAGCATTGCACTAAGACTCTAGAGACCAGGTTTCAAATCCCCACAATGGTGACCTTGGGCAAGTCATACTCTCTTGGCCTCAGAGGAAAAGCAAAGGCAAACCCCTTCTGAACAAATCTTGTCAAGAAAACTCATGAAAGTGTTGACATAAGTCAGAAACAACTTGAAGGCACACAACAACTACAAAATGTTGAAGTAATTCAGCTATGTGACTCTACTCATTTCAGAAAAGGTTCAAGCTACCTGGTCACTACAGTTTGCTCTTGGACAAGAAAGTCAATTTCTAGTTGAACAAAATCCAGAATCCACAAAAAAGCAATACCTTTTTGTGGATTCTGGATTTTGTTTTGCTTCATGGCCAACACAGCTAGCCCTAGATGTGTTTCCATTTCTAGTCGGTAATTCATGTGTTTTAAAAGGAGCCCCATGCCTGCCTAGTTCAGCACTGAAGGTAATGAGTTGTGTTTGTACCTATAAACAGGACCATTCTGTTAGCAGAGTAAGCATGAGATTGTTATTCATCTCCCCTTCCCCCCCCCCACGCCTGTTAGAAACAAGTTAAATTCTGAATATCACCAGAACTACTTATTTTAAAGAGTGGGGGAGTCATGGGCAGAATTCAGAACAATTGTCATGTGTAATCAACTTGAAGGCAAAAAGGACATTTGTTTTGTTGGTGATTTTTTTCCTGTTTCACCTTGTGCTTAATTTCTAAAAAGAGAAATGTCAAAGCTTAATTAATTAGAAGTCATATTCTCTGGCTCTGAAACCCATCCTGTGAGGGATGGCTCTGTGTAAGATAGGCTTAAAACTAGATATACTACAGGCATTTATATGTCTTGTTCATATGTCCACGCATTTCATGTCTAAAACAAAGAGGATGCCTCATTTTTATACCAAAAGAGGACACACAGCTGAAAAGTGCTGAATCCTACCCTTTACGCACTTCACATCCCAGTTGGGCAGTGGGGTCCACAGTTGTTGGGAAGTTGAACCTATATCAAGGGCATTGTTAGAAATTAAAATCCCAGAAGCTACAGAAGAGTGCTATGTGCTGATGCCTTGAGTGGCAGACGATGTTAACACAAGAATAAGATACAGGAGAGGGGAAGAATTCAATTTTGCTCTTCTGTGCACCCTGTGTACTGTTTAAATTCAGACTTTTTTCACAGTGCATGAGCACAGCAGACATACAAATAGCCCTCACCCCCATCTAATTTAGCTTTAGGATTTATAGACTGAACTTTTTGTTTCTCAGGGCCAGCAAGTTAGTAAGGATTTTTTAAAAATCAGCTGATAACCTTTTATGTACTTGCTTGCAAGGCGGCTGTCCAGCTGTGTACAGAAGCATTTCTAATAGCCAGTTTATGGAGTTTCAGTAAATTAATGAAGAACTATTGGATGTGAACAGTGTTCCAAAAGAGATATTTAATCAAGCAGTCTTGGCAAGTAGCATGCAGTTTTATGAGTTCAAGTGGCTTTTCATCTCAGAAATGGCAGGAAAACTTTTATTTTAAAGTGTTGCATTGTATTTTAACATGACTGGAGATTGCCTTGGTGAAGGAAGATCAGATGTGGAGAGGTCTTTAATCTTTAATGTGCAATGATGGGAAGTGGTTGTGCATATATGTCATGATGACCTGCAGGCATCATGGAATCCCATTACAAACTCACAGGAACAATATTGGAAACTTCCGCTCCTTATTTGGAAATGGGAAGTGGGTGGGAGAACCTCATTGAATAAACATGATGTCACATCACCTGACTAGATAGTCACTCTGATTGGGCAATGGCAGAGGACTTTTAAAAGTTCTGATCTTCTCTTTGTTCTGAGCCTCTCTGAGTTGAGCACATGGCCTAGTTAGATTGAGCTAGCTGAGATGGACTCTGATCCACATGGCCTAGCTATGGGCCACATGGCCAACAATGCCATGGAATAACCACAGAATACTAAACTGTGGTAACAAAAGGTTGGGGGGGGAGCCAACCTTACCCAAAGGCCTCAGAGGATCCAAAAGGACTCTGAAATTCCATCTCCAGAGACTGCAAGTTACTTTGCATGTAATAGTTAGGGACTGTGTAGTTAGATTGCGTTAGATGTATGTTTTATTTGTAAGTGCTCTGAATGAATGCATACTATATAAGCCTTCAGCTGAACCTGGGAATGTTTTGCCTTCTCAAGTAACTTAGACTCCTAGAATTGAATAAAAGCTGTTATTTTCTAACCTGCCTCGAATTGCCTGCTTTTGCTTAGCTATCTAAACTCCTCTGGGAAAGAAGAAAGTACATCATTGTTCTTTAATACAGCCTGTCTAAATCTCACTGCTTAGACAGGGAAAAAGGGGAAAAAAACCATAAAGTCAGTGAGTGGTGGTGGCCTGCCCTTAGAAAAGGAATTGCTAGACTAGAGAACCCTTGTGAATGTGTTTTTTCAGTTGTACAAATAAGCTGGAAGCCTTGCCTTCCTACTGGAAGAGTAGGGCCAGCTTTACAACAATATAGTACTGTTTTTCTTAAACTATATCCTGCTTAGTAACTAATATGGGACTCTCAAAGGAGTTTACACATTTTAATGATCAAATATAAAGACATTTATAAAAAAATAAAATTATCATCTCAGGGTAGTCAGCCACCACCAACTTTTCTTTCTTTCTTTCCTGATTCCCTGCCTTTTCTCCAGCAGTAGGACTCAGGTTTACAAAATTAAAACAGATATAGATAAAAGCACATATCAAAGTTAAAATACAATGAAAATAAATCATCAATAGAATTGAAAATAATATAAAATGTATCAATTAAAAATAAATAAATAAAATCACTATAGCCCACTGTTTAAAACTCTTTACTTATAAATGCTTAGTTCCCAAAAGCCTGTCAGAATAAAACATCTTTAACTGCTGATAGGAAGACACCAATGAAGGAAGTCAGCTAGCCTCCCTAAGAAGGGAATTCCAAAGTGAAAGGCGTATCCTGCATTTCCACCAGATGTGCCTGTGAGAATGACAGGACCAAGAGAAGGGCCCAACCTGAAGATCCCAAAACCTAGGCAAGTTCAAATGGAAGAATATAGTCATTCAGATAATCTAGACTCAAACCTCCAATAGAGTATTGTGTCTGAGACTGGCCTTTGAAGCCATGTTCTCTGTCCTGTCCAAAGGTGGGAGGGCATGAGAGGCAGTATCTTTTAATTGTTGGTGCCATGATTGTCAAACTCTCTTTTGGTAAAGATTTGGTATATTCCTTGTCCATTTCTTGACTGCTGGTGAAGATGTATGTATCATGAACAGTGAAATGGAAAGGGGGGTGACTAATCTGCCAGAAAGAGTTTTCATTTCCTCACATTTGACAGCTTTTCCTCTTTTTGCCATGTTTCCTTCACCTGTTTGGCTTCTTGTTTCATAGACTGAAGAAAAAGTTTTTTCCCTTGTTGTTGTGTGCCTTCAAGTCATTTCCAACTTATGGTAACCCTTAAGGTAAACCTATCATAGAGTTTTCTTGGCAAGATTGGTTTAGAGGGGGTGTTTGCCTTTGCCCTTCTCTGAGGCTGAGAGAGTGTGACTTGCCCAAGGTCACCCAATAGGTTTCCATGGCCAAGTGGAGATTTGAATCCTGATCTCCAGAGTTGTAGCTCCAACATTAAAACCACTATACCATGCTGGCCCTCTGGGGGGAATTTGGAAACGGCAGAATTAACTAACCCTGCCTACCTGCTGGTTCTTTCTGGTTACCTATCCCACTGATGTACGCACCTCAGAATGTGTGAGTTCCTCTCTCAATATTCTAGAACAGTGCTACTCAAAGTCATGATCTGCTTCCCTGGATATTTTTACTATACACCTAACAGGAAATAACAATATTGCTGTCAATCAACCAGTGATACAAAGTGCTGATACCAGACATTTTTATAATATGAAGTTTCACTGGCACTTGTTAGAAGCACGTATATAACTTAAAGATACCATATTTTCTTTAGGTTATTTCTCCACTCCTCTACACATCAATTTGATACAAAATTGCTGAAATTAAGAGAAGATGTAATATAAATGTAACTAATAAATAAATTCAGCCAGATCCTGGTTTCAAAGCAAGAGAGTTGCTTTTGTTTTTAATAAATTGTTTTCAAAATCACATTTTGTAGGATACTTTCCTTCCAAGTTATGTGTATAATGTATGCACATCATGCTGGTTAGCTGTGACAGATCAGCTAGCGCAATGAAAACAATTGCCTTCTGTACTATTACAATGATCTTCGTGGTCTCTGTGAATACACACAGTGGGTTACTCCTGTGCCTGCGCAGAGCACTCAGAACCTTCTGGAATCACTAGGCAGAATATTTTTGATACATTTTGGCAGTAACTCCGCCCATCCTATCGGTATCTTTAAAGGCGCTCCTGCCTAATTCCCCTCAGTTCCTTTTGTCTGCCGCGCGAACAGCACCTAGGAACTGTTTTTCGCTAGAGATCTTTTACTTTCGGTTTGTTTGGATTGACTTGGACTGTTCTTGGACTACGATTTTGGATTTTCCTCTACTTGCTCGTGATTTGTTGGCTTTTGACCTGGTCTGTTTTCAACTCCTCTTCGCCTCACCCTTGGCTTTGGCATTGGACTCTGTTTTGACAACGACTTCGGACTGGTTTGGCTTTTCTCTTGCCCCTTTGCTGATATAGCCTCATAGAATCATAGAATTGCAGAGTTGGACGAGACCACGAGGGCCATCCAGTCCAACCCCCTGCCATGCAGGAAATCACGATCAAAGCATCCCCGACAGATGGCCATCCAGCCTCTGTTTAAAGACCTCCAAGGAAGGAGACCCCACCGCGCTCCGAGGGAGTGCGTTCCACTGCCGAACAGCTCTTACTGTCAAAAAGTTCCTCCTAATGTTGAGGTGGAATTTCTGTTCCTGGAGCTTGCATCCATTGCTCCGTGTTCCAGTCTGTGGAGCAGCAGAAAACAAGCTTGCTCCATCCTCAACGTGACACCCCTTTAAATACTTAAACAGGGCTATCATATCGCCTCTTAACCGTCTTTTTTCCAGGCTAAACATACCCTGCCTCAAAATCTGTTGCCTTCAAATGGTGTTCCGTTTGCCAGGCCAAGCTCCCTGCTTCTGATGGCCACTCCAAGTGCCTCACCTGCCTTGGAGAGTCACATAATGTGGATGCCTGTGTGCACTGTGTGAATTTTACCCCGTAGGCCCGTAAACAGCACTCCTCATGGCTGAAGTCTTTTCTGTACAAAAAGGTGCTGCTTCCCTCTGCTCCAACTTCGGCTGCTCAGTCGTCTCCGAAAAGGGGTCAGCCCCCCTCAGTTAGCCCGGCCAAGAAGAGCACTGTCAATCGAGCCCGTCACACCATGAATCGGTCGCATCCGATCCCGAGGCGGTTCAGAGGTCCCATAAGCACGTTGCTGCTTCCGTATCGAAGATGGCTCATGACCCTTTGAAACCGTCCACTTCTTGGGACCGTGACTCCTCGAATCGGGACCATGACTCCTCAAAACCTCCGGGGTCGAGCAGGCATCGAGACTCATCTGCCACCTCCAGGGACAGGCCTTAGAAAAAGAAGGCCAAGCATTCTTCCCCAAAGCACAAGGAGCACCCAGTGTCCACTGTGGTGGCACCTTTGCAGGGTGAACCGGCAGAGCAGCAGCAACCAGAGGCTCCTGCCACGACTGTACCAAACCAGGCATCTGCCTCAATATTGACTGTCCTATCTGATGTTGGGGAACCTTCCTCAGTTCACCTGCAAGGGTAACAGGTGATGCCAACTTCTTCCCTCAAAATTGTGCACGTCGAAGAGGGAGAGATTTCGGGGGAGGAGTTAACTGCTGCTCCACTTCGAGCTCAATCCCCTGTGTTAATCCTGTCCAGGGACGAGCTTCTAAGTGCTGAGGCCATGACGGTTGATGTGGAGTCGACATTGCATGAGGCCCTCCGGAAAGTCCGAATCCCCATGCCGACACCACGTCGGTTAGCCGAGGTCGAACACTCCTATGGGGCTTACGAAGTGGCTCACGTGGCATTTGACCTACCCTTTCTGTTTTCTCCCAGGGCCCATGGTCTCACCTTCACGCAGAGGCCCCAATTCTGCTTCGGTGACTCTTTGGTCCACAACAGATACTACTCTCCACCTGGACTCTCTTTCCACGGCTTTGGCCGCGGCCATGAGGAGGTGACTCTACCAGTTAAACCTGTACTTCGGGATGCCTGCAGTCAGGTTTCGCCCGCTAGACAGGATCTTTGACCGCTGCCTCCACATCCTACAACGCCTCAGACCCAGACGACCTCTTGGCGCCATGAGTACCATAGCTCCTCGCCTGGGGCCCGTAGCCTCTCGCCTTCTTCATCTTCCACCTCCTCGGATTTGTCTGTCTCCTACGTACCGAGGGCTCCCTCCCCGCTGCCAGATCTCCTGGACGACGATTCCTCCTCCCTAACCAACAATGTGCGAGCGTTTGCGGAACAGATGGTTCACATGGCCCACGCTTTGGACTTGAAACTCACGGAAAGAGAATCTGACCCTATAGATCTGATATATTGTCAGATCAAGTCTAAAGCTCCACTGACTGTGGACATACCTGTCCTCCCATCGCTGTTCAAGCTTACACAGGGGTCTTTGGAGAAACCGTCGTCCATCCCATCAACGTCAAAGTGAATCAACTGCCTGTATTGAGTCTCTGGTGAGGACATCGATTGGCTGTGAGAACATCCTTGCCCGAACTCGGTGGTCGTGGAGGCATCTCAACAACGCCATCACCGTCGGGCTCAGACCAGCCCTGCGGATCCCGAAGGTCAGAAACTGGACATCATTGGAAAGAAGATCTGTTCTGTGGTGGGGCTGAGTTTCAGGATCGTGAAATATTCTGCCTGCATGGGTGCTTATCAGCAGGTGTTATGGGAATGCTTGGGCCTCTTGATTCAAGACCTTCCAGAGGAAAGGCGTGGGATCGGGGAGGCTATTCAACACGAGGCTCAACTGCTAGCAGATAAACTCATCTTGACATGTGTGACTGTGCAGCAAAGACAGTCACGGGATCAATAGCTCTTCGCCATCACACTTGGCTCCAATCCTTTGACCTGGCCCTGCAGGCTGCTTCAACTATCGAAGGTATGCCCTTTGATCATTCGGGCTTCTTCAATGGGTCAGCTGACGAGAAGTTTGGAGTTTACTCAAAAAATGAGGACGACCGCCAGAAAATACGGTATGAAGTCTGCTGCCTCCTCTGCATACCAGTCTAAGAGTCGGTCTGGTTGGCATCCCTCCTACTACCAGTCTTTCAGGAGGGGATGTGCCCAACAGACAACTCGCCACTCCCGTTACCAGCAGGCTTCCCCAGCCACGTCCTCAGTGAGGAGCCAGACCTCTGCCACCCGTTACCGTCCCCCATCGAAACAGAGGGCCAAAGATCAGGGCAGAAGGAGATTCTGATCTGCCCCGCTTAAACATTCTCATTCTTCTTCCTAGACCCATCTCTTCGGAAGTCACCTGTCTGCCTTTCAGAACACCTGGTCCAAGATAACATCAGACCATTGGGTACTCTGCATCGTCCAGGAGGGTTACTGGATCGAATTCGATACCCTACCGCTGACAGGCCGCATCCAGAGAACCCTGCCTTCCCCTCTCCTCCTTGAGGAGGTGCAGACATTGCTTCAGAAAGGTGCTGTCGAACCACTGCACCCAGATCATTGACACCTCTGCTTCTTTTCAAGATACTTCCTGGTGACAAAAAAGGGGAGGTGGACTTTGGCCGATCCTTGATCTCCCAGGAGTGAACGAGTTCATCGCCCCAAAGAAGTTCAGGATGGTCACCCTGGGCATGATCCTTCCCCTCCTACAGTGGTACGATTGGTTCGCTTCCATTGATCTCAGGGATGCATACTTTCACATCAGGATCCATCCTACCTTTCGGCCTCTCCACAACTCCGAGGGTGTTTATAAAGTGCATGGCGACAGTGGCAGCCTATCTCCGGCAACAGGGGTGGTCGTCTTCCCCTACATTGATGACTGGCTTCTGGTGGCAGATTCTTGGCATCAGCTTCTTCATGACATCGATTTGACGCTAGAATGGTTGGACTCCCTCAGCCTGATTGTCAACTTCAAGAAGTCCCATTTCGAACCTACTCAGTCCCTCCAATTCATTGGGGTGCACTTGGACTCGAGGCATGCTGCCACTTTCTTACCTCAGGACTGTTTCGATATGCTCTGCAACCTCATCCGCCAATGCCGCCATTCCCGGAGGGTGTCGGCCCACTCAGTACAGATTCTTCTTGGGCATATGGCAGCCACAATGTCTGTCACCCAATTTGCAAGGCTTCGGTTTCGTCCGCTCCAGTCGTGGTTCCTGCAGGTCTTCGACCTACTCCTGGACAGTCCACGAAAGTTCCTGACCATGCCGAAGGCGGTACAACTCACCTTGGACTGGTGGCTGGACCCAAGCAAGGTCCTAATGGGCATGCCGTTCGAGCCCCCGCAGCCGCAGGTCTCCCTAACCAAGGATGCTTCCATGCTTGGGTGGGGAGCTCACCTCGACACCTACGTGGTCCAGGGGACGTGGACTGCAGAAGAACGGATGCTCCATATCAATGTCCTTGAGCTTCTTACCATACAGAAGTCACTTCGGGCCTTCGAAAAGTTGGTGAGAGGCAAGACGATACTGATTGTAACGGACAACACATCCGTTATGTACTACCTGAACAAACAAGGCGGTACGAAGTCCTCATCCCGTCTCTCCCTCACCGTGGACATCTGGAACTGGTGCATCGAAAGAGGTGTCCTCCAATCAATCCACCTTCCAGGGAGGAGAATACTCTTGCCGACGGACTGAGCCGTTCCACTTTGTCCGTCCATGAGTGGACTCTGCATCGTTCAGTAGCACATCAGCTCTTCCAATGCCGGGGCATCCTGCTAATCGACCTCTTTGCAACCCTGGCCAACAGTGTCGACTGTTCTGTGCCAGGTCTCGGGTTCAAAGATTGAAAGGGGATGTGTTCCTGTTCCAATAGTCAGGACCTCTTCTGTACCTATTTCCGGCATTTCCACTGTTGACGCGAGTGGTGTCCAAGCTGCGTCAGGACCAGTCGGATGCAATCCTACTTACGCCATGGTGGCCTCGACAACCCTGGTTTGCCCCTCTTCTTCATCTGGCCTGTCAATGGTACCGACACCTTCTGCACCATCCAGAATGGCAAAGTCAGACACCCCGACCTCGAGACGCTGTGCATGACAGCCTGGAGGATACGGCCTTGAACCCACTCTCCGATTCAAGGCGTCCTATGAGCCCTCTGCTACCATCTGACATACAGGCAGTTCTTGACGCCTCTCTGCGCCCCTCTATGCGTCACTCCTACGCGTACAAATGGAAGCGTTTCGAATCTTACTTGTCAGACTGTGGCCTAACCGTTGACTCCTCCTCAGTCCTAACAGTTCTCCAGTTCCTGTTGCACCTATCAAGTTCGGGACTCTCTGTTTCATCTATACAGTGCTACCTGGCCGCGCTCTCGGTCGAGTTTCAGACACAGGGTCAACCATCGCCATTCAAAGACCCAATGGTCAAGAAGTTTCTCAAGGGATACAACAACCTTCATCCACTGATGGTCGAGCCCACGTCAGCCTGGAGCCTCAAACTGGTACTCTCTCAGCTTACCAGGCAGCCCTTTGAGCCCATGGCCACTGCAGATCTATGACTCCTCTTGTGGAAGACGGCCTTCCTGGTTGCCATCACATCTGCGTGCCTGGCAGGTGTGCTCTGTGCCCTCAGAATTGGACACTCCGAACCTGGTGTTCCACAAACACAAAGTGGTCCTCAAACCAGACATGTCCTTTCTTCCGAAGGTGGTTTCCAGTTTACACATGAACCAATCTATCATTCTTCTTGCTCTGATGCAGGATCCCAAGGACAACTTTGAACGAACTCTCCATTCCCTGGATGTTCAGAGAGCCCTTGCGTTCTATGTACAACAGATAGCTCCATTTTGGAAATCTCCGAAACTGTTTGTGTCGTATGTTGATTCGAAATTGGGGGTCCCTATTTCTCCGCAGCACTTATCCAAGTGGGTGGTTTCGACCATCTCCCTTTCTTATGAACTCGCCTGGAAGCCCTTGACTTCTTGTGTTCGAGGACACTCCACCAGGGCTGTCTCAACCTCAGCTGCCTTCCTCTCTGGGGTGCCTCTAGAAGATGTCTTGTCAGGAAATGACATGGATGTGACCACAAGATGGAGCTGTAAGCTTAGAAATGAAGGTGGTCGAGCTCCAGTGGCAGGTGTGTGTGTGTTAGCATTTGGGAGTATGCACACTTGAGATGCCTGATGTAACAGGCATTGTTTAACTGCCTATAAAAAGGAGATGGGAATTATCTCCAGTGTGGGTTTGTTGTGGATGGTGATTGGCGAAGCAGTTTGTTGGTTTAAGAGAAATTGTCCTATACTCTGTATATTTATTGTAAATATACTGCAAACAAAGATTAAAGCCCTCAAGTTGAGTGAAGGCTGTCCTTGTTGCTGTCTTTATTTGGCAAGCCAGAGCTCAAGGCAGTGTTCTGGGGTGAAGGAATGTTTCCTTCTCAGCCTGAAGTGTTTTGCAGAAGTCTCCCCAGAAACCTTCTCCTTGGCGTCCTGTCGACGTGGAACAACTCTGCAGGTGGTCATGGTGGACACAGCGCGTCTTTCTATGCCACAACAAGGGTTTTGGGCCCAGTGTCCGCATGGACAACGCTTGAGAAGCTGTGGGAGAGATAGTTCTGCAGTTGGTGAGCTGTTTTGTGTTTCTGGAGGACTGAAGATAAAAGTCCTGGAAAGGGGTGAGCTAAGTGTGTCTACTCACAGACTCTGCTCTTATCTGTTTGCTTTGGGAAGCTAATTGTTTTTGGCAGCCTGCCTGGACTGTTATCAGTGTGTTTGTTTGTATCTGTTTAAGTCACAGACTCAGTGCAAACATGGAAACAGCAGTCAAGTTTGAAAAGCTGTCTGAGAAGAACTATGCTTCCTGGAAAATTTACATAGAGGCTTTGCTAATAAAGCAGGAATTATGGGACTATGTAAAGAAACAACCTGACCCTGCTAATGAAGATGAATTAATAGGTGATGAAAAAGCTAGAGCAACAATTGTTTTGGCTTTAGAACCAAATCAGCTGAATAATATAAGAGATAAGAGGTCAGCGTTTGAAGTCTGGAAAGCTCTTGAGAATGTCAACCAACCAGCTGGAGCCTTGTCAAAAATACTGTGCAGCAGAAAGCTGTATTGTTGTAAACAGCAGGAAAGTTTATCCATGCTTGTGCATTTTAAAAGGATGCAGGATTATTTTGCAGAGTGCAGCGGGCGTGGCATCCAAATAGAAGAAACCCAAAAAGCTTTTATACTCCTGAGTAGTCTAAACAATGAATGGGAGTTTCTAATGTACAATCTCCAAGGAGTAGCCAAAGCTGATTTAAATGTTGACCTCGTGGCATCCAGAATATTGGAAGAAGCACAGAGGAGAGACTCAGAGGAGAGCTTCAAGGGAGTGACCAGCTGGAGGAGACAACCAACCAACCAATCCACGTCCTTGTCTGAAGAAGGGAGTGCTGCTGTCTGCAGAACACGGAGATGTTTTTCCTGTGGAGAGACTGGACATTTGATAAAGAACTGTCCTAAGGTCTCTGCAGCAAAGAAAGGACAGAACTCACAAAGAAAAAGAAAGACAAGCCCCAAGATGGGAGGGGGTTTGCTACTACTGTAGAGGGAGTTGTAAATGAGAAAGAGGACCAGTCTGTCTGGATTTTGTTCAGTGGGTGTTCTCACCATATGACCCTTATAGGGAAAAACTACAGAGCCCAAAGCCAGCACCAGTGGACACTGTGGTATTTGCAGATGGTGAATCTGGCAGTGTAGAGATTCAAGGGTCTGTATTAATCCCTGGTTTAAACAAGGTATTTCATAATGTACTGTGTGCACCAAAACTACAAAATAGCCTTGTAAGTGTGGCATCCCTAACCAGTGATGGATATGAAATCCTTTTCAAAGGAGATGAGGGGATTGTGTCCAAGGAGGGAGTAGTATGTGGTAAAGCCATAAAGAAAAATCACATTTATCAAATGGTAGCACAGGTGCAGTGTGGGAATGTAACAAATAAGCCACTGCATGATGGGTGTGCTCATTACCTTCATAGAGTTATGGGCCATATAAGCTTCAAAGGTTTCAGAAACCTAGAGAAGGTTTGCCCAGAGTTCAAGGTAGAGAACTGTAAAAGTTACCTGGACTGTGCTATTTGCAAAAAGGTAAAGGTCAAGGCTTACCCTGTAGCGAAGGTGAGCAAATGCATAACCCAGAGGCCTTTTCAGATTGTACATGCGGATTTATCAGGGCTGCATCAAGTAGAGTATAGGGGGTAGCAGGTTTACCATATTGATAGTAGATAGGCATACCAGATTTACCTATGTGACAATGCTGAAAACCAAAAGTGAGGCTGCTGATATGATAAAAAAATGGGTCAATTCTGTTGAAAGGGAGTTTCCCTACAAGGTTGGCACTGTTGTGACTGACAGAGGTGGGGAATTCTTAAGTAGTAATTTGCAGCAGTGGTTTGGGCGGAAAGGGGTCCAACATAAACCTACAAATCCCGGATGTCCAGCTGAGGATGGTTTGGCTGAACGTAGGATTGGGATGATAAACCAAATAAGGGATTGTATGTTAGAGGATTCTGGAGCGCCAGCTAATTTGTGGGGAGAAGCAACAAGAACCGCTTGTCATATTGTAAATAGGCCATGGTGCAGTGCGATAAACCAAACACCATACTACTTATTGTATGGAAGAGCACCAAACCTAAAGTACTTAAGAGTGTTTGGACAATTTGCATCAGTGTAATTCCTCCTCAGTTCAGAAAAAAGAATCAGCCCAAAAGCCAAAGGTTGCGTTTTGTGGGCTATGAGGGGAACAAGTACAGGTTTCTGATGGATGGGAGTAGGATTTTGTATTCAAGGAGTGCTAGTTTTGAAATCCATGCTGGGTGGGAGAAAATTCATTCTAATCAAGATGTTTTTATAAAGCTTTAAAATATTGTTGTAAACAAAAACACTGGAAATGGAGGGGCGATAGCATCCAGAGATGTGAGTGATGAACACACAAGCACTTCTGAAGACACACAAACACCAAAGCAAGAGCCAACACATAGACAGGCTATTCAGAGTAGTAGTAGCGACACTGAGGATGAGTATGGTAGAACCAGAGTCATTCCACGAAGGACTCAACGAGTCAGGAGACCACCAGAAAGGTTTGTGGTGCAAGAGGCACGAGCTTGCACTGTTGTGGCAGAGGAGCCTGATGACTATAAGGATATGCTCAGGTATCCAGTAACAGAGCAGGAGAAGTGGAATATGGCTATGTATCAGGAGATCAGTGCATTGGTGGATAGGAAAGTATTTGAAATAGTTGATAGACCTGGAGAGCAGAAGGTAGTTGGCTGTAGATGGGTCTACAGGAAGAAGGACATGCCTGATGGGACTGTGAAGTATAAGGCTAGAATAGTAGCAAAAGGTTACTCACAGAGACAGTTTGAGAATTATGATAAGACATTCTCACCAACAGCCAAGGCAGAGAGTCTCAGGATGGTGCTTGCTGTGGCTGCCAAAAGGAAGTTAGTGGTTCATCATTTCGAATTCGAGACAGCATATCTCAGTGCCAATTTAGATGAAATTGTATTCATGGAACAACCTCCTGGATAGGAATTTGAAGGCAGTAACAAAGTTTGTAGGCTGAGGAAAGCATTATATGGACTTAAGCAAAGTGCCAGATGCTGGAATCAGTGTATACACGAGGAATTAGTGAGACTGGGTTATCGGCGAAGTGTGGCTGATGCATGTGTATACACAAAAGGTAGTATAATTCTATTAATTTATGTTGATGACCTATGTGTAGCTGCAAGGGACGAAGAAGAGATCAGACTGGTGCAGAATGAGTTAGCACATAAGTTCAAACTCAAGGATCTTGGTCATCTTAAAAGCTACCTGGGATAGAAGTAGAGAGAGACCAGAGTGGTGGTTTCAGGTTGTGCCAAAAGAGAAAAATAGATAAATTAGTAGAAAAGTCTGGTTTAGGTGAAGCTAAAGTCGTAGGAAGCCCAATGACGCCTGATTACCAAAATCTGGAATCAGAGGAGATGTTTGAAAGGCCAGATATATATCATTCAGTAACTGGAAGTTTGTTTTTGGCCAACAACACGAGACCAGACATTAGTTTCGCAGTGGGGTTGCTCAGCAGAAGAGCAGCAAATCCCAGACAAGTAGACTGGTCAGCATTGAAGCGAGTTGTGCGATATTTGAAGGGCACAAGAGATAGATGCTTAATAGTAACAGGAGGAATGTCAGAACTAGAAGGATTTGCTGACAGTTCATTTGCATTGGAAACAGCTGACAGAAGATCAGTAACTGGTTTGACGTTCAGCTATGCTGGTAGCCTGGTTATTTGGAAGTCCAGGAAGCAAGGATGTATCGCACTAAGTACTACAGAGGCAGAGTTTGCTACGTTGTCAGAGCTAGCAAATGAAATCCAGTGGGCTAGACAATTTTTAAAAGATTTAGGAGAAGAATGCAGTGGAGCAACAGAGGTAAACGAAGACTCGCAAGCATGCATTGGCATGGCAGAGTCAGAAAACCTAAAATGTAGAACAAAGTATATCGCAGTGAGATACCAAAACGTGAGAGAACTTGTACAAAGTGGAACACTGAAGCTACAATATGTTGGCACAGAAGACAATGTAGCAGACATTCTTACGAAACCTTTATCTGTAGAACGGCACACGAAATTGACTTAACAGGTTAGGTATCAGCGAGTAAGGTCACAGTATATAAAAGGATAGGTGTAAATGACACATGGGACACACCACATGTCATTTGGAGGGGAATCTCAGGAAATGACATGGATGTGACCACAAGATGGAGCTGTAAGCTTAGAAATGAAAGTGGTTGAGCTCCAGTGGCAGGTGTGTGTGTGTGTTAGCATTTGGGAGTATGCACACTTGAGATGCCTGATGTAACAGGCATTGTTTAACTGCCTATAAAAAGGAGATGGGAATTATCTCCAGTGTGGGTTTGTTGTGGATGGTGATTGGCGAAGCAGTTTGTTGGTTTAAAGAGAGATTGTCCTATACTCTGTATATTTATTGTAAATATACTGCAAACAAAGATTAAAGCCCTCAAGTTGAGTGAAGGCTGTCCTTGTTGCTGTCTTTATTTGGCAAGCCAGAGCTCAAGGCAGTGTTCTGGGGTGAAGAAATGTTTCCTTCTCAGCCTGAAGTCTTTTGCAGAAGTCTCTCCAGAAACCTTCTCCTTGGCGTCCTGTCAACGTGGAACAACTCTGCAGGTGGTCGTGGTGGACACAGCGCGTCTTTCTACACCCCAACATGTCTGTCAAGCAGCTACGTGGTCAACACCATTGACTTTTATTTCACATTACAGGCTGGATACTAGGTCTCGTAATGAGGCCTCTTTTGGTAGAGTTGTTGTATTGTCCTCCATTTAATAAGTGAGTTTGCTTTGGTTAACTGTGATATTACCAGTTACCTTTCTGATACATGATGTTGAGAATATAGTTATGGTTTCAAAAGTCTAATGTACCTGGTGTGGTTCAGAGGACATCACTTATGAACATAGATCCTCGTCTAATCCTTTAGCATGACACCCTCCTCTGACTGGTGAAGCTTGCTAATCTACCCACTGTGTGTATTCACAGAAACCACCAAGAAGATGGACAGGTTGCTCACCTGTAACCATAGATCTTCGAGTGGTCTTCTGTGAATTCACACAGACCTGCCCAGCCTCCCCTCTATGTCCTGCTATGGCATATATGCTCTAATGTTCCTGTTGCTGCTAATTGCGGCGTCCTTCAAGGAACTGAGGGGAATTAGGTAGGAGCGCCTTTATAGATACCGATAGGATGGGTGGAGTTACCGCCAAAATGTATCAAAAAATATTCTACCTAGCGATTCCAGAAGGTTCCGAGTGCTCTTCGCAGGCACAGGAGTAACCTACTGTGAATTCACAGAAGACCACTCAGAGCAACTGTCCGTCCCTACAGTGGACTTGGTACAACTAATGGAGCAAGTAATTTACTATGAGTTTAAATAGAGAACATTTGGGTTATGTAATAAATTTCAACAGAAGTATATATTTAAATATTTGATTTAATAAAGATTCCTCCTTAAAACTAGAATGCAAGAGTTTGATTGTACGTAGTAAGTTATTATGGCAGTTTTCTCTGCTATCAGTCTGATTTCCCATATTTCTCAAATGCAGCTGTTTCTTTTTAGTATCCTTATATCTTTAGTAAAATATGTGATTCTCACTGGAACTCTAAAAGGCCCTGGAAAATATTCTTAATGCTTCATTTTGAGGTTTCATTGAAATCTACAGTATCTTAATTGCACTGGGTGGGGATGGTCTTTTGAATAGTTGGTGAAGCTATAGCTCAGTCTCCTTGTTGCTCATACACATATAGTCCAGTTATATGTGGAGTTCTGCTTCCAATTGAATCTACATATGTTCTGCACAGGAAGGTACCTGTTACATACAAATGTAAGCAATATACCATACCATAGCATCCATTTTCTCTAGAGCAAAGGAACAAAGGGAGAAAGCCACATCCAAGGCACCCATTAAGCACATGCTTTCTTTCAGAGACTTACACTTCCAGGAGCATGCTTTTCCTTTTAAAACAGGCACCTGCTCTCCTTATGCTTCATTTTAAGATGAAAATGTAGCATTTTTTCACCACCGTGATGCCAGATTTAGGCAGTGTGACATAAAATTTGGCTGGGGTTTTTGCGGTGGTCCTCAACAACAGACTATATGTGCCATATAGACTACATGTTCACCACCACTATTGTAGGAAAATGTTCAGGAGTAGGTTTTTGGAGTAAAGAGGGCAGCATTCAGTCCTTCACCTTACACACTCATTTTGCCCTGCAACTCCTCCAACCAGTTGCTGCTTTCCTCCATCATTCTCCAGATGCACATTTACAAAGGTAATGTTTGGGACCCGCAGGAGATAAAAGAGTTGAGGAAAGAGTTGCAGAAAACTGTTTGCCTCCAGCTTCTTTTCAACTACCAGAAACCTTTCCCAAAGCTCCTTGGGCATAATAAAAGCCACTACTGTGTTGCGTTTATTGTACACATTTGTGCATCATTTGTAGCTCTGCTCTGACACTTGACAGGAAAATAGATGTGCTTGTTTTATGGTAGATGAGTAAAATAGTACAGCAGCGAGCAAACCAAATGAATGAGCTGTATGATCAATTCTGTTGGCCTGTCTGCCTAGATAATATACATTGCCTTGCCCAGCTGCAAGAATTTTCATTTGTATGTGTTTATTGTCAAATAACAATGATCTCCCCTTCCACATGCAGGTTGAGTCTCTCTTAACCAGAATTCTAAAGTCTGAAATATTCTGAAGTTGTCCACATGAGTGGCTAAGATAGTGATATTTTTGCTTTCTGATAGTTCAGTGTACACAAACTTTGTTTCATGTACAAAATTATTAAAACTATTGTGTATAACATTACTTTCAGGGTGTGTGTATAAGGTGTATATGAAACATAAATGAATTTTGTGTTTAGACTTGGGTCCCATCTGCAAGATATCTCATTAGGTATATTCAACTACTGTGTTCCAAAATCTGAAATGGTCCAAAATACCTCTGGTCCCTAGCATTTTGGATAAGTTAGACTCAATCTGTACTTAATTTCAAATATAGTACTTAAAAATTGGATACTCTTTGCTGAAGTCTGGTAATACCATTGGCAAGTTTGTCTGGTAGTATGTTCCAGATTAAATATACTGTACACTAATGTAATGTATACTTTTAGATGCAGAAGATCTCTTGCTCTTTTCCTATCATTGCTGTTAAAAGTTGTCAGCAGGACTGGGAGGAATCTTTACCTTAGAAATTAGACAACTGCGGTCACTTGGAGTAGACAAGGGGATCGGCATGTACCTCCCCCCAATTTTGTTGGACTATTGCTTCCATCACCCTTCATAATTGGCTATGTTGGCTACAGCTGATGGGAGCTGCAATCTAGCAACATCTGGGGAGTCACAAGTTGTGCACCCCTAAACTAAACTGTACTGAGCTAGATGGATCAGTTCTCTAACTTATTATGTGATCGTTTCAAATGAGCGTGCTTTCTTTCTCCCTTCTCCCCTCCTCACCTGTTCATATAATGAAAAAATAAGTATTGTGAATACAGACCTGTAGACAATCTGGATGTGAACCCCTCAGGAAAAGCTGTACAGGACAGCAAGGTGTTGCTCTTGTTGCTTGGTATTCCATTTTAGCTGATGTAGCATAGCATCTAACAGTGAGCCAGAAAGCTCAAATCTCACCTCAACTATGCAGTCTCTAGGGGTTCTGAATGGTGCAATATTTTCACAGTTGTGGCTTCACCTGTAATATCAGAATAATAATATTGGCCAGCCTTCCATGGCTGTTTAAAGAATTTTTAGAAAGTAACTCTAGTCATTACTACATCTTGGGCATTGAGACAAAGTAGTGAATTCAAAGTTTCTAAAGATTGCAAATTCTGAAATGTAGAAGGAACCAAACTCATTCTAGATTCTCAGCCTCCCTTTCTCTAAATGATGAGGCCTGCCAATCATTGTTCATTCAGTCTTTTCAATGCTGATTTCCTCTGCTCCCCCCCCCCAGCACCTAGTGTGTATATAAATCAAAATCAAAAAGTCCTGTTATCAATGTCTAGAAAGATGGTGTCACATTTAGGTTAATAATGTCACCCTTATTTTTTTCACCCTCAATTTTTATTGAGAGACATTAGCTATATTGAAAAATTTCTTTGTGTTTCATCTTTAATGTGCGATGGGTCGTGAAAGAAGAATGAAAGTAAATTAATAAAACAAGACGTGGCTTTTCCTTGGTAGGCACAGAATTATATTAAGTACATCTTTCTCTCTCTTTGTCCTTCACAATAATAATATTTGTGTATGTGTATGTGCCTGCTGATTTATGGTGACCCCATGAATTTCATAGGGTTTTCTTAGGCAACTCAGAGGTGTGAAGTCAAAAGTTTTACGGCCGGCATCCATAGATTTTTCTTGTTTTTTTTCCGGGCTGTGAGGCTGTGTTCTAGAATAGTTTCTTTCTCACATTTCGCCTGCATCTGTGGCTGGCCTCTTCAGAGAATGGTTGGGTAGGAGTGTATCTGGGGTTTATATGCTGTGAACCCCTGTAGGGGAGTATATGTAAATTTGTGTAATTGAATGGTTAGTTTCTGGGTATAGAAATGCAAGGCTCGTTAGTGTCTGTTTGGCTGATGGTTGGTTGATGGGCCATTATCTGCTGGGAATCCCCATCTCCCTGGGTGGAATTTCTTTGTAAGTGTTGAGTTTTAATTCTATTGTATTTCAAAACTGGGAGCCAGATTTTGTTTATTTTTAAGGTTTCTTCTTTCCTGTTGGAGTTGTCCAGGTGTTGTGGATTTCAATAGCTTCTCTGTGCAGTCTGACATGATAGTTGTTGGCCTGGTCCAGAATTTCTTTGTCTCTCTGCACGTTCCTTGATTTGTGTTTGCACATTGCGTTTTGTGGTCCCTATGTAAACTTGTCCACAGCAGCATGGTATGTGGTAAACTCCTGCAGCTGTGAGAGGGTCTCTTTTGTCCTTCGCTGAGCGTAGCATTTCTTGGATTTTTCTGGTTGGTCTATAGATTGTTTGGAGGTTGTGTTTCCTCATCAGGGACCACAAAACGCAATGTGCAAACACAAATCAAGGAACGTGCAGAGAGACACTGCAGACTGGGCCAACCAGAAAAATCAGCAGTAGCAGAACATGTTATAAACCAACATGGACACAAAATGTTATTTGAAAACACAGAAATCCTGGACCAGGCCAACAACTATCATGTCAGAATGCACAGAGAAGCTATTGAAATCCACAAACACCTGGACAACTTCAACAGGAAAGAAGAAACCTTAAAAATAAACAAAATCTGGCTCCCAGTTTTGAAATACAATAGAATTTAAAACTCAGCACTTACAAAGGAATTCCATCCAGGAACATGGGGATTCCCAGCAGATAATGGCCCCATCAACCAACCATCAGCCAAACAGACACTAACAAGCCTTGCATTTCTATACCCAGAAACTAACGATTCAATTACACAAATTTACATATACTTCCCTACAGGGGTTCACAGCATATAAACCCCAGACACACTCCTACCCAACCATTCTCTGAAGATGCCAGCTACAGATGCAGGCGAAACATCAGAAAGAAACTATTCCAGAACACGGCCTCACAGCCCAGAAAAAAACCAAGGAAAATCAGCTCAGAGGTGGTTTGGCCAGTTCCTTCCTTTGAAATATAGCCTACAACACCTGGTATTTGTTGGTGGTCTCCCATCCAAGTACTAACCAGGACTGATCCCGCCTAGCTTCCAAGATCAGACAGAATCTAGTCCCTCTAGAGTATTTAGATCCTAAGTATTAACAATATTGAGCACCACCCTGAGCACAACTTGATACAGTCTTATTTTAGAAACTAAGCAGGGTTGAGTCAATCCTGCCTGAAACTCTAGGGAGCCACTACCAATCAGAATTGAGAATACTGTACTGCGTAAGATAGACCGGTGGGATGACTTAGCTGAAGGTGCTTTCATATGGTCCTAAGTAATGACAGATGAAAACTGTTAAAAGTCAACAGCAGCCAGAGTAGTTAAATAAGGGCAGATAGATCAGGCAGTTCACCCAATGTCTGAATAAGTACAGTAGGATACCCATGTCCACTGATTCAAGTATCCACAGGTCACAAAACAGCACACCTACCATAGTGTCTTCATAGAAAATGTGTCCTCTGTAGCCATTTTCTATGTCCTTCAAGGCAACTCTATGGTATTTTAAACCGGAAGTCCCATTATTTTCAGTGGTGTTCACTATTATCCATGGTTTTCGGTATTCATGCCCCCCCCCCAGAACCAGTCCCCAGCAGATACGGGGGTCCTACTGTGGATGAAACAAGCTTCCCTCAAGAGCAGATTCCACAACATCAATGCTGCTACTGAAGATTATGAGCTAAATTCAATATTAGTCCTAACTGGAGTAGACCCACTGAAATGAATTTTGTAAGTCATATTGATTCCAGTGGCCTCCTCAATTTTGCACTGGAATTGGATTTAGCTCTCTGTTCTCTTTCACCATCCTCCCGTAGTTCTGATGGAAAGGAAACACTGACTCTCTGGCTTCCATGATTTTAGCAGGTGTTGCCCATACTCTCTCAGAGCTGTAGTCACAAGGGTTAGAAACTCGGCCTTGGAAGGAAAAAACAGCTTTCATCAAGTCAAATCCCTAAGCTCATTATTATATTCTCCATTCTTATCAAACTGTAGTGTACATACAGTCTTGCTTATTGCTCAGTTGGACATTCTTTGTGAGGATATAGAGCCTTTTTACCATTGGACCTCCTGGTTATGAAATATTCTTATAGAAATTTACTTGGTATTTTCATTAAGTCAGGCAAAGACTTTGATGCACTATCCTTTTAAAAGCATCATATTAATAATTTAGCAAAACTTAAATATTGATATTAACATTTTAGCTTCTGGTTTCATGATGATTTGGGTATGTTTGCCCTTCTGAATTGTTATATTTGTCTGTTGTGTTCTTATTCTCTGTGTTGATTGCTATTTCTGCATTTGATAGTTAAAGCGTGTGTTATGTTTATTTCATAGAATCATAGAATCATAGAATTGCAGAGTTGGAAGAGACCACGAGGGCCATCCAGTCCAACCCCCTGCCATGCAGGAAATCATGATCAAAGCATCCCCGACAGATGGCCATCCAGCCTCTGTTTAAAGACCTCCAAGGAAGGAGACCCCACCACACTCCGAGGGAGTGCGTTCCACTGCCGAACAGCTCTTACTGTCAAAAAGTTCCTCCTAATGTTTAGGTGGAATCTCTGTTCCTGGAGCTTGCACTCATTGCTCCGTGTTCCAGTCTCTGGAGCAGCAGAAAACAAGCCTGCTCCATCCTCAGCGTGACATCCCTTCAAATACTTAAACAGGGCTATCATATCGCCTCTTAACCGTCTTTTTTCCAGGCTAAACATACCCAGCTTTAAACATATCCAGATTTAGGATGGAATGAATCTGTTTTAGAATCAGTACTACTCAAAGTGGCAGTCCTTGTACCAGTGGCAGTCGTTGAGTCATTGGCTGTGGACCCTGACAAGTTTCCAGGATGGAAAAAGAAACAAAGGAGCCCTGGTGGCGCAGTGGTTAAATGCCAGTACTTCAAGTCACCACATTGCAAGTTCGATTCCAGCGGGCTCCAAGGTTCACTCAACCTTCCATCCTTTCGTAGGTCGGTAAAATGAGTACCCAGCTTGTGGGGGCAATTAGCTAACACACATTGGAAACTGCTTAATGCAGTGTAGATGTGTAAATTGCTATTGCTTAAAACAATTTGTAAGTCGCTCTGATAGCCTTCTAGCTGAAGAGCGGGGTATAAATAAATAAATGACATCAATTACTGGAAGCCAGGTGGAGAGCATCTGGATAAAAATTAAAGGGGAGGGAAACAACACGGATGTTATTGTGGGACTCTACTACAGACCCCCAAGTCAGACGGAGGAATTGGATGATGCCTTTCCAGAACAGATGAACACACACGCAGAAAGGAGAGATGTAGTAGTGATGGGTGACTTCAACTATCCTGATATTTGCTGGCAATCTAACTCAACCAAAACTTCAAGGTCTAGCAAATTCCTGACTTGCCTGGAAGACAATTTCATGGTCCAAAAGGTGGAAGAGGCAACAAGGGGGTCAGCTATTTTAGATCTGATCCTAACCAACAGGGATGACCTGGTTAATGGGGTGCAAGTGGTGGGATCCTTAGGTGAGAGTGATCATGTTCTCCTGGAGTTTGTTATACAGTGGAAAGGAGAAGCCAGGCATAGTCAGACACGCATTCTTGACTTTAAGAGAGCTGATTTCAATAAACTCGGGGAAATACTGGGGGTGATCCCATGGTCAGGAATACTAAAAGAGAAGAGACCTCAAGACAGATGGGACTTTCTCAAAAGGGAGATACTGAAGGCACAATTTCAAACAGTACCATTGAGGAAGAAAAATGGGAGGTGTCTCAAGAAACCAGGATGGGTGACTAAAGAAATATCAACAAAGCTAAGTTTTAAATGGAACATGTATAAGAAATGGAAAAAGGGAGAAATCACCAAAGAAGAATTCAAACAGATAGTGAACACATGTAGGAGTAAAGTTAGAAAAGCTAAAGCACAGAATGAGCTCAGGGTTGCTAGAGAGGTTAAGAACAATAAAAAGGGTTTTTTGGGGGTATGTCCGCAGCAAAAGGAGGAAGAAGGAAATGGTAGGGCCACTACGCAGAGAAGATGGCAAAATGCTAACAGGGGACAGAGAAAAGGCAGAATTACTCAACACCTTCTTTGCCTCAGTGTTTTCAGAAAAGGTAAAGGGGGACCAACCTGAGGATAAAGGTACAGAAGACACAAAAGGGGAAATCCAGCACAGAATAAGCAAAGAGGTAGTACAGGAATACCTTCTTAATCTAAATGAATTTAAATCTCCAGGACCAGATGAACTACATCCAAGAGTATTAAAAGAGCTGGCAAATATTATCTCAGAGCCATTGGCAATAATGTTTGAGAACTCCTGGAGAACAGGAGATGTCCCAGCAGACTGGAGGAGGGCAAACATTGTCCCCATCTTCAAAAAGGGGAAAAAAGAGGATCCCAACAATTATCGTCCAGTTAGTCTGACATCAATCCCAGGGAAGATTCTAGAGCAAATCATTAAACAGAGAGTCTGTGAACATTTAGAAGGCAATGCCATAATCACAAAAAGTCAACATGGGTTTCAGAGAAACAAGTCATGCCAGACTAATCTGATCTCTTTTTTTGATAAAATTACCAGCTTGGTAGGATGAAGGGAACGCTGTGGACATCGCATACCTTGATTTCAGTAAGGCTTTTGACAAGGTTCCCCATGACATTCTTGCAAACAAGCTTGTAAAATGTGGGCTAGACAAGTTAACAGTTCAATGGATTTGTAATTGGTTGACCGGCTGAACCCAAAGGGTGCTCAGCAATGGCTCCTCTTCATCTTGGAAAGATGTGACCAGTGGAGTGCCACAGGGTTCTGTCCTGGGCCCAGTGCTATTCAACATCTTTATCAATGACTTGGATGAGGGAATTAGGGGCATACTTACCAAATTTGCAGGTGACACCAAATTAGGAGGAGTAGCTAATACCCTGGAGGACAGGATCAAAATTCAAGATGACCTGGATAAACTGGAGAGCTGGGCCAAAGCTAACAAAATGAAATTCAATACGGAGAAATGTAAGGTACTGCACTTAGGGCGAAAAAATGAAATGCATAGATATAGGATGGGGGGGACCTGGCTGAATGAGACTATGTGCGAAAGGGATCTAGGAGTCCTAGTAGACCACAAGTTGAACATGAGTCAACAGTGTGATGTGGCAGCGAAAAAGGCCAATGCGATTTTGGGCTGCATCAATAGAAGTATAGTGTCCAGATCAAGGAAAGTAATAGTGCCGCTCTATTCTGCCTTGGTCAGACCTCACCTGGAATACTGTGTCCAGTTCTGGGCACCACAATTCAAAAAGGATATTGACAAATTGGAGCGTGTCCAGAGGAGGGTGACTAAAATGGTGAAAGGTCTGGAAACGATGCCTCATGAGGAGAGACTTAGGGAGCTGGGTATGTTTAGCCTGGAAAAAAGATGGTTAAGAGGCGATATGATAGCCCTGTTTAAGTATTTGAAGGGGTGTCACGTTGAGGATGGAGCAAGCTTGTTTTCTGCTGCTCCAGAGACTGGAACACGGAGCAATGGATGCAAGCTCCAGGAACAGAAATTCCACCTCAACATTAGGAGGAACTTTTTGACAGTAAGAGCTGTTTGACAGTGGAACGCACTCCCTCGGAGCGTAGTGGGGTCTCCTTCCTTGGAGGTCTTTAAACAGAGGCTGGATGGCCATCTGTCGGGGATGCTTTGATCATGATTTCCTGCATGGCAGGGGGTTGGACTGGATGGCCCTCGTGGTCTCTTCCAACTCTGCAATTCTATGATTCTATGATTCTAAATAAAACAATTGTAGTGGGCACTAATATGGTACCAGTCCCTGGCATATTGTGGCGGGGGGAGGGGGAATTGTAAGTCTCTCACATTAGATTTTCTGAGGAGCACCGTTTTATTTATCTTAAATTGTTCATTGCCCAGAGAACCCAATTTACTCAGCAGTTAGCAAATATGATGTTCAAAAAACAAAAACCCAGACAAAACAAAACCCCACGAAAAATAAAATAGCGTGCTTGAGAAGTGCCAAGGGCCAGAGCTTTACCTATGCATTTTTTTTATCAAGTTTTGGCTTGGCCTAAACTGAAGAATTTTAATGCATATTCTATATTTCTTTATGATGGTGAATAATGCTGGAATGTGGTGTTTTTTAAATACAGGTATAGTTTTTAAAGCAGCCGGCTAATTGTTTTAACCACACATTTGTTGCCATTTACAACAGGGAGAGAAAAGATGATGTTATTTTGGACATGAAACTATCAGGTCTTATCCACTGCCATGTTGTAGTGGGATATATCATTACATATTTCCACACAATAAATTACTTAGTCACTTCTCTGGCTAGAAACCTGGTTTCCTGATTTATGCCACTTAGAAAGAGAGTTAAAGGAGAATGCAGCTGAACACATTACCGTAATTTATGGAGCCTACCATTTCTTATACCAAAAACACAGAGGGGAATTTACTTGCTACTTTACTACAGTACTTCTCTAATCTGGTGTGTACTCAGACCTTTAACTTTTAATTTCAGTCCTATTAATAAGAACCTGGATAGAATTTGAACACTTGAGTCAAAATGAAATCAGACATGATGGAAGGTACAGGGCTCCTGTTGTAGAGTATTGAGTTCTCTGCTCTCCTTTCAAACATCTAACATCTGTGTTACATTTATATATTTTAGATACTTGTGTCCTGCTTTTAAATTTTATCAACACATTTCTAAGGCAGCTAAAAAATAAAACCTGTTTACAAAAAATAGCCTTAGGAAAATTCATATAAAAATACAAATTTTAGCGCATATCCACATAAAATATGCAGAAACATGTTCATAAGCATACTTACCCTAAAATACACCATTTATGTTTATTTTGCTACCTTTTTTGAGTTGGGAACTGAACTCCAACATTTGTAGATGTGTAAAGTGCAAAGAATAACTGAATTCCAAACTAAACATGAGTCCAGGAGATGTGCATCTGGTCAATTCATAATGGAATTTGTTGTGGTGGTGTGCCTTCAAGTCATTTTCGACTTATGGAGACCCTGAGGTAAACCTATCATGGGATTTTCTTGGCAGGATTTCTTCAGAGGGGGGGGTTGCCATTGCCTTCTCTGAGGCTGAGAGTGTGTGACTTGCCCATGGCCTCCAGAGTCATAATTCATCACTCCTTGGCAAAAACCAAATTTGTCAAGCATCCCTACCAACAACCTCTTTTTTTCTTTTTTCTTTTAAAATATAATTTTTATTAACTTCAATGTAGTGAAACACAACATCAGAACAAATAACATCAACAATTTCTCAACAACAATAACAACACTGACAAAACATCTGACGGTAATAACAATACTATACAATACTGACAAAACCTTCAATAATTACAATACAATACAATACAATATATTTTTATACTACCTATAAAACATTACATTACCAACAACCTTAAATGTTTTTGGCAACCCCTTTCTGCTGAGCACAAAATAACGCTCTTTTGTTCCTGGTATTTGCTATACATTCTGAAAACATGGATGCAAGAGGATTCTCTTACAATGGGCCTTCTGTATCGGCAGGTTCCTGATCTGTGGATTGGTCTGTCCGCATATTGCCATGCTCCATATTATTCAGTGGCGGTGGCATGAGCACAGACACAGTGAAGTGTGCATGTTCACATTGCCACCGTTGAATACTATGGGTCTTGACCATCTGTGTTTTGGGGCATCCATGGGTGGTCCCAGAAGTGAACCCCGTGGTTCCAGAGGGCGCACTGTACTAGATGGGACAAACATATGTTTTCCAACTTTTCTAGTCTGTACAGATTACTTTGGGGCAAATTTCATTTAGGACTTTGGACACACTCAGGAGTAAATGAAATGTTTTTTTCTCTTCGAGTGTCACTAATCATAAAGTAAGAAATTGACATTCTTTCTCCCCATTACAAGCTCATGTCAGGGTCCTCAAAGGAGACATGAAGCCAGTAGCAGTCACAGATCATAGAATCATAGAATTGCAGAGTTGGAAGAGACCACGAGGGCCATCCAGTCCAACCCCCCCAGATGATACCTGGTTGTCAAGGGCAATCAAAATGTGCAGGTTTTGCATTTTAAAACCTTTAGTTCTAACTCCTCGAGCAAACAAGATTTCATCCAGAGAGAGAGAGAAATACAGCCTGGCCCATGTGTACTCAGAGAGAAGTCCCACAGAGCTCACTCAGCAGGACTGATTTCCAAATAAGTGTATACAGTACAACTCTCATATCTGCGGGACTGGTACCTGCAGTTTCACTTAACCCGTATCCAAAAAAATGTGTTCTCTCTACCCAAGGGTGGGGAATCTTTGGCCTTCTAGGTGTTTTGGACTTCAGCTCCCACAAGTCATAGTTAGCATGGCCAGTAGTGTGGAATTATGGGAATTGTAGTCCAAAACATCTAGTAGGGCAAAGATTCCCCACTCCTGCTCTAGGCATTTTCTAGGTCTTCCTGCATGATTCTGTGGTCAACCTCTGGTGGAAGTTGACCTTATAGTCACACTGGAGGACCTCCAAATGCCTAGAGAGGTATTCTCTCTAGGCGCTTACTTGGAGGTCCTCCATTGTGACTGTAGTCAACTTCTGGCAGAAATATAAGGTTCACTACTATCCAAGATTTTTGTTATTCATGGCAAGTACAGAAACGTATCCCCCCATGATTTATTTAATTGTATTTTAAGATGGGGATGGGATGGAGGGTTTTTGGGTATACATTTTAATGTTGTAAGCTGCCCTGATTGCGTTTTGTAGAGGGGTGGGATATAAATACATTTTATTGTTGTTGTTGTTGTTGTTGTTATGGGGGCTGTACTGTATTGCAACAGTAGTTTTCTCAATGAATGTAGACAATGTGAGATCATCTCAAAAATGCTTGATAATTTACAGTATTCTTTCACATTTATTTTGTTCTCCGTTTATTAACTAAAAAATCCTTTTATGTACTTTAACAGATAATGGAACAGTGACAGAAGGGCCTGTGTAATAGTTTTATCTAGTAATCAGTGTAGGTTTATTTTTAGATATTTGTGCCTGCTAAGCAGCTGTAATACACATAGCAAGACTGAATGCAGCATGATTAAGGCATTCCACAACTGAGTATGGTTTTGGAAAACAATTGAAACAGTTTATTGTCTCTTCATTCACACGTATATTTTTTAAAGCAATATTTGGTATGTGAACAATTCTTGCATTCTCAAAAGGAAGGAAGTCATCTGAGGCCAAGCCTAACACTCTGTAATCCCAAAATGGCTTTTCTCTTGCAGGGTCCATAAGCCTGCTTGGATATTTATTTATTTACTTATTCTGTATGAATAGAAGGGATGTTGAGTGGAGTTTATATATAGTTTGTCTGTAAACCAGGAAAAAGCATAACATCCTTTCTTGTTGGTTGTGGGTGGACCTCTCATATCAGTATGAACCTGGGTTTGTTGGGAGCTGGTAAGTCTCTGATTCAAGTCTTGCCTCATTGGATGGTCTTAAGTGAACAACTCTCATCTACCCCTCTACTTAACAATGTGGCAGCCAGTGCTTGCTTGCCTCATAGGTCTGTTGTAAAACTAACAAAATAAAACATGCAAATGCCTTTGAACAGTTGAAACTAGATTATGGAATTGCTCAGGATTAAAATAACATTCTCATAATAATTTTGGCTGTTTGCCAGTTGAAAGTTCTGCTTCAGAAAATTTGTCTTAAATTTGTTTCTATGAGGTGCTTTCCAAGACTTGCCATGCTTCCTGTTTACCTGCACTAAGGGTTGATGTATGATAACAAACCAAAATAATAAACCAGGACTCTCCTGACCTTGTTTATAAACATTAAGTTAAAATTTCCCAGTTGGGGCATACTGCGAGCCAGGATTTCTATGCCATAGTCGGTGTATAAGGCAGAGTAAGAACAGGTGAGAAAGAGAATTTGTTTTAAAGTGTTCATTGACAGCTTCATGATTTGTTTAGTTTCAGATGATGGCTTAATGTGACTGAGCTACAGTTCCTCAAGGCAAGTAGCAGAACCAAACACCTGATTCAGGGAGACATTCACGTGACAAAACTTGAGTAGGAGTTGTTGGACTTTGTTTTAATTTTAAGTTGCTTTGAGTCCCCTAGTGTGAGAAAGGTGGGTTTATTAATTGAGTAATTCATTCATTAGGATTTGACTTGGCAGAGCCACAGTATTGAGCCACTTGTGGTTCAAACCCAGAGCATGTTCTTTTTCCAGAATGCTTGTCCCAAGAAATTTGTACTTGTATCTGCTAAGTATGCAAATGATGATGAATTTCCTTGTGTGGTATCTCTATTGTCAGTTGAATATGATCTTCTTTGAAGGTATTAGTTAGTTGACATGTATAATAAAATTGTATGTGTCATATGTTATTACTTCGTTGTGATAGTTCAAAGGCAGCCTGCTTCTGTACTTTGGGTGCTGGAACAAGTAGCAGCTTGGTGCTGTTGGAGACTGAGTGTTGGCTAGATCTGTGCCTTTCTGTAGTGATGCTTCACAATGTGTAATGTAGTACAAGTATCATTGGTTGAAAATCACTGAGGTAGATGTACCTGAATCTAATTCAGCTTGGTATTTCTTAGATGTGACCAGGAAATGTGTAAAGAACTCACCACATGCTGGAATTCTGTGTTGTACAGAATGGTTGTATCAAGAACAATCTGCCATTCAGTGGGTGACCGGGGACTGAGGGAAAGGAACTTATTAAAAACATGTATTTTCTTTGAATGCTGCCCACTAAAGATCAGTATGCTTTGTTAATCAAGTTTCAGGGTATGTGAATTGCTGTTAGGCTGTCAACAACTTCATAAACTGTTGAAGTTCTATGTATCTGAAAAGCTGTATTATGAACATTGGTTTGTCTCAGTATAATATTTTACTGGGTACCTTTGGAATGTTTCATCTTTAGAGTGGTTTTGAGGTGGTGTGGAGTGTATTTGACTGTGGTCAGTATTGCATAAATCTGCAGATGGCTGAAAGTGGATCCATCCTCCTTACTATTAAGGGGGTATGTATTCCTACCCCTTAAAATAAAAACATGCATTCTAGATTAATGTAGGATATGAGTTGTTGTGTGTTGAATTTTTTTCTTCTAATCTTGCAAAATTTTGTTACCCAAATATTGTAGTCAATGATGATGTCTAGAAATTTGAACCCAAAAATTGTAGTCAATGATGATGTCTAGAAATTTGAAATATTTTTCCAGGGTTCAGCCAGTGATTTCCCAGATAAGAAGGAACGACTTAATGCATCCTGGATGGATGACAAGGAAGTTTTGTGTCCTGATTATTGAATTGTTAGTTACCTTGGCACAATAAACAGGTGCAGGTTAAACAGTGTCTGCTGTTTGAATTAGCACCAAATTAACAGGGTAATATAATGGCGGGGGGTGAGATTGCACCTGTCTTCAGCCTTTCAAGATTTTTAAGAATCTGTGTTTTGGTGTGTGTGTGTGTGTGTGTGTGTGTGTGTGTGTCTTCACATAGTGAACGGACATCAACATGCATTCCTTTTACTTCTATTCTAGTCTTCCTGCTGCTTTCTGTAGTATGTGTAAGGGAACAAGCATCTTGGAGAGAGCGTTTGTATTTGTTATAAGTCTTTCTGCTTATTCTTTGAGAGTGTACAAATTGAACCCTTTAACCTTTCCAAATAGTGAGTGAGTGCAGAAGATTGAGGTCAAAGTAGAGAAAACACAATACTGACAAAACAAGTGAGTGTGGAAGGCATTTCAGCATTTCTATCCTTTTGTTTCTCACTGACTCAGTCTAGGAAGCTTTGATAAGTACAATTACTGTTGCCCCCATAAACCTCTAAGATAAGAGTGGTTGTTAATTTAACAAAACTAGAAATTTTAAGAAGAGAGGTGGCAAAATCTAATGTCTGTGGTAGATCCCAAAGACTTTTTTTCTTCCCTTCGGATTCTGTGCCTTGAGGGATCATCTGATAAGTTTCCCAAGACACAGCATCTAGGCTGCCTGTAGATTATTTTAACCAATTAAATTACTTTGGCTTCAACTTTGAGCAAAACTCCTTGCATTTGTCTTGCAATACCACATTAACCTCTTGCCATCTCTAATTACTCTGCTCTTTTGTCTCACAGGTGTAAACCCAGGGCAAGACATCTCTTTTTAATGTTCCTTTTTCAAAGATTTAACAGTCACAGAAGCAAATGGAGGTGCAGTGAATGTCCTTCTTCTTGGACTTCTTGGAGATGGTAGCACTTTCAGTCGGTGCAACAAGCATCATGTCTGTGAAAGAATACACAAATAGATTTTCCTTGGGTTTTTTCTGGGCTGTGAGGCTGTGTTCTGGATGAGTTTATTTCTGACATTTGGCCTGCATATGTGGCTGGTATCTTCAGAGAATAGTTGGGTAGGAGTGTGGGGGGTGTGTGTTAAATACTGTGAACCCCTGTTGGGGAGGATATGTAAATTTGTGTATTTGAATGGCTAGCTTCTGGGTGGAGATATGCAAGGAGGATTAGTGTCTGTTTGGCTAATGGTTGGTTAATGGTCCATTATCTGCTGGAAATCCCCCTGTCCCTGGATGGAGTTCATTTGCAAGTGTTGAGTTCTGATTTTAGTGTTTTTCAGGACTGGCAGAAGTCCTGATTTTTCGTTTCCATCCTACATACCTCCTGTCGACTACAGACTGTTTTTGGACTTCTCTCTTCGTCTCTTTCCAGTTAGTTGACCTATTTTTCCTACATTCAGAGGTCACTGATGTGGGATGACATGGGATTTAAAGGCTGGCAATTTAAACATGAGAAGTAGCCACATCTTCTCTCCCCACCATATGATGGCCCCGCTTTAAATATTAACATCAGTCATGTTGGAGCAGAGGCCCTACATTCTTGCAGATGTTTTGGCTTACCAGTCATAGTCTGCAGAGACAATAGTGAGTGATGATGGGAGTTGTGGGCCAAAGCACCCTAATGCGGCACCCAGCTTAGTGTTCTCCTGGTGTATTGGACTACTGGTGATTATGAGATTTCAGATACAACACATCCGGAGGACACCAAGTTGCAGAAGGTTGTACTACAGAATTAGAGAAAGGATTTTATATGTGCTTAAGTGAGGGGGATTTCAGCAAGCAGGTGACAGATAACAGGTATTCTCTCTCTCTCTCTGGCTTTTTTTTGCAAACGAAGATTCAGGAAGGACTCATCCTGCGCTTTCTGCAAGCGCGCTGATGACTAAAAAGGCCAATCCGAGATAGACAAGTCCGGTTGCAAAAAGCACAGCAGAAGGTCTCCTTGAGTGATGTTTTTGGGTTGTGATTCTTTCTGTGTTGTCGTTTCTCTTCAAGACTTGTCCGTCGTGAGTTCTCAAATAAGGCTGCAGCATTGTGGATAGTGCGTCTCCATGCCTCCCGATGTGAGACCAGGGCGGACCACTGTTGGTGATCAATTTGGCCGAGCCTGAGATGTTGTTTCAGGGAGTCTTTGTATCGCTTTTTTGGAGCACCCCTCTTACGCTGACCCATGGCGAGTTCACCGTAGAGTAGTATTTTTGGGAGGCGATGGTCCTCCATCCTAGAAACGTGCCCTGCCCAGCGCAGCTGCGTTCTCAATATCATGGCCTCAATGCTGGTGATCCCTGCTTGCTCAAGGACAGCAACATTCATCACATAGTCAGTCCAGTGTATATTTAGGACTTCACAAAAGAGTCTGGAGCAATAAATACCTAAGGCAAAGCACAAAAATCAGTGTGTATAGAGCCATTGTACTGTCTATCGTCCTTTATGGATCTGAAACATGGGTCACGTATCACCACCACCTACGACTCCTCGAGCGCTTTCATTAACAGGTGTAATGAGAGGATAAATAGTATTAGGACAGTGGTTCCCAAACCCGAGTCTCCAGTTCATGACCTACACCTTCCAGAATCTCTCACCATTGGCTAGAGCTTCAGGAAACTGAAGCTACAACCTCATAGAAGACCCACATTTGGTTAGCATTATATTAGAAATGTCACTTTTTGAGGGAATCGTGGGAGATTTTCACACTACACTGTTATAGTGTTACTATTCCATGCACTCCACGAAAAATTTCACGAATTCCTTGTGAATTGCTGGAAAAAAGGGGAACTGCCATCAGATCTCCGAGATGCAGTCATCATCACCCTGTACAAGAAAAAAGGAGCAAAATCCGATTGCTCAAACTATCGAGGCATAACACTGCTCTCTATTGCTGGAAAAATCCTTGCAAGGATACTCCTGAACAGATTAGTTCCTGCTATTGCAGAAGAACTTCTCCCTGAAAGCCAATGTGGCTTCAGAGCCAATAGGAGTACTACAGACATGGTATTTGCCCTTAGGCAACTGCAAGAAAAATGTAGGGAGCAGAACAAGGGTCTCTATGTAACATTTGTCGACCTCACCAAAGCCTTTGACACTGTAAGTAGAAAAGGTCTGTGGCAGATCCTGGAAAGACTAGGATGTCCCCCCAAATTCCTTAAAATGATTATCTTGCTACACGAGGGACAGCGTGGTCAAGTCAGATATGGCGATGCTCTTTCAGAGCCCTTTCTAATAACTAATGGAGTGAAGCAAGGTTGTGTTCTTGCACCAACCTTATTTACAATCTTCTTTAGCACGATGCTCCAAAGGGCTATGGCAGAGCTTGAAGAAGACAACGGCATCTATATACGCTACCGTACTGATGGTAGCTTGTTTAACTTAAGCTGTCTGAGGGCTCACACTAAGACTCTAAACTATCTAGTCCGTGAGCTGCTCTTCGCCGATGATGCTACCCTTGTTGCCCACACAGAAGCAGCTCTGCAGCGCCTAACATCCTGCTTTGCAACAGCTGCAGAGCTGTTTGGGCTAGAAGTCAACCTGAAGAAAACAGAAGTTCTTTACCAGCCTGCACCACAGGACGAACACCACCATCCCCACATTGCCGTCGGCAAATCTGTGCTCAAGTCCGTTCAGCAGTTCACCTACCTGGGAAGCATCATCTCCTCAGATGCCAAGATTGACAAAGAGATCGATCACAGATTAGCAAAGGCATATAGTGCATTTGGAAGACTTCACAAAAGAGTCTGGAGCAATAAACACCTGAGGCAAAGCACAAAAATCAGTGTGTATAGAGCCATCGTACTGTCTATCCTCCTTTATGGATCTGAAACATGGGTCACCTATCGCCACCACCTACGATTCCTCGAGCGCTTTCATCAGCGCTGTCTACGCACAATCCTAAATATACACTGGACTGACTATGTGACAAATGTTGCTGTCCTTGAGCAAGCAGGGATCACCAGCATTGAGGCCATGATATTGAGAACACAGCTGCGCTGGGCAGGGCACGTTTCTAGGATGGAGGACCATTGCCTCCCAAAAATAGTACTCTACGGTGAACTCGCTATGGGTCAGTGTAAGAGGGGTGCTCCAAAAAAGCGATACAAAGACTCCCTGAAACAACATCTCAGGCTTGGCCAAATTGATCACCAACAGTGGTCTGCCCTGGCCTCACATTGGGAGGCATGGAGACGCACTATCCACAATGCTGCAGCCTTATTTGAGAACTCACGACGAACAAGTCTTGAAGAGAAACGACAACGCAGAAAGAATCACAACCCAAAAACATCACCCAAGGAGACCTTCTGCTGTGCTTTTTGCAACCGGACTTGTTTATCTCGGATTGGCCTTTTTAGTCATCAGCGCGCTTGCAGAAAGCGCGGGATGAGTCCTTCCTGAATCTTCGTTTGCGAAGAAAAGCCAGAGAGAGATTCCACTATATTTCCTATGGCTGCCTCCTGTGGCATCCTGGGATTTGCAGTTTAGGGAGGGGCATTTACAACTCTCAGCCAGAGAGATCTTAGGCTTCACTAAACTACAAACCCCAGAATTCCACAGGAGGCGATCAGAGCAGTTAAAGTGGAATAGTAACACTATAACAGTGTAGTGTGAAAATCTCCTTGAAATAACAGTGACTACCAAATTTTGTGATGGCATATATACCAAGTGAACATTTCTTTAAGGTGGAATTCAAGCATGTGTGCTTGCACGTGTGTGCATTTGTAACATTGACAGACTGTGGCTCTAGATATTCTTCCTTCTCACCAACCCTTACGTCCTATATATTTGTAACAAATTGGGATGGCTGTACTTTTTTGGTCCATTTCTTGTGCCCTGTACATATATCTGATGAGTGTTGTTTTCTTGTATCCCTCAAGTATAGAATTCTGTTCCATTAATGAGGAGTCTCCATTGAGGAACAGTATGATATAGCGATTAGTCTCTTGGACTGTGACAAAGTTTAAATTGATTCTCTGCCATGAAACACACTGTGGTCTGGTCACTGTTCCTCAGGTTAACCTACCCCATTGGGTGGTTATTATGATGAAGTAAAATGGAGTAGGGAGAGAGAATGAACTACAGGTTCTTTCAAAAGAACCAAAAAAATTACATGCCTGGGTACAAACCATGTCAAGCTGCTAACACTGGCACTGTAAACCAGGGAAGAAAAGCTTTGTTTTATCTCCCTATTTTTATAGATTGCCTTTTCTAGCCATACAGTAAAGACAAGTTGAAACAACTTACTGTTAAAGCAATCCACATCTAAGAATAAAGCCAGAGGGCCAGTAAGCAAAAAGCCTAACCAAATCACAGCAACAGAAGGACAATCAAAACAGATAATCAGAATAAACAAATCAGCAACCAAAATAACTTGCTTACCTAATTGCTAAAGCCACAGTGGAAAATTCCAGATTTCACGCTTCTCCCCCCCCCCCAAAAAAAGTCTGTGTCTTTTGCACTTTCAAAGTGTAAGAGTTCAAAATGCCACATATGCTTGGAAACTGCTTAATGCAGTGTAGATGTGTAAATAGCTATTGCTTAAAACAATTTGTAAGCCGCTCTGATAGCCTTGTGGCTGAAGAGCGGGGTATAAATAAATAAATAAATAAATAAATAAAAAATGAAAGTATGACGAAGAGCTGGTGGATATTTTCCATGATAGTCTGCCTGCCTGAACATCTGTCCCTCTCTTATTCTGTTTAAACTGGCAATATGTGGAGTGTGGAATTTGTAGTCTAATGCCAAGGTAATATCACTGTTTGGACAGCACAGTGGGGAGAGTGACAGCCTTTGGTTGTGGCAGGAGACACTTGAATGATAGAAGGTTTATGGTGGAAGAAGATGCTGCTGCTGAGGCACATGAGAACATTTGAGAGAACCTGCAGTAATTTATAGAAAGGAGGAATCTGTAAGGGGGAGGAGGTAAGACGAATCCTAAGATCCATTAGCATTAGGAACGACTACCACTGCCCAGAGGAAGCAGGAAGTTGCAACATAGCCTTTTGGAGATTCGAAATCCCTTTGTTCTCCCCTATCGGATCTCCATGAGGCCAGTTCAACTTCCTGCTTCACCCAGCTAGGATCAGGATTCATCTCCTCCATCCATCCTTCTTTTAAATCCTTCGAAATTTTTCCTCACCCTCTTCTATTATAATAATAATAATAATAATAATAAAATTTTATTTATATCCCGCCCCTCTGCAGCGCAATCGGGGCGGCTTACAATATAATATAAATACAATATAAAAACCTCATAGTCTCAATACCCTAGCCCACCCACCCCTTAAAATAATATTAAATTACCTACTTTTGCCTTGTCCCTCCCTCTACCTTTTTAAATCTTTAAAAAAATCCTCTTCAAACTTTTTTTCCTTGCCTCTTGTTCTCCTTCTTTGGCCCCCACCTTGCTTTTTACCCCCCTCCTTCTGGATGGGTAACAACAAAGAATCCAAGAAGCCTCCGAAGAAGTCTGGCTCCTCCGCAGTCCATCCTCAGGGAGCCACAGCCGAGCGGAGCCACACGGAAGCTGGGTCTGGAGCCACTCAGGAGGCTCCAGCTCCCAGCCCGCTGCCTCTCCCTGTGCCGTAGGGAGAGGCAGCGAAGGCTGGCTGAACAGGCCTTGGCTGGTGCTGGTGTGGTGAGTGCACTGATGACCCACCCCCCACCAATCACAGAAGGCGAAGGAAAAAAACCGCTAAGGGGAAAGCTGCGGCTGCCATGGCAGCCAACAAGAGGCCAGCTAAAGGGAGCAAGGAGGCTGCGAGGGCTGAGGTGGTTTCCCTGCCCTCCCGCACCTTCCACCATCATCCGGGCACCTGCTGTGATTACCAGGATGGGGCAGGAGCCCCGAGGCAGGTACTGGGGACTCTTAGGGAGGAGGAACTCACTGCGGTAGCACTGGTTTCTTTACCCCCACCCCTACCCCACGGAACCAAACGGCCCAGGACTCCCAGGCAGACACCAGCTGGGGTGGCAACTCAGAGACGGGGATCTCCTTCACTGACGAATCAGAGGTGGAGGAGATCATGGAGGGGGGAGGAGGTTCCCCCAGCAGCAGCTCCACAGCCCTCTCCTCCTTTGAGCTGAGCAGGGAGGAAACTCTCAGAACAGCCCTCAGGCTGCTCTCTGAAGTGATCCTCCCTGCGAACGATCGGCTTCAGTCCCCACAGGTCAGGGCCTCAACTTCTGTGGCCATGGTGGGGGGGGCTCTTGTATGCAAACCGCAGACACAAGAGGGTCAATAGGACCCAGCAGAACCTCAGGCCTCGCAGTGGGAGCAGCAGGGAGAGCTAGGACATTGGCTTTTCTGCAGGAACCTCAGGGGATGGGCACCATTTCCACACCTCTGCAAGTTCTAAGAAACAAACCCCCCGCGAACGACTCCTCAGAGGAGTCCGCAGGCGACTCTACAGAGGAAGAGCAATTGTTGGACACCATTAGAGGGGCACATCCCAACGATGATGACACCATGGAGCCCCCTAGTGACAAGGAGGAGGGGGAGATTTCTACTCTGGATCCTCAGAGCCAGAAATGGCCGACAGGTTGTTCCAAAGGGTCAAGTACTCCCATCTGCTGAACAAGGTTTACTCTGGAAATTGCCCCACTGGCTCCACAGCCGGAAACCGCAGGCGATTCACAGCTCCCTAAGAGCCAAAAGGTGGCCATTTTGATGCCATCCACTAAAGCTAAGAAGCAGGGTCCATTTTGGAACCTGGTTGCAGAAGAATGGGAGAAGCCAGCTACGGGCAGGAGGGGTACCACGGTGGCGCACAGGTTTTATGACTTCTCTAAAGAGATACTGGAAAAACTAAAAAACCCAGTGGTAGACCGTCCTGTCATCTCCCTGGTTTCCAACTGTTGGCGCCAAAAGACGGAGAAGGGTCGCTCAAGGACCCCGATGAAAAGAGGGCAGACGGGGCACTTAAGAAGGCCCATGAGGCATCCGCCTTGGGGTTGAGGGCCTAGATGGCCATCGCCCTCTTCTCCATGGCAGCTATCATCTGGTTGCAGGAACTCATGGATGTGCAACAACTGGATACTAGGGCTCTTCACCATGCGTTACGAAGATTCCAACATACCTTCAACTTCATTGTGGATGCGTCGTAGGACGCAGTGTCCTTTACAGCCAGAGCCATAGGTGCAACCACACTAGCAAGGAGGTCACTATGGCTGAAGCACTGGGAAGTGGATACCCAGTCTAGATCTGCCTTGGCAACCATGGCTTTCAAAGGCTCAAAGCTCTTTGGTGAAGAAGCACTCAAAGACATCCTGGTAGAGGCAAAGGAAAAGAAACAGGCTATGCCCTCAACTATCAAAAAGCCGGACAAGAAGGGCAGCCGTCGCGCTTTTCACTCCTACAGTTCCTTTCGTACTAACAGAGGAACTGCGAGAAAAGATGTTCACTCCACGAAGCCTGCATGGATGAGAACCAACGATGTTATCCGGCAGACCCCGTTCTCCAGTGCATCCTAAAACTGCAGAGGAGGTGCCCAGCAGCAGAGGGGCACCTCCCGCCAACAGTCCTGACTCGAGTCCGCTTCCATTGAATGGCAGGTTAACTGGGTTCCTTGTCTCTTGGTCAATCTCAACAGCAGACAGATGGGTGATATCCACCATTGCAACCGGTTATTGGATCGAGTTCAACACAAGACCAAAGTCCAGCTTCCTGCCTGGCCCAATCCCCTCCAACCCCCTAAAGGTGGCCGACCTCAGGACGGCCATCACTCATCTCAAAGACATAGTGGACATAGAGGAAGTATCAGTACATCAGCACTTCTCAGGGGTGTACTCTTCTTCGTGGTGCCCAAAAAGGGCAGAAGCTTGTGATCCGTCCTGGATCTGAAATACACAAACTTGTGTGTCACATACAAGCATTTCCGGATGGAAACACTATCTTCTATAAGGGAAACGCTGCAGGAAGGGGACTTCCTAGCATCCCTGGACCTGTTGGAGGCAGACCTGCACATCAGGATGCACAAGGACAGCAGGCAGTTCCTCAAATTTGCGTTTGGGGAAGAGCATTGCCAGTTCAGGGCCCTCCCTTTTAGTCTATCGACGGCCCCCCAAATGTTCATGAAAGTTCTGATGGTCTTGATGGCACACCCCAGGGACAAGGGAATCCACCTGTATCCGTACTTGGATGACATTCTCATGAGGGCAACCTCCAGGGGAAAAGGCAGTCAGGACCTTTAGGATACAATTCGGTGCCTTCAGACACATGGTTTTCTGGTGATCTTCAAGAAGAGCCACCTCACCCTATCTCAGACCATCGTTGATCTAGGTGTTCACATAGACATGAGAACGTGCGAAGTTTCCCTCTCTCGGCGCCAAAGAGTTTTAAGAAAGGAGGCAAACACGGCACGTCACCTGCCACAGATCACATTACCGGACCTCACTCGACTCTTAGGGCTCATGATCTCGGCGATTCAAGTGGTACCTTGGGCCAGATATCACTCACGGCCCCTGCAGGCCTTCCTTCTTCCATATCAACAACAGATAGCACTGAAGTGTCTCCTACTCAGACTCCCTCAGACGGTGAAGGATTCCCTCACCTAGTGGACCAGGGAAGATCCCATATCGAAGGGCTCCCCATTCACTATTCCCCACCAGGTGGTAGTAACCTCGGACTCAAGCCTCCGAGGATGGGGAGCTCACTGCCAAGGGCAGATGACCCAGGGCCTGTGGTACCCACAAGAGCAAGCACACAACATAAATTGGCTGGAAGACTTCCTGAGCAGACACTCAGTCCTTCCAGGAGAATGGGAACTAAACCAAGATGTGTTTGCTCAGGTCTAGTTGAGGTTCAGGACTCTTCAGGTGGACCTCTTTGCAACACACCAGAACTCGAAGCTGAACCAGTTCTTCTCTCGCTTCCCTCATCAGAGAGCAGAAGGAGTGAATGCCCTATGCTCTCCCTCGCTGACCGGACTACTACATCTCCCCCCCTTCCACTCATAGGGAAAGTATGCCGGAAGATTTGCCAGGAGAGGGCCCAAGTAATTCTTCTGGCTCCTTATTGGCCGAGACAGTCATGGTTCTCGGACCTCAGGGAAATGTCAGTCCAAAATCCATGGCACCTCCCACCAAGAGACAACCTATTCCACCAAGGCCCAATCCTGCACCCCAATGTCGAGTGGCTACAGCTGACAGCATGGAGATTGAGCGGCGGGCCTTGAAAGACTTCAGGTACGACGAGTCAGTAATATCCACGCTCATGGCCTCAAGATGTCCGGCCACCAGGAGAATATACGAAGCCACCCGGATGGCCTTCATGCAATGGTGTGCCTCCACACAGGCGGATCTGGAGAAGGCCATGACGAGTCATGTCCTAGCCTTCCTGCAAAGAAGTCTGGAGTTGGGCCTTTGGCCTAATACACTAAAGAGGCAGGCGGCTGCCTTGTCCTCAGTCAACCAGTGTCCCCAGGGAGGCAAGCTCTCCTCGCACCCTCATGTAAGAAGGTTCCTCAGGGGGCAACACTGAGCTTGCCCCACGTGCGTCACAGATTTCCATCGTGGAACCTTCCCCCTTGTGCTGCATCAACTGACGAAACACTCATTTGAGCCGCTTAGGAAGATGCCTCTCAGGACCCTGTCCATTAAGGTTGCCTTCCTAGTAGCCATTACCTCAGCCAGAAGGGTCTCAGAATTGGCGGGGCTCTCGATACGGAGCAGCTGTGCTCATTCGAGGAGGGTGCCATGACCCTACATCCAGACCCCTCCTTCAAGCCAAAAGTGCTCTCATTTTCATGTCGCTCAACAGATCGTGTTACCTTCCTTTTGTCCTAACCTGTCTCATCCCACTGAAAGGTTGTGGCATAAGCTCGATGTCAAGACAGCAGTAAAAATATATATTAAACCCAAGGTTTCTTTCAGATGTTGTGACTCTCTGTTCGTCGCCTTCACTCAAGCATCAATGGGAGCCAGGGTCTCGAGGAGACACTGCCTACTTGGATTAAAGCGTGCATCTTCATGGCTTCATGGTGAAGGTTCCGTGCCCGTTGGGAGTCGTGGCACACTCAACGCACTCAGTGGCCACATTGGCCATATTCTCAACAAACGCCCCACTAATGGAAATTTGTAGGACAGCAACATGGAGTAACCCTTCGATGTTCATACGTTACTACAAGGTGGACAAGTTCAGGTCGGCAGAAGCCACCTGAAGCCTCCATGAAGTCGTACACGACTAGGTCACGGGTTGTGGCAGTCACTCCCACCCTACTTCTGTTTCAGGCTTGGGTACGTCCCAATGCTAATGGATTTTAAGATTCGTCTTATCTCCTTCCCCCTACAGAATGCCACATTGGTTACTTACTGTGAAGGTGCATTCTGTGAGGGAGGAGTAAGATGAATCCTCCCCACCCAGTGACTGCCAGGATCGCTTTCCTGTAAGGACCTATAAGTGCTGATGTCATGTTATTGTTTAACCAGTGGGGTGTCGTTTTCAGATGTTCTCATCGCAGATCCTCCAGGGCTTTGCTAGATTTATTTATTTATTTATTTATTTATACCCCCTCTTCAGCCACAAAGGCTATCAAAGCAGCTTACAAATAGTTAATTTAACAGTTCCCTGCCCTCAGGCTTACAATCTAAATAAGACATGACTCATAAGGAAAAGAGATTGGCAGTGGTGGTAGGGATTAAATCCAGCAGATACTGCTGGTTCTTATCTCCCTCCAAAGGCAGGGTCGTAGCAGTTGGGCTGGAAGGAGGGCCTTTCACCTGCTTCTGGGCCCAGACCTGATGGAGTGCTGCCTGCCTCTTCTTCTCTCCCTCCAAGGGCAGGGCCGTGGCAGTTGGGCTGTCAGTGAACTGGCCTGGTGGAGATCCAACGAGGAAGAACAAAGAGATTTCAATCTTCAAAAGGCTATGTTGCAACTTCCTGCTTCCTCTGGGCAGTGGTAGTAATTCCCAATGCTAATGGATCTTAGGATTTGTCTTACTCCTCCCCCACAGAATGCACCTTCACAGTAAGTAACCAATGTGGCATTCTGTGGTAAGGAGCAGCAGTGTGATCATATGAAGAACCAAGACAGGTCAGCCTTGAGTCAATTTGGTCTAATATTCTATTTCTGAAAGTGACCAAATAGATAATGATGCCTGTAAACTGAGGTGTACTGTACCTGAACATGGAGGATCCATTTTGCTGTCATGATGGATAGCTATTGATATGGCCTCCATGAATTTCTTGATCCATTTTTGAAAGTCATGTAAGCTAATGTCCATCACTGCATTCTGTGACAGTGAATTCCACAAGTAGACTGGTTGAGGGCAGGAGATAATTGATGAGACATGATACAATTCTAGGTGGATTAAAAGGAACTTTCTTAAATGAATGGGGCCTCCTGCTGGCTCTGTCCCCTTCAAAACAAGTGATTTATTCCCCACCTTGTTTGTTTCTGAAAGATTATGTCTGTAGCATTTCTTCTGATTGAGACTTTATCACAAATTTTTGTGGATCAAAAATTTTAGTCTGCCCTTGCTAAACCAACCATAATTTGTAGTCATCACCTGTTCTTTGTCTAACCCAAGAAGAACTTGGAAGCAAGTCCTCTTACTATTTCTGAGCATCCCTAAGAGCCAGGGTTAGAGCTTGCTGGACAATGATGGCAAGCTGGAAGGTATTCTTGTGGACTCTTTGCTGAACAGGTTTTCAGTAATTGCCCCCACCCACACAGCTGCTGTCTCATTGAAAGGTGGAGCAGTGCGCATGGTCTGCCCTGGGTGCAAGCAATAAGGGAGTGCAAAAAGTGAGTCCTTCCTTTTCTTAGCCAGAGGGGGAAGGCGAGGGCAAGAATGCCACGCTTCATGCCTTCCTTAACTGCAAAGGGGGGTGAGGGAGGGAAGACTGGGAGGCCCAGCTGGGGCAGCTGGGTGCTGGGGCTCTTGCTAATTGGGCTGCAGGGAGCTGTGCCAAAGCTGCAGCTGGCAGGGCAGGGGAAGAGTGGTACTGTAAAACCATGAGCCTCAAATGGCACCCAGCAAGAGAGTCTTTGTGTCTGAAGGAACTATTCAACATCTTCATCAATGACTTGGATGAGGGAATTAGGGGCAGACTTACCAAATTTGCAGATGACACCAAATTAGGAGGAGTAGCTAATACCTGGAGGACAGGATCAAAATTCAAAATGACCTGGATAAACTGGAGAGCTGGGCCAAAGCTAACAAAATGAAATTCAATACAGAGAATTGTAAGGTACTGCACTTAGGGCGAACAAATGAAATGCATAGATATAGGATGGGGGAGACCTGGCTGAACGAGACTACATGTGAAAGGAATCTAGGAGTCCTAGTAGACCACAAGTTGAACATGAGTCAACAGTGTGATGCGGCAGCTAAAAAGGCCAATGCGATTTTGGGCTGCATCAATAGAAGTATAGTGTCCAGATCAAGGGAAGTAATAGTGCCGCTCTATTCTGCCTTGGTCAGACCTCACCTAGAATACTGTGTCCAGTTCTGGGCACCACAATTCAAAAAGGATATTGACAAATTGGAGCGTGTCCAGAGAAGGGTGACTAAAATGGTGAAAGGTCTGGAAACGATGCCTTATGAGGAGAGACTTAGGGAGCTGGGTATGTTTAGCCTGGAAAAAAGACGGCTAAGAGGCGATATGATAGCCCTGTTTAAGTATTTGAAGGGGTGTCACGTTGAAGATGGAGCAAGCTTGTTTTCTGCTGCTCCAGAGATTGGAACACGGAGCAATGGATGCAAGCTCCAGGAACAGAGATTCCACCTCAACATTAGGAGGAACTTTTTGACAGTAAGAGCTGTTCGTCAGTGGAACACACTCCCTCGGAGTGTGGTGGGGTCTCCTTCCTTGGAGGTCTTTAAACAGAGGCTGGATGGCCATCTGTCAGGGATGCTTTGATCGTGATTTCCTGCATGGCAAGGGGTTGGACTGGGTGGCCCTCGTGGTCTCTTCCAACTCTGCAATTCTATGATTCTACCGGTACTTCTTCTGGGTGCTTACTGGAGACAGGGACTGGCAACAGTTCCCCTCTCACAGTGTGTGTGTGTGCGCGCGCGCTGTGAGTCATGGAGGACCAGGAAGAAGAATGGCCCACCACCAGATCTCAGCTGCCCCCAGCCTGGCCTCTCCAAAACCAGCTTTAGTCCTGGAAGCCAGGCTGATGCAAGGGGCAGCCGGGAGCTCTTCTTGCTCCCTGCCTTCAAAGACCAGCCCAAAACATTCTAATGTCTGAGCTGGAACAGGAAGCCATATCCCCTTTCCCAAACCATCTATCTTATTTTGACTTGGGAAGCAGAGGAGCCCACATGCACCTGCCATCTCTGCTCCAGGTGTGAAATACACAAGTTACACCACTGTATAGACTCCCTATCTCTGCTATCAGTTTCTCCCCCCCCCCCGCCGCCGCCATAACCTGTGTGTAATAAGACATAAGAGGTTATTCCTAGCTACTCCTGCCCCCAAATGGTGTAGTGTTTCAGTCAGAATATCTTAGTGATTCTGCTTTCCCCCTCATTAGCATGAAGCACAGTTCCCAAGGAGCATTTTAGCTAGTCATACTTTTGTGTAAGATCATGTTTATATAAGTACACGCTAATGTAAATTTCACTATAGTTTGCACAGGAAAACAGACATTGCCAGCCTTTTAGAGATGTTCAAAATCTGCTTTCTGATTTGACTCACCTGTGTCCCTTTTGGCTCAGTGTCCATTCCTCCTCCGTATAAGTTTAAAAGATGTGTCCCTTTCCTTTCTTAAAGGCAAATATTGCCATCTGACCACAGAAATATGTACCCAAAATGTATTTTACAGCCCTATCTCCCTCTAGGCACTCTTTATAACCCTTTAACCTGCAAAACAAGTTGCAGTGCCTGGCATAACTTAGGCCCTAATTGATCCATATGCTGATACTAGTTATGACATTGCTAGATATGGTATTCAGCACGCCTGCCGTATTTGTATAATGTAAATATGCCCATTTTCTGGAATGTATATATCTTTATGTGAAGAGCTTGTTGCTAGAATGTGCTCTTTATTGCTGGTGGGCAGGCGAAGGTGCAACACTGACAGAAAAATCAGTGTTCATGTGGTAGTGCAGCAAGATAGTATATATTTGGTTAATATGCTGTTAGTTGTATTACTTTGTAATGGCTTTAAATGCCTAGACTTGTTCATATTTAAAGTCTATTTTTTCTCTCAAAATGTTTCAGGAAAAGGTTAGATGCTTCTGTTCAAAATGACAATTTATTTCTAAATATGACATATGGCAGATGGTCTCTGGTCAGGAAAGATTAAAATTAAACCTTCTAAACTGCTGTGTGTTTATCACTTGCAGTGTATCCATCTGAGCCTGCATGTGTGTGTGCGTGCACACAAGAGAACTATATTTTGGATCTAGAATAGATTTCTCTGTTTCCTGTGTAAAACAATTTGAGTCAGGAGCTCTGCATGTATCAGGATAGTTGTGCTGGCACGCTTTTAAAAACAACACAGTTGAAGTGCATTGAACTGTCCCAGTCTAGCAAAGGTGCAAGATGAGGCTTCTAAGTGTAGATTTTGATGTTGTGCAGTTTAGGAAATGAACTTGAAGCCCACAAATGACTCAGACACTTAGGATGCTCCTGACCCAAGATGTGTGCCACCAAAAATAAATGGTGGTGTTAAAAATATGATTGAGCAGGGGGGGATTAATCCCTTTCCAATTCAGTAATCACATTTTGTGAACAGTCCACTTCTACACATACAGTTTTACACATAACCTTTACATATGGGAGCATCATAACTTGATGTATATATGCTCTACTACTTAATATACTTCTTTCCTGGTCTCTGACATGGAGCTCCCAGGGATCTGTATTCTTAACATATCAAATTCACTGCCTCCTGCTTAGTTTCAGAAACTGCCAGTACACTTGCTTCTAAACCATTTGCTGGGTTGTCTCATACATGATTTGTGTTCCCATTTTTCAAGAGAAATAAGATACAGGTTAAAAAAAACCACTGTCATGCTCAGACTCTGTGGGACTAAGAAAGTATTGATATCTAAATCAAGACTCTTAAGTGCTGTAGTGAGTACTAATGAGCCATCTTGGCAGATAAGGTAAACCATTCATTTACTTGAACATCTAACAATCATTGTGTATGTTTTTTTCTTTGTTTTCATGTTTATGCTTATGTTCCTGGGGAGAAAGTCCCACAAGATCTGTTCTGCAGCTTACCAAAGACCTCTAATTCTGCTATATATTTGTTAGGCAAACCATGAAATTGAAAGTACAACAAATACCCTAGCAGTATAAAATGTGAAGCTAAATCTTTCTAACGTTGAACTTTTGATGTGTTGTTTTTTCTTTATTGCAGCAACACTAAAGAAAAATGTATATATAAATGCACACACATACATATATAAAGGGGGGGGGGTCTGCAAACAACCTCCAAATATCTGGGTAGAAATATATTTGCATATATGACTGACAGATCTCTGTTAATAATCTGACTAAGGTCTAAACTACATGTGACTATGGCAGACTTCTTATTTTGTGTATCTGTAAAACAGAGTGTGGTTTTTAAAGCATAAAGGGAACACACAGGCATGCGGAGCATATCGAGTCCTTCCCTAGACTGTTACTCTCCCTACCCCAGACCCATCCATCCATCAGTACCACAGGTGAGGCTGGCTGGGAGAAAACTGTTGGCAAGGGGAGATTGCAAGGGAGACATAGCAGTGTAGAGAGGGGCTGACCCTTTTTGCAATTCAAGTTGTCTGTCCCATCTCGTTCATATTACATGTGATGCAGCGTGAGTCTATTACTGTTATATATACAGTGGGCCCTTCCCATTCACAGGGGTTTAGTTCCGGGCCTCCCTCATAGATGGGGAAAAAACATGGACATTCAAGCCCCATATTAATCAGTGGCAGTGCATGCACGCAGCTACAAACTGATGCACCTACGTGTACATGCTGTCATTGAATAATATGGGCTGTGACCATCCGCAGATAATCCAATCCGTGGATGGACCCACTATACTTTGGCCCTAAATGGTGAAAGGCCTGGAAGAGATGGTTAAAGAAGACATAAAAAGCACTCATACATTTGGTAGTTGTTGTTTTCTAAAGTTGAAAGCCCAGTACAAAACTTGAATATTAAAAGAAAGAGACAAAACTTACTTTGTTCTGTTTCAAAAACTAACAAAGTAATTAATTAATTAATTAAGTAAGCTCCTGTTTTTTTATCCTAGGTTGGAACAAGACATTAAGAAGTTAAAGGCTGACCTGCAGGCAAGCAGGCAGATTGAACAAGAGCTGCGTAGTCAGATCAGTTCTCTGACCAGCACAGAGCGAGGGATTCGATCAGAAATTGGACAGCTCCGACAAGAAAATGAGCTGCTTCAGAATAAGTAAGTTTAGCCTCACCCCACACTATGTTTGGCTTACTGTATCTGCTTTCTACACTTGTAATCTGATTTAAAATAAAAAATAAAAAATGGGTTTTTAAAATCTCAGTGTTCAGTCTAGCGAACATTAGGTTTATTGAGCTCCATTCATTTCAGTCAGAGATTTAAAAGTGCTTGATTTTAGCTTGATTGTGGCCTTAATTTTGTTCTGTGTCCTGTACACTGTAGGTAGGAATGCAATACACAAATCTAAAATAACATCCAGAAATTTTTGGCTATACTTTTACCTTTGTGAGGAAGAATGAAATGAATGCTTTAGAACTGTTTGCAATGCTAGGCATACATAAATTAATAGTAGCTAATTGCACTTGATCCCTATAAAAGTTATATAAGCCTATGGAAAATGTCATTTATTATTTTTTTTCCAGGAAGGGGTTTTATTTAAACATTTTCTCCCAAAACTTAACCTTTGTATAGCATAGATTGCCTTCCACCCCATTGTAGCAGAGTGGTGCAAATGTCCCTTCCCCCATCCCTTGTTGAAATAAATTGTTTAGTCTTGAATGTGCCACAAAACTACTTTTTCTTCCCCCTTCATACTGAAAAAAACCCCAACACAACTGTCTCATTGAAAATATAGCTTTAGATTGTATTTGTGAACTTATACTGTGGATACAGTTCTATGATTCTATGATTCTGTGTGTGCATCTTTGTTTGAGTCACCATCACCCTTAAGGGCCTCCTTCCTCTAAGTGATAACATGGGGTTAGCTGGCCAGCAAGTGGGCCTCAGTTTCTTAGAGAGGGCATGCCTTCCAGATTTTTAAGAAGCTTGTTCCATTGTCATCCCCTCTCCTTGGGCCAGTTACATGGCAGAATAAAGTGCGTGCAATTCCGGATTACTGTTGTTCTGCACCAGCAGTGAATAGTTCATACGATTTATTTCTAAATTGGAAAATCCGGTGAGTTTTGCCTTCCTATGTTCACACAGACAAAGCCGGGGGGGGGGGGCATAGCCTCCAGATCACTAGCCAGGCAGGAGGCAGGGAGGAAGCGAGGATGGGGGCAGTGCGAGGGGGAAGGAGACCATAGATAATGATGAAGGAGTGAAGGAAAGCAGCCGAGATCCCTGCCAGTGCGCGCTCACGCACACACACACACAAGAACGAGCGATCAGCCAGTTGGAGCACATCACTCTCTCTCTCTCTCTCATACAGAGAGACAGAGAGGGGGGGGGAGTGAATGAAGAATCGTAATTATGTTAGAAAGCAAGCCGGCTAGCTCGATCTTTTTACTCCTCCATCCTTGGTCAATTCAGCCAATCAGGACTAAGCTCTGCTGTGGCAATTTCGAAAAGACTGCTGACTGTTTCCACTGTCATAAGCGAAATGGTCGTTCACACAGTCGATAGTGCGCTAACTTGCACTACTTTTCAAAAAAGACGGGGAAAATAGATGGGGTTTTTTGCCCCCCTCCTTCTGAATATGGCGACTTTGATCCGAAAGATGTGGGAACTATTAGGACTCTTTGTGAATTCTTTGAGGATTTATTTTGCCGTGTAAACGCCTCCCTTGTTTCTGAGCCTATTAGCCTTTATCAGTACTGCTTTTCTTACAAGGGAATCAAGTGTAACCATTTTACTTGCTGAACTAAGTGCAGGTACATCAACTACACTAGTCTGGCGGACAATAATCTGAGGCTCCCAAGTAATCCAGAATAGTTAGAGGGCGTGCTTGGGCCCATCCATGTGTACAGAGATCTCCTTAAGGGGTTTGGAAGGAGATGATCCCTGTTTCCATCTACATTAAACCTTTTGTTATTTAAAAAAATGCATGGCCAGTTAGTTGTGTAGTTTGCCTTAATGGAGCTAGGTGGACATCAACCTTTTTAATTTTAGTAACCCATATTGTGGTAATACCTTTATTGTGACAACTAAAGAGACAAAAAAATCTCTCTGTGAACTTTCCAAACCGTACCTTTCAGCAACACGCAAAAATGGTAGAAAGAGCCTGCAGGTAAAAATGGGGGGGGGGGTTGGAGTTCAAGAAATATGTAAACATTCTAATATGTAAAATTATAGTAGCATGTGTTCAGAGATCTGAAACATTTGAAATGACCACCTCTACACAGCTCTGAAAGTATAAATACCTAAATACTTAAAATACCCAACTACAGGGATCCTTTGTATCCTAGAAGCTAATCCCTAGACACCACATCCTCCAGTGTTGCACTTTCACAGGATATAGGCCATTTTCCTGGAAGAGAGTGTCTTTAAGCATTCAGTTGCACAGGATAGTCACAAGAAGATAGAAAATATTAGCAGAACAGACTTCTTAAAATATTGGTTGCCGATGGTTTTCCGCACACATTTTATATGCAGGAAAATGTTATACCTTTCTCTTCTCTTCCAGGTTACATAATGCTGTACAAATGAAACAAAAAGATAAGCAGACAATTGGCCAATTGGAGAAAAAATTGAAAGCAGAGCAGGAGGCACGGACTTTTGTAGAAAAGCAGTTGATGGAAGAAAAAAAAAGAAAGAAATTGGAAGAAGCAACTGCTGCACGAGCTGTTGCATTTGCTGCTGCTACCAGGTACTTGTCTTCCTTCTCTCCTCTGTCTTTAAATTCCATATATATAAAACTGAAAGTATAAAGGCTTCTGCTGAATTGTTTACTACATTATTAACAGACTTTAAATAGCTGCATATTGGAAAAGAAACAAGCACCAATTCTATACTTAGGGTTAGGAACATGCCCTTATATATTATATGACATCAGGAGAATCATGTTTCCTACTTTGTAGAAAAGTATTTTTGGAATGGCTGTTTTGTTCTAGAATATCTGGGTAAATTTTCTGATGACATTTTCCTCTATTCACAGATCACAGTGGCTAAACAATGTCTTCTGAGATCCATGAGTTATATGCTAAGCTGAGATCTCTGTGATGTTTTATATTTTGAAAAGTGCCCAGAAACTTCAGTTGGTCCAGAGAACAGCAGTCAAGCTGTTAATGGAGACTGGCTACAGGGAGCATACAACTCCCTTGTTGTGACAGCTCTGTTGGCTGCCAACCCATTCTCCCTATGATGGGACCCAAGGCAGCACACAACATTTAAAAACACTAGCTAAAAAATGCAGTACAATAAATAAGAATTAAAAGAGATTAAACCATTATATAATTAAAATTCTACATAACTCCCATAAAAATTAAAATAAGTCTTAAAAATAGGTGCACCAGCTTTCCAACCTTAATTTGTCAGCAAAGGCCTGATGGCATAAAAATCTTTTAACCTGCTGCCTGAAAGAGAGTAAAGATGGGGTCATCCTAACCTCTCTAGGGAGGGAGTTCCAAAGTCTGGGAGCAGCCACCAAAAAGGCCCTCTCCCTAGTTCCCACCAAACGAGCCTTAGAAGGTGGTGGGACAGAGAGAAGGGCCTCTCCAGCTGATCTTAATGGTCTCTGCTGGGTTCACACGGGGAGATACAGTTCTTCAGGTAATCTGGACCCAAGCCATTTAGGGCTGTATAGGTCAAAACCAGCACTTTGAATTGTGACCAGAAAATGTGGGATATAAATAAATAAACTAATATTATTGTTATTATAATAATAATTATTAATAATAACAATAATAATTTATGTCTTCTTCTCTGTATGCTAGCCTTCTACATGAAGGGAATGTATTTTGCCACCACAGATGTATACATCCCTTTCTTTTACATTTTGAAATGTAATTGTCCAACAGAAGCTGTACCATGATTCTGCCAAGTCTCTACACTGTATCTTTACTGTTAATGACAAAATTGGTGAAATGGCACTATTTATAGAAATGCATCTGAAGAAGAGGATTTTAACCACTGTTAATTAGTGTGTTACACTATTCAGTGTTAGGTGACTAAAATGCATTTGCACATTCAGAATTCTCTTTTCACAGTGCTTTCTGTCCAAGCACTTTAAGAGGCCTGGGAGGGAAAAGGCATAGACTTACTAGGGTCTAGAACAAAGAAAGTTATATGCAGAAGCGTTCCATCTCCTCCAGCATTAGAAGGAAGTTACCAGTTTCCAGATAACAGAAGCTCACATTTGAAATGTGGGTTGCAAGAACTAACTGAAGATTATGTGATTCATTTGTATCCCACTGTCATTTTTCCATGCAGTCACTGAACTAGAAAGAGTAAATGTAGAACCTTTTTCATTCCTGCAGTGTTAACACTTCTATGAAACATAACTGTGGCACATACTGAAAGTTACTTCTCTTTCTCTGTTCTCATTTTACTTGGCAGAGGCGAATGCACTGAAACATTACGAAATCGCATCAGAGACCTGGAGACAGAGTGCAAGAAGTTAACAATTGACATAAAGATGAAAGAAGATCAGATACGAGATCTAGAAATGAAAGTTCAGGTAACAAGAAGGCACTGAAACACTGCATGCCTTCATCCTTCATTGATAGTAATAGACATTCTAGGGTGACCTTCTGTCCATGGTAGAATCTGTATGCTTTGGGATGTTAATCAGGCTTGGCAGTAAGACTTTTAGCACTTGAGAAGTACATAGTGTTGTACTTTCCTTTCTCATCCTAAACGAAGCTGATCTAGCCTCAAAATTATTTTATCTTTGCTGTGCTTCCCTCTCTTCTTGTGGGAGACTTTCCTGCTTGCATTGTGTCAAACATCGCTTAGTCTTTGTGCACCATTTTATTCTATTTCATTGTGCAGTATCAATGTGCTAGTGACGTACCAATTGCCTATTCTGAAGTCCAGAGTGATGGATTTTATTTCACTAAAGGATGTACATGAGTCTGTGGGCATAGGCAGGTTATCACACTTTGTCTTGATTACTTGTATATAATTGAGGAGCAAGAGATTTTGTGCAACAAAAACTTTGCAATGCATTAATTTGTTGCTCTGTTCCTCTGAAGCACCAGGGTTTGTCAGTGCTTTTCTCATTAGAAGAATAACTAGAACTTCATATCCTGTATTTAGCCCATCTATGTTTGATTGCAGTACAACAGCCCAGACATAAACACACACATACAAGGTGTAGAAAATGTTCCACAGAAAAATACAGCATCAGAAAATTCTGTTTTGAAAATTTTTCCACCCCACATGAAAACACATTTGCCATACATGCATTTTAGGTCTATGAAGGAAACATGCTATGCAGGAAATTGCAATAAATATTTCCAAGTGGGACCAAGAGCAACATATTGTACGTGGGGGTTCTTTCTGTCTTTCAGATCACCCAAACCAGAGCTTTTCTGAACAAAAACAGCATGGAAGACCAAAAAAAGAAAGAAAAAGGAAAAGGAAAAATAAAATAAAAGAAAGCGACAGTTCCACAATTAGGCTCCTTACTTTAAAAGGCATCCTGTATATTTGCACCAGCTGCCCGTCAAAAAGGGGCAGAATGTGCAGAAGGGCCTCAACAGACATGTTCTAGAGAGACCGCTCTTGCCATCACTAATCAAAAAGTGTTTTGCAGCTGTTCTTTTTCTGCTGAGCATGGAAAGCATGAGAAGGTTAAAAGTAGAATCATAGAATCACATTGGAGGACCTAGAAATCAAAGTAAAAGACATTATTTGTATCAGGATCCCTCCTATATTTCTATGAATGAGGTAAAGGTTGCCAATGAGTGAAGTTTCATCTAGAAGCATTCTAGATGAATTTAGAGGCCAGGAAGTTTCTTTCCATTTCCATATAGAAAACCGCCCTATTGTTGACCTAGTCCTAAGCCATTTTGAAGGTGGTTTGTCATCTCATTGGTCTGTGGCACTATCCATTTTCCTTTTAGTTAGATAGTCTTTGCGGGATTTTACCTTATTTTGAAAACCTGCAGAGCATGTTTGTCAGGGTTAACAATGGAATAAAAAAAGAAACATGTCACATTATTTGAAGTGACAATTCTCTGAAACCTTTTTCAATTCCCTTGCAAAGCATTTCTCTCTTTGCAGCCTTTCACATATATCTAAAAAGATAATAGTAATAGAATCTTCATTTGACAGAGTGCTAGCTATTCCTATGGCCATAGCATTTCTATGGTTTAGTAGTCTTTTCATTATGTTTGGTTTTAAAAGAAAGTTCATTTAGTTGTAATTTTGTAATTTATTTATGCTGTGTATTAGCTGCCTTGAGGTTTTGTTGAGTAGAACAATACAAAATATGAATATTTTAAATAAACAATTTCTGGTTTTAGATTCTTCCTGAAGGAGAGGGAATGATTATAAACAGCAAGGGAGAGAGGGTAGTCTTTATTTGCAGAGAGGAGTTGGTGGAGAGGGTTAAATAAGCACTTTCCTTCCATAAAGAGCCCTTAATCCAGTAAGAATACTTGCACAATGTTCTTTATCATAAAATCTTACATTTCAAAAAATGTATAAAAATAGATTCAGGATATACGTTTATTTCTGAACCTGCTCTCTATTTCCCCCCACTTATCATTCTGTAGGTTTGCCATGAAACATATCTGCATTTTCAGTGTTTTTCTTCTGCTGCTTGTGTTGGATAGAAAGCCCACATAATCAGACTGTCTAGGGAAAAGTAGCACAACTCTTGAATTGATATGCAGAGAGCTATGAAACGTAGAAAGGAACATTTTCTTAATAATCTCAAGCTTTTCATTTGTGTGTTAAAGGGAAAAACTGTTTGACTTTATGAATTTGACAGACATATTGAGTAAAGCTCTCTTCTTTCTTTCTTTCTTTCTTTCTTTCTTTCTTTCTTTCTTTTTTTGAGTTCTCAAGCACATCCAGCTCTTGAAGCTAAAATAGCTGGAGTAAAAAAGTCAAATACACCCCACCCTTAAAATAAAGCTTGGACACATTAGGTAGGTAATAGAGCATGTCAGAAACTCATGAGTAAACACAGGAATTTAATTTAGAGAGAGACAGGCAGTTAGACAATCTAGCAGCTATTGAACAGTCATGTTGACCAAACCAAGTTCTTGTGTTCACTTTGACCCTCAGTGGCACCATTTAGTTCTTCAAGTGGTCTCTGTGACTCACACAAATGGGTTATCTTTGCTGCACAGTGCATCTTTCGTTGGAGTCTTATGGAGCTATACCAGATGCATTTTGCAGTAACTCCGCCCACTCCTCATGTGCCTACCCAGCATGCTTCCCACCTAAACCCTCAGTTTATTTTTGTCCATATAGTAGCAGCATCTTAGGAACCTCTCTGAGCTTTCTTCAGCTTTCTGACTTATTTTTTACTTGTTTTGGTTGTGCTTTTGGTTTACAGACTTACAATTCTGTCTTCAGCATTTTGGCATTGTTATATCACAGGCTATTAACTCCCCATTTGTCTTACTTGGTTTGACTTCAGACTTCCTTCAAGATGATTCTCTGGTTAACATGTTCTGGCTTGGTAACATGGCTTTTCTTGATTTATTATAACCACTTCTAGTTCTTTTAAATGGTGCTTTGTCTACACTGGCAAAATATCCAGAAATGATTGCCACTCTAAGTGCCTCCTTTGGAAGAGGGGCATAATGTTGGCACCTGAAGACACTGCCAGGGTTTACATCCCAGGCTCCTCAGAATAGGGAGGGGAGATTGAAGATGCTTCTCTACGAGCAGGCCTTGAGTGTGGCTGCACAGAGAAAAGATCACATACAACCTCATCTACTTCCTCCTCTTCTCACCCCTCAGCTCCACCTCAAGCTGCCTCTGTTCGGTCCCCTCAGCAGTTAGGCCATTGTTGAAGAGGCATTTGGCTGATGCTCTTTCTACTCCTTCAAAGTATAGACTATAGACTGGCTGATCTCAGAACTGATAGCGACTCAACTTGGTCGATCCTTCAGTACCGAAGGGAGTTCGATGGGTTCACAGATTCAGCTATTTCAAAAGTGTCATAAGAAGAAAAAGAAGAGTAAAGATCATTGCTTGCGTTAAACTTTAAATTGATCATCTGAGACCTCTCTCCAAACTGTGAAACCATCCATTCTATCAGTATCAAGGCAGCCTTCTCCACCAGTCTCAATAGGATCCAAGCACTTGGTGGAACAAGGGGAGACACACAACAGCCTATGGATGCTGCCCCATCTCATCTGGAAGCAGCAGAAGCAACTTCAGAGGGGGAGAGCAGAGATTCTCTTGATCCTTAGTTCCCTTCTATTTTGGTTGAGCACCTTTCTCTTGTGGTGCCTTCAGACCCTTGGAACTGACCACTTCCTCCTGTACCTTCTCCATGTACCGAGACTGCATGAGGTAAACATTGCTCTCGCTCTCTGTCTCACCATTGACACCCTCAATCTCACTCTCCATCTCGATCTGGTTTATCCATTTCATGGAGGTTTCACTCTCAAACTCGACCTTGGTATCACTGGTCCCGGTATTGTCCAAATTATCAGTACAGATTAGAGTGGTGAGAACACGGATGCTACAGAGAGGCATCTCCTACTATTATTGTGATAGATCTCCAACCCAATGTTGTTTTCATTGGGGCTATGACTATCCTTATATATGCAATGTAGATGTACTTGGGATACATTGACATTGATATTGTGGCTCCATTTTGAAATTGGTACCATCAGTTACAGTTTCAGGTCTGCCTTGTTTTCCCTCCCAACACATGGCTGCTCACCCTTCGCTTGCACATCAGGAACTCACACCCTCTGTTTTTTCCTTCATCGCTCTCCCACTTGGTCTCAATCACCGTCCCAAGACCTGTGACTGGCCAGGAAGATCAGATCTGTGCACATCAAGTGCGGTCACCTGTTCCACTTCCTCCTCTGTCTAGAGGCTTGTCTAAAGAGGATTCTGATTCTTCCTCCGAATCCTTGGTAGAAGTGATTAGAAAGCCCCCGTTGGACTTGGTTGGTGAATGATACTCTGCATCACCCACTGATGATGTCAGGTCTTTTGCAGACCAAATGCTGCGAATAGCTAAAGCGTTGGAATTACAGGCGAAGCCTGCTGAGCCAGTAGTCACAGACTTGGGTCTTCCAAAGGGTCCACAACAAGCTCCTGCTCCAGCATCCATTCCATTATTTCTTTACTTCCTTCTGGTTGTTCAGAAATCCTGGAGCAATCCATCATCCATTCCATCTACCTCCAAAAGGCTGGAGGGTCTGTATAAAGTGGTGGACTCTGGTTCTGAGTGGCTGGTACAACACCCCAAATCGAACTCAATTATTGTGGATGCTGCCCAGTCCAGGATCTCCCAGAAGCTTCATTCCACCCCAGCTGATCAGGAGGGGAAGATGCTGGACACAATAAGTTGTAAGTTTTATTCTACATGTGGCCTTCTCTTTTGGGTTGCTAATTATTTAACATGTATGGGTGCATATTAGCAATTCCTGTGGGAAAAGGTAGCCCCAAACTTTGACAAGCTTCCCACAGGAGATCATAACATAACATTGATTTTGTGAGTGGAACCCTGTAAGTTAGCAGGACAGCAAATTACGACCTTAAGACACATGGCAGATTGTACAGGAAAGGCTTTAGCAGGGGCCATAGCACTAGGTCAACATGCATGGCTTATATCTTTGGGATTCGCAGACTAAGGCAACCATTGAGGACTTACCCTTTGATGAAGCAGGTCTGTTCAGTTCAGAAACTGATACAAAATCAGAGCACACCCAAAATATGAGAACTGCAACTAATAAATTCAGTCTCTTCACAGCAACAGTCTTCAGTTAGGTCTCAGTCTTATTGGTCCAAACACAATCTTTACTACTAGCATCAGTATAGTCCTGGTAACACTCCTCAACACTACCTTGTGCCACTACCTGCATCCTTCTCCTCCACTAGATTTAGACAACAATTCAGCAAAAAATCTCAAGAACCATCAAAGCAGCATGTTTCCTTCCAGGATTATGACCTTGCTGTTGTTTCTTCACATTCCCACCTTCAGCCCTTCAAAGACAGACTCCAGAAGTTCCATCATGCTTGACATCCATCACCTCAGACATGTGGGTTCTCAGTATCATGAGGAGAGACGTAATAAAATTCTGGGAGATTCCACCACTGGGGTCTTTTGTGTCTCCTCCACTCACCCGTGTGCAAATAGGAAGTCCTGAAAGGAGCTGTAGTGCCTGTCCCCTCTCTTACCTGCGTCGAGGGTTCTTCTCCTACTACTTTTATTGTACCCAAGCAGAAGAGGACTGCAATGCCATAATCACAAAAAGTCAACATGGGTTTCAGAGAAACAAGGCATGCCAGACTAATCTGATCTCTTTTTTTGATAAAATTTCCAGCTTGGTAGATGAAGGGAATGCTGTGGATATCTCATACCTTGATTTCAGTAAGGCCTTTGACAAGGTTCCCCATGACATTCTTGCAAACAAGCTTGTAAAATGTGGGCTAGACAAGTTAACTGTTCAGTGGATTTGTAATTGGTTGACTGGCCGAACCCAAAGGGTGCTCAGCAGTGGCTCCTCTTCATCTTGGAAAGATGTGACCAGTGGGGTGCCACAGGGTTCTGTCCTGGGCCCAGTGCTATTCAACATCTTTATCAAGGACTTGGATGATGGAATTAGGGGCATGCTTATCAAATTTGCAGATGACACCAAATTAGGAGGAGTAGCTAATACCCTAGAGGACAGGATCAAAATTCAAAATGACCTGGGTAGACTGGAGAGCTGGGCCAAAGCTAACAAAATGAAATTCAATATGGAGAAATGTATTGCACTTAGGGCGGAAAAATGAAATGCATAGATATAGGATGGGAGAGACCTGGCTGAATGAGACTATATGCGAAAGGGATCTAGGAGTCCTAGTAGACCACAAGTTGAACATGAGTCAACACTGTGATGTGGCAGCTAAAAAGGCCAATGCGATTTTGGGCTGCATCAATAGAAGTATAGTGTCTAGATCAAGGGAAGTAATAGTGCCGCTCTATTCTGCCTTGGTCAGGCCTCACTTAGAATACTGTGTTCAGTTCTGGGCACCACAATTCAAAAAGGATATTGACAAATTGGAGCGTGTCCAGAGAAGGGCAACTAAAATGGTGTAAGGTCTGGAAACAATGCCTTATGAGGAGAGACTTAGGGAGCTGGGTATGTTTAGTCTGGAAAAAAGACGGCTAAGAGGCGATATGATAGCCCTGTTTAAGTATTTGAAGGGGTGTCACATTGAGGATGGAGCAGGCTTGTTTTCTGCTGCTCCAGAGACTGGAACACGGAGCAATGGATGCAAGCTCCAGGAACAGAGATTCCACCTCAACATTAGGAGGAACATTTTGAGAGTAAGAGCTGTTTGGCAGTGGAACACACTCCCTTGGACCGTGGTGGGGTCTCCTTCCTTGGAGGTCTTTTAAACAGAGGCTGGATGGCCATCTGTGTGGCAGGGGGTTGGACTGGATGGCCCTCGTGGTCTCTTCCAACTCTGTAATTCTATGATTCTATGCACCCTATTCTGTACCTGGACTCTTTGACCCTAGATGAACTGCAAGAAGTCTGACTTGGAACCGGCACAGCAGTTGCTGTTCATCAGTGCCCTGCTGGACTCTCACACCAAAAGACTTACCTACCAGATGACAAGTACCGTGCCCTCCAGAGGGCTGCTCTCAGGTGCCTTTGAAATCAAAGAGTGACAGCCGGATACATCCAGGGCTTATTAGTTTCATGGCATCAACAATCTCAGTCACTCATTTCACATGGCTCAGGATGGAGCCTCTGCAGGCTTGCTTCCTGTTGTGCCTCAATCCCGTCTCTGACTCTCTGTACCTAAGGCTGACTATCAGGAGCGTTCATCACTTCCTTAGATAATGGATGGACTACAGGAATATACAGATGGGGATGCTGTTCCTTCTTCCTTAGCCCAGTGTTCTGGTCATACCTGACACCTCTGTGAAGTGATGGGGTGCTCATTCAGAGGTTTGACAGTCAAGGGTAATTGGTCTCTTGAGGGGAACGCTCTCTACATCAATGCCTTCGAGATGTTGGCTGTCATAAAGGCCTTTGGGGCATTCAAGAAATCTCTATGAAGCAAGGTGATTCAGGTAGTGTCTGACAACACCACAATGACCTTCTGCCTGAACAAAGGAGACATGAAATCAGACACCTTAATTTGTCTCATACTTCTCCTCTGGGACTGATGGAAAATCCTTGTCTCTACAGTCCACCTTCTGGGAGACAAGAATGTTCTGGCAGATGCCTTAATTTGGGTGCTGGTTTCTGAAGTTACCATCTCATCCAGGTTTTCTTACCATTCAGAGAGGTAAGGTTCATCCTGGCCTGCAGACTCTCAAGCTCACAACCTAGAAGATCTGTGTGTGGCGTCTTTGCTGGAACCTGTCAGGGTCATACTTGAGGCAGCTCATAAACCTGTGCTTAGACCGACTGCCCAGTGGAGCGTAGAGCTGGTTCTATCTCAAATCTCCAGGAAACCATTTGAGCCTGTGACATCCTGTGGTCTCAGGTTACTTACCTGGAAAACTGCTTTTTTGGTAGCTGTCACCTTGGCAAGGCAGACAGCTTTGTGCCCAGAGAGTGAATCAGCCTTATCTACAGTATCATAAGGACAAGGTGGTCTTTGGACAACACATTGCATTTCATTTCTTTCCATGGTTGTTTTAGCCTTTCACTTGAATCAAGTTATTGTCCTCCCTGCATTTATGCAGTCCAACATCTGACCTAGAATGTTCTCTTGATTGAATGTCAGAAGAGCACAGACTTTCTACATTGATTGATCTGTGTCTTAGGAAGTCTCAGAAGCTCTTCATTTCCCAGCAGATAAACTACATCCTGTAGTTTGGTTATGCTTCTCCCACTCACTCCAGATAGGCAGGAAAAAGAAAGACCTTCCAGAGTCCCCACGTGGGTGGAGCTAAACCCAGAATGCCAGTATTTTTCCTGCCTACTGTTCTGATAGGACTTGTTTGATGATACGCTGCTTCATTGTTGCTACAGCCTGCTCCAGTCCTTGCACTGGGTTTTCCTTTCTATTTCTCTGAGCTCTGTGCTTTAACTCCAAAACTCCTGGTTTCTATCCCCTCTTTCCCTCTCTTTCTTTCTTTCACTTCCTTGGGAGCGTAAAGGAGGATTTAATAAGGTAAGGGCTCCTAGGATGGAGGAGAGATTCTCTGGCCTTGCCAGTGACTCTCGTTCTCCTCCAAACTCATTTCCCTCCCCCCATAGCCGGAGCATAAGAGACAACTACAAAGAAACAACTTCCTGTTTAGGTTCAGTGTCTATCCAAGTGGGTCATGGCTACCATCTGCCTTGCATATGAACTTGATGGCAAGCAGACAGAGCGATGGCAGGGTCAGCGGCCTTTTGGAGAGGGGTCTGTCTACATGACGTCTGTAGGGCCGCTATCTGGTCCCAGCCTTCTACTTTCATTTCACACTATAGACTGGACATGCGATCCCAGGCAGAGGCTGCCTTTGGAAGGGTTGTGCTTTTCTTCTGTGTTGCATGACACTCCCTCCTCCTATGATTAGTAGCTTGCTAGTCCCCCATTTATGTGAGTTACAGAGAGCACAAAAAAGGACAGGTTGCTTACCTGTAACAGTAGTTCTTTTGAGTGGTCATCTGTGGATACACACATTCCTACATGTCCTGCCTTTCCCTAGATCCTTGGCTGTTGCTTTGGCATCCATGGAACTGAGGGTTTAGGTGGGAAGCACACTGGTTAAGCACATAGGGCGTGGGCAAAGTTACCACCAAAATATATCTGGTATAGCTGTAGAAGGTTCTGAGAGATGCACTGCACAGGTACAGATAACCCATTTGTGTGAGTTCATAAATAACCACTCGAAGAACTACAGTTACAGGTAAGCAACCTGTCCTTCTCATTTCCCCCACTGTAGAGAGAGCCGCAGCTCTGTGGTAGAAAATGTGTTTTCATGGAGGTTCAGCCCCTGGTATTTCAGTTCATCAGCCTGTGTGCTCTCAAGGACTAAGAAAGACTAGATGTGCTTAAAGCTTTGCAGATTACAGTTGGTCAGCGTAGACAGTACTGGGCCATGTGGACAAACAGTTGGTTCAGTGTAAGGTAGAGCTTGAAAACATTACAGTTTTGGACTACATTGCCCAGAATTTCCACAGCCAGCATGTCCACAAAGTCAGATAGTTGCTCAAAGAAAGCAAATCTTCAAGTCAGCTTCATGTTCCTCTCCAGTGAAAAAGACCAAGTGGAATTCCAACAGTTACCTTACATCAAGGGTGGCCAACTTGTAGCAGAAGAAGCCTTATATGCAGATATATCCTGAACTAAGAGTAATCAAATATGTTGACAGTTTGTCATCCAGTAAAGCTAAAAGCTAAAAGACAGATCAAAAGAAGCCCTTCACATAGCTAGACTATTCTAATTAACTTCTACAGGATGTGGTGATGGCAGCAAACTTAGGTTATTAATGGTTACTAGTCTTGATGGCTGTGTCCTTCATCTAAGATCAAAACCACTATGCTTCTCAGTACTAGATGCTAAAAAAACATAGAACAGGAAAGGGTTGTTGCCCTTGTGGGTTACCTTTAGGTATCTCAGTGATCACAGACAAGATAATGGACTGGATATATCTTTGCTCTGGTGCAAGAGCGCTCTTCTTATGTTCTTACTCTAACGTGGAGTTGGGGATATAGAATGGAATCTGAGAGACATGGACCAAAGCTAGCAGATCCTCACGCTAGGCCAACTCTGTTCCAGGATGGTTATGCTTATATTAACAGGCCATAAGAAGACTGTTACAAACAGTTTTGAACAGAAGGTCAGGTGCCTGAACATTTTGATTTCCAAGCTGCTGCTTCTGAAAATTTAAGTTCCCTTTATATTCAACTTATGTTGCTGAAGTATATATGTACATTTACAAACTGCTTTCACAGTCAAAGGTATGACCAAATTGTCTTGAATACTGCAGAGCAGCCCACACATTTTTCTCACCACTCCTTAGTCTGTGATACATTCACTTTGTTCCCCCTACCTATCTCAGTATAAAGACCTTATTTGTAACAGTCCTGTTTTAATTATTCTCAAAGGAGCTGCGGAAATACAAAGAGAATGAAAAAGATACAGAGGTGTTAATGTCAGCACTTTCAGCCATGCAGGATAAGACACAGCACTTAGAGAACAGCTTGAGTGCAGAGACAAGGATCAAGTTGGACCTCTTCTCTGCATTAGGAGATGCAAAAAGACAGCTTGAGATAGCCCAAGGTAAGTGGAATTCTCCAGAGCAATGGAAAATCAGGCTATCCCTTCTTGTCTAGTAATATATTGTAGACATGCGAAAATGGAAAGCAGTCTCTCGCACACATAGGGCACCAGAAGTGGAGGGTGCTTGGCAGTTTTTGTCTTTTGGGCTGCATTTCCTTGTCCTATAGTGGGGTCTCCTCACCTTCAGAATCAGATTTCCTCAGAGCACAAGGGACTGCATGAGGGATGATTGTGCAGAAAAGCCACAGTGAGCACACAGAGCATGGCCCTTGGGATTTTGCAGACTCTTGGCTGCACAAGATACTGAAGGTATTTCTTTCAGTTGGGAATGTCCCTTCCCCCCAAAAAATGTCCCCACAATAAGTTTGGCCAGTCTCAGTAAAAAAACCCTGACAAATGTCTTTAGTCTCACCAGAGCCTTTTGGCTACCCATGAAGTTCCTCTGGTTTTGGCTGGCAGAGGAACTTTCATCATCACACTGTCTTTAGGCAAAAATTCACAGTTTTGCTTCAGGCAAAAGTTCAGTATCTGCTCAGGGCAGGGTTCAAACTTAACCAACAGCAGGTAACGTGTTAAATCAGGTTAACTTCTGCTTTGTCACCAAACAATAATTCTTGAATCTCTGTCGAAACAGAATAGTGAGCACAGATGGCCAGTTCAGAAATTTGTAAGGATTGCTTTGGTCTTCTTGAGCAGCAGAGATTTGGCCAGAGAATTATGATCAAATATATCATCCTCCATACCAGTGAAAGCACCAGGCATTACAAATATTTTCCCCCAGTAAGAACTGAAGCAAGCAGTGCTTGAAAACACGTTATTAGATTATCTTCTTCGTGGTCTCTGTGAATTCACACAGTGGGTTACTCCTGCACCTGCGCAGAGCGTTCGGAACTATCTAGAATCGCTAGGCAGAACTAACTTTGCAACATTTTGGCAATAACTCCACCCATCCTAGCAGTCCCTATATAGGCACTCCTGCCTAAACCCCCTCAGTTCCTTTCATCTGCTGCACGAGCAGCTAGTAGGGAACTTTTTCGATCGCTATGTCTTTTTCTCTCCTCTTGACTCGGACTGTTTTTTCGACTTCGGATTTGGATTTGGATTTGGAATTGGCTGACGTCTCTCTTCCTTCGACCAGACTGTTTTTTCGACAACTATTTTTGGGCTACGTCTCCGGACTCACCGTCTGACCATGATGGCGTCCAAACTAGCAGGCTTCAGACGGTGCTCTGTTTGTCAAGCGAAGTTACCGGCCTCTGACGACCATTCTAAGTGTCTCATCTGCCTTGGGGAGGCCCACAACGTGAACGCCTGTGTCCGTTGCCGTCACTTCACGCCGCAGGCCTGTAAGCAACGCCTGTCCAGGCTTAAGTCCTTCCTGTATGAGAAGACCCTCTGTCCGCCCATTACAGTGGTGGCACGGGCAGCCTCACCTCCAAAAAGGGCTAGGTCCCCATCTCCTGGGCCCTCAGCGGAAAAATCAAGCCCACGGCGAGGGCAGTCTCCTGAGGCAGGCCCATCAAAGAAACGCCATCGGGCATCCAGCCCTAAGTATAGGGAGGCAGTGGCCTCTGATCCTGAAGCAGTGCAAAGATCGCATAAGCACTCCACGGCTTCGAGCTCCAGGAAAGACGCCAATAAGCCCTCGAGCCGAGACCGACCCTCGGTACCGACGTTGGGTCGGGATCGATCCGGCCCCACCTCCAAGGAGAAGTCCAAAAAGAAAAAGACCAAGCATACTTCTCCTAGACCGAAAGCCGTTGTTTCGGCAACGACGTCCACTTCGGCCCCAACAGACCTACCTCGCCCATTAGTGGCAACCTCTTCGGTCCCGACAGTTGAGCTCACTTCTCCCGGCTCCACCACACAACTTGCGGAGGGTTCCTCTGTTACCCCTGAGACTCGAGGACAGCACCAGTCTTCGACTCAGAAATCCTCCGAAGTGGTCCAACTGGAGGAAGGGGAGATCTCTGAGGACGAACAAACCTAAGCCCGACCTGTCTCCCCCGCCTTGATTGTGTCCTGAGAGGAACTCCTCTGTACGAACTCGGTAGTGATCGATGTTGAGTCCTCTCCCCGGGCGGCAGAGGGTATGAGCCATAATCCCATGCCTTCTCCAGTCCATCACAAGGTGGAGGTGGAACATGAATACACCATTCTTACGGTGCTTTCAATGCGGCGCGAGCTGCGCTTGGATCGGCCTATCGCCCTACCTCGACAGTGCTCCAAGGCCTTACCACATACCACCGGCTCTCTCCTGGTACCGGGGACCTACTCCAACATGGCGCCTTCCGCTCCCCACCGCATCTCTCCTTTCATGCACTGGAGCAATCCCGTACCAACTGGAGTCCACCTCGCAGGCCTCTCAGTCGATGCTGGTAGTCAAGCAGACTCAGAAGTGCGACTACGAGGCCCCACTTGAGTCGACACCATGAGCCAAGTCTTTCCAACTCAACAGGAGCACAGACCGCTGCCCCCGCTCCCTTCACCGATTCCTACTCGTGTGTCACCGGTTGTCCACCCACCGCGTTCAGCTTCACCAGCTAGCCGTAGCCCTTCCCCATCTCCAGGCACATCCTCTGACTCCTCAAGTTCCTCCTCTCACCATGTCGCCAGGGTCCCCTCACCGCCTCTGGAGTTGTTTGATGACAATTCCTCATCATCCACTGATGACATACGGGCTTTTTCAGAACAAATGGTAAGGATGGCCCATGCCCTGGAACTGAAGTTGACTGAAAAAGACTCTGATACTCTGGATCCAATCCACCGTCGACTCAAATCTAAGGCACCACCTATAGCCGAGCTGCCGGTGCTGCCTTCCTTATTGAAGCTGACCCAAGGCAGCTGGGAAAACCCATCCTCCATACCGCCCACCTCTAAACGCATTGATCGTCTCTATAAGGTATCGGGAGATGATATTGGATGGCTCCGCGAGCACCTGCAGCCGAATTCTGTAGTGGTAGAGGCTTCGCAACACCGGCACCAGCGTCGACCCCAGGTGACTCCAGCAGACTCTGAAAGCTGCAAGATCGACATCATTGGAAAAAAGATCTATTCAGCAGCTGGGTTGAGATTTCGCATTGCAAATTACGCGGCGTGTATGGCGGCCTACCAGCAGGTACTGTGGGAGCGGTTGGGACCCCTGATCCAGGACCTCCCTGAGGAATGCAGATGCATGGCAGAGGCCATCCAGCACGAAGCCCAAGCCCTGGCAGGACAACAAATGAACTCAGCCCGGCACTCAGCTGACTGCACTGTGAAGACTATCGCCGATGCCGTAGCACTTCGTAGGCATGGATGGCTCCGCTCCTCGGGACAGGCCCCTCAAGCCATCTCCACCATTGAGGATGTGGCCTTCGACCACTCAGGTCTTTTCAACTCCGCAACGGATGAAAAGCTCAAGTTTACCCAGAAAATGCGATCCTCAGCCAGGAAGTACGATATGCCCGCCTCTACTACCTATAGATCCAAGGGAAGTTCCTCCTGGCATCAATATTACCCCTCCTCCACACGGAGAAGTTATTGTCAATAGGCCTCGATACCAACAACACCCCCTTCCTACTCCGTCGGTGAGGAGTCAGTCCTCCACCTCTCGCTTCCGCCCATCTACCAAGCAAAGATCCAAGGGCCTGGGAAAAGGAAGTTCTGAGCCATGACCCTCACAACTCTTTCTGTCTTTTCTTCTAGACTCCACTCTTCGGTTGTCGCCTGTCTCGATTCCTACCCAACTGGGCGTCGATAACATCAGACCACTGGGTGCTTCGCATCATCCAGGAAGGGTATTGGATAGAGTTCAACGAACTCCCACCAACAGGCTACATCCGGACAACCCCACCATCCGCTCCCCTCCTCGAGGAGGTGCAATCTCTACTCCAAAAGGGTGCGGTCGAGGTGGTCCCCCCGTCCCGACGTCATCTATGCTTCTCCCGGTACTTCTTGGTGAAGAAACGAGGGGGAGGACTACGACCAATCTTGGACCTCCGAGGAGTGAACTTCTTCATAACCCCGAAGAAGTTCAGGATGGTGACTTTGGGGGACAATCCTGCCTCTACTCCAGCAGGGCGACTGGTTCGCGTCCGTCGACCTCAAGGACGCTTACTTTCATATCGGGATTCATCCCGACCACAGGCGGTTCCTAGCCTTCCACATCAGGACCGAGTCCTTCCTGTTCTGGGTTCTTCCCTTCGGTCTCTCCACAGCACCGAGGGTATTTACCAAATGCATGGCACTGGTGGTGGCCTTCTTACGGCAGTGAGGCATCGTTGTATTCCCTTACATCGACGACTGGTTGATAACAGCCTGGACCCAACAGCAGCTGATCCTCGACGTGAAATTTGTCCTAGTACTACTGAACTCACTTGGACTAATCATGAACATGGAGAAGTCCCACCTCCAGCCCACTCGCTCCTTACAATTCATTGGGGCCTGTCTGGACTCGTCATCGGCAATCGCCCGCCTGCCTACGGACCGCTTCGCTTCTCTTCGCGCTTCCATCCATCCTTGCCATCGATCCTGGAGGGTGTCAGCATATGACCCTCCTGGGACATATGACCGCCACAACATACGTCACTCAGTTCACCCGACTCAGAGTGCGGCCCCTCCAGTCTTGGTTTCTGGGAGCCTTTGATCCACTTTGAGACCCCCCGGAGACCCTCCTCACGATGCCCCAGGCGGTTCAGCACTCCCTACAATGGTGGCTCGACCCGGAGAACGTGTTGTCGGGCATGCCCTTCGAGCCCCCTCAGCCGCATTTCACCCTTACCACAGATGCATCGACATTCGGTTGGGGAGCCCATCTGGACAACTACTGGATACAAGGGACATGGTCTACCGATGAGAGGCGGCTTCACATCAACCTACTAGAGCTCCTTGCAGTCAAGAAAGCTCTCAAGACATTCAAACTCCTGGTAATGAACTCTGTGGTTCTGGTGGTCACGGACAACACCACGGTAATGTACTACCTCAACAAGCAAGGGGGTACCCGTTCTCTGCCTCTTCTCACCCTTACCATGGAAATTTGGGACTGGTGCATCGAAAGGGGAGTTATCCTCCAATCCATCCATCTTCCGGGGGAGGAGAACACTCTTGCAGACGAACTGAGCCATTCCTCTTCTTCCGTACACGAATGGAGCCTGCATCGGTCAGTAACCCGGACCCTGTTCCAACGATGGGGAACACCAGACATCGACCTATTTGCGACAGCTGACAACAGTATTGTTCTTGGGATCGGAGTTCGGGATCAAAGGGCAATGCATTCCTGTTCAAATGGACCTGTCCCCTTTTGTACCTGTTCCCACCATTTCCGCTCCTCACTCGAGTGGTGGCCAAACTGTGCAGGGACTGGTCGAATGCGATTCTCATCACACCATGGTGGCCCCGACAAGCGTGGTTTGCTCCTCTCCTCCACCTGGCCAACCATCACTTTCTCCATCTTCCACACTGCCCGGACCTTCTCACCCTCCAGGGAGGAAGGGTCAGACACCTGGACTTAGAGACGCTCCGACTGACAGCATGGAGAATCCTACCATAGGAGCCACATCAGTACCGGACGAACGCCCGGTCCCTCGCTTTCCAGCAGATGTACAGGCTGTGATTGACGCAGCACTTCGACCGTCGACACGGCGTTCTTACTCTTACAAATGGAAATGTTTCCAATCCTACCTGTCTGAACTGGATGTCCCATTGGTCGCCGCTTCGACACCGATAATTCTCCAATTTCTGTTGCACCTCTCCAACTAAGGGCTCTCAGCCTCCTCCATTCGTACCTACCTGGCGGCTATATCTATGGAGCTTCAGGCTAGGGGCATGCCTTCCCCGTTCAAGTATCCAATGGTAAAGAAGTTCCTTAATGGGTACACTAATCTGCCCCCCCCCCCGTGACTGAACCCACCCCTGCCTGGAGCCTTGAACTGGTATTGTCACAGCTCCCGAAGGAACCCATGGCCACCGCCGATTTGCGGCTTCTCTCCTGGAAGACGGCGTTTCTGGTGGCCATCACCTCAGCATGTCGGGCTGGAGAGCTCTGTGCCCTGTGCTCTGACGCCCCCTTCCTGGTGTTCCACAAGCATAAAGTGGTGCTCAAGCCTGACCTCTCCTTCCTTCCCAAAGTTGTGAATAGTTTTCACTGAATCAGACCATCGTCCTTCCTGCCTTGATGCAGGACCCCAAAGACAACTTTGAACGAACCATGCACACCCTGGACGCCAGAAGAGCACTGGCATTTTATGTGCAAACGACTGCCCAGCATCGAAAGTCTCCTAGACTCTTGGTTTCTTACTCCAATTCAAGGCTGGGGAATCCCATCTCTCCGCTGAGACTGTCCAAGTGGGTCGTCTCCTCTATTTCACTTTGCTATGAACTCGCCCGAAAGCCTCTGCCTTCTCGAGTTCAAGGACACTCGACCAGGTCCGTCTCCACTTCAGCCGCCTTTCTCTCCGGGATCCCGTTGGAAGACATATGTAAGGCAGCTACCTGGTCCACCCCTTTGACCTTCATCTCACACTACAGACTTGACACTCGGTCTCGCACTGAGGCGGCCTTTGGGAGAGTGGTACTCCTCTCCTCAATCCAATGACTCCTTTTTTGTACCTGGTATGGCCTTCCTCATGTTCAGATGTGACTGGCTATTCATGTATTGTGCGGTAACTCCTTGAAACACATGTCTACTCTGTAATGTTTTGGTTTTCATGCTTACTCAGTTTCTTGTTCTGAGCTCGTGTTCACTGAGTGCCTGTACCCTTACTGAGGACTACTATCATAGGCTTGTCCTCGTCAGGATTCTTAGCATGACACCCCTCCTCCGGTAGGGCAAGCTTGCTAGTCTACCCACTGTGTGTATTCACAGAGACCACGAAGAAGATGGACAGGTTGCTTACCTGTAACCATAGATCTTCGAGTGGTCTTCTGTGAATTCACACAGACCCGCCCATCCCCCCCTCTGTGCCCTGCTATATGTGATATACTCACTGTTCCTAATGCTGCTCTTTGCAGCGTCCTTTCTGGAACTGAGGGGGTTTAGGTGGGAGCGCCTATATAGGGACTGCTAGGATGGGCGGAGTTACCGCCAAAATGTTGCGAAGTTAGTTCTACCTAGCGATTCTAGATAGTTCCGAACGCTCTGCGCAGGTGCAGGAGTAACCCACTGTGTGAATTCACAGAAGACCACTCTAAGATCTATGGTTACAGGTAAGCAACTGTCCTTATTGGTTCTCTGAGTGCAGTTTCAAGTTGAAAATTTGCACAATATTTAAAAATGTAATATGGTAGGAAAAGTAAGAGCCCAGGTACAGTTGAAGTTCCTCATTTTCTATATTTTGTCCAGGTAAACAAATGGAGATAAAAGTAAGAAGAGAAAAATAATAAAAACGGAAATCTGGTTGAATAGTTCAATTTATGTTTCTCACTACTCCTGGGCTATCATTGGATTTTCTTTAGTGAGGGCCTGTGTGAAAATGAAATCATATTCTTTAGTAGGAAGCTTTAACTAAATTTTCAAACTCAGTTTTGAGAGGAATGAGAGGGAATCTAGAGTTGTGCATCCCACTCCACACATAGAAAATCATTATATAGTACCTTTCCTGTTATTCTTTGGCACCATTTTTATTTGTCGATGCCACATGATTGGTCTAAATTGACTGGGAAGTGGGAGAGTCAAACCAGTTGTCCTTTCCATGTATTCCTTCATACCGTGATAGTATGAGGTATATTGGCTTTGGCAAAGGGGACATGGCAGCAACAAACATGTTTCCTGTCTCCCCTTCTTTCACAGACAATGTTGCTGAAGAGGACAGCCCTCTTTGCTACAAAAATATTTGCAAAACTCAGTTCCCCTCTACTATATATGGCTTAGCTCCAGTTGTGAGAGTTGTGCACTGTAAATGGCTTCTTTAGCCAGCAGAGGGTGCACAAAGTTAATTCAAGAGTAGTGTTTTGTGCTGGATGGCAACATGTGTTATTGTATTAAGGCATTTGCTATTCTTGCATTGATCTGATAGATTTGTGGGCTTCACCATCATAACATGCATTTATTTATTTATTTATTTATTTTGCCATGTTTCTCTTTGGTTGGGAGCTGGCACTGGATGATACTTTTCTTGTTTCTTTTTGTTTAATATTGCAGGGCAAATAATTCAAAAAGATCAGGAAATCAAGGACCTAAAACAGAAGATAGCAGAAGTTATGGCAGTAATGCCCAGCATAACGTACACTGCGGCCACCAGCACGCTGAGTCCTGTTTCCCCACATTATTCTTCCAAATTTGTGGAGACCAGCCCTTCTGGACTTGATCCCAATGCCTCAGTTTATCAACCCCTGAAGAAGTAAACACCGACTTCATTTTGTCACATGGAAAGCATCACACAGAAAAATATCTTGCAGTCAAGATGAAATTTGTATTGTGTGAGACTGTACTGATTTATTGTTTAAAAAAATAAAAAGAGGGAAGTGGGGAGACAGAACCCCAACACCAAGGTTTGGCTAGAACTGCCCATCAGTTTTTTCTTGTAAATTTTTACAAAACCTCACAGAACTTTACAGTTTTTTTCTTGGCCAACACATTAAGGGAAAAACAACCCACAACTCTTTGTTTTCACATAGCAAATTCTGCCTCTCTTCTTTTTTAGAAAACATGTACACTCTTACAAGGTTTCCTCTTGAAAAGAGAAAAATAACATGGCGCTCTGTTTGATTCTAAACTCTTTCTTTTCTTTTTCTTTTTCTTTTTTTAACATAATGGAGCCAAAATGGCAAATTAAAAATGGCAAGGAATAATGATGGAAATTCTTTAAGTTTTTTTAAGAGTGAAAGAGTTTGTAGTCCAACAAAGCTGATAATTACAGTGTAGCGCCATGGGGTGGAATGGTGGGAGGAGGAATGTGTTCAAGGAATCAGTTTGCTTTTACCCCTCTAAGGACCAAACATATATAAAAGTGGGCATCGGTTTTAAGGGAAGGCATAAATAATGCAGAGGGGGTAGACAATTACATATAACCCTGGTGGTTGTGTGAAATGTTTTGATTCCCATCAGTCTGTTCTGTCCAGAGCTTGAAAAAGTTACTTTTTGTGTTACAGTTCTCAGAATCCCCAGTCAACATGGCCACTGGCCATTCTGGAGATAATGGGAGCTATGGTCTAAAAAATAACTTTTCCAAGCTCTGGTTTAGTCACTTTAGAACTGCTAACAGTCTTGTTCAACAGTGTGCCTTGGGAAAAGAGACATTTCAAGAGGAATTTTGATCATATAAAGAATTATCTCCCCCTTTCACTATCATCTAGATTATAATATTGAGCTCATTTTACAGAGTCTACTGCAGATCGTAAGTGGTAATTCGGATGCCCGTTGTAGTCCAGGTTTACATCTCTCTTTTTTGTTGGTTTGTTTGGGTTACAAAACCTAACAGTGTTCACTAGATAAAGATATGCTGTGGAGGGCTCTGGAGCAGCAGAGGGAGTGTTCTGGTAAAGGCGGAATTGTGCAATGTACTGTATACAAGAGACTGTTAAGCTTGCTCATAAAGCGGCAGTTTGGAGGTTTTTGTTTTTTAAAGTCAACTGCAATTAACGCTTTAATATCATCTTGTGTTTGACAATTTAATTTCAGTGAAGCTGACTAAATCTCAGCCGTTGTGCCAAGGAGTTTTTTTAAGGGTTTTTTAAAAAAAAAAAACTCATAAAATTGCACAAAGATTTAAGTTTAAATGTATATTGTGCATTGGTAGGAAAGTGTGTTGCACTGGCGACTTTCAAAGTGTTTAAGGTTTGGGTGTGGGTGGGAGGGGGCAGTGGGCAGGGATACAAAATTGTATTAGTTATCTAGCAAAATTATAAAATCAAACCATTATGATTTTGCAAACATGCAGTAGACTCTGAAAGGACAATGTCCTTCTTTGAAAACAACAACACTTTTTAAAGTTTCATATAAATTGGCTGGTATGCCTTGTTTAAAAAAAAATTAAGTAGGAGAAGCAAGTCAATAAAAATAGGAGTATTAAAGATCCATCATTTTAATCAGAGATTCTTTTGAGATAAAAACTTCTAGCTTTAGCCAGGTGTGCATGTTGCTGTCATTTTGCATTTTTGAATCATCTTGTGTAATTGTCACCATGAAAGTGTTACTCAGAAATGTCATAGGTTTTCATCTTTGTGAAAAACATGGACTATTGTCACTGATTTTCTTTTGTGTTGAGGTTCCCCATTTTTTTTTTAATTTTTATTGTTTTGCTGCCTTTGGGGCACTACCTTCATTGAAATACTTGGTCTTGGCTGCATTCTTTTTTTTTCTGTGGGGTTTACAAAAAAATAAACATTTTCTTGCAGATAAAGTAGCTTTCCGTTTTGTTTTAGGATGTCTAGATTATTGGGGAGAGCCAGTGTGGTGTAGTGGTTTGAGCATTGGGCTATGACTCTGGAGACCAGGAGTCGAATCCCCACTCAACCATAGAAACCCACTGGGTGACCTTAGGCAAATCACACTCTCTCAGCCTCAGAGGAGGGAAAAGGCAAATCCCTTTTGAAGAAATCTTGCCAAGAAAACCCCATGATAGTTTTGCCTTAGGTTCGCAATAAGTTGGAAACATCCTGAAGGCACACAACAACAGTGAAGATTATTGGGGCTTATAAACACATTTCTTTTAAAAAGAATAATAATAATAATTAAGATTGTATCTTTCTAAAGAAATCTTGGTCAGTTAATTGTACAACTGTGTGTATATTTGTGTATAAGAAAAAAAACATTTTTTAAGTGCACACTCTTGGGTTTTCATATGATGCAGGCATCTTAGAGTAGGAATGGGCAGCGTCGAAGGCAGCATCTTTCATCCTTCAGAACTCATCAGGAGCTGTACTGTTGACCATTTTGCTGCTGCCTCTGTCGATTAAATTCAGCAGCCACCTCCAAATTTCTTAATGCCAAAATTCTTACTGAAATTCTGTATCAGCTATACTAGGGTAGCCTATTGTACCACAGAGCCTTGTGGGGATTCAGCAGAAAGAACCTCATAAGGTTTCTAGAACCTAGAGATGCCCTGTGTCATGATTTTTGTACATGCCATCTGCTGTTTCTTACGTTTTAAGTTCTTCTTTGTAAAAAAACTAAATTGGGGAGAACTCTTTAGTCAATTGAAATGATTTAAATCGTTAAATTGATAATTGACTCAACTTTGCCACTCTGACAAAAACTAACATTGACTAAGTAGGTTTAATTTGTCCACCATTCAGGTAAGGAATAATTTGCACATTTATACCTTTGGTGAGAACACTCAAGAAAAACAGCAAATCACTTCTTCCAGCCTACAGTGTTTTACCAATTTAGTGGCTGCCCTGAATGTTCTTACTTTACACTGAAAGGGTGGGGAAGTAAAATCTTTTACTACTTCAGAGTTTTGCTACTATTTGGAAAGTTGCAAAAAATATTTGCCCCCAGAGATTTTCTGTCTTCTGCCCCTATGTAATTTACACTACATAAGTAATGTCAGCTCCAGAATGATTTTTTTTTTTTACAAAGCTTCCCTGGAGGCATTTGGCACTGTGTGTGATGGAGCAAGTGGATATATACAAGCCTGTACTAATTTAGAAGGCCAAAACGTATTATGTAAAATAAGAGGAAACAACTTGATCAAAATAATGTTGGCTAAGGTAGGCCAGAATTGATAGAGTGGAGTGCCCCTCACACACACATATGCAGGGGGTCCCTGTTGTCTGCAAAGGGTGGTTCTCTAAAAATAAGTTGGACAATCTGAGACCCTGAAGTTAGAATCCCTCCCTCCTGGGGTCCTAATCTAGCCCTCTGGGTTTCTTCTAGTGGCCACACAGTCTTTTGCAATTATACCATTATGTGATGGTTTTGCAGCTTTGGTACATGTTTTCCTCATATTCTAAGAGAATAAAATGTGTCTCCTATGGCTTGGTTTCTGGTATTAAGAGCTTTAAGCTAAAGTATGCTGACATTTTTTTGCTCATCCTTTTGCTTTCCACCCTGGCTGCCATTAGAATGTGATCCCCTCGAAACTTCTCCAAAATTAATTTTGGCCCTTCAGCTAAAAAGAAGATCCCACTACAGTAGATGCACAAGCAAATGCTTTGTGGCCATGCACATAATGTTCTCGTTTCAGAAAAGAAGGGGGAGCCCTGCACCAGTTTTTGACCTGTTTAGTTCCAGCTGATGAACACAATCTGTTGCTCAAGCTTTGTTGATTCTGTCCACTGGACACTAAGAAAATTTTCAGATGGGGCATGTACTGCGGGGCAAGCACGGAACAGGGTCAATAAAGGGGCTGTTGTTCAGACGACTACAACCCCTTCTGTCCTGCCCCCGTCCTCCTCCTGAGATACTCTGTTCACAACGAAACATCATGAATAGAACACCCCCTCTGTGCTTGTGACAGAATCAGGGACGTGGGAAATGGAGCCCCATCCCTGTTCCGTGATGACAGGCACGGGGGAGGAGCTCCATGGTAGGCACTTCCTGCCATGATCGGGACAGGCAGGTAAGTGCCACCCTTCTCTTTCCCCCCCCCCCCCGTACCTTGTTTTATTTTAATTTTTTTTTCTGTCTTTGACAGCTGGGGGGGTTACTTTGAATTTCCTTCCCGCTCATTCTCTCACCAGTCATAAAGGCAGCCTTACAATGGCTGCATTTACAGCCGGCTGGAAAGGAGGGAGCGGAATGGAGGTAAGTGTTTGAACATTTCATAGAATCATAGAATTGCAGAGTTGGAAGAGACCACGAGGGCCATCCAGTCCAACCCCCTGCCATGCAGGAAATCACAATCAAGGCATCCCCGACAGATGGCCATCCAGCCTCTGTTTAAAGACCTCCAAGGAAGGAGACCCCACCACACTCCGAGGGAGTGCGTTCCACTGCCGAACAGCTCTTACTGTCAAAAAGTTCCTCCTAATGTTGAGGTGGAATCTCTGTTCCTGGAGCTTGCACCCATTGCTCTGTGTTCCAGTCTCTGGAGCAGCATAAAACAAGCCTGCTCCATCCTCAGCGTGACATCCCTTCAAATACTTAAACAGGGCTATCATATCGCCTCTTAACCGTCTTTTTTCCAGGCTAAACATACCCAGCTCCCTAAGTCTCTCCTCATAAGGCATCGTTTCCAGACCTTTCACCATTTTAGTTGCCCTTCTCTGGACACGCTCCAATTTGTCAATATCCTTTCTGAATTGTGGTGCCCAGAACTGGACACAGTATTCTAAGTGAGGTCTGACCAAGGCAGAATAGAGTGGCACTATTACTTCCCTTGATCTAGACACTATACTTCTATTGATACAGCCCAAAATCGCATTGGCCTTTTTAGCTGCCGCATCACACTGTTGGCTCATGTTCAACTTGTGAACATGATTTACCTCCATTCCATTCAGGGACGGAAGAGGAAGTGGCGGGGCAGCAACAGGGCATTTTGGCCCCATCTGAAAATCTATAATGAATAGAAGGGGTGCAAGAGCTGGCAACCTATCCATTAGAATCATAGAATCAGAGTTGGAAGGGACCAAAAAAGTTATCTACTCCACCTCTGTTCCCTCTATGCAGAAAGGCATAACTAAAGCATTCCCTAGAGATGGCCATCAATCCCCTGCTACAGTAGAGTCCACCACCATCCCAAGCCATCTGTGCTACACTTTTAACAGCTATTACCACCAGAATGTTCTTTCTAACATTTAGGTGGAATTCCATTTTTTGCAATGTGAATCCATCGGGATACTCAGGGCTGGTTTAACCTGTCTGCCAAATCAGCATTGGCAGGGGGCCCCGAGGTCAAGAGGGGCCCCGTGTTGGCCTCCTTAATCTGACGAAGGAACAGCCAGGAGACAGCCGGGAAGAGCCCCCTCTTACCCTCCTCCTCCAAAAACCTCCTGCTGGCTTTTTTAAAAAAACAAACAAAACAGCCTCTCCAAAACGAAAGAGAAAGAGAAAGAGAAAGAAACAGCAGCCCTCTGTGGCAGAAGCTGGAGGGAGAGGCACGTCGGAGAGGGTGAGTGTGTGTGTGAGAGAGAGAAAGAGAGGGAATTTGAGGGTTGTCTCCCTCAGAAAGGGCTTCTTCTTTCTTTCTTTCTTTCTTTCTTTCTTTCTTTCTTTCTTGCCCATGTGCCTTCAAGTCATATGGGGGACCCAAAGTAAAGCATTGCAGGGGCCCCCAACATTCCTTAAACCAGCCCTGGGGATACTATACTCTTGTTGATTCAGCCTAGAGTTGCTTTGGCTATTTTGCCTGCAGCATCACACTATTGACTCATGCTTAGCTTGTGGTCTACTAAGATTCCTTGATCTTTTCGAATGCAACTGTTTTTGAGCTAGGTGTCACCCATCCTATATTTGTACATTTCATTTTTCTGTATAAATGTATCTTGCATCTATCCTCTTGAAATTCATTTTGTTAGTTTTGGCCCAGCTCTCCAATCTGTCAAGATAACTTTGAATTCTAATATTTTTGGTATGTCTGTTGTTTTATTTATACCAGGCAGAGTCCTGTTTTCCTTTTTGATACAAAGGTGTTCAGAAGCCTTGTCTTCTTTCTATACCCATTAGCATTTTACTAGGTTTTCTCTAAAGTGGCCCTATAATTTCCATGCTCTTGCTCCAAACGTAGCCACCACCACCGCTTCATCATTTTTAACTTCTCTAGCAAGCCTGAGCTTCTGCTTTGTTAAAAGTCTAGAGTGTCTTGTGTGTCTTGACTATGTTTGGCTTCCCCTTTTCTCTATATAACAAATTCCAGGAGAACATGGTCACTCCCGCCCAAGAATTACACTATTTATAGTTCAGCAAAGGATCAGATCCCCTTGCTGCCACCTTCACCCTCTGGACAATTAAATTGTGAGGCAAATAGTTGTTGAAATCTCCTATTATTACTCTTTCTTTCTTTCCTTTCCTTTTTTTTTTATGTTGAGTCAACTGTTCCAAGAAAGCATCATACCAAGTTTATTCCTGTATGGCGGGTTGGACGGGATGTCCCTTGGGAATGGTCACTTGTTTGAATCATTGCTGAGACACCCAGGGTTGGAAAAGAGGATTAGCACATATCTCCTTAACAACTATGTTTACTAAGGGGCTTCCGCACAATCCTAATATGGGGTTCCTTGCCATAATATTTCTAAGACACATCCCATGTCATTGTGACCCTGCCTTGGAGTGTGGTGGAGTCTCCTTTGAGGGTTTTTAAGCAGAGGCTGGATGGCCATCAGTCAGGAATGCTTTGATTGTGTATTCCTGCGTGGCAGGGGATTGGAGTGGATGACCCTTGTGGTCTCTTCCAACTCTATGATTCTATGACCTCCAATTGACCTTTTTGGCTTGCCACAGCCAACCTGACCCCAAAAAGTGGCCAATATTTCCAATTATGAGATATCATGGGGAGGGGGTAGTAGGGCATACTAACAATATTTCAGAGGAAGCAACTGACAAAACCACCTCTGAGTATTCCTTGTCTAAGAAAATCCTACAAAATTCATGGCATCACCATAAGTAGCCAGGCACATACATATACACACACAATTCTAGGCTGCATCAACAGTAGTATAGTGTCCAAATCAAGGAAAGTATTTGTGTCACTCATTATTGTAAGATCCCACCTGGAATACTGTGTCCAGTTCTGGGAACCACCGTTCAAGAAGGGAATCAACAAGCTGGAATGTGACTGGAGAAGAGCAACCAACACGATCAAAAGTCTGGAATCCAAAGCTTCTGAGAAATAACTTAGGGTGCTGAGTATGTTTAGCTTGAAGACGAGAATACAAAGAAGTGACATGATAGCCATCTTTAAATATCTGAAAGGATGTCATAAGAAAGATGGAGCGAGTTTGTTTTCTGCTGCTCCAGAGACTAGAATAAGAACCAATTAACTCAAAATACAAGAAAAGAGATTCCACTTAAACATTAGGAGGAATTTCTTGACTGTAAAAGCTGTTCAATAGTGGAATTGCCTCGGAGGGTGGTGGAGTCTCCTCTGGAGGTTTTTAAACAGAGGTTGGATGGCCTCAGGCATCCTTTAATTGTGTATTCCTTCATGGCAGTGAGTTGTAGAATGTTTAGTGGCATTGTTTGAAAAAGATAACTTAGAACTAGGATAAATTTAGATCTTCGTAGTCTCTTGTGAATCACGCAGCTGGGTTATTCCTGCACCTGCTCAGAGCATTTGGAACCTTCTGGAATCGCTAGGCAGAATGTGCATTGATACATTTTTGGCAGTAACTCTGTCGACCCTAATGGTCCCTTAAAAGGCGCTCCCACCTAATTCCCCTCAAGTCCTTTCTTTCCACCACGTTAGCAGCTTGAAGGAACCTTTGTTCACTAGTTTTCCCCTCACTTTCAATTTGACTGGATTTTCGACTTGGCTTGGATTTTTGAGTACGATTTCTCTCACTCCTCGGGATTTGGCATTCTCTCCGTGATATTTTGGTGTTGACTTGGACTGTTTCTCGCTACTCTTACGATCTGCCCTTGGATTTGATGACCTCGTGAATACAATGTCTTTGAGAGCGGCCTTTAAAAGATGTGCCATCTACCAGTCCAAACTCCCTAGTTCTGATGGCCATTCTCGCTGCCTTATTTGTCTTGGCGAGTCCCACAATGTGGACCCTTGCGTGCACTGTTGGGCATTTACACCTCAGGCCTGTAAGCACAGGATGCCCCACCTGAAATTGTTCTTATACGAAAAGAACTCTGGCCTCTGTGACTCCGGCCTCTGCTCTGGCTCCTGCACCACCTAAATGGGGCCACTTGCCATCCCTGAAGTCAAGCGCTCAAAAACGACATTGGTCCTGTAGTCCGTCCCAACGCTGTTCGGTTGCTTCAGACCCGGAGGCAGTGCAAGGTTCGCACAAACATGTTGCTCCTTCCAACCTGTGTCGAGACCGAGCACAGTCAACACTGTCAGCCTCCGCACGGGACCAGGAACACTTGACGACAAAGGCTGTCCCTCCGGACCAAGCGTCTTCTGAAACCACTGGTTGGGATCGTGCTCCGTCGGACCCCTCGAAATCTTTTAAAAAGAAAAGGAAGGCGAAACATTCCTCTCAGTATGAGGATAGCTCTAAGTCTAAGAGCAAGCCGAATGATGATCCTAAAAGGCCGAAATCGACGACAGTTCCATCGGTGGTCCCGACTGTTACTGCCACTGTGGTTGTCGAGAGTGCAGAGGCCCCATTTGCTGAGGATCCTAAGGCCGCTCCCGCTCAGCCATCCCCTGCTAGAACTGCTGAGGAAAAGCCTCCATCCCGTGCTCCAACTCCTGCTGCTTCAGTGGAAATTGACATGGTTGAAGTACCCTCGTGGGCTGACATGGATTTGTCACCTCAACATAGAGGCCAGTCTCTGGCCCTTGTTGTATTGAGAGCTCAGCTTCTTGGATGCTCTGCATCTAACATCAAAGTTGAGGTTGTTGAACCCGAAGATGCAACTAGAATCCGTGCTTCTTTGCCTGGGATCCATTATGATGAGCCTGCATACTCGGCCTTCGATCTGGCATGCTCCATTTACCGTGCCCAGTTTACTTCACCGAATGGATCCCAGGTCCTGACCACCCAGGCTTTTGATTTCACGGAAATTACCGAGGAGAGGCCGCATGCCACATCACAGCCTCAGAAACCTCTACCGGCCGCCACAACATTGACTGTCTCTGCGCCACAGTCTCAAACCTCACCTCAGGATCGAGGAGCCAAGACCAAGCAACCCCGCTCCAGGACTCCCACTCCAACTCTGTCACTGGAGATTGTTGAGGTCGAGGTAGGTTCTGCTGAAGAGCCAGAGCAGTCCCCGCGGGCTTGTGGACTCTCGCCTGCCCTGCTTGTCTCCAGATCGGAGTTGCTCCGACACTCTTCGACTGCTGCCACGGAGATACAAGACAAACCCCAGCCTTCCACCTCCAAAATTCAGGAGGACGAGCCGGCATATGGCACCTACGACCTGGCCAGGTCTGTGTTTACAGCGCCGTTGGCAGTACGATCGGTAGCCGAGGCCGCTTCGGAATGCGTCTTCCATCTGACCTCGGAGGCTGCAACTCTTCACTCTGTGGCTCTGTCTCCATCCCGTATATCCTTCCACGGACTGGATAAGGACCCTACTCTCCCAAGAGAACCATCGAGACTGATCTTGAAGGACGCATGCTGCCAAGCATCACCGTCTCGACCCCTGCCTCCACTGCCTCCCGCACCGCGGCCCCCTACACCACCGCCACGATCTTCGTCTCTCCTGGGCAAACGTCGGTCTCCATCACTGTCATCTGATTCTTCCTCTTCATCAGAGTCTTCTGTGGAATACCTCCCATTCCTGCCATCTCCACAGCCAGATCTCCTGGAAGATGACTTCTCATCACCAACGGATGACGTCTATTCCTTTGTAGAACAGGTGGTCCGTATGGCACATGCCTTGGACCTGAAGACCACGGAGAAGAAGTCTGAGCCCCTTGACCCTATATCACAGCGACTCAAGTCAAGGGCTCCCCCAGCTACATGCCTACCAGTTCTGCCATCTCTTCTAAAGTTGACCCAGAGCTCATGGGAGAACCCGTCATCCATCCCTTCAACTTTGAAGAGAATTGACAGGCTGTATAGAGTGTCTGGAGATGGTATCGATTGGCTCCAGGAGCACCCGAAACTGAACTCCGTAGTCGTCGAGGCCGCTCAGCCCGGGAGGCAACGGCAGGCACAATCCACCCCTTCTGACCCCAAAGGAAGGAAGCTGGATATTATGGGGAAAAAGTTGTATTCGGCTGCTGGGCTCAGCTTCCAAATCGCCAACTATTCGATGTGTATGGGCACGTATCAGCAGGTGCTTTGGGAAAGAATGCTGCCACTTATCCAGGACCTGCCTGATGAGCGTCGAAGGCTCGCCGAGGCCATTCAAGCGGAGGCACAACTGTTGGCGGGGCAGCAGATGAACTCAGCACGCCATGTTGCTGATTGCGCAGCCAAGGTGGTGGCAGGCTCTATCGCCCTACGGAGGCACTCTTGGCTGCGATCCTCTGGGCTGTCCACACAAGCATCTGCCACCATAGAGGACATGCCCTTCGACAGCTCCGGTCTCTTTAACGCCTCAACGGACGAGAAGCTGGAGTTTACGCAGAAGATGAGGACCACCGCATGGAGGTATGGTATGCCAACGGCCTCATCTTCTGCTTACCACCCCAAGCATCATTCGGGATGGCATGCCTCCTCATACAGCCAGCCCTTTAGATGGAGTGGCATGCCTCAATCCTCTAGGCAATCCCGATTCCATCAATCGATGTCCTCCATCTCTTCGGTGAGGAGCCAGGGGTCCGCTTCCCGGTACTGGCTGCCTTCAAAACAATGGGTGAAAGATCAAGGCAGAAGATTTTAAGTGCTTCCCTTTATGATGATGTTTCCATTTTCTTTTAGACCCCCCTGTTTGGAGATCGCCTGTTGTTGTTCCAGAACGCCTGGTCCTCGATAACATTGGACCACTGAGTATTGAAGATCATACAGCAGGGCTACTGGATCGAATTCAACGAACTGCCTCCAACAGGTCGGATCCGTATGACACCGCCCTCCCCTCCCCTCCTTAAAGAGGTTTAAACTCTGCTTCAAAAAGGAGCTGTTGAGCCTGTGGATCCCGTAGATCGCCACCTCTGTTTCTTTTCGAAATACTTCCTGGTACCGAAGAAAGATGGTGGCCTTCACCCTATACTCAACCTGAGAGGAGTGAACTGGTATATCATCCCGAAGAAATTCAGGATTACCACTCTTGCTCTCATCCTCCCCCTCCTTCAACGAAGAGATTGGTTTGCGTCCATAGACCTCAAGGACGCCTATTTCCACATCGGGATTCATCCTGCCCACATGAGGTTTCTAGCGTTCCAGATCAGAGACGAGACTTACCAGTTCCGTGTCCTACCCTTCAGACTCTCCACGGCACCGAGGGTTTTCATGAAGTGCATGGCACCAGTGGCAGCCTTCCTCCGACAACACGGGATCATTGTCTTCCCATATATCGACGACTGGCTGCTTGTAGCAAATTCGAGGTCCCAGCTCGAGAGGGACATCGGTTTTACCTTAGATGTGCTACACACCCTGGGACTTGCTGTCAACACGGGCAAATCCCAGTTGAACCCTACACAGGTGATCCAGTTCATCAGTGCCCGGCTGGATGCAGTCTCAGCAGCAGCCTGTCTTCCCGAGGATCGGTTCAATACCTTATGGTCCCTGATTCACGGCTGCCAACAGTCATGATAGGTTCTAGCACATGACATACAGGTCCTGCTCAGGCTCATGGCAGCAACCACATCGGTTACCCGTCTGTCCAGACTTCGATTTCGGCCGCTCCAGCATTGGTTCCTGAGTGTCTTCGACCACCTACAGGACTCTCCCAGGAAGCTCCTAACGATGCCCCATTCTGTCCAACGCTCTCTTGACTGGTGGCTCATACCGCAGAATGTCCTCTCCAGCCTTCCCTTCGACCCCCCCAGCCGAGCGCCTCCCTCACGACGGATGCATCTCTACTTGGATGGGGGGCTCATCTGGGCTACAACAAAATTCAGAGTTTGTGGAGCAGCGAAGAACGCAAGTTACACGTCAATGTTCTGGAGCTCCTGGCAGTCCAGAAGGCTCTTCGAGCCTTCGAGGTGCTGGTCCGGAACAGAACTGTCCTCATCACGGACAACACCTCAGTGATGTACTACCTGAACAAGCAAGGTGGTACCAGGTATCCTCAGCTACTTCAACTCACTTTGCAGATCTAGGACTGGTGCGTGGAACGGAATGTCTTCCTGCAGTCCATCCATCTCCCCGGGGAGGAGAATATTCTTGCAGATGGACTAAGCCGTTCCAATTCCAACGTCCACGGGTGGATGCTCCATCAACACATAGTGGCAGATATTTTCCACTGCTGGGGGACTTCTCTGATCGATGTCTTCGCGACTGCCCAGAACACACAATGCGACCAATTCTGCTCCAGAGTATGGCACAAGGATTCGAGGGGAGACGCGTTCCTGTTTCAATGGAATGGACCACTCCTGTACCTCTTCCCTCCAATCCCGTTACTGACAAGGGCCGTTGCCAAGCTTCGCTGGGACTGGGCAAATGCAATCCTCATCACACCTTGCTGGCCTCAACAACCGTGGTTCGCCCCACTGCTGCTCCTGTACAAGAGGCGCTTTCTTCACCTCCCAAGCCGATCAGACTTGCTCACCATTCAGCAAGGCAAGGTCAGACACCCCGACCTCGATTCACTACGCCTGACGGCTTGGAGGATCCAGCCGTGAATCCACATCCACCTCAGGTAGCCCCTCATCCTTCTTTACCTCGAGAGGTTCAGGTAATTGTTGATGCTGCTAGGAAACCCTCCACTCGGAAAGCCTACCTCTACAAGTGGAATAGGTTTGAGAAATTTCTAGCAGCCAAGGGATTGAGTGTCAAAACCTGCTCGGTACCGACAGTCCTTCAATTCCTCCTCAACCTATCAAGAGCAGGGCTCTCGGTTTTGTCTCTCCAGGGCTATCTAGCTGCTATTTCCGTTGAATTCCAGGCTCGGAATCTACCATCTCCTTTCCAGGATCCAGTAATGAAGAGATTCCTGAAGGGATATGCTAACCTCCATCCTCCAGTACTCGATCCCGTGCTGACCTGGAGCCTCGAACTCGTCTTCTCTCAGTTGATGAGACGACCTTTCGAACCCCTGGCTTCGACAGACCTCCGGCTATTGACTTGGAAGACTGCCTTCCTGGTTGCCATCACCTCCGCTCGTTGGGCTGGAGGAACTCTGTGTCCTTCGGTCAGATCCTCCGTATACCTGCTTCCACAAGCGGTCAGATCCTCCGTATACCTGCTTCCACAAGCATAAGGTAGTCCTGAGACCGGACATTTCCTTTCTTCCTAAAGTGGTCTCTAGTTTTCATCTTAACCAACCCATCATCCTACCGGCCTTGATGCAGGACCCGAAGGATGAATTCGAGCGTACCCTACACTCTATGGATGTGTAGAAGGCGCTCGCGTTTTACATACAACGAACTGCTTCGTTCCAACAATCACCCCGGCTTTTTGTCGTCTATGCTGACTCCAAGAAGGGTGCACCGATTTTGTCGCCTCTCCAAGTGGGTGACATCGACCATCGCTCTCTGCTATGAACTGGCCAAGAAGCCGCCACCTCCACGAATTCGTGGACATTCTACGAGAGCTGTCTCCACTTCGACTGCGTTCCTCTCTGGGGTGTCCCTAGAGGATGTCTACCGTGCTGCGACTTGGTCTTCACCATTGACTTTCATATCACATTACAGACTGGACTCTCGTTCTAGGAACAAAGCTGCATTTGGAAGGGCAGTGCTCTTGTCCTCCATTCAATAAGTGACTGTACCTCATGCTGGACATTTTAATGTTGATCTCCTTCCATGTTGAGAGACATGCTCTATGGTAATCTGGTTGACTTGATATTTGCGGAATGTGCAAAAAAAAAGAAAGAAAGAAAAAGAGAGGTAGGGAAATCCCTTTCAAGGCCAATGTGAGGGGTCCTCTAACAATGTACAGGACATACCCTCCTCCAGTGGAGAAGCTTGCTAGTCTACCCACCTGTGTGATTCACAGAGACCACGAAGAAGATGGACAGGTTGCTTACCTGTAACCATAGATCTTCGAGTGGTCTTCTGTGAATTCACACAGACTCACCCATCCTCCCCTCTGTGTCCTGCTGTTGCATATGTGCTTAATGTTCCAGATGCTGCTCATTGCGGCGTCATTTTAGGAACTGAGGGGATTTAGGTGGGAGAGCCTTTTAAGGGACCTTTAGTGTGGGCAGAGTTACCACCAAAAATGTATCTATGCACATTCTGCCTAGCGATACTAGAAGGTTCCGAATGCACTGCGCAGGCACAGGAATAAACCCAACTGTGTGAATTCACAGAAGACCACTCGAAGATCTATGATTACAGGTAAGCAACCTGTCCTTCATTTTAGACTTACTTTTATTCATTTCCAAACCTGATGCTGCTGCAGAAAATTGTAAAATTTATATTACTTTCAGATGCTATTAAGTTGGCTTACCAACTAGCACAGCTATGTCATCTGCAAAAAGTTTTAAGATGGACCTCTGACCATTAGCCTTAATCGCCTTTATATTTAAATCAATTCATATTATATTTGCCAGAGGTTCCATTGCAATAGCAAAGAAGTAAAGAGACAATGGACACACCTGCTTAGTTCCTCTGTAAATATGAAATCGATCTGATTCAACATTGTTGGTTGTAAGAATGGCTTGGCTTGTAAATGATGCAGGGTTTTTAAGAGTGTTTCATCTGCATCTAAACTTTCACAGATCCTGAATAAATAGCTCAATTCTAATTTGTCAATAGATTTTGTCCAATAAAAAGATGCTATCACAGGGTAAATGTTGATATTGTAAACTGTAAAAAATCTACAAATAGGATCAAAAATTTGTCAGTTTTTAATAAAGCCTATTTTATCATTTTTAATGTAATGTTGAGCCAAAGTGCCTAATGTCAGGAATAATACTTGTGAATAGTTTAACATCCTCACTAAGAAGAAGAATCGGTTGATATGAGTCTACCCCTCCCAGGTCCTTGTCTGGTTTGGGGTTTCAAATTACTTTTGGTAGTTGCCAAGATTTAGGTATTGGCCCACCTTTTAAAACAGAATGAAATATGCTAAGCATGACAGAAGCTATTTGATAGTTCTGCTTCTGTGTGTCACATTTTTCCAAACATCTGCTGCCCCCCACCTCCCACCCCAGTTGGGAATTTTTCTCCTCCCTAAAAGCATGTCCTTTGTTTTGGCTTCCAGGAGAGTCTGCTCTGCTCTGTCCAAAACACCTTCACCCTCCCCGTGGCAACACAGGTGTCAAGCTGCACATCTAAAAAATAAACCAGCTTGTACACACTTGCTGCAGGTATAGATCTGCACATCTTGCACATTTTCTTGCACAGGCAAGAAAACAAGCATAGCGCAGATGTTGGGTCACTGAAGCAACTTCCTCATTGTCCACATTTAGTTTTCCTCCACAGGCACTCTTAGAGCACTTTGGTCCTCTCTCTCAAACACTGCCACAAAACACCCATGCAAATCCCCTTGTTGTCCTTGCCCTGTTAGCCAAGCTTGTGTTCAGTGAGGCCAAAAGATTGAGGAAACAGCTGTATATAGCCAGTAGCTGCTAGCTCTGCCCCCAACCAAGTCACTGACTGGCTTCCTCAGCAGAATCCCTTTAGACCAGTTAGTTACTCAGGTCTATTGCCAGACTGAAAACTGGAAAGAATTCTTGTGCCTTTAATGGTTGTCTAGAAGAGGTAATTTCAGCAGGGGGTTGTTTGTTAGCTTGTCAGGTGACAAGCAACACCTGATGAAATTTCCCCTTTTACACAACTATTAAAGGTACAGGTGTCTTCTCGTTTTCAGTCTGGCAACCTCACATAACTCAGTCAAACAACCGGCATCAACCATAAAGACACAAGCTTATTTTACTCTATATCTTCCACCAATGCCATGCAAAATGCCTGTTATCCATCTCATTAGCTGAGCTCCTGTTTGCCATACTTCTAACATACGCTTCTTCTTCATGGTCTTTGTACCTCACACAAATGGGTTTTCATGCCTGTGCAGAGACCCCAAATCAGAATGGTCCAGAGCTGAGTAGCTTGGCGGGAACCCTCACCCTTCTGTCTACTGTGCATGTCCTAGACCACCAAGCTACCGTGCTCTCTCCATCCACTGGCAGAGTGATTTCCTTTTGGGTGTTCTTGTTGGCTGAGTAGTTTTATCTCCTCTTTCTCCTTTCATCTTCCTTATCATCAATTCTGTTGTTCTTTCTTTCATTCCCCCTTCTCTTTTTATTTCTAGCACTTTTTAAAAACTTTATCTTGTTTCAGCGCTCCCCCCACCCTGATTCTATAGCCTCTACCTCCCTCTTTAAAGTCTACACCTCTTGTAGCCAGAAGTCTCACTTTGTCTTGGAGATGGGCACATTGTGGAGAAGTGCTCTATCTGCAAGGGCTTTATTTTTCAAACCCTGAAGAACCAGATTTCTAGACTGAAGCTCCATTGTTGGGAGAAGTTGCTACAGGTTGCGGACTGCAACCAACCTCTTTTTTGGCCTCTACAACCATTTCAAAACCTCAGAAACTTTGTATGATTTGTATCTTTGCTGTCATTTGATATTTCCCTTCCCCCCATCCCCACTATTCCCTTTGTTATTTGGTATTGTTTGATGAATAACAATATAATTTTACTTTTAAAAAAAACCCTCAGAAACTGAAGATGGCACCAGTACCAACATCAGCCTCAATACTGACCTTTGCAAATCCTTGATAGCGACACCTTCAATATGTATGGTGCTTCCTACCTCCCTCACAAATATAGTACCAAACTGAATGGATGGTGACACATGGCTTGAGGGCATGTGAGGATGGCTTGAAGCCATGTGATGATGTGAGGACGGGTGACACATGGCTTGAGGGCAGTACATGTGAAAAGGATCTAGGAGTCTTAGTGGACCACAAACTGAACATGAGTCAGCAGTGTGATGCAGCAGCTAAAAAACCCAATGCGATTCTAGGCTGCATTAATAGGATGATAGTGTCTAGATCAAGGGAGGTAACAGTGCCACTCTACTCTGCTTTGGTCAGACATCACTGGAATACTGTGACCAGTTCTGGGCACCACAATTCAGAAAGGATATTGAGAAGCTGGAACGTGTCCAGAGGAGGGTGACCAGGATGGTGGGAAGTCTGGAAGCCATGTCCTATGAGGAGCGGCTTAGGGAAGTGGGCATGTTTAGTCTGGAGGAGAGAAGACTGAGAGGAGATATGATGGCCATGTTTAAATATTTGAAGGGATGTCATACTGAGGATGGAGCAAGCTTGTTTTCTTCTGCTCTGGAGACTAGGAAATGGAGCAATGGGTTCGAACTACAGGAAAAGAGATTCCACCTAAACATTAAGAAGAACTTCCTGACAGTAAGAACTGTTCAGAAGTAGAATACACTGCCTCGTACTAGCACATATCTCCTTAACAGTAAACTATCTGTTTACTAAGGGGCTTCTGCACAATCCTAATATGGGGTTCCTTGCCATAATATTTCTAAGACACATCCCATGTCATTGTGACCCTGCCTCGGAGTGTGGTGGAGTCTCCTTCTTTGGTGGTTTTTAAACAGGTTGGATGGCCATCTGTTGGGAATGCTTTGATTGTGTATTCCTGCATGGCAGGGGGTTGGACTGGATGGCTCTTGAAGTCTCTTCCAACTCTATGATTCTATGAACCTCTGTCACCCCACTCAGTAGCAGAGGATTTGGCCTCGGTACATGGAGCAAAGTCTGTGAGATATGGACACTCCAAGTCCAGGCATAAGAGACCTGCTTCACCGGAGGACCATTTAACATCAGCAGACAAGGGGACAGTAGACCAAAGAATAAGAAATAATCCAAGCACTCATAACGCCACCCAGTACTAACTTCGGTAACTTCATTGGGATCAATTCCAATGCCTTCTGTGTTGACTTCTGTGGCTCCTCCAGATATTCCTTCATTATCAATGGTACTTTTGGTACCTAGTGCTGTTGCTCCTGAGTCTCCCTAAGTACAAGAGGTTGAAACATTGCTATGGCTCATGACTTGTAACTTTGCCTTGACTCACAGCAGTTCTGGCTGTATTATGGAAGGAGTCAACCAGGTGATTCTGTAACCACAAGTGGAAATCTTTCTGTTCCTTCACATCCTTGAGATCTGAGCCTTCAGTCCCTGCAACAGAATCCACCATTCTATATTTTTTGCTGCTCCTTTGTGAGTGGGGTCTGGTGTCCTCTTCACTGAAGATGTATTTAGTCGTGATTGTAGCTCACCAACCAGTGTCTCCTACCTCTTCCACTCTATTTTCGAACCCAGTGGTGAAGAAATTTCTTAGATGTCTGGCACATCTTTATCCACCAGTTGCTCCACCAAGTCCACTTTGGTTGCTGTCTCTGATCCTATCACATCTCATGTACAAGCTTTTTGAGCCTCTTGCATCTATAGATGAGCATGTCTTTACCCTGTAGGTAGTCTTCCTTATAGCTGTCAACTCCACAAGGCATGCAAGTGAGCTCACTGCTCGTCAATCTGATGAACCTTTCTTTTCACTGAGACAAAGTTTTCCTTTGTCCAGCTATTGATTTCCTACCTAAAATAGTTTCACAATTCCATTTAAACCAGGACATTGACCTTCCTACCTTCTACCCAAAACCATCATTGCCTGTAGAGAGGACATTCCATTGTCTTGATGTATGGTGGGCACTGGCTTTCTGTGTTCAGAACATGGTTGCATTCCATCACTCAAAACAAACTGTCTGCTATGGTGGTTTCAAAAAGAGGCAGCAAGTATCCTATCAAAATGAGTAGTAAAGACAATACAACTCTCCTATGAGCTGGCCAAACAGCCTGTCCTGGGTGGTCTGAGTGCACACTCAATGAGGGCAGTTGCCTCTTCAATAGCTCTTCTTCATGGCATTCCTCTGCCTGAACTTTGTAAAGCTGCTACATGGTCACAGCTGTCTATGTTTATTCACCACTACAGACTAGACTGTAGAGATAGGACAGATGCCCAGTTTGAACATGCTGTTCTTTCTGTTGTTCTCCAGTAACCTGACCCATCATCCTTTGGTAAGCTTCATAGTCACCTATTTGTGTGAGGCACAGAGCCCATGAAGAAGAAGAACAAGTTGCTTCTTTGATTGGTTATCTGTGCCCTCACACAACCTGCCCTACCTCCCCTCTTCTTCTTCGTGGTCTCTGTGCCTCACACAATTTGGATCTTCGCTGAGGGAACAGTAGTTTGATGGGCTAGGACATGTGCAGTAGACTGGTAGAGGCAGGATTCAAGCTAGGCAGCTCTAGAACATTCCAATTGGGGTCCCTTTGCAGGCATGAAGCCCCATTTGTGTGAAGGCACAGATGACCACTTCTTCTGTATGTTCAAAACATAATGGCAGGAGTGGCCCATAGGTATTGAAATGATGATGAAAGTTGTCAGTCCTTTTAGGTATCAAAATTGGCTTTGACCACTCTCTGTGCAGACAACTGTCACATATTACATGGTTAGCATGTGATCAAATATAAGTCAGTCTCTGTCAAACTGCTCCTTCCCTCCAACTGTGTCCATACAGATGGTAAAGCCTGGAAAGCAGCTGAAATTCTTGACTTTTCCTTGTGCTCCTTGTAAGAAGGGAGCTGCTGCCAATGCCACACATTAGACCTTAGCAAGAGCAAGTCCTTGGCCAAGAGAATGGCTGGCTTGGCTATTTCCCTGTTAGTGCATGATGTGACTAATCTAGAACACTGGCATCAGTTCAGCCCATAAAATTTTGCCTCTCCTTGTCCCAATACAGGCAAAAGCTTAATTGGGGCTAGCATTGTCTTCATACTGGTATCTTAACCTCACAATAAGGCTATATATTACACTGCCAAGACAAAACTAGCCCTTGGGAGATGTTTGTATTGAAGATACTGGTAAAAGCCAGGAAGCTGGAGAGACATATAAACTACCTTAACCATGCTTGTTATAGCTGTATCCTGCAAACCATAAGCCCATTTCAAATTTCATATCACATCATGCCTTTGGGCCAATCATCAAATATAAAACTTGTTTATTTTTTTATTTTTTATTTAATTGTTTAATTATTTTAATTGTAATTATTTTAATTTTGTATGTGTGTGGGCATGGCCAAAGATTGCTTTTAGCCTGAAGCAATTTCAGGCAGGCTTCAAGCTGCCACCTGATGGCTGTCTTATTCTACATTTCCAACTTGTACTGAATATCTGCGTACTTAAACCAATTTTGCAAAGTGTCACAAAGACTTTCTACAGTCATCCTCTTCCTTTCAAATGACATCATACCCAGAGGCCATATTTCCCTCATAAAGTATGCAAAGAAAGCCAAAAGATTCTGTTTAAAGCACTGTTGAACTATAAATTGACTTGCAATGCAATCTGTGGACTCTGTCACGCTCCTTAGGCTGCAGTGGCACGTCACATTGTTCCAATTAAATTTATGAATTACGAGACATGACAACTATTTGTTTGAAGTGTGTCCCCTGTACCGTTTATAGGCTATAATTAACAGAGTGCAATCTTTCTGTGATAGTGGAAACCTGCCCTTGGCCAGCCTCTGATGTGCAGATATTTAAACTGCTTGAAGAGAAAAGGAAAATCCCTTGAATTAGCTCATCAAGTTTTATTTTCTGTGTTGCCAAATTGTAGCAAAATTTGGGGACTAGAGGTGGATTATGACAAATTTGGTTTGTAACAGACTTCTAACAAAGAAGCTTGAAGTATAATGTTTGCCCCAATGAACAATTTGCTGAGAACTGAATCTGTGTGAAAAGAATCCTCCTATCCGTTTTACTTACCACATTCATTATGCACCCTTGGATTTATCTCAATTAAGCGGCCTTCTTTTTTCCAGTGACATCTGAAGGATTAACACTCTATTCGTAAATCTGTTTTTTAAAATGTCTCAACACCCCCTCCAATCCTTTTCTGAAGACCACCTCCATAATGATTTCTAACAAAAGATGGAAAAATGAACGTGTTCCAGGGGGGTGTCCCTTCACTCTCTCTCCCAATTTTGTTTTAGACACCATGGGGCTGAAACTGGGAGCAAAGTCGTGGACTGGAGCATTGGCTCTGTACCTTCCTAGGATTACTGCATGGTAGAGAAAGTTGCTCTGTTTCCGGGGGGTTATCTATACAGTAAAAAAAATACGAACAGCATGTGAACGTATGGCGATCCATTCAAATGGACGTTTGCACAAATATGTGTCATGCAGAAGGGGGGCAGCAAAATCCACTGCAAAATCCGTGTGTGCCACATCCGGGGCTTTGTACGGATTTTTTAAAAAGCTCCATATGACATGCAAATGTGCGATTGTTTGAACATGCACATTCACACAAATACAAACAGGCAATGCAATCTGATTGGCTGGGAGAGGATAGGGGCGGGGCTAACAAAGAGGGAAAGCAGCTGAGGCTGCCATGTTGGGTATTTTTGGCTAAGCAAGGCTCTGGTAAGTCAATCAAACAGCAATTTTATACTCTTTTAAACATTTCTTTATTTGTAAATACAAAGTGTTGCTTGTGCGCACCCTGGGAAACTTTCTTTTTAGAAAAAATTGGCGGTGGCAGATTTAAAATCATCTAGGGGGTCATGCGGAGTTTGGAGGAGGTCTTTTGGCCATGTATGCAGTTTGCACCATTGCGAATGCCTGCCTTTCCGAATGTGTTTGTATTTTTTCCCCTCGTATAGACAAGATCTGAGTCTGTGTTACTTGTGGAGGAAGGCCACCAGGCTGTTCCACTGTGATGCAATTCTACCAGTATTCTGTCTGCCAAGCCCAAAGTAGATGCTTTCTCTTGGCCCAAAATTCTGTAAAAAGGACAAGAGGGTCTATTTTAATACATTATTAAAACATACAGTCGGCCCTCCATACTCACAGATCCTGCATTGACGGATTTCACCACCTACAACTTTGGGATATATATATATCCCAAAAAGCAAACCTTGCTTTTGCCATTTTATATAAGGGACACTTTTTTACTATGCCATTGTATCGAATCATAGTCGGAAGAGACCCACAAAGGCCATCCAGTCCAAGCCCCTGCCATGCAGTAAGACACAATCAAAGCATGCCCAACAGATGGCCATCCAGCCTCTGTTTAAAAACCTCCAAAGATGGAGACTTCACCACACTTTGAGGCAGCACATTCCACTGTTTAACAGCTCTTATCATCAGGAAGTTCTTCCTTATGTTTAGGTGGAATCTCTTTTCCTGTAGTTTGAATCCATCGCTCCATGTCCTAGTCTCTGGAGCAGCAGAAAAAATGCTATATCCCTTCAAATACTTAAAAATGGCTATCATGTGACCTCTTAACCTTCTCTTCCCTGGGCTAAACATGCCCAGCTCCCTAAACCACTCCTCATAGGTCATGGCTTCCAGACCTTTCACCATTTTGATCACCCTCTTCTGGACATGTTCCAGCTTGTCAATTTCCTTCTAGAATTGTGGTACCTACACTGGACACAGTATTCCAGGTGAAGTCTGACCAAAGCAGAATAGAGTGGCACTATTACTTCTCTCGATCTAGACACTATGCTCCTATTGAGAACACACTTCTCTTTTAGTATGAGTAGACTACAAGCTGAACGTGAGCCAGCAGTGTGATGCAGCAGCAAAAAAACCAATTCGATTCTAGGCTGCATTATTAGGAATATAGTTTCATTAGGTCTCTAGTGACCTTTGCCTGAACCCTTCTGGAGATGGCCTGGTCTACCGTGGACCTACATGAACTGTCAGTTATTGCAAATTTATGAAATATTGGAAAGGAGAGGGTGTAATGGCATGTAACAAGACCACAATAAGAAGAACAGGTTGTTTACTGGTAACTCTGGTTTGTCGGAATGTTTACCTATGAATTTACACAACTGTCTCTCTTCCCCTCTTTTCCACATCTACTGATTTGTGGTGGACATGGAACTGAGAAGAGAAGCTATGGTTCAGTTGAACATGTGCAGTGAGGAATGGGGAATGAGCTTCCTGCCAAAGATTGTTTGAGCTATAGAATGTTCCAGAGAGTGCTTTGGCATGAGTACCGAGAACCCATTTGTGTGAATTCTCAGGTGACCACTTGAAGAATCACAGTTACAGGTAAGCAACCTGCTTTGCCTACCTGCACACAGAGTACATAGGAATCTGCCTTGCATTGACTCAGACTTTAGATCCATCCAATTCAGTAGTGGAAATTGTGTGGCCTTCCAGATATTGTTGGACAGCAACTCCCAGCATTTCCCACAACTGGCTAAGCTGGCTAGGGCAGCTGGAAGTTGCACTTTAGGGAGTTTATCAGACAAGGTACCTACCACTAAAAAAACTGCATCATTTAGGACATGACGATAACACGAAGGGTGAAATTTTTATGATGCACACTTTATCCACATCTGATAAAGTCTTAGCTGTATGATATGTACTCACTCCTGAGCTAGATTCCAGCTCACTCAGTATCAACCATGCTCTTCAGCATTTCAGGCAAGGGATCTTTCTCTACCCAAGAACCGGACCCAAGGTCTTCTGCAAGTACTTTACCAGTGAGCTATGGCTCATGCACACAAACTACTTGCAAAACCTCTACACAGGAAGCTGTATTATATAGAGTGAGACCAAACTACCATTCTGATGCAGAGATAGTGGGAGCTGTAGTCCAACAAAACCGGACAGCACCAGGATAGGAGTCTGCTTTAAGAGAGTCAGTAAAGTGTCATGTTTAAAAGCAGATAATTCAAAGTAGGGGGGAACCAGTTCAGTTCTACCTGCCACCATCATAAAGATCCAGGGATGTGCCCAGGCCAGACACTATTTCCTCACCAACTCTACTTCAGAGGCTGGGAGAGAACCTTTTTTCTTCCCAGCCTGAGCTTCATGGAAGGGTAGGATAAAAATGCAACAAGTGAGCAAGCCTTAGTAGAATTGAAGCCAAGTGCTCCTGTGCTATTTCCCTTCTTTGGGAGGAACAGGCAAGCCAGTGTGTTATCACTTGCAGAAATACTAATTAGTATAGATTTCCCCTTTTTTTCTTTTAAGGAAGAGGGAGAGGGGGAGAATCTGAAATTTCTTTGTACCTTAATTGAATCCCATTTCCTCTGATGTGCTGCCTGATAATTCCACAGAAGCATTTCAGCAAATCAACTTTAATTAGGTGGGGGGAGGTCGGAGAAGCTAATCCAATGAAGTTGAAAGGGAAGTTGACTCCCTTTTTAAATTTTAAATTCTCCTTCTCTAGTCCTTTAAGTCAAGCATTAGTTTTAGGCTGTGTTGTTAGAACACACAATGTTTCTCTTAGCAGTTTAAAAATATTCTCTTTTTAGGATGCTTCTGGCGTAATAATTACTGCTATTATTTCCTACTAAATTTAGGCTGGTCAGGATTAAATGATGGCTCAGCAAGAAATGAAAGATACACTAAGAGAGGAATGTTTTATTCTGTATTTGGAAATGTGTTGTGTGTTTGGATGTGTGTATGTGCCTGTTGACTTATGGTGACCGCATTAATATCAAAGGTTTTTCTTAGGCAAGGAGTACTCAGAGGTGGTTTTGCCAGCTCCTTCCTCTGAAATATAGCTCACAACACCTGGTATTCATTGGCAGTCTCCTGTAGGTGACAAGAATTTCCAAATTGCTCCAGTTAATTGAGGCTTTGTCTGTTCTTTTCCTAATGAGATAGGTAGGTTTATGAAGTGTATCATAGTACATACATACACACCATGGTCTAAATCAAATTGCTCATCACAACTAGCCATAGAGTCACTGAATTAAAAGGAAAAAAAAAACTACAGAAAGACCTCCCTCTCATCTTCTGTTCATTTATTTCCCATCTTTTCCCCAGTCTGGGACTCAAAGCATCTTACAAGAGTTAAAAGAAAATTAACTAAAACATATGACACATACAAAAGTTTAAAATATCATTAAACTATCCATAAAATTAAAACCATTTAAAACATAGGTATTAAAAGCAACAAATAAACCAAACGCAGAAAGTACAGCACAATTCTGCAAGGCCCAGTCCCCTTGAGCAATCAGAGGCTTATTGTACAAGGGAAGGGAAGTGGCAGTGCAGCCCAATAATAGGGCCTCCCATTCTGCCTTATCGCATAACGTTAGCATTCTACGGCTGTTCTTCCGTTCCAGTCCCATGAGAGATGGTGGTAAAGGTGAGTCTTTTTGCTAATGGATTTTTCCAGTTAGAAAAAAGACTTGCATTTATCACCATCTCTCATGGGACCAGAACAGAACAGAAAAACTGCTGTAGAACGCCAACACCATGAGATAAGGTAGAACAGGGGTGCTATTATCAGGCTGCACTGCTGCTTTCCTTCCCTTCCCTCATGCAATAAGCCTCAGTCTTCAAAACCCTGCCAAAACATTTTTAGAAGTCTTAACCTGTCTGAAGAAAGACAGCAAGGAGGATGCCAGCCTAATCTTTCTCAGAAGGGCATTCCAGAGTCTGGGAGCAGCTGCTGCAAAGGCCCTCTCGCGTATACTCACTAGATGTACCTTTGAGGTTGGTAGGACAGAAAGAAAGGCTTCTACAGAGGATCTTAAAAAAAGAGGGGGGAAAGAAAGGGCAGACTCATTTGGGAGAATACAGTCCTTCAGATAACATGGATCAGAGCCATATGGAGTTTTAAAGCTCATAACCAACACTTGATAAGCAGACTTATCAAGTTATTTTTGATGCAACAGGTCTACTCAGGTTGGAACTAGCAATAGGATTTATAAGCAATAGCCTTATAAATCTGTGCACTATAAACATGGGATTCAGGTTGTAACCTGGTTTAAAAATAAATATGTGTGTGATGCAGTGTGATGCAGCAGCTTAAAAAGGCAATGTGATTCTAGGCTGCATTAATAGGAGTATCATGTCTAGATCAAGGAAAGTAATAGTGCCACTGTATTCTGCTTTGGCCAGACCTCACCTGGAACACTTTTTCCAGTTCTGGGCACCACAATTCAAGGAGGATATTGATAAGCTGGAACATGTCTAGAGGAGAGCAACCAGAATGGTGGGAGGTCTGGAAGCCATGCCCTATGAGGAGCAGCTTAGGGAGCTGGGTATGTTTAGTCTGGAGAAGAGAAGGTTAAGAGGTAGGTTCAAACTACAGGAAAAGAGATTCCACCTCAACATTAGGAGGAACTTTCTGACAGTAAGAGCTGTTTGGAAGTGGAATGCACTGCCTCAGAGTGTGGTGGAGTCTCCTTCTTTGGAGGTTTTTAAACAGAGGCTGGATGGGCATCTGTCGGGAATGATTTGATTGTGTATTTCTGCATGGCAGGGGGTTGGAATGGATGGCCCTTGAGCTCTCTTCCAACTCTATGATTCTATGATTCCATATCCATTAAATGAGTTTTAGTTGCTAGTACTCATTGCAGTAGAGAGATATGGTCAAAGAAGAAACATGAATTTTGTAATAAGAATTTTTAACAGTTAAGCGCTCAAAGCCCTGGGCCTCGATAGTTATTTATTGCAGTTTCAGTTGTCCCACGTTCAAGTTTTTATAGCTGTCCAATCCATTCCATTGTGAAGGTGAAGAAATTTGACAATTTTGTCAAATACATACACTATGGAGATTTTCACATGGGGAAAGTAACCCCCAAGGAGATCAGAAGAGAAACGGGGCTGTTCCGGTTGCAGCGCTTCATTTTGCACGACCCCTTCCTTCTCCCAATCTCCCATCATCCTACCTCTGACCTGCTTCCATTTCCCTCCTGCTATTTTTTACTAACGAGTTCTTTGTTAGTAAAAAGTTGCGGAACATAGTGGGAGGGAAAAGGAAGCAGGATGGAGCGATGACGACGGGAGATTGGGAGAAGGAAGGGGTGAGCGAAATGGAGTGCTGCAACTGGAACAGCCACGTTTCTGTCCCAGTCTCACTGGGGTTACTTTCCCCGTGTGAAAATCTCCTATATGTATATGACCAAATTCTCATTCACCTCTCTTCTTTACCAGTAAAGAGAACACTTTGTACCTAGTGGGCTTCCTTCTGGATGGAAAACCAAGAGGACTCAGTTCTGTTTGATCATCCCATGTAATTTATTCCTGGATGCCAAATTCTGCATTTTTTCTAATAATTTAAATATCTTTGTAGCCTTAAAGCTGCAAAGATTACCTTTCAAGTAGACAGGGAATGGGTCCAGAATTCAGGAAAATTACTTTTTTGGAGTTTCCTGTTGCCAAAGTGGCCATGCTAGCTGGGGGAATTCTGCAGTTTTTAGTCCAAAAGATTACTTTTCCAAGTAGCCATGCTGGCTGAAGATCCTGGATCCAAAAGTGTTAATTCCAAGTTCAGAATCTGGAGAGAGAGAGAAAGATATTTAGCAGATTTGATTTGAATCACTTTCCCATACGAGAGGACGTGCAAACCTGATTGGCCGGATAAGTGTGGGGGGTGGTACTTGCTAACAGGGCAAGTGCCCACTGCCGCCATGTTGGATTTTTGCCTTAGCAAGCAATCGCTAAGGCCAAAGAATAGGGATTTGTATTATCTTTTTTCTCTTTTTTCTGTAAAAGTGAAATATCACTTGAGTGCACCATAGAAATAGGGTTTTAAAAAAAGTTTGGCAGCGGCAGTTTTAAAAGCTTGAGTAATTCACCCATGGCTGCCATCTTGGCTAGAAGGCATGAGAAGTTTATGGGGGCTGTAAAACTATTAAGACAAGTTGCAGCTGCTGCAACTTGGTATCCCTGCAGAGCAATCCATTTTGTCAAGGCCCTCAGACTATCTTATAATGTGCCTGACACTGCCTTGTAATAACTAGATTAAAGAGAAATACTGGAAGTGGAGATCAAGGTGTATTTCAGGCAAAGGTAGGGAAAAAATAGTTCTTTGAAATACAACTCCCAGAATTCCATAGTGTCGGGGGGGGGGACTGGGAGTTGCAGTCCACGCAGATAACTTTCCCCTGCTCTGTTTTCCAGGACCATTAGATTTCCGTAACTGTTGGTTACTTGTGGGTGTCAAATGTGTGAAGCAGCTTCCAACAACATACTGGCCTGTACTTACCCCCAGGTGCTGACACTCACATCAGCTCACAACTAGCAACATGCTGTTGGTGTCAGTCCTGAGAAGGCGCAGTGCATGCATGAATGTGTGCAAGTGTGAAACTAGGCACAGAGGACTCTCTCCAAAGAGATCAAGAGCTAGTCAAAATAAATCCTATTGAACTTCATGAGGTTTACTTCCAAGTAAGTATGTATAGGGTTAATGTGATTAAAATACATTTTCTTCCACAAGTATCTTCCTGATTTTAATTAAGGTTTTATGCAGGATTGCTGCCTCAGTTTAATTATTTATTAACAAACCCCATATGGATTGTTTATATACAGCATATATCCATTTCTTTAAGCAATACAGTTAACAAAAGAAAAAAGTACAAGTTAGAAACAATGAATCACCTTTATATACTTTTTTAAAATGTAAAAATAGTTAAACAAATGTTCTGCCTCCATTGTATGACTAGGCCCAGTAATCGGCAAAGTAGTTTTTGTTGTAACTTGAGAGATGCTGCTACTTTTGCTTGGGTTTTGTTTTTTTTCAGAATTATGAATACATTATTATGTAAGTGGCAAAACGTTTCACAATTTCAATAGCATTTCCTGAATTCCCTTCACTCACCAGTCTTTTGTTTGCTGCTAAGAAATGTGATTTAACCCTTAATGTGTATGAAATAATAGCTGAATTATAAGAGTTTGAGCACACATTAACTGCTGTGAGTCCATCCCATGGAATTCCAGAATTTGTAGTTTGGTGAAGCACCAGAGCTCTCTGGTAGTGAATTCTAAATACCTCACAAAACTACAAATCACAGAATACCATAGGATTGGAGGCATAACAGTTAAAGTGGGATCAAACTGCTATAACAGCATAGCGTGGATACACTCTGGTAAATCCAACTGATACAATGGTTCTGTTCTAACTGGGACTCAGAATAAGATTTAGGCCACTGTGTAGCCAAGAAGTGGAAAAACACTTTCTTATGCACGTATCACTATATGTTTATCAACTTTTTTTCCTTCATAATTTCATATGACAATCTTCCTGAGAATGACAAAAATCTATTTTTATCACCACCACCGCCATCATTATTAATATTTAGAATGCCCCAAATGTTCTTGTTGCCGTAAAGAAATTAAAAACAAGGCATTTTCTGCCAGCAGAGTCACCAGAGCTTGGTAAAATTATTTTCTGATACAACCCCCAGCCTCCCCCAGTCAGCATAGCCAGTAAGTAGCCTTGATGGCCTTGGGATTCTGGGCATTGTAGTCCAGAACAGTAACTTTTCCATGCTCTGAAACTGCAGAGAGGAAAAGAAAAAAAATGAGTTGTTTTTTTAAATGCATAACTGATCTGTTAATTGGCTCCTGCAGAGAATTCTGGGGAAGAAGGAGCAAATGACAGTTGCTCCCAGCCAGAGTGATGGAGTCATAGAATCATAGAGTTGGAAGAGACCTCAAGGGCCATCTAGTCCAACCTCCTGCCATCCAGGAATACACGATCAAATCATCTGTCAAATCATTCCCAACAGATGGCCATCCAGCCTCTGTTTAAAAACCTCCAAAGAAGGAGACTCCACCACACTACGAGGCAGTGTATTCCACTTCTGCACAGCTCTTACTGTCAGGAAATTCTTCCTAATGTTTAGGTGGACTCTCTTTTCCTGTAATTTGAACCCACTGCTCTGTGTCCTAGGACATTTTCAGATGGCCCTTACCCAGCAAGCAGCCTCCAGAGCAGTAACAAGGCTGCTGTGCGGCAGGGGGTCCTTTTTGGATGCCGCCATCCCTCTTCCGTGACCATTCATGGCACGTCTTTGAAGCTTTGGAAGCGACCGCATCATATTTCAATCACGGAAGTGATTATTCACGGAAGTGATTATCAGACTATTCCAGGGGTTTGAGGAATAAAAGGCAGTTGATTCACCATTGTGGTTCTTATTAGAAAGTTGTGAGTTCTAACTATACAGATCAAATGTTCTAAATGCCATTACCGAATATATGTTGCTCTGTCACTAATGGAGAAATCCTTCTCACAGTTGCATGCACTTATTGCATGGGCTGAGCCTCCATGAATGAGGAGTTCATGTGGAAAGACAAATCTGCTTTGTGTTGCCAAGCACCTTAAATTTTGAATGCATCCTTTTGCAAAGTGATAGTGTGATATAATATTTCATTATATTATGTCCTGAGATTCTTCACCCATGCTATACGTCATATGTGTGTAATATATCTTTAAATGGCTGGCTCTGTTGTCTGTGAAACTCCCTTTTGTCGTCAACTGACCTCTTGTGGTGTGACAGAAGTGCTACAAATATTCTAACTTCTGGGAAGGGGAAGATTGGTTGCATAATGATGACAGCAGAGGTACTGAAATGGAACTGAAAGATTATGTTGACAGAGTCGGATCTGGGAGACAAAGGAGCAAGGAGCACCACCACTGCTGCCTCAAAGGCAGAAGCGGGCAGCTGGTGGCAAAACGTTTTGGTTTCATGCCATTTCACAGATCCTCAGTCTCTCTCCAGCCTCACATCCCATACACAACTTAAGTAGTGAATGAACAAGATGCGAGGCCAGAGATAGAGACACAAGGATCTGTGAAATGAGGGGAAACATATATGTACATGCAAATACAGTTGGAACCCCACATCCCCGGAACCAATATTCATGGGAAGCAAAAAGAGGACTGCATACCATAGTCTTCCTAGAAAATGCCTAGAAAGGCATCCTCTCTAGACATTTTCTAGGTACTTCAAGGCAACTCTGTGGTATTTTAAACCAGACGTGCTATGATTTTCAATGGTGTTCATTGTTATCTGTGGTTTCCGGTATCTGCAGTAAGGCCAGGAACCGAACCCTCATGGATATGGGGTCCGACAGTACAGATATTCCAAAATCTGAAAAAATACAAAACACTTCTGGTCCCAAGCATTTTGGATAAGGGGTACTCAAACTGTACAAAATAATATACAGTACAGTGTACCCTTCCCATCTGTGGGGGTGGTGGTTCTGCCCTCCCCCCATGGATAGGGGGAAAAGCATGGATACTCAAGCCCCATATTATTCAGTGGTGGTGTGTGCACATGGCCACGTGCTGCACCACCATTGAATAATATGGGGTGTGGCGATCCGTGGATGCTCCAGTCTGCAGGTGGCTATCCTGCAGATAAGGCAGGGCTCCTGCATACATAATGAACCTTCAGCAGGTGAAACTTTCCATTTCATCTCCCTGCCAATAAGAAGTTCCATTCTTTGATTTCTGCCTGTTGTGCAGCTGTTACAGGCACAGGAGCCCTGCCACTCTTCTCAAGAGCTTGGCATTCATATGTGGAAGAAGTAGAAAGAGTTGCTTATGCCAAAGAGGCAAGTGGCAATGGGGGGCGGGTAGGCAGTGGCTGAGGAGATACAGGAGGAAAGGAAAGCCATCATATGGTGTTGGCTTTTGCATGCAGAGGTGAAATCACTCAATTTTTGTACATGTTAGTGTGTGGGGTGCCTTCAACAACATCTAGTGGACCGTGCCAGTGTGTGCACTTTCAATAGCAGAGCTTAGAGAAGGTTCTAATTTGGACTAACAGTACCAGAATCTTCCAGACAGCATAATCAGTGGCCATGCTGGCTAGAGGATTCTGAGAAGTGTAGTCTTAAAAAGTAGTAAAAACTGGAACACTTTGGAATATGTTAGTCCATACTTTATCTGCTTCCACCTCCCCTTATGAGTGTATATATTTACAGCTTTATGGTTTTTTTATGGGACCACTCTGCACTAGGGGTGTTTTGTTTTGTTTTTTGGCTGTGTGCTATGCACAGTGCAAACTTTTATCATTCTGTTGTCATTTCTTAGCTGTTTTTGTATCTTGCTCTTTGAATAAAAACAAATGCCCATGACTTACCATGAAAAAAAGTAGCTTTTCCAAGCTCTGCTCAATAGCTTCTGTATGCCTTCTCGTATGCCTAAAGAGGGTCACTGAGGAATCCCAACCAGTTTCCAACTGAATCTATGAGCTTGTCTAGGCGAGAAGATATAATGTGGATTGCTGTGTATTAACACAAATTTGCAGAAGCATTCATTTGTCTCCACAGTCCTTTGGCAAAATTGCTGGTATGCGAAGCTATCTGTGTTTTAAGTGTACACACAGCCATGCCTGTGAATCAAGATGGTGGCCAAGAGTGAATTATTCACATTATTATTATCTATGCTGTCATTGCTGCACAGTATTTTTTAAACTGTAAACCAAAGGTGCACAAATGTGACCTTACACTTTAAAAGCTGTTTGGTTGTCTCAGCACAGGGAAAAAAAAAAAAAGCACTATCAATAACACGAAACTCCAAAATGGTGTTTCCAGCCACTTCATTGCCCCAGCATGTCCAACCAATTAGCTTTCCACTTCCGCTCCTGCCGAGAATGCACAGCGATGCGAATCAGATGTCCAAATGAGCGGTAATGCACACTTCCACACATTGTTTAAAAAACCTTGGGAAAAGCTGCCAAGACTTTTCTTGCACAGTAAATTGAGTTTTTGGACCCTGCCCCCTCCTTCCAAAAACTTCAAATCTTGGTTGGATTTCATTGGGACAAAATGTATTCTCTGTGAATACTATTAGGGTTATTTTCTAGACAACCCCTCCTTAACATTTTATGTAGCAACTTAGGAAGGTGTATTTAGACCAACTCTGAACATTGGTCCCTCTTGTCAGGGAATGATAGAACACGCAATCACCAGCAGAAGCAAAAAAAAACCTGTCTCAGTAGACTCAATAGCAACCCGTTCCCAAGAATACTCACACACAGAGTGTTTGATGCCCAAATAAGCAGGAGGCACTTTTATCTTCAAACTCAGACAGTCGCAGTATGTACAAATATTTACAATTCAGGGAGAAACTGCTTCACCAGGCCTCAGCATTCACAGGAAGAAGGGTGAGCTCTGTTCTGAGTTCTCTTATATACACAGTCACAGGGCACTCGCTTACTCAATCACATGATCTTACACACCAATAAGAACCCTCCTTCTGTAGCTAAGGAAGACTAGGCAGTTCATGGAGTCAGCCATTTTGAATTGGCGTGACTCTGCAGTTTGTTTGGCCATTTTACAATGGAGTTCAGTTTCTAACTCCTGACGCATCTGGCTCAGTAGTCCAACACGAGAGTTTGGAAGTAACATGTTAAAGCATCAAGTTACTTGTAAACAATTCCCTTTTTTGCAAGAATGAGAGCATACCTAAAGTGTCACTAAAACTGTAGAACTGCAGTGTAATTTTTTGAGTTACTTTTGTAGTAACAAAAGAGTGACCTCACTGCTTAGGTGCATGTCATATCACAGGCCAGCATCATATAACAGGAATGGGAATCATGTGGCTGTCCAGAAGTTGTTGAACTGCATCTCCAATCATTCCTCACTACTGGCTACGTGAGCTAGTCTGCTGGGAACATTTGGAGAGGTCCATATGCTTCCTATCTCTGCTTTACAGAATTCTGATGTCTTTTAAAAAGTAACTGAAACTAGCTCTTTTAATAAACGGTTACTTTTTAAATGTAACTATTATGTAGCTAACTGTCTTTTGGCTTTTTGAAATACAACTGTAATTAATTGGTTTTTAAAGTAACTCCCTGAGCTCTGGCCAATAGTGATTGGCAAGGGTTTTTCTAGGCTATAGAGAAGAGTCTTTCCCAGCCTTACCTGGAGAAGTCAGGGACTGAAAATGAGATCTTCTGCACAGGAGAGTAATGGAGCTTGGGCTTGCTTTGGGTCAGACTTCAACTAAGATTATTGCTGGATCCATCTGTGGGTGTTCATAGAATCATAGAATCATAGAACTGTAGAGTTGGAAGAGACCACGAGGGCCATCCAGTCCAACCCCCTGCCATGCAGGAAATCACAATCCAAACTTCCCTCACAGATGGCCATCCAGCCTCTGTTTAAAGATCTCCAAGGAAGGAGACCCACCACGCTCCGAGGGAGTGTGTTCCACTGTTGAACAGCTCTTACTGTCAGAAAGTTCCTCCTAATGTTGAGGTGGAATCTCTGTTCCTGGAGCTTGCATCCATTGCTCCGTGTCCTAGTCTCTGGAGCAGCAGAAACCAAGCTTGCTCCATCCTCAATGTGACACCCCTTCAAACAGTACTATCATATCGCCCCTTAACTGTCTTTTTTCCAGGCTAAACATACCCAGCTCCCTAAGTCTCTCCTCATAAGGCATGGTTTCCAGACCTTTCACCATTTTAGTCGCCCTTCTCTGGACATGCTCCAATTTGTCAATATCCTTTTTGAATTGTAGTGCCCAGAACTGGACACAGTATTCTAGGTGAGGCCTGACCAAGGCAGAATAGAGTGACATTATTACTTCCCTTGATCTAGACACTATACTTCTATTGATGCAGCCCAAAATCGCATTGGCCTTTTTAGCTGCCACATCACAGTGTTGACTCATGTTCAACTTGTGGTCTACTAGGACTCGTAGATCCCTTTCGCAAGTAGTCTCATTCAGCCAGGTCTCCCCCATCCTGTATCTATGCATTTCGTTTTTCTGCCCTAAGTGCAGTACCGTACATTTCTCTGTGTTGAATTTCAGTTTGTTAGCTTTGGCCCAGCTCTCGTCTATCCAGGTCATTTTGTTATAGGCCTAAAATCTATTCAGAAGATCTCAGGCAATGGCTAACCACTGAAAATGGTCCTCTTTTAAATAAAAAAGGGCCCCATTCTTAATGGTGAGGCTGAAGGCCAAATAACCCCAACAGAGTGGCTGAAACAGTTTGAGAATCCAGCAACATACAGTTAGCCCTCTGTATCCACAGATTCTGTATTTACGGATTCCACCATCCATGGCTTGAAAATATTGCAACAAAGAAAAATACCAGAAAGCAAGCCTTGCTGTTTTGCTATTTCATATAAGGGACACCATTTTACTATGCCATTGTAATATAATGGGACTTGAGCATCCATGGATTTGGGTATCTACGGGGAGTCCTGGAACCAAACCCCAGCAGATAGCAAGGGCCCACTGTATATGGCTTTGGTGTACTGGATTTTAATGTCTTGGTTCTGCAAGCTGGAAGCAAAGAGGGATCAACACTTGTATAAAGCAATTAGTGAGAGGGGAGTTGATAACATCTGCCTTTTTGTTTCACTCCTCTATATCTTTCTGGTTTGTGTACTCAAGCCTTTTGCTTCCTTTACCTGCAGACATCACTTTCCCCTTCTCTCAAGAAGTTAGTGTCTATGTATTCCTTTGTCTGGAAGGAACATCCATGAGGCTCCAACCCCAACAATGGATGCCCACACAGGAGGGCCAACTTTTAGGGGCTTTTTTAACCACGTTTAAGTCAACTTCTTTTGCCTATCTCCTTTACTAGATGGATTTCCTGTGACAATAAACGTTTTTCTTTTTCTTTCTTTTATTTTTTTTTTTACCTTACAAGAGTATTCAGAGTCATTTCCCTTGTTTTTGCCACAAGCTCATGTTGTACTAGCCCTGCTGCCCTCTGCTTTATATGGTTACCAAATATCTGTACACTGCATTGGGGTTGATTGTACACCTGCAGCCAAATGAGGTGGCCTGAAAATGGAGTGTCTCGCTTCAAACTGCAGGGCTTAGGCAAGCCATACATCAACTAATGTAAAAATCAATGAAGTCAAGGAGAATGTTTACACTTAATATTAAACTGGATTCACATTATTGCAAATATTATCTCATATCTACTAATTTTCTTGCATGAAAATCACATATGAGTCTTTAAACTCTCTGAGGTTTCTACCTCCAACAAAGGTAAAACTTCTCTTTTGGACTATAATTGGCTAGTTTTATCTATACAACACCTAAAAATTGTTTCCAGATGCAGCAGTACAGAGACTTCTTGAAAAACCCAATGGTCTCTGCCTAACAAAGAGGCCCACAGCTTCACCAAGGAACAGGGACATGCTGGATGCCAGAGAGGTTGATGCACTGCTGCAAAAGGATTTAAATTTTACTGTCTTTTGTCTCAACTCTATATGGCCAGGAAGTTGGAGTGGCTTCTGCCTGCATGAGACCCCTCACCTGAACAACAACACAAGTAACATCTGAAACAACATGTAAGCCTATGACTCTGATACTGTCACCTTCCTTCCTTCCTTCCTTTCTTTTTTTAAACATCTTTTGCCTGATAAACAAGCCAGTAGAGCTTTGAAAGCTTGCATATGTGTTTTACATTTTGGTTGGCCAATAAAGGTATCACTTTTTGTGAATTGCTGCATGGCCAACACAGCTACCCCTGAATGTATCACCAACATTTAGTTAAAGAAGATTGTTTCTTTCTAAAGAAGTGTAATAGTGTCCAATATAGTTGAAACATCTGTTTTTTGCTGGATCAAACACAGTTTTAGGGATAAAGATTTTTTAGATATTGAAGCTAGAGCAGTTTCCCACAGGACAATTAACATTTTGTTCCATACAACTCTTAGTTCATTAACATCAAATTTAGTGCTTTCCAGCAAACACTTAATAAACTAGACTTGTTAGTTTCAATTTCTCTGAGGATATCATTAATGTTTCCAACACAGCAGTGGTGGCTGAGACACTCAGAGCTGATGTTCCATATATAGACCAGTAAAAGATGTTAACAGTTTGAAATATTGCCTCAGTGCACCCACAGGTATACTGATATATAAACTGCAATACTGAGAGCAAAAATTCTTGGTTTGGACAGTGAGTTGTTCCAAAATATAAATAATACAATCTATCAGTTTTCTCTGTAAAAAGGGTTGTCTTGCAATCTTCAAATAGTGCTGTCTGATAGGGTTAGGGCTTGTCTACATAGACAATATACCTTGTCTTGCCCCCATCTTAGAGCCCTGAAGTCCCTGGGCTCAGGTTTGGGGCTCAGGCAGGACTAAGATGGGGTAGGGCCTCATAAACCATTGTAAAATAATACCTGGGGCCCATCTATACAAGGGGGAAAATCTAAAATATCTCGTAGTATTGGCATCTCGCAGCAGCAACTACATGTCTAAACAGTTTTTCTGGCCACTGAAGCCCCCATAAGCCTCGCATTCCTGATGGTGGCTGTGAGTGATTTACTCACATTAGTTCTTCACCACTGCTGGTTTGTTTTTTTTAAAGTCATCCCAGGGTGCACTGGTGCAATAGAGCGATTGTCCAATCTTATAAGAAAACAAAACACAAAATGTTGATCCTTTTTATTGCCTTAGCAAGCGATCGCTAAAGCGAAAATCCAACATGGCGGCATCGGGCACTTGCCCTCCTAGAAAGCCCCGCCCCTGCTCTCACCCAGCCAATAAGCTTTGTGCTTCCCTTCGAGTTTTTTATGGTTCTGTAGTCCAAATGAGCAAAAATGCGCACCCACCTCACAATTTGTGAAAAAGTATGGGGAAATCTGTGAAGGCTTTTACCCTGTTGTTTTTGCCGTTTTGGGCCCCCCTCCTTCCGAATAGTGTGGATTGGTGCTAGATCCTGTTTAGACAGGTAGGATTCCCAACAAATTCCATGAGGGGCATTTTCACTGTTTAGACAGGCCCGCCGGGAAGGAACAGATCAGGCCGCATGTGTCCGGGATAGCATGGGAGATGGCAGCAGCAGCAGCAGCAGTGATGGACTGGCATGCTTGTCTGGACTCTGGGATGTTTGAAGGCAGTAACTGGGGAGGAATGGACCAGATCCACGGCCAGGATGCACCAGCAGGGAGCTGGTATATCCTGGTTCATGTAGATGAGCCCTTAATTTAGCATGACTATACGGATCAAATTGTAACTGGCAAGATATTGTACACAAAGCCACCCTTGCAGAAGCAGTTCCAGGGGATACTGTGCCTTTTATCCTTATGTAAATGAAAAGCCACTGGGTGACCTTGGACAAGTCACACACTCTCAGCCTCAGAAAACCCTGTGATACAATTGTGTTACGGTTGCTATAAATCAGAAACAACCTGAAGGCACACAACAACAACAAAAACAGAACCTGTGGCCTAAATACTCTTAAGGCATCAGATCCTGTCTGCTCTTGGAAGCTAAGCAGGGTCAGCCCTGGTAAGTACTTGGATGGGAAACCCCCAATGAATACCAGATGCTGTAGGCTACATTTCAGAGGAAAGAACTGGCAAAACCACCTCTGAGCATTCCTTGCCAAAGAAAATCCTATGAAATTCATGGGCTTGCCATAAGTCAACCAGCAACTTGAAGGCACATACACACAAACAGAAACTAATGCAGTCTTTAAAAAGGTTCCAAGTAAGTTGATTCCAAAATTGGTCAATTAGGCTGTATTTGCAAAGTATTTGTGTGAGCCAGAACATATGCCTTATAACAAAAACTCAAGAATGGAAAAGTAAACCCACCTTCTGAAAATGACAGTGGCACCCTTTTAAGTGAAAAACAGTGTAGTTCAGGAAAGATCCCCATCTAAATGTCCTGAAAATAGTACTGATATTCTGAAAGTTTTTCTCTGGCTTTTCTTCACAAATGAAGATTCAGGAAGGACTCATCCGGTGCTTTCTGCAAGCACACTGATGACTGAAAAGGAAATCCGAGATAAACAAGTCTGGTTTGCAGAAAGCACAGCAGAAGGTCTCCTTGGGTGATGTTTCTGGGTTGTGATTCTTTCTACGTTATCATTTCTCTTCAAGACTTGTTCAGCATGAGTTCTTAAATAAGACTGCATCATTGTGGATAGTGCGTCTCCATGCCTCCCAATGTGAGGCCAGGGCGGACCATTGTTGGTGATCAATTTGGTCGAGCCTGAGTTTCAGGGAGTCCTTGTATCACCTTTTTGGAGCACCCCTCTTATGCTGACCTGTGGCGAGTTCACCGTAGAGTACTATTTTTGGGAGGCAATGGTCCTCCATCCTAGAAACGTGCCCTGCCCAGTGCAGCTGTGTTCTCAATATCATGGCCTCAATGCTGGTGATTCCTGCTTGCTCAAGGACAGCAACATTCGTCACATAGTCAGTCCAGTGTATATTTAGGATTGTGTGTATACAGCAGTGATGAAAGCGTTCGAGAAGTCATAAGTGGTGGCGATAGGTGACCCATGTTTCAGACCCGTAAAGGAGAATAGACAGTACAATGGCTCTGTACGCACTGATTTTTGTGCTTTCCCTCAGGTGTTTATTACTCCAGACTCTTTTGTAAAGTCTTCCAAATGCGCTACATGCCTTTGCTAATCTGTGATCGATCTCTTTGTCAATCTTGGCATCTGAGGAGATGATGCTTCCCAGGGAGGTGAACTGCTGAACGGACTGAAGCACAGGTTTGCTGATGACAATGTGGGGATGATGGTGTTCGTCCTGTGGTGCAGGCTGGTAACCCTGAGGGATATACACCTGCCAATGGAAGGACAGCAAGCAAGGGGCCATTTGAGCCTCCCTTGTGAAGGAGTTCCAGGGACTAGGGGCAGCCACCGAGAAGGGTCTGTTGCATGTACCCAGCCCTGTACCTGCAAATGTGGTGGGAATGAAATAAGTGTCTTTCCTGAGAATCTCAAGGCCCAGTCAGGCTCAGACTATAAGGTGTGGGTTGCAGTCCAACATCCCCTCAGTGCAGTATAAATATCCACATGTGAAAATACGCTATGCCAGCACTATGCAACCCCCATGTGGAACAGTAACAATGTGCAACACATGTCAATGACTAGGTGCCATTGTACAATGCGCAACACACAATACACAAGGAGCATCCACAATGTGTCATGTTGCTGTATTTGCAAGTCTGCTTCTGCTGCTATCAGCAGAACATTTCCATTGTGGTATGATGAATAATTCACCCCACATGCATAGCAGGACTTACTCATGCATACGTCACTACTAACATGATGCCAGCCATGGTCTGGCAGCATTGGCCTGGGCTCTATAGGGCTTTATAATCATAGCCAGCTCTTTGACTTGTGCCTGGAAACAAACCAGCAAGCGGTGGAGCTGTTGGAGCATGGGAGTTGTATGATCCCTGTAACCAGAGTTGGTACGCTGGCTGCAGCTCCTTGTAACAACTGACATTTCTGAACACTCTCCAAAGGCAGCCCCATGTAGAACACTTTACAGTAATCCAAATGGGACTAAAGAGTTTCTTGGTTTGTGTTTATAAAACAGGTGAAAACGAGAGAGTGAAGTGTCACAATGTTAAAACAAGTGTCATACCATAACATATATATCTTGAGACTCAAGTTGAAGTGCTATCAGTTAATCCCAACTAGAGTAGACCCATGCAGTCAATAATTGAATGTTGAGTCAATTGTTGTTTTGTGCCTTGAAGTAATTTCTGCCTTATGGCAACCCTATCACAGGCTCTTCTTGGCAAGTTTTGTTCAGAGGGGATTTGCCTTCTTCTGAGTCTGAGAGAGTGTGACTTGCCCAAGGTCACCCAGTGCATTTCCATGGCTGAGCAGGGATTTGAACCCTGGTTTCCCAGAGCTTGTCTACACAGGCAATAAAACCTGTACTCACCCTGTATTCATAGCACAGTTAACATACTATTTTTTTGACAATGCACATTTTCACTGGGGTTTCTACAGGAAACCCCAAATCTGTTTTGCTCTGGATTTGAGGGGGAAACCCAGATTTTTGGCCATGTGGAGGCCAAGGACTGGTTATGGAGCAAAGCCAGAGTGGGACTTCCAGTGGACAGGACTCCATTGTAGGGCTTTTAAAAAAAATATTTTATTTCATTTTTCAATTTTGCGAATATCTGGATAATCGTATCTCTGCTTATCCAGTAATACAATACTCCGGGACCATGTATATTTGCTTAATCGCAAGCACCAGCGAACAGGAAAAACAATGGGGCAGCCCTGGCCGTGTGGCCAAAAAAAGTACAACATATAGCACATGTGATCAGCATAGGCCCACCCTTTTACTCGGATGCAACTAACAGTGTGGTGGAATACTCTGATCAAAATTAGAGAAACCCACTGACTGTGGCATTTACGGGGCTGCTGCTGATCAAAAACATCCTCTGCGGATCAAAAAATCTGCTGTGGCTACAAGGTAGGTGCAGAGCTTCCCGCCAATGCAGTCAAGCCTTCAGTCCAACATTCAAACCAAAACACCATGCTGGCTCTCCAATAAACACATAGGCAAATCAAATTTGATTCAATGGTTCTGCTCTAGTTGGGACTAAAAATAGGATTTAGGCCCATGTCTCTCTCACACACATTTGGCTTATTGGATTACACCCCCCCCCCCCGTTTCTCCTACTTTGGGGTTGTGATTCTGCTTTAGCTTTTGGGTCTTCCTCTTCATGTGTGTTCACAGTAAAGGTCTCTGAAAACTGTTATGATATCTCTCCCTCCCTCTCTCTCTCTCATAGTATTGGCCAATGCAGCAAACATATTTCCCCAACTTTCAGCTCCTTTGTTTCTTCCTGAAAAGATGGATGAAATAACCTTGCCCTTACATTTGACACTTCTAGTAATGTCACAGGATTACTGGCTTTAACTGTTGATGGATGTTACCTCAGGAAGGGACCACAGGCCATAAATTCAGTCTCAGTGTCTCTTCCCCCTCCCCTTTCAGAGAATGACTGTTCACTGCTTCACCTCCTAGACCCCCATACAGCAGTGGAATTTAATTTTTGAAAGACTTGTTATTCAAAATGTTGCCTGTGGATTAATAAAAGCATCAATTATTAAAACTCAGCAAATGCTCCCTGGTGGTTGTTTGCTGCAAAGTTAATGTTTAAATGGAGAAGGCTGTTTGCAAACTTAAGTAGAAATGTCTGTTTTTTGTTCTGTATTGTTTTTGCTGTAAAAAAAAAAGAAAAGAAACCTTGTCCTGAAAAAGAGAGAAATCCTTAACTGCATAACTGCAAGGCCACTGATTTTAATGCAAGCTCTGTGTGTGTGTGTTTCTGTCCAGTTCCTCAAGCAGAAGGAAATTCCATGGAAAGGTACCTTGCAGGGTTTTTATTGGGACAACAGAATATTGGTAACTTGTGGCCCCACCATGTTGCTTTTTTTTTTCCTGACGGTGAGGGAGGGCTGGGGAAACACAGACAAAGGACTTTTTCGGACAGCGATTTGCAACACAAGAAGGCTCGTCCCTCTTGCGAGGCTGCTGTGCGGCAGGGGGGGCATTTTGGATGATGCCGTCCCCCTGCCGATTCTGTTCCAGAAGAGCTGGGAGGTTGCAGTGCCATATTTGGCCATTTCCTAATCATGGAAGTTGACTGTGATTAGGAGATAGCCAAACATGGCACTGCAGCCTCCCAGCTCTTCCGGAACAGGATCGGCAGGGGGACGGCATCATCCGAAACAGCCCCCCTGCTGCGCAGCAGCCTCGCAAAAGGGACGAGCCTTCTTGTGTTACAAATCGCCGTCCGAAAAAGTCATTTCAGTGTTGGGTTGGAGGAGTATGCCTGCCATTAAAAATTCAATAAACAAAGCATGAGCATGGAAAGAATGGGATTCTACTCTAGCCAAGTCTCCTGTGCCTTGCATACCTGTGTCCAACAGGCAAGGTAAACAGCACCTGCCTCTGGAATCCTTTACTGAACAGATAAAGAAAAGGGGATAGCAGATAAGCCTCCTTCCAACATGTTCTAAAAGCACCACTCTCTAAGGAGATTATCAGATGCATTAAAAGTGGTGTTACACGAATGCCAGGAAATCACAAAAGTACTCCCTTTTCAGACGATGTTGTCCCCCCCCCTCGTTATGCACCCATTCTGCTGCTGTTCTACCAGTGCTGCTTTTTATTGATGGGATAACCCATCAATAGATCTCCCCTTCCATTCCTGTCACGGATGTCCCTGCAAGCAAAAAGGTGTCCTGTTATTCTGGCGAGATCCCAGCGTCAATGGGAGGTCCCTGCCAGAACACTTCCAGGTGAGATTGGGACATCCAGGTAAGTGACACACTTTTTATGACCCTCCCCAGGTTACTTCTACCTTTTAAAGTGTGTTTTTGTACTTGCTGTTGTTTTTTCATGTTCTTTTTATTTTTATTTTTGAATTTCCCGCACTCATGTCTTCTCGCGAAAATCCACAGGATTTCCATCAAGGTAGTGAATGGAGTTCTGTTAGAGCTCCGTTCACTCCTGGGCTGCCGGAACGATGGGAGAGGAGGTAAGTGCAGTGGGGAGGGTGATCGTGGTGTGGCGGGGTGGGACAGGGGAGGGAGTGGAGATTCTGGGACAGGAACGCTTTTTTCATTCCTCTCTGAAAATCTCCTATGTTTGGCCAAGAAAATGGAAATCATAAGTAAAGTGGGGGCTTGTGAAAAGAAAAGCCATCCCTGGGAGAGACTTAGGGAGCTGGGTATGTTTAGCCTGGATAAAAGACGGTTAAGAGGTGATATGATAGCCCTGTTTAAGTATTTGAAGGGATGTCACACTGAGGATGGAGCAGGCTTGTTTTCTGCTGCTCCAGAGACTGGAACACGGAGCAATGGGTGCAAGCTCCAGGAACAGAGATTCCACCTCAACATGAGGAGGAACTTTTTGACAGTAAGAGCTGTTCGGCAGTGGAACACACTCCCTCGGAGCGTGGTGGGGTCTCCTTCCTTGGCGGTCTTTAAACAGAGGCTGGATGGCCATCTGTCGGGGATGCTTTGATTAAGATTTCCTGCGTGGCAGGGGGGTTGGACTGGATGGCCCTCGTGGTCTCTTCCAACTCTGCAATTCTATGATTCTAAGTGACCTTTAGAAGGTTCAAAATGCTTTTGTTTTCTTATACATGACTTACCTGACCAGGCTGTCTCATTTTACATGGGTATATTGTTAGTTTTGAATAAAAAGTTTTATAAAACATGTTGAAGTGCTTTTCTCTTCTGCAGTGTAGGAACCCAGCCTTATTCTTACCATGTTATTTCTGCCTTTGGTACCAAATTTTCTGTTAAAGAATTAATGGCCAGGAACACTTCTACTTCATTAACTGAAGTATTCCTCTTCTGCAGGACTGCTGCTTTATGGCTTTTCTTGCATAATGTTTAACACGTCCAGTTCAGTCCCCACTGTCTTCACCCTGTCCTAAACAGTTGAAACTCCACTGTAGTTCCCTTTCTGGGTCTGAGGTGCACCCAGGCTACACCACTGTTAGTGAAGTGTGGTATGGATGTCTTTTTCAGCCATGCTTAAGAACTTGATTATTTTCTTTTTTAATTCTTGGACTTGTCTAGATGAGAAGATATAATGCTGATTGCTGCACATGAACACAAAATAACAATGGTGTTCTTTTCTCTCCATGGTCCTTTGGCAAAATTGCTGGTATGCAAAGCTATCTGTGTTTGAGGCTCACATGCAGCTATGCCTGCAAATCAACAAGGTGGCCAAAGAGTGAATTACTCATGTTATTATTCTCAACAAGTTGTCACTGCTGCACAGTATTTTTTTAAACTGCAAATCAAAGGTGTGCAAGTGTAACCTTCTGCTTTCAAAAGCTGTTTGGTTGCCTCAGCTCAGTGAAAAAGCACACGATGGGCAACACGAAACTCCAAAATGGTGCTTTTGGCATGTCTGACCAACCAGCTTTCTACTTCTGCCCTGCACTACGATGCAGATCGGTTGTTCAAACGAGCAGTAATGTGCATTTCCACGCGTTATTTTTAAAACTTCAGGAAAAGCTGTGAAGGCCTTTCCCCATAGTTTTTGCCCCCGCTCCTTCTGAATAAGGTTAATCACCACGGGATCTTGGTGAGACAAAAGGTATTCTCTGAAATTTCTATTAGGATTATTTTCATCATCTAGACAACCCCGTCGAATTCACTTCTCTCTGTGTGTATCCTCTTTCTCTTTCTCCCCACAACCACATGTCCTGGCTTTTCTTTCCCATCTCTCTCATTCTCCATCTTCTCCTCCCCACACGTCACAGTTGTACTTATCTCCCCTCTCCTTCCCTACTCCTACTATTCTCCTCTACCCTGCTCCCCAATTGTCCTGGCCACATTTGTCTTTTCCCTCCTTCCCCATCCTTTTCTCTCTCATCCTCTTTCTTCTTCTACTTTCCCTTTATTATGTTAACTTTCTTTTTCTTCCCCTCTGCTTCTCCAACTCTTTCCTGAGAAGTGCAGTAGCAACATGAATGGAAAACATTGAAGCCATGATTGGAATGTGTTAGATTCTTAACATTTTGAAGTTGTAAGTTCCAGAAAACTCAGCATTTGGATGCTCAGCCTTTAAAGTTGAATAAGTTAAACAAATGTCTGTTCCCAGAAAACTCTTTGGAATAGCCATGTATAGATAGGAATGCCGTGTTAGTCTCTACTGCACTATCATCACTATCAACACCAACGTCTCTGCTAAATATTTGTTAATTATTATTAGCATTTTTATGTCTATGGTGATTCTTATTTTTGAGGTTTTAAAACAGAGGTTGGGTGTCCATCTATCGGGAGTGCTTTAGTTGTGTATTCCTGCATGGGAAGGGTTTGGACTAGATGGCCCTTGTGGTCCCTTCCAACTCTGTTTCTATTGGAATGTTCCTTTTTAAAAGCAAGTAATTTTGTTACTTATTGTACATTACCTATTATTCTGATCACCTAACAAGTGATTACTTGTTACTGCAGTCTAGAAAGTAATTCATAGGATTTCTCACCACTGGCCATGTTGGTTGTGGGACTTGGGGAGTTATAGTCCAACAAAGGTAACTTTTCCAAGCTCTGCTGTCCACTTGCACTTGAATTGTGTGGGGAGAGGTGAGGACACAGAAGATTTGGTTTCAGCAATGGGATGTGATTTGAGTACACAAAATGGAACCAAGGGGAGTACTTCTGGTTGTCTTTATTGGCCCCTTACTTTTCTCCCCTTAATTCAAAAGCCATCCTCCAATGTAATGAGACAGACTATGCAAGAGCTGGGAGAGGCAATAAATATTTCACAGCCTATAAGCATATTCAAAACAATGCATCATACAGATGTTCTGTATAAACATCTGGATATTAACCTCCAGACAAATGCTAAATGTTCACAAAATACATACTTGTTTCTGCAAGTTTTTGATTTAATGCACCGTCAAAAGTGTAGAAGAAAATAAGCTATGTTTCACTGCAAGGGCCTGTCTCAAAGCCATAGACTCAGAAATGCAATGTCACATTCTCCAGATGTTGTTTGCTACAAATAAAATCCATGCCTTCTGTTTGTGGCAGCTGCAGGATAAAACCAAATTGGATGCCAAAAACAAAATCCAGTAACTGAAATGCTAGCTTTTTTGTGTCAAGTGAAAAGATGTCCATCTTTTGTATAGAGTGATTGCTCGATAACAGCCTCCTGATGGTAGGCTTTTCTTTCTAAAGCTAGCTCAGAAAGCTTGCTCAATGGCTTTTGATGGCCACAGGATATTTGCTTTAATTAGCAGTGATGACTGGTGACTACTAGCTATACCTCTACAGGCAGCACTGTTTGGATAGAGGCTGGATGAAGGCACCGGCAGTGAGAACTATTTAAATTTGAAAGAGTCTAAAGCCTGGGTTTGGGGTCTCTAAAGTATGCTGTGTTACTTTTGGGGGCGGAGGGTTGATGTTGCTTGCTTTAAAATACTTGCATTATCTCTGTGCTGGCATTATCCCCATAGTTAATGCAAATTGTGGAAAAGGAGATTCATAGAATCATAGAATTGCAGAGTTGGAAGAGACCACGAGGGCCATCCAGTCCAACCCCCTGCCACGCAGGAAATCACAATCAAAGCATCCCCGACAGATGGCCATCCAGCCTCTGTTTAAAGACCTCCAAGGAAGGAGACCCCACCACGCTCCGAGGGAGTGTGTTCCACTGCCAAACAGCTCTTACTGTCAAAAAGTTCCTCCTCATGTTGAGGTGGAATCTCTGTTCCTGGAGCTTGCACCCATTGCTCCGTGTTCCAGTCTCTGGAGCAGCAGAAAACAAGCCTGCTCCATCCTCAGCGTGACATCCCTTCAAATTCTTAAACAGGGCTATCATATCGCCTCTAAACCGTCTTTTTTCCAGGCTAAACATACCCAGCTCCCTAAGTCTCTCCAACTAAACATTAGAAATTCCAACTAAACATTAGAAATTCCCAGTGGTAGGAACTGTTAGGCAGTAACATAGGCTACCTAGGAAGGTGGTGGGCTTTCTTTCATTGGAGATTTTAAAAGAAATGTTGAATGCCCACCTATCAGGGATGCTTCACGTGTGAATTCCTGCATTGGTAGTGGGGTGGACCACTGGAATACTGTCTACCTCCAAAGTTCTTGGACTCTACATTTGAATTTTTAAAACTTTAGTGGTTTTTCAAGTTATCTTATGTTTTAAGCAATCTGTTTTGTTTTTAACTGTACAGTAGGACCCCTGTATCTGCTCATTCATTATCCACTGATTCAGTTATCCACAGGACACAAAACAGAACACCTACTATAGAATCTTCCTAGAAACTGCCTAGAGAGACATCCTCTCTAGACGTTTTCTAGGTCCTCCAAGGCAACTCTATGATATTTTAAGCTGGAAGTCCCATTATTTTCAATGGTGTTCGCTGTTATCCATGTTTTTTGGTATCCACAAGGGCCCTCGGAACCAATTCCCCACGGATACGGGAGTCCTACTATACTTCTTTTGTTCCTCATTACTTGCATTTAGTTACAATGCTCAGGAGAAAGCCAGGCTACACATTTAATAAATACATATAAATTTTTTTGCACATAAAACCTAATATCTAAACTATTAAAATTGGAATGCCCCATTCCTTGGCGACCTTGACCAAAACAATATTTTGTCTAGAATTTATGGGACATCTGGGTGAACTTGGGTCAGCTCTCAACCTGACCTACCACACAGGGGTATTGTTGTCATTGTAAGACAGGGAGCCATGTACACCACCTTGGAGGAAGGTAGGAATTAAGTGTAATAAATACATTCAAATACTACATAAGTAAACTCAATATAGCTCTCTCTCTCTCTTTTTAAAGTAGTATTGATGGGACCCTGCCATGGCACTATCTTTCTGTGGTGGTGGGATTGTGTCCTCCTCTGAGGCAATGCTGATGGTAGAGTCTCCTATGTCAGTCAGGCTTTTTGCTGAGGAGCCAGACAAAATGTGCCAAAAAGATGCTGGGCAGCAGCAGTAGTGTGTGTGTAGGGGTGGGAGGTAACACTGGCAAGGGATCTCTGAGAGACAACAGCAGTGGCACCATATCTAACACTTGTTAATACTTCACAGAAGGAAGCACAACAAACTCCTTTTGAGTGTCTTTTACCATGAAAATTCTATGATGAGACAATCCAAAATGAAACAAGAGATTGTGCTGGAAGATGAGACACTGCTCCCAGGTCAGAAGGAACTCAATGAGCTCCTGCAGTACAGCAGAGGACAACTATGAGTAGCGCTATGGCTAATGACGCAACTGGATTCAGCTGTTGGCATGCTCAGAGGTGAAAGGAAAGTCCAAAGCTGCTCAACACATATTATAAGAACATGAAATGTGAGAAGCATGACTCAGGGGGAGCAGGACATAGTAAAACAAGACATGGAACATATAAACATTGCAATAATTGGGGTGAGCAAGCTAATGTGGACAAGAATGGAACATTTTTAATCAGATAATTATGCAGTGTTTTACTCAGGAAATGAAAATCTAAGAAGAAATTTGGTGGCATTAATAGTGAGGAGAGATGTAGCAAAAGCCGTCAAAGGAAATAATGCAATGTTTGACTGAATCATATCAATAAGACTTCAGGGAAAACCCATCAATAAAACTTTAATCCAAGTTTATGTTCTAACTACAGAGGCAGAAGAAGAAGAAATTGAAAGATCCTGTGCTGGAGTCCAGGAAAAAATTGACTACATACCAAAAAAAAAAAAAGACTTCTTGTTAATCATAGGCAATTGGAATGCAAAAGTAGGAAACAAAGCAGAATCAAAGAATGTAGGACAATTTGGCCTAGGATCAAGAAATGAAGCAGGTAAATGACTGATTGAATTTTGTGAAGACAACAGTTTGTTTACTGCAAACACATTCTTCAAGGAACCACAGAGGTGACTGTATACATCACCTGATGGCCAATATATAAATCAAATAGAGAAACTATGGCTCTTAAAGAAATAGGTGTGCCACAACATTTGATTGCCCTGATGCATAAACTGTACTCAGGACAAGAAGTTACCATCAGGACAGAATGTGGAGAAACAAAATGGTTTCCAATTGGCAAGGGGGTCAGACAAGGCTTCATTTTATTACCCTGATTGGACTGAAAGGAAGCAGGCATGAAAATTGGAGGAAGGAACATCAACAATTTAAGATATGCAGATAACACCATTCTGTTAGCAGAAATAGCAAAGATGTGATTACTGAAGAAAGTCAAGGAAAAAGTGCAAAGGCAGGTTTACAACTGAACATTAAGAAAACAAAAATAGACCACAGAAGATTTATGTAACTTTAAAGTAGACAATGAAGACATTGAAATAGGTCAAGATTTTCCATATGGCTCAGTCATTCATCAGAATGGAGACCACTATGAAGAAATCAGAAAAGGACTAGGACTTAGAAGGACAGCTGTGAAGGAACTAGACAAGATCCTGAAGTGTAAAGATAGATAATTTAATACTGAAGTTAGGATTGTCCATGTTTTCCATTGTCTATACATTGTTGTGAAAGCTGGACAGTGAAGAGAGCTGATAGGAAGAAAATCAACTAATTTGAAATGTAGTGCTAGAGAAGTTTTGTGAATACCGAGGACTGCTAAACAGTCCTCAAATAAATGAGTCCTAGAGCAAATAAAAACTGTAGCCTCCCTAAAAGCCATGATGACTAAACTGAGAATGTCATACTTTGGACATTTCAGGAGAAGGCATGACTCACTAGAAAAGACAATAATGCTCAACAGGCTGGAAGGCAGCAGGGAAAAGAGGAAGTCTGCATTCCAGATGGATGGACCTAATCAAGAAAGCCAGATGGATGGACCCAATCAAGAAAGCCCTGGCCTTGAGTCTACAAAACCTGAGCAAGGCAGTTGATGACAGGGTGACCTAGAAGTCTCTCATTTATAGGGTCATCATAAGTTGAAATTGGCTTGATGGCAGTTAACAACAACAAAATTAATGGAACACATTACATAAGACAAAAGGACATGCCATACCCAAACCATGTCAATGGTAGTCTAGTCAGTCCAAATTTTCAAGTCAAATTATCAAATAATCAATTATCAAATTATCAAGCTTGGTAGCAAATTCCCAGGATTGCAGGCAGGAGTTCTTTCCAACCATGGTACCTCGATGGCTGGGCTGGAGCCCTTCCTGAGGAGCCCCTCCCTTTAGCACTAAAATTATCTGGGTGGAATATGCAAGCTGAAACAGAAAATGAAATATTTTCAGTGCAAACCACACAAATAGTACATGCCAAAGCAGGTAAAGCATGTGTCACTGATGTGATCAGGCTGTACCCAGAGTGTCAGTTAAATTGTTTTAGATTCCATGGGGGAATGTCTTCATTTTGACATCTGAAGAAAGGTGGCTCAAAATATTCTGACATCTAAGCCATAAAATCCAAATTCAAATCCATCCTCCCTCATATAGGAATAAAATGTACAACTGTGTGCTGTCCAGAGAGTTTCTGAGACTTGTACTCCAAAAAGTAACTTTCCTAAATTCTGATGCAGTCGTGGCCCTATGTCCTATGAGGAGTGGTTTAGGGAGCTGGGTTTGTTTAGTCTGGAGACGAGAAGGTTGAGAGGGGACATGATAGCCATGTTTAAATATTTGAAGAGATGTCATACTGAGGATGGAGTAAGCTTGTTTTCTGCTGCTCCAGAGACTAGGACATGGAGCAATGGGTTCAAGCTACAGGAAAAGAGATTCTACCTAAACATTAGAAAGAAATTCCTGAGAGTAAGAGCTGTTCAGAAGTGGAACACACTGCCTTGTAGTGTGGTGGAATCTCCTTCTTTGGAGATTTTTAGGCAGAGGCTGGATGGCCATCTGTTGGGAATGCTTTGATTGTGTATTCTTGCATGCCAGGGGGTTGGACTGGATGGCCCTTGTGGTCTCTTCCAATTCTACGATTCTATGGGACCAAAAAGAGCCATGCTAGATCAGAATGCCCCAGCCATTTCCAGTTAAAATGGCTCTTAACCAGCAATGGGTCTAGGTAATGGGAACCCTAAGACCTGTGGGAGCTGTTGCTTAAAGCAGAACTGGAGGCCCAAAGAGAATACTCCTGGGTTAGACAGAGCAATAGTCCCCAAAGGAATAGCCTCTAGGGAGGTGAACCTATGATGAGCAAAGTAGGACATTATGGGTAGGTAGTGCCAGGAGAACCAGCATGTCATAGTGGTTTGAGTACTGGACTAGGACTCTGGAAACCAGGGTTCAAATCCCAACTCAGTCATGGAAACCCACTGAATGACATTGAGCAAGTTCCACTCTCTCAGCTTCAGAGGAAGGTAAAGGCAAACACCCTTGGAACAATTTTTGCCAAGAAAACGCTGTGATGTGGTCCCCATAAGCTGAAAATGGCCTGAAGGCACACAACAACAAAACAACAAGGTAATGCTAGGAAGGAGTAAAAATCTTGGAAGAAATCTTAAACCAACATAAATGTCCCTACCTCTACTTTTCTGCAAAGTGAATATTTAGGAGTGAAGTTCTGGTATTCATGAACAGGAATTCTATCAAGGGGAAAGGCTATAACCTACTATACTATAACATACTTTGAGAAGAGAAGGTTAAGAGGTGACATGATAGCATATTTAAATATTTGAAGGGATGTCATACTGAGGATGGAGCAAGCTTATTTTCTGCTGCTCCAGAGACTAGGACACAAGGCAATGGGTTCAAATTACACAAAAAGAGATTCCACCTAAACATTAGGAAGAACTTCCTGACAGTAAGAGCTGTTTGGCTGTGGAATGCACTGCCTCAGAGTGTGGTGGAGTCTCCTCCTTTGGAAGTTTTTAAACAGAGGCTGGATGGCCATCTGTTGGGAATGATTTGATGGTGTATTCCTGCATTGCAGGGGGTTAGACTAGATGACCCTTGTGGTCTCTTCCAACTCTATGATTCTAGGAAGGGGAGAGGGAAAAATTCAAATCAGGAATGCTTCTCCGCAATCCTGTTTTAGGGAAATGGGGGGGGGTCCATGTATCTGTGGGGGAGAGAGAGAGAGTAACTGGTGCACAGGGGTTGCTGTAATTCAAAGAGGATCTCTTCAAAGGAAGCCCCTCTTAACTGGCTGGACTCTCCTCTTCCCCTGATTTTCCAATATGTGTTTATTCCATTTGCTCACCTCAAGAAGCAGTTTGGAGTCACACAGTACAAGGTATTCTTTTCCAAAGTTAGGAAAGGCTGCAAACGTTTGCTTTTGTCTGAGTCAACAGTGAAGGGCAAGACTTTGCCCTTCCTCTCCTCTTCCTCCTGCTGTGTTCATTGAATGCAAACCAGTTTTGCACTTTGAACTCAGTTTGCAGTGAGCTGAGGATAAAAGGAGAAAGTGGGATGAACTGGGGCTGTCCCTATAGCCCTCAGAATCATAGACTCATAGAGTTGGAAGAGACCTCAAGGGCCATCCAGTCCAACCCACTGCCATGCAGGAATACACAATCAAAGCATTCCTAACAGATGGCCATCCAGCCTCTGCTTAAAAACCTCCAAAGAATATCCCAGCCAGCTTGGCTAGCTATCTCCAGCTACATTAAAATAGACAGTAACTGTGCAAAACATTTGTTACAATGCATTTAGTGTGAATTTTAAATTATATTATACATATACATTTATCATCAAACCCAAATCAACTAGCTTCACAGAACAATTTTAAAAATAATAATAGCTAAACATGTCTTCAGCAGGAGAATTTGCTGGATCATTCCTCCCTCTGGAAAAGTCTTTTTGTATTTAGGCTATTTATGTATCCATCAATCCCAGCTGCCTTGCCGTTTTTCATCTGCTGTATTGCCTTAAGGGTCTCTTCCAAAGTGGGAGCTATGTCCAGTTCATTTTTCATTAGTTTTTATATCATATGTTGGATAGCTGAGCCTTGGACTACTCGGTTGGCACTGAAGAGACTTTGAAAATGTTTAGCCCATCGATTCAGGATGGAGGCTTTATCAGTAATTAATGTTTGACCATCTGTATTGTATAAGGAGCTTTGGACCTGATAAGTAGGTCCAAACACTGCTTTAAGAGCTTTGTAAAATCCTCGAGGATCACCCAGATCTGCACAGCATTGTGTCTTTTCTACTATATTGATCCACCACTTGTTCTGCATGTCTCGGAGTTTTTGTTGAAGTTTACTACATGTGAGGTGGAAAGCTACTTTTCTTACATGGCAAGTTGGCTGGGCGAGGTATGCCTAGTGAGCAGTTCTCTTCTTTGCCAACAGCTTCTGGATCTCATGGTTGTTTTCATCAAACCAGTCTTGATTCTCTTGTGGGAGAACCTGAGGGATTCTTCCGCAGACTGGAAGATACTGTTTTTGATATGTTGCCAAGGCACTGTAGGAGAAGGAACTGTAGGGTGGTCTTCAAGTTTTGTTTGCAGATTTACCTGAAAGTTGCCTCTCATGGTAACTTGTAGAAGATTGTTGACTTGGAGTCTCCTCTTTAAGATGCCACACCTCTTAGGTTTGAGTTTAAGGACTTTTTCGGACAACAGTTTACAACGCTAGCAGCCTCGTCCCCGTTGCGAGGCTGCAGCGCTGCAGAGCGTCCCTTTCAGATGACGCTCTGCCCTGCTGTCCCTCTTGCGGTACTGTTGCGTAACCGCGGGGACGCAGCAGCATTATATTTGGCATTTTTCTACTCATGATCAACTTTCGTGAGTAGAAAAATGCCAAATATAACGCTGCTGTGTCCCCGCGGTTACGCAACAGTACCGCAAGAGGGACAGCAGGGCAGAGCGTCATCTGAAAGGGACGCTCTGCAGCGCTGCAGCCTCACAACGGGGATGAGGCTGCTAGCGTTGTAAACTGTTGTCCGAAAAAGTCCTAAGATGAAGATTTAGTTTACATCTTATGAGGTGATGATCTGTTTGGCATTTTGCACTGGGCATCACTCGAGTATGACGGACATTGCGAATGTTTCTCTGGCGGACTAGAACATAGTCAATGAGGTGCCAGTGTTTGGATCGGGGATGCATCCAGGTTGTCTTCAAGCTATCTTTCTGCTGAAAGATAGTATTTGTAATAGTCAGCTGTTGTTCTGCACAGAACTCTAGAAAGAGGCATCCGTTATCATTGCAATTTCCAACACCATGCTTGCCTAAAACACATTTCCAGGCTTCGGAGTTCTTTAGTACTCTGACATTGAAGTCACCAAGGATAATAATTTTATCTTCTACAGGGACTTTTTGTATGATGTGGCGTAGGTCTGTGTAGAATTTGTCTTTCTCTATAGGGTTGGCTTGCATAATTGGGGCATATATACTAAAGAGAACAAAGTGTGGGAGGCATAAGGAAATAATGCGATCAGAGTGTCCTGTTGGCAAGGTTTCGAGTTTGGAGGCAATGGAGTTTTTAATCATAAAGCCTACTCCTGAAAGATGTTTTTCAGTCTTGGGTTTACCAGACCAGTAAAGTGTGTAGCCAGCGCCGTGTTCTTCCTCTTGGCCAAACTGATCACCAACAATGGTCTGCCCTGGCCTCACATCGGGAGGCATGGAGATGCACTATCCACAATGCTGCAGCCTTATTTGAGAGCTCACGCTGAACAAGTCTTGAAGAGAAATGACAACGCAGAAAGAATCACAACCCAGAAACATCACCCAAGGAGACCTTCTGCTGTGCTTTCTGCAACCGGACTTATTTATCTCAGATTGGCCTTTTCAGTCATCAGCGTGCTTGCAGAAGGTGCAGGATGAGTCCTTCCTGAGTCTTTGATTGTGAAGAAAAGCCAGAGAGAGACTTATGTATCACTGAGAAAGAGGAAAAAAGGCCAGAGTTCTATGTAAACGTTGTTCCATATTCTAAGGATGCCAAAAGAGAGACAAATGGCTATAATTTATATATAAAGTAACTTCTCATAGTGAGGAAGACTATGACCAGGTGATCTGTGTGCCTGCTGTGTCTGCCATTTGGGTACTAAGTGTGGATGGGCAACTTCAAGGCCTCTACAGCTCTCCTTTCTAAAGGTTCTTGATATTTAAACTGAACTTTGGCTGGACACACATTCAAACAAGGGATGCTTTCAAGTCAAAACATGTCCTGTGATCACCCTTCAACCAGAGGATTGTCTTCTGTAAATAGGTCACATGGCTATCATATCCAAAGCTCAGAAAAGATATTTGTTTGGACTACCGTTTCCAGAATCTCCCAGCCAGTATGACCAAAAAAGTAATTTTCCAACTCCATCACGGCAGCCCTTAATGGCTCCCATTTTGACTCTTCTTCTTGTGTCATCGTAGCATTATCTGTCTGACTTTCATCTTAATTCTCTATGGGCTTGTCTACACTGGTGGGAAATCCCAAACCCACCTCATAGCTCCCATGGATGTTTTTGAGCTGCAGCAGCCCTGTAAATGTCACTCTCACCGGGGCTTCTCCAGAGTATCCTGCCAAACTGTAACCACAGGCAAACTTGTATTGGTATAAAAGGGCAATCCAACACTGATCACATATCCTATATGTAACATTATTTCCAGCCACACAGCCAGAGCTGCTCCATTTTTTCCCTGTTAGCTCGTACATGCAAATATACATTGCCCCAGAGTACTGTATTACTGGACAAACCAAGTGTTAGGCCCACTGAGATGCCAACAGCACTGTCTGAGGTGCTTGTCCCCAACAGTAACTAAAACCAGCAGAGTGTGGAAGCACAGAACCTTCTAGTAGTATTTGGAATTCTGGCGCTGACCAACCTTGAAATGAAGCACAGACACTGTTGGATTCTTCCAAAGTTCTTGGAAACTCTTTATCTTGTTGTTGCAGGATATATACAAGATATACAAACACACCTTCAACATTCTCCAACAGTAAATAATAACTATTCCCAATAAACATACACAACCCACACAAACTCTGGGTCTCAACACACTGATATACAGTTGTGATTATGCAGGGCTAGCACCTGGTGTTCCACATCCTTCACAGCCATACAAACTATTTTTACTTTGCTTTAAAGGCACAGTCTTCCCAACACGAAGATACACTTATCCAGATATGAGCACAATAAAAAATTTTTTAAAAGCACACCAGAACAGATTCCCATCCATTGGATGCCCCACCCACGGCTTTGCTCAGAAGCCAATCCATGGCCACAACACAACATTCAGGCTTTCATCTCAAATATGAAGCAAACTGTGAATCTTTTGGACCTGGATTTTCCTTCAGAAACCCCAATGAAGATGCGAATGGTCACAAACATCATGTGGCAACTGCACCGTGACTACAGGGTGAGTACAGGGTTTTTTTGCCTGTGTAGACAAGCCCTATAACAGGGGTGGGCAATATTAGACCCTTTAATCTACAGTCCCCACAATCCCTTATGTTAATCATAGGTTTGATAGGAGTTGTAGGCAGACCAAAAGTTTGTCCCTCCTGCTCAATTACTGCTTTGAGGGAGAATTTGACATCAACAGGGTACATGATGGACGGCCAGAAAGGTCTGATAGTCTTGTTACCATCCTTATTACTTGCATTTGTAAAATGTAACAAGGACCCAAGCACATTTGCATCTAAAAAGGAGCAATCAAAGGAACCCAAAGTGGTAGCGACTCTCATAAAATGAGGCCTTGGTGTGCTCATTCTGTTTCTGACATATCTACCAGAAGTTACCTGGGGAGAAAATTATTTGTTTCTAGTTGCCTTAAACCATGAATATTTCATGTGACCCAGGTAAATCTCAGCAGTGGCCACCTCCACGTGTTCCAAACACACATCACATAAATGAAACTGATGTATTAATTATTAGGATGTAGCTATCAGAAACAAATAGCACTGAAGGTTGCTATGGAAGTGCAGACAGTGCCAATATAGCCTCATTTGTAAATGCTTGAAATGTTCCAAGTACAAATTGCCTCTCTTTATAATATATGATATTATGCAGAAACACAAAGTCCTCATCAGCATGAGAGTAAGGCAAGAAACGGAAAATAATAGGAACCAGGGGGAGACCAGAGTGAGCATGTCACAGTGGAGTTGGTACAAGAAATCTAATGCTCTTCCACAGCATGGTACTGATTGGCCAAACAGGAAGTGGAACAGGAATGGAAAGCATAACTTCCTGTTCCAGAGGTGAGAGGGGTGTTCTGTTGCGGGTGTTAAGTCTACAACGAGGTTGACAGGAGGAAAGAATAGTACATTTTATACCACAAGACAGTGACTTCACTTAAAGCATTCACTTAATTGAATACAAAATACTTTCTATTTTGAGCTCAGAGTTGGAAAGAAGGGGGGGCGGGGGGGAGGAAGCTGGGACATTTTTAAAGCAGCTGAGAAAGTGGGAAGACAGAGGAGTAAGCATGGCGGCCCTGGCTGAACTGGGACAGTTACACAGTATGCAACTTTTCAGTGGAGCCCTCTCTGCAATCCTTCATCTTGTGCATCTTATCAATGGCAAAGAGGATTGCTGGAAGGGCTCCAAGGAACCCCACAATAGGTCTAAAAGCTGCTTTTGATTTATTGTTTGGGTAATTCTGTTCATGCAGAATCATGGATGCTCAGGGGATTCAGTCCAAAACGGAGTAAGAGGCCTCTGGCCCATAATGTGGGTCAGTGTAAAGTGTGAGGGCCTTCATCAGCTTGTATCCAATGTACTAAAGTAAGCACTTTCTTTTGTTCATTATAATTTCATCACCATCTTGCTCTAAGTGCTAATTTATCAGCCCCAGGAATAGCATTTGTGGTTATTAACAGCAACCGTCAATCTCTTTTGCCACTGCAGCTGGTGCTAACCTCAATCTGTCTATTTTGCTCTCCTGCTGTCTTGCATCCCCACCTCCTATGCAGATGATCAGCGTGAGGTTCTAATTTAAAGAGAAAGAGGCAGATTGACATTAGCTAATACCGACAATCCCCAATGGGCAGTGATTTTTTTTCCTGCTCCCCAAAACATTTTTATTTCTCGTTTAAAGATTTTTAGCAGTCAATAAATCCCACTACACATATCTCAACAACAAATAAAACTATCTCAACAACAAAGCGAGAACCTAATTCACTTGTGTCTGGGGAAAAAATAAGAACAAAACATGTTGCTGTTATGCAGAACAGGAACCAAAAGGATTATCACTTTAAGGTTATTCCTTGATTGGAATATCTAGCTGCTATTTCATGAAACCTTCTGATTCACATACTAAGGCTATAGCCACACTGTAAAATTAAAGCAGCTTTGACACCACTTTAACTGCCATGGCTCAATGCTATGGAATTCTGGGATTTGTATTTTTGTAAGGTATTTAGTCTTCTCTGTCAGAGGGCTCTGGTGCCACAACAAACTACAAATCCCAGAATTCCATAGCATTGAGCCATCTCAGTTAAAGTGGTGTCGAATTGCTTTAATTCTGCAGTGTGGCTACAGTCTAAGAGGCCTCTTCTAAATGCACAAAATGTAGCTGGAAGGATTATGAATATCCTGAAAAACATCTCATCCTCTTGAGATGATCTCCAGTGTACATTGCCTCTTTCTTTGGACATACTTGTTTATGAGCCATCAGGGCCAGCCCTACCGCTAGGCAGAGTGATGTGGCTGCTTCATGCATCCAGTTAGAGTTTCATGAAAAAAGCAGCACATTCTTAGGCTGAGATCTTACATCAAGGTTGTGTAGCATGCAGTTATGCATTCCTTGTGCTATGTGATCCTTACATTTAATGGCAACATTGCACAACCAAATGTGCAACTGAATGCATAACAAAAGAACACTACCACCAATTTCAGCAGAGGGCATCAGCTATGCATAAGCTGAGAATCTGAAAACATGTGCATTTCATGTGCAACTGTTCCTTCATCCAGACAGATTGAAAAGTCCCAGATTTTGTTCCTGTTCTTTTTGATTTTATACTGGGTTAAAGTAAACTGACCTGGGGAGCTAATATAAAAAGTGTCTGATTACAGTGGGAGCTGACAGAAATCTCACACTGTACCAGGAGCTCACAGAAAATAGTCTGGGATAAACAAAAAGTGTATGGCTCTCCAAAATAAAATTGCAAAGAACAGGAACAAAATCTGGGCTTTTTAATCAGTCTGTGGATGTGCCCTGTTCTTCTGCAACCTGGAATAGTATGTGGGCATTCCACATCAGACAAAAATGCTCACACACTTCCATAGCGGAATGTACATGAGTAAGACCCCCTAACAGGACTCCAACCTTAATTATCTACTTTGTTGTTCTTTTATTTGTTACACTATTATATTATTTATTGTAGCATTTTTACTATCAGAAAAAGAGAGAGGTGTTTGTGGCATTGTCTGTTGCTGCATACCAAAAAACTTGTTTTGTTTTGTTTTGCTAGTTTGTCTTGGATGGATGTGTGTGTGTTGAGATGATGGCATTTGACAAGAGTACATGTGAAAGGGATCTAGGAATCTTAGTAGACCACAAGCTGAACATGAGTGAACAGTGTGATACAGTTGCTAAAAAAGTCAATGCGATTCAGGGCTGTATCAATAGGTGTATAGTGTCTAGATTGAAGGATGTAACAGCACCACTTTATTCTGCTTTGGTTAGACCTCACTTGGAATACTATGTACAGTTCTGGGCACCACAATTCCAGAAGGATATGGACAAGCTAGAATGTGTCCAGAGGAGGGCAACCAAAATGGTGAAAATTCTGGAAGCCATGCCATATGAGGAGTCGCTTAGGGAGCTGGGTATGTTTAGCCAGAGAAGAGAAGGTTCTGGAGAAGAGAAGGTTAAGAGGTGGTTAGGGACTTTATCAGACCAAGCAAATATGGCATCGTAAGGACACCTAATTAATGTGAAAGGGCTGCAGATCATATTATGTTGCCCTTTCACGATCTTATAACGTCCAAAAGCCAATCTATTTTATTGACGGGCAAAGCCGTCAATAGATCTCGCATTCTGTTTTTGTGCCAGCATTGCCAGTGTTTGAAACCTTGCGCCATTGTGCTCATGTGAATGTAGCATCAATGACAGAACACTTCCGGGTGAGATCATGACAGCCAGGTAGGGGACGCTCTTTTAATGAACCTCCCAGTATGATTCTGTGCTTGTGTATACTTTTTGAGTGCTTCTTTTGGTTTATTTTTAAAATTTACCACACTTGCATCTTCTTGCGAGAATCAATAAGATCTCAAACCAGGAGGTGAATGGCGCTCCATTCACACTCCATCAATGCTGGTGCTACCTATTCAGAGAGAAGCAAGGTAGGTCTGGTAGGGGGGGTTCTTTTGCCGGTATAAAAACATTACAAAATATGCCAGCAAAAGAACCATCATAGAGGCTTGTCTGATAAAGTCCCAGGACACAGAGCAATGGACTCAAACTACAGGAAAAGAGGCTCCACCTAAACATTAGGAAGAACGTCCTGATGGCAAGAGGTGCTCAACAGTGGAATGCACTGCCTCAGAGTGTGGTGGAGTCTCCTTCTTTGGAAGTTTTTAAACAGAGGCTGGATGGCCATTTGTCAGGAGTGCTTTGATCGTGTATTCCTGCAAGGCAGGAATTTAGACTCTATGATTCTATGATTTGATGTTCTGCCTCAGGCAGCAACATTTTCTGGGTCATCCCTGAATGTATCTTGTGCCAGTCTGAAGCAGCTCATCTCATTGGGAGACAGCCCTTTAACTTTCTTCCATGATCTCTAAATGGAAAAGCATAACACTTGGGCTGCTTTTCTCATAGAGTTTGGAAAAGTTACTTTTTTGGACTACAGCTCCTATAATCACCCACACAGTATGGCCATGGGGGATTCTAGGAGTTGTAGTCCAAAAATTAATTAACATTTTCAGTCTCGGGGGAGGGGAATATTTCATATTATGTTATCTAATCAAGAGGTGATGGAAGACCACCATAGGAAACTCATTTGTCCCTGTTTAGATTGAGTGGTAAAGAGTGGAGTGACAATAGCAGGAAGACAGTAGACATATTGTGACAGGAATTTTGTCAATAATAATAACAGTTTTGTTCACTTCATAACATGCTTATTCAATTCAGCAGTTTAATGTGTGTTAAAAATCATAAATTTAAAAAGCTAAATGTCTGTGTAATAAAACAGGGAAAGATTAAATATGAAGGTTTCTAGATTCTGGGTGTTTAGTCAGCTAAACCAAAACAACAAGATAACACCACAGATGAGAACAGTAATAAATAAATACGACGTAGGGGCTTACCACACACTGAAGTAAAGCTGCAGTGCAACTGCCCCAAAAGGAGCTACTATACAAGGAAACCAGGGCTGGTAGCCAGATGAAGAGTTTTGGCCTCTAGTTCCTGGCTCTTTTGCAGCACAGTAAATATACTGGATGATAGAGCACATAAACAAATAACAAGCAAATGATCTAAACAGACATATCACCACAGATCTGGATGAGTAATCTCCTGAGTCAGCCAAAAACTCAAGGCTGCTGGCGGATTACAATTCCTAGCAGGTTGAGACCACTTTAGTTACCATGATTGACAGAATGCTGGGCTAACAGACAAGAGTTTACTCTCTGAATAGAGATTATAGCTATGCTGATGGATCACAATGTGTGTAAATGTACGACAGTATTGAACTGAAGTTGAAAAGTATCTGAACTGTGTTGTCTAAGAAGCTAAATGCCTTACTAGTAATGTAATGCCTGGGAAATGCTAGCAAATACTGAAAAATACTGCAACACCAATAGAAGCAATATGCTTAAGCTATTAAGGACTTTATCAGACGATCCCCTGTAAACATTCTTTTGCTGGCATAAATAAAATCCATGTTTATGCTGGCAAAAGAACACTGTCATGCTCATCCCTGGATTGTGGGTATTAGAGTTGACTCCATGGAAGACCCTGACATGAGTCTGGTTCCTGGCCTGTTTTCCCTGCCTGGGCCTCTATCTCTGGACGGCAGCCAGCCTGCCTTTTGGGTCTGGGAATGCTGTTCCTCGGGCAGCTTCAAGGCCCCAGCACCTGGAGGTAGCTGCCCTCCTACAGCCCTCTCTACATACCATTCTCATGCTGTAAGGGTTTATCTGGTGGCAGTACTAGGTTGTGTTTAGTTCTGGCTTTGCCTATGTTACTGGTCTACGTTTCCTTGCTTAATAAAGAAATCTTATTGAATTAATGCAAGCATGTGTCTGGTACATCACAGTAAGCCAGAACTCACCAATCCTACTTAATTCTTAATTCCTACCTGCGATGTCTGATGACGCAGAGATTGGAACCCAGACAGAGAAAGACCTGGCCACAGGAGATGGCCAGGGAGCCGGCTTGCTGGAGAATGGTGCAGGCGTGCCGGAGGAAGAGCGGAGCCGAGCCTGATGGAGGGCTGGGAGGCCGAACCTTCCCCCTCCCAACCTCATGGAGCTGGGAGCCAGGCAAGCCCTGTGGAGGGGCAGCGTACCCTACTATGAGACTCCAGTGTGTGGAGCAGGAATGGCCATGGGAGCCAGCTGGCTCTGGCCAGAGGAGGAAGGTTGTGAAGAATGCAGTCTCTACGGTGGGATAGACCACTAACCGAGGGGTTCCGAGACCCCCTTGCCCAGAACTGGAGTAAGAGGTGCAGCAGCTGAAGCAACAGATGGAGGTCATGCAGACGAGCCTCCTGGAGATTCTGCACAGACTGCCTCAGCAACCTGCAGCCCCGGGGGGGCCAACCTCCCCAGGACCCTCAGTTGCCAGCTCCTGCAGGGGCTGGTCCAGTTGAGCCACGGGAGAGACCGCGTGGTCTCAAGCATCGAGACTTGAAGGCCACCTTTGATGGGAATGCTGCAAAGTTTTCATACTTCTTAACCCAGGTGATGGGGTTCATGTCTCAGTGGGAGGAAGAGTTCTAGTCGGAGGCCGAGAAAGTGCAGTACATCTCCAATCAGATGGAGGGAAAGGTGGCACAATGGCTGGTAGGACTCTATGACATGGGGGCTCCAGAGTTGGGGAGTTTCCACGACTTCATGATGGAGCTCAATTCAAAAACCCCCGAGGGTGAGGCATGCACACACAGAACTCCAGTGACTGCGCCAAGGCTCGAGACCCATGGCTGAATACACCTCCAAATTTCACCGCCTGGCCAGCCAGATCCCCAACTGGACGAAAACCACTAAGGTGCAGTATTTTCAGGATGGTCTTAATGTAGACATTCTAGAATGGGCTTTGGTCCAAGGGAACCCAGAAACCCTCCTGGGGTGGGTACGGTTGGTTGGGGAGGTGGAAACCCTGAGGCAGAGTGTCAAGCTGGCCCGGCAACACCAGGGGCTTGGTGGAAAGCCCAGTGGGTCCACAGGGAAGAAAGCTAAGGTGGCTCGACCAGCTGGAGGCACAGCGGGGGAGTCAGAGAGGGAGCGAAGGATGCAGAAAGGCTTGTGCCTGCACTGCAGAAAAGGTGGACACCGCATAGCCGAATGCCCAGAGAAACAACCCCAGGACAACCCCGTGGAAGAGAGGCCCAAGAAGGCAGATGGGAAGCCGACAGCACCCAAGACACCGTTCAAGCCAAAGGCCAAAGCAGCGGTGCACACCTTGATTTTAAGCCACGTGGTGGGAGAGTCTTCAGAGGAACCAGATGACAGTGGGTCCTCTTCAGATGCTAGCCGGTGGGAAACAGATCCAGCCCACTCTACTAAGTGCCCGAGGGCGGGCTAATCCTGAAGGGTGCCCAAGTGCTGTGTGAGTGGGGTGAAAGGCCCTTTTTTCTTAAAAGCCAAGATGGGGGTTGCAAATAATGGGGTCCCCCGAAAAGTAATGTTAATGGTGGATTCTGGATGTACCCAGGTGCTAATTCACCCTCCCTGGTCAGTGAACTTTCAGTTAGCACCATTAAGCTAGACAAGCCGGTGTGGCTGTCTCAGATGGATGGAGGGATGATGAAGCGGGGCTCCGCAATGCGGATGACTGGCGAAGATGAAGATGGGAAATCATCAGGAGGAGCTCCAATTTGTGATAGCGCCAGGCTTGGTCCCAGCCGCAGTAGTGGGCTTAAACTGGTTGAAATTTCACACCCCTACTATACACTGGGTAAAGGAGACTGTGACTTTTACAGAACCCCTGTGTGTGCAGGAACACGGAGTGTGTGAGGCCTCACTGGGGGTGGGGAATCCCTCAAGAGGCCAAGCCTCAGAATTTTAAGGTTGCTATGGTACAAGGGGAAGTGAAAGAGTTACCGGTGGAGTATAAACAGTGTCAGTATGTGTTTGAAGAGAAGGAATGTGACAGTCTACCCCCCCCCCACAGGCCATTTGACTGTGCAATTGAGATAGTTTCCAAGGCAGAGCTGCCCAAACCTAAGATTTACTCCATGACCCTGAGGGAGATGGATGCCCTCCGGGAGTTCATAGATAAAAACTTGGCCCACGGGTTCATCAGACCTACGACCTCCCCCTTGGGGCCCCCGGTGTTGTTCAGACACAAACACGATTCTTCTCTCTGTCTCTGTATTGATTACAGATCCTTAAATGTTATCAGTGCGACAAATCAATACCCCCTCCCCTTAATGAAAGCTATCCTGGCTCATTTAGCCAAGGGGAAGATATTCACTAAGCTGGACTTGCGGGAGGCCTATTACAAACTGTGAATCAAAGAAGAGGATGAGTGGAAAACTGCTTTCAATTGCCAACTAGGGGCATTTGAATTTTGTGTAATGCCATTTGGACTAAGTGGGGGCCCCGGCGTATTCCAGAACTTGATTAATGATGTGCTTGGAGAGTTTTTGTACAAAGGGGTACTGGTGTATTTGGATGATGTGCTCATTTATTCTGAGGACTACACATCCCATGTTAAGCTGGTGAAGAAAGTGCTTAGTAAACTGGGGGAGAATCACTTGTATGCTAAAATGTCAAAATGTGAATTCCACCAGAGCCGACTGGATTACTTGGGGTACCGCATCTGTAGCAGGGGGGTTGAAATGGACCCTGAGAAGGTTAAGGGAGTCCTCGCACGGGAAGCTCCCAGGACCAGGAAGCAGCTTCAAAGCTTCCTAGGGTTTGCCAACTTTTACTGGTCCTTCATCCCTCACTTTGCTGAGGTTGCCTTGCTCTTGACTGACCTGTCAAGGGCAAGGTTTGCTGAGGTTTGAAAACCAAGGGTGTGTTGGGGGGGGAGAAACAAACTGGGAAGGGGAAAGAAGAGAAGCCTCCCCAAAAGATTGTGTAGACTGACCAATGCCAAAGGGCATTTGACAAGCTGAAGAAGCTTTTCACCTCTGAACCTATCCTTAAACACCCCGACCCCGAATGACCTTTTGTGGTTCAAGTGGATGCCTCTGATGTGGTGATGGGGGTGTTGTTACAGTGGGATGAAGGGGGGAGCTCAGACCCTTTGCATATCTATCAAAGAAGTTCAATGATACCGAATGAAATTGGCCAGTGTGGGAGAAAGAGGCGGGGTGATCAAATTGGCCTTAGAAACTTGGCACCATCTGCTGGAAGGATCTTCCCAACCTTTTGAGGTTTAGACAGATCATAAAAACTTGGAGGCTTTGAAAACCCCACGGTGCTTGAACCCTAAACAAATTAGGTGGGCCAGTTTCTTTTACCGGTTCAACTTCACCCTGAAGTTTCTCCTGGGGAAAAAGAATTTCTTAGCTGATGCTTTGTCCAGGCTCTCTCAACATGACAGTCAGCGGAAGGAGGTGATAAGCATGGTTTTCTCCCCCTCCCATTTGGGATTGGCAGTTCTCACACGTAGCCAAGCCAAATGCCAGGAGAGCACTGCTGGCCCCTCTTTATGCCCGGAGCGAGACCTAGTGGGAGAACCTGACGGGCCGCCAGCAAAGGACGTGGCTCCAACTGTGGCGTCGGCCCCATCATCCCTGGAGCCTTCCCCACTCATCACAGAGGACATTGGGGGTGAGTGGCAGGCTCAGATGGTGGCCACTCTGTCCCATGACCCCTGGTTCCTTGCTCACAAAGGGGAGGCAATACTGCGAGGAGGTTTGGCTTGGCAGGGGGAATGCATGTATGTCCCCAAGGCTATGAGAACTGCCATCCTTAAACAATCCCATGATGTGAAGAGTGCAGGTCACTTTCGGTATGGGATAATATTACACTTAACACGACGGCAATTCTGGTGGCCCAAAATGTGAAGGGAGGTGGAGGAGTATATAAAGAGGTGTCCTACATGTGCGGTGGCAGAAAGAGCTGGTGGGAAACCAAAAGGCTTGCTGTTACCATTATCAACCCCCACTAAACCCTGGGAGGTCATCAGTATGGACTTCATTGTTGAGTTGCCAGAGAGTAAGAAAAAGACAGTTATTTGGGTGGTGACTGACCTGTTTTCCAAGCAAGCTCACTTTGTGGCCTGCAAGAAACTCCTTACTGCCCCCAGCTGGCTAAGCTATTTGTACAAAACATCTATAGGCTACATGGTGTTCCTGCCAAGATAATCTCAGATAGGGGAGCTCAACTCACCTCTTAGTTCTGGAAGGCATTTACAAGTGTTAGGAATTGAGCTGGGGATGAGCAGCTCCCACCAACCACAAAATGATGGCCAAAGTGAATGTGTGAACCAATTTTTGGAACAGTATTTAAGGTGTTATGTCAACTTCCAGCAGTCTGATTGGGTCCAGGCTCTCTCAGCATGACAGTCAGCGGAAGGAGGTGATAAACCTTCGCAGAGGTGGCATACAACAAGGCCATACACCAAAGCACAGGCTTGTCCCCATTTAAAATTGTTTCAGGACAGGACTTGGACCCTCTTCCTTTGGGAGAGGGGACCTCCAAAGACCTGGTTCAGGTGACTCAGTTGAGTGCTCAAATCAAGGACACATGGCCGAGAGTTGTGTCAGCCCTGGAATTTGCGAAAGCCTGCTACAAAGAGTACGCTGACAAGAAGCATGACCCTACTCCACGGTACGCAGTGGGGGACTTGGTATATCTTTCCACCAAATTCCTAAAGAGCCTGCAGCGCTCGAAAAAGTTGGGGCCTAAGTACATTGGACCTTTCCCTATTGTTAGGGAAATCAACCCTTTGGCTTTTGAACTGTCCTTGCCCAAGTTGTATCCTAATGTCCATCCTGTATTTCATTCTAGTTTGCTCAAGCCTGTGTGCCCTCCGGATCAAGTTCCTGAGACGACACCCCACCCTATCATGGTGGACAGTGATCAACACTTTGAAATCTCTGATGTGCTGGACTCTTGGGTGCAGAGGTTTCTTTTTTTACAGTATCTGGTTAAATGGAAGCATTTGCCTATGGGTAATGCAGAATGGGTCGATGTTGAACACATCAAAGCTCTGCGCTTATTGAGGAAGTTCCATGCTCGCTTCCCTGATAAGCCCAGCTAAAAGGGGGGGGGAATTCCTGTTTTTGGCTTGGCATTTTTTTCTCTGGATGTGGGTTTCAATTTGGGGAGGGGGTTTCTCTTTGTGGGGGCGGTATGTCATACTCATCCCTGGATTTTGGGAACCGTGAGTTTGGTTCCTGGCCTGTTTTCCCTGCCTGGGCCTCTATCTCTGGACAGCAGCCAGCCTGCCTTTTGGGTCTGGGAACGCTGTTCCTCGGGCAGCTTCAAGGCCACAGCACCTGGAGGTGGCTGCTCTCCTACAGCCCTCTCTACATACCATTCTCATGCTGTAAGGGTTTATCTGGAGGCTCTACTAGCTTGTGTTTAGTTCTGGCTTTGCCTATGTTACTGACCCACGTTTCCTTGCTTAATAAACAAATCTTATTGAGTTAATGTGAGCATGTGTCACAAACAACCCCCCATTGCACTTACCTTCTCTCCCAGCAGAAGGCTTCCCCAGCAGTTTGAAATCCCACAAGACTTCATTGCATGGTAATTCAAACATAAAACAAAACATAGAAAATTAAAAGTTACACCAAGCACATAAATATACTTTAAAACTTCCAAGTAATCCGGGGAAGGTTTTAAAAAGGTGTCACTTACTTGGATGTCCCGAACTCACCTGGAAGTGTTTGCGCTGGACTGGCCATTGATGCTGCATTCACATGAGTTAAATGGCCTGAGGTTTCACATGCTGGCAATGCCAGCACCAAAACAGGACAGGCAATCTATTCATGGCTTGGCCTGTCAATAGAAAGAAATGCCACAAGAACAACAGCAGAACGCAAACAGACGACATCATGTGATATTGGCGTCCTTTTGCATTCCGCTGTCATTATTCTGGTGCCACATTAGCCGTGTCTGATAATCTCCTAAATGTATGTGAAATAAATGTGGCTAGACTGGAAACATCTGTGATATGATGAACCATGCCAAGGAGTGTGTAGCTGCATAAGCTAATTGTTTTACATAATAAATATAAGCATTATTATAAAGCCCCATGTTTATTCTCCTGCCATATAAATTTCCTGGAATCCCAAAGCTTAAGAGTTTCTTACGGGGAATGTTGATATTGAACTGCCTGCTAGACAAGACTGGTTTACAGCCTTGGGAGCTTAAGTGACCAAATTGTAAGGGGTTGTCTAAATGGTGAAAACACTCCTCACAGAATTTGAGGAGTCTACGATTTTTCTAAATGGCATCTTGCATCAATCTGCAGTATTAAGATAGAGGGGGCCGAATCCACCAAAAATTCTGAAGGCAAAGCCTTTGCAGCTTTTCCCTACGTTTTTTTTGAAGCTCTGCAGTGAATGGGACAACCAATTCACTTTCATTCACATTCCCGATAAGAGCTGAAGTGAAAAGCTGATTGGTCGGATCTGTGCAGGGGACAGAGCTTGCTAACAAGGCAAGTGCTCGGAACTGCCATGTTGAATTTTCACCTTAGCAAATTGTGTGCTGTGACAACAAAACAGCCTTTTTTCTTTTTAAAAAATTATTTAGGCAGAATATCGCACTTTTGCACCTTAGATATGCTTTTAAAAAATACTGTTCAGCAGCAGCAACTGGTGAAAATAAAAATGCAAGTAATTCACTTGTGACCCCCCCCCATCTTGATTCGCAGGCATGCCTGTTGGGACAGCAAAAGTGGATAGCTTTGCATGCCTGCAATTTTGCCAAAAAAACATTGTGACAAATCAAAGGTGCTTCAAATTGGTGTTAGTGCACATCAATCCACATTTCCCCCCTTGTATAGACAAGCCTTAAGGTACTCTAGCCAGATACTGATTATTAAGCATAAGGCAATAAACCATCAGCCCCTGAACAAAAAGACTGGCTTGGTTAGGTGAGGTGGGTTAGTCTGAGAAATATCCCCTGGTTCAGGGTGACTAACTTACCTTCATTAGCTGAACAGGGATTTCATAGAATCATAGAATCATAGAATTGCAGAGTTGGAAGAGACCACGAGGGCCATCCAGTCCAACCCCCTGCCACGCAGGAAATCACGATCAAAGCATCCCTGAGAGATGGCCATCCAGCCTCTGTTTAAAGACCTCCAAGGGAGAAGACCCCACCACGCTCCGAGGGAGTGCGTTCCACGGCCGAACAGCTCTTACTGTCAAAAAGTTCCTCCTAATTTGAACCTAGCCAACCTACTCTGCCCCCTACTCTATTCTCCTTCCTCCTGTGTTCAGTTTTTCTTATACCTCAGGTAGTGCATAAATTTATTTGCAATGGTTGACAACATATTGTGGAACAATTACATTTCTCAAATATATCTTTAACCTAAAGAATAAGCATCTTCTTAGCTTTTAAAGCAGCAACATCCAGGGGACTGTTGCAACCATACCTTACTGTGGGAATAGGAATTGGCGGTTGAGCCCTCAGAATGTGGCATTTGGGGAAGACTTCAAACAGGAGTAGTGCAGTGAGGGCTGTGCTCCAGGGGACAGGTCAAGGCTGGAGAATGAAGGGTGCAATTGGAGCGATTGGTCTAGGGCCCTTTGTGGCTGGGGTGGTGGTGGGGGATTCTGCTGTTGGGACATCATACACACACTTTTTGTACTTCATACCCTCCAACATTTCACAGATGAAAACTGGGTCACATGTGGCCAAGCAACATCAGAGAGTGGTCAAAGGGGTGTGGCCAAGAAGAACAAGAAAAGTACTATAGTTGGACTGCCATATCTGCGGAACCAATATCCGCAGTTTCAGTTATCTGCAGGACACAAAATAGGGGACACATACCATAGAGTTGTGCTGGAAAATGCCTAGAAAAGCATCCTCTCTAGGTCTCTTCAAGGTCCTCCAATACAACTCTATGGTAATAGGGTTTGCTATTATCCACGGTTTCTGGTATCTGCAGTAAGTCTGAGAATTAAACCCCTGTGGATACAAGGACCAGACTGTATTTTAAGCAGAGAAACTATGGAATTTATGCAACGAGTTTAGAAAAGACTGGGAAAAAAAGGAAAATCCAAATAACCCCACAGTGAACAGCAAGGCTTTGCCCTCTCTTCTCGGAGATTATCAGACGCTCTAAATATGGCGTTATCACAACACCAGGAGTCACTAAAGGGCTTCCCTTTCACATGACATCATACCCCTCTCGTAATGCTCCCGTTCGGCTGAAATTGCGCTGGCACTGCTTTTTATTGACGGGCTAAGCTGTCAATGGATCCCCCAGTCTGTTTCTGTCATGGAATGTCCTGCAAGTGAAAAGGTGCCCCGTTATGCTGGTGAGAACCCATCATCAATGGGAGGTCCATGCCAGAACACTTCCTGGTGAAATCGGGACATCCAGGTAAGTGACACATATTTTTGTATCCTCCCCAGGTTACATGTAATGTTTAAAGTTTGCTTTTGTGCTTGGTGTAACTTTTAGTGTTGTATTTTCCTTTTTATTTTTAAATTTCCCACACTCCCGTCTTCTCGCGAAACCAGCCGGGATTTCAATCCAGCCGGGATTTCAATCTGGGATTTCAGTCTGTTAGAGCTCTGTTCACTCCTGGGCTGCCCTGTGATGCTACTAAAGGTAGGTCTTAAACTTTTAGTTATTGTCCTGTGACAGGGATGGGAGAGGGGCAGGAGAGGAGATTGTGGGATGGGAATGCTTTTTTCATTCCCGTCTGATAATCTCCCTCCTCTCTGTTGCTGAGTGGAGTGCAAACTACTTTTTCACTTGAACTCTGTTTGCAGCACTTGAAGTAAGCTGAGGTCAAAGGGGGAGAGTGAGAGGAGGAGAGCGAAACCGGGACATTTTAAAAGCAGCTGAAAAAGTGGGATGGCAGAGGATTAAATGGGACAGTCCCTGCCAAATGGGGACAGTGCTGTGATACTGTTAACGCAAGAAATGCCCTGGGGTAGATTCTCCCCACAGTCATCCCCAAGGGTTGTAGGATTTATTCCTTTGCTGGCCCCATTTTCCATCTGTGAAATAAGTAGAGGCAGGTGGCATGTTGTGGCCGCTGCCTCTGAATCTGTTCCTTTGGTTATACTCTAGCTGGGACAAAAGTGAAGGATGTTCAAAGTGTTGTGCCCCAAAGCCTAACCCACTGCAGTGCACAGCCAGGTCCCGTCTACACGATTTAAATAATACATACGGCGTGTGGAAGTTCGCGCTTCGGTACAAACGGCCGTTCGGATGCACACGAATGCAAAAGAGGGGGGCCGGTTTTCCACCCTGAAATATGCACACGCGGCATTCGGGAGGGAAAGCGGATCGCGAAGAGAAATCCGTACGCCGTTCGGATGGCTGACGGGTCTGTACGGTCCGTTCGCACACATACGAACAGGCAGGGTAATCTGATTGGCTGGCCGAGCAGAGGGGGCGGGGCTAGCACGGAGGGGAATTGGGAGCGGCCACCATGTTGGTTTCCCGGCTAGCGAGCGTCCGGTAAGTCCGTGAATTTATATGTTTATTTATTTTTATTTTATATTGTAAATACAGAAAACCAACTGTCTGCAAACCAGGAACCTTTAAAAAAAAAAAAAGCGGTGGGAGATTTAAAACTGCCGCTTGGCTTGCTCGCTCCAGCCAGCTTCGGGAAGAGGGAGTCATACGGAGCTTAGGGGGCTTAAAAATCGTATAGCCGGTTCGTATGCATACGAACGACAGGCTGTTCGTATTTTTTGCCCCCCATATGGATTTTTTTATGATCATATAGCCGCACCCCCAGTCTGCAGGGGTGTGTTGCTGTTTTTTAACTGCTCCAGGGCCCCAGACATATTAATGAGTCTGCACTGAGCCTTAACTGAGGTCCAGGGCCCACAGTCTATAGATGGTTTCCCTCCATAAGCACCCAATCATTGGCAGGTTAAGTGAGAGAAGTGGCGAAGGGTGGTTCCTTTCTTGCTATCCTTCCATTGGCAAGTGAAGACTTTTCTATGCCAAGAGGCTTTTAGGAATTGACTGCAAGGGCTATTAATAATAATGTGCTGCTTTACTTACTTTTCTCTTTTGGCCTTTTATCGTATTGTTTTCATTTTATGGATACTTTTATGTATTAATTGGATTTATATCCCGCCTTTCTCCCAAAAGGGGACTGGAGGCGCCTTACAATAATTTAAAAAGGATACAACTTACATTAATTACAAACGTTTAAAAAGAATTAAACATTACCATTATTAAAACGTAATTATAACAGTTAAAAATACAACATGGTTAAAAACATAGTTTCGATTTAAAAAAATAAAAAACATTAAAAAAAAACCCCAGCACACCAAATACACATACACACTACGTCTGCCTAAAAAAAAAATGTCTTCACCTGCTGGAGAAAAGAGAGCAGGGAGGGGGCCAACTGGACCGCCTATGGAAGGGAGTTCCACAGTCTGGGAGCAGCCACGGAGAAGGCTCTCTTCTGAGTCCTCACCAACCACACCTGCAAAGCATTTTAATAACATTTTAATAAAAACTTTTTGTCTGCTTTTACTTATGTCTAGGAACTTGGCCAATGATATCTTTGCATATGTGCCTTTGGAAAATATTGTACTGCTTTCTAAAGTAGTGGACGGTGATGAAAGAGATGCAAATAAAAAAGACAGGGAGAGAAGCTCATTTTTCCATGCACAAATATGTATAAGATGCTTCACAGTAAGGTGTCTTGTAGAGAAATGTGTATTATTTTGTGTACTAATTTTCTACTCCAAATTTGCTAGTATGAAAAAAAAAATGGGTAAGAGCATTCTCCATGGGTCAGAGTGCACAAGAGCTCCTGACCTATTAAAACATATGTGGTGTGTATTATGTTTGATTAGTTTGAACCTGCCTGAGTTTTAAGATCTTCTGGGGAGGGCTTTCTTTACCTCATCAGTCCAGGTATGTTTGGTGAAGACATGGGAGAGGGCCTTTTCGGTGGCTGCTTCCAAGTTTTGGTGGCTGCTTCCAATTTTTCCATCAGAGGCTTAGCTGGCCCCCTCTCTGTTCTCCTCTGTCAGTAGGCAAAGACATTTTTATTTAGATAGGCCTTTGGCTATTAAGTGGTTGTAGCAGAAGGGTCTTTTAATTGGGTGTGCTGTATTTCTTGTTGTTGTTACATGCCTTTAAGGTGACTCTGATTCATACCGACTCTATCCTAGGATTTTCTTGGCAAATAATTATTCAGAGGAGGTTTGCCATTGCCTCCCAGAGAGACAGGGTTTGGGTTGCCAGCCTTCTAGTCTTCCAAGGCAACTTTATGGTATATTTTACTAGAAGCCTATTTTATTTTTAATAGGGCTTGCTGTTATCTGCAGTTTCTGGTATCCGTGGTAAGTCCAGGAACTGAACCTCTGCAGATATGGGGGTCCAACTGTATTTCATATTTTGGAATACAGGTTGACCCCTGTATCCACAGATTCATTATCCATAGATTCACTTATCCACGTCTGAAAAAATGTGTTCTCTCTAGGCATTTCTAGGTCCTCCAGTGCGATTCTGTGGTCAACCTCTGGCATTTGTCTCATTGAAAATAGAAGGGTTCCCTATTATCCATGGTTTCAGGTATACATGTGTGTGTGGGGTTTTGGAACGTATCCCCTGCAGATACAGGGGTCGACCTGCACTGTACTTGCATATACATAAAGAGATATCTTGGAGATGGAACCCAAGTCTAAACACAAAATTCATTTATGTTTCATACATACCTTATACACATAGCCAGAAGATAATTTTATATGTAATATTTTTAATATTTTTGTGGATGAAACAAAGTTTGTGTACATTGAACTATCAGTAAGTGAAGGTGTTACTATCTCAGCCATCCATGTGGAATATTTTGGATTTTGGAATATTTCAGATTTTGGAATTCCGGATAAGGGAGATTCAACCTGTAGTTGTCTCTGACGCTGGTGGCCTCTTAGGTTCACCTGTAGTAGCCTCATCCTGCCTCCCGTTCCCTCCAACCTTTCACAGATGAAAGCTAGGACACATGTGGCAAAACAACAGTAGCGTACAGTCGTCATGGCAAAAGTTATTAATGAGGAAGAACATACAAGTTAGCAATGGGTTCAAATTACAGGGGAAAAGATTCCAGCTAAACATTAGGAAGAACCTCCTGACAGCAAGAGCTGTTCAGAATAATCTGATCTCTTTTTTTGATAAAATTACCAGCTTGGTAGATGAAGGGAACACTGTGGATATCGCATACCTTGATTTCAGTAAGGCCTTTGACAAGGTGCCCCATGACATCCTTGCAAACAAGCTTGTCAAATGTGGCCTAGACAAGTTAACTGTTCAATGGATTTGTAATTGGTTGACTGGCCGAACCCAAAGGGTGCTCAGCAGTGGCTCCTCTTCGTTTTGGAAAGATGTGACCAGTGGGGTGCCACAGGGTTCTGTCCTGGGCCCAGTGCTATTCAACATCTTTATCAATGACTTGGATGAGGGAATTAGGGGCATACTTACCAAATTTGCAGATGACACCAAATTAGGAGGAGTAGCTAATACCCTAGAGGACAGGATCAAAATTCAAGATGACCTGGATAAACTGGAGAGCTGGGCCAAAGCTAACAAAATGAAATTCAATACGGAGAAATGTAAGGTACTGCACTTATGGTGAAAAAAAGAAATGCATAAATATAGGATGGGGAAGACCTGGCTGAATGAGACTACGTGCGAAAGGGATCTAGGAGTCCTAGTAGACCACAAGTTGAACATGAGTCAACAGTGTGATGCGGCAGCTAAAAAGGCCAATGCGATTTTGGGATGCATCAATAGAAGTATAGTGTCTAGATCAAGAGAAGTAATAGTGCCACTCTATTCTGCCTTGGTCAGGTCTCACCTAGAATACTGTGTCCAGTTCTGGGCACCACAATTCAAAAAGGATATTGACAAATTGGAGCGTGTCCAGAAAAGGGTGACTAAAAGGGTGAAAGGTTTGGAAACCATGCCTTATGAGGAAAGACTTAGGGAGCTGAGTATGTTTAGCCTGGAAAAAAGACAGTTAAGGGGCGATATGATAGCCCTGCTTAAGTATTTGAAGGGGTGTCACATTGAGGATGGAGCAAGCTTGTTTTCTGCTGCTCGAGAGACTAGAACACGGAGCAATGGATGCAAGCTCCAGGAACAGAGATTCCACCTCAACATTAGGTGGAACTTTTTGACAGTAAGAGCTGTTCGGCAGTGGAACGCACTCCCTCGGAGCGTGGTGGGGTCTCCTTCCTTGGAGGTCTTTAAACAGAGGCTGGACAGCCATCTGTCAGAGATGCTTTGATCATGATTTCCTGCGTGGCAGGGGGTTGGACTGGATGGCCCTTGCAGTCTCTTCCAACTCTACAATTCTATGATTCTAGAAGTGGAATACACTGCCTCAGAGTGTAGTGCAGTCTCCTTCTTAGGAAGTTTTTAAACAGAGGCTGGATGGCCATCTGTCGGCAAAGATTTGATTGTGTATTCCTGCATGGCAGGGGGTTGGACTGGATGGCCCTTGTGGTCTCTTCCAACTCTATGATTCTATGGTTATATGATTAGCTGCAGCAGTTTTCTTTTGCCAGAACCTATTGGGAAGGGCAAGATTCTGCCCCCCTCTTTTCGGAGATTTTCAAAAGGGAACAACAAAAAGTGTTTCTGTCTCACACTCTCCTCTCCTGCCCCTCTACCATCCCTGTAACACTCAAAAATAAAAAGTTTTCAAACCTACCTTAATCGCAGCTCCTTGCCTCAGCAGGGCAGCCCAGGAGTGAATGGAGCTCGAACGGAGCTTCTTTCACTTCCTGGATTGAAATCCCGGCTGCTCTTGTGAGAAGATGAGAGCGTGGGAAATTCAAAAATAAAAAGCAAAATACAACAGTATAAGTAACACCAAGCACAAACACACACTTAAATCATGAGAAGTTACCCGGGGAGGGTACAAAAAATGTGTCACTTACCTGGCTGTCCCGATCTCACCTGGATGTGTTCTGGCATGGACATCCCACTGACGCTGGCATTGCGCCAACATAAAAGGGCACCATTTCAGTCGCAGGACATTCCATTACAGAAACGGAACAGGGGATTCACTGACTTCTTAGCCCATCAATAAAAAGAAGCACTGGTGTAATGACAGCCAAATGGGAGCATGACAACATAGGAACGACGTCATCTGAAATGCAAGCCCTTTAGTGATCTCCTGGCATTGTTTTCATGCCATATTTAGAGTGTCTGATAATCTCCCTACTCTCCCTCCTGCTGAGTTAATTGAGTGCAAACTAATTTGCACTTTGAGCTCAGTTTGCAGCAATTGATGTAAGCCAGGATGAAGGGAAAAAATGGGAGGAGCAGAGAGAAAGTTGTTACCCTAATCACTCTGGGATCTTGAGGACCCTCAAACTATCAACATAAATTTGGGGAATTAATGTACTTTCCTTGGCAATGCAAGAGGGGGAGTAATGGCAGTATCTTGTAGCCAGTTATACCAATACTACAGAGGAGACATAAGCTAGATAGAATAACAATAATCTTTATTAGGAAAAGCAATAATAACCACATTTACATACACATTCAGGAATAAAGCATTGATGCAAGACTAGTGAAATAAAGTGGGAGAGATGGAGATAAAGGAATAGCGAGAAGAGTTTCCAGTGGGTGATATAACACCTTTTCCTGAAGAGATGAGGTCATGGAGGGAGCCAGCAGGTTGGGGGTCCCGATCTGGAATGACTGCACAGTCTGGGGATGGGATTTTGAGTGGAAGACAATACTTTGAGCTGCTGCTTTCTGGACATGTTATAGCATTTTGATGGGTTGATGCTTTGTGAATGAAAGTGAGGAGGCAACTTCCTTTGTTTAGGGTGAAGGAAACTAATGAGGGTAGTTTACAGGGTTTGGGTTGCCGGTGGGGACAAATGGGATTAGCCATGTGTAGGTCTCTTCTGTTGCTTTGCGAATTAGCATTTCTTTTAGAATTTAGATGGCCTCTCTTTATATGCATTCCTGAGTAAGTGATGTTTGTCTTTGGGTTTCCCCCAGTTTATGTGAATGGCAGCACTATATGGAAGACCATGTTTGATCTAATTATTAAATATTGCCAATTTATTAATATAGCTATGCGGCTGGGGGTGTCAAGGTAGGTAAAAAAAATTAGAACATTTTAAAAGTAGCTGAAAAAGTGGAACACCTGAGGATTAATTTGAACTGTCCCTGACAAATCAGGACACTCGGAGGGTATGTCACCCTACCAGGTGCATTAGGCCTCAGTTACCACTAGTCTGCTCGCTGTTACCATAAGCTGAGTGGTTAAAACTGCCCATCTTTTCTAAAGTCAGCCTCTAGCCTGTGCTGTAAGACCCTGGATTTGGTTTCTTTGTTTTTATATTTGCCTTTTAATTTCCCCTTGACCAGCGTGTGGCTTGAGTGACTGGCCTGAATCCTCTGGATTTGCCTGCGTTCAGTAAATAGCCTAAAGCCACACAAAGCTGCTGCTTAGTGAAAAACTACGTGGAACTCAGCCTGATGCTTATTGTTGAGAGACTTCCTGGTAGCTCCACGGGAATGCTTCGGCTCTTGCGCAGCTCTCCTTCATTTTGACAGACTGCAGCCCTTCTCTGCAGATTCATAACTCAACATTCATCTAACTGTATCAGTGGGTGGCAGCCTTAGGCAGCCCAATGTCACAAACCATCTCTGAGCATCCTGTTGCGATTTCTAGTGTTCTCTGATACTTGTGTTGTTGGTTACTGAAAAGCCACGAGTGTTCAAAACTCAACTGGAGGCACATTGTCCCACAGCATGTTTGCAACTATGAAAAGATTGCTGAAGTCTGCAGGTGCCAAAGGAGGTTCTGAGGCTCCATGAACTGTGGTGCTTGGAAGATAAGGAAAAAGGCTTAGCTGTGTGTTGTCTAACATTTGGCTGCTTGAATTGACTCCATTTGCCAACTTGCCTTTGTAGTGCCACTCTCACCTCCCACTGTATTACCCCTCTTTGAAGTTGTCTTGGCTCTTAAGATGTCTTCAGGGATGTTCATACTGTTGAGGCCTCTTTATACTCTGTGCATCTTCTTCTTCTGATGGTTTTAAGAAAGTTCCATAAACAACCAAGGCTAGAGCTTAGGAAGTTTACTCTTTTCTGGATTACAACTCCTAGAATCCGCCAGCGTAGCCCACAATGTTTTGTTGCCTGAGGCAAAGGACAGGATGGTGCCCTCTTCCATTTCAGGTACAAAAACTTATCACATGGGCAGTTTCATCTTTCTCTAACACTGGTGATAAAACAGCATGCTGCACTTCACCTGAAGGCAGCAGACTAGCAGGAAAAGTTGCACAACACACAGCTCTCTCCTCCAATACCTTGCTGCTGCTCCCCGGATCTGCTGACTGGGACAACCGTGCCCCTCTCTGTAATGATACAGTTCTCTACACCACACTGGTTTTTACAAATCAAAGGAAAACGAAAAAGAAATGTGGGAGACTGGTGTCATCACATGGGGATGCATTCCATCCCCATAGTCTGTACCAACATTTATTTATTTATTTATTTATTTATTAGCCAAGGAGTGAAGAAGATCCAGTCAGAAATGTCATGGTAAGGCAGCCAAAGGACACACCACGATGTTTGAGAAGCCACTGAAGGAGAGCTAGACTATAAGTGCACATAACCTAATTTGTTTTAAATGTTTAAATACATTACATTAAGCATTAATGCAATTCATTTAAATTCATCAGAAGGCAAATATAAGGGCCTTGAGCTTGTCAGTTACTCTGTGCCTTAGTATTCCAGCACATGAGAAGGGTGAACAGGCTTACCTCAACTGTGGGGAAATCTATATAATATATTCAACATGTATTTAGAATAATTGCTCCCTTGGTGAAAGACATCTGTTTATCCTAGCATGTTACTATCTTCAACTACACATCTTGTATTCTCTTTTGTTTTTTGTTTTCATTGGAAAATATGCATAGGCTTCATAGAATCATAGAATTGCAGAGTTGGAAGAGACCACGAGGGCCATCCAGTCCAACCCCCCTGCCACGCAGGAAATCTTGATCAAAGCATCCCCGACAGATGGCCATCCAGCCTCTGTTTAAAGACCTCCAAGGAAGGAGACCCCACCACGCTCCGAGGGAGTGTGTTCCACTGCCAAACAGCTCTTACTGTCAAAAAGTTCCTCCTCATGTTGAGGTGGAATCTCTGTTCCTGGAGCTTGCACCCATTGCTCCGTGTTCCAGTCTCTGGAGCAGCAGAAAACAAGCCTGCTCCATCCTCAACGTGACACCCCTTCAAATACTTAAATAGGGCTATCATATCGCCTCTTAACCGTCTTTTTTCCAGGCTAAACATACCCAGCTCCCTAAGTCTCTCCTCATAAGGCATCGTTTCCAGACCTTTCACCATTTTAGTTGCCCTTCTCTGGACACGCTCCAATTTGTCAATATCCTTTCTGAATTGTGGTGCCCAGAACTGGACACAGTATTCTAAGTGAGGTCTGACCAAGGCAGAATAGAGTGGCACTATTACTTCCCTTGATCTAGACACTATACTTCTATTGATACAGCCCAAAATCGCATTGGCCTTTTTAGCTGCCGCATCACACTGTTGGCTCATGTTCAACTTGTGGTCTACTAGGACTCCTAGATCCCTTTCGCACGTAGTCTCATTCAGCCAGGTCTCTCCCATCCTATATTTATGCATTTCATTTTTCCGCCCTAAATTATACTGCAAGTGTGTACCTATGCAGGGCTTCTTCCCCCGCTCCCCACACCCCTCATGCAAGACAGCACCTCAGTGCCTTTGCATGCATCCATGGCCATTTAGGGGTCAGGGGAAGGCAAGAGGTACTCAGGCAGTATCTAATGGCAGTTCTGTAACCAAGATAAAAGCAGATGTCAGGGTCGGAATGGGGGAGGACCAGTACTGTGACCATGAAGGGGAACCATTGAGCAGGGCAGTCCTTGAATACCTCTTTTTAGAACAAATTAAGAAGCACATACGATCATGTAACTTCAGGTTGCAGAAGTGCATGTCACCAACAAGATTCCAGCCCCAATTTGTAAGTCTCATTGCTGAACAACATATTTCTCATGATACCTCATTGTGTGGTAGAAAAACGGGCTAATCACAGGGAATACACATTCCCCTTGGTGTCTGGTTTGACACTCAGTAATTAAAGAGGAAAGAGCTAGAATATTATAGAAATGACTACCCAAAGAGGGGCCCATTACAACTGCCTCAGCCAGATTTGATTATCTGATTTTCCTCCTTCAAGTCAGCTTCCTGCTTTTCACTGAGGGCATTGCTCCTAAGGCAGAGAAAGAACCCAGAGAGCACCTGAGCAACAAAGGGGGCATTCAGACTATTAAGAAAATATTTTAAAAATTCAAACTCCTCCCGAGTCTGGCCTGATAAAGCCACACGATGTGCAGCCTTTCCCCCAAATCTGGTGTGACTAGGGCATACAACGTGCAGCCCTATTCACATCAGACTCAGGGAATATCCCCTTTAACCCAGGTTTTAGAAAACCATGGTTTTCTCCAGAATTTGCTTGAAACTCCAGAGAAAACTGCTGTGTGATCAATCCATCTGCTCTGGATTTAGGGTGTGTGGGGAGGAGAGGAAGGACAAGCATTGCCGGAGGTACTGCCATTTCCCCCCTCCTCGGTGCCATTTTTCATTCCAGAGGCAGAGCCCTAGCAGTAGTCACCTTCTCTGAGGTCAGAACCCTGGTGATCCCCACCATTGTGAGTCTAGCTGCCTATTCTGGTTTCAAAGGGGGTGACTACCACTGGTGCTTTGCTTTTCAGGTGCACAATTGCACCTCTGAGCTCTGGGAAAAGGAAAACACCCACGGTAGCTGCCCAATCTGGCTTCAGAGAGGCAACATTCTCAAAAGGGAGATACTGAAGGCACAATTTCAAACAGTACCAGTGAGGAAGAAAAATGGGAGGTGTTTCGAGAAACCAGGATGGATGACTAAAGAAGTTTTAAACGGAACATGTATAGGAAATGGAAAAAGGGGGGAATCACCAAAGAAGAATTCAAACAGATAGCGAACACATGTAGGAGTAAAGTCAGAAAAACTAAAGCGCAGAATGAGCTCAGGCTTGCTAGAGAGGTTAAGAACAATAAAAAGGGTTTTTTGGGGGGTATGTCCACAGCAAAAGGAGGAAGAAGGAAATGGTAGGGCCACTACGCGGAGAAGATGGCAAAATGCTAACAGGGGATAGAGAAAAGGCAGAATTACTCAACACCTTCTTTGCATCAGTGTTTTCTGTCCTGGGCCCAGTGCTATTCAACATCCTTATCAATGACTTGGATGAGGGAATTAGGGGCACACTTATCAAATTTGCAGATGACACCAAATTAGGAGGAGTAGCTAATATGCTTTGATCGTGATTTCCTGCGTGGCAGGGGGTTGGACTGGATGGCCCTCGTGGTCTCTTCCAACTCTACAATTCTATGATTCTAACTCCCATTGGCACTTTGCTTTTCCCAGGTGATTGTGCACCAGAAAATCAAAGCCCCAGCAACTACCGCTGGGGTTTTGCTTTCACGGAGGATGATTGAGCTCATTGACAGCAAAGCCTTAGCTGTAGCTGCTCTCTCTGAAGCCAGAACGTGCAGCTTACTCACAATGGCAGGTTGTGTGTGTGTTCTGCCTTCAGACAGGGTGATTCCTGCTTGTGCATTGCTTTTCCTGGGTGATTATGCACTGGAAAAGCAAAGTGCCAGCGAGACTCACCTGGTTTGAAGGCAGAATGTGCACTGGCTCCACCATTGTGAGTTAGCTGCCTGTTCTGGCTTCAGATAGAGCAGCTACAGTTGGGGCTTTGCTGTCACTGAGCTCAATTGCCCTCCGTGAATGCAAAACCTCAGCAGTAGTTGCTCTCTCTGAAGCCAGAACGGGTGGCATCCCACTCCAACACAAGGCTAGCCATCCATTCTGGCTTCAGAGAGAGAGGTTACCACTGGAACTTTGCATTTCCTGTGCACAACTTCCCCTCTGAGCTCCCTGAAAAGTAAAGCCCCAGTGGTAGCCCCTCTTCTTGAAGCTGCTGACAACAAGTAAAACTCTGAATACAGATTTGGGTCTTAGCCAGAGCTGTGGTGCTTAAATCTGTGCCAGAGTAGCTCGAATTTCATGCGCCACAGCTCCAGGCCTAAGTAGTCCAAATTTCATCCATATTTTTACCTCCCCTGTGAATCACCCCAAAGACTACTTCCCATCCCCACAGCAGTTCTCCATACAGAGGGAAGAGGAACAAGGTCACCATGACATCAATACTGGAAGCCAGGTGGAGAGAATCTGGATAAAAATTAAAGGGGAGGGAAACAACACAGATGTTATTGTGGGACTCTACTACAGACCCCCAAGTCAGCCGGAGGAATTGGATGATGCCTTTCTAGAACAGATGAACACACATGCAGAAAGGAGAGATGTAGTAGTGATGGGTGACTTCAACTATCCTGATATTTGCTGGAAATCTAACTCAACCAAAACTTCAAGGTCTAGCAAATTCCTTACTTGTCTGGAAGACAATTTCATGGTACAAAAGGTGGAAGAGGCAACAAGGGGGTCAGCTATTTTAGATCTGATCCTAACCAACAGGGATGACCTGGTTAACGGGGTGCAAGTGGTGGGATCCTTAGGTGAGAGTGATCATGTTCTCCTGGAGTTTGTTATACAATGGAAAGGAGAAGCCAGGCATAGTCAGACACGCATTCTTGACTTTAGGAGAGCTAATTTCAATAAACTCAGGGAAATACTGGGGGTGATCCCATGGTCAGGAATACTAAATGAGAAGAGACCTCAAGACGGATGGGACTTTCTCAAAAGGGAGATAATGAAGGCACAATTTCAAACAGTACCATTGAGGAAGAAAAATGGGAGGTGTCTCAAGAAACCAGGATGGATGACTAAAGAACTTTCAATGGAGCTAAGTTTTAAACGGAACATGTATAGGAAATGGAAAAGGGGGGAAATCACCAAAGAAGAATTCAAACAGATAGCGAACACACGTGTAGGAGTAAAGTCAGAAAAGCTAAAGCACAGAATGAGCTCAGGCTTGTAGGGAGGTTAAGAACAATAAAAAGGGTTTTTTTGGGTATGTCCGCAGCAAAAGGAGGAAGAAGGAAATGATAGGTCCACTACGTGGAAAAGATGGCAAAATGCTAACAGGGGACAGAGAAAAGGCAGAATTACTCAACACCTTCTTTGCCTCAGTGTTTTCAGAAAAGGTAAAGGGGGACCAACCTGAGGATAAAGGTACAGAGGACACAACAGGGGAAATCCAGCACAGAATAAGCAAAGAGGTAGTACAGGAATACCTTCTTAATCTAAATGAATTTAAATCTCCAGGACCAGATGAACTACATCCAAGAGTATTAAAAGAGCTGGCAAATATAATCTCAGAGCCATTGGCAATAATCTTTCAGAACTCCTGGAGAACAGGAGAAGTCCCAGCAGACTGGAGGAGGGCAAATGTTGTCCCCATCTTCAAAAAGGGAAAAAGAGGATCCCAACAATTATCGTCCAGTTAGTCTGACATCAATACCAGGGAAGATTCTAGAGCTGATCATTAAACAGAGAGTCTGTGAACATTTAGAAGGCAATGCCATAATCACAAAAAGTCAACATGGGTTTCAGAGTAACAAGTCATGCCAGACTAATCTGATCTTTTTTTTTTATAAAATTACCAGCTTGGTATATGAAGGGAACGCTGTGGACATCGCATACCTTGATTTCAGTAAGGCCTTTGATAAGGTTCCCCATGACATTCTTGCAAACAAGCTTGTAAAATGTGGGCTAGACAAATTAACAGTTCAATGGATTTGTAATTGGTTGACCGGCTGAACCCAAAGGGTGTTCAGCAATGGCTCCTCTTCATCTTGGAAAGACATGACCAGTGGGGTGCCACAGGGTTCTGTCCTGGGCCCAGTGCTATTCAGCATCTTTATCAATGACTTGGATGAGGGAATTAGGGGCATACTTACCAAATTTGCAGATGACACCAAATTAGGAGGAGTAGCTAATACCCTGGAGGACAGGATCAAAATTCAAGATGACCTGGATAGACTGAAGAGCTGGGCCAAAGCTAACAAAATGAAATTCAATACGGAGAAATGTAAGGTACTGCACTTAGGGTGAAAAAAAATGAAATGCATAGATACAGGATGGGGGAGAACTGGCTGAACTACGTGCGAAAGGGATCTAGGAGTCCTAGTAGACTACAAGTTGAACATGAGTCAACAGTGTGATGTGGCAGTTTAAAAAGGCCAATGCGATTTTGGGCTGCATCAATAGAAGTATAGTGTCTACTCTAGATCAAGGGAAGTAATAGTGCCACTCTATTCTGCCTTGGTCAAGCCTGGAATACTGTGGCCAATTCTGGGCACCACAATTCAAAAAGGATATTGACAAATGGGAGCGTGTCCAGAGAAGGGTGACTAAAATGGTGAAAGGTCTGGAAGCCATGCCTTATGAGGAAAGACTTAGGGAGCTGGGTATGTTTAGCCTGGAAAAAAGACGGATAAGGGGCGATATGATAGCCCTGTTTAAGTATTTGAAGGGGTGTCACGTTGAGGATGGAGCAAGCTTGTTTTCTGCTGCTCCAGAGATTAGAACACGGAGCAATGGATGCAAGCTCCATGATCAGAGATTCCACCTCAACATGAGGAGGAACTTTTTGACAGTAAAAGCTGTTCAGCAGTGGAACGCACTCTCTCGCAGCGTGGTGGGTCTCCTTCCTTGGAGGTCTTTAAACAGAGGCTGGATGGCCATCTGTCAAGGATGCTTTGATTGTGTATTCCTGCATGGTAGGGGCTTGGACTGGATGGCCCTCATGGTTTCTTCCAACTCTACAATACTATGATATTATGATTCTATGTGTATAAAAATAAAATACTGCTAACTCGTTTTAAATACACCCCAAAGATTTTAGTTCCAACATTTTGGCAGCTGCCCCCAAAAGTTTTTATAAACAAGAAATCATAGAATCATAGAATCATAGAATTGCAGAGTTGGAAGAGACCACGAGGGCCATCCAGTCCAACCCCCCTGCCACGCAGGAAATCACTATCAAAGCATCCCCGACAGATGGCCATCCAGCCTCTGTTTAAAGACCTCCAAGGAAGGAGACCCCACCACGCTCCGAGGGAGTGTGTTCCACTGCCGAACAGCTCTGACTGTCAAAAAGTTCCTCCTCATGTTGAGGTGGAATCTCTGTTCCTGGAGCTTGCACCCATTGCTTCGTGTTGGTTTAGCTGATAAAAGCAAATCAATCATAGCCTGACCACTCCATGCCTACTCACCCCCACTCTCACTCTAATTTGGTTGGCACATGTTATTTTTTTCCCCTGGTCCACTCCTATGACTTTAATAGCAATCCAACTTGCTGAAATCACATGGGTGGCATTTTTTCTTGTCATTTTATATCCCAAAACCAGGAAAGGTGTCACCTATTTAATTTCTTCAAGGTGGGATACTGTTCAAAATATGGGAACTGCGCCATTAAAAAAAAAGGTAGTACGCCAACTGTAGGCAAAACAATTCTAAATGATCTGTCCATTAAAATAAATTATATTAGGCAAGATTACATCTTGCCTGCCAGTTCTTAAAGTAGCGTACACAAACACATTGGAGCCCTCTAGTGGCTAGGTTTGGAACATTCAATATACCTTTGTGCAAAGTGTTAAATTACTAGACAATGGGCTTTATCAGATGTTCCCTTTAAAGCGTTCTTTTGCTGGCATAAAAAACCCATTTTTAAAAATCCAAAATGCAAGGGGGGATCAATTGATGGCTTAAGCTGTCAATTAAAAAGTATGGGTTTTGGCAGGGACATAATTGCGAAAGGGCAATGTCGTCTGATATGTGCACCCTTTCGCGGTTATGTGTTGTCATTATGATGCTGTATTTGATGTGTCTGATAAAGTCCAATATGTTAAAATGCATGATTGGTATTTAATGTATTCATTTCTTTTTATTAAATAAAACCCAATATTTTATGTATTAATTAACTCAATTTATACCCTACCTTTTCCCTAAATATGGGACTCAAAATGGCTTACAATTGTATAGAATGCAGTTGAAACCTAACATCTGCTTGGGCACTTATGAATGCAGAACTACCATACTTATGCAGCTACATCCTGATCCCCCGGCATCCCCATTTACAAGGCAGTAGCCACTGCACTCGATTGGGGTCTGTTCCCTGGTAGATCAGGAAAGAGCTGGCTGACGTTTCTACACCCTCATGTGAATGATCTTCATTGCAACATACAGAAGCAAGGGCCCTGTTGCAATTCTCATTCGCACTGGGGATTGTGCACATGAGGGGTGTGTGGAAATGTCCACTGGCTGCCTCCAAAGTGACAGGGGAACAGAGCCTCATACATTACAGTGGCTGCCCCAATAAGGGAGGACTGGGGGACCTTTACTATCCTTATGTGTACCCCCTAAACTAGGGAATAGGTAAGGATTGTGAATATGAACCAGTCATGAATGCATAACTCTAGGTTATGCCTTTATAATTGCCCAAGAGGATTCTGACCCACGACAGCAACAACAAAAACAGTAGCAGTAAAATAAAGCACAGTGCCTACCCAGTCTTAAGCTTTGGTCTTTCAGATGTTGCTGGAGATCATCTCTCAGAATCCCTGGCCATTGGCCATGCTGACTGGTTTTACTGGGAGCTGACAGCCAACACATCTGGAGGACCAAAGGTTGAGAAGCGTTAGAGCATGGGTGGGCACACTGTGGCCCAGGATGGCTTTTTCACCAGGAGATCCAGATGTTAGGCCTCTTTGTGTCATGTTAGCCCACTGATAGTCTCTGACCATGTCAAGAGAGTCAGGCAGCAAAAAGTTGTAGCAGAGTCTTCATCCTCCAGGTAAAAGAAATAAACACACAGAGACACAGGCTTGTGTCTACAAAACTACCTGTCTTTACTATAGCATAATAAAGATACTGTATTTACAAAGTTACAGAAAATCTTCTCTGAGAACTATATGTTACAGCATTCAGCAGAAAAACATACTGCAAAGCCCGTAACAGAAACTGAAACACAGTTGCATAGGATTGTAATTACACAGTTCACAATAACCTTCTTCTTATAGAAAAAGCAAATGGTCTCTCAAAGACAGATAATAATCTCTCCAGACTCCAAGGACTTTTTCAGACAGTGCTTACCGCGCTAGAAGCTCGTGAGAGAGGTATGTCGCTGTCGCGCAGCAGGGAGTCCGTTTCGGACACCGCTGTCCCTCTCTCGGCATCGTCCGTGTCACTTCCGTGTACGATTGGAGGCAGCTGCGCCATATTTTATTCACAGACAACTTCCGTGAGTAAAATATGGCATTGCTGCCTCCAATCGTACACGGAAGTGACACGGACGATACCGAGAGAGGGACAGCGGTATCCGAAATGGACCCCTTGCCACGCAACAGCGCTGTATCTCTCTCGCAAGCTTCTAGCACGGTAAGCACTGTCTGAAAAAGTCCCAGGTCTCCAAGCTCCAAGGCTGCCTTTGTCAGGCTGTTAATCTTGTCCTACAGTCTAGCTGTAGTAATCTGCTGTTAGCTCTCTCTGTTGTACCCTGTAGGTCATTTTGCTACACTTCAGCTCTTTACAGCATAAATCTACAGTTGCCCCTCCAATTTCGTGGCTTTCACACTCGCGGTTTTGATTATTCGTGGTTTAACCCAAGCCCCTTTGGGATGGCCATCAAGAGGCGGGGCAACCTCCTGCCTGCGCCTTCCCTGGCCTTCCAGAGGTGGCTCCGGGGCTTCAAAGCCCCAGAGTCTGCTCAGGAAGGCCGGGGGGTGCAGGCAGCCTCCCTCCCTCTCTTCTGCTGCCTTCCCCGGCCTTCCTGAGGGGGCTCCGGGGCTTCTAAGCCCTGGAGTCCCCTCAGAAAGGCTGGGGAGAGGCCAGGCAGCTTCCCTTGCTCCCACCCGCTGCCTTCCCCAGCCTTCCTGAGGGGGCTCTTGGGCTTCAAGAGAGTCTGCTCAGGAAGGCTGCGGGGAGGCAGGGCAGCCTCCCTCCTGCCAGCCTGCTGCCTTCTCTGGCCTTTCTAAGTGGGCTTCGGGGCTTCAAAGCCCCGGAGTCCACTCAGGAAGGCCACGGGGAGGCAGGGCAGCTTCCCTCCCTCCCTCCCACTGCCTTCCCCAGCCTTCCTAAGGGGGTCTGGGGCTTCTAAGCCCCAGAGTATGCTCAGGAAGGCCACGGAGAGGCAGGGCAGCTTCCCTCCCTCCTGCCCGCCCACTGCCTTCCCTGGCCTTCCTAAGGGGCTTTGGGGCTTCTAAGCCCGGAGTCCCCTCAGGAAGGCTGCGGAGAGGCCAGCAAGGCTGGCCAGACACCCTCCCGCCACCTCCCTCCCGCTGGGGGGGGGGGTCAGGGAGCAGCATTTTTTATTTGCAGTTTTTCCACATTCACGGGGTCTCAAGACCCTAACCCCCGCGAATGTGGAGGGACGACTGTATTTAACTGCATGTCCCAGAATTTTGACACTCTGGGCTTAAAACAGCTCAGGAGCCATTCTGAAATGGCCAGTTGTGATTGCTAGATGCTTCTGAAGAGATAACTGGCCAGTTTTAAGCCAAAAAAAATGGGTGGTGGGGACACAGGGAACAAAATTGGTGGGTATGGTCCCCCAAAATCACAAAGGGATGCTGCTACAGCTTAGCGATAACAAATTTCTGGAAATTTTGAACTATGAGGAAGAAAAACAGTTTTCAGGGGAAGGATTGGAAAAAAGAAAAATTTTGGAGAAATTGAAAAACAGCAACAATAGTACCCTTTACAGATTGAATGTCACTTTGTTCTTCAGGGACACAAGATATATTATGTCTAAATGTGGTCAGGCATAAAATCATCATGTTTCGAATATCAAAAGTACGGTACATTTTATTGAGACAATAAGTACAATGGAATTCACTATTTTTATTTTATTGTATTTGTTACCAAAAAAGGAACAGGCAAAACCAATAAAAACAGAAACTATCAGCATTCTTCCCCCCCCTTTTAATGTGTATAATATTTTGTATTTTTAATAGAATGTTTTGTTTGTTTTTGTTTGGTTGTTGTGTGGTTTTGTCTGTTTTGTTTGTTATTGTTCCTATGAATTTAACAAAATGAAAATAAATTTGAAAAATGCTTAAAAACCATCAACAAAAAATGCAAACTATTTAGCCCCCTGTAGTGGCACTCACACCCACAAAAAGAACGAGAAAGGGAAACCAAGAGCAGGAATTTCAATAATTTAATTCCATACACAATCTTACATAGAAGTCTTCACATTACATAGGTTTTAAAAATAATTTGGGGGAAGTAAATGTATGAACACCTTGTTTTATTTGATTTGTCTTAATGAGATCCCGCATCAATCCTCCATATTCGCAAGGAGGGGAGCAAAAAATGCCAACACTATGCAGGAAAAGCCTTCGTGGCTTTCCCCAAAGTTTTTTAAAAGCTCTGTGGGGGGTGCGCATTCCTTCTTGCTGTGACAACCAATTTACTTTGCTTCATTTTTCCAATAAGAGCAGAAATGGAAAGCTGATTGGTCTGACATGCGCAGGGACGGAGCTTGCTAGCAAGACACGTGCCCTGAACCGCCATATTGGATTTTTGCCATAGAAATTGTGCACTGAGGTGACATAACAGCCTCTTCTCTCCCTTTTTTTCTATCTACCGTATTTAAGTGAACTATCTCACTTCTGCACCTTGGATATGCTTTTTTAAAAAAACAATAATACTGTTCCGTGGAGGCAAACTGGTGACAATAAAAATGCAAGTAATTCACTTGCACTCCCCATCTTGATTTGCAAGCATGCCCATTTGAACAATGAGGTGCCAAAACATTGTTGAGACAAATGAAAGCTGCTACAAATTGGCATTAGTGCGTATCAATCCACATTTTATAGCCTTGTCTAAACAAGTCCCTAGACATTATCACCCAAACTTGTAGTAAAGTTACCACCCAACCGTAGATTTTGTAGTTTAAACTGTTGCATAAAAGGGGATTTCTGCAGATGTAGTTTCATAGAATCATAGAATTGTAGAGTTGGAAGAGACCACGAAGGCCATCAAGTCCAACCCCCTGCCATGCAGGAAATCACGATCAAAGCATCCCCGACAGATGGCCATCCAGCCTCTGTTTAAAGACTTCCAAGGAAAGAGACCCCACCATGCTCCGAGGGAGTGCGTTCCACTGCCGAACAGCTCTTACTGTCAAAGAGTTCCTCCTAATGTTGAGGTGGAATCTCCATGCTCCATGTTCCAGTCTCTGGAGCAGCACAAAACAAGCCTGTTCCATCCTCAGCGTGACACCCCTTCAAATACTTAAACAGGGCTATCATATCGCCTCTTAACCATCTTTTTTTCAGGCTAAACATACCCAGCTCCCTAAGTCTCTCCTCATAAGGTATCGTTTCCAGACCTTTCACCATTTTAGTCACCCTTCTCTGGACATGCTCCAATTTGTCCATATCCTTTTTGAATTGTGGTGCCCAGAACTGGACACAGTATTCTAGGTGAGGTCTGACCAAGGCAGAATAGAGTGGCACTATTACTTCCCTTGATCTAGACACTATACTTCTATTGATACAGCCCAAAATCGCATTGGCCTTTTTAGCTGCCGCATCACACTGTTGACTCATGTTAAATTTGTGGTCTACTAGGACTCCTAGATCCCTTTCGCACGTAGTCTCATTCAGCCAGGTCTCCCCCATCCTATATCTATGCATTTCATTTTTCCGCCCTAAGTGCAGTACTTTACATTTCTCCGTATTGAATTTCATTTTGTTAGCCTTGGCCCAGCTCTCCAGTCTATCCAGGTCATTCTGAATTTTGATCCTGTCCTTCAGGGTATTAGCTACTCCTCCTAATTTGGTGTCATCTGCAAATTTGATAAGTATGCCCCTAATTCCCTCATCTAAGTCATTGATAAAGATGTTGAATAGCACTGGGCCCAGGACAGAACCCTGTGACACCCCACTGGTCACCTCTTTCCAAGACGAAGAGGAGCCACTGCTGAGCACCCTTTGGGTACAACTTTGCCTAGCAAGTTGTACCTCCTGGAATTTTCTCTTCCACTCAGCTGCTAAAGGTGCATGAGTCATTGTTCTCCTTTGCATCTGGCTACCCTAGATGCACCAGAACCAAATCTGATTGACAAAACTCCACCTGACATGTTGAGCTGAACAAAAGGGGGGTCATTTTGTTTTGTTGCCTTGCACTATGCAACTGAGAAATCCCATGATGTAGGGGATCCGCTTCTTGGGTCTGCAGATGTTGGTGGACTACAATTTCCAGAATTACTGACTATTAGCCATGCTGGATTAGGTTTTGAGGACTTGAAATCCCAAAATGCCTGGGGATCCAAGATTGGGAACCGCTGCTGTAGCATGAAATTGAATCTAGCTTGATAATTTTGAAATGCAAAATATGTCGTAACAGCAATTACTTTCTTTGTTTACTTTGCATCCTATCTTCCTAATTTGGATCCTGGAGATTGACCACTTACTTGGAGGAGTGGGGGGGGGGGAAATCTAACTATGAAGTTATGTGGTCCTCCAGATATTGTTAATGCTAACATAGCCAATAGTGAAAAACAGAGTTGCCAAAACAGGAGCATCCCAGGCATAATTTCAGGGCATAAACTTGACACGAGGGATAGCTCCTGGTAACGTCACAGGGGCTGGGCCCTGGTGATGACAACCACATTTGTTCAGAGCGTGTCTTGCAAATAAAAAACACAGTGAAACTAGTAAGGAAAGATTTTCCAAGTTTTACATTTCACAGAAAAACCAGTTTCTCCAGCTCTGCTCTTAACAGTGGAGATTATCAGACGTGGCAAATATGGCATGATAACAATGACATGATACCGCGAAAGGGCTTCCCTATCACACAACGTCATTTCCTCATATTCTCCAAGTGTTCTGTTCCCGTGAAAAAGGCATACTTTTTTATTGATGAGCCAAGCCATCAATTGATCACCAATAGTGTTTTTTTCATGGTACTGCCAGCATCTGAAACCACATCCCATTATGCTCTTGTGAATAAAGCATCAATGGGCAATCCCCACCAAAACACTTCCAGGTGAGGACATGAAAACTAGGTACGGGATGCTCTTTTTATGAACCTCCCTGTTTTGCTGGTAAATTTTTAAGTGTGTTTCAGTGTCTGCGTGTTCATTGTCTTTGTTAATTTTGGTGTTTTTACACTTTTAAGTGCACTCACGTCTTCTCGTGAGAACTACCAAGATCACACACCCTGGTGAACACAGAAGTAAACAGCACTAGCATTTGTGCTCCAATAATTCTGGGGCTGCTCTTTCTTGTTATTACAGCAACATGTGATAAAGAGTATTATTGTGCCAGGACACTTAGAATCATAGAATCATAGAATCATAGAATTGCAGAGTTGGAAGAGACCACGAGGGCCATCCAGTCCAACCCCCTGCCATGCAGGAAATCACGATCAAAGCATCCCCGACAGATGGCCATCCAGCCTTTGTTTAAAGACCTCCAAGGAAGGAGACCCCACCATGCTCTGAGGGAGTGTATTCCACTGCCGAACAGCTCTTACTGTCAAAAAGTTCCTCCTAATGTTGAGGTGGAATCTCTGTTCCTGGAGCTTGCATCCATTGCTCTGTGTTCCAGTCTCTGGAGCAGCAGAAAACAAGCCTGCTCCATCCTCAACGTGACACCCCTTCAAATACTTAAACAGGGCTATCATATCGCCTCTTAACCGTCTTTTTTCCAGGCTAAACATACCCAGCTCCCTAAGTCTTTCCTCATAAGGCATCATTTCCAGACCTTTCACCATTTTAGTTGCCCTTCTTTGGACACACTCCAATTTGTCCATATCCTTTTTGAACTGTGGTGCCCAGAACTGGACACAATATTCTATGTGAGGTCTGACCAAGGCTTACGCTTTTAAATATAGTAGGACAAAAACGTTTTTAGACACTCGTCTGATAATCTCCACTGTAAGCACTACTTTTAACAACACAGGGGACGTGTGGGCCAACCAAAGAAAGTGTTCTAGGCAGCGCTCTTTCCCTGAGATGCCTCCTGCTGCCCAGACTAGCGGAGCCAGGTCCTGAGATCTAGGAACCCTAGGAGGAATGCTGGGAATTGCAGTTCAGCAACATCTGGAAGGCTATGAGTCCCAGCCCTGCCCTAAAATAAACACAGGCAACAGTGCTCCTCCAGATGTTTTTGATCTACAGTTCCCACCAGCCTTAACTAGACCAGCCAATGGTGCAGGATGACGTAGTACAGTTGTCCCTTCACATTCGCAGGGGTTTGGTTCCAGGACCCCCCGTGAATACCCAAATCCGTGAATACTCAAGTCCCATTATATGCAATGGCAGAGCAAAATGGTGTCGCTTATATAAGATGGCAAAATCAAGGTTTACTATTAGGATTGTTATTTTTTTAAGAATATTTTTCAAGCCGTGAATACTCAAATCCGTGAATGTCAAATCCGTGAATGTGGAGGGACAACTGTAGTTCAAACACATCTGGAAGGTCCCAAAATCTGACTTTCCAGATGTTGGGGACAACAACACCCATGTTAAGGACAACAACACCCAGATACCTTACTACTTGTTATGCTGTCTGGGGCATCTGGAGGGCCAAGCATTCCCCAGCCCTGCACTCTGGGCTTTGAACTAAAGGGAAGCAAACTTCTGAAATCCCCCTTTCCTCCTTTCATCTGTTTTGGGGCTTCTGACCCCTCAGAAGCTCAGAGGAACCAGGCTGGAGTGAAAGGAGACAGAAATATAAAAAGATGATTCAGGGAGCTATAGTTCAACAAGGTACAGTAACTTTTTCCAAGGAAAGACTCTTGGCACGCAACAGCCCTGCAAAGTAGCTGATCAAGGCAATCAGTTACTCTGGAGAGCTGTTGCGCACCAAGGCTCTTTACCTTTCTTGGACTTCAGGTTTGGAGGTTGTAGCCCAGAAGAGTAACTTTCTCAAGTTCTCCTTCATGCCAGGTTTCTCCTAACAAAATCCAATAGTTCAACCAGCACATCTAGCATATCTGCCACAGAACTTAATGAAAGAGAGGATTGGTTTCTTTCATTAAGATGTATCTCTGCTTGCATCTGATTAATTAAAAAACCTTTCACTCCTGAGAATGTGCCCTTTTTGAAAACTCTACCTTTATTAACCTTTTGTTCTGTTAATTGCACGTAGACACAAATGAAGAGGAGGTGGCTGAGAAAAACAGGAAATAAAATTAGCTGCAGAAAGAGCAGCTTAATAAAAAAAAAATACACCACCAACTCCTACAGACAGTGTGGCAGAAATAATCTGAGATTCAACAGCTCTCAGACGACACAGCTAGGATGAGTTGACTGGCAGGTGGGTAGTTCTGGTGCATTGAGGGGAAATGCCTTTGGAGGTTTGGTTTTCAAACAGTGTGAAGCAGAAACAGGGTGGAAAGAGTTAGGAAAAGCTACTTTATTGGACTGCAGCTCCCAGCACAGCCAGTGGCCAATTGTAGTCCAAAAAAAAGGGGAATATCACCAGGCTCTGATGTCTGGGGGTGGTAGCCATACATTTTCTTTCACATTACACAGTTATGTCACTTTGATACCACCTCAATGACCATGGCTACATCCTACAAAATCCTGGGATTTGTAGTAGGGTGAGTCATTAGAGCTCTCTTGCAGAAAATTCTAAATTGTTTATTTTGTAAATAAATAATTGAAGTTTGCTATAAATTTATAGTTGTGTGGAAGATGAACTTAATATTTAATAAAATCCAGAATCCACAAAAAAGCGATACCTTTATTGGCCAACCAAAAAGCAAAACACATGATGCAAGCTTTCAAAGCTCTACTGGCTTCTTTATCAGGCAAAATATGTTTAAAAAGAAAGATAGCAAAGTGATGTTGTTGGTGTCACCAGCCTACGTGCTGTCTGAGGTGTTTCTTGTGTTGTTGTTCAGGTGAGGGATCTCATGCAGGCAGAGTCCATTCCTACTTCTTGGCCATGCGGGTATAATAACATTTAAATTCTTTTGCAGCAATGAGGTGACCTATCTGGTATCCAGGATGTCTCTGTTCCTTTGTGAAGCCATGGGCCCCTTTGTTAGGTAGAGATCCTTGGATCTTTCAAAAAGTCTCTGTACTGCTGCACCTGGAAATAACTTTTAGGTGCTGTACAGGTAAAACTACCCAGTAGAGCATTGAAAGTTTGCATCATGTGTTTTGCATTTTGGTTGGATATTGCTTTTTTGTGGGTTCGGGATTTTGTTTTGCATCATGGCCAACACAGCTACTCCTGAATGTGTTTCCTTAATATTTAATATTTAATAGAAGCCAATGAGGGGAAAGTGGAAAATCAAATATGTTTGGATTGTAAGGTTAAGATAATTTTATGTTAAATGCCATGTCATGCAAAGTGTAATGTTTTTTTTAAATATGTTTCTAGTATTGTATGTTAGTCTCGTATGGGTGTTTATTGTATGATGCATGTAACCTTTTGAAGTATTGGGCATTTTCAATGTATTTAATGCATAATGAATGTGTGTAAACTGGAATCAAAATAATGGGGGGGGGCAAAGTGCAATGTGTAATGTGAATGAGACCTATGACTTTGGTTGGGGAAGATTAGCCAACAGCCATGTGTGCATAGCCCACAACCTGAGCCCAGCTAATCCCAAACTAAAGTCACAAATTGCAACCACGTTTGCTTGGGGAGATGGCTTTGTGTTTAGCCACATTGGATTATTGTCATTATTCATGCCTTCTGCAGCAACATTAACAGGGATGAGTCAATCTATGCCCTGTCCCAAGGTGTTCACACTGCTGTCAGATGGTCCATTGCTACTTGCCAGAAAAGATCTCATGGTAACCATTCTGCTGCTTCAGCAATTTAGCCTCTTCAGATCAGTTGCTGCACTGAGGCAACTCCCTTATGTGTTCAGGAGTGCAAGTGTATACATGCCATGCAGCTCCTGCAGATGCAAAGCCTTCTTTATTCCCTTTAGCAAAAGGAGCAGCTTGATGTAGAAATCCCTTTAAAAAAACAAACAAAAAACCTGCCTTCCATTTGATGCATGTTGAAAAAGAACTGTAAGGACTTTTTTTTTACTTGAGTAGCTTTTGAAATACCAGGTTAAGTGAGCCTGAGGTTATTCTCATTTGTCTTTTTAAAGTGGCATTTCATATTTCGATGTGCATTTTATCCCATGGGTATTGACAGATGGTTGCTTTATCATGTTGGTATTGGCCACAAGCTTTTGGAAGTATTCTGGCTGCTTTGCTTACAGGGAAACCGAAAGGTATTATATTTGATGCCAATCTAATAAGAGCAAAGCTATGTTTCTGTGGTAGTCTCTCATAGCTCCAAGACTATGAAACTGAGACACCTGAAATTTGGCATTGATACTGAGGGGATCACAGAGGTTATTTTATTTTTAACATGGAGTAATTTATTTTAGTTAACCAGTATTTTCCTATTTCCTGCAGTACCATTTGCGGTATCTAAATACAGACTTTCCTAATCTTGCCTAGTTAGTAGAGACAATGTGGCGAATGAATGTTGCTGTCCTTGAGCAAGCAGGGATCACCAGCATTGAGGCCATGATATTGAGAACACAGCTGCGCTGGGCAGGGCATGTTTCTAGGATGGAGGACCATCGCCTCCCAAAAATAGTACTCTACGGTGAACTCGCTATGGGTCAGTGTAAGAGGGGTGCTCCAAAAAAACGATACAACAACTCCCTGAAACAACATCTCAGGCTTGGCCAAATTGATCTACAACAATGGTCCGCCCTGGCCTCACATTGGGAGTCATGGAGACGCACTATCCACAGCCTTATTTGAGAACTCACCCTGAACAAGTCTTGAAGAGAAACGACAATGCAGAAAGAATCACAACCCAGAAACATCACCCGAGGAGACCTTCTGCTGTGCTTTCTGCAACTGGACTTGTTTATCTCGGATTGGTCTTTTTAGTCATCAGCGCACTTGCAGAAAGCGCGGGATAAGTCCTTCCTGAATCTTCATTTGTGAAGAAAAGCCAGAGAGAGAGAGAGAGAGAGTAGAGACAAACTGATCTGCAGGTTAAGATATTCAATGCTTTCACAAGCTGTCAAAATATCAGTGCCAGTGTTTTCCAAATCTGCCCCCTTTTGTCTTCCTTTCTGGTGATGTGCTTTGTCTTTTGGTGGGCAGTTCATAAATCCCTCTTCACCGTAACCAGCAATATGGAGATTATCAGGCATGTTAAAAGTGGCATTATAGTTACGCCAGGAGATCGCAAAAGGGCTCCCTTTTCGGACGACGTTTCCCCCCCCTCGTTATGCATCTGTTCTGCTGCTGTTCCGCCAGCACTGCTTTTTATTGATGGGAGAAGGTGTCAATAGATTCCCCATTCAATTTCTGTCATGGATGTTCCTGAGACCGAAAAGGTGCCCTGTTATGCTGACAAGATCCCAGCGTCAATGGATGGGGCAGGAGTGGAGATTGTGGGACAGCATTTTTTTTCATTCCTGTCTGATAATCTCCTACGTTTTAGCCCTGCAAAGTTGAGAGAGACTGAGGGCTTGTCTACACAGGGAATATACACCATCTTGTCCCTGTTGTTACCCAAATTGTGTGGGGTCCACGAGGATACCACTAGTGTCTGATATATTAATATGGAGTATATTTAATTAGCTCAAAATGGCAGCAAGAGGCCAAGTAATGGCAGGGCCTTTTGAGCTATGTATACTGGTAGTAACTGAGGAGATTTCAAGCCAGAATGTACAATTAAATTATCTTTATTGGAAATTCATCCTAACAGCATTCACACAAACATTCAGGCTTCAACCAATCACACAAGACTATCAGAGTTAGTAGGAAGTATTTGGACAGAGGAATAGAGTAAGGGATTCTCAAGTGGTATGATACCTTTATTTATTTATTTATTTATTTATACCCCGCCCTTCAGCCAGAAGGCTATCAGAGCGGCTTACAAATTATTTTAAGCAACAGCAATTTACACATCTACACTGCATTAAGCAGTTTCCAATGTGTGTTCGCTAATTGCCCCCACAAGCTGGGTACTCATTTTACCAACCTACGAAAGGATGGAAGGCTGAGTGAACCTTGGAGCCCGCTGGAATTGAACTTGCAACATGGTGACTTGCAGTACTGCCATTTAACCACTGCGCCACCAGGGCTACCTATCAGAGGAGCAGAGATTCATGCAGCAGAAGATTCTCAGAGACGTGTTCTAAGGGTCTCACTGTCATGAAGCCAACTCAATAGCTGATAAGGAGCCCGGCTCGGCAACAACCCAGTTGAAAAGCACAGTACCTGGTGTTGTCAGTAGCAGTCCTACAGGGTCAGAAGTACACACAGAGAGAATGTGCAGAACGAAGAGGCAGTCCAAGGTCAAAAGGGTTCTGGCAGGTGGGTCAACGAAGGCAGTCCAAGGTCAAGATATCCAAAGTCTCAAAATAGCAAGGTCCCAGAAGAGTTACAGGCAGAGGCTTCCTCCAGGTAACACAGACTGCTTGAAACAAGGAACTCAGCCTCCCCCAGCTGCTTATGTTGGCCCAGCTCCCACTCCCAGCTGCGGGGTGATTGATGAGCTTCTGTCTCTTAATCTCTGAGAACGACGAAGCCACGCCTTCTCTGCTCTCTTTTGGCTAAAGGTAGGTACCTGCTCTTCTACCTCTTGCTCTTGCTCTACTATGTCTCCCAGGCTTGGACTCTGAGCTGGGGGAGGGCTAGACTCAGACTCAGCCAGCTCTTCTGCTACTGGCTCAGCCTCCTCGCCTTCTGAGTCCTCAGAGTCCTGACTGACCATGACACTCACAGCAAATGGGCAGCATGGATGTAGGAGGAGGAACTGTGGATATTTTGGTGGTGTTTTAGGGTGATATTTATATGCAATAATTCCCCTGAAGGGAATGGGGTTTAGAGTGGAATACAATAGGAGTTTTCCAGGACAAGACAAAGGGTTTTCCGGAAGAATTAACGATCATTAATGGGCGATATATTTGGAATTGAATAGGAGCAGGCAACATTTATTGTTGAGAAGAGGAGAAGAAAACCCCATTTTGAAACCAACAAGGACTCTGCTACCTTTGGGTGGATTAGTAAATGATTCATCTGCAGGTGTTAACTCCAACCTTGGTATGACCTGTTTGAGGAATTTCCAAAGGCCCCTCCCTAGGTTATATATGACTCCAGCCTTGGTATCTGGGGGGTCCCTGATTTACCTGTTAACCACATGGAAGGTCACATCAAGCCAAATTATTAAATATTGACAACTATGCGATATTCCAAGATGGGGGCTGTCAGGGTAGGTAACACTGTTTCAGAGCTATGCAGTCCTGCCAATGCAGGGCATTTGCCCCATTCTGTCCCTGGACAGTCCTCACTACCCCCAGGTCAGATACAGGGCCAGATGGGGGGAAGGCAGGGGAGGACCTGATACAACATTTCTTTTTAAAAAATCTCTTTTAATCTGTCTCCACCAGGAAGGAATGGGTTGGGCCCTGCGAGACTGCAGGAGCCCTTCCTGGCACGCTGGCCCTTGTAGCTGCTTCTGGTCTGCTTTGCTCTCCCAGAAGGCAGGGAGGAGTCCCGCAGCATGTGACCAAGGCCGGTCACATGCAGGGGGGTGTTGGTCACATGTTGCTGGCCCCCTTCCTGCCTTCTGTGACAGCAAGGAAAATGGTGGCTGCAGCGATGGGACGGAATGTCCGTCAGGACTCTTGCCCATTCAGTGGAGGGAACAGGAGAACAATGTGCCTGATCAGAGACACCTCTGGCTTCCCATTTTTTTCAGCTGCTTTTAAAATATTCCAGTTTCCCTGTCCTTGTTCCACTGTTCCCTTTTGTTCTCAGCTTACTTCAGTTGATCCAAACTGAGTTCAAAATGCAAAAGTAGTTTGCACTCATTTACCTCCACAGGAGGAAGAGGAGAGGAGGCGGCAGAGTTTTGCCCTTCCAAGTAGGCTCAGACAAAAGCAAACTACTACAGCTGCTCCTAGTTTGTGTGTTCTTCCTCATTTGCCATCTTGACCACACTCTGATGTTGCTTTGCCACACGTGTCCTGGTTTTCACCTGTGAAATATTGGAGCATATGAAGCTACCATTTTGAACTACAACTTCCAGAATCCCAATAACTACATACCCAGTAGCCATGGCTCCTGAGGGATTCTGGAAGTTGTTGTCCAGAAAAAGTAATGTTTTAAAGCTCTGGATAGAGCAAACAGTTGATAGGATTTGGGGCAACTTGACCCCTGATCTTTAATTGGGGCAGAGGAGAGAAGTATATAGAGAGGATGCCAATTTTTTTCTTTCCATTGAAGACAGCAGTAAAGAAAGCAACTCCTCAGTCCTCTGATCTTCAAGTCTTATCATATGAGGAAGTAAAATGGAAGTGCAGCCAGATTGTTTTTCCTTCCATTCTGCCTTATGGCATGATGTTGTAGTTCTTCAGGTCTAGTCCCATGGGAGTCAGTTGTAAAAGTGAGTCTTTTTTCTAACTGGAAAAATATTTTAGGAAAAAACCCCACTTTTAACAACCATCTCCCATGGGACCAGAACTGAAGAACTATGATGTTGTATAGTAAGTAAAGCAAGTAAGAATCAAAGGAAGTCAAATGCCTGGGATGATGAAGAAGTTCTTCATCATCTGCCTAAAAATCATCAGTGAGGAACCTACAAAACATCAAAATTCTCAGTTAAAGATTGTTCAGATTCAAATACAAAAAACAGACTACAGGATTCTAGATTATCCTTCTCTGAATAATTCCAAACAATACTTAATTCCCGACTAGCTTTACAACCTTTGTAAAAAATAGTCTCCTGACCTTTTCTGCCTTGGCAATTTCTGTTCCACTGCCCCATTGTACTTTCAGATGCCAGTGATAGCTCTCCTCTCAGGCTAATCCTGTTTGAGCCATACACACTCAAAGCAATGAGAAAGGGGACCACTGCCTATTCATCTCTTGCCTTTACTGTACCTTTTTTGTGGCCAGTGCTCTGATTATCAGTATCAGTCACCAGGACAGCCCCTACCATTAGGCAGACTGAGTCAGCTAGCACATTTTTGGGTGAAATAAAAGAACAGTAAATGATTAATTATTAACAGGTTATTATAATATTTGTGCTGCTAAGGGAGAGGGAAGTGCTTATGAAGTGCTAAGGGAGAGGGAAGTGCATCAAAATAATTTAGCTAGCTTTAGATTCAAAGGTGGGGAACCTTTGACTTTCTGTTTTGAGTGCCAAGCATGGCCAATGGCTCCTACAGGAGGAGGAGGGTCTTTCAGACATCCATCCTCTGGCCATTTAAGGCTTATAGGTCTAAACTAGGCCCTTGAATTGAGCTCAGAAGCAGACTGGGAGTAAGTGCTGTTTGTACAAAGACAGATTGTACATGGTCTCCAGAGTTCACATCAGGTAATAGTTTGAATCCTATATATTGCATGCTCTCCAACATTTCACAGATGAAAACTGGGACACATGTAACCTGGCAATCTCAGAGTGTGGCCAAAATTACAAACGTTATTAATGAGGAAGAAAAAGCAAGCAAGGAAATGCTGCAGCAGTTTGCTTTTGCCTGAGTCTACAGGGAAGGGCAGGATTCTGCCTGCTCCTCTCCCCCATCTGAGTTGAGTGCAAGCTACTTTTATACTTCAAACTCAGAGACTTATTGCATGAGGGAAGCGAAGCGAAAGTGCAGCAGGATAATAGTGCCTTCCCTTCTGCCTTAGCTCCTGTCATCGTATTTCTTCAGTAGTTCTTCAGTTCTGGTCCTGTGGGAGATGGTTACAAAATCAAGTCTTTTTTCCTCTCAGCTTGCAGCAATAGAAGTAAGCCAGGGTGCAGGAGGAAAGTGAGAAACTATTTTAACATTACTCTGGTCTGGGGGACAAAGAGCAAAGAAATAATCAGAGGCTGAAACCTTTTCCTGTCTACTTGTTCTTAACTCCAAATTGTTGAAAGACACCCCTACCCTGCAAATTTCAGTGCGTGTACGTTGTCACAAACACTAAGTCATTGAGTGCTGCATATACTGTATGTCTGGTAGACTGCTTTCGTTCTGAAGAGGTAACATCTCTTTCAGTCTTCAATGTTTGTTCAAGGGTGGTTATCTTTGACTTAATACAGCTGTCAGTATCTCTTCTGTCTTGGTCTGTTGGAGGGCTTAAAGCAAACAGGTTTCTAAAAGACCTGGATTGATTGGGCATAAGCAATGCCAGGAAGATGGATAACCTGAAAGAAGACATTGCTAAGGGCTTGTCTACATGAGAGCTCCCCACTGGCATATCCTGGCCGCAGATCAGCCCTATTGTTCCCCTGTTATTGCCTACAAATGGGCCGGAGTCCAGACAGGCCTGCCAGCCCGCCACTGCCTCCACCGCCATCTCCCTCACTCTCTCAGACGGCAGGAAGTCAGCCTGCAACATGTGACCAAGGCCACCTGCATGTGACCAGCCTTGGTCACATGCTGCAGGACTAGGGTTGCCATAATTCTCTGCCACAAAACTGGGACAGAACACCCGCGGGGGGGGGGAGAGTCCTCTTCTCCCCCCCCCCATCCCCATGAGGAGGGTACCCAGAGCACCCCCTATCTCTGCAAGGAAGGCACCCAAAGACTCACCGCAACTCTGCGTGGAAAGCAAGCGAGCTGGCAGGGGCATGAGGGGAAGGAAGGGGAGCAGAGGAATGAGGCAGGAGGAAGTGCCACCCCAAAAACCTGACCCCCGGGGAGGATCACCCTCCCTCCCTCGCTACGCCAGCCCATCAGGCTCAGTTGCTTGAAGCAGTAGATCCCAGATTCTTCCCTCCAGAGCTGGAGGAATTTGGGATCTGCTGCTCCAAGCATCCCAGTCGGCCTGGACAATCTTTAGTCCCTTTAATCCAGGATTGTCCCTGTTTCCTGGGACTGATAGCAACCCTATGTGAGACTCCTTCCTGCTTTCTGGGAAAGCCAGGGAGACCAGGAACAGCAACGAGGGCCGGCATGCTGGGATCAGCTCCTGTGGTCTCGCAGGGCCAGATCTGTTCCTTCCCGGCAGGAACAGATTAAAAGGGGTATTTTAAAAAAAATATTGTATCATCCACCTTCCTCCCGTCCAGCCCCATATCTGCCCCGGGGGTGGTGAGGACTGCCCAGGGGCAGAACGAGGCAAATGATGGGGTATATTGCCCGTCTAGACAAGCCCTAAGTGCACAGTGCCATCAGATCATGGAAAAGTTTGGGGTTTTTTGGATGACCATTACCAGAAGCACCCAGTAGCCATGTTGGGTGGGGAATTCCATGCCCTCCAACATTTCACAGATGATTCCACATTGCACATTTGATTCAGTATTTTATATGAGCCACCACTCGTTCATATTAAAATGAAGAGAGCATAAGAGTATTACATACCCTCCAACATTTCACAAATGAAAACCGGGACATGAGTATCCAATGCCTTGTCTAGATGGGCTGTTTACCCCATCTTGCCCCTGTCTTGGAGCCCTGCAGTCCTAACAATGAAGGGCTTTTGTCCTGTTTTCCTCCGGGGCAGTCCTCACAACCCCAGCTCAAAGATGGGGGGAAGACAGGGTGAAGCCTGATAAGACATTTTAGCAAAATACCCAGGAAAAACAGTCTCAGCTGGGGAAAAAACAGATTGGGCCTCGTGTAAACTGCAGAAGCATATGCCAGCACACCAGCCCATCGCTGTAGCTGCCGACCACGTCACTCTCTCCAAAGCCAGGAAAGAGTCCTGTAGCATGTGACCAAAGCTGGTTACATGCAGGGGGACTTGATCACACGCTGCAGGGCAGCTTCCTGGCTTCAGAGAGTGCAACACAGACAAAAATGGCAGCTGCAGAGAAGGGCCAGCATGGCAATCCTGACTCCATACCATTTCATTCAGGTAACAGGAAAGGCAGAAGCCAAATCCATGGCCAGAATACACTAGCGAGCAGCTGGCCCATGTAGATTAGCCCCAAGTAACATCAGAATGTGTTCAAGATGCAAAAATTACCAGTGAGGAAGAAGATACAAGCTAGGAGAGGTGGCAGCAGTTTGCTTTTGCCTGAGCCTACTGGGAAGGGCAAGATTCTTCCCACTTCTCCCCGCCCCCCGCTTGAGTTAATTCAGTACAAATTATTTTTGCTCTTTGAACTCAATTTGCAGCAATTGAAGGAAGCTGAGGACAAAGTGGGTAAGTTGGGAGGAGGAGAGAAAAACTGGGACATTTTAAAAGCAGCTGAAAAAGTGAGAAGACAGAGAATTAAACAGGACTGTCCCTGACAAACTGAGATAGTTGGAAGGTATGGCATTACTGTCATGGCAACCCATTTCTGGCCTTCTGTATTACAGTAGCCCTCCCGTATCTGCGGGGATTGGTTCCAGGCCCCCCCGCGGATGACGAATTCCACGGATAATAGCAAACGTCATCCTGGGGAATCATCTAGCCTCCTCCCCTTCCCCCTTCACCCCCACCATGGCGCCACCGCGGCGACAGGAGCTGTTCTGAGGGAAGGGGGGTGAGATTGCTCCTCCCCCATCCCTTTGCCCCCGCCATGGCCCCGCCGTAGCAGCAATCATGGGGGCAAAGGGGGAAGGGGCTGGATTGCTCCCCTTTCCCCCTTTGATCCAGCTATGGCCCTACCGCAGCAGTAATCGTGGGGGCAAAGGGGGAAGGGGAGGAGACTAGATCGCTCCTCCCCCCCTTCGCCCCTACGATCGCCGCTGCGGCAGGGCTATGGCTGGAGCGACCAGGAACCCTCTCAGGGGAAGGGATGGGGGAGGTGAGATTCCTCCTCCTACTCCCTTCCCTCTGCCATCACCAACCGTGGATAATTGAATCTGTGGTTGGCGAATCAGCGGATGCGGGGATGCTACTGTACTTTCAAAATCAGAAACCTAGGATGCATCTACATTGCAGAAATAATGCAGTTTGATACCACTTTTATGGCCATGGATTTGTAGTTTGGAAAGCCACCAATGCTCTTTTAGCAGAGGAGGCTAAAAACCTTGTAAAACTATAAATCCCAAGATTCCACAGGATGGAGCTACAGCACTTAAAGTGGTGTCAAACTACATTATTTCTTCAGTGTAGATGCATCTGTAGTTGTTTTAAATCAAAAACAGGATATTACAAAATATTATGCAGCTAGAGTCAAACTCACAGCTATAACTGGCACCTCTTCTCTGCAGAAGACAACTGGACCTCCATAATTAATGTGACTCTGCTAGCTACGTTGGTTTGACCACGTTGGAAGGAGGAAACCCAGCACACAAAAGCAAACAACAAGCTGGGCTTCTCAGTAAAGGAGATTATGAGGATTAAAAGAAGATGAAAAGGGATGTTTACAATTATTATTAGCTTCAAAGTCTTCCCAACTAGGACAGCCAGCCAACATCCATCTGTTGTTTTACGTCCATGTGGCCTCAAAGGTTGAGTGCATGCCAGCTGCACATGAAATTTAATGTTCTGCTGCAACCTGGACTTTAAAATAAAAATAACATGATTTTCACAATCCAAGGCTGTATCGGTCCTATTAATGTGTGTCCAGCAAGACTAGCTGGTGTATAACTGCGCTGGAGAGAGGAGTAGGATCCAACCAAGTCCAAGGAAGAATGGAAGTGTGGGACTGCTGCGCAGATACGAGCAGGGACTCACAAAAGTAGTTTTCATAGTGACACTACAGCATCTCTGAAAAATGGCTGTGATTAAGAGTGTGTGCAAATGGAGCTATAGCGCTGCTATTATTAGAAGGCTCGTTATAGTCTTTGGAATTAATTCCAGCCGCACTCGCATTAGTAGATCCTTTGCCAAGGCAGCTCTCATCTGGCCAGGACCTTATGCTCTTGGACAGCTCTTTTTTTTTCTTTTTCTTTTTGGCCAGGGAGAGTGTGTGTGTATGGTGGTGGTGGAGAGATGACACACTAGAAAGAAAGAGAGTGAGAGAGGTGGCTGGTTGGATCTAACAGGAGGCCCTAGGCCAGAATCCTGCTGGGGCCCTGCATTAGGTTTGAAAACATACCCTCCAATTGTTCCGATTTGGCAAGGACCATCTCAATTAACCCTCTGCCTCTATGTACTTTCAACCCTGTCTTGTATTGATTAAGGGATGTCACCTCTTTCCTTTTCTTTTCTTTTTGACAGGCTCCTCATCTTTAACACATCACTGACAGGGAGGTTTTCTCTCTCTTAGGGAGAGAGAACTAAAAGGAGAACTAAAAAGTGGGGAGAATTTTGTTTCAGTTCGTCTACCCAACTTCGTGAATTTATTTTCAAACTTAAGTTTTGAAATATCGGAATGTGGAAGGAAATAAAACTGGTCCCTATACAGGACAGACCATTTGGCATGCTCAGCTTTGTCCTCTGACAAAGAAGACCAGCCATGGGGTGAAGGAGGAATACCAGGTTGCTGCCACCCCCACCTTCACTTCAGCATCTGCTGTGTGAGTTAGTCACCTCATTCTGCCTTAATGGTACAGCTGGGAAAATGTAGAGCAAAGGAAAGGTGTTTGCACAGAACGGAAGAAGAGATTGAAGCCAGTGCAGACGTTTAAGGGTATTATTGCCTCTCTTAAAAAACTTAAGGTTGTGAGTTTTAAAGTTGTCCTGTTCAACACCCTTCTCATTAAACCATGCTGGTAAAATCAAAAGGGAAAAAACACTTGCTGAATGAAGAATTATTTGCAACACCTTCTTACTCTCTGACCCATGTCATTTTTGTTAGCTTCCTTTTTATCCCAAGTGGAGAATTTGGGGTTTCCTATCCCACAGGGGTCTGGTGTTTCAGATGCCTGAAATTAGACTTCCTGGCTTCCAGCTCCAGTTGTGACTGATGTTAATGCAGACCGACTCATCTACTTCTGGCAGAACGAACTGATTGTTTGCACCACTGTAAAGGATTAGAAAGCATAAAGCGAGCAAAACAAAGCTGGCAAACAACTAAGAGGAGACCCAGATCTCTGCTCTGCAGACCTCAGTTCTATTTTTTTTACAGTAACATGGATTTTCTCACTATTCCATTCTGTTCTACGTTCTTACACTCCAGTTTGATTAGGAAAGGTGTAAGGAAAACGTGGTCTAGAGGTTGCATGTAGTCCCACCACCCAATTTTGCTTATCCTGGAGCCCCCAGAAGCCCCCTCCCTGCTCCATTTTTTTTTCACTAGAAGAAAATAGAAATTGTGTTCCTGAAAGCCTTTAGGAAGTATGAGTCTCCCTCAAAACTAAGCATACCTCACCCCACCCCATAACAAAACTAGAAAGTTGGGGGGGGGGTAGGAAATTGGAGTTGGTTTTGGTTTTGGAGGTGGTACCACCTATAATGGGTTAGTGGAGAGAACTGGACCAACTAGGAGAACAGCTAAAATTAATTGTGGAATTGGCTTATGTGTGCCATGGATTTCTATCTGTTCACTTTATTATTGATATTGGGGATGGGGGATGGGGAATGGTAACCTCTGGCCCTCAGGCCAAATCTGGCCCATGTGGGGCATGAATTAGGACTGGGGGGGGGGTCCTTGTGCCTGTTGTTGTTTTTGTTGTGTGTCTTCAAGTTGTTTCTGATTTATGACAACATGGAGGTTTGTTGGCAAGATTTGTCAGAGGGAGTTTCCCATTACTTTCCTCTGAGGCTAAGACAGTAGCCCAAGATCACCCAATAGGTTTCCAGGGCCAAGCCAAGATTCAAACCCTGGTTACAATGTCAGGGTAGCGCAAATGGACCCCACTATCACATGTTGTTGTCACCTTTGCATTCTTACACCATTCTCTAGCCATGAAAAAGGTGTTATTTACAATTCACAGGACAAGCCATCAATAGATGGTCAATAGCACTTTTTTGCTCCATTGACAGTGTGCAAAATCACATCCTGTTGTAATTGTGAGATTACAGCATGAATGGGTGGTCCTCTTTCCCCCATTCCCAATATCAGTGAGAAAATTTCTGGGTAAGAACATGAAAACGAAGCATAGGACACTCTTCTTATAAACTGTCCCATTTAGTTTGCACGTTTTTAGGTTTGTTTCAGTGCTTGTGTGTTTATTTACTTTGTTAATTAAGCTTTTCTTGGAGTTTTAAGTGCGCTTACGTCTTCTCACAAGAATTGCTGAAACCTCACCCATGCCAAATCACGGAAATAAAATCCCATTCTTAAACTGCTAGTGGTCATCATGCAATAAGCCCATGGCATTTCTTTCATGTGATTACAGCTACATGAGACAATAAGTGTTATGATGCTGTGGTGTTCTCGGTATCTTCACTTGCAGAATTACAGAATTCTAGATGTTAGTCCGAGAATGTCCCTAGTCCAACGCTCAAACCACTACACCACACTGGGTCTCCTCCTTGTGCTCTGAGTCCTTCTCATAGTCCTGCCCCTTGGAAGATATGAGGAGTGCAGTGGGGGAAGAATTGCCACTGTTACCTCTGAAAATAATCTGTCCTATTTTGGGGGAAATTATGGTTCTAGCCCAGGCCTCACTCTCCAGTGCTATTTGACACATTGATTGATTGGAAACATTTTTATTCAGTTCGTCAATCAAAAAGGCTCCCAGTGTGGCTTACACATGCTCATTAATAAAGAAGATTATCCCTACATCATGAAACACGTGACACAAAAGGCAATGTAGGTGGGGAAGGATGAGGAAAAAGCCAAAACCAGGCACCCATTCTTAAAGTTAAATAGTAACTTTATTTTTCTAGTGGGGAGTATCTAAAAAAACCCTCCTGTGCTTTGAAGTAGTACATAATCCCATTTTACCACCTCAGGAGCCCAACCACCTCATTAACCGGCTGCATGTATTGATTGGTTCTGATGCTGAAATATATTTCTGATTTAAAAAAAAAACCTATGTGGAAATAACCACAAAGATCAAAGTTTTGGAGAACACCATCTTCAATGAGTGTTTGCATTTAGTTGAGAAGGAAATGGGTTAAATTAAGAAATCTGTGCCAAAGATTACAAAGCAGAGCGTGCTGAAAATGGAACAGACGTGAGTGAGTGAGTGCGTGATTTGATGGTGTCTCCACATATCTCTTTCCCTGGAGAGACGCAGCTTTCTATTTATCTTCGTCTGAGAAAATTGCACTCAGAAGTTGTGGTCATTACGGATCCCATGACACTCCTTGTGAAAATCAATCTCTTGGCCTCACTGCCATCCTGGCTGAGATGTTCTGAGAAAGAAGCAATTGAAGTGGGCTTCATATGGCATTCCTTTCCTGGGTACAAATCCCTCTCCCCTCTAAGATTGTCTCCATACAGATAGATGCAACATGCTTCATCCCCGGTTCCTTTTGTGATTATCTGTTGCTGTTATCGCAGGCTGTGTAGGCTCAGGCAAAGAATCCCCAGAGGGCAGAAATATAAAAGCCAAGACTAAAGTAGGTAATTCAATTGTAAACTGTGATGTAGCAACAGCAAATAAAATCTACCAACCATTTCTCAACCCCAGCTGGGTCAACACCACAGTATATGTGGAAGGATTATGAAGTTGGGTTTTATATTGGGTCACACAACAGGCCATGAAATGGGGGGGGGGACAAATCAAGGTGTGCTGTTATTTTTTTGAAAACCCACTCAAGTTTGAAATAGAAGTGCATGAGCTGTTTTGAAATCAACAGAACCTCCACTTGGTCAGCCAGTACCAGATCTTGGGAAAGTTACTCTTTTAGACTGTAGCTCATGGTCATAGTGGCTGGGGAATTCTGGGAGTTTTTCTCCCAAAAAAGTACTGTTTCCAGTCCTTGGCCAGGACAAAACAGAAGATGTCTGAGCTAGCCATGAATCTATATCATAAGGTAGAAGATGGGGGTAAACAATGAGAAATTTGGCTTTACCATGAGGAAATTGATGTTCTTCTTTCTTCAGCCCAATTACCCAGTTACCAATTACAGGTCACACACACACCTGTATCCATGTGGGATATATTCTTGGACTTAATGCAGATATACAAAACTGTGTATAATAGCGAACCGCCATAGAATACCATAGAACTGTGCTTGAGGACCTAGAAAATGCCTAGAGAGGGGATGCCTGTCTAGGCATCAGCTACAACTCTGTGGTCAATTTCTGCTGGAAGCTGACCATAGATAGGGTTATGCTGGAGAACCTTCTGATGCCTAGAGAGATTACCTCCAGCATGACTCTGTGGTCCTCCAGATGCCTAGAGAGACCTTCTCCCCCCCGCAACTGTGGGCAAGTGAAACTGTGGGGGGTACCGATTCTATGTAAACGGGGAGGGGGGCCTGTACTATAGAGCAGGGATGAGCAACCTGGGGATAGGAGGGGGAGACATGTTGACCTATCTGTTCCTGAGGCCCACAGTGAATTGAAACAGAAACAACATATTTGGTAAAACATTCATTTGTATAACTGAAATTCTTCCCAACAGTGATAATTTCAATTTACAATTGTCCCTCTGTATCCACGGTTTTGGTATCCATGGGATTTAAGTATTCACGGCTTGAAAATATTCTTTAAAAAATAATAATCCAAAAAGCAAACCTTGATTTTGCCATCTTATATAAGTGACACCATTTTGCTATGCCATTGCATATAATGAGGCTTGAGTATTCACAGATTTTGGTATCCACGGGAGGTCCTGGAACCAAACCCCAGCAAATATGAAGGGACAACTATATTCCATTTTTGCAAGTCTTGTTTTAATATCATTCCAAGTTTTAAGACAGTTGTTCTGGAACAATCTATAATTATTCTTTGAAATAGTGATACCAGGGTTTTGTTTTTTTCAATTAAAGATTACCAATCTTCGTTTCTCATGTTTTTCAGCAAAATGACACTTTATCTTTGTTATTTCTAAATTTTGCTAATTCACCATATTCCTTTAAAGTTTCCATCAAAGTTTCTACACTTTCCAGAGAGTTCTCTTTAAAAATCACTAAATCATCAGCAAAGGCCCTCAGTTTAAACCTTTGACCTTTAATGCTTATTCCATGATATTTTCTTCATCCCTTATAGCTTTATTTAAAACTTGCAAAAAAGCAAAGGAGACAAAAGTTAATCCTGTTTGGTTCCCCTTTGAATTTCACAAGATTTAGTCTTTTCTCCATTAATCAAAATTTGCGCCTTTTGTATAAACAAATATCTTGCTTTTATCCATGAGATAATATTTTAACCAAAATTCATCTTTTCCAAAATGGCCATCATAAAGGATGTTCACATTATCATAGGCCTTCTCTGCATCTAAAAAGACCAAAGGAGCTTGTTTCTCATTATGCTTTTCCAAGTATTCTATAATATCAAGTACCCATCTTGTATTATCTCTCAACTCTCTCTTATGTTCAAAACAAAACAAAATACTTTGATCATCATTTATCAGATCTTGTAATATGACCTTCATTCTTCCAGCTAAGATTGATGCAAAATTTTTCTAATCATTATTCAACAAAGAAATAGGCCTGTAGTTCTTAGGGTCTGTCAAATACCAATCCACTTTTGGAATCAAAAGTATATACACTTTCTTCCAAGAATCAGGAATCTTCCCTGATGTTAAAATGGAGTTCATCATCTGCTGAAAAGGCAAATGTAATGGATCTTCTAAGCTTTTATAATAAATTTCTGGGAAACTATCTGGTCCCAGTGCTTTTCTCAATGTTATTTTCTTTATGACTTCCATTACTTCTGCCACTGTAATAGAGACATACCTTGTTTTCAATGGAAAATGTGTTTCCTGCCCACTCCCCAACAAAAATAAAAAATTGGTACAGCAGAATGTGTGGGTTGAGGGACTATAAAATTGGACAGAAGGACCATAAACTCAGATGGGGCCACATGTGGTCTCCCTGCAGGTGACTTGCTGTTTTTCCCTGCTGTAGCAGCTACGTAGCAATCGCAGTTAGCGCTTACATTTCTATACCACTTTATAATGCTAAGCACTCTCTAAGCAATTTACAATGTGTTAGCTCATTGCCCCCAACAAGGTGGGTACTCATTTTACCAGCCTATGGAAGAATGAGTCAACCTAGACCCCTGTAGGACCAAACTCACAACATTGTGGCTGCAGTACTAGCATTTAACCACTCCACCACCAGGGCTCCATAAGAGATATTTCAAGACTGATAACTCCACCACTACCACTCAATAGGCTCTGGGCAGCTATTCTGCTTTCCCTTCTTGATCGGCTTTATTTTATTTTATTTTATTTTATTTTATTTTATTTTATTGTTTGTGAGGGTAACAAAAGAGGTGTCTCTCATCAGAGGATTATTATGGTAAAAGACATTCAGAAGTGGTTTAGTAGGGCTTCCTTCTGGCACAGTACTAACAAAAGTTAGCCAACCATTACAAGTCTGCTGTTGGTCCTGAGAGATCCTCCACCAGTGTCACCCCCTACTGCTGCTGCTGCTGTTTGGTACATTTAGTCTGTTTAGTAAATTAAGTCTAAGCCTTCAACAAAAGCCTGTCGGATGTGGGGGACCCTAATAGCAGTAGTGCTACCATCAGTATAGCCTCTTGCCACTCTGGCGCACGCAATCCTACTGTAAAGTGGGAGGGAGGAGGAAGAGGAAGACTGCATTACAGATGGATAGACTCAATCAAGAAAATCATGGCCCTGAGTTTGCAGGCCTTGAACAGGGCTGTTGACAAGGTCTCTCATTCAAGTTGAGGCCAACTTGATGGCAATGAACAATGACATCAAGAAAAAATATAGAAATGGTGGGAAAACATGAAACCTCTGATAAATTCCAAATATGAGGCAGGATGCTTGCAGAGCAAAAATCTTGTAGAGTACAGGAAGCCCCCACTTAAACAACAGATTAGGGATTGCAGCAGTTTCAGAAACTGAAACTGGTTGAAAAGCAGAACCCATGGAGGGAACATGAGAAAATTACAGAGGCTTGCTTGAGATTACCCGTGCCTGTCCACAGGCACCTGTGCCTGCCTGTACGCACACTGTTTGAACTGCCGAAAGAGTGGACTCCTTGTCAAATGAATGGAACTTGTCCTTAATTTGCAAGTTTCAAAAGAGCAAGTCATAAAATAATGAGCCATCAAAAGGCGGGGGCTTTCTGTACATGCATCTGCTTAGAAGAAAGTGCCATTGAGTTTAATGGTACTTACACCCATGATTGTGATTTCCTGCGTGGCAGGGGGGTTGGACTGGATGGCCCTCGTGGTCTCTTCCAACTCTGCAATTCTATGATTCTATGATTCATCCTAAGATCTGATTTAGGAAGTCCATCATTTTAGTGACTCTGCTACTAGCTGGTCTAACTTTAGCCCAAGAACACATAAACATGTGCATTCATTCAACATGTGAATAATTGCCTTTACGTATCCAGAAAGATTCAAAGAGACAGCTGTGTCAATCTGTTTTAGCATAAAAATACATAAAGCATATTTGAGATTAACTGGAAGGAAGATAGCTGGAATCCTGTATCCACAATCTGGAGTTACAAACCTGTAAGTGTTCAATATTCATGTTCCCTACATAGCCTCTACTTAGGGGCTATGGAGGAACTGTGGAGGTCCTCCAATCTCCACTTACCATACAGTAGCTGCTGTAATTGATGGAAGTTCATTCTCCTATCAGTCAGGAAGCAGCTGGCTGCCCTTCTCACATCCCCTTGTGTGAGCGATCTATAGTACAAGGGGGGGTTGCAACAGGAACAGTTTCTGCCTGTCAGAATGGGGATTGCTCACAGGATACAGTGGAAACAGCAGCCAGCGGCTTCCTGAAAGATCAGGGGACAGATCCCTGTTGATTGCCATGGCTGCTGCTAGGTAAGTGGGGACTGAGGGGGTCATGCTGGAATTCACTGTGTAGCACTGTGACTGTAGTGCTTACTCGTACATTAAAGACCATACAAGATTCCATCCCATATTTCTAATGTAAGCGTTCTTGGACAGAGTCTACTTTTCATCAGATGCATGGAGTGACACCTCTGTGGATAGACATATATACAAACAGTGGAGGTGGGGTTGATGTGTGAAAAGGAATAGGATGTGCAAAACATATTAGAGTGACAATGAGTGTCAATTTAACGATAGTTGTAAAGAGTAATTACGTGGGAGACCGATTTTGCATACAGGTTCAGATAAACAGGTAAACATATGTATAGCAGAGGAAACTCTGTTTGGTATGGGTGCAGAACCTATAAAATATTTTTCTAAACCAGGCTTAAGAAAAATCCTTTTCTCTGAGTGGCTGTGCTGAAGACTTTTAAAAAATATATATAGTGTGCCAAGAGACCATTGTGGATATATCCTAATTCAACTGTTTCTCTTTCCAGCCTTTATTTGAAAATGTTTAATTCCAGAACAGCTACTTGTAGGTCAGAGACTGAGGACTTTTTCACATGGGCTTTTTATTCCATGGCAGGCACAGAACAGGGTCGAGAAAGGGTTAGCCTTTCAGACAATGTTGACCCTGTCCGTCCTGCTCCCATGCTGTTCTCATGCTGCCCCCGTGATATTTTATTCATGGGGAAACATCATGAAGATACCACCCGTTCTTTTACTGTCACGGAATCATGGGTGGCCTGAAAGGTGCCCTGATCCTCTCCCATTATGCTGACGCAATGCCAGCCGCAGGGGGAGGTCTCTTCAAAACAATTCCAGTCCGGATTGGGACATCAAGGTAAGTGGCACCCTTCTTCCCTCCCTCCCTGGGTTCCTTGTTTTGTTTTGTTTTTAATGTGTTGTTGTGCTTTGTGTACTTTTAAGTTTTGTTTTTTTTTTACTTTTATTTTTAAATTCCCTGCGCAACCATTCTCTCGCGAGAATGGGTGGGATCTGGTTTCTTGTAGTAAATGCAGCTTTACAAATGCCTGCATTTATGGCAGGGAAGCCGAGAGGAGGAGGAGCAGTTTCTCTCCTGCAAGAAGGTAGATGTGCGAACATTTTGGGTTTATTCTGTGGCAGGGACGGGGGTGGGGCGGGAGGGTGCTAGCGAGGCAGGAAGGGGGCATTTTCAGCAGGTCTGAAATGTTCTGAATCTCTAAGAAGACTGAAGTGCTCTGCAACTGATTTTTTGAAAATCCTTATTTCTTTTTGAATTGTAAGACTGAAGGCAGGGAACTGTCAAATTAACAATTATAAATTGCTTGTGTAAAAGGCCATGCACACTTATGGCACAATATAGATGATGATGACAATGATGATGATGATGATGATGATGTCAGATTTGTGTCCATTTAACCTCTGAGGTAGATTTGATAGAATCATAGAATTGTAGAGTTGGAAGAGACCACAAGGCCCATCCAGTCCAACCCCTGCCACGCAGAAATCACGATCAAAGCATCCCTGACAGATGGCCATCCAGCCTCTGTTTAAAGACCTCCAAGGAAGGAGACCCCACCACGCTCCGAGGGAGCGCGTTCCACTGCCAAACAGCTCTTACTGTCAAAAAGTTCCTCCTAATGTTGAGGTGGAATCTCTGTTCCTGGAGCTTGCATCCATTGCTCCGTGTTCTTATCTCTGGAGCAGCAGAAAACAAGCTTGCTCCATCCTCAATGTGACACCCCTTCAAATACTTAAACAGGGCTATCATATCGCCTCTTAACCGTCTTTTTTCCAGGCTAAACATACCCAGCTCCATTTGTTTCCATTTAGCCTCTGTCTTGTTTGTCCAATATAGAGTACAGAGAGGCTCTGTTGATATAGGATTTTATCAGACACGGGGGAACGCGGCACAAAACTGTGTCCCCAACCACATTAGAAGAACGCTACAAGTCGCCCATTTTTGTTCTTGTAGTGTTCTTCTGATACAATTTTTGCTGCATCTGATAAAGTCCATAGGATGGCATGTATCACAAATGAAGGAGTTATCCAGAAGAGACTATTTTCCCACCCTACAGTTCTTTAGCATGGCTACATTAATTTCCCACGATTACCTGAAATTGCAAAACTGGAACAATGAATCCACCAATATTTAATATAATGCTTTCTTGTCCAGTGATGTACACCCTCTTGGCCAAGAGGTTTCTATAATGTTTCCTTTGGAGGAAGTCCTATTTAGTAAAGATCCTTACAACTTGCATTACGAGCTTCCTCTCTGTGGGTTCTGTTGATGAAATACCCATTAATTGCTGCAGGAGTAGTCAGTTCCTGTTCACCACTATTTGCAGATGAGGGGGGAGGGAAGAATTATTGGTTTCTTTGTCCTTCTTTTTGTTCTGATTTTTCTTTGTGTGTGTGTGTTTTTAGAAGTAGTACTATTCAGGTATATTTTTTAAAAAAAAGGAAAACATTGGGAAACCAGTAATTAATGCTCTCCCCTATAGAGAAAAAATACCAAAAAATAGGGAATAATACTCTTAACTTCTTTTGAAAACATTGGTGTTATTGTGTGCAATTTATTCTTTCTTCCTCTGTGTTGTATGACACCCACTGTGTTATGAGTACTGCTTGGTGCAAATTATAAAACCCTGCCTACCTGTGAAACTGTGGGGTATGATGCATGTATCAAACTAAATCCACCACACATGTATTTCTGAAAATAAGGTACTCTCACCTGCTCTGTTGTCTGCATAGTGCTCTTTCCAGGTTGTTGGTGGGGTTTTTTTTAATGTTAGCACAATTTTGGTAGAACAAAATACACTATTTTTCTACAACTCACACTAATACAAAGCCACTTATACTCATTTATATACACACAAATTCTTATCCCTTCACTTTTCTTTGGATCTCTTTCATCATCTATCATTTTCACTAGCGAGAATGCAGGTTGAGTACAGGTGGAGTCTCCCTTATCCAAAATGTTGGAACCAGGGGTATTTTGGAATATTTCAGATTTTGGAATACTTGTATATACATAATGAGATATCTTGGAGGTGAGACCCAAGACTAAACATTCATTTATGTTTCATATACACCTTATACACATAGCCTGAAGGTAATTTTATACAGAATATTTTTAATAATTTTGTGCATGAAACAAAGTTTGTGTACACTGAACAATCAGAAAGCATAGGTGTCACTATCTCAGCCACCCATGTGGACAATTTTGGATTTAGGAATATTTTGGATCTTGGAATTCCAGATAAGGGAGACTCAAATTGTATTCATATCTCCATAATTTCTGAGGGCAGGAAATCCTTTCTGTCCAACCACAATTCTGTTGAGACAAGGCAGTCTGACAGCACAAGGATGCTGCCTGCTTGGAAGAGACAAAGTCCAATATCAGCAGATCCATAGCATATTTCTCCAGTATCTATATTTTAGAGCATCCCCACCCACCTCCTTCAGACAGATTGGGATCCTCTCAATCTTCCTTGAACAGCTGAGAAGCCTGGCTCATTGCTGAGGTCATAGAATTAAAGAGTTGTAAGAGACCACAAGGGCCATTCAGTCCAACCCCCTGCCATGCAGGAATAAACAATCAAATCATTCCCAACAGATGGCCATCCAGCCTCTGTTTAAAAACCTCCAAAGAAGGAGACTCCACCACTTTATGAGGCAGTGTATTCCACTTCTGAACAGCTCTTACTGTCAGGAGGTTCTTCCTAATGTTTAGGTGGAATCTCTTTTCCTATAATTTGAACCCATTGCTCTGTGTCCTAGTCTCTGGAGCAGCAGAAAACAAGCTTGCTTTATCCTCAGTATGACATCCCTTCAAATATTTAAACATGGCTATCATGTCCCCTCTCAACCTTCTCTTCTCCAGACTAAACATGCCCTGCTTCCTAAGCCTCTCCTCATAGGGCATGGCTTCCAGACCACCCACCATCCTGGTTGCCCTCCTCTGGACACGTTGCAGCTTCTCAACATCCTTCCAGAATTGTGGTGCCCAGAACTGTACGCAGTATTCCAGGTGAGGTCTGACCAAAGCAGAATACAGTGGCACTATTACTTCCCTTGATCTAGGCACTATGCTCCTATTAATGCAGCCTCGAATCGCATTGGCTTTTTAAGCTGCTGCATCACACTGCTGACTCATGTTCAGCTTGTGGTCCACTAAGACTCCTAGATCCTTTTCACATGTACTGCCCTCAAGCCATGCGTCACCCATCCTATATGTCTGCCTTTCATTTTTAGTTCCCAAGTGTAGTATCCTACATTTCTCCCTGTTGAAATTCATTTTGTTAATATTAGCCCAGATTTCTAATCTGTTGAGGTCATTTTGGATTCTGATCCTGTCCTCTGGGGTATTGTGATGAACCAGGTCACGCACACACATTAACTCAACACACATGTAAGTTTAACATGGTTTATTGAGCAAGGATACGGTTTTACCTCAAAGCCAGTTCTGGCCAGCCTAGCACTAAACAGTAGATAAAAGCAACATCTTAGGTTTTGATATTCCCCAGCCCCTGGGAAAGCGAGTAGGAGGGTAAAGGGAGGGGGCGCCAACCCAGGTGGTTGTCCTTGAAGGCTGGGCAGAAGATTCTCTTTCCCAGCCGTTAAGGTGGGCTGGCTGGAATCCAGTACTGACGGGCCTGTAGCGGGGGGAAGCTCCAGAGGAAACCAAACTCATGTTGGTGCCTAGCCAGGATTCCAGGAGACTTGACTCCAAAACCCAGAATACAGGGGAGGGCATGACAGGTATTAGCTACCCCTCCTAATTTGGTGTCATCAGCAAACTTGATAAGCATACCCTCTATTCCCTCATCCAAGTCATTGATAAAGATGTTGAATAGCACTGGGCCCAGGACAGAACCCTGTGGCACCCCGCTGGTCACTTCTCTCCAGGATGAAGAGGAGCCATTGGTGACTACCCTTTGGGTTCAGTTAGTCAACCAATAACAAATCCACCTAACAGTTGCATTGTCCCACAGGTACTAACTTTTTTGCAAGAATATCATGGGGGGCCTTGTCAAAAGCCTTACTGAAATCAAGATACACTACATCCACTGTGTTCCCTTCATCTATCAAGTTTGTAACTCTATCAAAAAAAGAGATGAGATTAGTCTGGCACAACTTGTTTTTGAGAAATCCATGTTGACTTTTTGTGATCACGGCATTTCTTTCTAAGTGCTTACAGACTGTCTATTTAATGATCTGTTCTAGAATCTTTCCTAGTATTGATGTCAGGCTGACTGGGTGGTAATTATTTGGGTTTTCTTCCCCCCCCCTTTTTTTTTTAAAGATGGGGACAACATTTGCCCTTTTCCAGTCTGCTGGGTCCTCTCCTGTTCTCCAGGAATTCTCAAAGAGTATTGACAGTGGTTCTGAGATTCCTTCTGCCAGTTCTTTTAATACCCTTGGATGAAGTTCATCTGGCCCTGGAGACTTGAACTCATTTATACTGGCCAGGTATTCCTAAACTACCTCTTTACCAATTCTGTGCAGTATTTCCCCTACTGCATCATCTGCTCCATCTTCCCCAGGTTGAGCACCTGTTCCCCCTTTGGGAGAAGATTGAAGCAAAGAAGGTGTTAAGTAGTTCTACCTTTTCTCTGTCCCCTGTTAGCCTTTTACCACCTTCTCTCCGTAGCGGCCCTACCATATCCTTGTTCTTCCTTTTGCTACAGACATACCCCCAAAAGCCCTTTTTATTGTTTTTAACCTCTCTAGGAAGCCTGAGCTCCAGCTGACCTTTGGCTTTTCTGACTTTCTCCCTACATGAGCTGACTATTTGTTTGAATTCCTCTTTAGTGATTTCCCCATTTTTCCATTTCTTGTATATGTCTTTTTTATGTTTTAGCTCAGTTGAAAGTTCTTTCGACATCCATCCTGGCTTCTTTAGACACCTCCCCTTTTTCCTCCTCACTGGAACTGTTTGAAGTTGTGCCTTCAATATCTCACTTTTTAGAAACTCCCATCCTTCATGAACTCCTTTATCTTTTAGTATTTCTGACCATGGGATCACCCCCAGTAATTCCCTAAGTTTTCTGAAAACAGCTTTCTTAAAGTCTAGAATGCAAGTCTGACCATGTTTGGCTTCCCCTTTCCTCTGTATAACAAACTCCAGGAGAACATGGCCACTCCCCCCTAGGGATCCTGCCACTTCCACACCATTAACCAGGTCATCTCCATTGGTTAGGATCAGATCTAAAATAGCTTAACCCCTTGTTGCCTTAGAGCTTGGTAGCCTTAAAAGCTTGGTAGCTTTCAGCCTGGAAACCCTTCCCATTTACTGTAGATCATCAGTGTCCACTATGATATGATAAACATGATAGCCATGTTTAAATATTTGACGGGATGTCATACTGCAGATGGAGCAAGCTTGTTTTCTGCTGCTCCAAAGACTAGGACACGGAGCAATGGACTCAAACTACAGTAAAAGAGATTCCATCTAAACATTAGAAAGAACTTCCTGAGGGTAAGAGCTGTTCAACAGTGCAATATACTGCCTTGGAATGTGGTGGAGTCTCCATCTTTGGAGGTTTTTAAACAGAGGCTGCATGGCCATCTGTCAGGCGTGCTTTGATTGTGTATTCCTGCATGGCAGGGGGTTGGACTGGATGACCCTCATGATCTCTTCCAACACTATGATTCTATTAGCCCTACACCCACCCCTTCAGGGGAGAGCAAAAGAAGATGGTTTCATTGGGGGCCACATATTTAAAGTACCTAGCCAGAATGCAAATGGTGGGAATCTTTGGGAGGTTTTTTGAATAGCCACCTTGGCTAGGGTATTCTGGGAACAGTAGTTCAAAAAGTAGCATTTCCAAGCTGTGGGTAGAGTGTCTTGTAGTTGCAGCTCTGAAGAGCTTTTCTTGTCCTTTGGGAATGGTGAGGGAACCTGGTTCAAGCCACTTGGAGTGCTTCAAACAGGAGCAGCATTGCTATTTACCTGTTTCCTGATCAGGTAAGCTGCAGAGAAGGGGACTAGGAGATCAAGGGGAGGATCATTTTAACTTTTGCTGGTGCTAGTCTTTAGCAAATCTAGAGCTAGGCAATGTTACTTTTTGTGGACCACAGTTCCCAAAATCCTCCATCCAACATGGGGATTCTGGCACTTCTAGTCCCAGAAAAGCAACTTTCCTGCACACTGGAATAAATTACTGTTTTATCCATATTTTGCTTTTAAGGAAAATTTGAGGAGTGGTTTTTAAAAGAAAATAACATAAAAATGGGAAATGGCTTTTAAAAATCATTTTTTAAGAAAAAGGTTAGAATGCTCTCAGAGGTCGCAAAACTGCCAATAATAAGTTTTCAGATCTTTCGTCATGTGCTGTAGAAATTACATATCTGAAGCAGCAATCTTGCACAGCAGGGCTTTTATTTTCTAACCAGGCATGCACCCAGATTGGGCTACGAATGAGGAGGAGTAAATGGCAGATGACACCTGTCATTGTGCATGCACACCTGAATCCCAACATTCAATGAACACAGTCTGCCATTTTGCATGCTCTATGCAGCTAGGAAACCTCATTTTGAACTGCATGATAACAACGGGTCATATTAGAGACACAAAGAACAAATATCCTCTTTGCTTTTTATGACTGTGCCAGGCAATTGATTTCAGAGTAAATGAACAGGATGTAGGGAAACTGTCTTCCACAATGTACAATATCTGTTTATTTAAAATATTTCCTCTCTTATTTTCCTTCCATCAGGTAACCCAAAGCAGATTACAGCACAGTTATACAGTGGCAAAACCATACCAAACCAATAAAATAAAATGCTATAATTACTATCCTAATAAAATCAGCAGCCAAGAAAGGCAACAACAACCAAGAAAGACCTTGTTAAAAAGCAAAAACCTCTTATCGAAGGGTATTCCAAGAGTCTGTCAACAGCTGTTTCTCAACCTCTCTTTTCTTCTGTTTCTTTCCTGTTGAAAATTGTGTTTAAATGCATTTTTCAGGGGGTGGAGTTATAGCTTTGACTAAAAATAATAATAAAAACATTAGGAACAACTGATCTTTCCAATCACTTATTTAAAGAGCCAGGCAATCCCAGTTTTGTATATAAACCAAGGGCTCGTCTACATGAGCCCCCCCAAAACAGATTGTTCCACAATAATGTCAAATCGCAGCACCTGCAATTTGTATTTTTTTTTTTTTTGGCTCCCATAAGTTTTGCAGCAGCAGCAGTAGTGCCCACGGGGGGGGGGGAGAGAAGAGGAGGGAGCCCTCCTCCCTTCTCCGATCCCCGCAAGAGTCAGCCCTCCTCCCTTCCCTGGTTCCTGCTCTTCCCCCTCCTCGAGGCTGCCCTCCACCCTGTCAAAAAAAAAGGGAAAAGTGCAGGATCATGCCTGCGCACCCCCAACGAATCAGAAGGTCCATTCTCCGCCCCCCCCCCCCCGACTGCACAACAATTCATGTGGTTGTCTTAATGTTCGGGGGAGGGTGCATTTCCATCAAAGCTTATTTTTAAACTCCGGGGAAAGCCACAAAGCCCCCCCTCTTTCATAATATGGTGAAACAACATGGATTGCCATTAGGACAGGTTGTGTTCTCATGTTCCATGAGGAACAAAATCTGGCTCCCAGTCCTGAAGAATACTAAAATCAGAATTCAACACTTGCAAATGAACTCCACCCAGGGACAGGGGGATTTCCAGCAGATAACAGACCATTTACCAACCATTAGCCAAACAGACACTAATCCTCATTGCATATCTTCCCCCAGAAACCTACCCATTCAAATACACGAATTTAGATAAACTCTCCAACAGGGGCTCACAGCATATAACCCTCCCCCACTCCTACAAATCATTCTCTGAAGATGCCAGCCACAGATGCAGGCAAAACGTCAGAAAGAAATTTTTCCAGAACATGGCCTCACAGCACAGAAAAAAACCAAAGAAAATCCATGGATGCCAGCGGTGAAAGCCTTCGACTTCAGCATTTTTGCCATTTAGACAAAGACTAAGTAAGCTAGTGCCTCCAAATATGAGAAGACTCTTTTTAAAATATTTTCTAAAATCATAGAATCATAGAATTGTAGAGTTGGAAGAGACCACAGGGCCATCCAGTCCAACCCCCTGCCAAACAGGAAATCACGGTCAAAGCATCCCTGACAGAAGGCCATCCAGCCTCTGTTTAAAGACCTCCAAGGAAGGAGACCCCACCACACTCTGAGGGAGTGTGTTCCACTGCCGAACAGCTCTTACTGTCAGAAAGTTCCTCCTAATGTTGAGGTGGAATCTCTGTTCCTGGAGCTTGCATCCATTTCTCCGTGTTCCAGTCTCTGGAGCAGCAGAAAACAAGCCTGCTCCATCCTCAATGTGACACCCCTTCAAATACTTAAACAGGGCTATCATATTGCCTCTTAACCATCTATTTTCCAGACTAAACATACCCAGCTCCCTAAGTCTCTTCTCATAAGGCATGGTTTCCAGACCTTTCACCATTTTAGTTGCCCTTCTCTGGACATGCTCCAATTTGTCCATATCCTTTTTGAATTGTGGTGCCCAGAACTGGACAGAGTATTCTAGGTGAGGTCTGACCAAGGCAGAATAGAGTGGCACTATTACTTCCCTCGATCTAGACACTATACTTCTATTGATGAAGCCCAAAATCACATTGGCCTTTTTAGCTGCCGCATCACACTGTTAACTCATGTTCAACTTGTGGTCTACTAGGACTCCTAGATCCCTTTCGCACGTAGTCTCGTTCAGCCAGGTCTCTCCCATCCTATATCTATGCATTTCATTTTTCCACCCTAGGTGCAGTACCTTACATTTCTCCGTATTGAATTTCATTTTGTTAGCCTTGGCCCAGCTCTCCAGTCTATCCAGGTCATTTTGGATTTTGATCCTGTCCTCTAGGGTATTAGCTACTCCTCCTAATTTGGTGTCATCTGCAAATTTGATAAGTATGCCCCTAATTCCCTCATCCAAGTCATTGATAAATATGTTGAATAGCACTGGGCCCAGGACAGAACCCTGTGGCACCCCACTGGTCACATCTTTCCAAGAAGAAGAGGAGCCACTGCTGAGCACCCTTTGGGTTCGGCCAGTCAACCAATTACAGATCCATTGAACAGTTAACTTGTCTAGCCCACATTTTACAAGCTTGTTTGCAAGGATGTCATGGGGCACCTTGTCAAAGGCCTTACTGAAATCAAGGTATGCAATGTCCACAGTGTTCCCTTCATCTACCAAGCTTGTAATTTTATCCAAAAAAAAGAGATCAGATTAGTCTGGCATGACTTGTTTCTCTGAAACCCATGTTGACTTTTGTGATTATGGCATTGCCTTCTAAATGTTCACAGACTCTCTGTTTAATGATCTGCTCTAAAATCTTCCCTGGTATTGATGTCAGACTAACTGGACGATAATTGTTGGGATCCCCTTTCTTTCCCTTTTTGAAGATGGGGACAATGTTTGCCCTCCTCCAGTCTGCTGGGACTTCTCCTGTTCTCTAGGAGTTCTCAAAGATTATTGCCAATGGCTCTGAGATTACATTTGCCAGTTCTTTTAATACTCTTGGATGTAGTTCATCTGGTCCTGGAGATTTAAATTCATTTAGATTAAGAAGGTATTCCTGTACTACCTCTTTACTTATTTTGAGCTGGATTTCCCCTATTGTGTCCTCTGTTCCATTCTCCTCAGGTTGGTCCTCCTTTTCCTTTTCTGAAAACACTGAGGCAAAGAAGGTGTTGAGTAATTCTGCCTTTTCTCTGTCCCCTGTTAGCATTTTGCCATCTTCTCCACGTAGCGGCCCTATCATTTCCTTCTTCCTCCTTTTGCTGCGGACATACCCAAAAAAACCCTTTTTATTGTTCTTAACCTCTCTAGCAAGCCTGAGCTCATTCTGCGCTTTAGCTTTTCTGACTTTACTCCTACACATGTTCACTATCTGTTTGAATTCTTCTTTGGTGACTTCCACCTTTTTTCATTTCCTATACATGTTCCGTTTAAAACTTAGCTCCGTTGAAAGTTCATTAGTCATCCATCCTGGTTTCTTGAGACACCTCCCATTTTTCTTCCTCAATGGTACTGTTTGAAATTGTGCCTTCAGTATCTCCCTTTTGAGAAAGTCCCATCCGTCTTGAGGTCTCTTCTCTTTTAGTATTCCTGACCATGGGATCACCCCCAGTATTTCCCTGAGTTTATTGAAATCAGCTCTCCTAAAGTCAAGAATGTGTGTCTATGCCTGGCTTCTCCTTTCCATTGTATAACAAAATGGTTTGTCATGCAATGGAAAAAAGTTAAAAAACAACCAAAACTAAAAACAACCAAATCCCCCCCCAAATGAAAGAAAGGTTGACCCCTGTATCCACGGTTTGACTTATACACATCCAAAAATACATGTTCTCTCTAGGCATTTCTAAGCCCTTCAACATGATTCAACAGTCAATTTCTGGTGCTCTTCTCATTGAAAGTAATAGGGTTCCCCTTCATCCATGGTTTCAGGTATCCACGGGGGAGGGGTGTCTTGGAACAAATCCCCGAGGATATGGGGGTCAATCTGTACAAAAACAATTTTATTACAAGAGTGGCGGGAATCCTGCAGGCCATGGGCCATATATAGCCTCAAGGCTGTTTTTTGCAGACCTTGGGCCCCTCCTGGTGTCCATGTGCCCCCAAATATTTCGAGGTGATAAAATCTAACTACCACCCCTGATTAATTCACCTTCTGAACAAGTTGTATCCACACACTTTTGATTTTTTTTTTTAAACAGCAAACTGGAAGTAGAATGTGGGTCACTTCTAGTCTGGATGTTTACTGGGTCTTTCCTGTTTGGGGTGGTGTAGGGCAGCCTCCAGTGGATACTGGGGGTAGGAAATTGGCCCCCTAGAACTTTGGAACTTGCCCATCTCTTTGCTAGGGAGGGGGTAGTGCTGTGTAGCACAGCTTAGATGTAATAGAAATGTAATTAAGTAACCCCATGGGTCACTTGGTGATGCTAGTCCAATCCACTGTCAAAGCAGGAATCCACACCTAAAACATCACAACAAACGACCATCCAACTTCAGTTTTAAAAAACTCCAGTGCCTTCTGAGGTAGTCCATTCTGCTGTCAAGCAGCTCTTAGCATCCAGAGGTTCTCTTCCATTCAGGAGCATGTCTTAATCCAGTTGTGTAGGCAACTTATCTTCATCAGGCAGGGAGAAGCATATACTGTAGCAATGGGATCCAAAAAGTCACCCAACAGAAACCGTTCCAGTATATTAGTCTGTGTAGTCAGCAATATTAATTGACTTGCCATTTTCAGGTCTCACTTGGTACGGCCTGTGACCTGCTCTGCTACTTTACCCCTCTCTCTTTAAACATCAAGAACTGCCTGCTGCCAGCTCCCTTGACAAGCTGCTATTAAAATAGTTCCCCCATTTAAAACACCCTGCCACCAAAAGTATATAGCTCATTAGACAGCCTCCTCTGAAGATATATCAGGATAAGATTCCAGTCATTTAGAGCCAGGAATAATGGATTTTCTGATCCAACCCCACTAGAGAGAACCAAATTTAGGAATGCAGGCATATAGTAATTTTTTCATTTATTCATTAATTACCAAAAAAAAGTCCACTCCTGATGTAGACCCAATAGAAATTATTTCAGTGGATCTGTTCAATTGACAATACTTAGAATGGCATTGCTCTAAAGCAAAGTAATTAAAATATTTTAAAAACAACATACAAAGCTTGGAAAACTTTGTGGGTTTTCTTATTTTATTACAACTCCATTGGCCATGCTGGCTGAGAGATTCTGTGAATGTTCATGCAAAAGTAATTTTTCCAATTTAAGGGGGCATCCACATGATTAAAAAATCTTGAACCCCCCCTCCCATATCTGGCTTGATAATGCCACACGACATGCGGCCTCCACCCCCCAACACACACCCTGAATCTGGTGTGAAAAGAGCATATGACTTATGACCCTATTTGCACCAGATTTGGGGAATACCTCCTTTAATCTGCCTTTTAGTAAACCATAGTTTTCTCTGGAGTTTGCTTGAAACTCGGGAGAAAACTACCAAGTGATCAGTCCATGTACTCTGGATTCAGTGGGGAAGAAAGGAAAGACAAACTGTGCCTGAAGTGCCACCATTTCCCCCCTCCTTAGTACTCACAGTAATAAGCACTCTCTCTTGAATCCAGAATGGGCAGCACCCCCCGCCCCCACATCGCAAGGCTAGCTACCCATTCTGGCTTCAGAGAGAGCAGCTAGTGTTGGGGGAGGTTGCTTTCATGGAGCTCTTAATAACCACTCTCTTTTGAAGCCAGAACAGGCGGCACACACACCCCCACCCCATCAGGAGGCTAGCCACCTGCTCTCCCTGAAGCCGCTGGGTTCAGCATATAACAGGAACTAAACAGCAAGTCCCAGTTGTAGCCGCTCTCCACTGACAGCAAGTAAAAACCCAAATGCAAATTCGGGCTTTGGCCAGAGGTGTGGTGCTTAAATCCAGGCCAGAGTAGCCTGAATTTCTTTTTTTTTTTTTAATATATTTTTATTGAGTTACATAACATAACATACTTGTTTTTCTTCAAGGATATCTATTACAATATATTATCTTATAGTACATGCAACATAAAAATTACATAACTAAAAGAAAAATACATCCATTTCACATTCAGTGGTCCATTACGCATAATGTTAATTGTTAAATTTATCTTGACATCTCAATAAATTAACCATGTTTCCACTTCTTGTTTTCCCTTAGTCTTCTATTTATTTTTCTGAACTTCCTAATTGGTTCCCCTTAAATACACCAGAGATATTTCTTGTTTACATAAAGGATGTCCTATATATTCCGAATATCAAGTACCTACGTTTCTTCTAAGCTCCCTGTTACTAATTGTCTGATTCTGATCTAATACCTTGTCAAGCTCTGTGTGTAGTTTTTTTTTCTTCCCGTCTTTTTTTCTATAGATCAAGATTTTTTAGATTTTTCCATTTCTCCTTCCAATATAATTTTACAGGGGCCCACTCCTGCTCTATTACTTTGTTTGTCTTATCTTTCAGTAGTACCATTAGTTTATCCATTTCCATCATGTCGCTCAATTTATGTCGCCCATTCTTCGATCGTTGGAAGCTCTCTTTTTTTCATTTTGAGGCAAACAATAGCCTAGCTGCTGAGACCATATATAAGTTTATCCTCCAGGATCCTTTTGTGGTTCTATTTTTAACTCCATCTAACATATTTAACAGATATATTTCTGAGTCCATTGAGAATTTTAACTCCAAGATCTCACTTATTTTATTATGTTCTTGTCTCAGAAAGTTTTTGTTTTAGGGCAGCTCCACCAGATATGAAACATGGTGCCTCTTGCACTACCACATTTCCAGCACTCAGTTTTGCCTGTTTTATATATCTTATCTAATTTTACCGGTGTGAGGTACCACCTGTAAAAAAATTTCATGTAATTCTCCTTCAGATTTTGCGAGAGGGTAAATTTCCTTGTATCTTTCCACAATCTTTCCCATTTGGCCAGTTCGATGACTTTGCCTATATCTTGCGCCCATCTGATCATTTGATCTTTCACAATTTCTCTTTCCAGTTCTCTCCCTAGGCAGATGTTATAGTATTTTGCCACATGTTGTTTTTTATTATCAAATATAATTCCATCTATTTCATTTTTCCCCATATCTAAATTCTCTAATCTGAGGTCCATTTTGAATCTTTCATACAACTGCTTATATGAAAACCAGTTCATTTTATATCCTTTAGTTTCTAGATGTTCCCTGGAATGTATTTGAATACTTCCATGTGGCTCTCTCTTTAGTATATCCTGATATTTAATCCAGTTTTCATTCCTCAGTTTGGTTCTTCCAAAGAACGTTTCTTCTGTTGATATCCAAAGAGGGATCTCTTTATAATATTGTTTCTTTATAGTGGACCAATTTTTAAAGAGAGATCTTCTTACTATATGGTTGTCGAAGCCTCTAGGATCTTTTCTTTTTCCGTACCACATATATGCGTGCCAACCATAACGTAAGTTGAAACCTTCTAGGGCCAATAGTCTATCATTCCCCAGGGAGATCCATTCTTCTAACCACGAAAGCACACACGCTTGGTAATATAATCTTAAGTCCGGTAGGGCGCAGCCACCTCTTTCTTTTTTGTCTATCAGTACTTTCCATTTCACTCTTGGTTTCTTTTCTGCCCAGAGGTATTTTGAAATTTCTGACTGCCAGATTTTAAAGCAATTGTTATTGTAGATGATTGGTAAATTCTGGAAAAGATACATGAATCTGGGCAGAATATTTGTCTTTATTGTTTCTATTTTCCCAAGAAGTGATAGATGTAATTTGTTCCACTTAAGTAGGTCAGATTTGATTTCCTTCCATAGTTTGGTATAATTATTTTCAAATAGGTCCATGTTCCTTTTCGTGATCCATACTCCTAGATATTTTATTTTTTCCCCAATCTTATACCCCATTTTACTCAAAATCTTTTCTTCTTGTGCATTTGAGAGATTTTTGGTGAGGACCATTTTTTGTCTTTATTTTAAATCCCGCTACCTGTGAAAATTCTTCTAAGGTTCTTCCTACCTCTTCAAGTTGTTCTATCAGATCTTCCAAAAAAATTACTAAATCATCTGCGTATGCTTTTATTTTAAACTCGTGACCTCTGATTTTTGTACCTTTGATACTCTCAATTCTTTTAATACTGTTAATTAGTACTTCGATCACAATGATAAAGAGGAGAGAGAGTGGGCATCCCTGCCTTGTACCGTTGCTCAATCTAAATTTCTCTGTTTTTTTCCCCATTTATCATCAATTGAGCATGTTGGTCTCAGTATATCTGACTTATCCATTTGATAAATGTATCTCCCATGTCCATTTTGACTATAACTTTTTTCATAAAACTCCAATTGACCTTGTTAAATGCCTTTTCGGCATCAATGAAGAACATAGCTAGACCTTTTCCGTTGTGAGCTTCATAGAATTCAAGGAGATCTAATATTGTTCTGATGTCTTTTGGGAGTCTATTCGTCAGAAAACCATTTTGGTCCTTTTGTATTATCTCTGAAAGTATCAGTCGCAATCTGTGAGCAAGTATGGAGACAAAGATTTTATAATCGCAGTTCAAGAGTGAGATAGGTCTGTAATTTTTTGGATCTTTCATAACTTTTAAGTCTTTTGGGATCAAGGATATGTACACCTCTTTCCAGGTCTCCGGAATCCCTTCGTCTTTTATTTTATTAAACATCTTGTATAAGGGAATAGACAACTCATCTTCAACTTGTAATATGAAGACGTAATCCATCTGGCCCTGGAGCCTTCCCCGTTTTTAATTTTCTGATTGCTTCCGCTATTTCTGCCATTGTTATATTACCATTGAGACTTTCTTTTTGTTCAGATGTTAATCTAGTTATTTCCTGTTTTTCCAGATATTGTTCAATTTTGTCTTTGTCTATGTTTTCTTATAATAGGTACATCATACAATTTTGCATAAAATTCGCAAAAGCCTTTTTTATCATATTTTGATCTGTTATTATTTTCCCTTTATATTTTATTTCAGTAATGATCTTCTTTTCTTTCATTTGTCTAAGCTTCTTTGTTAGCCACTTCCCTGCTTTATTTGCTGTTTCAAAGTGTTTCTGCCGAGTCATTCTCATCTGTTTTTCTATTTCCTCCACAAGCCGCATTTGCGTTTGTTTTGTTAGTAGTTTAATTTCTTCTTTTAAGCTTTCGTCATCTGGAGAGTCTTTGAGTTTATCCTCCCTTAGAGCTATTTCATTCAGTAATCTTTGATCCTTTTCTTTCACTTTTCTTTTCTATTTCTTGCTTTATAAAAAAGCCCCTCATTACTGATTTGCTTGCCTCCCAAATTGTATTTATGCTCATGTCTTCCATTGTATTTTCTAGGAAATATAATTTTAACGTCTCTGGCCTTCTTCCTCGTCTCCTCATCCTTTAATAAATCATCACTAAGCCTCCAATTGAATTCTCTTTTCCTGTCTGTTACTCTCAGTTGAATTGAGTTGTGAACCGAGATCCACCTGGGTAAAACTTCCATGTTTTTGACTAATGTTGTTAAAAACTTAGTTATCAGGAACATATCTATTCTCAAATGTGTATGGTGTATGTCTGAATAGAAAGTATAAGCTGATGCATCTTGGTATTTCCATCTCTATACATCTATTAAATTTAGGTCTTCCATCATTTCAAAAAAGGCTTTAGGAAGTTTCCCTTGATTTTTTTCTAATCGTCCTAGTTAATAATCTATCTTTAACTGGATCTATCACCCCATTCAAATCTCCCAGTAATAATATATGCTCCATTTTAGCTTTTTTAATATCCTTAGTTAATCTTCTATAGAAAACATATTTGTTTTCGATCAGGTTATACACCTATAATGAACACCTGTTTGTTGTTTATTTTTATCTCCACCCCTATGTAGGAACCTTCCTAATCTTTGAGTTCTTTTGGTTTGTATTTTTTATTTATGTATAGAACGACACCCTTCTTTTTCTTGTTAGTTGCGATGAAAATTTTCCCCAGTTTGGGGTTTCTTAAGTATTTGATATCTGATTCTCTAATTCGTGTCTCTTGTAGACACACTATGTCATTCTTTTGTTTTTCTAGATAGTGAAAGATTTGTTTTCTTTTATAGTTGAGATTCAACCCCTTAACGTTCCATGATAGGATCTTGCACTCCATCTTAAAGAAATTTTTATTCTCAGTTATTGTTCTTCGTCCTCTCAGTCTTCGTCTCCTTCCTTTTCTGTCTCCTGTTCACTTAGTTCCTCTTTTTCTTCTACTTCCTTTTCTTGATCAAACTCTTCCACTTCTTTTCCTTCTCTCTCCCTGTCTTCTTCCTCCTCCTCTACCTCTCCTTTCTCCATTTGCTCCTCAGCTTCATTTTCCTCTTTTGTTTCTAAACTGTCCGGTTGTTTTTCATTCTCATATCTCTGCCCTTTCCTTCTATTAATCTCTTCTTCTTGTCTGTCCAGTTTCTTACAGAATTCCTTAGCCCGAATTTCATGTGACACAGCTCCAGGCCAAAGTAGTCTGAATTTCATCTGGATTTGTACCCCCGTGTGATTGACACCATAGATTCATTAAGTATATTTCCATCTCACTTTTCTGCCAAGGAATTTGAGGTGGTTAACATGATAGATTTCCTTATGACTTTTATCTTCACACACACACTGTGAGGCAGCTGAAACTTAGGGCTTGTCTACACAAGCTAAATCTTACCCCCATCTCAGAATCCTGGAATCCATATGATCCAGGGCATTTACCCTGTTCTGCCCCCAGGCTGTCCTTACAACCCCCAGGGCAGATACGGGGCTGAGACTGGGGAAGGTGGGGTAGGGCCTGATAAACCTGGTGGCACAGTGGTTAAATGCCACTTCTGCAAGCCACCACATTGCAAGTTCGATTCCAGTGGGCTCCAAGGTTCACTCAGCCTTCCATCCTTTCATAGGTCGGTAAAATGAGTACCCAGCTTGTGGGGGGCAATTAGCTAACACACATTGGAAACTGCTTAATGCAGTGTAGATGTGTAAATAGCTATTGCTTAAAACAATTTGTAAGCCACTTGATAGCCTTGAAGCTGAAGAGCGGGATATAAATAAATAAATAAATAAATAAATGAAATAATGCCCTTTTTTTCCTGTTTCCACTGGCAAAAACTAAATTGGGCCCCACGCGTCCACAGGAGCCCATCTGGCACACCGGCCCTCGCTGCTGCTGCCTTCTCCCTGGCTCTTCCAGAAGCCAGGAAGGAGCCCCACAGCATGGCCACATGCAGGGAGCCTTCAGTCACACATCGTGGGTCCCCTTCCTGCCCTCTGAGTCAGCACAGAAAATGGCGGTGGTAGCAGCTGCTGGGACGGGCTGGTGTTCCTGTTTGGACTCTGGTCTGTTTCACTGAGGTAATGGGGGAAGAAAAAGCCAGCTCCACAGCCAGGATAGGCTGGCGGAGAGCTGGCGTATCCTGGCTTATGTAGATGAGCCCTTAGAGATAGCAACTGGTCCATGGTTATGTAGGAGGAATGAGTCTAAAAATAAAAATGTTTTTTTAGCAAGCTTACCAAAGTTTTACAATCCCATCAGGTTACTCAAAGAACTTCATGACTGAGTGGGCATTTGAACCCTCCAAAGTGCTAGTCTGACATTGTGATGAGCAGGCATGCCAGTGTTCAGATTGGGCCAGCAGGCACATTCCCATTCTTCCCCTCTTGATCACCGAATGGAGGGCTGAGTGTGGGTGGACAGCTGTCAGGGTGCAGACAGAAGGAACTAGGCATATAGCTGTCATTTCTAGCATCCCCCATGGAAGCAAAATCTCTTTTTCCAATATAATATGCTCTGAACATTCTTTTCACCAATGCCTGTTAGCATGTAGTGAACTGGAACTGAAATCAACTGAGGTCTACCAGAAGGACTTTCCTCATGGAAGACCCCTCGGTCTGACTGGGGAGAAAGGATTGTCTCCATTCCTTCCCATAGCACATCTCAATCCATTTACCGTAGTTGAGTCCCCTCAGTCTTGAGCCCTAGTCATTTTCAGAGGGGATGGGGCAAAGGAGGTAGGAGAGTCAGCTTTTGCCAAACCAGCTGCAAGCCCCACAATCTGGATATGCTCTTCTATAGCCAGTGCTTGGAAAAGTTACTTTGGGGGCTTGCAATTTCCAATATCATGCAACCAATCATGCTGGCTGCAGAATATTGGAAGTTGTGGTCTGAAAAAGTAACTTTTCCAAGCACTGGCTATATGTTTGCATGGTTACTCCTTACTTATGGGGAGATTCTGGAAGGGAAGAGTTTTGACTGATTTCTGCTCTCTCTAAGCCCAGTTGTTGTTTCTTCACTGTCTACCAACCTCAAGCTGTTATGACACTTTGGAGAAATATGTTCTGCTACTCCCACATACCATTCACGCTTGAGAGCTGGCATATTCAATATGGTCAGGGAAGACATGAAAGTCCAGCAAGCAGAGGGATGCTCCCAAAATGAGCATGGCATAAGAAGTGTTTGTATAATGATGGCAAAGTAGGATTTATTCCTTGCTCAGAAAGACAAAGCTGATCAAATTATCAAAATGCTCTGGACTAGACCGGTGGTCCTTCAGTGTGGCAATTTTGTATATTAAAAAAAATCAACAAGAAATAGGCAGAGCAGCAGAGCAGCAGAGCTTTTTGATCTTGGAATAAATCTGTTGAAGTAGAAATCCTATTTATTCTTGTGTCACAGGAGAAGAGGAAGGGAAAGGGGGAAAATGTCAACATTGGCAGTAAGAGTACATGGCTGGGGGGTGGAAATCAGCAGGGAAGAAACAGAGCAGCTGAGATTTGTCCTCCAGGAAAAAGGAACAGAAAAGGCAGGGAAACCACAAAACCTCAGAAGCGTCAAGTATATGTGATGCACCTTAAAGTGAGCTAAGAGGTCACAGGTTAGTTGGCAGGATGAGCTCTGAAGAGCTATTTGGATGCGCCAGCAGGTGTGGGAAAAGCATATGTGCTGGAGTGCTTAGTATACAAGCTGTATTGCTTGGTATTCTCACCCAATAACCATTTTTTAAATCTGCAAAATAAAAACAGAGTCAAGAGGAATGGGAAGAGAGATGGGGAACAGAGAGGGGTGACCTCAGGAAATAATCGAACCAATTACTGCTCAAAGTAAATGGGGTAGTCAGGGAGGTAGCTATAGGGTGGGGTGCAGTGGGAAAATGAGGACATTATCTTCCCCGTAAGGATTCTACACCCCAAAGGAAAATTTCCTTCATTTCCCACATTTATATCTTTGCAGAGAGCAAGACACTAAGAGCCTTATTGTGCAAAGGAAGGGAAGTCTGAGAGTACTGCGTCTCACCTTGCCTTATTGCATGACGTCGGCATGTTTCAGCTATTCTCCTGTATTGGTCCCATGGGACACAGTGGTAAACATGGGTCTTTTTGCCAATGTATTTTTTCAGTTAGCAAAAAAACTCATGTTTACCACTGTCTTCCATGGGACCGGAATGGAAGAACAACTGAAACATGCCAATATCATGTGATAAGGCAAGGCTGGGGACGCTATTATCAGGGCGCACTGCTGTTTCCTTCCATCATGCAATAAGCCCCTAAGAAGCGTTCACATTTAGGACTCATATTTATTGTGTTCACATCCCCTTGATCACTTTGCCTGATCCTTTTCCATGTATGCCTAAACAGTATTTCTAAATGCTCAACTGAAGTTTTAAGTTACTGCAATCCTAGAAATTTGGGGTCTGAAGAGAACGTGGACCAGAGTTGTACACTGTGTAGCTAAGTAGTATCTCCTGGCTTCACACACACACACACACAGAGTCAGGCTTACCCCTGAATTCTGGGGTTTAGAGTGGAATTCATGGAAGACCCTGACATGAGGCTGCCTCTGGCCTGTTTCCCTTGACTAGGCCCCTGGGGTTTTGGGAAAGGTGCCAGCTCGCCTTGTTGGCCTGGGAACGCTGCTCTCCACAGCGGCTCAAGGTCAATACTCCAGGTGCGGGCCATGCTGTTCCTCCTCCCTAGATGCCATTCTCATGCTGTGGGGGTTTATCTGGGGTGTGTGTGCTAGCCTCTATTCAGTTTCGGCTTTGTTCTATGTTCCTGACACACGTTTCCTTACCAATAAAGAATTTCTATTGAGTGAATGCGAGTGTGTGTTCTTGGTATATCACACACACGTCCAGTCCTGACTTACCGGGCATCAGCTCCTGAGAGTGATGGGGTCTGTTCTCCTATCGACTGGGAGGCAGGAGACTGACATTTCCACCCCCTACCATGAGTGATGTCTGGTCCAACAGTCGGAAGCAGGATCCTTATTGCAATTCCTCCTCCCACCAGAGATTGCTAGAGGGAGGAGGGTGGAAACATAAGTCTGCTATGTCCCGGTTGACAAGAAAAGAGACATTCCCCACTATTGCTCACAGCAGCTGATGCCCTGTAAGTCAGGAGTGGGAGGCTTTTACAATCTCTATGTACAGCAGGGACCCCGTATCCACTGATTCTTTATCCACTGATTCAATTATCCATGGGACGCAAAACAGCACACCTACCATAAAGTCTTCCTAGAAAATGTGTCCTCTCTAGCCGTATTCTAGGACCTCAACAGCAACTCTATGGTATTTTCAACTAGAAGTCTCATTATTTTCAGTGGTGTTTGCTCTTATCCACGGTTTTCGGAATCCACGGGGGGCCCCAGAACCAATCTCCAGAGGATACGGTGGTCCTACTCTATCTCCTTCACCAGTGGCTCTTAACCTTTTCTTTACCAGGGACCCCCTTTAAATATCTTTTGTTACCACAGACCCCCAAGACTTAATTCAAGATTTAAAACAACAACTGTTGCAGAAATCATGGAACAGCAGACCCACGGATTGGAAAGTGAGTTTTATTACACCGGTGGGCCTGATTGGAATATCTTCCAAAGAGTCAGAACCCAGAGCTGTGATTACAGAATACCTTTATACAGTAATTTTGGTTTGCAAAAAACAATTCCCTCCTCCTTCTCTTTGGTGTCAGCAACTTTCTTGAAACAATTGTTGATAGTTCAAGGCAAGATAACTTAGGAACATTTGGGTACAGTTCGACCGCTATTAGAGAAAGAATTTGTTTACATCAGCATATCATATGTTTCTGGAACATAGAGTTGATTAGTAAGGAACATTGACTAGGCCTCAGAGTTAAAGGAAAAAGACTTTGCAGAGTCCCAGAGTCTCATGGGCTATCTAGTCTGACCCCAAATAGTGATTGTAAGATTACAGCATTCAGCAAAGGAGAAGCCAGGCATAGTCAGACACGTATTCTTGACTTTAGGAGAGCTGATTTCAATAAACTCAGGGAAATACTGGGGGTGATCCCATGGTCAGGAATACTAAAAGAGAAGAGACCTCAAGACGGATGGGACTTTCTCAAAAGGGAGATACTGAAGGCACAATTTCAAACAGTACCATTGAGGAAAAAAAATGGGAGGTGTCTCAAGAAACCAGGATAGATGACTAAAGAACTTTCAATGGAGCTAAGTTTTAAACGGAACATGTATAGGAAATGGAAAAGGGGGGAAATCACCAAAGAAGAATTCAAACAGATAGCGAACACGTGTAGGAGTAAAGTCAGAAAAGCTAAAGCGCAGAATGAGCTCAGGCTTGTAGGGAGGTTAAGAACAATAAAAAGGGTTTTTTGGGGTATGTCCGCAGCAAAAGGAGGAAGAAGGAAATGATAGGGCCACTACGTGGAAAAGATGGCAAAATGCTAACAGGGGACAGAAAAAAGGCAGAATTACTCAACACCTTCTTTGCCTCAGTGTTTTCAGAAAGGGAAAAGGAGGACCAACCTGAGGATAATGGAACAGAGGACACAATAGGGGAAATCCAGCTCAAAATAAGTAAAGAGGTAGTACAGGAATACCTTCTTAATCTAAATGAATTTAAATCTCCTGGACCAGATGAACTACATCCAAGAGTATTAAAAGAGCTGGCAAATATAATCTCAGAGCCATTGGCAATAATCTTTGAGAACTCCTGGAGAACAGGAGAAGTCCCAGCAGACTGGAGGAGGGCAAACATTATTCCCATCTTCAAAAAGGGGAAAAAAGAGGATCCCAACAATTATCGTCCAGTTAGTCTGACATCAATCCCAGAGAAGATTCTAGAGCAGATCATTAAACAGAGAGTCTGTGAACATTTAGAAGGCAATGCCATAATCACAAAAAGTCAATGGGTTTCAGAGAAACAAGTCATGCCAGACTAATCTGATCTCTTTTTTTGATAAAATTACCAGCTTGGTAGATGAAGGGAATGCTGTGGACATTGCATACCTTGATTTCAGTAAGGCCTTCGACAAGGTTCCCCATGACATTCTTGCAAACAAGCTTGTAAAATGTGGACTAGACAAGTTAACTGTTCAATGGATTTGTAATTGGTTGACCGGCCGAACCCAAAGGGTGCTCAGCAGTGGCTCCTCTTTGTCTTGGAAAGAGGTGACCAGTGGGGTGCCACAGGGTTCTGTCCTGGGCCCAGTGCTATTCAACATCTTTATCAATGACTTAGATGAGGGAATTAGGGGCATACTTATCAAATTTGCATATGACACCAAATTGGGAGGAGTAGCTAATACCCTAGAGGACAGGATCAAAATTCAGAATGACCTGGATAGACTGGAGAGCTGGGCCAAAGCTAACAAAATGAAATTCAATATGGAGAAATGTAAAGTACTGCATTTAGGGCGGAAAAATGAAATGCATAAATATAGGATGGGAGAGACCTGGCTGAATGAGACTACGTGCGAAAGGGATCTAGGAGTCCTAGTAGACCACAAGTTGAACATGAGTCAACAGTGTGATGCGACAGCTAAAAAGGCCAATGCAATTTTGGGCTGTATCAATAGAAGTATAGTGTCTAGATCAAGGGAAGTAATAGTGCCACTCTATTCTGCCTTGGTCAGACCTCACTTAGAATACTGTGTCCAGTTCTGGGCACCACAATTCAGAAAGGATATTGACAAATTGGAGCGTGTCCAGAGAAGGGCAACTGAAATGGTGAAAGGTCTGGAAACGATGCCTTATGAGGAGAGACTTAGGGAGCTGGGTATGTTTAGCCTGGAAAAAAGATGGTTAAGAGACGATATGATAGCCCTGTTTAAGTATTTGAAGGGATGTCACGCTGAGGATGGAGCAGGCTTGTTATCTGCTGCTCCAGAGACTGGAACACGGAGCAATGGGTGCAAGCTCCAGGAACAGAGATTCCACCTCAACATGAGGAGGAACTTTTTGACAGTAAGAGCTGTTCGGCAGTGGAACACACTCCCTCGGAGCGTAGTGGGGTCTCCTTCCTTGGAGGTCTTTAAACAGAGGCTGGATGGCCATCTGTCGGGGATGCTTTGATCAAGATTTCCTGCGTGGCAGGGGGGTTGGACTGGATGGCCCTCGTGGTCTCTTCCAACTCTGCAATTCTATGATTCTATGATTCTATGAAATAGACATTAGAGTCGGAATGGCTACTACACAACAACAATATACAATTACACCATGCATTAAACCTTCCCTGCCTCTGAGGGAAGACTTTTCTCCTGCTTCTTCCTGCAAGTTTGTGGCTGGAGTGGATTGAATGGCAATGCGCAGGCCAAGCCAGCCAGCCTTTGCCTTTGCTCCTGTCATGTGGCCACTCCACTGCAGGGAGGAGGTGGGCTAAGCAGCCTTCAAGCCTTCACAGAACCCCTGTGAGGATACGGGAGACCCCTGTGGGTCCCCGGACCACAGGTTAAGAACCACGGCCTTATACTATTGGATATGTAGGGATCATGAATACAAATAAGGAGTTTATCAGACACAGCAAAAACCACATTAGAAGAATGCAATGATAACAGAAGTGGATGACATCAGACAACAACGTCCTTCAGTGTTCCCAAGGTATGGCATCGGCAGGAATACAGCACTATTGACGGCTTAGCCCCTTCAATAAAAAGTGAAGCCTTGTCCATGCCAGCACTATGCCCCGGGAACAGCTGAGGACGCAAGCATCTGATAATGTCACCCATATCTGTTATCATCGCATTCTTCTGATGTGGTTTGGGATGCTTTTTTTTTTTTTTTGGCCACATTTCCCTGCATCTGATAAAGTCCTAAGTTTCAAATGCTTAACTCTAGGTTTTGCATGTCACTGCAATTGTGAATTCCAGCCTTTGTTTGGGGGTCAGAATTCTTATTCAGGTGGTCAATTCCCTCATTTTGCCCCCATAGCTACACCTTGATACTTAGTCAATGCCAAGTTGTATGAGAGAAGAAGGGAAAGCATAAATCATTGACTTGGTCAGTTGTTGGGAAATGGCCTGTAAAGATAATATAGTGGTCCCTCCACATTCACGGATTTGGCATTCACAGTGTCATGCTCATCCATGGATTCTGGATATTTGAGTAGATTCCATGGAGGACCCTGACATGAGTTTGGTTCTTGGCCTAACATGAGTTTGGTTCTTGGCCTGATTCCCCTGCCTGGGCCTCTCTATCTCTGGACTGCAGCCAGCCCACCTTTTGATCTGGGAATGCTGTTTCTCTGGCGGCTTCAAGGCCATAGCACCTGGATGCAGCCTCCACTCCTACAGCCCTCCCTACATGCCATTCTCACACTGTATTTGGTGCCTGTGTTGTGTTGGTTTCAGTTCTGGCTTTGCCTATGTTACTGGTATGTGTTTCCTTGCTTAATAAAGAAATCTTATTGAGTTAATGCGAACATGTGTCTGGTACATCATAGTAAGCCAGAACTCACAATCCTTCTTAATTCTTAATTCCTATCCATGATGTCTGACGACACGGAAATTGGAACCCAGATGGAGAAAGACCTGGCCACAGGCAATGACCAGGGAGCCAGCTTGCTGGAGGATGGTGCAGGCGTGCCGGAGGAAAAGCAGAGCTGAGCCCGATGGAGGGCTGGGAGGCTGACCCTTCCCCCTGACCTCATGGAGCTGGGAGCCAGGCAAGCCCTGGGGATGGGTAGCCTACCCTTCTCCGGGACTCCAGTACGTGGAGCAGGAATGGCCATGGGAGCTAGCTGGGTCGGGCCAGATAAGCAGGGTTAGGATGAGTGGAGATCCCTACGGTGGGATTGGCCCCTAGCCGAGGGGTTTTCTGAGCCTGGGGAAGATCACCCCCATGCAGAACTGGAGAAAGAGGTGCAGCAGCTGAAGCAACAGATGGAGACCATTCAGACAAGCCTCCTGGAAATCTTACAGAGACTGCCTCAGCAACCTGCAGCCCTGGGGAGGGGGACAACCACCCCAGAGACCCCAGCTGCCAGCTACTCCAGGGGGTGAGGTCCCGGTTCCCCCAGGTGGGGTCCCCGCAGCTCCTGATGGAGGTCCCGTCCCGCAGGCTCCTGGTCCAGTACCCCCTGCAGGGGCTGGCCTGGTTGAGCCGCGAGAGACGCTGTGTGGTTTCAAACTCCGGGACCTGAAGGCCACTTTTGATGGGGATGCTGCGAAGTTGCCATACTTCTTAACCCAGGTGATGGGATTCATGTCTCACTGGGAGGAAGACTTCTAGACAGAGGCTGAAAAAGTGCAGTATGTCTCCAACCAGCTAGAGGGGGAGGCAGCAAACTGGCTGGTGGGGCTCTATGACATGGGGGCCCCAGAATTAGGGAGTTCCACGATTTCATGATGGCCCTCATAGCTCAATTCAAAGACCCACTGAGGATGAGGCGTGCATGCATGGAACTTCAACGCCTACGCCAAGGCTCGAGACCTGTGGCTGAATATGCTGCTGAATTCCGCCGCCTGGCCAGCCACATCCCTGACTAGACCGAGGCCACTAAGGTACAGTACTTCCAGGATGGTCTCAATGCAGACATTCTGGAATGGGCCTTGGTCCAAGGGAACCTGGAAACCCTCCTGGGGTGGGTGCAGCTGGCTGGGGAGGTGGAAACCCTGAGGCAGAGCATCAAGCTGGCCCGGCAGCATCAGGGGTTGGCGGGAAACCCAGTGGATCCGCAGGGAAGAAAACTAAGGTGGCACGATCGACTGGAAGCACCCCAGGAGAGTCAGAGAGGGAGCGGTGGATGTGAAAGGGATTACGCCTACACTGCGGGAAAGGCGGCCACCGCATAGCTGAGTGCTCAGAGAAGCAATCCCAGGACAATCCCATGGAAGAGAGGTCTAAGAAGGCGGATGGGAGTCCGACAGCACCCAAGACACCATTCAAGCCAAAGCCGAAAGCAGCAGTATGCGCCCTGATCCCTGGCCACGCAGCGGGGGAGTCTTCTGTGGAGCCAGACAATAGTGGGTCCTCTTCTGATGCTGAGCCAGCAGGAAACGGATCCAGCCCGCCCTACTAAGCACCCGAGGGCGGGCTAATCCTGAAGGGTGCCCAAGTGCTGTGGTGAGTGGAGTAAAAGCCCCATTTTTTCTAAAAGCCAAGATAGAGGTTGCAGATGATGGGGTCCCCTGAAAAGTAATGGTAATGGTGGAGTCCAGGTGTACCCAGGTGCTAATTTACCCCTCCTTGGTCAAGTGAACTTTCAGTCAGCACCATCAAGACAAGTCGGTGTGGCTGTCTCAGATGGACGGGGGATGATGAAGGGTGGCCCCGCAAGGCAAATGACTGGCCCGGTGCAAATGAAGATGGGAAATCACCAGGAGGAGCTCCAATTTGTGATAGTGCCAGGCTTGGTCCCGGCCGCAGTGGTAAGCTTGAATTGGTTGAAATTCCACAACCCCACTATAGATTGGATAAAAGAAACGGTGACTTTTACAGACCCCATGTGTGTATGGGAACACGGGGTGTGTGGAAACAGTGAGGCCTCACTGGGCAGGGGGATCCCACAAGGAACCAAGCATCAGAATGTTAAGGTCGCTATGGTGCAAGGGGAAGTGAAAGAGTTACTGGTGGAGTATAAACAGTGGCAGTATGTGTTTGAAGAGAAGGAATGTGACATTTTAACCCCCCACCGGCTGTTTGACTGTGCAACTGAAATAGTTTCAGAGGCAGTGCTGCCCAAGCCTAAGATTTACTCCATGACCCCGGAGGAGATGGACATCCTCTGGGAGTTCATAGACAAAAACTTGGCCCAGGGGTTCATCAGACCTACGACCTCCCCCTTGGGGGCCCCAGTGTTGTTCAGATGCAAATGCTATTCTTCTCTGCGTCTGTGCATAGATTACAGGTCCCTAAATGCCATCAACATCACAAATCAATACCCCCTCCCATTAATGAAAGACATCCTGGCTCACTTGGCCAAAGGGAAAATATTCACCAAGTTGGACTTGCCTATTGCAGGGCACGAATTAAAGAGGGGGACAAGTGGAAAACTGCTTTTAATCGCCAACTAGCGGCATTTGAATTCCTCGTGATGCCATTTGGATTAAGTGGGGGCCCCGGGGTGTTCATGAATTTAATGATGTGCTTAGAGAATTTCTGTACAAGGGAGTCCTGGTATATCTAGATGATGTGCTCATCTACTCGGAGGACTATACATCCCATGTGGAGTTGGTAAAGAAAGTGCTTAGTAAACTGGGGGGGAAACCATTTGTATGCTAAGCTGTCAAAATGTGAATTTCACCAAAGCCGCTTGGATTATTTGGGGTACCACATCTCTAGCAGGGGGGTTGAAATGGACCCTGAGAAGGTTAAGGGAGTCCTCGCATGGGAGGCTCCCAGGACCAGGAATCAGCTTCAAAGCTTCTTGGGGTTTGCTAACTTTTACCGGCCCTTCATCCCTGACTTTGCTGAGGTGGCCTTACCCCTTACTGACCTGTTGAAAACCAAAAGTGTGTGTGTGGGGGGGGGAGAAATGAACTGGGAAGGGGAAGGGAGAGAAGCCTCCTTCAAAGTGTGTGTGGACTGACCAATGTCAAACAGCATTTGAGAAGTTGGAAAAACTCTTCACCTCTGAGCCTATCCTTAAACAATAATTTAAATAATAATAATAATAATAATAATAATAATAATAATATTTATTAAACACCCCAACCCCAAGCAGCCTTTTGTAGTTCAGGTGGATGCTTCAGATGTGGGGGGGGGGTGTTACTGCAATGGGACGAGGGGGGAGCTCAGACCCTGTGCATATCTATCAAGGAAGTTCAATGACACTGAACAAAATTGGCCAGTGTGGGAGAAGGAGGCGGTGGGGCGATCAAAGTAGCCTTGGAGACTTGGCGCCATCTGCTGGAGGGATCTTCCCAACCTTTTGAGATTTGGACAGATCACAAAAATTTGGAGGCTTTGAAAACCCCATGCCGCCTGAACCCTAAGCAGATTCAGTGGACCAGTTTCTTTTACCAGTTCAACTTCACGCTGAAGTTTCTTCTGGGTAAAAAGAATTTCCTAGCTGACGCTTTGTCCAGGCTCCCTCAACATGACAGCAAACGAAAGGAGGTAATGGATACAGTTTTCTCCCCCTCCCATCTGGGATTGGCAGTTCTCACATGCAGTCAAACCAAATGACAGGGGGCCGTTGCAGACCTTGCATTGGCACAAGACCATGACCTAACTAGGGTGCCTGACAGGCCGCCTCTGAAGGACGCAACCCCAACTGTTGCACCGGCCCCAACACACCTGGAGCCTTCCCCCCTCACCCCAAGGGATATCAGGGATGGGTGGCAGGCTCAGATGATGGACACCCTTTCTCATGACCCCTGGTTCCTTTCTCACAAAGGGGAGGTAGTCCTGCGAGGGGGTTTGGCTTGGAAGGGAGAACGCATGTATGTCCCCGAGACTATGAGGGCTGCCATTCTCAAACAGTGTCATGATGTGAAAAGTGCAGGTCACTTTGGGTATGTGAAAACATTGTATTTAACACAGCGACAATTTTGGTGGCCTAAAATGCGGAAGGAGGTGGAGGATTATGTAAAGGGGTGTCATACGTGTGCTATTGCCCTTCAACTGGCAGAAGAGATCGTGATTTCCTGCATGGCAGGGGGTTGGACTAGATGGCCCTCGTGGTCTCTTCCAACTCTGCAATTCTATGATTCTATTGCGAAGAGGGCCAGTGAGAAGCAAAAAGGACTGTTACAGCCATTGCCTACCCTCACTAAACCTTGAGAGGTCATTAGCATGGACTTTATTGTTGAATTAGCAGAGAGTAAGAAAAAGAGTGTCATTTGGGTAGTAACTGATCTATTTTCCAAACAAGCTCATTTTGTTGCCTGCAAGAAAATCCCGACTGCTCTACAGCTGGCTAAGCTATTTGTCTAACACATACACAGACTTCACAGGGTCCCCACCAAGGTTATCTCAGACAGAGGGGCCCAATTCACTTCTCAATTTTGGAAAGCATTTACGAGACTGTTGGGAATAGAACTAGGGATGAGTAGTTCCCATCATCCACAGACAGATGGACAGACTGAACACATGAACCAGGTTTTGGAGCAGTACCTAAGGTGTTATGTCAACTTCCAGCAGTCTGATTGGGTCGATCTGTTACCTTTCACCGAGGTGGCGTATAACAACGCCATTCACCAAAGTACAGGCCTATTCCCATTCAAAATTGTTTCAGGACAAGATTTTGACCCTCTGCCTTGGGGGAAAGGGGACCCCAAAGACCCAGTGCCTGTGACTCAGTGGTGCACTCAAATTAAGGAGGCATGGCTGAAGGTTGTGTCGGCCCTAGAGTATGCGAAGGCCCGCTACAAAGATCAAGCGGATAAGAAGTGTGACCCCACCCCGAGCTATGCGGTGGGAGACTTGGTATATCTCTCCCTTAAGTTCCTGAAGAGCCCTCGCCCTTCGAAAAAGTTGGGCCCAAAGTACATTGGACCTTTCCCTATTGTTAAGGTTGTCAACCTGGTAGCTTTTGAACTATCTTTGCCTAAACTGTATCGTAACATCCATCCTGTATTTTTCTCTAGCTTGCTCAAGCGTGTGTGCCCTCCGGATCAACATCACCGAGTTCCTGAGACTCCATGCCCTATCATGGTGGACAATGATCAACACTTTGAAATTTCTGATGTGCTAGACTCTCGGATTCACAGGGGGATTTGCAATACTTTGTTAAATGGAAGCATTTGCCTATGGGTCATGCCGAATGGATCAATGTTGAACACAACAAGGCTCCTCGCTTCTTGAGGAAGTTCCATGCCCGCTTTCCTTATAAGCCTGGTTGATGGGGGTTCTTGTGTTCTGCTTGGTAATTTCCTCTGTCTGTGGGTTTGGATTTGGGGAGGGGGATTTCTCCTTGAGGGGGCGGTATGTCATGCTCGTCCATGGATTCTGGGTATTAGAGTAGATTCCATGGAACACCCTGACATGAGTTTGGTTCCTGGCCTGATTCCCCTGCCTGGGCCTCTTTATCTCTGGATGGCAGCTAACCCGTCTTTTGGTCTGGGAATGCTGCTTCCCTGGTGGCTACAAGGCCAGAGCACCTGGAGGCAGCCTCCACTCCTACTGCCCTCCCTACATGCCATTCTCACACTGTAAGGGTTTATCTGGTGTCTGTACTGGATTGGTTTCAGTTCTGGCTTTGCCTATGTTACTGGTGTGTGCTTCCTTGCTTAATAAAGAAATCTTATTGAATTAATGTGAACGTGTGTCTGGTACATCACACACGGATTTAAGTATTCATGACTTGAAAATATTCTTTAAAAATAATAATCCAAAAAGCAAACCTTGATTTTGCCATCTTATATAAGGGACACCATTTTGCTTTGCCATTGCAGATAATGGGACTTGAGTATTCACAGATTTGAGTATTCATGGGGGGTCCTGGAACCAAACCCCAGAGAATGTGAAGGGACAACTGTAATTTGGTATAGGGTTGCCATAAGTTGGAGCTGTCTTGAAGGTACAGAACAACAATAAATTAGATTCTACCACCCTCCCAGCAGTCATAGTGCCAGCACCATAAAAAGAAGAAAAAGTACAAAGAATCTTAGTCAATGTTTCTGTGCTGTAGAAATATAGTAGATTGAATAAATTATGTTAGGAATGAACAGGTGCTTATTCTATGATAGTGTTTTGGAAAGTAAGGAAAGTTCAAGCAGAGAGCAAGAGCAGACATTACTATCTCCCCCCTTTTTTTAAAAGATGTGTACGTGTGTATGTGCCTTCAAGTTACCTGTTGACTTATGGCAACCCCATGAATTTCATAGGGTTTTCTTAGGCCAGAAATACTCAGATGTGATTTTGCCCATTCTTTCCTCTGAAATATAGCCTACACAGCACCTAGTATTCATTGGCAGTCTCCCATCCAAATACTAACCAGGGCTGACCCAGCTTATCCTCTGAGATCAGATGGAATGTGGTACCTTTAGAGTGTTTAGGCCCTCTTACCAAACAGGTAAGAGAGCTCCATACAGGAGCATGGCCAGATCTGGTTGAAGGACTTTTGCTGCTCTCTGCTGAGAATGGCAATATCAGCATCCCAAGAGTGTGGCTCAGAAATTTTTGTGCCAAGGGTTTTGAAAAATCATCACAAAATACTGGTGAGTTCAGTGGCCTCCCTGCTACCTCTGGTATGGGGTCATCCCTCTTGCTGGTTGAATAAGCAAGGATTTGGAGCCAAACTTTTATGACCCAAGGCATGCCCTGCAACATTTCACAGATGAAAATCAGGACATGTGTCGTCAAACAACATTAGAGCCTAATCAAAATGGCAAAAGATATTAATGGGGAAGAAGAGACAAGCTAGGAAAGGCTGCAGCAGATTGCTTTTGCCTGAGCCCACTGGGAAAGGCAAGATTCTGCCGCTTCCTCACCTTCTCCCTCCTGCTGAGTTAATTGAGTGCAAACTAGTTTTGCACTTTGAACTCAGTTTGCAGCAATTGAAGTAAATTAAGGACAAAGGGGGAAGTGTGGGGAGGAGAGTGAAACCGGGACATTTTTAAAACAACAGAAAAAGTGGGATGACAGAAGATTAATTGGGGCTCGTTCTTCCAAACCAGGACAGCTGGTGGATATGCCTAAGGGCTCAATGCTCTCTGCTGAGATGGATGAATCTGTCAGTTTCTCTTGTTCCTCTATTCAGTTTTTTAAAAAGCATCAAATTCTTTTTGTTGACTTTATGAAATTTTGGAAAGTGTGTATGAAAAAAAAACTGAATAAAACCCTCACCCACCCTTGCCCTGGCTTGTGTGGTTATCACGCCTATGCATGTTAAGAAAGCACCACTGTGCCATTTTGCCAGTGGTGGAGAAAACAATGGGCAGCACATGTTGCTGTTGCCGAGCAACGGCTGGGCCAACTCTACAGCCACTCCTGGGAGTGTTGAGCACCATGCTTCATTAGACATTTAGGTCAGGCTGGCGGAAAGTTATTTTGGGCAACTACAGCTCCCAGAATCAGCACAGCCAGGGTGATTCTGGGAGATGTAGTCCCAAAAGGGATGTTTCCTAGCTCTGCATTTATCCAATATGTACAATCCATGTCTTTATTTACTAGATGCTTAAGGGCAGCCCCCTATAAAGGCCTCCCCCTGTATCCATTGGGTGTAAGTTCCTGGAGTGACTTTTATAAGTGAAACCATGGATAATTGCAAATTGCCATAGACTACCATAGAATCATGCTGGAGGACTGAAAAAAATGCCTAGAGAGACTTCCCCCTCAACCGTGGTTAAATGAAACAGCAGTTACCAATACCACAGATACAGGGGGGCAACCTATATATTTAGTCAGCCCATTGGTGAATATACTCTAGTATTGTTGTCTCCCTTCACTGGCTGTAGATCTTTAAGGTCTCACACAGAGATGTGTTTTTGTTTTTTTTAATAAAGGACTTATAGGTCACTTAAAAAAAAAACATTTTCCCCAAGGCAGCTTAAAATCAACAGGTTGGCTTAGATACAGACTTAGATCTCTTTCACACTACATAATTATAGTGCTTTGATTCCATGTGAACATACTTAGTGTAGGCCCAGGTGGGCAACATGTGGCCTTCCAGATGTTGTTGACTACAACTCCGATTAGCCCATGCCTGAATAGCCAATGGTGATGGATCATGAAAGCTGGAGCCTTCACAACTTCTAGTGGACAAAGATTTGCCCACCCTTGGTTTAGATTGTCTTGGTTTAGAGGCCCTTCTCTCTGTTCCACCATCTTCCCAGTATCGTTTGGTGGGAACAAGGGAGAGGGCTTTCTCAGTGGCTGCTCCCAGACTTTGGAATTCCCTCCCCAGGGAGGCCAGGATGGGTCCGTCCTTTCTCTTCTTCTGTCATTTGTGTGCCATCAGGCTTTTGGAAACTGACTTTTAATGATGTGCAGTGTTGTTTTAAAAGTTTCCATATTGTCTTTTAATGGGTTTTAATGTTTTAACTTTACCAATCATTTATATATATTTTTTTAATTTTTTATTTCTATTTTTATTGAAGCTTTTGTATAGTTTTATTCTGTATTGTTTTTACTTATGTTGTTAGCTACCTTAAGTCTCATTGTTGAGAGACAGAGGTGGGATATAAATGAACAAAATCATCATCATCAACTCAATGGAATTTTTTTCTGTTGATCTGTTCCAAATACAACCATGCCTGGATCCAAACTACAGTAATGTAATTTATTTATTTATTTATTTATGTTAAATTGTACTACTATTCCATTAACCATGCTGGTTGAGGAATTCTGGGAATTAGAGTCCAAAAAGTAATTTTTCCAAGTTCTGGTTTCAACATTATTTCAACTAAAAGCAGCAGCATACAGCAATTCATAACACAGTCCAGTAAAAAAAAGTATAGTTTACAACAGACAGCAATGGCAGTTTAACAATGCAGCCACTTTTTCCTGTAACCCAATATCTAAGATCTTTTTAACTGGAGATGAGGCACGTTCTGCATGTAAAGCATTTGTCCTGCCACGGATCAGTTTGTTTTTTCCACTTACAGTGGCCCTGTGTCCTATTTAATCGTTCTCTATTTGAAGGACAGTCAGAGGACAGTATTCTATTTAAAGGTGTCCTCTATTTGAAGGTCTGTCCAGTCCAATTTCCATTTAAAGATAAAGAACTATAAGAAGGGAGAACAGAAGCTTTAGCTCCTAGAGAGCAGGCTGATCTGGTTGCAGTGTTCTTCACTACTGCAAGATGTATTTATACTTTTTGGGACAACAACTCCCAGAATCCCCCAACCAACATGGCCATGCTGGCTGGAAAATATGGGGATTGTAGTCCAAATAACATTTCCATGCTTTAGGCATAATGCATTTCTACATAAATAACAATAATTATTTATGTTACACTGTGGCCTAAATCCTATCATTACTCCTGACTAGAGCAGACCCAATATATCAACTGGATTTACTTATGTGTTGACTCACTATTCAACAGTTGATTCGATAGGTCTCCTCTAGTGGGGATGAGCTAACAGGATTACAGCCATGATCTCCAATTCCTAACCTGATTAGTAGCAGGAGACTGTGCTGGTTTGCCTCACTTTCTTTTCCTTCTGAAATTAGAATTATTTTGAGTAGCTGCTACTACCATGCCTTTGGTACACACACATAGTTCTTAACAACAAAGGAGAATCCCATTATGAGTCTATAATCCTTCCATTCCTGATTCTCTTACAAAGAGGTTGTCTAAACGGTGAAAATACTCCTCACAAAATGTGAAGAGAATCCTACCTGTCTTAATGGCCTGCACTGTTTTGCCATATTCAGAAGGAGGGTGGCCAAAAAATGCCATATACTCCACTTTTGCGGCTTTTCCCTGAGTTTTTTAAAAAACAGCTAGGGGGATGCACATTCCTGCTTGTCCGGACTAGCGATTTGCTTTGAATCGCTTTCCCATACAAGCAGAAGCGCAAAGCTGATTGATCAGATGAGTGCAGGCAGCAGGCTTGCTAACAAGGCAAATACTGTCAGGATTATGGGATATGCAGTTTGATAAATTTATACTGTAAAGAGCAAAAGTGTAGCATAAAGCCTACAGGGGCCAGCAGTGAGAGGAAGCTGCAGCTGGCCTGTGTATCAAGATTAAAAGCCTGAGAAAGTAACCTTGAGTGGGAGCTATCTCTGTGAGAGAATATGCTGTAATCTAAAAAATCATAAAAAAAATATGCTGGGAACCAATGTCTCTGTATGCTGTGTACTGTTATTCAGCTATGCAATGTAACTGTGTTTCAGTTCTGTTTTGGGGCTTTGCAGTGCCAGAGCTGTTTTCTACTGAATGCTGGGTAATGTAGTTCTCAGAGTGGAGTCTCTATAATACTGTAAATACTTCAATATGCTGTAGTAAAGAGAAGTAGATTTAGACACACGTCTGTGTCTGTGTGCTTATTTTCTTACCCTGGAGGATGAAAACTCTGCTACAAACGTTTTGCTGCCTGGCCCTCTTGACATGCTCAGAGGTACCAGTGCACTAATGTGTCTACCTGCAGCTGCCATTTTGGATTTTCACCTCATTGGGCAAGCAGGCATTGTTTTTTTTTTCTTTTTAATAAAGGTGCAATAACACTCTATCACACATAGGAAAGGTGAGGAATGCTGGGAGCTGCAGTTCAACAGTATCTGAAGTGCCGGATTATTCCCACCCTTGGTTTAGCTCAATACACTAGATCACTTGTCTTTAAAGGAGCCAACATTTGTTCATTAACAAAATTACAGTTACACTGGAAGCAACTGTAAACAATGCTTAGCACAGAATCCCATCTTCCTGGGGAGTTAGCTTATTTACACAACTGCCAGTGTTATATCAGTTACAGTCAGAGTAATTTAAAAGTAATAAGTGTTTCATACCCAAACAAACATTCCAGTAACAGAGTAGCTAATAATTCTGGATGTTTCTTCTACAGTCATGGTCTCAGGACTTAGCAGACCCACTGCTTGACTCTTGCTTTTCAGGAATCTTGAACAAAACATGCTCATTCTCTGGTGGGCTCCCAGATTAAGGGTCTTTAGGTGAAACTGACTAGCTACTTCCCTTAAGTCAGCTGCTCCCTCTGACCTCATAATGGACAGCAATATACTAGGAAGACAGCCCCCGCCCTCCGTGTATGACCGATCATTCTGGGGGTATGAGGGAACGACTCTGCCCAGTGTAGGACAACAGGCACCACCATTTCCCCCCTCCTCCATGACGCCACCACCGGCTCTTCCTTCCCGGTGCATAGCGAATGAGTAACTGCATGTTGGGAAGGTAGAGCCAACGGCAGCAGTGCAGAGAAGTGAGGGAAATGGCAGTGCTTGTCAGACAGCGTTTGCCTCCCCATCTCATCCCAAATCCAGTACAGATCCAATATCCACACTACAGTTTTCTCCAGAGTTTCCAGTACACTCTGGAGAAAACTGTGAGTTTTCCAAAACTGGGTTTTAGGTGGTATAACTTGAATCTAGTTCAGATAGGGCTATAAGACATGAGGCACTATCACACCAGATTCAGGGATAATGCTGCACATCATGTGGCCTTATTGGGCTAGGTTCGAGGGGGATTCAGATTGTATTGCTAGTGTAGTCAAGCCCTTCGTCTTCAGGTGGCAACCCTTTTCTAGTGATGAATCAGAGTAAATTTAGAAGGAACCATTCTTGACATCTACTAAACTAGTGACCTGATCAAGAACAGATATAAGATCAGCTTGGCAGGATTTGTTTTACTGATTTTACTGATTTTACTGATCCCTGCATTGTCATCGAGATGTTTACAGATTCCTCTATAATCTGTTCTAATATTTTTCCTGGAACTGAAGTCAGGCTGAATGGCCTGTAATATACTGGATCTTCTATTTTGCCTTCTTTTTTTCTTTTTCTTTTGGAAAAGAAGGAAAATGTTTGTTAATCTCCAGTCCTCTGGCACTCACCTATTCTCCAAGATTTCTCAAAAATGATGGCAAGGGGTTCTACAAGTACACCAGCAAGTTCCTGTACTGCAAGTTCCTTCAATACTCTGGGCTGCTGTTCATCCCACACTGTAGATTTAAATGCATTTACATTAACTAGGTGATTCCTAACTCCTTATCAGTCTTGATTTGCAAGCCAGATTTACTGTGATGGTCTGTGTTGCTATAACGAAACACACAGTCCTCTTTTGGGGGGGAAACAAGAAAAATAAGTATTGAGCAGTTGCAGGGCCGGTTTAAGGAATTTTGGGGGGCCCTGCAATGCTTTACTTTGGGGGCCCCATATGTTTATCTCAGATCAATGTAACCTAACCTATTCACCGTACAGGATGTTCAGATTATAGTAGGACCCCTGTATCCATGGATTCATTATCCATGGGACACAAAACAGCACACCTACCATAGAGTCTTCCTAGAAAATATGTCCTCCCCAGCCGTTTTCTAGGCCCTCCAAGGCAACTCTATGGTATTTTAAACCAGAAGTCCCATTATTTTCAATGGCGTTCACTATTATCCATGGTTTTCAGAATCCACACACACACACACCAAACCAATCCCCAGTGGATAAGAGGGGCCTACTGTATTACATAATTTGCCACCAATAATTTAGTTTAAAAACTATATTATAGGCACTAACATAATATTTTTTGTTTATTAGCAATTAACGTAATGGTGTAGATTTCCTCAAAGAAAATAAAGAGTGGACTCTACAAGCTAAACATGAGTTAGCAGTGTGATGCAGCAGCAAAAAATGCCAATGCGATTCTAGGCTGCATGAATAGGAGTAGTGTCTAGATCAAGGGAAGTAATAGTATCACTCCATTCTGTTTTGGTCAGACCTCACCTGGAATACTGTTTCTAGTTCTGGGCACAACAATTCAAGAAAGATACTGAGAAGGATGGTGGGAGGTCTGGAAGCCATTACTCCCTATGAGGAATGTCTTAGGGAGCTTGGTATGCTTAGCCTGGAGAAGAGAAGGTTGAGAGGTGACGTGATAGACATGTTTAAATACTTGAAGGGATGTCATACTGAGGAAGGAGCAAGCTTGTTTTCTGCTGCTCCAGAGACTAGGACAAGGAGCCATGGGTTCAAACTCCGGGAAAAGAGATTCCACCTGAATATTAGGAAGAACCTCCTGACAGTAAGAGCTGTTTGGAAGTGGAATACACTGCCTTGGAGTGTGGTGGAGTCTCCTTCTTTGGCTTTTTTTAAACATAGGTTGGATGGCCATCTGTCAGGAATGCTTGGATTGTATGTTCCTGCAGGGCAGAAGCCGATCCTCTGGGATGGCTGTTGGGGTCCCTTCCAGCCTTATGATTCTATGATTCTAGGCTGCATTTAGAGCCTGGGAAAGTTACTCTTGGATTACACCTCCCAGAATCCTCCTGCCAGCACCCTTCTCAAGGTCTGGTTGCATTGTTCCTTTTCCAGCATTCTCTAGCCCAGTGGTTCTTAACCTGGGGTCCACAATGTCCTCACAGGGAGTCCACAAAGGCTTGAAGTCTGCTTGGCCCACCTCCTCCCTGTAGTGGAGTAGCCATGTGACAGGAACCAAGGAAAAGGCTGGCTGGCTTGGCCTGCACATTGCCATTCAATCCACTCCAGCCACAAACTTGCAGGAAGAAGCAAGAGTGCCTCTAAGGGAGAGTTTAATGGATGGTGTAATTGTATTGTTGTTGTTAGCTATTATTATTAGGGTTTTAAATCTTGAGTTAAGTCTTGTGGCAACAAAAGATATTTAAAGAGGGTCCCTGGTAAAGAAAAGGTCAAGAACCACTACTCTAGGCCAGTGCCTCTCACATAACACTAATGGGATACTGGTGTTTTAGTGACAACAATAAAACCATTGTTCCTAGTAATATTACTCCAAATTTTAATTTATATTCTTCTTCTGTTAAAAGAGCTAGAGTGTTGTAGAAGTTTCAGCATTGCACTATGACTATGGAGACCAGGGTTTGAATCCTTACTCAGCCATGAATGCCCACTGGGTGACCTTGGGCAAGTCACACTCTCTCAGCCTCAAAGGAAGGCAAAGGCACACCCCCTTTAAACAAACCTTGCCTAGAAAACCCCATGGTAGGTTCGCCTTAGTCAGAAATGACTTGAAGGCACACAGGCAAACACACACAAATTCCTGTTGCAGGCTGAACTCAGTTGGCAGCAAGGGAGGGAAGCTGAAGAAGACCAAGGGGGAAAGGGAGGGGAGAGGAACCAAGATATGTTAAAAGGAGCTGGAAAGATGGGCTGGAGGGGATCTATGTGGAAGGAAGGGAAGGGAAGGGAAGGGAAGGGAAGGGAAGGGAAGGGAAGGGAAGAAAAAAAGAAGCCTTTTCTGAGGGAGACAACCCTCAAATTCTCTGTCTCTCTCTCTCACACACACATTCACCCTCTCCAATGTGCCTCTCCCTCCAGCTTCTGCCAGGAGGGCTGCTGTTTCTTTCTCTTTCGTTTTGGAGAAGCTGTTTTGTTTGGTTTTTTTTAAAAAAAAAAAGCCAGCAGGAGGTTTTTGGAGGAGGAGGGTAGGAGGGGGCTCTTACCGGCTGTCTCCTGGCTGTCTCCTTTGTCAGATTAAGGAGGCCAACACGGGGGCCCTCTCTTGAGCTCGCCCCCCCCCCCGCCAATGCTGATTTGGCAGACAGGTTAAACCGGCCCTGAGCAGTTGGTAGGTATGCTGGGCTGCTTTCCTCCAAAAGACTCTGCCCCTGCGGATCCCAAGAGATTGAACCGATGTTGCATATTCTTTTATCTTGTACTTTTTATAATCAGAGTCATAATCAACTGATCCCTCCCCTATTGAGTCATTTGCCAGGTCATTCAGAAAAGCTGTATGGAAAATTTCTGTAGAGGATAAATGCCCGCATGTTTCTCTGTCAATTGCTAAGCTTTTGTCAATATCTATCAAGATCAGAGAGAGAGAGAGAAGCTCATAAAATGCCAGAATACTTGAATATAAAATTCAACTCACTCTTATAGGGTTTCTTATAGGAGTTTGGTGAACCTTTAATTTTTCTTTTTGTATTTAAATATTCCTGATAGTATACAATTTTAGTTTATTTTATCTATACAATTTCCTTTTATCATATCTTATTTTGCTTTGTATTTTGTATTTTTATATTGTAAGATTTTGTTAAATGTGTTGTTGGGTATATAGACCATAAAGTTTTTTAAATAACTAAAAAGTATTGAGTAGTCCTGTCTTTTCATTGTGTTCTCTTAGCATTTTTACCATCCTTGCTGAGTAGGGGTCTCACCATTTCCTCCGTCATTCTCTGGCTTCAAACATATTTGAAAAAGCCTCTTTTGTGCTCCTTGCTTCACTAGCCAGTTTCAGTTCATTTTCAGCTTTAGCATTCCTTACACTATTCCTGCAAGCTTGGGCTACACATTGGTATTCTTGCTGGGCGATTTGTCATTTCTTCCCTTCTTTATACATGCTCTTTTTTCTTTTCACTTCCTACTCAAGTTTACTGTACAGCCACATTGACTTTTTCAGATGTTTTCCATTTTTCTTCTTCCATTGAATTATTTGTGATTGTGCTTTTTGTTACCGGAATTGTTGAGGTCTGTGGAATTTCCACACATCTTCAAATCATGATTTGGGGCATGTTAATTAGTTCAAATTGGCATGTGAGAGGTCGGGCAACTGCGAGATCTTTAACCTGTATATACCAGAACTCACTGAATGGGCTCGAGCCCAAACTAAAATAAAATAAAATGGCTTTTATTGGAAAATGGTATTGACAGGATTTGTACCAACATTCAGGCTTCAAGCATTTACACATGACTATCGAAGAAACTAGGAAGTGTTTGGATAGAGGAATAGATTGAGGGGATGATAGGTTATATTATACCAATCCAAAGAACAGAAAAGTCTCAAGAATTGTGTTTGGAGGGTCAGGCAACAAACAAACACAAAGGAGAAGGGTAGGAAGGAGAACTGATATCACAGACTAGCATGGAGATGGGAGGAAAGGGATCTATGCAGACTGAGGTGGCGTTTTAGAATGAATTTTATAGTCAATATTCCCCTTGCAGTGGTGATTTGAGAGGAAGACAATGTTTGCCAGAGATTCCTGGTGTTAAATAACGGATCCCTGCATGTGTTAATGATTATTGAAGGAAGGAATATTTTAGGTCTGTTGAGTGACAGGCAGCCTTCTATTGTTTTCGAGATCTGTGAGAGGAAAACCAGCATCTCACATGGCAATGAGAACCATTGATGTCACTTCCATAGTTGCCCAGGGAGAATTGGCTATCATCACACAAACTTTAACAGTCTTTCAGGGCTTCTGCATGATCCTTACATGGGGGTGTGACCTTTTGAGGAATTTAGAAGGCCCTTCCTTATGTTGCACCTGCCCTTAAGCATGACTCCAGCCTTGGTATTTTAAGAGTCTTGATTTACTGCCAACCTTGCGCAAGGCCACAGCAAGCCGAATTACAGAATGCAGCCAATTATGAGTTTATTATAAACAATCAAAGCATTCCTGACAGATGTCCATCCAGCCTCTGCTTAAAAACCTCCAAAGACGAGACTCCACCACATTACGAGGTTCCAAACAGCTCTTACTGTCAGGAAGTTCTTCCTAATGTTTAGATGGAATCTCTTTTCCTGTAGTTTGAGTCCATTACTATGTGTCCTAGTCTTTGGAGCAGCAGAAAACAAGCTTGCTCTACCCTCAGTATGAAATCCCTTCAAATATTTAAACATGGCTATCATGTCCCCTCTTAACCTTCTCTTCCCCAGGCTAAACATACCCAGCTCCCTAAGCTGCTCCTCAAAGGACATGGAGCTGCAATATATCTAATCACCTTTCAGGTGGCACAGGACTTTTTGTGGTAGTGGTTATCTGTAATTAATACTGGAAGCCCTAGAGATGTGCAACGTGTCAACTAATACCAGACTTGGAGATCAGCACCACTGGAATGTTGTGGTTAGAGTGTTGGGCTGGGACTGTAGGAAATCCAGGTTCAAGTTCCTACTGAGCCATGAGAGTCACTGGGTGATCATGAACCAGTCACTCTTTCTCAGTTTGACCCACCTTATAGGGTTGTTGTGAGGCTAAAGTAGGAAGGAGAGCTATGCATGCCACTTTGAGCTCGCTGAAGGAAAGGTGGGCTATAAATGTAGCAAACAAATAAAGCTGGAATGCTGTTGGCACATGCTGAATGTGTAATAATCTGAACGTGAACTTTCTCAGGATTCACTGAGAGAAACTGTGCCAACAGAGGCAGGAGAAAGGGTGCTAGCTCTATGCCATCTGTTTCCCAAATGCTGAGCTTCCAGGAGGACCCTTGGGACTTCAATACTTTGGAAGGGATGCCTGATGCCAAAACATCTATCCCATAATGCCTTTGCTCCAGTCTTCTTCTGCTAACGCTACTGCCTTCTCTCCCTTTCCTTGCCATGAGTATGCTTTGCAGTCCTTTTTTTCTGGCTGCTGTGGCCACCTTGACCTCTACAGGCAAAGTTATACTGCCAGCAGAGCCAAGAGGCTTCCAACCTAAGTAGGACTGTCTTAATTAATATCTGAAAATGTTAGAACTTTGCTATTTTAAAATTCTGAAAGTGTCAGTATTTTTGGAACAAATTGTGTGAACAAGTTTGGAACATGTGTGCATGTCTTTGTTGTATACATATGAAAATCATTTCTATGGGTTATGTGAACACACACACTATACATTATATATCTTACAATGATTGCAGATTAAGGACAGGTTCCATTCGACGAGGAATCCACTCTTTTGACAGTTCTCGCCTACAGAGGGTTGTTTGGAACTGACTGCACATGCGTGCACTGCTTGCAAAGTGAGCTGGGGGGGGGGAGGAAGTCACCAAGACGACCAAGAGACGGCAAGCAGTATGTGTGCAGGCGTCCGCAGGTCCATACAAACAGCCCCAAATGAGCCACTGTAATCCCTCATGTTCCCTGCATGGATACCTAACCTGTTGGAGAAGCAGGGGCTTTCTGTAGTTTGTTATTATATAATTTAATAATAACTTAAGAAGAAGCAGAAGGTGATGTTAGTAAACAAATCCCATTTTGTACTGAAATGACAACCTACCATACCAAAGTATACCTTTGAAAGGTGTGTTTGAGTCTTGGCCCCTTCCTTTCAAAAGCAAGGGGATGGTAAATTAAACAGTAAAAGACATGAGATAAAGGAGGTTAACTTCTTTATTCCTACTGCTGAACTTCTACAAGGAGAAGTGTTGGAGTTTATGATTCCTGGAATACTCCAAAAAAGCGATACAAAGACTCCCTGAAACAAAATCTCAGGCTCGGCCAAATTGATCACCAACAGTGGTCCGCCCTGGCCTCACATCGGGAGGCATGGAGATGCACTATCCACAAGGCTGCAGCCTTATTTGAGAACTCACGATGAACAAGTCTTGAAGAGAAACGACAACGCAGAAAGAATCACAACCCAAAAACATCACCCAAGGAGACCTTCTGCTGTGCTTTTTGCAACCGGACTTGTTTATCTTGGATTGGCCTTTTTAGTCATCAGCGCACTTGCAGAAAGTGTGGGATGAGTCCTTCCTGAATCTTCGTTTGCGAAGAAAAGCCAGAGAGAGAGAGAGAATTTAATTAAAATGTTCTATCCTGACATTTCACCCTGTAACACACCCTAAAGGCAATTCATGGTGCCATATTGTAAGACAAACATGTTCACTCTTAAATTATTAAACCAATTAAAACGAGTTTTAAACCCAATGCCAACATCTAATGGCCCCACAGTAATAAAACTTGTTATGACAGAGAGCAGCACCCAACTATCACCCAACAGTAACTGGCTCAGGCATCCCTGGCAGAACAAAGGGGTTTCAATGGTTCTGAAAAAACTAAATGAATGAGGCCTGATATGTTCCTCTCCCTTCAGAATGAAGTTCCACAAACTTAGTGCTGCCACAGAAAAAGCCCTGCTTTTGAGGGCAATAGATTTTGCTTCTGAGGACAAGGGAATAGAATGCAGAGCATCTCTAGAGGAATTCCAGTCAACAGGGTGGTCTAATTTTGTGTGGCTGACTCAAACACAGTTGCCACTTTTTCCTAACCCTGATCTTGTGTTTCTAACAGCAGCCTGCTTAACAGTTCAGTTCTATGGATTTTACTCAAAAGTTAAATCCCACTGAGCTCAAAGGTCTGCTTCCCAAGCAAATCCTATTGAACGCAATGAGAGAAATCCAGATTGGTAGAATTGTCTATGTGGGTTTTAAGTGCTTGGATCTTAAAGTCTGTGTTTGAATCCCTTGAGTCTGGTGCATTTAACCGTGTAAGTTCTGCTACCTTCTCCCCGCACCAATCTTTAACAATCATGTGGCAAACAGATACAACATAGGCCTTTCCATATTGGGAATAAACTATGCCTACAGTATATCCCCTCTGAAGAAATCTTGCCAAGAAAACCCCATGATAGATTTGCTTGAGGGTGGCCATAAGTTGGAAATTACTTGAGGCACACAACAACAAATTGAATGCACCTGGTGCAGATGAGGGAGAATTTTGTTTCAATGTGTTTTTGAAGAATTTATCAATATTTGCAAATGTCTACATACAGTATTTCAGGTGAAAAGAACCTAAGGCTTAAAAAAAATCAAATATGGGAGAAACAGAAAGATACTTCTTAGTTGCTATCCTACGGCATTCCTGCAGTCAAATACACGCCTTCTGGAACCAAACCTCACTGAACTCAGTAAGACATTCACTGCTGAATAAACAAACATGCTTAGAGATCATTCTGGGCAGATGCACTCCTCTGTCAATTAGGCTGGAAGAAAGTCCTATTGAACTAGTGGGATTTACTTTTAAATAATTTTGGGTAGGGTTGAACTGCATCACTATGAAGCAAAGCTTTTTGGTTGCCATGCTAAAAGAAGTGTCACCTCCTAAATATCTATGTGTTACATTTCTGAAGGGCTGCCAACTTTTGAAGAAATCCCTGTAACTGTGCCAGTAACAACAGAATGCTGAAAGGTGATCATGTTTAAATGGCTATCCTGTGAATAGATGTCTGGTGATGTTTTCCAAAAAACAATCTGTGCTAGCCTGTTATAGCACAAGTCTTATGGCACCTTAAAAGGCTAAGAGACGGGTTCTTCAGGCCAGCTGTGATAAATATTGAGATTGTTGCAATTTTGTTCAGATTTTAAGGGCCCAGACCGAAAAAAAAAGAAATACTGCAACTGCAGTGATCACCACCTTTGCCCATCCACATGCTTCTAGGCATCAAACTAATAGCCCTCTGCTAGGAATGAGAACATCTGTCCCTTTTGTTTCGTCCTGCATTCATATGTTTTAATTCACCAGGTTATTACTGTTCCAGACATAAAGACATACATGAATGCTGGCAAATTCTACAAAAGTGCATGGAAAGGACTATGTCATGCCTGCCTGATATATAGGATATTAAAGATGAGGAGCATCTGAGAAAAACAGGTGGCCACTCTGATTAAGCATGGTTGAATACATGCAGAGATTCAAATCCAGACTTGGAAAGGCTAAATACAGTCGGCTGTCCACATTTGCAGGTTTAACTTTGGATTTGATTATTCATGCATTATTTGTTGCCACCTCCACTGCTGCCCTATACCATTTTAAATATGACTGCAAGCCTTGTGAGACTGAGAGAGATTGTGAATGTGTGGCAAGGCTTTTAAGTCCCTAATAAAAATGGTGCACAGCAGCAGCGAAGGTGGTGGCAAGCCCCGCCAGCCGCCTGCTTCTGCTTTGCAAAGGAACCTCGCCATCTCAAAGACATCTGGAGTGGGTTGAATCTGTGGATTATACTTGTTTTGTGTGTTAAATATGGTTGGGGGGGGGGCTAGAGATATTCACTGTTTTTCCACTTTTGTGGGGTTCCTGTGCCCCTAATCCCAGCTAATGTGGAGAACCAACTGTAAATTCAGCATTGTGGACTCCTAAAGTAGAACAGTGTTGCAGCAGCCCTAATGAGTTTCTTGGGTGCAAGGACAGATGTGAATATTTTTGGAATGAGTTCTTACATTTCACTGTAAGGACCCATTCATGAGTAAAACCCTGGGCTGGGTAATTACTATGACTTCTTCATAGTGCTGTCCACCCTGCTACTAAAGGAGTTCAGTAGCGGCAGGGGGCTAGCAAGGCTCCATCCATCCAGGGTCCATACAGCCTGGGAGGTTCTGAAAGATTCATGCCTGCTAAAAGATTTACTATCTTGGAAGGATGTGCAGTTTGTCAGATGCAAGAATTACATATCTATGTATTATTGCCATAAACAGATAAAACACATACTGTATTCCCAGCCTGGATTTTAAAAGAACAAAACAATTTCAATGCACAGAAGAAAAAATAAAGTAAACTGAAAAACACTGAATTATTGACCTAACAGTCAAAAATAAGAATAATAATAAAAAGGTATTTGCTTGTTGCCAAATGGACAAAGTAAATGCTAAGCGAAACTTTCTGGGGAAATGTTCCACCACTGGTATGCTATCATCAAGAAAACCCTCTTGTCTTGTAGCCACCTGCCTCATGTTAGTCAGCTAGCAGCTGATCTCCCAGAAGGCCTTCCATTTAAAAGATTAACATGCAGGCAGGTACATAATACAGACAGGTGGTCTTTTGAGTCCTTTGGTCCTAAACTGTGAAAGCCTTTAAAGGTCAAATCAGCACATTCAATTAGGTTAAGAAATGACTGGAGGCAATGCAGTTGACATAGCAGAGACACAATATGATTGTATTGCCAAGTTACTAGCAACTACCATTCTGCACAAATGGTAGTTTTTGGACAGTATTCAGAGGCAACATTGCATATAAATACAACAATTTAACCTGGAGGTTACCAAAGCATAGATAATTCAGTCCAGGCCTATCAGCATTTGCCTCAGTTGACAGGTGTGTATGCCTGCTCAGAGACTGTAGTTCCCTTCCTCAGATGCATGAAATGTTTTCTGGAATTGTGCTCATATTGGAATTCTGCTCATACACACACATACAGAGTGTACATGGATAGCAGTGGGATTGTAAACAGTGAGATCTGAGAACAAATAAAAGCACTAACAGTGAAAATGACATTGACCATTCATTAATCTGTTGTGAATATGATAACACCCTGGCATCACAGGTAAACCAATTAACACATGCATAACACATGGCCTTTAAGGTCCCTTTGTTGTTTTTCCAGAAGCAGATTAATGGAGCCATTCCTCTGGAAATGTGTGTGGGGGTGTATCTGTACATAGAAAAAAAAAATGGTCAGGGTTGAATGTAAGAGGTACCGTATGCTTGGGATGTTTCTGTACAAGCAAAGGGCTTGTCTAAACGAGGAAATACAATGACTGAAGTGCATTATCGCAAATTCACAGCAACGCTCTTCTATCTCCATGTTTTTTTTGGCAAGTTCACTGGTATGCAAAGCTATTCGTGTTTGATTGTTCACATGGAGGCAGGCCTGAGAATCAAGATGGTGGCTGTGAGCGAATTTCTCATGTTTTTATTCCCATGTTCCCACTGAACAGTATTTATTTAGCAGTTAGTCTAAGGTGCGCAAGTGCTACCTTCGACCTAAAAAAAGCCTTAAAAAGCTGTTTTGTTGCCTCAGTGCTGTAAAAAAGCACGATTACTACTGTGAAAATCCAAAATGGAGGTACTGCCCACTTCATTGCCAGCAAGCCCCCCCCCACCCCCCGTGCATGTCTGACAAAACAGCTATCCATTTCTGCTCTTATCCGGGAATGAGCTGTGATGTGATTTGGTTGTCCTAACAAACAGGAGTGTGCATTTCCCCTACATTAAAAAACAAACTCCAGAGAATGGTGGGAAGTTGAGAAGCCATGCCTTATGAGCAGTGGCTTATGGAGCTGGGTATGTTTAGCCTGGGGAAGAGAAGGTTAAGAGGTGGCATGATAAGCATGTTTAAATATTTGAAGGGATGTCATACTGAGGATGGGGCAAGCTTGTTTTCTGCTGCTCCAGAGACTAGGACACGGAGCAATGGACTCAGGAAAAGAGATTCAATCTAACATTAGGAAGAACTTCCTGACAGTAAGAGCTGTTCAGCAGTGGAATGCACTGCCTCAGAGTGTGGTGGAGTCTCCTTTGGAGGTTTTTAAACAGAGGCTGGATGGCCAACTGGGGGTGCTTTGATTGTGTATTCCTGCATGGCAGGGGGTTGGACTAGATGGCCCTCGTGGTCTCTTCCAACTGTATGATTTCTATGAGAAGTTCCGAAGTCTTTTCTCATGTTGTTTTTGCGGTTTTTAGCCTCCCTGCTTCTGAATACAGTGAATCACCATGGGATCTCTTTTGGACAAAAGGAATTCCTAGGTTTTCCGTGGTTTTTTTCCGGGCTGTGAGGCCGTGTTCTGGAAGAGTTTATTTCTGACGTTTCACCTGCATCTGTGGATGGCATCTTCAGATGCAGGCGAAACATCAGAAATAAACTCTTCCAGAACATGGCCTCACAGCCTGGAAAATACCCATGGAAAACCTATGGATGCCGGCCGTGAAAGCCTTCAACTTCACAAAGGGAATTCCCCTTGAATTCCACGAGATTTTTCACCGTCTAGCCAACCCCAAAGAAGAGTGATCTACCCACAGCCTAGTACTCTAGCCCTGCCCAAAATCATTCTCCAATGTTAATAGTAAGATTCCCATGTTTCTCTTCATTTCTGCCCTCTGCCTCATGAGGGACTTGTGTATTGTGCTTAGTACAACAGATGGATCTGAGTTAAAAGATCCATTACAGTACTACAGGGGGATCTGAGTTAATAGATCCATTAGCTAGATTACATATCTTTTGTAAAATGCTGGGACAGTCATTATTTTTTGTCCCAGTAGTAGTGGCACAAGTTGAAATCTGTTCTTCTCCTAACAATGGGGATAGGTAATTTGGTACCCAGCAGGTCTTGTGGACTACAACTCCCATATTATTGTCCAAGCTGCCTGGGGATTAAAAGAGTTGTAAAACATCTGCAGACCACCAGGTTGCAGAGTTTAACAGGACTCCTACCCAGGTAAATATGGATAAGCTGCAGCTATAGGCTGAGAGCCTACCTTACTGAGCATAGTAACTGGTGGAGAGTTAGCCATATATGGAAGGATGATGTTATTTTTCCTCCTGTGGTCTTGACAGGGTCTTGACAGGGGAGGGGCAGGGACTTTGCTCATTGAACAACAAGGATCACAATCAATTTATCTCTTTCCTGGTCTCATTTCTCTTTCTTTCCACTTGGAAAAAAAAAAGAGTTCTGGAAAACTCAAAAGCTTGCTCACTCTTCTGTGACATTTTGGATTACCAGATTGCCTAAGGCACCAGGACCAGCCTAATGGAAGAGCTGCCCCTGATACAGCAAGCCCTTTAAGGTTTTAAGGTCAACTTTTTCAATGAGATCCTCAAACTGACTGATAACTAGTGCAATTGACGCGGCTCTAGAAATGTTTATGATATATTTAGAACAGTGTGCTCCAGAAAACAGCTTGTAGTTTAGTTCTGCCCCAACTGACATTTCTGGACCATCTTCAAGCATAGCCCCACATAGGTATTGCTAAAGTCTGGGTGGGGGGTTTCCAGTGCATGGATAACTACAGAATCTCTCTGTCCAGGTAGGGCTGCAAGCTGGTATTTCAGTCAAAATCAATAAAAGGCACTCAGTGTCACACACAGGAACAGCCTGACATAACCTTCAGCAGTTTCATCAGCAGTATTCAATCAAGCCTTGGGGAGAGGCAGGTAATAAAATCTATATATATAATTCTCTTGGGTATGTTGCCTTTCCCAGTGTGCTGACTGGCTGCTCAGGAAACACACCCAACCCACACCCAAGCAGTCATCACCCACATGCAAATTCCCTCTCCACCCCACAATCCACTCAGTCTGCATCACTACCTCACAAGGACCCCTCCTCCTCTCACTCCCTCAGCCACTCACCAGTCATGGGTTGCAATGGGATTCAGGCAGTCAACTGGTGGCAGCCACAGCAGGGTAACAGAGCGAGTCACCCTCAGCAATTCTGGGGAAAGTGTGTAATGCTGAGAAAGGGGGTGGGGTTTGGACTTTAAATCCAACGGCCTACCTTACAAGGTTGTTGTGAGGCCTACTGGGAATTTTTTGGGAAGATTTTAATGGTGTAGAGTATGCTGGATCTAGCTAGTTGTTGTTGTTAGGCTTTAAGAAAACTGGGTTCCTTTCCTGCTACTAGTGTGAAATTTGCACACAGCTCAAAGCTAGAAGGAGAGCATCATCATCATCATTCATGTGCTGCTGGAAATAAATATTTCAAAAGTAGCCATGCTGATCAATTGTGGTGGGGGGCAGATAGTCAGGATCCTAAACTCACTATGGGCTAAAAGCCACTGTGGAGGTTCCTTAGGTGTCCCTCTTTAAACCTGCCCTCTCACCTAAATTAGTCTGTCACCCTCAGGTGTAATGCCAGATTTGCCTGTTGTCAGTGTTGAAATAAGAGACTGATTTGCCAATCCTGTTGCTTTCAGGACGACCAAGTGACTGTGTGGGCGCAGCAGCCAAATTGTCCTTTGCCTCAGGTAGCCAAATGTGCCAGGCCAGATCCCATTGTTGTTCTGGTGGTGTTTTTTTTAAATTGACTGGAACTTTTATGATTATAAATCACCCAAAGCCATTTTTCACTATACAGTTGTCCCTCCATATCCACGGATTTGGTATCCATGGATTTAAGTATTCACGGCTTGAAAATATTCTTAAAAAAAAAAAAAAATCCAAAAAGCACACCTTGATTTTGCCATTTATATAAGGGACACCATTTTGCTATGTCATTGCATATAATGGGACTTGAGCATTCACGGATGTTGGTATCCACGGGGTCCTGGAACCCCTTCAGCCCCAGTTGAAGGGACAACTGTATTGTAATCATTTTAATTTGTAAGTCACCTTGAGTACCACTCTCTGGGAAAAGATGAGGTATAAATAAAGTTAACAACAACAAACAGCCTCACCATATAGTGTGTATGACACTTTCTGGAGCACAAGAATGCAGGTCCCTGCCGCTGAGGAACTTTGAGTAACATTTGATCCTGGAGTAGAGCCAAGCAGAGCTGGGGTGAGAGAACTAGAAAAAATTATGTCACTGTTTCAGTTTTGTTTGCTGAGATGTGTGCTGAATCTGCACTACTGTACACACCTGTAAATTTCACATAATTGAATTATCATGGCTCCATCCTGACAAATTCTGGAATGTGTAGTTGCAAAGATACTTGGTATTCCTTGCTAGAGTCTAGTCAACTCCCCTAAACTTTTACTCCCCAGCAGGGCTGATTTAAGGCACCAGCGGGTGTCACCATCCACAGGGGCCCCCATCACTGTGGGGGGGGGCCTGTAGTAACCCTCCTCCTGCAAAAACATTATTAGCAATAATCTGAATATCCTGTACTGTGAATAGCTTAGGTTGAGTTAGGTTACATTGACCTGAGATAAACCCCCAAATTCCTGAAATCGGTCCTGCGCATGGAATTGAACCTTTAGGATCCCATCCCCCGTGATGCCATTCTTGGCTAGGGAACCCCCCCCCCATCCGATCCTCTGTGGGAAGGGCTTTCCCCGCTCCTTGCCTTGGGGGCTCCCTCCGGGGGGGGGCTGGGGGGCTCTCCATCAAGGGGGGGGGCTGGCGATGGTGCTTCTTGCTGCCCCAAGGGAAGCCCCTTCCCCTCGCCCCTCACTGGACCCTGGGGGTCCTCGGAGGCCATTCACCCCCCTGGGCTGGTTTAAGGCACCAACAGCGTCAGCATCTGCAGGGGGCCCCATCATTGTGGGGCCCCCATAGTAACCTTCCTCCTGCAAAAACATTATGAGTAATAATCTGAATATCCTGTACTTTGAATAGTTTAGGTTGAGTTAGGTTACATTGACCTGAGATAAACATATGGGCCCCCCAAAATAAAGCATTGCAGGGGTCCCCAAACAGGGCCAGTTTAAGGCACCAGTGGCGTCAACATCCACAAGGGGCCCCATCATGGTGGGGGACTCTGTAGTAACCCTCTTCCTGCAAAAACATAGTTAGTAATAATTTGAATATCCTGTACTGTGAATAGCTTAGGTTGAGTTAGGTTACATTGACCTGAGATAAATATAGCCCCCCCCCCAAAATAAAGCATTGCAGGGGCCCCCAAAATTCCTTAAACCGGCCCTGCTCCCCAGAGTACCCTGAGTACTTGTCTACAAGAAGATATCATAAATTAAGTCATTGGAACCCAACGCTGAAGACGCGGGTCAAATTAAAAGGACTTGTGAGTGTGTGTGTTGTGTGTGTGAACTACACAGCCTGAGGTGCGGCCCGCCGAGAGCGAGGGGTCCTTGGGGCCTCTCGAGAAAGTTCTCCGGCGGCTGGCGGTGCCTGTTGCTCCGGGCCCGGCCCGAGGAGCGCCTTCCCCCGCCTGGCACCACAGGAAGCGGAGGCGGAGTCCGGGCGGCCTTCCCTGCCCCAGAGGGACCGACCCACCGACCGGCCTTGCTTGGCGACGCCCCGGCGGCCTCCCTCTCGCCGAAGGAGGGGCGAGGCCGGGAGGAAGGAAGGAACGACGGACGGACGCCCCCCCCCCCGCCAGCCACCCAGCCAGCCGGCCTGCCTCCGCCGCTCAGAGCGAGGCGAGGAGGGGGGGAAAGAAAACTTTTGCCCGGAGTTTCTTGGAGGCGCGGCGGGGAGCGCGCGGGGCCGCTGGCCGAAGCGAGCGCCATGGACGCCCTCAAATCCGCCGGGCGGGCCATCATCCGGAGCCCCAGCTTCGCCAAGCAGGGCTGGGGGGCAGGAAGCGGCCGCCACAAGAGTAAGGGCAAGACTTTTAAGGGTGTCTGTCTGTGCGGGGGGGGTCTTCTCTCGGCTAGGCACTTTCTCATCTCCCCCCCCCCCGACAATCTTGGCTGGGATCCGAAAGTGAGCCGGGAGGGAGGATCCAGTCAGGACCGGTTTAAGGGATTTGGGGGTGCCTACAACGTTTTATTTTGGGGGCCCCCTATGTTTACCTCAAGTCATTGTGACCTAACCTAACCTATTCACAGTACAGGATATTCACGGGACCAGTTTAAGGGATTGGGGGGGGCTGCAACGCTTTATTTTGGGGGGGCCCTATGTTTACCTCAGGTCAATATAACCAAACCTAACTTATTCACAACACAGAATATTCACGGGACCAGTTTAAGGGATGGGGGGGCTACAACGCTTTATTTGGGGGGGTATGTTTATTTCAGGTCAGTGTAACCAAACCTAAACTATTCACAGTACAGGATATTCAGATTATTACTACTAATGTTTTTGGAGGAGGAGGGTTATTATGGGGGGCCCCCCCACAATGACGGGGACCCCTGCGGGGGCTGCGGGGACCTTCAACCGGCCCTGGATCCACTCCAAGCGCCTTGGGACTCTCTTGCTCGCCTCGATCGCCTGGGTTTTGGATGCCGGATGGGGTGGGTGGGCTCAGTCTTCTGATCCGATCGGGCGGAGGAAACTGGATTACGGCGATCCGAGGTCACCGGGGGAGGGGATCTCCTCTCGGGGCGGCTGCAGATCCCACCAGCAAGACCTTGCGGGGCAAAGCGTGGGCGTCGGGGCGCTGTGGGTCTTTTAGGAAAAGCTGCAAAACTTTGTCAACTTTTTGCCTCCCGCGCGACGGTCCTGTGTCAGCCCACTTTTTTAACGGAGCCTGTGCAGTCCCCCCCCCCGAAATCAGTCGGTTAATTTATTTTATAGGGTGCCAAAAGTTTTCTCAGGGCTTTCGGAAGAGTTGCACAAAGAAGCCAGCCCCGGTATGCAGGCTTCTAGATATTACAGTTGTCCCCCCATATCCACGGATTTGGTATCCACGGATTTAAGTCTTCAGGGCTTGAAAAATATGCTTAAAAAATAATAATCCAAAAAGCAAACCTTGATTTTGCCATCTTCTATAAGGGACACCATTTTGCTATGCCATTGCATATAATGAGACTTGAGTATTCTCAGATTTTGGCATCCACGGGGGTCCTGGAACCAAACCCCAGTGAATATGAAGGGACAACTGTATAGGAAGGCAGCTTGGGGTGGGGGCGCGGAATTCTCGCTGCAGTCATATTATGCCACTACTTGAGAGTAAATGCGATTAAACTCAGTGGGCGTTTGCATCATGCTGTCAATAAAGTTCTAGTAAAATACTGGAGCAGCTTATGTTTAGAAAATCCAGGGGCTCAGAAATGAAAGAGCATTTCTCCTCTGCAGAGAAGATTTTATGGCTGCCATCCTTTCCCACAACTAACCCTGTAAACATGGGTGTAACTGTCCTACACCATTATTTTATCAATTTTCGTACATCATAGTTGTCATTACTCTCTCCCAGCTGGATTTGTAGTTCTGCAAAGTACTTAGAAAAGAAGGTTTGGAGATGGAATGTTCTTGGAGACAAGTACTCAGGGTGCTCTGGGAATTAAAGTTTAGGGGAGATGACTAGACTCTAGGAAGGAATACCAAGTTTTTAGCAATGATAAATTCCAGAATTTGTCAGGAAGGAGCCATGTTAATTCAATTGTGTGAAATTTACAGATGTGTAGTGCAGATTCAACATACATCTCAGCAACAAAACTGAAACAATGACATAATCTTTTCTAGTCCTCTCACCTTAACTCTGCTTCACTCCACTCTAGGGTCAAATGTTACTCCCCAGCAACAGGGACCTGTGCTCTTGTGGTCCAGAAAGTGTCATACACACTACACTATATGATGATACTGTTATTGTTGTTAACTTTATTTATAGTTCATCTTTTCTCGGAGAGTGAGATTCAAGGTGACTTACAAATTAAAATGATTACCATATACTGAAAAACATACAAAAAGTCTATATTAATATAGAATTAAACTATTAACAATATTAAAACAATTTAAAACACACACTTAAAATGACAAAGACTGGTTAAAATCAGTGCAGTTTAAAACAGTACAGTACCATCTTAAAAGCCCATTCTTTAAAACATTAAGTTCTAAAAGCCTGTTAGAATAAGAAAAGTCTTCACCTGCTAATGGAAGGACAGCAAGGTGGGGGCCATTCTAGCTTCCCTGGATGGGAGTTCCAGAGCCAAGGGGCAGCCACCAAGAAGGCCCTATCTTGTGTACCCACCAAACATACTTGTAAAGGGGGTGAGACTGAAAGAAGTGTCTCTTGAGAGGATCTCACAGTCTGGGCAGGGGAGATAGAATCATAGAGTTGGAATAGACCACAAGGGCCATCCAGTTCAACCCCCTGCCATGCAGGGATACACAAATCATTCTCGACAGATAGCCATCCAGCCTCTGCTTAAAAACTGTCTATGGCATAGCCTGGACTTAAGCCCTATAGGGTTTCATAGGTTACAACCAACACTTTGAGTTGTGCCAATAAACAGACTGGCAGCCAGTAAAGCTGTTGGAGCAAGGGAACTGTTTGATCTCTGTACCTTCGCCAGTTGATACTCTGTACAGTAGCTCTTTGTACCAACTGAAGTTTCCAAACACTCTTCAAAGACAAACTCCCTGTAGAGTGCATTATGTAATTGAGGCATGTGTTACTGTGGCCAGATGAGACATCTCCCAGAATGGATGCAGTTTTAACTTTAAGTGTGTAAAAAGGCTCCTAGCCACTGCAAATTCTAGGCTGAGTCCAGGAGTGCACCTAAACTGCAAACCTGAGTCTTCAGGGGGAGTGTAACCTCATCCAGCACAGTTTGTAATCTTATTCCCTTATCTGCCTTTGGACTGACCCGGGAACACCTCTGTCTTGCCTGGACTGAGTTTCAATTAATTTGCTCTTATCCAATTCATTACTGATGCCCAGGTGCACATTTAGAACCAAAACAGTTACCTTGGAGTTTGGTGAAAAGGAGAAATAGATTTGGGTGTCATCAGCAAACTGATAACACTGAGCCCCAAACCTCTGGGCGACCTCTTCCTGAAGGCTCATGTAGATGCTGAATAGTATGAAGGACCTAGTACAGTTGTCCCTCCGTATCCATGGATTTAAGTATTCACGGCTTGAAAATATTCTTAAAATATAATAATCCAAAAAGCAAACCTTGATTTTTGCCATCTTAGATAATGGACACCATTTTGCTATGCCAACAACTGCAAGAGAAATTTAGAGAGGAGAACATTTGTTGACTTCACCAAAGCCTTCGACACCGTGAGTAGGAAAGGTCTGTGGCAGATCCTGGAAAGACTAGGATGTCCCCCCAAATTCCTTAAAATGATTATCTTGCTACACGAGGGCCAGCACGGTCAAGTCAGATATGGCGATGGCTCTTTCAGAGCCCTTTGTAATAACTAATGGAGTGAAGCAAGGTTGTGGCCTTGCGCTAACTTTATTTACAATCTTCTTCAGCATGATACTCCAAAGGGCTACGGCAGAACTCGAAGAAGACGGTATCTATATACGTTACCATACTGATGGTAGCTTGTTCAACTTAAGCCGTCTGAGGGCTCGCACTAAGACTCTAAACTATCTAGTCCGTGAGCTGCTCTTCACTGACGATGCTGCCCTTGTTGCCCACACAGCAGCAGCTCTGCAGCGCCTAACATCCTGCTTCGCAACAGCTGTTTGGGCTGGAAGTCAACCTGAAGAAAACAAGTTCTTTACCAGCCTCCACCACAGGACAAACACCACCATCCCCACATTGCTGTAGGCAACTCTGTGCTTAAGTTTGTTCAGCAGTTCACCTACCTGGGAAGCATCATCTCCTCAGACGCCAAGATTGACAAAGAGATCGATCACAGATTAGCAAAGGCATACAGCGCATTTGGAAGACTTCACAAAAGAGTCTGGAGTAATAAACACCTGAGGCAAAGCACAAAAATCAGTATGTATAGAGCCATTGTACTGTCTATTCTCCTTTATGGATCTGAAACATGGGTCACCTATTGCCACCACTTACGACTCCTCGAACGCTTCCACCAGTGCTGTTTATGCACAATCCTAAATATACACTGGACTGACTATGTGACGAATGTTGCTGTCCTTGAGTAAGCAAGCAGGGATCACCAGCATTGAGGCCATGATATTGAGAACACAGCTGCGCTGGGCAGGGCACGTTTCTAGGATGGAGGACCATCGCCTCCCTAAAATAGTACTCTACGGTGAACTCGCCACGGGTCAGCGTAAGAGGGGCGCTCCAAAAAAAGCGATAAAAGGAAACAACATCTCAGGCTCGGCCAAATTGATCAACAACAATGGTCCGCCCTGGTCTCACATCGGGAGGTATGGAGACACACTATCCACAGTGCTGCAGCCTTATTTGAGAACTCACGCCAAACAAGTCTTGAAGAGAAACGACAATGCAGAAAGAATCACAACCCGGAAACATCACCCAAGGAGACCTTCTGCTGTGCTTTCTGCAACCGGACTTGTCTATCTCGGATTGGCCTTTTTAGTCATCAGCACACTTGCAGAAAACGCGGGATGAATCCTTCCTGAATCTTTGTTTGCGAAGAAAAGCCAGAGAGAGAGAGGGGCATATAATGGGACTTGAGTATTCATGGATTTTGGTATCCATGGGGGTCCTGGAACCAAACCCCAGCGAATATGAAAGGACAACTGTAATATTACTATATTAATGTTATATTAATAGTGATAGTGACTATGCTATTGCTTTCCTATCTGATTTCTGTGAGTGGGGTATTGGAGTGGGTTGCTTGCAGGTAATACCTAGCCAGCATCTTTAGGCCTGACAGTAGAGAGTTAATATCCATAATATTTAGTTGCTGTATCTCTGTGGGAGCTTAGATGGCCCAGTAAGAGCAGGTGATGGCCAGAACAAATTATGATAATGATGATTTAGATATTTGTGTGAAAACTATACACTTAGTGCTTTTCTAGATGTTTTGGACTACAACTTCCAACAGCATGACCAGTGGTTAGGGGTGGTAGAAATTGTAGTTTAGCATTTGGAGATTGTCAATTTGTGGAAGACTAGATTACAGATTCAAGCAGTGAAAGAGAAAGGTTTTGGCTCTGTAAGCATTTTAGGATGTTGGTTCTGTCCCTGGAGATCTAGAATCATAGAATCATCGAGTTGGAATAGACCACAAGGGCATGATGTGAAAACAATGGACTTTGCTGCTGGTTGGAGTGTTTTTAGAGCCGGAGTCTCCACCTTTGTTCTGTTGTTTATCTTTGCAAATAAATCAAATACTGTATTACAAAATGTCAATATGCCTTTGATGATCTTCCAAAGCGAACTACTATACTGTAAACATGGTTTAGTGGCTCCACCTGATAATATTTCACCACTTAGATAAATGAGTTGAGTGTGATAACATGGTTATCATCAATAACAACAGTACAGGGTGTCCAAAATTACCTTTAGAGTTTCAAAAAGCCTTTGACAAGGGAGCTTTTTACAAAGTCTTTTTATGCCCTGCCAGTCCCCCCCTTTTCCTTGTGCTCTGTCTAGCTGGAAGTTTTTTTTAGCAGCATCAACATTGAGAGGATGGTTAAGGAGGGCTGGAGAAACACAGACTTTCAGAGTCAGGTTGCAGCAGTCTGTGCAATAAAGCTTGCACTGGGAAAGAATGGGATTCTACTCCAGTAGATCGTGCTGTAGCTGTTTGTGCCTGCAAATGGCAGCTGACTCCAGAATTTCTTACTGAGAGTGCCTGGACAGCAAAACAGAGAAAAAAGGATGCAGCAGATAAGCCTGCCTCCCAAGATATCCCCAGCATTGAAAACAAAACATAGATCTGCAAGGTTGTCCATAGATATGGAAAGGAGACTGGTGAAATTAAAAATTATCACTGGATGCATTTTAGAAAATGGTCTCTAGAAAGTTCGAAATGTTTTTGTTTCGTTATTTGAAGCTTACTTGACCTGGTTGTTTCATTTCATACATTGATATTGTTAGTTTTGGATTACTTGTTGAAACATGCTGAACTGTTCTTTTTTTTTGTGATGAAGAAATTTATTCCTATTCATGTCTTGTTATTTCTGCCTTTGGTTCAAAATGTTATGTTAAAGTAATGCACGGATGCATCTGAAGAAGTAGACTAAGTCTATGAAAGCTTACGCTCCAACTTCTTTCTGTCAGTTTAAAGGTGCTACAGCTACAAGATCCCTTTGCATACTGATATCCCAGACTAACACCACTATGTCTTTGAATTCTACCCCCATGACAAAACATAGAATCATAGAATTGCAGAGTTGGAAGAGACCACGAGGGCCATCCAGTCCAACCCCCTGCCATGCAGGAAATCACGATCAAAGCATCCCCGTCAGATGGCCATCCAGCCTCTGTTTAAAGACCTCCAAGGAAGGAGACTCCACCATGCTCTGAGGGAGTGTGTTCCACTGCCGAACAGCTCTTACTGTCAAAAAGTTTCTCCTAATGTTGAGGTGGAATCTCTGTTCCTGGAGCTTGCATCCATTGCTCCGTGTTCCAGTCTCTGGAGCAGCAGAAAACAAGCCTGCTCCATTCTCAACGTGACACCCCTTCAAATACTTAACCAGGGCTATCATATCGCCTCTTAACCGTCTTTTTTCCAGGCTAAACATACCCAGCTCCCTAAGTCTCTCCTCATAAGGCATGGTTTCCAGACCTTTCACCATTTTAGTCGCCCTTCTCTGGACATGTTCCAATTTTTCAATATCCTTCCTGAATTGTGGTGCCCAGAACTGGACACAATATTCTAGGTGAGGTCTGACCAAGGCAGAATAGAGCTGCACTATTACTTCCCTTGATCTGGACACTATACTTCTATTGATGCAGCCCAAAATCGCATTGGCCTTTTTAGCTGCCGCATCACACTGTTGACTCATGTTCAACTTGTGGTCTACTAGGACTCCTAGATCCCTTTCGCACGTAGTCTCATTCAGCCAGGTCTCCCCCATCCTATATCTATGCATTTCATTTTTTCACCCTAAGTGCAGTACCTTACATTTCTCTGTATTGAATTTCACTTTGTTAGCTTTGGCCCAGCTCTCCAGTTTATCCAGGTCATCTTGAATTTTGATCCTGTCCTCCAGGGTATTAGCTACTCCTCCTAATTTGGTGTCATCTGCAAATTTGGTAAGTATGCCCCTAATTCCCTCATCCAAGTCATTGATAAAGATGTTGAATAGCACTGGGCCCAGGACAGAACCCCGTGGCACCCCACTGGTCACATCTTTCCAAGATGAAGAGGAGCCATTGCTGAGCACCCTTTGGTGCTCATATAGGGTTTGAGATTCTCCCTGTCCCACTGCAGAGGAAAATAGTTGTTTGGACTTGAAACATGAGACTCCGGCTGTTGGAAGACACATTAACATGAAGTGTCATGCCCCATGAGCCTGATGAGGCTATAGAATCAGAGGAGGAGGAGGACGTGGCAGGGAATGGCCCTAGGGACCCTGGTACAGGTTTATCTATCCCTGTGTCAGCAGGGAACCCTGCCAACCTAAAGGCTTAAGCAGAGGAAGAGCCTGGGCCTAGTGGGTTGGCATCTGTTCTAGCAGAGTCTCCTGCTCACTCAGATAAGGACGTATACCCAGCAGCAAGCTCAAAAGGAGGCTCAAAGGGAGTCTCTGAGAATTTATGAGAGGAACTTGCTCATTAAGAAACACCTGGCAAAGCCTTAATTGCTTTATATAGGCTGAAAGAGGCAATGGAGGCTTTGTCAGAGATCAACTGATCTCCCTGGTGAAAGCTTCCTGCTGCCTGCATCCTTGCTGCCTTGCCGTGTACCTTGACCTTGGACTGTTCCTGATGACCCTGTTGCCTGATCATGCTGACCCAAGGACCAACTCCTGGACTATGCTGCCTTCTGTAAGCCTTGACCTTTGGACTGTATTCTGGACTCTTCCCTGTGTGCCTTCTTGCCTGTATTGCTGCTTCTCCAAAAAAACGGAAACTTGCTTGTTCTGAACTTTATCTGGCTCTCCCTAATTAACTATCACTGGGCCTTGGCTGCTTTCCCAGCCCTTGTTTATCCTGCTGGAATTTGAGCTGCTTTTCCAGATACCAAAGAGATTTGAAAGAGACAAGGTATTTGGTGGTGTGAAGATGCCCCATTAAGGGTTCCTGTGCAGCAGATGTCTTTGTTTTGTTTTGTTTGGATATGCTTTGATGTATGGGTGTAGTCAGTGTACATCAGTCATAACGCCTATTGATCTGAGGTTAAAGGTATTATATATGTGAAGTTGACAGTACTGGCTGGCCTTTGCAGGATATGAGTCAGCTTAACAGTTGATTTAGGGAGAACTGGCTAGAGAAATACGTTACCACGTATACAACTCTTTTCTCCTTGCAAAACTCTGGTCTGTTTTCACATGGCTGCTGTGGCATGGAGCATGGGGTAATGACCAGTGAGGGGGATGACTCTTGTCTTGCAGCAAAAGACTCAACAGAGTTGATGGATTTATCACTTACTTCATTCATAATGTGGTTTCGACTGACAGTGTGGATGGTTGGACTGGGGAGATCCAATTCTAAATCCCTGCTTAGCCATGGAGCTCGGTGGGTGACACTGGCCCAGTCACTCTAACCCAGGCTTGGGAAGCACATGGCCCTCCAGATGTTCTTGGACTGCAACTCCCATCACTCATCACTATTGGCCGTGCTGGCTAGGGAATTGCAGACTAACAATACTTGGACAGTCACATGTTCCTCACTTCTGTGCTATCTACTACATGCCATGCTCACTTTCTGCTTTCTTCTCATAACATATCTATCCCTTAGTCAAGCCTATCTTTTAGAGCTGTTGTGAATGGAACCGCATGAGGGCAGGATGACAGGGAAGAATGATGTATGCTGCATTAAGCTTCTTGAAGGGAAGGTGACATATAAAAGCACTCAAAACATTTATACAGAAGAAATTCTTTTAAAAGTACTTCTGTTTCCGAAGGATTTGAAAGCAGAAATCACCCACCTCAGCCTTCTCTTCAACCTTGTTTGGATGTTACAACACAGCTAGAATTTAAGAGAGCTCTGGCTTGTCCTGGATGAACCCGCATGCTGGTGCTTTCTGGCTAACTACTCCTGCTTGCGGTGGGGGCAGCTAAACAAACTGGAGTTTCAGACTGTGGCTTGCTTTATTACAGTGTTTAGAAATGCCGTTCTTTATATTACAGCTACCCTCATCTCCTAGCCAACATGGCCAGTGGCAATGCTGGCTGGGAGATTTCTGAGAGTTGTAGTCCAAATAATTTTTCCAGGCTGTTGCAATCTGTTTTCCCTGGCCTCCTAACCTTTATTGATTTTCTTTCTGTTCTCAATATTCTGATTTTTAGTGCTGTTTTTTGATAGATTTTCTGGGTTTCTTTTTAAATGTTCTAAATATTTAATATGAAGCCACAGTGGTTATGTGCTTTGAAGGTGGGGTATAAACAATGACTGCTGTATTATATGGACATCTGTGATCTGCACTGCACTCCTAATTCAGAATGCTCATATAGACCTTTAAAACCTTAAATGTCTTGGGTTCTGATTACCTGAAGGATTGTCTCCTCCCATAGATACCTGCCTGGACCCTGAGGCCATCCGGAGAGACCTTTCTCCAGGTGTGCCTGCCAAATGAGGCCTGAGAGATGGCAGAGGTGACAAGGCTCACAAGGTCAAAGTGGGGAGACATTTTGATCAGAAAGAACAATTACTTCCTCCAGCTTCTCTGTCCCCTTAGAGCTTTGCTACACTCTTCACTGTAGCTATGATGAAACTTGATTCCCCCCACACCAATGTGTCATTGTGACTTATCTGGGTAAGCCAAAGTGTTTTGGTGTGGCTAGGAGCTTGTCTAGATGGGCCAAATGAAATGGTCTTTTCCCGTTCCTGTGCCCAGCAGTCCAGACAACACAGGGTTTTTTGTCACATTTCTTGTTTGAACTGTACAGAAAACATCTGGGCAGTTCCCCGGGAATTTGGGGCAAATACCCCTTAAAACAAAGCAGGTACAGGATTAAAAAATCACTGTTTGCTGTGGCTTTTCTAGAGATAACAGTGAGTTCTTTTATTACACTGCCAAGCAGTGCCTAGGAGTGTCTGCACATGTGGCTCGCACAATGCCCAGCACAGCCATTTCCCAGGTGGGTCGCATGTGTTGCATCTGCTGAAGTCACCGCAAGGTGCCCAGCCATATGACTACAGCTAGGCGCCCCATTCTTGGCCTCAGAAGATGCAACTGGTGCTCAGAAGAGAAGTGACGTTTCCTAGTAGATAGGCTTCAGAACATCCAGCAATTGGGTAGCTCCTCCCACTTGCTCCTGGTAGGCAGGGAAGAAAGGACGGCCCCTTCTGGTGAGGTCACATGGGATGGGAGGAGCCCCCCCCCCAATAGCCAGTTCTTTCCTGCCTACCGCTCCTGGTGGAAGCTACCTCAATGGGCAAAGATGTGGCTTTAGGCCAAGTAAGTGGTGCTGAAGAACACCCTCAAGCTGCTGATTGGCTGGCCAACGGAGTGCTATGATAGGTTGGGTATATTTCCTAAGGGGCCAATCAGCACACTGGGAACGGCAACATACCAAGAGAATTATATAGATAGATAGATTTGTGTAGAGTTTACAGTATTTCACATACATTATTTAGTTGTGATCCTTTTGAAACTCTCACAAAGCTGGGATTGGAAGCCTTTGGCCTTCCCAATATTATGGACTACTGTTCCCAGAACAGGGGCTGATGGGAGCAAACATCTGGAAAGCAATAGGTTCTCTAACCTTGCTGGAAAGCAGATCAGTCTTTTTTTTTTTTTTAGGTATTTATACCCCGCCCATCAGCCACAATGGCTATCAGAGCGACTTACAAATTGTTTTAAGCAATAGCAATTTACACATCTACACTGCATTAAGCAGTTTCCAATGTGTGTTAGCTAATTGCCTCCATAAGTCGGGTACTCATTTTACTCATTTTATTAGCCCTTACATTGCAGATTGGGAGCAGGGGGTGGGGGCTGAGGCTGAAAAAGAGAATGAATTACCACCTGTGTGCCACTGACTTGCCACAAGCAAAATTTGAACTAGGGTCTTCATGAGCTGTAGTTCCAACTCTTAACCAGCATGCTATGGACATATTTCACTAATGTTTTCACCTGAAGTTGTCATCTTTCCTTCTATTTATTCATCTGTTTATCTTACATAGTTTATTTTGTTAAAGTTATATTCTGCTTTTCTGCTAAGGTAACAGCTAACAATAAAATCATAAAGCCTATTGCTTATGATGAATTAGTGCCTGAATTTGCTTCTTTTCCTGTTCGCATGCATATAAGATTGTAAGCCGTGTGTGTTTGTATGGTATCTAGCAAACCATCTGCAGGCTCTTTGTAAACCTGGTATGAACTCTAAAATTCAGTCTGAGAACTGGCATGAGATGTGATCCATGTTGCCTTGCGCCCCCCACCTCTGGATTATTTAGCTCTTCAGTTCTAAGGTCACTGAAATCCATTGCTTCACCCTGGTTCTTACCAGGATGGGATGTGTTGCTCTCATTTTCTTTCCTGTTTCCCCCTACTTTGGGGGGAAAAAACCCCACACCTCTTTAAACATCCCACTTCCTGCATTAAAAGGTGAGAATGGAGTGCAAATAACTCAGCAGGCTGTGTATATTGAGTGACCTCATTACCCAGCTTGCTTTGGTGTCAGAGAGCTGGGATGTGTTAATTTAAGTACTCACATGCTTAGATCTGTGAGGCTTGGAGCTTAGGAGCACATGATGCTCGGCTGCCCTTGACCACAGCAGGAGCTAATGTTCGCACTCCCTGGGGTTATGAAAAACTCCAAGCCTGCTTTTGTGGCTCTTTCCTGCAAGGATGCAGTGGTTGTGACACTCCCAAGATAAAACACATTTTTGCCTCCCACTGATTACCACACTTTGGATACAACATTGTGATGTATAAACCCTAAGAATATTCTACAACCTGGGAAACAGCTACACTGCTGATTCATAGGATTACAGTATAAGGTTGGGAGTAACCAGGGCTTGTCCATGCTGCCTGAGAGTTGTGCTCCAAAAAAATACCTTTTTAAGCTTTGGGAGAGACCTTGGGGGCCATCTAGACTAAGCCACTCCTCGGTGCTAAGAAAAGGCCACCACCTTGTGGGAGGTGTAATTTCTTTCTGAGAGCTTTCTGTGTGCATGTGTTGTGTAATGTTAAACTGAGACTTGGGAGATTCGGGATGAGGTTTCTACTGAGGAAATGAACGCAGTTACTTTCCCACAGCCTGACCTGTACTTCACAGGGCTGTTGTGAGGAGAAAGTAGGAAGAAAAGGTGCATATGCTACCTTGAGCTCATTGAAAGGAAGGCATGATATAAATGTAGCTAATAATGATTTTTTTGGGGGGGGTAAGAAATTTGCTTGATATTAGGCCAAAATCTGGTTCTGTGGAATTTTGACTTGTTGGTTCTAGTTTTGTGGTATGCAGCAACAGAGAACAAGTCTGTTCTGGCTTCTGTTTCAATTCTTTGCTTCTAAAAGCCCGATTCTGGGCTGCCATAATCTGAATTGAGAAATCTGATATTTCAGAGATAGGCATCAATAAACGAGAAACCTCTGGAATTCTACAGCTCCCATAAGGCCTAGACTGCATACCAGTGGTCAGGGGTATGAAAGCTGGAGTCCAAAAACACCTGGATGATCACAGGTGCCCATGCCTGTTACAAGAAAATAATGTATTGCTCACACGTGTTGTTATATCTTTCAAGAAACTCAGCATGATATTCATTGGTTTATCAAGTTCTTTCTGTACAATAAGCCTGTGAGGTGGGTTAGAATACAGCTGCAAAAATAGGAACTTGTGTAAGGCCACCAACTGATCTTTGCAAATGAATGAGAATTTCAACAGCCTGGATTCCTAAATTAAACTTTCCCCCTTAATGATATCTACCAGATATTTTAAACTTCAACTTCCATAAACACTTATTTTTTGGCCATGTTAGCTGGAGCTGATGGATGTAGTAGTCCAAAATATTAGGAGGATGCTAGGTTGAGGGTGGTCATATTAATCACCTCGTATAATTATTTCTCTTCTGTGTTCTTAAATTGTTATTTCCATAGTGGGGATGCAATGTGCTTTGGGAATAACACCATTCTTGTTTTGCTTGGTGAAGAGATATGTGTAACAAGGGGGGCTGTGTTCCTTCAGGATACACCCTACTATTAGATAGGATGAGGGGTTACCTTTAGCAGCAGATTTTGAGTGTCATAAAAAGGGAACATAAAATCATAGAATCATAGAGTTGGAAGAGACCACGTGGGTCTGTACCCTATTCCTGCCATGAAGGATAAACAATCAAAGCATTCACGACAGATGGCCATCCAGCCTCTGTTTAAAAACCTCCAAAGAAGACGACTCCACCACACTCCCAGGCAGTGCATTCCACTGCCGAACAGCTCTTACTGTCAGGAAGTTCTTCCTAATGTTTAGGTGGAATCTCTTTTTGTCCTGTAGTTTTAGTCCATTGTTCTGTGTCCTCATCTCTGGAGCAGCAGAAAACAAGCTTGCTTCATCCTCAGTATGACATCCCTTCAAATATTTAAACATGGCTATCATGTCCCCTCTCAACCTTCTACTCCAGACTAAACATGCCCAGCTCCCTAAGCCGCTCCTCACAGGGCATGGCTTCCAGACCTCCCACCATCCTGGTTGCCCTCCCCTGGACACATTCCAGCTTCTCAATATCCTTCCTGAATTCTGGTGCCCAAAACTGGACACAGTATTCCAGGTGAGGTCTGACCAAAGCAGAATAGAGTGGCACCACAATTCAAGAAGAATATTGAGAAGCTGGAACAGGGAGAAATGTAGGATACTACATTTGGACAGTAAAAATGAAAAGCAGAGATATAGGATGAGTGACACCTGGCTTGATGGCAGTACATGTGAAAGGGATTTAGGCATCTTAGTGGATCACAAACAGAACATGAGTCAGCAGTATGATGCAGTAGCTAAAAAAGCCAATGCGAGTCTAAGCTGCATCAATAGGAATATAGTGTCTAGATCAGCCTTTCTCAGCCTTTTTATCCTGGAGGAAGCCTTGAAATAATTTTCAGGTCTCAGGGAACCCTTGCATAAACATTATTTTGTATACTCCTATTGCTTTCCCCCCACAATCACAATCTCGAGGAACCCCTAGTGCCACTCTATTCTGCTTTAGTCAGACCTCACCTGGAATACTGTGTCAAGTTCTGGGCACCACAATTCCAGAAGGATATGAACAAGCATAGCTTCCAGACTTTTTACCATTCTGGTCGCCCTCCTCTGGACACACTCCAGCTTGTCCATATCCTTTTGGAATTGTGTCCCAGCTTTCTAATCTGTTAAGGTAATTTTGGATTCTGATCCTGTCCTCTGGGGTATTAGCTACCCCTCCTAATTTGGTGTCATCTGCAAACTTGATAAGCATGTCCTCTATTCCCTCATCCAAGCCATTGACAAAATGTTGAATAGCACTAGGCCCAGGACAGAACCCTGTGGCAGCCCGCTGGTCACTTCTCTCCAGGATGAAGAGGAGCCATTGGTGACTACCCTTTGGATTCAGTACTGTCAGAGGATGATAGGACATTCAAACTCCGGCAGAAGGCAAAAACTGTCTCAGCAGACTTGGTAACAACCCTTTCCCAAGAATACTCACACACAGAGTGTTTGGCGTCCCGAAAACAGGAGGTGCTTTAATCTTCAAAGTAGTTTCAGCTATTCACAATATCTACAGTCAAAGTGCTACGCCAGGTATCACAGAATCAGAGGAAGAGAATGATCTCTGTTCTAGCTTGCATATATACACATCAGTATGGCATTGGCTTATTCAAGCACATGTTACATTGCATCAGATTTCACCTTACATGGCTTTGCACTATAGTAACCCTTTTCCTCATTGCAGCTGTGGCATGATTTGGCATGACTGGCAGTTCATGGAGTCATGGAGTCAGTCATCCTGTCGGTGACGTCCCAGAGGGCCTTCTCTGTTGCTGCTCCCAGATTATGGAATGGCCTGCCGGACGAGATCCATCTTATTACCACCTTAGACAGCTTCAAAAAAGCTGTCAAGATGGATCTTTTCCGGCAGGCCTTTCCCGAATAGCTATCCCGGCCCGAAGATTCGGCTGCCTTTTTCCTTAAGCAGCCACTGGATTATTTCATTTTTTTCTCTTTTTAATTATTGTACGTTTTAAATCTGTTTAATTTAATATTGTTTTAAGGTGTGGGTGGGTTAGGTTATTAATGTAATTATGGGATTTTTATGATATAAGCTGTACCGATTGCATTGCAGAGGGTCGGGATAGAAATAAATATGATGATGATGATGATGATGATGATGACTCAGCATTATTTCTGCAGTTGTTTGGCCATTTTAAAACTTAGGTTCAGTCACCAACTCCTGAAAAGTACAGTAGCACCCCTGCATCCGTGGGGAATTGGTTCCAGGCCCCTGCAGATGGTGAATTCTGTGGATAATAGCAAACACCATGGAAGAGGAGGAACGGAGGGAGGCTCATGACCTAGGCTGCTGCCACTGCCACAACCTGGCCTGCCTAGGCCATGGCTTCTAGGCCTCTGCTGCCGTATGCCCTGCCACACCATTGCAGCCTCCCAGGCCTCCGCTGCACACCCCACCACCGCCATGCCACTGTGGCCTCCCAGGCCTCCTCTTCCTTCGCGCGCCCACCACTGCCATCATGCTGCTGCGGCCTCCTCCTCTGCCATCGCCGCGCACCCTGCCACCACCACCATGCCATCGCAGCCTCCAAGGCCTCCACTGCCGTGCACCTCACCACTGCCACCAGAGCTGTCCCTTCCCCATCCATCCCCCTTTTGTCACCATCTGTGGATAATTGAATCAGCGGATGGCAAATCAGCAAGTGTGGGGGTGCTACTGTAGTCCACCTCCATGAAACCGCACCCCATGGTCCAGGAAGCCAAGCTGTTCTTGGCGGCACCATCTTCGCAGCCAGTTGTTCAACTCCACTCTCTTTCTCTCTCTTCCTGGGCCATGCCCTTCCACTGGAAGGACAAACAAAATGACTACCTAGTCCTTCAGCTTCCTACCCAGAGCCTCAAAATCCCTTTTGATATTCTGAAGGCTATGCCTTGCGGTATCATTGGTTCCCACGTAGACCAAAAGGAAGGGATAATGGTCAGTAGGCTTCATGAGTCTTGTCAGCCTCTCCGTTACATGGCAGATTTTTGCACCTGGGAGACAGCACACCTCTCAAAACATCTTATCAGGCTTGCAAACTACTGATTCTGTAGTTCACCCCTCACCCCTCAGTGAAGAGTCTCCTACCATCACCACATGCCTCCTCTGAGGCCAATCTGTGTGCTGAACCGTACAAGGTCTCATGCACATTCTCTGAGGCCTGGTTCTGCTGCTCTCCTTCCCATTCCTTGTCTGGGAGAGGGTTTCAAACTGATTATGTAGTGCCAAACTTGTAGAATGGCCCCTTTTACTTCTACGAGTCACATTCTTCCAAACTTCGACTTCCTGTGTATCTGAACTAACCTCCTCCAGAGAGACACCCCCTGCATGTTCCTGAACCAGGACTTTGTGCTCTGCTCTAAGAAAACCACCTGCTCCCTAATATGCTCTATAGTGTCTAATAGGGCCTCACGTTGCTGGACCTTCTCTTCCAACAATACAACCAACTTGCACTTGCTTCAGGTTTAGTTCTGCACATCCACAGTCAAGAAGACAAACATACCACAGCTGTTGCAGGTAACTGCAGCAGTTCCCTCACTGTCTATATTGAACATTCTGAAGTAGGCACTAGAACAGTGCCTTCCCCTCAAACTCCCCTGATAAACACACACGCCAAACACTCCTGTTGGCCTCTCTTCTGTATGCCAAGCTCCACAGACTGGGACTGCAGCTATATACAGAGCTACTGGCTGCTAGCTCCTCCCTCTGCCTCTCACCTACTTCCTCTCAGCAGTCTCTGACTCACTTCCTCTCAACACAAGTAGCTCACCAAACAATGCTAATGAGTCCCCCCAGGCATACTGTTAGTAATTTACATTGTTACTGTAGTTTGGATGCCAGAGAGGAGAGATGCTTGTAGGACTTTCTGCCTCATGTGTCAAAATAATATAGTTACACCTAGATACACCTTGACAGGTGATCTTCCTCAGGCAGCAAAATGTCCTGTCCCTTTTACTAATAGATGCTGGTGTGGAAGAGTTTGATCTGTCTGTTTCATAGGCTTAGTGTCCTCACGTTATGTATTAGCCCACATTTATATATACACACACACACACACACACACACACCTGTCAAGGTGTGTATAAAATGTGGAATATGTTGCATTTAAAAAATTGGAGTTTTAATACTGTTTTATTCAATTTGTACCTCGATCATTGTCTGAGGTGATGATCGTCATTGGCAGGGTAGGTGGGTGGCTGTTACCATCACAATGGCAAGTAACATAAGAGATCTTTCTTTACCTTCTGACTGTCAAATAAAAAAGTGCTATAGTCCTTTCAGAGTTGTTTTAATCAGGATTACACCTTGTCTCTCTCTTTCTACCACTCCCCTTTACCATATAGCATATTACAATAATAAAAGCATTATAGTATTATAGAAACCAGGTGGTACCAATCATAATCTTAAACTGCTGTCTGCTTTATTGGAAGTTTTCTGGCAGATGTATAAGATCACAGAACTGTAACCCCCCAGGTGAGTTAACTAATCTGGTGACAGGGCAGCCTGACCCCCCCCCAACCTGATGCCCTCCAGATGTGTCCTTTCATCCTCAGCCATGACATATGGATATATATATCCAGAGGTGTGCTGTCTCCCAGGTAGATATTTTCTTATCAGTTAAAAAGCAGCATAGGAAAATTTTCCAGTAAATATTGAGAAACAACTAATAGTCCTGTAAGCATGGTTTGAATTAGTGCAATCTGTGCCCTACATTACAGCCAATACAATTCAGTATTAGAAGTCACAACAGCACTGAGAAACCCATGTCAAACAATCAATAAAATCCATGTTTTTGATCCAGAGTATCTTGACATGTAAGCTAATGGGATCAAAATGAAGATTCTAATAAGGTTTGATTCTAATTATGGCCAAACTTGTGATTTGTACTTAGGTTGACATTTCATATAAATTTGAGACCCATTGCCAGCATGAAATTTTTACCAAAAATCGAACCAAAAACCCTGGGTCAATTTATCAACGGGTCATTGTAAATACAGATTACCCCCTGTATCCATGGATCCAATATCCATGGTTTCACTTATCCACATCAAAAAAAATGTTCTCTCTAGGCATTTCTAGGTCCTCCAATTCAATTTTATGCTCAACTTCTGGCATATATCTCATTGAAAATAATAGGGTTACCTATTATATACGGTTTCATATATCCATGGGGGGTACCTTGGAACATACCTCCACGGATACAGGGGTCAACCTATACTTTACATTAATTTTTATCAACAAAGGAGCCATCCCTTCTCTGAGTAGAATAGCAAAAGGTCTTTTTGAATGCCTGGGCAGGAAAATGGTGGTGGTTAGGGTTGGCTGGCCCCCTGAGGTGGTGCTGGTGCTTTGGCCTCTCCATGGAATGAATCCACGTTTTCTTAGCCCTGTCTACACCTGGTTGCATCCCCCCCCCCCCACATCACACAGCCACCATTTATCATAGTTCCCTCCTAATCCACCAAGCCTTTAGGGTGAGCACAAAACAGAAATGCCTGCCAGAATTTGGATGTTTTCCTTTGTTTTATCCTTTACATCCATTGTTACATACCCCTACGTTTTACACTTGCCTTATCCACAGGTCACATCAAAATCCATAATATTGGCCTCGAAAACTTGCTCTTGACTTATATATGATGTCAACTTATACACAAGTATATATAGTAGTTCTTCTAAGGAAGAACTCTGGAGCTTCTCCAGAAGGTGCTACCTTCATACAAGAAGCCTGTAGAATACAGTGTCAGGTCTCCTGAGCTCTGTGAATTTGCAAGAAAGAAGCTAGTCCAAATTCATAGTATTAGCCACAAAGAAGATTCTCTGTGTGTGCCCTTGTGGATATGTGTGTCCATTGCAGGCATTCTTCAGCAGGCTTTCCCAACCTGACAGCTTCGTGGTGTGTTGAACAACAACTTTCATCATCCCCAGACAGCACAGGTGGTGCTGCTGAGTGTGATGGGATAGCATGTCTAATAGACCTGCAGGGTACCAGGTAGAAGGAGGCTGCTCTGTACCACGACGGTGCTTTTTAATTCATTACAAAGAAGTCTTTTGTTCCCTTTCGTTTAATTTGGCAGCTATTCTTTTGCCAGTAAAGACAGAGAGAGGGATTTCTGTACACATGATCTGGATCTCATTCTTACAGACAGGTAAGATGAAAAGACTTGACTCTCTCTTCTAATGTTTGGATGAAGCTCATCTCTGTGGGCCTTGGGAAGGAAGAAACTCATAACTATATCAATCAGCCAATCAATCAATCAATCAATGTCTGCATTCTGAAATGATAGAATTGTGTGTGCTGAGCTCTGTGTTGGCACTTAACCCAGTGCCATTTTTTAAAGTTAAAGGTTCAGCTTGATAGTTGTATATATGTTATGGGTCATGGATTCTTAGATGCTGAATAATAATAGTTACAACATTATAATTTTAAGAAGAAATTTTAAGACCAAAGGCTGAGAACCACTTCCCAAAGTCTTGTTGAGCTTTCAAATGATTCATCCCTGGCTAATGTCTGCTGATAGAGCTGCTTTTAAAGGCATAAGAGCAAAGCAATGTTGGCGACTCTCAGAAATATTGTTCTTTCTTTGTTTTTATATTATTTTTTTTTAAAATATCTGTTTAAGCTTTCTTACCTTTCTGCTTTTTATAAATTGCCCTGAAGGCCAGAAGCACTTCAAGCTAAAGTACAAAGCTAAAACTTAGTACAGAACTTGTTGAAACTTGTTGGGTGTGTGTGTTTTAAAGTACGGTAGTAATAGATTCCCCCCACCCACCCACCCAATGGCATGGAAAAAATCCTGAAGAACTAAGTTTTGGTCAGGGATGATTCAACAGCTGAATCCAAACAACTGGCCACCTCCATTATAGGAACAAAGGTGCACACTACATGGGGTAAATTTTAACCACCTTGTAATATTGTTAGATAATTGCATATTAACCTTTAAGGAAGTCTTATAAAGTTTGTTTGCTAGAGCCCTTAAGCCTTCACTTTCAGTGTGGGACAGGGTGAAGTTTTCCTGGGGGGGGGGCATTGTTAGGTAGGCAGTATGCAAGATAAGAGGCCTTTATGATCAACAGACCAGCCTGTTTGTTATCTTGGAGGCTTTGCCTTGTTTATGGTTCTAAAGATTTGTTTGCAAAGATTCTAGTTTTCAATGAAGTGCCTGTTACCTCTGTTCTGTCATCCTCCCCACTCTTACAAGCTTAAAAAACTGATGTTGATTTGGTCTGGGGCAAATGCTACCATTAGGCAGAGTGAGATGACAATTGCAGGCAGCAAATGGCGACAGGCAGTGATAGGAGCCTCCAGGTTTCAAGGGCAGTGTTGTGTGTCCTCCTGCATAAACAGTCCTGGGCCCACGAAGCTAGTCTGCTGCCAGCACTGGAAGTAAGAAGGAGCTGTCAGTTCAGTCACAGGATGAGGGTCATCTTGTCTTTTGCCCTAAGCTGTACAGCATCTTGGAGGCAGCCCTAATTGAGTCAACATCAATGGTGAGGTAGGCAATGACAGTACATCCATAAGGTGGGCAGATTTCATCTGGTTTCTTCTGAGTAAAGGGGCACAGAACACCAAGGGAGCTCCTTTGCCAGCTCCTTGAAATGAACTGGCAGTCTGCAAGAGCATGGTTCATTTCAGTAGGTTGCTCAGGAGAAGAATTTTCCTGGGAGTCAGGACACTTGTGACCCTGTTAAAGGGCATATGCATTTTTGGGGGGGATACCCTATATATAAGTTACTCTAACAAAGGTATCATTTTAGATCATTTTTTAAAAGGAACAGTTTGACTTTTGACGACAGTTTATGGCCCTAAGCATGTGTCTTGAGCAAAAGTTGGAAAATTACTTTTTAAACATAATTTGTTCCTGTTATTCATTCTAGGAGCTTACCACACAATGCAGTTATGCTGCAACTGCACTGTATTATTGCACCTTTGTTTAGCACTTATTCCATGACACAGTGGCTCTCCCAGTGTGGTACCATGTATACCACTTTTGGGTCATTTAGAAATCAATTCTTTTCCCACTTGAGATAATCCATTAATTGCTCCCTATCCCTCTATGATTTAGTAAGTGCTTTGGGTGTGAATGTCTCATTCTGTTCCATTGTGATATTGGGAGCATAGTGGGCACAGTGTGGATGGTTTCATTTCTTCTCCTTTGGGGATTCTCCAGCAGAGAAACCCAAGACTACTTCCAGCATTTGGGCTGGGAGGACACCAGGATTCCCAAAATTTCCCAAAAGAACTGCTGGATATTCACTCTCTGTCATGTTTCTTTACATTATGTTAAATTCGTTTTTTTAAAAAAGGGGGGTTATGGCACAATAGCACAATTCCGATGTAATCATAGAATCACAGAATTGGAAGGGGCCATCAGAGCCAGCCCCATGCTCAGTGCCCCAACAGGTAATTGTCCCTTTTTGAAGACATCCAGAGAAGGAGACCCCACCACCTCTCAAAATCTATCCCCCTGTAACTTAAAACCATTAGACTTAGTTGTTGGGGTGTATGAGCATAAAAATTAAAAATTTATTATAGATTCCAGGGAGCAAGCCCTTTGGAAATATCTTCTTGAGAAAAATAAAACTTTTACTGTAGCAGAGTTAGCTGAGACACAAAGCGAACCAGACTCATTTAGTTAAGTATTGTAAATCACTCAGTCATCAACACTGCTTAACAAAAACAACTTTTTCTTTAAAAAAGAATGCTTGAAGATTTACTAATAGTTTTGCAATCTACATATGCATGGGGAAGCTAATATCTTTAACTAACTGAAGGATTTCGGGTAGAACTCACCCATCCAGTGAATTCAGGTAAGGCAAGGTAAACAAAGGCTGGATGTCCCTTAGTTTTGCCTGCGGCAGCATCCATGTTTCTTTGTTCTTCAGGAAAGGTGAATGTAACTGAGTGAGAGCATGGCCCCCATCTTCATGGGTGCTAAGTGAGGTGCGTGCAAAGGAAAGGAACAAAGGGCCATACACTTTTAAAATCATGAGGTCATGTGATTAATGACTCAACGGTCACCCCATATTATTTGGCTTGGCAGAGCACAGCTATTAGCCAAGCCCCCCAAATAACTAAGGTAGTGTGAGGAGAAGGGGAGGAACATTTAGCATGCAAAAGGATTTTCCTAAAGCATACTAAGAACTTGCTGAACTCTTGTCAGTTAGCAAGTGGGGTGTGCAGGAAGAATGCTATATCTCCAACATTAGTTCTACCCTCTGAAGCAGCAGAGAAGTCAGCACCCTCCCATTTGTAGCAGCCTGTGAGGTATTTAAAAAGTGTGATTATCTCACCCATCAAACTTCTCTTCACCAAGCTGAACATGCCCAACTCCTTCAAGCTCCCCTCATATGTTTTGTTCTCTATACCTCTTTACATTCTCGTTGCCTTTTTCTGACCTCGCTCCACCTTGTCTATATCCTTCTTAAAGTGAGGTATCTAGAACTGAATGCAGTATTCCAGATGAGGCTTGACCAGTGCAGAATATAGTGGGACTATTACTTCCCTTGTCTTGGAAACTATGGTTCAATTAATGCAGGCTAAGATAGAATTTCCCTTCTTTGCTGCAGCATCACACTGCTGGCTCATAGTCAATTTATGATCAACAATAATCCCAAGGCACTTTTCATATATAGTAATGCTAAACTAAGTATCCCCATCCTAATCTGAGCATTTGGTTTTTGCGGCCTAAATGCAGAATTTTGCATTTGTCTCTGTTGGATTTCATTTTATTAATTTAAGCCCAGTTTTCTAGTTTATCAAGGTCCTTTTGAATTTTGTTCCTATCTTCCAATGTGTTAGTTATGCCTCCTAGTTTTGTATCACCTGCAAATTTGATAAGAGTTTCCTCTACCCCATCAACTAAATCATTGATAAAAAATATTGAAGAATATCAGTCCCAGGATAGAACTCTGTGGCACGCCACTTGAGACTGCCTTCCAGTTTGAAGCAGAGCCAGTGATGACAACTTTTCAAGCACAATTTTCCAACCAATTATGGATCCATCTGATAGTGCTTCCATGTATTCCATGTTTAGTCAGTTTGCTAATCAAAACATCATGGGGGACCTTATCAGATGTTTTGCTTTAATCCAGATAAATGACACCCACAGCATTCCCACTATTTATTAAACTAGTGACCCAATCAAAAAAAGATACGACATTAGTTTGGCAGGATTTGTTCTTGACAAACCCACGCTGCCTCCTACGAATGACTGCATTACCATCAAGATGCTTGCAGACTGACTACTATATACAGTTGTCCCTTCATATTCGCTGGGGTTTTGTTCCAGGACCCCTCCATGGATACCAAAATCGGTGGATACTCAAGTCCCATTATATGCAATGGCATAGCAAAATGGTATCCCTTATACAAGATGGCAAAATCAAGGTTTGCTTTTTGGATTATTATTTTTTTAAGAATTTTTTCAAGCCGTGAATACTTAAATCTGTGGATACCAAATCCGTGGATACGGAGGGACAATTGTAACCCATTCTAATATTTTACCTGGTATTGAGGCCAGGCTGACTAGCCTGTAGTTTCCTGGATATTCTTTTTTGCCTTTTTTTTAAAGAGAGGGACAATGTTTGCTCATCTCCAGTCCTCTGGCACCTCACCTGTTCACTAAGATTTCTCAAGAATAATGGCAAGTGGTTTTGTGAGTATGTCAGCAAGTTCCTTCAATACTCTGGGGTGTAGTTCATCTGGCCCTGCAGATTTGAACTCATTTAGGTTAACAAGAGGTAGAAATAATGCTGTTTGACACCGCTTTAACTGCCATGGCTCCATCCTCCAGGATCCTGGGATTTATAGTTTTGTGATGTGCCAGCTCTCTTTCTACTAACTGTAGTTTCTGAACCAAGCACAAGGGTAGCCCCATGTAAAGTGCATTCTGTTACCTTTCCAGGTGCAGGAGAAGAAGTTTTCACATGGTGTTACCCAAAGAGGTGCGGGGGGGGGGTGCTTTAGAGCCCCACATGTGATGCCAAAACTATATTAATATTTAGGGGAATTATTATTAGCTCAAATGGAATGCTGCGAGAGGCAGGTAACTTTGGGATCTTTTCACCTATATATACAGTATTAACTGCAGAGAGTTCCAGGTTAAAGTGAAATAAAATGTTTTTATTGGAAGTAACACAAAAAGCATTCACACAAGCAACATATACTCACAGGAACCACATAAGGCTATTGAAGAGTTAAGGCAGAAAGGTTGGATAGAGGAATAGATTCGGGACATAGGGTGGTAGTTACCAGTCTTTTTTTTCCCCTGGCTTTTAGTCTGAACTTTTTTTTTCTTCTTTTCTCTTTCATGTGATTTTAACATTTTAACATTGTTGATATCTTGTTTCACAATACGGATAACAATATAAATCAAGTGTAAATAAATATATAAATTAAAATATCAATAAAATGTAATTTCACTTGTTTCAACTTCCTTTCTGTTTTGTCTAGTTTTCCAAAGAATTATACAGTTAATGTTAAATTGACTTTGCTTACAACAGTTTAACAGTATGTATCATATGTACTGTACTGATATGTACTGGTAGTTACCTGTCTTGAAGAGTATCGAAGTACTCAGACTGAGGTCTGAGGGTGGCACTGGAAGTTCCAATCCAGGGTGCACCAACAAAGAAAGTGGCCTGGTATTGTCCACAGTGGCACACTTTGCTATTGTTTGGGGCTAATATTTATAACCTGCTTTGTATCCTGAAGGGGGTACTTTGGTAGAACAAAGCTTAGATGGGCTTCCCACTGTGTAAGCAAAGAAACCAAAACTTAGATGATTGTTGTTAATTGCTGGGAGATAGGAATTGATTGGTTTTTGACAACCTTGCATTGTAGGACAGGAGCAGGTTGCGATGGATACGTCCTGTGGATTTGGGTTGTGTAAGTCACTTCAGTGTTTAGGATGTGCGAGTCACCATTTAGGGGCCCAAGAAGGAATTAGCACATACCTCCTTAATGGCTTAGAATCATAGAATCATAGACTTGGAAGAGACTACAAGGGCCATCTAGCCCAACCCCCTGTTATGCAGGGAAACCCAATCAAAGCACTCCCAACAGATGGGCATCCAGCCTCTGTTTAAAAACCTCCAAAGAAGGAGACACCACCATACTGTGCGGCAGTGTATTTCACTGCTGAACAGCTTTTACTGTCAGGAAGTTCTTCCTAATGTTTAGATGGAATCTCTTTTCCTTTTCATGGAACTGAACTGGTCTTGGGTTCCCAACTATGGTGTTGCTTCCAAATTAGCCTTTTTCTCTACAACAGATACCACTCATTTGCTCAGTTATTGCAGAAAAAAAAATTCAGACTATGATGCTGCAAAATTGCTGCATTCCAGTAGTTCCACCCATCTTCCCCCCGCTCTCTTTTTAAAGAGACCTTTGTTTACTAGGAGCATCCGCTGAATCCTAGCTTGGGTGTGCTTATGGAAATATTTCTATGACACCTTCTTGGGTCCTTGTGACCTCCCTCTGACCTCACTTTTGATCACTCCTAGACCCTACTACTAGATCCCTTCGAAGTGTCCATTATTTCCAATTTTGAGATATTATTGGGAGGGGATAGTAGGGCATGCTTACAATGGAATGGCCCAAAACAACTGACTAGTGTAATAAGCACAATCGTGTTTGAAAAATAACCTGTTGCCAGGTTGATGAAAAAGTAACAGTTACATTTCTTCTTACTTTTTGATTAGTTTCTGTTGCCCCTTAGGATCAATAGAATAGCCAATTTTTTTAAAAAAAAGTCAAAATGCCTCTAATATGATTTTTTTAAAGTAACATTTGAAAGTAACTATAAACTGTTGTTTCACCCGTAAGGTAACTACACACTTGTTGTGTTTGAAGTGTTGCTTTGTTTCACCCCCAAAAGTAACTAAGTATGGGTGGTACATTACTTGTAACCCATAATTTCTGAGCTCTGGTCTTGATTTGTCTGTTAGATGACATAGTTAGATGACCTGGTAGGTGGGCTTCTACCATTATCAGTTGTAAGGTATTGTGTACTTATTTTGTTATTTTTCTCCTTAATATGCCCCCCTCCTTGATGCCAGGCAAGAGGGTGCCAGCAGTGGGAAAACACAAGAGGATTACAAATGGAAAACAACATTGTCTGGGTCCCCTGTAAAATTCTGTGAGTGAGGGAGGCATGGTGATTGTACAATAAAAGTCTCACCTGGAAGCAAACTTGAGTCTTATTCAGGCCTTGTCTAGACCTTTGGGAGAATGAAGAAGCAGTCAGTGTCTGAGATACAATAGCCAATTTTTACACAATGTGGTATGATTTCATTTGATACACATACCAGGGGCTTTCACAGTAATATTGATTGGAGCTTTTCTTTGGATTATGAAAAGAAAGGAAATCAAACATAAATTGTCATTATAAAGAACTATACAGCAAATCTGCAAACTGTCAGTAGATTCCATTTAATATTGTTCACCTTTTTTGAGGGCAAGGTATTTACATTATTAAATTATTTGGCTATCCGAGGACCCAAATTCAGAAGAGCATTCGCATTTCAATATCCTACTGTCTGGGTTCTTAGAGCGAAGATATCTCAGGCTTCCATTCCAGTAATGCTTGTGCCTTTGTGATGAAGGTAAAATGGAAACTGTTGGACACATGCTAATACTGCTCCATTTATTGTGGTATTTTCTGTTTTGTACTAATGGTTTTAAAAAGTCCCAGGTAGATAAGATGAATTTTATCTCTCCCCTCACCATTTTCTTTTTGGCCAAGACTCCCAGATTGAAGCTAAAGTGGTCAGATTTTGTGCAGTTGCTAGCACTTGCTGAAGCTCTTTGTTGATTGGGTTTTTGTTGATGTTAATTGCCATCAAGTTGGTTTCAACTTATGGTGACCCTATGAATAAGAGACTTCCAAGTCATCCTGTTACCAACAGCCCTGGTCAGATCTTACAGACTAAGGGCTGTATCTTCTTTGACTGAGTCTATCCATCTGTAATGTGGTCTTCTTTTCCTACTGGCTTCTACCATCAGATGACGAGCCTGAGTAGCTTTAAAAAAGCACTAAAGATGGATCTCTTTCAGCAGGCCTTTCCTAATTAGATCCCGGCCTCAGGAGCTCCTGGCCTCTTTTTTAATCTGCTGGCTATTTATTATTATTTTTTAAATGTGATTTTAGATTAGTTGTTTTTAATTTATATTGGTTTAATATCTTTTTATTGGGGTGGGTGGGGCGGGTGGTGTTTAGGGATTTTAATCTATATTTGTATTTTAATTTTTGTAAGCTGCCCCGATTGTTTTTAACAGAGGGGTGCGGGGTATACATAAAGTTTATTATTATTATATTATTATTACTTCCCAAGCTTTATTGTCTTTTCTAGTGAGTCATGTCTTCTCATGGTATGTCCAGAATATAACAGTCTCGGTTTAGTCGTCTTATCTTCAAGGGAGAGTTCAGGCTTGATTTGCTGTTGGACCCTTTTTGGCAGTCCATGGCATCTATAGAACTCTCCTCTAGCACCACATTTCTAATGAGTTGGTTCTCATCCTATCAGCTTTCTTCACTGTCCGGCTTTCACAACCATACATAGAAATAAGAAATATGATGACATGCAGAGGGGCATTTTCCACAGATGCTCAGCTCCATTTTCCCCTGCCCACAATGGGATTGTGGAAAGGAGATTTGGTGTTCTTCAAACCATGAAGAACAGCCTGATTATTGATGCTGAAATTGATCAAAAATATTGGGGTGAAGCCATGTTGACTGTGAATTATTTGCATAATAGATTGTGGAACTCCGTTGTGCAAAATACCCTATATTTCATGTTGTATGGCAAAAAGCCATCTGTGAGGCATTTGAGAATTTTTTGGGAGTTTTGCATTGGTAAACATACCCAAATGTTTAAGAAGAAAGGGTGATCCTAAAGCACAAAGGCTGAGGTTTTTGGGATATGAAGATCCTTGTTTGTACACAAGGGGAAATAATCAAAGCTATGAGATCTTAATTGCATTTGTGGATGATCTGTGTTTGATCGCCAAAACAGAGGAACAGGTAGCTAAGTTCAAATAGAACTTGGCACAAAATTCCAAATCAAAGATCTAGGCGAAGTACAGCAATATCTGGGTGTGGATAACAAAAGGCTTGAAGATGGTGGTTTTCTACTAAGCTAAAAACAGAAAATTGCAAAGTTCTTATCTGATTGTAACATGTCTGATTGCAAAGGTGCACCTACACCTATGACAACAGATTTTGTGAACACAATTGGGGAAATATTGTTTGAAAATGCAAGGTTGTATCATTCAGTAATTGGAGGTTTCCTGTAGCTATCAAATTGGACATGTCCTGACATAGCACATGCAATGAACGTGCTATCCAGGAGAGTGTCTTAGTCTACCCAAAATGACTGGCAAGGTCTGAAAAGAGTGTTAAGATACCTGAAGGATGGACTATGGGTTGCAAATATCATCACAAGGATGTCTTGAGCTACAGTGCTATGTTGACAGTGATTTTGCACAAAATATTTCAGACAGAAAATCCACGTCTGCAATGCTCATCCAATATGCAGGTTCACCTATTTTTTTGGAAGACTAGGAAACAGTCCACTGTATCTCTGTCTTCCACTGAGGCTGAATATTCTGCTTTTTCAGATATGATTTCAGAATTAATTTGGATCAATCAAGTGTTTATTGATTTTGGTATGCCTATACAGGAGCTTGTAGAAGTCTTTGAAGACTCTCAAGCCTGTATACAAATGGCAACTGCTGAAGGGGTTAAATCTAGAACCAAACATGTGGCTGTCAAGTTTCTAAATGTGGGAGAGACTATCCAAGCAGGATTGATTACATTAACCTATGGTCCATCTCAAGAGAACATAGCTAATCTGTTCACAAAAGTTCTAAGGTCCTACCAAACATCAATATTTGCGTATCAAACTTGGTATGATTCAATGTATGTAAATACAGCTCTTAAAGCATAAATTTAGAGGGGTGTCAGGATTATGGGACCTGCAATCTGACAAATTTATGCTGTAAAGAGTAAAAGAGCATGATGTTCAATATATTAGCATACAAGGGGCTAACAGTGAAAACAAACGGCAGCTGGCTTGTGTTATTAGTTCTGTGGCCTGAGAACGCAGCCTTGAGACAGTGGCTGTCTAGAGGAATGTAATCTTCATGGGAACAGCGTATGTGACTCTGTAAGCAGGATGTTATTGAGCTTGCTATGTGACTCTGTATTCATTCGTGTGTTGTTCTGGGTCTTTGTAATACCAGAACTGTCTTTTTCCTGATGACTGAGAAATATAGTTTGCAGAGAGGATTCTCTGTGACACTGTATATATATATATTATATATGTTCCAGTAAAGACAAGTAGATTTAGACATTACATTTGTGTCTGTTTGCTTTATTTTCTTCACCTGGATGATGGGCACTCTGCTAAAACATTTTGTTGCCTGGAACTCTTAACATGCACAGAGTATCCAGTGCGCTAACATGTCCTAACTTTGGTATTCATCCTTACACTTGAGGATCATGCCTAGTTGCTTCATAGCTGTCCTTCCAAGTCCTAGTCTTCTTCTGCTTTCTTAACTACAGTCTCCATTCCCTCCTCTCATAGGCTAGCCATTTTGAGCTAATAATTCCCCCATATATTAAATCAAAGGTTGGCATCATGAGTGGGCTCCCGACAGACCCCTCCACCTCTTAGGGTAACAATGGATTTCCGTAAGGCTTTTGACAAGGTCTTCCATGATATTCTTGCAAAAAAGTTAGTAACCTGTGGGTCAGACAAGGCAACGGTCAGTTGGATGTGTAATTGGTTGACTGACTGAACCCAAAGGGTAGTCACCAATGGCTCCTCTTCATCCTGGAGAGAAGTGACTAGTGGGGTGCTACAGGGTTCTGTCCTGGGCCCAGTGCTATTCAAGATCTTTATCAATGACTTGGATGAGGGAATAGAGGGTTTGCTTATCAAGTTTGCAGATGACACCAAATTAGGAGAGGTAGCTAACACCCCAGAGGACAGAATCAGAATCCAAAATGACCATAACAGATTAGAAAGCTGGGCCAAAACTAACAAAATGAATTTCAACAGGGAGAAATGTAGAATATGACACTTGGGCAGTAAAAATGAAATGCACAGATATAGGATGGGTGACACCTGGCTTGATGGCTGTACATGTGAAAGGGATCTAGGCATCTTAGTGCATCACAAACAGTACATGAGTCAGCAGTGTGATGCAGCAGCTAAAAAAGCCAATGCGATTCTAGGTTGCATTAATAGGAGTATAGTGTCTAAATCAAGGGAAGTAACAGTGCCACTCTATTCTGCTTTAGTCAGACCTCACCTGGAATCCAGTTGTCCCTCCATATCCACGGATTTAAGTATTCACGACTTGAAAATATTCTTAAAGGAATAATAATCCAAAAAGCAAACCTGATTTTGCCATCTTATACTCTGGCTTTTCTTCGCAAACGAAGATTCAAGAAGGACTCATCCCGTGCTTTCTGCAAGCGTGCTGATGACTAGAAAGGCCAATCCAAGATCATAGAATCATAGAATTGCAGAGTTGGAAGAGACCACGAGGGCCATCCAGTCCAACTCCCTGCCATGCAGGAAATCACGATCAAAGCATCCCTGACAGATGGCCATCCAGCCTCTGTTTAAAGACCTCCAAGGAAGGAGACCCCACCACGCTCCGAGGGAGTGTGTTCCACTGCTGAACAGCTCTTACTGTCAAAAAGTTCCTCCTCATGTTGAGGTGGAATCTCTGTTCCTGGAGCTTGCACCCATTGCTCCGTGTTCCAGTCTCTGGAGCAGCAGAAAACAAGCCTGCTCCATCCTCAGCGTGACATCCCTTCAAATACTTAAACAGGGCTATCATATCGCCTCTTAACCGTCTTTTTTCCAGGCTAAACATACCCAGCTCCCTAAGTCTCTCCTCATAAGGCATCGTTTCCAGACCTTTCACCATTTTAGTTGCCCTTCTCTGGGCACGCTCCAATTTGTCAATATCCTTTTTTAATTGTGGTGCCCAGAACTGGACAAAGTATTCTAAGTGAGGTCTGACCAAGGCAGAATAGAGTGGCACTATTACTTCCCTTGATCTAGACACTATACTTCTATTGATACAGCCCAAAATTGCATTGGCCTTTTTAGCTGCCGCATCGCACTGCTGGCTCATGTTCAACTTGTGGTCTACTAGGACTCCTAGATCCCTTTTGCACGTAGTCTCATTCAGCCAGGTCTCTCCCATCCTATATTTATGCATTTCATTTTTCCGCCCTAAGTGCAGTACTTTACATTTCTCTGTATTGAATTTCATTTTGTTAGCTTTGGCCCAGCTCTCCAGTCTATCCAGGTCATTCTGAATTTTGATCCTGTCTTCTAGGGTATTAGCTACTCCTCCTAATTTGGTGTCATCTGCAAATTTGATAAATATGCCCCTAATTCCTTCATCCAAGTCATTGATAAAGATGTTGAATAGCACTGGGCCCAGGACAGAACCCTGTGGCACCCCACTGGTCACCTCTTTCCAAGACGAAGAGGAGCCACTGCTGAGCACCCTTTGGGTTCGGCCGGTCAACCAATTACAAATCCATTGAACAGTTAACTTGTCTAGGCCACATTTGACAAGCTTGTTTGCAAGAATGTCATGGGGAACCTTGTCAAAGGCCTTACTGAAATCAAGGTATGCGATGTCCACAGCATTCCCTTCATCTACCAAGCTGGTAACTTTATAAAAAAAAAGAGATCAGATTAGTCTGGCATGACTTGTTTATCTGAAACCCATGTTGACTTTTTGTGATTATGGCATTGCCTTCTAAATGTTCACAGATTCTCTGTTTAATGATCTGCTCTAGAATCTTCCCTGGTATTGATGTCAGACTAACTGGACGATAATTGTTGGGATCCTCTTTTTTCCCCTTTTTGAAGATGGGAACAATGTTTGCCTTCCTCCAGTCTGCTGGGACTTCTGCTGCCAGTCTGCTGGGATTTCTCCTGATAAATAAGTCCGGTTGCAGAAAGCACAGCAGAAGGTCTCCTTGGGTGATGTTTCTAGGTTGTGATTCTTTCTGCTTTGTTGTTTCTCTTCAAGACTTGTTCGGTGTGAGTTCTCAAATAAGGCTGCAGCATTGTGGATAGTGTGTCTCCATGCCTCCCGATGTGAGGCCAGGGCAGACCATTGTTGGTGATCAATTTGGCTGAGCCTGAGATGTTGTTTCAGGGAGTCCTTGTATTGCTTTTTTGGAGCGCCCCTCTTACGCTGACCAGTGGTGAGTTCACCGTAGAGTACTATTTTGGGGAGGCGATGGTCCTCCATCCTAGACACATGCCCTGCCCAGAGGTTTTTAAACAGAGGCTGGATGGCCATCTGTCGGGAATGCTTTGATTGTTTATTTCTGGGTGGCAGGGGGTTGGACTGGTGGCCTTCGAGGTCTCTCCCAATTCTATGATTCTATGATTCTGTGGTGCCATTGCCACTGCCTCTGAGAGATCCTCCTCCAATGTCACTGGGTAATATAGTAGAATTTATGACTCATGATACTGATCATAGTGTCAATCATGCTATCCTTATATATATTGAGTGTCCCTTATTCAAAATGGTCAGGACCAGAAGTGTTCAATATTTCAGGTTTTTTTTCCTGTATGTTGGAATACTTGCATATACATAATGAGATATCTTGGAGATGGGACCCATAAACATGAAATTTATTCATGTTTCATATATACCTTATACACATAGCCTGAAGCTAATTTTATATACAGTATTTTAATAATTTTGTGCATGAAACAATGTTTGTGTACATTGAACCATCAGAAAGCAAAGGTGTCACTATCTCAGCCACCCACGTGGACAGTTTTGGATTTTGGAATATTTCAGATTTTGGAATTTTGGATAAGGGATACTTGACCTGTAAAACACTATACTAGCTGGACCTGGCGTACCATACGCCATTAAAAAACTCTGCCCCCTGCCATCCCTCCTTCACTTGTTCTGCCCCCCTGCCCCCTCCACTTGTTCTTCCCCCTGTCACCCCCCTCCATTTGTTCTTCCCCCTGCCACCCCCCTCCGTTAGTTCTGCCACCCTGCCATCCCACCTCTGTTTGTTCTGCCACCCTGCCATCCCACCTGTTTTTTCTGCCCTCTGCCACCCCTCCTCCGTTTGTTCTGCCCCCTGCCACCCCTCCTCCGTTTGTTCTGCCCCCTGCCACCCCCCTCCATTTGTTCTGCCCCCTGCCATCCTCTCCATTTGTTCTGCCCCCTGCCACCTCCTCCATTGGTTCTGCCCCCTGCCACCCCCTCCATTTGTTCTGCCCCTGCCACCCCCTCCATTTGTTCTGCCCCCTGCCACCCCCTCCATTTGTTCTGCCCCCTGCCACCCTCTCCATTTGTTCTGCCCCCTGCCACCCCCTCCATTTGTTCTGCCCCCTGCCACCCCCCTCCGCTCTTTCTGCCCCTTGGCCCCCACCCCCTGCACTCCTGCAGACAGCACATCTACCCCCATGCTACTCCTTCTCCCTCTCTGGTGGCCATGTTTGGAATCTACATGGTCCCGCCCGCAGTGTGCTGATTGGCTGCCCAACAGACCTTTGATTGGTTGGTCAGGTCCCTAAGCAGCCAATCAGCACACTGGAAACAGCAATATACCCAAGAGAATTTTATATATATATATATATATATATATATAGAGAGAGAGAGAGAGAGAGAGAGAGAGGGAGGGAGGGGGGGGGAGACTAGCTATACCCGGTGTAGCATACACCATTCCTCCCATGCACTACACACACACGTGCCCCCCTGTGCCAGCACACCACCCTCCCCACCGCCCCCGCTGCCCTCCCCGCCAACCCCCCGCAGTACCTCACTCCTCGGCACCCTCCCCACCTCACCCCCATTGCACTCCTCTGCACCCTCCCCCCGACGTGCGCTCCTCGCCACCCTCCCCACCCCCTGCTGTGCTCCTTGGTGCCCTCCCCCACCATGCTCCTCGCCACCCTCTCCCCCGCCACCGCACTCCTCGCCACCCTTCCACCTCGCCGCCCTGATCCCACCGCCCTCCCACGCACACACACTACTCACACCTCCTCCATGTTTAAACTCCATGTTTAGAAAACACTTAAAAGTCCTCATGTTCCCACCCTGAGTCTGTTGATTGGCTGCCCAACCAAGCTTTGATTGGTTGGTTAGTTTCCTAAGCAGCAAATTAGCACACTGGAAATGGCAACATACCCAAGAGATATTTGATATGGTCCTGTAGTGTAATCTCCCCTCCCCCGACTTACTTGCATTTTAACTTGCAAAGAGAAGGGAGGAAAATATTCTGAAGTCACTGGCATAGAATTCTCTTGACACACTTATTTATTTATTTGATTTATATCCTGCCTTTCTCTCAAGATGGGATTCAAGATGGCTTACAATAATTACTGAATACAAAAAAATACAAGATACAAAAGTTTTAAAAGAATTAAATTAGTTACCATCATTAAAATATAATAGTTAAAAACACAACATGAATTAAAAACATAATATCAATAAAGATTCATCATTAAAAGCAGTACACCAATTAAAATTCATGTTTCAAAATGACTGCGTAAATAAAACCATCTTAAACTGCCAACGAAAAGAGAGCAAGGAGGGGGCCAATCGGACCTCCTGTGGAAGAGAGTTCCACAGTCTAGAAGCAGCCATGGAGAAGGCTCTCTACCGAGTCCTCATCAACCGTGCCTGTGAAGGTGCTGGGACTGAGAGAAAGCCCTCCCCTGCCGATCTTAACACTCAGGCCAGCTAGTATAGAGAGATACAGTATTTTAGATAGTCTGGACCTAAGCCATTTAGGTCTTTAAAGATCAAAACCAGCACTTTGAATTCTGCTTGGAAACAGACTAGTAGCCAATGCAACTGTTTCAACAAGGGGTCACACAATCCCTGAGGCCAGCCCCAGTCAGCATTCTGGCTGCAGCATTTTGGACCCGCTGAAGTTTCCAAACAGTTTCCAAAGGCGCTCAATGCCCCACATTGAGCGCATTACAGTAGTCCAAACAGGATGTAATCAAGGCATGTGTCTCTACACTAGCAATTTGCTAGCTCCAAACCATCCTCTGTTTCTTTCAATGCCAACTTCTTCATTCATGACTGCTATGCCTGCAACCTTTTTTCTTCTGGTGTCACTGCCTGTGCTGGTATAGTTACACCAGTGTAGTGCACAACAGATTCCAGCTTAAATGTTCTGTCAATAATCAAACTGAATATGTTTCCATTTTGTCTCCTGTCTCCCCCCACCCTCCACTTGTACACACACAGAGACACACTTCCCTTCTGTTTGTCATTGTTTTTGAAAATAAAAATAAAGAGGGAGAAAATGAAGAATAGGTGATGGGATCATAGATGGGGAAAGGATATTTATGTGTTTCCATTTGTGTGTATTAAACCATCTGAGGCCAGCCCCATTTTCTGCTTCTGTAGAAAATCAACATACAGAAAATAAAAGCAGATTTTCACCATAGCAAAACATCTTCTGGCATCATAAAGACTAAGAAGTTATATTTGGTGTTAGCTTTTGTTGACTACAGCCCAGTTTATCAGATGCATAGAGTGTAGCTGCAGTTGGTAGATATTTATACACATGTTGGGCAGGGGGAAGATAATATATGGAAGAACAGAAATGTGCAAAGTAATACAATGATGTCGAAGGCTTTCATAGCCGGCATCCACAGATTTTCCTTGGGTTTTTTTCCGGGCTGTGAGGCTGTCTTTTGGAATAGTTTCTTTCTGATGTTTTGCCTGCATCTGTGGCTGGCATCTCTGAAGATGCCAGCCACAGATGCAGGCGAAACGTCAGAAGAAACTATTCCAGAACACAGCCTCACAGCCCAGAAAAAAACCAAGGAAAATCTAATGCAATGATGATCTGAATAGTAGTTGCATAATAGTTATTGAAAGACATCCAGCATAGACAGGCAGATAAACACATGTATGGTGATGAAAAGTTTTAGTTCAGTCCAGGTAGAGTTTAACTTCAAGGTGAACTTGAGCGGGTATGGGATAGAAACAGGAGAACAAAAGTGGGGACGTGGAGATGCAAAATTACAAGCTGAGAAAATGACTGTAACAGAGGCCATAAAACAAACAAAATGTGTTTGGTACTGTTAAGGTCTATCTGGGTAACAAATAATAGAAGCTCAAAAGTCCAGGTCAACTCAGATGACGTTTTATTTGCTAGCAAAAATGACACAGGGGGATCATTCCTGCCAAACTATGTCAAAGAGTTAAAGGCACACAGACTTTTTATTACAGAGAAACAAAACCTAAAAATCTAAGGCACTGCTCATATAATGGTTACCAGGCAGATTTCAATTTTAGAAAACCTTTTAAAACAGAAATCATTTGTCAGCTCTCTGTGTCCAGCTTCTATTTTTAATACCTTAAGGCAGCCGAACTGGGCAGTGCACCCAGAAGAAGATAACACTTGCCTAGGCTGAATGACCCATTGTTTCTGATTCTAATAAACAAGACAAACCATATTATTTGTTTCAAGCATAGCATCTTATCTATGTGTCTGGACTTCTGGCCAAGCTGGAACAGGTACAGTTATATTTCTCAGCTTTCTGTTACACAGACATATTTTAGCAGACTAGGTCTTTTTCTCTACAGACTCAATATAACAAACTTTTGGGAAATCAATACAGACAGACCCTCTCAGTACCTCAGACAAACCTGTCTAGCTTAGGCATGGTGGTGTGATAAAAAGTCTGTTTCCCTATTCAAGCCATAGGAGGAACAGTTGAACCTGTTCCATGAATACTTGCTGAGCTGTTTTTTGTTGGAATCTAGAAGTTTTCCCTTGGGGTGCTAGATTGTTTGTTCCTTTGTTTTACTTGCAGGGATTCCACCGCCCCAGACATTTCCCACATGCCTCAGGATTCTGCTGCTTTATTCTCCTGCATGCAAAGCCTTAGGGTTCAGTTAGCACAATGGAGATGAAATGTGTGGGGGGCTTTTTCTCACTGGCAGAATGCTTGGTATACAGTTGGTCCCCCCTATCCGCAGGACTTACTGCAGATACCGGAAACTGTGGATAACAGTGAACCCTATTAAAATAAAGGACTTCCTGTAAAAAATACCATAAAGTTATGTTGGAGGGCCTAGAAGATGCCTAGAGAGAACAGTTCTCTAGGCATTTTCCAGCACAACTCTATGGTATGTTGTCCCTATTTTGTGTCCTGCAGGTAACTGAAACCATGGATATTGGTTCCGTGGATATGGGGGTCCAACTGGCAGTGGCTGCTAAGCCATGAAGAAAGATATTATGCAGTTTTCTGTCCTGAGGGTTCTCAGAGCAGAAGGAAAGAGCTGTCAGCCTGTTTGGGAATACACAATAGGGGTTCCTTTCATTGATACCAGGCAGCTCAGAGCCAGTTCATACAATACCTTAATTGTATTGTTTACTGTAATACAGAAGCTTTGAGATGGGGCTTCTCGCTCCTATTAAAGCAACATTTAGATAAGAGAAATGAGATCTGTGATGTCTGCAGATCATTTGGAACTTGGAGTTCAGAGAGAATGGATGAAATCTATACACCCTACTTTAAACACTGTTCCAAGTATGACTTCTTACAATCAGCCTATCTATTCAGGTACTTAATGTAATATGGCTCTTTCAGACCTATATTATTTTAGAATATGGGTGAATGAATGAACAGTATGATTGAAAGTTTCCTCTTGTCAGAAACTTCTTAGTACAATAAGAATGGCAGCTCAACTGAAACCTTCCCACTGCCCTACCATGTGAGCTTTTTAGAGGCAGATAAATTTTGATATGGGGGAGAGGTGCCATTCAGATGTGCTTTTTCAGTTCCCTTACATTACCTGAGTGGACATCTTGCATTAAAAGGCTTTGTCATTTGATACTTCTCACATGCTCTTTGACTCTTGAGGCTGCTCTGCTTCTCCTGCAATTAATGAAATACAAGTGGGGTCTGAAATCACTTGTGGCTTGTTTCTTTGCTGCCCATTAGGAAGGGCAACACAGAAATGCAGGGGGCTGGCAAACAATGGCCAGAGCAATTTGCCATTCTTCTAGCTGTCGACTTGTTCACCTTCCAGGATTTCCATTGTTGCCTTTAACAAGACTGGGTAGGCGTCAAGTTTGTGAGATGCATTTTTGGGGTTTTTTTTTATTATTATTACTAGAATCCCCAAATCTACCAGCTGGATCTCTAAAGACATACATTTAGAATTAAATAATTGTGGCCAAGGTTCTACATAATGCTGATGGAGCATAAAGCAATTCTACTCATGTAGAATTGTGGGAGGACAACGGCTGTCAGTTGGGCAGCGGTGCAACAGAAGTCTTCTGGTACACCTTCAGATAGCAACCATTTGGGCTGAAGAGGACAGAGCAGCACCTGGTGATCTCTGGTGGCTGTTGTGTAGCCTGAGGAAAGCTTTTTGCATAAGAAGGTATAGTCAGACCCCCATATCCACGGGGATTTGGTTCCTAGACTTGCTGCAGATACCAGAAAATGAAGATAACCATGGACCCTATTAAAATAAAGGATTTCTGGTAAAAACATACTATAGAGTTGCACTGGAGGACCTAGAGAATGTCTAGAGAGGACACCACTTTAGGCATTTTCCAGCACAACTCTATGGTATGTGTCCCCTATTTTGTGTCCCACAGATAACTGAAACCACGGATATTGGTTCTACGGATATCAGGGCCTGACTGTACTAGATACCTTCTTACACAGTTATAAAATAAGTACTGTAGTTCCATTTTAGTGTAATCTCAGTTGTGCTAATGTTATGTTGCCAAGGGGGTTCTAATTTCTGAGTCTAGGAATTTGTTTTGAGGACTACCTTCCAGTCCTTCCACAGTGGCCAAAATGAAAAGAAAAAGAAGAAAGAGTTTTCCACAGTCCCTTTATACTTCAACTTAGCATCTTGGGCCAGTGTTGTATCAGAGATAGCTGTCCCCTCTGCCATGAACATTCAGAGCTTACATTACCTTTTTTTTTATTGCAACTCCCAGAATCCACCAGCCAGAATGGCCATGCCAAGTGAGGAATTACTGGAGTTGTAATCATCAACCTCTGCAGAATGAGTGTCTGTTGACAGAGAGTGTGGGTTCCATTTGCTTGTTGCTTCTCTTGAGTTGTTCAAGGTCATTGTGTTTCTTTGGAATTACAAAAATGTTCCCACCACCAACAGCAGTTTTGCTCCTGCTTATGAAGGTCACATAAACCAGGGTCAAAGGGAAGATGGAGCAGGAGCTCCTGATATCACAAGGGCTGTTGACTCTCAGTTTCCTTTAACCTCTTGTTCTGCATGTAAACAAACCACAGGCCAAGAGCATTTCTGGTGTTATTTTAACAGGAGCACCGTATGTTTTGGGGACTGAGATGGATGGACAGTTCTTTCTTGGTCATTATAATTTCAGTTGAAAGATTTCCAGACCATGTGTGTCTCATTAGTGTTTCTAACTTTAAAATAATAGCACACTTCAACGGGTAGACTGAATGCTTGCTAATCTTTCTGCCACATAGGAACAGATGTTTGAGAGGCGTGTCTCAAAATGTTCCAGTGACAGGCTGCTTTCTGGAATGTTTAGCAATATCCAGATAGTTTTGTGAAGCTCCTCTCACTTGAAGAGTTAGAAATGCAACAGATTCCTTCCCCAGAAGTTGTAGCAAGCTTGAGCAAACAAGCACGCTTAGCTACAGACAACGGCCTTGAGTCTTCTTGCTATATTTTTCTAGAGTCCAGAGTTTACCCCATCATCAGGATTTCAAGATAGTTCTCCACAGTATTCTGTGACTCAATGAAGTTTTCCTTTAAATCTGTTTACACAAGCTGGAAGAAGAAGGCTGTAGCTCTGCGGTAAAGCACACTTTGCTTATAATATACTAAGTTCAATTTGTGGCATTTCTAGGTGGGCCAGCAGAGTCCCCTGTCTGGAGAGCTGCAGTCAGTCTGTGTCAACAATAATGAGCTAAACTGACCAACGCAGACTCAGGGCTGGGGAAGATGGCCTACAGATATTTTGGCCTACAACTGCCATCAGCCCTCCAGCATAGCCAGTGGCAAGTCATGATGGGAATTTTAGGCCAAAATGTCTGAAGGGCCAAAAGATTCTGGCTTTATCTACAACATTAAATTGCTCTAACCACCACATTAGACTGAGTCTCCACACTGAGTGGTAGGGTTTGTAGTTCAGCATATCTGGAGGGCAGTGCATTGGGGCAGGCCGAGTAGATATTTCTGCCAATAGTATCACCACAGCAGATAAAAACCTGAAACTCTTTGTATCAAGTCTTTTTCTCCAGCTAAGCTAACCAGTGTCAGAATTTTGGGTTAGAACTGATTTATTGTACCCCAGATGCAAATTTGTGCATTTACAGTATATACCAGTTGTCCCAGTTTATCTGTGCCCCCTCCTAGTGGACTTTGGGGCTTATGGTTGTTGTTGTTGTTTCTAAGTTGATTTGGTTAAATCTGAAGTCTGCTGAATCTTGCAATCTGCATTTTAATAGAGGGGAGACCATTAGAAAGAAGAGGAAAAGGAAGAGATTGCTGCAGGGATAACTATGCAACAATTGTTACCTTGAACAATACATTTAATTGACTGGTGAGCTGGGCCCTTTTTCTGACTCACTGTAAGGTAATTCTTTGTCCAATGAGTGATTGCTTTAAGACTTGAGTTGTCCTCAAACCAACCTTGCAAAGTAGGATCTTGTGTATTCCCACTGTATACTATTGGGTGTGGCAGAGAAAGGGACTTGCAGAAAGCTTGTAGTGTTTTGTGCCAGTGGCAGCATTTCAACTCGCTGCCCCCCTGGTTCCTGCTGGCAGTCAACCATACATAATGAGGGTATTGGTTGCTATCTACTGTTGCTAAAGCACTACTTACTGAAATGACTCACTTGTGCTTTCTGTACTCTGCAGTCCTTGCTGGGTTCACAGTTGAGGGGCTTGGAAATGCTAGACACCAATCATCCTGCACCCCTCGGAGGTCCAGGTCTTCAGCATTCATGTTTTGCATGGCAGGCTTGAGTGGAAGAGGAACAGAGCACAAAGGTTAAGTGGCTTTCAGAGAGCCTGCAGAAATTGTCAAAGCAGAGATCAAAAGGCAGGGTGCCTGACTCCTAGCTCTGGTGCTCGTTCTTTTCTAGCCCACACAGCTTTGCAAGCCTGTAAAGTGTTTTTGAAGCAGAAAGCAGTGAGGAAAACACCACTGAACTGTTTGCAGATTTCTGGAAGTTCAGGCTTTTCAATAGCTCTTTATTCATACAGCTAAGAAACCTTGCTGCATTCAGATTTGGACTTTGTGTTAATGCGTACTTCACTTGCACTGGTTAGGTCCCAAGTGTTAAATTGTAATCTTAGGGTGTCTGATATGCCAGCCTTAGGTGCCCTATGTGCTCATCCACCATCCAGTGCCCTGGTTCCCAGTTTTGGGTCCCTTGGTATTGCTAGACTACAACTCCTAGGATCCCCCATCATTGATCACACTTGTGAAGGTTTCTGGGATTTGTGGGGGCACAGCTCAGGAAAGTTACTTTTTAAGCCTGACCACCTGGTGGATTCTGGGAGTTGTATTCCTAAAAAGTAACTTTTCCCTGATCTTAATGGCAGAACCACTGGTTTAGTGTTTTGAATGAATCTGGTCTCCTAGCCAGCACAGTCACAAGGAGGAGCTCAGGAGTATCTGCCTCTTATGTTTAAATTAACTATGGCTTGTTACATCACCCAAACCCAACAAGTTATAGTTAATCTCAATTGTGGCTTGTTTGAAGCAAGTCACCTTCAAATTAAATTTTCTAAAACTGCGAGATAAAGGCCCTGGAATGAAGCTGGTAACTTTAGTGGCTCTTAAAAAGGCAGTGCTGGGAAAATTTAACCCTGATCACCTATCTGAGTCTATTTTTTGTGGTACCTAGGAATCTTGAATAATTTTCCTGGCCTGTACAAAGCTTAATCTTTCATCTTGAATTATTTTCTACTGCCAAAAGGCACATTTTAGGCCTCTCTCCAAATATAATAAGCTAGGAATTTTCCTCTCCTCTTTCTCTTCCTCCCCCCTTGCTTTGTTTCATTTTGTTCTTTGTATTGAACAACTGATTCTGTTCCTTTACAGTTCAAAATCTTTCCTTTTTATGTTGATGTAGGAACCAGTATGGTCTAGTGGTCTGAGTGTTAGACTAAGACTTAGGGAGTCCAGGGTTCAAATCCCCACTAAGCTCTGGAAATGTCTGGGTAACCTTGGGTAAATCACACACTTTCTCAGCCCACAAGGAAGGCAATGGCAAACTTCCTCCAAATAACCCCCCCCCCTCAAAAGCAACCTATGTTAGGGTTACCATAAGTGAGAGTCAGCTTGTTGGCACATAGCAGCAACATCTGTGTCAACTACAGTGAAACCAGCTGATCCAAGAATCCTTGATCCAGACAACTGGTAAAAGTGGAAGAGGAGCCTCTAATAGAGGTGGCCAACTGTGGCCTTCTAGATGTTTTTGGCCTTCACCTGCCATCAGCCCTAGTCCACATAGGTGGTGGTGATGGATTATGGGATTTCCACTCCAAAAATACCTGGAGGGTCACAGTTGCTCACCTCTGCTCTAAAATGACGGAGTGTGTGTATGCGCTTTTAAGTCACCTGTCGACTTCCTAGGCAAGAAATACTCAGAAGTGTTTTGCCATTGCCTTCCTCTGAAATGTGGTGTTCATTGGTAGTCTCCCATCCAAGTAGTAACCAGGGCTGACCCTGTTTAGCTTCTAAGATCAGATGAGATCTGGTGCCTTTAGGGTAGGAGCAACATTAAATCACTGAGTTTGCTTGAAGAGTATTGTTTTTACCAGCTCTCAAGGGACTTAATATAAAGGATTTCCCTGAAGTGAGAGTTCTACTTGGTAAAGTTTGCTTTTAGGATTACAACCCCCAGATTCTTGGAACCGTGGCATGGTTACACAGAAGTCCCTGTGTTCCGTTGCCACTGGTTTCCCCTCTCTGAGAGGTGAGGCACATAACAACCTCATGCAATGAACAGAGGCTTGTTCATTGGGCCTGTTTCCAAAACCTGTTCCATTTTGGGAGCCTTATCTGTGATTTTAACTCTTTTTAATGCTTCATGACTGAAGAAATCAAGAGGTGCTATAATATGCTGGTGATGCCTTCTTCAGTGTAGCTCCTTCCAAGTGTTTTGGACTGCAGACTCCCTCATCCCAACCAGTGGCCATGCTGGCCAGGACAGAAGGGAATTATATTGCAATCTATTGAAAACAGATGGTGCTAGTCAACCCCCAGCAAACCTAAATGGCCACATGCATTTCAGATAATAGAACATGGGAGGAGACATGATTCAAATCTTGCCACCTCCTTTTAGCTTGCAGATCTCTGGCATGTCATTATTTCTTGGTAGGAGTTTGCCTTCTATAAAATGAGTGTACTAGGAGCTACATTACCCAACTATTGTGAGCCAACAATGGAAGCAATGGGAATTGTGTTATCACAAGAACTTGGGAAAGTTACTTTTTGGACTACAGTGCCAACCAGCATTGCCACTGGGAGTTGTTAGTTCTGAAATGTAATGTTTCTACGGTCTAGTAAATTACCCATATCATATATGCCTTTTACCTTGGCTTCTTAAAATCACCCTTGATTAGACAAATCAGTGCAAATGCCTCATGACTAAAGAAACCAGGAGGTGGCCACTTTTCCTCTAAACATCTGGGAGGGGGACATCATGCTTCCCAGTGACTCAGGCATGTTGCAAACAACTCAAATTGTGGTTGATGGTTTTGTTCCCACCCTTTCAATGAATGATTATGCACAATGGGGCAATTCTAATCAGTGGTAACAGAGCATGAAATAAGGAAGCAGAGTTTTGTTCTGGAACGACTTCTATGAATGACATGACATACCTTGTGAAAAGAAGAGTGCAGTATTTTAAAAAGTATTAAGTGAATCTTGAATTTTTCAATGTTACTAGCAATATTTTTTTGTTTGTTTTAATAATTTCATATGTGCATGGGAGGCATGGAGACGCACTATCCACAATGCTGCAGCCTTATTTGAGAACTCACGCCGAACAAGTCTTGAAGAGAAACGACAACGCAGAAAGAATCACAACCCAAAAACATCACCCAAGAAGACCTTCTGCTGTGCTTTCTGTAACCGGACTTGTTTATTTCGGATTGGCCTTTTTAGTCATCAGTGCGCTTGCAGAAAGTGCGGGATGAGTCCTTCCTGAATCTTCGTTTGTGAAGAAAAGCCAGAGAGATGTGCATAATCCCACATCAATCCCTGTTCCATCATGAGACTCACCCGAGTAACCTGCAGGAGCCAATTATTATCTATTGGGTTTTGCAGGGTTGTTGAGAGACAAAAATTTTCTGGCAACACATTCAGAGCTTTTGGACAGGAATATTTTTTTGCTCTCCGACTCACCTTTCCAGTAAGGGAGATGCCACTCTGGACCATTGCTAGGATGAATTAAGTCCATAGGCAGGGATATTCCCACCAGTGCTCTAGGTAAATAGAAACAGGATAAAAGTCAGGGATGTTTGGTCATGGCCCTCCAGATTGTGGGAGGGATTTCAGTTCCCACCCAATGTGATGAGTGATAAAGGATCATAGAAGCTCAGTGCAGAACAGCTGGAGGGCCAAACTGTTTTTCAAACAGTTCTATAAACAGGTTTATTGGGGCAGTGTGAATGGTCCAGGTGGGCAACCTGCTCCTCCATTTAATTTGTGGAAATTTAGCTTTCTAATCCCAGAGCCAGTGTGGTGTAGTAGTTTGAGCATTGGACTATGACTCTGGAGACTGGGGTCAAATCCCCACTTGGTCATGGAAACCCACTGGGTGACCTTGAGCAAGTCACAGTCTCTCAGCCTCAGAGGAAGGCAATGGCAAAACCCCTCCGAAAAAATCTTGCCAAGAAAACCCCTTGATAGGATTTCAATTTATGGGTCACCATAAATTGGGAGCAACTGGAAGGCACATAACAACACCGGTTCCTAATGAACTGCCACAAAAACTGCAGAGCTTGTGGAGGTCAGTGTGCCCAGAACTTGGGGAAGTTAGTTTTTTAGACTGTAGCTCGCAAACTCTTAGTCTGCATGGCCAAAAGGTACCCTTTCCAAACTCTGCATATGCCCACGAAGAGTTTATTGTTGTTGTGTGCCTTTAAGTCGACTCTGACTAATGGCAACCCTATCACAGGATGTTCTGGGTAAGATTTATTCAGATTTATTATTGCTTTCCTCTGAATACCTGCTGTTCCTTCCCTGTGGCCAATTTTGCAAGGAACTCCATCCTTTCTCAGCCCTTCACAAAAAACTTTCTGTTATTCCTTAAGCTTTCCTATCTTATTCTGAAGCTGAACCTCCAATATTCCAATGCAACAGATCTCTGATTATTATTTACTGGTTGGGAGATGGTGAAGAAAGTTTATTGCTTCAATTCCTTGGCCTTGAGTTCTTGGAACAATTTGACTGGTGGGTGCAGGAAACGTGGTGGTGCTCTTTTAAATATGTGTGTACTGGTCTTCCTGAAAAATTGTAACTTAGGGCTCACCTACACTGGCCAGAATATGCCAGCTTCCTGACATATCAGGCCCGTTGCCCCCCCCCCCCATTAGCTGCATGAAATGGGATGGGTCCACATGGACACACTGGCCCATCTCTGCAGCCACTGCCACTGCTGTCCATGTCACACTCTCCAAAGCCAGGAAGGAGATCTGCAGCGTGTGATCAAGGCTCCCTGCATGTGATCAGCCTTGGTCACATGTTCTGAGACTCCTTCCTGGATTTGCAGATTGCAATGCAGTCAGTAATGATTATAGCTGAAGAGACGGGCTGGTGTGGTGATATAGACTCCTGCAGGGCTTATTCTGTTTTTTCCCTAAATGAGGCCGTTTTTCCCAAGTATTTTGATGAATGGTTTAACACACTTTACCCCATCTTCCCCCTGTTTTTGCCCTGGGTGTTGTCAGGACTGCCCAGGGGCCAAACGGGGCAACAGCCCTTCCTCCCTTGGACTGCAGGTCTCCAAGGCATGGGCAAGACTGGGTAAATAGCCTGTCTGGACAAGCCCTTAGTTTGCCTTCAAAGTGCAAGTTTGTAGTTCTCACTGTTACAAAGATAGATTTGAAAGTGTTTGGACAGGGCCTGGTCAAAGCCCAAAGGCCAGAAATAAAAGATTTCTAAAGCTTAGAAGATGTCACTTTGTTGTCCAGCATAGCTTCTTGTCCTTGCCCATTAGTAACATTATCCAAAAGAAACAACAGAAATTTGAGAAATGACACAAATTTAATTAGGTCTTCAAAGCTGGCTTCTCACGTCGCTGAACTTCCATTATTTCAGTTTTGAATTTCTGTTTCTTGATGAGCAGCAGTTACAGCAAAGTCGTGCCCGGGTGTTCTCGCCCTTGCTGTTGCTGGGTTTTTTTACTGCCCTTGTCCTTCTTGATTATACTTTTTAAAATTTGTCTAGAAATCTCATTCACTGTCCTCTTTCCCCCCCTTCACTCAAGCCATTTGTACCACTAAGACAACAAGTGCATCGGGTTCACTCTGCTGAAATAACCTCAGGATTATTACATTGCATACATCCAGTTTTAAACTGCAAATATATAGGCAAGATTTTTTATATTCTATGGGTTCACTCAAGTGCACTAAAGCTATAATATGTTGAATGCAAAATTGCACTTCTTTAGCTTTAATTTAAAAGAGCAAGATTCTAGCCTATGTGAATCCAGAAAATGAGATTAAAGGTAAATCCTGGATGAACTCACTGGGAGTTACTTTTCCTCTCCCATTACTTTCAGAAGCAAAATAAATAACATTAAATATATGAAAATATTTGTAATTTTTTTTTCTTTTTTCTTTTTTTTTTTTTGCATAATAAACTCATGTTGCAGGGTTCAGCAACATAGGGTTGGCAAACCCATAGCCTTCAAGATGTTGCTTGACTCCAAATCCCATCTGCCCCATCAGCATGGCCAGTGTTCACAGATGATGGGATGCTGCCTCTGATAATGTCAGTAATATATAGCCATCATGATTAGTAGCCGTCAGTAGCCTTGTCCTCCACACATTTGTCTGGTCAGGTTTTAAAACTTCATCACCCCATCTTGTAGTAGAAGATTCCATAGTTCATCTGTGCACTGTGTAGAGAAGTACAACCAGCCCTCCACTTTTGTGGGGGTTGGGGTGGAGGACACCCACGAAACTAGAAAAACCACAAATATCTTTTGCCCTGCCCCCCAACCATATCTAACACACACACACAAAAGTATGATCCATGGATTTCAGATTAAAAACGAGGTATTATGTGATACAAAAGACAGAGGCGGATTTGGTCTGCTGGATCTAAGTTGCAAGTTGCTGGATCTATGATGCAAGTTGCCTAGAATGGGTTTTGGATTGGGTGACATTAGAAAACAACAGATTGTTACAGTTGGAAGGTTTTAACCTTAGATTCGGCTGGCATGCTTATATGTGGCATAGAAAAACGATAATACACAAGGAATTTAACTGTTGTTATATAAGAAGGGCATTAATGTAGGTTTGGATAAAACATAAAAGAAAATTATATCTTAGGATACCATTATGGGTTTCAAATCACGAGGCTTTCTATAAGAGAGAAATTTTGCAGATAGATAAATGGTTAACTTTTATTTTATGATCCTGAGGAGAAGTGTAATGGAATATAAAATGAAAATGCAGGAGGATTTAAAGAAGGAAAGAATTGGCTGTCATTGGTTCCTTCATAGACAATTATTGGAAAAGTTTAAAATGGATACAAAGTTGAAAGGATTAATGACGGAAAAGGTAGAATTTGACAAGATAATAAAGGAGATGGCAAAAAAAGAATCTCCAAAATATACCAGTTATTATTGAAATTAAATTTAGAAACAGAGGTTGTAAAACCATATATGATAAAATGGACAAAGAGTATGGGCCATGAAATAAACCTGGAAGATTGGGAAAAGGCATGGGTATTAAATATAAAGTTCACAAGAAGTTATAATCTGCGAGAGAATTTTTATAAAATGATCAATATGTGGCACTTAGCACCAGAAAGGATGGCGAAGATTTATAAAAACATGTCAGGAAATTGTTGGAAGTGTGAAAACACGAAAGGAATGTATTATCATATATGGTGGTGCTGCAGAGAAACAAAAAAAAAATATTGGAAAAGGATACACAATATAATAACAAAGACACTGAAAATTGATTATCCTTGTGAACCAGAGATTTATTTATTAAATAGGATACATAATATAGATAACAGAATACAGAAAAAGTATGGCAGGATTATACAGTTGTCTCTTCATATTCGCTGGGGTTTGGTTCCAGGACCCCCCGTGGATACCAAAATCCCTGAATACTCAAGTCCCATCATATGCAATGGCATGGCAAAATGGTGTCCCTTATATAAAATGGCAAAATCAAGGTTTCCTTTTTGGATTATTATTTTTTAAATAATATTTTCAAGCCGTGAATACTTAAATCCGTGGATACCAAATCTGTAGATACGGAGGGGCAACTGTACTCTACGTGGTAACAGCTGCAAGGATAATATTTGAAAAAGAGTGGAAAAGTAAAAAAAAACAAAAACTCCTTTAATTGAGGAATGGATAGTGAAGTTATTGGATATATATGAAATTGATAGATTATCTAATTTGTTAGATGATAGGGAAAGCCGGAGGAATATGAATGCGTGGAAAGATTTAATTCCCCTATGGAAAGAAGATTGGGGAGATTTAATAACTAAGTTCGTGGAATAAACATTGTAATGAAAAGGAATTTAATAATAATTCAGTAGATGACAACAGAATTAGTGAATCATGACAATTAAGTGGGTAGCAGCAAATTAGAGAAATAATCAACTTCATAGATAAGGAGATGACGGAAGTAATTTTGTTAGGTCTATGTGTATGTATTTTAGATATGTATATAAAGAAGTATGTATGTGTGATTGTATTTATGTAAGTATTGTTGTTTTAGTGTTTTAATGTTTGTTAGTAATGTTTGTCAGTTTGTTTGTCCTAAGTTTAATGTTTAATGTTTATAGTTGTTTGTCAGGTTATTATAAATAATTTTTTAAAAGTATGATCTGTGGATTCAACCCAACACACATGCCTTCCAGGTGATGGGGTTCCTTCACAAGGCAGAAGCAGGTGGTTGGTGGGGCTTGCTGCTACCTCCGCTGCTGCCCTATGCCATTTTTAATAGGGACTTACAAGCCTTGCCATACATTCACAGTTTCTTGTATGGTAGGACCCCTATATCCACTGGGGATAGGTTCGGGGGTGGGGGTGGATACTGAAAACTGTGGATGATAGCAAAGACCATTGAAAATAATGAGACTTCCAGTTTAAAATACCATAGAATTGCATTGGAGGACCTAGAAAATGGCTAGAGAGGACACATTTTCTAGGAAGACTCTGGTAGGTGTGCTGTTTTGTGTCCCATGGATAATGAATCAGTGGATATGGGAGTCCTACTGTAGTCTCTCAGGGCTTACGCTCCCTATTAAAAATTATATAGGGCAGCAGTGGAAGCGGTGGCAAATAATGCACAAATAATCAAATCCACAAAAGTTAAACCCATGAATGTGGAGGGCCAACTGTAACTTCTTTTTGTCCACCCTGAACCTCTCCTTATTCCCCTTCATGGAATGCAAAATGCAAAGCTGGGTTACCAGGTGGGCAAAACAGAATGAAGTGATAGAATGCCAGAGATGGTAGAATGGATTGTACCACTTCCAGTCACAGGCAAAGACAATATTTGTAAAAAAAATTCTAAATAAATAAAAAAAAAACTCGCAACAACAATCAAGTGGAGACCTGGCACACTGGAGTGATAGCATTCTACTGGTTTGGAACAATTGGAGTAAATGAGGCAAGTTAAGTAAACTTTCATTTTTCTATGCAGAGTTTGTAAACACTGCTTTTCTGGACCACAGCATTCTAAATCTGATAAGGGGATTCTTGAGAACTGCAGTCTAGAAGGCAACTTTTCCATGCTCTGACTCCCTGCATTGAATAGATATAACTCTCCCTGCCATTGCAGTGTGCTATTGTGTTGAATGCAATGCTTTCTTCATGAGTCATCATGCATATTTCTCTTCTGACTTAATTGAGCATTGCTTTTCATGCTTGTGGCTTCATTATGACTCACCCAGGATTACCTGGCTGGGTGCGTTGAATGTAAAGACACAGCAGTTCTTGATCAGGAAAACCTCCTGAAGCAAAGCCCAACCACACCTTGATCTGGAATCTGGCTGTAGAAATTGCTCTCTTGTGTTACAGCTTGAGGTTTGGATAGCAATGTCTTAGTTAAAGTTCCTTCTTAATCTGTCCCCCATGTTCTGATGAAGTCATCCCTTTCCACCCAAACTCTGGTGCATTGTTTGCAGTCCCTCATTAGAAACCCTCTGTGGTCAAACCCACATGGAGGGAATGTGGGAATGGCAAAGGTCACGGGCACAAAGCATTGCTGAGATGCCAAAGCAATTATTCTTGATGTAGGATGGCAGTTCCCGCATAAGATCACAAGTGGGTTTTTAACAATGGCAGCAACTAGAGATGTGAGACCTGTCAGTTTTAGTTTTTGTTGCATTTCTCACAATCCCAGCAGCATGCCCATCCCTTCCCACTTCCATATAAATTTTGGAAGGTTTTCTTTTCCTGCATGGAAATTTGTATGTATTTTGGAATGCATCCCCCCACCCGCAAAAAAGAACATGTTTTTAACACATTGTTTTCATTGATTACAGTGTGTTTGTGCGCATTTTTCAACTATGCATATTTTTAATCTTGCACATTTTTCAGATGTACCCATGACTTCTGCACACATTTTTCTTCACCAAAATGTAGCTCAGGCCTTGGAACCAAAATGATCTCAGAGGCAAAATGTGATTTGTTCCCCAGCCACTTTCAGAAGGTGTGAAATTAATATTTTCACAGGGAAATGCAAGCCCAACACATTTCTAGTTGCATCTTTAGGCTACTGCTGTTAGAATATTTGGTTCAGAATCTATCTAACTGGTAGTGGTGGTGGTTTTAAAAACGTGCTCCTAGCTGGGGCAGCAATCTATTTGAAAATGTTGTACTGTAATTAAAAAAATAAAAATAAAAAAGTGCATCGAGGGGCACTCAAGATGCGGGGTGGCAGCTTGATATGCAGGTTCCTATAAGTACTGCTATGAGATTTGAGAGCGTTTCGGAGAATAGCTTCTCTCTGTGTGTTTCTCTGTCTTTCTCTCTTTCTTTTTACCAATGCTCATTCCTAAACAAAATCACCTTTCCCCCCTAAACATCTTTCTTGTGGGCTGTACTGCGAAATTCAGAAATGTTCAAATATTGAAGCATAACTGTGTCCCACTTTTTGTATTGCCTTGGGACACTGTGATTTTGGTAAGTTCATATTCGTAGTCTCTGTGACTCAGACGGATGGGTTATCTGCATCTGTGTAGTGCATCATGTGGAAACTTCTAGAGCTAGGGAATAAGGGTTTTGGTGGTGGTCCCTCCTCCACATGGCCCATGTGACCTGCACTATTCCCACTTTATTCCCCATTTCCTTTTTGTCCACTGCAGCTGGAGTATTTAATGGATCTGAGCTTCTTTCAGACTTCTTGGTATTGGAATACTGACTTCTCTTACCATCTTGTATTTTTGTGTTGGTATTTTGGCTTGGTTTCTTGGTTTTCAGACTTGGACTCAATGTTTGCGATTCCATCTTTGGTTTCTTGGCTCGGTCCATCATTTCAGCTGCACGTGCTCTTGGTGGCTTATGGCCACCACTGGCTCCTTCAAAAAGTGCACATCTTATGGGGGTAAGATCCCTGAAGACGACAGCCACAAAGTGCCTCTTGTGTCTAGGAGAGGAGCACAATGCAGTTGGAGCATACCCAAGTTGGAGCATATCCAAAAGGTGTGCTCAGTGGCATAGAAGTTTCAGTTCTATTCACAATCCCAGCTATCCTCCAGACCTCATTTCCCTTGGTCAAGACATACTTCCTCCAAGAGGTCCTATAGCCTGAGTGGGAGCAGACAAGTTCATGTGTTTCCTGTCCCATCTTCTCTGCCAAAAAGGGCACCTATGCTTCAAAATCCAAGCCCCAGCAGTTCAGGTAGCATCATCAAGACCTTTCCAAATGGTGTCTTTGACTCCTGGGTGCCCAGCCTCTATACCTCTGGCACTCTCCCTTTTTTGTGACAGACTGTCCAGATTCCATCAAGCCTGGGCATCCATCACCTCAGACGCCTTGCCATTGTCAAGAGAGGGTATGCCATAGAGGGTTTTTTGGGAGGGGTAAACCCCCATCAAGGATGTTCTCTAATACTCCCAGCTCTCCCACCCTCACCTATGAGGTGGCATCCCTGTCCCTCCTTATCATGTCCGATGGGGACACTTCATCATGACCAAGAAGGATGGTAGACTGCATCCTATTCTGGAGCTTTGGGACATCAACTTCTACATAGAGCCTAGATGGTTCAGAATTGTCTTGCTTAACTCCTTCCTTCTCCTGGTACAGAAGGGAGATTGGTTTGCAGCTCTTGATTTAAGGATGTCTGCTTTCACATCTTGATCAGACTTTGCCATAGGCACTTTCTCAGCTTTGCAGTGGGAAGAAGGTCCTACCATTTTTCTGTCTTCCCTATTGGCCTGTGCACAGCCCTGCATGTGTTCACGAAGTGCATGCGATGGTGGCTGCCTGGCTCTGGCATCAGGGAGTTTTTCTCTTCCTGTGCATTGATGACTGGCTCCTTGTTGCCCACTCTTGCATCTGCCTAGTCACCAACATCTGACTCACACTTTGTCTCCTGGACTTGTTGGGTCTCATTGTGAACTATGAAATGTCTCATCTCAAACCATTGCAGGTGTGGTTCATAGGAGCTCTTCTAGACTCCTGTATCTCTGCCACCTTTCTGCTGGACGACAGAAACTTTGTGCTCCAGAGGACCACTCTTTGGTGCCTTCTCAGTTGGAGCATGTATGCCATTCATGTTCTGCTAGGCCTTGTGGCTTCCAAGACTCCTGGGTGACCTCTGTCATACCACGTGTAAGACTTGTGAGATTCAAGGTGAGGCCCATGCAGGCCTGGTTCCTGTTGTGTTTCAACCTGTTGTGTTGATTCCTGTTGCTGGATGCTCATGATTCTAAGAGCTGTCCATTGTTCTCTATGGTGGTGGGTCAATTCATGCAACATGCAGACCAGTATACCATCCTTTCCTCCACAGTCCATGATAGTGGTCACAACAAATGCATCTCTTGAGGGGTGGAAGCCCACTCAGCTGGTCTCTCAGTGAGAGGATGATGGTCAGTGGCAGAGAGTGCCCTGCATATCAATGCTCTTGAGATGCTGGCAGATATAAATGCCTTCCAAGACTTCTCTTGGGAGTAGAATGGTACTTGTGGTCTCTGACAACACCACTTTCATAGAATCATAAAGTTGTAAGAGACCTCAAGGACCATCTAGTCCAATCCACTGCCATGCAGGAATACACAATCAAATCATTCCCAACAGATGGCCATCCAGCCTTTGTTTAAAAACCTCCAAAGAAGGAGACTTCACCACACTATGAAGCAGTGTATTCCACTTCTGAACAGCTCTTACTGTCAGGAAGTTCTTCCTAATGTTTAGGTGGAATTTCTTTTCCTGGAGTTTGAACCCCTTGCTCTGTGTCCTAGTCTCAGGAGCAGCAGAAAGCAAGCTTGCTCCATCCTCAGTATGACATCCCTTCAAATATTTAAACATGGCTATCATGTTCCCTCTTAACCTTCTCTTCTCCAGGCTAAACATACCCAGCTCCCTAAGCCACTCCTCATAGGACATGGCTTCCAGACCTCCCACCATCCTGGTCGCCTTCCTCTGGACACGTTCCAGCTTTTCAATATCCTTCTTGAATTGTGGTGCCCAGAACTGGACACAGTATTCCAGGTGAGGTCTGACCAAAGCGGACTAGAGTGGCACTGTTACTTCCCTTGATCTAGACACTATACTCCTATTAATGCAGCCTAGAATTGCATTGGCTTTTTTAGCTGCTGAATCACACTGCTGACTCATGTTCAGCTTATGGTCCACTAAGACTCCTAGATCCCTTTCTCATGTATTGCCCTCAAGTCAAGTGTCACGCATCCTATATCTGTGCCTTTCATTTTTAGTTCCCAAGTGTAATATCCTACATTTCTCCCTGTTGAAATTCATTTTGTTAGTTTTGGCCCAGCTTTCTAATCTGTTGAAGTCATTTTGGATTCTGATCCTGTCCTCTGGGGTATTAGCTACCCCTCCTAATTTGGCAAACTCGATAAGCATACCCTCTATCCCCTCATCCAAGTAATCGATAAAGATGTTGAATAGACAGGCAGGAAGAGGTCCCATACTCTCCTCCATTCCACACTTCTCCCATGGAACTTGTGCATTCCTCAAGACATCACCATCACCATGATTCACCTTCTGGGGAGGAGAATGACCTAGCCGACTCTCTAAACAGGACTTCTGAGTCCTGCCATGAATGGAAGCTAGATCATGGCACTCTCCACAAAATATTCAGATGCTGAAGCAGGCCAGCCATAGAGCTCTTTGGATCACCCCTGAATACACAATGCCAAACCTTCTGTTTCAGAGCCCGATGTGGGAGGGGTTCATTTGGTGACACGTTTCCCTTCCACTGGGGGATCCCATCATGTACGCTTTTCCTGTTTCTGCTTGTCACTAGGGTGGTAGCCAAGATCAGATGCAACAGGGTGTGATGTATCCTGGTTACTCTTTGGTGGCCCAGGCAACCTTGGTTCACTCTTCTCCTCCACCTCTCTCGAGGAGAGTTTTTCCAGCAGTGAGGGAAGGGATTCCTTCCATTGGTATTGGCTCCGCCTCCATCCAATCGTAGGCAGGACAACCTAGAATTTTAAATGTAAAGACCAGCCCCTTCGTGGAGGTGGAGCCAACCCTTACCTCCCCAGTTCTGTTCTGCCTTATGGAAGAGCAGGTTAGGACTCTCTGTGCTCTAGCGAATTCCTAGGGAACAAAGACTTCAAGATGGCAACCCCTATGAACAACCGCATGCAAGGGGGCGAGCTTTCCTCCAAGGAGGAGGATTCGGCGTTAGGGCTGGCAGAAGCCAACCAACAATGCCAGGATTTCACGCTCTGTGCCCCCTTTTTGGGGCGCACGTGCAGCCAGACGACCCTGGAGGGGTCAGAGCGTGATGGGGCCTCCATTTGGGAGGTGGACTGCGCTGCTGCCGGAGGTTCAGCACCACCTGGAACCGCTGGGGAGGCACCCAGGCAAGGCAGGGATGGAGATCTGGAGGACGCCCTCGCAGGAGACCTTCTTCTGCTTCTGATGAATGGTAAGGCCCTGCCGCCCCAGCTTGCTGCTTGGATCGCCCTGATCACGTGGCAGATTTGGGCAGCAGGCATTAGCACCGGAGGGGACCTGAGGGGTTCTTCCAGCGATTGCGGGGGGGGGGCACCTTCTCTACCATCCCCAACCCTCCCCCTGACCCCCAAAGTGGTGCACAGAGGTGGCAGTAAAGCCACGAAGCAGGGAGCGGAGGAGGCAGGTCTGTCCCGGGAGCCAGGCAGCGGCGTGGCTGCAGGGGCAAAAAAAAAAAAGGGGGGGGAGATCTTCCTTGCCCGCAAGCGGCAGAGGAAGGATAATCATGGTCAGGCTTCTGATGGGGAGGGGGATCCCCAGGGAGCTGAGGATGAAGACAATCCCAGGTAGGAGGGGGAGCTCTCCTCCGAGGGGGAGAATGCGGATGAACAGCCTTCTCCTTGGCTGTTTGAAAGTTCCTTTTTCTCCCTATTACTGAAGAAGGTGCTAAGGGCACTTGAGTTGGGTCCAGTGGAACCCTCTTCCCAGGGTTCCAGTAAGGGGGTCCCCGAGCTCAGGCCTGTTGGCAAGGGGACTGGCAATGTGCTACCCTTCCCAGACATTCTGAAGGAGGCCTTGTTGGGGGAATGGGATCATCCAGGAATTTCAAAGACCCAATCCTCCCTGGTCAAATAGCTGTACATTCTACCTGGGGAGGTGATGGATCTCCTGAAACTGCCTGCCATCGATTTTCCGGTGGCAGGGCTGGTCTCAGGATCGTTATCTCCTAGAGATGGTGACGAACACCTCAAGGTGCCAGATGATAAACAAATTGAGACTTTTTTGCATAGGTCGCACAAGGCATCTGCCCTGGCCATCAGGGCAGCGGTGGTGGCTTCCATCTTTGCTAGAGCCTCGATCAGATGGGCTAAGGACTTGATCACTAACGTACCTAAGGATGAAACTAAGTTTTGCCAAGGTATGAATTAGATTGCTAGAGCATTGGCTTTCATGGTAGATGCCAGTCTGGATGCCCTTTGATTTTCCTCTAGAGCAGTGGGCGCAAATGTGGCGGCTAGGCGCCAATTATGGTTAAAAAACTGGAATGCTGACAACAAGGCTAAAGCCAATTTAGCAGGTTGTTCGTTTAGAGGGGGAAAACTCTTTGGTGAGACCTTGGAGGAGGCCTTAGTGGAGACTAAGGACAAGAGGAAGGCGCTTCCCTCTCTGCCCAAGAAGGAGGATCGCAGGTCCTTTCGTGCCAACTATCAGGGCTTTAAGGGCTTCAGGTATAACAACCAAAGGGATTTCAGACAACACAGGGGAAACTGGAACTCCCCAAGGCCCTTTCAAAGGACTGCTGTCCAGACCATATCTCCTCACTATTGACTGGGGCAAGGTGAGGCACACAGGCCTGGAAACGCTCAAAACTTAATTCACTAACATTACTAGTTAGAAATGGGGAAAATATTTGGATAGATGAGATAGAAATAGTTCACTTAAAAGAAATAAATTGGTGTTAAAGTTTAGGGGATGAAACTTAATTTGTTGCATTGTTGTCAATTTATTAATTAAATTGTTAGGGTTTTTAAAAGAACGCATAGGAGTTACAGAAAAAGGCATGTTTATCATCTCTGTTCCAGTTCTTAGCGCCTTCAGAAATGGTCTTTCCATAGTGTTTAAGTTGCCTTCCCCAGCTTGGCTGCAAATTGCACAAACTGATTTTATGGCTGGGAAGGGTTGGGTTTGTAGTTCAACATATCTGGAACTGCTAGGTTGGACAATGCTGCCCTAAAGCATGGAATCTAACAACCTGCTTTTTAAAGTTTTATCACTAAACTGCATCTCATTTCTTTCCATCCTGGCCCAGTCCTACAACATATAAGCAGATTTTCCCTAGACTGGAAAAGAGAATAAGGAATGATGTGTTCAATTGTGTTTAGAGGATTCTGACCCACTGCCATATTGGAGTGCTGCAAAGCTCAGTTGGTGAATCAAAGTGAAGAAGCCTTCATTAATAATATTTCAGGTGCCTTAGAGCATATGCAGAACATTTCTCTGTGCTTTTGACTAATTGCATCCAATACACACATACCACTGAGAATGAAGAAACTTGGTCTGCAAAAATCAATACTAGGGCACATGTTTTGCATGCAAAGGCCACAGATCTCAAGTTAATTCTTTCCATCTCCAGTCTCTACCATCCCCCATGCACTCCATACCACCTCCTCATGCAACCCCCCACCTGCAATGAATAATGAGGCAAAACCTTTTATTCATTGCACCATAGGAACAGTGAGTAGTGTTAATCAGCAAATATACTTGTAAAGCCTTCTTGAGAGAACTAGGTTATTTTAGCTTTTCCTTCCAAGCTCTGATTGTGAGGTACCAACTAACAAATGAACTAGTTAAGCTCATTTATGATACGGAGGGAACTAGTTAGCACATAACTAGTGATTTAAACAGCCTGCTGATAAAATCCCTATCCTCTATCTGTTGCCTTGACCAGCACCTGCAAGCCCAGGCATTAAGACAAAGCTACTCAAAATTAAGCTGAATTTTTAACATGACTAAAGTGTGGATGTTTAAATGACCAAGGCATGTCTCTCATCCTCTGTGCCTCTTTTTTCCTCCTTGTATTCCATGTCTCCCTTTCAAAATCGATATCTGTTGAAGCAATAAATTGGTGGCTTTGTGTGGTTCACTTCAGATCTAACTCCTCACCTCACCCCTGTCATGGTCCAGTGGCAGGTTGCCTGACACAACAGCTAGAAAACAGAGAAGCAGGTTTGCCAAACAAGGTTTGCAAGGAAAGTATACCCCAAGACTTTCCAAGAGAGCAATAACAAAAGTCTCTCTTTGCTCCAGGTTGGCATCAACAATAGCCTTATTCAGCCTCTGCTTTTGTCTCCCTGTCTCTTTCTTGGGTCTTGGGTCTCCCTTCTTATATCCTTCCAGGATGATGGGACAACTGCAAGAGAAATGTAGAGAGCAGAACAAGGGTCTCTATGTAACATTTGTTGACCTCACCAAAGCCTTCGACACCGTGAGTAGGAAAGGTCTGTGGCAGATCCTGGAAAGACTAGGATGTCCCCCGAAATTCCTTAAAATGATTATCTTGCTACACGAGGGCCAGCGCAGTCAAGTCAGTTATGGCGATGCTCTTTCAGAGCCCTTTCTAATAACTAATGGAGTGAAGCAAGGTTGTGTTCTTGCGCCAACTTTATTTACAAACTTCTTCAGCATGATGCTCCAAAGGGCTATGGCAGAGCTCGAAGAGGACGATGGCATCTATATACGTTACCGTACTGATGGTAGCTTGTTTAACTTAAGCCGTCTGAGGGCTCGCATTAAGACTATCTAGTCTGTGAGCTGCTCTTCGCTGACGATGCTGCCCTTGTTGCCCACACAGAAGCAGCTCTGCAGCGCCTAACATCCTGCTTCGCAACAGCTGCAGAGCTGTTTGGGCTGGAAGTCAACCTGAAGAAAACATAAGTTCTTTACCAGCCTGCACCACAGGACGAACACCACCGTCCCCACATTGCCGTCGGCAACTCTGTGCTTAAGTCCGTTCAGCAGTTCACCTACCTGGGAAGCATCATCTCCTCAGATGCCAAGATTGACAAGGAGATCAATCACAGATTAGCAAAGGCACATAGCGCATTTGGAAGACTTTACAAAAGAGTCTGGAGTAATAAACACCTGAGGTGAAACACAAAAATCAGTGTGTGCAGAGCCATTGTACTGTCTATTCTCCTTTATGGGTCTGAAACATGGGTCACCTATCGCCACCACTTACGACTCCTCGAACGCTTCCACCAGTGCTGTTTACGCACAATCCTAAATATACACTGGACTGACTATGTGACGAATGTTGCTGTCCTTGAGCAAGCAGGGATCACCAGCATTGAGGCCATGATATTGAAAACACAGCTGCGCTGGGCAGGGCATATGTCTAGGATGGAGGACCATCGCCTCCCCAAAATAGTACTCTACGGTGAACTCTCCACGGGTCAGCGTAAGAGGGGCGCTCCAAAAAAGCGATACAAGGACTCCCTGAAACAACATCTCAGGCTTGGCCAAATTGATCACCAACAATGGTCCGCCCTGGCCTCACATCGGGAGGCATGGAGACACACTATCCACAATGCTGCAGCCTTATTTGAGAACTCACGCCGAACAAGTCTTGAAGAGAAACGGCAACGCAGAAAGAATCGCAACCCGGTAACATCACCTGAGGAAACCTTCTGCTGTGCTTTCTGCAACCGGACTTGTCTATCTCGGATTGGCCTTTTTAGTCATCAGCGCGCTTGCAGAAAACGCGGGATGAGTCCTTCCTGAATCTTCGTTTGCGAAGAAAAGCCAGAGAAAGAGAGAGAGAGAGAGAGAGAGAGAGAGAGAGAGAGAGAGGTCCATTGCCTCTTGAGGGCACAAGATTGGGGAAGACTTATGTGTTGTTATTTATTCACTTATATCCCAACTTTGCCCCCAAATGAGATCTTAATGCAGATTACAGTAATTAAAACAAATACAGATTAACATGAAAGCCAGCATGGTATAGTGGTTGGAGCATTGAGAGTAATCTTAGCACTATGATTATTGGTAGAGTGTTGTTCGCTTAAAGGAAAAGAAGGGCCTGTGGGCAGTGAGCCACTGGACATGTGTTGAGTACTTACTCTGTGTGAAGGGAATGCCTCCTCACTTGTCCAGAGACTGTACTGAGGCAAGTGGCATTTCTACACTTTGACCACAGATGCTCAGCTGGTAGAGGAGTGTAACCTCCAATGGGATGGCTGACAGTGAGTACAGTAGTGCCTTAGGTTACAATGTTTGTTTGTTTGTTATACCCCGCTCTTCAGCCACAAGGCTATCAGAGCAACTTACAAATTGTTTTAAGCAATAGCAATTTACACATTTACACTGCATTAAGCAGTTTCCAATGTGTGTTAGCTAATTGCCCACACAAGCCGGGGTACTCATTTTACCGACCTACAGAAGTATGGAAGGCTGAGTTAATCTTGGAGCCCTCTGGAATCAAACTTGCAACTAGTGACTTGCAGTACTGGCATTTAACCACTTCACCACCAGGGCTCCTTAATTCAAGCCAAATGTCTCATCCACCCCTATTTCCCATCTTACAGATGCCACATTATAGCCTTCCCAGCACAAAACCCCTTTCTTTAAGTCCCTAGCCAAGTTCCAAGCTGGCTGTAGATTAGGGGGGTTGTATTTCAGCACATATTGAGGGCGTCAAGTTGGAGAGAGCTGCTTTAATGTATGTCCATGCAATGTGACAGTGAGCACGTATACATGAGTGCAAAGAAGAGCTTTGGCTAAAAAAACTGCTGTGTGTACATCTTCCAAGTCTGGCAACTGACCAACAGGATAATAATATTCTGGCTGAGCAACAACCCTAGACAGCACATGGGCCCTGAAGCTGTGAAACGTTAATAAAGAGGAGAGTATATTTTAAAACCATGCACAGACGTTTCTTCTTTACAATATCTGTTTGGGAAGGGCAGGGACTTGAGGCTGATCCTTTATTGTGGAAGCACAGAAGCAAGTGCATAGATGATACTGGCTTGACTGCATTCCCAGTCTTGTCCTGTAAAATGTTGCATTCTAAGCTGCTCCGCTGTGGCTGTTCTTTATATTTGACCAGGCTGAGACTGTGCATTCTGGCTACAGCTCCAAGTTGGTTTGTTTCTCAAGATGCCTCTACAACCGGGGTTGGCAAAAAATGGTCCATGGGCCAACCATATGTAGCCCCTGCTTGTTTTTGTAGGTTTAAAACCATTCCTTGACTCCTTGCCACCACAGAGTAATTTTTTGTTGTTCAAAATCAGGAGAATCTCATGCTTGGAAGCCTTAAGGAGCAGGATTTATTCTCTAAATCCTTGCTTTTGTGAAAATATGCTCAGGGCCGGCTTAACCAGTCTGCCAAATCAACATTTGCGGAGGGGCCTACCCAGCCCACCCGTCCTAACTCAACTCCTGCAAAAATCTTCTGCTGGTTTTAAAAAAAACAGCTCTCCCAAATGGAAAGTGAAAGAGAAAAAGAGGGAGCTTTCTTTGTGTGGCTGATTCTGGAGGGAGTTTGCTGCTCACTCGCCCCCTCCTGCCAGAATCTTTCTCAAAAGGCAAGCCAGCCAGCCAGCCAGCCAGCCAGGCGTTTGTCAGAGAGGGTGAGTGTGTGTGTGAGAGAGGGGGGGGCATCTCTTTCCTCTCTCTTCAGAAAGGGCTTCTTTCTTTCTCTCTCCCTCCCTTCTTTCTCACTTTTTATCCCCCGCCTCTCCCTTCCTTTCTTCCTCCTTTCTTTCTTTCTGACTCTCTCTCTCTCTCCTTCCTTCCTTCCTTCTTTCCTTTCTTTCTTCCCTTTCCTTCCTTCCACATAGATCCCCTCCATCCATCTTTCCACCTGCTCTTAACACGCCTGTTTTCTCTCCCCTCCCTTTCCCCCTTGGTCTTCTTCAGCTTCCTCCCCTTGCTGCCAACTGAGTTCAGCCTGCAAAAGGAATGTGTGTGTGTGTTTGCCCATGCGCCTTCAAGTCATTTCTGACTAAGGCAAATGTGCCATGGGGTTTTCTAGGCAAGGTTTGCTCAAAGGGGGTGTGCCTTTGCCTTCCTTTGAGGCTGAGAGAGTGTGACTTGCCCAAGGTCACCCAGTGGGCATTCATGGCTGACTAAGGATTCAAACCCTGGTCTCCACAGTCATAGGGCAATGCTGAAACTTCTACAACACTCTGGTTCTTTTAACAGAAGAATATAAAGAATATAAATAAAAATTGGAGTAATACTACTGGAAACAATGGTTTTATTGTTGTCACTAAAACACCAGTATCCCATTAATGTTATGTGAGAGGCATTGGCCTAGAGCAGTGGTTCTTGACCTTTTCTTTACCAGGGACCCCCTTTAAATATCTTTTGTTGTCCCAAGACTTAACTCAAGATTTAAAACCCTAATAATATTAACAATAATAGCTAATAATAATAGCTAACAACAACAACAATACAATTACACCAGCCATTAAACTTTCCCTCAGAGGCACTCTTGCTTCTTCCTGCAAGTTCGTGGCTGGAGTGGATTGAATGGCAATGTGCAGGCCAAGCCAGCCAGCCTTTGCCTTGGTTCCTGTCATGTGGCTGCTCCACTGCAGGGAGGAGGTGGGCCAAGCAGCCTTCAAGCCTTTGTGGACTCCCTGTGAGGACATTGTGGACCCCAGGTTAAGAACCACTGGGCTAGAGACTGCTGGAAAAGGAACAATGCAACCAGACCTTGAGAAGGGTGTTGGCAGGAGGATTCTGGGAGGTGTAATCCAAGAGTAACTTTCCCAGGCTTTGAATGCAGCCTAGAATCATAGGGCTGGAAGGGACCCCAACAGCCATCCCATCGGATCGGCTTCTGTCCTGCAGGGACACACCATCAAAGCCCTCACGACAGATGGCCATCCAGCCTCTGCTTTAAAACCTCCAAAGATATGTTAACACAAATAATTAATAAAAGAGATCCAGATGAAGTGAAAGAAGAATGGGCCGCAATTACAGAGTATTTTTATAAGAGATGAAGTATTAGAAACTTGGATTAGGCTGAGATCCAGCAAAGAAAAAATTAAATAATAAAGGATTAATTAAGAAGGGCAAACTAAAGAATTGGAAAAAACTTAGGCAGAGTTGTTTCAAATACAATAAGTATATAAATAATAACTAAGTAGAGAAGGAAAGTTGGAACTGTGAATACATAAAATCTTTAACGTAGTAAAACGTAGGAAGGTAAGGACGAATAAAAAGAAAGAGTGTTTAATGTTGTAATGATTTTGCTTGTGATTGGTCTGTTATATTTGGAATAATAATTGACTCACCACACAATGATTCTTTATAGTATTATTATTTTATTTCTGTAACGGACATGTTATGTGATTTATGTTATGTAAATTCCATAAAATCAATAAATAAATAATGGAAAACCTCCAAAGAAGAAGACTCCACCACACTCCAAGGCAGTGTATTCCATTTCTGAACAGTTCTTCCTGTCAGGAGGTTCTTCCTAATATTCAGGTGGAATCTCTTTTCCTGGAGTTTGAACCCATTGCTCCGTGTCCTAGTCTCCGGAGCAGCAGAACACAAGCCTGCTCCATCCTCAGTATGACATCCCTTCAAATATTTAAACATGACTATCATGTCACCTCTCAACCTTCTCTTCTCCAGGCTAAGCATACCCAGCTCCCTAAGCTGCCCTCATAGGGCATCATGGCTTCCAGACCTCCCACCTTTCTTCTCAGTATCTTTCTTGAATTGTTGTGCCCAGAACTGGAAACAGTATTCCAGGTGAGGTCTGAACAGAGCAGCATACAGTGGCAACATTACTTCCCTTGATCTAGGCACTATACTCCTATTAATGAAGCCTAGAATCACATTGGCATTTTTTGCTTCTGCATCACACTGCTAACTCATGTTTAGCTTGTAGTCCACGCTTGCTTGCTTGCTTGCTTGCTTGCTTGCTTTCTTTCTTTCTTTCTTTCTTTCTTTCTTTCTTTCTTTCTTTCTTTCTTTCTTTGAGGAAATCTACACCATTACGTTAATTGCTAATTAACAAAAAATATTATGTTAGTGCCTATAATATAGTTTTTAAACTAAATTATTGGTGGCAAATTATGTAATACAGTAGGCCCCCTTATCCACTGGGGATTGGTTCTGTGCAGGCATGGAATCTGAAAACCATGAATAATAGTAAACGCCATTGAAAATAATGGGACTTCTGGTTTAAAATACCATAGAGTTGCCTTGGAGGGCCTAGAAAAGGGCTAGGGAAGACACATTTTCTAGGAAGACTCTATGGTAGGTGTGCTGTTTTGTGTCCCATGGATAATGAATCCATGGATACAGGGGTCCTACTATAATCTGAACATCCTGTACGGTGAATAGGTTAGGTTACATTGACCTGAGATAAACATATGGGGCCCCCAAAATAAAGCATTGCAGGGCCCCCCAAAATTCCTTAAACCGGCCCTGAATATGCTTATGTGTTTGTATTTGTGTATCTAAAAGTCACTTCAACAAACAAAATCCCAACATGTTGAGTGGAAATGTTGCCCATATTCAGTAGGGTTTGTGGGGTGGGGGTGGCGGCAGCTGGCCTCTAGTCTAGAGCTCTTGAAATCTGATGGTTCTGCCCTGCAATGTAGGTTAGAGCAAGTACAGGCAAACATTGGCCCTCTAATAGTCCTTTACCATTGGCCATGCCAGGTAGCAAAGATAAGAGTTGTAGGTGGAAACATTGGGAGAGCCAAATGTTTCATTTGTATTGTGCTTTTCATAGAATCATAGAGTTGGAAGAGACCACAAAGGCCATCCAGTCCAACCCCCTACCATGCAGGAATACACAACCAAATCATTCCCAACAGATGGCCATCCAGCCTCTGTTTAAAAACCTCCAAAGAAGGAGACTCCACCATACTATGAGGCAGTGTATTCCACTTCTGAACAGCTCTTACTGTCAGGAAGTTCTTCCTAATGTTTAGGTGGAATCTCTTTTCCTGTAGTTTGAACCCATTGCTCCGTGTCCTAGTCTCAGGAGCAGCAGAAAACAAACTTGCTCCATCCTCAGTATGACATCCCTTCAAATATTTAAACATGGCTATCATGGCCCCTGTCAGCCTTCTCTTCTCCAGACTAAACATGCCCAGATCCCTAAGCCACTCTTCATAGGGCATGGCTTCCAAACCTCCCACCATCCTGGTCGCCTCCTCTGGACATGTTCCAGCTTTTCAATATCCTTCTGGAATTGTGGTGCCCAGAACTGGACACAGTATTCCAGGTGAGGCCTGACCAAAGCAGAATAGAGTGGCACTATTACTTCCCTTGATATGGACACTATACTCCTATTTATGCAGCCTAGAATCACATTGGCTTTTTTAGCTGTTGCATCACACTGCTACTCATGTTCTATTTGTAGTCCACTAAGACTCCTAGATCCCTTTTGCGTATACTGCCATCAAGCCAGGTGTCACCCACCCTATATCTGCATGTTTCATTTTTACTGCCCAAGTGTAGTATCCAACATTTCTCCCTGTTGAAATTCATTTTGTTAGTTTTGGCCCAGCTTTCTAATCTGTTAAAGTCATTTTGGTTTCTGATCCTGTCCTCTGTTGTATACTGTCTTGGGTCCCATGTTACGAGAAAGGTGGGATATTAATTAATTAATTAATTAAAATTCATTTCACTGGACGAGGGATAGGCATCCTGACCTCCTCCTGATGTTTAGGGCTACAGCTTTCATCAGCCCCAGCTGTGGACGCAAACAATTAGAGGGGCAAAGTTTACCTGGCCCTTCTTTAGTTTACATTTAGAAAGTACCAATTTGCTTATCCCTGATTCAAATAGAGAGACATCTGTTATGCTCCTTCGCCTCCCTGCTCAGAAATAAGTAAAAGGATGGAAAAGAAATTCACATTAACTGAGATTTGTTAGCAAACTGATCTGCAAGATTATTAACAAAAGTGCATCCATATATGCGGCTGTTTTCCATCGTTGGAAGGTACTGCAAACATCAGGATTTCCCTCTACCCTTGCTTTCTCTTTTTCAAATTATAGAGAAGTAAATGCGAATGACTAAAAATGTGTATATTTGAAAAATGCACAAAATATTATTTAATTACATACATGTAAAATAGCATAATTGTGTACAGCATGTAAAAACTGCTTACTGAACAAAATGCATTGAAATGTGTACCTTAGAAAGCGTGCCCATTAATAACCATTACTTTTCATGTGGGAAGTGACAGAGAAAGGGAATCGCACATGCCAAAATGAAACTGAGAAAAGATGGAAATCCTGGTGGGTGCTCAGAAACACAATGGAAATGAAACTGACAATTTCTCAGGCCCCAAAGTAAGTCCCATTGATTTCAGTGAGGTTTACCACAAGGACCTACGTATAATACTATAGCCGTAATGGCTGACATTCTGTTAGTGACCTATGCATATGTAAGTTGTGCTACACGTGTGGAGTAAATTATTCACTCTAGTGCAATGGACTTATTCTACTGACACAGCAGAACCAAAGATGCACATGCAGCAATGTTGTGCATTGTATTTATGCACTGCACATTGCAAGTTGTGGTTTCACACTGTATATTGCACATTGTGATTGCTCATTGTGCAAGAGCACCTTGTTGCACAATGTTGCTATTCTGTATGGGATTTGCATAGTACAGTGCAACATATCTCTGGAAGCCGATAATTTATGCTATGCTAAGGGGATTTTGGATTGCAGCCCAAACCTTTCATCCCTAGTAATAGTCAGTGGCAACTTGTGGCTGCCATCTCTGGGGAGCAGCAAATCCATTCTCAGTTTTAGTCTGAACTTTAAAGGAGCAAACCAAGCTGTGGGATTTAATTTGGGAATATGGATCCACGCTTTGGAGAACTCGTGTGGACTCAGCCGTCCATCCTTTCATAGGTCAGTAAAATGAGTACCCTGCTTGTGGGGGCAATTAGCTAACACACATTGGAAACTGCTTAATGCAATGTAGATGTGTAAATTGCTATTGCTTAAAACAATTTGTAAGCCGCTCTGATAGCCTTGTGGCTGAAGAGCAGGGTATAAATAACTAAAAAAATAAAAAAATAAAAATAAAACCCAGAACAGACTGAGCTGCCACTGGATATACTAACATATCAAAGGATGCTTTATGTAGTAAGTTACCATGGCTGGCATGGTGATAATCTAGGAAGAGGGGAAGAATGTAATGCAGCCATATTATACTATAATATGGCTCATGCTGTCTGAACCTTTGGAGAAGCTTTCAACAATATCCCTACCAGTCGGGCTTTTGTCAACCATGTTGTTATCATTAAACTGTACCCACCTACCAGTTCATAATGATAAGGGGTTTTCAAGTAGAAAAGAGCTGTTAGACAGGAGAGTGAAAAGGATGCCTGAGAAGAAGGAGGGAGGACAATTGTAAGTGCTGATACATGGGGAAGGTTTGTTCTTCTTCAAAGCAATGGGATTTCCAGATCTTGACAGAATTACACCACTGTGCTGTAAGAGATAGCCAAAATATTTGGAGTAACTTACATTGAGAAGGATTAGGGCAGCATTGGTTAAAGAAGGAGAATTGGTAGTAATGATGCTCACAGGCTGACATACTATTAGTAACATGAGTATGCTTAAGTGTGGCTTATGTGCAGGTATGTGGCTTTTTGGATGAGGCTCAGAAGGCTTTTTTTTTTTTTTTTTTGTCTTGCACTCTGTCCCAAAATCTCCCCGCCCCCCTCCGTAGCTGTCAATTTTCGGGCAGACCATGCTGCTGCCTCTTACTGGTGGGAAGGAGAGGGAGGGTGAAGATAGTTCAGGCCATGAAGATGTGGCTGCTCTGGGTTCCCAGTTGAAGGAAAAGGAGAGTGCATTCACTGGCAGCAGCCAGCAGTAGTCATGGAATTCTCATTCTGTCTTCCTTGCAGGACAGGTGGGCAATGTAAAAGAGACCAGGATAAAAAGTAGAGACCTGGACAAAAAAGCAGAGTTTGCAAAAGTTGTTTCTTAGGCTATAACTCCCAGAATTTCCCATTAACATGATTAGGGGGTTCTGGGAGTTGTAATTCAAAACAGTATCTTGTCCAGGCACTAGCAAATAGGTAATGTTGGACTCATCCAATCCACCCATTCGTTCAGTGTATTACTCAAACATTCTTAGTAATAAAACTTTTTGCTTAATTCTGTAGAGCTCCCAGAAAACTGGACCGACACCAGAGAAACCTTGCTGGAGGGGATGCTCTTCAACTTGAAGTACCTGGGCATGACGTTGGTTGAACAGCCCAAAGGAGAAGAGTTATCTGCTGCTGCTGTCAAAAGAATTGTAGCGACAGTGAGTAATGGTGGTCTGGTTTCTAAAGTAATAATTACCCTACCCTTGTTGTTGTTGTTGTTGTTCACTGCCATTGAATCAACTTCAACTCATGGCAACCCCTTGAATGTGACACCTCCAAGACCCCCTGTGCTCAACTGCTCTGCTCAAGTCCTGCAGGCTCAGAGCTGTGGCCTCCTTGATTGAGTTTATTCATCTGGAATGCGGTCTCCCTCTCTTTCTTCTATCCTTCACCTTTCCTAGCATTAGTGTCTTTTCTAGTGAGTCCTGCCTTCTCATGATGTTGCCGAAAGCATGACAGACTCAATTTAGTCTTTTTGGAAGTCCACAGTATGTGTAAAACTCTTCTCCAGCATCACATCTCAAATGAGTTGATTTTCTTTCTGTCAGCTTTCTTCACTGTCGAGCCTCTCACTTCCGTACAAGATAATGGTAAATACAATGGCTTGGACAATCCTAAATTTAGTGTTCAGTTTTATATCTTTGCACTTTAGGATTTTGTCTAGTTCTTTCATAGCTGCCCTTCCCAGTCCTAGTCTTCTTCTGATTTCTTGACTGCAGTCTCTGTTCTGATCAATTATTGATCCAAGGTATGGGAAATCTTTAACTATTTCAGTTTCCTCTTTGTCTAGATTGAATTTATGTAGATCCTCCGTGGTCATTATTTTTGTTTTCTTAATATTCAACAGTAGGCCTACCTTAGCACTTTTTTCTTTGGCTAACTTTAGTAAGCTTTACCCTATCCTATCCCTACCTAAATGTCTTTGATGGCCCCAGGCAACCTGGAGACTGCCATTCCTGCTCATAAAGACTGGAACTGTACCATGCAGCCTCCATAGCTCACCCGTGATTAGTAGAGGGATGTGCTTTGAAAGATGAGCACAGGACTTCGTCTCCCTTCCAACCTTATCTTTGCCTTGAAAAGTTTAAGTGAAGCTGGAAATGTGGATGACTTGCACTTTTGGGGGAGATGTTATGTCTCACTCTTCTGAACCATTTCTGTTCTCCTGTTCTATGTACCTCTGTGCATTTTCTTTGCTTTAAAATACATGTAAAATGTTCATTTTAGCATGGTGCACATGCAGAAATGCATACTTTGAGTATAAATAGTAAAGAAAAATAGCTACTTTAATACAGGATGCACACCAAAATGTGTATGGGCGGGCGTTTCTTGAAAAATGTGAATATCTATGTATTTCCTACAGAAAATCACAGATGGATGTGAACGAAGGATAGAACAGACTTATGCATAAATATATGCAAAACTGACCCAGACTACAGATAAACTGACCTGTCCATTATTATTCAAAGCAGATTGTGACATCCTGCTCATTTTACACTGGTGATGTTTTCCTTTTTAGAATCAGTTCCAGGTACTGATCATCTTAAGGCCCTCTTCAAGGTCAATGGGCTTGTCTCATCTAATTTTGAAGTTGAGGCTGAGTTCCCTTACTTATATAGCCAAAATGGCTTGAGCAACATACAAAAAGGTCTGCAACAGCCCTTTGTTTGCAGAAGTACAAAAAATCCCTAAACAATCCAAAACCCCATAACAATCTAATGAAATCAGAGTAGGCTCAGTAGTCATGGAATACTGATGGACTGTTGCGGGGTGGGGTTGGCAAATGGAAAACTGGGATAGGAATAGACTGAAGAAGCTAAACATTGAGACGAGGTGTCCACCCTGCAGCATTCCATTGCAGGGCCCACTTGTCAACACTTAAATGCTGTAGAGCCTTGCATTTGAAAGTTATATTCTAAGAACACTAGGGAAATACTCACTCAAGAAAAATTAAAATCCCATAAAAATTCAGTTCATAAAATAGAATATAGTTCATAAAATACATAAAATGGTTGCAATTATAGAGAATTAGCCAACATAAAATGGTTGTGATTTATAATAGGTTCCAAACACTGGCTTGAATAGAGGAAGTACTGCATATCTTTCTTCAAATCATGCTTTGGCTGACCTCTCTTGGTGGAGAGATTAGTCCCACAACACATGGTGGTGCTGACCAGTGTCCTGCTCAAATGAACAGGAAGAAATTCTAAGCAATGCCTCATGTAATGACCTTAGTGGGCAGGAGATCTAGTATGGGGCAGAGTTTTTATATATGAGTTTGTTGATAAAAACACTGTTTTGCTTGTGTGTGTTTCTCTGTATGTGTGTTTTATGGGACCAAATGAATTGTCTGTTCTGTAACAAACTGGAATGTAAATTTTATGTAAACAGAAACATGTTATATATTGTTTCTGTTTACATTTATATCCTACCATTCCCCCAGGAGCTCAAGATGACATAAACAGCTTACCTTCTCCCCACTTTCTCCTTACAACAACCTTGTGTGAAAGACCACCTGAGAAAGAGTTACCGGCTCAAGGTTGTCCAGTGAGGGGGCATCCACACTAGAGAAATAATCCAGGTTGAAACGGGATTATTTGCATGGCTCTTTCCTATGGAATCCTGGGATTTGTAGTTTTGTGGGGCATCAGCACTCTTTGTCAGAGAAGGCTAAAGACCTTGTGAAACTACAAATCCCAGGATTCCATAGGAAGGCGCTATGCAAATACTCCAGTTTCAAACGGGATTATTTGTGTTGTATAGATTCCCTCTAAATTTCATGATAGCTCACAGGAGACTAGAACCTAGATTTCCTAAGTCCCAATTCAAAGCCCTAATCACTACACAACACTGGCTCTCAGGAAAACTAATATATTCTCAAGAAGACAGTCTGGAGTCCACCTGTATTTAATCTGTTGGCTTTCAAAATTCTCAAAAGGCTTTCCATTATACTTGAAATCCGTCCACCCCTGTATTAAATTAGGTGTTATGAGCTTCCTAAGTTCTCCAAGTGGCTGTGCGACAAAACAGCCATCCTTACAAAACACAAAACCCTGGGTTCTAACCAAATTACAAATCTCAAAATTCTGTAAGATAGACCCATGACAGTTAAAGTGTAGGATGTAACTGTGTAGTATAGATAGCCTCTTAGCCTGCTGCCTTCATGTGAGGTGGAGGGCACTATCCCATTGCCTGTGGTGAAGGAAGATTCAGCTGCCAGTCCAGTCAGCTTTTATGCATGGAATGGAAATGGGAGGGGAGAGGGTCTCAAACCTGTTTTTCCTTTCAGGCAGCAGTCCTACCACCCCACACTAATTTTGACATCAAAAAATATTCACACATGTAAATTTAGTTTAGCACTCCTTGTACTGAGCTGGAAACTCTCCCTATTAGTTGTGTACAGAGTTAATATGTACCTATTGGATAATGCATTTCCAAGTTGATTTATCCCAGGCATATCTGTGAAACACCTGAACTTTTTTGTCTTTTCTCTTTCCCAAGGCAAAAGCAAGTGGGAAAAAGCTCCGAAAAATAACTCTCAAAGTGTCTCCCAGAGGAATAATCCTCAGTGACAGCATAACAAATGAACCTATCGAAAACATCTCCATATACAGGTATGCTTTTGGGGATGCAAAATAAGAATGCAGTAAAAGCAACCCAAAATTATTCATCTGTCTCCTCATCATCATCATCCTGTATCCCCACTCCTTAAATCCCTTCATTGACTTCCCTTTGGCTCTCAGATTGTCTTGTCCCCCCCCCCCATTATCTTTGTGTGCATGGATCCAAACATTACTTCCTGTGTTCTTGACTCACCCAGTTCTCAATGCTCTGTTGCTCTCAGAAACATCTTGGGAGAGGATGGGACTTGTAGCACCAACTTGTTGGATCTGCTCCTTCCTACTGGGGCAAGTGTGTTCAGCAGTGGAGCACACTCCCTCGGAACGTGGTGGGGTCTCCTTCCTTGGAGGTCTTTATACAGAGGCTGGATGGCCATCTGTCAGGGATGCTTTGATCGTGATTTCCTGCATGGCAGGGGGTTGGACTGGATGGCCCTTGTGGTCTTTTCCAACTCTACATACAATTCTGTGATTCTATAAGTGCGGAAGGGTGTTTAGGGGAATTCCTTTTTGATGCCATGGTCATTGGTTTGTGGGAGTCTCTCTTGTTCACCCCCCAATGTTTTTAACATATATATGATATCATTGGAAATATTATATACTGATGACACCCACTTCTAGGTCTACTTTCCACCTAAAACCAAGGAAGTTAGTCTAGTTCTAAAGCAGTGCAATACCAGCAGTGCAGTCAATGAGGCAAAACACATTGAAGCATAATCCAGACAAAACAGAGGTGTTTCTCAGTCAAAGGGTAGATGAAGGTTTAGGCATTCAATCTGTGCTGGATGGGATACAGTCCCCTGAATAGTCTAGTTTGTAGTTGCAGTATACCCCTGGTTTCAACCCTATGCTTGAATACCCAGGCTTTTGTAGTAGCTAGGAATGCACTTGCATGGTTATAGTGAGTGCTGCAGCTGTGCTTGCACCTGGAGATGTCTGATCTGGCCATAGTAACACATGCCTTCATTGCATCCGGTGGTGACTGGTGTCTTCGGTATCAATGGGATGGTTAATCTGTTCCATGTTTTAGTGTGAACTTTTAACAGGGCTGTCCAAGGTGTTGAACCTGTTTGATGGATAGGAATCAACACCTAAGTTTTGCCTAACACCTGGGATGGAGCCACCATCACCATGGGTTACATACCATTTGAATTACTGTAATGATATCCTTGCAAAAAAGTTATTAACATGTGGGCTAGACAGTGTAACTGTTAGGTGGATTTGTAATTGGTTGATGGGCCAAGCCCAAAGGGTAGTCACCAATGGCCCCTCTTCATCCTGGAGAGAAGTGACCAGCGGGCTGCCACAGGGTTCTGTCCTGGGCCCAGTGCTATTCAACATCTTTGTCAATGGCTTGGATGAGGGAATAGAGGACATGCTTATCAAGTTTGCAGATGACACCAAATTAGGAGGGGTAGCTAATACCCCAGAAGACAGGATCAGAATTCAAAATGACTTCAACAGATTAGAAAGCTGGGCCAATATTAACAAAATGAATTTCAACAGGGAGAAATGCAGGATACTACACTTGGGAACTAAAAATAAAAGGCAGAAATATAGGATGGGTGACGCATGGCTTGAGGGCGAAAAGGATCTAGGAGTCTCAGTGGACCACAAGCTGAACATGAGTCAGCAGTGTGACAAGGCAACTAAAAGAGCCAATGCTATTCTAGGTTGCATCAATTGGAGTATAGTGTCTAGATCAAGGGAAGTAATAGTGCCACTCTATTCTGCTTTGGTCAGACTTCACCTGGAATACTGTGTCCAGTTCTGGGCACCACAATTCCAGAAGGATATGGACAACCTGGAACATGTCCAGAGGAGGGCGACCAAAATGGTAGGAGGTCTAGAAGCCATGACCTATGTGAAGCGGCTTAAGGAGCTGGGTATGTTTAACCCGGGGAAGAGAAGATTAAGAGGGGACATGATAGCCATGTTTAAAAATGTGAAGGGATGTCATACTGAGGATGGAGCAAGCTTGTTTTCTGAGGCTCCAGAGACTAAGACACATAGCAATGGACTCAAACTACAGGAAAAGAGATTCTGTCTAAACATTAGGAAGAACTTCCTGACAGTAAGAGCTGTTCAGCAATGGAATGCACTGCCTCAGAGTGTGGAGGACTCTCCTTCTTTGGAGGTTTTTAAGCAGAGGCTCGATTGCCATCTGTTGGGAATGCTTTGATTGTTTATTCCTGCATGTCAAGGGGTTGGACTGGATGACCCTTGTGGTCTCTTCCAACTCTATGATTGGATGATTCTACTCTACTTGGGTCTGCCTTTGAAAAGTGTTCAGAAACGTCAACTAGTCCAAAATACTGTGGTCAGACTGGATGACCCTTGTGGTCTCTTCCAACTCTATGATTGGATGATTCTACTCTACTTGGGTCTGCCTTTGAAAAGTGTTCAGAAACGTCATCTGGTCCAAAATACTGTGGTCAGACTGGATGACCCTTGTGGTCTCTTCCAATTCTATGATTGGATGATTCTACTCTACTTGGGTCTGCCTTTGAAAAGTGTTCAGAAACGTCAACTGGTCCAAAATACTGTGGTCAGACTGTTGACTTAGGCTGGTTACAGAAGTGACAACTTGTTATGACAATATTTCTGGTCTGTTCTTGGCACAATGAAAAGTGTTGGTTATGAGAACTTGGGTTAGGAGGGACCATAATATTCCATGCAAGTTTGACTGGGCTTTGATATCCTCAGGAGATGCCCTTTTCATGATTCTACCATTCTTTGAGACATGCCTAGTACACATGTGAGAGGGATTTATCAATATCTGCTCCCTAGTTCTACAGCTCGGTACTAAGTGGGATTCAGCAGTGACTTCCTATAGTTCTTCGACTGGCAAACAGAGATTTTATTTTTCTTAAATCATGCTTTGATAACAGTTTATTTTCTGACCATTTTCTTAATCATGCATTTTTAAATTGTATTTTTAATTTGATTCTGCTTTAATAGTTATTCTCTTGTATTTAATTTTTTTCCCAATTCAATAATATTATGAGCTCCTCAATCCCAATTTTAGGAGAAAGGAAAGAAATAAATCCAATAAATATAATAAATAATACATATTTCCCCTCTGCTTATCCATGAGTCCATTCCCCTTGTAAGCCCAGTGTGGTTGAGACAGCTCACTATTTTTCTTTGTAACAAGCCGTGTACAGAGACAGCAATATCTGTAGCTCTTGTGTTGTTTTATTTATTTACTACTTTATTGAAGGTTTTATAGGCCATTTTTAAGGGTTAAAAACCCTTCCAAGTGTGGCCTCTAAAGAAAGACAAATAACCACAAAACATCCATACAATAAAACATTAATAGGTACCAACTCTTAAACAAACCATTTAAAATATCAACCCATAAAAATAGTGCAACCAATAAACAAGACAAATGTAGATAAGATAACCAACAACAGTAGAATAAAAAAAAAATTATATGAAGCCTGTAGGGGAAAAAATGCATTTATTTTAATTTGTAAGCCATCTCGAGTTCTGGTTTTGGGGGAAAGCTGAAGTGTGAAGTTAACAACAGTATGTCCTGAGAGCATATAACAAGGCATATAAAAATTGGTAGGTAGCAGGGATTGGGCTTGACGTTTTAATTTTGTTTTTATGTGTCTTCCAAAAACTCTGTAAGTCACCAACTTGAGTATGTAATACCAGTTTCTAAAAGATTTCTTTGACTTCCACTATGTTTCTGGTTTTGTGGTAAGTTTCTGGTAAGTGCTAGTCTTACTCTTTAAAAGCCCTTAAAACAGACACAGCCAGTGACTCTGTTGCTTTGGGCAGAGAATGAATGCTGGGATTTACTGGAGCTACTCAGGATTTTACAGGAGCTAACCAAGGTACCGAAACCTATTTTGGGAACCAGGTTCAGCACCTTGGATAGCTCCTGTAAAGGCCAGCGTAGATTTACCACCTTGAAACAACAGTCACCTGCTGCATCTGTCTTAAAGGCTTCCAAGTTATCTCACATCGGAACTTGCATTAAATTTGGAGATCTGTTACCAACAGCTTACTTCAGGCTTAAGCAAGGTAGAGAACCTTTTCTGTAGTGGCATCTCATTTGTGAAATGCCCTCCCTTGACAAATTGAAGGTTTGTTTGAATAAGGTGCCTTTCACTAGCCATCGGAGGAGGAAATGTGCGTGGGAAGAGGCTAAATGGGTCTCTGAAGGGGAAGAGTTCAAGAATTTGAGTACAACACCTGAGATAATTAACCACTGGTTGTACTTTATGTGTTGGCCAGATGTGGAGCACAGTGGCCTTGGCAGATCCTAATCCAATCGTGGAAAGTTGCTTTGAGAACTACAGCTCTCAAAAGAACCCATTCTGGGAGTTGTCATCCAGAAAGTAAATTTGAGGCAATCCTGGGAGTTGTAATCCAAAAAAGTAGCATTTCTAAACTCAGATTGCAACAGGTGGGCAGGATCACCTGAGAACATACAATTCTTTATTTTGCTGCAATATTAGGTAAAACTTCTGCTGATGATTTTCTTAAAGTCAGACAGACCTTTTTAAAAGAAATAATAGGTCAGAACTATGTCCAATAGTGGTCTTGTCTATACGGTCAAAATAATACGAACGGCATACAAACAGAAGGCGATCCGTTCATACGGACATTCGCATACTGTCATTCGGAAGGGGGGCAGACAAATCCACCCCAAAGTCCGTGTGCATCGCATCCGGGGCTTCATACAGATTTTTTTAAAAGCTCCGTATGACATGCGAATGTGCAATCATTTGGATACTCGCATTCGCACAGATACGGACAGGCGGTATAATCTGATTAGTTAGACAAGCATGGGGGTGAGGCTAGCAAACAGGGAACATGCCTGTGGCCACCATGTTGGATTTTCAGCTAAGCAAGGGTCCAGCAAGTCGGTCAAATGGTGATCTTATACTCTTTTTTTCCCTTTCTTTTTTTGGGAAATATAAATTATAGCTTTTGTGCACCATGGGAAACTAATTTTTTTAAAAAAAATTGGCGGCGGCAGATTTAAAATTGCAAGTAAATCACTCGCAGCGACCATATTGGCTAGGAGTCACGCGGAGTTTAGGGAGGCTCTTTTGACCATGAAGACAGGTTGCATCGTTGCAAATCCCTGCTTTTTCAGATGTGTTTGTATTCCCCCCCCCCTCATATAGACAAGACCAGTCTCTCTGATTTAAATTTAGTTGTTTACCGACCAGTCTTTGGCAAATTGCTGTCTCTTGTCCTCAGTTTCTCTTGATAGCTATAGAATGGGTACACTAGTTATCTGCCTCTCACTGTTGTTCAGGATGAGGTTAAATGAAACAATGATTTTGCTTAAAAATATCATAGAAAAGCATTACTTTAGCACCCTTAATGCCTTTACAGTTGGCCCTCCTTAGCCACAGATGCAACCATCCATGGCTTGAAAATACTCCAAGGGGGAAAAAAATCCCAAAAGCAAACCTTGCTTTTGCCATGTTATATAAGGGACACTGTTTTACTATGCGATTGTATATAATGGGACTTGAGCATCCACAGATTTTGGTAACCACTAGGGGTCCTGGAACCAAACCCTGCAGATAACAAGGGCCCACTGTACTTGAGGTCACACAAGAATCTTTGGATATTAGTTGAAAACAGTTCTGTATCACACCTGTGCCATTTTTTGCCATGGAGTCTTACATAAATTGTGTTGGAAAACTCATTAATTTTGGAGGCTATGCTGAGTGGCATTTACTCTTAAATATTAATAAAGATTGTATGTGTCACTTAGCAGAGGAAGGCCCACTGAAATCTCCCCTCCCCCCCCTTTTTTTTTGGCTTGTTGAAAGAGTTTCTACTGCTGTTACAAAAACCAACATTTAACTGTTTTTTAAAAAAACAAATTACAGGGAAAGGGGAAAAACATAAGTGGCTTTTATAAAAACAAAGCATCATAAAGCTTTGCGTGGGACAAATGTAGGCCCCGCTGGAGCAAAACAAGAAACTAATGCAATGTAAATGAATTTTGAATGTGGCTTTTTAAAGGTCTGGAAACTCCACTGGGAGACCTAGTGTTCTTTTCCTGGGAAGAAAGAGCCCTTCTGCTAGCTGCAGCACAAGATGTCCTGCCGCCTGAAATAGTGAAGCAAGTGCCATCACCCCTTGCCTCTGCGACCCCTCTTTCTTCTGCCCAATCTGTAGTGAGAGAACAGGGCCAACAGGGACTCACTTAAGTACCCACCATGGTGACATATCAAGGCCCAATTGAAGCTGTCCTGCAGGAGCAGGACATACTTTGCAGCTCCTCCAGTTATACTTCAGGCCAGGGGCAGTGGGTGGGGGGTCACCTTTTCTCAAGGGAAGACGAGATCTGCTTTCTACACAAAGATTAAGTGGGATTTTATTACCATGGGGCAGTTGTTTGCAGGAAATGAAGTTTTAAGGTCAAAGTTACTACTATTTTCTCCCCCACCTCCACCTCCACCTCCTTTTAGAGACGTGATTGACACTAGCTTAATGTAGGGGGCACTTTTCCAATGCCCTCACCCAAGTTCAAATTCTAATTTTTGCAAAATAAAACACATGGCCCTTGTGGTCTCTACAACTCTACTAAAATGGTGAAAGGTCTGGAAACCATGCCTTATGAGGAGAGACTTAGGGAGCTGGGTATGTTTAGCCTGGAAAAAAGACGGTTAAGAGGCGATATGATAGCCCTGTTTAAGTATTTGAAGGGATGTCACGCTGAGGATGGAGCAGGCTTGTTTTCTGCTGCTCCAGAGACTGGAACACGGAGCAATGGGTGCAAGCTCCAGGAACAGAGATTCCACCTCAACATGAGGAGGAACTTTTTGACAGTAAGAGCTGTTCGGCAGTGGAACGCACTCCCTCGGAGTGTGGTGGGGTCTCCTTCCTTGGAGGTCTTTAAACAGAGGCTGGATGGCCATCTGTTGGGGATGCTTTGATCGTGATTTCCTGCATGGCAGGGGGTTGGACTGGATGGCCCTCGTGGTCTCTTCCAACTCTGCAATTCTATGATTCTATGAATTCTATGTTTCTATGATTTTCTGCTAGGTTGTGTGTCTCTCTGGTTCTTAGGTGGTCAAAAGTGGCCCACAAACCCACCAGAGTGGTCCACCCCTGATTTAGCATCATCAGTGTGCATACTATCTCACCAGGGTTTAAGAGGACAGTTCCCCTCTTGAAGGAGATTACACTCAGAACAGCCTCATCCAACCAGATATTTTGAATAATAAAAAGGAGGGGAAGCTATGTTCAGATGGTGAAATGTACACAGGAGACAAAAAGAGTGGAACTTTTCAATACATTCATAGAATCATAGAGTTGGAAGAGACCACAAGGGCCATCCAGTCCAGCCCCCTGTCATGCAGGAATAATAATAAATCAAAGCATTCCCGACAGATGTCCATCCAGCCTCTACTTAAAAACCTCCAAAAAAGGGGACTCCGCCACACTCCGAGGCAGTGCATTCCACTGCTGAACAGCTCTTACTGTCAGGAAGTTCTTCCTAAGGTTTAGATGGGATCTCTTTTCCTGTAGTTTGAGTCCATTGTTACGTGTCCTGCTCTCTAGAGCCTCAGAAAACAAGCTTGCTCCATCCTCAGTATGACATCCCTTCAAATATTTAAACACGGCGGTCGTGTCCTCTCTTAACCTTCTCTTCCCCAGGCTAAACGTACCCAGCTCCCTAAGCCGCCCCTCATAGGACATGGCTTCCAGACCTCCTACCATTTTGGTCCTCTGGACATTCTTTACCTCAGTCTTGTCCCAAAAGGAAAACTATACTCTGCCTGGTGAAAACAGAACAAGTGATGCAGTAGTGGGATTGCATCCCAGAATAGGTAAAGTGATAGTTAAGGAATGCATAGCTACTCTAAATGAATTCAGGTCTTCGGGGCTGGATCAACTACATCCAAGAATACTAAAGGAGCTTGCAGACGTAATCTCAGAGCCACTGCTAATTATCTTCCAGAATTCCTGGAGAACAGGAAAGGGTTCAGCAGACTGGAAGAGGGTGAATGTTGTCCCCATCTTCCAAAGGGGAGGGGGGGAGAAGAGGACTGAGCAACTACTGACCAGTCAGCTTGATATCAATACCGAGAAAGGTTCTGGAACAGATAATTAAGCAGTTATTTTGTATGCACTTAGGAAGGAATGTTGTGATTCTTAAGAGTTAGCATGGGTAACAAGTCCTGCCAAATTAATCTTTATCCCTCTCTTTTTTGATAGTTATAACCTTAGTAGATCAGAGGAGTGCTGTGGATATAGTATATCTTGAATTCAGTAAGGCCTTTGACAATGCCTGCCATGATGTTCTTACAGGCAAGCTAGTGAAGTGTGGGCTAGACACTGCTTCTGTTATTATGTGGTTGATCAACTAAACCAAAAAGATGGTTGCTCTTCATCCTGAAGAATAGTCACTAGTAGAGTGCAACAGGGTTCTGCCATGAGCCAAGTGTTGTTTTATTAACTTTATAAATGACTTGGATGATGGAATAGCGGGAAAGCTTATCAAATTTGCAGATGCTGCCAATGGAGAACTGGGCTAAAACTAACAAAAATGAATTTCAGCAGGAATAAATATAAGGTTTTTGCAAGAAAAAATGAAATGTATACATATAGGATGGATGACCCCTGGCTTGAAAGCAGTACATGTGAAAAGGCTGTAGGGGGCCTTGGTAAACCACAAGCTAAAATGAGACAACTGTGTGATGCAGTGGCCAAAGAAGCCAATGCAGTTATAGGCTGCATCAACATTAGTGCCCAAATCCAGGGAAACAGTAGTACCACTCTGTTTGCTCGGGTTAACCTCAGCTGAAATACTGTGTCCATTTCTGAGCACCACTGTTCAAGAAAGATATTGACAAGCTGGAATATGTGTGGGGGAGGAACCAAGATGATCAAAGTTCTGGAAGCCAAGGCCTATGCAGAATGACTTAGAGACCTGGGTATGTTTACCCTGGAGAAGAGAAGACTGAGAGGTGATAGGATAGCCATCTTCAAATACATGAATGGATGTCATGTAGAAGATTTGATTGTGTATTCCTGCATGGCAGGACAGCACCTCCTTCTGCTGGGTGAGGAGGTTGAACCTTCCCCCCCAGGTACTCAAGGTCAGCTTGAACATGCCCAAGTGCACCCCCACAGTTGATCAAGGCTGGGACAACCAAGCTGTGTCTGGAAGCCTGTCCCCAGCTGCTGTTTTACACCCAGAAAGGAAGCTAGGAAAAGGGAGCAGCCTCTATCCCCAGACAACAGTGTAATTACTCTGAACATGATCTGAACACGTCTCTGTCAATAGGCTAGATGGATAGCAAGCTACAGTTATTCTTCATGTAAAAGTACTCCCTGCATGTAGGAAATGAATGAACCTGTGAAGTTTAGTGCTGCACTCTCCCTGAGATGTGTGTTTGCTTCGTATGAGGAACTTTGAATATGAGATACTTAAGAAAAATAATCTGATTTTCTCAGAACATGCTGGCTGGGAAATACTAGGAGTTGTATCCAAAAAGTAACTTTTCCAGAGCCCAAGATTTTTCTACTTTATTGTACTGATACTTAGCATTTGTATAGTGGGCCCTTGGTATCCGCTGGGGTTTGGTTTCAGGACCCCCTGTGGATACCAAAATCTGTGGATGTGCATGTCCCATTATATACAATAGCATAGTAAAATGGTGTTCCTTACATAAAATGGCAAAATCGAGGTTTATTCCTTGGGTTTAAAAAATATATATATTTTCAAGCCGTGGATGGTGGAATCAGTGAATGCCAAATCCATGGATACAGAGGGCCGACTGTATAGCCCTTCCAAGAGTTCAGAGCACTTGTAGTTGTTAACCCTTAAAACAACCCCTTAAGGTAGGACCATATTGTTATCCCCTGTATTGCAGATGAGAGAGTCTGAAACTAGGAGAAAGTGATGCTGGCCAAAGGCCACCAAGCAAATCCATAACAAACCCAAGATTTGAACTGGGGATTTCCTGATTTGTAGCTCAGCCCCATAGCCTCTGAAATGTCTGAAATGAATATGAATATGTATAAAATGCTAGTTGTTCTAGACTTGGGCCAATGCAGGCCAGTTATTTATTTATTGAAGTATTTCTAACCTGCCTTGTATAAGCATTTCTCAGGGCTCTGTAAACTCACTTCAAAACATGTCATACAGGTGGGAAAAAATTGAAAACACCTCAATAACCCAAACCAAACCTGCAATCTGATAGAATGAAAGCCAAGCCAAGGCAACTACTAGGCCCCAAAAGTTGCTGTAGGATGCTGCTGCCGAGAGAGCCCTTGCCTGTGTCTCCACACAGTGTGGTGCTCCTCTGGGTGGAACAAAAAGGAGTACCCACCCACCACTGACTAAGCTTATATGACCTGGCAAGTTACAGTCTGGCAATCCATTGTCCTGGATATCTATGGAAGCTCTTCCAGGAACAGAAGAGGTGTTAGGAACTGTTGTTCTAAAAGACGTTTCCACAAATGCAAACTATTTTGATCTTGTTGGAGTTGTATACAAACAGGTCTGGGCCTTCTCATACCTGTTGCATTGTTGTCGTTTTTTTCCTGGGGAATCCAGAGCTTTTTCCTCACTTGGTCAAGGGGGTGCCATGCTGCCAAAAGGGTTGTCAGCATGTTCTTCAAACCATGGGGCCAAGGATCTGCCTGCCGCCTTTGTCATGGCTCAGTGATGCTTGCTTCTGCTCTCTTTGGACATTGAAACTCATCCCCTCTGACAGCTTTTCTTCACACCTTTCCATCAGTATCTCTTACCGTTTGTAGCTGAGGATTGCAGAGCATTGGGGACAGGGAACTTCAAAACGCATCTGCCATCCCAAGATGAGCAGGAGCCAAGCCTCCTAAATCAGATGAGCTCCTGTCTAAGTTGTCCTGAAAGCTAAGTGTGCTCTAACACAGTGCTATGCAACCAGGAGGCAATAAATCCCTAAGGCAAAATGGAGCTTTCATTCCTTCCTTCTGAGAGAGGTTATTGGATCATCATCTTCATCTGGCTCTTCCTAAAAAGATAAAAAGAAAATTGGAGTTGTGCTGATGGTGTCAAGTTGTGCCCTTTTCACACATACACCACACCAAGAAATGAAAAATGGCTTTTACGATGCATTCACTATCAAACTTGGGTGTGTGTGTCCAGATGTCATTTTCTTCCACTTGTTTTCCCACCACGAGTTTCTCTCTCTCTTTTTTTTTTCTTTTTGCTTGCCACCAAAAAGAATCCATTAAGGAGGTAAAGAAGAAATTGTTGCACAGTGTCTTTTGATTGTAGTGTTAGGAGCACTCTGTCTGGAGATAGCTTGAGTTATGTTATCCTGTTATCCTGTTATAAAAATTGGTCTTAAATCCAGGCAGATCTTGAAAGTAACATGCTATAGGTAATTACGTTATCTGCAGTGTGGTCATTTTTGGAGTAACAAGACATACAGATTATTGGTGTTTTTGTTTTGTTTTTGCAAAGACCCACAACATGATTGCTTTTTAGGGTAAAAATGCCACATTTTTATTTTTGTAAAATAGATAAGGTTCATCTGCTGGCCTTGCAAGCATGGACGGTAGCAGTGAGGTCCTCGGGCCGTAGGTTTGATTAGAGTTTCCTTCTCTTAGATGGTTGACCTTACAGGGTTGGACGAGCACCATCTGCCTGGGTTTGGGATTAGAGTTTTCCTTCTCCTAGGACGGTTGCCATAGGGCTAGAGAGCCCATCCTGCCCTTTGACGCTCTTTGTCAGACCCTTCAGTTTTGACCTGTCTGGCATGGGAGACGCTACCGGTGGCTATTGTGCCACCGCCAGCATAGCTCAAAACACCTTTAGGGTACGCAAGCCTCTCTCCCACGACAAGGGTGCGGTCAAGTCAGATATGGCGATGCTCTTTCAGAGCCCTTTCTAATAACTAATTGTTATTAGCAAGGTTGTGTGGAGTGAAGCAAGGTTGTGTTCTTGCACCAACTTTATTTACAATCTTCTTCAGCATGATGCTCCAAAGGGCTACGGCAGAGCTTGAAGAAGACGACGGCATCTATATACGTTACCGTACTGATGGTAGCTTGTTTAATTTAAGCCGTCTGAGGGCTCGCACTAAGACTCTAAACTATCTAGTCCGTGAGCTGCTCTTTGCTGATGATGCTGCCCTTGTTGCCCACACAGAAGCAGCTCTGCAGCACCTAACATCCTGCTTCACAACAGCTGCAGAGCTGTTTGGGCTGGAAGTCAACCTGAAGAAAACGGAAGTTCTTTACCAGCCTGCACCACAGGACGAACACCACCATCCCCACATTGCCTTCGGCAACTCTGTGCTTAAGTCCGTTCAGCAGTTCACCTACCTGGGAAGCATCATCTCCTCAGATGCCAAGATTGACAAAGAGATCGATCACAGATTAGCAAAGGCACATAGCGCATTTGGAAGACTTTACAAAAGAGTCTGGAGTAATAAACACCTGAGGCGAATCACAAAAATCAGTGTATATAGAGCCATTGTACTGTCTATTCTCTTTTATGGGTCTGAAACATGGGTCACCTATCGCCACCACTTACGACTCTTCGAACGCTTCCATCAGCACTGTTTACGCACAATCCTAAATATACAATGGACTGACTATATGACGAATGTTGCTGTCCTTGAGCAAGCAGGGATCACCAGCATTGAGGCCATGATATTGAGAACACAGCTGCGCTGGGCAGGGCACGTTTCTAGAATGGAGGACCATCGCCTCCCTAAAATAGTACTCTATGGTGAACTTGCCATGGGTCAGCGTAAGAGGGGTGCTCCAAAAAAGCGATACAAGGACTCCCTGAAACAACATCTCAGGCTTGGCCAAATTGATCACCAATAATGGTCCGCCCTGGCCTCACATCGGGAGGCATGGAGACACACTATCTCTAATACTGCAGCCTTATTTGAGAACTCACGTCAAACAAGTCTTGAGGAGAAACGACAACGCAGAAAGAATCACAACCCGGAAACATCACCCAAGGAGACCTTCTCCTGTGCTTTCTGCAACCGGACTTGCTTATCTCAGATTGGCCTTTTTAGTCATCAGCGTGCTTGCAGAAAGCGTGGGATGAGTCCTTCCTGAATCTTCGTTTGCCAAGAGAAGCCAGAGAGACTAAAAAAATAAATAAATAGATAAATGAAAACAATCAAAAAGCAATGTGTTAATAATACATCACTGACAGGTTGCTCTTAAAACAGAGGGGTTGTCTTAACAGCGGAAAAACTCCTCATGGAATGTGAGGAGAATTCTACCTGTCTAAATGGCAAGCCACATTGTTTCAGCATTTTGTGAAGGAGGGGGGCCCAAAACGTTAAGAACTATGTAGGAAAAGCCTTTGCAGCCTTCCCCAGAGTTTTTAAAAAACTGCAGGGGAAATGAACATTCCCTCTCATTGGGAAAAGTGATTCGATATGAATCGCTTTCTCATAGGAGAGAAAGTTCAAAAGTGATTGGCTGGATGAGCGTGGGGGCAGGGCTTGCTTATAGGGCAAGCACCCAGAGTCACCATGTTGATTTTTCACCGTAGTTCACTTGCTAAGGTGAGAAAACTGTTTTATTTATTTATTTTTGGAATGGCAAAATATTGCTGTAGTGCACAGTTGAAATAGTTTTTAAAATAAGCTAGGCAGCGGCAGATTACAGTAGGTAAAAATGCGAGTAATTCACTCGCAGCCACCATCTTGACTAGTGGGCATGCAAAGCTTTGGGCGGCCAAAAAACCATTAAGACAAGTCAGCTGCTGTGAAATGCCATTACTGCAGGGCACTCTGAAGTTTTTTGTGGGGGGGGGCTCATATAGACGGGCCCAAAGACCAACAATATGAGTAATACCCAATCTGTTACTTCAACAACAATATCATTCTAACCTCTGATGCTAGGCTTCTGTAGGATGTGGACATTGGTACGGGGTGGGGTGACACCAAGACATTTTGCTGCCATTTTGTAAGATGATACCTCCTCCCGCTGCATGCGCAAAGGCTGACTGGACTGGCGGTTGACCCTTTTTTCAGTACTGATGATGGGGTGGCAGCAGGCTTGCTTTGGTGCCACAGGGCAGGCTGTCCAGCATACAGCCCTCTCCTCCATCACCAGATGCCTCCCAAAATCTGCTGTTTGAAACATTCTACCTAATGATGGGGCCTGGCCTGATAGAGGCCAGCAATACACTGAAGCAAAGCTGGTTGTTCTGAGCACCTGGAATGCATTTCTCATTCAGCCCTACAGATATACCCGTAGAGCAGTCCCTCTTCTTCTTATGCTGATTCAGAGTTTGATGTAGCAGGATGATCGGGTGATTCCGTAAAGTGACCAAGAGTTGGGATTGCCTGAGTTCAGGGCACCACTTTTTCTTCCATTCCTCCCACAAAAGAAAAACAATTCTTCTTAGAAAGCAGAGATTTGGGGAAGCTGGCTGGATGTTTGTTTTTCTGCATTTCCCCGGTATTGTAAAATCTTAGCTTGGAAAATTGCATTCTTTTGGCTTTGATCTGATAAGCAAACCTTATGAAACTGTGTGTGGTGTGTATCTGAAACTTTCATTTGCTTCTCATTTGTAAGGCAAAGTCCTGAAATGACAGCGTGATGCAGTTTTGCACAGAGTACAAAGCTTTGTATTGGGTGCAAGTTTTCTCCCTTCTGTAAGGTTTTGCTTTATTAGTTTCTAGCCCACATGGCTGAAAAGATGGCTAGAAGGTAAGAGGCTAACAACTAAAAATCTCAGAAACCATATTGAGAATCTGGAACTGGATTTCTACTATTGAGGGGGGGGGATGAGAAGGAAGCTTCAGTACCTATTATAGAAAGAATGAGGAACCTTTGGCTCTCCAGATTATTATTATTATTATTATTATTATTATTATTTATACCCCGCCCCTCTGCTAAAAACAATCGGGGCAGCTTCCAACAATTAAAAAATTATAATAATGACTAAAAACACCACCCACCCCCACCCTCCCCCATAAAAAGACCTTAAACACAATAAGATTAAAACCTTCTAACTAAAAAACACATTAAAAACAAATATATACATAATTTTTAAAAAGCCAGGAGACTGAGTTCCTGAGGCCGGGATCTAATCAGGAAAGGCCTGCCGAAAGAGATCCGTCTTTAGTGCTTTTTTAAAGCTACTCAAGCTCGTCAGCTGACGGATCTCATTCGGCAGGCCATTCCACAATTTGGGGGCGATTACTGAAAAGGCCCTCTGGGAGGTTGCAGACAGCCTAGATTTTTGTGGCTGAAGCAGATTCCTCCCAGAGGACCGGAGTACGCGGGGAGGATTGTATGGGAGGAGACAGTTCTGGATGTTTGAACGAGACCACTCCTATAACCCCTTACCATTGGCCGTGCTGTCTGAGGCTTCTGGGAAGTGAAGTCCAAAACAGAAGGGAAGTAAAGTCCACAGATTCACTACCCCGGTTCCTTTCTCTCATATATTTGAGAAAAGAATACATTATGCAGAAAAGGAAGATGTTCTTAGTTTGTAAAATTAGGAAGATGTTCTTAGTTTATAAAATCCACCCATCTTGTATTCTATTTTCAGGGAGAAAAGTTATATAATGAGATATAAATTAGAAGATAAATAATAAAAAGACAGATAGCAGAATCCTGTTATTCTTGGCATAGAATCTGAGTCATGTTTTTGTGAAATCATATCTCTTCCTTCCCACCAACCCACTAAACTGACTTCTAAGCTTTGCAGATATATATCCCTGCAAAATAAAAAAGCTATTTTCAATACATTTTAGATAAATGATAAAAATAAATAAAGCGATTCCCCATGCACCTGCTGCTTTCCTGCCATGAAAAGCCAGCTCAGATTCCAGAAAATGCTCAGACTCTTAAGATAAAATCTGAGACAGAGGTGAGAATTGCACAGCCCTGGACTAAAACTCCCAAGATTCCTCACTTGTCTTTGGGCAGTTGGAATTTCCAGTCCAAAAATATTTAAAGATCCTAGATCTGAAGGGCAACACATCAACTACCCTGAAAATTGTTTACATTTTCTAAGAACCTTGCAGACATTAAAACATAGGACTGTCTACCCAATCTCAGTCAAGATACAAAAGGACCAATGAAATGGGAAGGGCAGAGGAAATCATGTAGTCCTTGGGGTGCCCAGTCTTGAATCTCAGCACCAGAGCTAAGAAAACTATGATTTGTCAGGGAGACCTTTCCTCTCTTTAAGTCCCCTACACACAACCTGCAACCCTGAAGAGCTCTAGCCAGTAGACAGGGCAGAGCATAGGCAGAAGGAAAAGGACTGTTGGAGCCAAGGGTGCCTTCTAGCTATGAGGAGAGAAGCCAATTCTCTGCAGCTGATCCACAGAGCAACTGATGGATAGGTCCAGGCATTCCCTTATAAGACAGGGGGTGTAATCCCTCAACTATCTTTTTCCTCTTGAGATTTCAGCCTTTTACTTATTATTAAGACTTAAACTTTAAGTCATCATTTAGCTGGTGGACACACATAGAACTGAGCAAGTTTGTGCCTATGGCAGTAATTTAAACTGGTTACACAGAGGTACAAGTAAACCATGCAACTGGCACAGTACAAGTGTTATATGTTTTGACCAGGCACATATGAACAGCTGTGTACCAGCTAGTTTTCAAACTCTTTAAAGCCAGCCCCACCAAAAGTGCATTACAAAAGTTTACTCTGGTTATTGTCAGCTACCTTTGGGGGACTTTTTAATAAAAAGTGAGCTATAAATGATTTTCATAAATAAATTTATTACATAGGTTTTTACTCCACCTTTCAGTATTAAACAAAAAGCAGCTTGAAAATAATATTCAGTCTTTTTAAATTATTAGAGCAGGTGCAAAACAGTACAAATAACTACACAGGTAAGTGCACTGGTACCTCTGAGCATATCAAGAGGACCAGACAGCAAATAGGTCTTGTAGCAGAGACAGCAGACATCAGGCTGAAGAAATTAGCACACAGTCACAGGGATTGTGCCTAAACTACTTTCCTTTAATGTGAAGTTGAAGGCTTAGATTTTCGTTGGGGGTTTTTCTGGGCTGTGAGGCCGTGTTCTGGAAGAGTTTACTTCTGTGGCTGGCATCTTCAGAGAATGGTTGGGTAGGAGTGTGTGTGGAGTTTATATGCTGTGAACCACTGTTGGGGAGGATATGTAAATTTGTGTATTTGAATGGTTAGTTTCTGGGTGTAGAAATGCAAGGCTCGTTAGTGTCTGTTTGGCTAATGGTTGGTTGATTGGCCATTAACTGCTGGAAATCCCCCTGGGTGGAATTCCTTTGTAAATGTTGAGTTTTTATTCTATTGTTTTGAAATAGAACATTTCTATTTACAATGAAACATAAAAATAAATATATACAATTCACAGACTTACCGGACACTCGGTTAGCCAGGAATCCAACATGGCGGCCGCTCCCAATTCCCCTCCTTGCTAGCCCTGCCCCCTCTACTCGGACAGCCAATCAGATTACACAGCCTGTTCGTATGTGTGCGAACGGGGCGTACAGACCATCAGCCATTCGAACGGCTGTACGTATTTTATGCCGAGATCCGCTAATCCTTCCGAATGCCGAATCCACGTAGTTTACGGGGGATTCGCTAGCCCCCCTTCTGAATCCGAATGGCTGTGTGTACAGAAGAGCGATCTTCCAAATGGTGTATGTATTTTTTTTACCATGTAAATGGAACCTTCGCCAGCTGCATGTAGCTATCTCACTACTGCCCCCTGCAGGCAGTAGCACATAACACCAAGTCAGCTCTTTACAATCTAAATTTATCTGTGACTGCATATCCCAATAACCTGACATATCCCATATTTGCCTGGTGGTGGTCCTGAACTCTCCCTGTAAAACCTTTCATTTAGAAAACACAGAACTTGGAAATGTTATTTTTGGACCACAACTCCCAGCATGGCCATTGACTGGGGATTCTGGGAGATATAGTTCAAAAAGGTAACTTTCCTGAGCTCTGGGAAAATGTAGGAACCCATGGCCAATTTATGCAATTAAAAAATAATAATAATGTAGTTGTGTGCCTTGTGTAATTTTACATATCCATAACTTGTATTTGTTGAGGAGAAAGAAAACTGTGGGGTTGTCTATATGGTGAAAATACTCCTCATAGAATTCAAGGAGAGTACGATTTGTCTTAATGAGATCCCGCATCAATCTGCTGTATTCGGAAGGAGGGGGGGCAAACACTTTGCAGGAAAAGTCAAAAAGCTCTGATGGAATGCAGATCCCTACTTGTTGAGACAACTGATTCAAATTGTTGTGCATTCTCAATAAGAGTGCCAGTGGAAACCTGATTGGTTGGACGTGTGCAGGGGGCGGAGCTTGCTAATAAGGCATGCACCCCAAACCACCATGTTGGATTTTCACTGTAGCGAATTTACTCTGAGGCAACAAAACCACCTTTCTCTCTCTCTTTTTCTATTTATTTAAGCAAAATATCACGCTTCCGCACCTTGTATGTGCTTTAAAAAAAAAAATTGTACATTGTGCAATGGCAGCAACTGGCAACAATAAAAGTGTGAATAATTCACTCATGCACGCCATTTTGATTCACAGGCATGCCTGTTTGAATGATGAATACGGATAGCTTTGCATGCCTGCGATCTTGCAAAAAAAATCGTTGAGACAAATGAATGCTGCTGCAAATTAGCATTAGTATGCATCAATCCACATTTTATTGCCTTGTATAGACAAGTTCTAGGTGCAAAACAGAGGTTGGAAATGCTACTTGGTTTTGTTGGCTGGGAGTTACAGTCCCAAAAAGTAACCCTCCTCCTCCCTGGTGCAGACTGTACAGCCTGGTGTCCCTCTGTGTGTGTGTGTGTTTTCCCTCTCTCTCTCTCTTAATTGTCTAGGTCCTTAATCAGTTCTTTCTTTGCCATTGTTCACAGGATATCTTACTGCACAGCGGACAGAGTGCATGACAAGGTCTTTGCCTATATTGCCCAGAGTCAGCACAACGAGAACCTGGAGTGCCATGCTTTCCTATGTGGCAAAAAGAAAATGGTCAGTACCATCACACGGTAGCAACTTGTCATGGGAAGTATCTGGAATGCAGGTTGATCTAGGTGTTGTCATACATCACAGATGGGAATTCTGTGACTCTTCAGAGGTGATTGGGCTACAGCTATAGCATTCCTCATGATTGGTTATGCTGGCTAGGATGCTCTGGAGTTGCTGTCCAGCTTACACACCTGGAGGGCTGCATGATTCCTGCCCCTGCAATACATCCACCTGCTTGCATGGGGGGGGGGTGGAATTGGGACAATATGATGGGGCAACTGCCAAGGGTGCAGCATGAGTGAGATAGAGCTTGGGAATATTACTTCCCCCAAAGATTTCAAAACTCAGGCCAGTTCACATGGGGAGATCTTTCAGACAGTCTGGACTTAAGCTGCATAGGGCTTAATAGGTCATGACCCTACTTTAGACAGGCTACTAAATGATATTAAGCATTAGGCATTTAAAAAATAAAAGATGCTAGACGAAATGCCAAATATCTGTCTGCTCAGAGGCTTAGTGGGACGGCACAAAAGCCAGCTACTCATTGGGCCTTTGTCTGAATCCTAACACAGTAAAGCATATTTAGCCATTAATTGCAGGGAGCGCCAGCATGATGTAGTGATCTGAGAGCTGGACTCTGGAGACAGGTTTAACTACCTGCTCAGCCAGGGAAACCCACTGGGTGACCTTGGGCATGTCACACTCTCTCAGCCTCAGAGGAAGGCCATGGCGTGCACAGTGGTTAAATGCCAGTACTGCAAGTCACCATGTTGAAAGTTCAATTCCAGAGGGCTCCAAGGTTCACTCAGCCTTCCACCCTTTCGTAGGTTGGTAAAGTGAGTACCCAGCTTGTGAGGGCAATTAGCTAACACACATTGGAAACTGCTTAATGCAATGTAGATGTGTAAATAGCTATTGCTTAAAACAATTTGTAAGCCTCTCTGATAGCCTTGTGGCTGAAGAGTGTGATATAAATAAATAAATAAATAAATATGGCATACCTCCTCTGAACAACTCTTGCAAAGAAAACCTTGTGATAGGTTTGCCTTAGGGTTGCCATAAGTTGGAAACAACTTGAAGGTGCACAACAACAACAACAACAACAACATGTCCAAAATATACACATACATATCACTGGACGACATCAGCCTTAAGATTTCTTTTCCCTGAATACCTTCTAAGCAGGAGTAAGAGGGCTTAGAATTACAGGTGCAGAACAATTTTTAAACCATCTACAGCAATTTTCCATTGAAGCAGTGCACTTTGGATTTAGAGATGAATAGAAATGACTAGTTATGGCCCTGCTTGCCTTGCATGGGGGTCAGGAACCATTGGCCATCCAGATGTTTCCCAGAAATGCCTGGCAGCACAGCTGGTGGTAAGGGATTTGAGGGTAATAGTCAAAAACATGTGGAAGGCTAAAGGTTGTCCACCCCTATGCTAAAGGGTACAAATCTGAGGACCAGAATACAGAAATGCATGTGTTAGGAACTGTCATTTGGAAATGAAACACCTTGCTAATATGCTAGGAGAAGGTGGCATTTGGCCACAGCAGTGAAGGGGAACTCAATTTTCAAGCCTACTTTGTAATTCTGTATTCAGGGCCTTTTGCTAATGCTTTTCCTCAGAACAATGTCATGGAGAATGGCTCAGATGATGTTTCAAAGTCCTTTCGCACATTGTGCAGCGCCGCAGCCCATCCCAGCAATCTGGCGACTTCCACTGGGTGGTACATTCATTGTGGGTTAATCTTTACATTTTTTCAATGTGTGCTTTGCAAGAAAAATATGTACACATGATGAAAATAGGGGTTAAAATTTTATTTATTTTTATCTGCTGCCTGATAAATCAGGGGGGAAAGCAATTCTTAAAATTGATTGAACTAATTCTGGCTTGGCCATCCTGGTGCCAGTCATATGTTTTGGACTACAGATCCGATAAACCTCTGCCAGCATGGCCAGTGGTCAGGTATTATTGGAATTGTAGTCTAAAATACCCAGCAGATGCCAGAATGCCTCCCCCAGGATTACATTGATTGAGTTTTAAAACTTTGAATTCGATTAATTAGACATAATTTTAAAAAAACCATGGCTGGAATTCACTAAGGCAGATACATGATGAAAATAGGGGTTAAAATTTTATTTATTTTTATCTGCTGCCTGATAAATCAGGGGGGAAAGCAATTCTTAAAATTGATTGAACTAATTCTGGCTTGGCCATCCTGGTGCCAGTCATATGTTTTGGACTACAGATCCGATAAACCTCTGCCAGCATGGCCAGTGGTCAGGTATTATTGGAATTGTAGTCTAAAATACCCAGCAGATGCCAGAATGCCTCCCCCAGGATTACATTGATTGAGTTTTAAAACTTTGAATTCGATTAATTAGACATAATTTTTAAAAAACCATGGCTGGAATTCACTAAGGCAGATACAAATGTAACCATCGTAGTTATATAGCTATGTACTGTTTCACAGAGAGACAACCACACCCCATCCCCATTTTCAAGGCAGCATCTGCTGTGAGCAACAGAGGTCTGCCCCCGTCAGTTGGGAAGCAGCTGATTGATGTTCCCACTTCCTCCCATGGCAGCAGCTGATTGATGTTCCCACTTCCTCCCATGGCGTGATAATCAGAACCAGGCTCCCTGTTGTGATTCTCTCTCATACCGGAGATCACTTGTGCGAAGGGGTGGGAACATCATGTCAGGTGGTAGCACACAGCATATAATAAACAGCAGAGTGTGGTTCCCTCAGGCATCAGAATAAAGGCACAGACACAGGCTTTGTGTCTAAAATAAACTTCTGTTTACTTGAGCATAATGAAGAGTATTTACAGATATATACAACATTCAAAAGAAAAACATCTTCCCTCTGTGAAATCCAAAGTAGAACTGCTTAGCTCTCAGCCTAGCCCTGCACCAGCTCAGCTTCTGGGCTCAGTCAATATTGATACATTTACCCAGCTAGCTTGCTTCTGCAAACTACAGACTGTTTGTTACATTCCAGCTCTTTACAGGATAAATCTACTGTATGTCCCAATATCCTGACACATCAGTCAACTGCTTCCTAGTTGACAGAAGGAACAGAGTCCCATCTATTGCAATAGCTGCTGCCCATTAGGTGCGAACCAGGGGACTTTCGCAATCCTTATGTATTCCCTAAATCAGTGAATACATGGGGTCGTGATTACAAACCCGTCACAAATGTGTAACTCTAGGTTATGCAATCATAACTGCCTTAGTGAATTCTAGCCTATTTTTTAAAAAAAACATGTTCTTACAGAAACTACAGGTGGGAAGTGCCATATCTTTTTCACATGCATATACACAGAGGTGGAAAGACCTCTTTGAATGTGCTGCTTATGAAAATACTTGTGTTCAGCATCTAAAAAACAAAGTTCACTTTTTCCCCAAGTTGTGGAATATATCTATATGCAGATATAATAGATTAAGTGAATTGTTATAGTTTATTAAAGTGTGTTTAAATGGGTTGTACTTCTCCAAAGAAAATGAATGATTGAAGAATCCTAGTTTTGTGTATAATTGGTAAGTTTAAAGTTCTTAGGGAAAGGACTCTGGGCTCAGCTATACAGGCCAGTATATGCCAGCTCCCTGCTGGCATATTCTTTCTGCAGATCTGGCCCATTGCTCCTCCATTACCTGCAAGGAATGAGATGGAGTCCAGACTGCCATGCTGACCGAACTCTGCAGCCACCACCCACATCACTCTCTCTGAAGCCAGGAAGCTGGCCCCGCAGCACATGAGCAAGGCCCCCTACATGTGACCAGTTTTGGTCACGGGCTGCCGGCCTGCTTTCTGGTTACGGAAGAACGAGGCAGCTGGCAGCTGCAATGATGGGCTGGCATGCTGGAATAGGTTCCTGTGGTTAGGCGGGACCTGATCCCCCCCCCTTTTTTTTGCCATCTGAAGCGAATTTTACCAGATATTTTTTTAAAACAGTGTAACGGGCCTTACCCTGTCTCCCCCCTTGCCCCCCCCATCTTGGCCCTGAGGACTGTGGAGGCAAAACAGTACAAAAGCCCTGCGTTGTCAAAGAAAGATGAGATAAATTGCCCATCTAGACAATCCCTGTGTTTATCGATTGGTTTTCTATAATGTGCAACCAGAACCCTTCATAGCTTTGAATTTTATTTTTTAAACGTAATTAGTTATCATTCCAAGGACACATAGGACAGCATCCTGTTTAGTAACATGAATGTCACTTACACATGCATATGTCTCTTCTTGGATGAGGTATTAAGAGCTATTCTCTAGGCCAGGGTGGGCAAAGAGCAGCCCGGATCTGCACAAGGCCTCTAAAGATTGTTTTTGTGGCTCAGGGCACCTCTAGTATCCCAGGGCCCAGACCAACCTTTTTCTGGCTAAAAGGGTGGGTGAGTTGCTGCTGCTGGAATCCCTCAGGGGCAAGAATTGACCTTTTAAATAGGTTACAAAACCTCCTTGTTCTGTTTAACATTAAAAATACCTGCTTTCAAGAACCAGATTTACAGCCACTGGGGGGGGGGGGGATGTTTAATTTTTCAGCAATCCTTGAAGCCCTCAGAGGGTCCCAGGACATAAATGTGGCCCATGGACCGGCTTCAGTTGCCCAGTCCTGCTCTATCCCTTGGTACCCTTCCAAAAATCTCTTTTTCTACAGCTGGCAACCCTTGGGAGGAGGGTTGCTGCTACTGCTGCTGCTTACTGGTTGGAAAGGAAAGAAGGAGAGAAGCAGTTCAGAAAGTGAAGAAGCAGCTGTTCTGGACTCCCAAGAGGAAAGAAAAGGAGGGTGTACCCTATTTATGAGCACACTGTCATTTCTCCCCCCTCCAAACTGAGACCAGCTATTTCTTCATATGGATTATCACCCTCCTTCCTCCTTTTCCCACTGGTTAACAGCATCAGCAGTGGGCCCTCATGGGTTTGACAGCTGCCAAGGTGGGGTTAGGAGAGAGAACTGCTCAGGTGGAGCATTACACTCCACCTGCTTGATGCAGGACTTAAGCCATAATCTCGTGTAGTTAGTCACCATTATGCCTGTAATTTTTTAAAAAAATGATGAGGCCAAATAAAATGTGTTTGTCTTTAATGTTCCATAGGGTTGTGAAGTTGAAGACTTTCACAGCCGTCATCCATAGATTTTCCTTGGGTTTTTTCCGGGCTGTGAGGCCGCGTTCTGGAATAATTTCTTTCTGACATTTCGCCTGCATCTGTGGCTGGCATCTTCAGAGAATGATTGGGTAGGAGTGTGGGGGGGGTTTATATATTGTGAACCCCTGTTGGGGAGTATATGTAAACTTGTGTAATTGAAAAGTTAGTTTCTGGATATAGAAGTGCAAGGATGATTAGTGTCTGTTTGACTAAAGGTTGGTTGATGGGCCACTATCTGCTGGAAATCCCCCCTGTCCCTGGATCTGTTCTGGATAAACTGTTCACTGTGGCATGGGGATAGTGTGTACACACCTTCAAGTTGCATGGAGAGTACTTGTTTTTTAAAAAGTCACTCGTATCTAGGAAGAGCTACTGACAAATTGACCCCCTTGTGAAGTCGAACGCTTTCACGGCCGACATCCAGAGATTTTCCTTGGTTTTTTTCCCGAGCTGTGAGGCTGTGTTCTAGAATAGTTTATCCAGAACAGATCCAGGGACAGGGGGATTTCCAGCAGATAATGGGCCATCAACCAACCATTAGCCAAACAGACACTAACGAGCTTTGCATTTCTGCACCCAGAAACTAACCATTCAGTTACACAAATGTACATATACTCCCCAACAGGGGTTCACAATATATAAACTCCACACACACAAGGAAAATCTATGCTGCAGGGTTGTTTGTTATTTTTGCTGCAACAGACGGGCAACATCACTCAAACTTTTTAAAACAAGTAACCATTTACTTTTCTGTTTCTAAAGAGTTCTGGTTTGTTGTTGCAGCTAAATGTGCACCTTGCAGAGATACTGATGTAGATATAACACACAAACTGAGTTTGTGTTTTGTAAATTCACAGATGTTAGTAGCCCACAAAACTGCTCAGTAGCCTCAATATACGGTATGTATGGCGATCAGGTGGAGCTCACTAACAGCTTGGATTTATATTCTCTCTTCCAATTTGCAAAGCTTCTCACTTGATTAGCTGAAAACAAATTTAACTTCCCGCAGTGGAGTGGCCACTTAGAAGCTTGGACAAAACTTGCAATCTTTTCCAATTTGACACGAAAGGAAAAGGCAATTTCGTTTGAAAGTCTGAACTGTTTACATCCTTTTGTAGATGAGCAAAACCCTTTTTTTAATGATGGCTAAAAAAACAAAACAAAAAGCCTCTCTTTAAATATGGTAATTAAGTATGAAACTCCTCACAGCTGTTTACAATTTCAGCTGTCACATTCAAATCAAGTTTAATAGACCCAGATCCTGATGTGAATTGCCCAGGCGCTAAAAATATGGACTAATTATATGCCAGAGACTGGAAAACTAGACATATAGTCAGGGTCTACACTCCCAGGATATTATACATCCTTCTCCACTTATTTCTCTAATGCCAGATTAACATTCACACATTTTTAGCCCTGGATGTAGTAAGAGAGAGAGAAAAGGTTTTCTCCAATGAAAAGACATTTAGAAAGTGACACTGAGGTCAGAAGTGCTGATTAAGAGAATTTTCCCTGTAAGAGTCCCTGTATTTGTCCCTTCCTCTCTCTGTGTGTATGTCTTTTTGTTTTAGTAAATTGTATGCTCTTGGCAGAGATTTTTTTTTTATTGTTATTTTGTGCTGTGCCATGTACACTGATGGTGCAATAAGGATAAGAATAGCATGGTGGTGGGAGGGAAGCATTTTAGGAGATTATGTTGAAAGGAGATGCAACTGTTTAACCCATCCCCTGCCAACAAATTCAACTCTGCAAATGCTTCTCTGTCCCTGAAGATGTTTTTTCTCTCCTTCCCTCCCCCCATACCCCCCAGAGCTCCTAGTCTGGGCTTTGAAGTAGGAAAGTAAGGGAAGGCATGCCTGGCTGTGAGCCCGAGATGGTGGGGCACTTGTGTGCTATGGAGAAAGCAGGTGTGAGAAGGATTAAGCACTACTCCTTCCTGCTGACTCTCCTGCAAAGTCCCTTCCTTGCATTCTTGCAGCACCTGTCTGCCTACCATTGAAGAAATTCGCTTTGAGCAAGGCCTGTTGAGTTTTGCCTGCATATGGTTATTGAAGTCACAGGAGACTAGTTGGAGGGGGAGAAGGATGTTTATGGCTTCAGCTTCTCAGTTGGGTGCCATCTTGTTTCACATTTGAGTTGGAGTGTCTTAATGTAATCTTCTTCCCATGTTCCATTGTTGTTTGGGTTTTGTTTGTTTGCTTGAGATGTTATTTGAGTCTTTAAGGGGGTGGGGGAGGAGGCATGTCACAAATTTTATCCTCCAGTTTGGATTCTGGAGCATATTTTTGTGAGGTATGTACTAGTATGAGCTTGAGGAAATGTGCTTCTTGGAGTACATCTCTCAAATCCTCCAACTGGTATGTTTGCTGGCTAGGGGATTCTGGGTGTTGTAGTCCAAAAACAGTTAAATAATTCCGAGCACTGGAACTGATCAGCAACTGACAGTTCTAGGGTCATATCCTTACTGCAATTTCCTTCCAGAGAGATAAGGGGGAGTAGCAATTGTAGTAGATGTGCCAGTAATCCATCTTGGAGGAATGAGTGAGGTTCCTTGTCCCCTCCCATTCTATGCCAGAACAAGCCTTCCATTAAAAGAGGCCCAACCCTACCAGTGCACAGAGCGAGGTACACGTCCAGATATCAGATGCTTGTAGATGTTGGTGGAGAAAGCCCTGTAACCACTAGGCTAGCCTGCTTGCTGCTTGCTTTGACGTACACTGGAGGAACCAGCATGGCCAGTCAACAATGATGGAGCTATTCAGTATAACTGACCTTAACAAGTAGCCTAGGAACACCCGTGGAGATGGTGGCTCATCAATTCGTTGCAATAAACCAAGAAGGTAGAGGTGGGAAGTGTGAATTGGTAGGTTTGTTATTTCCTTGTGGTCAGCAGAGTATATTTTGAGCAGTCCGAGGATTCCAGATGTGAGGGGACCGGAAAAAGCTAGCTTATTGGGCCAGAAAAAGGGGGATATTTTTAAAGAGAGAAGCATTTTAATTCCAGGCCTTCTCTAAAAGCCTAAGTTGCTGTTAAAGAGCATGTAGAGCATATTGTGTTATAGTGCATAGGGTTGGACAGGAACTTGGGAAATCCAGGTGCTAGTCCTCACTGAGCTGTGAAGTCATGCTGGGCCTCTCATTCTCCATCTAACTTATACCACAGGATTGTTGTGATGATGAACTTAAGTGGGGGAGAACCATATATGCTGCCCTTAAGTAGGTTGGAGAAAAGTTTTTTGTTTTTTTCAATAATGTAACTAATAAATAGTAATAAAATCAAACACTACAGTGCAAAGGCGAGCACATAAGATAGTGGGGAGCAAAAGGCAGATTGAAAAGCATTGGTGGAATACTGCTCAGTCTCAGTTATTGCTCAGTTATTTTCTGAAGACACCAGCCACAGATGCAGGTGAACCGTTAGAAATAAACTCTTCCAGAACATGGCCTGACAGCCTGGAAAAAAAACAAGGAAAATCTATGGATGCCAGCCATGAAAGCCTTCGACTTCATATTGCTGGGCCACTCAGCCCTTGTTGATTTAGGATTCTTGCAAAGAACATTGGATGGCAGTAATCGTGGTTACTTCCATCTAAGCACTACAGTTGTCCCTCCATATTCACAGATTTGGCATTTACGAATTTAAGTATTCATGGCTTAAAAATATTCTTAAAAAAATAATAATCCAAAAAGCAAACCTTGATTTTGCCATCTTATATAGGGGACACCATTTTGCTATGCCATTGCGTATAATGGGACTTGAGTATTTACGGATTAGGGTATTCACAGGGGGGGGGTGTCCTGGAACCAAACCCCAGCAAATGTGAAGAGACAACTGTACTTTTGACCTACTGGAGCATGTGGCCCACATAGCAGCCAGATACCTGCCCATTTTTTCTTTGCTGGAAGTGGAGGTGTGTAATAGAAAGGCATTTCTCCCTTCTTGATATTAGTGATCACTTCCATTTGTTATTTGTGATTTTAACTCTGTGCTTAGGTAAGACCCATTCTTCATAGCAGTAAGAAAATAGTGGCCTGTGTTAGGATTGCTAGGATATGTGGGAAGGTTTAAGCCTCTTTTCCCCCAGCATTCTTGATACATATGGACGGTGAGTGTGTGATCCCCCATGTGCTGTTTACCCTAATTGAAACTTTAGCATTGGCTGTGCTAGCTAGGGTAGATGGGAGTTGCACTCCCAACAGCACCCAAACAACTGTACACATTCCCAGTGCTGGTCATGTAGCTTGATTTGCTTTTTTGTTTGTTTGTTTGTTTTTGGTGCTGTTAGCAGCAAAGAAACTGTGTTTTGAACTCCTCAACCCTGTATATCAGTTCATGTGCAACACCCCCTCCACTCAGTGTTGCCAAAAAGGTTGCCCCTCCCATGGAAGATAAGACAACCTAGTGATGTTCACGGAATGGTGATTTTAAATGTTTCCATGTTAGTCTGTTGCAACAAAACAATATGTCGCATGGCACTTTTAAGGCCAACCTTTTCTTTGGCTTTGCACACATTCTAAGTGTGTAAATTTTTCTATAAGCACTTTTCAGATGGGCACTTTCTTTCCCCATCTGTCCAAGGATTTTGGAGCCCAGTTTGTTTCTCCCCTATGAATAGCTTGTTAAGTGTGAACCACAATGAGCCCATCAGATTCACATATCCCTAGAATCATGGACTCACAGAATTGGAAAAGATCACAAGGGCCATCCAGTCCAACCCCCTGCCATGCAGAAATACACAATCAAATCATTCCCGACAGATGGCCATCCTGCCTCTGTTTTAAAACCTCCAAAGAAGGAGACTCCACTGCACGCCAAGGCAGTGTATTCCACTTCCGTTAACAGCTCTTACTGTCAGGAAGTTCTTCCTAATGTTTAGGTGGAATCTCTTTTCCTGTAGTTTGAACCCATTGCTCCATGTCCTAGTCTCTGGAGCAGCAGAAAACAAGCTTGCCCCATCCTCAGTATGACATCCCTTCAAATATTTAAACATATCTATCATGTCACCTCTCAACCTTCTCTAGTTCAGACTAAATATGCCCAGGTCCCTAAGTGCTCCTCATAGGGCATGGCTTCCAGACTTCCCACCATCCTGGTCGACCTCCTCTTGCATCTGGAAAGCAATGGGCCCAGAGGGTTGTAGGGAAGGGATTGTAGGACATGATAAATGGCAGTCGGCCCACTCTCATGTAAAGTGAAGGCACTGAGCCAGTCACTCTGCAACCTCATGGCATAGGAGAAAGTTGAACTCTGGCCTCTTGTCAGTGGAGGCTATGGGCTTCTGTGTCAGTGGGGCAGTGAATCTGCTTTGGGTTTTAGTCTGAATTTCCAAGGGGTTCTCCATGGTGCTGCAACCTATCCCCTAAAATAGGTTCAGCACCTCAGAGAGCTCCTTGATAGTTCAGACTGAAACCTGGAGCAGACATCGAAGCCAGCTTCTGCCCATGTGTCTTGCACCTGTGCCTCTGTTGGCTGGGTTCCTTTGGCTTTTGATGCAGACACTGTGCTCTTAGTGTTGGTGCAGCATCACGACACATGGGACTAGTGGAGCTCGGTATTTAAGGAAGAAGAGCTGCAAAACTGGTTGTTTACCATTTTAATTACGTTAATTTGATATGTGGGCCACTTAAATTTTAAAATGCATAAGCTTGTGTTTAAAGAGGCGTAGGAGGAATAGGGTGCATTATGAAAGCAAACACAGCTCCTAGCTTTGATTCTACTTGCCATAGATGACGTGGATTAACTTTTAGTAAATTTAGCAAATTCATATTTAGTAAATATGATTTTAGTTTATTAAGTTTTGAAATAGCTTGCTTAGGCCTGAAAACAATATTTCCCTTTTTTTGTTTCAGTTCTTTTTTTCAAAACATGAACTGAATAAATCATATTCACAATTTATAAAGCAGTCACCATGTGTTCTGTATACATAGTTTGTATCAACTTTTACTGTATTTTATCAAACATTTATCAGGGAATTTGTAATTTGTGATTTTAAATTTTTTTATCTGTGGTTTTATGGCTTTATTTTTGATTAGTATTCCTTGCCTAAGAAAAGCCTATGAAATTCATGGGGTCCGCCATAAGTCGACAGGTGACTTGAAGGAACATAAACGCACATACATTAGCCATCCCAAGGAAGAGAAGAATATAGATCAAGAAAACTGAATTAATAATTTATTGTATACAGATTATTTGTCTGCCTATATATCTATTATCCATCTATCTATCTATCTATCTAATCTATAGCTTTTCCTTGGTTTTTTTCCGGGCTGTGAGGCCGTGTTCTGGAAGAGTTTATATCTGATGTTTCGCCTGTATCTGTGGCTGGCATCTTCAGAGAATGGTTGGGTAGGAGTGTGTGTGAAGTTTATATACTGTGAACGCCTGTTGGGGATTCTTGTTCAGTTGGTTGTTAACCTTCCTCTTTTCCTCCCCACCAAAACACCATCTTTAATGATTGAATATAAACTCCCTTTTATCCATAGTAGTGGATCTGCCCCTCTCAGTATCAGCCTACAGTGCTGCTAGCATCAGTCCTGAGTGGAGATGGACTTGTAGAGCTGTAGAATGAGGGGAAAGACCCTGGTTTAACATCTCAGCTGAGCAGAATCTCCAAATGATTTAAATCTACACAAGGAACTGTCTATTCACACATGCCATTATAATCACGGTTGTATTTTCTTCTCTCTCCCCCCCTCCCCTTTGCAGGCTCAAGCCGTCACCCTCACGGTTGCTCAGGCATTTAAAGTGGCATTTGAATTTTGGCAGGCGTCCAAGGAAGGTGAGTGTACAGATTCATCTCCACCTCTTGCTGACTTCTTAGCCGATCCAGATAAATGTGAAGCATATGTGGCCTTTTGTTGTTTTTGTTGATGTTGCTTGACTTTCTCCCAGGAAGGAAAAATAATGCATTTATGGGTTTGTTTCTTTTAATAGAAGGCACGGTCAGTGAAATTCCAATTTGCTTGGCTCATCTCACTGTAGGCTTCTCCTAATTTCGACAGCAGGCTTCAGAGAGACTTAGCAATTGAATGCTCTGCAACTCCTCCAACTGCACACCTGCCCACTTATCCCCTTTACAGTGATCTCTCACATTTAATGCTTTGGATTGCTTTTTGTTGTCTGGTCTCTGTTTTATTGTCTGGTGTCAATGAATGCTTCCAGAAAGAGCTGCCTTACATGGCATTCTCCTGCTTCTGTTCAATAATTTATTCATTATTGTTCATTTGGAGCTGTAATGATGAGGTCCATTGGAGGGTGGGAGGTTTCAGTGAATTCAGGGCATGTATAAAATTTCTTCTTCATAGTATGGAGAAATGGGAAAAGGTCTCTGCCCAGTGCCAAAAGGACAGCAAAGTAGGTGCCTAGTGAACCTCTCTGGAGAAGAGTATTCCACTGAGAAGTGAGAAGGACCTCTCCCTTGTAGCCATTTGCTTCAGCTAGTAGTGAAACTCTCAGGAGGCCCTCAGGAGAGCATTTTAACATACAGGCAGTAAATCTAGAGGCAGGTGGTCCTTTGAGTCCTTTGGCCCTAAACTACAGGTGGGTAAAGTGCCATCCTGGGACCACCTGCAGCCTCTACGCTGTAGAAATAATGCAGTTTGACATCACTTTAAGTGCTCCATTCTGTGGAATCCTGGGATTTGTAGTTTTACAAGGTCTTTAATCTTCTCTGCCAAAGAGTGTTGGTGCCCTGCAAAACTACAAATTCTGTAGGATGGAGCCATGGTAGTTAAAGTGGTGTCAAACTGTGTTACTTCTACAGTGTAGATGTACCCGAAGATACCTTCCTGAAAGCCTCCAGGGGCAGCAGTTCAACCTTTTAAAAACTGACACATACCCCCATACTGTTTAATATAAAAAACAACTATCTTTCAAAACCAGAAGTGGACTTTTATTCACTTTCATATTTTATTTTTCTCTTTTTGGTAGTCCTGGTGGCCCATGAAGCACTTCAGGGCAAAAATCCTGCTGCAGTTGCCACCCCTGCCGTAATCCATACAAGAATTTAATGTCAAAGTACTGTAGCATTTTGAATTGTGTTAGGAAATGACAGGGAGCCAGTGCACTTGGCATAGCACAGGCCTAATGTAATCCTTTTGGCAGGGAGGTGACTGTTTATGCTCATGGGAATCATACTGATAGCACAATCATTGTTTTTTTTAAAAAAAAAAACAGGAAACAGAGAGGAGTAAACAGTCAATTGTGATAGTAGAGAGATGTGAGCAGTAAGGTTATCTAAAGGATCAGTATTGGGCCCATTTTTATATGACCTGAAGTTAAGAATAAGTAGTGAGTTTTCATGTTGGTTGATGATCACAAATTCTTTAGGGCAGTGAGAACAAAACATGAATTGCAAAGTACTCTAAAACAATATCTACCAGCTTGGCAGTAAAGCAGCAAGGAAGATTCAGTGTAAAGACTGGATGCTTATAGGAGCAAAGATCTCTACTTCCTATACCCACTGATGAATCTGAGCTTGCAGTAGCTTATCAAGAAATTGTACTTGCAGCTGTGGTGGATATTTGGATGAAAACGTCAACCTGGTGGGTGGCTGCTATTTTTTTTAAGGCAGATTCTTTGATGGATTTATTTAGAAAAGGAATCCAAAATAAAACTGTCAAAATCAGATTGCCTTTATTGCATCTGTGGTGCAACCACATGTAGAATATTACATACAATTCTTGTCACCATCCCTGAAATGGGATATTGCAGGTCTGGAGAAGGTGCAAGAAAAGGCAACTGAAATGATCAAGGGGAGGTGCAAGTTCTCTTTGAGGAAAAGTTGCAATGTTTGGAACTGTTCAACTTCAAAAAGAAAGGGAGATAAGAGGAGCCATGTTTGTTGTTGTTGTTGTCATCTGCCATCAAGTCAACCCCAACTCATGCTGATCCTATAATAGGGTGTGGGTTTTTTTTGGCAGGATTTAGTCATGCGAAGTTTGCCATTGCCCCCATCTTAGGCTGATAGAGTGACTTGCCGAAGGTCATCTACTGCGTTTACATGGCTGAGCTGAGATTCAAACCCTGACCTCTCAGAGCCTAGTGCAGCACTCAAACCACTACACCACACTGGCTGCCTAGACATGACCGGAGTATATAAAATTATGCATGTTGTGGGGAAAGTGGTGAGAGACAAATGTTTCTCCCTCCCTTACAATACCAGAACTTGAATGGTGGTGACTAAGGACAGATTAAAGTTTGTTTTTGTTTCTAAATACACCATGCTTAATTAAAGAGGTGATGATGGCTGCCAACATGGACAGCTTTGAAAGGGGATTAGACCAATTAATTGAGTCAAGATGACTGTACATCCTCTCCAATAGCAGAGGCAACATAATTCTGTACATTAGCTGCCAGGGAGCATGAGAGGAAGATGTCTTGCTTCTTGGCTTCCCATGGGTACCTGGTGGGGGATGGCGGGCGCTGCTGTGTGAACAGAAGGCTGGGTTAGATGGGCCTTTGTTCTGATCCAGCAAGGTTCTTCTTATATTCTGATATTCAATTTATAAACTGCATTATACTGAGTCAGCTCATTAATTTATCAGCCAATATTTATTTATTTATTTATTTATACCCCGCTCTTCAGCCACAAAGCTATCACAGCGGCTTACAAATTGTTTTAAGCAATAGCAATTTATACTTCTACACTGCATTAAGCAGTTTCCAGTGTGTGTTAGCTAATTGCCCCCACAAGCTAGGTACTCATTTGACCGACCTATGAAAGGATGGAAGGCTGAGTGAACCTTGGAGCCCTCTGGAATTGGAACCTTGGAAGCCCTCTGAAAAAGCCAAGTGTTGTCTTAGCACAAGGGTAGGAACTGAGTAGCCCTCCAGATGCTGTTGGAACTGCAGGTTGCAGTATTCTTCCCTGTTGGTTATGCTAGCTAGGGCTGCTGAGAGTTGTTCAACAACATATGAAGAGCTGCGCAGTTCAGACACAGGTTCTTCACTTCACCTCAAGGGCATTTTCTCCTGTCACCTGCTTGGCATGGCAACTGCTACAACAGCATGGCTGCTTTCTGAGTGACCTAGGTTTGTCAAAAGCCTCAAAGGCATGCATGATCATCCTTAGAGAATTAGGTTTCTCCTCTCTGCAACTGGGGTAAGACAGCTGTGAGAATGATACACCATGTTTACATACACAATGATTACTCAGAATACTTAACCCTGCATCAGCCTCCATGCCAGGAAGCGAGGAACGTGGGTGGGGAGGGCATGATTTACAGAATTTTAGAGCTGAAAGGGACCACAAGGGCCATCCAGTCCAACCCACTGCCATGCAGGAACACATGACCAATACACTCCTGAGAGAAGGCCATCCAGCCCCTGTTTAAAGACCCCAAAGAAGGTCACCACCCTCCAGTGTATTCTATTCCACTGTCAAACAGCTCTTAAAGTAAAGAAGTTCTTCCTAATGTTTAGGTGGAATCTCTTTTGTAACTGGATCCCATTGGTTCATAGTTAATTTCTGAAGCAGCAGAAGACAAGCTTGCTCCTTCTTCTTTGTAACACCCCTTCAGATATTTAAAGAATACAGTAGCTATCATGTCACCTCTCAGTTTTCTCTTTTCCAGGCTAAACATACCAAGCTCTCTGTATTGTTTCTCATAAGGCTTGGTTCCCAGACCTTTCATCATCTTGGTCACCCTTCTCTGAACCTACATTCCATTTGGTTCCCTTCCTCACTTTTGCAACCTGAGGTCCTTTTAACTGGAGGTGTGCAGATTTGAACCTGAGACCTTCTGCATACAAAGCAGATGCATGGCTATGGAGCTACTGCCAGTAAGAGCCTTGTAACAATATGTTTCAGTGAGATATTGTCTCTCTCTCTCTCTCTTCCTCCAGCCCTTCTATCTAACAGAAGTGCGTGGGTGTCTGCCTGGCAACCACCCACACTTTTTATATAGTGTGGCTGGTTGCTAGGCAACCACCCAACTGCTTTCTGCCATCCCCATCCATCATCTCACACACTCTCAAGCACACTCTTACCCTCACGGATTGAGAAAATGTTGTAGGCCATGTCTTTGGGTCCTGCCCAATTGCATGGTGCCAATGGAAGGGTATGATGACAGCAAGGGACCATCTGTCCTTTTGTTTGTGGGGACCTTATCACTGGGGCTACAGTTAGATTGGCAATATTCTGGACAGGCCCCATGCTTGATTGGGTGGTCTTCCCAAGTCTTGTAGTCATGCCAGCCTCAGGGACCTTGTCGTCCTGCTCTACATATTCATTAGTTGGCAGCCGTGAAAGGTTGACATAAAAGAGAAATTTGTCTGGAAATCCTTTCCACCCCTGTGCTGCCCCTCCTACACCTCCATTCTTGAGCAAAACTTTCTTTAAAAAAAGTTTTTAGACATTCATCTCCCAGAATTCCTAGCTGGCTATGGGATTCTGGGAATTATAGTTCAAAAGTAACATTTCTAAGCTCTGCATATCTTATAAACTTTACCGTTTGCTATTAGTACTTCGCTCTCCATGAAGTCTCCATGTGGGATTGAAATATATTGTTCTTTCATGCCAGTGGATTAGGTAAATGCTGTCCCACCCTGTTCCCCCCTTTTAAAAAATTCATACTCAGCAATGGGTCACTAGCTGGCTACTATTTTAATTTCCCACAATGTCTCCAGTGTCACTTGGGGCATTGTGGGAAATTTAAATGGTGATCCTACAGATATAGGAGGAATGATAGCGTCATATAGAATCATAGAGTTGGAAGAGACCAAAAGAGCCCTCCAGTCCAACCCCTGCCATGCAGGAATAAACCAATCAAAGCATTCCTGACATCTCTTACCATCAGGACGTTCTTCCTAATGTTTAGGTGGAATTTCATTTCCTGTAGTTTGAGTCCATTGCTCTGTGTCCTACTCTCTGGAGGAACAGAAAACAAGCTTGCTGTATCTTCAATATGACATCCTTTCTAATATTTAAACATGGCTATATCATGTTAACTCTCAACCTCTTCTCCAAGCTAAACATGTCCAGCTCCCTAAGCCACTCCTCATATTGCATGGCTTCCAGATCTTCACCATTTTGGTTACCCTCTGGATAGGTCCCAGCTTATCAATATCCTTCCTGAATTACAGTGCCCATAACTGGACACAGCATTCTACGTGAGGTCTGACCAAAGCAGAATAGAATGGTACCATTACTTCTATCAAACTAGACACTATATGCTTATTGATACAGCCTAGAATCGCATTGCCTTTTTTAGCTGCCACATCACACTGTTCACTCATGTTCATCTTGTGGGCTACTAAGACTCCTAGATCCCTGTTGTCAAGCTAGGTACCACTCATCCTATATCTGTGCATTTCATTTTTTCTGCTGAAGTGAAGTACCTTACATTTCTCCCTGGTGAAAGTCATTTTGTTAGTTTTGGCCTGGTTCTCCAATTTGTTAATGTCATTTTGAATTCTTATCCTGTTCTCTGGGGCATTAGCTACCTTTCCTAATTTGGTGTCATCTGCAAATTTGAAAAGCATACCCTCTATTCCCTTATCCAAGTAACTGATAAAGATGTTGAATAGCACTGGACCCAGGACAGAACCCTGTGGCACCCCACTAGTCACTTCTCTCCAGGATGAAGAGGAACCATTGGTGAGCACCCTTTGGGTTCAGTCGGTCAACCAATTACAAATCCACCTAACAGTAGCATTGTCTAACCCACATTTTACTAGGTTGTTTGCAAGAATATAATGGGGGACCTTGTTGAAGGCCTTACTGAAATAAAGATATGCTACATCCGCAGCATGTCCTTCACCTACCAAGCTTGTAGCTGTATCAAAAAAAGAGAGATAAGATTAGTCTGGGACTACTTGTTTTTGAGAAAGCCATGTTGACTTTTAGTGATCACAGCTTTTCTAAGTGTTTACAGACTGTCTGTTTAGTGATCTGCTCTGGAATCTTTACTGCTATTGATGTCAGGCTGACTGGGTGGTAATTATTTGGGTCTTCTTTTTTGCCCCTTCTTGAAGATGGGGACAACAATTGCCCTCCTCCAGTCTTCTGAAACTACTCTTGTTTTCCAGGAATTATCAAAGATGATTGCCAGTGGTTCTGAGATTACTACTGCCAGTTCTTTTAGTATTCTTGGATGTAGTTCACCTGGCCCTGGAGACTTGAATTGATTTAGAGTAGCCAGGTATTGCTGTACTACCTCTTTACCTGTTCTGTGCTGCATTTCCCCTACTTCATCATCTGCTCCATTTTCTCCAGGCTGAATACAGGAGAACAGTTTTAAATTTCCACAGTTCCTTAAAGTGATGCTGTGGCAGAGGGACAGTTTTGACAGGAAAATGAATACGAATCATCAGATAGGGCGAGGGGAACCTCTGGCACACATCTTGCCTCCAAGTGTTCCCAGTCTTCACTGCATGGGATCAGGTGGGAGGGGACCTACCCAGAACCCCTTCGTACAATATGAGGTAACTTTGTAGCTTGTTTGACATTTGCCATAGGAAAAAAATGAACATCCAAAAATGTTTTGGATTGTTTTTGTTTTTCTCATTGTAGAGAAAGAGAAGCGAGAGAAGGCCATCTTGGAAGGACAGAACACAAGCAGCCCAAGCTCGGATAGCTCAGCCTCCCCCAAAGAATGTAAGTGGCCTGGGAAATTTTTCATTATAAGGGAAACCTGGTGGAAATATGCAAGCTTTGACCTGCACCTGGAGGTGGAGGGGAGGCATTTAGAAAAACCACGGTTTTTCAAAGCCAACTCATTCTGATTTGTATGCCTCTTGGAATCCAGTGCAAGTTTAATTTGGAGGTCTTTTCAGAATCTACACTCTTGTCAGATATATGACAATGTGGTTCTAGGGCTGAATTTCTTCTTTCTATTAGAAGGTGCAGCTCCTGCTATTCCCCTGAATACAACAGGGTGGATGACATGCTGTCATTCTCAGGGAGACCATACAGGAGAATAAGGATGGCAGCAATCCTCCCCCCACCCCATACAGTATCCCTAGTAGTCCATGTAGTTAAGAACTAGTGTCTCAGTTTATTGATTTCTTTGCTTTCCTTCTGACTTCCCATCCCTTTCTCTTTTGTGTCATTTCCTTTCAGACTATAAGCCTGAGCATGAAGTTTCCAAGCTTCTCCAAGAGCCTCATATGCCTGAAGAGTAGGGTCAAAAATCCCTTTTTAAAAAAACCAATAAACCTGGCCCAGTATTATCTAGTGGGAACATGGAGGAGGCTCTTTTTAGTGGCTCCTCCTGGACTGTGAATTCCCTTCCCAGAAGGGTTAGCCTGGCACCCTATTTGCTATTGTTTCATAGGCCAGTAAGGACCTTTCTGTTTCAGAAGGCCTATGAGTGCTGACTGCTCAGGAGAAAGGGCCTTTGGTGTGTTGTTTTTATTTGTTGTTCTTTTTAATGGCTTGTTTTAACTGCATTTAACTCTATTGATAATTTAATTATATATTTAATTTTTGTATAGTGTAAACATTTTAGCTGTACAGTATCTGTTTTAACCCTTGTAAGCCACCATGAGTTCCAGAGTGGGAAAATATAAATATCATCATCATGATCATCTGTTCCAGCTGACAACAGTTGTCCAATATTTCAGAGCCAAGGACCTTTCCCAGCCTATCTGTTTAAGCAGTGGTTCTTGCAGATCTTGAAGAAGGCGTCCCCACTATCAGCTTAGCCCTTCCTGCTAAGATCTCTAGAGATGCCTGGGAGCGTACCTGTGGTCTTTGGTGTGCCTGTGTTCGGCTACTGAGCTAAGGACTAGTCCCAATCTTTAAATGAGATACATCCACATTAGCACATGAAAAATAAGCTGGTGTGGAGAACAAACAAGTTGGTGAAAGGGGCCTGGAGCGTGGCTTGGCCATAGTATAAATGCTCCAAATAAATGAGACAACAATTAGTTAATGGTGGGATCCTAGCAACCTGTATGTGAACAGGTGGAGGGCTGTTCTAGTGGGTCTCACATGAAGTGTAGAAAATTGGCCCCCAGAGCCACAAAAGCTGCCCACTTCTGCTTTATAAGCACAGGGCATCCCCACCTGAGGTTCTTATTTCCTTCCCCTAGCCAGGGCCCTCTAGATTTGTTGGAATACAACTCCCATTATCCCCCCAGGGGTCATGGTGGCTGGAGATGATGGAAGTAATCACATCTAGAATGCATCAGGGTAGAGAAAGCCATCCTAGTTGGTCTTGTGGTATTGTGGTGGCATCTGTGGAAACAGAAGGCAATTTCATTCCTCTTCCTGCAACAAAATGTTGCTATGTGGAGTGCTGCTTTAAAGGATTCTAGCATCTCTTTTCCTCTCCCATTTCCCCCAGTCTGTCTGCATTCCATGGCCCCAGCACACACTCATCCTTCATTGAGCTGTGCCCCACTCCAAAATCTGCCCTTCATTATTTTCTTTTGAAATTTTTTCTATAGTTCTGCAAACCTTCGAGTTCTCCCAGTTCCACCTGAGTGTACTGGTGATTCCCTCTCCTCTGTCATGGTTGCTGTCATTTTGGCCACTCTGAAGGGTACTTCAGAGCCCAAAGGCTGGAAATAAAGAAATTTGCACAGCAATAGGTAATTTGACACTTACTGGTGTGCAAATTCCTGAAGAAATGCTGGTTATATCCTCAAGCTTGGAAAAGGTACTTTTAAAGACTACAGTTCTCACTGTCTGCCAGGCAGCATGGCCAGGGGGCACTGAATTCTTTCTTTCCTTTCTGGAGAAGCTGTGATTCGAGTGCACATCATGTATAGCGCACATCATTGACCTCTGATTGAAATCCATCAAGGAAGTAACTGTCCTCTTGACCCCTGTGGCTCCTTCATCATGAAACCTGTGTGCCTGTTATTCCTCAGGGGACGGAAAGGAAAAGTAGGGAGGCAGCTCTCTGCATTTCTGCAAGCAGTTTTCTGAAAATGGCTCCCGGGGATCCATTTAAACTGTTAACAGTCTGGATTGTGCAGCTTGCAAAATGGGGTCATGCCTTCCAAGTATTGTTTTTAAACTATATCCTCTGTGCAGTTGTCTCATGGCAAAGGCTATCTCTAAAAGCTTGGTGGCACAAATATCCTTAAAGGAACTTGTAAGGAAGGGGAGGGGTGGAGACAGAGCAAAGACAGACCACCTGTCTTCTTCCCATCCGGGCCATCTGAGATGCTGCAAAGCAGCACAGTGGAAATCATCCATAAATGGGGCTCCTGTCCAAGCAAGCTGCGTCATATTGATCCACAAGGATATTTGATAGGAAAGAAATCCTCTTTAATATCCACCCAGTTCTAAAATATTTCTCTGGGTAGCACAGATAATAAGTCAGTGAAATGGCTGGCCCAGATAATGTTCTCTGGCCACAGTCTTTAGAATCCTTAAAACTGATCTCTGCTTTGAATGAATTTATCCAAGAATTCAGAGTCTGAAATTTCATGACAACTCATAGGTTAGGTATTTCTGAGTTTTGGAGGTACTGAAATAAGGATTGTGGTTCCTCCGTACTCTTTGCACACAAAAGGGTCCCAGGTTCAGCCCCCAGCATCTCCCGGAAAGGCTGGGGAGGGGGGGAACCCTGCTTGAGATTTTGCGGTGCCAGTGCCAGTCATTGTAGACCAGGGATGGGCATCAAGTGGCCTGTAGGTTGCATTTGGCCTCCAGTCCAAATTTGGAGCCCCAGAAGCCTCTCCTGCACCCCCACCCACCTAATATTTTTCATTTAAGAAGGGAAAATCACACTTCTGAACACCTCCAAGAAGCATGATCCTCCTTTAAAACAAGGCAGTTTTCCCTCTGTACCAGTTTGTCCCCCAAATGCACTTTTTATGAAACCTGAAGTGGATTTTTGGCCACTTCCAGATTATGTTTGCCGGGGAGTGGCCTGTGGTGGGAACTTGGCCCCCAGACTTGCCAAACATAACTGTCCAGCTGTAGACAGCTAGAAGGGCCATGGTATAAAGAAGCATCCCTTGTTCTTGCATTTCTAAATATAAAGAGGAGAGGGTCTTAGTAAAATGGCTGAGCATTTTTTCCCCCATGCAAACAGTCTCAGGTACAAGCTCTGCTCTGCTTAAAGTTGGAACAACCTCCCCACTCCTGAAGTTATGGAGATCTGCTGCCAGTGAGCAGAGACAAATACTGAGCCAGTTGCACCAATGCAGGCAGCAGCCTGTGTTCTTAACTGAAAGGGGATACTTATGATTAAAACTTTAATATTTTCTTCTTGATTTCATGTTATAATAACATACCATAGTCAAAAGAAATCTAAACCAACACTGCCCCTTAACTCTCAGTTCTAGCCATTATTTTGCCTCTACACTTATTATTAAAAGCTTTATTGATCAGTCTACCAATTAAACCAACTAGGGCTTCAGCTCTGTGTGAGAGCCAATGTAGTGTAGTGATTAGATCATCAGTGTAAACGTAGGGTGATCTGGGTTCAGATATTGCCTCTGCCTTGATGTCATTCTGTCACAGCCAAGCCTACCTCACTGGATTGTTGTGAGGATAAAATGTTGTTGCGGAAGGGAGATTAGACTATTGTGAGCTCTTTGAGGAAGGGTAAGATTTAAAATATGGTAAATTATTAAATACAGTGTTTAGGAACAAGCCCTCACATACATAGTGGCACTTATTTGCAAATGAATATGCATAGGATTAAGTGTATGCTGAACAGATCATATGTAAAGCAGGATTAGACTTGGAGGAAGGAGGTGTGAAAATTGGAGGAAAGAACATCAACAATTTCAGATCTCCAGAAGATACCATACTGCTAGCAGAAAAATAGCAAAGACTTGGAACAATTATTGAAGAATGTCAAGGAAGAAAGTGCAAAGCCAGGTTTACAGCTGAACATTAAGAAAACAAAAATAATGACCACAAGTGATTTACATAAATTTAAAGTAGTTGATGAAGACTTTGAAATAGTTCAAGCTTTTCCATACCTTGGTTTAGTCGTTAATCAGAATGGAGACTGCAAGTCAAGAAATCAAAAGAAGACGAGGACTTGGAAGGACAGCTATGAAGGAACTAGATAAGATCTTGATGTGTCAAGATATATCATTGAATAATAGTTAGGATAATCCATGCCATAGTATTTCCAATTTCTCTGTATGGTTGTGAAAGCTGAACAGTGAAGAAAGCTGATAGGAAGAAAATCAACTCATTTGAAACATGGGGCTAGAGAAGAGTTCTGTGGATACTATGGACTGCTAAAAAGACCAATAATTGGGATTTATTTATTGGGTCAATAAATCAAACCTGAACTCTCCCTAGAAGCCAAGATGGCTAAACTGATATTGTCGTACTTTGGATATACCATGAGAAGACATGAGGCAACAAGGGAGTCAGCTATTTTAGATCTGATCCTAACCAACAGAGATGACCTGGTTAATGGGGTGCAAGTGGTGGGATCCTTAGGTGAGAGTGATCATGTTCTCCTGGAGTTTGTTATACAGTGGAAAGGAGAAGCCAGGCATAGTCCGACATGCATTCTTGACTTTAGGAGAGCTGATTTCAATAAACTCAGGGAAATACTGGGGGTGATCCCATGGTCAGGAATACTAAAAGAGAAGAGACCTCAAGACAGATGGGACTTTCTCAAAATGGAGATACTGAAGGCACAATTTCAAACAGTACCATTGAGGAAGAAAAATGGGAGGTGTCTCAAGAAACCAGGATGGATGACTAAAGAAATATCAACAAAGCTAAGTTTTAAACAGTACATGTATAGGAAATGGAAAAGGGGGGAAATCACCAAAGAAGAATTCAAACAGATAGCGAACACATGTAGGAGTAAAGTCAGAAAAGCTAAAGCGCAGAATGAGCTCAGGCTTGCTAGGGAGGTTAAGAACAATAAAAAGGGTTTTTTTTGGGTATGTCCGCAGCAAAAGGAGGAAGAAGGAAATGGTAGGGCCACTACGTGGAGAAGATGGCAAAATGCTAACAGGGGACAGAGAAAAGGCAGAATTACTCAACACCTTCTTTGCCTCAGTGTTTTCAGAAAAGGAAAAGGAGGACCAACCTGAGGAGAATGGAACAGAGGACACAATAGGGGAAAGCCAGTACAGAATTAAGCAAAGAGGAAGTACAGGAATACCTTCTTAATCTAAATGAATTTAAATCTCCAGGACCAGATGAACTACATCCAAGAGTATTAAAAGAGCTGGCAAATATAATCTCAGAGCCATTGGCAATAATATTTGAGAACTCCTGGAGAACAGGAGAAGTCCCAGCAGACTGGAGGAGGGCAAACGTTGTTCCCATCTTCAAAAGGGGAAAAAAAAGAGGATCCCAACAATTATCGTCCAGTTAGTCTGACATCAATACCAGGGAAGATTCTAGAGCAGATCATTAAACAGAGAGTCTGTGAACATTTAGAAGGCAATGCCATAATCACAAAAAGTCAACTTGGGTTTCAGAGAAGCAAGTCATGCCAGACTAATCTGATCTCTTTTTTTGATAAAGTTACCAGCTTGGTAGATGAAGGGAACGCTGTGGACATCGCATACCTTGATTTCAGTAAGGCCTTTGACAAGGTTCCCCATGACATTCTTGCAAACAAGCTTGTAAAATGTGGGCTAGACATGTTAACTGTTCAATGGATTTGTAATTGGTTGTCCAGCCGAACCCAAAGGGTGCTCAGCAGTGGCTCCTCTTCGTCTTGGAAAGATGTGACCAGTGGGGTGCCACAGGGTTCTGTCCTGGGCCCAGTGCTATTCAACATCTTTATCAATGACTTGGATGAGGGAATTAGGGGCATACTTATCAAATTTGCAGATGACACCAAATTAGGAGGAGTAGCTAATACCCTAGAGGACAGGAACAAAATTCAGAATGACCTGGATAGACTGGAGAGCTGGGCCAAAGCTAACAAAATGAAATTCAATACAGAGAAATGTAAAGTACTGCATTTAGGGCGGAAAAATGAAATGCATAAATATAGGATGGGAGAGACCTGGCTGAATGAGACTACGTGCAAAAGGGATCTAGGAGTCCTAGTAGACCACAAGCTGAACATGAGCCAACAGTGTGATGCGGCAGCTAAAAAGGCCAATGCGATTTTGGGCTGTATCAATAGAAGTATAGTGTCTAGATCAAGGGAAGTAATAGTGCCCACTCTATTCTGCCTTGGTCAGACCTCACTTAGAATACTGTGTCCAGTTCTGGGCACCACAATTCAAAAAGGATATTGACAAATTGGAGCGTGTCCAGAGAAGGGCAGCTAAAATGGTGAAAGGTCTGGAAACGATGCCTTATGAGGAGAGACTTAGGGAGCTGGGTATGTTTAGCTTGGAAAAAAGATGGTTAAGAGGTGATATGATAGCTCTGTTTAAGTATTTGAGGGATGTCACGCTGAGGATGGAGCAGGCTTGTTTTCTGCTGCTCCAGAGACTGCAACACGGAGCAATGGATGCAAGCTCCAGGAACAGAGATTCCACCTCAACATGAGGAGGAACTTTTTGACAGTAAGAGCTGTTCGGCAGTGGAATGCACTCCCTCGGAGCGTGGTGGGGTCTCCTTCCTTGGAGGTCTTTAAACAGAGGCTGGATGGCCATCTGTTGGGGATGCTTTGATCAAGATTTCCTGCGTGGCAGGGGGGTTGGACTGGATGGCCCTCGTGGTCTCTTCCAACTCTGCAATTCTATGATTCTATGACATGACTCACTAGAAAAGCCAATAATGTTGCTAAGGTAGAAGGAAGTAGAAAAAAAGGAAGACCCCGTTACAGATGGGTAGACTGCGTCAAGGAAGCCACATCCCTGAATCTGAAGACTTGAGCAGGGCTGTTGATGATAGGATGCCTCGGTGGTCTCTCATTCATAGGATCGCCATAAGTTGAAGTTGATTTGACGGCAGTTAACAATAACAGGGATTATGTATGGATAACAACAGTAAGTACCATATATTTATATACATATACATATATACACCTAAGCTGTTTTTATTCTGTCTTTTGTGAAAATGAGTACTTAAGAAAAACCATGTTTGATCAGACAAAAGACCCATATATATAGTCTAGCATTCCATTCACACAGTAGCTAACCTATTGCCTTTCCAAGTGGGACCTAAGGGCCACAATCTAATCGTACCCTGCCCCCAGCAGTAGATAGAGTCATACAGCCTCTTTCATTGGAAGGAGTATACACCCATCATGATTAGAAGCCATCAATGGTTCCATCCTGCATGAATTTGTGCAATCCCTTTTCAAAGCTGTCTTGGTTGAGAGCCATCAGTATGACAGCTGTCATTACCTATTGTGGCAGTGAATGCTACAGTTTTGAAACTATATGCTGTGTGAGGAAGTACTTCCTTCCTTTTAACTGCCCTGATTCTACTGCCACTCTGCTCCTGCAAACGAGCCCCCAGATTTTAGCATTATTAATGAGGGAGAAAAGCATCTCCCTATCTACTTTCTCCAGACCTTGCTTAATTTTGTACACGTCTATCATGTCTCCTTTTACCTACTTTCTGAGTTAAACAGCCCCAAACACTGTCACCTTTCCTCACAGGGGAGTTGCTCCAGCTCAGTTTTCAGAGCTGTCTACAGCATACAAATTGGGAAGGAAAAAAAAGGGGAAATGCAAAACCAAGATATAATTCATATAAATTTATTTACCCTGCTTTTCTAATGCATATGCATTACTCAGGTTTGCTAATAATGATTCAAAAACACAGTATCACACAATACTAGTTTCAGATTAAACATGGGAAACGAGGTAACCACAGCAGATCAAATGCAACCTTCAGATAAAACATAAAGAGGCATAATGAATCCATGCTATTCTTATACATACACGTCCCATTCATTTTAGTGAGGCATGCTCAGGAGAGTCCTGGTGGATCGTGCCCTTGACGGGTTGTTCGTTCCTGCAAGTCTCTTCCTGTGCTACCTTTCATAGCATCTGAAATCTACCAGCCAGCATGATCAGCCAGCCTTCAGTCATGCGGGACCTTTCAAATAATACATCAATGTGTTGCAAACGTGTCCCCAGAAGGTCCTAGGTTCCTTGTCTCGCAAAGGATTTCTACAATTCAAATTTATGCATATTCAGGAAAAAGAAAGAAGAGATAAGTAGACTGAGACATGAATGCAAAAATGTGTTTTCCTAAAAGGAACAGTCAGAATTTTTTATTCCTCCCCAAAGGGTCACCATCTTCAACCAAAGCAGCATACTCTGAAATAGGAGATCATCTTGGGCTCAAGACATTGGGATCTATAATAGCCCTTTTCCTCTGTGTATGTGTGTGGGGGGTCATTTTGTAGCATAAAGGGGGATAAATAGAGTCCCACCATCTGCTAGGGTTCAGAGTCTGGTTTTAATAATACCAGGCTATATCCAATTATAGTCCCAACTAGAGTAGACACACTAAAATCAGTGGTAACCGACAAGTGTTATTCATTCTGTGAGAATACCCGAGTTGGGACAAAATTGGATTTAGCTCACTGCTTTCTGGAATATATGAAGTAATACTTTTTTGTTAACTGCATCAAGTTGATTTCAACTTATGTCGATACTATGAATAAGAGATCTCCACATCACCCTATCATCAGCCGCACTGCTCAGGTCTTGCAGATTCAGGGTCGTGCCTTCCTTGATTGAGTCCATCCATCTATAATGTGGTCTTCCTCTTTTCCTACTGCCTTCTATCTTACCAAGCATTATTGTCTTTTCTAGTGAGTTGTGTCTACTCATGATAATGGCCACTATCAGTTCAGTCATCTTGGCTTCTAGGGAGAGTTCAGGCTTGATTTACTTTAATACCCATTTGCTTGTCTTTTTAACAGTCTACATGTGCATAGAACTCTTTAGCACCACATTTCAAATGTGTTTATTTTGATTTTGATAGTGCAAATCTATTTTTCACTTTATCAGGTTGTATTTGGCATGATGGTTGGTTTACTGTTTGTTCTTTAGCTTTACTCTAATTTTTGATATTAGCAGTTCATGATCTGTGCCACAATCTGCTCCTGGTCATGTTTAGCAGAGAGAAAGGAATTTCTCCATCTTCTGCCTCCAATTATGTAGTCTATTTGATTTCTATATTGACCATCAGGTCATGTCCATATATAGAGTTGCCTTTTTGGTTGATTGAAGATTGTGTTTGCGATGAACAAACTGTTGGCTTCACAAAGTTCAGTCACTCACTCACTCTCCTGCTTCATTTATTGATCCTAGGGCAAATTTTCTTATGATCTTTAGTTCTGCTCTGTTTCCTACTTTTGCATTCCAATCACCTGTGATTATCGACATGTCCTATTTTGGTGCTTGATCAGTTTTCTCCCTGACTCCAGTATAGAATCTTTCAGTTTCTTCTTCTTCTGCCTCTGTAGTTGGAGCATAAATTTAGATTAAGATTATATAGATGGGTTTTCCCTGAAGTCTTACTGACGTGATTCAGTCAGACTTTGCATTATATCATTTGACTCCTTTTGCTCCTCACTATATATACCACCACATTTCTTCTTAGATTTTCATTTTCTGAGTAAAATGCTGTGTAATTTATCTGACTCAAAATGGCCCATTTCTGTCCACTTTAGCTCACTCACCCCAGGTATTGCAATGGGTTATACATAATAATAAATGTACAGAGTTCCTTTCACTCCCCTCGTGGACAAAACTTTGTCCCCTTCAAAACACACACACAAACACACACACACACACCTGGACCAAGCAGTTCTCTGGTAGCCAGGCAATCTTAACTCCAGCATCTCTTTCTTTAGGAATTATGCATGGATTACAGACTTTAAGAATGAATGGTGTTGAAATTTTAAACATTTTACACATCAAAGAAATAAATACTTTTTCATGTTTTGATTTGATATATTTATACCTTGCTTTTCAGCTGCAACTGGCTCTCAGAGTCGCTTATAGCAATGCAAAGTCGATGGTAGCTATAACAGCAATGGGGATATTTCCAAAGTGGGCAAGGGTCAGGATTATGTTAGGTCAGTCTTTTCTGGCCACAAGCAGTTAATGGACATGGTCTAGGTTCCCAGTTTATCCTACTGGGGATACAGAAAGAGTCCAAGGACAAAAGTACAGGTTGCCCCCATTTATGTAGAATCAGTACCAGTGGGGAGAAAAGTCTCTCTGGGCATCTGGAGGTGGTCTTTCTAGGCATCTGGAGGTCCTCCAGCATGGCTCTATGGTCAGTTTCTACCAGAGGTTGACCATAGAATCATGCCACCTTACTAGAGAGGTGTCCTCTCTAGGCATTTTCTAGGTGGTCCTACGCAATTCTATGGTATTCTATGGGCAGTTCACTATTTATTTATTTATTGCGAATCTACAGTAAGTCTGGAACATATCCTGTGCAGATACGGGAAGTGACCTGTAATAGTAAATTTTACTTCTTTTGGCCATAAACCATAAGTAATCTAAAATATCACTACAGAACCATTTTAATGCCAGCCCATGCCAGAAAACCCTTCCACTAACCCCTAGGAGTCACAGTCTTAACAGTATCTGGAGAACCACATGTTCACCACCCCAGCTCTAAACAGTTCTTCCTACATCTTACTTTTTTCCCCTCTTCCTTTTCTGTGCACACACAGCAGTCAATACAGGGAACCTTCTAGACCTGGAGAACATCGCCAAAACCCCTTTGACTGTGAACGCCAACTCTGTGCACTTAGACAGCAGCATCTTTAGTCCTCATTCATCAGAAAATAACAATGTTATGTGGGTAAGTGTTTTGAAAGTGTTCCTCAATGCTTGCAAAATGGGTCAGCCACATAAGTGTATCACTGATAAGCTGCTGGGCCTGATTGCTGAAGGGCGTTCTTCACTTGTGGTTGAAATGGAATATTAATAGTTCTTTTCAGTCTGTTGATCCAGTGAATGCTTCATCATGTTGGTACAGCAGCTCCATTCACATTATGAACTCTTGCCTCCTTCCCCCACCCTTTCCTGGGCCATGCCTTATTTGACTATTTCAGACATCCTTGCCTTTTCTTAAGAAAAAGGAACTTCGTAAATTCTTCAGTATTCCTCCAATGATATGACAATTCAGCCATGGTCTGGGGCGGGGCAGGGCCATTTTGGAGATGGTTTGGCCCAAAATGTGGTAATTCACAATTTTGACAGCTTCCCTAGTTGTGGCCACAGGCCACCACCAGGGGTCAAAAGTCAAGGTGAGCCTGCTACCTACTGCAGCTGTCACAGACAGTCCTATCCATCCTTTTGGTATCTTTCAGATCATTGTAATTATTGTCGTACTTTCTGCAATTAATTCTCATTTTTGTATTAATTTGCTTGAATTACATTAAACTCTCTCCCTCCCTCCAACTTGTTAACTGCCTTGAGCATGTCAGTGGAAAGGCAGGCTATGCATTTAAATAAATAAAGGAGCCTCTAGGTACCTCCAAACCAATTGAAAATACAAATTTATATGAACTCCAAAAAAAGCTGTATAATCAGTCGGATTTTTTTTTTCTTATGTTACCATATGCTCACGTTTCAAAGCAGTTCAAGTTATGGGATAATTCCAGTTTTAGTCCCAGTTTTAGTCCCAGAACTATTGGAATGAATGGCGCTTTTTAGTTACCATTCATGTAAATTCCATTTTTTGCAGTATTTTTACTCTGTGTTGTTGCATGCCTTCAAGTCATTTCTGACATAGCAAACCTGCCATAGGGTTTACTTGGCAGAATTGGTTCAGAGGAGTTGCCCTGTGGGTTTCAATGGCCCAGCAGGGATTCGAACCCTTGTCTCCAGTGTCATAGTCCAATGCTGAAACCTCTGCACCTTGCTGCTCAGTTTTCCTCTAGCTGGGACTAAAATTGGATTTAGCCCTATTTAATTATAATGTACGTGTGCATCCATGTACATCCATCCCAGTCTTGTTGCTTTTCAATTTCTTAGAAGCTTCACATTATAGATTGAAGGAACCATAGAATTTGAGGGAGACCTTGTCAACCATTTAGTCCAACAGTCTGTCTGCTGCAGGTAATCTAGAACTACAGTAGATAATCCCCAACAGATGTCTGGCCAACCTCCAGCAAGAGGCAGCTCTCCCCACCTCTACTTATTACCTTAGGGGTGTTTGTGAGGGAGAGTTGTAGAAAGCTCCCAGGAATGGAGTTTGTATCTCACTTTTTGAGAGAGTTTCTTCATTCAGAATAGTTGGTGAGTCATCCAGGTATCTTCCTTGCCAGCCAGAGTGTCTCCTGAGGTATTCATTGACTTATGGTCTCTTCAGAGGATGTTGTTAATGTAATGCTTTAATAGTTTTGGTAACACTTATAAAAACAGCTCTTCTATCACTTCATTATTAGAAATTACTTTCTTATCTTGCTACACCCAGTTAAAAAGGGCGGGCAGGATACTGATGTAATTTATACATTTATAATTGTTGCCAATTAGGTTTAGGTTTGTTGCCAGGAGATATGCCCTTGCCTTCCTCTGAGGCTAAGAGAATGTGACTTGCCCAAGGTCGCCCAGTGAGCAAGGTCACCATGAGCAGATAAAGAATGCTGTAGAAGGAAAAGCATGAGAAGCTACAGTTAGGGAATATAGGTTAGCTATGTTCTCCAGGCAAAGCTAGCCCAAGACAATTTACCGCCTGAGGTAATATAACAAGATGGCACCCTGCTTCTATTTCATGTATAGGAGCGGTCCAGACTAGAGGCAGAATCTTGTTTCAACACTTGTGACACATTGCAGCTAGCATCCTATTAGTGGTGTAAGCATGCATAAGTTTCCTTTACGCCTGCATGTGTCCTTCTTTTGTGTGTGGGGGGGGGGTGCTATGGAGGTTGGTGTACCTAAATTCCCACACACACACCTTACCCTACAGCCCCTGAAGCCCCACTCCCCTACATGGCCATTCCTTGTCTCATGGGGAGCGGGCAGGATTGGAGAAGTGACTATGATCCCATAGCCAAACACGTAATAGTTACATCCGGACCAAGTTCTCTGGCAGACCTCCGCACTGCTGTAATCATTTTGCATCTGGCTATGGGAACATAACCAGGCATTTATCTAATCCTACCCACTCCCATGAGACGTAGAATGGTTGTGCAGGAGGGGAGGGGGGCAGTTTCAGAGGCTGTACACTAAGTTTAGGAGGATAATATATGGCTCAGCCTAGCAGAGGTCTGCATGCAGAACTACTATGGTACACAGGATCGCAACCAATGTTTCCCACTGCACCCAAGGATAGCAAGTTAGGTCACAGGGTGCAGGGTATACCACATGGCATATACAGCTTGGTCCACTAACAACTGGTTGTCACCACCTAGTTCTCTGGCATCATGCTGCCTGAGTCAGCAGCCTCACTGCCTAATGACAGGGCTGACACTTCCTCCAGCAAAGACTGGAAAATATAACACAAGCTATGTTTTTCCTTGAAACACATTCAGAGGTAGTCGTGTTGGCCATGTAGCAAAACAAAATCCAGAATCCACAAAAAAGTGATACCTGTATTGGCCAACCAAAATGCAGAACACATGGTGCAAGTTTTCAAAGCTTTACTGGCTTCCATCATCAGGCAAAAGATGTTTTTTAAAAAAAAGAAAAGTGATGTTGGGGTCACAGGCCTACATGTTATCTCAGGTGTTTCTTGTGTTGTTCAGGTGAAGGATCTCATGCAGGCAGAGGCCACTCCAACTTCCTGGCCATGTGAGGGTGAGACAAAGGAGAGTAAAATTTAAGGAACCCATGGCTTCACAAAGGGACAGAGGTATTCTGGATACCAAGAGGGGTTGCCTTACTGGAGTTAAATTTAAACATCTGAAACAGCACGTAGGCCTGTGATTCCCAATATTATCACCTTTCTTTCTTAACATCCCATTATATACAACGGTGTATTAAAATGGTATCCCTTATATAAAATGGCAAAATCAAAGTTTGCTTCTTGGATTTTTAAAAAAAGTATTTTCAAGCTGTGGATGGTAGAATCCATGGATGCCAAGTCTGTGGATACAGAGGGCCAACTGTATATTCTTAGGAGTTTGGGTGTAGAACCATAGGAAGTTTGCTAATACTGACCATTAGATCTCACTTGGTATTTATTCTACAGGTAGACAACTGGATGCTTTCCAAATGCTTTGGACTGTAACTCCCATCATCCCTCAGCATGGGCCATGCTGATTGTGGTCTTTTACCATTTGTGACCCAAACCATCTGGAGGCCATCCAGTCTGAATCTTCCTTTAGAAATAGTAAATAAAGTGTAAAAAAATAACATTGTAACATGATGTGCTAGCTGAATTAAGTTTCATTTCTGTATGACTTATTTTATTTTTCCTCTCCTCCTTCCCATTTCTCTTTATAACAAAGGCAATGGATGACGGGCTGGATGAAGCGTTTTCAAGGTAATTATGATCATTTGTTTCGTGAACCGGTCTTTTCACCAGGGGCCTGCCCAAGAAACAGACTTGATTAGTGACTGCTTTTTCTTCCTTTCTTTTTTTTTAAAAAAATGCTTCTAATCTAAATTGTCTGCTGCAGTCTGACCCCTTCAGCAGTTCTGTTTGACTAATTGAACGATGGGATTTGCAGCCAACTGGATAAGTCAAATATTTTGATAACTTCTTAAGGGCAGGAGCTAATTTATATGTATGGTGGGGAATTAAATTCCCTAAATGAAGCAGCGTACTCAGTAAGTGTTCGCTTGTGCATGGCCAGTGGGAGCAAATTTTCAGGTGCAGAAACTAGGAAGGAGCACATCATGGGGTGAGCCACGAGAGGGAGGGAAGAAGTCAACTCTCTGGCCTGTTAGGACCCCCTCCTTACATTGCAGGGGAAGGCATTTGGCAGAAATTAAAGGAATTACACATATACTTGGGGAGGTGATGGATGGACATGTGTCCATTGGGAAGTGCTGTAGGACTCCTGTATCCACTGATGCATTATCCACTGATTCAATTACCCATAGGACACAAAACAGCACATCTATCATAGAGTCTTCCTAGAAAATGTATCCTCTCTAGCCATTTTCTAGGTCCTCCAAGGCAACTCTATGGTATTTTAAACCAGAAGTTCCATTATTTTTAATGGTGTTTACTAATATCTATTGTTTTTGGTATCCACGCCCCCCCCCCGAATCAATCCCCAGTGGATACGGGGGTCCTACTGTACCATCTACTGGTTCTCCTTCTGCTACACTAGCTGGAATTTTCCTAGGTTAACAGTGGAGCTTGGGAAAGTTATGTTTTTGGATTACAGCTTCCAACAGTTGAGGATTCTAGAAGTTGCAGTCCCCAAAAATTAACTTTTTCAAGCTCTGGTTAGCATAATTGCTGGCCTTGCTTCCTGGGGGATGCAGGCTAAAAAGTAACTTTTGTAAACTCTGGCCAGCACACCCACAAGATGGACATTGTGGCCTAAATTCTATAGTCAGTCCCAAGTAAAATAGAACCATTGAATCAATTGATTTTACCTTTGTGTTGACTCACCACTGAACAGCTGATTCAATGGGTCTACTTTACTTTGGTCTAACCAACAGGATTGTAGCCTGTGGCTGCATCCTGTATGGCTCAGTACAGCATAGTAGTTCTGCATGTGGAGCTATATTATAGCTGGCGATTCAATATCCCTCAGACTTACTGCTGTGCTGCTGCAGCTCCCCCAACATGACCAGTCATTGCCTGGTACAGAATGGGAGGATCATAGAAGCATCTGGCTATGATATCAGTGGATGATGTAGTAATTTTGCATCTGGCTACAGGAACATAGCCAGATGCTTCTCTGATCACCTCCGCACTCTCCAGCAAGTATGGAATGGCCATGTGGAGTTACAGCAGCTCTACAGTCAGGTGTGTGTGGGGGGGGTTGACCAGTGCATAGGAAGGAATGGAATACTGACCTCTGCATCAACCAAAAAATGATACATGCAGGCATGTGATGGAAGCTGAAGTCCAACCTATCTGGAAGGCACCAGTTTGGAGAAATTATCCCAACCTGATCTTTGTCTTTAAAACAAATGTTCTTTTCATGAATGCTACTAGCATCTGTCATTTAACAATGTCACAAAGCATGCTGAGATTATATTTCAAAATACAAATCACTTCCACTGCTTCTCATTTTGGGGCACTTAGGCTTTTGTCAGTTTCTTTCTCAAGTGGTCACTGTTGCCATGTTGCTGTCCCTGCTGCAAAAATAACTTAATGATGATTTAGAAGAATAATGGCAGAGAGGTAACTCTGTTTTTGTTCTTACTTTTGAAATTACTCTGTTGATTAACTTTTCTGGTGAGTAGTAGAGGGCAATGGTGGAATGCCTTGGGGAAAGGGGGCTCATAAGACTGTGGTGTTGTCTAGATGGTGAAACAACTCCTCATGGAATGCGAGAAGAATACCCTTTGTCCTAACAAGATCCCACAGTGATTTGCCTTATTGGGAAGGAGGGGGCCCAAACCTCCATGTACTGCACAATAAAAGAATCATAGAATTGTAGAGTTGGAAGAGACCATGAGGGCCATCCAGTCCAACCCCCTGCCACGCAGGAAATCACGATCAAAGCATCCCTGACAGATAGCAATCCAGCCTCTGTTTAAAGACCTCCAAGCAAGGAGACCCCACCACGCTCCGAGGGAGTGTGTTCCACCGCTGAACAGCTCTTACTGTCAAAAAGTTCCTCCTAATGTTGAGGTAGAATCTCTGTTCCTGGAGCTTGCATCCATTGCTCCGTGTTCCAGTCTCTGGAGCAGCAGAAAACAAGCCTGCTCCATCCTCAATGTGACACCCCTTCAAATACTTAAAGCCTTTGTGGTTTTCACTGTTTAAAAAAAAAAATACAGAGAAATGCATATTCCTGCCCGTTTGGACAACCAGTTTGAAGTGGAAAATATTCCAGAAGTCGAAATATGATTGGTTGGACATGTGCAGTGGGCAGGCTTGCCAGTGATGATGTGACAGAATCGCCATTATTTATTTTCGCAGTAGCGATTGTGGGCATTTTCAGAGTGATAAAGCAACAAAAACAGTTTTTTAAGCAAAAGATCACACTCCCATGTCTTGGATTTAATGAGAACAAAGAAACACTGCATTGGCAGTAATTCACTTGTAGCCACAATCTTTATTTACAAGCATGCTCCATGTGAACTTCAAACCCATATAATTTCCCATACCAGTGTTCTTGAAAAAAAATTGTGGAGACAAATGAACACTTCTGCAATTGTGAATTAATGCACAGAAATTAACATTATATCTCCTCATATAGATAACCCCTGTGTGTGTGAACATCTGTATGGCAGGGCGTTTTCACAAAGGATTGTTATGTACGCTGCGAGCCCCCATCTTGAAATATCAAATAATTGGCTATATGTATAGGATGGCCATCCACGTGGTTACCAGTAAACCAGGGACCCCCTAATTCCAAAGTGGGATTCCAGGACCCCCCGTGGATACCAAAATCCGTGAATACTCAAATCCCATTATATGCAATGGCATAGCAAAAGAGTGTCCCTTATATAAACCCTTATATATCAAGGTTTGCTTTTTGGATTATTATTTTTTAAAGAATATTTTCAAGCCATGAATACTTAAATCCATGGATACCAAATCCGTGGATACGGAGGGACAACTGTACTGAGTTTTATACCCCCAGCACCCAAAAAAAGACACAGCTGGGTGTTGGAAGGCAGTATCTGGGCCTGAATCTACCAAGAGTCAACAAGAAGCTGGTCAATAGGCCCCAGGAGAAGACAGTCACTGAAGAGACAGCAGAAACAGGAGCTGGATAACACAACTTGCCTTGTACAGACAAAAGACCCTTTTGCTCCCTCGCAGAAGGTGTTGAGCAAGTACTGGCCTGGGTTTTATACCCACAGCACCCAAAAAAGACACAGCTGGGCGTGGGAGGGCAGTCCCTGGTCTGAATCTGCCAAGAGTCAACAAGAAGCTGATCAATACTTCCTACTGCTTTCGGTAGCCTTGTGTGAGTGCTTGAAGGCTGAGTCTTTGTGTGAGTGCTATGATATAATTTTCCAGTAAAGGTCATTTAATTGTACTTTTTGGCTTAGAGCCTCCTCCTTAGTACCTGTATACGTAGGTTAAGAGGTCCTGCTGTCGCCCCTCCTTGCGCAGCCATAATTGAGCTAATGAAATTGTCCCCATTTTAATATTCAGACATTAGAGGGTCCCCACAGAACCCACACAATTCGGGTAACAGGTGTAAAAAGAAACCAACCCCATGTCTTTTAAATTTCCAGTGTGCAATCTCTGAACATTGCTGTCAGAAGCAGAACAGTGAGTATTGCCCAAGGTGCAGAGCTATTTTCACACCTCAAGCTTGAAATTTCAAATAATAATAATAATAATAATAATAATAATAACAACAACAACAACTTTATTTTTGTACCCCGCCTTTTGCCTATTTGGCAATCACTTTCCTCTCCCATAAGAGTAAAAATGCAGCAATATATTAAACAATTTACCAGTCAATCAGTTTTCATTGAACCAGCAAATTATTCATAGAATCATAGAATCCCGGAGTTGGAAGAGACCACAAGGGCCATCCAGTCCAACCTCCTGCCATGCAGTAATACACAATCAAAGCGTTCCCAACAGATGGCCAAACAGCCTCTGTTTTAAAACCTCCAAAGAAGGAGACTCCACCACACTCCGAGGCAGCACATTCCACTGCCAAACAGCTCTTACTGTCAGGAAGATCTTCCTAATGTTTAGGTGGAATCTCTTTTCCTGTAGTTTGAACCCATGGCTCCATGTCCTAGTCTCTGGAGCAGCAGAGATCTAGTCCAAGATCAAACAAGCCCTTATAGTACTTTTTTGTGTATCCATACAAGTGTACCCATAGCAAGAGAGATGAAAGAGATTCTAAGTGTATTAAAAGTGTTGTTTTAATTTTATTTTGCTTATTCAGGTTGGATAAACCAGAGTTTGAAAGCAATTCATTACAGGTAACATTGTTGCTACTTCTGTGTCAGTGATGGACAATGAACATGACTCAGCAATGTGATTGCAGCAACTAAAAAAGCAAATGCGATTCTAAGCTTCATCAATAGAAGTATAGTGTCTAGACAGAGGGAAGTAATAGTACCACTCTATTCTGCTTTGGTCAGACCTCACCTGGATTTCTGTGTCCAGTTCTGGGCACCACAATTCAGGAAGGTTATTGACAAGCTGGAGTGTTTCCAGAGGAAGGCAACCAAAATGGTAGGAGGTGTGTAAACCATGCCCTATGAGGAGCGGCTTAGGGAGCTGGGTATGTTTAGCCTGGGGAAGAAAAGGTTAAGAGGGGACATGATTCCCATGTTTAAATATTTGAAGGGATGTCATACTGAGGATGGAGCAAGCCTGTTTTCTACTGCCCCAGAGACTAAGACATGGAGCAATGGATTCAAACTACAGGAAAAGAGATTCCACCTAAACGTTAGGAAGAATTTCTTGATGGTAAGAACTGTTCAACAGTGGAATGTGCTGCCTTGGATTGTGGTGGAGTCTCCCTTGGAGGTTTTAAAACAGAGGCTGGATGACTGTCAGTCATGCTTTGATTGCTTATTCCTGCATGGCAGGGGGTTGGACTGAGGGTGGCCCTTGTGGTCTTTCCCAACTCTATGATTCTGTGATTCCCAGAGCTACCAGTAATTGTGCAGCCAGCCCATCTTTCCCTCCTGAATGGATTTCTGTGATAAGAGAAAATACAGGAGTAATTGTGGGAAAACTTTGGAAGGGTTACAAGTGGAAGGCAATGTCTGGACCCTCAGTAAAAATTTGTGGATGAGGCCAGGTGTTTTCACAATAAAAGCCTTGTCTAGAAGTTCTTCTTGATTAACTGAAATATTGCTGGTGCCCACACCTCTCTCCCTGAGATCTACCCAAGCAAAGATTCTACCCAAGCAAAGACCACTTTCACTCAAGAAAGAGGCAAAAACACTGGTGCCTTTTTCTGTGTATGTATTTATTTGATTATTTAGACTGAATGCACTTTCAAACTGCTCTTCTGATAAAAAGGCCTGACAAGACTTCTAAGAAATAGTTATTTGAGGGTGGTGGGGGGGGATTCGTTTCAAGCAAACTAATCCTAACACAACATTCTGTACTCAACAGTGAAGGTGTATTAAAATTCACCACATGCCATTTAAAACATTTCAGATATAAAACCTTGTTTACTCATGGTGTTGCAAGTGGCTGCCCACCATTAATATTGAAACAGCTTCACGTAAATAAATAAAATAATAAAAAGATCAAGTATTTGAGCCCTTTACTAATGCAGAAGTAATGAAGTGTACACATGTTATCATTTTTACAAATGCACTTAAGTAAAATTGTCAAGGTGCAGCTTATCAACTTTGTACAGAAAGAGAGACACAAACCCTCATTATTGGGTGATGTCTGCGTGGCATAATATTAGATGCAAACATGAGATAAATTTACAAAGAGCAAGTCCACCATCTTCCAGGCTCAAAGAACAGACAGAAATTTGCTAGGTGCCCAAATGCCTTAAATTCTCTCTTCTCATACAACTAGGAATGTGGGGAGGCAATCATTCCATTTTAAAGCAAGAACAGGTAAGCTGCAGTAGTGCTGGGGGCAATTTTCTGGCCCCAGGACCTAGTCATAAGTAACCCCATGAAAATGGAAGTGGCTGCAAGCCCACATCTGGTTTTCTGAAGATTTGGGAAAAGAAGGTGAAAGGTGCCCATTGCTTTAAAGTATAATGCTGTTTCTAGAAGCTTCCAAGAGCAGCAATTCTATTTTCTGTTGAGCCGGGGAGGGGGGACTGCAGAACATCTGGGAGGTGTACTGGGGATCTGTTTTAAAACAAGGCTGGGCACCCTTTTTTGACCAGCAGTGTGATATGTAGCAACAGGCAATAGGCAATGAGTTGCATAGTGGTGTGACCAAGGCAACTGTCCTTCTTGCCCCTTCCCACATACTTCCTTTCCTTTTGTCTCCCCTCTCAAACATGCACACAAGCACACTTCACTCACGCTCACACACAGCCTTTCACCACACCTCTTCCCTTCTCCCTTCCCCTTCTGAGCAGCACTTTTCCAGCACCAATCAGCCAGAAGCGGGGAATAACACATAGAGGGTTGTTTTGGCATACTGCCTTCCCATCACAGTCAAGCTTCCTCAATACAGCAGACAGCTGAGAGGTGAGCTTTCAAGGGTGAGGGTGGGTGGGTAGATGCTCCGGTGTGGCAGGCTGTACTCAAAGGCATCAAGAGGATCACACCAGACCCATGGACCACAGGTTGCCCATCTGTGTCTGCAATGGTTTGATGGTACATTTGGATTTTTGTTAAATCTGTACCGTCCAATCTTGCATTTAACTCCTGTGCATTTTCTGAAATACCAACCGGGGAGGAATGGGTTTTTTCCCCCTCCTCCCTATCTTTCTTGCTGTGTGTAAGAAATGACATCCACATCCTCTCCTCACATCTTCTTCCTGAGGGGTAAATGAGCTCCAACCTGGGAGATGGGGTTACTCACTTGGGGCAGGGATGGGGAAAAAAAACAGCTCTGGTTTTTCCCTGATTAAGACAGTGCTACAGTGCTATGGGAGCCAGCATGGTGTAGTGGTTTGAATGTTAGACTATGACTCTGGAGATGAGGGTTTTAATCTCCCACTCAGCCATGAATATCCACTGGGTGCCCTTGGGCAAGCCATGCACTGTCAGCCTCAGAAAACCGTGCAATAGGGTTACCTTAGGGTCGCCATGAGTTGGAAACGACTTGAAGGCATACAACAGCAAACAGTGCCAGTTGAGGTAGAGGGATCAACCTGTCCCTCCCAGACCATTTCTGTAATGGAGACAAAGATGACTACTAGCATCCAAGAGAAGACAAATTCAAGTGATTGCCCATCTTTTCACCTGCTCCAAATAGGAAAAGCCTGGAATTTTAACTGTGACCTTCAACGGTAGCATATTCAAAATAAAGCTTAATTTGGTCACATTGCAGTCAGTCCCAGCAGATACTCAGTTTTTGCTTGAGCGGTGGAGGTAAACAAATCTGTCAACCTTGCTTTCCCTTCCATTTGAATTTTTTTAAACCTCAAGTTCTTCCTGTCAGATTTAGGGGGGAAATTGTGGGTGTTGATATATTCTTATTGAGAAAAGAACAGAATGAAATTTGCAAGTACCGGTATCTACACTGGCCGAATTCAGCAGGTACAGCTGTTCCCATACCGGAGAGAGAAGCATGTTGTACTTGAGTTCCTGTGGAGCCTGTCAGGGGAAGAAAAGAGGTGTCAGGTCTGTTTTCAGCAGCGTGAATATGGTTAAATACATAGAGATTCTAACCCAGACTTTTAAGAACTAGACAGTCAAAGCTTTAGGCCTGGATGAGTGAATCCAGATTCACTTTCTCTCACATCCCAAAGTCAGTTTCAGATTCTCCTGAATCCCATTTTTAAAAAAATCAACCTCTTTCCATTGTACTTATGAAAAGTATTATAAATTTTGGAAAGTTCTTATTTTAAAAAAAAAAATCAAACAAAACAAAATTCTCAGTCATCAGTCGGAACCAGTTTGTAATAAAGTAATGAGCAAGTTGAAATTTCCTTAAAAGCCTCCCATGCGTGAAAGTTTCTGCAACTCCAGCTGATACTGAATGACCAGGATGGCTGCTGCCATGACCAATCGCCATGCCACCATGCAGCTGTCCTCAGGAGTTAAGAGTCCAGCTCTCAGTCTCCAGAAACAACGGGGACTGCTGTAAATGATTGAAGCTTAATGTGGACAGTGCTGAAGAGCTGTTGTGGCTGCCCATCTGTACAAATTGTTCCACGGCAAAGAAAATTGAGATGTTCCAATGTGGCACTTCATTTATTTTCCTCTTTGTTGTCATCATCTTTTTCTGGTCCACGGGGCCTTTCGCCTGCAAGATAAGGCCTCCGCTGCTAACACTGTGCCCGGCTGTTGCTACTGTGAAAAGGAGAGTGTCATACAAAAGCCAGCATTCCACCCAGCGGAAACTAAAAGGATGCTACTGATTATAGAATAAACAGAGTGTTATCTGGCTGAGGCCTTCTGATAGAAAGCTGGGGAAGGAGGCAACAAATACCGGAAAGCTGCAAAGATTAAATTCTCCTTGGTTTAGGAGCATCCGTTTAGACACGGAGGGAGGAAAGGGCCTTCGGGCAGAAAACAGGCAGTGTGGTGGGTGTGTTATGGCTGTGGCTGATTCACAGTATAATCTGGACCAATTGTATTATTTTGAAAAGGAGATGTTCCAGACTGTTCAAAGGTACATGTGTGTTTTACTTCTACATGTCATACATTTGCTGAAGCAGACATCACACCCTGCACAGACCAAAGAGCAACCATACCTGGGAGTGTTGCCCTGGATGTGGCTTATGTTTGGCTCCCAGCAGGTCTCTCTTTTGGAAATGGGCTGTGCCTAACTTTCTTAGGATATCATACCAGTCTCCTTTCTCTCGCCAGTCGCATTAAAAAAGAAATAATAGCTTTTTGCGAACATTCCTTATCATGCATCCCTCTCAAACGTGCGGCAGTCCTGTGAGTGTGCTACAGGATCCTTCCATTCTGGATCTGAAATCCCGCCTTCCTACTTAGTGTGTGCCTTTTTTTGGCTGCTATTCCATAATTACAGCAAAAGGATTTAAAAAAAAACATTTTATCAGTTCACCATTAAGTAAGCAATCATAGCAAAAGAAAAAGAAAAAAAGGCACAGGAAATCAGCCTGCTTTGGCATAGCAAGGGAGAGGGGAGGGGAGAGGAGGAGAATCCATGTGACTGAATCACCCTCGTGCCACAGGTTGGAAGACTGGCACAGCAGCGATATCAGGAGTCATTGACGGTTTTCTATCAATGAAAAGGTATGCTAGAGGAATGAGTGAATAGCAAGGCAGCAACAGGATAAACACAATGTCATATGGTAAGTACTGGCCAAATTCACTAATGTCCTGTTTTAATTCTACAATACCAGCCTCGTATGATAAACTCCTTAATTACAACTGTTAAATCTTTGCAAAGACAATTGACTTTTTCCCTGCTGTATGGAATTTTGTGCGTCCAAATGTACATGGATCCCTGCCGTTTTGCAAGCAGAACACTTGCCCCAGATACCACATAATGTTTTTCCTTATTCAAATGCTCAGGTCACAAAGTTTCCCATGTGAGGGCAGCTCAGTTATCTGACTAGGGTGGCATCTTGGCTCATCCTCTCAAGCTGCCATGTGGGAATAACCCCATCCCTGGTCAAAACCTCATCACATTCATATACTTGCCTTGTGACTTTTTCTTTTTCTTTTCTTTTCTTTTCTTTTCTTTTTTTTTTTTTTTTTGTCCTAGCCAAAAATAGTAATTAAACTGGCCAGCCTTTGCTAGAAGGGTTACATGGGTTACTGTGAGAATCACTAAAGTCCTAGAGCAGTGATTCCCAAAGTGGGCGCTACCGCCCCCTGGTGGGCACTGCAGCGATCCAGGGGGGCGGTGATGACCATAGGTGCATTTGGGGGTGATGAATAACTGTAAGGGGGTGGTGAAAGCATAAAAGAAAGAAGAGAAGATTTAGAAAAATTGATTTATGTATTCAACATCATATTTGGCCGTTTCTTAATCACGGAAGTTGACCGTGATTAAGAAATGACTAAATATGACATTGGAACTGCGATCTGTACCACAACAAAATCGGCAAGGGGACGACGTCATACGAAAATCCCCCCCCCCCCCCGCTGCACAGCAGCATCGCAAGAGGGACGACCCTTCTTGCAGTGTATTTCTCCGTCCAAAAAAGTCCTAAGTTAGATTGTTGTGATATTGTGACAAGTTAAAGTTAACTAACAAATAGTGCAACTATAATTGGTGAGTATTATTTATTTATTTTATAATAATTATATGTGCTTTACAATTAATAATATCATGTTTATTTATTTCATTAGTATTTATATTAGTTTGTTTTTACAAAAATATTTCAAAAAATTACCAAAAAAATTAATTAAAAATCGGGCGGGAGGTGAGGCAAAGCGGTTACATTTGCGCCTCTCCTCTGCCTTCTCCCTCTTTGGGGAGCAATCCAAGTCGGAGGAAGGGTGCGAATGTAGCAGCTTGCCTCAGCCGCCGCCCGATCTCCTGTGTCTCCATTAGACACAGGAGATCGGGCGAGGGGTGAGGCAAAGTGGTTACATTTGCGCCTCTCCTCTGCCTTCACCCCTGAATTTAGTGGCTTGCCTCAGCCACCACCCGATCTCCTGTGTCACCTTAAGCGGGCTTTTACCAGCGAGGCCCATCCGGCCCACACAAAACTCCACACACCGCTGCCCTCAGCAAACACCGGGCGAGGGGAGAAAGGCAGAGAGCCTCACAGCAAAGGTCCTCCCTCCTCCTGGAGGCCGAGGCGCTTCCCACTCTGTAGGCCTCCGAGTACAGGCTGCCACCTCGTCCTCTCCCACCCACCCCTGTCATGAGGGGCTCTACCTCTCCCTCTCTCCCTGCCTCCCTCACAAGACGGCAACGACGAAGACAGGAGAGCCTGAGGGGGGTTGGCCGTTGCCACCATAATTCCCCACTCAGGAGGCTGGAACGACCCAGCGCCCTTCTACCCATCCCTCCCTCACCCACCCGCCTGCACTCTCAGACGATGGTGGTTCTGACGTTGCCTTAACCTGGGTCCTCTGCGCCGCAATGGACTTTTCTTTCCCTTCGTGCATGCTCTCTCTTCTCTCTCTCTCTTCTCCCCCTCCCCTTCCTCTGCTCCTCTGTGTGTGAACAACTTGACTGGCTTTTTCCCCCTTTCCTTCCTTCCACCCGCTACCGTTGAGTCCCTGCTGGCTGCGCCACACGTGGTTTGCACACAACCCCCCCCCCACGCAAACATCTGGAAGGCCAGACATTCCCCACCCCTGCCATTTAGGTTTCTGGACCATCTCTCTGAATTCACATGATTTGATAAAAGGGAAAATATTATACACTACAGGTCAAATCTTAGTATATTTAAGGTAAAATAAATAAAGAACGAATGTGGTCTGCTTTTAAAATCTATTTGAAATATTTCTGGCCATTTACAGTAATGTCCCAATGTTGTCCTTCCAGAAAATAAAAGTGCTGTATAAATAATGTTTTATATGTCTCAATATTATTTTTAATAAGCTAATATTTTGTCTATTTTTATTTTAATAAAATCAGGAGACCTGCCTACAAAACACAAACTGCAAGAAAACAAATTGCTGAGTATCACCAATGAAATTGGTGTTATTCAGCAATAGGTGTTTCTTCTAATATACTTTAATATACTTTAGCATTGCTTACTGAGTATTGTACAAATTATGCATGAATATATTTTATTTAGAAATGCATTATTGACAGAAATCTATCAATAGTAAAGTGGGTATTGTCAAGGACCTGTCAATATTAATGTAATTATAGGGATGCATTGATAAATATGCCTAATGGTAATACATCTACTTCATGGACCAAAGTACGTTGTTTAAGAGCTGTAGTTAAACTCTCTCTCCACAAGACTAAACTATAAATATCTTTCCCTTCCCCCCTTACTCACCATATAAGAGAAGGAGGGGTTGTCTTATACGGCGAGTATATCCCAAACTCTATATTTTGACTTAAAAATTGGGGGGTCTTCTTACGCGCCCAGTCATCTTATACGCCGGAATATACAGTAATATTTTTTCTGGAAAGAGGGCGGTAGGCCAAATAAGTTTGGGAACCACTGTCCTAGAGGGTGGGTGGGGATCTTAACCACTCTACACCTACAGCTCCATGTCACCCCTCCCCTGGTAGCTGCCAGGCTCTTGAGCACTGATGCTACAGTCATCAAACAGCTGGGGAGGGGGAAGAAAGGAAGGAAGGAAGGCGGGAGGCATTGAGCAGCAGGGGATACTTCTCATGCCCCTGCAGTTCTCTAGAGAGAGGCAGAAAAAAGGACCATTGCTCTGCTTCTGTCCCTAGTGAACCGCAGGAAGATAAGATGCAGTCACACCCCTTCCCTTCCCCTTCACTGTAGCAGAAGCCCCATGGAGCTTGGCTGGGGAGGGGGCTCAAGAGGCTAGGGAATGGCCCCCTTCACCCTGTTCAAAACAGGACATTCCAGTCATGAACCTTCTCTCTGCCCCACCACTTTCTCAGGCTTGTTCGGTAGGAACAAGGGTTGTTGCTTCCAGACTTTGTAACCCCCTCCCCAGAGAGGCCAGGATGGCCCTGTCCTTGCTCTCATTCCGGAAGCAGGTTAAAACCTTTTTGTGCTGCCAGGTTTTTGCAAATCGACAAGGGCTGAGCTTCTAAGGCTGTGTGGTGTTGTTTTAAGATTTTTAAGGGTTTTGATCAAGTTTTTAAATTCATTTTAGTATTTTTAATGTTTAATGTTTTAACTTTTAATGGTTTTAATGGCTTTTTAAAATGTATATTTAGATTGTTATTTTTACTTTTGTGCTGTTTTTAACTTGTATCGTTTTAAATATGTTGTTAGCTCCTCTGAGTCCCATTATTGTGAGTAAGGAATAAGCAACAACAACACCTTACTTATATTTATAGGCTGCCTTTCAGAGATTGGAAATGTTGGTTTTTGGTGGGGGGACAGGACTCCCAGTATTTGGGGGGATTCTGGGAGTTTCAATAAAAAAAATAACTTTCAAGTTTTGCACCTTTTGGGGCAAGCCTCTCAAGCTTACATTTTACATGGAAAAAACTAATCATAGAACAATAAATAAAAACTAATTAAAAAATCAAAATGAGATACACAATGTATGATACACACAGTGATGCCCCAGAAACTCTAAACTTGGTTATAGGGACTTCAGTCAGAACAGAGTTCAACAAGCAGGAGACCACTGCCAAGGCTGTGTCCATGCTCACCAGTGGGAAAGACTGCATTCTCATTAATTATCATTGCTACACTGTCCAGCTGCAACTCTCCAACAGACTATGGGATGGGTTTTAGACTGGCTTTTTCTCTCTGTTTTGGGGACATGGGCTGTGGCTTTGGGAGTCCCAAAGCAGAACAACAGAGTAAGCAGAGGTGGGCAGCTTTGTGGCGTGGAGAGGCCACATTGCCTCTCCCTCCCAACAACTGCTTGAAGGCCATATCTTTTCCCTCTATTGCCACTTCTGCAATTGTCTCCAGGCTTTGGCAGGACCTGCAATACAAGAGGGTGCTAGAGCTCAAAGTGGTGATCCATGAGCCATCAGCTCCTAGTCCACAGGAAGTTTCCAGGAAAGAAAGAAAAACAGCTGTAGCCAATAGACACAAATACAATACTGGGCCCTGGCACATTTAGGGGGGAAATTGCCAACCTCCACATCAAATGGCCTGAGGAGAGTATTCTCCTGTTTTACCGTATCCTACCGGACTGCAAGGCAGAGGGGCTTATTCCCTTCCATTGCTAAAAGAACCACCCAGGAGGAGGGGAGGCGGGGGCTACCCATGGCCTGTAAACAATGTGTTTTCCATGCCTTGTTGCTCTTTCTAGCCAGTCCCTCTACCTCCAACAATTCTGCCTCCGCCTTGGTTTGCTCTAGCTTTAGATGCCCCTCAGAAGCATGCAAGTAGAGCTTCAAGGCCTTCCTCAGCGTTGCCCCCTAATAACTTGTATTCATGGCCATGTTGGGTGCGTGAGAGCTGTAGTCCAACACATCTTCTGAAAGAGGAAGTTGCATTTATCTGTTATGGGTGATGTCATAGGTAGATCTCTCTCCTCCATGACTTCAAAGATCTCTGCGAGCCAGGGATCATCCATTATACTCTGTGACAGCAAGTTGCATACTTGCATTACTGCACATTTCTGTGAAGAAGTACTTGCAATTCTCCTGAATTTGCTACCTGACAGTTTTGAATTGGTTGAGGAGCCATTCTTGGAGAAGTTGCCACATCTCCGAGCAGCAGGATGAGGTGGTGGCAGCAGCATGCTCAAATATAGCATGGGCATGGCCACTTGACCCTGCAGAGGGAGAATCACATTTTTGGAGTGCTTCTCTCTGCTGATGCTTTCCCTACCAAAAGAAAACAGTAGGCATAGAGTTGTGTTATAACCTTTCTCCTTGGTGAGCTACTTTTTTACTTGCAGGGTGGATTTGTCCATTCATTCATTTGCACAGGGGAAGCATTCAGTAGCATCCTTCACCCCTAGTTTAAGGTGGTCCAAGAGTCCATCCTACCACCTCTTGCTACTGAAAATGTAGACCTATTCATGGTTCTTTGTCTGCCTGTGGTGTCAGGACTGTTTCCACAACTCAAAGTCCATTCATAATTACTATTTTTTTCCCTTTTCAGATTAGCACAGTCTCGAACTAACCCTCAGGTCCTTGACATTGGCTTGACTCCTCAAGATCTCCAAAGTGCTGAAATCCTTTCACCCGTTGATTGGGACAAAGTAGATTCCATGACAGCAGGAGAAAAAGACGACCACCTCTTTGGGTTCTGACGCCTTCTCTTCATTTTCTCCTGACAAGCTTTTTCAAGTGAATTAACCACTAAGAACTTGATGCACTGCAGTCTGGGTGATTTTAACTGGAGGGGGTTACTGAGGAGGGGAGGGCCAGCTGTAAACTTGGTTCAGTTGGATGGCATTATGGCACCCTACAACTCTTTTGACCAAAGTTTTAGATATTTTAATACATCTTTATATATGATGCTTCTTTCCTTCTTTCTTTTTTTTACCTGGGGGAAGGTCTTTTCCGATATGTAAATGATGAGACACTCCTTGAGCATATTTATTCAAGAACACTTTCAGTTTACATATATTATGGAAATTTTGTAGCATCACCTAACTGAACATTACAGTATTAGACAGCTTTTCCCACTGGAATACATGTGCTAGAAGATAGCATCAGCTCTGTTTTTTGAAGGTGGGGTCTGCTGTGCAACATCAAAGTGATCTGGATTTTTTGGGCCTTTTTTTCAAGATAAGTGTCCCAGCAAGGCAGGAGTTTCTCTAGGGAAAAAGAGCTGGAAGCTGCTTAGAGGAGAGAAGCATTGGAGTCTATGAAACTACATAATGGAAGGTAGGAAAGCCGTGGTGGATGGTCCTTTAGCCCACTGGCCTATCCCACAGGCTTGGAAATGGCACCCTGTAGAAGCTACGTGCATGAGGACATAGCTAGATGTAGCTAATTACAGTTGTCCCTCCGTATTCACGGATTTGACATTCACAGATTTAAGTATTCACGGCTTGAAAATATTCTTTAAAAAATAATAATCCTAAAAGCAAACCTTGATTTTGCCATCTTATATAAGGGACACCCTTTTGCTATGCCATTGCATATAATGGGACTTGAGTATTCACAGATTTGGGTATTCACGGGGGGTCCTGGAACCAAACCCCAGCGAATGTGAAGGGTTAACTGTACAGGGATCAGCAGGGTTCTTTCAGTACCTCTGACTCACAGTCTGAAGGGAACCACCCAACCTGTGAGCCATGCAGATCTGGACTAATGAAGCTGTCCTCTTAATCCATGAAAGCCGTTTGACATCTTCAGCTTTTTTCAGATGCTGTAGAGAGAAGGGTAAGCTATGTGAAGGCCTGTGTGAATGGCTAGAGAGCCACACAATCAGCCCATTCTTAGCTTCTTGGTCATAGAAGTCACAAATCCAATAAAGGTGTCTCCCCTGACTCCTGGCCCAACAACGCCAGTACTGCAAGCCACCACGTCGCAAGTTCGATTCCAGCCGGCTCCAAGGTTCACTCAGCCTTCCATCCTTTCGTAGGTCGGTAAATTGAGTACCCAGCTTGTGGGGGGCAATTAGCTAACACACATTGGAAACTGTTTAATGCAGTTAGATGTGTAAATAGCTATTGCTTAAAACAATTTGTAAGCCGCTCTGATAGCCTTGTGGCTGAAGAGCGGGGTATAAATAAATAAATAAATAAATAATCTACCAGCACAGCCTTGCAGTATCTCCACCAGTTAAGGAGGGGCCAGTTCCCTTTATTGAGGACCCCAGCGACAGTAGTGTGTGCATAGCTTGATTCATGTTGTCAGCACCAGAACCTTCTGCATGGAAAAGTACCCGCATTTCCCTGAGAAATTGGTTTGTACTACAGCCTCCTGCCAGGGATACATATATAGTGGGCCCTTGGTATCTGCTGGGGTTTGGAACCTCTGTGGATACCAAAATCTGGATGCTCAGGTCCCATTATATACAGTGACAGAGTAAAATAGCATCCCTTTTATAAAAATGGAAAAATCAAGGTGTGCTTCTTGGAACTTTTTTGGGGGCGGGGCAGCAGGGGAATAGGGCTGACTTTAGTTGACTTTGGAACATGCGTCCTCCTTGGCCAGTTCTATCATCCTTGAATTCCCTAGAGCCAGGTGCAAAGCACATGAATAGGACACAAATGGTGTGTGGCTGTTTTGTAGCCTGACACATGCTGAGCCAGCTGGGTACTTTTCCTACTGGAATGCCTGGGCTGGACAGAGAGAGACCCTACGTGGTTTCCATGTAGTCATAGGCCTAGTCTATTCATACAGTAGACAGAGCCTGTTCCTACATTTCATACTCAAGTGGCTAGATCACATACTTAAATGTTCATCTTTTTTAATAAATAATAACAGGTTCACTGTACATAGAAAACTAAAATGTCAGGGAGGACTGTTTTAGTTTAGCCTTTCTTATTTTCTGTTTTCAGGGAAGCAGCTTGAAGGGAGGGAGTTTCCAAGTGACACTGATCACTGCCGTTTTTTTAAACACAACATATGTTCATTTTGAGTTCACTGTGTGTTAATAAATCTGCTGTTTGTGTGGCCCAGGGCCCAGCAACTGGGAGGATTGTGAGGAATGGAAATGCACAGATGGCTGAGGAGGAAGCCCTCTGCTTCAGAAGAGGCCTTGTAGGTGAAGGACAGAAGCTCTGTGTTTGTGTGATACTGAGAGAGAAAAATAGGAAAGGTGGTTTTGTTTCTGTGCCTACTGAGTCTTGGAATTTATAGCACTGTGTTGATTCTCATCAGTGATGAACTGCTTCAGCCTGACTGAACCATGCCTTGGAGTATGCATTTTACACCCCTTCGGTGGCATAAGTTCTGTTTGAATTCTTCTTTTAAATCCCCTCACCAAATGGGGATAGGTCCTCAGGGAAAAAGAATTTAAGTTTAGGGGACCAATACCTGACTATGTTGAAGTGGCTTCAACAGCATCTTTAGTTTTGTTGCATTTGTCTTGAAAGACATCTCCATATATTGGAAACAGGAAATCAAACTAAAAGAACAAAACACTTGCCTTTGGAATATTCAGCAGGCAAGAATAAGTAATTTCTTTCTAATCCAGTTTCAGATTGGAGTAGGCATACGTTATCTTAAGACTTGGAGCTTTGCACTTTAAAAACAATACGTGAACTGAAATTTGGATTTAAATGTCACAGCAGGGTTGTGTGGCTCTGTAACCTTTCTTTATCTGCACCTTTTGAAAATACTTTTTTTTTTCTCCAGAAAGACACATCATTCATCAGATATACTCTCTCAAACTGACCTATTGCTCTTTTGCAGTGCAAAATGTTTGAAGACACGTCCATCACATTGATGGAGATTATGGACAATTCTGCTTCCTCTTTGCTCTTTTTACATTTGCTATCTAGGAAAGAATTTATTGCTAAGGTTTCACTATAGGTTGACCGCAATGGACATTGTGGTTCTTTCATTTCTACTTCTTGCTTCCTCCTCTTCTTGCACCACCACCTTCTCCTCTTCATCTTCTTCCTCCACTAGGCTTCTCTATACAAGTCAATAAAATGTGGATTGGTGCACAGTGACGCCAATTCACAGCAGCGTCTATTTGTCTCCACTGTTTTTTGGCAAGATCACAGGTATGCGAAGCTATCTGTGTTTGCTGTTCAAGCAGGCATACCTCTGAATCAAGATGGCGGGCATGAGTGAATTACTCACATTTTTATTCTCCCCAAGTTGTTGCTGCCGAACAGTATTTTTTAAAAACTAAATCCGAGATGCGAAAATGCGATCTTCTGCTTAAATAAACAACAAAAAAGATTGCTTCATTGCCTCAGTACATGATCGCTACAGTGAAAATCCAACATGATGATTTTGGATGCTGCCTTTCCAGCAAGCTCTGCCCCCCCACACACACACACACAGGTCCAACCTATCAGCTATCCACTTTGGGAATGCACAGTGATGCGATTCAGTTGTCCTAATGAGTGGGAGTGTGCATTTCCCCCACAGTTTTTTTTAAACTCAGGAGAAGTTCCAAAGTCTTTTCTAGCATAGTTTTTGTGGGGTTTGGCTCCCTTCCTTCCAAATACTGTGATTTGGCTCCCTTCCTTCCAAATACTGTGATTCAGTGTGGAAACTCATTGGGACAAGTGGAATTCTCGAATTCCATGAGGAGTTTTTTCACCATCTAAACAACCCCTTTTATCTGCTTTCTTCTCTTCCTTTAATTTCTTTTGTTCCTTTTCCTCCATTCTTCTTTCTTCATATTCTTCCTCCTTCCTTCTCTTATTCTTCTTTCTTCCTCTTTTCTTTCTCCCTTTCTTCATTCTCTTCCTCCTCTTCCTTTTCTTAAAGGCAACTCCCATTTCTATTTACAGAGGAAAGTCATTGCTGCCCCCACATTTAAGCTAGAAAAGTGAAGGCATTACATGGGTTTTCCACTCTGTATGTTTGTGTGTCTTCCACTTCTCTCCTGCAGTTCTTGCAAAAGCTGAGAAAAGAATATCTCAGCCTGGTTTCTTGTTTCATAAGACTCTGGATTTAGAAAATTAAATAATGGAAGAATCAGGATTATGGTCATTAAGAGATTACACTAAACAGTGATCCTGAATAGCTGCACTGTGACCCAGTTTGCCGTGTTTGTGGCCTTGTTGGAAATATACTAATCTGTTTTATAGATTTCTAATTTGTAATTGGCCTCTGGAAATGCTTATTTCACTTTCCCAAAGACCCTTGCTTATAACCTTGTTTATACTGCAGTTGGGCAAAGTAAAACTTGAGTCAAATTGTTTGTCAGACACAGATGAATCTGAAACAAGATAGTTTGGAAGCTTAGGTCTTGTATGCTTTGTGCTATGTTGATCCCACAGGGCAGAGGTGGTTGAAGAAACTTCCTTCATCTCATGAAAATGAACATCGTGCAGTGTGCCCTGAGTTGCACATAGCATAAAACTCTTCCACTGCTTGGCTTGTGGTGCCAGTTGAAGATCTCTAGTAAAACATGCCTGTCTAGATGTAGACAGTAACCCTCATCTGTGCAGAACTTGGAGGCCGGGGCAATAGACCCTTGGCCTACACTTGGAGATGAATGAGATGGTTAAATTGACATGACCACTTCAGGAGCAGGTGGGGAGACCATGTTGTCTAAGTGTTAAAATCTCTGTTTGTAACATCTAGCACATAAGGGAGCAATTTTCTAGCTCTGCCCATTCACTTTGATAGTTTTCTGCTCACATGGGATTTTTCAGGTAGAAGAGAATTTTTAAAAATTGATTCTTATCCCAAACCCTCAGGCTGAAACAGTACACTTAAAATAAAGTGTACCTCAGATCTTTTATCACCTCATTCCCTTTCATGAGTAGACTAAATTTAATTTTCTGTGGCAGGGCAGAGAGCTATGATCATTAGAAAAATTGTGGAAAGACTGGTGTAAGGTAGTTCATCTCTGTCTGAATACATCTTTGTTTTCTTTCCTTTGAAAGATATTTGGAGTACATTACATAACATGCACCATATAATACTTCCATGTATATACTTAAACTTGTGCTTTAAAAAGTACACATGCCATTGAAAAAAAATAAACATTCTACCCTTTCCCCAAATATATCTCAATGTTTAATTGTTACTGATAATTCTGATAACACTTTTCTATACAAATACTTCTCAAAACACATAAAGTGGTGACAGCTTTTGACTTCCTTTCACACACAGAGAGAGCAGAAATCCTTTTGTTGGTCCTAACTAGATTAGAACAATGTAATCAATGGGATTTGTCGATGTGTTGACTCAACACAATATTCCCCAGAATCGATCAAGGAAAGTAGTCTAAAATAGTAATTAAAAAAAAAAACCCAAAAAACTACCATTTATAAAGTATGCTTAAATGTGTGACTGTATAATCATCAGAACAACTATTTAAACACTACAGAAATGACCAAGTAACGTTGACATAAACAAAAGCACACATTTCATGATATAATTATGTGATTACAAACAAGATAACTAATTCCACAATCATTGCCAGTTATCATAAGTTATAATCATTCATTGATACCAAACAATAATGTACAAAAAATTCAGAAGGTAATAATGAACATGAATGATACAAGCCACCCAATTTAAATGATGACTGAATGGAATATCAATGGATGTCCATTCCCAGGATAGAAAGCAAGACGTTTTAACCTGGTTAGTCTTCGTCAACATTATCTCCACCTACCCAGTAAAACAGTACTCTGAGAAACCGTATATTTGCATATGCACATACATGAGTGAACAGAAAAAACAATGGAACAGCTCTTTTACACAATTGGACAAGCCTGGTGAGTGTGGTTCTTACAGGGCCGCAGCAAATCAAAAACATCCACCACACCTATGAAGTAGTTGTGTGGTTTCCCACCAGTGTAGCCAAGCCCTTGGTTGCCCTCTGGACTGGTTCCAGCTTGTCAATATCTTTGAACTGTGGTGACCAGAACTGGACATAGTATTTCAGGTGAGTTTTGACCAAAGCAAAATAGAGAAGTTCACTAACATCAAATTATTATTCCTCTCTCATTTCTAACAGAGAAGGTTGCTATCACTTAAAAATCCTGTTATTACTATTATAATGTGTATCAAATGTACAATACATGTATCAATCATGTGATTGGCCTCCTCAAGTCATGATTAAGAGTCAACAGTGTGATGCGGCAGCTTAAAAGGCCAGTGCGATTTTGGGCTGTATCAATAGAAGTATAGTGTCTAGATCAAGGGAAGTAATAGTGCCGCTCTATTCTGCCTTGGTCAGACCTCACCTAGAATATTGTGTCCAGTTCTGGGCACCACAATTCAAAAAGGATATTGACAAATTGGAGCATGTCCAGAGAAGGGCAATGAAAATGGTGAAAGGTCTGGAAACCATGCCTTATGAGGAGAGACTTAGGGAGCTGGGTATGTTTAGCCTGGAAAAAAGACGGTTAAGAGGCAATATGATAGCCCTGTTTAAGTGTTTGAAGGGGTGTCACGCTGAGGATGGAGCAGGCTTGTTTTCTGCTGCTCCAGAGACTGGAACACAGAGCAATGGATGCAAGCTCCAGGAACAGAGATTCCACCTCAACATTAGGAGGAACTTTTTGACAGTAAGAGCTGTTCGGCAGTGGAACACACTCCCTCGGAGCGTGGTGGGGTCTCCTTCCTTGGAGGTCTTTAAACAGAGGCTGGATTGCCATCTGTCGGGGATGCTTTGATCAAGATTTCCTGCATGGCAGGGGGTTGGACTGGATGGCCCTCATGGTCTCTTCTAACTCTACGATTCTGTGATTCTATGATTCTAAGCCATGGCCTCTCAGAGTGGCCTATGAGAAGTGGCTTAGGGGGCTGGACATGTTTAGTCTGGAGAAGAGAAGCTTGAGAGGTGACATGATAGCCATGTTTAAATATTTGAAGGGATGTCATACCGAGGATGGAGCAAGCTTGTTTTCTGCTACTCCAGAGACTAGGACATAGAACAATGGGTTCAAACTACAGGAAAAGAGATTCCACCTAAATATTAGAAAGAACTTCTTGACAGTAAGAGCTGTGCAGAAGTGGAATACACTGCCTGGGAGTGTGGTGGAGTCTCCTTCTTTGGAGGTTTTTAAGCAGAGGCTGGATAGCCATCTGTCGGGAATGATTTGATGTGTATTCCTGCATGGCAGGGGGTTGGACTGGATGGCCCTTGTGGTCTCTTCCAGCTCTATGATTCTATGATTCCATGAAAGAAGCAAAATGGGAACCATCTGAAAAAAAACTAATGTGGCTGCACAGTAAACTCAAAGAGGAAGAGAAAAGAAAAAAGAGCATTATCATGTATAAAGAATGGAAGGAAGGACAAACAAAGGGTTCAACCCCTAAGTCTTTGTGTCACTTATTCCTACTGGTATGAAACAGATGGATCTGGCAAGGGTTTGGACTGGATGGCCCTTGTGGTCTCTTCCAACTCTATGATTTTATGAGGGCAGGCATACATTGTATTATGCATGCAGGGTTTTTATTGGCCATTGCACAACAGCCATATCCAGCTGATGGGATGAAGCAGAAGTCTGTATGTGGAGCACATACTGATGGACATTGGGCAGGGTATATGCCATCCACAGTTGGCCTCTGCTCATTCTATAGTGGAGACTTCAGAGCAAGCAGAAGCACAGTCCAGAACCCATACTGATATGCATTCACATTGAACATTGCAGTTGCAGAAGATACTGGAGACACATCTCAAGGTACTCAATTGATTAATGTTTTACTAGTAAAAAAAAAAAAAGCCCAGCATATTTTGATCTGCGTAAAATTTGAAATAGCCTCTCAAGAAGGCCATACAAACTAAAATGTGCTGGGCTTTTTACTAATAAAACATCCATTAATTGATTACCTTGAGATGTGTGTCTGGTTTCTTCTGCTGATTTTATTGAGTGCTCCCCAGTTTTTGCTTCCCTACATTGTCACTGCACAGTGAAGTTCACTCATGCGCATTTAGTAGTTATCCACATAAGTTGCACTATGATGGTGTAGGGATTGTGTTATACAAGCAGACCATAATTCTGATGGCAGTTATTGATGCAACACTGCAGCCATCTAGGATCACAACCTGAGCAGGTAGGCAGGCTAGTACTGAAATCTAGAGGGTGAGCTCAATGCACAAAGCTCAGCTGGAGAGGCTGTGGTGGCTGGTGGGTGGTAAATCCACTCCAGGTTTTCATCTAAACTTAAAATGAGCTATCTAAAGTACTGTACCTATTTGCTGGGTGGGGGTGGATTTAAGTACCACTGACTCTCATTAAAGGCACATGCATAAAAGCACACACAGTATTGTACATCTTCCAACCCACCACCACTTTAGTTTATGTGAAAATAAAAGATCAACCTCAGTCAGATCAAGCTTGTCCCTAACAATGCACTCAGCCCTATTTATAGTCAAAAAATGCAAAAGTACAGCATATTCCGAGGGAGTGTTTCTCTTTCACAGGAACCATCCAAGCCATTGTATGGCCTGAGGCAAAGGATAAGATAATGTCCTCTCCTGAATCCAGATACAGAAGCCGGCTGGAATGGCAGGGGAATCTAACTCAAAAACTGGTGATGAGATCATGTCTATCACCCACACTTTGGCAGGAGGCTAGTTTAAGAGACACCAGAAAGGTTTGTAGCACATACAGACTGGTTTTTGGAAAAAGAGCCTTCAAGAGGTCCAGAAGCGACAGTGGCTGCTGCCCATCACATCTACTCCCTGAAGCAGTCGCCTCATTCTACATAATGGTAGGAAACAATTAGGAGACAAGCTCTATGTGCTATTGGATGGTCAACTGATTATTCCTTTTTTAAAAACCCTATGCGTTTCAGCCTGTACGTAAAAGGCCTTCTTCAGGGGCTAAAAACAAAACACAAATACCATTTACTATAAATATTAAAAAGACAGGACAACACTACATTAACCCTCTCCCATAAAACCATAGGATTATGTTGTTTAACATATCAGAAACATACATACCATTCAGTAGAAAACACTGGAGTTTTAAAACACTCTCCAAATTACAGGACCAACAAGTGATTAAAAAACAAAGTCTACAATTTTTTTATATTAATACATATTTCAGATAGTTCTTGCATAATGGTAGAGGCAGCAGTGGCTTCTTAAGAGTCCTACCCAGCTCTTTGCACTTAACAGTTGAGCTGCAGGAGAGAAAACGAAGTAAGAATTAATTTTTAGGATATTTACAAGTAGACTTTTTACCACTTTACTTTAGGAGTAATGAAATGTGCAGTTGAAGTGTGAACACTTTTCTCTCCCCTCCCCTGCCTCAAAATGGTTGTTGAATACCGAACAGGCAGAAGTTTACCACAGATGCAGTGCTGCTATTTCATCTGTGTCGTACCTGTGATGAATGTGCCCTAAAAGTTAATTTTACTATTTAAATGGGCTGTTCCAGTCTAAGGATATGTCTCCAATTATGAATACTAAGTGTCTGCAGCCTGGCCTCATGAATAACTGATGAAGGTGCCATGGAACATACTGATCTTTCAATTTTGATGTGACCTTTTGGGAGTTTCTGGGTTGAAACTTAAGACTCCATATCCCTTTTCTGCCAGGTGGTGCACAAATCCTCTCCTTATTGATCTGTTTGTTTATCTATTTTACACTGGCTTATCTCAAAAGCTTGGGCAGGTAATGAATTTAAAATCATACAGTGGGAGCAGGTACTCCAATGTTAAAATTATGATGAAAGCTGGTACATCCTATACCTATATCATGATCAACTTAAAGCTGGCTGTCAGCTTCCTAAGAGGCAGGAAAAGTCTTGTGAAAAAGACAGCTGCTACTGCCTCCTTTTCCTCAACAGGACTGGAACCTGGAACCTAGGGCCCTGCATACTACACGATGATAATACTATAATTCCACTTTAACTGCCATGGTTCTATCCTATGGAATCCTGGGATTGGCAGTTTACAAAGGGGGCTTTAGAATTCGCTAGAGAGATCTAGTGCCTCATAATACCACAAGTGCCAGAATTACATGGGACAGAACCAGAGCAGCTAAAGCAGAGTCACAATGCTTTAATTGTGCAATGTGAAAAGGCCCCAGGATAAAATGGCTTTATGAATGAAGGGATGGATAAATTTGTGTTAGAATGGGCACTGCTGGACCAGATATTTCCTTTAAGAGAGAGAAGGGGAGATCTGAAGACTCTCTCTCAATTCAATGTTCTCTAACCCTGGCATCAGTTGCCATGTTGGCCAGGGATGAATCATAGAATCATAGAATTGTAGAGTTGGAAGAGACCACGAGGGCCATCCAGTCCAACCCCCTGCCACGCAGGAACTCTTGATCAAAGCATCCCCGACAGATGGCAATTCAGCCTGTTTAAAGACCTCCAAGGAAGGAGACCCCACCACGCTCTGAGGGAGTGTGTTCCACTGCCGAACAGCTCCTACTGTCAAAAAGTTCCTCCTAACATTGAGGTAGAATCCCTGTTCCTGGATCTTGCATCCATTGCTCCGTGTTCCAGTCTCTGGAGCAGCAGAAAACAAGCCTGCTCCATCCTCAACATGACACCCCTTCAAATACTTAAACAGGGCTATCATATTGCCTCTTAACCATCTTTTTTCCAGGCTAAACATACCCAGCTCCCTAAGTCTCTCCTCATAAGGCATGGTTTCCAGACTTTTCACCATTTTAGTTGCCCTTCTCTGGACATGCTCCAATTTGTCAATATCCTTCCTGAATTGTGGTGCCCAGAACTGGACACAGTATTCTAGGTGAGGTCTGACCAAGGCAGAATAGAGCGGCACTATTACTTCCCTTGATCTAGACGCTATACTTCTATTGATGATAGAAAGTATAGTCCTACACATCCAGAGGAGACCAACTTAGGAAAGGCTGTTGTAGATACAGAAACACAAACCTATGGATTCACATTGCAAGAAAAGAGATTCCATCTAAACATTAGGAAGAGTGTCCTGGTAGTATGAACTATAGAACAGTGGAATAGCCTGCTTCAGAAGATGGTGAACTCTTTCTTTGGAGGTCTTTGAACAGAAGTTGTAAGGTCTTTAGTTGCGTGTTCCTGCGTGGCAAGAGACTAAACAGTCTCTTCCAATTCTATGGGCTCGTCTATACAAGCCTGAAAAAAACCTGATTGCTCCACAGTAATAGCAAGTAGCTGTGATTTGTCTTAATGGTTTTACAGCCCCCATAAACATCACATGCCCTCTAGCCAAGAAGTTCCACTCTCCTGCACTTGTCCAGCCAATGAGGTTTGTGTTTCCTCTCATATGGGAAAGCAATTCAAATTGAATTGCTTGTCCCAGGGAGTGGGAATACACATTCCCCATGGGACTTTTTAAAATGGGGGGGGGGCGCAAAAGCTTTCCTAGCATAGTTTTTGGAGTTTTTGGGGGAGCCCCTTCCAAATATGGTGCATTGATGCGTGTTCCCATTAAAACAAATTGTATTCCCAGCAAATTTCATTATGATTATTTTGACCGTTTAAACAACCCCAATGATTCTATGAAATCAGGGGTGGGCAACTGTGGTCCTCCCTTCAATTATCACCAATAAGATATCACCAGCATAGCCAATAGTGAGGATGATGGGAGTTATTGTCAAAAAACTTCTGAAGGTTACAGTTCCCCACCTCTGATATAAATAAAGGGAGAAATAGTTTATCCTGGCAAAAGGCAGTTTCCTCTGTTTTGCCTCAGTTCTGTTCTGTTGGTCCTGGGGGCCTTTCACACTGTACAGTTATAGCACTTTTATTCCACTTTAACTGCCATGGCACCATCCTATATGATCCTGGGATTTGCAGTTTAGAGAGGGGTATTTAGACTTCTCGGCCAGAGCACTCTAGTGCCTCAGCAAACTGAAAACCACAGGATTCCATAAGAGGTTGCCATGGCAGTTAAAGTGGAATCATAGTGGTATAACTGCATATTGTGAAAGGATCTCTTGTTTTTAAGAGTATATTTTCCTTTTGGGGCATGTCAGGAATAATGAATGGCTCCTGTACAAAGAAGGGGACACACTTATGTCCTGTTTTCTTCAAAACTTGGGAAAGTTACTTTTTTGGACTAGAACTCCCAGAATTTTCCAGGCCCTATGGCTTGCTTGCCTCTGCCTGCCTGCCTGCCTGTCTATTGAATTTATATCCCACCTCTCTCCTGGGATAGGATCCAAGGCCACTTTACAGAAGACAGTCCTCAGTTTTACCTTTCTTGGTAGAAACCCTCAAAGAGCTACATCCTTTTGTTTAGGATTCCCTGGTTGAGGCTAAATTTGGTATCTTGAAATCCAGGGGGGAAATATTCAGGGGTAGCCAGGTTGGCCATGTAGCAAAATACAACAAAATCCAAAATCTACAAGCAGCAATACTGTTGGGTGGGGGGACAGCTTGGAAGCATTAAAAAAAATTACTCTTTGAGGTTTTATACCTCCAACAAAGGTAAAACTCTTTCATTGGACTATAATTTGGGACCACAATTTGGCAAGTTTTACCTATGCAGTTTTTTCAGATGAAACAGTACAGAGACTTCTCGAGAAATGTAACATTCTCTGCCTATCAAAGGAGCATTAGGTTCACACAGGACAGGAACATCTGGATCTCAAGAAGTTACTTTTCTGTTGCTAATGGAAGTTGACATTTTATTACCTGTTTTTTATTGCTCTTTGTCTCTAGTCCACACATGCCCAGTAAGTGGCCTCTGCCTGCACTGAAATCCCTCAATACCATCTTAACTGACAACATATCAGACAGAATGTAGGCCTGTGACTCAAACATCATCACCATTTTTCGCCTGTATGATTTTTAACATCTTTGCCTGATGAAGAAGCCAATGAAGCTTTGAAAGCTTGCATAATGTATTTTATGTTTTGGAGCTGGCCCAAAAAAGGTATCACTACTTGTAGATTTGTTGTATTTTGCTTTATGGACAACACAGTTACCCCTGAAATTTTTTTTTACACATGACTGTGACACCAACAGAATTCTGACCAAGATATATACTGTTTCTATATAAATTATAATGATCATTTCTCGATATAGATCCCTCCTTTATAAATTATCCTATGATTTCATTTGTTGTGGTGGTTTTTGTTTGTTTTTTGCAAATACGTGTCCTATTTTATCCTTTTTTATCTTTTTTTTTTCTTTCTCTTTTTTTGGCAATGCATAACTAGCCACCAAGCTCCTTTCATTTTCAACACCTTAAATGTATTGCTGGATCATGTGAACAGCACTGAAGAGGAAGCAAGCTGTATGCTGAGGAGGTAAACAAACCACAGATTGCGGTTTGCTGAGGAAAATGTAAATGGGTCATCCTCCTTCTTGTTCAGAAGCTGCTCCACTGATTTGTGCAAAAATTATAAATTGTAAGAGGTAGTAAAAATATCCAGGTAATTAGAGCTTTGAGCACCAAGCTGCAGCACTAGGGGGAAAATACAGGGCAAAATAGCTTCAATCTTAAATCTTATGCACATTTGTTTCTTATCTTTTCGGATCTTCTATGGAAGATTTTTCATCTCGAATTGTCATCAGTGGTGGTGGAAAAAGACCTGAAGTTTAAATCCCAGCTCATAAATTATATGGTTTCACTGGGCTAGCCCAGAGCAATTCAAGTCTGAGGGCTCATCTACATGGGCCAGGGTATGCTGGCTCCTCACCGTCATATCTTGCCTGTGGATCAGGCCTGTTCCTCCCCTATTACTTGCATGGAATGGGAGGAAGTCCAAACGGGCACATCAGCCCATCCCTGCAGCCTAAGCCCTATGAAGAATGGCTTAGGCTGCTGGCTTTGTTTACCCTGGAGAAGAAAAGATTAAGATATGTGCTTTAGCAGTCGATTTCTGCATGCCACAGGGTTGGACTAGATAGCCCTTGTGGTCCCTTTCAACTCTATGATTCTATTATGGAACATAAGTCAGTATTAAAGTTAGCATTCAAGAACTTTGTTTTTAACCTGTATACAGGTCAACCCCCATACCCACAGGACTGATATCCACAGTTTCACTTATCCACATCCAAAAAAAAGATGTCCTTTCTAGGAATTTTCTAGGTCAGCATGATTCTATGGTATGCTTCCACCAGAAGTTGGGCCAGAAGCCACTCATTACAATAGAGTTCACTATTATCCACAGTTTCATGTTTCATGTATTTATGGTAAGTACGGGAATGTATCCCCTGCGGATACATGGGAGGGAGGCCTATATCTGCTATGATTACCTACCATAAGATTTAGGGATGGGGTAGGCTATACCATATAAAGCAATATGCCAACCTCTATCCCCTAGTAGTAAGTGAATGCACCCTTATTCATTCCTTCATAAAGTTCATATAAGTTGTCTATTTTTGATCCAAACAGAAAGGGGAAGCCATCCATTCTTTGATCTCCTGGATTCTAGTTTTCACATAGGTTAACTATTTTTAAAGGAAAGTTTGAGTTGCTTAAAGGAAGTTTCTCTGCGTAGCAAAAATATGGAAAATGCTTGCTGTAGTTTGTGGAGTGGGGAACTTACTCTGTACATAACCAGATACCAGTTTCCAATGCATTCTGCATTTGTCTTTCCTGGAAGCCAACTTACTCTAAGGACTTTTTCGGACGTCTCAAATACAACGCAAGCAGCCTTGTTGCGTTGCGAGGCTGCTGCGCTGCAGGGCGTCCCTTCCGGATGACGCTCTCCCCTGCTGGTACTGTTGCGTTACCGCGGGGACATTTGAGCGTTATATTTCGCCGATTTTTACTCACGAAAGTTGATTGTGATTAAAAACCGGCGAAATATAACGCTCAAATGTCCCCGCGGTACCGCAACAGTACCGGCAGGGGAGAGTGTCATCTGAAAGCGACGCCCTGCAGCGCAGCAGCCTCACAACATGACAAGGCTGCTTGCGTTGTATTTGAGACGTCCGAAAAAGTCCTATATCTGACTGTTGACTCTCCTAGCTTACTGGTCTTTCTAGCTTAGTTTAGACACCAGCAAATCTATGCCCATTTTGCCATTCTGATGTGTAGGATACAGTTCCCATTATCTCCATCAAGTATGGCCATGGTTGCTGGAAAAGATGGGAGATGTAATCCAACACATCTGGAGGGCACCAGATTGAGAAGGTTGGTCTACATTGATGGACATCAGCTCTCCAGGCTTTCAGAAAGGGTCTTATCTAGTCCTAGCAGGAGATACCAAAGACTAAATATGAGAACTGCATGCACAGCAGGCGCTCTACTAGTGACCTATTGGAGCTGCAGCTTTTCTCCATGGAAAACCTTGTACCTTGTTCCAGAAGTCGGCTTGCTTTGTGGAAGGAAGGACAAGTAGGACATATTGGAACAAAGTGCTTGACCCCAATAATTCTGCAGTCTTAAAAAGCCATGAGGATGACACAGGCAGCTTGTTCCTCTTTAAAGCCAGTCACAAAAATTGACTGAAGGCCTTGCTGTGAAATACAATGAAGGCCAAATCACCGATATTGGAGGAAGCATCCAGTGAGTTCTGTTTGGGTTTAGAAAAACAAAACAAAACAGAAAAGCTATAGCAAGGTCCTTGCTGAGAGGTGGAAATAAATAATTGCATTTTATTTGGACTTCTCTCTTAAGAGCTCCAAGTGTAACACTGGACCTGTTCTTAGGACTGCTTATCCTAATTTCAATTCTGTCTCTCTCACATACCAGGACTGATTGGCACCAAACACATGAAAGATCTAACTGTTGAAAGCGGACATCCTGCAGTGGTGGAATGTCAGGGATGCTTTGGTCAAGATTTCCTGCGTGGCAGGGGGTTGGACTGGATGGCCCTCGTGGTCTCTTCCAACTCTGCAATTCTATGATTCTATGAATGGTGGTTGGAGGGTTGGACTGGGTTTTGGGAGACACACACTTAAGTCCCCACTAAGCCATGGAATTCACTGGGTGGCCTTGGGCAATCATCTCTTAGCCTGACACAGAGGGTTGTTGCAAAGAGAAAGGGAGCGGGCGGAGAGCCATGAATGTCAGCTTAAACTCATTGCAGGAGGTCAGAATAGAAATGCAACAAACAATCCAGGGTGCTAGCCTTTTTTTGTTTGTTGAAGTGATCTCTCCTCTTCTGTCTCTTTCCTTGGACCCATGGCCTGTGAACATAATTGGTCTTATATCAGGACAGAATAATGATCCATCTTGCCCAGTCCTGGCAGTGACTGCCAAGGTTCCCAGGCACTGCTGTGTTCATCACCTGTTACCTGAGATCCTTCTATTACCTGGAGATATCGGGAACTGAATCTGAAACCTTCTAAATCAGGACCTTATGTATTGCCTCCACGCTGTAGCCTCTCTTCTGTAGGGGTGGCAACATATGCCTCCAACATTCAAATGAGGGGTACCCAGAAAGAGATTTGCCACCTGAACTGAAGGACAACATAATGCCCTTCCCCCACAGCCACTTATGCATTGCCAAAAAAAGAAGAAAAAAGAGGACATTGGTTTTATTAATCTGGTATTTGCCAATAGTCAAAGATGTAACCATGTTAGTTTGCTTCAGCATAAAAAGATATAAAGGAATCCTATGTAACACCTTTGTGATGAACTGGGAGGGGGGGGGGAATTCTAGCACAAACTTTTATGAACTCCAATCTGCTTCATCAGACGCATGGCACTTGCTAAGCTACAGATACTATTACAAGCTTGAAAACAATTACTGTACTATAAATTACATCAGGAAGTGAATCCTGCAGCTTTCCACATGTTTTTGGACTGCACATCCCAGCAGTCCTAGCCAACATAGTCAGTAGTAAGGGATGCTGGAAGTTGCAAATCAGCAAACATATGGAACCTGCAAGAGTCCAATATATCTTGTCCTTGAGAGGACATCCGTGACCAGGTGACATGTTTTCCAGCTGTCCAGGTGCTCAGTGTTGATAGGCATCTTCAGGGTCTCTGTTCATATGGTTTCTTGTCTTTACAGTAAGGCAGTACAAAACTGGGTCGAGGTAGGGCAATTTTGTTGTTCCCAGGTACTCTCTTCCACATCTGGATTCGATAAGTGGTAAACAAGCACAACTGATGGTGTTGTATAATGTCATTGTTTTAAATCACAGGGCACATCTGTTAAGGCATCAGCCTTAGCTTCCAATTTCCTGGATTTGTGGCAATACAACATGAGATAGCCCTAACTCTGGTCTTAAACTGGCAGGGTTTTTTAATCATTGAATTTCCCTGGTTTTGGAAAAGGACATTTTTCATTACAATGTTGGTAATCTTACCCAATTCTCAATGTAATTGAAACTGCTTTCTTGTACAGTATATCTATCTATATGATACATGGGATTATAAATATTTAGCTATTCTTACTCATGGTTACATATCAATGTGTATGCTTATCCCGCCTTCCCCCCCAGATACATGCTTCAGCAAACAGTAAATTCAGTTTGTAGGTAAATACCTTTAATTAAAAGAGTTTTAAAGCATATGAGTGGAGTAGTGCATTTATTCAGAATAAATGTCACACTCTATTGAGATAGCTTTTGTGATATTCAGAAAATTGTCTGATTGCATTGACCATATTCTTTGAAACTGGCTGTTAAACAAACAAGGAAAGGGTTTTCATTTATTAATGAGAATATGCATGTGTGTGCCTTCAAGTCGCCTGTCAACTTACAGTGACCCCATGAATTGCACAAGGTTTTCTTAGGCAAAGAATACTCAGAGGTGGTTTGCCAATTTCTTCCGCTGAAAAGATAGTCTGCAGCCCCTGGCATTGGTTGGCAGTTTCCCATCCAAGTACTAACTAGGGCTGACCCTGCTTAGCTTCCAAGATCAGATGGGATCCGGTGCCCGTAGAGTGTGTGTGTGTGTGTGTGTTTGTGTTTGAATGACCTCATACATTTTCTCTTCTCCGGTTTTATTTTTGAAGTCAGTTTACTTACCTTCAAGTTATATAACTAAAAAAATAGGAAGTAGTGACATAGAAGTCATTTCTCAGTAAGTTTTACATCAAGACTTTAGTTTCCTTTTCCTTCTCTTTCTTCCATTGTTCTGATGTTCAAGCACAAAATAGGTGCTCTTCTCCAGCACCACATTTCAGATGGGTTGATTTGAATCAGCCTTCTTCGCTCTCCAGCTTTTACCATACATAGAAACTGGAAATACCAAGGCATGGTTCATCCTAACTTTAGTATTCAATGGTATATCTTGACGCTACAGGAACTTGTCTAGTTCCCTCATAGCTGCCCTTCCTAAGCAATTTACCCTGTCTGGCCCCTTTTTGGAGGCCTGCAGTCCTGATGATGCAGGGCTTTTGCCCCATTTTGCCCCTGGGCAGCCCTCACAACCCTTGGGGCAAAGGTGGGGCTAAGATGGGGGGATGACAAGGTAGGGCCCAATAAAACATTTTAAAATAGTACCTGTTTAAATGCATTTCAGCCAGGAGAAGCGGATAGGACCCCGCATGACTGTAGAAGCCCGTTCTGGCATGCTGTCCCATTGCTGCAGCTGCCCTCTGCCTCGCTCTTCTGAAGCCAGGAAGGGGTCCGCAGCATGTGACCAAGGCTGGTCACACGAAGGGCGCCTCGCTCACATGCTGCGAGCCTACTTCCTGATGTCAGAAAGTGGGACATGGGTGGTGGCTATGGCTGCAGGGACAGACTGGTGCACCTATCTGGACTCTGGCCTGTTTTCTGAAGGTAACTGAGGAGGAATGGGCCTGATCCTCAGGCAGGATATGCTGGTGGGGAGCCAGCATATCCTGGCCTGTGTAGGTGAGCCCCCAGTCTTCTTATTTCCTGACTGCAGTCCCCATTCTAATCCATGACCAAGACAAGGTATGGAAAATCTTGAACTACAGGTTGCCTCCTGTATCTGTGGGACCAGTATCCATGGTTTCAGTTATCCACGGCTGAAAAACTATGGACACTTACCATAGAGTTGGGCTGGAAAATGCCTAGAGAGTTGTCCTCCAATGCAACTCTATGGTATGTTTGTACCAGAAGTCCTTTATTTTAATAGGGTTTGCTATTATCCATGGCTTCAAGTATCCATGGTAAATAGATTTTCCTTGGTTTTTTTTCTGGGCTGTGAGGCTGTGTTCTGGAATGATTTCTTTCTAACATTTTGCCTGCATCTGTGGGTGGCATCTTCAGAGAATGGTTGGGTAGGAGTGTGTCTGGGGTTTATATGCTGTGAACCCCTGTTGGGGAGTATATGTAAATTTGTGTAATTGAATGGTTAGTTTCTGGGTATAGAAATGCAAGGCTCGTTAGTGTCTGTTTGGCTAATGGCTGGTTGATGGACCATTATCTGATGGGAATCCCCCTGTCCCTGGGTGGAATTCTTTTGTAAGTGTTGAGTTTTGATTCTATTCTATTTCAAAACTGGGAGCCAGATTTTGTTTACTTTTAAGGTTTCTTCTTTCCTGTTGAAGTTGTCCAGGTGTTTGTGGATTTCAATAGCTTCTCAGACACTAACGAGCCTTGCATTTCTATACCCAGAAACTAACCATTTAATTACACAAATGTACATATACTCCACAACAGGAGTTCACAGCATATAAACCCCACACACACTCCTACCCAACCATTCTCTGAAGATGCCAGCCACAGATGCAGATGAAACATCAGAAAGAAACTATTCCAGAACACGGCCTCACAGCTCGGAAAAAAACAAGGAAAATCTATGGATGCCAGCCGTGAAAGCCTTTGACTTCACATATCCATGGTAAGTCTGGGAACAGAATCCCCACAGACACAGGAGGCAACCTGTATTTCAACGTCTTTATTATCTGCTTTAAGATTATGTAAATCATCTGTGGCCATTATTTTTATTTTCTTAATGTTCAGTTGTAAATCTACCTTTGCACATTCTTCCTTGACTTTCTTCAGTAATCATTCCAAGTGGTTGCTATTTTCTGCTAGTAGTATGGTGTTATCTCCATATCTGAAATTGTTGATGCTCCTTCCTCCAATTTTCATTTATTTCTCCCAAGTACTCTGAGTGCAGCTTCTACTTCACTTTCTAAAACTGTCAGTGTCATCCTCCACTATGGCTGTTGCCCAATAGCTGTTTGGCACATTTAGGGTGCGTCTATACGATCATAAAAAAATCCATTTGGGGGATAAAAAATACGAATAGGCTGTTGTTCGTATGCATACGAACCGCCCACACGATTTTTTACCCCCCTAAACTCCGTACGACTCCCTCTTCCCCCAGCTGGCTGGAGCGAGCAAGCCAAGCGGCGGTTTTAAATCTCCCGCCGCTTTTTTTTTAAAGGTTCCTGCTTTGCGGACAGTCGGTTTTCCCTATTTACAATATAAAATAAAAAATAAATAAATGTATAATTCACGGACTTACCGGACTCTTGCTAGCCAGGAATCCAACATGACGGCCGCTCCCAATTCCCCTCCATGCTAGCCCCGCACCCTCTGCTCGGCCAGCCAATCAGATTACACAGCCTGTTCGTATGTGTGCGAACGGACCGTACAGATCCATCAGCCATCCGGACAGCGTACGGATTTCTCATCGCGATCCGCTTTCCCTCCCGAACAGCGCATATGCGTATTTCAGGGTGGAAAACTGCCCTCCCCTCTTTTGCATGCGTGTGAATCCGAACGGCCGTGTGTACCGAAGCGCGAACTTCCGCACGCCGTATGTATTACTTAAATCATGTAGACGGGACCTTAGTCTGGCTCCTCAGCAAAAGCCTGTCTGACATTGGAGGCCCTACCAGCAGCACTGCTACTGTCAGCATAGCCTCTTGCCTCACAGGAGCACGCAATCCCACCACTGTGGAAAGGTAGTGCCATTGGTGGGAGTCAATGCATAGGTGCATCCAAAAGATTCAATGAGTCTAGTCTAGTTGGGATTGTTAGTATACCCCACTTCCAGAGACCTCAGAAACTGACATATAATAAAATTGGTGTATTAATAAATTGGCATATTATTAATTTGGTTCATTTATGTGGCCTTCCACAAGGGAAAAAGGCAGGATGATCTCAGAAAGGTCATCTGGGTGCCATGCTTTACCCTAGGGAAGACTAAGGCTAAAAGTCAAAAGAACACATTTCCCAGTGGAAAAGGGAGATGATGGATGGATAAATCCTTTGTGGATGCTGATTTTGAAATTTCCTCTCCTTAATCCCCAACCTTCAGACAGAGGTTGCTCAAACTTTTTAAAAATCCAATCAATTAAGGATAGTTTGCAACACATTAGCATCTTCCACACCTATTGTCAAGACAAGGAAACTAATTGTGCAATCCATGAAGGCTCATGGAATCAATTGTATTAACCCATGAAACATCCCCTCCCCACAGGATGTATTTGGGGGTATAAATATGACCCTCAAAATCTGCCACATTGCACACAGTCCCAGTTACAGGGGAGACTCTGTCACTCTGTGTTCGCCACCATCAGATTCCTCCATCCACTCTGCCAGATTGACCAATGAATTTCAGACTACAGGACAGGTTGTATCATCCCCAACAAATCCTCTAGCCAAGTTATTCCTACTGCTTTCTATGTGTTTGGTGTTAATATTTGGAACTCTTAATAAAAAACATAATTAATCTCACATGTGTGTGTATTCCATCCAGGTTAGTACTGGTCTACGGAGGTTCAAGATTCCCCTGTTACCCTCTTTCGCATTGCTAAAGTCGAGTTGCTGCTAATTTCCCCAACATATAAGAAACTCGGTATTTTCTTAGAATTTCCAAGGAGCATTTTGGGTAACAGGATGAGCAGGTACAGATGTTCTATCATAATTCATTGTTTAGCTCAGGGTTGGATACTGCACAGCCCACCGAGTCCCTAACTGGATAACCCTGGATATCCCCTGAATCTCTTCCCCACTGAGCCTTTCCCCATTGCAAAGGAAAAAGAAAGAAAGAAGTCCCTAAACCATGCCACCAGGAGCCTTAAAAAATCTGTCTTCATAGTCGAGCACTATGTTCCCAGAAGATTAATTTTGTCTAAATACTCAGGGATTTCACATTTGTTTTCACTGATCCTAACAATGCTCCCATTACACTTACCCTTTAATAACTCTTTAAGGGAGGCCAATTCTTTTATTGCTAAATTACAGATGGGAAGGTGTTGCTAGGAAAGACTATAATTTATTTACCTAAGGTGAGGCATGAATTAGAGTCTCTTTAGCATGGTGTACCAAATTCCATTATAAAAAAAAATGAATCGAGTTTACATAGGAAAGAAACATATAGGTACATTAAATGCCATTTTAAAGAATACGTAAAGAACAATAGAATTCTTCAGCCTGGATCTCTTCTTCAGAACACATCATGTTACAATAAGCAATCAAGCACCACTGAACTTCCATCTTCAAGAAGTTTCTCATCACATATTTTCTCAAGGGTTTCTTACCTTCTTCGTTTGGAGTCAACATAGCAGCTTATCTCAAGATCTCTAGCTGGGAAAGGTGAGAGTGTTTTCAATGAGAAGAGACAGATGGAGTGGAGAAACTACAGAACCAAAATCCCTTGTCAGGTACACAATAGTTGCTTGCCTATCATCATACTTGTGCTCTTTGTTTGTATTCTCTGTGTTGTAATATAAGTGCTAGAGTGTAGGATGGAGTGGGGAGGAGTAAAGCTGTGGGAATTATGTGTGGACAGTTGTAGTTGCCTACTGTAACTTGCTGGCTGGCCAACTTGTGTTTACGGGGTTTCAGACAGCAGGGAAGCATAGGGTTAAGGTGGAGTCTTTGGCACTGGCTGGGATCCTGTTGGTTAGACCTAGCTAGAGTAGACCCATTGAATCAATTGTTGTATGATGACTCAACACAGAAGCAAATCCAGCTGATTCAAAGGCTTTGTTGTAGTCAGAACTAATGATGGGATTCAGGCCACTGTTTAGCTATGATCTCATGGAATAGCATCGTTGGAAGCAGCCTTCTACTGAGCCAGTTCATTGGCCCATCTAGCCCATCAATTCTGACTGGCAGCTCTTCTCCAGGGTGCCATTCAGGATCCCTCTAGCTAGAGATCCCTAGCTAGTGTTGGTCCGTCATCCAAGGATTAAAGAACCCCAACCCTGCTTAGCTTCCAAAATCAGATGACATTGGTATCATCAGGGTGTTGTGGTAGAATATAGGAAAAGGGAGTCCACCTAAGCATTAGGAGGAATTTCCTGACAGTAAGAGTTGTTTGACAGTGGAATACACTGCCTCGGAGTGTGGTGGAGTCTCCTTCTCTGGAAGTTTTTAAACAGAGGCTGGATGGCCCTCATTTGGGGGTACTTTGATTGTGTATTCCTGTAGGGCAGGGGCTTGGACTAGATGACCCTAATGGTTTCTTCCAATTGTGATTCTTTGATCACAAATACTCTAGTTGGTCAGTGAAAGCACACCGAAAGCTCTCATGTAAACAAGACACTAAGTTACAACACCCAGCCAACAGGCAGTGGCAGCGCTAGGGGGGTGCGGAGAGGCCGAACCGCACCAGGTGACGCCATCAGGGGGAGGGGTAACACCAGCCTTATAAGTAATGCCACAGCCAACAAGGACTTCAAAACTGTTTTAAATGTGGAGACAGGGCTCAGAACCAGCAAGCAGACCATAATGAATTTTGCCTACTTGCAGGTGTCATTTCACACCTGCTTTATATGAATATGGAAATGTTTGATGCAAATAGGCTGTGCTGTTGCTACGACTATAGAACGAAAGAGTGGTTTTTTTTAAAAAAAGAATTGTGCATCAATGTTGGGAAATTTACTTTTTGGACTATAACTCCTAGAACCTCACAGCTGCAAAGGGGATGGTGGCTGGGGGATTCTGGGAGCAACAATCACCAAACGGAGATTCTCCAAACTTTGTCAACACATTAATTTAAAAAATACAGTCTTCTTCTGATCGCATCTCCCACTAAAGCATTTGAATTCAAGCCAATAGTGTTTAAAACTCTTGAGGAGAAAAATTAGTTCCAGAGCATAGGCAGAGCATGTTGTGTGGATGCAATTTAGTCAGGGATACCTCTGAGTCACTGTGGTATAGGTTACATTGTTGGTTTGGGGTGTTTTGAAGTAGATGAGGTCACACAGGGAGAAAAAGAGCCTCTTTTGTTAATATAGATGTTTCCTAGGTCACTAAGGGTGGGACAGACTCCCTGTCCTGGTGTGACACAAACCTGACTAGAATCTATCAGGCAGGCCTTGAGATCACAACAGCTATCATAGTGCCTGAGGGACAGTCAAGAGAAGGGCAAATCAATTCTCCCTCTCCATCATCCTTGACTATGGATATTCTGACATGTACAATGTCTATTCAGAGTCGTCCTCTTTCACTGTGTCCAGTGACAGCATCCCGAACTCAGAGCGGAGGCACTTTGCAGAAAATTTACTTGCAGCCTTAGATGGTTGGATGCCTTGATTTCAGCTGTGATAGAAGTCTTCATCTTACTTGTGCTTGCTTGGTTTTAGTATACTTTTGATCGATCATCCCTGAAGGAGTTTGACTACATTAAACTCTTGGTCCAATAATTTTGCCTCATTATTGGAGGTGGGGAGGCAGTTCAGCTCTAGTGTAGTCTTAAGGAGGGGTGGAGTCCACCTACCCCTCCACATTTTGAGGTCCATGCCAAATAAAATGGAGAATTTGATTTCACAATGTTGCTGCTTCTGGGGTCTCTCCAAAATAGTAGAATAGAGTAGGCCCTTGGTATCTGCTGAGATTTGGTTCCAGGACCCCCATGGGTACCAAAATCCATGGATGCTCAAGTCCCATTGCATACAATGGTGTAGTAAAATGGTGTCTCTTATATAAAATGGCAAAATCCAGGTTTGCTTTGGGGTGGGGATATTTTGGAATATTTTCAAGCTGTGGATGGTGGAATCCGTGGATGTAGAATCCAAGTGTATGGAGAGCCAGCTGTAGCTACCTACAGACAAGCTTATCTCTGGCTTTTCTTCGCAAACAAAGATTCAGGAAGGAATCATCCCGCACTTTCTGCAAGCGCGCTGATGACTAAAAATGCCAATCCGAGATAAACAAGTCCGGTTGAAGAAAGCACAGCAGAAGGTCTCCTTGGGTGATATTTCCGGGTTGTAATTCTTTCTGCATTGTCGTTTCTCTTCAAGACTTGTTCAGCGTGAGTTCTCAAATAAGGCTGCAGCATTGTGGATAGTGCGTCTCCATGCCTCCCGATGTGAGGACCATTGTTGGTCGGACCATTGTTGGTGATCAATTTTGGCCAAACCTGAGATGTTGTTTCAGGGAGTCCTTGTATCGCTTTTTTTGGCGCACCCCTCTTATGCTGACCCATGGCGAGTTCACCATAGAGTACTATTTTTGGGAGCTGATGGTCCTCCATCCTAGAAACGGGCCCTGCCCAGCACAGTTGTGTTCTCAATGTCATGACCTCAATGCTGGTGATCCCTGTTTGCTCAAGGACAGCAACATTTGTCACATAGTCAGTCCAGTGTATATTTAGGATTGTGTGTATACAGCGCTGATTAAAGCGTTCGAGGAGTCATACGTGGTGGCGATAGGTGACCCATGTTTCAGACCCATAAAGGAGAATAGACAGTACAGTGGCTCTATACACACTGATTTTTGTGCTTCGCCTCAGGTGTTTATTATTCCAGACTCTTTTGTAAAGTCTTCCAAATGCGCTATATTCCTTTGCTAATCTGTGATCGATCTCTTTGTCAACCTTGGCATCTGAGGAGATGATGCTTCCCAGGTAGGTGACCTGCTGAATGGACTTAAGCACAGATTTGCCGACGGCAATGTGGGGATGGTGGTGTTTGTCCTGTGGTGCAGGCTGGTAAAGAACTTCCGTTTTCTGCAGGTTGACTTCCAGCCCAAACAGCTCTGCAGCTGTTGCAAAGCAAGATGTTAGGCGCTGCAGAGCTGCTTCTGTGTGGGCAACAAGGGCAGCATCATCAGCGAAGAGCAGGTCACAGACTAGATAGTTTAGAGTCTTAGTGCAAGCCCTCAGACGGCTTAAGTTAAACAAGCTACCATCAATACTGTCCAGTTCTGGGCACCACAAGTCAAAAAGGATATTGACAAACTGGAGCATGTCCAGAGAAGGGCGACTAAAATGGTGAAAGGTCTGGAAAGCATGCCTTATGGGAAGCACCTGGACGGGGTCACGCTCTCCATTAAGGATTGTGTTCGCAGTCTGGGGGTCCTCCTTGATTCATCACTTCAGATGACTAGTCAGGTGAATGCGAAAGTCAGGAGCGCCTGTTATCAGCTTCGTCTGATACACCAGCTGCGCCATTTCCTGGAAGTAAGGGACCTCGAGACTGTGGTGCACACGCTGGTAACCCCTCATCTAGATTTCTGCAATGCGCTGTACATGGGGCTGCCCTCATGCTTGGTCCGGAAATTTCAGTTGGTACAAAATATGGCAGCCAGAGTGGTCTCGGGAACATCTCGGAGAGACCATATAACTCCAGTATTAAAATCTCTCTACTGGCTGCCTATCAGTTTCCGGGCCCAGTATAAGGTGTTGGTTATTACCTTTAAAGCCCTAAATAGCTTGGGTCCAACTTATCTCCGGAACCGCCTCCTCCCATACAATCCTCCCCGAGCACTCCGGTCCTCTGGGAGGAATTTGCTTCAGCCACAAAAATCTAGGCTGTCTGCAACCTCCCAGAGGGCCTTTTCGGTAATCGCCCCCAAATTGTGGAATGACCTGCCAGACGAGATCCGTCAGATGACAAGCCTGAGTAGCTTTTAAAAAGCACTAAAGACGGATCTCTTTCGGCAGGCCTTTCCTAATTAGATCCCAGCCTCAGGGGATCCTGGCCTCTTTTAGTCCTCTGGCTATTTATTGTATTTATTGTTTTTAAATGTGATTTTAGACAGTTGCTTTTAATTTATATTTGTTTAATATTTTTTTATGGGGGAGGTGGGGGTGGTGGGTGTTTAGGGATTTTTATCTGTGTTGTATTTTAATTTTTGTAAGCCGCCCCAATTGTTTTAACAGAGGGGTGGGGTATAAATAATAATAATAATAATAATAATTATTATTATTATTAGGAGAGACTTAGGAAGCTGGGTATGTTTAGCCTGGAACAAAGACGGTTAAGAGGTGATATGATAGACCTGTTTAAGTATTTGAAGGGGTGTCACATTGAGGATGGAGGAGCAGGCTTGTTTTCTGCTGATCCAGAGACTGGAACACGGAGTAATGGATGCAAGGTTCAGGAACAGAGATTCCACCTCAACGTTAGGAGGAACTTTTTGACAGTAAGAGCTGTTCGGTAGTGGAACACACTCCCTCGGAGCGTGGTGGGGTCTCCTTCCTTGGAGGTCTTTAAACGGAGGCTGGATTGCCATCTGTTGGAGATGCTTTGATCAAGATTTCCTGCATGGCAGGGGGTTGGACTGGATGGCCCTCGTGGTCTCTTCCAAGTCTACAATTCTATGATTCTATGAATACGGTAACGTATATAGGACTTTTTTGGACGAAGAAAAATAACGCAAGCAGCCTCTCCAGCTTGCGAGGCTGCTGCGCTGCAAAGCGCCCCTTACGTATGACGCTCGCCCCTGCCGGTACTGTTGCGGCACCGCAGGGGGAGCTGAGCGTCATATTTCGTTGATTTTTACTCACGATCAACTTTCGTGAGTAAAAAATCAACGAAATATGATGCTCAGCTCTCCCTGCTGTACCGCAACAGTACCGGCAGGGGCGAGCGTCATACGAAAGGGGCGCTTTGCAGCGCAGCAGCCTCGCAAGCTGGAGGGGCTGCTTGCGTTATTTTTCTTCATCCGAAAAAGTCCATAGATGCCGTCTTCTTCTTCAAGCTCTGCCGTAGCACTTTGGATCATCATACTGAAGAAGATTGTAAATAAAGTTGTAAACAAGCTTATACTGGACACAAAAATAAGGTTCTTGGAGTCCTTCCTTCAAATTGTAAAGCTATGTAATGTTCTGGCTAACTCCACCTCAGCCAAGTTCTCAATGGATTCAGAAGAACTTTATTAAGCAAGTACATCAGTGTCATCAGAACTGAAGGTTTGTCCAGTTACACAGTATACTTAAAGCCCATGCAGGTTCATAGTTACAACACCTTACATCCCATTTGTTAGCAACACAAAATATTCCATTTTCTCAGCACTACCCCTTTTTTATTCCTTATACCAGGCTTCCCACAAAAATGACATTCGGCTACTTGCAAATGTACATAATTTTTATTTCCCAGCACCCCACCCAACGATATAGCATATCCCATTATCCTTCATTACCAAACATTAGCTCAAGCATGCCAAACAAGCATGGCAGGACCACGATTGGATCATGGTCCTGACAAGCCATATACATTGTTTCCTCTAGAGACATTGAACTTAATGTTAATTTTAAAACTTAATATTCAAACAAAAACAAACTACAGTGCAGTGCATTGGAACAGTGTCAAAGTAAATTGACAGAGGCAGCCGTTCCTTTTATTGTCTTGCTTTTATTTAAAACAATACAACAATATTTCTGAATCTCTCTGTTCAGGGGCATTGCTTTCTATGCCAAGGTATCTCCCTCCTTCCCAATTTAGGCTGTACAAAAGCTGTGGTTGTGTGTCAATTTTTCAACATTCTTGTGTGTATCAACAAAGCAGTTGTACATATAGATGGATGATGAGATATGCTACAAACAGGTACAGTGGGACACGATTGAGTCTCTTTTTTAAAAAGATGATTTGTCCCACAGTTTAGTCCTATAGTTTTAGCTTTTCTCAAAGTTAGGCAAGGACCAACTACCACATTACTCCAAAGTAGTAATGTTCCCCAAGTGCTGTTGACTTGACTCTACCAAGTGTGATGTATGAGGCTGCCTTATATTCAAAATGTCAGTAGCTAGCAATAACTGTCACCAACAGGCAGAAGTCTATATATTATTTCTAAGAAATCTGCACACAGTACAAACTGAATTATCTCACACATAATCTAGACTAAATTGTAGACAACTGTCAAGAAAAAATTAGTTTAAACAATAATCTATAAACATATTCCCATTGTAAATAATTATACATGACTATCATAATCTAAACACAAAATTACAACAAAGAAAAGTCTGTATGAGTTTCAAAATTGCAGCTTAATTCCATAAAATAAATCAAAATAAAACAAATCTAGCTAACATTATTTTTTTCATTGGTTTGCTTTCTGCCCTAGAAATGTCACCATTAATCCTACAATTTTCCATTAATTAATCATTCTGAGGAGATGGAAATCTACTTTTGGGCAACCAAAGTTTTGCCCAATAATAAGATTAAAAATAACTTTTTCATCAGAAGTGAAGTCTAAATAACTGTGCTCCTGTTATTTCAATAAGTGATAGTGCGATTATCAGGGGATCTAATGGCATAATCATTTGTACCTTCGGTGGAATCATTTCATATGAAAAAAGCCAGTAGGATAATTCCATCAAATATGTTCAGAATCAGCTTTCTGGGCTTTCTGAGATCTATACATCCAACACAAATTGCTTTATTTAACTTATAAGGAGTCAAGTACAACTGGTGCAAATTTTTTCCATCTCTGCCTCTGATGTTGATCCAAAGTGACAAAATAGGACACTGTATAACATTACGTATGCTCTGAGATTGGATATTCGGATTTTTTTTCCAGGGGGACTGCAAGTATTTTCTTTTTGTTTATCTCAAGTAATATTTTATGTTTATTTTGACCTTTTGCATTGTATCTTTAAAAAATGTTGTATACCACTTTGAAATAGTCAGATAAAAGTGATCTGTAACTATTTGTAAATAAAGGAATACTGTGATAACATAGAATCATAGAATCATAGAAGCATAGAATTGTAGAGTTGGAAGAGACCACGAGGGCCATCCAGTCCAACCCCCTGCCACGCAGGAAATCTTGATCAAAGCATCCCCGACAGATGGCCATCCAGCCTCTGTTTAAAGACCTCCAAGGAAGGAGACCCCACCACGCTCCGAGGGACATATCTATCTTGAATACAGTAGTACTCTTTTAAAAAAAATTATGGGGGACAATCTCCTTAAAAGGATTTAATATTTTGAATGTTTCATATGGTCCGCCCCGGCCTCACATCAGGAGGCATGGAGACGCACTATCCACAATGATGCAGCCTTATTTGAGAACTCACGCCGAACAAGTCTTGAAGAGAATCGACAACACAGAAAGAATCACAACCTGGAAACATCACCCAAGGAGACCTTCTGCTGTGCTTTCTGCAACCGGAATTGTTTATCTCAGATTGGCCTTTTTAGTCATCAGCGCGCTTGCAGAAAGTGTGGGATGAGTCCTTCCTGAATCTTCATTTGTGAAGAAAAGCCAGAGAGAGATATATAATCATCTGTCTAGGTAAATATGAGCAAAGCATGGAAAGGAGGGAAAGTTCTCATATCACAGACACAATTCAATAGTCATACTCCCATCACAATGGGCCACATTTCTAACGGGTAAGCTACCAAGACCGGAGATCTCCTGAAGTATATTTCTTGAAAAGAGCTGCTAGGCTCAGCTTAATAATTGGGGGACGTTTTCCCTTCAGTCACCACTATGCTGGGGAGAAGTGATCCGTTTCCTTCCACCCTTTCCTTAAATCTTAGAATCTTAGAATCATAGAATAATACAGTTGGAAGAGACCACAAGGGCCATCCAGTCCAACCCCCTGCCATGCAGGAATACACAATCAAAGCATCCCTGACAGATGGCCATCCAGCCTCTGTTTAAAAAACCCGAAAGAAGGAGACTCCACCACACTACTACGATTTTCACACCAGTGATATGTTCCGTTGCAGGCATGGAATAGGTTCACTGAAAGATTTTTCTTTCAGACGACATCACCTGATTCTGTGACCTCAATGTGGCTGTTCTGTTGTCTCCCTGTGATATTTCAATCATGGGGAGAAGTCATTAATGGTCACCCATTCTGTTTCTATCACGGAATCATGGATGGTCTGAAAGGTGTCCGGTTTCTCTCCTGCAATAATTGCAGGGGGGGAGGTCCGTTCTGGACATTTCTGGGCAGGAATGGGACACCCAGGTAAGTGGCACCCTCCTCCCCCTCCCCGGGTTACTTGTTGTTGTTTTGTGTGTGTTTCTGTGGTTGCTTTACTCTTTTGACAGCTGGGAGGATTATTTTTAAATTTCCCTCCCGCCCATTCTCTCATGAGAACAAGTGAGATTGGGCTTCACTGCTGTAAAAGCAGCTTTACGGCTGCTGCATTTACAGCAGTGAAGCTGAGGAGAGACGGAGGACGTTCCTGCTGCAGGATTAAGGTACGTGTGCAAGCATTTTTCTTATTCCAAGCCGCGACGTGCGCCGAGAGCAAACGGGGCCTAGCGGGGGGGGGGACCGGATCCGGGCAAAATTACAATCAATTAATGCTCAGTTAAATTCAATTAAATCGAATAAAGAAACCAATCAAGTAAGCCAATTAATCAATCAATCAATCAACCAAACAATCAGTTTTGAAGACCAATGCAGAAATTAAATTAAAGTTGTGCAAGTATTCTTGTATCAGTATTCAACAGTTAAAAATTCTAAATTCTCAAAACAGTTAAAACAAAAATTCTAAAAACAGTTAAAATTTCTAGCACAACACACGAGGGAGAGTAGGGGGGGAGGGGGAAGAGGGGGACCACGTGGAGGAACAAAGGAACAAAGGTAACAAAAAAACTGACTCAAACAGACTAATGTAATGAATCAATTATGCATTAATGAAAAGATTCCTTCATAAATCTAACAATAAGAAAACCTCAATAAAATATCCCACACTCCCACTGCTGGGCTGCCCAATCATACAACAAAAGCACAGCACAGCCGACTTAGCTCTCCCCCTGGATCACCATGAAGATGTTCCTCCCTTTTTCGATCCAGTGAAAAGAGGAGGAGGCTGGGGGCGGCAAGGGGTGAAATAGGCCTTGCTTCGGCGCCGCCCCTGACTCCTCCTGACCAGGGCGTGTCCACGCCCCGGAGAACCCCTGTGCTCGCCTCCATGCCCATCATTAAAACACCTCCCCTGGATCCACCATTCTTCAAGATCCGGGGGGGTGTCTGTTTTCTTATTCCCATAGCAGGGATGGGAGAGGGGCTTGCGGAGCAGAAATGGGACATTTGGCACCTTTCTGAAAATCTCCTACAAGGCAGTGCATTCCACTGTTGAACAGCTCTTACTGTCAGGAGGTTCTTCCTAATGTTTAGATGGAATCTTTGTTCCTGTAGTTTGAGTCCATTGCTCCATGTCCTAGTCTCTGGAGCAGCAGAAAACAAGCGTGCTCCATCCCCAGTATGACATCCCGTCAAATATTTCATAGAATCATAGAATTGTAGAGTTGGAAGAGACCACAAGGGCCATTCAGTCCAATCCCCTGCCACGCAGGAAATCTTGATCAAAGCATCCCTGACAGATGGCCATCCAGCCTCTGTTTAAAGACCTCCAAGGAAGGAGACCCCACCACGCTCTGAGGGAGTGTGTTCCACTGCTGAACAGCTCTTACTGTCTGAAAGTTCCTCCTAATGTTGAGGTGAAATCTCTGTTCCTGGAGCTTGCATCCATTGCTCCATGTTCTAGTCTCTGGAGCAGCAGAAAACAAGCTTGCTCCATCCTCAATGTGACACCCCTTCAAATACTTAAACAGGGCTATCATTTCACCCCTTAACCGTCTTTTTTCCAGGCTAAATATACCCAGCTCCCTAAGTTTGTCCCCTCTCAACCTTCTCTTCTCTAGACTAAATATGCCCAGCTGCCTAAGCCTTTCCTCATAGGACATAATGGCTTCCAGACCTCCTACCATTTTGGTCGCCCTCCTCCGGGTACATTCCAGATTGTCCATATCCTTTCTGAATTGTGGTGCCCAAAACTGGACACAATATTCTAGGTGAGGTCTGACCAAGGCAGAATAGAGCGGCACTATTACTTCCCTTGATCTAGACACTATACTCGTATTGATGCAGCCCAGATTCACATTGGCTTTTTTTAGCTTGCAACAACACATCTTGTTGCTGTTGCTGTTTTGTGCCTTCAAGCTGATTCCAATTTATGGTCATCCTATCAGAGAGTTTTCTTGGCAAGATTTATTTAGAGGAGGTTTGCCATCTTCTTCCACTGAGCCTGAGGGAGCCCGATTTGCCCAAGGTCACCCAGTGGGTTTCCATGGCTGAAGGGAGATTTGAACCCTGGTCTCCTGGAGCGATAGTCCAACACTCATACCACTACACCATGCTGGTTCTTTCTGGGAGCTGCAATGGAGATGTTGGAATTCCTGTGGGAATTATCATGGGGTTGTAGTAGATTGTAATCTACAAATTGTCAGTTTGTGAGTTCAAGTCAACTCCAATTTATTGTGACCGTCTCCAACAGTTTTTGTTTTGCAAAATGCATTCAAAGGAAGTTTGCCATTGCTTTCCTCTTGGCCTGAGGGAGTGTGGCTTTCCCCAGGTCACCTGAGTCTCCATGGATGAATGGAGATTTGAGTCTTGGAATATCTACACTGTAGAAATAATGCAGGCCGACACCACTTTAACTGCCATGGCTCCACCCTACAGAATCCTGGGATTTGTAGTTTTGTGATGCCCCCGGTATTCTTTGGCAAAGAAGGCTAAAGATCTTGTAAAACTACAGACCCCAGGAATCCATAGGATGGAGATAACAGCACTTAAACTCATGTCAAACTGTCCACTCAGTATAGGCTCACTGAGATGACTGGCACAGCCTGGGGATGAACTAAATCCAGGAGTAACTAAACATTGTCAGGATAATATCCCTTTAAGTACAGAAGGAAAATTTTGAAGCAACAAACCATTCTGCTAGCACAGGTGAAGTGGGTATGTGCAGAGGTGACTAGCCAACCACTCCTATAAAGATACAATCTGTGTGAATTACTGTTGTGGGTTGGTGCTAAGGATGCTGGCTGTTTGGAGAATTGCTGTTGGATTTGTTATTGAGGGTTGCTGTATATATTCTGTGTTTGCTCTAAACTATCTAGTTCATGAGCTGCTTTTCGCTGCTGCTGCTGCCCTTGTTGCCCACACAGAAGCAGCTCTGCAGTGCCTAACATCCTGCTTCGCAACAGCTGCAGAGCTGTTTGGGCTGGAAGTTAACCTGAAGAAAATGGAAGTTCTTTACCAGCCTGCACCACAGGATGAACACCACCACCCCCACATTGCCGTCAGCAAATCTGTGCTCAAGTCCGTTCAGCAGTTCACCTACCTGGGAAGCATCATCTCCTCAGATGCCAAGATTGACAAAGAGATCGATCACAGATTTGCAGAGGCACATAGTGCATTTGGAAGACTTTACAAAAGAGTCTGGAGTGATAAACACCTGAGGCAAAACACAAAAACCAGTGTGTATAGAGCCATTGTACTGTCTATTCTCCTTTATGGATCTGAAACATGGGTCACCTATCGCCACCACCTACGACTCCTCGAGCGCTTTCATCAGTGCTGTCTACGCACAATCCTAAATATACACTGGACTGACTATGTGACGAATGTCGCTGTCCTTGAGCAAGCAGGGATCACCAGCATTGAGGCCATGATATTGAGAACACAGCTGCACTGGGCAGGGCACATTTCTAGGATGGAGGACCATCGGCTCCCCAAAATAGTATTCTACGGTGAGCTCACCACGGGTCAGCGTAAGAGGGGCGCTCCAAAAACGTGATGCAAGGACTCCCTGAAACAACATCTCAGCCTCGGCCAAATTAATCACCAACAGTGGTCTGGCCTGGCCTCACATCAGGAGGCATGGAGACACACGATCCACAATGCTGCAGCCTTATTTGAGAACTCACGCCGAACAAGTCTTGAAGAGGAACGACAACACAGAAAGAATCACAACCCAGAAACATCACCCAAGGAGACCTTCTGCTGTGCTTTCTTCAACCGGACTTGTTTATCTCGGATTGGCCTTTTTAGTCATTAGCGCGCTTGCAGAAGGCGCGGGATGAGTCCTTCCTGAATCTTCGTTTGCGAAGAAAAGCCAGAGGGGTTATGTACTGGAACTGAAGACTGAAGATAAAGCCTCCAGATATTATTGGAAGGCCCTTCGCTGCTTGTAAGTCTTCTTATTATGGGTGAAAGTGGATCAGAGCAGTGATAAAGCCTGCTAACTGAAGCCTTTGTTTTTTTAAGCCCTATTCTGCTGTGCAGTTTATCTGCTATGTAGTTTAACTGCATTATTTCTATGGTGTAGATGCACCTCTGGCCTCCTGGAGTCCTCGTCCAACACTCAAACCATTTTACCATGATGGCTCACTCCCTAATCCTAACCACACTCAGATTGCTACTAGCCCCTTGGAGGGGGAAGATACTAGTATATTTTTAAAAATGTAATGTGAATTTGAGGCAAGCTGTATCTACTTCCCATGTCAAAGGGCTTGTCTAGTGAGAAAATATAATGTGGATTGCTGTGCATTAATGCAAATTTGCAGCAGTGTTCATTTGTCTCCACGGTCCTTTGGCAAAATCATTGGTATGCAAAGCTATCCAAAGTGTGTTTGAAGTGCACATGAAGCCATGCCTGTGAATCAAGATGGCCAAGATTGCCAAAAATAACAACACAGTTATTTGTGTTATTATTCTCCATGGGTTGTCGCCGCTGCGCAGTATCTTTTGTTTTTTTTACTGCAAATCAAAGATGCATAAGTGTGACCTTCTGCTTATAAAAGCTGTTTGGTTGCCTCAGCACAACAAAAAAGTGCACAATCGACAATGCAAAACTCCAACATGGTGCTTCTGGCCACTTTATTGCCAGCAAGTCTGCCCCCCATGCACATCCAACCAACCAGCCTTCCACCTCTGCCCTTGCCAAGAATGTGCTGCAATGTGAATTGGTTGTCTATATTAGCAGTAATGTGCATTTCTGGGCATTTAAAAAACTTTGGGAAAAGCTGTAAAGGCTCTTCCCGCATAGTATATGGCATTTTTGCCCCCCCCCCCTCTTTCCAAATACCATGAATCTCATCTGCTTCTTGTTGGGACAAAATATATTCTCCTTGCATTCTATGAGGAGTATTTTCACCATCTATACAGCCCCCAAATTTAACTGGACCTCCCTCCCTGCTCCCGTGGAGCCCACGAGGAAGGTGTAATGGCAGCTGAGTACCCTGAGTAGCTGCCCTTGGCTTTCTGCCCCACAGCCTGTCCACCACCAATGCTATCATCACCACCACTCAGTCAAGGGTTGGCATCAACATCTGGTGGAGGTAGCAGATCTAGTTCTTGATCAAAGCTTGACTACAAATCTCAGTGGCTTTGCTGACTGGAGATTCTGGGAGTTATAGTCCAAAAAGTAGCTTTACAAGCTCTGTTCCTTATGCTCTCTGCAAATTGGAGAGAAATGTCTCATCTGACCATAGTGTTGCTGGATTGAAACTTTTCTTCACTTTTAACTTCACCACTACCACTGGATATGTTGACATAGGTGCCATTTACACAATGAAAATGTAGTGGGAAGAATTCGTGTCGAACCCTGGTTGTTTACACGTACATTGGGTCGGGCATGTGATTTTCGGAAGGGGGGCCACCTTTTATCCCACAACCTGCGGGACTTCCAGTCCCGCGGTTTGTGCCAGTTCTTAAAAAGTCATGGGAGGATTCGGAAAATCGGAAATGTAAACAGCCCGGGACAAGCTATCTCAGTACTAGGTGATGACCAGAAATGGTGACCGGGCATGGGCTCAGAGATCAGCGACCAGAAAAGGAGGGGTCAGTCACCCATTCAACAGATTTAGCCTCACCAGCTGAAAACCAAGGCATCTCTTCCATCTGCACGAAGGTTTGTGTGTGTGCGTGCGCATGTACTAAATCACCCTGTTCAATGGATTTCTACACTGCAAACCCTTCAGCTTTAACCTGTTCCTCAACTGCATGTTACAAAGAGATTGTGGGCGGAGGGTCGCCCATTCATCCCCTGCCTTGATCACCTCCCTGGGTCTGAACAGATAATCAAACATTCATCACCCACCCCAAGGCACAGTAAAAAATGCCAGTGTCTGGGTCTTTCAAAATGCCTTGTGTGAAATCTTCATGTTGGAAATGTGGTAAGGCAGAAGGGACGCTGTATCATTTATGGTGGAGGTGTCTGAAAGAGAAAAAATATTGGAAGAATATTCATATAATGGTTAGGAGGATATTAATGAATGAGTATGCTATGGAACCAGAGATCTACTTACTTAATATGGTGGATAAGATACAGGGAGAAAATAGGAAAGATGTGGATAGAAAGAAAAAGATTCTTCTCTACATGATTACTACGGCAAAAAATTTATATGCTAAAACTTGGAAAGAACCAACAATTCCAAATGTAGAGGAATGACTTTTAAAATTGCATGATTTTAAATTGCATGGAAGCAGATAGATTAACAGCTAGGTTACGAAATAGATCTATAAATTACATAGAGAGAGAGTGGGAACCAATTAAGAAACTATGGAAAGAGAAATGGGATGTTGTAATTTAAGAATAAAACGCTTCTCTGGGGGAAAGAGAGGGAAAATAATATAAATAAAAAGCTAAGGGGATTTTAAAAAAGAGTGAAAAAATACATATATATATATATATATATATACTCACAAAAAACACATAAGAAGAAATATTTAAACATATACAGTTGCGGTGTGTATATACATATATAGATATGTATATATATAAACATATAAGCAATTGGAATAAGGAAACTATTAGAATAAAACAATACGCTATTGTAAGATACATAAGCACAGCAGCATCGATAACATAAGATAGAGAAATGGAATAGAATCAGTTAGAATGTATTACATACGACTAAAGGAGGAAGTAAAACAAAGAATGGGATATGGAATACAAAAAAAAGCTAAAAATACATGTTAAATCTATGTTTGTGACAGATGTGTTGTTTTTTATTTTAAAAAAATGGTTATGTGGAAAACCATTTGGCAATAAGTTATAGAGTTTACACTGTACTTGTATATATGTATATGTAACCAATTATATATATGTGTATATATATATATATATATATATATAATGCCTTCTGTGTCACTGGCATGAAATGTTCACTCCACAGCTGCCTCTGCTTAAAGGGTTAACATTTGAAAGAGACAGGGCAATCGCAAACCTCTGCCCCCCTGTACTCAGCTTGTACTGGTTTGGGCTGCATGGGCTCCAGTCCGCTCTGCTTTCAATCTCTCTCACACTTTCTGAGCAACAACTGATCACTCATCCCCCCGCCCCAGTTTAGCTGGCTTTAAATGGTGTTCTTTCATTTCTAAAGGAAAGCACAGGGTTTAGCCACTGATCGCTCCTGCCTCCCCCGGATTCCTTCCCGATCCCCTCAGCGCCTCATCCCAAAAGCAACACTCATTAACCCCCTCATTCCCAACTAGAAGCCTGAACAAACATTTGAGCCAGCCAATAGCATCGCTTGTGGTGCAGAACCCTAAAGGAAGTACGTCACTGAGGTTGTGAAAAAACGAGTAATCGCATCCTTGATTGACAGCAAAAAAATAAAAAATAAAAAAAATCCCAGTACGCTAAACATGTGTAAACAGCAAAAGCACGGGATATAAGAGTGTGGGATAAATGAAAAAATACGGGACCTGATGCCGTGTAAATATGAATCATGGGATCTTCCGGAATTTCCTTAAGAGGGACAAAAATTGTTTAAACAGCATGGGACGAATATGGGATCAGGAAGTCCCGGTATGCCCTGCGACAAAAATTGCCATGTAACTGGCACCATAGGCTTATCTCTTGCCTGTTTTCTTGTTTTTGGCTCATTGGATGTCCTGCCATTTGGCTCCTCTCTTGCTCTGCAGCAGATAAAAGATGGTAGTTGGTGTGGTAGTGATAGAACAGGCAGGAGGTGCAGCAGCAGAAACGTCTCCCAAAATACTGGAATGATAAAGATATGCAGAATTATTTGAGCTGTACCCTGGCCAGCTCCATTTGTGCACTCCTGAATGAGCTCAGGTAGGACTGGAATCCGTTTGTAGGAATGGAAAGGAAAGGTGGGCAGAAAAAAATCAGCAGATATTTGTGGTTCCCGTAGGTGCCTACATGAACTTGCAATCACTGAACAGCTACATTATACATTATTTAAATTCTTAATGTTACCTGGCATTTGATGCAACAGTTATGTAAATTGTTATCACCCATCTCTGTAATATGTTTCTAATGACTTGCAGTTTCCTCTTAGGAGATTTTCAGACCGCGTTTCAGCGTGCCTAGCGCGGGAGGAGCTTTCGGGAGAGGGATGGCGGTCTTGCGCGGCAGGGGGGCATTTTCGGACGCCGTTGTCCCTCTCCCGAAACCATCCGTGTCACTTCCATGAAGCTTCGGAAGCCGCAGAGCCATATTTTAATCACGGAGGTTGCCCGTGATTAAAATATGGCACTGAGGCTTCCGAAGCTTCACGGAAGTGACACGGATGGTTTCAGGAGAGGGACAACGGCGTCCGAAAATGCCCCCCTGCTGCGCAAGACCGCCGTCCCTCTCCCGAAAGCTCCTCCCGCGCTAGGCACGCTGAAACGCGGTCTGAAAATCTCCTTAGTTTTCATATTTTTAGTTAAATGCATTTGCTGGACAAGGGATGGGCCCATGTCTAGACATGTCTAGTGAGAATCTTGTGACTCTGGGAGCTGCAGTCCAACAGTGTCCAGAGGACCAAATAATTCCCATCCCTAGTCCAACTGTACTGCAACCCCTAACCCACCCCATAGAATCAGACTCCCACACAGCAACACTGCTTTCAATTTTGGCATTTTATGTTAGGCTTGTTCTTGAACATTATGATAATTTTTGCCCACTTGTCAGGACAGAGGAGATATAAATGTGTTAAATATTTCTGCTAAAGTACAGTTTTGCATATGTTCTTTTATAAGCCATTCTGTTCTTTCAGAATTAATCTGAAAAAGAGCATGAAATTTGCATTTAAACATGTAGCTTCATACATATTTTTCACTTTTAAAACAGTCTGTTTCCAAATATATTTTTCCTCAAAATATGTATTTTGGAATATACATTATGAAGTGCTTTTTGAGATGAGAACAGCATCAGAACATTTGGGAAGTGTGAACACCAGTGAATAATAACAATGTTATCCCCACAGTATTCTGGGAAGTATGGACAAAGTCAGAACAAATGTGCTACTGAAGTAGTGTAAGGATGTATCCTACTTTACAGAAGACAATCCTGCATGAGAAAGGCAACCCTTTGTTTGAAGTTCTCCTCTGTGTGAAATAGGGTTGCCAGATCTCAGTGTCTGGCCATGAGTCTCCAGTTTTCGTGGGACTCTCCAGGCAGGCAGATGAGGGTGCAAATTCTTCAGTTTTGGAGGGCTCAGCCCCAGGCAAGAAGAAAAGACTGTGTGCAAATCTCCCACTCACCTAGTACAGCAGCTTGCAGCAGTTTGCAAGCTTTCATTGATTTGTTGCAGGAACTTGCAAAGGGGGTGGTGGTCTATGTATTTACTTAACTTCCTCCTCCCCTACCAGTTGCTGTTGTGCCGATGCTAACCCTCTGCTCTGCTCTACATCAGTAGCTCTTAAACTTTTCTTTACCAGGGTCCCCCCTTAAATATCTTTTGTTGCCGTGGACCCCAAAGACTTAACTCAAAATTTTAAACCCTAAAAACAACAAACAACAATATCTGATTTTAATAATAATAATACAATTACACCATCCATGAAACCTTCCCTCAGAGGCACTGGAGGGGGAGGGAAGACTTCTCTCCTGCTTCTTCCTGCAAGTTTGTAGCTGGAGTGGATTGAATGGCAATGCTCAGGCCAAGCCAGCCAGCCTTTTCCTTGGCTTCTGCCACATGGCCACTCCAAGAGGGATGAAGTGGGCCAAGCAGCCTTCAAGCTTTCCCCTGGGGGTCCATGGACCACAGATTAAGAACCACTGTTCTACGTCAACCTTCTTCTTTAAACATCCTTTGTCCTGTCTCCCTAACTAGGTGAGAAAGAAGTCTCCACGTATCACCTTGATCTGGAAACAACCCCTTTAGCTAAGACTTCTGTCTTAATTTGCAAACAGGAAAATATGTTCTCTCACACACACAGACTGTGCATATGTGAGTAACACACTGTGAGCAACTGTGGTTGGTATTTTATACATAGCTCTTAATGACATCCAGGGGCTGTCTCTAGGGTCCTAGCCCCGCCCCCATTACCTGCAGAGGACAGGCCATTGTCCAAACAGGATGCCGGCCCATCACTGAAGCAGCTGCCGCCACCACCACCATTTTCTTGCTTAGTGTGGAAGCCAGGCAGGGGTCCCACAACATGTGATTGAAGGCCCTCTGCACGTGACCATGCTCAGTCACATGTTGAGGGACCCCTGCTGACTTCCAGGAGAGCCAGGGATCTGGCAACAGCAAGGAGAAGCAGCATGCCGGATGGGCTCCCACAGACAAACCAACCCAATCTGGTAGAAATGGAGTAAACAGAGGGTTTTCTTATAGCACAGTAAAGGGCCTATACTGGCTTGCCTCTGTTCCAGCCCCAGATCTGTCCCAGAGGCTGTTTGGACTGACTGGGGTAAATGCTTTTCATCCTTTGAACTGCAGGACTCTGGAATGGGGCAATCTGAGGTATTTGGCCAGTGTAGACAAGGCCTTTGGTCTCAGGTTCAGTCCCAAAGCCTCAGTGCCCAGGATGATCCTGAACTGGCAACCCTAGTATGAAAGGTTATTCAGTCCAAGTACAATTTTTATTATTACAGACAGGAAGAGAAAGCAGACGTATAGCACCAGGATGGCAGAAGAGCAGGCCACAACCCTCCTGCACCAAAGCCCTATATCCTTTTAGCACAGAATAAATATATGCCAGCATTATTACACACAATCCCACAGTTGTGCAACCAATTGCACAGAGGGCACCAAGGCCTTCATCTCACCCATCGCACAATAACCAAATGTTTACAGCTCCCCACCCATCAAGTCAAATATGAGAGAGACGCCTGTGTGTGTTCTTGGAGCAGTACAGGCCACACTTGTACAGCCTCTGAGAAATCACAACTATTTTCACACAAAAGTAGTGTGTCCAAAGGATTCTAGTTGTGTCCATGTTTCAGACTTCTAATAGAAGTATAGTGTCTAAATCAAGGGAACTAATGGCGCCACTCTATTCTGCTTTGGCCAGACATCACCTGGAATACTGTGTCCAGTTCTGGGCACCACAATTCAAGAAGGATATTGAGAAGCTGGAACATGCCCAGAAGAGGGCAACCAAAATGGTGGGAGGTCTGGAAGCCATGACCTATGAGGAGCAGCTTAGGGAGCTGGGCATGTGTTTAGCCTGGGGAAGAGGTTAAGAGGGGACATGATAGCCATGTTTAAATATTTGAAGGGATGTCATACTGAGGATGGAGCAAGCTTGTTTTCTACTGCTTCAGAGACTAAGGACTTTTTCAGACGTACCTTAAATCCAGAAGGAGCCGTCGGGAGAGGAACGTAGCTGCTCCGCGGCAGGGGGCAGTTTCTGATGACGCCATCCCTCTTGCGTTACCCTCTATGTTCCTTCCATGTCACATAGAAGGAACACAGAGGGTAATCCGAGAGGAACGGCGTTGTCAGAAACTGCCCCCCCCGCCACGAAACAGCTGCGTTCCTCTCCCGAGCCCTCAGGATGACTTTTTCCTGTCTGAAAATGTCCTAGGACATGGAGCAATAGATTCAAACTACAGGAAAAGAGATTCCATCTAAACATGAGGAAAGATTTCATGACAGTAAGAGCTGTTTGACAGTGGAATGCACTGCCTCAGTGTATGGTGGAGTCCCCTTCTTTGTTTTTTTTTTTTAACAGAGGCTGGATGGCCACCTCTGGGAATGCTTTGGTTGTGCATCCCTGCATTACAGGGGGTTGGACTAGATGGCCCTTCCAACTCTATGATTCTGTGATTCTAGTTGTGAGAGAAAGCATATTTCTAAATTGCAGCAATCTTTTCTGAATGTGGGTCTTAACCCATAAAGCAATGCATGCAGATCAGTGTCTTGTTTTGTCCTCTTTTTCAAGGAGTGGGTGGGATGCTTCAGCGGCCACCCTTGTAAAGGAGCTGTGTAGGGAAATTGGTATGAAAGAAATCCCAGCAGCTGCTACTCCCACATCACCAGGTTGTTTTGCTAATTTATCTATCCCAACTTATCAGAGTTTTTGGGGGGCTGGCAGAGGAGTTACAGAGGAAGTGCATGGATACTTTCCCCATGCAACAACACATGCTGTGGGACCCTGGGACTGAGCTCAGCAAGTCTGATCTTATACTGGAAAGCAGCTTTAAGCAAATGTACAGTACATGTTGACTCCTCCATGGTTAACAGCAGTTTGGGGAAGAGGTGATTATTAAATAAGAAGTGGCCATTGGGGACAGGATCAAGTAGCACACCTGCATCCGGTAGACTTCTGTTCAAGACTGCAGCCTCCCAAGGGTGTTTTTTATTTGAAGGAAATGCTTGAGGCTTCACTGCAGGTATTTACATGTGACTTGTTTAATCTGACCTTCCCAACTTGGTGCCCCCTTAAGGAGTTGAACAGCAACTCCCATTGTGGCCATGCTGGTTGGGAATGAAAGGAGTTACAGTCTAACACATTGGAGGGGCACCAGGATAGGGGAAGGGTGGTTTAGTTTGTTCTCTAAGGTATGTTGTACACAGTTGAAACATGCCCCTTTAGTGAACAGTCAGTCGCCTTTCGTGCTGATTCTAAATTCTAGCCACATCATAAACCCCAATTTTTTACATATACAAAATGCTTCCCATTTGTTTGGTTTCTCTGCACAGGCATGTTAGTTCTCTCTTTCTCTTCTGAGCAGGTAAAACTTTTCAGGTGACAACAGAGCTGCCCCTCCCCTTCCCTGCATCACAAGCTGGAGGACAAGTTAAGTGCAGAGGCCTTCTTAATGTAATAAAAGGTGTTTTTAAAAAGGCATCAAATTTCCTGACAAGGCAATTTTGTTGAATCTCATTGATTGTCATATTGTGAGTACAGCAGATAGTGAAGAATAAAGCTGTTGCATCTCTGGGATTACTTTTTTTTTTTTAATATGCTGGCTGCCGTTATTTCTTTTTTCTTCCTGGAACTGGAAATTTAAATCATAATGGCTCACTTCACTTTTTGTAAATGTATCCATAGCAACAAGAACATCTCAGTTATTACAAGTTGATCACTCCTTCACTGGAGGTATATTACATATTTCTTAAAGTCAGTCTCTTGTGTGGTCTCCAATACTTTTTTCCAAATCAATCTTTGTTTATGAATAATCTTTCCACCAACACTGGTCTCCTTGTCAGCAAGCAGGTAGCAGATGTTACAAGTGCATGAAAGGGGATAAGTTGTCCTCTGACTTATTTTATATTTTATTTATATCCTGCCCTTTTCCAAAGAAATCAGCTTAAGGCAGGTTCTCTAGTTCTCTCTTGTTGCTGCATTTTATTTTCGAAACAGCTTTGCAAAGTAGGCTAGTTTGAAAGGTGATGGTCACTGAGTAATCTTCGTGACCAAGTGAAGATCGTAACCTGGGTCTCCCCAGCAGTGGAGAAGGAGTAAATTTTAAAGTGCTGATCCTCACCAGGACAATTTCTGTCTTATCATGACAAACCCATAGTGAGCTGGAAAATGCAGATGATTGAATTGACCTAAAGCGATTTATAGCCAATTCCATCTTCAGGAACAAGTCATAGAATCATAGAATCATAGAATTGCAGAGTTGGAAGAGACCACGAGGGCCATCCAGTCCAACCCCCTGCCACGCAGGAAATCTTGATCAAAGCATCCCCGACAGATGGCCATCCAGCCTCTGTTTAAAGACCCCCAAGGAAGGAGACCCCACCACGCTCCGAGGGAGTGTGTTCCACTGCCGAACAGCTCCCAAATATTGTACTTTGGATTGCAAAAATGATAACTACACTTCAGTGTTGGAAAAATTAGCTTCCCCTCCAGTTGCTGTTGGGACTACAGTTAAACTCTGAGGGAACTAGGTAGTCCATGGTGGTTGGTTGATATCACAGTCCTTGCTAATTAAAAAGTCCCAGGACTTTGACCCTGTGAGCTCTGGCTCCACTACAACACTGCTCCCTACTTATGTTTGCCGGTTCAGGATTGTATGTGGCTGAGTTGTCAGAGCCAAAACTTGAGACCTAGAGATGGTCCTTTGTGTTGCTGTTAAGAATTGCACATTAAGTTGTTCACCTGTTTGGGGAAATAGGATAAAGAACATTTACTCTGTCCAGATGGTGGATACAGAATGGAAGGTGAGCCCCGGCACCACAACAACTGGGAAGGAAAAAGGAAGCTAACTAAGGGCTTGTCTACACTAGCAAAAAAAACAAAACAAAAACAAAAAAACAAAAACATATTTGCTGTGCAGTTGCCACACAATGTTTGTGATGATTCACAACTTCATTGGGGATTTTGCAGGAAAATCTGGGTCTAAAAGATTCACATTTTGCTCCGCATTTCAGGGGAAAACCCAGATTATTGGCTGTGTGGTGGCTGCAGATTGGTTTTGGTGCAAAGATGGGGGTCGAGCTTCCGGTGGATGGGACTCTGTTCTGCCAGCGTGCAGGCGTGCTTTTTTCAATTGTGCAAGTATCTGTATAAGTGTATCTCCACTTATCTAGTAATACAGTACTCTGGGACAACATATATTCACGTGCATGAGCAAATGAGGGGGGGGGAGAAAAGAAAAAAGAGCAGTCCTGGTCATGTGGCTGGAAATAATGTGATGTATAGGACACATGATTGGCATAGGGTTGCCTAATTTTGCTCCGACACAAGTAGCCAACAATTACAGTGTGAAGGGATACTCTGAGCTTCCATCAGACAAGCCCTCCTGATTGTGGCATTTACAGGGGTCTCTGTAGATCAAAAACATTTGCAGTGGCTACACATTGGGTTCAGGGTTTGCCACCAGTGTAGACAAGCCCTATGTAAATACAAAGACCCCCTGGAGAGTCTTTGTAAGCTGCAGCGACAAACCAGTGAGGTCTCATCAATGAAAAGGGACGCCTTACTCGTGGATGCAGCACAGACTGAGTGTGCAAGGATGACAACATTGTTTGAAACCGGGACCCATTCGTGGTACAGTAACGTCGTCCTCATGTGCTCCTCTTGGGGGTTTTGCTGCATCTGATAATCTCCTTAGTCACTAGGGACATGTATACACAGAGTCACAGAATCATAGAGTTGGAAGGGACCTCATGGGGCATCAAGTCCAATCTCCTGCTCAATGAAGGATCTCCAGCTAAAGCAGTGATTCCTAACCTTTTCTATGCCCCATACTCCTAGGAAATGTTTGATTGATGTTCACACCCCCTACAAAAGTAATATCACATTTGAAGATGCAGAAGTCTAACTTCTAATTTTTGAACTGCAATTGAACCACATACAATACTGTGGATGAACAAACTAAACTTATTTTTAAAAAAAGCTTTTAAGTCAGTGCATAAAATGCAAATCTAAATTGAGCAATTAGATTCTAATTTGTTCAGAAAAAAATGTAAACAGTAAAATCAATCCCAATTGTGAACATAAAATTGAATGACTTCTTTGCTCCTGCTTCTCATTCATGATTTTGTCAAATGGTAGAACTCGCTTGCTGGCTGCAGTCTGCAGGTCTGCCTCTGTATTCAAGTGATTGCTAAATTTTGTCTTGATTTACAAAAGAGAACTGAATCCAGATTCACACAAGTATGTTGTTATAAATGGAATGGGGACACAGAGCTTTTCCACCAAGTCTTGGGAATGTATCCAGTGCAGCACACCAAAACTCCTCCAAAGTCTTGCTTTCAAATTGCATTTCAAGAGCCCTATTTGTCCACATATCAATAGGATCTTCCTTCAACTCTTCATCATCTGGCATTTTCCCCAAATTTTAGGAATATGGATTCATGATCCATTCTTCTGAAATCTTCAGTTCTCCAGCAGCAAACTATCCATCAAATGATTCTGACAGCATTTCCAAATGAGCCACAGTTTCTTCATGCACAGTAGGGGTTATGGATCCAGCATCATCAACCTTCTTTTCTAGTGATGGAAAATTTGAAAGACTAACTCCCTCCATCCTTTGAAGCCAAAGACATAACTTTTCTTTGAAGGCATCCAACTTTTCACAAGCCTTGCCTTCAATATGTTTACCCCTTTTCCTTGAAAAGAAACTCTCAGGTCATACATACAAGTGAAAATGTCAGCTAAGTAAGCCAACATTTGGGGGAATTCCTGTGATTCCAATGCCCCAACCAGATCACATTCACCCTCCTCCAGAAAAAACCTTTATTTCTTCCCTCAGTTCAAAGAAGCAGGTTAAAGCTTGTCCTCATGACAACTAATGGACATCTGTGTGGAAAAGCAAAACTGAATGCTCACTTCCTAGATCCTCACAAAATAATTTGAAGATGTGATGGTTCAAAGCACACCCCCTGATCCAGTTCATGATCTTCATACAAGTATCAAGGACTTTCTTCAAATCTGGAGGCAATATTTTTGATGACAAAGCATGCTGATGAAGAAAACAATGGGTAACTTGCCAAATCTGGAATCTCCTTTTTCATCAATGCAGAAAAGCCAGATTTATTTCCAAGCATTGCAGGTGCCCCGTCAGCACACACAGAACCAATGACTTTGATATCTAAATCATGTATGGCAAAGACGTCTTTCACCAACTGCATCACATCCTTTGCAGTTGTGTTTGTTTTCCGATCTTTACAAAACAGGGACTCTTCCTTCACAGCACTGTCATTGACATGACTCATTAATGGGATGAGTTGACTACAACTGGAGACATCAGTTGACTCATCCAACTGAATAGAGACTTTAAGAGGACTAGCTCTGACATCTCAGATGACTTGGTCCAAACTATCTTAACTGAAATCACTGATTTGGTTGTGAATGCCATTATTTGATGGGATACATGTTCAAATATTTTATTTTATTTTATTTTATTGCTTCTTTGTCCAGGATAATTGTTGCCATTTCCAGAGCACATGGCTTTATGAGATCTTCTGCAATTGTATTGGGCTTCTTGGATTTGGCCACTTTATACGCCACTTGGTATGAAGCAAGTAGTAGTTTCTCAACAGAAAGAAAACCTAAATTTTGGAAGAATTCCTTATGAATCAAAACAAACACTTTTGATTTTCAATGACCCAGCATCATGTCCTTCAGTATCAGCTCTGCCATGCTTGTTCTTGAAGTGCTCTTGAAGCTTGGGTGATTTCAGATTTGAATTGGAAAACAACGCTACAAAGAATGCACTGGGGGTTTTGCAGTGCAAACTGTAATTTCCTGTTGTGCAAGTGAAATCAAAGCATGCATCATTCCATTTCTTTCTTTTACATAGAATCATAGACTTGGAAGAGACCTCAAGGGCCATCCAGTCCAACTCCCTGCCATGCAGGAAAAAACAATCAAAGCATTCCCGACAGATAGCCTTCCAGCCTCTGCTTAAAAACCTCCAAAGAAGGAGACATCACCACACTACGAGGCAGTGCATTCCACTTCCAAACAGCTCTTACTGTCAGGAAGTTCTTCCTAATGTTTAGATGGAATCTCTTTTCCTGTAGTTTGAACCCACTGCTCCATGTTCTAGTCTCCGAAGCAGCAGAAAACAAGCTTGCCCCATCCTCAGCATGACATCCCTTCAAATATTTAAACATGGCTATCATGTTCCCTCTCAACCTTCTCTTCTCTAGGCTAAATATGCCCAGCTCCCTAAGCCGCTCCTCATAGGGCATGGCTTCCAGACCTCTGACCATTCTGGTAGCCCTCCTATGGACACATTCCAGCTTGTCCATATCCTTCCTGAATTGTGGTGCCCAGAACTGTATATAACAGATAATGTAACATTTTGACATGATAAAAGGTTAATCTGCAAAACAGAAAATGCTTGGGACAAACGGTTACCTCTTGTCTTCTCAGTCTTTTGCATTATATACGCAAAAGTCAGTGGCAACAAGGGAGGTGTTTGATTGGTTGGACAAAGCAATGATAAACACGGGATTGGCCAAGGGAATTCAGGTGATGCAGGGAGGCACGGTACGTGTGAGCAGAGGCAATGGGCAAGCTGAAAGACCCCAAGGGGTGAAATAATTAATGAACTCTTGCAATCGTGAATTTATGGGTGAAACAAGATACAATGATTACGTCAGATGCTGCATTATAAATATTTTAAAAACAATACTCTGACAATCAGTTACTTACTTTATTTATATGTTCATTCTGTTATTTTCTCTTTTTGATTAAATAAAGAACAACACTACTATCTACGCAACACAACCACCTACTACCACTTCCCAAGGCACACTGGCAGCTGGCTGAGTGATGACTTGAAACTTGTCACTCAAGGACACAAGCCACTCTTTGTTGCACCCCCTGGAATTCTATCTCACGCTCCCTGGGGGTGTGGGCACACCAGGCTGGGAACCCCTGAGCTAAACGATCCCCAGCAGGTACTGTCCAGACTCTTTTTATTTTTATGTTTTAAAAATATTTTTATTACTTTTCACATCTTACATGACAATTTAACATTACACATACTAACATATAACATTACACATACTAACATTATTTACATACACATACATACACATTACTCCTGCACATACAACAATCACATTTTAAACATAACAAACATTTGACTTCCCCCTCTCTTGGCCAAAATAATTATTTTACAATATTTTAAACGTCCATGGTATTACACATAATCTTGAAATCTTATCCTTTTAGCTATAATGTATCTAAATATCTTATATATTTAAACTTCCAGCATATTTATACCTACTTTCTTGCTTATATAGTCTAACAAAGGTTTCCAGCCTCTTTTTAAAGATGTCTAGAGAAGGAGATCCCATCACTTCTCTAGGCAATTGGTTTCATTGCCAAACCACGCTCACTGTCAAAAAAGTTCCTTCTAATGTTCTATCAAAATCTATCGTCCTGTAACTTCAAACCATTAAGAGGGTCATACTCTCTGGGTCAGCAGAGAACAGGCCTATCCTCTCCTCTCTGTGACAGCCCCTGAGGGATTTAAAGAGTGCAGTCATGTCTCACACAACCACACACACAGTCTTGTCTTCACTAAGCTGAACATGTCCAGCTCTTTCAACCTTTCCTCATATGTTTGGCCAAGACCCTACATCGTGCTTTCATTATGTAAAATCTACACTGATGTAATTATACAATGGTTGCACTCCTCCACCCTTCTGCTGAATACAAACTTTGTGCAACCAACTGTATAACTGCCCATGTGCTTGCTTATTCTCCTATTCTGCAAGGGGGGAAATGCACAATGGTTGTTTCTACAAACCTAGTCAGTAAAGGGGTATGCTGGAGGGGCTGACAAATTGTTCCACACCATCCAAAAATGTGCTGCTGCATGGCTGGAATCCTAACTGGAGTAGATCCTAACTATTCAGTTATTGAATGGATAGTCAACAATTAGGTAAATCCAATTCATTCAAAGTATCTACTCAGAACTAACAATAGGATTTAGGCCCAGGTGAAATGGTTACACTTCACCTGGTTCATAGAATCATAGAATTGTAGAGCTGGAAGAGACTACGAGGGCCATCCAGTCAAACCCCCTGCCATGCAGGAATCACAAAGCATCCCTGACAGATGGCCATCCAGCCTCTGTTTAAAGACCTCCAAGGAAGGAGACCCCACCACACTCCGAGGGAGTGTGTTCCACTGCTGAACAGCTCTTACTGTCAAAAAGTTCCTCCTCATGTTGAGGTGAAATCTCTGTTCCTGGAGCTTGCATCCATTGCTCCGTGTTCCAGTCTCTGGAGCAGCAGAAAACAAGCCTGCTCCATCCTCAGCATGACATCCCTTCAAATACTAAACAGGGCTATCATATCGCCCCTTAACTGTCTTTTTTTCAGGCTAAACATACCCAGCTCCCTAAGTCTCTCCTCATAAGGCATGGTTTCCAGACCTTTCACCATTTTAGTCGCCCTTCTCTGGACACGCTGCAATTTGTCAATATCCTTTTTGAATTATGGTGCCTAGAACTGGACACAGACTTCAGAAAGGGCAAACTCCAGAAATTTTACAGAGGTTGCTGGATAAGGTTAAATCCATTAGAGATGGGATACAAAAAATGAAGGAGGAGCTGAAAGAAGATTAGAATTACAGGTCAAAGAAATTAAAGATACAGTAAAGAAACTGCTGGGAAATATATATAATTTATATATAAAAATAATCAATGACAAAGTGGAAATTTTGGAAAGCAACACAAATTATAGGGAGATGGAGAGGGAGTTGGATAATTTGGCACTGCTGGAACTGAAAGAAAAATAATGTTGTTTGAGACTGAGAGTGATTTTGGAAGATCCTGGAGAAGACATCAGAGAAAAGATTATTAAAACTCTAGCAAATTTCTTGAAAATAGATGAAGATTATAAGGAATTAGAGATTGCTACACTTTACAGGATGAATACAGGATGAATTTACAGGATGAATACAAGATTTGCAAGATCAAGAAACGGCCCAAGGGACAACTGTCCACTTTGAATTCATCTGTTGCATAATGGTCAGGGGAAAAACAGCTGCATGTGTAAGGGAACTTAGACACATGTATGACACCAACTGAGAGCCAGCATAGTATAGTAGTTTGAGTAGTAAAACAGGACACTGGTTCAAATCACTGCTTGGCCATGTAAATTTTACTGGGTGACCTTGGGCAAGTCCCACTCTCTCAACCTCAAAGGAAGGCAAGGACACCCGCCACAACAAATTCTGCCAAGGAAACCCTGTGATAGGGTCACCTTAGGGTCACCATACATCCGAATTGACTTGAATGCAGCCAACAACAACTACACCAATATAATGTCAGCCAATACTGTATGTCCTTTGGGGAAAAGTACACAAAAATAGATATGCCACAGGTAACAGATGTAGAGATGGGAAAAGGAAGAAGTCCATGGAATGGGCCTTCCCTGAACTGCCTATCCCTGCTCCTAGCCTGTTCAGAATATACCGGCAGACATATGGATAATCAAGGCACAGTCTGGATGAAAAAGGAGCCTCCCGGAGCAGCTGACAGGTGCTCATTAGGTCACATTTTTAAAAATGAAGCTGCAGGAGGATTGAAAGCCTGCCTTGGTATTAGGTTGTTTACACAGTTTGTTCTATACAGGAACAAGCTGCACGTCAAAAGATTAAAGACAAACCCTCACGAGTTTGTTTGTTTCTTTCTCAAGATAACAGCAAAAGATGCATCAGTTGCCTTTCTGCCTGATCAGATTCAAAGCAGAGAGAAACTTGCTCAGAAGCTAAGCTAAAGGGACTCCCAGCGGTTGGGGGTTATTTATTTATTTATTGGTGGAGTTTCTGAGCAGCTACCTCTCTCTCTCTCTCTCTCTCTCTCTCTCTCTCTGAAAAGTGGGGCTCTGACCACTGAATGGAGGTTTGAGTCAAGAGAGGGGAGCCTTACAAAACAAGTGGGGAAAGGCATACAATAGCTGCCAGTTTTGAAGTATTATTACATGGCAGAAGGTGGCTATTTGACGTGGTGCCGCTGCCTGCTTTTACATCACCTTGTGCTGTTGATTCACTATCTTTTGATTCAACTCCCTAGGTGCTTTTTCTGTGCCTTTTCCCTCATCACCACTCTAGCTATGCAGAACTCATAAACCTAATGAGCTGGATTATTTCCTCACTCATGCATCACTGAGAAAATTATATATTCCAGGTGTATGGACTTTATTAGAAGAGCTGGTGCTGGAAGCAGCAAAGAAACCCACCCCCAAACCTTCAAACAGAGCAGCTTTCAGCATTCCAATTGATCTGAAAGCACAGAGTTGTTTTGTGTCTTTTTGACAAGGGAGCCGGATCCTGTGGCTTGCTCACCCACCTACCCAACTACCTCTGTTTTCACAGTATTGCCAGCCACCTGCTTCCACACGTATTTCTCATCTCACCCGCTCAGGACTTGGAAAAGTTACCATTTTGGATCACCATTCCAACAATCAGAACAAAGATTGTCATAAAGCCTGCTGACAAAGAAGGTGCTGTTTTGGTACTTAACACTGCAGACTACACAGCAGAAAGCCAAAGACAAATGAAGGAAGGAAGAATATGTGCACTCTTGGACAAAAACCTCACCACAGAACTCAGTGATCCAGTTAAAACCATACTTAGGTCCCATCTATATGGGGTGGAAAAAATACAAACACATCTGGAAAAGCAGGCATTTGCAGCGCTGCGACCTGTCTAAGCGGTCAAAAGAACCCCCTAAACTTCATATGACCCCTAGGCAAGATGGTGGCATTGAGTGATTTGCTCACACTTTTAAATCTGCTGCCACCATTTTTTAAAAAAGAAATCGTTTACCATGGTGCGCACATATGATATTTCTTATGTACAACAGAGAGAGAGAGAGAGGACTTTTTCACATGGGGGAAAACAAACCTGAGGAGGTCGGGAGAAGAACAGCGCTGTTGCACTTACAGTGCTCCGTTTCAGACGATGTCGTCCTCCTCCCAACTTTCTCCCATGCTTTCTCCTTGCTGTGGGCGCAAGAAACATGCCACTTTTATTGATGGAAAAACCCCATCACTAAAAAGTGGCACCTGCAGCACGGAGGAAGCATGGGGAAAGGTTGGGAGGAGAATGGCGTCATCTGAAATGGAGCACTATAAGTGCAACAGCGCCATTCTTCTCCTGACCTCCTCGCATACCTTGATTTCAGTAAGGCCTTCGACAAGGTTCCCCATGACATTCTTGCAAACAAGCTTGTAAAATGTGGGCTTGACAAGTTAACAAGTTAACTGTTCAATGGATTTGTAATTGGTTGACTGGCCGAACCCAAAGGGTGATCAGCTCCTCTTCATCTTGGAAAGATGTGACCAGTGGGGTGCCACAGGGTTCTGTCCTGGCCCCAGTGCTATTCAACATCTTTATCAATGACTTGGATGAGGGAATTGGTGGCGCAGTGGTTAAAGGCCAGTACTGCAAGCCACCACGTTGCAAGTTCGATTCCAGCGGGCTCCAAGGTTCACTCAGCCTTCCGTCCATTCGTAGGTCAGTAAATTGAGTACCCAGCTTGTGGGGGGCAATTAGCTAGCACACATTGGCAACTTTTTAATGCAGTGTAGATGTGTAAATAGCTATTGCTTAAAACAATATGTAAGCCGCTCTGATAGCCTTGTGGCTGAAGAGCAGGGTATAACTAAATAAATAAATAAATAAAGATTAGGGTCATACTTACCAAATTTGCAGATGACACCAAATTAGGAGGAGTAGCTAATACCCTGGAGGACAGGATCAAAATTCAAAATGATCTGGATAAACTGGAGAGCTGGGCCAAAACTAACAAAATGAAATTCAATACGGAGAAATGTAAGGTACTGCACTTAGGGCGAACAAATGAAATGCATAGATATAGGATGGGGGAGACCTGGCTGAATGAGACTTCATGTGAAAGGGATCTAGGAGTCCTAGTAGACCACAAGCTGAACATGAGTCAGCAGTGTGATGCAGCAGCTAAAAAGGCTAATGTGATTTTGGGCTGCATCAATAGAAATATCGTGTCCAGATCAAGGGAAGTAATAGTGCCGCTCTATTCTGCCTTGGTCAGACCTCACCTAGAATACTGTGTTTGGTTCTGGGCACCACAATTCAAAAAGGATATGGACAAATTGGAGCGTGTCCAGAGAAGGGCAACTAAAATGGTGAAAGGTCTGGAAACGATGCCTTATGAGGAGAGACTTAGGGAGCTGGGTATGTTTAGCCTGGAAAAAAGACGGTTAAGAGGCGATATGATAACCCTGTTTAAGTATTTGAAGGGGTGTCACGTTGAGGATGGAGCAAGCTTGTTTTCTGCTGCTCCAGAGATTGGAACACGGAGCAATGGATGCAAGCTCCAGGAACAGAGATTCCACCTCAACATTAGGAGGAACTTTCTGACAGTCAGAGCTGTTTGGCAGTGGAACACACTCCCTCGGAGCGTGGTGGGGTCACCTTCCTTGGAGGTCTTTAAACAGAGGCTGGATGGCCATCTGCATGGCAGGGGGTTGTACTGGATGGCCCTCGTGGTCTCTTCCAACTCTCCAATTCTATGATTCTATGATTCTCCCATTTGAAAAAGTCCAGAGAGAGAGAGAAAGAGTATAAGATTGCAATTTTATCAATTTAAAGGACTCTCACTTAACTTAGCTGAAAATCCAACATACCGGCATCAGGCACTTTCCCTGTTTTCTAACCCCACCCCCCATGCTCATCCATCCAATCATATTACGTTCCCTGGTTACACCAACACGAATGTGAGTGTCCAAATGATTGCACATTTGCATGTCGTATGGAGCTTTTTAAAAAATCTGGGAGAAGCCCCAGAGGCTTTCCACACAGTTTGCGGTGGATTTGGCTGTCCCCCTTCCGAATGACACATATTTATGTGAATGTCCATTTGAACAGATAACGTTCCATTCACATCCTGTTAGGATTATTTTCACCGTTTAGACAAGGCCAAAGTCTTATAAGCAAAGGAATACTTAAAAATGAGACAGCTGATCTCTTTATAAAAACAAATCTCACGGCTGAGTATGTAGTGTACAACCAGAAATCCAGAAAGCCAACCGCTTGGGTACACCCCACTTTTGTTTTGAGCTTTTGAAGAAAGTAGGAGATGAAACATTTTGCTAATACAATTCAGTCGTTCAATTTGTTAATCACACTCACAGAGATACAGACACACACACACGTTGTGTAGTACTCTTCAGGGACTTGTACAGTTTTCAGATTGAACAGTCATATAATTTATTGACATAAAGGTCTACAGTTGGCTTGGGAAATTAACTGTATGCACAAGTGTGTCTGGCAGATTCACATGGGGCATTTGAAGCTATCTTCATGTCTATCAAAGGTAGATTATCCAAATGGCACTGAGATCTCCCAGATATGATGCCCTTTTCTGGTTGTGTGCCTTTTGAAAAACAAAGCTCACAAGATATTTACGAAATGATAAGGTTGAACACTTTGGAAAACAATGCAGCACCAAGGAATGAAAGACAATCAATTAGCCTGAGAAGACTATAGAAATGTTACCTTTGGGGGCTACAGCTCAAAAACTGGCCATGCTGGCTGGGAGATTCTGAGGTTTGCAGTCCACAAATGTAGTTTTCCGTAACTCTGGGCCTGAGCAAAGTCTATGTGATTTCCATAGCTGGTTTGCTTGACATTTATAGCACCATCTCATGAAAAGTGAATAGGGGCAGAGCTACAGGACTTCAGTTCCCTCAATTTGTACAACACGGGTGACGGCTTACTAAAAGCTTTGCTAGCACAACTTTTCAGTGACAAGAGGGAGTCAAGACAAAGGCATTACACACAACTGTATCATCCAAGAGAGGGAAGAGGCCAGGGGAATCAGGAGAAACAGCTGGGAATTGCTGACCCTCAGTGTTTGCAGCAGCAGAAGAGACAGATAAAGGACTTTTTCGGACGGCGATTTGTAATGCAAGAAGGCTCGTCCCTCTTGCGAGTCTGCTGCGCAGCAGGGGGCCTGTTTCGGATGACGCTGTCCCCCTGCCAATACTGTTCCGAAGAGCTGGGAGGCTGCAGCGCCATATTTGGCCATTTTCTAATCACGGAAGTTGACTGTGGTTAGGAAATGGCCAAATATGGTGCTGCAGCCTCCCAGCTCTTCCAGAACAGTATCGGTAGGGGGACAGTGTCATCCGAAACGGCCCCCCTGCTATGCAGCATCCTCACAACAGGGACGAGCCTTCTTGCGTTACAAATCCAAAAAAAGTCCAAAGAATGTAGGAATTGCTTGGTGGATGTATTCAAAGGTCCACCTAGTCTAGTTTCTGTTCCAACCATCCAGATGCTATAGTTCCTAAATCCCAGGGTGTGGCCCCTCATCTCCAGGCCTCTGGACCAGAAGAAGAATCCCAGGGTGAGAAGACTGCTCTGAAAACAAAAGATGCTTTAAAACTGTGTGTTGCTGGCAGCTGTAATTCCAGGTTATTTTTGAGTGGCTACTGTAAAGACACCAGATCCCATCTCATCTTGGAAGCTAAGCAGGATCAGGTCAAGTTACGACTTGTATGGGGGACCACCAAGGAATACCAGATGCTGTAGGCTATATTTCAGAGGAAGGCACAGGCAAAACAAGCTCTGAGTATTCCTTGCCCAAGAAAACCCTATGAAATTCATGGGGTCACCATAAGTTGATGAGCAACATGAAGACATACACACACACACTGTAAAGTTTCCTGATGCTCATCCCCTCCCCTACCTCCTTTGTCTCACTTGCTAGATTTGGCGGAGGGGGGTGTTGAATGACATACTCCGGACAGTGGTGGTTGATGCTTAATTTAATCACATCACCAGGCACTGTTCTTTGATGCCAGGTTTTCCTCCTGAAATCTCAAGGCCTGGGGTACTTTTGACCTGTCTATCCTGGCCCTGACTTCCTATAGTGACCAGAACATCAGCACAGTGGAGATGATAGTGAGAAGGCTGAGAATGCAATAGAAATATTCAGGCTGGTAGTCCCAGGCACAAGGAGCAATGGGGGAGAATGAGAGGATCAGCTCTTCAGAGCTGTCCTGTCCAAATATTGACCTGTGCTCTTTTGATGCTTTTTAGCTTGTGAGATGTGACAGGATGACAGCACATGCTGCTATGGCTCTAGGCTAAAAACCCATTTTCAAGGTGTTCTTGCAGCTTGCTGTGAATCAAAGCTGTATGGATCCACGTTCCAGTTTGGGGGAAATAGGCTTGTCCTTGTATTTCCCTATTGAACTGCTACTTTCCTCAGTGTACTTTTCACCATTTGGGGGGGGGGGCAGCTGTAGGTAGAGGAGTCTTCTTTTCATTATATATTCTCTCCAAGAAGCTTATTTTCAATGAGGTCCTGAATTTTGGGACAGTTTACAGTGCCAGGGCCTAGACCTGGAAGATAGTCAATACTATTATAGAGTATAATTGTGTGTCTGTGTAGCAGCCATAACCGAATGGGACATAACGCCACATGTGTCAAAGCTGCAGTGGTCAGTTGAGGGCATCCTGGTAGAAGCTTCAAAATTTGAAAGAGTGTGTTTGATTCTTTCCCAAGTTGCAGTTTCTTTGTTTTATTTATATTTTTATTAGAAATCTTTAAAAACATTAAAAATTACAGACATTAAAGAAAAGAAAGAAATACAAGAAAGGAATAAAAGGTTTTAAAAAGTGGGGGGGGGGAAGTGGCACTTCCACTCTGCCTTTCGACAGCTATACATGCATACAGTTATTCATACCTCTCTCTCTAAAAGTTACAACATATTCTCTTCTTTCAGTAGCCTATTCTCTCTAATCATCAGAACCAAAAATCACCAATTCATTTTCTTCCTTTTTCTCCCAATAAGATATTTAAGAAATGTCACTAACAACCTTTCTCTAATTAAATGAAACAATTTATTCATTTCTACAAAAGTTATCACCTTTGATGACCATTCCTCCAATGTGGGTAGTGTTCAATTCTTCCATTTTTACACATAAAAAATCTTGATGCCATGTTCATATACTAGAGTAATCTTCCATAGTTCTTTTCTAACTGAACATCCATACTTCCAAAAAGGAAAATTTACAGTTCTAATTGAATGTTAATTGTTAAAATCCTCTACATCAATCTGTGTCGTTAATTTTTTAAAAAACTTTTTTTTAACTTTTTCACATATATATCAAATATAGTAAAACATTTCTTCATATTACTCGCATTTCTGACATACATTAAAAATCCCTTTATACATTCTAAGAATTTTTTCTGGCATCTTATAGCAACAATATATCATTTTATAAAATTTCATTTTATAAGAATTCTCTTTAAAGTCATGATATAATACAAATCTCAATCCCATATTTTCCCATGAATCCATCTGTATATTATAGCCAAATTTCTTAACTCATTTAAAATACACACTTTAACTTATTCTTCACTTTGTATTTAACTCTTGGCTTTCCGGAGAAGAACATTGCTCTATCTTCAGTAGATACAAAATCCAGCAATTACAGGGTTAAAAGCAAAAAGTAAGTCTCTTGGAGCTTTTTTTTTTTCTTTTGCATTCCCATAAGGAGGATGAGAGAGAAACAAGTACATCTTAAAATTAGCTGAAAAAGTGGGGTGACAGAGAATTCATTGGAACTTTCTTTGCCAAATCTGGACAGTTGGACGGTACGTAGGTATGGTCCCAGACAGTGTCATTTATTTTACTAAGTACAAATAAGTAAACAAGAAGATAATAAGGAATAAGGCCCTAAATCCCATCGTTAGTCCCAGCTAGGATAGAGCCCTGGACTCAGTGGACTTATTTAAATATTGACTTACCAAGTCCCTGTTGATTCCATTGGTCTTTTCTAGCTGGGACTCAAAATTGGATTTAGGCCTTTGTAAATAATAAGGAGAACACTGTCGATCTCATTTCTAGTGTGCAGTGTTTTTAATTGCCATAGTCTTAACATAACAAATTCAGCAAGCCAAAGACATTGCTGGGCATCTGAATCTTAGTGGGGGGAACTAGTTCATGATCTGGTAGATCAGCGTGGCATGTGAGCCAAAAGCAGAACAGCCCTTCCTCCATCCCAACTGCCATTGCCCTGGCCAAGGAGAGAGAGAAGGAGAGGCAGGTGAGAGCTCCATCTTGCCTCAGCCCAGAAGCAGAACGGCCCTCCCTCCATCCCAACTGCCATTGCCCTGGCCAAGAAGGGAGAGAAGAAAAGGCAGGCAGAGCTCCATCTTGCCTCACCCAGAAATAGAATGCCCCTCCCTCCATCCCAACTGCCATTGCTGTGGCTGCAGAGGGAGAGAAGGAAAGGCAGACACAGCTCCATCTTGCCTCGCCCAGAAGCAGAACGTCCCTCTCTCCATCCCAACTGCCATTGCCCTGGCCAAGGAAGGAGAGAAGGAAAGGCAGGCAGAGCTCCATCTTGCCTTGGCCCAGAAGCAGAATGGCCCTCCCTGCATCCCAACTGCCATTGCTCTGGCCAAGGAGGGAGAGAAGGAGAGGCAGCTGGGGTTTGGTTCCAGGACCCCCCGTGGATACTAAAATCAGTGAATACTCAAGTCCCATTATATGCAATGGCATAGCAAAATGGTGTCCCTTATTTAGTTGGCAAAATCAAGGTTTGCTTTTTGGATTATTATTTTTTAAGTATATTTTCAAGTTGTGACTACTTAAATCCATGGCTACCAAATCCATGGATACGGAGGGACAACTGTATATCATTTCCAGAATCAGAGGTGGTATACGCCTGTCATCACTAGCTGCTCAGGAACATGAGCAAGGGAGGACTCTTCCGCTGTTTTCCTGATTCTTTGTTTCCCACTGGTGCATCTGGCTGGCTCAAAAAGGAGACACATGCCCAAACAAACAGGGCATATACCGTATGAAGCAAGAATCATCTAAATACTTACTACTTATTTCATTAGCCTTGCATGAGTGCTTGAAGACCAAATGAGTATGTGAATGTTGTTATTATTATTTCTTGAATAAAGATCAGTTAATTGGACTATCTAGCATGCTAGTCTCCTCCTTAGTACCAGTATACAAGGTCTCAAGGTCCTGCTTGTTGCCCGCCTCTCGTATTGCCAAGTCGAGTATATTAATTCCCCAAATTAATATCGATATTTTAGAGAGTCCCAATGGATGCAAGCATTTTGGGTAACAAGGACCCATGAAAACTGGAGATTCAGGATGGGGCCCTGAGATCTGGCAACCCTAATCCTTAGGGACTGTCATGATGAGTGAAAATTTTACCACACACCAATGAATAAACCTCACCCATTTATTTTGAGTGTCTATGGGAAAAGAAATACAGTAAAATGAACATCTGACAGCCTGAACCTTGTTATATATTTATCCTCTGGTCTTCTTAAAATCTACCCATGGTAAGAATACCCATTCTGGAACTGCTTGCTGGTTGCTGTAAGACATAAGTGGAGTTACTGTTGACTTTTCCTGTGGTCAGGAATTATTGACCTTTCAGCTGTCTTCCATCTTGCCCAGTGCATGTGAGATAGGTACTGTGGAAAGAGATCCACTTATAATATGAACAGCCACTTGGAAGAAGAAAAACAAATTGAGAGTTCTTTTAAAAAATAGAAAAAAATATTTTTTTAGTGCTGAGTGCTTATCTTTTTCAATGTGACTATTACTACTCATTAAATGTCAAAAGGGAGAGAGACAGAAACAGAGATGGTGAGATAAAAAAAAGTGTATGACATTTATTTTGGACTGAAAGTATAAATTGAAAGTGCTTAGTTGAGGGAGAAATACCCTCAACGTGCTGTTAAAATGACAGTTATTGGAAAGTTTGTTGTTCACTTGATTTAATACAAATTGGGAGATAGAGGGATGGGCAGACAGACAGACAGACAGACAGATAGCATTCCAGTGTTGCAATGCTATAAACAGTGGCTGGAATTCTATGTTGCATTTACAGATTAGTAATGTAGTTATGGGTCCGTAACTGCTCCATATGCACTCATACTACGTAGACACCAATGTGGCTCTATTCCCACAATCATATAAGCCCTCCCAAACCTATTTTACCAAGCAGCAACCTCATCAAGAGATGGAAGTCTGTTCTGCTGCCAATAGGGGCACAGGAAGATGATGTTCCCATCACCACCACCCTGCCAGTGACCAAGGCTGTGGCGATCATAAGCAGGACCCCTCTCACAATTCCTTGTCGCAGCCTCACTCATTGAAACATCCTCTTCTTCTGCCCCAATCACCAGCTGTCAGTGTGGTTGCTGCCTGTAAAGTAGGGTGGGGTGAGGTAGGAGTCAAGCCAGGAGATACTACTTAGTTACACATGCATATGGGCCAGTATTTTTTAATATTTAACTTTTTTAAAATGGTCAGAAAACAATTCTATGCAAATTAGAAATGATTTTTTTAAATAAATGGGGTTATTAAATAGTCCTGAATGGAAAGTTATAGGAAACGCATTCTGAGCTGAGTTTTGTCCACCTACCCAAGAGGTCACTGCCCACATCAAAACCATGGCCATGGAATTCTACATGTGCTGCTTAGTTACATAACTACCTAACACAACTACTTTACTGTAAAGGGCATCTACATCTGTGGAAATTGTGATTATCTACTGTTCTGCTCAATAAGGGGAGACTTTCTGCATTAAGGGGGTGGGGAGACAAAAGGATTGCATGTAGATGACAACTATTACAATGGCCTGGTTATTCTACACCATACACCCATTGTGGAAACAACCTTGAGTTGTTGGTGGATTGACTTCCCTGTTTCTGTGAATCACTTGGCATCATACAAACTGTATGCTCCTTCCTTAGACCATCCCATTTGTCCATTCTTTCTGGTTCATGCCAAAAAGGTGGTTATCAAGGAGTGCCTGAAGTTAGAAGTAGTAGGTTTCAAGGAGGTGGACAGAACCCAAAAGGTCAAGGCAGACAACTGCTTGTAAGAGCTTAAGGAATTTATCACACTAGCATCTCAAAATGATGTAATTCCAATACTGAGGAAAGCAGAAACATAAGAGATTATAAGACAGGAATGCAAAAAGCGTTCCTGTCCCACAATCTCCAATCCAGTCCCCGTCCTGGCACAATAACCCTCCCCATCAGACTTACCTTATCTTCTGTCCAAAGGCAGCCCAGGAATGAATGCAGCTGTAATGGAGCTCTGTTCACTTCCTGGACTGAAATCCTGCCTATTTTCACAAGAAGACACGAGCATGGGAAATTTAAAAAGAAAAGAAAAGAGAAATACAGTCGTCCCTTCACATTTGCGGGGGTTCCGTTCCGCGGACCCCCGCGAATGTGAAAAAACCGCGAATAACGACACCCCTCCCCCTCCCTCCCCAGGCCTTCGCGGGGCCTTCCTAGGCCCCGCGAAGGTCTCCCCGGCCCTCCCTCCCTCCCTCCCCAAGCCTTCGCGGGGCCTTCCTAGGCCCCGCGGAGGTCTCCAAGGCCCTCCCTCCCTCCCTCCCCAGGCCTTCGCGGGGCCTTCCGAGGCCCCGCAGAGGCCTCCCCGGCCCTCCCTCCCTCCCTCCCCAGGCCTTTGCGGGGCCTTGCTAGGCCCCGCGGAGGTCTCCCCGGCCCTTCCTCCCGCCCTCCCCAGGCCTTCGCGTCTCCGGAGGCCCCAGGATCGCCTTCCCAGCCCTCCCCACCGCGTCCCCAGGCCTTCCTGGGGCCTCCGGAGCGTCTCCGGAGGCCCCAGGATCGCCTCCCCAGCCCTCCCCAGGCCTTCCTGGGGCCTCCGGAGCGTCTCCGGAGGCCCCAGGATCGCCTCCCCAGCCCTCCCCACCCCGTCCCCAAGCCTTCCTGGGGCCTCCGGAGCGTCTCCGGAGGCCCCAGGATCGCCTCCCCAGCCCTCCCCACCGCGTCCCCAGGCCTTCCTGGGGCCTCCGGAGCGTCTCCGGAGGCCCCAGGATCGCCTCCCCAGCCCTCCCCACCCCGTCCCCAGGCCTTTCTGGGGCCTCCGGAGATGCTCCGGAGGCCCCAGGATCGCCTCCCCAGCCCTCCCCACCCCGTCCCCAGGCCTTTCTGGGGCCTCCGGAGATGCTCCGGAGGCCCCAGGATCGCCTCCCCAGCCCTCCCCACCCCGTCCCCAGGCCTTTCTGGGGCCTCCGGAGATGCTCCGGAGGCCCCAGGATCGCCTCCCCAGCCCTCCCCACCCCGTCCCCAGGCCTTTCTGGGGCCTCCGGAGATGCTCCGGAGGCCCCAGGATCGCCTCCCCAGCCCTCCCCACCCCGTCCCCAGGCCTTTCTGGGGCCTCCGGAGATGCTCCGGAGGCCCCAGGATCGCCTCCCCAGCCCTCCCCACCGCGTCCCAGGCCTTCCTGGGGCCTCCGGAGCGTCTCCGGAGGCCCCAGGATCGCCTCCCCAGCCCTCCCCACCCTGTCCCCAGGCCTTTCTGGGGCCTCCGGAGATGCTCCGGAGGCCCCAGGATCGCCTCCCCAGCCCTTCCCACCCCGTCCCCAGGCCTTCCTGGGGCCTCCGGAGCGTCTCCGGAGGCCCCAGGATCGCCTCCCCAGCCCTCCCCACCCCATCCCCAAGCCTTCCTGGGGCCTCTGGAGCGTCTCCGGAGGCCCCAGGATCGCCTCCCCAGCCCTCCCCACCGCGTCCCCAGGCCTTCCTGGGGCCTCCGGAGCGTCTCCGGAGGCCCCAGGATCGCCTCCCCAGCCCTCCCCACCCCGTCCCCAGGCCTTTCTGGGGCCTCCGGAGATGCTCCGGAGGCCCCAGGATCGCCTCCCCAGCCCTCCCCACCCCGTCCCCAGGCCTTCCTGGGGCCTCCGGAGCGTCTCCGGAGGCCCCAGGATCGCCTCCCCACCCCGTCCCCAGGCCTTTCTGGGGCCTCCGGAGCGTCTCCGGAGGCCCCAGGATCGCCTCCCCAGCCCTCCCCACCCCGTCCCCAGGCCTTTCTGGGGCCTCCGGAGATGCTCCGGAGGCCCCAGGATCGCCTCCCCACCCCGTCCCACCCCGTCCCCAGGCCTTTCTGGGGCCTCCGGAGATGCTCCGGAGGCCCCAGGATCGCCTCCCCAGCCCTCCCCACCGCGTCCCCAGGCCTTCCTGGGGCCTCCGGAGCATCTCCGGAGGCCCCAGGATCGCCTCCCCAGCCCTCCCCACCCCGTCCCCAGGCCTTTCTGGGGCCTCCGGAGATGCTCTGGAGGCCCCAGGATCGCCTCCCCAGCCCTCCCCACCCCGTCCCCAGGCCTTCCTGGGGCCTCCGGAGCGTCTCCGGAGGCCCCAGGATCGCCTCCCCAGGCCTTCCTGGGGCCTCCGGAGCGTCTCCGGAGGCCCCAGGATCGCCTCCCCAGCCCTCCCCACCCCGTCCCCAGGCCTTCCTGGGGCCTCCGGAGCGTCTCCGGAGGCCCCAGGATCGCCTCCCCACCCCGTCCCCAGGCCTTTCTGGGGCCTCCGGAGCGTCTCCGGAGGCCCCAGGATCGCCTCCCCAGCCCTCCCCACCCCGTCCCCAGGCCTTTCTGGGGCCTCCGGAGATGCTCCGGAGGCCCCAGGATCGCCTCCCCACCCCGTCCCACCCCGTCCCCAGGCCTTTCTGGGGCCTCCGGAGATGCTCCGGAGGCCCCAGGATCGCCTCCCCAGCCCTCCCCACCGCGTCCCCAGGCCTTCCTGGGGCCTCCGGAGCATCTCCGGAGGCCCCAGGATCGCCTCCCCAGCCCTCCCCACCCCGTCCCCAGGCCTTTCTGGGGCCTCCGGAGATGCTCTGGAGGCCCCAGGATCGCCTCCCCAGCCCTCCCCACCCCGTCCCCAGGCCTTCCTGGGGCCTCCGGAGCGTCTCCGGAGGCCCCAGGATCGCCTCCCCAGGCCTTCCTGGGGCCTCCGGAGCGTCTCCGGAGGCCCCAGGATCGCCTCCCCAGCCCTCCCCACCCCGTCCCCAGGCCTTTCTGGGGCCTCCGGAGATGCTCCGGAGGCCCCAGGATCGCCTCCCCACCCCGTCCCCAGGCCTTTCTGGGGCCTCCGGAGATGCTCCGGAGGCCCCAGGATCGCCTCCCCAGCCCTCCCCACCGCGTCCCCAGGCCTTCCTGGGGCCTCCGGAGCGTCTCCGGAGGCCCCAGGATCGCCTCCCCAGCCCTCCCCACCCCGTCCCCAGGCCTTTCTGGGGCCTCCGGAGATGCTCCGGAGGCCCCAGGATCGCCTCCCCAGCCCTCCCCACCCCGTCCCCAGGCCTTCCTGGGGCCTCCGGAGCACCTCCGGGGGCCCCGTGGACGCCTCCCTGGGCCTCCCCGCTCCCTCTATGTCTTTCACGGGGCCTCTGGAGGCCCCGTGTCGCAGTTTTGGGGGGGCCCCGGGGGGGCCCTCCCAAAACCGCGAATAACCGAAACCGCGAATGTCAAATTCGCGAATGTGGAGGGACAACTGTACACACCAAAAAAGTTCAGAAAAACACACACACACACACACACTAAAAAAACCCCACCAAGTAACCCAGGGAGGGTACAAAAAAGAGGATAGCCTACCTGGTTCTCACAATCCCACCCAGAAGTGTTCTGCAGGACTGCCCATTGATGTTGTATTCATGAGTCAAATATGGTGTGAGGTTTCCGACACTGACAATGCTGGCACCAAAACATAATAGGCAGTCCATTTACAGCTCAGGCCCATCAATAAAGAATGAATGAATATAGTTTATTGTATATGGCTATAGGTCATCACAATAGAAAGTGAGTGTAATAAAACAAAATAAGAAATATCATGTTAAAATATCACATTGGTTATCACATTAAAAACATATTTAGTGTTAAAATCTTCTTGAATTAAAAAATCCCATGAAAACTGGTCATTACAGCAGTATATCGTTCATTCTGTTTAATTTGGGACTACAGTACTTCTATCAGATTCTGTGGCCTTTCTATTCTGTCTTCTTCTCCAATTGAACAAGCAGGCCCAAGCCTTGGATAAGGCTAATAAGAAGGTTGTGGCTCTTCTAAATATAGTGGGATCTTTACTGTAAAGTAAGAATTTGATCTTTTGACTTGCTGTCCAGGAATCTTTGATTGATAAGTGTTCTAAAAGGAATTTGTTTCTAATTTCAGATGACAAGTAAATAAATACAGTAGTGGAAAAGATCTTCAACTTCATTTTGGCCACAATGGCAGAGACGTGATTGATCAGGGATTTTGGCAATCTGCCTTCTACTATGTCTGATGGCATTAGTTGAAATCTGGCTAGTGTGAGTTCCCTCCTTAGACAATATTTGTTAGTTTTAAGCAAGTAGTCCCCTGGGCCATGAGGGAGTTTTAATAAACTGTACCATGGTGCAATCTTTTTAGTACCCAGTGCAGCATGATCATTTTGCAGGCAGATGTCAAGCACCCAAAGTTTCAATTCCTTCTTTCCTTTTGTTTTATCTTTCTGGTAAAAGAACATCCCTGAGAACCCAAATTTGTTAAATAGATGAGGTATGGTATGCAGCCAAATTTTATCTCTTGAAGACTCAGAAGTCATTTGTTCATTATAACAGAGTTTAGCAAGCCAATTTTCAGGGAGATCCTTTAGTCTTAACCAAAAGTTAACTATAGATAAACAAATGGATGAGAACCAAGGTTGGGAGCCTGTCTCCAGCCTCAGGAACTGTATTGGAGTAGACCACAGAATCCCCAGGATAGTTCTTAAAATTTTATTCTGTAAGCATTCTAGGTCATAGGACTTCTGAAATCCCTATACCTCTGCTCCAAATAGTACCTGTGGTTGTAGTTTCTTCTTAATAAGATGTAAAATTGGTAAGACCTATCTTCCAGCTGAGGTATACCAAAATTTGAAAATGGCTCCAATAAGCTGTTCTGCCTTGATTTTAGAAGTATTGATAAGGGGATGCCAAGACCTGGAAACAGCAAACAGTATTCCTAAATAGCAATATAATTTAACTTGTTCAATTTAGTTTTCCCCAATATGCCAGATATGTTTCTTGACTCGTTCTCTGAAGACTACTACCTTAGTTTCCTCATAGTTGATAGTTAATTTGTTATTTTGACCATGTTCAGTTTGGCCAGAAGTCGCCTGAGACCAATTTGGGTGTAGGAAAGGAGAACTATATCATCAGCATACATAAGCAGGTGTAATTTTCTGCCACAGATACTAGGAGGAAATAATTTTTCTTCTCTCATGTGTTGGACTATGTCATTCACAAAGAAGTTGAAGAGAAATGGGGCTAGGACACAGCCTGTTTTACACCTCTATTAATTGGTATAGATTCAGTATATACCCCTTCCATAGGAATTCTCACCTTTAAATATGTTTCAGTGTGTAGCATCTTCACCAGGTAAAGTAGCTGCAAGTCTATATTCGTTTTTGAGAGTTTTCCCCAAAGTCATGTGTGATCAATAGTGTCAAAAAGCAACTTTTAAATCTACAAAGACAGCATAAAGATGTCCTCTTTGTTGGAGAGAGTATTTAGTGATCAGATGGTTTAGAACAAAACAATTGTCAAGAGAAGAATACCTTTTCCTGAATCCAGTCTGTTCCTCGCTGAATATGTTGCTTTCTGTCCATCAATAAAAAGAAACACCAGAATAACAACCTCTCTCTGTCTCTTTCTCTCTCTCTCTCTCTATCTATCTCTGGCTTTTCTTCGCAAACGAAGATTCAGGAAGGACTCATCCCGCGCTTTCTGCAAGCGTGCTGATGACTAAAAAGGCCAATCCGAGATAAACATGTCCGGTTGCAGAAAGCACAGCAGAGGGTCTCCTTGGGTGATGTTTCCGGGTTGTAATTCTTTCTGCATTGTTGTTTCTCTTCAAGACTTGTTCGGCGTGAGTTCTCAAATAAGGCTGCAGCATTGTGGATAGTGCATCTCCATACCTCCCAATGTGAAGCCAGGGTGGACCATTGTTATTGATCAATTTGGCCGAGCCTGAGATGTTGTTTCAGGGAGTCCTTGTATCGCCTTTTTGGAGCGCCCTTCTTACACTGACCCATGGCAAGTTCACCATAGAGTACTATTTTTGGGAGGCGATGGTGTGAGAGTATGCTTGCATGTATGATTGTGTGCATGTATAGGTTCCTGGTAAAACAAGGCCTTAAAATGAACCAAGAAAATGGATGCCGTGCAAAGCATTGCTTGAGGCGTAACTTGGAAACCGGACCGAGGAAAGGAGAAAACTTGGAAGCTGAGATGAGGTGCTGACCAAGCATAACCAAACACAATGGAAACTGATAACCTAGTTTGGGAGCGTTCTGTACAAGTGAGTGGACAGCTGGCCAGGCATGACAGAGACAATACCAGCTGTCGGTATGATTGAGAAAGTTCTGAGTGAACATGGAACACACCTTGATCTGCCTAAGGAACTGTCTAAGGAACTGTCATGAGATCATGCCAGCTCGAAAAGCATGCAGTTCTCAAGGAAGGAGATGGAAAAGGTATAAGAGCTGGGACATTTTCGGCCTTGCTTTCATGGTTCCTGTACCTGCGGCAACAGACCATCCATGCCTTCATGGACGTCTGATCACCGTTCAGGGAAGGATCGTTGTGAGTATGTGATGTGAGTGTGTGTGTGAATGGAAAAGAGCTCTTGATAGTTAACTGAATGTTTAATGTCTTATGTCTAAATAAATGTTACATACATAGTGACTGAAAACCAAATTTGGTCTCTCTGTGCCTTTTTGCCTGTCACTTGTCTGGGAAAATCTTAAACACTACTTGATTAAAAGGACCTCTATGTGGTCATAACAATGGGCCTCCATCCTAGAAACATGTCCTGCCCAGCGCAGCTGTGTTCTCAATATCATAGCTTCAATGCTGGTGATCCCTGCTTGCTCAAGGACAGCAACATTCGTCACATAGTCAGTCCAGTGTATATTTAGGATTGTGTGTATACAGAGCTGATGAAAACGGAATGCAAAAGGATGACATCGTGTGATATTGGTGTCCTTTTGCATTCTGCTGTTGTTATTCTGGAGCCACATTCGCTGCATCTGATAATCTCCATAGTGACGTGATTACAACAATTATTGCTTTTTGCTGTAATTACACAATATTATGCCATAATCATGTGATAATACCTCCATGGAATCACTAGCATGGCCACCACTAGCAGTTTAAGAATGGGATTTTACTTCCATGATTTTGTATGGGTGAGATTTCAGCTGTTCTTGCGAGAAGACATGCCTTTGTTTAAGCACAACAAAAACATAAATAACAAAAGAAATAAACAAATAAACACTAAAAAAAACATAAAAACATACCAAGAAAAGGTGACAGTTCATTAAAAGAGCATCTTATGCATCCTGTGTTCTCATTGCGAGAAGGAAGGGGGGGAAGGACCATCCATTCACACTGTAATCATGCAATTACAGTGGGGTGCGATTTCGTAGTACTGCAAAATGAATGATATTGAAGGCTATTCACAGATTTTCCCATCAATTAAAAGTGACGAGCAATTAACCGGTGGAGCACACATTGACCATGGGAGGATAATGACATTGTGCGATAAGAGGAACCCATTTACAGTACTTCTGCACTGTACAACCCGATCTGATAAAGTCCTAAGACATGTATTCCTTCCCACAGCATATACATACATTATTTTGCAACACTGTCCCCTTGGTTAAAGATTTTTGAACCAATACAGAACCCACAAATCCACCACAAAAAGTATTAAGGTAGGGTTGAAGTACTGTAAACATACCCACCACATCTTGAGCTCTCCTTTTGATGGCAGTAGATGTGAAAGGGATCTAGCAGTCTTAGTGGACCACAAGCTGAACATGAGTCAGCAGTGTGATGCAGCAGCTAAAAAAGTCAATGCAATTCTAGGTTGCATTAATAGGAGTATAGTGTCTAGATCAAGGGAAGCCTTTGGGAGAGGCTGCTTGTTGCTGAGTGGGGTGGAGCTTCTGTGAGTTTGATTAGTTTAAAAAAAACTGTTGGGAGAGGCTGCTTGTTGCTGAGGCGCGCATGACCAAACAAAAGTACAGCATAAAGTTCTCAGCATTAACTAAGAGTTCTTAGATTACCTAAAAGCTCTCACCATGGACACTGAGGGGACTGCTGCAGTCACCTGCAACACTTGCGGGATGTTTGTCTTCTTGTCTACAGACGTGGGGAACTTCACATGCACCAAGTGCAAGTTGGTAGCCCTCTTGGAGGAGAAAGTCCAGCAGCTGGAGACACGGGTAGCTACACTTCAAAAGATTTGTGAGCAAGAGATTTTCCTGGACAGAACAGAACGAACAGTCTTGGATGGGGACCGCACAGAGGAACCCGTTAGGGAGGAGAGGGTCACTTCACAGACACAGGAATGTCACACACAGGAATGTCACACACAGGAATGTCACACACAGAACAAGAAATGTCACACACTGGAGGAATGTCACACACAGAACAAGAAAATCCAGGGATTCTTCGAGCAGCTTGCAGCTACAGAACTGATTTGAACCCCTCTCCCTTATCGACGACAACGAGGAAGAACAGCATGGGCAGACTTCAGGAGCAGAGCAGGGGACCTTGAGAGGACCACCACAAGGAACAGCAGCTGCAAAGCCTCGGGGGAAGCGTGTGGGGGGGGACTCCTTGCTGTGGGGTACAGGAGCAGTGGTTCGTGGGCCTGACAAGATGTCTCAGGAGGTGTGTTGTCTCCCTGGGGCAAAGATCCGTGATGTGACCGAGAGGCTGACAAGATTTGTCAAGCCTACAGATCATTAACCCTTCCTTTTGGTCCATGTGGGAACCAATGATACTGCAAGGCACAGCTTTTCCAAGATCAGAAGAGATTTTGGGGCTCTGGGGAGGAAGCTGAAAGAAATGGATGCACAGGTTATCATCTCATCTCTTCTGCCAGTTGAAGGGCATCGTCCAGGAAGGGAGAGGAAAATAGCTGACGTAAACAACTGGCTCCGTAGATGGTGTCACCGAGAATGATTTGGATTCTTGGATCATGGGCTGCACTTCCATGAGGGGGGACTTCTGGCAAGAGATGGGGTGCATCTCACGACAGTTGGCAGAAACATTTTTGCCAACAGTCACAAGAATTTGATCAGGAGGGCTTTAAACTGAGTCATATGGGGGAGGGAGACAGTATTCTGGAAGGCAAAAGGGCTGGAGAAAATAGTCATAGAGGGAACAAGTTAAACAGTGCAAGAACCCAACAGTGGGAGGCAAAAAAACTTGCACAGGCAGCAAGTAAAGGGAACACATTGTCTTAGATGTCTCTACACTAATGCACAGAGCATGGGAAATAAAGAAGATGACCTTGAACTCCTAGCACTGCAAAACAAATATGATACAAGAGGCATTACTGAAACCTGTTGGGATGAGTTGCATGATTGGAATGTAGGAATACAGGGGTATAACCTTTATAAGAGAAACAGGCCAAACAGGAAAGGAGGAGGAATAGCATTATATGTCAGGGATATTTACACCACTGAAGAGATCCATGACATCAATACTGCAAGCCAGGTGGAGAGCATCTGGATAAAAATTAAAGGGGAGGGAAACAACAGGGATGTTATTGTGGGACTCTACTACAGACCCCCAAATCAGACGGAGGAATTGAATGATGCCTTTCTAGAACAGATGACCACACATGCAGAAAGAAGAGATGTAGTAGTGATGGGTGACTTCAACTATCCTGATATTTGCTGGCAATCTAACTCAACCAAAACTTCAAGGTCTAGCAAATTCCTTACTTGCCTGGAAGACAATTTCATGGTCCAAAAGGTGGAAGAGGCAACAAGGGGGTCAGCTATTTTAGATCTGATCCTAACCAACAGGGATGACCTGGTTAATGGGGTGCAAGTGGTGGGATCCTTAGGTGAGAGTGATCATGTTCTCCTGGAGTTTATTATACAATGGAAAGGAGAAGCCAGGCATAGTCAGACACGCATTCTTGACTTTAGGAGAGCTGATTTCAATAAACTCAGGGAAATATTGGGGGTGATCCCATGGTCAGGAATACTAAAAGAGAAGAGACCTCAAGACGGATGGGACTTTCTCAAAAGGGAGATACTGAAGGCACAATTTCAAACAGTACCATTGAGGAAGAAAAATGGGAGGTGTCTCAAGAAACCAGGATGGATGACTAAAGAACTTTCAATGGAGCTATGTTTTAAACGGAACATGTATAGGAAATGGGAAAAGGGGGAAATCACCAAAGAAGAATTCAAACAGATAGCGAACACATGTAGGAGTATAGTCAGAAAAGCTAAAGTGCAAAATGAGCTCAGGCTTGCTAGAGAGGTTAAGAACAATAAAAAAGGGTTTTTTGGGGTATGTCTGCAGCAAAAAGGAGGAAGAAGGAAATGGTAGGGCCACTATGTGGAGAAGATGGCAAAATGCTAACAGAGGACAGAAAAAAGGCAGAATTACTCAACACCTTCTTTGCCTCAGTGTTTTCAGAAAAGGAAAAGGGTGTCCAACCTGAGGATAAAGGAACAGAGGACACAATAGGGGAAATCCAGCACAGAATAAGCAAAGAGGTAGTACAGGAATACCTTCTTAATCTAAATGAATTTAAATCTCCAGGACCAGATGAACTACATCCAAGAGTATTAAAAGAGCTGGCAAATATAATCTCAGAGCCATTGGCAATAATATTTGAGAACTCCTGGAGAACAGGAGAAGTCCCAGCAGACTGGAGGAGGGCAAACGTTGTTCCCATCTTCAAAAAGGGGAAAAAAGAGGATCCCAACAACTATCGTCCAGTTAGTCTGACATCAATACCAGGGAAGATTTTAGAGCAGATCATTAAACAGAGAGTCTGTGAACATTTAGAAGGCAATGCCATAATCGTAAAAAGTCAACATGGGTTTGAGAGAAACAAGTCATGCCAGACTAATCTGATCTCTTTTTTTGATAAAATTACCAGCTTGGTAGATGAAGGGAACACTGTGGACAACTTACTGTTGTCAGTAAGGCCTTTGACAAGGTTCCCCATGACATTCTTGCAAACAAGCTTGTAAAATAGGGGCTAGACAAGTTAACTGTTCAATGGATTTGTAATTGGTTGACTGGTCGAACCCAAAGGGTGCTCAGCAGTGGCTCCTCTTCGTCTTGGAAAGATGTGACCAGTGGGGTGCCACAGGGTTCTGTCCTGGGCCCAGTGCTATTCAACATCTTTATCAATGACTTGGATGACGGAATTAGGGGCATACTTACCAAATTTGGAGATGACACCAAATTAGGAGGAGTAGTAATACCCTAGAGGACAGGAACAAAATTCAGAATGACCTGGATAGACTGGAGAGTTGGGCCAAAGCTAACAAAATGAAATTCAATACGGAGAAATGTAAGGTACTGCACTTAGGGCGAACAAATGAAATGCATAGATATAGGATGGGGGAGACCTGGCTGAATGAGACTACATGCGAAAGGGATCTAGGAGTCCTAGTAGACCACAACTTGAACATGAGTCAACAGTGTGATGTGGCAGCTAAAAAGGCCAATACGATTTTGGGCTGCATCAATAGAAGTATAGTGTCTAGATCAAGGGAAGCAATAGTGCCGCTCTATTCTGCCTTGGTCAGACCTCACCTGGAATACTGTGTCCAGTTCTGGGCACCACAATTCAAAAAGGATATTGACAAATTGGAGCATGTCCAGAGAAGGGCAACTAAAATGGTGAAAGGTCTGGAAACGATGCCTTATGAGGAGAGACTTAGGGAGCTGGGTATGTTTAGCCTGGAAAAAAGACGGTTAAGAAGCGATATGATAGCCCTGTTTAGATGACGTTATCCCTGTCCCAAGATGCTCCTGTTCTGCTTCTGTTGCTCCCCTGCTTCCTCTTATTCTTGGGAAAATCTGTGAATAAAAAGCCCTTTCTGTTATAACGGAATGACAAGCGAGTGAATAGGAGCCCTGTTCTGTTCCCGGGATGATTACAGAACGTGACTTCACTGGGAGGTCCATGCTGGACACTTCCGGGTGCAATTGGGACAGCCAGGTAAGTGACACCCTCCCCATCTCCAGGTTTATTTGGGCTTTTTTGTTGTTTTGTTTTGGGGTTTTGTTTTATTTTTTGACATTTGGTTTTGTTTTTATTTTTAAATTTCTCGCAAGAATGAGTGGGATGGCATCACTGCAGTAAAAGCAGCTTTACAACAGCTGCCTTTCTGCAGTGAAGCCGAGGGGAGGGGGAGCCGTTTCTATTCCACAAAAAGGTAGGTGTTTGAAAAGTTTTTTTTTCTTTAGTGTTACAGGGACAGGAGTGAGGTGGGGGTTTAGCAGGACAGAGATCGTTTCCAGGGACCCGTGTGATAATCTCCACTATTTTATCATCCTTGTTAAAGTCAGATTCAGCTGTCTGACAAGCTGGCTTCTGCAAATGGAATTATGCAGGAGCACCATTTTGTCTTTCATCTTGGGCAACAAAATGCCTTGGGCTGGCCCTGAAGAGGAGACATTTACAACAGGGGTGGACCATCCTTTGAGTCCTGAGCAATTCTAGGCTGCATTAATAGGAATATAGTGTCTAGATCAAGGGAAATATATATTACTAGGCCATTGTATATAACGGGACTTGAGCATCCATGGATTTTGGTATCCATTGGTGGGGGGGGGGCTGGAACCAAACCCCAGCAGATATCAAGGGCCCACTGTAAAACCCAGTTAACTGGGTAAAAGGGCAATCAGGAACTGAGGCAGGGAGAAGCCAGGTAGGTAGGAAAGCATGACCAGGAAGTGTAGCAGTTGCAGCCAATCTCATGAAGCCTCACATCTTGTGTAGAGAAACATGATAAATGGGGAATTTTTCTAGACTTTTTGCTGCTGTTGGGCCTTGTGGATGTCTCACTGCCAGCCATGGGATGTTTTGGGGTGTACCAGTGTGGTTAGGAGGTTTGAGTCTTAGACTGGGGCTCTGGGAGACCAGGGTTTGAATCCCACCTCAGCCATGAAAACCCACTAGGTTACCTTGGGCAAGTCATACTCTCTCAACTTCAGAGGAAAGCAATGGGACCCCCCCCCCAAGAAAAAATATTGCCTAGAAAACCATATGATAGGCTCACCATAGATTAGAAATGACTTGAAGGCGTACAATAAGTGTTGCCACACATGACACATGTATAAACACCTTCATCCTGAGTCAGAAAGGCATGCTGGAAATGGGGAGAGACAGGTGCGCAGGCTTTAAAGCCATCTCACATATCAAAAACATTTTCTTCCAGGGCTGAGCACCCTAAAATTTGTCTCCCCACCTGGAGAAGCATTACAGTTATTTGATATTTCAGCCAGCACCCTGAATGCTGGCAACCCTCAGACCCTGACCCACCACCTGGCACTGCATGTGGCCCTAGAATAATAGCATCATAGAGTTGGAAAAGACCACAAGGTCCATCCAGTCCAACCCTGCCATGCAAGAACACACAATCAAAGCATACCTGACAGATGGCCATCCAGCCTCTGTTTAAAAACCTCAAAAGAAGGAGGCCCCACCACACTCCAAGGCAGTGTATTCCACTGCCAAACACTTCTTACTGTCAGGAAATTCTTCCTAATGTTTAGGTGTAATCTCTTTTCCTGTAGTATGAACCCATTGCTCTGTGTCCTAGTCTCTAGAGCAGCAGAAAACAAGCTTGCTCCACCCTCAGTATGACATCCCTTCAAATATTTAAACATGGCTATCATGTTCCCTCTTAACCTTCTCTTCTCCAGGCTAAACATGCCCAGCTCCCTAAGCCACTCCTCATAGGGCATGGCTTCCAGACCTCTCACCATCTTGGTTGCCCTCCTCTGGACACGTTCCAGCTTCTCAATATTCTTCCTTAATTGTGGTGCCTAGAACTGGACACAGTATTCCAGGTGAGGTCTGACTAAAGCAAAATAGAGTGGCACTATTACTTATACACACACACACAGAGTATATATATTAGAATCTCTCTCTCTGGCTTTTCTTCACAAACGAAGATTCAGGAAGGACTCATCCCTTGCTTTCTGCAAGCGCACTGAATATATATATAAATATGGAATATATATAAAATGGAAAAATTGAGGTTTGCTTTTTTTGAATTCTTTTTTTTGCGGAATATTTTCAAGCTGTGGATGGTGGAATCCATGGATGCAGAATCCATGGATACAGAGGGCCAACAGTACTCAGTTTCTGGGCCTATTTACCCCAGATTGCTTTTATGCCTGTTTCCACAAGCAGCTGATCCAGAAGAAGTTCCAGAGAACCTGCCAACCTGTCCCACCTGAAAAGGGCCAAGCCACCCCCTGCTATCAAGTTTTGGTCCTGAAATCTCAGTGAATGGGAGGTAGCTGACCTAACAACCCTATGAGGGCTGCACTCCCTACACTGAACTACTGTGAGGGTGCCTTTATCCTTGTCCCCACCCAGTGAGCCTGCTCAAGATGGCTGTTTCCCTACTGATATTAGCAGAAAAACAACAGTCTTAAGGTCAGTGTAGTGTTGGGGAGATAAAGCTTTTCTGCTACTCTGCGCAGAGATCCTGACAGCTGTTCCCAGTAGTGGTGTGGAAGTCACTGATGAAGTCCAGTCACTTTTGGAGGGGAAGCCTACAACCTCCTCCCCAGTTTCCACCCCAGCAAGTCCCATCAGGATTAGAGCTTGGAAACATTACTTTGTTTGAACTGAATCTCCCAAAATCTCAGAATGGTCCCATGCTGGCTGGAGATGCTGGGAAGTGTAGTTCAGGCAAGTAAAATTTCCAAGTACTTATGGGGATTGCTATCCTAGCAGGGCTTACAGACGTGACATGAAGTCAATCTCATATCCTCCAACTGTCCCAATTTGGCAAGGACTGTCTGGATTGATCCTCTTATCATCCCATTTTTTTGGTTGCTTTTAACATGTCCCAGTTTCTCTCTCCATCTCCCACTTCCTCCTTTTGTCCTCAAGCTTACTTCAGTTGCTGCAAACTTAGTTCAAAGTGCAAAAGTAGTTTGCACTCAGTTAACTCAGCATGGGGAAGAGGAAAGGAGGAGTTGGAATCTAGCCCTTCCCAATAGACTCAGGCAAAAACAACTGCTGTGGCCTCTCCTACCTTTTGTGTCCTTCCTCATTAGTAACTTTTGCCATCTTGGCCACTCTTGTGTTGCTTGGCCACATGTGTCTCAGTTTTCATCTGTGAAATGTTGGAGGGTGTGCAGTCTCCTACACTCCCTCCCCGCCCACTCAGCTCACTGGCTGGGTTGTGGGAAGAATGGGTAGCTCTCCCCACAAGCTACACAGAAAGCAACTGAGAGCATGGGCTGCCCACCTATGTTTTGAAAGCTGTGGCACCTGAGTGGGATTCCTCTTACTGCCTCTTGGATCCACCTCCTGCAACCTCTGAAAGTTAAGATTCAGAATTCAGCATTAGCTAAAAATGTAAACAAAAACCTAAGCCTGGAAAGTGACATTTGAAAAGTATTTTTCCCTGTTAGTCATACCAGTGTCACAGAAAAATTAAGTCATTGTTGTTACTCATTGTGATATTTTTTTAAAAAGAGAACTCATTGTGTTACACATTATGTTCTGATACTTTCCCCTTTCTGTTCCCCTTCTGTTTTTGAATAAAACCTTAGGATTTATAAAAGAACGGCATGAAACTTGAAAAAATTCCACTCTAAAATGCCTAGTGATGGATGCCCTTTACAAGGACTTTTAAAAGTGCTACTTATCCCTCTCATCTCCACCCTGATTCTTCTCAGTTGTTCATTTATTTTTTAAAATGTGACAGCATTATGCCCTCATTAATGGAAAAAAACCAGGAACTTGTTACATGTAACTACATTACATGTGACATCTTATTGCCAAGTTCTGAACAATGAAGAAAAGGAGAGCCAAGACAATAAATCCCAGTAAGTGCCAAAGGAAGGTGATACTCCTGCCCTGGAACTGGCAAAAAATGGAGCTGGGACCATCCCATGCAGCTCCTGAAGATCAAACCACTTCATCCTATAGAGCTGTGGTGTCCAACCTATGGCCCTCCAGGTGTTTTGGATTCCAGCTCCCAGAAGCCTGAGACAATTTGTGCAATGATCAGGAATTCTGGGAGCTGTAGTCCAAAACAACTGGAGAGCCACAGGTTGGACATCACTGCTCTATAGGATGCAGTGGCTATAGAGCACCGTAGACTGAAACACCAGTTGCAAAGGAGCAGGAACTGCCCTGATCTTCCTTGAAATGAGAATGTTGACTCTGGCCAAGATGACTGACTGTTACCAGCACGAATCATGTGCTGCATCAGCTTTGCAGGATATATTCCTATTTTTATGTTTATGTAGATACAGAAGCAATCCGTGGACTGCTGACACACTGCAGAAATAATTCAGTTTGACACAGCTTTAATGCCCATGGGTCAATGCTATGGAATTCTGGGATTTGTACTTTTGTGAAATATTTAGTCTTCTCTGTCAGAGAGCTCTGGTGCCACAATAAACTACAAGTCTCAGGATTCCATAGGATGGAGCCATGATAGTTAAAGTAATGTCAAACTGTATTATTTCTGCAGTGTATCAGCAGCTCATAAAGGCAGAATTGCAGTCTCCTGGATAATAAGCTGGGGGCTGTTTGGCTGAGACATGTGCCTGGAAATTACATTGCTCCACACTGCAAAGCTGAAAGAAATCATAAAGAATCCATTTAGGTTGGCTAGACAGCATGCTTCTCCAGACAAAGATTTACAGCATGATTAATAGGACCTTTGATGGACCTTGTGGAACAGAGAGGGAGGAACACACACCCACACCTGCCCAACCTGGCTGGAGATCTCTTATGTTTGAGTGAGTACAAATAATCTACATCATAAATATCTGAAGTCTGATCTTTATTATAAAATTACTTGCAAATTGAAACTAGTTCTGAGAGGGATGGACAGTATACTACTCAAAAGAACTGAAGGTTAAATTAAGTAGCAATTTTAGACAGAGAATAAGAAGTAAATTCAGTATGTCTAAGATTTAAACAACTAAAAGAGGATATAAACATTGTCTTTGACACTGGAACTCAAGTAGAAAGTGTTTTACAACACGTCATAAAACACATCATAAAATGGTGACACCGAGAGTGTGCGCATATGACTTGGAGACTGCGGTAGCAAGAATGCAAGCTGCAATATCTGAAATCTCCAACCAAATTTCAGATCTGAACAAATGTGTGACAGACAGCAATGTGAATTTAGAACAGGAGATAGAACAGAAATTGGGTGAGTTAGATATTTCAGCAGAAATACACCATTTTAAGGAGGTTGCTGAAAGACAGTTTAGAGAGATCACTGTTTCACTTCAGAATCTAACAGTTTCTGCAAATAAACATGAACAGGAGATCTCTGACAACATGAAAGGAATTGTAAATTTATGACAGAACTTGGAAAAGACTCAGGATAGTGTTATGATGATTGATTTAAAATTGAAGCAAACACAAATCAGATTGAGAGCTGTCCCAGAGGAACTGATAGATTTAAAACAGAGAATTAAAAAAATCTTTGGCAGAATTGATATACAGTTCCTTGGAACGGCTCAATATACAGGCAAAATTCTGCTTATGTGCAAAGGAAAAACTTCCAAGAGATGTAATAATTTGCTTCACACATAAAAGTGTCAGAGATGAAATATTGAGAGCACATTTTAATAGATGGTTCAAAATAAATGAGAATGAAATTATTATGTTTAAAGAAATTCCAGAAAGGATGCTGAGAAAATGTTGAGAATACAAATTTTTGGTGGGGCTACTCAGAAAAAAAGACATAGCCTTTCACTGGATAGTCCCAGATGGTTTGATAACCACCTATGCAGGCAATAAATAAATGATAAATTTTCTGGGGCAAGTGAGAGATCTGTTCAAAAAGCTGAAGGAGGAGATCCCAGAGGGGATATCCAAAAAGCTGTGAGAAATAAGAAAAATAATAAAATAAGCTATTCTAATAAAATAAACAAAATGAATCTGAAAATAATTTCATGGAAATTTACCCAAGAATGGGGGGGCAGGGGAAGTGGCAGTAAAAAAAAATGAAAGTACTGTATTTGTTTTCAAAAGATTCATATATGGAAAAAAAAAGATACTAGGCATTTGCAGAATAGAGGTTTGGACCTAAAATAAAGGCCTTCAAATAAGAATAAAAGAAGAATAAAAGAAATGGAGTAGTCTTTTTTATAAATCAAAAATTCCAACCCAAATTTATATTTCAAGATGAACAAGACATATGTCTAATTGTGGAAATTAATTGGAAAGGCAAGATAATGGGCATTTAAAACCTAATAATAAACAGGGCTGAGACTTCCGGTCCGGGAGTTGAGGGAAAAAAGACCTCGAGTTGGGGCTCCGCTCGAGTTCGCTTATCCCACGCCTTAGATTTGGGGATCACCCAAACTGTGGTGCAATCCAGGAATGATTGCAATCCAGTGAGGCTAGCGGATCTCAGCTGAACCCTCAAACCCCTCTGAAACAGAGGTTTCAGTTGGGTGAGAGGTAGATCAGCAAGAGAAGACGGCAGCCATTAAGGTATGGTGAAGATCTTTGGATCAAACCCTCTATTACGCCTGGATTTAAATAGACTTGACTTTAGTTAGCAACCGGAGTATAACCTTTGTACTGGGGTATGCTTTAAAACCTCTGCATAGAAGACCAGAGCCTGTCAATAAGAGAGATTTTGAGGAGGAGACTGTTCTGGAGAGCTGACAGTTTTGGTGAGTGTAACATTGTAACCGAAGCCCATCTGAGAAAACCGAAAATGGACATTGTGACCGGGACTGAGATAAGTGCAGAGTGCAGAGTGAAAAGGAGGGGGGCAGTGACGAATTACGACTGGTAAAGCCTCTGTTAAAACCCAAAGTGTGTACAGCTCAAAACTAAATTGACAGTAATAATAATAACAGTAAATAATTAAGAGAACTGTCTTTTGAACTGACGTTCAAAAAAACGGGGCTGGCAGAATGCGAAAGCAACTTAAGAGTGAGCGGTAATAGCGGAGAGGAAGCTCAGTAAAAGGGATTAGTCCGGCAAGAGGACGAAGGTACAGTGAGAGAAATAATAAACAGGAGAGTTCTTGGAGTCCTTGGAGTTACGTATAGTGGTGGATAAGACACAAAGAAGAGGGTTGAAGAAAGAAGGGGGAAAGACAGCAGGTGAGGAGAGGGTGACGGCGGAGACGGCAGAGACAGCGGAGAGGTGGCAATGAGAGAAGCAGACTTAAGGAAGCACCCAATACAGGAGCAGAAGTAGAACTAAAATATTAAAGATCTTGAGAAAAAACATGTTATAATAAAGGCAAGAAAGTGTCTTGTACTCAAGGCGTAGCGAGTTGAGAATTACGGGAGACAGCGTTTTCAAGGCCAATCAGGGCATGTCTGAAAATTTAAAGAGACAGTGACAGTAATAGAGAAACTTGAAGCTTCAAATTAAACAGCGACATCTACTGACGAATAAAGAATAAATTCCCAGTATATACTTATATATACATATAAACATATATACAAGGTGTTGGTGAAGAACTCTGATGAGAATCTGATTGAATAAGGAGTTTTTTGCACATTTGAATTATTTGAATTATTGAATTCATAATTGAATATTGAATATTGAACCTATAATTATTATTGAACTTATAATTGAATATTGAATATTGAATTTCTGTCTATTATATATACAGGTTTACAAACTCATACATATATATACATACATAGATAAATAGCTTTACTGATGGTGTTGATGGTGATAGATTTCAACTGAAAAGGACCCAACAATTAATAATTTGTTGAACTTAAAATTAGTAATTGGAATACCCTAGAAAAGGGAGAAGTTGAGAAAAGATAAAAGATCAGTTATAAGTTATAAGGTGGAGAAACAGGAAAGGGAAGAAAATAATGTTTGGTATTGAATCTAACTAATAACTCTTGGAAATTAAATTAGAACTAATTGTTCAATTTGATTTATTAGAGGGTCCTTCTATATTATCTTAATTAGTTAATTAATTTCTGGAACCTATAAATTACCTTAAATTGATAAGATTACAACTACAAGTGATATCTGACTTTTGGTATTTGATACCCGATTTTTGATATTTGATTTAAGATTTGATATTGGAGAATTGATATTTGTTATTTGTGAATTGATATTTGAGAATCGACTTCTGACATTTGAGAATTGATATTTGAGAATTGATATTGAGAATTGATATTGAGAATGGAGATTTGAGAATTGAGATAAAGCTTAAAGGCTTAGATAACAACATAAATTGTTAATAGATCTAAAGAGAACTATTTAACATATTGTTTAATCAGACAAATTAGGAAAGCATCCAATTGTCTACTTTACAAATTTGGCAGCAAGCACGAGAGCCAAAATGAGTGGCAGTCAATCACAAACTCAAACATTAAATTTCAGATGACACCAAATTGGGAGGAGTAGCTAATACCCTAGAGGACAGGATCAAAATTCAGAATGACCTGGATAGACTGGAGAGCTGGGCCAAAGCTAACACAATGAAATTCAATACGGAGAAATGTAAAGTACTGGATTTAGGGCGGAAAAATGAAATGCATAAATATAGGATGGGAGAGACCTGGCTGAATGAGACTACGTGCGAAAGGGATGTAGGAGTCCTAGTAGACCACAAGTTGAACATGAGCCAACAGTGTGATGCAGCAGCTAAAAAGGCCAATGCGATTTTGGGCTGTATCAATAGAAGTATAGTGTCTAGATCAAGGGAAGTAATAGTGCCACTCTATTCTGCCTTGGTCAGACCTCACTTAGAATACTGTGTCCAGTTCTGGGCACCACAATTCAGAAAGGATATTGACAAATTGGAGCATGTCCAGAGAAGGGCAACTAAAATGGTGAAAGGTCTGGAAACGATGCCTTATGAGGAGAGACTTAGGGAGCTGGGTATGTTTAGCCTGGAAAAAAGACGGTTAAGAGGCGATATGATAGCCCTGTTTAAGTATTTGAAGGGGTGTCACATTGAGGATGGAGCAAGCTTGTTTTCTGCTGCTCCAGAGACTGGAACACGGAGCAATGGGTGCAAGCTCCAGGAACAGAGATTCCACCTCAACATGAGGAGGAACTTTTTGACAGTAAGAGCTGTTCAGCAGTGGAACACACTCCCTCGGAGCGTGGTGGGGTCTCCTTCCTTGGAGGTCTTTAAACAGAGGCTGGATGGCCATCTGTCGGGGATGCTTTGATCAAGATTTCCTGCGTGGCAGGGGGGTTGGACTGGATGGCCCTCGTGGTCTCTTCCAACTCTGCAATTCTATGATTCTATGATTAACCTCAAGAAGAGGATCTTATAAGAATCCTGGGAAACACATGGATATTGGTCTCCAGATTCTTGAAGAGCTTAAAAGTTTTAAAAAGGAGATTCGGGAAGACCTTAGATCTTTTAAGAGAGAAATCAGGATAGAGATTGAAAAAATAGACAATAAATTGGACAATTTGAAGACAAAAGTAAATGATGTTAAAACAAAAATGGAAACTATTAGAGAACAGACGGAAAAGTTAGAAAAACAAATGGGAGTAACTTCCAAAGAACAAGAAAAAGAAAAAAAATGCCATTTTACTTCAGGAAATAAGATACAGAGACAAATGTATTAAGCTAAGAAGGATTCAAGAAACAACAAGGGAAGATTTGTGGGGAAAAGTAATCCCAAATTTGGCACATTTTATTGAAGTAAGACAAGAGGAACTTGACCAGACTGTGAATAAATTGTTCAGAGTAAATTCGCTTATAGCGAGAGAGAGAGAGAAAACGTCCGAGAGACGTAATCATATCATTTACGTGCACAAGAATGAGGGAGAGAATAATTCAAACTAGTTATTCAGATAAGTTAAAGATTGATGGAAAGGATATTCAAATCCTCAAAGACATTCCGAATGAAGTCTTAAAGAAAAGACAAGAATATCAACAATTGACCCGAAAACTCAAGAAGATGAATATTACATACAGATGGGAACGGGTAGAAGGAATATCATTTCCATATCACCAGAAAAAATATAGAATAACTACAACTGAAAAAATGGAAGAATTTATAGAAAAACTGGAAAATGAAGAAAAGAAAAAAGCGGAAGCAAAGTTTAAAAAAAGAGAAAAGAACGAGAAGAAGAATTGAAAGACATAAGTGAGGTGAGACAAACAGATGAAACAAACGAAGACCCCATCGATAAACATGACCAACAGGAAGAGGAAGAACAAGATGAGGGAGAGTATGAAGAGGGAAAAGATTCTGAGGAAGACAGAGACCTGCAAAGCCAAGAAGAGGATTCAGAAGAGGAAAATAAAAAAGGAAAGGAGAGATCCTAAAAGAAAAACATAATGGTGATAAAAATAAGATCATGGAATGTAAAAGGACTAAATGGCCCCCAAAAAGGAATCAAATTTTTCACTTATTAGAGAAAAATAATGCAGAAGTCACTTGCTTGCAAGAAACGAGAATACGAGAAACAAGTAACAGACTGTTGAAAAGACCAAAGCTAGGTCAAAGTTTCTTTTCAAGCTCCAACAAAAAGAAAAAAGTAGTAGCAATTTATGTAAGTAATAGAATCGAAGCTACAGAAATCATGAATGATAAAAAGGGACATTATATTGGAGTTGAATTAAACATGATTAATTCAAAGATAATTCTAATTGTTATTTATGCCCCAATTCAAAAGAAAGATCAATTCTACAGACAACTACATCATGATCTTGAAGAGATAGAGGAATGAAGTGATAACAACGTGATAATAGTAGGGGACTTTAATGGGGTCCTGAAAGCAAGACGAAATAGATCCAATCCTTCTGGGGGGGGGAAGCAGTGGAGAACTTCCAAAAATATGTAGAAATATACTAGAAGACTACAATTTGGCAGATGTTTGGTCCTCAAAATACAACGACAAGAAAGGGTTTACTTTCCATTCAGATGTACACAAATCGATGTTGAGAATAGACATGTTCTGTGTCTCACAAGATTTACAGTCGTCCCTTCACATTCGCGGGGGTTAGGTTCCCCAGACCCCCGCGAATGTGAAAAATTCATGAATAATGATTGCCCTCCCCCTCCCCTGCCAAGCGAACATGGGGCCTCGGGAGTCCCCATAGTCGCTTTCTACAAACTCCCCAGTCTCTTCCTAGGCCTTCACTGGGCCTCAGAAGACCCTCCTGAGGCTCTGTGGATGCCTCCCCGGCCCTCCCCCCTCCCCCCCAAGGCCTTCACGGGGCCTCGCAAGGCCCCATGGGGGCCTCCCCAGCCATGCCCCCTCCCACCAGGGCCTTCACGGGGCCTTGCAAGGCCCTGTGGAGGCCTCCCCAGCCACCCCCCTCCCCCCAAGGCCTTCACGGGGCCTCGCAAGGCCCCTTGGAGGCCTCCCCGGCCATCCCCCCTCCCTCGCAAGGCCCCTTGGAGGCCTCCCCGGCCATCCCCCTCCCTCGCAAGGCCCTGTGGAGGCCTCCCCGGCCATCCTCCTCCCTCCCAGGGCCTTCATGGGGCCTCCGGAGGGTCTCCAAGGGCCCCATGAAGGCCCCACTGCTCCCTCCCCGGGCCTTCACGGGGCCTCCGGAGGGTCTCCGAAGGCCCCATGGAGGCCTCCCCGGCTCTCCCCCTCCCTCCCCGGGCCTTCACGGGGCCTCCAGAGGCCCTGTGTTGTGGTTTTGGGAGGGCAGGGGGCCCTCCCAAAACCGCGAATATCCAAAACCGCAAATGCTGACTTCGTGAATGTGGAGGGGCAACTGTACTAATAAAAATTCAACAAATGGATATAATTGAGAGGTGGCTATCAGATCATAATCCTATAGAAATTAAATTACTGACCTGGGACAGAGAATATTCGTGGAGACTAAAAGAATATAGGTTGAAGGACGAGAAGTTTGTAAATAAAGGAAGAAATACGAGAATTTTTCAAAATAAACAAAGAATCGGAAATTATGCATCAAATGAGATGGCATTCAAAGCAACATTAAGGGGTGTATTTCTACAAAGAGCATCAGAAATTAAAAGAGCTAAAGATGAAAAATACCGGAAATTAACACAGGAGTTGAAAAGGAAAGAAGAAAGTTTAAGAGAAAACCCAAACAATAAGAACACTCAAAGAGAGATAAAGCTGATCCAAGAGGAACTAAAATCAGAGTGACTGAAACAACTGCTAGGAAATTGAAATGGATAAAACAAAGACAATTTGAAAATGCCAACAAAGCTGGCAGGTGGTTGGCATATTGGCTGAAGAAAAAGAAGGAAAAAAGCTAATCACAGAATGGGAATACAAAGTATACTACTCAAAAAGAAATTAAAAAAACCTTTCTTGAATATTATAAAACATTGTATGCAGCAGAGGAACCCACAGATTTGGAAGACGTAATGGATAAGTACACTTGTCCCTCCACATTTGCGAACTTGACATTCGCGGTTTTCATTATTCGCAGTTTTGGGAGGGCCCCCTGGGCCCCCCCAAAACCGTGACATGGGGCCTCCGGAAGCCCCGTGAAAACCCTGGGAGGGAGCGAGGAGGGCCGGGGAGGCCTCCGCGGGGCCTTGCAATGCCCCGCGAAGGCCTTGGGTGGGAGGAGGGACAGCCAGGGAGGCCTCCGCGGGGCCTTGCAAGGCCTCGCGAAGGCCTTGGGTGGGAGGGGGAGGCCCGCGGAGGCCTCCACGGAGCCCCCGGAGACGCTCCGGAGGCCCCATGAAGGCCTGGGGAGGGAGGGGGAGGCGGGGAAAAGTGACCATGGGGCCTCCGGAGGCCCCGTGTTCACTTTTGCGGGGGAGGGGGGCAATCAATATTCGCGGATTTTTCACATTCGCAGGGGTCCGTGGAACCTAACCCCTGCGAATGTGAAGGGACAACTGTATATAGAAGATAACACAAATAAAAAAATATCAGATGATATGAAAGCAGAGTTAGCCCAACCAATAAGTACAGATGAAATACTACAAGCCATCAGTCAAATGAAAACAGGCAAATCGCCTGGGCAAGATGGATTTATTATTGAATTTTACAAAAAAAATCACGAAGAATTGATACAACCGCTCCAACAAGTCATGAATGATATTCCAAAAAAAGGAATCCCTATATCCTGGCAAACAGCAAATATTGTCCTGATACCAAAAGAAGGTAAAGATAAGTTAAATCCGGCAAATTACCGACCTATATCGCTCCTCAATATGGATTAATAAAATCTATACAACAATATTGGTGAATAGATTAAACAGAATAATAAAAGAAATTGTACATGGTGACCTATCAGGCTTTATAAAAGGAAGGCACGTGTCAGAAAATATAAGAACAATGGTGGATGCCATAGAATACTACGAAAGAATGAACAATAAGAAGGCCGCCTTCATTTTTATTGACGCAGAAAAGGCCTTCGACAACATAAATTGGACATTTATTAGAAGAACATTGGAAAAATTAGAACTTGGAGAAACAATTGTCAAAGGTATAAAAGCAACATATGAAACACAGAAGACACAATTGATAATAAATGGAGAGAAAACAGAAACTTTCAGTATATACAAAGGAACACATCAGGGGTGCCCCTTGTCACCACTACTTTTCATATTGGTTTTGGAATGCTTGAATAACAAATTAAGGAGCGATATGCAAATACCTGGCCTTAAAATAAAAGGTCAAGAATACAAAGTAAAAGTTTTCGTGGACGACCTTGCAATAATATTAGAAGATCCAATAGAGAACATTACTAATTTGCTGGGACAAATTAAAAAGTTCGGAGATTTTGCCAGATTTAAATTAAACAAAGATAAGACAACAATAATAACAAAGAATTTAACAGCAAAAGAAGATGAACAATTGAGAGAAAAATCAGGCTGTAAAATTGAAAAAAAAAGTAAAATATCTGGGAACTTGGATAAGTAAAAGGAACATAAATCTCTATGAAAATAATTACAAAAAGTTGTGGAATGAAATTAAATCATATTTGAAGCGATGGAGTAAATTGGACTTATCTTTATTTGGAAGAATAAATACAATTAAAATGAATATACTGCCGAAATGTCTATTTTTATTTCAAAACTTGCCCATACTTCAAAATGAAAAAAATCTTACAACAATGGACGTACGAACTGAATAAATTTATCTGGAGGGTGAGGAAAGTAAGGATAAAGTGGTCAACATTTACAGTGGATAAAGACACTGGAGGAGTCTCTCTCCCTAATTTAAAATTATACTATGCTTCATGTAGTCTTAACTGGTTAATGGCATGGATTAAATTGAATAATGACAGAATGTTAACGCTGGAAGGATACGCACTACGTTATGGTTGGCACGCCTATTTATGCTATGATAAATCCCAAGTTAATAAAGATTTCGAAAACCATATAATAAGGAAAACATTAATCAGAATTTGGCGCAAGATTCAAAAACAATTCTATTTTAAGCTTCCGACTTGGCTCTCCCCACACAAAGCTTTTTTGGGGAGGTGGGAGAATACAAGGGATTGGTTAAAATACAAAGATTTGATTGATTTAACAGCAAGGAAAAAAGGAGAAGGAATTAAATTATTTACGCAGGAAGAATTGGAAGAAAAAGGAATCAAAATGAATTGGTTCAAATATCTACAAATAAAAAAAAGATTTCAAAATGTAAAATATGATTTTGAAATATCAGAAATGGAACTGGATAAGGTGATATGGAACAAAGAGAGTAAAAAAAATCACAATTTTACAAATTGCTATTAAAAAGGGAATTAGAAGGAGAGAAGATTACAGAAGCCATGACTAAGTGGGCTCAGGATATAGGAGATATAAGAACCATGGAAGAATGGGAAGAATCATGGAAAAACACCAACACATTTACAACTTGCCTTGCATTGAAGGAGAATTATTTTAAAATTGCCAACGGATGGTATTTGACACCCGTGAGAATAAGTAAAATGTGCAAAACAAAAAACAATAAATGTTGGCGCTGCAATAAAGATAAAGGCACTATGTATCATATGTGGTGGTGGTGTCCAAAAATTCAAAGATTTTGGTTGAAAGTTCAGAAGACAATCCAAAAAATTTACAAAACTCAACTTATCATGAGCCCAAAATTATATCTGCTAAACGTGACCTCTGAATAGCCACTCTATTCTGCCTTGGTCAGACCTCACCTAGAATACTGTGTCCAGTTCTGGGCACAACAATTCAAAAAGAATATTGACAAATTGGAGCGTGTCCAGAGAAGGGCAACTAAAATGGTGAAAGGTCTGGAAACCATGCCTTATGAGGAGAGACTTAGGGAGCTGGATATGTTTAGCCTGGAAAAAAGACGGTTAAGAGGCGATATGATAGCCCTGTTTAAGTATTTGAAGGGATGCCACGCTGAGGATGGAGCAGGCTTGTTTTCTGCTGCTCCAGAGACTGGAACACGGAGCAATGGATGCAAGCTCCAGGAACAGAGATTCCACCTCAACATGAGGAGGAACGTTTTGACAGTACGAGCTGTTCGGCAGTGGAACACACTCTCTCGGAGCGTGGTGGGGTCTCCTTCCTTGGAGGTCTTTAAACAGAGGCTGGATGGCCATCTGTCGGGGATGCTTTGATCGTGATTTCCTGCATGGCAGGGGGTTGGACTGGATGGCCCTCGTGGTCTCTTCCAACTCTGCAATTCTATGATTCTATGATTTGGAGAAAAATTTTAAACATTGCCACCGGAGAACATTGCTTTATGCAAATAACCACGGCAAGACTGATGATAGCGGCAAAGTGGAAAAACAAAGAAATACCACTGATTGATAATTGGTTAATAAAGCTGAGAGAGATGCAAGAAAATGACAAACTAACATATATCTTAAATAAAGCCAATATAGAAAAAATGGAAGAAGAATGGTTCCCGATTAGACAATATTGGACAAGGATATGGAACATGAAGGAAAACTATGAGAATTAGAAACAAGGACAGTGTATTATAATAAGAGAAGGAAAATAATGAGGACAAATATAGTTAGGGAAGAAGGCAATGAACAAAGAGCATAAATTACAAGTTAAACAGAAATAAAAATCCAAAGAAACCGGCGTAAGAAATAGAGGATATAAAAAGAAAGAGTAATATTATGAAAATAAATAGCAAGGGAGGGAGGAGAAATGGAAGAGAAAAAATGGAAATATCCCTGACATGTGGACGCTGGAGGAAGTATGAAGGATTTGAGAAGGGTAAGATAAGAAAAAGAAAGAGAGGGGAAAGTATGTGTAAAGGTATGAAGAGGTGGAGAAAGGAATTTAGAAGTGAAAGCGGGAGAAGAAGAAAAGACTGAAAGTAATGGATGGATGGAAGGATGGGATATGGGTGGGGAAAAACGGGAAGTGACTGTGATGATGGAGTGATGAAGAACTTTGTAAAGGAATAGAAAATGGAGAATGTAATAATACGAATGTAATATTGTAAGTTAAGACCTCGAGGGGTTAAAAAATAATTTAAAAACTAATATAATAATAGTAATAATAATAATAATAATAATAATATCTTCTTCTTCATCTAATGGGTATTTATGCCCTAAATAATGAGAAATTTTATGAAAATTTATTAAGAAAGACATCAGAACTGGATTTACAAAATCTGATTTGCGTGGGTGATTGGAGTGGAGGGGTGGATTCTAATTCAGATAAATGTTCCAGTAAAGGAATTAAGGAAACTCAGAACCTTTTTAAAATATACAGAATACATTGGGTTAATAGGTGGCTGGAGATATTAGCATCCAAACTGCAGAGATTTCCCCCCCCAAATCATCATGAGTCTTTCTCTAGAATAGATATGTTTGGATTTCTAAGCATATGGCCAACTTAATAAAGATGGACATTTTGCCAAAATCTTTTTAAAGATCATAATCCCACCAAGATGTCTCTGAAAATTGAGCAAGCATAGGTTAGATGGAGACTAAATGAATATCTACTTTTGAAGATGGAAACATTACAATGTAAAATAGAATAGAGGAAATTTTTTGAACTGAATTTAAATAAAGACACAGATGTTACAGTAATTTGGGATGCAATCAAAGTTATATAAGAGGACAATTTATAAAATATGTCTCCAGATTGAAAAAAGAAATACTATAGAAGCAAAAATGAGTACATTGTTGGAGGAGATAGAAAATCTAGAGAGAAAACCTGAGGAAATTTTTGATAAAGAGACCCAAGAAAAGATCAAGCTACTTCAACAGTTCTCACATTCAGTTCAAGAAATGAAGGCCAAACGACTATATCTTAAACAAAGGGATTTTTAATTTGCTAATAAACTTGGGAAGTGGCACTCTTACAAATTGAGACAAGAAAGGCCATAGAAATTTGTCAGAAAGATTAGGAAGGGAGATCAGTATGACAAATTATGACAATATGGACGTATTTAAAGTCTTTGAGGAATACTACATACAGTATATGAGGAGCAATGAAAGAGCCTCAGAAACAGAAGACTATTTGGATAGACTCCAATTGGACAAACTATGTCTGGAACAAAAGCAACGTTTGAATGGGCCTGTGACAACTGTGGAAGTAGTTGAGGCAATTAAAAAGTTAAAAAAGTTCCAGGACTATATTATAAGACATTTGCAGTTTAATATAAGACATTTGAAGACGAATTACCTCAACCATTCAAGATGGTTGTGTGCTAGAGTATTAGGGAAAGGATTGATTCCAGACTGTTGGAGAAATGTCTACATTGCAGTGATTTGTAAAGAGAATTTAGACAAGAAATTAACAAAGAATTACAGACCTATATAATTACTAAACAATGACTATAAGATACAAACGATATATACTACTATTTTGGAAAACAAACTGAGGAAGCATCTCTCAGAATATTCATGAGGATTACAGTGGATTTTTGCCAAAAAGACAGAACTAAGGAGTAATATAAGAATTATTTTGACTATCATCAAATATTTGGAATAGCAGAAAAATAAAAAGGTTGTTTTTATCTTTTTAGATGCAGAGAAAGCCTTTGATAATATTTCTTGGAATTACCTATTTCAAAGTATTGGAGAGAATAGACTTTGGCTATAAAAATATTCAGTTCAAATAGCCCAGATTTTGGTAAATGGCAACACTACAACACTGATTGGGTTACAAAACAGAAGCAGACGTGAATGTTCCCTTTCACCTTTGCTTTTTATAGGTATTGGGCACTTTATTGAGAGATATCATACAAGATGACAAAACCTGTGGAGAGAGGGTTTTTTTTAAAAAAGAACAGTATAAATTGAGGTCTTATGCAGATGATCTAGTGGTAATGATTCAAAATTCATTGGACTCAATTAAAGCTCCTGTGGGGGGGGGATGAGGTGTTTGGGGCATGTTCCAAATTTAAAGTGAATGGCAATAAAACATAACAAAACTGTTGACTAAAAATATGACTACAGAGGAAAATGAATTAACTTCCCTTTCCCATTTTAAAGTGGAAAGGGGGAGGTTAAATATTTGAGAACAATAATTACAAAGAATATCAGTTTATTATTTCAAAATAACTATGAAAAAGTCTGGAAAGAAAAGAGATTTTTAAAAATTGAGAACGTTAAATTTATGTGGAGAATCACTGTAATAAAAGCAAATGTTTTATCAAGACTTCTATTTTACTTTCAAACAATCCTCATCATAAGGAATGGAATACCATTTGCACAATGGCAGAAATACATTTTCAGATTTGTCTGGCAAGGAATTCCACAATAAAACTTAAAACATTGTATGATACTAAAGATTTTTCTTAGAGACAAGAGACTTTTGGAATTTGAAGGTCACAATTTATGATTAGGATGGCATAGTTTTCTTTGAAATGATAAGTGTTCTTTGGAAGTTAAGGCACATGTTGAATTTTAAAATCATTGTAAATGGCTTGGGCCCAAGCTATCTCAGGGACCGCCTTCTCCCTTATAATCCTCCCCGCGCTCTCCGGTCCTCTGGGAGGAATTTGTTGCAGTCACAAAGACCTAGGCTGGCGACTACCTCCCAGAGGGCTTTCTCGGCTGTCGCCCCCAAATTGTGGAACGGCCTGCCCGACGAGATCCGCCTATTGACATCATTAGACAGCTTTAAAAAGGCTGTCAAGACGGTTCTCTTCGGGCAGGCTTTTCCGGAATAGCTAACCCCGGCCTCTGGAACCCCCTCTGGAGGTTCCTTTTGGATCTCCTAACAGATGCTGCCTGCTTAAAAGGATATTTAGCATATGGTACCACATATTGATTTTAACTTGTATTGATTTTAACTTGCATTAATTTAATAATGTTTAAGGGGAGGGAGGGATTTTGGGTTGTTTTATACTGTCTACCATTTTATCATTGTAAGCCGCCCCGATTGCTTGCAGAGGGGCGGGATATAAATAAATTTTATTATTTATTATTATTTTATTATTGTATTAGAAAGGATCTTCTGCAAATATGATATAAATACAAGCAGAGACATTTTCCTAAGATAGCATTAGCAACCTCACTGCAGGAAAACCTTTCCAGGAAATAATGGGTTAAACATTGGAGGTGGCTGTTCTACAATGAGCTTTTGTATTTGGAACAAGACAACTGGGGGTTTAAATCAATATAGGTGCTTCTTAAGGAAGGCAAAGATCTTACAGTTGTCCCTCGACATTCGCGAACTCGACATTCGCAGTTTTGATTATTCGCGGTTTTGGGAGGGCCCCGCAGGCCCCCCCAAAACCGCGACACAGGGCCTCCGGAGGCCCCGCGAAGGCCCTGTGGGGGGAGTGGGGAGGGCTGGGAAGGCCTCCGGTCTCCGGAGGCCCCGCGAAGGCCCTGTGTGGGGAGTGGGGAGGGCGGGGAAGGCTTCTGCAGGGCCTCCGGAGACCCTCCGGAGGCCCCGCGAAGGCCCTGGGAGGGCAGTGGGGAGGGCCGGGAAGGCCCTGGGGGGGCAGTGGGGCGGGTGGGGAAGGCCTCCACGGGGCCTCCGGAGACCCCCTGGAGGCCCCACAAAGGCCCTGGGGCGAGGGGGGAGAGCCGGGAAGGCCTCCGCGGGACCTCCGGAGACTCTCCGGAGGTCCTGTTGAGGGCTTGGGCGGGAGGGGGGAGGGCTGGGGAGGCATCCACGGGGCCTCAGGAGGGTCTCCGGAGGCCCCGGGGAGGCCTAGGAAGGGAGTGGGGAGGCGGGGGAATGCGACTATGGGGCCTCCGGAGGCCCCATGGTCGCTATGGCAGGGGAGGGGGGTCAAACAATATTCGCGGATTTTTCACATTCGCGGGGGTCCGTGGAACGTAACCCCCGTGAATGTGAAGGGACGACTGTAATTGGTTTGCTTATATGCAACTCAAGGAGAGATTTAATCAAGAATAGAGAGATCTAGGTCTTATCTACCATAGCCAGGATACGCCGGTTCCCCACCGATGTATCCTGGCTGCAGAGGTGGCCCGTTCCACACCTCTCCCATTACCTGAAGAAGCTGGGCCAGAGTCCAAACAGGATGCCACCTGTCACTGAATCCACATCCACATTTTCTTGCTAATATGGAAGGCAGCCAGGGGTCCTGTAACATGTGAATGCTGGCCCTCTGCATGTGACCAGCCTCGATTATATGGTGCAAGACCCCTGCCTGTCTTCCGGAATAGCCAGGGAGCTAGCAGCGGAAGGTAGGAGCAGCATGTCGGACAGGCTCCCGTGGACATCCGGAGCCCGATCTGACAGAAACAGAGTAAACAGATCTTTTATTATATTGTGGTAAAGGGCCCTATCCTGGCTTTCCCCCATTCCAGCCCCATATCTGCCCCAGAGGTCATTTGGAGTACCCAGGAGCAGATTGGGGTAAATGCCCTGCATCCTTTGGACTGCAGAGCTCGGGAACAGGGGCAAGCTGGGGCATTTGGCCAGTGTAGACAAGGCCCTGGCCATAGAGGTTGGAGAAAATTAGTTTTATTTAGAACTATGTAAGGATGACAATCATGTAATTTAAAAAGTGTATAAATACCTTTTGAAATTAGAGACAGAAGATGAACTTGTAAAAGAGTACATAAGAAGGTGGGTCCAACATTTTGGGCATGATGTTCAAATGGATGTATGGGGGGAAATGTGGGCCAAAGATATAACATTTACTTTGTGTAGTAACTTAAAATAAACATGTATAAGATGATCTATAGATGGTATCTAACCCCTAATAAGCTGTCAAAAATGTCTAAGGACTTTTCAAAAGAGGTAAAAAAAAAAAACCCGAGGTCAGGAGAAGAACAGGGCTGTTGTGCTTACAGTGCCCCATTTCAGATGACGAAGTTCTCCTCCCGACCTTCCCCCATGTGTCCTCTATGCTGTGGGCACTGATTTTTATTGACAGAAAACCTCCATCAATAAAAATCAGTGTCCGCAGCATGGGAGATAGACGGGAGGAGGACAGAGAAGGATGGCGGCATCTGAAACGGGACTGTGTAACCGCGACAGCCCCGTTCTTCTCCCAACCTCCTAGGGGTTTTTTTACCCCATTTCAAAAAGTCCTAATAATGCTTCAAATCAATGTTGGGGCTGTCAAGATAAGGAGGGGTCCATTTTTCATATGTGGGGGACTTGTAAGAAAGTGAAAAGTTTTGCTAATCCAACAAAAAAAAAAGTTATGGATAGATCTTGCAATGTCACCAAAAATGTTTTTGCTGGGTACTATGGACAAAGAATTGGATAGTAAATATGGGCTGCTTCTTCAATATATGATAACAGTGGCAGGAATGCTGTTTGCTCAAACATGGAAACAGACTGAAGCACCAATGATGAAAGAACAGATTATTAAGGTAACTGAGTTACTCCAAACTGCCAAACTAACATGGGTTTTAAAGGCAAAACCAACTGAAGACTTTTTTAAAAAGCTGGAAACTGTTTATAGACTTTTTGAGCAACAAGAAATCTCTCTCTCTCTGGCTTTTCTTCGCAAATGAAGATTCAGGAAGGACTCATCCGGTGCTTTCTGCAAGCAGGGCAGGTTTAAGGAATTTGGGGGGCCCCTGCAATGGTTTGTTTTGGGGGCCCCTATGTTTATCCCAGTGTCCGAGAAAGCTATATACCAGACCCCCTCCCCATCAGCCACTCTGCATTTTTTTAAAAAATAAATTGCTGCTAAATTATTTTCAAGAGGTAAGGAGTACTTCAGAGGACAAAAATTAAGTAACCACAACATGAGAGTGTTTTGCCACTGTAATAATTACATCTCCATGTGTTTCTGATTATCTGAACATATATTAGATGAGAAATATAATCAAAATGCACTAACTGAGTCTGATGCAATGAAAAGGTGCTGACATGGTAAGAGAAACTGAAACATTTACAACCTTTACCTAAAGACTGATGTGTGTGAGTTCTGTGTTCATTTTTCAACTTTGCAAAACAGTTTAGAACATGTCCACTTTGTGCTACAATGCTATATAGTGCAGCTGATTTTGCTTTAGGTTTATGTGCAAGTAACAATACATAAGGTAGCTCATGAAGCAAACTAGCCACTGGCTAATTAAGCAGAGGAACATACCACTTATGGAGGAATTATATCACCACTACTTCTCAATGAATTTAGTGTCCTGAATAAATACCCACAACTCATTTTTATTTTTGGAGTACATGCGGTTGCTGTAAGTCAAAAGGCAACTTGAAAGCACATGTGCACACACACACAAATCCCAGTGAGTTTTATCTCCCATCTCTCATTCTCTGTGTCTCAGAGAAAGTGGTTCTCTCTCTCTCTCTCTCTCTCTCTCTCTCTCTCTCTCTCTCTGTTTTTCCTCCTCCCAGCACATGCAGGGACCGTCTCCAAACTACAGCATCAGTATTAGCCAGGCACCTTCTCAGTGCTCCCCCAACTTAGTCAGTACCAAGCCTCTCTCTGCAAGCAACAATGCAGGGAGAGAAGTCCAGCAGCCATTCAGTCTCTGACTCCAGCAACAAGTTAAATAACCACCCCACCGTGCATGGCAGCCCCCCCCAAGATACCCCCATCCTCACAGCAATGCAGGGCCCCCTTTGGCCCATTGACCTTGGGGCCCCCCACCAATGCGGATTTGGCAGACTGGTTAAACTGGCCCTGTCTGCAAGCATGCTGATGACTGAAAAGGCCAATCTGAGATAAACAAGTCCGGTTGCAGAAAGCACAGCAGAAGGTCTCCTTGGGTGATGTTTCCGGGTTGTGATTCTTTCTACGTTGTCATTTCTCTTTGAGACTTGTTTGGCGTGAGTTCTCAAATAAGGCTGCAGCATTGCGGATAGTGTGTCTCCATGCCTCCCGATGTGAGGCCAGGGCAGACCATTGTTGGGAATCAATTTGGCCGAGCCTGAGATGTTGTTTCAGAGAGTCCTTGTATCGCTTTTTTGGAGCGCCCCTCTTACGCTGACCCATGGTGAGTTCAGCGTAGAATACTATTTTTGGGAGGCAATGGTCCTCCATCTTAGAAACGTGCCCTGCCCAGCACAGTTGTGTTCTCAATATCATGGCCTCAATGCTGGTGATCCTTGCTTGCTCAGGGACAGCAACATTTGTCACATAGTCAGTCCAGTGTATATTTAGGATTGTGCGTAGACAGCGCTGATGAAAGCGTTCGAGGAGTCGTAGGTGGTGGCGATAGGTGACCCATGTTTCAGACCCATAAAGGAGAATAGACAGTACAATGGCTCTATACACACTGATTTTTGTGCTTTGCCTCAGGTGTTTATTACTCCACACTCTTTTGTAAAGTCTTCCAAATGCGCTGTATGCCTTTGCTAATCTGTGATCGATCTCTTTGTCAGTCTTGGCATCTGAGGAGATGATGCTTCCCAGGTAGGTGAACTGCTGAAAGGAGTTAAGCACAGATTTGCCTACGGCAGTGTGGGGATGGTGGTGTTTGTCCTGTGGTGCAGGCTGGTAAAGAACTTCTGTTTTCTTCAGGCTGACTTCCAGCCCAAACAGCTCTGCAGCTGTTGCGAAGCAGGATGTTAGGTGCTGCAAAGCTGCTTCTGTGTGGGCAACAAGGGCAACATTATCAGTGAAGAGCAGTTCATGGACTAGATAGTTTAGAGTCTTAGGAGATTTTCAGACTACACTGTTATAGTGTTACTATTCTACTTTAACTGCTCTGGCTTCCTGCTGTGGAATTCTGGGGTTTGTAGTTTAGTGAGGCCTAAGAGCTCTCTGGCTGAGAGTTGCAAATGTCCCTCCCTAAACTGCAAATCCCAGGATTCAACAGGAGGCAGCCATAGCAAATATAGTGGAATAATAACACTATAACAGTGTTGTCTGAAAATCTAGTTAGTGCGAGCCCTCAGACGGCTTAAGTTAAACAAGCTACCATCAATATGGTAACGTATATAGATGCCGTCTTCTTCTTCGAGCTCTGCCATAACCCTTTGGAGCATCATGCTGAAGAAGATTGTAAATAAAGTTGGCGCAAGAACACAACCTTGCTTCACTCCATTAGTTATTAGAAAGCGCTCTGAAAGAGCATCACCATATCTGACTTGACCGCGCTGCCCCTCATGTAGCAAGATAATCATTTTAAGGAATTTGGGGGGACATCCTAGTCTTTCCAGGATCTGCCACAGACCTTTTCTACTTACAGTATCAAAGGCTTTGGTGAGGTCGACAAATGTTACATAGAGACCCTTGTTCTGCTCCCTACATTTTTGTTGCAGTTGTCTAAGGGTAAATACCATATCTGTAGTACTCCTATTGGCTCTGAAGCCACATTGGCTTTCAGGAAGAAGTTCTTCTGCAATAGCAGGAACTAATCTGTTCAGGAGTATCCTTGCAAGGATTTTTCTAGCAATAGAGAGCAGTGTTATACCTCAATAGTTTGAGCAATCGGATTTTGCTCCTTTTTTCTTGTACAGGGTGATGATGACTGCATCTCGGAGATCTGATGGCAGTTCCCCTTTTTCCCAGCAATTCACAAGGAGTTCGAGGAATTTATCGTGGAGTGCATGACCTCCGTGTTTCCAAACTTTAGGTGGGATTCCATCAATCCCAGCTACCTTGCCGTTTTTCATCTGCTGTATGGCCTTAAGGGTCTCTTCCAAAGTGGGAGCTATGTCCAATTCATTTTTCATCAGTTTTTGTATCATATGTTGGATAGCTGAGCCTTGGACTACTTGGTTGGCACTAAAGAGATTTTGAAAATGTTCAGCCCATAGATTCAGGATGGAGGCTTTATCAGTAATTAATGTTTGCCCATCTGTACTGTATAAGGAGCTTTGGACCTGATAAGTAGGTCCAAACACTGCTTTAAGAGCAACTAGTAATTCTAGTAAGTTTGTTTAATTGGTTCTGTAATGGTAGAATAATATATTTCTTCTTTCAGAATTCTTTTTCTTTCATTACTGTTTGGATGGGGGGTGGTCATAGCCCTTTTGTGTTTTAGTCAGCGTTTAGTGTTTCAGTTTTGTGTTTTAGCCTTAGGTTAATTTTAGTCTTAGTTGTGTATACTTATATATGTATACCTTTTTCCTTTTCTTCATTTTTTGGTTTCTGTTCTTCCTACATTGTCCCCTTTTCTCCTGAATGTTTATTACTTTGGTTGTGGGGTATACTGTGTTAAAATTACAATTAAAATTAATAAATTAATAAATATATATTTTTAAAAAGAATACCACTCCCATCATCCCCAGTCAGCATGGCCAATGGTCAGGAATGATGGGGAGAGACAGTGCAGAATGCATTAGGCTAGTTGGGGAACCATCTGCTCAGACTGGTTCACATGTCTTTCTGGTTTTGGCACAAGCAGGTTAAAGTAGTTGTATTTTTGACAGGCATCTAAATATCTCATAGTAATTTTAATCTGGAAGGTTTAAAATGTGTTGCACTGTTTTGGTTTTATGATATACTTTTTGTACAGTACTGTGAATATTCTGTGCTATTTCTAAGGGCATTATAATGAAATCTAATAAATAAGGAAAATGAAGAAAATCTTTGTTTTGATTGGAAATGTTGGGCTAATTTGACCAACTGTACTGATTTACATATTGGTATAAATTAGCCCAGCTAAGGCTATTCCCTTACTACAAACAACAGTTCCAATACTCCCTTATCTGACATTTCTTGCTCTGCGTATTTCTGGACTCTGGCATGTACCTTAGATTCGTGACTCCCTTACTGACATTGTAACTTGCTCAAGATTGCTTCTCACATTTAGACCCTAGACTACATTGACCATGTTCCTGTTTTCACAAATTCTCTCAGAGAATCATAGAATTGTAGAGTTGGAAGAGACCACGAGGGCCATCCAGTCCAACCCCCTTCCACTCAGGAAATCACGATCAAAACATCCCTGATAGATGGCAATCCAGCCTCTGTTTAAAGACTTCCAAGGAAGGAGACCCCACCACACTCCAACGGCAGTGTTCCACTGCCGAACAGCTCTTACTGTCAAAAAGTTCCTCTTAATGTTGAGGTGGAATCTCTGGTCCTGGAGCTTGCATCCATTGCTCCGTGTTCCAGTCTCTGGAGCAGCAGAAAACAAGCCTGCTCCATCCTCAATGTGACACCCCTTCAAATACTTAAACAGGGCTACCATATCGCCCCTTAACCGTCTTTTTTTCCAAGCTAAACATACCCAGCTCCCTAAGTCTCTCCTCATAAGGCATGGTTTCCAGACCTTTTACCATTTTAGTTGCCGTCCTCTGGACACGCTCCAATTTGTCAATATCCTTTTTGAATTGTGCCCAGAACTGGACACAGTATTCTAGGTGAGGTCTGACCAAGGCAGAATAGAGCGGCACTATTACTTCCCTTGATCTAGACACTAGCACACATTGGCTAACACACATTGGAAGCTGCTTCTTGCAGTGTAGATGTGTAAATTGCTATTGCTTAAAACAATTTGTAAGCCGCTCTGATAGCCTTGTGGCTGAAGAACGGGGTATAAATAAATAAATAAATAAATAAAATAAAATAAAAAACTATACTTCTATTGATGCAGCCCAAAATTGCATTGGCCTTTTTAGCTGCCGCGTCACATTGTTGACTCATGTTCAACTTGTGGTCTACTAGGACTCCTAGATCCCTTTCACACATAGTCTCATTCAGCCAGGTCTCCCCCATCCTATATCTATGCATTTCATTTTTCCACCCTAAGTGCAGTACCTTACATTTCTCCGTATTGAATTTCATTTTGTTAGCTTTGGCCCAACTCTCCAGTCTATCCAGGTCATTTTGAATTTTGAATTTTGATCCTGTCCTCTCTGTATATGACCTAGGAATGATTTAATGTCTCTGTCTTTTCCCATGGATTATATGCCTTGGCACTGTGACAAAAATACCTCTTTAGTGTATTCAAGGGGTAGCAAACCCATTCCCTGTTAGTCCTTAAACCAGTGAGGGTGAATCTATGACATGCGTGTCAGCACTGACACGCATAGCCATTTGGGCTGACACGTGGCCGTAGGCCTCCTCCCCCTTCCGCCCACAACCTCACCCCCTTCCCTAAAATGGTGATCGGTCGCCACTTTAGGGAGGGTGGGAGGGTGAAGGAAAGTGGCAGGTGGGGCTATGAAGACCCGATCGCCAATTTAGGGAGGCGATGGGTGGAGCCTCCCCCCCATCTGGCCACCCCCCAAGGCCTGACATGCTTCCCCGTAGCCACCTCAAAAAGGCCGGGTAAGGCAGCGGGAAGGAGTCTGCCTGGCCTCTCCCCAGCCTTCTCAAGGGGGCTCCAGGGCTTTGAAGCCCCGGAGCTGCCTCAGGGAGGCTGGGGAAGGCAGCAGGAGGGAGGGAGGGAATCTGCCCAGCCTCTCCCCAGCTTTCCCGAGGGGGCTCCGAGGCTTCGAAGCCCCTGAGCCACCTCGGAAAGGTCAGCGAAGGCAGCGGGTGGGAGGGAGGGACTATGCCTGGCCTCTCCCTGGCCTTCCCAAGGGGGCTCTGAGGTTTTGAAGCCCCGGAGCTGCCTTGGAAAGACCGGGGAAGGCTGTGGGTGGGAGGGACTCTGCTCAGCCTCTCCCCGGCCTTCCTGATGGGGCTCCGAGGCTTTGAAGCCCTGGAGCCACCTCGGAAAGGCCGGGGAAGGCAGCAGGCAGTCAGGAGCTTCCCCAGCCTCTCCCCGGCCTTCCCGAGGAGGCTTCAAGGCTTCGAAGCCCCGGAGCTGCCTTAGAAAGGCCGGGGAAGGCGGCGGGTGGGCAGGAGTCTCCCTGGCCTCTCCCCGGCCTTTCTGAGGGGGCTCCAGGGCTTTGAAGCCCCGGAGCTGCCCGGGGAGACCAGGGAAGGCAGCAGATGGGCGGGCGAGAGTCTGCCCGGCCTTTCCCAGACTATCCGAGTGGGCTCCGGGCTTTGAAACCCCGGAGCTGCCTTCGGAAGGCTGGAGAAGGCGGTGGGAGGGTGGGAAGGAGTCTGGACGGCCTCTCCCTGGGCTTCCCGAAAGTGGTCTTGGGATTGCGAGTCCCATATAGCCTCTTCAGGAAGGTTGGGAGGGGTGGAGGGAGTGCAGCATAGAGGCTTTTCAGCCACCCCCACCCTCCCAAAGCCGCAACAAGGCTTAGAAAGCTCAATAGCAACTTTGGGAAGGGTGGGGGGCTAAAAAGTGCCTTTCCCACCAACTCCCCGCTCTCCTGGGGCTTGGCTCTTCCCCCCCCCATGGAGCCCATCACTGCCTTAAGCAATCAAAATGGGACCACTTACACACAAGAAGGAAGTACAGGTTGACTCCCATATCTGTGGGGGATACATTCCAAGACACCCCGCCATAGATACCTGAAACTGTGGCTAATAAGGAACTCTATTATTTTAAATGAGATGAATGCCATAAATTGACCACTGAATCACTTTGGAGGACCTAGGGGTCAGCTAGACAGGGGAATTTGTTGCGAAAAATAGCAACGTACCTCCCTATCACTGCAGACTCCATTTGTGCCTACAGCTCATCCAAAAGGTTGCCGAAAAGGAAAAGTAGCGATTTGGCTGTTCACAAGGATCTGTGCAAAAAAAAAAAAAAAAAAAAAAAAAAAAAAAAAATGGTGGCCGTGAGTAAGTCAAGTCCCAACACCCCCTTTTAAAAAAATGGTTGCAGAAGAGCAATTTTCTGCTAAAAAATACCTTCGTTCTTTTGCTGTACCACTTTAATGATCGTGCCAGCCAAAAATAAAAATAAAATAGTAACAATGGCGGCTCCAGCATCAAGAGTTCTCCCTTGTAAGTCTACCCCCTGAGGTCTGACTGATCAGGTTTCAGCCCTGCTGTGTGCTGTGTGCCCCTTTTCGAATTGGTTGATCACACCACCAATTATACGCTACTCCGTGGACTTTTTTAAAAAGATCACTAAAAACAGTGAAAGCTGTTATCGTGACCATTTTGGAGTTTTTGGAGTTTTCAGCCCCACTCCTGAATATGGCGAATCATGCCGTGGCTCTGGGAGGACCACTAGCATTCTTTTTTTTTTTTTTTTTTTGCCGTGTAGCCAACCTATAGGAAATGCCTTGAGAGAACATATTTTTCAGACATGGATAAGTGAAATCATGGATACCAAATCTGTGGATACAGGGTTGACCTGTATCGGCAGGGGTGGGAGATCTCAAGGTCTATAGAAGTATATTAAAAAGCCCTGAGTGTGCTGGTAGACAAGTAGACAAGTAAGTAGGTATGTAAACTATAAGGGTTTTATATAGACCTTACTTTGACACAAAGACACACACCTTCTTGTAGCACAGTTACTGTCTACTGCAGTGATGCCCTTGAGAGATCTTATGGCTTTCTGGCAGCCTTTCAAAGTGCTAGATGGGAGGGGGGACAATTTGATAAAGTGGAGCAGACACAAAGTAATAATTTGCCAAGATCAAAGTAGGTGACATTGTGCCTTCTGCTAGAAGAGGTCAGAAAAGTGATCTCCAGCAGTCCCCACCCACCCCCTTTCTTTGAGAAAAGATGCTCATTCACAACAGAAAAAACAAGGATGGCACACGAGAGCCAGCTACCACGTGGGGGTCTAATTCCCACCTGGTGCAGCATTTTTCTAAGTTTGTATCAGAGGTGAACTTCCTCATTATATACCTACCCAGTACGTTTTGTCTTCATTTAATTGGTTCTGTGGGACTCATAGCTGTCTGGTGAATATGTCTGAATTGGAGGCAGCGGAATACCAGCCTAACGGAATATTGATGACTTCTGGTACCTGAAGAACTGTAATTGCCACTGACTGTTGCAGGCATCTATCAGGCCGTAGTAGAACAATATACATAATTTCTATTCATCTGATTCTACATTGCTCTTTTCTTCCTCGGTTGGTATTCTCCAGATAATGTATTTGAAAGGAAGCTTGGGGGAAGCTGCTGCAACAATCTCTCTTTCCAACCCACCACAATTTGAATTTTAAAAAGAGAGAGAGAGGAGAGAGAGAGAGAGAGAGAGAGCTCTTCTTATTCTCCAAAGGTGACTCCCACTTTGTTCCATTTCACTTTTCCCTCTTTAACCACCTGACATTTCACTCCAAATCTTTAGGGCTGGTGTGTTGCCAGTATGAGTGTAAATATACTTCAGCCTTCCCCAACCCTTCAGATATACTGGAGTACAAATGTCATCATAGCAAGCCACACAGGTTGGAGATGATGGGAATTGTAGTCCAACACATCTAGAGGGCTCCCATCTTCCCCCTTGCTCCATCTTTGCCCATCAGGACTGTCTGGGGGTGAAACAGGGCAAAAGCTCTGCATCATATGTACTGCAGGACTCCAAAACGGGGGCAAGATGGGGTAAACAGCCCATCTAGACAAGCCCCGAGTGTATCCTTCCTGAGATGGGGAAGCTCAAACAAAGGGGAGCCTGGCTTATCTCCTGACCTCAGGGTGAAGGACTGGACTGTGTCATCTTAGTGCAATAACCCTCATATCTACAAGCCAGAGTCTGCCTGTTTTGTTCTCCTAACTTACTTTGGTGGCAAGTTGAGACAGCTGCCTCAGCCAGCAGATGTCAAGGGGTGCAGGGGAAAGCATTGACAGCCCTTCTGTAATCCATGTCCCTGACATTCTTCTCTATTTCAGGATGGAAATACTCCTGTCCACAACCTGACCTGTGCCACACAGACAACCCTATTGATTCAGGTGCAGCCAAAGATGCTGTCAGGTCACCACAGCTGAAATAAGATTTACCTGCCAGTCCACTGGGCTTCTGTGTATTATCTTCTTTAACATGTAGTATTAACTTCCCTCCCTTCTTGCTGGAAAGTAAGTTCAGTGAACCCAATCTGTATCAGGAGCAGAACTTGGAAAAGTTACACGTTCAGGCTACAACTTCCAGAACCAACCATGCAGCCAAGCCATACTGAGCTCAAAAAAGTTAACTTGGTAGACTATAACTCCTAGGGGTCATTTACACGGCAAAGTAAATCCTCTAAGAATTCGCCAAGACTCCTATTAGTTCCCACATGTTTCTATTCAAAGTCACCCTATTCAGAAGGAGGGGGGCAAAAAAAACCCTTAAGTTGTGAAGTAAAAGCTTTCGCTACTTTCCCTGACTTTTTTGATAAAGTTTGCGGAAATGCGCACAATAGGTGGTGTGAACTACCTATTCAGAAAAGGCTGTGTGAGCTACCAGCATTCTTCCCGAAACAGGCTCACAGCAATGCTGAGCTGTGATTTGTTGGAGCTCAGAGGGGGCGGGCTTGCAAGGGATGCCTTTGGAATGCAGGATCCGCCATTGTTTCTTTTTTGACACAGACTGGGCAACCCCGGCTGCCTGCCTCCCTGCTTGAGTGTTCGCCTCCGTCCATGCTCCTTCACTGACCGATCACCACCTTGCTTTATTTGGGGGGCGGGTTGCAGAGTTTGAGGGATGCTGCAGCCTCTTCCTCCCTTGACTTCATCCCAGCAGCTGGCGAACAAGGAAGAGAGGGAGATGCTTGGAGGAAGAGGCTTCAGCAGTGGACAGGTGGGCAATGGGACTGTCAGTCCCATTCGCCACCTGTCCGCCACTGGAGCCTCCTCCTCCCTTGCCCCCCTTCTCCCCACTTGCCTCAGAAGCCAGCGAGCGAACGGGGAAGTGGGGGAGGAGGAAGAGGCTTCAATGGCAGACAGGGGAAAACAGTGAAGGGGGGGAGAAGAAGCCGTTTCTGGGGGCCCCCATGAGAGACAGGCCTCTGTGACTGTCAGTCACAGAGGCCACACCTCCTCCATGTGAACTGCTAAATCACATACTTCTCGGGATTCATCAGAATGGCCAAAATCATGTAAACTGCTCGGCTCAGAATTGAAATGGAAGTAAGCCGGCATTTTCCACATTAAAAGTGGTTGTGTAACTGATTCCCTAGACTCCTCTTTTCTAAGCACTCTTCGTTTCTTAATTTTTGAGGGACAGCTGACACAGGGGACTTACAATCACTCTCTCTCTTCTTTTATTTTATTTTTAGTAAACAATTATTTTCTAATCTAAAACAACATAGAAAGAAAAACTCAACATAATACAAAGCACAATACAAAGAACACACAAACCAATATAGACCCCACAACCCCACCTTATACTAGTGCCCCCTTTCCCCAACTAAATCTATCCTAGACAAACACACACTAACAAAATTCAATTCAAAACTTAACATTTGATGTTATCACTTTTATCTCTGTCTTCTAAATCATATCCACTATTAGCCTATTACACATTTACCTAAATCTGCTAAAATTTGTTTTGCTATTATGGTATTTTGATTGCCAAATAGCTGGTGTGGGTTTAGATAGGGTGCAGCTATACGAACCAGCTATACAATTTTTTAAACCCCCTAAACTCCGTATGACTCCCTCTTCCCGAAGCTGGCTGGAGCGAGCAAGCCAAGCGGCAGTTTTAAATCTCCTGCCACTTTTTTTTTTAAAGCTTCCTGGTTTGCGGACAGTCAGTTTTCCGTATTTACAATATAAAATAAAAATAAATAAACATATAAATTCATGGACTTAATGGACACTCGCTAGCCGGGAAACCAACATGGCGGCCGCTCCCAATTCCCCTCTGTGCTAGCCCTGCCCCCTCTACTCAGCCAGCCAATCAGATTACCCTGCCTGTTCGTATGTGTGCAAACGGACTGTATAGACCCATCAGCCATCCGAACGGCATACGGATTTCTCTTTGCGATCCGCTTTCCCTCCCGAACGCCGCGTGTGCGTATTTTGCATTTGTGTGCATCCGAAAGGCCGTATGTACCAAAGCGTGAACTTCTGCACGCCATATATATTATTTAAATCATGTAGACGGGACCATACTATACACCTTGATTTGGGTAAGGGTGGGGGCAAGTAAGACAACATTTGCCACTTTTACCTCAGTCAGCAAAGTGTCTTGGGCCGGCACTGCTCCTACCTCAGGACACTTTTACCTCATTCCCTTCTCACTCTGTAGCATATATTTACTATGCTTTCATTTCAAATGGACATGGATAGGGCTGGATAGCAAACATAACTTTCTCAGACTGTTATTATTTTAATGTCAGGAGCTATGCTTTGTGATAAATGGACTCCCACCAGATTATTTTTTAAAGCAGAATTTTGTTCACAGCTGCTGAAACAAAGTCTTAAATATACTTCCTTGGCATACTCTGTTCACCTGGGTCATTTTAAATATTAAAGTAAAATTCCTTATCTGGATACAATAAGAATTTGAGACAGAAATCTGTATTCTGGAAATGTGAGCTCACTGATGCTTGTGTTTTATTCAGGCAGCTAATATCTGGGTAGGGAAAAGGATAATTCCCACATTTGGCAGGGCAATGCACTTCAATGGTTTTACTCTTCTCTCGAGGGAACAAAAATACATATATATTTTAGTTATTCAAGCACTTGCCATCCTAACCTTCTCTCCTGCCATCTGACATCCTTCACTAATGCCATTTGGGTTTCAGTTAAATAACTTTCAAGTTCAGCTTCGCCTAGTAGTCTTGGGAGTTGGCACGCCATCCATTCTTTGCCCAGCCATGCAGTAGGCACACAAAACTCAGAAGCATTTAACCTAATCGATATTCTGGCAGCTTGAGATGGCTGGAGGAAAGGGCTTGATAATATCTGTCTGGTGCCTGTAAAAATAGCCTGGAAGCTATCTATCCATCTTAACAGAATTCCCCAAAGGATACTGGTTGACCTATGTGGCCTGAAGATGGAATCACTTCAAAAATAAAAGTTTTGAAAGGCTTAGGGGGTCCCTGGAGGAGGGTTCCAACCTGGCATTTTCCTGCTATGGAGCAAGCCATTTAGATAACTCCACCCCACCACGAAGCACCCAATAATCTGGACTCTTATCTTTGTGTCTGGCTCAAAATGGGATATTGTCATTGTCTGCTTTGCAGACCCCAGGCATCTCTGTTTTGCATAATCCAAAATCATTTGGGTTTAAGGGAAATTAATTTAGCAGCTTGGAATGAGGACAAAGAGGTCTCTTCTTCTCAGAAAAACAAAGGATTCCTTGTTGTGCTTGGGTGTGCGCGTAGGATTTTCTGCACCGTGAGTGGGCTTGTTCTCTTTCTTAGGTGCAGTGCTATGGTTCAGACTCGAAACCAGTTGCAACCTGGATTGTATGAGGTGGAAATGTTGCAAAGGAGAACAGGACTTGAACTGCATCCTTTGTTTTCATAGGGATACCATCAGGGTTTGCGCATGCACTGGGCCTGGTGTCCAAAGGTATCCAATTCTATCAGAACTAGGGAACAGGCAATTACAACATGAAGTTGCCACCCAGATTGCTGGTGTTGGGATGCCGGTCAATTCGTGGTCTCGGCTTCATTTCCTGACCTCTCCTGGTAGAGCTAGGAAATTCTGTCTGAAAACAAAGGTGAGCCATTGATAGTCAGTCAGAACTTTGAAGGACTGCAGGAATGGGCAAGTGCTCTGGCTCCATGGACTAATTTTTTTGCCCTGTGACCTTTAGTAAATGTAAAAAAAAAAAAAAAAAACTAAAACAACAAAACCAGACAGGGCCAGAATTCCATTCTGGTTTAGAAAATTGCAGATATTTTGGATGTTGACAGTACTGGGGGGTGGGGTGTATGCATGGCTGCAACCTATTTAAAAGGTGAATAGCAGTGATGACTTGCCCTTTTTTGGCCAGAGAAAGGGTGGTCCTGGGTGGCTGGAGTGGCTGAAGGACACAAAAACAGCCTTGGGAAATTATCACACTACATTGTTATAGCACTATCGTTCCACTTTAACTGCTCTGGCTGCCTCCTGTGGAATCCTGGGATTTGCAGTTTAGGGAAATTACTTTTACATACCCTCCAATATTTCACAAACAAAAGCTGGGATAGATGTGGCCAAGCAAAATCAGAGGATGATCAAGATGGCCTAAGTTATTAATGGGGAAGAACAGAAAAGCTAGGAGAGGCTATAGCAGTTTGCTTTTGGCTTGAGCCTACAGGGAAAGACAAGATTCTGGCCTTTCCTCTCTCCCCCTGCTGAGTTAACTAAGTGCAAACCACAAGGTCTGTCTATAAAATAACCCACCTTTATTTATATGTATTACAATTTTAATGTTTGTCCCTGTAAATAGTAAGAGCTGTTCGGAAGTGGAATACGCTGCCTCATAGTGTGGTGGAGTCTCCTTTGCAGGTTTTTAAACAGAGGCTGGATGGTCTTCTGTCGGCAATGCTTTGATTGTGTATTTGATTGTGTATGGCAGGGTGTTGGCTTGGATGGCCCTTGAGGTCTCTTCCAACTCTATGATTCTATGATTCTAATATACTCCCCATTCACATTCACACACTGGGTACGTCAACACAACTGGAAAAAAATCCGTTGGGGGGGGGTAAAAAATACAAATAGGCAGTCGTGCGTATGCATACGATCCACCTACACGATTTTTTAACCCCCCTAAACTCCGTATGACCCCCCCTTCCCCAGCTGGCTGGAGCGAGTGATCCAAGCAGCGGTTTTAAATCTCCCGCCGCTTTTTTTTATTTATTTAAAAAGGTACCTGCTTTGCAGACATTTGCTTTTCCTTATTTACAGTGTAAAATAAAAATGAATATATATATAAAATTCACTGACTTACCAGACTCTCGCTTAGCCAAGAATCCAACATGGTGGCCGCTCCCAATTCTCCTCCTTGCTATCCCTGCCCCCTCTACTCGCCCAGCCAATCAGATTACATTACTGTTCATATGTGTGTGAATGGGGCATACAGACCATCAGCCATTCGGACGGCTGTACGGATTTTAGGCTGAGATCCGCTAATCCTTCCGAACTCTGAATCCACGTACTTTACAGGGGATTCGCTAGCCCCCCCTTCTAAATGACACGTATGAATCCGAACAGCCGTGTGTATGGAAGAGCGATCTTCCAAATGGCGTACGTAATTTTTTTACCATGTAGATGGGCCCACTGATGCAGTCTTGTTTTTCACTGGTCAAAGGTATGGAGCAGATCAGTTTCTGTCAGCTGTGTCTTTTTATTATTTTATTTAAATTTGTAATATTAGCATATTTATCCCTTAATGAGTAATTTGATTTATCTTTTATTCTTTCCATTTGCATGTTAAAGTCTCCTGCTACAACAATATTTTGTTCTTGCATATTCTCCATTTCTTTAAATACTTTCTCATAAAATTCCTCTTGTTTTTCATTTGGAGCATATACATTCATTAGAACATATTTATCTTCTCCCATTTCACCTTGTATTATAATATATCTACCATTTTCATCTTTTTTCACCTTTTTAATGACAAAATTACATTTTTTTGCTATTAATATTACCCCTCTAGCTTTTGAATTTCCATATGCTTTTTCATAAACTCTTACCCAATTCAATTTCAATTCATTTACTCCTTCCCTTTTTTGATGTGTCTCTTGTAAAAATATTATATCCGCTTGATCCTTCTTCAGTAATGCTTCAATCCTTTTTCGTTTTATTACCGTGCCAAGGCTATGAACATTTAAGGTTGATATCTTTAATTTATTAACCATTAGATTCCTTATTACATTTTCTATAAAATCTTCTGGGACCAGCCAAAACTTAAAAGAAAATTATTTCTGATTAGCCAATAGGTGGTAATATATGGCAATAAGAAGTGGAAAAATATTCAACTTGGAGAGCAATAGATGCTGGAAATGTCAAGACACTCCAGGCATGCTATTTCACATGTGGTGAACATGTGATCAAGTAAAGAGTTTCTGGGTCAACATTCACAAGATGATTTTGAATATTCTCCAAATACAATTTCTCATGAAATCAGAATTGTATCTTATTAACATGACCAGCACATTAGAAAAAAAAAGATGAAAACCAATATTGGAAAATTGTACTATATATGGTTTCAGTGGCAAGAGTGATTTTAACACAAAAATGGAAATCTAAGGAAATGCCAACTACAAACAACTAGTTAATGAAACTAGTTGACGTGATTGAGCTGGATAATCTAACAAATATGATCCAGGCAAACCCCTTAAATCAATTAGAAAAAGACTGGTTGCCAGTAATCAATTACTGGAAAGAATCTTGGGACATTCATGAACTATCCTTCTAAATTCAGATTTAAACAATATATGGTTTTAACAGTTTGACTATAGTGGAAACAGCCTGAACTGAAATTTTGGAAACAGCTTGAACTGAAATTTTGATATATCAGTCCTCCCTTCGAATTTGCAGGGGTTAGAGGCGGAGCACTACCGTAAATTTGAAAAAAACGTGAATAACATGGTGCTCCCCCAATGAGCTCCCACCCCCCTGCACTCTTGGAGCAGCAGCGGAGCTTGGGCAGCCTCATCGCCGGCCCTCCTACCTCCCTGCACCCCTCCAAAAGCGGTGGCAGCAGGGCATGGGAACCCTCACCACCGGCCCTCCCATCACCTGTGCCCCTCCAAAAACAGTGGCAGGGCATGGGCACCTGTGCCACCAGCCCTCCCACCCCCCGTGCTCCTCCAAAAGTGGTGGCGGGGCATGGGCCCTCTCACCCACCCACCCACCCTCACGCGCCCCTCCAAAAGCAACCCAAATGGAGCCAAATCCCAGCAGAGCAGGGAGTTTGGGGTAAAAGCACCAAACTGCCCGCTCTCCTGGGTCTTGGCTCCATTTGGAGTGGGCAGCCAAGCCCTGGGAGAGCGGGGAGTTGAGCACTTTAGACCTGAACTCCCTGCTCTCCTGGGGCTTGGCTCCCCACCCCAAACGGAGCCAAGCCCCTGAGGTGGGTGGGGTTCCCTTGCTTCCCTGCCACTGCATTGCTGCAGTCCCCAGGGAGGGGGAGGAGAAGGAGGAAAAACCGCAAATACTCAAAACCGCAAATATTCAAAACCGCAAATTCAAAGGGAGGACTGTAATGAATTGTAAAAGGTGGAGCAAAAGGGTGGGACAAATGGGTTTTATCAGGAGATCATGTGATCTAAAGATTAAAAATTCATGTTTTGCTTTATGGATAAACAATTGGATGTCAACTTAAGAAGATACAGTAATCAAAACAACAATGTAATTAAGTGCTATACAGAGAATGTAAAAAATGGGAAAAGAAAAAGATTGTAATGAGGTAACTTTTTAATGTATAGCATTAATTTAAATTTCTTCTTATGCAATAAAATTATTTTTAAAAAAACACAACAAAATGTAATGAAAAGGCAGTGAGCACTGCAACTCTAACAAAGTTTCAAGAATGGATTATTTGTCCCAAACGCTATAATGACTTATAGTAAGAAAACACTTAAAAATTAACTTTCCAAGCTATGATTAGTGCAGAACAGGAGTGGGCAGAAGATAGGTATGAATCTGCAGGTAAATCTCTTCATTATTCATGTAAATGCAATAGATTGGGAAGGATTTCTGGCTCCTCAATTATCTAGCGATAGCTGCAACAAAATGACTGTCCCATGATTTGATTATATTGTGGAAATAAAGGAAGTCTGGACACAAGCCCAGGAATAGGGCTTGTACGTGGAAGGACTGTGAACTCCATTTGGTTCTCCTTGTAACATATTTTTTAGGTTAACCCACTCAATCTTGCCAAGAAAACTCTTGGAGAAGCTCACCATAAGTCAGAATCTACTTGAACAACAATTTTTGCATCAGACTCGGGTCAGTAGATCTCAGGATTCCAGTAAAAAGAGTTACCCTAAGAGGTGGGGATACAATGGAACCCCACTTGTGATGCCAAAATCTCCTGTACTATCTGGGGAAATTATTAGCTCACTAGGAGGCCTGCGAGAGGAGAGCAACTTCTAAAAGTATCATGTATACTAACAGTACCTACGTATACCAGGACTAACTGTAGAGACCACCCCAGTTAAAGTGAAATAACGTATTTTATTGGAATAACACAAAAGTGAACTAACATACACAACGCACATTCTTAAGAACCACACAAGGCTATAGCAGAGTAAGGCAGAAAGGTTAGGTAGAGGGAGATAGGTATAGGAAGACAGGTGGGTGATAGTTACCAGTCTTGAAGAGAAGAGTTCCGTGCAGCAAGGATACTCAGACTGGTGTCTAAGGGTGGCACAGGAGGTTCCGATCCAGGGCATGCCACGAAAGAGATTGGCCAGATTCATCCACTGTGGCACACTTACCTGAAGTCTAGGGTCTAATATTTATACCCTATTTCATATCCTGAAGGGGTACTCAAGTTATGGGTGACTTTCCTACCAGATAGACAAAGGATGGATGAGTATATAATTGTATACTCATACATCCCAGCAGAAACACACTGATAATTGATCAAAATCCTGGCTGCTGTGACCAGAAATAAGGAATCTCTCTTCTTCCCTCCCACAGGAGGAAATGATTCTGTAGCTATCAATGGAAACTTTTAAAAGTATAGTTGCTGTGGCACAGTGACATTTGGTGTGTGTGTGGGAATGCTACAAGAGGAAAGGCAAACCCTCTTCTCCCTGACACTGCCATGCCCCATGGAAAAAAAACACCCCTTTCCTGAATTAGGCTATTGAAAAAGTGTAGTAATAGACTGCAGCTAAGCTTGAACTCAAGATACATGGGATCACAGGGAGAGAGGGAGACTTTTCTCTCACGGCCCTTTCACACTGCACTGTTATTGTGCACTGTTTCCACTTGGATTGTCATGGCAATATCCTATGAAATCCTAGGATCAGCATGGGGCATTAAGAATTCTCAGCTAGATGCAGCCATGGCAGTTAAAGTAGAATGATAGTGCTATAACTATGTAGTGTGAAAAGGTCCTTAGACTGTGCTTTATCTGCTTTGACCTGGCAATTTTCCTTCCTATCTTGCTGATGCCATTTCCTCTTTCTCCTTAAGATGTGACCCTTTTTCTTAGAAAGAAGATAGCTGTGGGGTGTTTTCCCCTCCTAAAAAAAAACTGTGAGGACAGGCACATCTCCCTGCATCTCTTCCTAGCTTCTTTCCAATGTATTTTCTACAACTAGTTATACCTGGCATAACATACACTGTTATCTACATATATAAAACACTTTGGTATGTTTTTGTTCCCATTCTGCTGATTGGCCACTTAGAAAGCATGTTAAGAGTACAGTAGGACCCCTGTATCTGCTGGGGATTGTTTTTTTTGGGGGGGGGGTGGATATTGAAAACCGTTGATAATAGTGAACACTATTGAAAATAATGGGACTTCCGGTTTAAAATTTCATAGAGTTGCCTTGGAGGACCTAGAAAATGGGAAGAGAGGACACATTTTCTAGGAAGACTCTATTGTAAGTGTGCTGTTTTGTGTCCTGTGGATAACTGAATCAGTGGGTAATGAATCAGTGGATATGGGGGTCCTACTGTTACATTTTTGGGGCCCAATCCATCCCAAGAGGGCAGACAAATGATCAGACAAGGCAAAGAGGAAAGGCACAAGAGCCAAGTGGCTCCAAGGACTGGCAGTGGACCTGCCTAGTGCAGATACCCATCAATGACAACTCCTGGTGTTAGCTCTCATTTTAATATGTGATATTTAATATTTTATTTAATATGTAATAATTCAATAATTTAAAGTTTCTAGCCTTTTTACTTATAGAAGAATAAAGAAAAGCACGCAGACCCTATTCTACTGAATTTCTCACTGATATAATATAATTTAGTACTATATAGTACTATATAGTCATTGTTGTTGTGAGCCTTCAAGTCATTTCTGTCTTATGGTGACCCTAAGGCAAACCTATCACAGGGTTTCCTGAGGGTTGAGAGTGTCTGACTTGCCCAAGGCCACTCAGTGGGTTTTCATGGTTGAGTGGGGATGCAAATCCTGGTCTCCAGAGTTGTAGTCCAACATTCAAACCTCTATACAATGCTGTATAGTAGACCATATTTATTTCAGTTTTGGATCTTCTGCTATTATTTCCAGCCCCCGCCCCCAGCTGCCTTAAGATTGCAACATTTCTGGTGATGGTGGGCTTGCTATTATTTGAAATTGGTCCATTTGTGTCATAACTAGGTGGAGAATTAGAACTACTGGATGAAATAGCAGAGAGCATAGTTACCTTGGCATTCATCCACCTAGATCTGTTATGATCAAATGTAGTGCAACTTTAAATGCAGACCTACATATTTTGATGGTGCTTGTTTTTCACTGACCAATGGAGTGTTCAAAAGATGGGGCAAGATTGATTTCTGGAGGTTGGATTCTTGAGGATCAGAGAACTTGCTGTGTGATCTTTTGTCTATAGATTGATAGATCTAGAAATGTTGAGGATTTTCCCTTCAGGAACAAAAAGGTAATATATCCAGGAACAACAACATAAAAAAAACCAGGAGAAACTGTGGGAAATGTAGCACTCTTCTTGCACCCCTGCTTAGTAAGTTTAGGAAATTCCTTACATGCAGAAGTTTCCAACCCCCCTTCTCTTCTCAGGCTGTCTTAGCCATTTGGAGCTATGGGGTGACCACTGAGCCATTCATCACATGGCCTCCTAATTTAAATCATAGACTCATAGAATCATAGAATTGCAGAGTTGGAAGAGACCACGAGGGCCATCCAGTCCAACCCCCTGCCACGCAGGAAATCACAATCAAAGCATCCCCGACAGATAGCCATCCAGCCTCTGTTTAAAGACCTCCAAGGAAGGAGACCCCACCACGCTCCGAGGGAGTGTGTTCCACTGCCGAACAGCTCTTACTGTCAAAAAGTTCCTCCTCATGTTGAGGTGGAATCTTTGTTCCTGGAGCTTGCACCCATTGCTCCGTGTTCCAGTCTCTGGAGCAGCAGAAAACAAGCCTGCTCCATCCTCAGCGTGACATCCCTTCAAATACTTAAACAGGGCTATCATATCGCCTCTAAACCGTCTTTTTTCCAGGCTAAACATACCCAGCTCCCTAAGTCTCTCCTCATAAGGCATTGTTTCCAGACCTTTCACCATTTTAGTTGCCCTTCTCTGGACACGCTCCAATTTGTCAATATCCTTTCTGAATTGTGGTGCCCAGAACTGGACACAGTATTCTAAGTGAGGTCTGACCAAGGCAGAATAGAGTGGCACTATTACTTCCCTTGATCTAGACACTATACTTCTATTGATACAGCCCAAAATTGCATTGGCCTTTTTAGCTGCCGCATCACACTGTTGGCTCATGTTCAACTTGTGGTCTACTAGGACTCCTAGATCCCTTTCGCACATAGTCTCATTCAGCCAGGTCTCTCCCATCCTATATTTATGCATTTCATTTTTCCGCCCTAAATGCAGTACTTTACATTTCTCCGTATTGAATTTCATTTTGTTAGCTTTGGCCCAGCTCTCCAGTCTATCCAGGTCATTCTGAATTTTGATCCTGTCCTCTAGGGTATTAGCTACTCCTCCCAATTTGGTGTCATCTGCAAATTTGATAAGTATGCCCCTAATTCCCTCATCTAAGTCATTGATAAAGATGTTGAATAGCACTGGGCCCAGGACAGAACCCTGTGGCACCCCACTGGTCACATCTTTCCAAGACGAAGAGGAGCCACTGCTGAGCACCCTTTGGGTTCGGCCGGTCAACCAATTACAAATCCATTGAACAGTTAACTTGTCTAGCCCACATTCTACAAGCCTGTTTGCAAGAATGTCATGGGGAACCTTGTCAAAGGCCTTACTGAAATCAAGGTATGCAATGTCCACAGCATTCCCTTCATCTACCAAGCTGGTAACTTTATCAAAAAAAGAGATCAGATTAGTCTGGCATGACTTGTTTCTCTGAAACCCATGCTGACTTTTTGTGATTATGGCATTGCCTTCTAAATGTTCACAGACTCTCTGTTTAATGATCTGTTCTAGAATCTTCCCTGGTATTGATGTCAGACTAACTGGACGATAGTTGTTGGGATCCTCTTTTTTCCCCTTTTTGAAGATGGGAACAACGTTTGCCCTCCTCCAGTCTGCTGGGACTTCTCCTGTTCTCCAGGAGTTCTCAAATATTATTGCCAATGGCTCTGAGATTATCTGAAATGTTTTATGATCCTTTGTGTTATTCCCTTCTTGGGGTTTCTGCAGTTTCTCCATGAGGCTGCTACTTCTTCTTCCTTCCCCTCCCCCTTCCTCCATGCATCTGACTTCCGAAACATGAAGAAAAGAGGAGAGCTCTTGCTGACCTGCAATCACCTCTTTATCTGAGGAAATATGGATATTACTGCTGTAATACAGTACTTAGAAACTTCTGATTTGATTATTCTAACCTGAACTTCCCAAGATTTGGTGAGTTTTCTACCCTGAACTGTAATCCTCTTAGTTAGTTAAGGACTTAGATTTGTTTTGAATATGGAGATTAAGATTGCTATACCTTCAGTAAACTTTTGATATGCATTTTTAAGCAAATGTCTTTATTGTCCTTAATTTGTCTACTTGACCGGGTGATTAGATACAAATGCAAATTGAGCTGTGTCAAAGTCTTCCCTACTTTAATTCTGCTTACTCTGAAAGAAAGTTTTCTTAAGAAGATATTCCTAAAGGGCTAGCTCCCTGGAATCTTTAATACATTTTTAATTGTATACTCATACATCCCAGCAGAAACACACTGATAATTGATCAAAATAAATTTTAAAAAACACCCAGATTTCTTAGTATGGAGGAGAAACACACAAAAAAAGTGGGAAAACATGGAAGAATTGCTTCTGATTGAAGGCAACAGTTTCTGGACTCCCTGTAAAACTGTCTGAGTAGTATAAGGTACCCGCTTTTCATCAAACGAAAAGTGACAGATGGTCTCACCCCTTTTTGTGGGGTATACTTTTAGTCCTGCCTCCCTGATTTTGGGGTGCCCCTTGACTGAATTTCTTTTGTGGGTCCCTTTTGGGCCCCATTCCTGGTCTCCCTAGGTTATGGGGATTCTGGGGGTTCCCTGAGGACCCCTGACAAGTCTGTCAGACCCCTTAGAACCACCTTCCTGAACTCCAAACACCCTCATTTCTGTTGCCCAAAACTATCTCCAAGCATGTCTAAAGACCACTGATCAACAGGAACACGTTCGGAGCCTGTCAGATCTTTCCTGCAAGCATGACAACGATTTTAATGTGACAAGCAGCAGCCATATTTGTTGTGCAAAACTGGGATTCTGAGGTGAGATGTAAGCCCTCTCCAAGCTCCTCTTGGGACCCCCAACCACTAGGAGCAGGTTACAAGCCTGTTGGATCTTCCCTGCAGGCATGGTGATGATTTTAGTGTGACAAGTGGAGGTTGTCTTTGTTGTGCAAAACTGGGGTTTGGGGTGGGGCTGTACCTCTCTGAGGTACTCTGATGGAGAGGGATAGGTTTCCAGGCCATCACAACTGTGCAGAACTCGGAGTGTTCAACAGCAAGCTCAGATCTGAGCTTTAGAGCTCTGAAGTGGAGGGGTGGGATTATTGTTGTTGTTGTTGTTTATACCCTGCCCCTCTGTTAAAAACAATCAGGGCGGCTTACAAAAATTAAAATACAAATACAGATTAAAATCCATAAACACCATCCACCCCCACCCACCCCATAAAAAGATAAAATCTAAAATCACATTTTAAAAAAGTAATAAATAGCCAGCAGACTAAAAAAGAGGCCAGGAGCTCCTGAGGCCAGGATCTAATTAGGAAAGGCCTGCCGAAAGAGATCCGTCTTTAGTGCTTTTTAAAAGCTACTCAGGCTCGTCATCTGAAGGATCTCGTTCGGTAGACCATTCCATAATTTGGGGGTGATTACCGAAAAGGCCCTCTGGGAGGTTGCAGACAGCCTAGATTTTTGTGGCTGAAGCAAATCCCTCCCAGAGGACGGGATCATATTTCTCCTCCCCTAGGGGTGTGTTTTCCAGGGTGGTTCCAGTTTTGAATTGGTCCAGTTTCATCTATAAAATGTTGGAGGGTATGCCATTGATTGGTCTATTGCTCCTGCTGACAGTACTGTTAAAGTCTTCCCACACTCTGGCCCTCTACCCCAAAGCCCTGCCCAAATGGCTCTTCGGTGGTCCTCTAGTCTTTCACACAGCTTGGACAGTTACTTTTAAAATTTGTTGTGTAGGAACACAGTTCTGTTGTTTATTTATTTACAACAAGAAAGCGGGGAAAAAACCTCAATTCAACTAACTACAGTAGTTTAAAAACAAATAAAATCCAAATGGTTAAAAGCAGCAGCTTTTCATCGGCACCGATTAAAACAACTGAGCATAAACATCTTCTAGCAATAAGACAAGTCAGTGCAGCAGGATAAAACAGAAATTAGTGCAGGCGCTTAAGCCAAGTATACCCCCAAAGCCCTCCAAATATTTGAGTAATCCAGGAGGAGGCCCATAAAATGTAGGGCTGGAAGAGGGAGGCAAGGCAAAGTTCCCTCTGTAGAGTTCCAGCTAGGTGTGTCCTTAGATAGGCTGTCCTTTCTGGATGGAAGGATGGATGGAGTTCCAATTTATGAAATGAGGGGGACACCTCTCCCCAAAAGGTGAAGAGGGACACACACCCACAACTTGATTCATGAGCTGCTGAGACAGGCAGGCAAGGTTTGATGCTGTCTTTTGCAATATCCATTTTGGAAGTGGATCTGTTTGTAGAAACAATGACCACAGCAATTGGCCAGATTTTTTGACACCTTTTTTCCTCCCACACTTAAGGTATTGTACCATCCAGCTTAGAGAATCTAGGCTTGGAGAACATTTGTGACTTTTTCATGATAACAGAATCCTGAAATGTTCTATATGCATGGATTACATGGTTACTTTGGCGGTTTGATTTTAGATAGACAGACAAGGCAGACAGAATGAACAAACAAATGAACAGGTTCTGTCAACATCAATCCTTTCTTGCCAGGCAGTTTGTTCATGTTTTTGCTTCCTTGATTTTGTGTAAATGCAACAATGCTATTCTAAATGAACAGAAAGAAACACTGGTTGAACATGCAAGCATGCAATTCTCTGTGGAGTCTTTGGCTTTTTCCTTTTTTAAAAAGGTGAGCCTAGGACAATGCAACCTAGAAACTGCTGCTCAGGGACACCAGGGACTTACCTCTGTCAGATCCAGTGCCTGTGAAATTGAGGGCAAATCAAGGCAGGAGCAAAGCTGGAGCAAGGCTAAGTCAGATGTGAAGAATTTTTTTTTCATGCCAAAGGCCAAACAGGTTGCATTCAAGCACATTTGAGATCACACCCACTGGAGGCATGCAGCCCTAATGTGATTGCATAGCCCTGCTCCCCACCCCCAATGTGTGCACTGCCCTTCCCCAACTGCAATTAAGCTTTTAAAAAGCATCCATGTGCACTGCCCTTCCCCAATTGCAATTAAGCTTTTAAAAAGCATCCATGACAACTATGGGAGCTTGTTCTCTAGGCAGATTGTAAATGTGCAGCGTGATTGGTAAGAGGATACAGCCCTCTGAAATGTTGGGATACCTGGAGGAGCATCCTTTATCCTGAGAAGCAATCATAGAGAGGTTCTTCACTTAGTAAAATAAGGACAGCTAGCATTTATCTATCTATATAATTCTCTTGGGTATGTTGCCATTTTCAGTGTGCTGCTTGGCTGCTTTCGTGTCAGGATCTGCCTCTCCTTGCAGGACTAGGCCCTTGGCTGCAGCAACCAGCACAGCCTCTTTGCAGACTCAGTCTCTTGCTGTGGGAGTCTTGGAAGAATCAGGGCCAAGCTATCAGACCCAGCCGGCTACATCATGCAGCACACCTGAAGCAACCAGGGGAACTGCTATTTAAGAGCAGCGTTTGGCCCTCAGTCTTCGGCACCACAATGTGGTTTTCTGTGCTGTCTGTGTGTGCCCTTCTGTGCTGTCTGTGGCTGCTCCTTGGCCCTGTAGTGTTTGTGCATAGTGGCGGTGGTGGCAGGGTTTTCATGTCATGGCATGCATGGTGTGTGTGTGTAGTGTGTGTGTAGCATGGTGTATGTGTGTATTTGTAGTTGTATGGCAGCAGAGGGGCCCTTGTGTCCTGGTGTGCATGGTGTGTGTGTAGCATGGTGTGTGTATGTGCAGTTGCATGGTGGTGGCAGCAGATGGGCTCTTGGCATGAAACTAGCCCTTATAGTTGATTTTAGAGGTTATATATCAATGCAGCCACAGTTTTCATCTGTGAAATATTAGAGGGGATAAGGATGGAAAATTGACTTGCCTGCTAAAAACAGACAATCATGGTATATTTCTGCCTGTTATATGCTGTTACCCAAATTGTGTGGGGGTCCATGGGGACCTTCTAAGGTCCTAATATTAATCTGGGGAATTTAATTAACTCAACTTGACATGTGAGAGGCCAGGCAATGGCAGGATCTTTTAACCTATGTATACCGGTAGTAACAGAGGAGATTCTAAGTCAACATGCACAATTAAATTATCTTTATTGGAAACTAATATCAACAGCAGCCACACAAACACTCAGGATTCAGACACTCCAAGGCTTTCAAAAATAGTAGGAAGTATTTGGATAGAGAAATAGAGTAAGGGGATGGTGGGTTAAACTATACTGATCATGCAGAGCTGAAATTGTGAAGTAAACTGACAGTGAAGAGGTCCAGACAAAAGTCTGGTGACATGAACTGACATGAAGTCGGAAAGCAGAAGGTTTGTGCACACTTGAGTGGTGTTTTAGGGTGATATTTACATGAAATAATTCCCCTGAAGGGATAGGATTTTGAGTAAAAGACAATGTTTCGTGGAGGTTCCCAGGATTAGACAATGGGTGCTCCAGAAGAGTTAACAATTGTTAATAGGTGCTATATTTGGAATTGAATAGGAGCAGGCAAGGTCTTTTGCTGGAAGGGGGTGAAGGAAGGAAGGACCCGTTTTACAAACATCAAGGACTCTGCTATTGTTGAGTGAATTAGAGAAAGACTCACCTCCAGTTGTTAAGTTCTGACCTGAGTATTTGGTTTTGGGGGATTTCCAAAGGCCCTTCCCTTAGTTATCCATGAATCCAGCCTTGGTATTAGGGGGTCCTAGTTTACCTGTTAACCACATGGATGGCCACAGAAACATAGAATTCTATCATAGAATCATAGAGTTGGAAGAGACCCACAAGGGCCATCCAGTCCAACCCACTGCCATGCAGGAATACACAATCAAATCATTCCCGACAGATGGCCATCCAGCCTCTGTTTAAAAACCTCCAAAGAAGGAGACTCCACCACACTTTGAGGCAGTGCATTCCACTTCTGAACAGCTCTTACTGTCAGGAAGTTCTTCTTAATGTTTAGGTGGAATCTCTTTTCCTGTATTTTGAACCCATTACTCTGTGTCCTAGTCTCTGGAGCAACAGAAAACAAGTTTGCCCCATCCCTTCAAATATTTAAACATGGCTATCATGCCACCTCTCAACCTTTTCTCCTCCAGACTAAACATACCCAATAAAGCACTCCCCTAGTGCTTTAATAAATTTGCCATATTAAGCCAATTTATTAAATATAGCCAATTATTTGATATTCCAAGATGGAGGCTATCTGGGTCGGTAACAATCAGTGGTTATTTTTGTTGAGATTGACCATCCTTGCCTCATCCCTGACTTTCACCTAAATCGAGGTGCAAAGTACCAAAAGCTATATAAATAAAGTAACCACATGCTGCTGACATTTCATGCCATGCAAAATTTACTGCCTGAAGCAGCTGCCCCACTCTTCCTTCACAGTAGGGCAGCTCTGGTTCTGTTGTGGCTGCCATCTCTATTCTAATTTGAACTGAGGCCTCCATATTCTGCTGCATCCTGTGCAAACAGGATGAGCTGCTCTAGAAGAAAACCCTTTTCACTCAGCAGACCTTTAGACTCTCAGCTGGAAAGGCTTCAACCACAGGAGTCAAGTGAATCTCTCCTCTTTGGTGGTATCCTCCCCCCTCCACTGACCGCCTCATGAGACAGCAAGCCTTTGCATTGCCTTACAGGAGCCATCCTGCAAACACAAGCTCCATTACACACTAAATAAAACAGCAAAAGTGACAGGTCACAGTCTGGATCCAAAACAGATCGTTGCTTGTGGGGACAGATATAAACCATAAGGCCTTTGAGGTGGGTAATGAAAGTGTAGGCTCATTTTTCATCTTTGGCCAAAGTGTAAAACATAGTAGAAAGCGTTCTTCCCTTCCCTCTGCCTTGAAACCATTGTAAAAATGAAAAAAGAAGCCAAAAAGAAAAAAGACTCTTTTGTAAGGTCCAGTAATATGATACACAATCATTGACCTATTGATATGGATGGGATAGGGGAGAGAGGATCCAGAGGGATGGTACTTTGTGAGGATGAGGGGGTATCATAGGCAAATGTCCTTGGATTAGGGATGTCAGACTGAAAACTGGAGCCCTGATGGCGCAGTGGTTAAATGTCAGTACTGCAGTCACACTGTTGCAAGTTCAATCCTGTTAGAGGGCTCCAAGGTTGACTCAGCCTTCCATCCTTCCATAGGTTGGTAAAATGAGTACCCAGCTTGTTAGGGGCAATTAGTTAACACATTGTAAACTGTTTAGGGAGTGCTTTGCAGTGACAAGTGATACAGAAATAGAAGTGTTATATTACTATTAGCTATACCCAGTGTAGCATACACTGTTCATCCACACACATTACACACACACACGATGGTCCACACACCAGTCCCTGCTGCCCCCCCTGCAGCACCTTGCCTCCTGCTGTGCCACTGTGCCCCCCCCCACTGTGCCACCATGGCCCTCCCCACTGCTGTCCCCCGTGGCATCTTGAAGCCCCCCATGCCACCACGCCCCTCATCGCCCTCCCCACGTTCACCACTGCCCCCGTGCCCTCACCGCTCCCTGCTGCCCTCTCCACGCCCCCCCGTGCACACAAACCATGCCACATCCCCCCCACGCTACTCACACCTCCTTGCTGGTGGCCATGTTTAGAAAGGACTTAAAATGTCCACATGTCCCCACCCCCAGTGTGCTGATTGGCTGCCCAACCAAGCTTTGTTTAGTTGGTCAGTTTCCTAAGCAGCCAATCATGACACTGAAAATGCAATATACCCAAGAGAAATAGATAGATAGATAAAACTGGAGACAGCTTCCTATACCTTTAATGGTTGTGCAGAAAGCATTTCTGCAGTTGCTGTTTGTTACCTTGTCAGGTGACAAGAAATATGTGCTGAAATCCCTACTTCCATACAACCATTAAAGTTACAAGAGCTGCCTCCAGTTTTCACTCTAGCAACCCTACCTTGGATTGCAGAAGTGAGCACTTGGAAAGCAAGAAGGCATATTCAAGACTCTTCCAAAAGCCTGGGGATAAATGGACACTGGGAGATCATACTCTCAAAGTCACACACTCTCAGCCTCAGAAGAAGGCAATGGCAAACCCCTGCTAAGAAAACCCTGTGATAGGGTTGCCATAACTTGCAGTCAATTTGAAAGCATATAACAAGAACATCAAATAACAATATCAACTTTATAGGGCTACCATAGAACGAAACCTTTCCCCCACCTGTTGTATAAGCTTTTCACTCATACTAAAAGGTTGAAATGATTCTCATAATGCTTAGATACTGGCAGTAACAGTTTAAACTGAGGACGTTATCAGACATATCAAATACGGCGTCATAACGAAGCCACATAAATGCGAAAGGATACACATATCAGATGACATCGCCCTTTCACGTTTATGTCTTGTCCAAAACCCATGCTATTTTGTTGATGGCATAAGCCATCAATGGATCTCCCCTAGTGCTTTTGTGCCAGCATTGCTGACATTTGCATGCTAGATGACAGCCAGGCGGGGTGTGGTAAACGGGGAAGAGGAGGAAAGCTCGCCTCCCTTCTCCCATCCCCGCTTGGGGGGGGGTGGCTGAGGGTGCTTGCCCTGTCAGCAAGTCCCACCCCCTGAGCTCATCCAGCCAATCAGTTTTGCACTTACTCTCGTTTGGGCAAGCAAATCAAATCGACTTACGTGTCCTACGAGCTGAAATGTTTTCCAAAAGAAATGGGGAAGCTGCAAAGGCTTTTCTCCTGAGGTTTTTGGCCTTTTTTGCCGCCCCCCCCCCATAATACGTTGACACATTGTGGGATTCCATTTAGACAGTTCCTATTCCCTGTGATTTCCATGAGAGTTATTTTGACCATTTAGGCAACCCCCAGAATTCTATAGGTATCAAAGTGGTACCAAAATTGTGTCACAGTGCTATAACTGGGCAGTGTAGATGCAGCTCAAGTGAATCTTGCTTAGAAATCTCGGCAGCTAAAGAATGATGTGGTTGTTTCCTGGCCTTGGCCTAATTTTGTTTCCTGAAGAACCTGGTGCTTCAGCTCCCTGCTCTCCAAACCTGCAGCCCCCCAAATGGTTTTGGATTGTTTTATCTGCAGTGGAGGAGGCCCATAAACATAGTCACATCTGATTTAACTGTCAAGAAATCTTCACCATGTGCTTTATTGCAGAATGGTAAAAGGGAAAGAAAACCAAACTATTTCATCAGTTGGACAGATGTAACTTCCCCAGACACCTCTTGGTTCTTGTACAGTTTCTGTTGTGTTGTTTTTCTGTATTGATTCTGTGAGAAAGTAAGGTGGAGGCAGGAGGGACTATTGACGCAACTCAGCCGTAATCATATTTAAGCCATCTTAATCTTGTTGCCAAAAGAAAAGAATCTCAGACAACAGCAGCAAAATTCATTGCCTAATTTTTGCAGAATTCTGAGTTAAGAGCAATGACATGGGCTCTTTATCCTAACAATACAGATCTGACTGGTTTTGGCTCGCTGAACTGATAAACCTTCTAGGAGAGAGAAAGCTAGAAGAGGGGGATGCTGGGTGGAATAGATATTGTACATAATCCTATCTCTTTCCTTAGCAGGAAAATGCAATTTAAATTCTAAGTACAGTCTCAGTGATATATCCCTAGCTTTCAGTTTGAATATCAGCTGTTGGGAACCTTCTGTGGAGCAAAATAGAAGTTTTTTTTTAAAAAAAGTTCATTTGCAAGATGTTAATTTATTTAAATGCATTTTAAAAATATAGTCTTAAATGTGAATGTGGGGCTTATTTGTTATTTAAACACTTTACAAAAGACTTTTTAAAAACTGTTTAAGAAAAATGAACTATACAAACATGGGCTTTTCTGAATATTTTTTTTCTTTAAAAGACAGCAGATAGGTGACCAGTACTGTCTGTTCCTTTGTCATCTTGCTGTGAGCTTGCTATGACTTGGAGTCAAGTATTCCTCTCAGAGATCAGCACAAGCTGGCTTTCATCTGTGAAAGCAATGTGTACCATCAGAGTGTACAACTAGGAAATGCCAACAAAAATGCTCATCTTTTTGAAAAGAAAAAATCCACAAAAAGGGATCAGTGACAGATTTCACCCCCTTTAAAAAAAAACAGACAGAAATGGATTGGATGTGGGAGAAAGTCCACTTGACAGATGTGCACTAGAGTATGCTGTCTGGTTCTGGGCATGTCAGTTTAATAAAAAGCACAAATATTGACAGACTGGAGCATGTCTGGAGAGAGGGTCGCCAGTTTGGTTTGGAAATAAAGCTCTATCAAGAGCAGTAGAAAGAGGTGAACATGTTTAGCATGGGGAAAAGATGATTAAGAGACATATTATCACTTTCTTTAAATGTCTTAAGGGCTGTTACACACAGAAGAAGGGGTAGACTTGTTCTCTGTTGCTGCAGAGGATAGCACTGGGACCACCACAAGGTTAGCTTTAGGAAGAAGTCTTCTGGATAACTATCAAGAGAAATTTCCTAATGGTAAGAGCTGTTAGACAGTGGAGCAAATGCTGCCCAAGGAGATGGTGGTGTCTCCTTCCTTGAAAAGATTTATGCAGAAACTGGATGATTATGTTGGGTGCTATAGTCTCATCCTGCATTGAGTAGGGGGTTGGGACTAGATGACCTGTAAGATCCATCCAGCTATATGATTCTATGGATTTTTGTGGCTTCTGTTTAGAAGCTCTCCAAACAAAGATGTCTGTGAATAAGATTTCACTCTGGACCCAAAAGGAGCACGTAGACCCAAGTCAGGTGTCAACAGGTAACAGCGAAGACAGGAAACACTAAGAAGTGTTTCTCCTCTGGACCTGTCATGCTATGTTAATTTGCCCTCTGCAAGCATGTGAGCAGTGATAAGAATGAGAAGGAAGAGGAACCTTCCCCTGCCTCACTGATTGTATATGTTCTGCATAAACATATCCATTTGATACCACTTTAATTGCCAGGGCTCTGTTCTATGGAATCCTGTGATATGTAGTTCAGTGACATACTTAGAATATTTTTCTAGAGAGGTCCAGTTCTGTAGTTCAGGGTACTAGAGCAGTGCTACTCAGAGTGATGCCCATGGACCAGTCCTGGCCCACAAGCCATCAGCAGCTAGTCCCTGGAGAGTTTTGAGGAAAGAGGGGGCTTGTCTAGATGGTGAAAATACTCTTCATAGAATTTGAGGAGAATTCCTTTTCTCCCAATGGAATCCCACAGCAGTTCAATATATTTGGAAGGAGGGGGGCAAAAAACACCAACTACTCCACAGGGAAAGCCTTTGCAGCTTTCCCTGAACTTTTTTTTAAAACTCCGAAGAAAATGCACATCCCTGCTCGTTGGGACAACCAATGCAATTTGTTGCACAGTTCGGAGACGGCAGAGCTGAATGTCTGATTGGTCGGACATGCACAGGGACGGGCTTGCCATCAAGCACCTGGAAGCATAGCAATTGTGCACTTTTAAAGCTTTTTTAAAAAACTGTCAAAAAAGAAGGGAACCCAGCAGTGCCCAGAGACAACAAGGAGGGCAGCCACTGTGACGAACAATGAAAGAATGGGAGAAGTATGTTTCAGGAGCCAATCCTCTCGGAGGAAGCAGAAAGGGGGGGGGCTTCTGGATGTTTTAAAGTCTGGATGACAGTTTTAGGGGGAGAATGACAGTTGAGAAGAGAGTTGACAGTTGAAAGGGAGAATGAAAGATGTGATGAATTGAGGAGAGGCTGGAAAGTGTGTATGGCTATGAGTGAAGCTGAAGGAATGTATGTGCAGGAAGAATATGTAGGAGGAGGAGGAATAGAGGCTGGTCAAAATTAAATACCAAAGTAGTTCTGTTATCTTGTTAAAACAATAAACCCAACTTTATGTTTATTATTCCTATCTAGTCTCCTCATGAATTTATTTGGCCTTACTGATATGTAATTGGCACTTTAACCCTACGAACACCCACACACATGCAAGTATTATCCAGCTAGCTGTGGAACTACAGCCTCCACAGTTCATTTGTTTGGTGGCAGCCACCACGAGGAAGAGGAGCTGCCAGCCCTTCACTCATCCCAGTGGCGTGGCCTCTGATTCTGGCTGCAAAGGGATGGGAGGAGCTGCCTGGCCAGCTGCTGGGAGAAGGAAGGGGAAGGGGCTCTTTGCTGCTCCGGCTTCATCTCACCTTCCCAGGCTGGGCTGCTCTTTCCGTCATGCCTGTCCACTGAGCTCATTGTCACTGGGCTTTGGAAGGCATGGGACAGGCATGAAAGGAGCAGCCCAGCCAGGGAAGGCGAGATGAAGCTGGAGCGGTTAAGAGCTGCCCTCCTCTTGGTTCTCTGCAACTAGTGGCTGGCTAGGTGGCTCCTCCTATCCTTTTGCAGCCAGAATTGGAGGCCACCACCACTAAGATGGGTGAAGGGTAGGTGGCTCCCCTCCTCTTCCTCATGGTGGCCACCTTCCTCATTATCTCCAAGTGCTGCCGGGTTCCTTTCACCTTCCTCGTCCCCCACTGCACAAAACAATAACATGGCCACCATCTTGATTAATGGCCACATGAACATCACACTGGAGAGCTTCACAGCCTATCATTTTTAACAAAACACCATGGGAACAAAATGCTGCCGCAAATTGCCTATAATGCACAGGTATGTGCATTATTTCTTCTCATCTAGACAAGCCCAAAGAAACAAGTGTAGCCTGTAGGCACAAATATGGCACCAGTACACTCACACTGAGGAGGGGGGAATTGCCTGTTCCCCACACCAGAGAGTTTAAGAAGCACTGAACTAGAGCTCTCTAGCTGAGAATGCTAACTCAACAAACTACAGATTTCAGGATTCCATAGGATGGAGCTACAGCAGTTAAAATGGTATCAGACTGCTACAGTTGTGGAATGTAGATACACTCATCCTCTCTTCCAATAATTTCAGTAGCTTCTAGGGAAGGCAGAAGCATCTGAGAGGGCAATTAGTGGCACCATGGCAGAAGGGCTGCCCCTTTAAATTTATTTCAAACTGCCTGTGTGTGGGGCATAAACCTGAGGAGACTGAAATCTCAGCTCACACAGTAGACTCTTACAGATCAACATGAAATGCGTGTGTGCTTGTGTGTCCTGTGTGTGCCTTCAAGTTGCCTGTTGGTTTATGGCAACCACATTAATTTTGTAAGGTTTTCTTAGGCAACGAATACTCAGTGGTAGTTTTGCCAGTTCCTTCCTTTGAAATATAACCTACAGCACCTGGTATTCATTGACAGTCACTGCAGAGCTGGTAACATAATGAGTTTTAAGTAACAAATTCATCTGTAGCTTTTTGAGGCAGGTTGTATCCAGGATGTTAATAAAGTTGCCTTTAAAAATAAGTAATGAAAAATGACATTAGTGTGTGTTTTGAAAAAGAGTGTGTAACTTGTTTCAGCAAAAGAAGGAAACAAGGGAACCAATGCAGCAATACCTTTGAGAATAACTGGATTATTTTTGCATGAGCTTTTATGGCTTTCAGTCCACTTACTTGGATTTTCTGATGGAGTACAATATTGAAGCCACAAGTATTTAAGCAATTCTGTTGTTATGGGGTGTAATCAGAGTGTAATGGGATAAAGAAAGGTGCAAATTGTGGCACCAGCCATAAACCTCCAAGGATTTGTGCAACATGATATAAATCTGTCAAGCAGCTGGCTTGTCACTTTGTGTGTGAGTGATAACTGAAGCATTCTAGTTACCTTTGGGGGCCTGTCTACACTGCAGAAATACAGCAGCTTGATACCATTTTATCTACCAGAGTTCTGTCCTATGGAATCTTGGTATTTGTAGTTTGGTGAGGTATTCAGCCTTTTTTTTAATCAGAGAACTCTGGTGCCTCACCATACTACAAATACCAGGATTCCATATGATAGAATTATAGTGAATAAAGTGGTGTCAAACTGCTGTATTTCTGCAGTATAGACAGAAGTTACCTTTAAAAGGCATTTTGAGTGGAAATTTTTAAGTTCAATGCCATATTAAAACCAATATTAAACACCCCCTTGCCTGGCAATAGAAATATAATGAATTGGTTTAGAAGTTGTTTTGAAATAGTAAGGGTGACAATTATGGGAGAGGCAGTTCTCACAATGTACACAATGAATTACTTTTTTAAAGTAACTTGCCAAACTCAGATTAACCGTCACTATGAATAGCTATTGGGAAATGTCTCTCAACTGTTTCTGAGCATGAACATGACTCTGCCCCTGTTGTTCTTTAATTCTCAACCAAGCACTTGGAAATTTTACTTTGTTGAGCTATAGTTGGCTATACTGGCTGGGGGCATGGGGGGGTCTGAAATGTATCATCTGGAAAGTCAACTTTTCCAAGGTCTAACTGGAGCCCACCAGGGCTGATACTGCTTGTCTCAGTAGCCTTTTCTCCCCCTTTTTCCCTATAAAAAATATTTTCATGGTGGCTGGCAAGACAGGTATACAATTACATATGCTTATTTGGTATTTTTATTTTAAAGGTATATTATTTCTTTTTAAAGAAAACACAAAATGAAGTGAATGTGTTTTGCATCATAGCAGCAGAAGCAAATTTCAGTTTATTTTTTACTTATTTATTTTATTTATTTATTTATTTATACCCCGCTCTTCAGCCACAAGGCTATCAGAGCGGCTTACAAATTGTTTTAAGCAATAGCTATTTACACATCTACACTGCATTAAGCAGTTTCCAATGTGTGTTAGCTAATTGCCCCCCACAAGCTGGGTACTCAGTTTACTGACCTACAAAAGGATGGAAGGCTGAGTGAACCTTGGAGCCGGCTGGAATCGAACTTGCAACGTGGTGGCTTGCAGTACTGGCATTTAACCACTGTGCCACCAGGGCTCCATAGATGACTATAGTTTATTGCTATAGTCATCATGGAGCTGAGATTTAAGTGAGTTTAAAATGCTAAAATGCAGGTGCTTAGAATATGTATGTGTATGTGGGTGCAAATCATGTTTGGCAGCATTTAAAAATACATTTACTCTAACATATCAGAAATGTAGACACAGTTGTAAACTTGACCATGGGTGAGTGTCATGTACAGACTAATACCACTTCAGGAACATAAGCTTTCAGTAGGTTCAGAAAAGCTGTATTCAGCAAGCAGAGCAGATCATAGTGCAACTTTATTATCAGGACTAAAAGAATTCTATAGTTACACTGTATTTTAAAAGCACAAAGTAAGACAGCAGTTTTCCCGGGCTTACTCTTCATTTGCCAGTTAACCAAAACAACTGGCATCTCTGGGCATGCCCTTCCTTTTTGAAAGGAACAGCCTTGACATTTTGCAGTTCATTGTATTTTCCCAGACACCGGCTCATTAGCCCAAGCAATAAAAGATAAACAATTCTTAGTACCCAGCCACACCATGTGTTGCAACTCCCATCATTCTGCAGCATACAAGCTAAGCAAAAGCACTGCAACAAGCATGGGCATGGCAGGCTTTTCTGATCCTAACATTGAGGTGGTAGAGATATAAGACACCTGGTTGCTTCATGGGGGTGCCCTTTAAGGCCCAGGTCTGGGCTGGGGAACTTTTGGCCCTCCAGATATTTTAAACTTCCATAATCCTTATCATTGGTGATGCTGGAAACTGAGTCCAAAACATGAATTGAAGGCTCCCCATGCATAAGTGTGGGAATATGGCCCTCCATACTTTGTTGAAACGCAGCTCCCACATTCCTCACCACTGGCTGAGGGGACATGCAGTCCCATGACTGGAGGGCTGCACAATTCCCACCCCATGAGGGGGGGGGCAGACAGTCACATAATTGTGGAGCAGGGACTGGCCTCCACTCTTTTTAAAGGTTGGAGCGATTTAAAAAGTTTGATCTGTTGAGATCTTCAACCCCTTCTATGCTGGGTAGCAAAAAGAACCGCTGAACATTGAGGACTATTATCCACCCATGAAGGAGCCAAAACCAGCTGCAATCAGAGTCAGTGACAGCAGCCTGTCAGATTCCAACGTGGCGTGAGGTCCTGGCAAAATGACAAAGGGAGGAAAGGGAGACATGAAGAGCTCTTCTGATCACTCCTCAGCAGGACCGGTTTAAGGAATTGGGGGGGGGGCTGCAATGCTTTATTTTGGGGGTCCATGTGTTTATCTCAGGTCAATGTAACCTAACTACAAACCTAAGCTATTCACAGTACAGGATATTCAGATTATTACTAATGATGTTTTTGCAGGAGGAAGGTTACTATGGGGGCCCCCACAATGAAGGGGCCCCTTGCAGATGCTGATGCCACTGGTGCCTTAAACTGGCCCTGCTCCTCAGAGCTCTTTGAACATTTATATTGTCCAAACATATATCCTTTATCACCACCTATATTGCCTCTGATCAGGCAGGCCTTATTCCACACTGTATACTGGCAGATGCCCTTCGGAGATCCCTGAGTATAATACACCACTCCAACACCTCTCGCACACCAATTGCTATGCTCTCACTAGATGCTCTCAAGGCCTTTGACAGGCTTGAGTGGCCTTACCTCTTTCAGGCTTGGATGCTATGAACTTTGGTCCACCTTTCATCACTCTCATCCAGAACTTATACTCCAGCTCCACAGTAGTAATACATCTGAATAGGACAGTGGAACACACTGCCTCAGAGTGTGGTGGAGTCTCCTTCTTTGGAGGTTTTTAAACAGAGGCTGAATGGCCATCTGTCGGGAATGATTTGGTTGTGTATTCCTGCATGGCAGAATGGGGTTGGACTGGATGGCCCTTGTGGTCTCTTCCAACTCTATGATTCTATGACAGGTTCCTTTTTGATTAAACTGAGGAGGGGAATCAAACAGGGTGGCCCCCTTTCACATTATTTGCACTAGCTATAGAGCCGTTAGCGGAAAGCATTAGGAGACACCCTGGCACCTCATGATCCATAACATTCTTCATAAAATCAATCTTTATGCTGATGATGTTCTGCTCTTCCTAACAAATCCTGAAGCATCTTTCCCTCCTCTATTTGAAATCCTGGCTCAGTTTGATGAATTTACATGCATAAGAATAAATACACACAAATCCACATTACAGTATTATGCCTTAAAACGCCTCTTGATTGACAATTAGTTTGGCAAAGACAGTCAGGTTTCCTTTTAAAACCTTCAAAATTTACATATCTGGGAGTTCTCATTGCCAAAACCCTTTCTCAAATTATCCCCTGTAATTATCGTCCAACCACTAAACAGATGAAACAAAAACTTAAATATTGTAAAAAGCTTCATTTGTCTCTTTTAGGACAAATCACCCTTGTCAAAATGATTCTTCTCCCCAGCCTACTTTTCTTGTTTCAATTACTCCCATTACTTCCCCTGCATGCATACTTCATGACGTAGCAATCAGAAATCACCACTTTTGTCTTCAATGGCATAAGCTGAGATTTCCCAAGAATATTCACTTTACACACTGAAGTAACAGAGGAATGGCAATTTGCAACATGGAGCTATACTTCACAGCAGTGCAGCACTACCAAAAGTGATCAGTTAATTCACAGGATCACTCAAATAAATGGACTTTACTAGAGCTAGAGAGTGACATCTCCCCTGAGATGAAACTTCTGTTCTCTAAGCCAACAATGCATGGGTGGCATTGCAAACAAGCTTGTAAAATGTGGGCTAGACAAGTTAACTGTTCAATGGATTTGTAATTGGGTGACCGGCCGAACCCAAAGGGTGCTCAGCAGTGGCTCCTCTTCGTCTTGGAAAGATGTGACCAGTGGGGTGCCACAGGGTTCTGTCCTGGGCCCAGTGCTGTTCAACATCTTTATCAATGACTTGGACGAGGGAATTAGGGGCATACTTACCAAATTTGCAGATGACACCAAATTAGGAGGAGTAGCTAATACCCTGGAGGACAGGATCAAAATTCAAAATGGCCTGGATAAACTGGAGAGCTGGGCCAAAGCTAACAAAATGAAATTCAATATGGAGAAATGTAAGGTACTGCACTTAGGGTGAAAAAATGAAATGCATAGATATAGGATGGGGGAGACCTGGCTGAATGAGACCATGTGCGAAAGGGATCTAGGAGTCCTAGTAGACCACAAGTTGAACATGAGTCAACAGTGTGATGCGGCAGCTAAAAAGGCCAATGCGATTTTGGGCTGCATCAATAGAAGTATAGTGTCTAGATCAAGGGAAGTAATAGTGCCACTCTATTCTGCCTTGGTCAGACCTCACCTAGAATACTGTGTCCAGTTCTGGGCACCACAATTCAAAAAGGATATTGACAAATTGGAGCATGTCCAGAGAAGGGTGACTGAAATGGTGAAAGGTCTGGAAACAATGCTTTATGAGGAGAGACTTAGGGAGCTGGGTATGTTTAGCCTGGAAAAAAGATGGTTAAGAGGCAATATGATAGCCCTGTTTAAGTATCTGAAGGGGTGTCACGTTGAGGATGGAGCAGACTTGTTTTCTGATGCTCCAGAGACTGGAACACAGAACAATGGATGCAAGCTCCAGGAACAGAGATTCCACCTCAACATTAGGAGGAACTTTTTGACAGCAAGAGCTGTTCGGCAGTGGAACACACTCCCTTGGAGTGTGGTGGGGTCTCCTTCCTTGGAGGTCTTTAAACAGAGGCTGGATGGCCATCTGTTGGGGATGCTTTGATCGTGATTTCCTGTGTAGCAGGGGGTTGGACTAGATGGGCCTCGTGGTCTCTTCCAACTCTGCAATTCTATGATTCTATGAATGCAGGAGATCAAGACAATAAGAAGCCCTTTCTTTTGTACCTATTTTAGCATATTGAGAAAGAGGCATCACTTGTTCACCCCAGCCCCTCCCCCATTCAACCCTTTCTAGCTCATCCCTCATTCTCACATCCCAATAAGCTTCTTCAATATCAGCCATGGCTAGATAGGCATTCGTACAGTCCATGATTTATTCTCAAACGGTAAACCCAAGACCCAATGTATGCTGTTAGGACAGCTAGACCCAGTAAGACCTTCCTAGTTAATAATCCATCAGGTACTACTTTTTCTCATCAACTTGGTAAGAAGGGGGGGGGAGCCACATTCCCTAACGTTATTTGAGCACCTGTGTGCATCTCACATTCATTGTACTAAAGGAGTGATAGCTAAACTCTACAAATGGCTCCTAAATGAGAAATATGGAAGTGGTATTGCACACAACTTTATTTTTTATTATTTACAATCTTCTTCAGCATGATGCTCCAAAGGGCTATGGCAGAGCTCGAAGAAGAAGACGGCATCTATATACGTTACTGTACTGATGGTAGCTTGTTTAACTTAAGCCATCTGAGGGCTCGCACTAAGACTCTAAACTATCTAGTCCGTGAGCTGCTCTTCGCTGATGATGCTGCCCTTGTTGCCCACACAGAAGCAGCTCTGCAGCGCCTAACATCCTGCTTCACAACAGCTGCAGAACTGTTTGGGCTGGAAGTCAACCTGAAGAAAATGGAAGTTCTTTACCAGACTGCACCACAGGACTAACACCACCATCCCCACATTGCCGTCAGCAATTCTGTGCTTAAGTCCGTTCAGCAGTTCACCTACCTGGGAAGCATCATCTCCTCAGATGCCAAGATTGACAAAGAGATCGATCACAGATTACAAAGTCACATAGCGCATTTGGAAGACTTTACAAAAGAGTCTGGAGTAATAAACACCTGAGGCGAAACACAAAAATCAGTGTGTATAGAGCCATTGTACTGTCTATTCTCCTTTATGGGTCTGAAACATGGGTCACCTATTGCCACCACTTACGACTCCTCGAACGCTTCCATCAGCACTGTATACGCACAATCCTAAATATATACTGGACTGACTATGTGACGAATGTTGCTGTCCTTGAGCAAGCAGGGATCACCAGCATTGAGGTCATGATATTGAGATCACAGCTGCGCTGGGCAGGGCATGTTTCTAGGATGGAGGACCATCGCCTCCCCAAAAGTACTCTATGGTGAACTCGCCACGGGTCAGCGTAAGAGGGGCGCTCCAAAAAAGCGATACAAAGACTCCCTGAAACAACATCTCAGGCTTGGCCAAATATCACCAACAATGGTCCGCCCTGGCCTCACATCGGGAGGCATGGAGACGCACTATCCACAATGCTGCAGCCTTATTTGAGAACTCACGCCGAACAAGTCTTGAAGAAAAACGACAACGCAGAAAGAATCACAACGTGGAAACATCACCCAAGGAGACCTTCTGCTGTGCTTTCTGCAACCGGACTTGTTTATCTCGGATTGGCCTTTTTAGTCATCAGCGCGCTTGCAGAAAACGCGGGATAAGACCTTCCTGAATCTTAGTTTGCGAAGAAAAGCCAGAAAGAGAGAGGGGATTGCACACAAAAGGGGGTGAGAATTGGACTTACAACTAGATATTTCTGATAATGAATGGCAAGCAATTTGGAGCGCTCCCTTTCTGAAATCTAAATCAGCACTCCCTTGGGAAAATACTATGAAAACTATATACAAATGGTATTTGACTGCCACTTGACTAGCCATTATTACAGAATGCACCTCCCCACAATGTTGGAGAGGATGTGGCAACAAAGATACGTATACCCATATGTGGATAGATTGTGATCATGTGAAAAAGTTTTGGCAAACTGTGCTGTTATCTTGGACATGGTTAAGGAAAAAGTAGCCCCCTGCCAGCCCTCATACTTCTTTCAGTCTTTAGAGGCCTAAATAAGCAACTGAGACATAAGAAATTAATTTCCTGCTGGCAGTCACAAGACTTGAAATTGCACAGCATTGAAAAGATGGTCTCTTCATCATGGAAAATTGGTGGGCTCGACTCTGGGACACTCTTCTTATGGAGAAGCTATCAGCATTGTCAACACGAGGACATCCTAGTCAGTGTAACTCTTTTATTAAGACATGGCTTCCTTTCCTTAACTATGTGAACAATGATAATCTGCGACTGCAACCTCCAGTTACTCACCTACTCCTTTGGCAAGACATGATGTCCAATGTCAGTGAGCTACCATAATACTCAGACCATGTTTTTTCTGTTTGAACATATCATTGCTTTATTGTATGATTCCATCATTCATGCAGTAGTTGATGTTATTTTGTTAACATGTTATGTTTCCTTTTGGAAAGCAAGAGTAAAACATTTTTTTTAAGAGAAAGAAAAAAATGATACCCACCCCATCCTACTCTAGTTCTAAAATTATTGCAAGGCAAAATAGGGATTTGCGATGCCAAAGAACTACAATGTTGTTTTAAAGTCTCAGAGGTGCATGCACAATATGTCCAATTCTTCCAGATAGAGAGGGTCTACTTCTCATAATCCCATGTGCCAAGCACATAAGATTGCCATGGAGAACCACTGACATTTGGTTTCATTTGTCCTGTTTTAACCCTCTTAGCAATGCTGTTCATTACTTATTTGCCAGATTCTTGCAGCATCACAGAGATTCAGGAGATTATCAGACACATTAAAAGTGGTGTTACACGAACGCCAGGAGATCGCAAAAGGACTCCCCCCCTCGTTATGCATCTGTTCTGCTGCAGTTCCACTGGCACTGCTTTTTATTGATGGGAGAAGCCGTCAAGAGATCCCCCATTCTGTTTCTGTCATGGATGTTCCTGTGAGTGAAAAGGTGTCCCGTTATACTGGCAAGATTCCAGCGTCAATGGACAGTCCCTGCCAGATCACTTCCAGGTGAGATTGGGACATTCAGGTAAGTGACACAGTTTTTATGACCCTCCCCGGGTTACTTGAACATTTTAAAGTGTGTTTTTGTGCTTGCTGTTTTTGTGTGTGTGTGTGTTTTTAATTTCCCATGCTTGCATCTTCTCGCAACAATCCGCGGGATTTCGATCCAGAAAGTGAAGGGAGCTCCATTAGAGCTCCGTTCACTCCTGGGATGTGTTTTCCATGGAAGAGAAGGTAAGTGTGATGGGGAGGGTGATTGTTGTATTACAGGGATGGGACAGGGGCAGGAGTGGAGATTGTGGGACAGTAACGCTATTTTCATTCCTGTCTGATAACCTGCTTAAACTAGTTCTGCAGAGAAGATGGAAGATGCTCTTTTTTGGAGCAGCAAAATGATCCCAGTCTCCCATTACAAGACAAGCTGGAGGTTCTACAAATAAACTTAATTACTTTGCAAAATGTTTTGCCTCCAGTTCTGTTCATCATACTGTAGGTCTCTCCCACTTCCTCCCTGGCTGCTTTTTCCTATAACAGGAGATATTAAATTCTGCTTTCCTTATGGCCATAACAAAGTCCTTCCTTTAAAGGTATTTCTTCAGTTCCTATTAGAAATAAGCCTCACAATAAAGCAAGATTCTATTTTTTCCTATAATAACACCTTGGCCTTCTAACTCTTTGCCAATTTATCAATTTTATGTGGTTTCTGCCTTGTTTGAATTACAAGTATAGAGGAGGAGACTTGGTTCTCCCCCTCGTGTATGCTGAAATCCTCATATTAAGCTGTTTATTTTAAATTACAGTATAATTAAACAGTGACCTTGAAGCCAGCCTTCTACCTTTAAAAAGGTATCTTTGCATTGTTTAGAAACCTTCATTTAGGGTGCAGCTTCTGTTGTGTTATCCTCCATTTTCCACCCAACCACTAAGTTCTTTCTCTATTTATGGAATCACTTGTGTTCTGTTTTCTTCAGCTCTGCAACCATCTTCTGAGTTGCAACAACATCTGATTATTTTAGCATGAGAGTCAGACCATTTGTTCCTAATTTACTTTTCACTTAAATAAATCTGATGTCAGCTAGCATGGTGCCGAGTTAAAATGCTAGGCACGGATATGGGGAAACCCCATAACCTGGACCATTTTTGGATTACAACTCCCAGAATTCTTTAGGCAATATGGCCACTGGCCATGCTAACTGGCAGATACTGGGTGTTCTAGTCCAAAACCTAAATCCCCATACGCTCAAATTTCGCAGATGAAAAACAGGACACATAGGGCCAAGCAACATCAGAGAGTGATTAAAAGTTAATAACGTGAAAGAACACGCAAGCTAGGAGAGGATGCAGCAGTTTACTTTTGCCTGAGCCTACTGAGATGGGCAAGATATGTGTTTGCCTGAAGATTAAGATCTCCTGAGGGGGGGGGGCTCCTCTGTGTCCCACCAGTGAGGTCTATACACTGTGTCGGGACATGGGAGAGGGCCTTCTCAGCTGTGGCACACATGGTGCTACCGGGAATTATTTGGCTTCTTGGACCATGGTCTGCAGTTTCATAAAGACAGACTTCTGGCAAGGGATGGGTTGCACCTCACAACAGTTGGCAGGAGCATTTTTGCTAAGAGACTAAAAAATATGACTAGGAGGGCTTTAAACTGAGTTATCTGGGGAAGGGAGACCATAATCTTGAGGGCAAGAGTTCATCAAGAGCTAGAGATAACAGCCCAACTGTTTTAGAGAGAACTGGGTGAATAGTGCAACATCCCAATAGTTGAAGGGGGAAAACCTTAAATAAGCAGTTAGTGGGAATGGCTCATGGTTTTAGATGTCCCTACACTAATGCACAAAGCATGGGAAATAAACAGGATGAGCTTGAACTCTTAACACTGCAAACCAAATATGATATAGCAGGCATCACTGAAACCTGGTGGGATGAGTCTCATGACTGGAATGTAGTAATAGGGGGTATAATCTATTTCAGAGAAAGAGACCAAACAGGAAAGGAGGAGCAGCAGCATTACATAACAAGGATGTTTACATCTGTGAAGAGATCCATGACTTAAATCCTGGGACACAGGTTGAGAGCATCTGGGTAAAAATTAAGGGGGAGAAAAACAACTGGGATGTCATTGTGGTGGACTGCTACAAACCACCCCCAAAAGCCAGATGAAGATGTGGATGGTATGTTCCTGGAATAGATGACCACAAATTCAGAAAGGAGATATGTACTGTAGTAGTAATGGGAGATTTCAACTATCCTGATATTTGTTGGAGGTCAAACTCTGCCAAGAATATAAGGTCTAACAAATTCCTCACTTGCCTTGCAGACAATTTGATTGTCTAGAAGGTGAAAGAGGCAATGAGGGGATCAGGTATTTGAGATCTAATCTTAGCCAACAGTGATGACCTGAGGATCGTTTACACGGCAAAAATAATCCTCAAAGAATTCGCCTAGAATTCTTATCGTTCCCACGTGTTCCACATCTGCATCACCCTTTTTGGAAGGAGGGAGTCTAAAACACCCGTAAGTGGCGCACTTAATGACACCGCTGATTTTCCGCCTTTTTTAAAAAAGTGCCGCAAGTTTGCACATTATCGCATTTGGGAACTGTCCGTCATTTTTAAATTTGCGATGTTTAAAATTAGGGATGTGGGCGGTTTTTTTTATAGTGACGCCACAGAAACCCGCCTACACATCCGGCTTTCCTATCTGCTTTGAAGCATCATAAACATCTATCGTTTTCCTAATGGAGTCAGTTCAGAGAACAAAGAAGGGGGGCAGGGGAAGAGCTTGGAGTCATGCCAAAACTCTGGATTTACTGGATCTTTGGGGGGGAAGATTCTTCTTCGGTAGGAACGACACTTCTCAGAGAATGAAACCATTGTAGAAAGTACTCTAATAGCCAAATACAAGCAGGAAATGAGCGTAGCTAAAACCTCCATGGCTGCAACAATGTACTTGGCACCATTGAAGAGAACAAAGACCATAAAAGATGACGGGATGCCCAATCAGAAGCCCAAGAGGGGGGAAGTGGATGACCAATGGGAGTACGGGTGGCGGGAATTCCCGAAGGAAGTACATCTAGAACGAATAACGTACTTCGTTGATTGACAGGTAGGGTTGTCAAAGTATCCGGAATATCGACGTCGTGGGAACTGAAATATTTCGATGTGTAGAAATTCGCACATTAATATACTCCACATTGTAAGCACATCAGAACTACATCGCGGAACTAAACAGGATTCGAAATTTTGCCATGGGAACTCCAGGATGCAAAATCGAAAGTGCACTAATGCGATACTGTGCGCAACAAAAGTTGCCATGGAACCGACCCCCTGGTTAATGGGGTGGAGGTGGCAGGATCATTAGGTGGGAGTGAGCATGTTCTCCTGCAGTTTGTGATACATTGGAAAAGAGAAGCCAAGCGTAGTCAGATACACATTCTACATTTTAAGAAAGCTCATTTCAGTAAACTTGGGGAAATACTGGGTATGATCTTGTGGTAAGGAATACTAAAAGAGAAAGGAGTTCATCATGGATGGGAGTTTCTTAAAAGTGAGATACTGAAGGCACAATTTCAAACAGTTCCAATAAGAAGGAAAAATGAGAGGTATCTAAAGAAACCTGGATGGATGTCTAAAGAACTATCTAATGAGCTAAGATTTAAAAGGGGTATACACAAGAAATGGAAAAGGGGGGAAATCATGAAAGAGGAATTCAAATGAATAGCCAGCACATGTAGGGAGAAAGTCAGAAAAGCTAAAGTGCAGAATGAGCTCAAGCTTACTAGAGAAGTTCAAAGCAATAAAAAGGACCTTTGGGGTTATGCCCATAGCAAAAGGAAGAACAAGGAAATGGTAGGGCTGCTGCATGGAGAAGATGGAGAAGTGCTATCAGAGGACAGAGAAAAGGCAGAGCACCTTCTTTGCCTCAGATGTCTCACAAAAGAACAACAGTGTTCAACTTGGAAATGGAGCAGATGAGGCAGTAGGGGAAATGCAGCACAGAATATATAAATGAGGTAGTACAGGAATACCTGGCTACTCTAAACAAATTCAGGTCTCCATGGCAAGATTAACTACATCCAAGAGTATTAAAAGAACTTGCAGAAGAAATCTCAGAACCACTGGCAATAATCTTTGAGAATTCCTGAGAGATCTGAACAGACTGGAGGAGGGCAAATGTTGTCCCCGTCTTCAAAAAGGGAAAAAAGAGGACCCAAACAATTACCACCCAGTCAGCCTGACATCAATACCAGGAAAGATGCTATATCATTAAACAGACAGTCTGTAAGCACTTAGAAAGGAATGCCATGATTACTAAAAGTCAACACAGATTTCTCAGAAACAAGTCTCAGAAACAAACCTGACTAATCTTATCTCTTTTTTTGATAAGAGTTACAAGCTTGGTAGATGAAGGGAATGCTGTGGACGTACCATATCTTGATTTCAGTAAGGCCTTTGACAAAGTCCCCCATGATATTCTTGCAAAAAAGTTAGTAGCGTGTGGGCTAGGTAATGCTACTGTTAAGTGGATCTGTAATTGGTTGACTGACCGAATCCAAAGAGTGCTCACCAATGGCTCCTCTTCATCCTGGAGAGAAGTGACTAATGGGATGCCCCAGGGCATTGTCCTAGTTCCCAGTGCAATTCAATATTTTTATTTGGACTTGGAGCATCCCTAACCTTTCTTTACTACATGGATGCAAAGTCTGTGGCACTTAATGTTCACAGAATACAATACCCACTAATGCCTGAATGTTGCCCATGCTGACTGGAACTGATGGAAACTGGAGCCCAACCATAACCAGAGAGCCACAGCTTCCCCAGGTTTGCTTTAATTGGAAATGATACATTTTGTAAATACTGGGTCAACAGCAGAGAATAATGTAATTGAGGACATCCCTCTGAATTGGATGTTTGTCCTTGTGTTACAATGACTAGATCATCTTTCTGATGCAGAGCCAGGTGGGGTTATTTTTTGTATTAAATAGACTCTTTAAACAAAGTCAATACATTTCATAATTTCTGAAAGCATTTGTTAAAGTGTTGGCTTTCAGGCTGCATCCCAGAATACCCCAGAAGTTTATTAAGGTTTCCTCACTTAGAAGTAAAGTATAGAAATGGTGGATGAGCTTCCCAGAAAAATGGCTTAGCCATCAGCCCTATACACAATATATAAAAGCATGAGGATGTCCGGTTTGCTTTTAGGCAAATTTCTCCAAATTTGTGCTCTCAAGAATTATTTAACTACATGTCCCATCAGTCCAGCTGTGCTGGCTGGTGTGGTGTGGATTGTAGTCCAACATATCTGGAAGATGCCATGTTGGGGAAAATACGGCAACTATTATTTGCTAAACTTTAAAGAGACAAGAGATCAGATCACAGATGTCCATCGCCTCACTTAGTTTGACCTTGAGTTACTCCAGTTGAAAGTCAGATTGTTCCAAGTTAAACTAAGTGTCTCATTAGTTCAAAGCCCAACTGGAACGTGGTTCTCAGTCTTCCAGATGGTATAGCATATCTGTCAGCCCATGGATCCTGGGGCAGAGCTAGTGGGTGCTGAGTCTCCCCTCACCAAACAATCTGGCAAAACTGAACCACCAAGACTCCCATGTAGTTGAGCTTCCCTTGGAATTATCAATCCGGAAGTATACTAAATGATCGGGCACTAAGACATATTAAGACAGCCATTGCGCTAAGTCCTCTAAAGAGTCATAAAGGGTGCCTGTAATCTTTTCTAAATACTGTGAAGGCACCAGATCCCATCTGATCTTGGAAATCAGCAAGGTCAGGCCTAGTTAGTACTTGGATGGAGATCACCAGAGAATATCGGGTGTGCTGAAGCTATATTTTTTAGAGGAAGGTAATGGCAAACCACCTCTGAGTATTCCTTGCCTAAGAAAATGTTGTAAAATTCATGAGGTTGCCATAAATCAACAGGTTTGTCAATGGGTGGTACAATGCTAATTATTTGTTGACTGTAGTTCTATGATACATGTTTGTCTCGTTCACACATTAAGTATATAGTTTGAAACAGAAATCTTAGGTTTCCATATAAAAACAAAACATTAAAGCTATACTGTAACTCCTTGGAGTAAACCCCATTGAAGTCAATGGGATTAACTTCTGAGTGAACATGCACAGGGTTATGCCACAAATACTGTGTGGGGATATGGAAAAATCTGTTTCACAGCCCTGTTTGGATGAAAAGATTCTGGGTGAGTAATTTTCAGTCTATTTAAATGGCCTCTCAGGATGGCTGTGAGGCTAAACTCCTGGCCTAGAGGACATCGCAAACGCTCTCTCCAATAACTAATATGAGAAAATGCAGTAGTGGATAGCGCTATTGTACCTTTAATAGCTGTGCATCTGTGGGAATTTCAGAAGCTTAAACAGCATCTGCCCACACTCCCTCTGGTAAAAGGCAAAATTCTTTAGCTAGACTAGGAAAGACCGTATAGATTTACAGATGAAAGTATTTCCTAATGAAGCATAGTCAGCTTGAAACATGTAACACATTTAGTCCCCAAATAAACAAATCATCAGCACTTGCAGCTTTTCCCCTTCTACTTCTGTGACAATCTATAACCAAATCATTCATAGCCCCAATTAATCCTATGGGAATTTGAACCGTTCAATAACACAAACAACCTCTGCTGGAAATACAGTAGGTGTAATGTGAGAATGCTGCAGCAGAATTGTAAGGCTTCCCTGCAGAGAGCTGTGATTATATCACTCCACCAAGACAACAACCACCCAAGCCAGTCTCCAGCTGGCACTGCCACCCACCCAGAGCTGGTCCAAGATATTATGCTCCCTGAGGTACAGCCATAAATAATGGCCTCCGTCTCACCCCCCAAATCCAGGTACATAGAACCTGGGATATTTAGGCACCTGAGAAAATTTCAGGAGCATCTTTCCCTGGGCCTCCTAGTTAAAACAAAAACAAAACTCACACAGTGATAATAAATGAAATAACTAACAAATTGCTACCCTTTCACACACACTCAGGGGCCGGTTCCACGACAGGAAAAAGTTCGCCAGATTCCGGATTACCGTCCTTTCGTATCAGGAGCGCATAAATCACACGGTGCCTGGCAGTTTCGAATGATCCAGACACTTTCTGTTTTGCTTAATTCACACAGGCAAAGGTGGGGGGGAATCGCCTCCAGATGATTAAAGTCAGGCAGGAGGCGGGGAGGGAGCAAGGAGGGGGTCATGGAGACCATAAATAATGAGAGGAAAGAAAAAGGACAAACAAACAAGCAATCGAAAGAAGATCTGACAAACTCCCCCGTCTTCCCCAGCCCTGAAAGGCTTTTGTAAAGAAAGGAGTCAATGAAAGCATGAACAAGCAAAAGCATGGTGGAGCAGATTTTCTTCATGCATGCACACACAAACACACACCACAGAACTAGGGCTTGCCTCATTTGGTTTCCCTCCCTCCGAAGGCTTGAATAAAGGCAAGTGAATGGAAGGACAAACAAACAAAAGAACGAACATGCGATCGGCTGTTTTCCAGCACACACACACCCCCACACACCCACACACACCCCAGCGAAGCAGCGAAGCATCTTCCCACCCCCCCACCCCCCAAAAGATAGACAGGAAGGGCTCCGTTTTCCAAAGTGAGTTGCAAGCAGAAGGAGGGTGAATTTCTTCTCTCCAACTCTTCAGTCTATTCGGATAAAGCACTCCAACCAATCAGGATTCAGCTCTGCTCACAGTAATTCGAAAAGGCAGATGCCAGTTTACACGATCGTTAGTTCCCACGGTAAAGTATGCGCATTTTCGCGAACTTAATCAAAAAAGTGCGGAAAACTAGCGAAAGCTGATACTGTGCAACTTATGGGTTTTTTGCACCCCCTCCTTTTGAAAAGGGCGCTGTTGCTTCGAGATGCGTGGGAACTATCAGGCTTCTTGTCGCATTCTTTGAGGATTTATTTTGCCGTGGAAACGACCCCTCAGAGAGAGAAACTTGCTACCTGAAGCAGCTGTTTCACTTTACAAAATGAAAGGCCTGGTCTGCTCCTGAGTTGTTGACTGGAAAACCAACCTCAGTTTATTAGTACAGGTTTCAGAGGATCACGTGCATAAGTCTGTTACAGCAGAAGCCACAAAAAGGTTTGTAGTACCAAACAGACTAAAGGGTGCATCTACACTGTAGAAATAATGCACTTTGACACCACTTTAATTTGATGTAGCTCCTTCCTATAGAATCCTGGGATTTGTAGTTTTACAAGGTCTTTAGCCTTCTCTGCCAAAGAGTGCTGATGCTTCACAAAATTACAAACCCCAGGATTCTGTAGGATGGAGCCATGGCAGTTAAAGTGGTGTCAAGGTGCATTATTTCTACAGTGCAGATGCACATAACACATTCATTATGGCTTAACTCTTTTTAGACCACAGAGAAAATGGATTCTGGCCCATGACAGCTTAAGCTAGTAGTTCTTAACCTATGGTCCAGGGACCCCCAGGAGGCCCTGATGTCCTCACACGGGGTCCTCGAATGCTTGAAAGATGCCCCACCGCCTGCCTTCAGTGGAGTGGCTACATGACCAGAGCCAAGAGAAAGGGAGGCTGGCTTGGCCTGCACATTGCCATTCAATCTACTCCAGCCACAAATTTGCAGGAAGAAGCAGGAGAAAAGTCTTCCCTCCCCTCCAGTGCCTCTGAGAGAAGGCTTACTGGACGCTGTAATTGCATTACTGTTATCAGGTATTGTTGTTGTTGATGTTATCATTAGGGTTTTAAATCTTGCGTTCGGTCTTGGAGGCCCATGGCAACAAAAGATATTTAAAGGGGGTCCCTGGCAAAGAAAAGGTTTAATTGTTCTAACATGTTTTGCTGGTTGTTTTTGTTAAAACTGGGAGCTAACTAGGAGTCTGCTTAGAACCAGAAGGGCAGAAAATAAAATTTGAAAAATTAAAATAAACAAAGTTCCATATATTAGCCTGCTATATATACTCCAGTGTATCCAAAATATAACAAGTACATCACAAAGGTATAATAAGGGAGCTCTCATATTATATGTGTCACACTCAAATTGATTCATTGGCTTAATAGGTTTTCTGTGTTTTTTTTCTGGGCTGGGAGGCCGTGTTCTGGAAGAGTTTATTCCTGACATTTGCCTGCATCTGTGGCTGGCATCTTCAGAGAATGGTTGGGTAGGGGTGTGTGTGGAGTTTATATACTGTGAGCCCTTCTTGGAGAGGATATGTAAATTTGTGTATTTGAATGGGTAGTTCCTGGGGAGAGATATGCAAGGAGGATGAGTGTCTGTTTCACTAATGGCCCATTATCTGCTGGAAAACCCCGTCCCTGGGTGGAGTTTATTTGCATGTGTTGAGTTTTGATTTTGGTGTTTTTCAGGACTGGCAGCCAAACTTTGTTTACTTTAAGGGTTTCTTCTTTCCTGTTGAAGTTGTCCAGGTGTTTGTAGATTTCAGTAGCTTCTCCGTGCATTCTGACATAATAGTTGTTGGCCTGGTCTAGAATTTCAGTGTTCTTAAGTAACATTTTGTGTCCAGGTTGGTTTATCACATGTTCTGCTACTGCTGATTTTTCTGGCTAGCCCAGTCTGCAAAGTCTCTCCTGTTCTTTGATTCATGTTTGCACACTGCATTTAGTGGTCCCTATCTAAACTTGTCCACAGCTGTATGATATGCAGTAAACTCCTGCAGCTGTGATGTACATCGCCTCTCCAACAGGGGCTCACAGTATATATACCCCCCACAGACTCCTACCCAACCATTCTCTGAAGATGCCAGCCACAGATGCAGGTGAAACGTCAGGAATAAACTCTGCCAGAACACAGCCTCCCAGCCCAGAAAAAAACCACAGAAAACCTATGGATGCTAGCTGTGAAAGCCTTCGACTTCAGATTGGCTTAAGCCATAATGAATATGTCCTTCTTTAAGGTACTACCAGATTTGTTGCTTTGTTTTTAATTAGGCACCTGGCTTTCAAGAAAAAAAAGTGTGTACTGTACATCCTAACGCGAGTTATACAAATAGACACGCGTCTGCCGCTTTCCGACGAGGCGGGCAACTTGCTCTCCCCTACCACGTTCTCTGGAATTCTCCCTAGCGTTTCCAGCCAATCAGAGCCAAGGGCTTGACAACCAATAGGGTAAGATTCCAAAGACCTCCAAGCCGGCCTGGGTTGGGAAACAAAAAAAAACCAAAACAACCCAAACCCAAGCAGGGGGCCCCGCGTCGGTCTGGGAATGTTCGGTACCCGCAGCCAATCGGAGGAAGGGAGAGGAAGAGAGGCGTGGCCTACACGGGGGAAGATGTTCGAACGGGGCGTGGCCGGGGCGTGGCCTGGCGGGAGCCAAAGCTGCTGCTGTCGCAGTCAGAGCCGAGCTGCGGAGGGGGAAGGAGCTGAGCATGCTGAGCGGTGCGGCTGGAGCACCAGGAGAGATGCAACCTGGCAGCCGCAGCCTCCCTTCTCCCTTAGCGCGCGGTAGGGCAGGGTGGTAATTGCATCTGATGAGCCTGATGCGCTTAGAAGGAGGGGGGTGCCAGACCCTTAATTCTTTTGCCCGGGCAGCCAGAGAGGCTGTGAAGAGGCCCGCTTTGCCCCCGGAGAGTTCGCCTGGAAGCAACCCTTTTTCTCCTCTTCATTTAATGGGCACTTAGATCCATTGGCAGTAAGCAGCGGGGGGGGGGGGAGGCAGAGACCCTCTTCGCTCCCCTCTCCCGCCCTCTTTCCTTTCCCCTCTATATGAATCCCAGGCAATACCGAGACCAAGAAGCCGGTGGGGAGCGATTTCGGAGACTTTAGTCTGGCAGAGGCCACGAGCGAGAGAGCTCGGGAACGGAATATGGAAGCTCAGGGAACTATAGATGCAGCCTAGCCTTTAAATATATATATATATGGAATGCACCTTTTTTTTATTGCTCAGGCTGAAGCTTGAAGTCCAGACTAGACTTCTAATAGTGCTCTCCAGAGCTTGATTTTTTTTTCCTCTTTAAAGTGAAAGAGACAGAACGCGATTCCACCACCCCCGATGAGCATTTATTTGCAAAGAAGGAAAAGTTGTGAATCGTTTCTTCTCTGGGGAGGAACTAAGAAAGTCTGAGTGAAATTGACCGTAAAAAAAGAAGACGGGAAAAAGAGGAGGGGGCTATCCCAACCCAAAGCCTGGGGGTTTCCAATCCCCTCTATACATCCCGCACCGGATTGCTTGACTTGCAAAAAGCCTTGGACGGGGGTGCCAAAGGTGATTCGTGGGGGAGCCTCGGCTGGAGAGGAGCGAGAGGGGGAGCCTTGGGATTGTCCCTCCTTTCTTCCCCCCCGCGGCTGGGTGGATCCTCCCCTTCTTAAGGGGGTGAATGCTGGCTCTCCCCTCCGCAGCCCCAGTTCTTGCTATTAGGACCCGATCTGGAGGCCTGGGGGATGTTGCGGCCGCTGGCCATCGAGGCGAGCTGACCGAGCCCAGGAGAGAGGCCGGGCTGAAGCGGATGGCGAGAGGCGGTGGGCGGAAGGGGCCGCGGTCGGGCGAGATCCTGCTGGGGAGCCGACGCCGAGCCCCGGGCGGCCGCCTGCCAGAGCCCCGGGCTGCCGGACTGCTGCATCTCCCGGCCGCCCCCTCGGCCCCCCGCCCCTGAAGAAGCCGCCCCACGACGGCCGCCCGGGCGCGGACGGGGGAAAGCCCCAGGCGCCCCTCGCTTCTGCCTGGCCGCCGGAGCCCCAGGAGGCCGCCTGGCCCTTCCTGCCCGGAGCGAGGAGGAGGAGGAGGCCGCCGCTTTAAACCCGGGAGCGCCCCAAAGGGGCCGGCAGCAAGAGGCGGAGGAGGAGGCGGAGAATTGCGCGCCGCGGCTTTTTTATCCTCCGGCGGAGCCTCCGGCCGGCCACCACTGCTCGGCGGAGCTGCGCCTGGCTCCCTCGCCGCCTTCGCCCAGGAGGAACCGGGGGAGAGGACCCAGACTGGGCCGAAAGGGGCCGGCCGTGGACGCGCGCGTGTGTGTCTGTGGGGGCATCCCTCGTGTCCTTCTTTCCCCCCGTCTAGACTGAGACACGCGCCAGTCATCCTCCGAGGAAACCCCGAGCGGTGGTTCTTCAGTCTCGGTTGTGAGAAAGGACCCAGTTCCCCTCTTTCTCAGGAGAAACAACCAACCCCAGGCAGTCAGACTTTCCCCCTTTTTCCAAGTGTGGACTTTGGTCTCGTCCTCTTGGCTCGTCCTTACCTCACCGGGCTGGAGGCGGACTTTTGGAAACTGAAGGACTCGTGAGCCTCGGCCGCCTGGCTGGGACTCCCGCCCGCGGCTCCGGGGCTCGGGCGGCCTCCTCCTGCTCCTGCTCCTCCCGGGGCCCCCATGGCGCTGCTCCCGCGGAAGTGCCCGGGCCTGCTGCTGCCGGGCTGGCCGGCCTGCTCGTGGGCGCTGGGGCTGCGGCTGCCGCAGAAGTTCCTCTTCCTGCTCTTCCTCTCGGGCCTGCTCTCCCTCTGCTTCGGGGCCCTCTTCCTCCTGCCGGACTCCTCCCGCCTCAAGCGCCTCTTCCTGCCCCGGCGAGGCGGCGTGGGCGAGGGCGGAGACCCCGGCTTGCCCCGCAGCCCCCCGCCGCCCCCGGGGACCGACCCCCGGCACGCCGCCCCCAGCGCGGCCAACGGCGCCCAGCCTCCGCCGCCGCGTCGCCTCAGGGACCCGAAACTCCCGCCCGCCCAGGCGGCGGCGGCGGCGGCGGCGATGAGAGGGGCCGCTTCTCCCGCCGCCGCCGCCGCCGCCTCTAAGCGGGACCGGCCCAGCTCCCCTCAGCAGCAGCAGCCGCCGCCGCCGCCGGAGGAGGAAGAGGAATTGGGGAAGGCGGTGGGCGCCGAGAGAGGCTCCGACCCCGCCGCCCCCTTCGGGCAGACCCGGGCCCCCTTCCGCTTCGACTACGAGGCGTTCCGCCACCGCCTCCGCCACCCGGTGCTGGGCAGGAGGAGAGCCGGCGCCGAAGAGCCCGAGACCCGCGCCCGGCGCCTGAAAGTCAAGGAGGTGAGGCAGGGAGGGAGTCAGTCAGCCGAGACCCCCCGCCCGCCAGCCCGGCTCCGTTCAAGGCAGGGCCGGTTGAAGGGCCCCGCAGCCCCCGGGGGCCCGTCATTGTGGGCGGGGGGCCTCTAATCCCCACCTGCAAAAATATTATGAGGAATAATCTGAATATCCAGGGCCGGTTGAAGGCACCGGCGGCGTCAGCATCCCTGTGGGGGGCCATCTTTGTGGGGGGGGGCGTGGTAACCCTCCTGCAAAAACATTATGAGGAATAATCTGAATATCCTGTACTGGGAATAGGTTAGGCTACATTGACCTGAGGTAAACATATTGCCCCCCCCAAATAAAGCATTGCAGGGCCCCCCAAATTCCTTAAACCGGTACTGTGAATATCCTGTACTGTGAATAGGTTAGGTTAGGTTACATTGACCTGAGATAAACATAGAAGCCTCCAGAATAAAGCGTTGCAGCCCCCCCACCTCCAAATCCCTTAAACCGGTCCTGCCTGGGGGCTCCTCCTTTCCTTCCTGCACTTCACTTCTGCTGTTGAGGTGGATGGTTCTTTCGCAGAGCATCTGTAAGAATCACTGCCTCAAGTAGTTTACAGGACAACCCTCCCCATAGAAAGAGGGTTAAATGAAGCTTGATTAGTTGTTCTCCTCACTGACCTGAAAGCTCTGCTTCCCTCTCCTGCATAACGTTTTTTTAAAAGACACTTTGCTTATGTTCAGAGGTGTGCTTTCTGCCAGGGCTGAACCCTGTCAAATTGGGAAAAGGTTGCAGGATTGAATTCTGGCTCAAATTTATTTATTTAAATATTTATATCCTCAGGGCTGGTTTAAGAAATTTTGGGGGACCCATATGTTTATCTCAGGTCAGTGTAACCTAACCTAACCTATTCGCAGTACAGGATATTCAGATTATTACTAATAATGTTTCTGCAAGAGGAGGGTTATGACGGGGCCCCTCACAATGATAGGGCTCCCTGGGGCTGCCACTGCGAGGCCCTTAAACCAGCGGGTATACCCTGCTCTTCAGCCACAAAGGCTGTCAGAGTGGCTTACAAATTGTTAAGCCATACCATTTACATATCTATACCTCTTTTATAGCGCACTAGGCACTCTAACTGGTTTCCAGTGTGTGTTAGCTAAATTGAGTCCTGCTTTTCCTCCCCATTCACCTCTTCATGGTCTTCCTCCCCTTCCCCACTCTCTGCCTATGATTATTTCACCACAAAGCTACCCCCTCATTTTAAAAATCTGAATAATTATTTGTATTCAGAACTGCTGTTATAAATAAGTTTTAATCTTTTTGTCTTACAAAGATGTAGAAAGGGCAGGGGTGAAAGAATGAATGAAGCACAGAACTAAGAAACTCGTTGTACCATGCAGTTTTAGCAGGTACGATTATAGACCAGTGCTGTGCATCAGCTAAAACCATTCCAGTTTTTAAAAAATGCATCAAAAGCGTCCAAGTCCTAGTGAACATGCTTTGTGGGGTTATATTGTATAGTTGTTGACATTGTCTCTCTGGCTTTTCTTCGCAAACAAAGATTCAGGAAGGACTCATCCCGTGCTTTCTGCAAGCGCACTGATGACTGAAAAGACATTGTGCAATCCCGCGCTTTCTGCAAGCACGCTGATGACTGAAAAGGCACTGAAATGACATTGTGAAGTGCCTTGTAAAAGGCATTTATGCTGCGTATTACTGTGAGCCAGTTCCTCAGGTTTGCACTCTCATCCTTTCTTAAGTCATAACTTCCACCGTATTATCTTTTTAAGCTTCAGTCTATTGCATCCTCCATTTGCCCACTTACCTTTCACTGTTCCTTCCTTACAGTCAGCATTTCTTCCCTGTCTGGTTCCTTTTGCTTGCATCCTAACCTCCATTCCTTCCTCTTCATGTTTTGCTTTACTAGTTCCCCCCATCTTCTGATCTACCTAGTATTTTTGTCCTGAGGGATCTTGCCCATTACTTTTTCATGTCCTCTATATACGCATCTTCAAGTTTACTTACAGTTGATTGTGTATTCCTGTATGGCAGAGGGCTGGGCTGGATGGCTCTTGTGGTCTTTCCAACTCTATAATTCTGGGATCCTTTTTGTGTATCCTGAAGTTCCCCTTCTTTCCACAGGACTTTCTCCCAGACAAAATTGTAGCCCTGCAGTACTGGTCCATGCATTCCTATTTGGAAGTAAAAACACTATACTTAAGGGTTACTCTGTTTTAAGTGTGTTGTAGCTTGAGTTAATTTCTTCATTTTCCATTATCTTGCCCCTTCCTGCCTCTTAGCACTTCATTACTGGTGTTTTCCCTGTGTCTAGTCATCTCTTTTTCTTCAACACATGCACTCACACCTTTTGGCATGTCAGGCTGACTTTGTGTACTGAGATACATTTTGCTTCTAAGAACTGGCACCAGTATTGTGCCATTTATGTGATTTATTTGTGAAGAAGCAAGGTTTGGCTTTTTAGATGTTGCATCACAATTTAAAAAAAACCAGTTGAGGCTGTTCACATATGTTATGAAATATATGTACTGTACTTCTTTTGTTTTCCTACTCCCTCAATACCGCTCCTGCTATATGATTTCTGACTCATTTGCATCTTCTTAACTTACCTTAGTGAGCCTACTTAATATTGCTGTTCATTTTTGTGACCTTCCTTACCATGTCGCCTTTGAGTTCTTTTTCCTCCCCTTCATGCTGCCTTGTGTACAAATGTCAGAGATCTGAAAGTAGATAGTCTGTGGTTGCTGTCCACTGTTTGCCTCTGGTGAAAAAGATTTTGAAAGCTTTTGAAGTGGGCTGGTCCATAAATACTGTAGTGTGGCACAAGGAGTTAACAAGAGCATCCTGCCAGCATCTTTATCATGGTTGTCCTTTTGAAAAGCTGTTATCTTTGCGCAGTTATAGTTAACATGTTAACCATGTATATTACAGTATCAATTTTCAGTATTCATATCTATGTTTCCATCCTTCTGTTTAATTCACTAGCTTTTCAAATAGCTTTCATATATACCTGTGGTTTTTCCATTCTTGTTTTTGCTGTCTGTATACGTCTCTTATTTCTCTGAATTTGGATTCTTCTTCCGCAGGTGTCTTAGTATTCCACCCTTTAGAAGCACACAGCTCCACCATTTCTGTTCTTTCTTTTCCTGTAGAGGAGAGGTGAAGTAATTCCACTAAGCTGTTAGCTAGATACAATAAGAGGAAACAAACTAAAGTGAATCTCAGGGATGGTGTTGGGCGGGAAATACTATAGAAATTGTAATGTCTTTTGGGAGACAATGAAAGTTGCATGAAATGCACAAAACTGGAGTTTGATGAAATGACTGAGACTGATATGAATCCTAAAGGTCACCCCAAATGTAAAGTGATTATTCATCCTGAAAGCTAGACTTTGATTACTTTTCCTTTTTGCACCTGTAATTTATTGTAATTTGCCACATTAGGCCTAGTTTTGAGAGAGATATTACTCTATATGTCCACGTCTTTACCACTGTCTCTTATTCCTTTATCTTGTTCACTCCACCTCTTTTGTTCCTTCTTGTAACAAAAATGGTAATAGCAATGCTACCCACAACAGGTACAGGTCCTCCCAGTCTCAATCAGTTGATTAATGGTTGTTATCTTCCTCAGAACACAGTGTGCCACAACCAGAGGGAAGAACTATTTGCACCACTGCCAAGTGTATGCAGAACAGACAGATGTAGGTGACTCAAGTAGGCAAGTCAATCAGTATATTACAGGAAAGGCAAAAACGGATTGCAGTCTCTGGAACCTGTGAACTGAAGGAAACCATACTGGATCTGAACATGGCAATCTTTTGAGAAGTTGTATGTGGAACAAAACCCATCTGTCAAGGTTTCTAAAAAAAAATGAGGTGCCATTTGGCAATTGTAAGTAGTACCAATTGTGCTAGATTATAGAATTATAGAGTTGAAAGAGACCACGAGGGCCATCCAGTCCAACCCCTGCCCTGCAGAAATACACAATAAAAACACTCCTCATAGATGGGCATCCGGCCTCTGTTTAAAAGCCTCCAAAGAAAGTATATCAGTCTCCAGTTAGCTGGACAACAGATGCATATTGACCTGTGGAAAGAACTGTGTAGGCCCAACAGGGCCTCTCTCCCTTTGTATGGCATATTGGCACCCAGCCTTTGAGAAGAAGGAAGGTGATGCTTGGGAAACAAAAGGCCATATTTTACTGTTTTGTGTATGTTAGACTCCAAGCAGTCTCCCGTGTCACTCTGGATTTCATGCATGTAACTGAGGACAGAGTTTGGCCTAGTGCCCACAGTGCCTGAATAGCAACTGGCTGAAAGCATTGAAAATGTTGCAGGGCAATTGGTGACCTAGTTAGCCAAAGACCTACCGATGCAGTGTGCCAGTGGCTAGCCAAATTGAAGCAAAACTCAAGTTGGTGGTAGATGCTAGTTCATAATATATGTACTGTACATCTAACAGTGAAAGCCTTACTTTGCTGGTTCAGTCATGTCATCAAACATCTTGGGGTGAACAGACTGGGAAGTCTAGACATAACAATAAGACTGAGGGTGACAAATTGTGATATTGAAACCACCCTTTTGTAGCATATATTATAAAATGCTACTTCTGATGCTGTGATTTTATTGAATCTTGCAAACACTGAAATAATGATAAAATTCTGACTTGTCTGCCAGGCAGCTGGACAAAACACTCCCGTGGTGCTAGTTTTCTTCACTGTCCCAGCACAACTAGGGTTAGCTATGCCTGCCTGCTGCACTGTGGTTCTCAGCAGGGAATTGAAAGAGGTTCTGTGTTCCCCCCACAAAGTCCTAGTTTCTTGCACACTTGGGAGTTAAGAGTTCCCATTCATTTATCACAACATTGGAAGTTTCCCAGGACTACAGCATGCTGGGACACAAGTTTATGTTAACCAACGTTTCACTTTAAGTAAACAGAGACAGACACACAAGACGATGAATGAACAAAATGCCAAGTAACACTCTATTCTTGCATCTGTATATTCCATAGGGCCCCTGTATCTGTAAACAGCTTCTGATCTATAACCACACCTATTGAGCTTATTTCTGCCGAACGAGATCCGTCAGATGACAAGCCTGAGTAGCTTTAAAAAAGCACTAAAGACGGATCTCTTTCGGCAGGCCTTTCCTAATTAGATCCCGGCCTCAGGAGCTCCTGGCCTCTTTTAATCTGCTGGGCATTTATTATTTTTTAAAATGTGCTTTTAGACTAGTTGTTTTTTAATTTATATTTGTTTAATATCTTTTTATGGGGGAGGGTGGGGTGGGTGGTTTGTAGGGATTTTTATCTGTATTTGTATTTTAATTTTTGTAAGCCGCCCCAATTGTTTTTAACAGAGGGGCGGGGTATAAATAAATTTTTATTATTATTATTATTATTTCCATATAATTTAACAATGATCTATAGGAGACCGGATTTGGAGAACTTCACATCTAAGCATGTGTTAGTACTGAAGGGTCTCCCTTGCTGTCTTGTTACAGAGAAATGGATGTTTGTCCACTCTGTGCAACCTGCTTATTTTATTAACTTTTTAAAAAATGCAGTATCTTTTTCTTGTGGGAACCTGCGCCAGAGGTGTACTCTAGTCTGAGAATTGAAGATGCATCTGGAGAGCTATGAAGAAAGCTAGTATTGATTGTAGGCTACAAAGTACTAGTCTTTCCCTTGCTTTTGTAAAAAGTTATTAAAGAGCATGCAGACATTTAGTACAATACAGATCAGGGAGGGTGAGGGATGAGCATCAGTTTGTTTCTTCAAACAACTGTAGGATAAGAAAAGTGAACCAGGTAGTAAAGAGATTTTTTACTGGTGTGACTCACTAAAATTTAGGGGCTAAATATGTATACATGTTTAAGTATGATTCACCATTCACTCTGTTTGTTCAACTACTTCTCCCCCCTCACCCCGCCCGGGGCAAACATATTCACCTGGATAGTTCACCCATGATTGGGAAACTGTGTCTCTGCCCATTAATGTGGCAGCCTTTGGGAAGGTTTGTGGAAGCAGGAGCAACGTTTCAGCTTATTCAAATTATCCTTTTGGTACAAATGTAGTTGAATCTGGGCTAAGATGTTGAGAGGAGAAGGACATTTTAACACAAGCTGTGTGCCATCTGAATCAATTTGAGTGTGACACTATAATATGGGAGCTCCTCTATTATACCTTTGTGATGTGCATGTTATATTTTGGATACACTGGAGTATGTATAGCACGCTAATTTATGGGGCTTTGTTTGTTTTAATTTTTCAAATTTTATTTTCTGCCCTTCTGGTTCTAACCAGACTCCTGGGTGGCTCCCAGTTTTTGTTTTTTGTTTTAATGCAGCAAAACATGTTAGAACAGTTAATAATAATAATAATAATAATTATTATTATTATTATTTATGTATACCCCACCCCTCTGTTAAAAACAATTGGTTAAACCTTTTCTTTGCCAGGGACCCCCTTTAAATATATATTTTGTTACTGTGAACCCCCAAGATTTAACTCAAGATTTAAATCCTTAACAACAACAACAACACCTAATAATAATAATACAATTACACCATCCATTAAACCTTCCCTCAGAGGCACTGGACCGGGCAGGGAAGCTTTTCTTCTGCTTCTTCCTGTACGTTTGTGGCTGGAGCACAATGCGTAGGCTAAGCCAGTCTGCTGGCCAGTCAGTCTTTGCCATGGCTTCTGTCACATGGCCACTACAAAGCAGGGAGGAATTGGGCCAAGTAGCCTTCAAGCCTTTGCAGATCCCCTGCGAAGACACTGCGGACCCCTGGGGGTCTCCGGACCACAGGTTAAGAAACACTGTGTTAGAATGTACAACATCCCAAGCAATATACTGTAGTTCAAAAGGAACAGCAAATGTTCAACAAGGTTGAAATTAAGTGAATCAGCTGTTCCTCCATAATATGAGTTTTGAAGCAGAAATGCTCATGTTCTGTGATGAACGAGTGATGAATGAGCAAGCCTGGGGAGCAGTCCTGTAATGTATTTGTGGAGATGGGCATCAACTTTGGTCAGAAAACCAGGGCATTCAGAGAAGAACAATGAACGATGATGATGTGTGTGGGAGAAAGCAAGAATTGCCTTTGATTTCTTAATAAAGACTTAACCTTCATATACTTTCTGTACTCAAGTTCTGTGTAAGACATACACATCAACATAATTCATGATGACATTGTCTTTAAAGGATCATCAATCATACTAGCTGTTAACTTTTCCCATCATTCCAGTTAGGCTAGGGCCATAAGCATGCAAAACAGGAAAAGAGGCTAGTTAAAGATAAAGGGATGAGATTTAACAATGGTAAGGGCTAGAGGAAGGAAATGAACATCGTGTCAAAGATAAAATATATAAAAATCTGCTGAAAAGGTTTACAGGAAAAGAGGAAGTAGAGGGCTGTCAGTGTTTAGGAGAAATAATGTGTTTTTGATATATGTGTATGATGCAGCTTTAGGGAGTTGGTGGGAAGGCGCTGAGGTTCCTGGGATGACTGGTTAAACTGCTGTGTAAGTTGTTTGTCAGGCCATAGAAGCATGAAAATGTTACTGCCAGATTTTCTTATGCAATGAACTGGTTTAACTTCCAGATAATTCTTGTAAGAGAGAATGGGAATAAGAGAACAAGGAAGATAGTTGTGAGTCCAAAATACCGTACTTTCAGATAAGAGTTACCAAATGTTCATACTTATTTTTTTAAAGGATATATACCTTATATAAATCCAGTTAGTCCAGGCCAGCATTGGCTGTGTTGACAGAGCCTGATTGAGGTGGAGGAACCTGTCTTAGATGTTAAGTGTACATTTAAAGTTGTACAGTGTGAATGTCATGAATAACAGTTTACAAATATATACCATATGGAAACATTCATTGAGGAGCTAGAAGTAACTGCTGGTTTGTTTGACTAAACATTTGGTTAAAAACCTTGCTTTGTGCTGGGTAATATATGAAACGGGCTCTGGGGGATTGTTACCCCAATCACAGTTTGGAAATTTGTTGCTCAGGATTGAGGATTGAGAAAGATAGTGCTTCATATAGATTCAAGTGCTGATGTTTGGGATTGTTCACTTTACCTGTGAGAATGGATGATTATTAGAGTTGTTATGGGATCACTTATCTGGGATGAAAGAGAATCAAGTTGAGAGCCCTTGATCTTGGTAAGAGCTATTGACTCAGCTTGTGTCAGTTGCTTGAGAAGGTAAACAAACTGAACATTTAAGTGAGTTTTCAGCTGTGGTTATCCCAGACTAATTGATAGTAGAAACCACCTCTGGGCTGGGTAGTTCAGCTTTAAAGGGGGAATCTCTTTGCTGTCTGCTAAGATTTCCTAAAGAAGCTCTGTTCTAAAGTCTTTTGTCATCTGACGTGTGGCAGGTATGGGCTTGAGCTTTTCCCTGGCTTGACAGCCTTTTTATAGAATCCTGCTTTACAGAAAGTGTTCACCTAATGGACATTCATGTTCCATAGACTGGAAAAATGGGCCTTCATGGTACTGGAAAACATTTCCCCCCTCTTTCAATGATATAGTGAACTGTAAGCTATGGGGAGAAAACAGATGGTCCTCCAAATGTAGCTCCCATGGGCCCAAACCAGTGTAACCAATGGAAGGAGATGATGGCAGTTGTAGTCCAGCACTATTTGGAAGAAAACATGGTTCTCCTATCTCTACTGTAAATAATGTGGTTGCTGAAGTTCTGAACCCTATGGGTGGGGAGTCAGCGCCTCTCCAGATGTTGATGGACTACATCATCTATCATCCCTTACTACTGATCATGATGGCTTGGACTAATAAGTGTTGGAATCCATTATCATTTGGAAGCGCACAGGTTCTACATCTGGTTTGTCTCCTGTTTCTGTCAGTGGTAAATCAAAGCAGCTCATAAAATGTTGTATGGATGTTGTCTTATTGATTATCAGACAAAGATGAAATACACAAAGCCAGGCTGGGGAATCTGGGTCCTCCAGAAGATCTGGACTACAACTCCCACAGTCCCTTTCCATTGGCCATGCTGAATTAAACCATTAAATTGTAGGGCAACATAGCTGGAGAGCTAAATGTTCCCCATCCTAGAAAAGTGTTGTGAGCAAAAGTGTTGTGAATTTAGTTAAGTTGGTAACTAAATGCCTGTTGAAATGAAAATGTTTTCTGGCTTGTGAAGCGTATTCAGTGATGGGATCAAGTGGCTCTTGCTCACAAAGCAATAGCATTGATATTTACATACCACTCATCAATGCCAAAGAACTCCCTAAGTGGTTTACATTTCATAATCTAGGTGTCACTACAGAAAAGGTCCTGTTTCTTCTAAGCAACTACTATTGTTTTTGCAGTAGGTGTTTTGTTTTCATTTATGTTAAATTTTATTATATGGTGCACTGGAAGCTTTGCTACAAACAGAGTATACATTTTAAGAAATAAACCTGTTAACTCACATAGGTATCTTTCTTAGATGCTTATGCCTGGATGAATAGCATTTGTAAACATGCCCAATTAGGTTATGGGTATTATTATTATTTATATAAAGTTTATTTTAAAAAAGTAAACTTTCCTGCTAAATTAGGGCGTTATACATTATCAAACTGGCTCCTTTTATTAACTCTTCAGGTGGGATCTGTAGCTGATATACTAAGGCAGTAGTTGTTTAACTTTCTACTTCTTGGGAGCTCTTACTTTGGTTGGGGAATTCTGGGAGTTAATGGTCCACAAAAGGAACTTTTCTGAGCAATGCAAAGTGTGTTGTGGAGGTTTCTGAGGTGTTCTGGGGATCCAGTTTGTTCATGTAAGGCCCTGGCTAATTCTGTTGGGCCTTGTCATTGTTCTACATGAAGAATGTTTGAGCTATGTCTGACCTTCTGCTTCCAGCAGAATATTTTAAGTGTCACAAAATAGCAGCAAATTGTAATTTGTATTTTTACTGCTAGGGGTGGGGAAATACACTTGTGGGATTTTCAGTTTCATGTCTCAAAACAACATAGCTGGCCTTGATTTCAGTGGGTAGAGGTGGCATTTTCTGCTCTGCCTAAGACAGTAAAATCATGGAATCATAGAGCTGAAAGAGACCACAAGCGCCATCCAGTCCAGTCCCCTGCCATGCAGGAATACACAATCAAATCATTCCCGATAGATGGTCATTCAGTCGCTGTTTAAAAACCTCCGAAGGAGACCCCACTACACTATGAGACAGTGTATTCCACTTCTGAACAGCTTTTACTGTCAGGAAGTTCTTCCCAATGTTTAGGTGGAATCTCTTTTCCTGGAGTTTGAACCCATTGCTCCATGTCCTTATCTCTGGAGCAGCAGAAAACAAGTTTGCTCCATCCTCAGTATGACATCCCTTTAAATATTTAAACATGGCTATCATGTCACCTCTTAACCTTCTCTTCTCCAGACTAAACATGCCCAGCTCCCTAAGTCATTCTTCATAGGGCATGGCTTCCAGACCTCCCACCATCCTAGTCCCCCTCCTCTGACACACTCCAGTTTCTCAATATCCTTCCTGAATTGTGGTGCCCAGAACTGGACACGATATTCCAGGTGAGGTCTGACCAAAGCAGAATAGGGTGGCACCATTACTTCCCTTGATCTAGACACTATACTCCTATTAATTCAGCCTAGAATCGCATTGGCTTTTTTAGCTGCTGCATTACACTGCTGACTCATGTTCAGCTTGTGGTCCACTAAGACTCCTAGATCCCTTTTGCGTGTGCTGCCATCAAGCCAGATGTCCGCCATCCTATGTCTGTATATTTCATTTTTACTGCCCAAGTGTAGTATCTTACATTTCTCCCTGTTGGAATTCATTTTGTTAATTTTGGCCTAGCTTTCTAATCTGTTAAGGTAATTTTGGATTCTGATCCTGTCCTCTGGGGTATTAGCTAGCCCTCTTAATTTGATGTCATCTGCAAATTTGATAAGCATGCTCTCTATTCCCTCATCCAAATCATTAATAAAGATGTTGAATAGCACTGGGCCCAGGACAGAATCCTGTGGCACCCTGCTGTTCACTTCCCTCCAGGATGAAGAGGAGCCATTTGGGTTCAGTCAGTCAACCAATTACAAATCCATCTAACCGTTTCATTGTTTAGCCCACAGGTTGCTAACTTTTTTGACAAGGGGGATCTTGTCAAAAGCCTTAGTAAAATCAAGATACACTGCATCCACAGCATTCCTTTCATCTATCAAGTTTGTAACTCTATCAAAAAAAGAGATACTATTAGTCTGGCACGAGTTTGTTTTTTTCTTGTTTTTGTTTTTTGTTTTTTTGAAAAATCCATGTTGATATTTAGTAATCATGATATTTCTTCCTAAGTGCTTACAGACTGTCTGTTTAATGATCATCTCTAGAATATTTCCTAGTATTGATGTCAGGCTGATTGGATGGTAATTGTTTGGGTCTTCTCTCCCCCACTTTGTAAAGATGGGGATAACATTTGCCTTCTTCCAGTCTGCTGGGACCTCACCTGCTCCCCAGGAGTTCTCAAATTTTTTTAACAATGGTTCTGAGATTACTTCTTCCAGTTCTTTTAATACCCTTGGATGAAGTTCATCTGGCCCTGGAGACTTGAAGCCATTTATACTGGCCAGGCATTCCTGAACTACCTCTTTACCAATTTTGTGCTGTATTTCCCCTACTGCATCATCTGCTCCAATTCCCCCAGGTTGCGCACTTTGAGAGAAGACTGAAGCAAAGAAGGTGTTAAGTAGCTCTGCCGTTTCTCTGTCCCCTGTTGGCTTGTCGCCATCTTCTTCATGCTGTGGCCCTACCATTTCCTTTTTTCTTCCTTTTGCTACAGACATACCCCCAAAAGCCATTTTTATTGTTTTTAACCTCTGTAGTAAGCCTGAGCTCCATCTGTGCTTTAGCTTTTCTGACTTTTTCCCTACATGAGCTGGCTATTTGTTTGAATTCTTCTTTCATGATTTCCGCCTTTTCCCATTTCCTGTACATGTCCTTTTTAAGTTTTAGCTCAGTTGAGAGTTCTTTCGACATCCATCCTAGTTTTTTTTAGACACCTGCCATTTTTCTTCCTCATTGAAACTGTTTGAAGTTGTGCCTTCAATATCTCACTTTTAAGAAACTCCCATCCCTCATGAACTCCGTTTTCTTTTAGTATTCCTGACCATGGCATCACCCCCAGTAATTCCCTAAGTTTTCTTAAAGTCTAGAATGCATGTCTGACTATGCTTGGCTTCCCCTTTCCTCTGTATAAGAAACTTCAGGAGAAAATGGTCACTCTCCCCTAAGGATCCCACCACTTCCACACCATTAACCAGGTCATCCCCATTGGTTAGGATCAGATCTAAAATAGCTGATCCCCTTGTTGCCTCTTCTACCTTCTGGACAATGAAATTATCTGCATAGCAAGTGAGGAATTTGTTGGACCTTAAATTCTTGGCTGAGTTGGACTTCCAACAAATATCAGGATAGTTAAAATCCCCCATTACTACTACATCTCTCCTTTCTGAATGTGTGGTCATCTGTTCAAGGAAGGCATCATCCAAGTCCTCAGTTTGGCTTGGAGGTCTGTAGTAGACCCCCACAACGACATCCCTGCTGTTTCTTTCCCCTTTGATTTTTACCCAGATGCTCTCAACCTGGCTCCCAGGATTTAAGTCATGGATCTATTCACAGGTGTACACATCCTTAATGTATAATGCTACTCCACCCCCCTTCCTGTTTGGTCTATTTCTCTGAAATAGGTTATATCCCTCTATTACAACATTCTAATCATGAGACTCATCCCCCGGGTTTCAGTGATGCCTGTTCTATCATATTTGTTTTGCTGTGCTAAGAGTTCAAGTTCATCCTGTTTCTTTCCCATGCTCTGTGTGTTCTATAGAGACATCTAAGACCATGCGCCATTTCCCCTATCTGCCTTTTAAAGCATTTATTCCTCCCATTGTTGGGTTGTTGTGCTATTTGCCTTGTTCTTTGTATAACATTTGGGCTATTATCTCTAGCACTCTCTGAACTCTTGCCTTCAAAAGTACTGTTTCCCTCCCCCAGCAACTCAGTTTAATGTCTTGGGCCATCCTTGCCTGAATATTAGCATTGGGAAAGGTTGGCAAAGTTGTTTTCTAAGGAAGCTTCCAATGGCCACACTGAGTAGTTCTGATAGGCTTCTGGGATCCAGGGCTGCATGTATGGTGACAGGCAGGGGGACTTCTTATTAATTCAGGAAGCTGCTTCAGTTTGTACACAATAGTCCACAGCTGCACAAAGTGATAGTTTAAAAACTATAGGAGGATTCAAGTTGCAATTCAATACAGAAGGCTGTTAGGGTTTATTAAAACCTCATATATTATCACCATGAATATTGGATGTAGTAGTTTGTGTGGAAGCCTAATAATTAGTAATTATGTAATTAGTAATTAGTAATTATGTTGGCTTTCATCATCTTTTTTCTTTTTCCTAAAACCAATCAAGTTTCTAGTCACTGTGGTCATGTAACTGTGCATGAAAGTATGTGGGCAATACCTGGTGTAATTCTAAAAGCCAGAAGAGGGGACCCTCTGACCAGTCATAGAACACACACAAAAGTCCCATGACATTTCCTTGACATCTCCAGTTAAGGAAACATAGGCAAGGAGCTTTTACCCAGCCATGAAGAATTGCCATGAAGAGTTGGCTAATACTGGGCTAGATGGGCCAGTGGGTGGACTTGGTCAAAAAGCAACTTCATATGCTAATTTCTGATTATTTATATACTTTGAAATTCCATTATTTCATTAATTTGAGTAGTCTTTCCATCGTCAACACAGATCACAATTGTTCTATATGGTCCACATGATTATTGGGGCCAGTTCATCACCTGGTGGTCACTTTTATGCTGATAAGCTTTTTTTGTATTTAGTCAGATTGGCTCTTGATCAGCAGACACAAAGTCTGCCATTTGGCTGTCTCTCTCTCCTGTCTCTATCTGGTTTTTCTTTGCAAACGAAGATTCAGGAAGGACTCATCCCTCGCTTTCTGCAAGCACGCTGATGACTGAAAAGGCCAATCCGAGATAAACAAGTCCAGTTGCAGAAAGCACAGCAGAAGGTCTCCTTGGGTGATGTTTCCGGATTGTGATTCTTTCTGCGTTGTCATTTCTCTTCAAGACTTGTTCGGCGTGAGTTCTCAAATAAGGCTGCAGCATTGTGAATTGTGCTTCTCCATGCCTCCCGAAGTGAGGCCAGGGCAGATTTATTTACAATCTTCTTTAGCATGATGCTCCAAAGGGCTACAGCAGAGCTTGAAGAAGAAGACGGCATCTATATATGTTACCGTACTGATGGTAGCTTGTTTAACTTAAGCCGTCTGAGGGCTCACACAAAGACTCTAAACTATCTAGTTCATGAGCTGCTCTTTGCTGATGCCCTTGTTGCCCACACAGAAGCAGCTCTGCAGCGCCTAATATCCTGCTTCACAACAGCTGCAGAGCTGTTTGGGCTGGAAGTCAACCTGAAGAAAACGGAAGTTGTTTACCAGCCTGCACCACAGGACGAACACCATCATCCCCACATTGTCGTCGGCAAATCTGTGCTTAAGTCCATTCAGCAGTTCACCTACCTGGGAAGCATCATCTCCTCAGATGCCAAGATTGACATTTTGCTGTAATTGAAGCCTTATCTGCTTGGTCATACCTGTCACACTTTATGCTTCTCTGGCATAGCTTTCAAAAGTCCAAGATCACTTCCATGCCAGGTGGCTGGGTAGGACTTTGCGGAGGAATTACATAAGATTTTCATGTGTTAAGGCAGAATTAATTATTTCGTGTTTGAGAAACGATGACTATCCAAAGTTTTGTCTCCACATCTTTAGTTCTTGCCTGGGATCTTTTTCATACAATGATGATTCATGGGTGGATTTCCTGTAGAAATAATGTTTCTTTGCATGAGCAAACAATTTCATTGTGTCAGCCAAGCTCTCTTGCTGGCAGTCTTAGGTCACTCACAGGTCGCTTTGACTTGTGAGCCCCATCTACCAGAGATGATGATCCTGCTGTGGGTGGGTATGGTAACCTTTCACAGGGTCAAAGACAAGTGGGTGAAGAAATTACTGATTTACATCCCTGAATTTTAATTTGTGATTGGACCTGTATGAGTGTGTGTTCTGGGGCAATTATCCCAGGGTAAGTTTTGATTTAAAAAGGTCCTAGAACCCCATTTTATGGTCCATATTAAAATAACTGTTGTAACCTTCTGTTTATCCAAGAAACAAAAAGCATTTGCCTTTTAAAAAATTTTGATTGGTAAACATTTGCCTTATGCCTGAGAAATAAGAGACTATAATTCCAGGTAGTTTCTAGGAGATTTGCAAAGTTTTTCAATTTCCAGTGGATTACGGTAATATCAACTATTAAAAGGCTTCCTGCTCCAAATGAAGAAAGCTTGGGTGAAAATTAGGTGTGAATCTGTGTGTGTAAAAGAACTGGGAAGTTAGATCTGGTACTGTAAAGAGTTTCTTGAGCTGAGTTTATGCTTAGAGGCACCTTCTTCTTCACCTCAAAATATAATGAAGATTTGAATCACAGTTTTGCAAGTGGTTGTAGTTCATGGAATGTGAGCATTCACAGAATTTCTCGTTTTAAAAAACCCTCAAAGTAAATCTGTCAATCCTGAAGTCTGTCCACACCGGAATGACAGTATCATTGAGAGCATTGGCTCCCTATATGATAATGACCCATAGCTCCAAGGATCCCTGACTATTGGCTACGCTGGCTGGGATGTCTGGGAGACAAACTCCAATAACATCTGGGAGTACAAGTTTTGGAACCACTGATATAGACCATTGCTAAGCATAAGCTTTGTGCTACATCTGGCATCTGTTAGGCGCAGTAACTCTTAACCTTTTTAGAGGCAAGAATTCAGTAAAACCAACTTAGTGGTATCTCTAATACTGTGTTTTGTTTTCTAAAACAAACATAGGCTAATTCATCTTCTAAATTTGTCTCTGGAAGCTGTCTGCCATGTAATTGATCAGTAGTGCATAGTTTCAGGGAAAATCTAATTTTTAACAGGTGCCAAATACTAGTGATTTATATTTGAAAACTACTGTCTGTGTGTGACTGTAAAAATTACATGGTGGGATTCTATATTTATGTTCCCAATGAATTTCTGACATCAAATGCGCTTGAGTTGCAAGTCAACGTTATTGGCTTTCTCTTTGCCACCAAGTCTGCCACCCCTGGAAAACATAGCCAGGCATCTGGAAAAATCAAGCTGTTTTGTTCCTACCTCGTGGGTCATTGTAAGCAACAATAAAGGGGTTTATTTTGCTGGTGGAATGGAGCTGACAGTTTTGCTGGTAATGGATGAGGAAGAAAAGGTTTCCAGTATGATGGCTTGTTGACTGGTGGGAGGGGGAGAAGGAGGGGGGAGACAGTATGAGTGTATTACTGAGAGAGAGAGAGAGAGAGAGAGAGACCAGTAAGGAGATTAGTTATGTCTTCTTCCAGCATTTTCAGGCTGTGTCATAAGGTTTGTGTTAATCAGAATCAGTTATCAAAAGCTGAGAATAAATAATACTTTTTGTTTTGTGCCTTCCGCTCCACAGCTTCTTTCAGCTTGATTGACTCCACAGTTCCTCTTGCTGTCTGGTTATTTTACAACTTGTTCTTGCAATTACTTTTGCTGGGTGGAGGGGAGCAGTCTTAGGTCGCCTTAGAAGTATGGCTGGTTGCAAAAGGCAGCAAGTTTGGGGCCAAAACATGTGGTCTGAGGAAGCTTTAAGAAAAAGACATCTACCCTTTACTCTGCTTTCCTCATTTTCTTTAGGGAATGCTGGTAGCCATTCTGTATTTGTAGTTTGGGTGCCAAAAGAATCTTCCTATGTCCACACATTTTAACTGCATAGCTATGAGTGGATTTGGGGATGCAGATTTCGATTAGTCATTCTAAGTAAGGGGCAGCCTAGATTAATACAGTTTAGGAGGTTGGGCAGAGGAGGCAATGCTTTTGAGAAGCCCTGGGGTGGAGAATAGGAAGTTGCCCTTTAGCATGGACCTTTGGAAGGGTGAAGTTTGAAATTGGTGAGTACCTTGGCTACTTCCATGGAGCATCTGTCTGGGCAAGTTTTCTGTCATGCTCTATGCTCAATGCCCCTCTCACAATGGAAGGCTTAAACTTTACGCCTTCATGCTGCCCCCCACCCTTTACTGACAGTTGCAGGATAGCTCTTTCAGTGTTTCCAAGTAACCATGAGACTGTTGTCCTCTTCCCACTCCCAGATTGCCTCAAGGCTGGGAGGTTGCTGTGATCCTTGGGGGTACACTGGGTAATGCAGATGAAACATTACTAGCTGGGGGCCAGCAGCTCCCAGGAGGTAGAAGGAACCACTGCCCTGAGTCCACAAGCTCAACATAACAGATGAATCTGCTTTAACAGAATTGTTAATATTAAGCTTGGTAAGTTAAGTTGACCTCACAGTGCATTCTTCTAGTGCAGTAACCTAGCAGCCCAGGTTACCATAACATTGTTTTTTCATAAGTCTGGTATTGTGTCATAATTTGCCACCTAAAGAACTGTCAGGTGGATTGTAAAAATTAGGCAATAAGGTAATGACAGGCAGAGAGGACAGAGAAGGTTTTTCTGACCTTATGGAGCTGGCAACTGATGTTGCAGAGCAGGAGTGGTGAAATGCTTGACATGGGTCTGAGTGTCTTGAGCCAAAATATCCTATACAGATACTATTACCTGGAGTCAGACTTCACTGGACACCTGTCCTTTGAAGAGAGCATTATTCTAGCTGGTCAGGAGAGCCTGGGGAGTTAGCAAAATTGAGAGTTATATAGAACTAGGTGGGGTTCCTCCTTTCTTTTTATGACCAGTCCCCGGTAGTTGAGCAGATGTTCTGTCTGCTGACAGATGGGAAACAGAAAAGGGTAGGGGCAGGCAATTGTTGAAACCTCTGGTAGATGGACAGGGCCAGGTTGGTCAGGCTCTTCTGTTCTTCCAGCCACTGAGTGGCCCTGGAAGTTAAGACAGTGGTCTGCTCAGCAGGCTGGGGCAGGTTTAGCAACTTGCAAAATTTGCTGCACTACAGGTTTGGAGAAATAATGCCAGTTTAATAATACGTGCGGAGTCATTGTTGGGAGCTCCTGTAAACTACTTCTGTATAGATTTTAGGGCTGGCACAGTGCTGTGATTGAGGAAATTATGATGTTCAGATTCTCCCTCATTTGTTGGTCTTCATGAGCCTTTATTTTCCTAGCCCTATTCCTGTCTACTTGCATTCTAGAGGAATGATGCTGACCTAGTTTACAGGGGAATTTTAAGAAATAGTGAAATAATGTATGCAAAATATTTTGGTGCTAAATTGCTTTATTAATGTTGTACATTAATTCATCTTATGGTAGCCACTTTTTGTAAGAGAAGGTGCTGAGTAAATTGCTCTTAAATCTCAAAAAGTACTGTATTGCTTCTTATTAGGCGACATCTGCATCTAGGCTTTTAACATTGTTCTTAACATCCTCTTCTGGTCAGATGGTTTTTCTAGTGTTTGTTCTCTTTGTCCTTGATGGTTTCATCAGTTAGCCCAGCCTTCACCAACCTGATACTCTTCATATATTTTAGATGATAGCTCCTGGGACTCTTGAACGTTGTCAGTATTGGCTGGGGCTGAAAGGAGCTACAGTCCAAAACATCTGGAGAGCACCAGATTGAAGATACCCAAGTTAGTCTGTAACAATGGTCTTCTCTCATGGGTTTGTCGTGTAGGGATTCTACCTGTTTGGCTTCTCCCTCTCTTCTCCAGATTGCCTCCATCATGAAAATGAGCATGTCTTTAGTGTAAACGAACAGAGAAAAGTTGCACCAAGTTGTTGGTGAAGAAACAAGAGCTGCACCACTGTAATGGACTATGTTTGATCCAGGAAGCTGGAAGGTGATTGTTCTTTCTGAGGTACACACCAGTTGGTGTTTCATTAGTTATAATCAAAGAAATCTCTGCAAAAGTTAGTGGGCTGCAGGCTCATGTGTTTCATGTCTCCGTATAAATTAATATTTATTTACTAGGAATTAACTTTGCCTTTAATTATTGGTCTCCATGTGATGAATATCCCTGAAACACTTAAAATTTGAGATGAGGATGATTGGCATGTTGGGTCAGATTTTTAAATTTAAATGTTGAAAAATGGTTTACTTTCAGTAGGAGTCCAAGGTGCTAGTGACTATCTTAAGCATTACATTCCCTGTTCCTCCCTCCCCCTGGAATAGTAGACATGCATCATTCAGGGAATGCATAGAACTAGTACTTGTCAGCTATTGCTAAGCATTGGCCCTAGGTCCCCAGGAAATGAATCTATTTCCAAGTATGTTAATGTTTCCTTGGCCCTCTCTTCTTCTTTGCTTTAATCCCTTTCCCTACTGTACTGATTGTAAATCTCTCTTGTATTAAAGATTTTCCTTTAACCTTGAACAGGGGAGGCTGTAAATTTAAATGGAAGGTGTTGCCTTTCTTTCCAAGGAAAGGACGTAGAAAGTACAAATAACTTTCAGAGCTGTTTAACACATTATACAGGAGCAACCTGAGGTCTTCCACTAGGTGCATACTCAACAAGGGCTGTAGCAAGTCACCTACTTACACTTCATATTTCTAGATATGTGAAACCATTTTTCCTGTATATCTAAAAACAATCGGTGGAATAGCCTTCAGCTCTCTCAGACCGGCATTCTTGAAGAAGTCCTAACCAGTGGGTGTTGGAATGGGATGATTTGTCACCCATGGAAATTTGGTGGTCAAATGGTTAGAACACTTGTCTTTATTTGTAAATGGATCTGATACTTGGTCTTACATGGTTATCTTTTTCAGATGGATCTGCAGCTTACTTGGGGCCGGTTTACACAGCAGATTTATTGCGGCAACTTGCGGTTTAATTATTTTCCGCAGCTGTGCCAGTCAGGTTTTTTTTCTAATTACGTCGCTTTGAAGTTCAGACTTTAATAAGTGTGGGGGGTGTGGCTCTGTGTGTCTCTGTAAATCTGCCTGTAAATGAACTCACTCCATAAAGCAGAGGGAGAGTAATCTCTCTGCTAAAAGACCTTGCTGCCATGCCATGGATCGCAAGTTTTTCCAGCTGCTCTCTCTCTCTCTCTGTCTCTCTATTTCCCCCCTCCCTCCCTCCCCCAAGCAGAGAGAGAGCGAGAAAATAGCAGTTCAGCTTGCTACAGCCCTTTGTGAAATGGTTTCTCTCCCTCCCCCGTGCACAGGATAAAAGTGACGAACGAGCTTTTACATACTTTCAAAACAGCAGAGAGGATGAGAAGGAATGCTCCCTGAAAGTTGTTGGGAATCTTTTTTTTTTTTTTTTTTTTTTTTTGCAAACTGGCTCGCAAAATAGCAGACAGGATTTTTGCAAGTTTCTTCTCTAATGGCTACTGTCTTTGCCTCCTCCCTGCCCCTCTTTTAAGTCCACCCCTGCATCATCAACCAATCACAATGCAGCTGTGCTTTAACCCTTAGCGGAATGCTAGTTTACACTGCCAATAAAGCACTACATTGCAAATATTCCTGCAAAAATAGCGACATGCCCTGCCACACTATATTTGGGTGTTTTACCTTCCCCCCTTCTGAATGAGGCGATGCTGTGCTGCGATCCGTGGGAACTATGAGCTATCTTAGCGGTATATTTAGGGGAATATTTGCCCGTGTAAACGACCCCTTGGTCTCAGTTACTTTTTGCTTTAGGTGAGTAGGTTCTTCACCATTTTGTTAGAAATGTTAGAAAGGTGGCAGCATACAGTATTTGGAGCACCACAGCTGTTAAAAAGAACAACTTTGAAGGGATTCCAAATTTGGGTTTCTAGTTAGATTTACATTTTTTCATCTGGTCTTTGGCATTTAGTGTAAACTTAGCATAAATGCCAGCCTTTTTGTTTCTTTCCCCTTCCCTTACATACTGCGATGCTGGGTCAGAATATCGCAATCTGTTAGCTTTCTCCCTTCTCGTATCTTCTGGGATTCAGCAGCCACACTCATGAAGTTGCACTGTGGAAGAATATTACCTACTGCCATCATTGTTTCACATAATTTTTAAACTGGCTTATAGTTTTAAGAGTTGAGACATGCAATTATGTGAGCCACTAACAATTCCCTCAAGAGAACAGTCGTGGAACTGCAGTTATTGATTCTTGAAAGTAATGTGTTCTGTTTCACCTGTAAATCTGAGGTGTAAGACAATGTGTACAGATTGTAGCCATGTTGCCTCCCTGAATTGTTGAATCAGCTGTTACTGTTGTTTTACGTTAGCAGTTTCCAGACATAGAAATCCACACTAGCAGTGTGCAGATTCTTCCATAAGAACATGAATGATACCAGTTGACATTTGGTTTCAGCATGCAGATAGTATTGATAGTAGTTGAAGCTGCAGATGGATTCTGAGCGTGCAGGCGATGTGTCAGGCTTTTTTTGTGGCTGGGGTTTTATTTAGGGTCCTTTATAAGATGAACAAGTTGTTGTCCTAAGCTACATCCAGATTTCACACCTGAAACATGAGGACAAAGCCTATATACCCAAAGTACAGCAGGCAGAAGTACTGCTCTATTGACCAGGCAAAGAAAGAAGGCTAGCATCAGAGCTTGGAAAAGTTACTCCCTCAGGGCTTGTCTTTACCAGGCTATAAAATGTGGATTGGTGCACAATAATGCCAATTCTCAGCAGCTTTCATTTGTCTCAACAATTTTTTGGAAGGATTGCAGGCATACGAAGCTATCCGCGTTAGTTATTTAAACAGGCATGCCTGCGAATCAAGATGGCACGAGTACTCATATTTTTATTGTCACCAGTTGCTGCCGCCAAACAGTATTTTTTTAAAAAGCATATCAAAGGTGTGGAAGTGTGATATTCTGCTTAAATAAACAGAAGAAAAAGAGAGAAAAGGCTGTTACATCCACCTCAACACACAGTTGCTATGGCAAAAATATAACATGGCGGTTCCAGGTGCTTGCCTTGTCAGCAAGCTGTTGTGTGCACATCCTGTCCTATGCAGTGACCTGTGCACATCTGACCAATCAGCTTTCCAGGGGTGTCATACTGAGGATGGAGCAAGCTTGTTTTCTGCTGCTTCAGAGACTAAGACACGGAGCAGTGGACTCAAACTACAGGAAAAGAGATGCCACCTAAACATTAGGAAGAACTTCCTGACAGTAAAAGCTGTTCAGAAGTGGAATACACTGCCTCATAGTGTGGTGGAGTCTCCTTCTTCGGAGGTTTTTAAACAGTGACTGAATGACCATCTATCAGGAACAGTTTGATTTTGTATTCCTGCATGGCTGGACTGGATGGCCCTTGTGGTCTCTTCTAACTCTATGATTATATTCTCCTCGAATTCTATGAGGAGTATTTTCGCTGTATAGACAACCTCTTAGTCAAGTATGACTAGTAATCTCCAAGTTCTGGATAGGATTGTAGTATTTCAACCAAGCCAGGTTTTGCACAGGTTGCCTTGAACAGTCCCTATCCTGTTCTGTGTCTGCTGAAACTGCCAAAGACTATCTGTGCTCTGATCTATGTAGTTCCCTGGACAAGGCCCCTTCTTCAGATTGCAAAGACTCCTAGTTCAAGTTGTGGCCCCGATTTCTCTAACACAAGGATAAATCAGGATTATAACCTATCCAAATCAACTTTAATCCAGATAAACTAGACGGACTGTACTTATTCCCCAGTGTACTGTAATCCTATTACTATCTCATTTCTAGATGAGGAAAAGATGTAGAAAATAGATGGAATTGTCATGCATCTTTCTAGAGTTAAATACATGTTATCTTCTATTGTCTGAAAGCTTAATGGTCTCTCTCTGGCTTTTCTTCTCAAACGAAGATTTAGGAAAGACTCATCCCACACTTTCTGCAAGCACACTGATGACTAAAAAGGCCAATCCGAGATAAACAAGTCCAGTTGCAGAAAGCACAGCAGAAGGTCTCCTTGGATGATGTTTCTGAGTTGTGATTCTTTCTGCGTTGTTGTTTCTCTTCAGGACTTCTACGGCGTGAGTTCTCAAATAAGGCTGCAGCATTGTGGATAGTGCATCTCCATGCCTTCTGATGTGAGGCCAGGGCGGACCACTGTTGGTGATCAATTTGGCCAAGCCTGAGATGTTGTTTCAGGGAGTCCTTGTATCGTTTTTTTGGAGTGCCCCTCTTACGCTGACCCATGGTGAGTTCACCGTAGAGTACTATTTTTGGGAGGCTATGGTCCTCCATTCTAGAAACGTGCCCTGCCCAGCGCAGCTGTGTTCTCAATATCATGGCCTCCATGCTGGTGATCTCTGCTTGCTCAAGGACAGCAACATTCGTCACGTAGTCAGTCCAGTATATATTTAGGATTGTGCGTATACAGCGCTGATGAAAGCGTTCGAGGAGTCGTAGGTGGTGGCGATAGATGACCCATGTTTCAGACCCATAAAGGAGAATAGACAGTACAATGGCTCTATACACACTGATTTTTGTGCTTCGCCTCAAATGTTTATTACTCCAGACTCTTTTGTAAAGTCTTCCAAATGCGCTATATTCCTTTGCTAATCTGTGATCGATCTCTTTGTCAATCTTGGCATCTGAGGAGATGATGCTATTATCTGAAAGCTTAATGGTAAAAAAGGGCTGTATTTTAGATACTTCTCTGATTCTTCCTCCTTTTTCTCCCACCACCTCCACCTGTGATAGATCTGTGGGCTTCATCAGTCTCAGGTGTATTCATGCCAACATAATTTTAGAACTAACCTGTCTGACTCTGCAACATCTCTCTCTTTGAGAATGGGGAGTGGTTGGACTCTGGGGCATATGAGTAATGGAGCTAAAAATGTAATTCTACTGCTCATCGACATGCTTGGTTGCCTAATATATACTCATATTTACTTTATTGATGAAAGAATATGAACAGAATAAGTTGTTTTAATCTCCTCTAGTCCATGAGGTGTTTCCAGTACACAAGCACCTCTAGTTTAGTAGCGTTGCTGTCTTTTATGGCAGTTCTGCCTGTTAATAAATATTAGGGATGCAGAAAGCTTCCTTATGCCCAAGTTAGACCATGGGTCCACCTAGTCTGACACAGATGTTAACACTGATAAGTGTCAGCTCTCTCAAGAGTTCAGACAAGAGTTTTCCCACCCTTGCCTGGAGATGCTTGAGATTGAACTTGGGACCTTTTGCATGCAGAGCAGATGTCCTACCAATTATTATTATTATTATTTATTTATTTATTTATACCCCGCTCTTCAGCCACAAGGCTATCCGAGCGGCTTACAAATTGTCTTAAGCAATAGCTATTTACACATCTACACTGCATTAAACAGTTTCCAATGTGTGTTCGCTAATTGCCCCCACAAGCTGGGTACTCATTTTACCGACCTACGAAAGGATGGAAGGCTGAGTGAACCTTGGAGCCGGCTGGAATCGAACTTGCAACGTGGTGACTTGCAGTACTGGCCTTTAACCACTGCGCCACCAGGGCTCTTCACCCCCAACTCAAAGTCAGTTTTCTTGGCTATTAAACTAGATTGGAGAATGCATCCTTTGTATTAAAAAAATGTTGCTTTGTACATTGATTTGTGAAACAATTGCTTCTGCAAGACAGTACTAACAAAATCCGATCTACCTGTGGCATAGTGCTCTCCAGGGCATTACTGTTAATGATTGAAGAGGCCATGATTAAGTTGGCTTCTAGGCTGTATGCCACTCTGTTACACACTGAGGGACTAATATAATGGTATAACTAGTTCCATAAACACATGGAAACTGAGACAGGAAAGTGGAACATTTTAATAAAATAATTAACTGAACCTTTCTCCTAACCTCAGGGAGTTAAATAACTACAGTATTTGAAGCCAACTTCAGCTACAGAGAAATCAAAGGTGAAGGGGGAAAGTAACATAAAATATAGGGCAACACGCTTCATTTTTCAGATAAATGAATTTTTAGGCTGCCTGGAGGACTGTATCTTCCTGTATGAGCCTACCCCAGCAATAAGATCTTCAGGGTAGGCACTGCTCTCTATTCCAACTCCTTGACAGGCACATTTGGTGGGCTCCATGGTTGCTCCCAGACTTTGGAACTTCCTTCCTAGGGATGTTAGGAGGCCTCCTTCTTTGCTCTATCTTCAGTAATAGGTGAAGATCTTTCTGTTCCAGCAGCCTTTGGAAGTTTATTGTTAACAAGAGAGGATCTTTTTATGGTGGTATGTGTATATATGCCTTCAAGTCACCTGTTGATTTATGGTGACCACATCAGTTTCATAGGGTTTGCTTAGGCAAGGAATACTCAGAGGTGGTTTTTCCAGTTCCTTCCTCTGAAATATCGCCTATGGCACCTGGTATTCCTTGGCGGTCTCCCATCCAATTGCTTTAAATCTTTGTTTTAAAGTAATATTTTAAATTGGTTTTAATTTTGTTGTTAGTTTAGTACTGTTTTAATCTCAAATTTGGTGTGTTTTTCACTACATATAGTTTTATTGTAATTTTCTTTCTTTTGTAAGATGTCTTGAGTCCTAGTTTGGGAAGAAGGCAGGGTATAAATAAAGGGATGGTTGGGTAGATAAATCAAATGAAAAGTAGTTAATGTATTACTGAGAGAACGGTCAGGGCAATTGTAGTGGCTGGAGTTGAAAATAGAAGACTTCTCCTAGATCATCTATTCTAGAGTTGGCAAATACTGCTTTCTTGGTGTGTTAAGCTTAGAACTACCATCACTCCTAGCTAGTCTAGTTATTGGTGCTGGATTATAGAAGCTGCAATTTAAAAGAAAAACATATGGAGGGCCACAACTGCAATTAAAATAAAGGACATATGAAGGGCCACAGATGCCCAACTCTGATCTCATCCAACTTTCAGTTCTCAAAAGGGATCCACCCAGAAGTATCACACAAAGGCAATCGCCCTCATATGTTCTTTGCCTCCAGTATCATGAGGTACTATGCTCCGGTAGCCTATCACCGTCATCTCCAACCTGGTCTTTTCCAGACGTTTTGAACTGACTTACTGTTCAGGTCAGTCCCTGCCAGCATGGCCAGTGGTCAAGGGTAATAGAACCCTGCTTGGTGAAGCGGACCCCAACATCAGGAGATCTGTCCTTCTAAGCTGTGAGTTAAGGACACAGCTGTTTGTTTTTCAAAACTATTTTGGTTCTAGCAAGTTACTGGCATATGGAACGGAAGGACAAATATTAAACTTGGCCTTTCATTCTAACTGAGTGGTAGGCTTCATTTACCAGATTGTATGTTATTTTACTTTTCCTTAAATGTCTTAGAAAGGCATTTATTGAGGTTTCTATAATGTGAACATTTTATTTAAACTTGATTGATTAATCAATGACTTGAAAAGGACAATGATTTGTGAACTAAAAACAATCCTCTGTGTGTATAATATTTTCAACATTTCTGTTAGAGATTGAAGGAAGGGTTGCAAAACATGAGGCTGTGTTGACATGGGATTTCCTGTTTGCGTGGCCTGGAAAGCAATCAGGTTTTTTGGGGGGGGGGGGAGGAGCAGTTTGCTTTGTAGCATCAGGCTTGTTTGACATTCATGCTGTCTTTTATCTCTCTGATGGCTGAGGCAGATGCTATTTCTCTTCAAAACTTACTGGTTCTAAGTATAATGCCCACTTAAGAAACTCATGTATTTTAACTGTGTAAAATCTTCTTTGATTAATGTGTATTAGCAACTGCCTATTTATAGAGTTCACACTGCTGTCCATGGTGTTGTCTGGTATATTCTGGAATCTCCATTGGCACTTGCTTGTCTTGGATCACTGAACAGCAAGCAAAATTCTTGCTTATTATGACCTGCATGTGGACTAAACTAGATTATAGGAGTAAACTGGGTTTCCAACCTCCTGTTTTTCTTGAAGGAGGGATATTTGTAGGTAGAATTGGTGGGAGAGAGTATTTCAGGCAGATTTCCTCTTCCTGGTGCTTTAAGATGTTCTCCTATAACTTTAAAATGTGCACTGAATCTGGCTGGAGTGCAGGCTATCTTGGAGAGTATGGATGAGAACCACTCCCATGCCTGCTAATAACCCATCCTGTGTTTCTGTCCTCCAGTTCCTTAATAGCTTGACAAATGAGACTTTGAAGTCATTTTGGGAGTGTCTGTCTCTCTATCTCGCCCACTCCCCTTGCAGTGGCTAATCACTTTCAAGAGGGGCTGATAGTTGCTTGCCTTAGTGATGGGCCAGCCACTATGGCTGCTGAAAGAGGCTTTAAAGGTGTGTAGTCAGGATACCTACCTGTCATGCATTGGCTCTAGTGCCACAGAGGCACAAGCAGTCAACCTGTCAGTTGTGGGCGGATGGAGCACAGTAGGCAAAGAGAATCGCTGGTTAGCTATAGCGGCACATTGGACAGGAGCTGGAAATAGAAAGGAAATTGAACAGCTGGGGTGGGGAAGTAAGATGTGCTTGCACTAGGAAACTTAGCAGCATCCATTAAACCAGGCTACCCTCTTGGTGATTGCAGGGGGGATCCAAGGAGCAAACAAGGCAGTGGGAATATGCCTGCCTGGTGATTTGGTGACTGGCTGATGGAGACCTGGGAAGAGGGAGAAGAATCCCCCAAATGCTTCCAGCGCCTCCACTTGATGGTAGGTGGGTAAAGGAGAGGCCCCACAGCCTAGAGGTTGCCCCAAAGTGGTTTCTGTAGCAGTGCCTGAAACTAAAGTGGCTCTTGTTGGCAAAATAGTGATGCTGGCTGCCATAGGGGCTCTCTATCCTCATTTTTTTTTTCAACTAGTGCTATGCTGTCTTTAAGTTTAGGGTTTAAATTTTGTACATATGAATAAGTGGATGCCATCCACTTAGGTGGGGAAAAGTAAGAAGATGTACTTGGGCACCATTAAAACTGTGTGTGAGAGAGAGAAGGAGATGAACCCTGCTCCTGGTGTGGCCTTTATATCTAGGATGCCAGTCAGGTTTAGATCCTTCTTTAACAGGGTCATGTATTGCTTTTATTGGTCTCCCGAGTGTAACAGAACAACTGAGAACCAAGCCTGCCTCTGTCTGCTTTGCTCACCCTTTCAACTTCATAGCTTCACCTTTTGGCTCCTGTTTCCCAGTCATGTGAGACTTTGATGGAACACTGGAACTATATTTAGATGAGTGTGTTGTGCATGAGTGGATCCACCTGTAATAACAGAGATATGAAAGAAAAGCAAACACATTGTAACCCTCTGCAAAGGCAGGATAATTAGAAACAGATTGTCTGTACAACTGAATTGAATACTGCATACCCATGCTGGTAAATTACTTACTTGTGCCAGTTAAATATGCATGTATTTGTATGGACATTTCTCTTTTTGCTGCAGAGAGGTCACAAGTGAGAGAATGATTTGAGGTACCTTTAGCTACTGCTTCCAAGCAAAGAAATAATAGAATTCTTCACCCTTTGGCTTCTCTATATGAATGACCATACAGAGGGTTGGACTAGATGCCCCTTGCAGTCCCTTCCAACTCTGTGATTCTGTTACCCCTTAGGAGTACATGGTTGTTTACTTTGGGATAATCTTGTAATTAAGAATGCAATGTAATTTCATCAAGAAATGTGAGGTAGTGAAACCACCTGTGCCACCAAGATGGCAGATACATGAGGCATTCACTTTTACTCTTAAATCATCTCATCTGTCTGAACTTGTTTTGGGATGTTAGTTAATATAAGATAATGTTTTTTAAAAAATAGGCAAGAGATTGGTCATCACCTCTGGCTCATCACCTTGGTTTTCCTATAGCTTTCTGTATGATTCATATTAAGTAATGACTTCTGCCTACTCCTGTGGATTTCATTTGCCAGATCGGTAATCACATATAGACAAGAAGGGTTGCTGAAATTCAAGAGCCCTGGGACCTCCATATATGTGTATTTTACTTTCTCCAACTTATTTTAATTTTTTACTGAAGTATGTAGATGAAATTGAAGTTAGTGTATGAACTGCCCCAGTTGTTAATTTAACTGGAAAGAGGTAGAAATTAGGAGATAGTCTCTATAACTATCTCACATGCTTATGGGCTTATTGAAAAAAGAGGAATGGAATGAATCTACTGGCCAGGAAGCCAAATGTTGTTTTGACCTCTGGTGGAAGCATCTGGTGTTCGCTGCTTGTGAAGAGGATCTTGGTTTTTCACACTTCTGTGTTATATAATTTCATGCTGAAGTTTCTGGTTTCAGTTAAAAGCATACTCATGTTTTTGAAAATATCAAGTATGGCACTATTTCTTGATATTAATGTCTTTAACAACAACGTGGTTCTTACCATGCCTGAATTTAAAATGCTTTTATTGGCCATCAGGAGGCCTGCTTACTGTAGAGAGTAACTAAAAGCTGTTGTTGTAAGAAATCATACTTCATCCCAGTGGCACATTTACACAAGTCCAGCTAATAAATTCAGCTTACAGTGTTTGAAAACAGGGCATCTTTTGACTTGCCATCATTAATTAATTTTAGATTTACAACTCCCCTGCCCTACTAGGGAGGTTATATAAATATTTAAAGAGAGAAAATTATCCCTTTCTCCATAGGGCTCATGGTCTCAAGCAGGAACAAGTGGTACTCCAGATGTTGTTGGACTGCAATTTCAATCAGTCCTAGCATAGCCAATGGAGGGGAGTGATGGGAGAAGTGGTACAGCAACGTTGGGAAGGCCAGACATTCTTTGTCTCAGGAAGCTCTTGCAACTTCTAATTTAATTCTGGCCCTTCTACTCTAACACGAAGCAGAAATTAACCCACACAGAAACAGAACTTATGCTTGCTAAACCAAATTAACTTAATGTACTAAAAGTGCTTGTAAAGACTCTGCAAGTGAAACTTGCAGCAAAATAATCAAAAGTGAGATTTTCTGGCCCAGGTTCCCAACGTGCTATCACCTTTCCCAGAATGCTTAGTCTTTCTCTCTCTCTCTCTCTCTCTCACACACACACACACACCAAACCAACCATGATTCAGATAGCTAAGTCTAAAGCTGTATTCAGTCTTTATTGGACTTTTTGGGTTGCCACCATAGAATAATAGAATCATAGAGTTGGAAGAGACCTCAAGGGCGATCCAGTCCAACCCCCAGCCATGTAGGAATACACAATCAAATAATTCCCAACAGATGGCCATCCAGCCTCTATTTAAAAACTTCCAAAGAAGGCGACTCCACCTCACTCTGAGGCTGTGTATTCACCTTCCAAACAGCTCTAACTGTCAAGAAGTTCTTCCTAATGCTTAGGTGGAATCTCTTTTCCTGGAGTTTGAACCCATTGCTCCGTGTCTTAGTCTCTAGAGCAGCAGAAAACAAGCTTGCTCCATCCTCAGTATGACATCCCTTCAAATATTTAAACATACCTATCATGTCCCCTCTCAACCTTCTCTTCTCCAGACTAAACATGCCTAGCTCCCTAAGCCACTCCTCATAGGGCATGGCTTCCAGACCTCCCACCATCCTGGTTGCCCTCCTCTGGACGTGTTCCAGCTTCTCAATATCCTTCCTGAATTGTGATGCCCAGAACTGGACACAGTATTCCAGGTGAGGTCTGACTAAAGCAGAATAGAGTGGCACTATTACTTCCCTTGATCTAGACCCTATGCTCCTATTAATGCAGCCTAGAATTGCATTGGCTTTTTTAGCTGCTGCACTTAGGGCGGAAAAATGAAATGCATAGATATAGGATGGGAGAGACCTGGCTGAATGAGACTATGTGTGAAAGGGATCTAGGAGTCCTAGTAGACTACAAGTTGAACATGAGTCAACAGTGTGATGCGGCAGCTAAAAAGGCCAATGCGATTTTGGGCTGTATCAATAGAAGTATAGCATCTAGATCAAGGGAAGTAATAGTGCCGCTCTATTCTGCCTTGGTCACACCTCACCTGGAATACTGTGTCCAGTTCTGGGCACCACAATTCAAAAAGGATATTGACAAATTGGAGCATGTCCAGAGAAGGGCAACTAAAATGGTGAAAGGTCTGGAAACCATGCCTTATGAGGAGAGACTCAGGGAGCTGGGTATGTTTAGCCTGGAAAAAAGACGGTTAAGAGGCGATATGATAGCCTTGTTTAAGTATTTGAAGGGGTGTCACGCTGAGGATGGAGCAGGCTTGTTTTCTGCTGCTCCAGAGACTGGAACACGGAGCAATGGATGCAAGCTCCAGGAAAACAGATTCCACCTCAACATTAGGAAGAACCTTTTGACAGTAAGAGCTGTTCGGCAGTGGAACACACTCCCTCGGAGCGTGGTGGGGTCTCCTTCCTTGGAGGTCTTTAAACAGAGGCTGGATTGCCATCTGTCAGGGATGCTTTGATCAAGATTTCCTGCGTGGCAGGGAGTTGGACTGGATGGCCCTCGTGGTCTCTTCCAACTCTACAATTCTACGATTCTATGATTCTATGATCACATTGCTTGTGGTCCACTAAGACTCTTAGATCCACATTATGTGTACTGCCCTCAAGCCAGGTGTCACCCATCCTATATCTGTGCATTACATTTTTACTCCCCAAGAGTAGTATCCTACATTTCTCCCTGTTGAAATTCATTTTGTTAGTATTGGCCCAGCTTTCTAATCTGTTGAGGTCATTTTGGATTCTGATCCTGTCCTCTGGGGTATTAGCTACCCCATCTAATTTGGTGTCATCTGCAACCATGTCGCCACCCCTTTTTAGCACATCTTCAAATTGAGGGCTTCCCCTCAACATGCTAACACCTTCTATGTAGAAGGTACTCGTAAAGAGCCACACATGAGAATGAGTTTACTCTTATTAAATAGGATATTAGTTATACTTGTTGAGTCATCTAGAAGTCTTTCTTGCCAGCCGGAGAGCTTCTGGAAGTGTACACATTTTCAAAGAGTGCTACAGATACCACTGGATGATACATTCCTATCAAAATAGACGTGGTAGGTAATCTTACAGGATGGCTTCAACTCCTGTGGTACTGAAGCTTTTTTATACTTTATCAGCATTAATCTGGGGTGCACGTTGTGATCCTGCCATAGCTGGTCACTCATTAAAAGAAGAGTACACAATTCCTGTTTGTTCTGCTAAAACAAATAGCTTGTTTTTCTTGCATCCTAATAGGGTACGTATGTCCCTGACCTCAGAACATGGAAGCCTCACAAGAGAAAAAACAGACAAAAAGGCCATAAATACAGGGAGGTCACAATGGCCAGTTGTTGAAGAGTTATTGTTATCCCAGTTGTTGTTATCCCAGGCAGGCATGGGAAAGCAGTTGCGTACAATCCATGGTAGCCTGCCAGATGAGGCTAATAGGCAAAGTGTGGAAAGTAACTTTTTGGGCCTTCGTTCCTGTAATCCACCAGTTATCAGGGACAGCTCAGGGATGGGGTATAAGAGTATATCAGGTGAAAGGGGGAAAGAAACAACATTTAAAGATTCTGTAATATAAGAACAACCAGAAGGTAAATATGTGAAGTCGAAGGCTTTCTTGGACGGCATCCATAGATTTTCCTTGGGTTTTTCCTGGGCTGTGAGGCCGTGTTCTGGAATAGTTTCTTTATGACGTTTCACCTGCATCTGTGGCTGGCATCTTCAGAGAATGGTTGGGTAGGTGTGTGTGTGGAGTTTATATGCTGTGACCCCCTGTAGGGGAGTATATGTAAATTTGTGTAATTGAATAGTTAGCTTCTGGGTATAGAAATGCAAGGCTCGTTAGTGTCTGTTTGGCCCATCAACCAACCATTAGCCAAACAGACACTAACGAGGAGGGACCTTCTTTCAATGGGAAGTGGCCTGGCAGTCAGTCAACTTTTGAGTCACTTCTTATTGGGCGGGGGGGAGCCTCTCCTGGGCCTAAAATAACCTGTGTGTGTGTGTGTGTCTTTGGTGGCAGTTTTCTTTTCTACAATTTTTTTTCCCCAAAAGAAAAAGACGGAGTGGGCTTGGAGCCACAAAATCCACCTTAAAGGGGCTGAACTTTCCCCATGGCTGGGTTAGAATGTTGGACTGGGACATGGGGTGATTTAAGTTCTGGTCCCCATTGAGCTGTGAACATCACTGGGTGGTCTTGATCATTTGTTGTCAGCCCACCCTACCTCTCTAGGCTCTCTATGGCTTTTCTTCGCAAACGAAGAATCAGGAAGGACTCATCCCGCGCTTTCTGCAAACTCGTTGATGACTAAAAAGGCCAATCCAAGATAAACAAGTCCGGTTACAGAAAGCACATCAGAAGGTCTCCTTGGATGATGTTTCTGGGTTGTGATTCTTTCTGCGTTGTCGTTTTTCTTCAAGACTTGTTCGGCGTGAGTTCTCAAATAAGGCTGCAGCATTGTGGATAGTGCATCTCCATGCCTCCCGATGTGAGGCCAGGGCGGACCATTGTTGGTGATCAATTTGGCCAAGCCTGAGATGTTGTTTCAGGGAGTCCTTGCTACTGAGATGATAAAAATAGGGAAGGGAGAGCCACATTTGTTGGAGGAAAGACAGGATAATACTAATAAATCTAGTAATCTGAAAGCTCCAGCAACAAGTTATGTTGGTAAAAGATGGCTGCCTTTCCCTCCCTTGTATTTAATGTAGTAGCCACAGGGATGGTGGTGAATGCAATTAAGGCCAAAGATTAGAGTGGTAGGGAAGCGATAGGCTAGTCTATACTCAGCATAGGGATGCAGGAGACTGCTATAGCGTGGATTTTATTTCTCTCAAAACAAAACAAAATAAAAATTCTCCAAAAATATTTGGGAGAGCAGTAATGTTTGTAGACTTATTGACACGGGTGCTCTATGTAATACTCTGTAAAGCCAAGGCAGGACCTTGTTCTGTAAGATCAAGCTGGCAACAGCTGTCTCTACGACATTCTGTACTGTGCGTGCTGAGATTCTCTGTGAAAGTGGTGTAGTTGCCTGTTTTTTGTAATTAAAAGCTTCAGAGAAAGTCTTGCTTCCCTCTTCTGAAAAGAATGGTCTGTGCTGTTAGAGCCCTCGGGGCACCTTAGAGGTAGTTCATGGGACCAAACATCTACCTCAAAGCCCAGAAGAATTATGTCAGAAGATGATAATGTTTTCCATGTGCAGGGGGTGGAGAAGGAAAAGAGGCTAGCAACTGAAAATTGCTGCTAGAGAAATCAGTTTGTTCCTTGGCTGGCAGTCCTGATTGGAATTCAGTCCAGCCCAGTATGCTTTTAGCTAAAATGTGAACATGGGGAGATAAAGTTTTCTGATATTTCAGCATAAGAAATACATGTACCCCTACTAGATGTTGCATTATATTAATTGTAGTCCAAGGAGTACCCCCCCCACACAATCTTTAGGGCCACCCATATGTGTGGATATCTTTTTCCTGGTGCCTTAGGGGTTGGTATTCTCTTCCTCTCCCAGCAGTGCCCAAACTGTATACTGAAAAGCTCTTGAAGCTGCCCCACATGACTGTTCCCTCCTCCATGGAGAACAGGCAGGATTACAGATGCATCTGGCTACATCCTCATAGCTAGATGTGAAATGATTACAGTATCATAGAATCATAGTTGGAAGAGACCTCAAGGGCCATCCAGTCCAACCACCTGCCATGCAGGAATCATGGCATCAGAACTAAGATCCACCAGGTCCTTGGGGTGGGTGGGTATTGCAGATCTTTACACTACACTGAGGGGATGTTGGATTGCAGCTAGTGTGTCACTTTAGTCCAGTGTTGAAGTTACTTGATTCATGGATTACTGTGGCTAGGCTATTCCTGTCTAGGAGTGGTCATAGCTGCTGCAGTGCTCTACCAGCCAAAGCTTTGCAGCTGTTTGCTGCTTAAGCCCCCTTAGATTTCTAATGGTAGAGATGAATCCAAGAACATGTGGGAGAGGCCTCCATAAGGGGCATTTGCATATGGATAAGGTTATCCTGGAGGAAATGGCTTAAGGATTTCTAGTGATCTTGCACTGATGTCAGCTGGCTTTGAAAAAGTTTGTGTAAACTTAATGGCTGGTGGGATTCTGCTGATGTAAGAAGAAACCTTTTCCCCTCATTTATCACCCTCAGAATGCTCTAGGAGGCTGCCTCTTTCCCAGTGGCTGTAATTCACCACTGCCTTAGTGCTACATTTCCATATTGGCAAATGTGTATTAGTTTATGTTAAGCACTGCCTTAACATTATCTTCATGTGCCTGCCTGCTGTATATGTGTGTGTGTGTGTGTGTGTGTGTGTGTGTATCCCTAATGGGGATTATTTCTCTTAAATTATCCACACATGAAGAACCAAGGTAGATAGTGCCAGACTTGGCATGAGTTTAAATCCTAGTTCAGTAATACATTTGCTAGATGGCCTTAGGCAGTTGCTATCTCAGCTTTTATATAACATGGGGACAGTAGTTACTCTTACAGATTGTCATGGTAAGGGAAGTAAGAGATTTTAAATGCTGTGTAAATGAGTACTAGATAGACCAGTCTGTCATTGTGCTCATTGATTAGCTCATTAGTTCATCTAGAACAGAGCACTGGAATGAGAAACCATGTTCCATATCATTATGTTTGTGCATGTGTATGTATGTGAGCCCTTGGTATCTCCTGGAGTTTAGTTCCAGGACCCCCCATGGATAGCAAAATCCATAGATGCTCAAGTCCCATTATATATAATGGCATAGTAGTGGCCCTTATATAAAACAGTAAAATCAAGGTTTGCTTCTTTGATTTGTGTGTGTGTGGGGGGAGGGAATATTTTCAAGCCGTGGATGGTGGAATCTGTGGATACCAAATCCATGGATACAGAGGGTTGACTGTACATGCTATTTGTGGAAATTGTGACCTTTTAGCAGTTGTTGGATTGCAAGTCCCAGAATCCTTCACTGTGGCTAAGCAATTCTGATTGTGCGTGCTATAGCAAATCTTCCTTGATTTACTTTAATCAAGTATGCCAAATCACATCAACTCTTTGATTACAAATTCTAGTTATGAGAGCAAGTCCTGATTGGCACCATTTATGTATGCAGTGTTACGATGTGGCTTTCAGTCAGGGGTGGGAGTCATGCAGCACTCCAGATGTTGGTAGACTGCGACTTCAGTCAGCCCTAGTCAGTACAACCAATGGTGAAGAAACTGGTGCACTCCAGCAACATCTGGAAAGCTGCATGACTTCCACCCCTGATCTAAGTAATGATGGGGAGGGAATTGTGTGCAAGGTTTGAAAAATAGTGACCCATGTCCAGACTTAAATCTGTGGTTAGGAGGTTGGAAATGTTACATCTGCCCTGGGACTCAGAGAATTTGCAGATAACTTCACCTATTCCAGTTATAAGCTTTCTATTCCAAGACAGAATGGGAGCGGGGGGAAGGGAGACGTGATAGCAATGAGAGAGAAAGAGATGCATAAGATATTGCGGGGTTGGACTGAAAGACAGTATAGAATTTGAGGTGAATTTTGACAACAAGCAAAATAAATATTTAAACATTTTAATAAAAAAGAACAAATTAATTACATCTTTGTGAGATTTTTTAAAAACTCTCTAAAGCGTGGTATGACAGTTGTCATATTGAAGATCTGAGGAATAATTTACCTTATGGTCAGTGTTAGAAATTAGAAAGTATAGTTCTAAATTTCAGAAAGAAGCTATCACTTTAAACAGCTATTGTACAAATATGATGAAGAGAAGGCTGGATTTTGACAGTAATGAAAACTCAATTCACAGTTCTTTTGTAGTTCTCATAGAACAAAAACGCTGCTTAGAGAGCTGCCTACTCATCCCTTTAATGATTACTTTCTTCTTGATTATAATAATCTCAAAGGTCTTCAGTTCATTTCTTATAAAAGCTGTATTCTTTCTTACAGTCCTGTCCTCTTCCACTCATTCATTCTTGCTGCCAATAAATCTTCTGGTTTCTTTTGGGGGAAAATGAGTGGCATGTATGTGGGCTAGTTTTTAACCTGAGTTTGAAATGAATCTGTGCAGTGGATGGTTAGCATAGTAACAGTTTCCAGAGAATTAGGTATGTTGTAAACTCCAACACTCTTGTGGCACTTTAAAGACATGCTGGCTTGGTATGAGATATCATTCAGCACAGCAAGAGGATGCCAGGTTGAGAAAGACTAACATAAGCTTTCATACACTGTAGTCCACTTCTTCTGCAGATGCATGAATTCTGAGTTACAAATATATACAGGTACACATGGTTTGGAGGGAGGAAAGTGGGACTCACAGCTATGAGTTTACAGGGAAATAAAGCATAAGCAGTGATAAATGTCTTATTAATAATAGTAATTCACAGATTGTTTTTCATTGGGTGATAACATGAACATTCTTGCATTTGTGAGTTGATTGTGAGGTATATAGTTTGATAACATTTCATACAGTTGATAAAGGGGACTGTTGTCCATGAAAGCTTGTGCTATAATAAATGTGTTAGTCTTCAGGGTTTCACAACAAAACTCTTTATGATGCAACCAGAAATGATGCAAATGCTGAGAAGGAAAGTTGTGTATAGGATGAATGGCAGGTGGGTGGAAAGTCTTAATTACATAGAATTATATAGAGATTGACTTGATGCAGACTGGTAATTCTTCAAGAGACTAGAAAGTCAGTAGGAAAGGGCCAACATCTTTAGTTAATCTTTAATGTGCTTTAAAAATGTAATTCGATAGTGTTTATGTTGAAAGGAGGATGTTCTTAGCAATTAAATTAATGTTTAAATTTATGTTATGCTCCAGTGCAAAAACATACACAATGCACACACAAAACAAGCCTAAGAACACCTTACTAAAATGAGGATGAAAAATTATATCCATGATTTCACTTCTCCCCCAATCCCTGTTTTGAACTTCGGAGATAAGAAAAAAGCTACATGGATCTCTGAAAACCCAATGTCTTATCTTCCTCATTAAAAAAAACCCCAACCCATATCTTATTTTCTTCCTCTGCTTTATAAATTCATTGCAGTAATATGGTGGGGTGAGCCTCATGATTGAAAAGTAGTAACAGAGGGATATAATCTATTTAAAAAAACACCAAACAGGAATGAGAAACAGTAGCATTATATGTCAAGGATGCCTACACCTGTGAGAAGATATGACTAAGTCTTAGAGCATGAAAAACAGGTTTAGAGCATTAGAGTAAAAAGGGGGCAAGGAAAACAAGCCAGAATAAAGACTTGCGTGTTGGCTTCCTGAATGAAATGATCAAACATTCAAAATGGAGATTTTAGCCATTTTGATATTTTTTGGAAGTGTGCCAAGAGTGTAAGGCCCAACTGTTCCTCACAGGGATAAATAGAAGGCACACACACATTTAGGTGGAAAAAATGAAACACAGAAATATAGGATGTGTGACATATGGTTATGATAACCATACTTATGAAAGGGATTAAGTACAGCACAGCCTAAACTTGAGTCAGTGTGATGTGTCTGAAAAAGCCAATGCAATTCTAAGCGGCATCAATAGTCGTATAGTGTCCAGACTGAGCAAAGTAGTAGTGCCACTCTATTCTGCTTTTAAAATATATCTTATTTTTAAAATTTCCAAGATATATAAAATAAAATAATAATAATACATAATAGAAAGAAAAGAAAAACAAGCACACATACACACAAAAAGAAAAAATAAGAAAAAGTGACTTCCAGTCTCCTCTTCAGCGGTTATTGAAACATATAATCATTCTATACCTCTCTTGTCCATCACAATAAATCCTCTCCTCCTTTTCATAACATATACTGAGTAATCAAAATCAAAACTTACAAAATCAATACATGTTTTCTATAGAAAGTCAATAAAGGGTTAGTAATCTTTATCAAATACTATTATTAATCTTCCCCTAAATTAAAGAAATTTACCCCTTCACTAACTCATTTTATTTTAATAACCCTCTGTCACAACATGAAATTTCATCTTTATACTAACACAGTCTTCCCAACTCTTCTTCAACCATTTCTCCTCCACTTTAACTCTTTTCCAGCTGTGTGTCCCAACTGCTCACAAAAAGAAAATTACATTCTGCTTTATCATCTTTAAGACAAATCTCAGCCTCATTGTAGTTTCTTTTATTTTCCTTAGCTATTTCCCCAAAACACCCTTCTCTCCTAATAATATCTCTTCTATTTATCTAACCCTTCAGCATCCATGTAAATCAACCTTAATATCATTTTAAAGAATGCCTTAAATTTCAAATACCCACAAGGCCTTATTTTATAACAACTTCCTTTACACTAAATCAACATCAAGCATCAGGCAACAGAATAGCGTCCTAAATTCAATAAACCCAATCCTTATTTCTTTACCCATTCATCTTTTAAATTTAACCTTTTTTTTTTTTTTTTGCCAAACCTTTGTAATTGTACAAATAGAACATTGGTCATCAAATTCTATAAGATCTGGGGAGGAAACATCCTTCCATTAAAAGCCTTCATATTGATTTTGTTAATGTTGTCCTTATCTTTCTCTCCTTCCAGAGGTCTAGTTGAAAACCAAGTTTCATCATTTTCTTTCAGAAACTCTCCCCAAACGTCACTGTCCTCTCCAGTGATGTTACTGTAAATTCCAGCATTCTTCCTTCCAACATCTCAACTACTTTTCAAGCGAACCATCCAAATACTGTTATCCTTTCCAACATTTCCAATGTATTCAGTGTTGTTCCTCTCCTCTCCATTATTTCTAATATATCCAATACTCTACCTGGTTCCTCTGGGATCACTTCTAAATCTCCAAAATCATCTTGGTCTGGCTACAAATCACCATCCATAGCCTTTTTCTTCACATTCCAGTATCCTCCCTCGATCCTCATCCTCTATCAAATTGCCTGTTGCTTCATCTGATTCCTTGAGTTCCATCATGTCATTCATTGCTAACCTGAAGCTCCTGATTTTTCATCAGTTTAAATTCTTCCCGTATCTCCTGCCAAATCTCTGGGTCACATACATTTTCTAGGGGCTGAAATCTTTGCCATTCTTCTATTAAACAAAAACTTGGCGCATATAGAGTTAATGTTTTTGTCTCCATAGTGACTCCTCAGATGCAGTGTGGCAATGATACTAGCTGGCTATTTAGCTTCTCTTGTTATTCAAATTGCATTCAATGGGATACCTCTCCTAGACAAACCAAATCTATTTCCCTATAACAAACTGATTTCTTAGTCCGTTCTTTACTTGCAAAACACTTGCAAGAACCGCCGGTCTTTCAAGTTTAAAAGATTACTTTTCAACTTTTCATGTTACTATACCCTTTGTCCATTTGCAAAAAAATTTTTAAAGTCACAATCTTTTTGAAAGCTTTCTGCTCCCAAAATGCAATCTTTAAAATCTTAGAAATAGTCCTTAAAGTCTCTCCTATTAGTTCAGAAAGGAGGAAACTCACTTAGGTATTAGTGTCACCACCAAATCAAAGATCTCTTTGATTTAAATTCAAACAATTATAGATGTTCTTAAGAAGCAATTAAGAAAGTGGGATTGCAGCCTCAGTGTCCTTTAGAGTCTCGCATACAGCGGCATGAGCTTGGAGGAATTCCCATGGTTTCCCCCTTCACACACTTCACTTGCATTCAACTTCTGTGGTCCCCTCAAGCTTAGTGAGGTTCTTGGACTAGTGTGAACAATCTCTTGGCTCTTCCCTTCTCCAGAGAGAGATTAACTAGCCGGAACTTGCCTCTGCACTGGTGATTGTTGCTGCTGCTGCTTGCTCTTTCATGGAGCTCTGTGAAAGGATGTCAGTATGCCATTGCTTCACCCAGAAGTCTGTGCCACTCTATTCTACTTTGATCAAACCTTAACTGGAATATTGTGTCCAGGTCTGGGCACCACCATTTAAGATGGATATTGACAATCTGGAACATGTTTAGAGAAGAGCGACCAAGATGATCAAAGGTTTGGAAACCAAGCTTTATGAGGAATTACTTAAGGAGCTGGATATGTTTAGTGTGGAAAAGTGAAGCCTGGAGGTGACATAATAGCCATCTTTAAATTTCTGATGGGATGTCATGTAGAAGAAGGAGTGAGCTTGTTTTCTGTTGCTCCAGAACACAATAGAACGGTTCTGTTGAGACCAGAACACAAACCAGTAAATTCAAATTCAAAACCGGGGTTTCTCAGTGAATTACATGGCTCCATGGGATTGGATCCACTAAGTCACAGCCTAATTATTTTACATCAAATAAACACATTTTAAAATCAAATTTGTAGCATATTTCAGTTTTTTGGTTCATATCCATCTGTCTTGTGGTTTAATAAATCAGGTTTGCAATGATCCCTCCCTTTTCGTTGAAGTTTTGCAGGGTAATTAAAGTAAACAGATCTTCCTATGTTTTTACAGACACATCTCAGTGAATATTTGCCTCAGGCTTAATAAAACAAAAACTTTCTTGTATTCGTAGAATTAAATTTTAGTGGCTTAGCATATTTCGACAGATGTGACTTTGAGACAAAGAGAGATTTATACAGTGGAGGAGAAATACTTATTTATGTAATATCTTGCCTTTTCCCCAATAGCATAGATTTAGCACCACCCTAACAGCATAGATTGAAGCAGCTCACAACATAGAGTGAATTAAAACAGCTGAAAAGCAATCATAATTGTAAAACCCATTATGTAAAATATCTTATTAAAAAGAGTACTGATTTAAAACATTTTAAAAGCATTTAAAGGAGAACAATGATGAAAAGATCATACCCTCTTTAAGAAACCCTACCGTAGAAACCATTTAATAGCTTAAAGTCTATCGAATTAAAATAATAAAAAAAAGTATTTGGTTGCCTGCAGAAGAACAGAGAGAAACAGGCCAACCTAGCCTCCCCGGGGCGGACACAGTTTTACAGACTGGGTGCAGCTGCTGAGAAGGTCTTTTATGTCTCCTCACTAAACATGCCTCCAACAGGATAAAGTTGTCTGAAATTAACATTCCCACGGTTTTGGTTGTCCTTTTTTGTTATTTATGTATTATGGATCTCTACTGTTTCTGCATCTTTCTGCAGCTCTCCAGCAGGTTTAATTGATATACCTTAACTAAATGTCTGGTTTCAGTACAGGTAGCCCACTGTATCCATGGCAGATAGATTCCTGGACTTAATGTTTATAAGTGAAACTGTGGATAATAGCAAACCCCATTAAAATAAAGGACTTCCAGTACAAACATACCATAGAATTGCATTGGAGGACTTAGCAATTCCTAGAGAGGAGACTTCTTTAAGCATTTTCCAGTGTGACTCTATGGTATTTGTCCCTATTAGCCAGATTCATCCCACTGGAGTGACACTTGAGTCAGTCATTGGCGTTGTAAGATCTTCGTTACTTGCCATCAAGTTGGCTTTAACTCATGGTGCCCCTATGAATGAGATACCTTCAAGAATTGTGACCTAAACCTTGTAACTGCTCAGCCCTGAGGGACCAACATAAAAGCAAGAAATCTGTAAATCCAGGCTTTAGGTAAAGAACTAGTGGCATAATGTAAAATTTATTTACTGTTTAGCACTGTTGCACATTTAACTGATGACTTAATTAATAATTTAATTCTGGGGAGGGGGGGAAACCTGCAACTTCAACTTAATTCAGTTTACTGTATTAAAAATTAATTAAGTTGTTCCTTTTTATTACCAACTGTCTACTTAACTCATAACTTAATTGAGTTTAATTAGTTGGTTGTTCCTGTCATTGCACCAAGTCGACAGCAGTGGGTTTCAGACTGGGTAGTGCTATCTTAAAACTCAATGGAGGACAGGTGAAGAAAAATGTAAATATTTTTTTTTCCCTCCAAAGAATTTTTTTTTTCAGAAAGCAGCCAATTTGGCAGGAAGAGTCTGGATTAATACTCTATCATCCCACTTTTTCAGCTATTTTTTCTCATCTCCTCCCACTTTTCCCCTTTGTTCTCAACTTACTTCAATCACTGCAAAATGAGTCTTAAGTGCAAAAGGAGCTTCCAGGGAGGAGAGGACTGGAGGGGGCAGAAACTCACCTTTTCATATAGACTCAGGCAAGGGCAAACTGCTGCACTGGCTTCTAGCCTGTGTGTTCTTCCTCATTACAGTTATCCATTTGTATCCACGGATTTAAGTATTCACAGCTTGAAAATATTCTTTAAAAAAATAATAATCCAAAAAGCAAACCTTGATTTTGCCATCTTATATAAGGGACACCATTTTGCTATGCCATTGCATATAATGGGACTTGAGTATTCATGGATTTTGGTATCCACAGGGGGGTCCTGGAACCAAACCCCAGCGAATATGAAGGGACAACTGTAATAATTTTTGCCATCTTGACCACACTCTGATGTTACTTGGCCATATGTATCCCAGTACTCATTTTTGAAGTGTAGTGATAAACCATGGTTTCATACTTTTTGAATAACCTTTATGCTCATATAACCTCCTTAGGTGCGCATGTTTTTTTAAAAAGCCTGAGCAAATTCTTTTAAAAAATTATCACAAATTGTTGCTTGATTCTTAGTTTCAAAGGATACTGCAATATACTTCTGTGTCAGCTTCAGGACAGTGGCAGTTAGTATCAGTTTGGATACCCTTTCCCTTTGGGGAATAAAGATCTATTTATTTTGTTTTGTGCTTTCTGTACAATTTTACTTGACACTTTTATAACTTTGACACTGCACCATTGTTTTATTGGATGTTTTTCTTTGTTCTTGAATGGCAGATTCTAATTTTAAAATAAATTTTAATTAGGCTGCTTTTCTGCCATCTCTGTCTTAGATTTCTGCTTTTTGACTATTGATGTTGCCTAACAGTTGAGTACATTTTTGTCCTGGATCTAATGTATAGTCGACTCTTGATACCCACAGGGGTCTGGTTCCAGGACCTTCTATGGATACCAAAATCCATGGATACTCAAGTCCCATTATATCAAATGGTATAATAAAATGGTGTTCCTTATATAAAATGGCAACATCAAGGTTTGCTTTTTGGGAATATTTTCAAGCCGTGGATGGTTGAATTCATGGGTATAGAATCCATGAGGCCAACTGTACTTCGTAAGCTGCTTGTTTGCTGTGGAAGAGTGGTGATATATACATCTTGATAATAATTTTTCTTCTGATTGAGTGGCAAACCATAGTTTGCTCACAAAGCAGGATTGTATGGCCAGTTCAAACTGTGGTTTGCAGCCCTGATTTGCAAGTAAAATTCAAGGATACATTCAAGGAACTAAATACATTGATAATTGATTGAATGAAATTAGCATGTTATGTAAATAGCAGCTGCTGGGAAGCCTGAGCAGCTTCAGGGCCTTAAGGAGGGGGAGATTCGGAGCAAGCTTGTTTTCTGCTGCTCCAGAGACTGGAACACTGAACAATGGATGCAAGCTCTAGGAACACAGATTCCACCTCAACATTAGGAGGAACTTTCTGACAGTAAGAGCTGTTTGGCAGTGGAACACATTCCCTCGGAGCATGGTGGGGTCTCCTTCCTTGGAGGTCTTTAAACAGAGGCTGGATGGCCTTCTGTCAGGGATGCTTTTGATTGTGATTTCCTGCATGGCAGGCAGTTGGACTAGATGGCCCTTGTGTTCTCTTCCAACTCCACAATTCTCTCTTTCTCTCTCTCTCCTTCTCTATCTATCTCTCACTCGCCTTCCACAGTCCCAAGAAAAAATGCCTTTTAAAGCTGCTCTTGCATTACATGGGAAGCTCACACTAACACTAATGGAGGCTTCCATTGAAATGTAACTACAGTTGTCCCTTCATTTTCGCTGGGGTTTGGTTCCAGGACCCCCCTGTGGATACCAAAATCCATGAATACTCAAGTCCCATTATATGCAATGGTATAGCAAAATGGTGTCCCTTATATAAGATGGCAAAATCAAGGTTAAGAATATTTTCAAGCTGTGAATACGTAAATCCGTGGATACCAAATCCGTGGATACGGAGGGGCAACTGTAGTAGTTTTGGAAAGGTGGTTTTTTTTTTGTTTTTTTTTTTTTTAGTTTAGATGATATGGTGGTGGTGAGATAGAATTAAATTCCTTCACCTGAAAGACACCTGCTCACATGCTGCTCAGGCTTCCCCACAATTACTCTTTACCTAACAAAAATGTGTGAATTAATGGCATTGATGCAGTTAAGGTCACATTTAATTTAGCTCTTCATACATTTAGCAAACTATGGTTTTGTTGCTAAATTAAGTGTGAGGAGGGAGCATGAGAACACACAAAACCGATGCAATGCCAGACAGGGTTTTGGTGCTATATCAAAACCTCCCCAGTGTGTACCAGGGAATCTCAAGATTCTCCAGAAGACCTGAGGCCTGCCTATATGAGGGGGGAAATTTGGATTGATGTGCACTAACACAAATTCAAAGCAACGTCTGTTTGTCTTAATGCAGACAAAATCGTAGACATGCAAGGCTATTTGCTTTTTCTACCCCAACAGGCATACCTGCGAATCAAGATGCAGGCAAGAGTGAATTACTTGCGTTTTTATTTTCATCAGTTGCTGCTGCGGAACAGTATTTTTTTAAAAAAGCCATATCTAAGGTGCAATATTCCGCCTAAATAAATTTAAAAAGAAAAAGACTGTTTCTTCACATGATCGCTCGCTTGCTAAGGCAGTTCCAGGTGCATGACTTTTTAGCAAGCTCCACCCCCTGCCCACATCCAGCCAATCAGCTTCCACTTCCGCTTTTATTGCAAATGTGAATGAATGTGAATCCAATTGTTCGAATGAGCGGAAACGTGCATTCTCTACGCAGCTTTTTAAAAAAAATATGGGGAAACCTGTGAAGGCTTTTTTGGCAGAATTTACAATGGATTTGGCTCCCCTCCTTCTGAATACTGCGATCTAATACAGAATGCCATTAGAAGAGGTAGGATTCCAAGCGAATTCTGTGAGGATTATTTTGATCATTAAGATAACCTCTGTCTATCTGGGGTTCCATAGTGGTAAACATGTTTCCCTGAAAGATAGCTTTGTCCCTCTGTTGCCAAGTCTTCCCCATCTCGTATGATGAAGTGCAGGTTTCATCAAGCTGGGGGTCTTCTTTTGATAATGTTGACTACAACTTCCATTGTTCCCAGTTGGCAAGCACATTGACCATGCTAGATGGTGGGAGAGGTAGTCAAATACACTTGAAGGGCACTATGTTAAGGAAGGCCATTTTCGTCTGTTCTCCATTTAGCAAGCTGTCAGGCACAAGAGGTCCTGGGCAGGGGTTTGTGGCAACTGAACACCCTAGAATGTGCCACATAATTATCTGTAATGGACGTGTCTTTTGTGTCTGTGGCAGAGGGGAGAGTTGGGGGTGGCTTTCAAATAAATATGGCAACATCCTGCAACCCCAAGATGTGTTGGCCTTCTGTAGGGCATAAATATGGGTGGATGGTGTTGCCATATTGGTTTGGGTTTTTTTAAAAAAAACACAACCTTTGTAGAGGTCATGCTCAAGGAAAGGTACAATATGAAAGAGCTTCCTGAAGGTTGAACGTTATTGAATGCCAGTGTTCTTGAGAGCCAAGGTGTCTTTTGTGTCAGTTGAGAACACTTGTGAGTTGTTTGTGGAAGTTCCTCATATAGAGTGCTTGAAGAAAGGAATAAGGACAGGTCCCTCTGCTGCCTCCTTAAATTATGTCGTACAGTTGTAATCTCTTGCTTTGCACTTGAGTATGATTTGCTGGATCAGATAAAGAGTCTTGGCATTAACAAGGGGCCACTTATAGCTTCTGTAGCTGCCCCTAGGAGGTTGAAACCTACATGTTTCAAGTACTAATAGAATTGCCTGCAAGCTCTAATTAAGAGTGGCAAAGGACCCTTTAAATAGCATTTCCTTCCTTTCTCCCCAGCCCTCCACTCTTAGCCCCTAGTCTTGCTGTTTCGCCACCAGAAACTATTGCTGCTCACTTGCATTTTGTTCCCTCATTACGAAAACAATAGCTTGCAAAGTCAACCAGTGCTGTTGTAATTCTTCCCAAATTAAATACCTATGGGATTAATGCTTAATATAGACTCTGTGCTTAAGGTTTTTGAAAAACATTGTTCTGCCACATTTCTGTCCACTTTGGCTCAGCATTTAGTTAGGAGCTTGCTAAATTGTGTTTTGAAAGATTCTCCGATCTTTTTCAGTTTTTGTGGTGGAGTAAATTGTGAGTGAGGAGGCCTCTGGGTACTGTTCCTAGTTTTGCTATTGAGACTATGGCTTGCTTTGGGTAATTTGGCTCTCTTGCTTGCTAATGGTTTCCTTGTTTGCAAAAGGGGAACAATTATTTGTCACAAATGTGATGAGGCTTAATTTAGTACATAACTTTGACACCACCTGCAATATACTAGTGTACTAACCTGGTCCTCTTTATGATGGGTGGCAATTTTCTTTTCCTCATTCAAAACAGGGCATCAGTTTGTTATGGAAATTGTTCTAAGAACAGTACTGAGCAAGATGTCCTGAATCCTACAGCCCAGAACCTCAGATTTTCTAGTAATAAATTGTGTAGATGAGAGGAAGGTGTGTGAGTTCACATGCATCTTTGAAAATTTTGCTAGTTCCATGAAAAGACAGGTGTGTGGTTTTTTCCTCTTGGAAACAGAGATTGTTGTTAACTGCTGTCAAGTCAACTTCAACTTATGGTGACCCTATGAATGAAAGACCTCCAAGTCGGACTATCCTAAACAGCTCTGCTCAGCTCTTGCAAATTCAGGGATGTGGCTTCCTTGATTGAGTCTATCCATCTGGAATGTGGTCTTCTTCTTTTCTGACTGCCTTCTACCTTACCAAGCATTATTGCTTTTTTCTAGTGAGTCATGTCTGTTCATGATATGGCCAGTCTCAATTTAGTCATCTTGGCTTCTAGAGAGAGTTCAGGCTCGATTTGCTTTAATACCCATTTATTTGTCTTTTTAACAGTGTACATAGAACTCTTCTCCAGCACCACATTTCAAATGAGTTGATTTTGATTTTCATAGTGCGAATCTATTTTTCACATTATCTTTAAATTCTACAGGGATGTTCTTCAGGTTGTATTTTGCCGTGAGAGTTGGTTTAGTGTTCTTCTTTAGCTGTACTCTAATTTTTGATATTAGCAATTCATGGTCTGTGCCACGATCTGCTCTTGGTCTTGTTTTTGCAGAGTGAATGGAGCTTTTCAATCTTCTGCCTCCAATTATGTAGTCTATTTGATTTCTATAATGGCCATCAGGTGATGTCCATGTATATAGCCATTTCTTGAGTTGCTTGAAGAATGTGTTTGTGATTAACAAACTGTTGGCCTCACAAATTTCAGTCAGTTGATCACCTGCCTCATTTCTTGATGCTAGGCCAAATTTTCCTACAGTCTTTGATTCTGCTCTGTTTCCTATTTTTGCATTCCAGTTGCCTATGATGGACAAGAAGTCCTCTTTTGGTGTGTGATCAATTTCCTCCTGGACTCCAGCATAAAATCTTTCATTTTCTTCTAATTCTGCCTCTGTAGTTAGAGCATAAACTTGGCTTAATGTTATATTGATGGGTTTCCCCTGAAGTCTCGTTGACATGATTCAGTCAAACTTTGCATTATATCCTTTGACTGCTTTCGGTACATCTCTCCTCACTATAAATGCCACCCCATTTCATCTTGGATTTTCGTTTCCTGAGTAAAACTTTGTGTAATTATCTGACTCAAAATGTCCCATTCCTATCCACTTTAACTCACTCACCCCAAATATTGCAATATTGATATTTTCCATTGCTTGTTTTTGTGTGTCTAGCTTCCCCTGATTCATGATTCTCACATTCATGCTTCTCACAGAGATAATGCAGGTCAAACAGAAGTGGGGATTTGTGAGTCTTGATAGTCAGAAAGTAGATTATGTGAGGAAGTAGAGATCTAGCCTGTGCAAAGGGACTAGGATTAGTTTTGTGACTACAAATGATTTACTCTTGAACTTTACAGTTTTGGACCCCCTCCTGTAGTTGTGTGTGTGTGAAGGTATGCACCTTCAAGTTACCTGTTGACCTATGGCGACCCCATGAATTTCACAGTGTTTTCTTAGGCAAAGAATCCTCAGCGGTGGTTTTGCCAGTTCCTTCCTCTGAACTATAGCCTACATCACCTGGTATTTATTGGTGGTCTCCCATCCACCTACTAACCAGGGCTGACCCTGCTTAGCTTCCAAGATCAAATAGGATCTGGTGCCTTTAGGTATAGTCTTAGTCAACAATAAATACTCTATACACTTTTCAGGTATGCAGCTGAGTGTTAAAGATTCTCCTGCTACTCAAAGTTTGTAATTTGAGATTTTGTAGAATTTCTCAAACAAGTCTGTATTAGGCATGCATTTTTCTAGATCCTCTGATCCTAAGAAAAGGCATGACAGCTATAGGTAGGTAAAGTATTGGGAGTTGCAAAACAAGGAGTTAATGAGAGGAGCTGTGAACTTCTCCTAGATCAGGAGTCAGAGTTGGGCAGTTAGTTGGTATAGTGGCATGAAAACTCTTGAAGAGCTCAGAAAGTTACTTTTGAATATAATGGCATGCTGAAAGTACTGTATATATAACTGAGCTGTGGTAAGGAGATGCTCTGGACCCCATTCTTTCTTTCATTCTTAAAAGTAATTTACCAAGTTCTAAAAATGGGTATACATATTAGGGGCAGGAACTTACTGTTTTAGAACTAATGGCACCTTTGAAAATAATCATGATTTGAAGAGCTGCAGTAGACTTGCATGTTAATTAGGTTATCCTACACACCAGCCTTACCCCAACATGCTGGCCTCTAGATGTGTTGGATCACTTTCCAGCACCTGCATCCAGCAGAGCTAGTGGGGAAAGGAGTTGCAGTCCACTGACACCAAGGGGCAGAGAGAAGGCAGAGTGCGGAGGACTGTTGTAGACTAATAGCAAACTCATTCTCTGAGGGCAAGTTAGTACTGTCATCTATACATAAAAGAGAGGCATCAGTAGGCTTTTGGGAAGTCTGAGGCTTGCAGGAATGCAGAACATATTTGGCGGGATGGTGGTGGTGCTAGAACATGCCAACAAAGAAAGATTCAGTGAGTATGCTGACTTGCTGTTGAGAGGGGGGAGATCAACATGGTGTGTGTGTGTGTGTGGATTGTGTGTGTGTGTGTGAATGCAGTATTGTAGAAGAGAGTGGCTGGAATCCTGAACAGGAGTTCTCTACATTACAGCAGCTAATTACAGGTGCTATTTGCACATCAACAAGAGTTTGCTTGAAATTAATGACAATTGAGAAAGAGATATAGTAGCATTTCTTCTCTGATGATTTTTATGCAATTTGGCTTGAAAATCCAAGTGGCAATTTACCATTGTTTGGGAACTTTATGAAATATCAATAAGCAGACCCAAATGTTGTTTCTTATGTTTATAGTCTGAGGATTGTTTCTGTACTGCAGGTGTTTGTTCACATAAACTATGCATCTGTCCCTTGCTTGAACTTTCACTGTCAAGAAACACCTCTTGACAGGCCAAGAAGTACAGCATTTCCCTGGTAGAGTCTTTCAATCGGCACAGTGGGTTGCCTTGGTTAGCTAATTTGAGCAAAATTTTTGGTATTTTTCATTCAGTGAGTCTCCCAGCTGCAAGATCTGACATCATAAATAGGATGGAGGTTGTGGCCATATTAGTTCAAACCAAGACTAGGAACAAACTGCAGCAATCCTAAGGCTTATTGTTTCTGTTCTTCATATGAGGAGAAATTTGCGGCCAACTATAATTTGCAATTTCATCTGAAGATAGCAAACTATGGGGTTTTTTTTGTTTTTTGTTTATTTATACCCCGCTCTTCAGCCACAAGGCTATCAGAGTGGCTTACAAATTGTTTTAAGCAATAGCTATTTACACATCTATACTGCATTAAACAGTTTCCAATGTGTGTTAGCTAATTGCCCACACAAGCTGGGTACTCATTTTACCGACCTACGAAAGGATGGAAGGCTGAGTGAACCTTGGAGCCCGCTGGAATCGAACTTGCAACGTGGTGACTTGCAGTACTGGCATTTAACCACTGCGCCACCAGGGCTTACAATGAAAACAGCATTCCAAATTAGTTTGATTTTAGTTAGATTGCAGAATGTGGCTTGTGGGGAGGGGGGAGTAAATGGCAGCATGTGAGCTTGAGTCTTGTCATAAGGCTTAATTTCATATCAACAAACCAGAATTTGGGTCAAAGCTTTGAATAATAGTATAGTACATGAAGATAACATGTCACTTGTTAGTCATTGACTTTTGCAGGTAGCATGTTGCTTATAACCTGTATTTGTTGCTCAGGAGCAATTGGCAGAATTATGTACTATTGACACAGTACTGACTTGTGTGTGTTTCCCCCCCACCAATAAGTGGTCTCTGCCTGCATTGATGTGGTCTGACTGCCTCCAGATCATCTTAACTAACAAGTAACATCTGAGAAAAATGTAGGCCGTGACTCTAAGATTGTCACTTTCCTTCTCATGTATGATTTTTAACATCTTGGCCTGATAAAGAAGCCAGTGAAGCTTCAAAAGCTTGCATGTTGTAGTTGGCCCAAGAAAGGTATCGTTGTTCGGAGGGTTTTGGCTTTTGTTGTATTTTCTGCATGGCAAAGACAACTACCCCTGAATATGTTTCTACCAATAGGCCTTGTTACTCAAAACCAATAACATGTTTATGAGTAACATTGTTTCTTTAAACACACAGCTTCCAAGTTGTGGTTTGGGTAAGTCCCATCTGTCATCATGTCCCCTGTGGATAAAATAGGATAACTCCATGTCTGCCACATCTGTTCTATTCAGGTTTTATACCAACTTTCCCCCTCCTCTACTTGTCAAAGAGGTCACCTTTTTATAACAATTACCCCCCCCCCCCGTAGCATTACAAAAACAAACACTTCTTTTTTCCAGTATTTATCCCATATACTAAGTCATAGTGAATTTATTTTCTGTGTATGCATCCTTATGTAGGCAAAGCAACACCATCTGTACATAAGAGGGGAAGTAGCAGATTTTGGGGAACCCAAAGGTTTGCAGAGGTACAAAAAATCTTCATCAAAAATCACTCCAAAGGGATAGATCCTTCCAATATTAGCCAGTGTGGATTGAGCATGCTGAGTGGGCACACACTGCTGATTGCTATGCGGGGAAGAGGAAACAGAATGGAATATTTAGGTAGCAGGGTTTAGCTGGCTGGCTGGAACCCTATGGAGAAGATACTCTTTGCTACAACACCTACAACATGTTGCATGCCCTACTTTTGAAAATTAATCTACGGTTTCCATATTTTAGTCTTCAGTTCTTATTCTCTTAACAGCACCATTAGGGTTGTGTGTGTGCCTTCAAGGCGCCTGTTTACTTACAGCGTCCCCATGAATTTCATAGGGTTTTTTTAGGAATACGCGGAGGTGTTTTTGCCAGTTCCTTCTTCTGAAATATAGCCTAAAGCACCTGGTATTTGTTGATGGTCTCCCATACAGGTACTAAGCAGAGCTGGTGCCTTTAGGGTGTTTAGGCAGCTTACCATTAGTGTTATTGTTTCATAATTTTAGGGGGTGGGATTATACACATGTGTGTACATGAGAAATGGAAAGGGGACAGGTAAGAGTCCTCATGGCTAAGCAGGGGTGCTAGCAGTCAGAGCAATCTAAAAATGGATTTCAGTTTATTTGCAAACATTCCTAATGCTGCCTTTTGTCAGCAACCCACTCCTTAGAAGCCAAATGTACTGTTTCAGTCACCCAGGGTTGGATATGTGGCAGATTCTTGGCTTTCTAAGCTTGTGGTACCAGATTTTGGCAAGAAATGCTACACGCTGGAACCAAGCTAGCTAAGCACCAGTCAGTACCTACAGTCTTGGAATAGAGCCGATAATAAATGAAATGAAACTGTTAATCTTGACTTCTGTTTTAGCTTCTTGGTTACAAAATGTAGAGGCTGATCTCAATTCTGTCTAGGTTGGTTTCATTCAAAAGTGTGAGCTGTGAATCATACCTGTCTTAAGTCTGCTGGAAAGAGGGATAATCAGAGTTTGAGAGAGTTACTTTCTTGGAGTACAACTCCCAGAACCTGCTGACCATCAGAGCCAGTGGCCATGTTTTTTGTGGGTCTGGGAAGGTCTGAGAGTTGTAGCCCCAAAAGGTAACTATTTCAAATCTTGGATCTGGTAGAATTTCCAATGCTTGATGCCAAAGATGACTTTTTATTCATTTTAACTGCTTTGAAAGAAATCTTTCATAATAATACTTTGTATGCGTTGCATGATTCAATTTGCTTAAGAGGTCAAGTGGATTCAGGTTTTTAATAGTCAACAGCAGCTAAGTGTAATGGTGAACAGACTTTTGCTTTCAGAATGGGGTGTATCTTCATCTCTCCTCGTCATTGTACAGGGTAAGTAGTAGTCTTACAAGATCATTGTACAAAGTAAGAAGTGGTCTCCTGTAAGCAAAAAACAATATAAACTTAAGCTGGAGTGTTTCAGTAATCACTGAAAAATAAATTACTCTCTAATGAGCCAAATAGTATGACAGCGCAGTACAGTTGTCCCTCTGTATTCACGGATTTAAGTATTCACGGCTTGAAAATATTTTTTAAAAATAATACGGTAATCCAAAAAGCAAACCTTGATTTTGCCATCTTATAGAAGGGACACCATTTTGCTATGCCATTGCCTATAATGGGACTTGAGTATTCCCATATTTTGGTATCCACGGGGGGTCCTAGAGCCAAACTCCAGCGAATATGAAGGGACAACTGTATATACTTAAAAAGTTATCTTTGTTCAATAGGCAAGGCTTTTCCTTTGTACAGAGGCACACATTGATGCTGTGTTGTGTCTCATTATCTTTGCCTTGCTTTGCACATAAAAATGGTTTAGTTAAGGGGCTAATGAGGTGGTGGAGGGTTTAAAGTAGAGTGTAATGAGTGTAAGGCAGTCTCATCCTGGTACCTGCTAGATGTATTGGAGTAGAATTTCAAGAAGATCCTGTACAGCTATGAAGGGCATCAGGTTAGTGAAAGCTGACTTAAGCAGATGGTGAGATGCTGGCTCCCTAATCTTTTATACCTGACTTGCTATGACATATCATAACCTTTGATTCTTTCCCTGACTACTTGATAGGTTGGAGTAAATCTGAAGCACTTGCCTTCTGACTTCTTACATCTAAAGCTCATTTATGTGAGTAATGATCTTTGAGACAGTTCAAAAAGAACATTTAAAAAAATGAATCCCGAACCCAAATTAACTTTATATTAGTTGGTGTGGTCTACAACCCACAAAAATTCATAGTATAATGTATTTGTTTGGCTTTAAGGTACTGCAGAACTTTGTTGTTCATGGACATGCTATTGCATGCCCAGGCAAGATGTCAGTCCTCACCCCCTGCCACCACAATAACAGTCAGACACAGAATTGAGTTGAAAAATTATTGGCAGTAAATGGCCACTACTGTATTGATGACAGCTGCAGTTGTTTGACTCAAACACATGGGTCCGGATCCAGACATAGATCAACCTACCTGTTGGTTGTTGAATCCGTTGTTGACCCACCTGTCAACACGTAAAAACCAAGAAGGGGAGAAGTCCCCTCAGGCCCAAGTACCTCCTGCCCAACCTCCTCTCTTCCCCCAAAGGTGTGGGGGGCAGAACATGCATGCCCTGAGCTGGCATGCTCCCACGGCCAATGTCCCCCACACCCCCATAGGGAATCTCCATGACTTGCCAGTGATGGAGACCCCAATACAATTGACCTTAGATCCCGGACCCATGCCAGCCGCCCCTGTAGTTGTGATAATGAGGAAAATATGTAACCAGTTAATGAATCCCTTGCCTGGTGGGGGTGGGTGGGTGGGTCAGCTTGCAGAGAGCTTTGCTGATCCAGAGAGAAAGCCAGGAATTTATCCCTGGCCACCAAACCAGAGGGAAGCCTACAGACCTGAATGGCTTCCCTCTCTTCCCAGCCAATCAGATTTGAGCAGAATGCTCACTTCCGATTGGCTGGGAAGCAAACACCCCCAGCCAATCAGAGCAACGCTAACCTTACTCTGATTGTCTGCCAGTCTGCGATCCTCCAAGCCCCAAGGTAGCTGGGAGGAAGACAGACCGCATGGTGGCAGCCGTACCTGGCCGCTGCTACAATGAAGGAAGGGGGGATGGACCCCTTGCCAGAACCACAAAGTCGCCTCTGGGTAAGTCTGGCAGCATTATTACTGAAGACAGCCTTGGATCTTAAACCATGATAGGCATTTGATTTGATTGTGTATTGCTGCATGGCAGGGTTTGGACTGGATGGCCCTTGAAGTCTCTTCCAATTCTATGATTCTATGTGAAGTCTAAGGCTTTCATGGTCGGCATCCATAGATTTTCCTTGGTTTTTTTCCGGGCCTCACAGCCTGGGGAAAAACCCAAAGAAAATCTATCTATGATTCTATGATTAAAGTCTTTTCCTTCTCTTTCTTTGAGGTAAGGGCTATACAGTGAAGATAAATGGTATCTCATTTAGTTTAAGTAGAGGTTTCTGTGAACTGAGAGCCAGTGTGGTGTAGTGGTTTGAGCATTGGATTAAAACTCTGGAGACCAGGGTTCAAATCCCCTCCCAGCCATGGAAGCCCACTAGGCGACCTTGGGCAAGTCATACTCTCTTGGCTTCAAAGGAGGGCAGTGGCAAACTCCTCATGAACAAACCTTACCAATCAAATCCCATGATATGTTCACTTTAGGGTCACCATAAGTTGAAATGACTTGAAGGCACACAGCAGTAACAACAATTGTATATACCTGTTAGATTCTAGTGACACTGTCACAAACTAGTCACATTCATAACATAAATTACATGCTTTGCAATTTTCTGTGGGATAAATAACAAATTACTGCATACTGTATCTCATTTTCAAAACTATATTAATGAGATGAATAGGAAGATTTCCATGTTCTTAACTATGCCACTTATCTCACTGACTTCTTGCTTGCATAGGCATTTAGGTGGCAGCTTGTCATATCTTTTCAACAAGTGAGATGTGGGAGAACTTGGAAGTGACTTACGTTTTGGATATATATACACAAAGAGGAGGTTTGGGAAGGGTTACAATTCCACAATAGTTGTGTAGCTGAAGCTGGCAGACAAGTTGCCTCAGGATCTTTTTTCTATAGCAGAAGCTACACATTCAGTTTCACCCCAATTTGAAATTTGGAATAGAAGGCAACTAATTGGAAAATCTGACATGGTACTCCGATGTATTTATGAACTTTCAAGATCTCTATTTTGTGTGTCAAGTGGGGTAAAATATAGCCTCATTGCTAATCAGATTTAGAAATACTCAATTATTTTGTCTATTAACAATCACTTTTATGATGGATGCCCGCTCTCATTTCAGCTCAGGCCACTGTTTCATGCAGATGCTTGGCGTGTTACCTAAACAGTAATCTCTCATTATCTTTATTTAATAAAGGAGGAAATTGTGGATTTATATTCTTTTATGTTATAATTTGTGCCCAAAATCTGGCTGTGCAATCCAGTCATCACATTGGAATCAGGACCTGAAAGGAAGACCTGTCTCCTTTAGATTTGTTTGTAAAACTGGTTCAGCAAAAATTCTTTTGCACAGCCATGGATTCCCCATGGATCTTGTTACCCCCATTTAGTTTTCTGGAGATGTAGCGAGAGCAAGATGTATTGTGCTCACATGTTGTGCTTCTGTAGGATCCATCAGAGAGACATTTTGTTTAGAAGTGGGGAAGCAAGTCAATTTTGTTATGAATTGTTATTGTTCCTTAGGTTGCTTCCCACAAAGTTCTTGGAGGAACCTGCATGCATGGTTAAATAATGGAAATGATGAATGAACTAGAATCTGCCTAGGTATTTTGATTCAAACACTGTATATATACAGCAGGGGTAGTGGTGAATCTGACCCTCGGGGGGGGGGTCCCAACCTAATTTATTGGACTTCCCCAGATGGTCATACCTCATCCCCATCTCATCATGGGTTTTCTTCATGCTGAGAGGCTGAAACGCCTGTGAATGAGAACTTTCAGCTAAATAATGCCACTGGTGCCACTCTTTTTGCTTTTGGTCCAGCCCACCGCTAGAATGGACACAACCCCTAAACTTCTGTGATACTGAATTTGGCTCCCCAAGGCTAAATAGGATTCCTCATCCTTCGTATACAGGAAAATCTGTACATGTCCCCTCCCCCCAATAGAGTTGAGATGGTCGGGGAATTTTGTCATTGCAGTCTTTAACAGTTCCCTGGAATGGAACAAAGAGCTACTCTATGTGTTCAGAGTAATGGTGTAGTCCTATTGGATCTACAATTGTCCCTTCATATTCGCTGGTGTTTGGTTCCAGGACCCCCCGTGGATACCAAAATCCGTGACTACTCAAGTCCCGTTATATGCAATGGCATAGCAAAATGGTGTCCCTTCTATAAGATGGCAAAATCAAGGTTTGCTTTTTGGATTATTATTTTTTAAGAATATTTTCAAGCTGTGAATACTGTACTTAAATCCATGGATACCAAATCCGTGGATACGGAGGGACAACTGTATACTGTTTTACATGGGGAGGTGCTCAGTGCTGAAATATTTGCTGTGCTAAAGAGTAAATAAATAAATAAATAAATAAAAATACCCAAGCAGATCATCATACCTGCATGTAAAAAACAAGCTTATCAAGTTCTGCTGGTAGTGTTGCTATTAATTTTGTATGTTGAATGGTTCCAATTGTAGACAAAGCTGTTTTTTTCTCTTCACTAGTCTCATTTATTTATTAATAATTCATTAATAATTATAGTTTGCAAAGCAGTAAACAAAAAATTGTTTGACAATATGCCCCCCAAAAAGATTACAGAAAGCAACCCCTCCATCTCAGTTTGAACATTATCATGATGGATTTGTTTTGCCGATCACAACAGTGTTTAAAGCAAATAGTTTTCACTATGTATCTAGTACTTAAGTATAAATAAATAGCATAACTGTATTTTCACTCCTGCACCACATTGGGTGGACGTTCAGATTTCTACCAGTTCCATTTTTGGAGTGTATGTAGCTGGGAAGGAAGTTCAAAACTATTCTTTTTCCCTGTGTTTACATGGACAGAATCTTATGTTTGAAAATAGAACAGACTAGTGTATGGGGTCCAGATAAGCAATGCTCATATAAAACAACAATGCAGTACCCTAGCAAGCTTCTTGTCCTTAGGACAGAAAGCCACAACTGTTACCTTCAACCCCTCCCAGGGAGGGCCTTCTTGGTGTTGCACCCAAGTTATAAAATATCTTATTCCCCAAATTGTGGTTATCCCCTTTCTCTCCCCTCATTTTAGTTGAGGAAGACTTATTTGGGCAGATAATCTCTTACTGTGATGAACCAGTAACACATGCTGAAAACAATATCCTTTAAGCAGTTTATTGTTTGGTAGCATAGCAAAGCCAGTTCTGGCGATTCAAAGGCCACAACAAATTAATAAAGCTAAACTAAGTTTTGTTTCTCCTCAGTTACACGGGAACCAAAGAAAAGGAGGTATAGGGAGGATAGGAAAGATACATTCCAAAATCAAAGGGTCTGAATATCACAGCTGGTGACCTTGGGCCACCAGGAGGAGATATCTGTAAAGCTTAAGGCAGGCTGGACTGGCTCCAGGAGTTAAGGCACCCTGGGAAAGTTCCTGAGAGAACCAAACCCATATTGGGGCCTAGTCTGGATCACTGCAATGCCCAGTATCCAGGGTAGGTCATGACACTTACTCATGCATGTAGATAATGTACATAACTGTATACATTTAACTTCTGATTCTGTTTCATTGGTTCGTTGATTTATAATTGTTTTTACAAAATTGTAATTTTGAAATGTTGTGAGCTGACCAAAGTGGTGCTTGGGAAGGGTGGTATATAAATGTTTTAATTAATGAAGTAATAAAATGTGAATAGAATAAAATCAGCCTGTTAATATTAATATTCTACAGAAAGAAAGGCATCTGTTGGGGTTTTCTTTTCCCCCTCTAAGGTTTAAATTTACCTGCTTATTTCAAGTCAGAATTTGACTGCAGTAGTTTAGACACTTACCTGAGATAAGAGCTTGTGTAAGTTTCTTTTGGACTGCAGCTCCCAGAATCCTTTAGGTAATATGGCCTGTAGTCATTCTGGTTGTGGGATTCTGGGAGTTGTAGTCCCAAAAGTAACAATAGCTTCTCAGCCTTTTGGCTAAGATCAAATGTGTAGTAATTATTCTAAGCTCTGCCATACATCTTACTGAACTAAATGGGACCCAGTTTTGAGGAGATGTGTACAGGATTCTGCCATATGTTTTGCTCTTTTTCTTTTTGCGATACTGTGCAAATAAATTTTGCATCATTTTGGGGATGAGAGGGGCATGTGCATTAATGTAAAAGAAGAGCTGTGCAACTCCCATGGACATGCTGTTTCTTGACTACATGGGCCCTTGGTATCTGTTGGGGTTTGGTTCTAGGACCTCTCATGGATACCAAAATCCATGGATTCTCAAGTCCCATTATATACAATGATGTAGTAAAATGACATCCTTTAGATAAAATGTTGAACAAAGTAATGGTTTGCTTTTGGGAATAAAAAAAATATATTTTCAAGCCATGGTTGGTTGCATTTGTGGATGCACTATTCATGGATATGGCGGGCCAACTGTACTAGGAAGTGTTCCCCAGTGCTCTTTTCTTTTAAGTCGAAATTCTAGTGAATGATAGTATTATGTACATATATTCCCACCAAAAAAATGCACAACAGTGTAAATATAAATAAATATGATTGAAAATATAACCTGTTGTGCACTTGCCTACATTTTATAAACTCAGAACTATTGATACATAGAAAACATCTTACCTCTACATCTGTCTTTAAAGATCAGATAATCTCAAAATCAATTGCTTATTTGTTACGTCCAACCTTCCAAAACTCCAGAGCTTTTTTTCTGAGCATTTAGCAGCCAACTGCCAATCCTTAACTTGAAACATGTGTTTTCTTAGGCTCCTAGATGCTGCATCATGTGTGTTAGGCATGTGTTGTGTTCCCCTTTGGTATTGTTGCAGTGATGGTTTGAAGACTTTTTATGTAAGAACTGCCACCACTTTTTAGAATTTAGCTATGGAGCGGGTTTAATTGCATGTTCTCTTTCCTTTTCCCCATACTTGGTAAAGACAAATGTGATCTCTTTCTGCAAGTCTTACAGCAAAGGGGCCAGTTCTACGACAGGAAAAAGTTCACAAGATTCCGGATTACCGTTCTTTCGCATCAGGAGCGCATAAATCACACGACTCCTGGCATAATTGAAAGATGCAGCCAAATGCAGCCACTTAGTTCACACAGGCAAAGGTGGGGGGGGGATCGCCTCCAGATAATTAAAGCCAGGCAGGCAGCGGGGAGGGAGCAAGGAGGGGGTCATGGAGACCATAAATAATGAGAGGAAAGAAAAGGACAAACAAACAAGCAATCGAAGGAGCGATCTCTCAACTTCCCCCATCTTCCCCAGCCCCGAAAGGCTTCTATAAAGAAAGCAGTGAATGAAAGGACGAACAAGCAAAAGCATGGTGGAGTGATCTCCTTCACTTCCTCCCTTCCCTTCACTCATGCACACACAAACACACACTACAGAAGCAGGGGGCTTGCATCATTCCTGATTGTTTTCCCTGCCTCCGAAGCCTTGAATACAGGCAAGTAAATGGAAGGACAAACAAACAAAAGGACGAACATGCGATCGGCTGTTTCCCCGCACACACACACTCACACCAGCAAAGCAGGGGCTCCTCCCAATCATTTTTGAAACCCCCGAAGTCTTCCTTTGAAACAGAGAGGAAGGGCTCAGAGCAGATTTTCCAAAGTGGGCTGCAAGCAGAAGGAGGGTGAATTTCTTCTCTCCAACCCCTCAGTCTATTCGGATAAAGCAGAATGGTCACTCCAACCAATCAGGATTCAGCTCTGCTCACAGTAATTCAAAAAGGTACACGATGGTTAGTTCCCATGACAAATTATGCGCATTTTCACGAACTTAATCAAAAAAGTGTGGAAAACTAGCGAAAGCTGATACTGCGCAACTTATGGGTTTTTTGCACCCCCTCCTTCTGAAAAGGGCGCTGTTGTTTCAAAATGCATGGGAACTATCAGGCTTCTTGTCGCATTCTTTGAGAATTTATTTTGCCATGTAAACGACCCCTTAGTTTGATCTGAGTTCCATTTTAACTGTGAGGACGTATTCTTAGAATAGCAGAAGCCAAAATGAAGCCACTTCTAGCATGTGCAGAGTCCTTTCCTCTTCATTCTTCGGGTCAAATTACATTATGTGTGAGAGAGATTATAGTTCTTCCTAAACTTTTATTTCAGAAACTAAATTCAAGTGGAGTGGACTGCAAACTTGTTCAGACCAGCAGAGTGGAGTTCTTCTTCCCCTTCCTGCGCTGTTTCTTCATTTATTTTTTATTTTATTTTATTTAGGTAATTATACCCTGCTCTTCAGCCACAAAGGCTTCCAGAGTGGCTTACAAATTGTTTAAGCAATAGCAATTTACACATCTACACCACATTAAGTGGTTTCCAATGTGTGTTAGCTAATAGCCCCCACAAGCCAGGTACACATTTTACCGACCTACAAAAGGATGGAAGGCTGAGTGAACCTTGGAGCCCTTGGGCTCAAACTTGCAATGTTGTGGCTTGCAGTACTGGCATTTAACCACTGCACCACCAGGGCTTCATCACAGTCCTTTTCCATGCTGGTGTTTCCCCCCGTGGACTGAAGATGATGCTGCATATGTGTGGAAGAACAAAAATCTGTAGTTGTTGTTTTCACCATGTCATTACTAGAAACTGGGGAGAAGAGTTAAATGGGAAATGAAAATGCAACTCCTCATGTCACATTTTCAGTGGGGGGGGGTTTCCACCCAAAAATAATAAGGAGAGCATTTGTGAGTCCCTCCCACATTAAATGTGGCTTGTCTTTTAACTTGTAGGCCCTGTGAGCAGGGTCCCTGTTTATCCTTTTAATATCTTATTTTGTATTTCTATTATACAAGAGTATTTAAATGAAAAACAGCTAGATTAAACTAGGCAATAAAATTAGATAGCTTTCTGCATTGCTGAGAACCTAAAAATGTTCTCCCAGTGTCTTAGTGTAACTATAAAAAAAGGGAAGCTGTGTTAGAATCATAGAATCATAGAGTTGGAAGACACCACAAGGGCCATCCAGTCCAACCTCCTGCCATGCAGGAATACACAATCAAATCATTCCTGACAGATGGCTATCCAGCCTCTGTTTACAAACCTTCAAAGAAGGAGACTCCACTGCATGCCAAGGCAGAGTATTCCATTTCCAAACAGCTCTTACTGTCAGGAAGTTCTTCCAAAGGTTCAGGTGGAATCTCTTTTCCTGTAGTTTGAACCTATTGTTCCATGTCCTAGTCTCTGGAGCAGCAGAAAACAAGTTTGTTCCATCCTCAATATGACATCCCTTCAAATATTTAAACATGGCTATCATGTCTCCTCTCAAGCTTCTCTTCTCCAGACTAAGCATGCCTAGCTCCCTAAGCCGCTCCTCATAGGGCATGACTTCTAGACCTCCCACCATCCTGGTCACCCTCCTCTGGACACATTCCAGCTTCTCAATATCCTTCCCGAATTGTGGTGCCCAGAACTGGACACAGTATTCCAGGTGAGGTCTGACTAAAGCAGAATACAGTGGCACTATTACTTCCCTTGATCTAGACACTATACTCCTATTAATTCAGCCTAGAATTGCATTGGCTTTTTTAGCTGCTGCATCACACTGCTGATTCATGTTTAGCTTGTGGTCCACTAAGACTCCTAGATCCTTTTTGCATGTACAGTTGTCCCTCCACATTCACTGATTTAAGTATTCATGGCTTGAAAATATTCTTGAAAAAACAATAATCCAAAAAGCAAACCTTGATTTTGCCATCTTATATAAGGGACACCATTTTGCTATGCCATTGCCTATAATGGGACTTGAGTATTCACGGATTTGGGTATTCACAGGGAGTCCTGGAACCAAACCACAGTGAATGTGAAGGTACAACTGTACTGCCCTCAAGCCATGTGTCACCCATCCTATATCTGTGCATTTCATTTTTACTGCCCAAGTATAGTATCCTACATTTCTCCCTGTTGAAATTCATTTTGTTAATATTGGCCCAGCTTTCTAATCTGTTGAGGTCATTTTGGATTCTGATCCTGTCCTCTGGGTTATTAGCTACCCCCTCCTAAATTGGTGTCATTTGCAAATTTGGTAAGCATACCTCTATTCCCTCATCCAAGTCATTGATAAAGATGTGGAATAGCACTGGGCCCAGGACAGAACCCTGTGGCACCCCAGTGGTCACCTCTCTCCAGGATGAAGAGGAGCCATTGGTGACTACCCTTTGGGCTTGGCCCATCAACCAATTACCAATCCACCTAACAGTTGCACTGTCTAGCCCACAGGTTACTAACTTTTTCCCAAGAATATCATGGGAGGCCTTGTCAAAAGCCTTACTGAAGTCAAGATACACTATACCCACAGCATTCCCTTCATCTATCAAGTTTGTAACTCTATCAAAACAAAAGATGAGATTAGTCTGGCATGACTTGTTTTTGAGATATCCATGTTGACTTTTAGTGATCATGGCATTCGTTTCTAAGTGGTTACAGACTGTTTAATGATCTGCTGGTTAGTGATATCAAAAGCCACTAAGAGGTCCAGCAGAACCAACAGGGACACATTCCCCCTGTCCAGTTTTCTACCTCATTCACCAAGGCAACCAAAAGTCTCTGTTCCATTACCAGGCCTGAAACCAGGGACTTTTTCAAATGGGGTGGGGAACCCACCAAGGGCAGGAGGAGGACAGCCCTGTCTTGCTTACAGCGCTCTGTTTCGGATGATTCTGTCCTCCTGACCTTCCTCTGTGCTTCCTCTGTGCTGCAGGTGCGAGAAACGTGCTGCTTTTTATTGACGGGGTTTCTCCGTTAATAAAATTGGTGCATTTCTCACACCTGCAGCACGGAGGAAGCACAGGGGAAGGTTGCGAGAGGACGGCGGCATCCAAAACGCAGTGCTGTAAGCAAAACAGCACCATCCTCCTCCCGACCTCAGCAGGGTCCCCCCCACACACTTTTTAAATAGTCCCAGATTGAAATGGATCTGGCCAATACAAATCCATTATAGAGGGATTCAGGGAGGGATAAACACCCAACCTCTCCACAATCAACCTTACCCCAGCCTGCTCTGCTCTTTTGAGGCTTCTGACAATAAGGATTGTGTGGGGAGTAGAACTGCTCGGGAAGAGGCTGTGTTTGGAAAGTTTATTTTTTGGGATGCAGCAGCAGCAATAGCAACTTTCACAACAGGTGGCTCAGCCTTGGACACAGGCTGGCTGGTGGATCTTGGGACCTGGTTCCCCAAATGTACGTTTTCTGAGCTCCATGGCCCTTTTTGCATACTGTCCTCTGAAAGAAAATAAGGGCCCCCACACAGTCTGCCTTGCAGTTGTTTTGGGGGTAGGTGGGCAGAGCACTGCATAACTTGAATGAACAAGATAGTGTGGGGAAAGGGTTGTCCCCAGTGCAATCCCACACACCCCACAACCTGTCAGACAGTTTATTGGCAGGATTACAGAGGAATCTCCCTGAAGTCCTCAAAGGGCTGTACTTGGGCCTCAGGAGTTAAGCAAAACACACAGAATCCTCATTGGGTAGGAGAGAAAAGGTAAAAGGCAGGTCATGGCAGTTTTTATATTAACAGAGCTGGGATCAAGTTTGGGCGGAAAATGCTCAAATCTACACTCATGCAACACCTTTAAATTTAGTTATACAACTTCAATTATGTCACCCAATAGTGAGCAAGCTCCTGTATGACTGAAAGGGGAGCTCTTTCTCCCCCCCCCCCTTTGAAGTCCTTATATGGCATCTGGGTTGATTAAAAAGTGATTTATAATTTTACGACCCTAGCTAGTTCCAGTTAATCAGGGACTTTGGCCAGAGCTTTCAGGAGTTGGAAGGTCTGGTTCCCAGGGAGACTTAAACTGAGTTAATCATAAGAGTGGGTGCTTGGCTCCAAATTTGTCTGAGGCACACACGCACGCACACATATACACACACAGCATACCCCGCCACTTCCTGCTAAATGGGAACTGGAACTCTGTTCAAGCTCAAGACATTGTCTTCTTGCTGCTTTATATCAGGGGTGAGCAAAGTGCACCTTGGGACTCATACAGCCCACAAGGATGTTTTTGTGACTTTCAGCACTTCCAGAATCCCTCTAAATTTTCTGGACAAAAAAAAAAAGAGAGAGAGAGAGAGAGAAGGATTGAATTGTTATTCCTGGAAACCTCGCAGTAGAAAGATTTACCATTTAAAGATGTCAGGAAGCCTCCCTGTACCATTGAACTTCAAAAGAGGAATAACCATTTTTGAGAACCAGAAGTGGACTTCTGGCCATTTGGAGTTTGTCTATTGGTAGACCAAGTGGCCCCTGTAGTCCTGGGCCATTAAGTAGCCCTAAACCTGCCACAGTTGCCCTCCCCTACTTTATAGGCTCACAATCTGGCAGTGGAAGCTGAAATGGGAGCTCAGTCCCTGTGAGTAGAATATCCAGACCATACCTGGGCTTGAGCTCTAGCGCCGTTTTGTAAAAGCTTCCGGGAGTAGTTTATAGAAAGTGGGTAAGGATGTGCATAGGGGCTGTTAATTAATACAAAGGCTAGTGACTGCCTATTTGAAGTCAAATTAAAATCCCCCCTTTTTTCCTAGTTTTTTATAGTTAAGGGTTTGACGCTAATGTAGCTGCCTGAAAATAGATAACTTAGCCAGTGTGTGTCTAAATTGCTCAAGTTCCTGGTGGGATCTATTGGATTTATAGTCATCTTTAATTATATATAAAAAAATAATTACTTCAGGATGGATTATCTGTGTTTCTGTCCGTTTTGTAGGGTTGCCTAGTAACCTCATTTAGTGTGCTGGGTCTGTTCCACTCGTTGCAGGCTTTTAAATTAGAGAGAGGGAAGGTCTACAGGCGGTTTAGCGCTTGCCTCGTTGAGCAAAACCTTTTAGTCAAATGTCACCATTCCTTCAAAATAAGGACTTGGATCAGTGGTGGCCTTTGAAACTATGCTGCATAGTCCAAGAGCCTTCAGGGCTCACACACATCCACTGACACCTATATATACCTGCCCATGAGGCACCTTCCCTCTTAGTGAGACCTGCCTCTGCCCCACTGTGCTAACGCCTCTGGTGAAGGGAGGTTAACAGCAGGGAGCTCAGCCAGAGGCCAACCAAGTTCTGGGTTCTGTAAGAAAGACTATATTCTCTCTCACACACACACATTTTAATCTCATCCTTCCTACATAGACCACAATCTCATTTTCAGTGGCGGCGGGGTTTCCTCCCAAAAAGAATCAGGAGAGCATTTGTGGGTCCCTCCCACATTGTGTGGCTTGTCTTTTAACTTGTAGGCCCTGTGAGCAGGGGTCCCTGTTTATCTTTGTAATATCTTATTCTGTATTTCTATTATACAAGAGTATTTAAATGAAAAACAGCTAGATTAAACTAGGCAATAAAATTAAATAGCTTTCTGCATTGCTGAGAACCTAAAAATGTTCTCCTGGTGTCTTAGTGTACCCATAAAAAAAGGGAAGCTGTGTTAGAATCATAGAATCATAGAGTTGGAAGAGACCCCCCAAGAGCCATCTAGTCCAACCCCCTGCCATGCAGGAATAAACAATGAAAGCATTCCCGACAGATGGCCATCCAGCCTCTGTTTAAAAACCTCCAAAGAAGGAGACTCCACCACACTCCGAGGCAGTGCATTGCACTGCCGAACAGTTCTTACTGTCAGGCTACACAGTCTTCTACCATTTTATCCACAAACCAACCCTGTGAGGTGGGTTAGTCTCAGAGATAAATGATCAGGCTAGGCAGAAGGGTCAAGTGTTAGGCCTGATGGAATTCAAACCTGGGTTTTCTGAGTCTTGGTCCCTCATCCTAACTGCTATGCTGCTCTGGTTGTCGGATCTAGTCTGAAGGCCAGAGCACCCGAAGATGGAGGGGATGGGTAGCTGTTCTGAGTGAAAGAAATGGTGTTTCCTGACTGATAGAAACTTAAATCAGATGCTTTAAGGAAGCTGGATTTAGAGCTCATGTGTATCGATGATATGAGTTAATTAATTTGCAGAGGCTGAGAAAGGAGCATCTGAGTAACTGGATCAAATACCTTGCTCCTTCTAGACCAATACTGCTTACTGTGGCCAGTAGTAATCTGCTACCTTAAGTTTTTTCACTGGAGGTATCAGGAATATGGAGCATTGGGTCTTTCTGCATACAAAGCATATGCTCTGCTGCTGAGCTGCTCCTTTTCCTTTGCTGCTGCCAATCATGGGAGTTACACTCACTGTCCTTGCCAGAACTTGTGTAGCAGGCTGAACACATTGCATCTGTTAGGTGTGATGGGCTTTTAAACCATCAGAGGAGTGACTGAAAGTGTCTTTTCCTGTTTTGTGTTGTTTTGTGAACACTTAAAAGAAAAAGCCAACTGCTGTCACTGTTTTAAATTTTAATATTTTAACCTGTTTTCATTTACTTAGTCTGAATGCATTAGATTGATTTTCTTTTGGAATGTGATGCATTTCGAAGTACTACTGGCCTAGCATAGGCCTCAGTTTATACTTTCAGTGAAAGAAAAGATTGAGATTTCTGCACACTTTTGCATGTCAAGAGAGCAAATGGATTTGTATGCTTGAATGCTACTTATTTGAGGGCGGGAAGGTTTTTTGTGAATCAAAAAGTGTGATGGAGAGAAGGCTTCCTGTAGCAGTATTTTGGTAGGTGTGGGTGTGCTGCTGCATGCATGTCCACGTGTGTAACATGTCCCTCTTGCATGGTCAAGTGGTACAACCTAGGACAGACTTTACCACTTGATTTAGTTGCAGATAGATATACTGACACATTAACAGCTTTAGCTATTTAGAATTCATTTTGACTCAAAAATGTCAGCATTTTAACTCCTGTGTGTATTGGATTAGCCCTATACAATATGCTTTTAGATGTATCTCCACAGTAAGACATTTCTTTGATAAAGAATTTAGCACTGACCCGGTTTCTTTATCGCATGCCCCAAGGGTCTTCCATCTGTTCATTAGAAGGCTTGCCTTCTTCACACCAGGAGCAGGATAATTTAATTGCTTTAAATTCTAGTTGACTTCCAGTCATTTCATTTGTCTTACCGTAAATACTCATGGCTTCCCTCAAAATCAGTGGGAACTTCAGAAAGCTTTCGTTTCAGAACATTAGACTTTATACTATGAAGGACTGGAAGTTGTATCTGATAACATTAGTCAAGTGACTTCTTTAAAAAGAGGAAAGTTACATAGTCTTATGCCCGTGAAAAATATGTAACAGCTCTACTCATGTCCCATGATTCCTTTGTAGTATCCTGAGCATTGAAACTTTCTTTAAAGTTTCTAGCCCTCATACTTTTGAAGAAAAGTATGAACATGTGCAACCATTAAATCTTATGCCATCAAGATTGCTGAATGCATGTAAATTCTAAAATAAAAAGAAGAGCAAACATTAGTGCTAATTCAGTAATAGATCTCTTTCTCTCTCTCTCTCTCTCTCTCTCTAGTAGCAGCAGATATCCAAGAACTCTGAGAATGCTTTCTTTCCTTTATAGTTGCTAACATGATTTTTGGGCTCAAAGGGATCAAAATAATCAGGGTGACTGTTGCGAGCAGGGTATAAAAGAGGTTGAGGGCCCTTGTTTTGGTCTGGCTAGTAGGACTGGAAGACTGGAGAGACTGAAATATCTCTCACCTTTTCAGATCTGCCCTTCATGGCCAATATACATTACGCATACCCACCATTTCATAGATGAAAACCAGGAAATGAATGGCCAAACCAAGCAACTTCAGTGAGTGGTCAAGATGGCAAAAATTATTAATGAGGAAGAACACATAAGCTAGGAGAGGGTGCAGCAGTTTGAATCTCATGGGATAGGCAAGAATCTCCCTCCTCCTCCTCCTCCTCCTCCCTACTGAGTTAATTGAGTGCAAACTACTTTTGCACTTTGAACTCAGTTTACCAAAGTTGAAGTAAGGTGAGGATAAAGGGAGAGGAGGAGAGAGAAACTGGGGCATTTTAAAAGGGCCTGCAATGTGGGATGGCAGAGGATTAATCAGGACTGTCCCTGCCAAATTGAGTCTGTTGCAGGGTGCCCTGCAGACTACACAGAGGTGTGGTGAGGGTTTCTCATCAGTTTGCAGAATAAATTCCAAACCCATGAGGGTATGGTGAGTTGGTGTCATTTATAGACATAGAAGCCTTTCACCAGCAGCCATCTCCAGCCCATTCCCTTTACTAGACGTAGTGATCCATTGCTCCTGTTCCCCCTAACCCATCTGCTGACAAGACCATTCTACCTCCCTTGCACCTCCGTGGTCCCAGAAGCCTGGCTGCACTGTCTCACCTACATCGTCCCAAGCCCATACTAGAGATCTAGCCAAATGGGGCCACTCTTTTCCATCCCACCTTTATTTAGCATATTCCTCTCATTTTCTTTTCTCTCTGGGAAATGTCTCTTTGCCCCCCCCCCCCCAACCTGGAGATTCATCCCCAGCAGAAAAGGTAAACTGTCTCAAGCCAGCTATAGAATTTCCTTTCCAACTATCCTGATGATGATTTGAATGGATATGGATGAGGAATGCATCCTGTAACTACTACTACTACAACAACAACACAATTGTCTCTCCATATCCACAGATTTAAGTATTCATGGCTTGAAAATATTCTTAAAAAATAATACAGTAACCCCAAAAGCAAGCCTTGATTTTGCCATCTTATATAAGGGACACCATTTTGCTATGCCACTGCATATAATGAGACTTGAGTATTCATGGATACCAAAATCCACGAGGGGTTCTGGAACCAAACCTCAACGGATATGGAGGGACAACTATACTTAGTTATTTATTAACTGCCTCTTTCATCAGAATTGAGGCGGGGTACAACAACAGTAATACAAATACAATGTAACACAATGTAATACAATTAATCACAATATAATACAGTTCAAAGCAAATAAAGAGCAAATACAGTAACAGATACAGAGCTTCAAAGCAAATACAGTAACAGATGGACAATTTTACATGCAAATGCCAATAGATGGCGCTGTTGGCATGCAATGACAGTACAAGAGTACACTGCAGATTGCATATACTGTACACAAATAATAAAGGGCAGCTGCTTTTTGGAGACTGAATTAACAGTTTCCACAGCATACTGCCCCAGCTCTTTATTATGGTGGTCCTCATTTTACCGGCTTATGGAAGGCTGAGTCAACCAACAGCATATTTGCAACAACCACCTCACTTCTTTTTAGTCTTTCTGAAAAAAGAATGACTGGGGTTAGGCAGAAACACGGAGTAGTTTTGTGTCTAGTACTTGGTGGCATGATGTTTCTGTTAAGCCTGTGGGACATGGATGGGTCTCTCCTACTTATTAAATTTTTAATTAATTTTTGCCCCCTTCCTCTGGTTCCTACCTCTAAAGGGTGGAACCTGGACTGTCTCGTCAATTGCTACAAGCTAGAAGAGTCTGTATCCTACCACCAAACAACTTTACATTGTGTCTTCTGTGTGGAATTTTGCTGTTAAGCCATTTCCCTAAATTCCAAAATCTGAAATATTCCAAAATATCCACATGGGAGCTGAGAGAGTGATGCCTTTGCTTTCTGATGGTTCGGTGTACAAAACTTTGTTTCACGCACAAAATTATTAAAAATATTGTTTATACAATTGCCTTTAGGCTATGTGTATAAGGTGTATATGAAACATAAATAAATTTTGTGTTTAGCTTGAGTCCCATCTCCAAGATATCTCATTATGTATATGTAAGTATTCCAAAATCTGAAATATTTCAAAATCCAGAATACCTCTGGTCCCAAACACTTTGGATAAGGGAGATTCAACCTGTATTATTGGGTGTAATTTGAGTTTCCCTTTATGTGATTACACCAGGCTTTTGGGCACCTCTTTGAGAATAATGATTTGTGGGAGGGAGGGCGGGTGGTTGGAAACTTGTAGTTTCTTGTTTGGGTATCTGTTATGAGTTTATGTGGGGCTACTTTTGAGAAAATTTCAGCTGCTACAAAATATTATTGCAAGTGTTTTATCTGGGACCAGGCATTATGACCATGTCACACTATTCCCTTCTTGCCGTCACTAGTTTCCATTTTCTTTCTGGGCCCAATTCAGAGTGCTGGTATCAGGACCGGTTTAAGGAATTTTGGGGGGCCCTGCAATGCTTTATTTGGGGAGCCCCATATGTTTCTCTCAGGTCAGTGTAACCTAACTCAACCTAAGCTATTCACAGTACAGGATATTCAGATTATTAGTAATGTTTTTGCAGGAGGAGGGTTACTCCGAGCCCCCCACAATGATGGGGCCCCCTGCGGATGCTGATGCCACTGGTGCCTTAAACCAGCCCTGGCTGGTATTAGCACTTCTTCTCCTATGGCATCCCAAAAATGTCTTACAGTTAGCAGTGGATCCCCCCCCCCGCCATAAAAGTGTTTCTATGAATCTTTGCTTTTCTGTGAACACCCATTAGCTATTAATGTTTCAATTCATTATTATGCTGTGCTGGTATTGGGATTTATGCCATACTGGATTTTAATTGACTGTTACTACTGCTATTACTATGATTGTCCTTCTTAGAGATCTGTTTATAGACGTTTGATATAAACATAAACCATGCTCAACTAATTCCCGCAGGGGAATCTCTCTTTTATGAAATCAGCCAAACACCCAAAATTACAAGATTGGTTGGAAATAATCAGGCTCTAAAGGTACTCTGATAATGTGAAGTCGAAGGTTTTCACGGCCAGCATCCATTGGTTTTCCGTGGTTTTTTTCTGGGCTGTGAGGCCATGTTCTGGAAGAGTTTATTTCTGACATTTCGCCTGCATCTGTGGCTGGCATCTTCAGAGAATGGTTGGGTAGGAGTCTGTGTGGGGTTTATATACTGTGAGTCCCTGTTGGAGAGGATATGTAAATGTGTGTATTTGAATGGCTGGTTTTGGGTGGAGATACACAAGGAGGATTAGTGTCTGATAAACTGGGGCCTGATTATCTCTGGAGTCTCTGTTACAAAGATTCCACCCCTTCTCATTTTTTACCCCTTTTAACCTCAACCAAAAGGCAAAATGAAAGTAGAATGTGCAAAAGATTTGATTAGGGGCCTCTTGAGTTGTGTTTTTTCAGAGAGACACTTATTTTCCAGCCCTCAGCTCTATGATAAATCAATGAAAAATGGGTTGTTTGGAGCAGCCTGAATAATTTTCACCGCTAATATGTGTTCATGATCAGTATTATTGGAACACTGATAAAAAGGGATAAAGAAGATCTTGAAATATGTGATTTATACACAAGAATAAGAATGAGACCTGTAAATGAAAATTTTGTTGCACACAAGAGAACACACTTGGCCTCTGTTGTTTCTAGGCAACATGCTGAGAGTGATCCACCCTCCCTACAATTCTCAGCTCAAGAAGGGAAAATAAGTGCATGTGTTTCAGGCACTGTGACTGTCTTAAAAAAAATAAATAAATACTAAGCCTTTTCATAATGAGAAATGGATTATTCTCAGTTTGCTTGGCAAAAGAACAAACATGGGGGGTGGTGGACACCAGTTCTAGGCCACTCGGTTCAAATGTTGTTACTGAATGCATTAGTGACTCATTCACCTTACTGGGTATGGAAGAACCTGTTGGTAGTGGTCTCAGTTTGCTCAGTAAAGCAAAGAAGCAAGCAAAACAACTGTTTTAGATCTACAGTAACCACTTTAGTTTCAGACTTTGGTTAACTTTAACCCTGGGTGCTATCTGTGCTAGCAAATGGCTTAACTAGGATTCAAAGGGAAGCAGAAATGTCTGGGGGTGGGGAGAGTGTCCATTTTGGTAAGGCTGTTAACCTAGTAACACTGAGTTGGTGTTACCACTGGATGAAGATGATGGTTAATTTTATTGGGACTGCAGGCATTTTACAAACTAAAGCGATCACAATAGTGTATAATTAAAAACATAGATAAAGTCAACATTAAAAATAGAGTTAAAACTTTAACCATGTTAAAACAATTTGGAGCATATACTTTTAATATATTTTTAAAAGTTAAAACAGTACAATTGAAAACAATACAGTCCCTCTTGCAGTCCCTTTTTCTTAAAAACTGTCAGTTCTAAAAGCCTGTTTCAATAATAATGAAAGAACAGCAAAGAGGAGCAGCTACAGAAAAGACCTTATCTCATGTTCCTACCTGTTGTACCTGTGGAGGTGGTGAGTCTGAAAGAAGGACCCCTTCTGCAGATTTCAGGGTCTAGGCAGGTTCATATGGGAAGATACAGTCTGTCACTTAACCTAAACCTAAGCTCTATGAGGCTTTATAGGTCATAACCACCACTTTTAATTGTGCACAGAAACAGATCAGCAGCAAGTGGAGTTGTTGTATCATGGGAGTTGTATGATCTCTGTTAACAGTCTAGCTGCAGCTCTGTACCAACTTATGGTAAGTTCCCAAATACTCTTCAAAGGCAACCCTACATAGAGCATGTTACAGTAATCTAAATGGGCTATAATCAAGGCATGTGTCACCATGGCCAGAACAGGCATCTCTAAGAATGGGCAGTTGACGCACTAGATTTAAATGTGCAAAAACACTCCTGGCCACCTCAGAAACGTGAGCCTATAGGCCCAAGTCTCAGTCCAGGGCTGCACCCCAAACTGTGAACCTACATCTTCAGAGGGAGTGTAACCCAGCACAGGCTGTATCCCTGTTCTCTAATCTGTCTTCCAAATGACTAGGAGCACCTCTGTCTTGTTTGGATTAAACTTCAATTTGCTTGTCCTCATCCAATCCATTACTGATGCTAGATACTGGTTTAGAACTGAAACAGCTTCCTTGGAATTATGTGGCGAGCAGAAATAGGGTTGGGTGTCATTAGCATACTGGTGGCATTAAACCCCAAACCTCCAGAGAACTCCTAGTGGCTCCGTGTAAATGTTGAATAGCAAGAGAGATAGAACAGAACCCTGAGGGATCTCACAAACCAATCGCTAAAGAGTCAAATAGGAATCCTCCAGCACCACCTTCTGGGCTCCCCCCTCCAGGAAAGAATTGGTGCCTGAGAATTGAAAAAATAGTTGGTAAAGAATTGGTAAAAGAGTGCCTCCAAATTCAGTTTTTGCAAGGTGACCCAAAAGGATACTGTGAGCTTGATGGGCTCATGGCATGCAAAGTTGCTAAGTACAGTAACTGATTTAACTGCTTCATCTGACTTCATGGCCGTGGTACTTTTGTTGCAGTGATTGTATTTTTACTCTGAAGTAATTATCCTCAAGAATGAGGGGAGACACCACCTCATATTCTCTACAGATGGACCTGGATATTATAAAATGTGAATTGCTATACATTGGGTCCTTTGCATCCTCTGGGATTTGGTTCCAGGACCCCCTGTGGATACCAAAATCCATGGATACTCAAGTCCTATTATATGCAATAGCATAGTAAAATGGTGTCCCTTATATAAGTTGGCAAAAGCAAGGTTTGCTTTTTGGATTATTATTTTTTAAAGAATACAGTATTTTCAAGCCGTGGTTGCTTAAATCCATGGGTACCAAATCCGTGGATACGGAGGGACAACTCTGTATGTGTGTGTGTGTGTGTGTGTGTTTGCCTTACTTTTTTTCATGGATTTGTTGTTTAGTTGAATATAGAAAGAAGATAATTTTTTCCCTCTAGCTATATGACTATCAAGAGTAAATTGGTGTTGCTGTTTTGCTGTATATAAAATGGGTGTGGTATATAAATAAACCATCAAATTAAAGTTTTTTAGTTGATTAATCAACTGGGTCATTCTAATCTGGATAAACCTATTACCTAACCCACAGCCTTTTAGAGTTTATTGGAGGAAAGATATAGTTTCTTTACTTGGGAGTTGGCTTCCACTTTTAATAAACAAAATTGCTAACTCACTGTTAGGAAAAAACAGTCAGGGAAGATTAAAGAAAGGAATCTGGATTATACACTAGAGCTAACACATAAAGAGCTGAAATGGCCTCAGAACAACTACTTCTCTCACGTTTTCTAACAGACTGAAATTTAAAAGATGTCTTAATTTTGATTTAACTGAGCAGTAAAAGTGTATTTAGAAAGTTACTTGCATATTGCTTTTTATCTACCAAGAAAATGCCCACAAGGTAGTTTGCAATCATAAATCTACGTCTTAATGATGTAGATTATAAGCAATAAAATATTTAAAACAATCACTTAAAAGCAGGATTTTTAAAAATGGCTTAAAGAATCATCACTACCACCATCATGTTGGCTAGTGGGGCCAAGAAATTTCCTTCTGGGCCCATCAAAATAATAGCTGTTCCTCTGTTCTTTCACTATACTTGCACCCATAGGCACCCACCAAAGCTGAATGGACAAATGATGGAAGAAAATCTTCTGCAAAATATAGTGAAGTTGGGAAGTTTGCTGCCATGAGATTTGGTGATGTCATAGAATCATAGAATCATAGAATTGAAGAGTTGGAAGAGACCACGAGGGCCATCCAGTCCAACCCCCCTGCCACGCAGGAAATCACAATCAAAGCATCCCCGACAGATGGCCATCCAGCCTCTGTTTAAAGACCTCCAAGGAAGGAGACCCCACCACGCTCCGAGGGAGTGTGTTCCACTGCCGAACAGCTCTTACTGTCAAAAAGTTCCTCCTCATGTTGAGGTGGAATCTCTGTTCCTGGAGCTTGCACCCATTGCTCCGTGTTCCAGTCTCTGGAGCAGCAGAAAACAAGCCTGCTCCATCCTCAGCGTGACATCCCTTCAAATACTTAAACAGGGCTATCATATCACCTCTCAACCGTCTTTTTTCCAGGCTAAACATACCCAGCTCCCTAAGTCTCTCCTCATAAGGCATGGTTTCCAGACCTTTCACCATTTTAGTTGCCCTTCTCTGGACACGCTCCAATTTGTCAATATCCTTTCTGAATTGTGGTGCCCAGAACTGGACACAGTATTCTAAGTGAGGTCTGACCAAGGCAGAATAGAGTGGCACTATTACTTCCCTTGATCTAGACACTATACTTCTATTGATACAGCCCAAAATTGCATTGGCCTTTTTAGCTGCCGCATCACACTGTTGGCTCATGTTCAACTTGTGGTCTACTAGGACTCCTAGATCCCTTTCGCACGTAGTCTCATTCAGCCAGGTCTCTCCCATCCTATATTTATGCATTTCATTTTTCTGCCCTAAATGCAGTACTTTACATTTCTCCGTATTGAATTTCATTTTGTTAGCTTTGGCCCAGCTATCCAGTCTATCCAGGTCATTCTGAATTTTGATCCTGTCCTCTAGGGTATTAGCTACTCCTCCCAATTTGGTGTCATCTGCAAATTTGATAAGTATGCCCCTAATTCCCTCATCTAAGTCATTGATAAAGATGTTGAATAGCACTGGGCCCAGGACAGAAGCCTGTGGCACCCCACTGGTCACATCTTTCCAAGACGAAGAGGAGCCACTGCTGAGCACCCTTTGGGTTCGGCCGATCAACCAATTACAAATCCATTGAACAGTTAACTTGTCTAGCCCACATTCTACAAGCTTGTTTGCAAGATGTCATGGGGAACCTTGTCAAAGGCCTTACTGAAATCAAGGTATGCAATGTCCACAGCATTCCCTTCATCTACCAAGCTGGTAACTTTATCAAAAAAAGAGATCAGATTAGTCTGGCATGACTTGTTTCTCTGAAACCCATGCTGACTTTTTGTGATTATGGCATTGCCTTCTAAATGTTCACAGACTCTCTGTTTAATGATCTGTTCTAGAATCTTCCCTGGTATTGATGTCAGACTAACTGGATGATAGTTGTTGGGATCCTCTTTTTCCCCCTTTTTGAAGATGGGAACAACATTTGCCCTCCTCCAGTCTGCTGGGACTTCTCCTGTTCTCCAGGAGTTCTCAAATATTATTGCCAATGGCTCTGAGATTATATTTGCCAGCTCTTTTAATACTCTTGGATGTAGTTCATCTGGTCCTGGAGATTTAAATTCATTTAGATTAAGAAGGTATTCGTGTACTACCTCTTTACTTATTTTGAGCTGGATTTCCCCTATTGTGTCCTCTGTTCCATTCTCCTCAGGTTGGTCCTCCTTTTCCTTTTCTGAAAACACTGAGGCAAAGAAGGTGTTGAGTAATTCTGCCTTCTCTCTGTCCCCTGTTAGCATTTTGCCATCTTCTCCACGTAGCGGCCCTATCATTTCCTTCTTCCTCCTTTTGCTGCGGACATACCCAAAAAAACCCTTTTTATTGTTCTTAACCTCCCTAGCAAGCCTGAGCTCATTCTGCACTTTAGCTTTTCTGACTTTACTCCTACACGTGTTCGCTATCTGTTTGAATTCTTCTTTGGTGATTTCCCCCCCTTTCCATTTCCTATACATGTTCCGTTTAAAACTTAGCTCCATTGAAAGTTCTTTAGTCATCCATCCTGGTTTCTTGAGACACCTCCCATTTTTCTTCCTCAATGGTACTGTTTGAAATTGTGCCTTCAGTATCTCCCTTTTGAGAAAGTCCCATCCGTCTTGAGGTCCCTTCTCTTTTAGTATTCTTGACCATGGGATCATCCCCAGTATTTCCCTGAGTTTATTAAATCAGCTCTCCTAAAGTCAAGAATGCGTGTCTGACTATGCCTGGCTTCTCCTTTCCATTGTATAACAAACTCCAGGAGAACATGATCACTCTCACCTAAGGATCCCACCACTTGCACCCCATTAACCAGGTCGTCTCTGTTGGTTAGGATCAGATCTAAAATAGCTGACCCCCTTGTTGCCTCTTCCACCTTTTGGACCATGAAATTGTCTTCCAGGCATGTAAGGAATTTGCTAGACCTTGTAGTTTTGGCTGAGTTAGATTGCCAGCAAATATCAGGATAGTTGAAGTCACCTATCACTACTACATCTCTCCTTTCTGCATGTATGTTCATCTGTTCTAGAAAGGCAACATCCAATTCCTCCGTCTGATTTGGGGGTCTGTAGTAGAGTCCCACAATAACATCCCTGTTGTTTCCCTCCCCTTTAATTTTTATCCAGATGCTCTCCACCTGGCTTCCAGTATTGATGTCATGGATCACTTCACTGGTGTAAATATCCCTGACATATAATGCTATTCCTCCTCCTTTCCTGTTTGGGCTGTTTCTCCTATAAAGGTTATACCCCTCTATTCCTACATTCCAATCATGAGACTCGTCCCACCAGGTTTCAGTAATGCCTATTATATCATATTTGTTTTGTAGTGCGAGGAGTTCAAGTTCATCTTGCTTATTTCCCATGCTCTGTGCATTAGTGTAGAGACATCTAAGACCATGTGTTCCCTTTACTTGCTGCCTGTGCAAGTATTTTTGCCTCCCACTGTTGGGTCCTTGCGCTGTTTGCCTTGTTCCCTCTGTGACAGTTTGACTATTTTCTCCAGCCCTTTTGCCTTCCAGAATACTGTCTCCCTCCCCCATTTGACTCAGTTTAAAGCCCTCCTGATCAAATTCTTGAGACTGTTGGCAAAAATGTTTCTTCCAACTGTTGTAAGATGCACCCCATCTCTTGCCAGAAGTCCCCCCGCATGGAAGCGCAGTCCATGATCCAAGAATCCAATTTGTTCTCGGCGACACCATCTACGGAGCCAGTTGTTTACGTCGGCTATTTTCCTCTCCCTTCTTAGATGTCAACATCTAAAGGAGTTTATACAGATTCACAGAGGATATGGTTATCTTAGCCATGATGGCTATATGATGCCTCCAGCATTGGAAGAATATGCCTTTCAATACCAGTTGCTGGAGCACATGAGCAAGATGGTGCTGTTGTCCTCAGGTCTTGCTTCTGGGCTTCTCATAGGCTACTGGTTGGCTACTATGACAATAGAACAGTGGCCGCCTAAACTATGGTCTGACTTCAGCATGGTTGCAGTTACGTTGCCAATGGTTGTTAATGGTAAAAGGAAGCCATATTAACTGCTAGCTTTCAATAACACCTGGAAGGAAGTATCCTTGTATTTCTCTGTTATTAAATTTGGATCCCTGCTTGGCCATGAAAACCCACTGGGTGACCGTGGACAAGTCACACAATTTCAGCCTTAGAAAACCCTGTGATAGCCTTAGGCTTAGGATCACAATAAGTCAGAAATGGCTTGAAGGCTCACGGTAACAATGGAGAAGGTGGTAGAAATTGTTTGTTTATCCTTCATAACAGTGTGCCTTTTGTTCCTGGAAGTTTTTAAATTTGTAACTAAGGCTGCATCTACACTGCAAAAATAATGCAGTTTGACACCACTTTAAGTGCTGTAGCTCCACCCTATGCTGGGATTTGTAATTTTACAAGGTCTTAGCCTTCTGTGCTGGTGCCTCACAGAACTACAAATCCCAGGATTCTGTAGGATGACACCATGGTAGTTAAAGTGGTGTCAAACTGCATTATTTCTATAGTGTAGATGCTACTTAAGGTTGCAGCCCTGTAGTTCCAGGGCCACCAGAAGGAGCAGGAATCTCCCTCCAAGGTCTTTAATGAAGCTCTGACACTGGAGCAAGAGATCCCAACTCTTCTCCCTGGCCTTGCCAGGAGACTTCTGAGATCACACCACCCTGGGGTTGGATCTCTGACAGTAGAGAGCAGTGCTTTCCGAGGCAAAAAGAGGCATGTCAAGGCTGTGGCAGAAGCTAGGAAGGTAACAATGTCAATCTACTGGACTCACACTCTTTCTGTATCTCAACCATGCCTCAAGTACAGGGGGGGGGGATTTAAATCTGCTCTAACTTGCTTCTGCCCAAGTGGTTATAATGGGAGACAATCACATGGCAAAAAGTTCTTTTGTTTCTGTTTTTGGCTTTGTTTTGTTTTTAGAGTCCTGAAATGCTGAGAAATAGCAACACTGTTATTTTTAGCTTAATAGCAAATGTGAAATTTTGGAAATTTTGTAATCTCCAGGTTTGGAACGCTCTGTTTTAGGGATCCATCTTGTTAATATTTTAGCAGTTAATCTTATAAAGAGATACTCACCTAGTTACCTGTGGGCGGTAAGTATTGCATCCAGGTGATCAGAGGCCAGCATCCAGTGGTATATTTCCACTGGGTCCCACAGATTTACCTAGAATTATCCTCACGCTGCCCTCCCCCCATGTATCCCCAAAACCTGGTCTTTGGGAAATTTCTGGGTGAGAAGGGAAAGAAACTGGTGTTTCACTGTCATTGGATAACAGAGAACACCATGGGATCTTGTAAAATGTATTATTGTTGTTTTTAAATCTCTCTGTGTGTGGTGTTCTTTCCCCTGTTTGGGCTTCAAACTATTATCATAAGTGAATGCAAGCAGAGAGTCATCAGCTCAGAAAGAAAGTGGACTGAAAAGCCTCAGTCAGATGAGCAACGGATGTTATACTCAAGAGGTAGTGTTCTGGCTGGCAAGTACGTTAAGCTGCAAGAGTTAATGAATTCTGGAGAACTGATTCAACCCATGCTGTAGCTTGAAAGCTGAGTGACTCCCCCTCCTTCTTCTTTTTTGATTCATCCAAAATTCCCCTTTCTAACTGCAGTACCATCTGAATGTTATCAGTCCGTTCTGTTCATGTTTACTCTCATCCACATGACTAGCTCAATGAAAATGTACATGGGAAGATGGATGATGGTGTGTTTTTTTTAATTCTTCAAGGGAAAAGGAAAGAACTAAATCAAACACCAGATAGTGCACCTTCCTCTCAATTGTTTTTAATGGTGCTAATTAAAGTATGCCTTGCCAGATGCTAGTAATGGAAGGTTTTGTAAAATGGACAACTGAAGAAAGAATGAAATGAAATGAAATGAAATGAAATCGGATTGGGGGAGGGGACACCTCAAAGAGATTAGAGGAGCCCTTGAAATGTTCATTACCATAGGGGACAGTGACAAAGGTAAGCAAAGCTTGGGAAAGTTACTTTTTTGGAATGCAGCTTGCAGAATCCCTAAGTCAGCATGGTTATTGACATATAAAACTGCTACTTGCTTTTCTAATAATGCTTCTGAATGATTCCAGCAAATCTCTGCATGATCTACAGGTTAGATTATAGGTTTTCCTTGGGTTTTTTGGGCTGTGAGGCTGTGTTCTGGAATAGTTTCTTTCTGACGTTTCACCTGCATCTGTGGCTGGCATCTTCAGAGAATGGTTGGGTAGGAGTGTGTGTGGGATTTATATATTGTGAACCCCTGATGGGGAGGATATGTAAACTTGTGTATTTGAATGGCTAGTTTCTGGGTGGAGATATGCAAGGAGGATTAGTGTCTTCTTTTTGCCCCCTCCCCAATCTCAAGTAACATTCTTTTTTTTTATTTATTATTTTTCTTAAAAAAGAAAAAGTTTACAAAGAAATACCAATCTCATTCAGTAAATTAACACGACATCTTACATGAGTATATTCCCCATATTAATAAGAATTCACAAATTGTATTATTCCATTTTCAAACTATATCTCACATAGTTTTCCTAAATATTTGCATTTGAGTTTACATCTTCATCTTCTTAAATGACTTACTATGTGATTTCCAGCCCTTTCAGGTGGAGTAATTGATATCACATTTGACTTTGTATAAGTGATCAAAACTGAAATTCTATAATTTATTAAATTAACTGAAGAAAATTACATTGGTTATTTGTTTGGACCCTTGTTTTTTGGTATACCTTCATTCAGAAAAAGAAAAAAAATCCAGTTGACCCAAGGGATATTTTCTTAGTCTATAATGTCTGTATCTTATGCCTCATTTTACTTTGTTTCTTTCCCCCCTCCCTTGTGTGAGTTTGCTGAGGCCAATTTTTCTAATTTTATTATTAATATTTTTTATGTTTGTTGTTCACTCAATTCCCATTTCTTTTTACAAAATTCTATTAGTGGATTCTATTCCAGTTCTTGGATTTGGGTAGATTTTTGTCTCAATTCAAAAGTAAGTTTGTCCATACAGGCCATAACTACTAATTTTTCCAACCACTTGTCAATTGTGGGGATTTCTTTCAAATCTTTGAGCTATTATTAATCTAGCCGCTGTCACCAAACATGACAATATTCTCCATCTAGCTCTTTCATCTTCTTATTTTTAAAATGTGCATCATGTTTAATAAATCATCTCAAGTGACATTCTGAGCTGCTAGACTTCCTGGTGCAGCCCCAGCCGAAGGTCCTTCTCTGGAATACATGGTATATTTGTGCTTTTAAACTAGGACTGTGGGAAACTAAGAAACAAAAGATTTTTTCCCACTATTAGACATAGTCTATCATATCATGAACTTCAAGTCTCAGAATTCCTTACATATAGACAGGAAGGAAAGTTGCCTGGGAGGAAGTGTGAAGCAAAGCACTAGAAGATGGTGGAAGCAAAGAACAGCAGCTGCTGCTTCTGGTCAGATTTGCAGGACCCTAACTAATTAACTTACAGCCACAGTTTCAGTACTGGTTTGAACAAAGTCTTCTGAACATTAGAGCAATACAGTTGTCCCTTCACATTTGCTGGGGTTTGGTTCCAGGACCCCCTGTGAATACCCAAATCCATGAATACTCAAGTCCCATTATATGCAATGGCATAGCAAAATTGTGTCCCTTATATAAGATAGCAAAATCAAGCTTTGCTTTTTAAATTATTATTTTTTAAAGAATATTTTCAAAGCGTGAATATGTAAATCCGTGAATGCCAAATCTGTGAATATGGAGGGACAACTATACATTCAGATCAACTAATAAAATGTGTTTTATGTTGCCATCATTCCTAAAATATATGACACTAGAGCCCAGGGAACAGGAGGAAGTTTCTAATGTCTGCTTCATACATATTCTGTATATACAGTTGTCCCTTCATATTCACTGGTGTTTGGTTCCAGGACCCCCGCCCCCGTGGATACCAAAATCCGTGAATACTCAAGTCCCATTATATGCAGTGGCAAAGCAAAATGATGCCCCTTATATAAGATGGCAAAATCAAGGTTTGCTTTTTGGATTATTATTTTTTAAAGAATATTTTCAAGCTGTGAATGCTAAAATCTGTGGATACCAAATCCGTAGATACAGAGGGACAACTGTACACCTAAACATTTAAGAAGAAATTCTTGACTGGAATTCCTGCTGTTCAACTGTGGAGTAGACTGCCTGGAGAGGGAATGGGGGTGGACTCCCTTTCTTTAAACAGAGGCTGGATAGGTATCTTTTAGAAGTGCTGTACTCCTGTATGGCAGGTGCATGACTGTAGATGGCCTTTGTGGTCCCCTCCAACTTTATGATTCTGTGACCTTTTTTCCCAGGGAAGTGTCCATGGCCATAGGGATTTTTATTTTTATTTTTATTTTTGCACATAGCTAGTGACTGTGATAGGAACTGGAAGAAGTTTCAGCAAACTAGCACTTATCAAAAATCACAGGTGTTCTGTACTAGCCCAAGCTACTCTCCCTCCTTCATTGTCTCTCATGCTCTACCAGACCCTCTCCCTTCCTTCATCCTTTCTTAACCCCCCCATGCCTCACTCTGTAATCCTAATTGCCAATAAAAAAAAAACAGGTGGTGGTAAATTATCCTCAGTTAATTGAGCTGAGCTGCCAGAGTTTCATCTGCCCTGTTGAACAGATGGAGCAAATGCCATTGGTGGTTTCTTGCAGTATCTCTATCAAAAGACCATGCCCAGACAGCCTGATTGAAACACTCTTATTCTTGGTGTGACTGCTACTGAAAATCACACCTGCACCATCAGGGCTGGGAGAACATTTATATGTTTTTCTAAAAGTGACTCCCTGTGCTGGAGACAAATCTCTTACTAGTATCAGGCCCCAAGGAAAGGAAAGGAAAGCATTGAAGGGAGTGATGCTCTTGCTAGCAAAATAGCTTGGATTACAATAGGTGTGATAAGCAGGGGTGGGAATACGTTCTCTGGCCCGCACATTGTAAGTGAGGGCCAAGCTGCCTGTGTGTGCGTGGGTGGGGGGTAAACTTTTGTCTTACCCCACTGGAGTGACTGATATGAGAGCCTGTGTGTGTGGGAAGTCCCTCAATAATTTGGTGCTGCATGTAGATAATTGAAGGCCACTGGTAGGGATACCTTGGTGTAGGAGGAAAAAGGAATAAGCCGGGAGTCTGAGGCTGTGAAGAGCTTTAAGGGAAAGGCAAGCCAGTGTGGTAGAGTGGTCAGAGTATGACTGGGGAAATCGAGGTTCAGATCCCACCTCATTGGGTGACCTTGTGTCTTTCAGCCTACCCTACCTCAAAGGGTTGTTTTGATAATTAATTAAAAAACAGGGGAGTGAGGCAAACATGAGTCCCTTGGAGCATGAAAGGGGGATGGGGAGCCAGGGGAGGCTTCTAGTGAGGTCGGTTGCATCATCTGAGCAATTAGTAAGCATACTTGATGGCAGACCCAGATGGGAAGGGCACTCAACCATCCTTGCAGGTGTGAAGATCTGATCCCACAGCTGAGAATTTTGTGGTTTTAACAGTGCCATAAATTGAACATTTTTATGAGGCCAGTGGATGCATGATGGATTGATTTGGTATATTTATCATCTCCTTCACTTGCTCTGCACAGGGTGGCTGGAGGATTGTGACCTCAGAAAGTTCTGGAAAAACAGGTAGCCTTTAAGTTGTGGTGTTTTGTTTTTTTTAATTTAAAGAGAGAGTGAGGGAGGCCTTTTTTAGAGGAAAACTTGGCATTCAACCAGTGTTTGAGTCTCTTAAGGATGGATGTGTGTCATTTTCACTTCCCCTGCCAGCTGGAGGCCAAGCATGTTGGGAGTTCTGTTTGTTTGTATGTGTCAATGACCGCAGTACATAAGAATCTTTCCAGGAAGGCCAGTTTGATGATTACTTGGAAACCTCTCCCCACCCACGCTCTTCGGAGTCAAAGAATTGCTTGTGCCAGTAGGAATCTTTTAAGAAGACATGAAGTCTTATCTTTCCAGGGCTGGAAGGTTGTTGTTTTTTTTTATTTAAAAACCATTTCCATTCCGTTCCTCTTTCTTGAGAAACTGCATCCTGGCTTCTTGCAAGGGGCTTCTAGGGCTCTCCTAGCCAAGCATTCATTAGGTCAGAGATGTATGCACATGAAACAATCATTTTTTTGTTTTTTAAAGAAAGCAGTTTGAGAGAGGATTTGTTTGCCATCTTATTATTTCCTCCGGTTGCATAGCTTTTAAAAACCATGCAAAATTCTATTTTCAAAAGGACAAACAACACATGACAATATATGCTTCAGACTGCCTTCAACCATCCCTTGTGTTCAGCCTCTGCGCCAAAAAAAAAGTGACATCATCTGGGTGCCAGTTACACGACAGAAATTGTCACGGTGCTGACCGTGATTTTGTGATCACGAATCCGTCCCTCGCTGTTTATACGATTTATGTCACTGATCTGGATATCCCAGGTGGTCCTGTGACTGATATTTACACGTCCAAAGTTCCGTGTTTTTTTTTTTTTAGGTTGTGTAGGGTTGTTTTTTTGTTTTGTTTTGTTTTGTTTTGGCTGTCAATCAAGTATGCGATTACTCGTGTTTTCACAACCTCGGTGACGCACTTCCTTTAAAGTTCCGTGCCACGAGCGATGCTATTGGCTGACTGGGGGGGGGGGAAATGGGGGGCAGAGGTTTGGTATTCCCCTCGCTTCTTTAAAAAGTTAACCCTTGAAACAGAGGCAGAAGGCACTTTTCAAAGACCTCAGACGGAGGAACAATTAAACCATCTCCTTTCCTTTTGAAAGCAAGCCGAGTAGAGACTTGCAATTTCTTTCACCTTAAGCAGAGGCATTTTGAAAGACCAGACTGAGATCTTTCGCTCAGACGCAGGGAGATCAAGCCGAGTGAGGTGGGGGGGGGTTGGGATTCCCCTTTAAAATGTTAACCCTTACAGCAAACCAGCTACAGACAGACAATTTGAAAGGCACAGGCACAGAGGGGGAATTAAAGGGTGTTCATTCGCTCAGAGGCTGGAATACCAGGGAGGTGATCAAGGCAGGGGATGAATGGGTGACCATCTCTCTGTAACATGCAGTTGAGGAAGAGATTAAAGCTGAACGGTTTGCAGTGTAGAAATCCATTTAAAAAGGTGATTGAGTACGCGCGCGCGCGCGCACACACACACACACACACACCAACCTTCGTGCAGCTGGATGGGATGCCTTTGTTTTCGGCTGGTGAGGCTGGATCTGTAGAACGGGTGACTGACCCCTCCTTTTCTGGTCCCTGAGCTCTAAGCCCGCCCCCAGTCACCATTTCCGGTCATCCCAGTACCAAGACATTTTGTCTCAGGCTGTTTACATTTCCGATTTTCCGAATCCTCCCGTGACTTTTTTAAAAACCGGCACAAACCGCGGGACTGGAAGTCCTGAAGGTTGAGTGATAAAAGGTGGCCCCCCCTTTGAAAATCACGTACCCGACCTGATGTATGTGTAAACTGCCAAGGATCGACACGAATTCTTCCCAGGACATTTTCATCGTGTAAACGGCCCCCAGGTGCTCCTACACCTTCCACCAGCCCCAGATTTGCCTACAGAAAGAGAGCATTCCAAATGAACATACAGTGGGCCCTTGGTATCCACTGGGGTGTGGTTCCCAGACCCCACCATGGATACCAAAACCCATGGATACCTGTGTCCCATTATATACAGTGGTTTAGTAAAATGGTATCCTTTATATAAAATGGCAAAATCAAGGTTTGCTTTGACGGAGGGTATTTTCAAGCCATGGATGGTAGAAATCCGTTGATGTGGAATCCATGGATATGGAGGGCCAGCTGTATGTTGAGCCACACCTCACTTTGTCTGCCATCCATCTTGGCTTACAATTCACTGTCTTGGTATGGTACATGAAGAAAAACCTCTTCACACAAGTCTGATGCATAGATAAATTGCTAGGATACCTGAGATTGGAAAAGTTACTTTTGTTAACTACAATTCTCAGAATTCTCCCACAGCATGTCCAGTGGCCATGCCAGCTGTAATTCAAAAAAGTAATGTTCCCAGCCTTATTAACTGCTTGGATGGCAGGTGCGGCCAAGATCCAGGTTCACCCCTTCAGTGGGACCTGGGTATCCAGCAACAACCTGGCCTTGGTGCCCTCTGGAGCTGGGTCACTTGCAGGTACAAGCAGCCAGACTACAGCGTTACTAAGGCTGGTGTCATCCCTCCCTCCATTTGTGTCATCTGGTGCGGTTTGGCCTCTCCACACTGTGCTAGTGCTGCCACTGCATCCAGAGTCTTTCTGTAGAAAACATGCTGTACAGCTAAGGTCAGACTAGGTTCCTTTATCCTGTGATGCTGTATCTAAGAAGAATTTTCTGCCCTGGTTCACATTCCGTTCATTGAGGATAGACTTGTCAATGGCTAAGTGAAGAGGTGAGAGTTCTCCAGATGATGGGCTGCTGCTGTTCCCATCTACTATAGTTAGCATAGCCAATGGTGAGCAGGACTAGTTTAAGGAATTTTGGGGGGCCCTGCAGTGCTTTATTTTTTGGGGGGGGCCATATGTTTATCTCAGGTCAATGTAACCTAACTCAACCTAAGCTATTCACAGTACAGGATATTCAGATTATTACTAATAATGTTTTTGCCGGAGGAGGGTTACTACGCGGGCCCCCATAATGATGGGGCCCCCTGCGGATGCTGCTGCTGCTGGTGCCTTAGACTGGCCCTGATGGTGAGGAATGATAGCAGTTACAGTCCAAGAGCATCTGGAGGGCCACATGTGTCCCCCACCCCACCCCTGCTAAATGGAATCTCCCAGTTCAGATGCAAAATATATCTGAAAACACAGTGTGGGGACATCTGCAGCCTTCATGCCTTGTTTTTGGGACTGCCTGACATCAGTTTACCAATGTAGGAAGTAGCATGCTTGATCAGATAAATGTTTTGTTCAACTCCAGCAAGGGTCTCCTTGGGTTGTATTTCGGTGTAATATTTAGTGACTATCTTTTAAAAATAATTTGTGTTTTCATTGAGTTTTGTTCTTAATTTGCATCAGTGCTACAGAGATAACTACAATAAGAACAAGGCAAACTAAACTAGAACAAAAAGGGCCCTAATACTGGGGAAGAGAAGGGGGGTGGGAAGGAAAATGGGCAAGCATTCAGGGATTTCCTTCTTACCTCAAGTTTTAAACAAAATAACATTACCTACATTTAAATAAGCATGAAATTCAAGTGTCAGCTTATGTGTAGATGGATGTATATCTACTTCTTCCAATCTGCGTTACGTAGCTAGTTCACGTAAGGTGAACGAAAATCCTGTGTCACTTGGAGAATTGTTGGGCTGTTTTTATTTTTCCAGTGCTGTAAAACTTCATGCTTCTCCATCTGTTTCTACTGATCCTGGGGGAAGGTTTCAAATGCACATGCACATTTGATTTAAGGAGTCTTCTGTGTCATAGCACATCTCTTCTATCTATCTTGTGACCTGCCTTTCAGTACAGTGGTTCTCAGCCACTGAAAATGAAGCAGTCTCGTAGTTGACTAACCACTTGTTGCTTCTCTTTCTTGCAGATGATGAAGTTTGCTTGGGATAACTACAAGCAATATGCCTTGGGGAAAAATGAACTCAGACCGCTCACTAAGAATGGACACATCGGGAACATGTTTGGTGAGCTGAACTGAAATTTACTGAAAACTTCTCAGCTGCTGTATTCTTCCTAAATGTTTAGGAGGTGTAATATAAGGCTGAAGACAGACACACATACTTTGAGGAGTGGCTCACTTGGCAGTGAATCCACAGTAACCCCCTTTTAAGATCTTAGACTCATAGAGCTGGAAGAGACCACGAGAGCCATCCAGTCCAACCCTCTGCCATGCAGGAATACACAAAACACTCTCAACAGATGGCCATCCAGCCATCTGTTTAAAAACCTCCAAAGAAGGAGACCCTACCATACTCTGAGGCTGTGTATTCTACTGTCAAACAGCTCTTACTATCAGGAGGTTCTTCCTAATGTTTAGGTAGAGAGAGATTAGGAGAGAGATACTAATCAAATCCAGGAGCAAGCGGTGCCTTTTGTTTCCAGAAGACACTGGCTATGCAATGTGCTGATCAACTTACGATAGTCATAAAATTGTCTCTTTCTCCATCACCGTACCTAGTTGTGCATATTGCTGATTAGCTGATGTTTATGACAGTAAAATGTAGCCATTCCTCCTTGTTCTTGGGGAAATGTGTGGAACTCTAAAGCCTATCCAGAGTGTTGAGCAGAGGGGATGTAAATTCATGCCAAACTGTGAGAGGGTATGTGGATTGGCAGAGGATCAAAGGCAGAAAAACAAGACCTCTTCTAGAGGGGTACATCATGGAAAGTGGTAGTTTGATGGCCTCAGCATACAGCCATAAAATGTACACTTTACACATTTTTTCAACACTCAAGAGAGGAAGAGCTCAGGCAGAACTGAAAGTTATTTTGTACTTTCCTTTGAGGTCAGTAGAAAACTAGTATTGTCAGGAAATAGTATGAGTTCTAGTCATGTTATTGATACATTTAAAGGCCACTCATTAGCAAAACTGTCAGAGCAGTCAACAGTAGAACAAGTATAGTCATCATGATGTGCGAAGCAGCAGAACAATAAAATCAGATGATGGCTGTGTCTCAGCCACAAGCAGTATCAGATAAAGCAGATCACTTAGATGCATTTAGTCTGGCTTCCAGATTGGTTGCAGAATGGAACCGGCCTTGGTCATCCTGGCTGATGTCTTATATCCAGGAACGGTTGGAAGTATGGATTCTGTTGGTTCTTCTGGACTTCTTTTGATATCACCAACCATGGTTTTCTTCTGGCTCATCTGGCAGATCCAAAGTTAGGAGGCACAATGTTGTGCTGGCTTTAATATTTTCTGACAGAGTATACTCAGTTAACAGTACTGGGGGATTTTTTGTCCACCCCATAACGTTTGGCTTATGGGGTGGCACCACGTTCCCTGTGTTTTTCAGCATCTGTATGAAACCTATAGTGGAAATTATTTGGAGGTTTGAGTTAATTTGTTATCCATACACAAGTGATACACCTCTCATTTCTTTCTACTAATCTCGGCGATGTTATGGAATTCCTTATTCAGTGTTTGAATGAAGTTATGAGGTGGATGGGGATGAAAAAGCTGAAACTAATCCAAACAATATAGAAGTACTATCAGTGGAGAAGAGGAGTGCCATGGATTGGCACCTTAGACTAACAAATATATTATGGCATCAATTTTCGTGGCTATTGTCCATTTCATGAGGTGCATGTAATGTTACCTCAAGTTGACAAATACATATATACTAGCTGTACCTGGCATAACATACGCTGTTATCTTATACCACTCCTCCAACAGTCTTCATGGGGGTGGGGAGACCAAGTTCTGCTACTTCCTCAGGAAATGGATCCCAGTTGGGCTTTACTCCTGAGTAAACCCACCCAGGATTGCGGTGTAGGCCCCCAAGGCAGCCATGAGAACCCCAGTCTGGCGGCATGTGCGGGGTTCAGCTGAACAGCCTCGGGGAGTGGGGAGAAGAAGCATTTTACTCACGAGTAACCCCCCGTGGACCTGCCTGGTGTCGCACTTGTAACATGCAGCTAGTGGAAGCGTTTCACACGTTTCCACTCCCAGTGTGCTGATTGGCCGGCCAACAGAGAGCTTTGATTGGTTGGGAAGTTTCCTAAGTGGCCAATCAGCACACTGGGAATGGCAACATACCCAGGAGAATTATATATATAGATATACAAACCTGGTTGGCTGAGTGGATTGTAAGCAATGAGATCAGAGGAAATTGAAATGCATAGAGTACTGATAGTGATTATTACTTTGACAGATGCCATTAACAAAGATTAGGTAACATGGTAGTAAGGTAGACATTGCATTAAGGGACTGACTACTGATCTGTGAAGTTGAAGGCTTTCATGGCCAACATCCATAGGTTTTCCATGGTTTTTTTCCGGGCTGTGAGGCCGTGTTGTGGAAGAGTTTATGTCAGGAAATGACATGGATGTGACCACAAGATGGAGCTGTAAGCTTAGAAATGAAAGTAGTTAAGCTCCAGTGGCAGGTGTGTGTGAGAGTTAGCATTTGAGAGTATGCACACTTGAGATGCCTCATGTAACAGGCATTGTTTAACTGCCTATAAAAAGGAGATGGGAATTATCTCCAGTGTGGGTTTGTTGTGGATGGTGGTTGGCGAAGCAGTTTGTTGGTTTAAGAGAGATTGTTCTATACTCTGTCTATATATTGTAAATATACTGCAAACAAAGATTAAAGCCCTCAAGTTGAGTGAAGGCTGGCCTTGTTGCTGTCTTTATTTGGCAAGCCAGAGCGCAAGGCAGTGTGCTGAAGTGAAGGAATTTTTCCTTCTCAGCCTGAAGTCTTTTTGCAGAAGTCTCTCCAGAAACCTTCTCCTTGGCGTCCTGTCGACGTGGAACAACTCTGCAGGTGGTCGTAGTGGACACAGCGCATCTTTCTACGCCCCAACAAGGGTTTTGGGCCCAGTGTCCTTGTGGACAATGCTTGAGAAGCTGTGGGAGATATAGTTCTGCAATTGGTGGGCTGTTTTGTGTTCCTAGAGGGCTGAAGATAAAAGTCCTGGAAAGGAGTGAGTTAAGTGTGTCTACTCACGAACTTTGCTCTTATCTGTTTGCTTTGGAAAGCTAATTGTTTTTGGCAGCCTGCCCAGACTGTTATCAGTGTGTTTGTTTGCATCTGTTTAAGTCGCAGACTCAGTGCAAACATGGAAACAGCAGTCAGGTTTGAAAAGCTGTCTGAGAAGAACTATGCTTCCTGGAAAATTTACATACAGGCTTTGCTAATAAAGCAGGACTTATGGGATTATGTAAAGAAACAACCTGACCCTACTAATGAAGATGAATTAATAGGTGATGAAAAAGGTAGAGCAACAATAGTTTTGGCTTTAGAACCGAATCAGCTGAATAATATCAGAGATAAGAGGTCAGCATTTGAAGTCTGGAAAGCTCTTGAGAATATCAACCAACCAGCTGGAGCCTTGTCAAAAATGCTGTGCAGCAGAAAGCTGTATTGTTGTAAACAGCAGGAAGGTGAATCCATGCTTGTACATTTAAAAAGGATGCAGGATAATTTCGCAGAGTGCAGCAAGCGTGGCATCCAAATAGAAAAACCCCAAAAAGCTTTTATACTCCTGAGTAGTCAAAGCAGTGAATGGGAGTTTCTAATGTACACTCTCCAAGGAGTAGCCGAAGCTGATTTAAATGTCGACCTTGTGGCATCCAGAATATTGGAAGAGGCCCAGAGGAAAGACTCAGAGGAGAGCTTCAAGGGAGTGACCAGCTGGAGGAGACAACCAACCAACCAATCCACATCCTTGTCTGAGGAAGGGAGTGCTGCTGTCTACAGAACACAGAGATGTTTTTCCTGTGGAGAGACCGGACATTTGATAAAGAACTGTCCTAAGGTCTCTGCAGCAAGGAAAGGACAGAACTCAACAAAGAAAAAGAAAAGACAAGCCCCAGGATGGGAGGGGGTTTGCTACTACTGTAGAGGGGGTTGTAAATGAGAAAAAGGACCAGTCTGTCTGGATTTTGGACAGTGGGTGTTCTCACCATATGACCCCTGATAGGGAAAAACTACAGAGCCCAAAGCCAGCACCAGTGGACACTGTGGTATTTGCAGATGGTGAATCTGGCAGTGTAGAGATTCAAGGGTCTGTATTAATCCCTGGTTGAAACAAGGTATTTCATAATGTACTGTGTGCACCAAAACTACAAAATAGCCTTGTAAGTGTGGCATCCCTAACCAGTGATGGATATGAAATCCTTTTCAAAAGGAGATGAGGGGATTGTGTCCAAGGAGGGAGTAGTATGTGGTAAAGCCATAAAGAAAAATCATATTTATCAAATGGTAGCACAGGTGCAGTGTGGGAATGTAACAAATAAGCCACTGCATGATGGGTGTGCTCATTACGTTCATAGAGTTATGGGCCATATAAGCTTCAAAGGTTTGCGAAACCTAGAGAAGGTTTGCCCAGAGTTCAAGGTAGAGAACTGTAAAAGTTACCTGGACTGTGCTATTTGCAAAAAGGTAAAGGTCAAGGCTTACCCTGTAGCGAAGGTGAGCAAATGCATAACCCAGAGGCCTTTTCAGGTTGTACATGTGGATTTATCAGGGCCACATCAAGTAAAGAGTATAGGGGGTAGCAAGTTTACCCTATTGATAATAGATAGGCATACCAGATTTACCTATGTGGCAATGCTCAAAACCAAAAGTGAGGCTGCTGATATGATCAAAAAATGGGTCAATTCTGTTGAAAGGGAGTTTGCCGACAAGGTTGGCACTGTTGTGACTGACAGAGGTGGGGAATTCTTAAGTAGTAATTTGCAGCAGTGGTTTGGGCGGAAAGGGATCCAACATAAAACTACAAATCCCGGGTGTCCAGCTGAGGATGGTTTGGCTGAACGTAGGATTGGGATGATAAACCAAATAAGGGATTGTATGTTAGAGGATTCTGGAGCGCCAGCTAATTTGTGCGGAGAAGCAACAAGAACCGCTTGTCATATTGTAAATAGGTCATGGTGCAGTGTGATAAACGAAACGCCATACTACTTATTGTATGGAAGAGCACCAAACCTAAAGTACTTAAGCGTGTTTGGACAATTTGCATCAGTGTACATTCCTCCTCGGTTCAGGAAAAAGAATCAGCCCAAAAGCCAAAGGTTGTGTTTTGTGTGCTATGAGGGGAATAGGTACACGTTCCTGATGGATGGGAATAGGATTTTGTATTCAAGGAGTGCTAGTTTTGAAATCCATGCTGGGTGGGAGAAAATTCATTCTAATCAAGATGTTTTTATAAAGCTTAAAAATATTGTTGTAAACAAAAACACTGGAAATGGAGGGGCGATAGCATCCAGAGATGTGAGTGATTAACACGCAAGCACTTCTGAAGACACACAAACACCAAAGCAAGAGCCAACACATAGACAGGCTATTCAGAGTAGTAGTAGCGACACTGAGGATGAGTATGGTAGAACCAGACTCATTATTCCACGAAGGACTCAACGAGTCAGGAGACCACCAGAAAGGTTTGTGGTGCAAGAGGCACGAGCTTGCACTGTTGTGGCAGAGGAGCCTGATGACTATAAGGATATGCTCAGGTATCCAGTAACGGAGCAGTAGAAGTGGAATATGGCTATGGATCAGGAGATCAGTGCATTGGTGGATAGGAAAGTATTTGAGATAGTTGATAGACCTGGAGAGCAGAAGGTAGTTGGCTGTAGATGGGTCTACAGGAAGAAGGACATGCCTGATGGGACTGTGAAGTATAAGGCTAGAATAGTAGCAAAAGGTTACTCACAGAGACAGTTTGAGAATTATGATAAGACATTCTCACCAACAGCCAAGGCAGAGAGTCTCAGGATGGTGCTTGCTGTGGCTGCCAAAAGGAAGTTAGTGGTTCATCATTTCGAATTCGAGACAGCATATCTCAGTGCCAATTTAGATGAAATTGTATTCATGGAACAACCTCCTGGATATGAGTTTGAAGGCAGTAACAAAGTTTGTAGGCTGAGGAAAGCATTATATGGACTTAAGCAAAGTGCCAGATGCTGCAATCAGTGTATACACGAGGAATTAGTGAGACTGGGTTATCGGCGAAGTGTGGCTGGCAAAGTGTGGCTGATGCATGTGTATACACAAAAGGTAGTATAATTCTATTAATTTATGTTGATGACCTATGTGTAGCTGCAAGGGACGAAGAAGAGATCAGACTGGTGCAGAATGAGTTAGCAGATAAGTTCAAACTCAAGGATCTTGGTCATCTTAAAAGCTACCTGTGAATAGAAGTAGAGAGAGACCAGAGTGGTGGTTTCAGGTTGTGCCAAAAGAGAAAAATAGATAAATTAGTAGAAAAGTCTGGTTTAGGTGAAGCTAAAGTCGTAGGAAGCCCAATGACGCCTGATTACCAAAATCTGGAATCAGAGGAGATGTTTGAAAGGCCAGATATATATCATTCAGTAATTGGGAGTTTATTGTTTTTGGCCAACAACACAAGACCAGACATTAGTTTCGCAGTGGGGTTGCTCAGCAGAAGAGCAGCAAATCCCAGAGAAGTAGACTGGTCAGCATTGAAGCGAGTTGTGCGATATTTGAAGGGCACAAGAGATAGATGCTTAATAGTAACAGGAGGAATGTCAGAACTAGAAGGTTTTGCTAACAGTTCATTTGCATCGGAAACAGCTGACAGAAGATCAGTAACTGGTTTGACGGTCAGCTATGCTGGTAGCCTGGTTATTTGGAGGTCCAGAAAACAAGGATGTATCACACTAAGTACTACAGAGGCAGAGTTTGCTGCGTTGTCAGAGCTGACAAATGAAATCCAGTGGGCTAGACAATTGTTAAAAGATTTAGGAGAAGAATGCAGTGGAGCAACAGTGGTAAACGAAGACTCACAAGCATGCATTGGCATGGCAGAGTCAGAAAATCTAGAATGTAGAACAAAGTATATCGCAGTGAGATACCAAAACATGAGAGAATTTGTACAAAGTGGAACACTGAAGCTACAATATGTTGGCACAGAAGACAATGTAGCAGACATTCTTACGAAACCTTTATCTGTAGAACGGCACACGAAATTGACTAATAGGTTAGGTATCAACAAATAAGGTGACAGTATATAAAAGGATAGGTGTGAATGACACATGGGACACACCACATGTCATTTGGAGGGGAATGTCAGGAAATGACATGGATGTGACCACAAGATGGAGCTGTAAGCTTAGGAATGAAAGTAGTTAAGCTCCAGTGGCAGGTATGTGTGTGAGTTAGCATTTGAGAGTATGCACATCTGAGATGCCTGATGTAACAGGCATTGTTTAACTGCCTATAAAAAGGAGATGGGAATTATCTCCAGTGTGGGTTTGTTGTGGATGGTGGTTGGCGAAGCAGTTTGTTGGTTTAAGAGAGATTGTTCTATACTCTGTCTATATGTTGTAAATACAGTCGTCCCTCCACATTCGCGGGGGTTAGGGGCGCAAAACCCCCGCGAATGTGAAAAAACCGCGAATAAGATACACCTCCCCCCACCCACCCACAAACCCCCCTCCAAGGTGGTGACCGGGCTTTAGAAGCCTCCTAGACACTTCTCAGCTGCCACACCCACCTTTCCAAAGCTGCTCTCCAAAGAGAGCCAAGCCCTGAGACAGCAGGGAGATCGGGTCTAAAGCACCCACCTCCCTGTTCTCTCCGGGCTTTGGCTCTCCAGTTTAAACGGAGGCAAGCCCCAGGAGAGGGGGAGGGGCGCTTTAGACCCGATCTCCCCCCTCTCCCTGGGCTTGGCTGTGTTTGAAATGGAGAGCCAAAGCCCCCAGAAAGTAGGGAGATCGGGTCTAAAGCACCCACCTTCCTGCTCTCTCGGGGCTTTGGCTCTCCAGTTTAAACGGAGGCAAGCCCTAGGAGAGGGGGAGGGGCGCTTTAGACCCGATCTCCCCCCTCTCCCTGGGCTTGGCTCTGTTTGAAATGGAGAGCCAAAGCCCCCAGAAAGTAGGGAGATCGGGTCTAAAGCATCCACCTCCCTGCTCTCTCGGGGCTTTGGCTTTCCAGTTTAAACAGAGGCAAGCCCCAGGAAAGCGGGAGGGGCGCTTTAGACCCAATCTCCCCCCTCTCCCTGGGCTTGGCTCTGTTCGGAGTGGAGAGCCAAGACCTGAGAGAGCAGGGAGATCGGTTCTAAAGCACCCACCTCCCTGCTCTCTCGGGGCTTTGGCTTTCCATTTTAAACGGAGGCAAGCCCCAGGAGAGCGGGACGTGGGCGCTTTAGACCCACACTCTCTGCTCTCCCTGGGCTTGGCTCTGTTTGGAGTGGAGAGCCAAAACCCCCAGAAAGTAGGGAGATCGGGTCTAAAGCGCCCAGCTCCCTGCTGTCTAGGGGCTTTGGCTTTCCAGTTTAAACAGAGGCAAGCCCTAGGAGAGCGGGAGGGGTGCTTTAGACCCAATCTCCCCCCTCTCCCTGGGCTTGGCTCTGTTTGAAATAGAGAGCCAAAGCCCCCAGAAAGTAGGGAGATCGGGTCTAAAGCATCCACCTCCCTGCTCTCTCGGGGCTTTGGCTCTCCAGTTTAAACGGAGGCAAGCCCCAGGAGAGGGGGAGGGGCGCTTTAGACCCGATCTCCCCCCTCTCCCTGGGCTTGGCTCTGTTTGGAGTGGAGAGCCAAAGCCCCCAGAAAGTAGGGAGATCGGGTCTAAAGCACCCACCTCCCTGCTCTCTCGGGGTTTTGGCTCTCCGGTTTAAACAGAGGCAAGCCCCAGGAGAGTGGGAGGGGTGCTTTAGACCCGATCTCCCCCCTCTCCCTGGGCTTGGCTCTGTTTGAAATGGAGAGCCAAAGCCCCCAGAAAGTAGGGAGATCGGGTCTAAAGCATCCACCTCCCTGCTCTCTCGGGGCTTTGGCTTTCCAGTTTAAACAGAGGCAAGCCCCAGGAAAGCGGGAGGGGTGCTTTAGACCCGATCTGCCCCCTCTCCCTGGGCTTGGCTCTGTTCGGAGTGGAGAGCCAAGACCTGAGAGAGCAGGGAGATCGGTTCTAAAGCACCCACCTCCCTGCTCTCTCGGGGCTTTGGCTTTCCATTTTAAATGGAGGCAAGCCCCAGGAGAGCGGGACGTGGGCGCTTTAGACCCACACTCTCTGCTCTCCCTGGGCTTGGCTCTGTTTGGAGTGGAGAGCCAAAACCCCCAGAAAGTAGGGAGATAGTGTCTAAAGCACCCACCTTCCTGCTCTCTCGGGGCTTTGGCTCTCCAGTTCAAACGGAGGCATGCCCCTGAGGTGGATAGAGTTCCCTCCCAGAGAGGGGGTGGAGAAGGAGGAGAAACCGCGAATACTCAAAACCGCGAAAGTCAAAGCCGCGAATGTGGAGGGACAACTGTATACTGCAAACAAAGATTAAAGCCTTCAAGTTGAGTGAAGGCTGGCCTTGCTGCTGTCTTTATTTGGCAAGCCAGAGCTCAAGGCAGTGTGCTGAAGTGAAGGAATTTTTCCTTCTCAGCTTGAAGTCTTTTTGCAGAAGTCTCTCCAGAAACCTTCTCCTTGGCGTCCTGTCAACGTGGAACAACTCTGCAGGTGGTCGTGGTGGACACAGCGCATCTTTTTACGCCCCAACAGTTTATTCCTGACATTTTGCCTGCATCTGTGGCTGACATCTTCAGAGAATGGTGGTGTAGGGGTGGGTGGGGTTTCTATACTGTGAGTCCCTGTTGGAGAGGATATGTAAATTTGTGTATTTGAATGGCTAGTTCCTGGGGGGAGATATGCAAGGAGGATTCGTGTCTGTTTGGCTAATGGTCCTTTGTCTGCTGAGAATCCCCATCCCTAGGTGAAAGCCAACAACTATCATGTCAGAATGCACAGAGAAACTATTGAAATCCACAAACGCCTGGACAACTTCAACAGGAAAGAAGAAACCCGTAAATTAAACACATTTGGATACCAGTCCTGAAAAACACCAAAATCAAAACTCAACACATGCAAATGATCTTCACCCAGGGACTGGGGGATTTCCAGCAGATAATGGACCATTAGCTAAATCCCCCTCACATATCCTCCCACACAAAGAACTGAACATCCAACAACTTGAATACACAAATTTACATGCTAATCCTTTTTAACAGGGACTCCCAGTGTATAAACCCCACACACCCACACGCCGCCATTCTCTGAAGATGCCAGCCACAGATGCAGGCAAAACATCAGGAATAAACTCTTTCAGAACATGGCCTCACAGCCTGGGGAAAAAAAGCCACGGAAAACCTATGACTACTAATCTGTTTCCAGCAACAATTCAAAGTACTTGGATTGACCTATAGTTCAGGATGTCTGAAGGACTTTATCCTCCCATATGAGCCTGCCCAGATTTTGAGATCTTCAGGGTTCCGCACCGCACCCTCTCAGGTGCATCTAGTGGTAACATGGGAAAGGGCCTTCTTGGTGGTAAAAAGTGCATCAGGCAGTGGGGCCAAGCAACATGCCAGTCAGCTTGTTCTCTGAGGTCCTGCCATCATGTACCCAGATCCTCTGTGCACCCTACATAACAGAGGTGATGGTAGGGTTCTTCCTTATCAAAACAATAAGGCCACAAAATCCCCCTCCTGTTTAAACTGTGGCAGTATTCTCAACCTGACAGCATTGTTGTCTGGATCTGTACATCTCTGTACATACAATCAGCCAAGTATTTCCATTTGCAACAGTTCTGAGGTTCAGAGGAAAGGTAGTGCTCTTGAAATATTGAATATATAAATCAATATTAAAGGCTTTGCTTTGTGTGCTTACTGGTTTGTATAATTTTCTCTTTAGCAGATTATAGTGTTTTGGGTAATTCAAATACTTGTGCCACTTAGACAGACAGTATTTTCTTTGTCGTTTTTCCCCTGCACCTGTTCTGTTTTTCTGATGCTAAGCAGTCTCCTTTGTCACCTTAGTTCCTCAGTGTCAGTAACTTTTTGATATACCAGTTTGATTTTTTAAAGACTATTAAACCAGATAGAAATGCTCTCTTGACTAGCTCTGTAAGGCGATGCACAGACTTAACTGTTGGTTGCCTGATCTACCACATACACGCATGTATCAGACACCTCATGTATAAGTAGAAGGCAGGTTTTGGGCCCAAAATTATGGATTTTGCTATGACCCGTGGATAAGTCAAGGGTAAAACGTAGGAGCATATAACAAATAAACCTTTTCCTCTCCTTTTAAAAATGCATAGAGGGAACATAGTCGGGAAGAGCTAAAGAGAAGGAGAGGATCTGTTTATATGGGGGGTTACAATATGGGGGAGGTGTAAATTGCATTGCTCATCTTAAAATGTCTACATCTAAACAAGTACAGATAGGGAAAGGAATATAAATGAGGGAAAAGAATGAGAATGAGGCCTGGGGGGAAAGTGGAGGGAGAAGCGCAAGGAAACCAACCTGCCTTTGTTAGGGAACCAAGCACGAATGCAGTGACAAGAGACCGAGGCAAGAAGCCCCTCTTGGCATGGCAGGGCAAAATGATGTGCTCCCATCCCATTACCCCTCCATTGCCCAAGAGAGGCAGCCCTTCCTCCTTCCCCACCTTCTTCTTCAGCCGGAACAGCATTCAGTAGAAACTTGGGGGAGCTTGAAGAATGTGGTGTGCTTGCCATTTTGGGCACTTGAGGTGGAGTGGAGCAGCGGCAGTCATTTTTTAATAAAGGCTTCCTGTATAAGCCTCACCTTGTGAGGCTTGCAGAGAGACTGCCATGTCTCACAAGGTCAAGTAAGTCCCTGTTAAAAATGGCCACTGCCACTCCATTCCACCCCAAGTGCCCAAAATGGCAGAGAGCACGGAGCTCATCCAGCTGGCTTCATCTGTTTCCAGCACTGATCCATGGATAAGTCAACCCAGTTTTAGGGGGTCAATTTTTTGAAACTTATACAGATGTATACATATAAGTGTTAGGGGGTATGAGTCTAAAATTAAAAATTCCAGGGATCTAACCCTTTTAAAAATAAAAATATAGTTGTCCCTTCACATTAACGGGGGATAGGTTCCCCAGACCCCCGCAAATGTGAAAATTCCACGAATAATGACTGCCCTCCCCCTCCCCCGCCAAAGCGACCATGGGGCCTCCGGAGGCCCCATAGTCGCTTTCCCCCACCTCCCTTCCAAGGCCTTCCCAGGGCCTCCGGAGACCCTCCCAAGGCCCTGTGGGTGCCTCCCCGGCCCTTCCCCCTCCCTCCCAGGGCCTTCACAGGGCTTTTGAAGGCTCCGTGGAGGCCTTCAAAGGCTCTGTGGAGGCCTCCCCGGCCCTCCCCACTCCCTCCCCAGCCCTCCCCCCTCCCACCCAGGGCCTTCACGGGGCCTTTGAAGGCTCCGTGGAGGCCTCCCCCTCCCTCCCAGGGCCTTCACCGGGCCTTCGAAGGCTCTGTGGAGGCCTCCCCACCCTCTGCCCTCCCTCCCAGGGCCTTCATGGGGCCTTCGAAGGCTCCGTGGAGGCCTCCCCGGTGCTCCCCCTCCTTCACAGGGCCTTCACAGGGCCTCCAGAGGCCCCTTGTCGTGGTTTTGGGAGGCGGCCCCTCCCAAACCGCAAATATGCAAAACCACGAATGCTAAGTTCGCGAATGTGGAGGGGCAACTGTATCTTCTTTAAAAGTAAAACAGTTTTCTTTCAAAGTAAGCAGAGTAAGGCATCAGAATGCAGACACATCTCAATTAACATTTAAATGTGTGGTCTGATCACCCAGTCAATTAGACTCATTAAACAACAAAGACGTCATTTTAAAAATGCATATCAAAAGTTTAGTGAAGGTATATCAATCTTAATCTACATATTAAAGCAAATTTAATGGTCCCTAACTAACTAAGAGGATTTAGGGTAGGAAAAAACTCACCCAGCCTTAAGTGATGTGGGCTACATGGTGAAGGATAAAAATAAGACTCTAAGATGGAAAGACTCAAAGATGGCTACAGCCACATGGAGACAAACTTAAAAGGAAACTTCAACAAAGTGTAATCTAATATTTAAATTAGGTCATGTGATGAATGACCCATTGCTCCAGTTGGCTGAAATTGCCTAGGGAAAGAAGAAGGGGGAGTGGAAGAACTCATGCATGCAGGGAAATTCTTAAACTGAACTTAACATGGGATACACAAGATTGTACTGCATTATAATTTCCCCACAATAAGGTACATCTATTAGGAGAACCAAACGATCACAGTTGTTTCAGTTCTGACACCTTTGTTAAAGCAGTCCCAGCTGGCAGTTTTAGAGGTTTTTGCTTGCTCTCTGCCTGGATCACTTCAGCGTGGTGAGCCTTAAGATTGCCCGAAAGATTGCTGGGAATTGTGAAGAGTACCATATGTAGCTTGGACATGTGCCCATCATGTCTGGTTAAGGCTGGACAGCCAAGGTTGAGAGCTGCCTGCTACTACACATAATGAACTGCTCCCTGAGTATAGTGAGATTGTTCTCCTTCAACTGACATACACACACACACCATGGCCCTTAAGAAAACATCTAGCCAGTTATAGGCTTGTCTTGAACTCTCCTTTTTTTTTTTAAGAAGCTGATAAAGTATTTGGTGTCACTAGAGTAATTTCCAAATTTCTGGGATTATTCACCTGTCCTTGACTCTTTCAGGCTTCAGATGTCTTCATGGATCATCTATTTCTGGAGAATGGGGAGGGGAATGCCTTTCTCCTAATTCTATTACTTTTCTTGGGAGTATTTGACATTGTGGACCATAACTTCTTGCTCTGCTTTTTTGAACATATGGTGGGTGTTAACTGGTCTAGCTCTGAACTGGCTTTGTTCCTCCTTTTATTAGACTGCTCTCAGGAACGGTTGACAAATGGCTTCTGAGAAATACAGTGTGGTGGGTCTCCTTTATAAAGTGATTGGGAGAGATTGTGCAGAGCTTTGTGTGTTGACTGTTGCCACTATTTCTATTCCTATTACACCCAGCTCAACATTGCTTAGTTAACTGAGTGAGGGTTGACATGCTCAGATCTGAACCACAGCTTCTTGAAACATAAGGCAGATTCTAATTGCCTCTCATTTTGAGAATCAGAGAAGAGAACATCCCCTGCCTCCTTTCCCCCCCATCCAAACCCCTTGCAATCTAGTCCCTTTCACACTCCACCCAAATGGGGAGCTCCCACAGTGATTAAGAAGTTCTGTATTGATTCAGTTGCACATAGTGGCGTGAGCTGGATGCTCCTATTCTACTGATAACATACACCTTCCAACCAACAGGCAAAGGTGGAAAAAAGTTGCCTACTCCTCCTCTTCCTAAAAATGGCTTTTGTTCTCTCTCCTCTGACTCCTGCTTGTATGTTACCCTTCAGAATTGAGTTGTTTCATCTGCAAGGCTCCAGTTAATATTCCTGTTCTTTCTGAGATGGACCCCTTCAAGCAACCAGCATTGACCACTAGATTCCTGTGTTCAGCGTATGAGCTTCCTGGCAGAACCACCCCTTTCCTTTCCCAGGGTGCTTTGTGTGCTTCTGTGGAAAGCTGCAAGCTAGGATTGACCCATGTTTATGCCTGGCTTGCTTTCTCTGTGCTGTTTGCTTTTACATCTTGCTCCCCCCCAGTGCCTCAGATGAGCTTCACCCAGACTTCTCAAGAAATGTGCCCCCCCCCAAAAAAAGAACAAGAGTCAGTGAGAATTTTAAAGTGTTTTATCACACTCAAGCAATTGGCCATACTTGAGAGGGTTTTGTACTGCATTTAGGAATGCTCTCAAGAAAACATCCTGGAGCAGAAGAGCCTGCCACCATTTGGGATGAAAGGATTTGCCTGACTGCATATCATCCTGCTTCGTGCCTTCCTTATAGTAAAGTCATTTTATTTAGTCATTTTTTCTCCCTCCAATTAGAGAATGTAATGTAAGTGTTGGGGAGATGCTGCTTCCCATCCCACACCCTCCCTTTTAGCTTTTAAAAAATTGTCTCACAGATGGGCAGCATAGACAGCCCTAGTACTTCCCCTTTTAGAGGAATCAAAATGAAGCAAAAAACTTATTTGCAGCTGTGTCTGTGTGTGAGAGGGTGTATCTCTCTGTGCTATTTTCAGCCCTGTTTGTGTGACTGTGAAATTGTCAGGTTCCATAAGGGTGCAACATGTTTCTTTCAGTTGCACATGTGATGCTCACTTATGGCCAAACCTTTCCTGTTTGGAAGGGGGAAAGTTACACTTTGAAGGGAGGGATGGCTGGGAAGGAAGTCTGCTTTTTTTAATTGAATATCTGCTACTTTGGTGACATTCTCAAAAAGACTGATAGATGAACTGGTATGTTTTAGAATCTACAAAAAAGCAGTACCTTTATTGGCCAACCAAACTGCAAAACACATGATGCAAGCATTCGAAGCTCTAATGGCTTCCTCATCAGGCAAAAGATGTTAAAAAATAAAGACAAGTGACGGTGTTGGAGTCATATGGCGTACATGTTGTCTCAGGTGTTTCTTGTGTTGTTGTTAAGGTGAGGGATCTCATGCAAGCAGAGGCCACTCTACTTCTTGACCATGTGGGAACTGAGACAAAGGACAGCAAAATTTAACTCCTTTTGCAGCAGTAAGGCAACCCTTTTTGGTATCTAGGATGTCTTTGACCCTTTGTGAAGCCAGGGTTCTTTGGTTAAGCAGAAATCATTCGATTTTTCAAGAAGTCTCTGTACTGCTACATCTGGGGGAAAACTTTCAGGTGCTATATAGGTAAAACTTAACCAATTATAGTCCAAAGTTTTACCTTTGTTGGGGGTTGCCTCAAAATGTTGCAGCAAAATGACGTATCTTCAAATCTAGGGGGTTATCCAGATGATGAAAATACTCCTCATAGAATTTGCAGAGAATATGATGTGTCCCAACAGGATCCAAATGAGATTCACAGTATTTGGAAGAAAGAGGGCTAAAACTCCACAAACTGCATAATAAAAGGGATTTACAGTTTTCCCTGAATTTTTCTGGAAAACGCACATAGATGCACATTTTCATACATGTGGACATCTTCATCTTTATCACAGTGTGTGGATGCTCCATTCAAATAGATGTGAACAGAATTGAATAGATGAAAAAATGGTGGAGACAAAACCAGATCACTGTGAATGGGCAAAAATGTGTACCCACTTGCTGCGTATCATCGTGTCTAGACAAGCCCTAGGGAACACATTCTGTGCTGTTGTTCAGGTGAGACAAGGAACATCTGAGACAACATATAGGCCTGTGACATCAACACTGTCACTTTTCTGTCTTAATTTTTTTACATCTTTTGCCTGATGAGGAAACTAGTAGAGCTTCGAAAGCTTGCCCCACGTGTTTTGAAATTTGGTTGGCCAATAAAGGCATCACTTTTTTGTGGATTCTGGATTTTGTTTTGCTACATGGGCAACATGTATTTCCTTGGTATGTTTTGGGTTGCTTTGGTGGTGTCTTGACCCACAGACTTAGGCTGCACTTATGTCTGCTTCCTTACGTTCCTGACAATGTCCTACTTTGCTAGGCTGGCCTGTCTAGGATGCTGAGGACAACTCTTCTGAACTAGCTATACCCGGTGTAGCATACACCATTCCCCCACACACACACATGATAGTACACACACGGCTCCCCTCGCTGCCATCGCCGCCATCTCCCTCCTCCCGTGTCACCTGGGGCCCCCCACTGCCTCCCCCCCCATGCCACCACTCCCCTTGCCGCCCTCCCACCACACCCCTCGCTGCCCTCTGCCACGCACACACACACACACCGTGTGCACACACCCTACACACACACACACCATGCCACATCTCCCCATGCTACTCACACCTCCTTGCCAGTGGCCATATTTACAGAGGACACATGTTCCCGCCCCCAGTGTGCTGATTGGCTTCCCAATCACGCTTTGATTGGTTGGTCAGTTTCCTAAGCAGCCAATCAGCACATTGGAAATGGCAACATGCCCAAGAGAAATATATATGTAGATGCCTGAGCTGTAACCAGTATTCATCAGCTAAATTATGAGAGGAAGGTACTGTGAGTAGCTAGAGTGGTTCTTAGAGGTATGGAGGAATAAAGACAGCATGGAAGCTGTAGTGTCCAATAAGAAAATCATCGGGGCTAGAGATGTACATTTCTGGAAATTTTGAAGCCATAGGAAAAAGCCATTTTCCTGGTTTCAGAAATTGGGGGGGGGCTGGTGGGGGAGTGATATTAGTCTTACTTGCAGATTGAAGATCACTTTGTTGCTTTAGGGCCATAAAATTATTATATAAATAATGCAATACAATTATACAGAAGTATAATGCAATACAATTATACAGAAGTACAGTTGGACAATAGTTACAAATTAAAATCCCTTTTTAATTTTTGTTTTGTTTTGTTACAAATGGAGTTTCAAGGTCCTGAACTGTAAGGAACTATTCAGATTTTGGCACTTTTTTGTTGTTATTGTGCGCCTTCAGTTGTTTCTGACTTACAGCAACCTTATGAGGAACCCGTCATGGGGTTTTGGCAAAATTTGCCTTCTTCTGAGACTGAGAGAGCGTTACTTGCCCAAGGTCACACAGTGGATTTCCATGGCTGAGCAGGGATTTGAACCATGGTCTCCAGAGTCCTAGTCCAACACTTAAACCACTATACCATGCTGGCTGTACTGCCACTTTATTAGATTTAGGTGAAAAAGAAGAAGCCATCAACACTAGTAAAACAAAGAAAATTATTTTGTTCCCTGTAGTCTCTCACAGCGTCAAGCTGACATAAAGTATTCATTACAAAGAAAACTAGGAGCGTGGTACTCCAAAACAGGAAAACTATAAACACTACATTGTATAATGTTCAGGGAAAGATAGCCCCCCCCAAAAATATATATATTCAAAATACTTGAATGAGACCATGAAACGTATTGCTGTATAAGTCTGATGCTTGTATTACTCAAAGTAAATTGATAAATGGTTACATAATATAGCAGGAACAAAATAGAATGGTATGAAACAATTATAAATGACTCTAACTTTTCCAAAAGCACATTAGATCAATGGCCCATTGAAAAAATATAGAAACAGAAATTGTAATGAAGTCCAATGTCATTTATCTCAAAAAGTCCCAAACTCCAATGGAATTTTTGTAAACAAGTAGTCACAGTTTTAGGCACTCAGCTCTGGAGTAATCACATAGAAACATAGAAACTTTACTCCTGAGTAACCACAATAAACAAACTTGACTTGAAGCTAATCAAGCAGAAATATAAATACTTGACTCTGTAGTAATCATGCAGAGATGGTTAGCTGAGAGGTTTCCAACTGTTTCATTACCGACTTCTTCAGTCAACAAAGTTTAACACAACGATTAAAGGTTAGTTGTGGTTTTGGAAAAGTTAGTCATTTAATTGTTTCATACCATTCTATTTTGTTCCTGCTATATTATGTAACCACTTCTCAATTTACTTGAGTAATACAAACCCATACAGCAACATGTTTTATGGGCTCATTCAAGTATTTTAAGTGTGTGTGTGTGTGTGTGTGTGTGTGTATTTGGTCGCTATACATGGTACCTTTCTTTCCCTGAATATTATACAATAAAGCATTCATTGCCATAAAAAGTACTGAGAAAAAGATAATACCAGGAATTTCAATGATAAGATTCTGTATGTTGTCTTACATAAAAATCTTCCTGTTATATAGTTTTTAGAACTACCGTAATTTGAGAAGAGTAACTATATGATCACCTTGTCTTAAACATTTTAATTCTCATCCTAAGAGAAAATATTCCAAAATCCACACATATACACACACACACTGCAATTTTCAGTTTGTTTTTCAAGGACTTCACATCTCTGGTTACAACCCAACCCTACAGGAGGCTTGGAACATGCAGGTTGAGAAAGAATGCATGCAGGGCATGCAGTTATCATGTCTGACACAAAGCTTTGACCAGAGTGAAGCCAAAACAAAAAAGAAGTCTGTTGAAAGCGATAGGCCAGGCTGTGTTCTGATCTCTACAGAATTGGAATGTTCTTCTGAAGTCAGAGCAACAAGGGAGTCTCTTCTGTTACTGGTGTTTCTTTGTTTTTGCCATAAATTTGATCTCCCAGTGTCCTCCTTTGCTTTTCTTCCTGGACCTTCGCTCTCTGACTTGGCAGAAGAGGGAGAGTGTGCATCAGCAAAGGTGTGCAGAGTGTGCACAACCAAATCCTGGTGATTTACATACTTGCATGATGTCAAGGAAGGCCTAGCTACAGTAACTGAGGTTTTTCCTATCTGCCTCTCTATACCCTGGAATGCCTCCATTCTTAAGGCAAAGCCCAGCTTAGTGCTTTTCATTGTCCCTTTCCACCACCTCACTGCCAGTACTATAGTAGTTTGAGCGAATTAACATTGAAAAGTGTACCATGATATTTCTCTCTCAGAGGTGCTAGAGAGAAGCACATTTTTTATCTGGCTGGGCTTTTCAGGCACACCTGTCACCACAACGACTGCCATTATACAGCAGACTTATTATTCTGCTTGCTCCCTGTGTCTGTCATATCTACTTATTATTCTGACAAAACGTTTTAAATCCCTTTAGCTTGGCAGCATTTTATATAGTTATGCGGGGGGGAAGCAGAATTCCATTCTAAGGATGCATCAACAAAATTTATCAGTTAAGGCCTGATATGTCACCGGCTGTACTTAAGTGTAATTTTTAGATGTTAGAGATTTTTCTTTTTCTTTCCCTCTCTTGGCAGTGTTTTGGATGTTCCATGTTGGTGGCCAAAAGGGTCCATTTTGTGATTTGTCTCCTACTCTAATTTGTACATGAATTTGTATGGCAGGCAAAACCAGACCCACTGTTAGGCCCAGGGCTCTTTGATCTATACCTCTGTGTGACTGATTTTTGATGGATTATTAGTGTTGGTTTTTAATGCCGTCTTGCTGTTGAAATTTCACCAAGATGGCTCAGAACTAGTCAAAATAGGCAATATTTCAGAGGAAGGAATCGACAACCACCTTGCCTAAGAAAACCATATGAAATTCATGGGGTCACTATAAATCGACAGGCGACTTGAAGGCACACACACACAACGTCAAATGATGCAAGCTTTATTGGTTTCTATGTGTGGAAATCTGCTGCATATCTCCTATTCACCCCAAATGTTCTGCTGTGTGCAGCAGAGCGTATGTCAGGCTGTCCTAAAGATAGTAAGATAAAACATTCTTAGAAAGTCAGCTTGTTAAAGCCCAGCTTGTGTCCTTGTCAAGAAGGTGGAAAAAAAGCTTTCCCAAATGTTCTCTGGTTATTTTATTGAAAATGGGATATCTTTATAGCTGTTAAGCAGAAAGCTTCACTGGTTAATGGTGTGTGGTTTTAATCAATTTATTTTCATACCTCTGCATATGAGTGAAAACAGCAGTTTTGCTAAAATGACCCTTCTGTGTTTTTAGTTGATGATAACCAGGACAGCTGCTGGTACCACTTTTGAAGTAGCACCCATCTCCCTCTTTGTACATGAAAGAGGGGAATGTGTCTTCTAAGAAGGAAACTGACACTCATGGCATTTGTAACAACTTCTATTTGAAATTGTTTGCATTACAAAAAGAATTTGTTGCATGATTAACCAGAGGAGACTTAAATACACATTGGTTATGTGGGTGCCTCTAATAGAATCATAGAGTTGGAAGAGACCACAAGAGCCACCTAGTCCAACCCCTTACCATGCAGAAATATACAGTCAAAGCAACCCTGACAGATGGCTTCTGTTTAAAAACCTCCAAAGGAGACTCCACCACACTACGAGTAGATGCCACTAGCTATGACAACCTGAAGACAGTGTGGAGATGTTACTTTTTTAGACTCAGCTCCCAGAATCCACCTAGTATGGCCTGTTCCCATGCTTTGTCTCAGCAAAGATGTCAGATGTTGGGGGGTTGGTATCATTTTGCTTAAAAATTTACACATCGGCCTCTCTGTCTAACAAGTTCTCCATACCATGCTGTTCAGGTGACTGGTGCTATGAAGCTGGAACCCAGTCCTATTACCATTGTGGATCACAAACTTGTCCAGTAGTCAGTCAGAGGCCTTTCTAGCTAAAGTCTGGAGGCTAAATCCAATTGTTGGTTCCAACTAAAGTAGACCCACTGAATCACTGGCACTCCTTTTGATGGGGTTGTTATGAGAGAAAGTTCAGTAAGATTCCTCTTGGTGTTACCTTGATTCTTGTATTCCTGAATATTGTTTCCCACACACACCTATGCCTTCCTGATGCCTGCTCAAATTGATGTTCTGGCTCATTTGTAGCAAATATCTATATTATATATTTAACATAGAATTGATGAGGACTACCAATTGGAATGTCCTTAGTGTTGAAATCTATGGGCTACTTTATGATCATATTTAAACAGTGTGTTTTGAAGTAAAGTGAACAAAGTTGCTATTAAGGGGAAGATTACATTAAAAATGTACAGCAAGAGAATTCTACATATTTTAAACATTTTATTTTAATGTGACTTCTTGATTAAGGACTTCCCCACCTTCAAGCATCTACCATATATGACCAACCCCGGGCACAGTTTTGCCTACCTTCCAGAGGTGACAAAAACCAAGAATGTTCTAATACGGACACAGTCCATACACATTGTGTATGCCTATTCTAATTCACAATGCATTGGTTTTCTTTTTTGTTTGATAGATTGCATACCTGCTGATGCCTGATGTATTCGTGTTTGTCACCTTGTTTTTTAGCATTCCTGAAAAGAGCCTTCCTTGGGGTTGTTGCAGAGATTACTGAGAGAGTGAAGTGCTGTTTAGATGCTCTGAATCTGGATAAAAAGCAGGGTTATGAACTGAAATGAAGGCCTCTTGCACTGTAGCTCCATTGCACAGTGCTTGTCCAAGCATAGTCCTGCCATGCCATTGGAGAGACAAATTCAAAAGTGACCTAGATAAGAGGCCACACACCTCATTAGCAATCCCTTGAGCCAACTGCTCTCTGCCACTGAACATCCATTTTCCCAATTTCTTTCATCATGTTCCCTGTTCTCTGTCTCTGTCTCTGTCTCTCTCTCTCTCTCTCTGTGTGTGTGTGTGTGTATGTGTGTGTATATACAAGCTGTTAGTTAAAGATTATAGGGAAACAAGCTCAAGGTAATTAGAAGCAATGGGAACTGATGTGCTTGTGTTTAATGCAGGAAAAGATAATTGGCTGAAAATATTAACAGGCATTGTTGTAAGTGCAGGAAAACCTTGTTTGAGTAAAGAGGATGGGGTGGACTCTCAGAGAGCACAGCTCATTCCTTAGGCTCATACCATTTCAAAATCTCAGATGAGTCCTTTTCTGATTGATTTGAGAGTTGTTTTCCATTTACATTCCAAATCCATCCATGCTGTCATGTGCACACTTGGTGGGGGGAAATGTTTTTTATCTTCTTCCCTATGCCTTCTGCAGCTCTAGCAAAGTTCTTTTTATAATTTCCTCGAATGCAATGACTTGATGTCCTTTTTTTTTTTCCTTAGGAGTTGCTGCTGCCTGGTTGAATGTTAGTTTTGTTTATCTGACTTGTTTTTATTGCTCAGAGATCAGTCAAGGCAGACCTGTTTTACTTGATCCATCCAAACAGGAAAGGAGCTGGGTATTTCTTTGCTGATTCCTATCTGGGCTGACATTTATCCTTGATCATTTTCATTTCCCCACCCCCACCCCTCTCAATCTGCCAAGGACAAACTGGGCACATCATTAACTGGCCATTGGTTATCTACAGGCATTACTTTCATGTGTTAGACTAGAGCTGAGATGCAAGTTTCCTGTCTAGTTCCTTGAATCTGATAATTAGCAGACTGTAATCCTATTGCCTGCTTCCGCTAAGAGACTCTGCCTTTGTAATACATCCATACTCTTCTAGTTCAGAGAATGGAAGGTCATGCTGAATGCTGAATTGAATCTTCAGTGTTGGTTATATAATTCAGTAGCCTGGAACAAGGATCATGTACTATGCCTCAATCCAGTTCTTTCTGTGTATGTTATATTGATGAATGTGGCCATAGAGTTCATTCATTCCCATTGGAGAGTGCCATTGCCACAGGCAGATAAATTTGAAACATTTAAAATTTTTAAAATGCAGTAACCGACCTCACTTGGTTAGTTACATTAAAAATGACGCACAGCCAAAAGATGGGAAACTTGCCATAGTAATGTAAATGTTGTTCAAAAAAGAGTTGACAATCAAGTAGCTATTAACAATTTTGTGTTCTACCCAAATACCAAGTGAAAGTCTTGATTTTAGTCACCTTGGCCATGTGTTCCTCTGTAAAATTAACATGCTGTCGACATTCATAAATTACTTGATGCACACATTTCTATCTTTATAAAGGGCCTGCAATCCAAAATACAGAATTTTGGGACATCTTGTTCAGTCTATATAAGAGGAAAAGCTTTTAAACTCTTCAATAAGGGACATCCCTTATACTAAGGGATTCCTGGCAACTCTACTGTATGAGTGACCTTTTCAGAGTTTCCTGCACATTAATGAATTTGAGCACACACGTAAAACAGTGAAATGCATAGAGGCCTCCTTTCCAATTGTTAACATTTTCTCCTCATAACACGTCTCTGTGCCTCCAACCCTGATCCCTTATTGATTTTAAATTCTGCATATAATGTTCTCTTGTCTTTTCAGGAAAGACAGGTAGACTTAAATAAATTTTAAGAGGCAATGGTAGCAATGGAATTAAAGCTAAACAGCAATGAGTTTCTTCTGGTATAATTTATACCTACATGCCATAATAACCCATTCTTTGGCTATTAATTTTCAGCTACACATCCCTGGTTAGCCAATGTCAGACTTAATCATGCTATGTTAGCTTTCAATCTGAGGGTTTACCAGTAGGTTTTACTTTCCATGTGGTTTGTTAGGTGCCAAGCAACTAAATACATTCTCCAGCTTAATACCTCCTGGTAAAAAATCAGCAGGATTAATGTTAATTCTCCCTCTTTTTTCCTAATTCTGTGATCTCATTTTGAAATACTTTCTCTTATACAAACCACCTGTATTTTCTCCAAGTAGTCTCTTTAGTTCCTGATCATTAGCTTTAATGTTGATTTCCCACCCCCCATAAGTCCTTCACATCCACAGGGCATTAGCTTTCATATCTGGTTGGTTGCCAGTTTCAAGAGTATTCTTACGTATTGTAGAGTTGCAGTAAGTGCATGTAATAGCCTTGCAACTCTTTCAAAGTCATGTCTTCTGAGTCAGGAAATTTTCCCATGTAACCTCAAAGGCAGAAAGGTTTATCAGAAATGGCTTCAGCTGTATTCTGAGATGCTAGTAAAAAAAGAATGAAACAAAGGAGAACAAAAGGAAAGGAAAGTGAGCTTCTGCAATAATTTATTTTTAATAGGTCCAATTCATAACGTTTGCTATCCCTACTGGCTAGGCAATTGAATTTTGTCTGAGGTGTGAATAGATTTGGAAAATTGAGAGGCTAGAAGTGAAAATGGCATTGTTATGTCACAGTTCCACTCCACTGATTAGGTTTGTTTATTTTAGTTCAACTGGCAATCATGTCCATTCAGAGCTTGGAGATTTTAGTTTTTGAACTACCTATTCTTGAGACAAGGCAATTTAGGGTTGCCTCAAATATTTCCTTCCATGGAGAGACATGTCCAATTACAAAAAGTGTGTTGTCTTACAGTGTATAAAGAGTAGCATCTGTTTCTTTCCCTCTCTCCTTCACACGCTTGGAAGCCTTTAGGCATGGCAGCTTCCCAGTACACAGGGGATGCTGGGCAAATAAGACAACCATGCTGCCATCCATACAGTTTTCCCCCAACAAAATTAATTGTTGCATTTTGACTCATAAATAGCCCTCTCTCTTTTATATGACACAGTATTTTTCAGTTGCGCCACATTTGGGCTCATCTTTCACTACCTCTCCTGCATTACCTCTTGTCCTCTGTGGAGAGTTCCAACCAAGCGCTGGGATTTTCAGGGTAGCAGGAGACAGCTCGTGAGTACCAAAGTACTGCATTGGCCAAATCATTCTAGATATTGTTAACTGTGAAGAAATACTGTCTCAGCTCTAAGTTGCTTCCTTTTCTTAATTATAACCCATCTTTTGAGACTCTTGGAGAGATGTGTTCAGGGTTGGAGGATATACACCTTTATTTTTGATACAGTTAATACAAATCTCAGTTTCTCTCTATCTCTTTCTCCCCATCTGTGGATCCAAGAGGAATTATCAGCCTCTGCTCATTAGCAACTAGCAGAGGTGCTTGAAGTCTATAAATACTGTAATTGTATTAGATGGGATGCGGGTGCTCATTTGGATGGGCCTCGTATGGAGTTTTGCAGCTCCTTGGGGAGGTACACAATGAAGAAACAAATTGTGTCACCTTTAAACATCCAGCAATTATTTTCCGACACTAAAATAAAGCAGCCAAGGGGGCCTGTGGGCAAGAACATGTCTCTTGCAACATTCTCTTTGCAGTGGTGCATTTAAAATGGTGAAAATCCCTCTTGTCACAGTTCCCCAGGTCTGTTGGGTATTTATATAATGCCTGTGAAATAACCACCGTTATGACAGCATCCATTTGGGGGAGGGCCTGTATAATGTGAGGCCCCCTTAAATAGAGGGGAGGCAAAAGACTACTCCACAAGAACAAATCACACTACTTGGGGCAATGAACTGTGTGTAAGTTGTACAGTAATTCTTGGTCACACAATGAGAACATTAGAGAAACTATGCTGGATGAGACCAAAGACAATCCCATTGTAGTTGGGTGTTCCCACAGTGGCCAGGCCAGAGCAGGACGTCAGGACAACAGAGTCCTCTCACTTGTGTTTCCCAGCAACTTATATTCAGAAACATTCTGCCCCCAAAGTTCATGGTGTAATCGACAGCTGTCTTGACTAGTAGCCACAGACAGCTCTTTCCTCTAGGAAAAAAGGGGGATCCCCTTTTAAAGCTATCCAGATTGGTGGCCAGCACCACTTCTCATTGTATCCAATTCTGTGGTTTAATTCTGTGCAACATTCTTTCTTTGGTTCTGCCCTGATTCCCCTACTGTTCAGCTTCCTACTGGATGGTGTTTGGGTTTTTAGTATTATGAGAGAGAGAGGGGAAAATTCTCTCTGTCCACATCTTCAAGCATACCCTTATGCTCCTCTGGCATGTTTATCCACCCTTAGAAACACAGAGTTAGAAGAGACCATGAGGGCCATCTTGTCCAACCCCTTGCCCTGCAGGAATACACAATCAAAGCACTCTAGACAAATGGTCATCCAGCCTCTGTATAAAAACCTCTAAAGAAGGAGACCCCACCACACTACGAGGTAGTGAATTCCACTGTTGAACAGCTCTTACCGTCAGGATGTTCTTCCTAATGTTTAGGTGGAATCTCTTTTCCTTTAGTTTGAGTCCATTGCTCCATGTCCTAGTCTCTGGAGCAGCAGAAAACAAGCTTGCTTCCTCTTCAATATGACTTCCTTTAAAATATTTAAATATTGTCATCATGCCACCTCTTAACTTTCTCTTCTCCAGGTTAAACATACCCAGCTCCCTAAGCCACTCCTCATAGGGCACAGCTTCCAAATCTTTCACCATTTTGGTCACCCTCCTCTGGACATTCTCCAGCTTGTCCACATCCTTCTTGAATTGTGGTGCCCAGAACTGGACACAGTATTCAAGGTGAGGTCTGACCAAAGCAGAATAGAGCAGCACTATTACATCCCTTGATCTAGACTCTATGTTGCTACTGATGCAAAGTAGAATCACATTGGCTTTTTTAGCTGCCACATCCCACTGCTGACTCATGTTCAGCTTGTTCTCTACTAAGACTCTGCAAACTTGATAAGCATGCCCTCTATTCCATCATCCAAGTCAGTGATAAAGATGTTGAATAGCACTGGGCTCAGGACAGAACCCTGTGGTATCCTGCTGGACACTTCTCTCCATGATGAAGAGGTGCCGTTGGTGACTACCCTTTGGGTTCAGTTGGTCAACCAATTACAAATCCACCTAATAGTTGCATTGTCTAGCCTACATTTTGCTAGCTTGATTGCAAGAATATCATGGGGAACTTTGTCAAGGGCCTTACTGAAATAAAAATATGCTATATCCACATCATCCCCTTCATCTACCAAGCTTGTAACCCTGTCCAAAAAAAAAAAAAAAAGAGATAAGATTAGTCTGGCATGACTTGTTTTTCAAAAACCAATGTTGACTTTTAGATATCATGGTGTTCCTTTCTAAGTGCTTACACTTAAGTGCTGTCTAATTATCTGCTCTCGAATCTTACCTGGTATTGATGTCAGGCTGACTTGGCAATAATTGTTTGGGTCCTCTTCCCCCCACCCCCCAAGATGGGGACAACATTTGCCCTCCTCCAGTATGCTGGAACTTCTTCTGTTCTCCAAGAATTCTCAATGATTATTGCCAGTGGTTCTGAGATTACTTCTGCCAGTTCTTTTAATACTCTTGGATGTAATTCATCTGGCGCTGGAGACGTGAGTTCATTTAGAGTAGCCAGGTATTCCTGTACTACTTTACCTATTCTTTGCTGCATTCCCCTTACTGCATCATCTGCTCCATATTCCCCAGGTTGGGTACTCTTTTCCTTCTGGAAAAAAGCCAAGGCAAATAAGGTGTTGAATCGTTGTGCCTTTTCTCTGTCCCCTGTTAGCATTTCTCCATCTTCCCCATGCAATGGCTCTACCATTTCCTTGTTCTTCCTTTTACTATGCACATAACCCAAAAACACTTTTTATTGTTTCACCCCTCTCTGGCAAGTCTGAGCTCATCCTGTGCTTTAGCTTTTCTGACTTTTTTTCCCTCCATGTGCTTGCTATTCATTTGAATTCCTCTTTGATGATTTCCTCCTTTTTCCATTTCTTATGTATGCCCCTTTTAAATCTTAGCTCAGTTGAAAATGCCTTACAGGCCTTTTCTGTATTCTGGAAAGACCCAAACATCCCTACCTGTCCTTATAGAGGTGTAGCTCCAGCCCCTTGATCATTTTACGTGCCCTCTTCTAGAACATCTCTACTTCTACAGTGGCTTGAGTTTCAGTGATCAGAATTGTACATAATATTCTAAGCATGCTTACATCATAGATTTACATAAAGGCATTATGAGACTGGTAAAAAACAAAACAAAACAAACTTGTCCTAGTGGAAGTTGTAATTTCAGAGCTGCCATACCTTCTGTTGATGTTTTCATTCAGCTATTTACCACCAACGAATATCAGGTGATGTAGGCTATATTTCAAAGGCAAAATCACCTCTGATTATTCCTTGTCTAAGAAAACCCTATGAAATTCATGGGGTTGTCATAAGTCAGCAGGTGACTTGAAGGTACACACACACACACACCACAATCCCAAGATAACTTTCCTAGTCAGTCATTATCAGTTCAGACTCTACTAGCATATGCTTCAACTTGCTCTCCTATCTATCTACAGTCGGACCCCTGTATCCACGGAGGTTTGGCTCCCAGACTTGCCATGGATACCGAAAATCGCAGATAACAACAGACCGTATTAAAATAAAGGACTTCCAGTAAAAACATACCATGGAGGACCTAGAAGATGCCTAGAGAGGATGCCTCTCTGGTATTTGTCCCCTATTTTGTATCCCATTGATAACTGAAACTATAGACATTGGTTCCACAGATACAGGGGTCCAACTGTATCTGTTTATGTGCACGTGCGCACACACACACACTGTATTAAATAAAATATTTGCAGAAGAGTGTGCTGACTAGGATCTTGGATAGCACTCTGTGGGAAGTTTTAAAGCAGGACTGCATGACAGAAACTCTGGGTGCATGCTTCTGCATTACTTTGAACTTAGCTCAGCCAGCTGGCAAAACAGACAGTGCAGTGTAAGAGTTACAAATGTGTCAGTCAGTCTCCAGGCATGGGATCTCTGGTCTTATGTGGTGTTCATGTCCAGGCAATCCAAAAATCAGCATCTATCACACTGCACGACTGCAGTTACTAGTACCTCTGACATCAGTTGTGCAATGTGCAGGCTAGTTCCCCTTGTATAAAACAGGTGAGGCTGTGATTAATTAGTTCTGTTGTGAATTCAGAGGGATGAGCTGTTGACAGGCAAAACAGATTGGGATGTCTGACAGCCAGCTGAATGGATAGATCTTGTTGATGCTGTCCTTTAAAGATGTTTCTTTGAGAATGGAGCATTCTCATTTGTCTGTCTTTTAAAAAATTATCTCAGATCAGCCTTTGTAGGAAGAAATATTCACAGTACACGTATGTTAATTTTACTTTGTTCAGTTAGTATTTTCACTCCCCAGCATATTGAGGCCTATGACAATGCCTCCAAAGATATACAACTGTATAAAATATTTCCCCTACAGAGAGACACAGAACCTCATCCTGTGAATACTTGGCTGTATTGCACAGGGCTTGCATGTTGCAGTCTAAAAGACCTTTTAGTAATACATCAGTGCACAAAACCTTTGGTAGCTTAATAACATGAAATGCGTTTGCCAAAGGCAAAAAAGGGAACTTCTCCCTGTTTTAAAGCAGATATTTTAGAAATGGTGGCAGCCTCAGTCTCAGTATATAACAAGTATATATTATGTAAGAGGAAATGTGGGACACCCCATGTTTTCTTTTACATAAAGCATCTTCCCTAACCAGACAAATTTTGTACCACAAGAGAGCCAGTTGCCCCGTGCTGTTAAGCCCCCAGCCACAACAGAACACAGTCTTTAAAGCTGAGGATTAAATTCAAAAGGATATTAAGGTCAGATCCCAGCTGAGATGAATAGGGGAAAATGCACTGATGAATAACTAAGATATGTATGGATGTGGGGTGGGGAGGTATCAGTACAACCTCAGACATTTCTCGTCAGAGAAATGCCACAGTGAGGGTTCAGTGAGAGTTACTTTACCACCAGGGAAGTATTATAGGATTACAACTAGAAAGACTAAAAATGCAAAAAAAAAAAAAAGAAAGAAAGAAAGAAAGAAAGAAAGAAAAAGAAAAGAAAAGAAAAGAAAGAAAGAAAGAAAGAAAGAAAGAAAGAAAGAAAAAGTCTTTCTGAACAGTATGATCACTGCTATCTGTTGGTGCAAAAGTTTAGAATAGATTTTGTTGGTTCTGTCTTCTATAAACCTTTTACAGTAGGGATAAATATGAACAGCTAAAGCGCTGCTATATGTTGAACTACAATCCCAACCATCCCTGGCCAGCTTGATTGATGCTGGCTGGGGATGATGGAAGTTGTATTTCAATACCTAGCAGGGCTTCAGGTTAGGGAAGGCCAAACTTAGGTATGAGGGACCATTGAGTTTGATTGATTACTTGATTTAAATATTTATTGCCTCTCAGCCTACCAGGCTATGAGTCCCTGAAGTCTATAATCTCCAAAATTTTATTTTCTATTTGCTTATACATTTACCACTATAATTCCTGATACAATTTTATTTAAAAAAAAAAACAGTTACCATGAAGACTGACAACTTTAAAATCACCAGTCTTTTTTACAAGTTAATTAATTAGATCCCAGATGCCACAACATTACTTGTGTGAAATGTTTATTAAGATATTGAACCTGTACCAAGTATTCCTTTTTTCTTGTGGAAAGGATGTTCCATAGATGTGGACAGCCCCCAAGTGTTTATGATAAGGATTTGTGGAAATGGCTAATATGTAGCTTTTATCCAATAAGTTTTCCTGTTACAGCTCAGTTATCACAGTGTGAATATCCTGTATGAATTAGTTGTCTGGCTCTCACTAGTTGGAATTTAAGTATTTTAAAGACAAGAATCATGGAGCAAAAGAAGGGGAGTATCAGTGTGAGAAGCAAGAAACAAGCAATGGAAGCTATACCAGAGGGACAGAAGTCTGTAAAAAAAAAATTTAAAAAAATACTAGAAATAGTACAGTGGTCCCTTCATATTTGCTGGGGTTTGGGTCCAGGACCCCCATGGATACCAAAATCCGTGAATACTCAAGTCCCATTATATGCAATGGCACAGCAAAATGGTGTCCCTTATATAAGATGGCAAAATCAAGGTTTGTTTTTTGGATTATTTTTTTAAAGAATATTTTCAAGTCGTGAATACTTAAATCCGTGGATACCAAATCCATGGATACGGAGGGACAACTGTATCTGACAGTCACTGGCAAAACAGAGGGACAACTGTATCTGACAGTCACTGGCAAAACAATCTTCATAGTGTTAATGACAACCTTGCTTAAATTCTTCTGCTAGCCACTTTGAAAAATCAAACCATGTTACAACAAACCAGCAAATGTGTTTCAGTAAACAGAAGAAAAGAATCTCGTGGCACATTAATGACCAAGAGATGTATAATCTATGAAAGCATCTCACATGATAAGTGTCTTTTATGGTTCTGCAAGATTCCTTTTTTACATCTGCTCTGAGGCTTGTTTATGAGATTATCAGGACTGAAGTTTTAATAGGAGATTTAGAAAATCTTTGATTTTGCATCAGAGTAAATGTAACATAATAGGATGCATTCCACCCTTAAAACGCTGTCTTCTCTGTCTCAGATTACTGATATTACTGGAAGGAAATGTAAGGTGTAAATGCTGATGAATGAGGCTGCATTACTTGACATGTTTGTCAGTGTTTGATATCTGGGTACAGATAAATGAAGACTCTGTGTGAATCAGAATTTTGTCTGCATTGCCCAGCGTGAGTCACCATAGCACTTCACAATTGTAGCAAATCTGGCAGGAAAATCGAATCCGCCATGAGCTCTTGGCATTTTTCAGTGACAGATACAATACAGTAGCTCTGTCCAACGAGTGGCAGAGACATAGCTCCACTCTTGTTATGAGTCAGAATTATATGTGTGCTATAGCAGAGATGGGGTGGCAGCAAGGAGATCAAAATCACAGTTTTGTGGGTAATTTATATTTTCCAAGTTTTGCTACCCCTGATGGGGGAGCACAAAATGAAAGAGGGCACATTTGGAGCACACTTGCCAGTCAATTTCCTCTTTAAGATTCCAGCAAGGAGCTGGGAAGTGATTAAGGGGCTTATCGCACAAGGGAAGGAAGCACAGTGCACCCCGATAATAGCATCACCCACCTTGCCTTATCACACAATGTCAGCATGTTTCAGCTGTTCTCCCATTATGGAAAAATCCGTTAGGAAAAGGACCTGCTTTTACCACCATCTCCCATGGGACTGGAATGGGAGAACAGCTGAAACATGCTGACGTCATGCGATAAGGCAAGGTGGGGCACACTACTGTCAGGCTTTGCTTCTGCTTCTCTTCCCTTGTGCGATAAGCCCCTAAGGAGTACATTCAGTCCCCTAATCTAGGCCTTCTCTGACCTGGTGTTAGATTACAGCCCCCATCATCCTTGTACTGGCTGGGGATAACAGGAACTGTAGTCCAGATCAGCCATCCTGGCTGATCATCTCTCTCTATTTCTCATGCTTGGGCAAGGAAAGGTAGAGGTGAGAGGAATATACAGAGGCATCACTCTTCCATTGGTTCTGTTACTTCTCTGCTTCAGCTCAGTCCCTTGAAGTTTCACTAACTGGTGGGATCCTTTCTGGTAGTTATACCCTTTCTCATTGATGCTGTCAGATCCCTATAACTTGGGCATTTGCCTCCCCATGTTATATTTCGAAGAGCAGAAGGGCAAGTGTGACCCTATTGTGTTGTGAAAAGTTCATAGCTCATTTCCCCCCGATATTGTTTCCCCTACATTGCAAACCCCTCCACACATACCTGTGTTCAGTGGATCTTGGATTGTGACTATTTGCTCTTAGCTACAATTGCATGAAGTTGCTCTTGCAGGGTGGAAACAGAACAGGCCATTGCACTTGACTATGTAAGTGCCTGTGTACAATGTCACTGTAGTGTAGTGGTTGGAGTGCGGGGACCTGGGACCGGAAGTTTCTAGCCTTCACACTGAGGGATCTTGAGCCAGTCACACTCTCTTAACCTGTCCTGCCTCATAAGGCTGTTGCAAGATTAAAATGGGCAGGAGAGAGTTGTGAGTGGAGCCTTGAGCTGAACAGAGGAGCACTGAAATATAAATGTTTCTCTCTCTCTCTGGCTTTTCTTCGCAAACAAAGATTCAGGAAGAATTCATCCCACGCTTTCTGCAAGTTCGCTGCTGACTAAAAAGGCCAATCCTAGATAAACAAGGCCGGTTGCAAAAAGCACAGCAGAAGGCCTCCTTGGGTGATGTTTCCGGGTTGTGATTCTTTCTGCGTTGTCGTTTCTCTTCAAGACTTGTTCGGCTAAATACCATATATTCCGGCGTATAAGACGACTTGGGTATAAGATGACCCCCTAATTTTCAAGCTAAAAAATAGAGTTTAGGATATACTCGCTGTATAAGACAACCCCCCATAACCCGCCCTCCAAGAAGCCGTGATCGGGCTCCTGATGGCGGCTTTGGGGAGGGTAGGTGGTGGCTGGAAAGTTTCCCCTCTCCAGCCAGCCACCCTTCCTAAAGCCTCCCTGAAGCTGGGTGACTGGGGAATCTCCCCAGCCAGGCAGCCACCTACCTCGATTACCCAACCTGCGAGGAGGCTGGCCAGCCTCCTAGTAAGTTGGGGAATCACAGGGGATGGCTCTCCCCACCCTGTGCAGCCTCGATGGGTGGGTGGGGGGAATCTCCTCCATGACTCAGAGTCATGGAGAAGACCCCCTCCCACCCAGCAAGGCTCTCTCCTCCTGTGTACCCTCACTGGGGGGGGGATTTTCTCCATGACTCAGAGTCACGGGGGAGACCCCTGCCGCCCAGCAAGGCTTCCCCCCACCCCATGCAGCCTCGCTGGATGGGGGGATCACCTCCGTGACTCAGAGTAATAGAGGAGACCCCTGCCATCCAGCAAGGCTTCCCCCCACCCCATGCAGCCTCGCTGGGCGGGGGATCTCCTCCGTGACTCAGAGTCCCCTCCAACCCAGCAAGGCTTCGGGAAGGGAGGGTGGCTTGAGCAGGGGAGGCTTTCCAGCCACCACCCTCCCTTCCCAAAGCTGTGATCGGGTGCAGGTTGTGGCTTTGGGAAGGGTGGATGGTGGTGACTGGAGGGGAGGGGCTGGAGGCAAACCCCAACGTTCTCCCCTCTCCTCTGTCTTTGGTTGCTCCCCAAAGGGAAAGGAGCGAAGAGGCAGGAGATCTGACGGCGGGGTGAGGCAAACTGTATCTGATGTATAAGACGACCCCTGAATTTTGAGGATATTTTTCGGGGTTAAAAGGTCGTCTTATACGCCGGAATATACGGTAAGTAAATGGTTTCCTATATTGACTCACTTTCTTATTGCTCTAATCCCCCTCCTCTCTAAGTTCTTTTCCTGAAAATTTGGAGGTTAGGGGTGAAAGAAAAAACTATGGGATGCAAACAAGGGTACCAAACCATGATTTGGTGTTATGTTTGAGCCAGCTCTGTATGTTTATGTGTTTGGTGGATGCATTATTAATTAAATAAATGCTCCATGATTTGGTGTTATTTTTGAGCCAGCTCTGTGTGTTTATGTGTTTGGGGGATGCATTATTAATTAAATAAATGTTCCCAAAATATTTTTTTTCTTTCCATTTGCCATTTATGTTCAGTCTGTAATGACTGTATAAAGATGGTTCACTTCATGCTCCCTCTAACAAAAGCTTCATTTGTGTGCTATTTTTTCCTCTCTTTTTGGTCTCGCAGACAATAGCTCTATAGAAAAGGAAAAGAGTGAAAATGAAATATCGCCTACTGTAGATATGATTGCAAATTCCTTGTGGTATCCAGAACATTTGTCACTTATCACTAACATTTGCTTGAAACTATTTTATGAACTGCTGCAATTGTAAGATATAAGGGGACATTTATGGAGTTTCTGTCCTAAACAATACTCCCTCGATGTTGGTGGGGCCTACATTTATATAAGAATTGCTGCGCTTTTGGCAGAGACTGATTGAAACTCACTGAACAGCTCTGGTGAGAGGAAAATCACTGACCATTTCCTGGCTATTTCTCTTTCAAACAATTCTGCATATCTCCCCCCCCCTCCTCTTTGTAGTGAACCTCAACTGTCACTTTTATGAGAAGCAAATATCTAGCTTTCTTTATGTGAGAAATACATTTGGAAAAGGGCTGGCCGCATCTCTGAAAGTCTGTAGTGTGGTAGAAGAATATTATCAAGCATCATTTACCTCTCTTGGTTCTGTGAGGGTGTTTTTTGTTTTTTTGTGTTTTTTTTTTGTTTTTTTGTTTTTTTGTTTTTTTGGGGTTTTTTTGCAGATTTGCAGATAAGTCCACAGAAGCTACTAATCCACACGCCAGGCTTCCTCAGGTGCTCACTTGTAGCACAGCAGTGATCTGAAAGAGAAGAACCACCAGCTTGTTTCCAGTCTAAAGAAAATGTTCAAACAGTTCCTGTATGTTTGTTTATAATGGGTCAATTCACTATTAACAATAAGCAAGAATTGCTCTAAATTCTGATTTACTGATAAGATGTAATGTGCTGGGGAACATTGCCCAGTTGCTCTGGCTCCTTCTACTAGTGGGAGCAGCTAGACAGCCCATGAAACCTGTAGCTCTGCTTTGTTTAGTGTTATGTCCAAACCAGGATTCCTGGCTTATTGCTCTCCTAACAAGCTGGACTCTGGTTCCAAGGTTTTATGACTCTGGCTTGTTAGGAGAGCAACAAGTCAGACATTTCAGTTAGCATGCTATAGTTTACAAATTACAGGTGTAGATTCCCTGCTTTATTTAGTGGCTTCTGGGGAGCAAAAGAGAAGTGATCAGATGGCATGCATGAACTGTCCCTCTCTTGGATGCACACCTTAATGCAGTGAGGGAGTTTCAGTGTGTCAGAGATGCTGAGAGTAAGAACATCAGGAGACTAGACTCTATAGCGAATCAAGAATCTTAGCAGGCTCATCCAAGCCAGAGTTCTTAAAGTGGAGACACCAGACTAAGACGCAGCCATCCTCTTCAGGGGAAAACAGTTGCATCCGCAGAATAGAACTGATATTTCCAATGGTAAGAGTGGTGGAGAAACTCCAGAAGAGAAGCTACAAGGTGGAAGCAATACTGGGAGGTAACACAGGCAGAGGGTCTCTTAGAGAAAATGGCAGTGGTGCTTTAGTGAACTCCTGTTAGTCCTGGGCAGAAGGCGACATTAGTGAACCACTTCTGAATGTGTTTTACCCTCAAAGCTATATGAGACAATCCAGAGCATGAGCAGTTGCTCTTGAACAATGAACTAGAATTCTCAACAATTCCAATTTACCATTATATATAAATGGGGCCCCCATCTCTATGTTCAGTTATAGTGAAAGTATAAAAGATCCAAGAAAAAAGCAAGCTACAACCCATTTCACAAGAAGGCAAATTTTCCAAAGTAGACTTCCCCAATCTGGTGCCATCCATATGTATTGGACTACAACTCTTATCATGACCATATGGGTGTGTGTGTGATAGAGTTTGCCATCCAGGATGTTTGGAAAGTTTCTGGTTGGAATAGGCTGTTCTGGAGAATGCCTGAAACCCCTTGTGGTAGAATCCAGAATTGCAAAGAAGGTGGGAAAAAGAAAGTAAGCAGTTCCTATAGGCCAGCCGTTCCCAGCATTGGGTCCTGAAACAATGTTGGACTTTAACTCCCCTAAACCCTGGCCAGCATGGCCAATGGTCAAGTATTCTGGGAGTTCAGTTCTATTTATGTATTGCATTTCTATCCCATTGTGCCTCAAACTGCTCAAGACAAAATTGATCTCTTCCTCCCTACATTATCCTCACAGTAACCCTATAGAGTTGCTCAACCTGAGGGGCAATGACTGCCCCAGGGTCACCCAGTTAACATCACAAGTGGGTAGGGATTTGACCTCTGTTCTCCATGTCTCCTAGTTCAAAACTCTAACCATACCACATTTGACCTATAGAAGCTGCACTATATGGTTGGTCCTCCGTATCCACTGATTCTATAACCATGGGTTCCAGCATCCATGGCTTGAAAATATTCCAAAAATAAAAATTCCAAACAGCAAACATTGATTTTGCCATTTTATATAAGGGACACTATTTTACTATGCTAATGTATATAATGGGACTTAAGCATCCACAGATTTTGGTATCCACAGGAGGTCCTGGAACCAAACCCCAGCAGATACCAATGGCCCATTTGTATATCTTCTTGCAGAACTGAGAGGTATATACATTGTGTGATGACCTTGTGCATGCAAGGCATCTGCTCTGGCTTAGCTGCCCCTACCCTGAATGCTGAAAACCTTGACCAAATTCTGGTGGTAAATCAGTGTAGGCACTGAAATACTGTAAATCTGTAATACTGTAAAAGTCAGTATTAAAATTTGACATTTCCTGGCTCTTAACCTTTCACTTGATGACATGTAAACAACTGTGTTGATGCTTATACTGTACGATTGTTTGTTTCTAAAACGTTTCTTAAACATTTTCCAAGGTGTTGTGCTATCAGTGTTGAATCTTAGGAATTCCGGGATCTGCATAGGCAATTCTTTTAACAAACAACAACACACTCTGAACTGTGAGATACATAAAACATGAAAATAGAATTGATGGAGCCCCACAGTAGAAGCATACTAACCCTGGAAGACATCCTCTGCTGTGAAGCTTGCTGAACCAACAAGGTTTTCTCAGAAGCAAGATCATCGTGGGCAGAATGCTGAATGCCAGCACCAAAGGAAAAGTTCTGAATGAGGACAGTCCAGAGGAAGACAGCTTTAGCAAAAAGGGAGGCTGCTTTAGATACTTTGATGGTGCTAAGTAAGGCCTCTGTGGTTCTTTCTGAGATGTCCTTCCAATGTTTTCTGAGTCATAGAGCCCTACAGGAGTGGCTGGGTAACTTGGGCATGTCAGAGGGATCAGTTTTGAAATTGCAATTCCATTATGTAGCAACAACCAGAAGAGCACACACACACACACACACCATTTCTGGTCACAGAGTAAAAGTCTTTAATAGTAAGAAAAGGTACCATTGTGGGAGGCCTGAGGGCTACAGAAACAGCTGAGAGAACATGTTGCCAGCTCTTGCTACATGGCCATAAGAGTGAGGCAGTAAGCCCAGAATTTAGCTTTCTGGGAAATTTCAGCTTTCTCTCTTTTTAAGATTTCTAACCTTTATGGCTGCATAATACAGTTGTCCCTCTGTATCCACGGATTTAAGTATTCACAGCTTGAAAAAAATATTCTTTCAAAAATAATAATCCAAAAAGCAAACCTTGATTTTGCCATCTTATATAAGGGATATCATTTTGCTATGCCATTGCATATAATGGGACTTGAGTGTTCATGGATTTTGGTATCCATGGGGAGTCCTGGAACCAAACCCCAGTGAATATGAAGGGACAAGCGTACTTATTTGTAAGACTCTGTATGTGTATGCCTTCAAATCACCTTGTGCATGCAAGGCATCTGCTCTGGCTTAGCTGCTCTGGCTTAGTCAATCACCTGTTGACTTATGGTGACCCCATGAATTTCATAGGGTTTATTAGACAAGGAATCCTCAAGAGGTGATTTTGCCAGCTCCTTCCTCTGAAATATAGCCTACAACACAGGGTATTCATTGGTGATCTCCCATCCAAGTACTAACCAGAGTTGACCCTGCTTAGCTTCCAAGATCAGACAGGATTGTGTGCCTTCAGGGTATTTAGCCCCAACCTATATCAAAAGATCTCAGAGTGGTACAGAGACAACAGAGGAACAATTTAAAACAGTTTAAAACAATTTATCTTTGCTGTTTAATCTTTTCTGTACAACCTTTTTATGCAAAAGGTCACAGGGCAAGGAAGTTAGCCATACTTTAGATCAGGATGGACAAAGTGCAGCCGTCTGTATGCTGTCAGGTTGCAAATCCCAGAAGTCCTAACCAACATGGTGAGGAATGCTGGGAGTCCTAGTCTGGCAACATTTGGAGGCCTTCACTTTGCCCCACATGAGCTTTATATCCCGAAGATGTTAATCATGACTGACTTGTCCCATTGTTTTTCTATTAGATTAAACCATAGCAAACCTCCTCTAAATCCATCCCTTCATCTATAAATACCACTGAAGTAACAATGGTCTTGTCTATACAAGGGGGAAAGGATACAAACACATTCGGAAAGGCAGGCATTCACAATGATGCAACCTGTCTACATGGCCAAAAGAGCACCCTAAACTCCGCATGACCCCCTAGCCAGATGGCGACTGCGAGTGATTTATTTGTGAATTTAAGTCTACCACCGCCATTTAAAAAAAAAAAAATAGTTTCCCAGGATTCACACCAAGCAACACTTAATATTTACAGATAAATAAATAAAAGTAGGAGATTGCTGTTTGATCAACTTAACGGACCCTCACTTAGCCGAAAATCCAACATCGCAGCCGCGTTCCCTCTTTGCTAGCCCTGTCCCCTGTGCTCATCCAGCCAGTCAAATTGCACTGCCTGTTCGTATCTGTGCGAACATAAGTGTTCAAATGGTCACACATTAAGAAGTCATACAGAGCTTTTCAGAAAATCTGTACGAGGCCCCAGACTCAAGGCACACGGACTTCGTGGTGGATTTGGCTGCCCGCCTTCTGAATGACATGTATTTGTGCAAATGATAATTTGAACAGATCACCAGTCTTTCATATCACGTTCATATTACTTTGACCGTATAGACAGGACCAATAAAAATACAAGGTCAAAGATACAAGGTCAAAGTGAAGTCTACAATGAAGCCTACAGAGAGACTACAGAAATCATACATTTGTCACTGCCCACAAGAAAGTGAGCAGAAATGGAGCTCAGCAAACCTTTTTAGGAAGACTCTTCCTTGTTCTGGGCACCACCACTGAAAAGGCCCTGCCCACTTGCTATACCTGTAATAGTGGGGTGAACTGGGGAGGAGGATGTGGAGGACCCCACAGAAGTGTTTTTCTTTCATATTGTGTTGGTTGCAGTGGAGTTTACCCATTCCTGGCCCAATGTGCACCTTGATCTTTGATACTGTGATTAAACTAATCAACTTGGGTGCTTGACTTTTTCATTGTGTAGTTTAATAAGGCAGCAATGTAAATCAAAACTGCCAAATCCTTTTACTCCTACTCTGTCAACAGGGCCATAAGAAAGGGCTATGTTAGTGGCCAACATGCTTTGTTCTGGCAACTTTGTCAAACTGCAAGTGGAATGACCGAGAGCCTTGGAAAGACTGAATGAATCTTTCTGTGACTCAGCAAGTTATTAGGTTCACTGGGTCTCTGAGAAACAGCGTCTTAATTTTTATTCCAAACAGGGTTTTGGCACTAATGTTTGTTTTGACAAATGCAATTTGACATAAGAGTAGTGGGAGTTGGGGCTTTTCATTTTTGATCTGGTTTCACATTATTCTGATCTAAATTCTTTCCTCTCTTTTCACCCTCTCCCTCCACTACTTTTTTATGTTGTAAACTCTATTATTAAAGCTAGCAGGAAAAGCTATTTGCAAACTTGGGTCTGTAGCATTTAAGCTCCCTGTTACGTGCAAGATTAAGTATGATAGCTTTTTAATGATGTGTGCTGTTCAGTTTTGAACATAAACAGGATGAATTACTATATAGTTTTCTAAAAGCAGACCTTTCCCTCCCTCTTTTTCAGTTGTTGCTCTGTTCATTGAGAAGCCACACAAGGGAGTATTTGCTAAGCAGCCATTTGGAACCTTTGCAAAGGTATTGCATAGGAGGGTGGGAAGAGAGAGAGCACCTTCTGCCTTACAGGAGGGACCATAGCTTAGTGGCCAGGTGCATGCTTTGCATACAGAAAGCCACAGGTTTAACCCCTGGCATCTCTAGTTGGAAAGGTCAGGTAGCAGATGAAGGGGAAAGGCTCTCAAGATGCTGGCCATCAAAGCAGATAATACTGGTTTAGATGGACAAAGGTAGCTTCCATTGTTTGATTCTGTGGCTTCTTTTTGTTTTGGCTGCCTAAGAGAAGGAGCAGAATATCATGATGAAGTAACAGTGTTTGAAAACCATCAAAAAAAGGGAAGGCAAGAAGCCGTGGACCCAGAATTGTTTCTGAAAAAACATTCAGCTCAGTCCTAATGACACTTATTCATGTGTCTCACTTAATTGTTGCTGGAATACAGACTCTCTGCATCAGGCATGCAAGCTGATCTCAGACTGCACCATGAGCTTTCCTCTTCCTTGAGTCCTATTTTTGTCATGTTCAAATTATGTTGTCTGTACCAATCAGTGCAAACGTGAATTGAAAGGTGGGATCTCATGGCACCCCCCTCCTACCTCCCCAACTCTGTGATTACTTAGTGCTTTAGTAGCTTGATTACATGACAGACTTACTTAAACTTGTTAGTGTCCTTGGCTGTGCAGGTTGACATGTGCCTTCCAAAGTATTCCCCAAATGGGCCACTGAACACACATTGTACTTCCTAATGAGCCTTGGGTGATGTGTTCCTTGTTGATGAACCATCACTGCAATTGGCCCTAACAGATACTTTTCTAGGCTGACCTCAGGAGAGAAGCCTAGGCTTGCTGAAAAGAAATAAGAAGTGAAAGCGACTTATTAAGTGGTCCAGTCCAGGATCTGCTTCCTGAAAAATTGCCATGAAGGAATTCACATGATACCCAAGGCTTCTGGTTGCTAGTTTAAACATTTCATGCACAGCTAAAATTCAGGAGAGAATTTCCCGCCCATAATAAACATGCTCAATTTTCTTGCATTATTTTTGAGATTCTCTCTTCAGTAAGGATTTAGAATTCTGAATATTTTGGCAAGGGCAGTTGGCCACTTAATTGACTGCAAAAATGCAAGAGCTTTGTTGAATTAGAAAAGGAGTGGATGAAACTTTCCCTCTCTTAGGGCCATGTTCCTTCAGGGTGCACTAGCCAGGGACTGCTTGCTGGCAGTGGGTGGGGCTGGAGCTGAAGTTGGTGGTAGACCAGACTAGAAGCAAAAGGCATGTGTCTAGAACAACCCTACTTTCTGCTCCATCACCTAGCCTCTCTCTCACCACCTGCACAACCTCTCATTCATCTATCATGCATTCACACTCACACCTATATGTACACTCACACAAGAGTCTATCTGGTCCAACATCCTGTTTCCCACAAAGCTACCATAACTCTGGGTACCACATTGGCCTCCATGAATAAGGAAGAGCTGTGGGCAATAGGCTTCTCCCATTGGTGCTTCCCAGCCACTGGTATTCTCTGACATGGAGTTTATATTTAATGATTATGGACTGTAGTTTTAAATAGAATTGTCCTCTCTTCTGAATTTGTCTAATGCTCTTTCTGATATCCCCACATCTTGTAGGAATTAATTGCATAAGTTCATGATGCATTGTGTGAGTTTCATTATAACTATTCTGAATCTTGTGCAAATCAGTTCCTTGTTCATTGTTCCATTGAAGTCTTGGTTCTCTTAAAATCTTCTTTTTGCCCAGCCGCTATTAAAATCTGTGGGCCTTTTTTACACCATGCACTTTGTTTCCACCAAATTACCAACTTTGGGAGCCTGTTAGCTGGCTCTGGAGTTTAAGTCTCCTATGCTTTGTTCCTCTCTCCCTTTTTTGCTGGGTTTCTGCCTCCAGAGCTGTCCATTCAGCACCTCTCACAGGCATTGCATTGAAAGAACATTGTATGGATTTCTGTAAAGGGGATGGAGGAGAGATGGGGGATAAGATTTCCGGGTGGGTTGAAGATGGAACAAAGCTGCCTTGTTGCACTCCTTGCAGATCTATTCTTCTCTGTTACAAACTGAATAGATGAACACGGGGGCTTAGAACCTCATGATACCAATTCTCCGACATGATGAATGGTAAAAAATAGTTTGGGTTACTTACTACTGCTGTTTGAAATTGTTGTGGGCATTCCCCCTTCCCCCACAGCTGAGCAAAACAAACAGAGGCCTTGTTTAAACATCAGTGCACCCATCACTTTTCTAGTTGTTTGAAGACTAGGAATTTTAACATTTCCCTCCTCCCCAAACCTGTAATGACAGCTTATCTTCCAAGGGATAGGGTGCCCTGTCTCCTCCCTCTAACCAGCCCTCTTCTCTGGCTGATCAGCAGGTTGTTGTTTTTTCAGTGTTCCAGTCTTATTTCTTTATTTTAGCTTTCTATTTCCCTCTCTTTCTTTTCTCCTTTCCCCCTCCCACCACCTCTACAGCAATAGGATGATGCCAGGTGTAGATCTTCAGGGTGGGAAAAAAGAGAACTGGTGGTATTATTTCTATTTTTATGTATTGCTTACAGAGTGCCATCACTCTGCCTCGTGGTTTATAGAGGTGTAGCTAGCTTCAGATGAGAGAACATAAGTCACCTGATTTCCTTCCAAGATGGCACTACAAGTAATCCTGCCTACCCTGAGGGGAAAAAATAAAAATTAGACTAGATGTAAAGTCCCATTCTCAGAGATAGCCAGAAGGTGTTCTACCCTCTCCTAGCAGAACGTTTGGGGCTCTGCTCCATTCAAAGACAGAACTGAGATGGGTAAATGGGGTCATGTAGGATTGTCCTTCTGTCTCCTCTCTTGTATTACATTGTTCTGACAGAAGCCATTTTATTATCAGGGATTGTTACCAATTTTTATCAGAACTGAGGGGCTCCTTACCAGCCAGAGGTGGTTTAGGCAGCCAGGAAGCAGACACACACCAGCCTCCAACTGAACCCTACCTTCTGTGAGAAGGAAGAGAAATGCTTGGAGGAGAGAGGTTGTCATCCCATCACCCCTAAGAACCCAAATATATGCTAAGCCAACATGTCTGTTTTCCTTTCCTCAAGGATGAGGACCTGAAAGTAGCAGAAGAGAAGAGAAAAACTTGGCTTCCCTGCAATTTTATAGAAGCAATAAGGTTTATGTGATGAAAATAGGGTTATCAGAATATTCCTCATTTGTGATTTTTCAGCTGAAGCCCTGGTGATTTTGATGGGGTGCCGGTTTGATGTGGTCCCCCACATATGGACTGTCTAAAGTTCACTTTCTTTTCTAATCCTATTCATCATCATTGTTTTCTTTGGCTGTTGTTTTTGGTACCATTCCCCTCCCCACAAAACTTTCAGGTGCCACTGCAAGATCACCAGAAGTTTCCCCCCTGCTCTTCCTCCTGGATTGTTCAGTGGATGCGCTCATCCAGTCAGGAGTGAACTAAATGAACTAAATATCACAGCACTCCACAACCATTAATATGGGTTTCAGGATGACTCCACAGACAGGAAGTGGAAGGCAATTTAAACAAAAAAAAGTTGACATTTTCACAGGGAGTACTGGGAAATCATTAGAGGTGGGGGGAGGTGTAATTTAGCTCTGCCAAAAATATTCAAGAAAAACAGAGGATGTATGCATCAAGCTGTGGATCAATTGCCCCTAAGGATGGTTATTTTAAAACAGTTTAATTCATGCAGTGGGATTGTTGGTGTTATCTAGAGGGGATGGGCACCTCCTGTTTTCAAGCTTTTAAAGTCTGAGATGGCGATTCACTTTCTTAAAGGGGATTTTGAGTAACCTCCCAAGTTAATTAAAATGGAATAAAGTAGTCCTGAGGTGACATTTGGGAATGTGTGATGGCCAGCGATCCGGTCATCTAGCCATCCCAAATCACCTGCCTACCTTTACAGTTCCCTGGTGTCTTCTATGCTGTGCATTTGACCAAGGCTTTTAAAGGTTTCCTTTGCTTTGAGTTTCCACCTGGCCGAATTTATGCATTTGATCTTTTCCAGGGCTGCCCCATTTCATTAGGGAACTCACCCTACCAGCAAGCTGAACAAAGGAAAGCATTGTTACAGCTCTCTGCTTGCATTTATATGAAATTACCATGATATCTTTGGAAATTCAACATCCTTTGGCTTATTCAAGCGGGGGAATAGTTCAAAGTCTTCAAAGTCTTTTTTGTTCAAGGCAAGATAGTTAGTTGCAGCATCTGGCCTTCTATACAGCTCTTTCTCGATGTTGAGGTGTCCTTTAGTTTTGAATGGGCTAGCTTAAGTTGAATTTAAAAATTTTGTTGTGCAAGTTTTGAACAGGACATAGCCCTTCAACTGATGGAAGGGGTTGAAAGGAAAAATTAAATTTTGTTCAGTGCAAGAAAGTACAAAATCATGTATAGTGCGGAGGGGGAAATCTAGCTTCACATATACATTGGTTGGGTATGAACTGGTAACTGTAGCTACCCAAGGCTGTGGTGGAAAGCTTGCTGCAAAATCCCAATGCACAGTGCAGTAGCAGCAAAAGGGGAAGGCTCAGTGGGATTTATTAGGAAAAGGATTGCCAACACTGTAAATGCGTTTTTATAAATGTATAACATGGCCCCACTGGAAATGCTGTGTATTATCTAATTGTTTGATCCTGAAAGGTTATTGTATATAAAAGGGTGACTGGAATGATCCAGCGGTTAATGTAGTTTCCCTGTGAAGTAAAGTTATAGTATTTGGGGCCTTTTCAATTTAAAAATTTATGGCTGGCATCCGGTGTTGCAGTTCCGCTGTCTCTTCCTGCTACAGCCAGAATTGGTAACTCCCTCCTTCCTGCAGCCACCTCCCCGTGCACCCTAAAAATCACCCCAGATAGCTAGGAATACCCCTGGAGTAGGTTTTGGTGCTATAGAGTTGCAGCTGGAGAGTGAGGGGAAGACATTCACAATGTGCCACCCTGTACAGGTGAATGGATGGACATAATCAAAGTCCATAAAATTATTGACTCCTTCTTTCATGATCTAGACTATGGGTAGGCAAAATGCAATCCTACTAATGTCATTGGACTATAACCCCAATCATCTTCCACCATTAGTTATATTGACTTGGGCTGATGGGAGTTGTAGTCCAGCAACATCTGGAAGGTCACATATTGTCCACCTCTGATCCAGAACTTCAGGTCACCAAATTAAGGTGATTTTATTTTGCTTCAGGACCAATTAAACATTTTTTTTCATATGATCTATAATTAATTTTCGGAATCATCTACTGCAGGGTGTGGTAATAGCATTAAAGAAGACTAGCAAAATATTTGGAATATAGGCCCATAACCTCTCTCTCTCTCTCTCTCTCTCTCTCTCTGGCTTTTCTTCACAAACAAAGATTTCAGGAAGGACTCGTTCCGCACTTTCTGCAAGCGCGCTGATTACTAAAAAGGCCAATCCGAGATAAACAAGTCCAGTTGCAGAAAGCACAGCAGAAGGTCTCCTTGGGTGATGTTTCCAGGTTGTGATTCTTTCTGCGTTGTCGTTTCTCTTCAAGACTTGTTCGGCGTGGATTCTCAAATAAGGCTGCAGCATTGTGGATAGTGCGTCTCTATGCCTCCCGATGTGAGGCCAGGGCGGACCATTGTTGGTGATCGATTTGGCCAAGGCTAAGATGTTGTTTCAGGGACTTGTATTGCTTTTTTGGAGTGCCCCTCTTACACTGACCCATGGTGAGTTGATGGTCCTCCATCCTAGAAAGGCTCATAATAATGCAATGTATAATGTGACTAAGGACTGTACAGCAATAAAGCATGGCTAAATAAATGACCCTTTATAGCTAAAGAAGGCCTCCATGTTCTGAAATGTTGGAACACCAGATGCTAGGGGCAAATAACAGAAGGAGGGACACTTGGTTCATACTCGCTTTGTGGGTTTTGGAGGCTGGAAAGTGATTGCCCTGTATTGGTGATGGTGTGTCTGCACTTGAAAGTGAACTATAATTCTTAGCCTGTTTCAGCCTACACTTGCGAGCGTGCTCTGCTTAACACACAAAGCAACAGCTCCACAGTGCAGTACTGGCAAAGGGTTAAAACAGTCAGGCCTGGGTGTTGCAACCATCTTGTGTCTGTAGCAGATGAGAGAATTGTATGGCCCTCTAGATGTTTTTGAACCACAACTCCCAGGATTCTTCACCATTAGCTATACTGGTTAAGGCTGCTGGGAATTGCAGTCCAGCATACACAATGCCTGCCCTTCTCTGTAGTATAGACAAGCTTGCAACTCAGTTATTGTTGTTGTTTGCCTTAGCTTTAGACTTGAGGGCTTTTCTCCTAAACACTGAGGGGAAGAAACACAGGCCTACTAACCAAAACAACTGCCCCATAGCAAGTTGCCTTTTCATCTTACCTTATGCCCTGATGTCATTGCAATGTGTTATACCCCAACTCACCATAGTAAAAACAGAGCACAATATAAATTGAATCAGGAGTCCTCCCGCATAATTATAGTGCTGTATTCCACTTCAATTGTGATGAGTCCAGCCTGGGGAATCCTGGGATTGGCAATTGGGGGGGCAGGTATTTAGAATTCTCTGAGGCGTCAGTTACACAACAGTTTTTATCACGGGGAGAAACGGGATTCCCTCATCCCGAGTACGTTCCTGCTTGTTTACACGATTTGTCACGGTAGCATAAGTCTCAGTGTTTTAAATTTCTTGTTCTGAGTGCCTCCATCCCGGGATAGGGGCACACAGCAGAGCAGTATTTTGATTGGTCAAACTTTGGAGGGGACGGATTTACAACGGAAGTCTGGCAAGCCTTGGTCCGCCATTTTTGAAAAGGTCAGAACCACCCCACCTCTGCCAGGCACAGCAACACTGGCCTCTCAGGAGAAACCCCCTCCCCTGTCTCACCAGGCTACTGCCTTTGCGGGGGGGGGGGGGAGAGGAGGTGTATTCTCCGTGACTTTCAGTCACAGAGAAGACCCCCACCCCGCTCAGTATTTCCCCCCCCCTGCCCTTGCTGCCACATGGTGCGGGGGGGGGTATTCAGGGAGAACCCCCTTGCCACTCAGCTTCCCCCCTTGCAGCCATTACCCACCTTCCCCCCCCCCCGCTGCTGCCAAAAAGAAGAGGGGGGAATGGAGGAAGAGACAGCAGCTGGGAAAGGTGGATGAAGGGACTCTGAGTCCCATTACCCACCTTTCCCTCACTGCTGCCTCTCCCTCCTGCCTGGCTCTTCTGTTCCCCATTGGCAAGGAGCAAACGGGGAAGAGAGGAAGGGAGGGGAATGGAGGAAGAGACAGGGTGCATTGAAAGATATAGCTGCTACATTCACAAAGTGCTTACTGTCAATTCAAATTCTTACTCCTCAGGAGACCACATTAGTATACACAATAGAATTAAGCCACAGTCCTGAATTCTTACTCTCGAGGAGACCTTAATTTTCCATTAACAGAAACAGGGTGCATTCAAAGATATAGCTGCTGCATTCACAAAGTGCTTACTGTCAATTTGAATTCTTACTTAAAGCATTGCTTTCTATTGGAGGGGGGAAGTGAGGGAAGAAATGGGTGGACAGACAGAACTTAAGGCATTGCTTTCTATTGGAGGGGGGAAAGTGAGGGAAGGAATGGGCGGAGAGACAGAGCTTAAGGCATTGCTTCCTATTGGAAGGGAAACAAAGGGGGGAGAAATGGGTGGACAGGCAGAACTTAAGGCATTGCTTTCTATTGGAGGGGGGAAAGTGAGGGAAGGAATGAGTGGACAGACAGAACTTAAGGCATTGCTTCCTATTGGAAGGGAAACAGCAGGGGGGAGGAATGAGTGGACAGGCAGAACTTAAGGCATTGCTTTCTATTGGAAGGGAAAAAGTGGGGGGAGGAATGAGTGGACAGGCAGAACTTAAGGCATTGCTTTCTATTGGAAGGGAAAAAGTGGGTGGAGGAATGGGTGGACAGGCAGAACTTAAGGCATTGCTTTCTATTGGAAGGGGAAAAGTGGGTGGAGGAATGGGTGGACAGGCAGAACTTAAGGCATTGCTTTCTATTGGAAGGGAAAAAGTGGGTGGAGGAATGGGTAGACAGGCAGAACTTAAGGCATTGCTTTCTATTGGAAGGGAAAAAGTGGGGGGAGGAATGAGTGGACAGGCAGAACTTAAGGCATTGCTTTCTATTGGAAAGGAAAAAGTGGGGGGAGGAATGGGTGGACAGGCAGAACTTAAGGTATTGCTTTCTATTGGAAGGGAAAAAGTGGGGGGAGTAATGAGTGGACAGACAGAACTTAAGGCAATTCTTTCTATTGGAAGGGGAAAACTGGGGGGAGGAGTTCTGTCTGTTCACCCATTCCTCCCCCCACTTTTTTCCTGCCAATAGAAAGCAATGCCTTAAGTTCTGTCTGCTCTCTTCCCAGGGATGAGAAGGGAGAGGCAGGAGGGAAAGGCAGTGCCGGGCACTCAGCTGGCTGCTTTGGGGCCAGCGGAGGACCCTGTGGGGGGGGCTAACAAAATGGCAATTTCAAGGCTTCCCTTGCAAGCCCGCCCCCTCCAACGTCCAACCAATCAGAAACCATCCCATATCCTGGGATGGTTCCTGGTTTTTTAGACAACCAATAGCACGGGCTGTCTCGGACTTTCCCCAGAAAGTCCTGAAAAATAGAGGGGTGGGAAGTCATGAGTTAACTGGGCTTTTTGCTACCTCCTCCTCCTGAATAGCCTGTGATGTGTGTAAACAACAGGGATCAACGAATTCTTCTCGGGCTTTTTTTGTCGTGTAAACGGCCCCCGAGAGAGTTGCCAAACTACAAATGCCAGAACTGTTTCCATAGGACCCATATCAACAGATTCACTTACCTGTATGGTTTCTCTAGACATCTTCTAGGTCCTCCAGCATGCCTCTATGGTATGCTTGGGCTGGAAGTCATTCATTTTAATAGGGTTCACTGTTATCTGCAGTTTTCAGTATCCACAGTAAGTCTGGGAACATATCCCCTGTGGATACAGAGGTTGTACTGTAGTGTGAAAGAGAACCAGATGTTACGGATGCAGAAGGAACACCTGGACTAGCACTGCCATTTTTCAGCAGCAGCAGCAGTAGCCCTACTTTTATTTTTACTTTGCAGTGCATGGTCTTTAGAGTTATACCATGTATCATTGCTCTTCAGTTAGTGCGCTGTCCTCTTCTCTAAAGTGGGCTACATCAGTAACACCGCAACACTTTTATTATTTCTTTTGTTTTCCAGTAAAAATAGAAAGATAGTGTAGGAAGAAAAGCGTCATAACATCAGTTTTATTCTGGTTCCATGCTAGTTCAAGCATTGGGGCTTAGCTCTTCTTTAAAAACCTTGGAATTGTAGTTTAGTGGAGGTACTCAGAATTATATTGGTGATTTCAAAGTCCCTTTCCTGAACTGTATACACTGGGGTCACAAGCTGCCTTATGCCAGATTGGATTGTTTTTGTCCATTTATCCAAGTGTTTGGTGTTTGGACAAAGTGCAACTAAGGGGCTCAGGAAAAATATCTTTCCATTTCCTGATGCATGGTGGTGGTGGTGGATAATCTACAGGCCTTGGGGCCAAATGTGGCCCTTTTGTGATCCCTGCCCAGCCCTGTGGAGTTCCCCAGATAGCCATGTCCCCTCCCTCATGAACCCATTTTCTCATGCTATCACCAGTAGCTTCTGTTTGGATTTTCCCTCCCATTCTCCAAAGGTTGTAATGCCTCTCTGTAGGTTTTGTTATTGGTGGTAAGAGCTTCATGGTATTTTTGGTCTCACTCCTTTGTCTCTGGCCTTGCCCGCCAGCGGAATGTATGTGCATGTATGTGCGTGCACACAAACACACACACCTGAGAATTTCTTTGAAACCAAATTTGGCCCTCAGAAAGAGGCTCCCCACCCTTGTTCTAAATGGAGAGGCTACAGACTGGGCCTGCAACTTTTGTTATGTGAAGCTTATACTTTACCCTTGGGCTACTAGCCCTTCCCTAGGGTTGTGTAAAGAAAAATTATACTTGTTGAATATACATAAATATATATGTACCTGCGATAAGAGAGAGTTTGATTAAGTAAAACCAAGTCCCACATTGCAATTTGGAACAAAAAGTACATGCCATATTCAAACAGATGAAGGCTACTATAGTTTAAATAACAGGTATATGAATTATTGTTTTGCAAATGCTTGGTGTGAATTAGATGCAATTTTTTGGATTGTTATTTTTACCCCCTTCTAAATTTGAATGTTCCGGTGGCACTTTCTTTGTAAAAAGATTTCTGCTTTCCTGTTGCAAGTATAAAAAAAATTGAATCCTAGGAAGTTGAAAGCAGTGGTTTTAGAAAAAGGGCATTCAAACAGATTCTGACAGGCTAGGATTTTGAATTTGTTTTGCCATTCTGAACACACAAGCTTTCTTTTAAGCACACAGATATTTCTTGAAAGGTGTGTTTTCAATACCACCACCCCTTGCTGTGCTTCAAAAGGCTACCATCATATAATATGTGCAAGAGCCTTTTCTTAAATATCTCTCCACTCTGGTCAAGTAACAACATAAAATGGTGAACCTGTGGCTTCAGTTCTCATTTTCTTCCCCCTTTCTCTCCGGCTCTTCTCAGATGAAAATAGATGCTCATGTTGTAAGTGAGAGAGTGGCTCATCACAGGTAGATAAATGCCACAAGGAAGCCACTTTGAGGTGGCTGAGAAGAGAAATTGCCTGATGGTCTACACGTTTGGTTCAAAGAGTATGAAGAAAAGTTAATCCTGTCCTCTAGGATATTAGCTAGGAGGAGTAGCTAATACCCTAGAGGATAGGATCAAAATTCAAAATTACCTGGATAGACTGGAGAGCTGGGCCAAAGCTAACAAAATAAAATTCAATACGGGGAAATGTAAGATACTGCACTTGGGGCGGAAAAACAAAATGCATAGATACAGGATGAGGGAGACTTGGCGGAACGAGACTACGTGTGAAAGCGATCTAGGAGTCCTAGTAGACCACGAGTTGAACATGAGTCAACAGTGTGATGCGGCAGCTAAAAAGGCCAATGCGATTTTGGGCTTCATCAATAGAAGTATTGTGTCTAGATCAAGGGAAGTAATAGTGCCACTCTATTCTGCCTTGGTCAGGCCTCACCTAGAATACTGTGTCCAGTTCTGGGCACCACAATTCAAAAAGGATATTGACAATTTGGAGCGTGTCCAGAGGAGGGCGACTGAAATGGTGAAAGGTCTGGAAACCATGCCTTATGAGGAAAGACTTAGGGAGCTGGGTATGTTTAGCCTGGAAAAAAGACGGTTAAGGGGCGATATGATAGCCCTGTTTAAGTATTTGAAGGGGGGGTCACATTGAGGATGGAGCAAGCTTGTTTTCTGCTGTTCCAGAGACTAGAACACGGAGCAACGGATGCAAGCTCCAGCAACAGAGATTCCACCTCAACATGAGGAGGAACTTTCTGACAGTAAGAGCTGTTTGGCAGTGGAACACACTCCCTCAGAGCATGGTGGGGTCTCCTTCCTTGGAGGTCTTTAAACAGAGGCTGGATTGCCATCTGTCAGGGATGTTTTGATCGTGATTCCTGCATGGCAGGGGGTTGGACTGAATGGCCCTTATGGTCTCTTCCAACTCTACAATTCTATGTTTCTATGTGCATATGCATATGCGTGTGTGTTAATATGTGTGTACCCACATAAACTTGTGCAATAAAAGATGTGGAAGAAAGAAATCTTCCCAAAATTCCTAGTAGAAAATACAAACTTTGCAGCTCTGGACATCTCTGGACACCAAGTATTCAAAGAATAGGATGAAATAATCACTTTAGTATGACACAAAGAAGAAACTATCAGCAACATCTGCCTTTTCTTGAGTATGCTACATGGCAGCAGGGAAGGAGAGACCATTCATGATGCTGGATAAAAGAGCAGAGCCTGTTACTAATCCCTCTGTGCATTTTGTGTATTTAAAAGCATTTACTTTTCACAGAAGCCCTTTACAAATTTCAAACTAATTTTTTTCTCCTTCATTTCAATTAAGCAGGCTGGAAATTTTATTTTTCTTATTGTCTCTTAGTCCCTTTTTAGCTTCTGTTGAGGGATCTAACTTCTTTATTTTCTCTCTCTGTTCTTTATGAAGGGCTTTGTGGATTATATCATCAAATTAAATCAAGTCTGTTAGTGTGTTACTTTTGCAATATCACAGTAATAGTCTGTGCCTCAGGCTCTGCTTCATGATGTGTGTGTGTTTGTCTGTGTTTTTGCCAGGGTCCCATGTTGCTCAGAGCTGGTACATTTCTTCCACTAATAGAAAAGAGCATAAAAATCATATAATCATTAATATTGCAGAATCATTAGAGCTGATAAAAGGAAAGGCAGACAGGCTGAGGCGGTGTTGTTTTTCATGGTCAGTGCCTTTTGTAAACATGTGAAAGAAGCATTGCCTTTTTTTGGAACAAGCTTGTAAGACTGGGAGGTGAAGGAGAAGGTTTCGCTCCATCAGATGCACTGGCTTCAGATTGTGGTGATTAGGTAATCATTCTTCAGAACTATTGGGCTGTCACCCCACTAGCTGACAGAAACCCAAGTCACTGCTCCAGCAAAGTTCTTTGTGTCCAGACAGAACTGGGGGTGAAGCAAGCACACAGATCAAGAATTAGAGCAGTGCAATCTGAATTTGTCCCTGAAACTGAGTTTCAGGTTGCCATCTCTGATCTCTGCTTGATTACTCAGGTAAACGAGAAACCAGAGCGAGAAGTAGGATAGTTTTGTTTATCCCACAGATGGTCCAAGGTGAAGCCATATATATACTGGCTAGCCTATTTCAGAATAATTACAGTGGCAGAAGATAAGAGAAAGTGTTAAATGGCCTTGCCTTATGGCCCACAGTTTCTTTTCTCTTCTGGGGCCCAATAACAGGTTAAAGGTGGGATGTAAATACAGTTGTCCCTCCGTATCCACAGATTTAAGTATTCACGACTTGAAAATGTACTTTAAAAAAATAATAATCCAAAAAAGCAAACCTTGATTTTGCCATCTGCTATTAGGGACACCATTTTGCCATGCCATTGCATATAATGGGACTTGAGTATTCACTGATTTTGGTATCCACGGGGGTCTTGGAACCAAACCCCAGCGAATATGGAGGGACAACTGTACTGTCAAACTTCAGTTAACAAAGCTTCTAACAAAGAAGCTCCTTTTTACCAAGGCTTTTTATGCCTGCCCAGACCACCTTTTTTCTTCATCCCCTGTCTAGCTGGAAGTTTTTTTAGCAGCATCAGTATTGGAGAATGGTGGCAGAAGGCTGGAGAAGCCCAGCATTTCACTGTTGGGTTGTAGCAGCGTGTCTACAGCAAACAGTGCAGTGAAGCTTAAGCTGAGAAACAGTGGAATTCTTGTGAAGTCAAAGGCTTTCACGGCTGCCATCCATGGGTTTTCTGTCGTTTTTTTCCAGGCTATGAGACTGTGTTCTGGAAGAGTTTATTCCTGACATTTTGCCTGCATCTGTGTCTGGCATCTTAAGAGAATGGTGGCGTAGGGGTGTGTGGGGTTTATATACTGTGAGTCCCTGTTGGAGAGGATATGTAAATTTGTGTATTTCAGTGGCTAGTTCCTGGGGGGAGATATGGAAGGAGGATTAGTGTCTGTTTGGCTAATGGTCCATTGTCTGCTGGAAATCCCCCTGTCCCTGAGTGGAGTTCATTTGCATGTGTTGAGTTTTTATTTTACTATCATGTCAGAATGCACAGAGAAGCTATTGAAATCCACAAACACCAGGACAACTTCAACAGGAAAGTAAACAAAGTTCAGCTACCAATCCTGAAAAACACCAAAATCAAAACTCAACACATGCAAGTGAACTTCACCCAGGGACTGGGGGATTTCCAGCAGATAATGGACCATTAACCAAGCAAACACTAATCCTCCTTGCATATCTCCCCCCAGGAACTAGCCAACCAAATACACAAATTTATATGCTAATCCTCTCCAAAAGGGGATTTCAGTATATAAACCCCACACACACCCCTACCCAAACATTCTCTGACGATGCCAGCCACAGATGCAGGCAAAATGTCAAGAATAAACTCTTCCAGAACACGGCCTCACAGCCTGGAAAAAAAACACAGAAAACCAATTGAATTCTTCTCTAGCAGGTCCTACTATTTGTGTGCATGCCACCAATAGGCAAGGTAAACAGCAGCTGCCTCCAGCATCTCTTACCGAGCATGTGTGAACAGCAAACCAGAGAGAAAATAGGAGAGGAGATAAGCCTTCCTCACCAGATACCCCCAGCCTGTTTTTAAAAAGCATAGATAAAGCCCACCAAAATGGAAATCATAAGTGGAGGCTGACAAAGAAGAAAACCATTCCTGGATGCATACTTCCTTTAGTCTCTAGAAGGTTCAAAATGTTTTAGTTTTCTTGTGCAAGGTTTCCTTGGCCTGGTTGTTTCATTTCACATGTGCATATTGTTAATTTTGAATAAAAGGTTTGCTGAAACATGTTATTTCTGTTTCTGGTACCAAATTTTCTGTTAAAGAAGTACTGCCCAGGAACACATCTGCTTTGTTAACTGATGTGTACCTGTTTTAAAAAAAGTAAAACCATTGAGAAGATCATTTCATGTACCTGTAGGTGTGTATAAGTCAGGAATGGGGAACATATGGTCTTCCAGATGTTGTTGGACACCCACAGCCCCCATCATCCCTGACCACTGGCAATGCTAGCAGAGGCTATAGGTAGCTGAAGTCTAACAACTTCTGGAGGTCCACTGGTTTCCCATCCGTCGTATAAGTAGCCATATGGTTATGGTTGCACTTGCTCATCCTGTTCTCCATAGGCGGTTAGGCAATTTCTTTCTTTGAATTTTTTAGATTGATTGACTGCAGAGTTGCATGTTGTTATGATTTTGCTCCATCACAATCACTGAGGCTGCATTTTCACTCACCAGTTTACCACTGCTTTTTCAGCTGGGATAATCACAGAGTCCCTGATAGGCCAGACTTGGACTTGCCCAGCAGTAGTTTGGAGTTAAATCAAAGACAGAAAACCTGGTAGTTTTTGATTGTGTGAGGCTGAGTACTGGGCTGTAGGCAACTGTCTATATAAGCCTCAGTGCTAACAAGTGTTGAGATTGTAGCCAGAGAGTGCTGAGAAAGGTAGCTTGTAGGCACAGGTAATTATGGTGGTGAGCTGTTTCATACAGTGTGCAGTGGCAAACACATTTTCCATTTCTATACTCTATACAAACATAAGAGTAGTAGTTGCAACCAATCCTGGGTTCTTGGTACATATGCCCATACAATCTTGCAGAGGAGATTATGTCTGTGTCCTATTTTGCATGCACATGCATGCACACCCACTGCATCTTAAGCATTTAATATGTAAAGCAGCCCCAAGAATTATCAGTTACCCTTCCTGACTACTGCATAGCATGCATCTCACCCAAATTTTGATGGACTCTGTGTGTGTGTGTGTGTGTGAGAGAGAGAGAGAGAGAGAGAGAGAGAGAGAGAGAGAGAGAGAGAGAGAGGGAATAGGTATGTTTGTGGCTATACAATAAAAACATGCCCTGTATTACATTTTGTGTATGTGTGTGTGCGCACGCATGCAGCCAGAAATCCGCTGACTAGCTTAAAACTGTCGAAAGCTTTAATCTAGTAATAGAATAAACCAGCAGGCCTTAAAACAAGAAGCTGTTAAAAAGGAAGTAGAACCAAATTGGAAGGCTTGAAGGAAATGTCAGCATTCTGCAGAATGCAGTTTATCAGGAACTATTTGCATTTGTATTAAAACTTTTGGCCTAAGCTTTATTTGTTTCTTATGTTTCTATCCTGGTTCTTCGTAGAAATCTGAGAGCTGCTAGTTGCCTGCTAGATTCCCTTCCAGATCTGCTGATAATATTTTCTTGGCTTCACCATTTCTACAGCATAGGTCCCTCTGTCCATGTTTTAAGCCCATAACTCTTAGGGCCCCGTTTGCACGGCAAAATATTCCCTTAAATAAATCACTAAGATTCCTAATTGTTCCCACACATCACGCCACAGTATCGCCTCATTCAGAAGGGGGGGAGCTCAAAAACTCAAAAGTAGTGTGATAAGGGATATCGCTACTTTTCCCAACTTTTTTGAAAAGTAGCGTGACTTAGCACGTTATTGATTGTGTGAATTACCATTTCGGAAAAGGCTGCGTGAACTACCAACAATCTTTCCAATATAGTCACAGCAGAGCTGCTCTGTAATTGGTTGGGCTGTCCAAGGAGGGGGTGGACTTGCAAGAGATGGAGGAGCCAGAAGTGAAAAGATCCAGCCCCTGTTGTTTTCAGCCACGGAAAAAATCCAGCAAGCTGTCTGCAGCTTGTTTGGCTGTGTGTGAGAGAGAGAGGGGGGGGGGAGAGGGAGATTGAGTAGCAATGGGCTCCTCCAGCTGTTTGCTCGCTCGCACTCCTCTGATCATTTGTGTGTGTGTGTGTGTGAGAGAGAGAGAGAGAGAGACAGGGAGAGTGGGAATGGGGAAGGGGGGCTTGATGGGGGGGAAATAGCTCCTCCGTGGCTGAAAGGACTTTTGGAAGAAGAGGCATGAAAACTAGCAGGCATTCCTCAGAGGAGGGAAAGATCTGAGCACTTTCTCTCTCTCTCTCTCTCTCTCTCTCTCTTTCCCTCCCTCCATCTCATCTTCCCCCAGATGTGCTTGGGAGGCCACGCCCCCCACCTTTGCCTGTCTGAACCAGAAAGTGAAAAAATAAACAGAGCAACCGATTTCCCAATAAATCATCTAAACTACTCAGCACTGGTGTGAAAAAGTGCTAAAGCGCAAACTATTGCAATAAAAACTGCTGTGTAACTGAGCCCTGACAGATTTCAGGTTGAGAGGCGTGGTGACAGTGCCCACTTCTACACTTGTGGTGTCTTTTGAATGTACCATCCTGTGTGCATCAAAGAGGTGCAGAAAACCCATAATACAGCATAGTTTAGAGGCTTCCATGGTCCCATGTTACATATCACTTGCCGTAACCAGGTGTGGTTGCTGATCATCACCATTTACAGATGAAGAAAGTAAGGCTGATAAGTAATTAGATAATTATTATTATTATTACTTTATTTGTTTGTGTATATTCCACCTTTTGCCCAAAACCGGGACTCAAGGTGGCTTACAAAACCAAGATAATTTAATCAAGTTTCCATCTTGGGTTGACTTTGACTGAGCAGAGATTGCTGTCATCTTAGAATCACAGACTTGGAGGGGGCTTTGTGGGCCTTCTAGTCTCTATTCAGTGCTGGGAATTGAGAACTAGAGCGTCCCTCCTTGCATCAAAGAGCTGTCCAGGAAGGTAATTAGTTAAGAGACAGCCTAGGTAATTAGTTAAGAGACAGCCCGCCCACCCCCTAGGAAATTGGTTCAGTTTTCAAACTGCTTGTACTTTCAATACATTTTTCTGGGTGTCTTCCTTTGTAGAACATCAGAGAACAAGACTTTGTCCTCCTCAGTGTAGCAGCCCTGTGTGCCCTAGGTTAAATTCTCCCAGGGGGAATCCACACGACACAAATAACCCAGGTTGAAACTGGGGTATTTGCATAGCTCCTTCCTATGGAATCCTGGGATTTGTAGTTTTACAAGGCCTTTAGCCTTCTCTGCCAAAGAGTGCTGGTGCCTCACCAAACTACAAATCCCATGGTTCCATAGGAATGCGCCATGACAAATAATCCAGTTTCAACCTGGATTTTTTTCTCTAGTGTGGATGTCTCCCCCCACCAGTTCCATCAACTTTTTCCTTTTCCTATACTACTCCCCATTTTCCTTGACATGCTGCACCCTCCTTAACTCAGAGTACCCCAGAACTGCACACAGTACCCCTAGTGAAAATTGTCTGTTATAAAGTAAAGATACAACTGTTAGATTTTGTGACTTTGGAAAGTGTCGTTCTAGTGCAGTCAAAAACTGATGCATATTGTTGATAATCTTTGGAGTTAGGTAGCAGCTTTTTTAAATTTGAAGGCATTTGAAGGCTTCCTTGTGCATCTAAAAACGCTGAAGTATTTGGAACAGACTTCTATAGCTTCTGACCTACTAAACCAGTAATTCCAAATTTTGGTTCTCCGGGTGTTTTGGACTTCATCTCCCAGAAAACCTTAGCCTAGTCAGGAATTCTGGGAGATGAAGCACAAACACCTGGAAGACCAAAATTTGGGAACCACTGAACTAAACCAACTCAGCCCTTCAGCCTCAGAGTCTAACCTGTTTGTGTATGTGCCTTCAAGTTGCCTGTCAACTAATGGCAACCCCATTAATCTCATAGGGTTTTCTTAGGCAAGGATACTCGGAGGTGGTTTTGCCAGTTCCTTCCTCTGAAATATAGCTTACCGCACCTGGTATTCCTTGGTGGTCTCCCATCCAAGTACTAACCAGAGCTGACCCTGTGTAACTTCCTAGTTCAGATAAGATCTGGTGCCTTCAGGGTATTTAGGCCACAATCCAGCCTAGCAGGGGCCAAATAATCCTTCTTTCTCATTTTAAGACAGGCAGAAAAATAGGAGTCAGAAGATGACATTATGATTAGTTGGCCACAAGATGCACAATTTGGGTAGGTAGATTGGAATTAATATGTTTAGTCTGTACTGTATATCTGCTGTTGCCCCCTGGTGGTGACAAACTTCCATAACCACTCGATCCTTGCTCAAGCTAGAACTATGCTCTTTTAGCCAAGCCAGCAGGGTTGTTCTTTTAACATGGACTGTTTTTGGACACCCAAAGTGTTTATTTAGAATCCTGCTGTTGCCAGCTGATGTCATCTCATACTTCTATATCAGTACTAGAAAGCTATGAGTCACTTCTCACTGGAAATGTTCGTGCCTGACAGAACAAATGGTATGTCATTATGAGACCCATCTGAGCTTGCATGCCATCTCTTGCAACAAGAGAATGGTGCTCTCATATTGGTAGGCATGTGTGTTTTGTCCAGAAAGAGTCTGGAAAGAAAGGCTGTGTTTGGACAGCATACAAAAGCAGTGGGAGACCTGAGAGCTGGGAGATTCATGGAGTAGTAATCCAAAAACATAACTTTGACGAATTCTGTCCACTCATGGGCAACACATTGCCTGTCATCCACATGTGGGGAGCCCAACCATTTTTGGTAGAGGACCTTGATTCCTACTGCTGCTGAATTTGTAACTGCAGGAAGATAGGAAGCTGCCTTATACATAATCAGACCATTGCTTCAGCTAGCCCACTACTGTCAACTCCGACAGTTGCTTTACAGAGTTTCATGCAAGATTCTTTTCTGGCCCTACCTAGAAATCCATAGTGTTTCCTGATCATCTTCCCTCCAAGTAGAAATAGACTTGATCCCACTTAGCTTCTGAAACCACAGTGTTGTGGTGATAATGGAGTGGGGGACATGCTTTTACCTTACAATAAAGTGCACACTCCCTGTATGCTTTGTTTGCAAGTTGAATCATGCTCCCAGAAGCACAATCCTACCTTGTAAATATGGAGCATGTGAAGCATGTGCTTTCTTTTAAAGAAAAACTACTTTTTTGTTCCTTCCACTGCTGCTGCAAAATTAGCAGGGTGTGGGCCCCAGCAGTGCCCATTCCTGTGCTAAACCATAATTTAAAAAAGCATTGTTGAGGCTGGAACTTGGACACTTTCCTCTTCTCCTTGAGCAGCCCTGAAAATATCAATTTATTTAAATATGCCAGCTTCATAACCCATGGTTTCCAGTTGGCTTATTTCAGACAAACCATTGTTGTTCTTATTAACCATTGTTTGTCAGAAGCAAATATTTTTGGGCTCATTGCAATCACACAGCAGAGTGGGAGGGGGGAATGGAAGAGGGGAATATACAGAACTGAATTTGTACCAGGTTTATTGCTGTCATATTAACTTATGGTTGAGTGGAGCTTTTCCCAATCCAGTGCTCTCCCAAGTCTCAGAATCACACAGTTAGCTATGCTAGCATCTGAGAGGCATGAATTTGGGAGAGGCTGTTTTATCAAGATGATCTGAAAACAGCCACTGTTTGGTCCCAGGACTGTAGGCATAACAGCCTGATAAAGCTAATACAAAGTGTGGGAGTCTTTTCAGAGCCTGTATGGTTATTGCCTGGCAAGTCCTCCTGCACTATCCTTCATCTTTGAAGAAAAGTAGGGTATGAATGTGATAAATTAATACAACTCCCCTAAATATTGTTCTCTTAAAAACTTGAATGAACTGGGGAAAAGGAGGAAACTAATCCATGAGTTATCTCAGATGAAATTTGAGTGTAAAATGCCTGGATAAGTGTGATGTGTTAGACTAGCAAAGAGAAAAACAGATTCTAATCCTTGCAAATATCAGGGGGGTCTGAATATCTATCAAGGACATAGAGGCTCAGAAAAGAGATCCCTGCAGTTGATCTTGACAGGAAAAATCCTCCACAATCTGCTTTTTGTATCAGGAGCAGCTTTTCTGCTTTAAAAAGTGGCCCCTGGTATAAGGCAGCATCCAGCAGTAGGCTTTATATGTCCATTCAGGACAGTGGTATAAAATCCAGATATTGCTGACTCTTGTGCATCTCTCATTTATTTCAAGAAAGCTTGTACAGGAAAACATCATCATGACACTGTGTTCTTGAGGCTGCTCAGTATATGCGAGTGTCAGCTTTAAGCATCAAAATGTCTTGTGTTGGCCTTTTCTTCTTTGCAAATGAGGCTCCTGTCTGTCTCAGACTTGGCATCTGGTACTGCTTATACAAATATTTCAACAGCCAGGAAACATTACACATTACTACTGCTACTTTTCTTTTCTTTTCTTTTTTATTTCAACTTCTGGTATCCCATGCTGAGGGATTCTGGGTGCTGTAGTCCCTAAAAGGTAATTTTTCTGAGCTCTGTCAGTTCCTGGTGTTTAACTGCCTAAATTATAACAAAAAAGCCCCCAGGTCCCATCTTCTCCACTGTCATTGCTGACAAGACTCTATGGATCATGCCTTAAGAGACCAAATCATTCAGTATCACTGTAAACTGCAAACGAATGAGGGAGCCAGCCACTTTGTTTTGTAAGCTGTGTATCTCCAGCAGGAACTGTGTGCATAATCATGTGTCTTCGTATGACTCAGGCAGCAGTTTTTCAGAGTGATCTGAATTTGGAAAAAAAGGCCTGCCTAACTCTTTTCTTCCTGACATCTGTTGCAGTTTATTTCCCCAGGAGCAAATGGTTTGCTTTTATCAGGCACTCGCATGTTGACTTCGAATTCATAGTTGAAGAGTGACTCAAGTTATCAGAAGGGCTGTGAACCAATTAAAGTTTTTTTGTGTTTTAAGTCTCCCGATGGTGTTGCTTTCACTGAGTCATTCATAGATGTAAAAACTCAGTTCTATAGAATCGTAATAAATCCTGAGGGATTGCCTGTCCACAAGCACCATACCGTTCACTCTTTCTTCTGCATCTGTGCCTAAGTAACTGTTAGACAGAAGGTTTGGTGGCTGAAAGAGTTTCTCTTCTGCCTGCTTGCACGTTTAACCCTCCCAGATTCTCTGAACAAGAGAGGAGAATCTGGAAGAATCACATGTGCAAAAAGGAAGAGAAGCAACCTCTTCAGCATCCTTGAGCTCACCCATTCCCTTTTTATTTTTTCCCCCTTGCAAGGAAGGTTTTTTTTTAAGAGGTGGCAAAGAACAGGAAAGAAGAGAATGTGTGGGTATACATGTCAGACGTTTATCCCAAATTATTCAGGAGGCTGAAATTCAAAGCAGACTATGGAGAGCTCCAAATGCACCTGAATCTCCAGGATTGGTCAGGAAAAGAGATCTTGATCACTTGACAAGAAATTCAACCCAGTGTCCAGCAGCAATAAAAATGCAAATCCCATGTGAGGGCTCCATCAGGATCCAAGGATAAGGGGTGGATGGATCAAGGGGAGTCTCCTGCATATCTCAGAGGCACAACCTGTGCTTTCTTTCAGGGACCTCCCCAGAATTTTTGTGAACTTTTGGTCTAAACTACATTTTTCTTCTCCAAAAAAGCAGTTGGTGGAATTATTATGCTGATTGCAGTGATTAATCAGCATGTTCTTACAAATATTTGATCACAGGGAGGACACACTCTTTTTGACAAGAAATTTAAAAATTAACTCTGTGTTGCTAAAGCTGGCTTCAAAAAGTGGATTTGGGTTGAATTTTTAAATATGTAATGTGATTGTCTTCTAGATTCCTCTGCAGGCATCCACCCTTTCTGGTAAACTTTCATCTTAAACCAGGGGTTGGCAACACAGGGGCCTTGTACAGCCCTGAGCCACTTTTGTAGCTCAAAGAATCCTGACTGCTGCTGCCCAAATCAATACCATGCCACCAAATTTCAGCTATGCAGCTGCAAAATAAACCCCATTTCTGCACTGCAAAACAGTAGAAGGAGGTTTAAAAGGCCTGCCTTGTTTAAAAGGAGAAAACAAGAGGGAGTACATCCGGAAAGTACAGTGTTCCTATAAAACAAGGAGGCATTCCATGCATGTCTTGCTTTACCGTGGAATAGGGATGTTAATATTGGACTGTTTTGTCCTTGCAAATGATGATTAATAATTTCCACAGTTTTCTCCCTGCTTCAGAGAAAACAAATATTCCTGCATGGTTTTCACCTAGAATTCACAGATGCCAAAGTGTTTCAGGAAATTATTCTGCACAGAAATAGTTGAGATGGGGGGATTTGCATGAGAACTGTGGACTTTTGCACAAAACCCACTGTTTCTCGGCAGCCATATGTATGTCTTTGTGCAAGATTTCTCTTTTCTATGCAAAAAGCATCAATCTTGCAAAACAAAAATCTTGCACAGAAAACAGCAATCTTGCAAAACAAAGGCATGCGGCTAATTTTGTTGTATAATAATTCTGACTTTTGTGTAAAAAAACACCATTCATGCATAAAAAAACATATAAGGCTCTCTGAAAACAGTGTCTTTTGTGCAAAAACCCACCGTTATTATGCAAGGAAAAAAACACCATGTATTTCTCTGAAGAATAATTTTCTGAAATGCTTCAGGATTCATGAATACTGGGCAAAAACTGCGCAAAATTCTCATCATTATATTATTCTTCCTGACCAAGTTTCCCAAGTTCTGAGAAATGCATTTTTTGGCAGGGAAACTAATTACAGCAATTGTTCTTTCCATCTCTACTGATTGTTCTAGAAACCAGAAGCTGATTTTCCCCACTTCTAGTTGCCTCCATCCTGATCATGATACGATGGCTTCTATCCATAACAGGACCTGTGGCGGGGGGCGGGGTAAAACTGACCCCTTCCAAAGTTGTCCATCTGTGTTTGAATACCCATTCCCTCAGTCCCAGCTGAAACAAAGCCTTTGTGAGTGTGTGACTTCATTCAGTCCTTTCTCATGAGGCTTTTCTCTCTGTTTCTTCCCCCTTCCATCTGATTCCCATAACTATTGCAATTCGGGATATAAACTCCTTGGGCCTGCCAGCCTTAACAAAGATGTGTCTTATTTCTTTTATGAAACTATATAAATGTGCTTTGTCTGTTAATGTTACTGTGTTGTTGTTGTTGTTGTTAACAATAATAATCAATGTCAATACTAAATTTCCTATTTAACAATTAGTGGCATTTTGTCTCCAGGCTCCCCATGCATGCACAGACAGAGAGACCACAAAGGGAAATGAAAGAACGTTCCATTCAAGCTGTTCTGTTTTCTGCCCATACAGGAGGTCTCCGGGGAGCCACTGTGGTGGATGCTTTAGATACTCTGTATGTCATGGAGCTGCAGGAAGAATTCCAAGAAGCCAAAGATTGGGTGGAGAAGAGCTTTGACTTGAATGTGGTGAGTCAGTCTTTCAATATGTCTCTCTCTGCTGCTGAAAGTGCCTGATTTGTTTTGAACCCTGATATTTTGATCTCGGATTCACCACATACAAGCACACATCCACATACTCTGTAGGAACAAGCTGAGAATGGCAAAATGCACCATTGTGTGAGGAGAGAATGCACCAAAAAATAAATAAAAGAGAACATGTTTATCATTCCTAAGTTAACGCTTATTATTCTTTGCCCCTCCTGCTTTTCTGTGGAAAACAAAATTGCATCATTGTCCCCTTCTTTATTGTTTCACCCTTTAAGTGTCACCTCTTTCTATCTTCTCCAAAAAAACAACAACGTTAAAACATTGAATTTGCAAAGTCATGTTAAGTATGCTACTGTTTTTAATTGTACTGAGCCTCACAGCAGCAATCCTTTAAGCTAGGGATATTATTATGACCAATTTACAAAGTGAAGAGTTGATCATAGAATCATAGAATTCTAGAGTTGGAAGAGACCACAAGGGCCATCCAGTCCAACCCCCTGCCATGCAGGAAATCACGATCAAAGCATCCCCGACAGATGGCAGTCTTTGAATACTTGATGTCCAGAGATGTCCAGAGCTGCAAAGTTTGTATTTTCTACTAGGAATTTTGGGAAGATTCCTTTCTTCCACATCTTTTATTGCACAAGTTTATGTGGGTACACACATATTAACACACACGTATATGCATATGCACATAGAATCATAGAATTGCAGAGTTGGAAGAGACCATAAGGGCCATTCAGTCCAACCCCCTGCCATGCAGGAATCACTATCAAAACATCCCTGACAGATGACCATCCAGTTTCTGTTTAAAGACCTCCAAGGAAGGTGACGCCACCACGCTCTGAGGGAGTGTGTTCCACTGCCAAACAGCTCTTACTGTCAGAAAGTTCCTCCTAATGTTGAGGTGGAATCTCTGCTCCTGAAGCTTGCATCCATTGTTCCATGTTCTAGTCTCTGGAGCAGCAGAAAACAAGCTTGCTCCATCCTCAATGTGACACCCCTTCAAATACTTAAACAGGGCTATCATATAGCCTCTTAACCATCTTTTTTCCATGCTAAACATACCCAGCTCCCTAAGTCTCTCCTCATGTGAGGTTGGGTTTGGTCGGTTTTGCCCAAGACCATGAAACAACATGAATGTGGCCCTTGCTATCAGGGGAACGTGTGATGCATACTTGTGTGGTGCACAAAACAGTATGGCAGAGTCCAAAACAAGCATAAAATAATTCTTTTGCACTTAATATAGATAGCACTATAAAAGCTACATTGAACCATTTAAGTCTGTGTGGAATCCCAGTAGATAAGAAGGCATGAGATCCTAGCTTTTCTGTGAAAATCTAATAAACCTACATGTCCCTCACCTTTTGATTTTGTGAGGCAGTGGGGAATGGAATTTTGCTATGTCCACTTGGCTTCTCTGTTGTCTGAGTTTCTAGAGGGAGGGAAGACTTTATTTCTGTACAATAAGGAGTTCTTTGTCTAACTTTCTGAGGCTTGCTGTATAACCCCTGCTTTCAACCACGTTTTTGACCTCATCTCAAAGTGGAGACATTTTACATGCATGGTTGAGAGATGTGAAGACTTTCAAAGGCATTCCTTTTGGGACTTTGTGGAGTTCCACTGTGGAACAATAGAATATCAGCTTTCTTTAATGTAAAATATCTGCTGCATCCATGAAACACAAGTGAATTTCCTTTTGCACTAGTGGCTTTGTCTCATTTTGACCATCTTCAGATATGCTACAGTGCAGTAGCCCTATAGCAGCTTCATTTCAAGAGTGGTATTGGCTGGTATTCACGTCTCAGAGATCTGAGCCTAAATCACTGTTTTGCTGGTTTAAAGTAGCTCTGTTTAACACTTCTAGATGTTTTGAAAATGAAGATAGCTGTAGCTATGGATCGTCCAGTACAGCTTTGTAAAGAAGCATTTGTAAGAAAAGATAAATTAATGTGTTGACTACTTTTAGCTGAGATTGCTTGGATTTTCTAGTGCTACGATATGATAACAGCTTTGACCAACAAGCATGTTTAGCTTCTTAGCTGACATCTCCATGTTCAGAGGCAGCATGCCTCCAAATGCCAGTTGCTTGTGAACCCCAGCCAGAGAAGGTTGTCACTTTTGGTCTAAATCTTAATTGCTAATCCCAACTAGGGTTTATTGTTGTTGTATGCCTTCATGTTGTTTCCGACAAATGGTAACCCTAAGATGAATCTATCATGGGGATTTCTTGATTTGTTCAAGAGGAGGTTTGCCTTTGCATTCCTCTGAGGCTGAGAGAGTATAACTTGCCCAAGGTCACCCAGTGGGTTTCCATGGCCAAGCAGGGATTCAAACCCTGGTCTCCAGAGTCTTAGTCCAATGTTCAGACCGCTACACCATACTGGGACTCTCTTCCCAGCTGGAGTATATCCACTGAATTAATAGGTACTTGCATTTTCCATTGATTCAGTGGGTCTAGCTGGGACTAGAAATTGGATTTTAGGCATTTGTTTGCCACTTGTGACGTTCCTGGGTAGTTGGCCAATATAGTAAGAACCTGGTTCAGATAGTCCTCTGATAAGGTTAAAGTGGTGACTCCCAAAGGTGTGGAGCAAGGAGCTCTTTGGGAACCACTATTTGAAGGCACTCCTAGTTCCTTCAGCTAATTATTTCCATAGAAGCCGGCTTCTCTCACCTTTCACTGGTGAGGCAGGACTTCAGGGTGTGGGTGAGGGCTTAGCAGGCCAGAAGGGTCTAGGGAGTCAGAGGTCCTCATCTCCGCTGAGGTTTTTTCCCTGTTCTCCCTGCAGTTGCTACTGGGGGTCAGTGTTTGGTGTTCTGTTTGGGACTACAGATGCCAGAATCTACTAGCCAGTCTGGTTCTATGAGCTGTAGTCCAAAAAGTAAATTTTCCAAGCTCTGCTGAAGCTATACAGGCTGACATTCCTCTGTTGTTGTTGTTTTGTTTTGTTTTTTGTTTTTGTTTTGTTTTTGGTTTTTTTGTTGTTGTTTTGTTTTTGTTTTTAAGAAACACTGTGGGCTTGAAACTGTATGTATAACAAGACAGTGATGACATTGTGATTGTAGAGCTGCATCAGTTGCTACAGCTTGGCCAATGTTTCTGTTGCAATCAGAGCAGTCGGTGTAGCCTCCTCTCCATAGAAAAGTGTTGTGTTGAAAGAGGTGGCTGCCATGGGTTTGTAAAGAGACAGTCACATGTACTAAATGTGATTGAATGCTATCCGGTAAGGGATCGATGGGCTAAGAGACAAAATAGAGAAGGATAATTGATCTGTGTTTTCAGAAAAGCTCTTCCTCCTGCCCTACCCACCCCCATAGATCAATCTGCAAATGCAAGAATGAACCTTATAGATAGCCCTATTAAAGGATGTAATGCAAGAGAGACCAGATATGCATTATATATATTTTTTAATCTTAATCTACAGTCAGTGGTTATTGAACAGAGCAACCAGCATGGAGGTGTAATGTTTGGGAAATAAAAGATGCCCAGAGCATTGCTTCCAAATGCTGGCAGTGAGTTTTGGTTTGTTTTTTTGGGAAGAGACGAACTAATTTCAGAACACTGTTAACCTGAAAGCATTGACCTCAGCTATGTATGTCCTAGGTTTCTTATCCCTTGTTCCTCCATCTAAAAAGAAATTGTCTTCCCTTTTGCTGGGTTGGTGGCTTGTGGGTTGTACGCAAGTCCATCCAAACCAAAGTTTCACCACCCATTTGCACTTCCCATTTGTGAATTCTTCTAATGATGCCTCTGGCCACCTACAACCAAGCAGTGGTAGCCAATGGGTCCATTGGACAGGTGGGCTTTGTGCCAGCCATTGTATTAAAACAGACCCTGTGTTACTGGAGCCAGAGTGAAAAGAATGGCAAAAGTGCAGAATGGACAGTGTGAGCAAAAAAAAAAACCCAGAAGGCCAAAAAAGTCAGGTGTACAGTGGTTGACACCATGATGGAAAAACAGTGGACAAGCAGGCATCACTCCACCAAGGGAAAAGAAACATCTTGGCTCTCCTCAGTCTTTCTGTCTCTTTGTGCAGTGACCTGAAACCAAAAATCTCATCCTCAGAAGAAGATTCTGAGGCTGAACTTCCCAGAAGCCCTAATTATTCCAGTAGTCCCATAGATAAGCACACATTCCTCAAAATGGTAGTCTGGGCTCATCAGAAACTCCAGACTTAGAACAATCCTCCTGTGGAGCCCATGAAGATCCTACCTGATTCATGGAGTAAGAAAAGGAGGCCAAGCAACCACTTCTCCAAGAAATAATTGCTGTCAGAAGGCGCAAGGGGGTCTTCTGTTGGTAAAGCACATCGTCCTAAGGACCAGTAAAGACTGGGTTTCTCAATAATAAGAGTCCTCTTCAGAAATAAAAGCACTTCCTAGGAGTAGAGGGTCTCCTCACATCACAGACGTTCAGATGTAATAAAATGCTCACAACTGGTTTGGGGTGGGATTATGGAGAATCAGACTGCTTAACCCTTCACTTCTGGCCTCTCCACTTTTGAAACAATCTTCTGTACAACCTGGCCGTTAGGTGAATCTTGCTAGGTCCTGACCCCAAGTTTCCAGACGCCTTGAATAGGGCCTGTTCCTTTTTTACTTTCTTGGTGTATGACATGACTCTGCCTTTGTGCCATGCTCACAACTGGGCTTGTTTCCAATGTTTTACCTTTGACTCTATTTGGATTCTCCCCTCTCCTGGCAGTGTGGGAAGGAGATCCATGATTGTTTGTATGGCCTAGATCAGTGGTTCCCAAACTTATTTGGCCTACCACCCCCTTTCCAGAAAAAAATATTACTTAGCGCCCCCTGGAATTTTTTTTTTTTAATTTTAATGGCAATTAAACAGAAGGATATATGTATTAATGTTTCTAGCTTTTTCGTAAAATATAGTAAAGAAAGGTGTAAATTAGAAACATTGAAGTTTGAAATTATGAAACTGTTTATTGAACTCAGAATAGAAAGGTAATACAAAAAAAGTTAAAACATTCGAAATCATCTTAACGAGAAGGATGAACCTGGTATGCTGCTACCAATTTAGTAATCCTCAGCTTTATTTTTGTCAGCAGTATCTTAAATCAACGCGATTGACTATTTGCAATCGGTTTCTTTTCCTTTATGTTAATAAATTGGTTACTGCACTGAATCCACGTTCCACCAAATATGATGAAGGAAATGCAATTAAGAACTTTTGAATTACAGCCCATATTTCAGGATAAGCCGTAGGGATCTCCTTTTGCAGCCAGAATTCTTGGTAGCCGCTTTTGAATTTAAATTTCAATTCATCATTTGTAGTTACTTCCATCAGTTCTTCTTGTAACTGTGGAGATTCTTCTGTGTTTACACTTGAAAAGGGATCCAAAATCCAATCAGATATGTTCATTTTCAAAATATCATCAAATCGTTGATTAAAATCTGAATGGAGAGCATCCAAGTGCTCACAATAAGAAAGTATGTCTTCATCTTTTTTTTCTGCTCCTGATAAATTGGGGAACTGACTGAATTTCCCTCGTCCAAAATTTCATTTGTACAGAAGAAGTTTTGTCACAAATGCAGAAATCACAGATTTTGTTTTTATTAAAGTCAGTTCATCACCTTGAAGCTGAAGATTGCTTTCATTAAATTTTTGAAACAAGTCGGTCAAGTAAGCGATGTCACTTTTGGATTGAATTAAATTGGATCGTAAAGCATCATTTTTATCTTTCCAGAACTCCAGCACCAAGTTAAACAGCTTATAAAACCTATCTAAACAGGTACCCTTTGACAACCAACGAACTTCTGTATGAAGCAGCAAACGATTGAATTCTTCATCGTTTTCAATACAAAGCTGTTTAAATAATCTGTCATTCAATGATTTACTTCTGATTGTGTTGATAGCTTTAATTACATATTGTAATGAATTATGTAGGCGTGCACTTAAATTTTTGGCAACTAGATGTTGACGATGGATGATACAGTGTACTGTGAATTCATTCGGCACCTCCTTTTTTAAATATGCAAGAAAACCCCTGTAGCACCCTACCATCGCTGGAGCACCATCTGTGGCTACTGATAAGATATTACTCAGAGGTATTTCTTTTTCTTTAAAAAACTCATCCAATGCATGAAATATTGATTCTCCTTTAGTATCAGTTTGCAAATATTTAGCAAATAATAATTCTTGGCAAATTTGTTCTTCTTTTGTGAACCGCACGTATGCTAAAAGTCAGGCTTCATTTCCTAACAAAGTTTACTCATCAAGTTGAATAGAAAACTGAGATGTTTTTAAATAGCCACATAATGAATCTTCAATATCTTGAGCCATTTCATCAATTCTTCTTTGCACTGTATTATTGCTCAACGAAATTTTCTTGATAATATCAGATGCTGGCTTGTGTAGCACGGTACGTATTACTTCAGTTATAGCCAGTATAATTAGTTCTTCACCAATAGTATGAGGTTTTCCCAATTTGGCAATCATTAACAAAATATTGTAAGAAGCAAGCAAGCCATCGCCATCTTGTGTAGTTGTGGTTGAAAAGAGTTTTGCCAATGTCGGTTGTTTGATAAATTTTTCTTTTAGTGTTCGAAAATAAGATAAATCCTTATATTTTTTATCACCATGAATTTTAGTCAAATGTTCTTGTAGTCTGGAAGGCTTCATAGCTTCGTTTGATAAAACGTTCTGGCAAATCAGGCACATTGGTAATGTATTGTTTACAGGCGACTCAATAAAGCCATATTTCAAATATTCGATATTATATTGTCTACATTTTTTCTTTGGTTGAGCCATTATTATCTGTAGAAAAAACAAAATTTTTATGGAGGTATTTTTAATTAATATTTTTTTGTAATTTTTTGAAATATTTTTGTAAAAAACAAACTAAAATAAATACTAATGAAATAAATAAACATGATATTATTAATTGTAAAGTGCATATAATTATTACAATATAAATAAATAATACTCACCAATTATAGTTGCGCTATTTGTTAGTTAACTTTAACTTGTCACAATATCACAACAATCTAACTTAGGACTTTTTCAGACGGAGAAATACACCACAAGAAGGGTCGTCCCTTTTGTGACGCTGCTGCATGGCAGGGGGGGTGTTTTGTATGATGCCATCCCCCTGCCGATTCTGTTGTGGTACAGATCGCAGCTCCAGCATCATATTTGGCCATTTCTTAATCACGGAAGTTGACCATGATTAAGAAACAGCCAAATATGACGCTGGAGCGGCAATCTTGTACCAGAACAGAATTGGCAGGGGGACGGTGTCATACAAAACACACACACCCTGCCGTGCAGCAGCGTTGCAAGAGGGACGACCCTTCTTGTGGTGTATTTCTCCGTCCGAAAAAGTCCTCAGAGTTATATTACACCGTAATTTTCCCGTAATAATTACGGGAAATCTCCTGATTCATAGCGTGCTCCAAAATTTGCTGGTAGTACTGGCAGCAGCCAATACTACTACTGCTGTTCCAGGCTTTGGGCTTGTGATCGACCCATCGCACGAGTGGCAGTTGCCCACAGCAATGCTCGTAGTGCTCACGTTTTTGGAATGACAATTCAGTGTCACCACATGAACAGTAGCAGTGCGCGATTGCACATACCTCAATGCAAGTGAGGGAGTATGCGGGAACTGAGCCAATGTCCAGTATGTTGTTCAAAGAAAAATTAAGCATTATGAGCAGAATACATAAATCAATTTTTCTAAATCTTCTCTTCTTTCTTTTATGCTTTCACCACCCCTTTGCAGTTATTTATCGCCCCCAAATGCACCTGTGGCCATCACTGCCCCCCTGGATCGTTGCAGCGCCCACGAGGGGGCAGTAGCGGCCACTTTGGGAATCACTTGCCTAGATTCAAACCCTGCTCAGATGTGAAGCACCAGGGTGACCCATTAATGCCCTTAGTATTAACATCCTCACAAGGTTGTTGAAAAGAACTACATGTGCTGAGCTGAACTCCTTGAAGTGAGGAAAGTGGAGAGGATAAAAAGATAAGCAAAAGGAAAGTTCCTTCTCACAAGTCAAAAGATAATCTGTTTAGGGTGATATACTGGTGGTAGGTGTCTGGTGGGTGGGGATTAGACTTCAGAGTAGGCAAAACTACGCCCTTTCTTTCTCTATGTACCCGCCTCTCTTTGCCCCATCCTGTCCTCTCCCCCCTTGAGCTACTACAGAAGGAGCAGGCTGCTCTTCAACTATGAATTTGAAGTCAACATTGCTTGTGGAGGACTTTTGAAAGTAGGACATGGGCCATGTGTTCCTCACCCCTACTGAATGTCATACAAGGAAAGCAACCTGACCCTTCCTTCAGGCTCATGTATGGTGCTTGCTTGCACTGCTTTTCCTTTTCCTAATAGTGATTCCTCCTTATCCTTGAAACAGCTGGTTTCTCCTGGAGGATATGTGTGTGTGTGTGTGTTTGTAAAAAGCTGATATTTATTCAGAAAGCAAAACTGAATTGGCATGCAGGATCAGGCTTCAGGAGCAAATTTTTGAAAGGGACAATTTGACTGCAATTGCTTTGACATTTCGCTGATCCGAAGCTGGATTGTTATAGATCATAAGTAGCTCCTGGTAAAGGGCTATCTGAAAGATCCAGACTGCCACGTCAGTAGATGCCCATAAAAAGAAAATGGAAGATAGCACAAACCCTTTGTTCTTCCTAAACACATTTACATTTGGCCGCTGGGGTTAGGGATGTAGGACCCTAGCAAAAGTGGGGAAAATGTGAATATCTCTAGACCCACACACTCCCCCGCCATATTTAACACACATACAATTCCATAGATTCAACCCACTGTGGATGCCTTTGAGGAGGCACGATTCCTTTGCAAGGCAGAAGCAGGCGGCTGACGGGGCTTGCTTCCGCCTTCACTGCTGCCCTATGCTATTTTTATTAGAGACTTAGAAACCTCACTGCACATTCGCAGTCTCTGTCAGTCTCGCGAGGCTTGCAGTCCGTATTAAAAATGCCATAGGGGAACAACAGTGGAGGCAGCAAATAATCCGCAAATAATCGGATCTGCAAAAGTTAAACCCACAAATGTAGAAGGCCAACTTGGAAATGTCCCTTTAATTGCAGTGGAATTGTCTTTTGAGTAAGCATGGGTAGGATGAACAATTTTTTTGGCTGTCCACAACAAGAACTTGGAAATGCTACTTTTCCACACTACAGCAGCCAACATAGCCTCCCAAATAATATTATTCCAAGCTTTCCCCACAGCATACCTCCCTATGCTTCAAATGGAAAAGATACTGACATTGTTCAGCTATTACAGAGAATCATGGGGAATAGATAAAGAGCTCATGCTTCCTGCTTTTCTCTGTCCGCTTTCTTCGAACACTCAAATTCTCATTTGGTGGCACTGGGCAAGTGACTGCTAGCCATGGCCTCTCCTCATCTATCTGTCCAGCCCCAGTCTGGTGAGAGATGGATTGTGTATGTGCAAGTGTGCTCAGGAACTGACACACACACACACACACCATTTTTGTGTTCAAAGCATGGTTTGTGTAACCTGAATTCAATTGCTACACAAGACCCAGCAAATCGGTGGAAACCAAAGAGTAAATTAAATATTCACTTAAGAGGTCTTGAGACTGAGTGGACTTAGGCCTGTAGGTAAACATGCCCACAGCTCACTTCTGCACATCATCAGTGTGTGTTGGAGCCATATGTTACCAAGTCCTAAGAGTCCAAAGCTAGCTGAGGAGGCTTGGGGGGGGGGGCAGGGGAAGAATTACAACTGCCAAAACTACCCAGCCATCATAGACACAGAGATCACAGGGCAGCTACCACAAACAACAGCCCAGCAAGAGCTCCTGTTCTCCCTTTCCATGTTAACCTCTCAGCATGTGGCATCATGTCATTGTGTAAAAGAGTTTTCCTACCCCTTTGATCAGTGGCCAGTGGGCAGTCATATTGTTGTTAACTGTCTCGGGTTGACTTTGAGTGGTGGCAACCCTGTCAATGAGAGACCTCCGAGTCACCCTGTTACCAACAGGCCTGCTCAGGTCTTGTAGATTCAAGATTATGGCTTCCTTGAGTGAGTGTCCACACACACCCCAGTCATAAGGATAAGGAAATGCTAGTACAGTAGGATCCCTGTATCTATGGGAAATTGGTTCCGGGGTGGGGCAGAGATAATGAAATCCCCCTGTCACCATTCCTGCCACAAGAGCGATCCCGGGGGTGAACTCATTCTCCCTTCCCTTCGCCACCGCCCCCCGGTCACCATTCTCACCACGGGGGCAACCCCGGGGAGAAGGGAGAAAGGAGGCAAGATCTCATCCTTCCCTCCCTTTGCCACCCTGTCGCCATTCTTGTCACGGGGCAATCCCAGGGGCGAAGGGTGAAGGGAGGCAAGATCTCTCCTCCAACCCTACCTCCCCTGCTGTCGCCATTTGCAGATAATTGAATCAATGGATGGCGAATCAGCAGATATGGGGGGGGGTGCTGCGTACTGTGATGTCATGCAGTAAAATTTGCTTGCTGTTAATAAGAAGGAGGAGACAAGGAGCAAATCCCACCACACTTTCTGTATATCCCCTAAAATAGTATTCTCCAACCTGGAGCCCTCTGTAAGCATTGGAGTACAACTTCTACACATTTTAGCCAGTATGATCAATGGTCAGACATTATGGCAGTTGTGAGAGTGGCTACTCTATGAAATAATGTATCTTCAAGTTGTGTTTATATTATCTTGTCATTGTGAGTAATTCTTTGAGAAGGCATTGGTGTCTATCTGGCCTTTGATATTGCACTGTGTGAACTTTGAGTTATACATAAAACACATACGACATATTTAAGCTTGTTGTAATCAGTTTATTGATATTACTGACACATTTCTCCTAGTGTTGGGTTTGGTTCTTCACTTGGGTACTCTTGTTTGTTAGATTATGGCAGTTCTAACAACCCATCTAGAAGGCATAATACATTTTACAAGTTCTAGCTAATAAATATGATTTTGTGAGGGTTAAAAACACCTTTTGGTATCATTTTCTGTTTTAAATACCCTTGTCTTACTGTGTACACTTTGGTCTACCTATAACCTAAAACCGATCCTGCATTGTTCTCCACAGAATGGCGAAGCATCTTTGTTTGAAGTGAACATCCGCTATGTTGGAGGGCTTCTGGCTGCTTATTACCTAACTGGCGAAGAGGTTTGTTCCAGCATGTTTACATATTTCATGTATGGAATATGTTTCTGTATGAGAAAGCTGCATACATACTCAATTTCTCCCTGAAACCTTAACCAACAAACTGTTCTAAATAGTAACCTTCACCTCAACAAGTAAAAATGTAACTTGTTTATGAAGGTTAAAATTCTGATGATGGCTGATAATTAAGTCTTGCGTAATTACTTTGCCTCATCCGTATAGATGTTTCCTCCCTTGGACAGTTTCTCCTAGATAGCTCTTTGGCTTTGTACATTAGTCCCTCATGAAATGCCATTTGCCATGATCTTGGCCTCACGTTCAGAACTTGTTAATTTCCAGATGTCACAGAGAGGAACCTTCAGAGGCCCCTCAGGGTCCTGTTAAGCACTGCAGCAGAGCAACTGTCATTTTCAGCGGCAGCTGTTTTCAGCTATTTTGAACCCCCCCACCCCAAGGAAAATCTGTTTTGATTTTTAAGGCAGCATGATGAAGTCCTCAGTCCCTTCTTCTTTCCAAGGAATATGCCACTGTTATAGGGAAGACAGCAGCCACGTCATCTCCTCCAGAAAGCCCCTGAAATTGCACATCCATTACCGCAGCTTTGTCCAGAGAAAACCAACTCCCATTAGGATTTGCATTTTTTCTAGCAGAAATACGTTAATTTTGCCATTAAGTCCTTTTTCTTAAAAAAACAAAAACAAAAACAAATAACACAACTTTCTTTTATAAAACACATGATGACTCCAGTAGGCAAAAAGCAGTTGTTATTTAGATATCTTGGATGGGGGGAATCATGGAAGATAAGGCTGTCAGTTGCTGCTAGTCATGGCAGCCCCTTCCAGTTCCAGATGCGTTGGCCTACAACTGCCAACGGCTTCAGCCAGTGGTACAAGATATCTGGAAGGCGCCAGGCGGATTAGCATTGCTATTCTATACTACCTCCATGTTTTGAGTCAATGTGCCTCTGGGTAACCCTTATTGGGGACCCTTAGCAGGAAGATGCCATTGCTTTTCTCCCAAGTTTCTAGGAAGGGAGCCAGAGCATTTGAATTCCTGGCTCTCTTGTGGCTTTGTGTGACCTTGGGGTGGCCACTGTGCTTCATTCTATACTCTTGCAGAAAGTGCCAGAGACAGCCCTAGGTAATCCTGTGGAATGGCAGGGGAAAAAAGGCACAATATCCACTACTGGGTACAGCATTCAGAGTGCTTTGGACAATTCACCTCTTCATTTGTGGCCTCACACTTATAAGATTAGGCACTGAGGTGAGGTGTGAGTGGTCATAGAAGGGCTCCTCTCTCTAGGATTTCCAAGAATCAGAAGACAGGACTTTGGTGCCCCTTTCTCTGATTAGCATAATTGTGCAAAACACATCTGCTTTTCTGTCTGTCCCAGCCTTTGCTTTCTTCTCTTAGAAACAAATACCTTAAAATATACATTTAGAGCAGACTTTGCCCGACCCCCAACCCCCCCCCCATACCTTTCTGCCTAGCAAAAACCACACAAATCAGGCTGCCTTTGGTGAGCTAAACCAGTGTGGCTTGCTTTTAACCACTAGGCATTGAATGGGCCTGATATCCAATGTGCACCTTTGTATGTGTGTGATCAGAGGTGGGGGGGGTTAGAAACAGTCCTTAAGAACTCCCATTGCCCCCTCCCACCAAATACTAATGCTGTGTCCCTCCAAAAAGTGTTTCTTCTCTGGGAGTAAATGCCATCTGCTTTTCAAAGGCGATGCAGCCTCCAGTGCAACAAAGATTAATCTCCCTTACCAAAATGAATTTTGCTGAGCAATAAAATCCCACTGCAGTACACCTTCTTCTTATTTTCCTGCTGCTCCCCACTACAGGCAGAGACTGATTGCACCATATATTTGTGCTGGTGGGCATAGAGAGATTGCAGAAAATATCCAAGGCAAAGCCTAGAGCAAACAGCAGGTTCCTTCCCGCTCATCCTGGCAGTACGGTATTTATGCATGTCAGAATGAAAGAACGGCACTGATTCAATAGCAAAGATTTTAAAAGCTGTATGCAAAGGTGTTACAGCACCAAACAGTGATGCCCCACCCCAACCCCCTTTGCCCCAGTAATGGCAATGCATTATAATCACTGAAGCTTCTCCACCCCCACTCCGAGTGTTTTTCTTCCATTAGACCTTGCAAGTAAGGTTTAATCCTCTTCTACAGCGGGGTTGGATAGCTGTGGCCTTCCAGATGGTTTTAGCCTACAGTTTCCAACAGCCCTAACCAGCCTAGCCTATGGCAAGAGTTTGTGGGCGTTCCAGTTCAAAAACTGCTTCAGTTGCCCACACTTTTTCTGTGGCTTAGAATGTATCAGAAGGCAGTCTAACCCGGTTTAAAGGAAGGAACACAATATTAGAGTTTCAGTGGTTGGAAAGCGTGAATTTCACAGGGAGAAAGAAGGAGAGGGATTGTTTCTAGCACCAACAGATACATTTACTTTGGGACCTCAATGTCTGTTTTGTGCATGTATTCAAGGTTGTGTGGATTTACAGCAGGGACGTTGCAAGAGGTGTGCTTATCTATCACATCACACATGTCATTGTGGTCAGCTGGGCTTCAGTATAGCAAAACCTGCCCTACGGGATCAGCCTTTTTCTCTCTTCCTAAACCAGATCTGTGCTAGCTTGATCCAGGCCTGAGAAGATGGGGAAAGTGTGGGGGGGAATCTCCTTTTGACTTAAAGTCATCGATGACAGCTTGGACTGTCACATAAGGGTTAGAAGTAAAAGGTTTGTGTTCGATCTCTTAAGTCACTTAACCGGCTTCCCATGATCATGAGTAATCTCTTGAGCACAGATTAACACTGGTAGCAATTTGTCCTCAAAAGATTGGAAGCAGTTTGCTTCCATTCTGGTAGCCTCAGATTATTGGGGAGAAAGTTTCATGGTGAGAAATATATTTTGCATCATTATTATTAGCATTAGCATTATTAGCACTATTAGCATTATTATTAAACTTTATTTATATCCCACCCTTTTCCACATCCTGGGACTCATGGCAGTTTACACATTAAAAAGATTACAGTTAAGAACATTAAAAATCAGCATTAAAACCAAAGTTAAACTGTAACCATATTAAAAACATATAAAAAATATTTAAAGTTACACAATATAATTTAAAACAATACGGCATTTATAGCCCTTTATTAAAAGCCTGTCGGAATAAAAGCCTTTGTTAAAAGCCTGTCTTTGCCTGCCACTGGAAGAACAGTAAGGCGAGGGCCATTCTAGCCTCCCTAGGGAGGGAATTCCAAAGTCTAGGCGCAGCCACTGAGAAGGGCCTCTCTCATGCTCCCACCAACCATACCTATGAAGATCATGGGACTGAGAGGAGGGCCTCTTCTGTGGATCTCAGGGTCTGGGCAGGCTCAGATATTAAAAGTAATAATACTAAGGCTTGGAAATAGACTAAAACAGTAAAGGGTGGGAAGGGAATTGAGAAGAAATTAACTCAGGATATGAAGTTCTTCTCCCAACTCCCACCTTTCATATGTGATAGGCCAGAACTCCCACCATCCCTGGTCTGCAAAGGTGCCGTTTGTGTTGGCTGGGGATGAAGGGCACTATAAACCAGCACATCTGGAGGGCACCACATCAGATAAGACTCCTTGTGTAGGGACCTGTTGTCAGCAAAAAAGCTGTGCAGTACTGGAATATTGGCATTTTATATTAAGAGAAATTGAGGCTGGAATTAAAGTTTCAAACCTCCTCCCCAGTGGCCTTTGTTTCCTCAAAACATATTTGTTCCTTGCTCAAAATGTCTCCTACCCCATATTCTTTCCGGCAGTTCCCCCCCCCCCAAAAACCCACAATTCCCTAAGATAAATTAAGGCAAGCTTGCCAAGGCATTAACGTAAGAATATATGGAGAAAAGCCATAAGCCAGCTTTCCCCAGTTGGCAGCAGATCAGGTGGCAGGATTTGAAGCTGAAACCTTTAACCAGAGACTGGTTAGTCTTTGCTCAGTTGGCTTAAAGAAATGGTTCCAGCTTGGGAAACGCACGAGGAGAAGCCACGTTTTCATGCCAGATGCTGACACAGACGTATGTAATCCACTTCATCATCCATTTCCCCAGATAAAGCTGGGTTTGCCTGTAAAGACAAATTGCATGTATGCTGGGGGGTGGGGGCAGCAGGAGAGAATGAGAATGCAAAAAATTTAGGCTGGCGTGAGGAGGTACTTTATTGCAGCAGAATTACTTGCACTGAACCCTAAGTCTGTGTATGTGAGTCTGGATCCTTTCAGCATTGTTTATTCATATTTTAACTCTTCCCTCTGCACCACTGCTTCAGCTTTGCTTGTTTAGAGGTATATCCCATGTTCCTGGCCAGAGCCCTAGTTTTGCCACCCCAAGGAGGGGAGGGCAAACCCGCAGATCTCCGGTCTCAGATTGATTTCAGACACTTCTTCAAACTATCCGTTCAGACTTTTGGCAAGAGTAAGATGCTATTGTACTTATCCTTGTAGCTAACTGCATTTTTGGATATCCTTTTCTAAAAAAGACTAGCGACATTTTACAACTAAAATATAGGTGTTTTAAAAGAATTAAAGGGAACAACCCATCCTCCTATTTTTTTTAAAGGATAATCAGTTCTAATCTGCTGATTTAGGGATAATCAGAGATAATCCCAATTTTTTAAATGATCATCCATTCATTTAAAGGCAGACTAGAACATCCAGGTCTCTGAAGTCTATTTAAAACCAGGGAGGGAGGCAGAAGGATGGGGCCACCATAAAAAGTCCCTCTCTTGTGCTTGGCATACTAATGGGCAATTGAGCAGAGACTGGGTCTTAAGATCTGGGCAGGGTCATACAGGGTCAGGCAGCCCTTTCCAAAACCCAATCCAAACCATTTAAGGGTGATCAGCAGCCATTTAAATTGGTCTTAGAAATGCACCAGCAAACGTTGCTGCTTGTCTTATGAGGAAAGACTTTGGGAGCTGGGGCATGTTTAGCCTGGAAGAAAGATGGTTAAGGGGTGATATGATAGCCCTGTTTAAGTATTTGAAGGGGTGTCACATTGAGGAAGGAGCAAGCTTGTTTTCTGCTGCTCCAGAGACTGGAACACAGAACAATGGATGCAAGCTCCAGGAACAGGGATTCCACCTCAACGTTAGGAGGAACTTTTTTACAGTAAGAACTGTTCAGCAGTGGAACACACTCCCTCTGAGCGTGGTGGGATCTCCTTCCTTAGAGGTCTTTAAACAGAGGTTGGATGGCCATCTGTCAGGGATGCTTTGATCGTGATTTCCTGCATGGTAGGGGGTTGGACTAGATGGCCTTGTGGTCTCATTCCCGACAGATGGCCATCAAGCCTCTGCTTAAAAACCTCCAAAGAAGGAGACTCCACCACACTACGAGGGAGTGTATTCCACTTCTGAACAGCTTTTACTGTCAGGAAGTTCTTCCTAATGTTTAGGCGGAATCTCTTTTCCTGTAGTTTGAACCCATTGCTCCATGTCCTAGTCTCTGGAGCAGCAGAAAACAAACTTGCCCCATCTTCAGTATGACATCCCTTCAGATATTTAAACATGGCTATCATGTCACCTCTCAACCTTCTCTTCTCACTGAAAGAGAACTTTGGGCTTCCCTGTCTGAACTGTTTTGGTATCTCTCCCTCTCTCCAATGCCTGTTGGCCTTTTTAATCAGAGGCTGCTTTTCCATTTTGCACTAACTCAGTGTTCTTAAAGCTGGGGTGGACAATGGGGAGATGTCCATAGACTGTACACACTCTTCACTAAACCATTTTTAATGACTATGTGTTCGGTGCAAGGTTTACCTGGATTTATTTATTTTATAATTTGTTTGCTTGCTTTTTCCTGCCTTTTTCCCTGTGCAAGGTTTCAGTGGTAAGTCCCTTATACCATATTCCCTCCCCTTCTTCAACTGTTCTAGGCCCAGGAGAGGCTTTTAAAAAAAACAGGAATTAAACCAGAACCATACAGTCAGAGTCAAAAGGGGCCTCATGGGCCATCTAGTCTAACCCCCTGCTCAATGCAGAATCTCCAGCTAAAGCATCCCCGGCAGGTTACAGCCCAGCCTCTTTTCAGAGACCTCCAGAGAATCAGACCTCCCCACTTCTCTAGGCAATTGGTTCCATTGCCAAGCCACTCGTACTGTCAAGACTTTCCTTCTCATCTTCAATCAAAATCTATCCTCCTGTAACTTTAAATCATTTTATCTGGTCCTATCCTTAGGAGCAGCAGAGAACAAACCTGTACCCTCTCTCAGTGACAGCTCTTGAGGTATTTAAAGAGTGAAGATGGGTCATCCCTCAGCCCCAGCTCCTTCAATCTTTCCTCATATGTTTTGTTCTCCTTACCTCTTAACATCCTTGTTGCCCTTCTCTGAACCCACTCCAACTTGTTTATATACTCCTTAAAATGAGGCACTCAGAATTGAACACAGTACTCCAGATGAGGCCTGAGCAGTGCAGAATTTAGTGGGACTTACTTCCCTCAACTTGGAAATTATGCTTCTATTAATGCAGGCTAAAATAGCATTCCCCTTCTTTGATGCTGGCTCATATACAATTTATGATCAGAAATAATCCCAAAGATTTTCCTTGGTTTTTTTCCAGCTTTGAGGCCGTGTTCTAGAATAGTTTCTTTTTGACATTTCGCCTGCATCTGTGGCTGGCATCTTCAGAAAATGGTTGGGTAGGAGTGTGTGTGGAGTTTATATATTGTGAACTCCACACACACTCCTACCCAACCATTCTCTGAAGATGCCAGCCACAGATGCAGGTGAAATGTCAGAAAGAAACTATAACAGAACACGACCTCACAGCCCGGAAAAAAAACCAAGGAAAATCTATGGATGCCGGCCATGAAAGCTTTCGAATTCACAATAATCCCAAAGTCTTTGTCACATGTAGTACTGATGAGCCATGTATCCTATAACTGCATTTGGTTTTTGTGGCCTGCTATAAAATTTTGCATTTGTCTCTGTGGAATGTCACAGGTGGCTTCGAATAAATGTAAAGTCTATTCTGGACATAACGAATAATGGACGAATGTAAGCAATTTCCATTTCCCCAGGTATTCTACAACAGGCAAATCACTTGAAGCTGCAAGTTATCTGCATTTTTATTTATTAATTAACGTTTATATACTGCCCTATATCAAAAGATCTCATGGTGGGGTACAAACAATATAAAGCAGTTTTTAAAATTTTGATGACACTTTAGCTTGATTTATACATTTCAGATCAAACCTCCAAATGACTTATCATAGTTGTGCCAGGTAGATACTTAGCATATAAGATGACTTTTTAACCCAGGAAAATCTTCTTCAAAGTCTGGGGTCATCTTATGTGCCGGGTGTCATCTTAGGCTGGGTGGGGAGAGGCTTGCCAGCCACCTCCCGCGCCTTCCCAACCCGCGATGGCCCATCGCGAGTTGGGGAAGCTCAGAGGTTTGGCTGGCAAGCCTCTCCCCAGCTGGCTTTCGACCCTTGAGTGTTTGGGGGAAAGGCCGATTGAAGCGGGGCACTCACTGAGGAAACTGCTGGCGGTTTCCCGAGTGAGTGCTCCGCTTGAATCCACCTTTGCCCAAACACTCAAGGGTCTAAAGCCGGTTCAAGAGGGAAGCTCGCTTAGCGGGAGCTCTCCTTAGCCAGTTTCCCCCTTGAACTGGTTTTAGACCATTGAGTGTTTGGGGAAAGGGCCGATTGAAGTGGGGCACTCACTGAGGAAACTGCTTGTGGTTTCCTGAGTGAGTGCTCTGCTTGAATCCGCCTTTGTCCAAACACTCAAGGGTCAAAAGCCAGTGCAAGGGGAAGCTCAGTTAGTGGGAGCTCTCCTTAGCCAGCTTCCCCCTTGAACCAGCTTTTGACCCTTGAGTGTTTGGGGCAAAGGCAGATTCAAGCGGGGCACTCACTCAGGAAACCACCAGCAGTTTCCTCAGTGAGTGCCCCACTTCAATCGGCCTTTGCCCCAAACACTCAAGGGTCTAAAGCCGGTTCAAGGGGGAAGCTCGCTTAGCTTCCGGTTCAAGAGGGAAGCTTGCTTAGCGGGAGCTCTCCTTAGCCAGTTTCCCCCTTGAACCGGCTTTAGACCCTTGAGTGTTTGGGTCTAATTCACTTCGCCTTTGTGAAGGGAGCAAAGGCGCAGGATAGCAGTGGTGGGTGAGGCAAACCCCTAAAATCAGCCCTCTCCTCGGCCTTCGCTTCCTCCCCAAAGGGAGCGAATGCCGAGGAGAGGGGTGATTTTAGACGCTTTGCCTCACCACCACCACCCACATTCTCCTGGGCTTTCACTCCCTTGCTCCCATCGCGGCTTCGGGAAGGGCGGAGGGGTGGCTGGATGGATGGGGGGAGGCTTGCATTGGGAAAGCGGGGGAGGTGGCTGGCAAGCCTCCCCCCAGCCAGCCAGCCAGCCACCCCTCTGCGCTTTCCCAACCTGCGATGGGGCTCGGAAGTTTCAGCACTTGCCCTATAAGATGATACCCGGCGTATAAGACAACCCCCGACTTTTGGGAAGATTTTCCTGGTTTTAAAAGTCATCTTATATGCCGGAAAATACGATATATACACACATCCATACCACTAACAAGGCACATCCTCCAGAAATGATTGGAGGCATTATATCACTGTGAATCCTCCCTCTGTCCTCCCACAGGTAGGTGACCCAGAAGGCTACCATGGTGAGTAGAAACAAAGGCCTCTGAGAAGTCCAAGCAGAACTACTGGAGCTGAACACCCCCCCTCCAGGCAATTCACTAGCCTGTCACTGAGGCATGCAAGGGTGCATCTGTCCCAAAAGCCAGCTAGATGCCAGACTGGAACAGATTGAAATAATAACTCTCAAGAGCATCTGGTGCTGAAGAGCAATCACTTTTTCCACTACAGGTCTCCACCCCACTCCAACCCCTGCCTGTATCTGCGGGGGATATGTTCCTGGACTTATTATAAGTGAAACGTGGAGCATAGCTAACCCTATTAAAATAAAGGCCTTCTGATACAAACATACCATACAATTGCATTGGAGGACCTAATGATTCCTAGAGATGACATCTCTCTAGGCATTTTCCAGTGCGACTCTATGGTATGTGTCCCTGTTTTTTCAGCCATGGATAACAATCTGCGGCTATTTGTTCTATGGATACAGCGGCGACCTGTATCTTACTTAACATTGTTATATTATATACCATTATAAGGGTTCAGAGTTTGTTGTGGTTTTTAAAATAAGGTTTAACCACCTCATTCTGGGGTGTGGGAACTCTATTGTCCTTCCATGCAGAATTAACCACCTCTGACATTCAGATGGGTAAACCTACTGCACACATTGTAACTTATTCAAAACAGCATGACTAGATGGATCTCTTGCTGCCTTCATCTCCTCCTCTGACAAAAGGATGACTTCCAAGTCAGAGCAAATCCAGATAATTTTGCCTACATAACTGAATACAAATTGAACACAGTGAGCCTTGTAGGGCTCCATCCAGTTTCCAAATTCTACAGAGAAATGACTTTCTGTACCTTGGAAAAGTTTACCGGGCAGATGTGTAAAACAGGGCGGTAGCAGAAAAATAAGATTTCTTCACCACCACAGAGTTAAGGCCTGAGATAGTTTCTCACCATCATTAGTTTGATTGCAGTCTAAATGTCTTTTGGGACACCTACACTCAGCTTAAGAACTCCAGCTTGTTCCAGTCTTGCTAAGGAGAAAGGTTTATAGCTAGCACACTCAAAGAGTTCTCAGTCAGCCTAAGGCAAAATAGTCTGTATGAATGGAAAACCAAACCTAATTCTCTGTGAAGTACCTCTTTATCGGTTGAGCATATGGAGATTTATATTTAATATATCTAGCAAAATTTTTATTCCCCAAACAGTTCTCCCCCACCCCACTTGCCGGCTCCCCTTTTAACTACTGGCTTTCTTATTTGTCCTTTATCTGTTTTTGCTTCCCACAGATCTTCAAGAGCAAAGCTCTGGAACTTGGAGAGAAGCTTCTTCCTGCCTTTAACACGCCAACGGGTATCCCACGGGGAGGCATAAACCTGGGCAGGCAAGGCACATATCGATATTCTGTTGTCTTAAACAAATGCACTGTCTAGGACAGGGGTGGGAAAGTTGTATACTGCAGGCCACATGTGCTCCCCCATCCCTTTTGTGGGTTCCCGAGACACCTTCCCAAAACGTATTTTGCAATTTAAACATGACAAATTGTCACTTCAGAAAGCATGGTTCTTCTTTAAGCCACAGGGCACACACCCACACACCAGGTACCTTGCAACTTGCCTTGGATTTTTATTTTTATTTTTTTAAAAACAACAACAACCCACTTCCAGCAAGAGCAGATGGTATGGTTCGTGCTTTGTCCCATGGGTTGGGAAATTTGCCCCAGCTTCTCCAAAATTGTCCAGGACAAGAATAGAAGAGGTTTGTTGGTTCAAAATAAAGGTCAGTTTATCCCAGTATCCTCTGTTTTCTACAGTAGTCAGCCAAGTACTTTCAGGAAACTTATGAGATGAGCACCGTTATGACACCTTTTCAGTGTGATGGGTCTCCAAATTCGGGTGCTGAGAAACTTACCGTACTGTAATTGTCATTGTCACTGGATTCTCTCCAGCTCCAGCCCTGCAACTGAAGTTCTGCAACTAACTCCAGAGTCACCACTGCAGGATTCAGCTCTGCTTTGGGGGCAAGTTTCATACCCAGTAACAGTTGTATATCCAGGTGCTGTATACAACTGAATTGCCCTAAGCCAGCCCATCTCCTTCCAGAAGTGTGAAACTACAACTTCCATTACCCTGCTGGTAATGGAGTACTGGCTGTACATGATGGGAATTGTAGTGTAACAACACATCTGGAGGGCTGTAGGTTGGGGAAGTAGGACTAAAGGACTAAAATGAAGCCAAACACGAATAATTTTTGAATCCAAACATGAACTCTACTAGTGCATTTACTGGTTTAAGCCCTAGCTCTATATACCTGTTATAACTCCTCTTACAGCCATCTCTTTTCATAATCATATGTCTGAATGGTATGTTAAAGAAACTTTCTGAATACACAATTTTCTGAACATCTGTCACATCTTTGCCATTCCCTTGCAAAGAGTTTTCAGAAAGAAGTCCCTCCCCCCACCCCGCCAGCTAACGCTAACCTTCACTCCTCCAGGCAGCTTTCCCAACCCAAGATACAGTCTGGCTCATATAAGAGGATTTCCTCATTCCCTGACACCCACGTGCAGCAGCTGTGACAGGGTGCAGCTATGGGCGTGGGAGATGGAATTCTTCTAAGTTTGCATCTTCTAAAGGAGAAGTGGGCAACATCCCTCCCCAAAGATGTCTGTGAGTGACCCATAGGTTTTTGCAAGCATCCATCTTGAATTCCTTTCATGAAAGGAGTGTGGCTTGGGCACAGCCTCTGTCCAAAAGCCCAACAGCTGCTGTGAACATGTGCCCCTCCCTCTCTTGACACAGACTGCATCACAATGGCCAGCTGGTCTGAGTGACTGCCAAAGAGCATTAGCTATTTTGAGACTGTTGGTGGAATATTTCAAGGAAAACAGGCTTTTCTTCATTCTCTATCTCATTTTTAATGCAAAATTGTGTGTCTGTGTGTGCGTGTGCATGCGCACATGCACACATTTTAGATCCCTTCTTGTTTCCAAGCTCGAGGAGCCTAGAAGCAAGGGGGCTTAAAAACAAGAAGGGATACAAATCAACCAAACTTGAGAATTTCAGATTTGCTTTGGTTTAAAATAAGTTTCCAGTTCTCATGGCTGCAGAAACAAGTCTTGAAAAGAGGATTGGAGGGGTGGGTATAAGAAGGGAACTAAATGAAAACAAGTATCTGGTGAATATAATTTATGTCTAAATTTATGTCTTTAACTGGACCTTTAAAACAGTTATTAAATCTCCTAGTTTTTGCGACAGCAGCAGCTAGTAAGACTTGTGTTCCAGATTTTGAAGTGGCAGGATTTCTTGGACTTTTCCGTAGCTCTAGCTTCACAAGCATCTTGATATACAGTCGTCCCTTCACATTTGCAGGGGTTAGGGGCAGAAGACCCCCACGAATGTGAAAAAAACACAAATAATAACAGTCCTCCCCCCACCCGCCTGCAGCAACCCACCCCGTCGCCACTCACTCCCACCCACCTACCCCCTGCCCTTTCCAAAGTGGCAACAGGTGGTTCAGAAGCCCCCGTTGCCACTCACTCCCCTTGCTGCCTTGGGAAGGGACTGGGGTGGAGAGCAGGCAAGAGGGAGGCTTTCCACACACACCCTTCCCAAGGCAGTGACGGGCTTCGCTACCTTGGGAAGGGGCAGGGTGGAGAGCGGGCGGGGGGGGCAGGCGGCTTTCCACTAATAATCAAAACCGCAAATGTGAAAGTCGTGAATGTGGAGGGGCAACTGTATTTCAGGAATTTCTTTATGGTATTCCCCCTATGAAATTCATAGGGTCTCCATAAGTGGATAAGTGACTTGAAGGCACACACACATTAAACTCATAATAATATAAGAAGAGGCCTATTGGACCAGACCAAAGGCCTGTTTGGTCCAACGTTCTGTTCACACAGTGGCCAGTCAGTTGCCTATAGGAAGCCCAGCAGCAGGACATGTGTGCAACTCTTTACCCTCTATCTCAGGTACCTTGCAAGTGATATACAGAATACTACCTTTGATATGTGGAGGAGCTATATAGCCATCTTGACTAGGAGCCATTGATGGTGCCAACCTCCATGAATTTATCCAAAACCCTTTCCAAGGCAGCCAAGTTGGCAGCCATCACTACATAATGTGTCAGAAAATTCCACAGTTTAACTATGCAGTTCGTGAAGAAGTGTTTCCTTCTGTCTGTCCTGAAGCTCCTCGCATTTAGCTTCAGTGGATGACCCCAGATTCTAGTACTGTGAGAGGGAAAAACACTTCTCCCCATCTCTTTTCTCCAAACCATACCTAATTCTATACACAATTGTTGTCTCTCTCCTTACTCAACTTCCTTTCAAACTAAAGTCCCAAATACTGTAACCTTTCCCCATAGGGTAGCTGCTCCAGCCCCTTGATCATTTTGTTTGCCTTTTTCTGCCCTTCTTCCACCTCTAATGTATCCTTTTCCAGGCACAGTAACCAGAATTATATACAGTATTCCAGGCTTGGTTATAGCATGGAGTTGTATAACTCCATGAAGCGCCCAAGAGCTCAGTAGAATACATTATTTGCACATGTGGGATCCCTCGTTCAGCCCTGGCCCTCTTGAAAGGAACTCAGATGGGCAGGGCAGGAAAGTACCTGGGAATTATCCCTGCTGAGACCAGGTTGAGCTGTGGTCATTTACAAGAGAGAGTATAGGGTTAAGTGCACCAATGGTTGGCCTCTGTGTAATAGGAGTAGGGGTAAATAGTGGCAGGGACCATATGGCTTTTCTAGTGTTATTGGACTGCAACTCCTTTCAACTCTAGATGGTAAAGCCAGTGGGTAGGGTTGTTAAGAGCTGCAGGGCAAAATATTTGTCAGCCCACACATTCTCCGTCCTGCTGCAAAAAGAGTTTCATGTGCTCATGCATTAATTTTCATCTCATCCCACCTTTCTGATGTGCCACATTTTTTTTCATCACCTGAACTGGTTTCATCTATTTTCAAGGTCTAGTTCTAGATGCTGTTCTTATAAAAGCCCAGGATTTATTCTTTTAATCAGTCTGAACCCTGTATCAGCTAATCTTTGACAACAGCAAGAAAAACCCCATGCCTTTTATAAAACTTTGTGGAAATGCTTAAGAAGATGAGAACATTGCTTTGGAATTTAGGCCCAAGAGTGGGAATCCTTCCTTCTTTAGAGGACCCCATTTCCTCCAGGATAGTCTCTTAGGGTCCTTGGCCAGCCAGCGGTATATACAGCACTTCCCACAAACACACCTCCCTGCCACCACCACCACCCTTTTCTTTCTCTGTATTCTTTCCTTTATAGCTAGCTTCTAGGGAGGGACAGGTCATTCTTGCCAAGTGTCTGGACTGACCACTTGCAGAGGCCTTTTGCAATGAGGGCTACAGGTTGCCTGCTCCTTGTGAAACCAGAGCTTTGGAAAGGTTGCCTTTTTTGGACTACAAGTTATGGAATTTGCAGTCCAAAATAATAATAATAACAACAATAACCACATCAACAGCAAGAACAATAACATTTCCAAGCTATGGCAGCCCCTCAAGTCTCACTGATGACCTTGGCTAACATTGAAATATTTGGAGGCTTCTTGGATCTTTACAGTCTGTGAAAGAACAATATGCCTTGATTAGAGAATATGGAGACTGGGTGAGAGCTAAATGAACGCAAGGGGAGTGTAATCCCAAAGGGTGAGGGAAATCACTCTGCAGATTTTGATGGTGCTTGATGGTGGTGGTGATGATGACAGATATCAAAGGTCTGACTGGCAAAAAAAATCAGCAGGACCCCCCTGCTGCTAACCAAGGAGATACAAAAGGCCATACAGAGCCTCTCCCCCCCTCTCTCTCACACACACTCTCTCTCTCTCTCACACACACACACACTTTTCTGGTTTCTGTAGCTTAAAAGTGTAACTTGTTACTAAAGGCAAACCAAGCAGGATTTATGGCCCAAGGAATTTCTTACAACTTGACCCTATTAATCTTGCTTTTGCTACAGTGGTACAGAAAGTGGATTGCTAGGCAACAGCCACCTTAAATACTAAAATAAAAAACAAAAAAGCAACAAAATGAATACTAAAATGCTGAGCCACACATTTGTGTGTTTAATCTAATGTTTATTCCTAGCATAAGTACAGTAGCCAAGCATACAGAAAACAAGTAAAAGACCTGAGGCTTGCCCTCAGGCATCTAGTCTGAGCCTAGATATGCAAAGAGAGGTGGGTGGAAAGAAAGTGTGAGAGAGAAAAATAGCAAGGTCAGGTTGAAGATGCCAGAACAGAGATGGGAGTTTTTAAATTTAGAACTGAATTCCTTATTCATCATAAAAAGTACAACCTGGCCCATGTTTTTCTTTGTCTTAAGAGAACAGATGTGTAGTGCATTGGTCCTCTGCCACTAGGCAGTTGGGTTTCGGAGTCCTTTTTGCCATGATGGCCACATGTTATCAGCTGTCTAGTGATGTGGAAAGAGTTAACGTACATTAGAGACTTTCTTTGATACTTTTTGCATTCGCTTGGCAATTTGAGACTGGGAAAAGATACGAAGCCTGAGAATGGACAGGGAGAGTTAATTTCCTTCTGTTGCTAACCTGCTTGCATATTTCTCATAGCTAATGAGGGGAGATGAGTCACACTTGCGCCCTTTGATTTTCTCCATTTACTTTTGCACTTTATAACCCTTGAGAGTTTATCTTCAATGACCTCACCATGGAGAATTCACCCTGGCCCAGAGACCCCATAGAGCCAGCTATGGGGACTGAACTAGATGGCCATGTTCTGTCGTTGGCTGTGAGGGGATGCTGGACCCCATCAACAAAAGGACTGGACTGCTTCTCTGCCGTATACTGTCTGCTCCATAAAGCTTATCTTACAGTGTAATTGTGATGTACCAAGAACACGCACTCACATTCACTCAATAAGAATTCTTTATTGGTAAGGAAATGTGTATCAGGGACATAGAACAAAGCCGAAACTAAACACAGACTAGCACAACACAGCGTGAGAATGGCATTTAGAGCGGAGAATAAATGGCCCAGCCAGCACCTGGAGCTGCGACCTTGAGCTGCTGTGGAGAACAGCGTTCCCAGGCCAACAGGGCGGGCTGGCACCCTTCCAGAGGCAGTGTGATGTACACAGAACACAAACTCACTTTTTAGAGGGTTGGGGACACTTAAGGAATTTGGTGGACAAATAAACCAGATCCCCCACCTCATATCTAGGAGAAGGGTCCCGCTTTTGATCAGCATAATGTTTGTAGCATGCTTTGGCAAAGTCTAAGGCCGAGATTACATGAGGCCACGCATCTCTGACCTTTTGACTCCACTGGGAGACCGAGACGGGGTCGGAGTTGGGGGACCCCTCCAGCAAAGGGAGGGGACCGAAATCATGTCCAGACACAACCTTGAACGGCGAGAGTCCAGTGCTCTGGTGAGTGGCATTATTGTAGGCCACTTCAGCAAAAGGCAGAAGATCAACCCAATCAGACTGTTGGAAATTCACATAACATCTTAGGTATTGTTCAAGAGTCTGATTCGTTCGTTCCGTTTGCCCGTCCGATTGGGGATGATGGGAGCTACTAAGACCGAGCTCCACCCCTAGAAGGTTCGTGAAAGTCTTCCAAAACTGCGAGGTAAATTGGGGCCCCCGATCAGACACAATCTTGGTCGGAATGCCATGAATCCGATAAATATGCTGAATGAACAATTTGGCTAATTGGGAGGCCGTGGGGAGTTTCTTACAGGCCACAAAATGCGCTTGTTTTGAGAACAAATCAGTAACCACCCAAATAACCGTCTTTTTCCTACTCTCTAGTAATTCAACAATAAAGTCCATGCTAATGACCTCCCAGGGCTTGTTTGGGGTAGGTAGAGGTTGGAGCAAACCTTTGGGCTTCCCTGACCCCCCTTTTGCCACTGCACAAGTGGTACACCCCTTCACATATTCCTCCACCTCCTTCCTCATTCGGGGCCACCAAAACTGTCTCCGGGCCAAATGCAAAGTTTTGAGATACCCAAAATGCCCCGCACTCTTGACATCATGGCACTGCTTGAGGATGCTCGCTCTCAAGACCTCAGGAACATACAGACGATCCCCTTTCCAAGCCAAACCCTCCCTCACTGTCACCTCATTGGGGTGAGCTAGGAACCACTGATCCAGGGGCAGTTCCGAGGCCAATTGGGAATGCCACCCCCCTTTCTCCCCTTGAGAACCTGTAGGCGTGGCAGAACCATCCGCCGTAGGAGTCACTGCCCGGGGCCCCGGGTCTGGGGGAGGTGGGTCGGCGTTCAAGGGCTGGGGCACAGGTCCAGGCGCCAAGGGCGTGCCACCATCAATTTCATTTGGTCCAGGCTCCTGAGCAGGGCTAGCAGTGGATTTCTGTTGTTTGGCTTTGCTCCGTGTGAGGACTGCTAGTCCCAAGTGGGAAGGAGAAAAAACGGTGTCAATGACCTCCTTACGCTTACTCTCATGCTGCGGTAGCCTGGACAAAGCATCAGCCAGAAAATTCCTTTTCCCCGGGATAAATTTCAGAGTGAAATTAAATCGGTAAAAGAAACTGGCCCACCTGACCTGCTTGGGGCTCAAATGTCTAGGGGTCGCCAATACTTCCAAATTCTTATGATCAGTCCAAACTTCAAACGGTTTGGGTGAGCCCTCCAGTAGGTGGCGCCAAGTCTCTAGTGCCAACTTGATAGCACCTGCCTCCTTCTCCCACACTGGCCAATTTCGTTCCGTGTCATTGAACTTTCTGGACAAATAGGCACATGGTCTCAAATCCCCTTCCTCCCCCTTTTGCAACAGAACACCACCCATCACTACATCTGAGGCGTCCACTTGGACCACGAAAGGCTGGGAGGGGTCGGGGTGTTTGAGAATAGGCTCAGAAGTGAAAAGGGATTTCAATTTGTCAAATGCTTGTTGGCACTGTGGTGACCACACAATCTTTTGAGGAGGTTTGTCCCCTTTACTGTGCTTGGAACTTTTGCCTTTCCCATCTTTGGTTTTCAGCAAATCTGTCAGGGGAAGGGCTACCGACGCAAAGTCAGGGATGAAGGACCGATAAAAATTAGCAAATCCCAGGAAGCTCTGTAACTGTTTCCTGGTTCTAGGGGCTTCCCATGCCAAGACCCCCTTTACCTTCTCTGGGTCCATTTCAATCCCTTTGTTTGAGATGCGGTACCAGCTTTCTGTGATGTACACAGAACACAAACTCACATATCTTCAATAAAGTTCTTTATTGGAATAGAAGCATGTGTAAGGAACAGTGGCAAAGCTGCAACTAAAGATCAAACGTACAGTGGAAACAGATAAGAGACACCCAGCGTGAGAAAGCAGAAAAGGGAGGGTAGCACATCAGAGCACACTATGGAGGAGCGAGAATTGCCAGACCATCTGGCCGGCCTTGAGCTCCCGGGATGACCAGTGTTCCCATGGTAACCAACATCTCCCAGACATTCCAGAGGCCCAAGGCAGAACCAGTCTCAAACCATCAAACTGTCAGGATCCTCCATGAACTCTACTCTATGCCTCAGAATTCATGGATGATCCTGACAGGCAGAGAGGCCCAAGCAAAGAAAACAGGCCAAAGCCAGCCTCATGTCAGGGTCCTCCATGAATTCCACTCTAAACCCCAGAATTCAGGGATGAGCCTGACATACCGCCCTCCCAAAGAGCAACTTTCCCCCCTCCCTTTAGCCCGGCTTATCAGGAAAGCGAGCATGGAACTTTCGTAATCAGCGCGGAGCATTTACATGTTCAACATTAACCCATTCAGCATGGCCCAAAGGTAAATGTTTCCATTTCACCAGATACTGCAAAACCCCCCTGGGCACCCGAGAGTCCAACACATCAGAAATCTCAAAATGTTGATCATTGTCCACCAGGAAAGGACGGGGTGATGGTTCAGGATCTTGATGATGATGATCCGAAAGGCACGCCGGCTTGAGTAAGCTAGAATGAAACACAGGGTGGACATTACAATACAGCTTGGGCAATGATAGTTCAAAAGCCACAGGATTAACTTCCCTAACAATAGGGAAAGGACCAATGTATTTAGGCCCCAACTTTTTTGAGGGTTGTGGACTCTTTAGGAACTTGGTGGATAAGAACACCAAGTCACCTATCACGTATTTTGGGGTAGGGTCACGCTTCTGGTCGGCATGATGCTTATAACGGGTTTTTGCAAAGTCCAGGGCCAATACAACCTTCATAGAATCCTAGAATTGCAGAGTTGGAAGAGACCATGAGGGCCATCCAGTCCAACCCCCTGCCATGCAGGAAATCACGATCAAAGCATCCCCGACAGATGGCCTCCAGCCTCTGTTTAAAGACCTCCAAGGAAGGAGACCCCACCACGCTCCGAGAGAGTGTGTTCCACTGCCGAACAGCTCTTACTGTCAAAAAGTTCCTCCTAATGTTGAGGTGGAATCTCTGTTCCTGGAGCTTGCATCCATTACTCCGTGTTCCAGTCTCTGGAGCAGCAGAAAACAAGCTTGTTCCATCCTCAACGTGACACCCCTTCAAATACTTAAACAGGGCTATCATATCACCTCTTAACCATCTTTTTTCCAGGCTAAACATACCCAGCTCCCTAAGCCTCTCCTCATAAGACATCGTTTCCAGACCTTTCACCATATTAGTCGCCCTCCTCTGGACACGTTCCAATTTGTCAATATCCTTTTTGAATTGTGGTGCCCAGAACTGGACACAGTATTCTAGGGGAGGTCTGACCAAGGCAGAATAGAGCGGCACTATTACTTCCCTTGATCTGGACACTATATTTCTATTGATACAGCCCAAAATCGCATTGGCCTTTTTAGCTGCCGCATCACACTGTTGACTCATGTTCAACTTGTGGTCTACTAGGACTCTTTTTTTTTTTTTTTTTGCTCCATTGGGTCACCGAGACTGGGTCCTTTGAGGTCCCCTCCCCTAAAGGCAGAGGGCTAAAGTCCTGTCCTGAGACAATTTTAAAAGGGGAGGAGCCCATGCTTTGGTGTGTGGTGTTGTTATACGCTACCTCCGCAAAAGGTCCACCCAATCAGATTGCTGGAAGTTGACATAACACCTTAAATACTGTTCCAAAACCTGATTCATACGTTCACTTTGACCATCACTCTGTGGATGATGGGAGCTGCTCAACCCCAGTTCAGCTCCCAAAGGTTTCGTGAACACCTTCCAGAACTGGGAGGTGAATTGAGTTCCCCGATCTGAAACGATCTTAGCCAGGAACCTGTGACCTTGAGCTGCTATGGAGAACAGCGTTCCCAGGCCAACAGGGCGGGCTGGCACCCCTCCAGAGGCAGGAAGGCCCAAGCAAAGAAAACAGGCCAAAGCCAGCCTCATGTCAGGGTCCTCCATGAATTCCACTCTAAATCCCAGAATTCAGGGATGAGCCTGACAGTAATAATAACATGTGTCAGTGTTCAGTGCTGAAAGAACTTTTGGGGAGCTTGCAACTACACCCAGTTCAGGGCCAGAACAGGGTGGTAGTTAGGTTTAGTTACTGAGGCAATTAAAAGCAGCATCAGCTTTGAGATTGTGTCCCCTTGGAAATCTGCAGAGTGCTGGGGGTTGTGGCTCTCCCAATTGTGTATAGATAATTATTATTATTATTATTATTATTTATACCCCGCCCCTCTGTCAAAACAATCGGGGCGGCTTACAAAAATTAAAATACAATACAGATAAAATCCCCAAACACCCACCACCCCCACCCTCCCCCATAAAAAAAAAATTAAACAATTATAAATTAAAACCAACTGATCTAAAATCACATTTAAAAACAATAAATACAATAAAATACAATAAATGGCCAGCGGACTAAAAGAGGCCAGAATCCCCTGAGGCCGGGATCTAATTAGGAAAGGCCTGCCGAAAGAGATCTGTCTTTAGTGCTTTTTGAAAGCTATTCAGGCTTGTTATCTGGCAGATCTCATTCAGCAGGTCATTCCACAATTTGGGGGTGATTACCGAAAAGGCCCTCTGGGAGGTTGCAGACAGCCTAGATTTTTGTGGCTGAAGCAAATTCCTCCCAGAGGACCGGAGTGCGCAGGGAGGATTGTATGGGAGGAGGCGGTTCCGGAGATAAGTTGGACCCAAGCCATTTAGGGCTTTAAAGGTAATAACCAACACCTTATTCTGGGCCCGGAAACTGATAGGCAGCCAGTGGAGAGATTTTAATACTGGAGTTATATGGTCTCTCCGAGATGTTCCGGAGACCACTCTGCCTGCCATATTTTGTACCAACTGAAGTTTCCGGACCAAGCATGAGGGCAGCCCCATGTAGAGCGCATTGCAGAAATCTAGACACGAGGTTACCAGAGTGTGCACCACAGTCTCGAGGTCCCTTACTTCCAGTAAATGGCGCAGCTGGCGTATCAGCCGGAGCTGTTAACAGGCGCTCCTGTTTCCTGCACATGATTCCAGAGAGAATCCTGCACATGATTCCAGAGAGTTGCACCCTCACATTCTTGGAGATCCTGGACTGGGCAGTGATGTTTTTCCTATTGCATGATACACTTGTGTGCCTTTCAGACCAGCTGTCATTGAAGACTGAGAAAGAAGGAAGGCATTCACATTTTCATTCATTATGATCAGTGTGCTGCTGTCCTCCAGCAAGCATTACCAGAGCTTGGAAAAGTTACTTCTTTGGGCTTGCTGGTTGGAGAATTTTAGTCCAAAAGGCACTATTTCCAAGCTTTGCTTGCTTGCTTATTTATTTCTACTCTACATAGTGCCATAACCAGCACCATGAATTGTGCTGGGAAACAGACCAGCAGCCTGTGGAGTTGTTGGAGCAGGGGAGTTGTATGATCCCTATAACCAACTATTGTATCACCTCTCAAATGTCTTAACTGTACTGGACTACAACTCCCATCATCCGCAGCCACCACTGCCAATGGATGCAGACTAACATCTAAGAGTGTTGGAAGACCAATCAGTGGTGAAGTAGAGCCAGGGCTTCCAGGGTTGAAACCCTAGGACCTTTTGGATTAGCAGGGGCTACAACGTTGATTTTGGGTCACTTCTGAGACTTGGGCTGCTACCACGCTGCAGAAATAATGGTTTGGCACTGCTTTAATTGCCAGGGCTCAATGCTGTGGAATTCTGGGATTTGTAGTTTTGTGAGATATTTAGCCTGCTCTGACAAGAGACTTCTGGTGCCACAACTACAAATTCCAGGATTCCAAAGGATTGGGCTTGATAGTTAAAGCGGTATCAAACTGCACTACTGGAAACCATGCCTTATGAGGAAAGACTTAGGGAGCTGGGTATGTTTAGCCTGGAAAAAAGATGGTTCAGGGGCAATATGATAGTCCTGTTTAAGTATTTGAAGGGGTGTCACATTGAGGATAGAGCAAGCTTGTTTTCTGCTACTCCAGAGACTGGAACACGGAGCAATGGATGCAAGCTCCAGGAACAGGGATTCCACCTCAATGTTAGGAGGAACTTTCTGACAGTAAGAGCTGTTCAGTGGGGTCTCCTTCCTTGGAGGTCTTTAAACAGAGGCTGGAGGCCATCTGTCAGGGATGCTTTGATCGTGATTTCCTGTGTGGCAGGGGGTTGGACTGGGTAGCCCTTGTGGTCTCTTCTAACTCTACAATTCTATGATTCTACCCCGCTCTTCAGTCACAAAGACCTTCAGAGTGGCTTTAAATTGACAATTTGATTGTTAATTCTCCCTCTGCAGGCAAAGCAGTGGCAGGTGGGATGGAGGGAGGGTCTTTCATCTGCCCTCTGGGTCTAGGCATGATGGAGCTGTGCCTGAGTGGGGGATGAAAGCATGGCCCTCATCATTTGTTCCCCAGTAATTACTATGCAGAGATATGCTGCTTCAGAACATGGAGGCTCTATTTAGTCATCATGGATAATAGCTGTTCCTGCATGAATGTGTCTGATCCTGTAATCCTTTGCAGAGTAGATTACCTCTGCTGGAATTGTTATTCTGCAACTGCAGATGTCTTCTGCCCACACTCCACATCTTTTGCAAAAGGTATCAGACATTTCAGCAAGCAAGCATTTGTCTATAAACCTCTAAAGTGGCAGTACTTGAAGTTTGGTGCACAAGCTTTTTAGCACCATCTGCTGTTTCCCCCAGCTGTGGCAGCCATTACCCCCCCTTTTTTTTTTTAACAAAAAGAGGGAGATACATTAGCAGCAATCTGCCACCCTTGATTGTGCTAATCAAGAGATCTCAAAATCAGGCCTGCCATCTCTCCTGAAATGAAAACCGAGCTTCTCCCAAGCCAGCAGCTGCAGAGGCTATTTTCTGATCCAGACCTAAAGATATAGGTTGCTTTGCAGAAGCTGGAAAACTGAGATGATCTGTAAAAGGCTATAATCAAGAAATTGTTGTGATAGGAGACAGATGCAGACAAAGGAGAGAGCAAGCCCAAAGAAAGTTTCCACCTCTGGTGAGCAAGTTCTTAACACTGTAATGGACCCTCGTAGCATCCTTAAGAACTGGGACTGTGTGTGTCATTTTGATTAAGACCAGAAGCAACTTTGGAGTTGAAGCCCAGGATTTGCTCTTGAGAAAGTTTTGGGTTCCTCCATTTGCCCCATGATGACTCCTGCCCTTGCCAGTGTTTGCATTCCATGTGAATGTGTGTCAGAGCTTGGAATTGTTACTTACATTATTTTTTTTTTGGGCCACAATAGCCATAATGGTTGTGGAATTCTGGAAAGCTCTGATGCATTGGGAGTCTCTTAAAAAGCCACAGACCTTCCATCTATGATTTGTTTATAATGACATCTAAACTGATGGGGACTGGCATTCTGGCTAGTCTTTCCCCCACTAAGCCCAAAAACAAAGCCACAATTTATTGTAGGGTTGTTTTTATGGTTTGTTGTAAGAAGTTCCTGTTGCATTAGTGATAAACAGATCACAGAATTCTTCAAAGGTCCTCCGTGTCCTGATGACTTGCCAACATGCCCAGGGTTCTGGGATGGGGACTGACTACTGGTTTAAGTCCTCGTACCTTGTCCCAAGCACTTTTGTTTCTGAGGAACTTGGAAGCGCTTGAGTTACTTTTCACCTCAAAATGGATCAGCTGTTGCTGTCTTCTGCTAATTTTCCAAATGACTGTTTCTTGCTTATTCCTTATGTTTTTAACTTCCGTTATGGATTTTAAGCCATTTGGTAGCTGCTTCTATCAGACACAAGAGGTGGGATATATTTTACTATATACAGTGGGCCATTTGTATATACTGGGCTTTGGTTCTAGGACTCCCTGTAGATACCAAAATCCATGGATGGGATATGATATGATATGACAAAAGCCGTCTGAGGGCTCACACTAAGACTCTAAACTATCTAGTCCGTGAGCTGCTCTTCGCCGATGATGCTGCCCTTGTTGCCCACAGAGAAGCAGCTCTGCAGCGCCTAACATCCTGCTTTGCAACAGCTGCAGAGCTGTTTGGACTGGAAGTCAACCTGAAGAAAATGGAAGTTCTTTACCAGCCTGCACCACAGGACGAACACCACCATCCCCACATTGCCGTTGGCAAATCTGTGCTCAAGTCCGTTCAGCAGTTCACCTGGGAAGCATCATCTCCTCAGATGCCAAGATTGACAAAGAGATCGATCACAGATTAGCAAAGGCATATAGTGCATTTGGAAGACTTCACAAAAGAGTCTGGAGCAATAAACACCTGAGGCAAAGCACAAAAATCAGTGTGTATAGAGCCATTGTACTGTCTATCCTCCTTTATGGATCTGAAACATGGGTCACCTATCGCCACCACCTACGACTCCTTGAGCGCTTTCATCAGCGCTGTCTATGCACAATCCTAAATATACACTGGGCTGACTATGTGACGAATGTTGCTGTCCTTGAGCAAGCAGGGATCACCAGTATTGAGGTCTTGATATTGAGAACGCAGCTGCGCTGGGCAGGGCATGTTTCTAGGATGGAGGACCATCGCCTCCCAAAAATAGTACTCTACGGTGAACTCGCCACGGGTCAGCGTAAGAGGGGCGCTCCAAAAAAGCGATACAAAGACTCCCTGAAACAACATCTCAGGCTCGGCCAAATTGATCACCAACAGTGGTCCGCCCTGGCCTCACATCGGGAGGCATGGAGACGCACTATCCACAATGCTGCAGCCTTATTTGAGAACTCATGCCGAACAAGTCTTGAAGAGAAATGACAACGCAGAAAGAATCACAACCCAAAAACATCACCCAAGGAGACCTTCTGCTGTGCTTTTTGCAACCGGACTTGCTTATCTCGGATTGGCCTTTTTAGTCATCAGCGCGCTTGCAGAAAGCGCGGGGTGAGTCCTTCCTGAATCTTCGTTTCCTAAGAAAAGCCAGAGAGAGAGATAATGATTAAACAGGGCAATATAATAGCCCTGTTTAAGTATTTGAAGAGGTGTCACATTGAGGATGGAGCAAGCTTGTTTTCTGCTGCTCCAGAGACTAGAACACGGAACAATGGGTGCAAGCTCCAGGAACAGAGATTCCACCTCAACATTAGGAGGAACTTTCTGACAGTAAGAGCTGTTTGGCAGTGGAACACACTCCTTTGGAGTGTGGTGGGGTCTCTTTCCTTGGAGGTCTTTAAACAGAGGCTGGACAGCCATCTGTCAGGGATGCTTTGATCGTGATTTCCTGCATGGCAGGGGGTTGGACTGGATGGCCCTTGTGGTCTCTTCCAACTCTACAATTCTATGATTCTATGTCCCATTGTATACAATGGCATAATAAAATGGTGACTCTTATACAAAATGGCAAAATCAAGGTTTGCTTCTTGGAATTTTTTTTTAGGCGGGGTGTTTTCAAGCTTTGGATTGTAGAATGCATGGATTCCAAATCTGTGGATACAGAAGGCTGACCATAACTAAAAAACACGGAAGTCAATGGACCACATTGACTGCAGCTGATAGTCACTCCACTGACTTAAGGGTTGTATCAGAGGTGAAGAGATGAGAGGATTCTTGCCACCTCCCCTACCCTAGAGTTTAACCCCTGTCCTGTTCTCAATGGTTGAACAGGAATTTAGGGTGCCAAAGTCAGAAGCCATGGAAGCAGGAGGTATCCAGTGTCAAAACAGTCCAGGGTTTAGAAAGCCATCTATGCTCCTCCCAATGCCTTGATTGTAGCCTTTCACTCCATCTGCTGGAGATGGTCTGAGCCAGACACCTGAGACTCTGCCTTTCTCAGGGACTGGGGGGGTCTCCTCCAGCTCCCCTTCCTGCTCCGAAACTAATCTGACCTGCTGAAAATGAGGACTTGGCTGGCTATAAAGTGTCAGCTGCTGCTGCTCCTCCAAAGCTACATCAGCTTCTTCTTCTGAGGAAGACGAACTCTCAAGCGTGGGGCGACATGACAGCCCCTAGGAGACATCATTATGGGGATAAAGCTCCCTCATAACAATTTTTATGATAGCTGCAGCAGTACAAAAGTCTTCACTTTAAAAACTGTTGCCATAGCTATTGATAAGACTGAGAGTACAGTTACGAGCTCAGAACTGAAATTTCAGCACCAAAACCTGAGACTTAAGGATGACCCCTTTCGATGGTGTAGGTTGCTAGCCTGGTGGGGTTACAAGGATGAAATCAAAAGGGGCAACCCATGTTGATGTCATTAAGCACGAAACATCCAGAACCAACCAAAGTTGCACAAAGAGTGCCATTTAAATAAGAAATACAATGTATAACAAACGAGGAATACACACAGACACATACTTTTCAAGGTGATGCTCACACTCTGAGATTCCTCCCCTTTCATCCTGAAGACCAGAGAAGAGGGACCAGGCCCTAATGTCCAGGAATTCTAGTAGACACCTGTGATCTCATGATGCACATTCCAACTTCTTTCTCTTTATTTAGAAACTGTAAGAAATATGTTATATGTTAACACAATTGCAGGAGTGCTCTTTCAGGCCTCCAGTCCTTGCAGTGCAAATACACAGCCTGTTTAAACTGGATTTGGTCCCTGCCAGTTCATAATGCTGATAGAGACCAAGGCAGTAGATTGATTTACAAATTTGGCTTTGCATAGTGAAGGTGTGAGTGTATATGTGGGTGTGGGCATATGTGGTGGAAGTAGTGGTAGGAATACAGAGCACCTGTATTTTCCTCAAATGTTTTTTGCACTCTGGTGGTACCAGAGGATGGGCTCTTGGGTGACAAAAGCAGTGGAGAGTTCACTCAACCCAATACCGACCAAAAGTATCAGAACCCTGGCTTATTGTGAACCTGGCCACTGAATACTGTGTTCCATGGCACTTAGTTCACTGAGGCTCACTGACAACATTTAGGAAATACCAGCCTAGCTCTGTGGTTTTCACCTGTCAGAGTTCTTTCTTTCAACCTTGATTTCTTTTTTAAAATTTCTTTTTATATCATATCTTATTCAAACCTTGATTTCAAGTTTGTAACAATCTGCCCAGCACTTGGGGAAAAAAAATACTTTTTGAACGACAATTCCCAGAATGTGAAATTGAAGGCTTTTATGGACGGCATCCATAGGTTTTTCATGGTTTTTTTCCAGGATGTGAGGCCGTGTTCTGGAAGAGTTTATTCCTAACGTTTCACCTGCATCTGTGGCTGGCATCATCAGAGAATGGTGGCATGTGGGTGTGTGGGGTTTATATACTGTGAGTCCTTGTTGAAGAGGATTAGCATGTAAATTTGTGTATTTGGTTGGCTAGTTCCTAGGGTGGGAGGATATGCAAGGAGGATTAGTGTCTGATTCCCAGAATCATCTGACTAGCACAGTGACACTGGCTGGAGGACTCTGCCAATTTTAGTTCCCTCCCCCCCAAAAAAAACCTCCCCTCAAAAAAGTATTTAAGAAAGAAAGGATTACTCTCCCCCAAAAGAATAAATTTTACTCTGAGCGACAGGAGGTGTCCGATGGCAAGAGTGGTTGATCCTGTGGCCTTTCAGAAGCAGTTGGTCTGTAACTCCCAGCATTCCTCACTTTGGCTATGCTGGCCTCAGGCTCACAGGAGTTGCAGTCCAACATCATCTGCTGGGTAGCATGATTCCCACACAGTCTTAGAAACAGAGACTCTTCTTAGAAATAGAGACCTGGTACGTGAGATCTTTTTAACGGGAGAGAGGCCTAGGGCCTTTTGCATGCAGAGTCTATGTCACTGAGCAGTAGTCCTCCTAATAAGTTGTCTGTCAAGCAATGCCACAGAATCTCTGGCTTGTTGTAGGGATCTAATTGGTACTGGTCGGCAAGTTGTCTTTTGCAATGTTCTCCTTGAGGGACCGCAATGTTGTATCAAACACTGTCTGAAAACCACCAACTTATTACACCATGTAGCAAATTAGACAATGCCCAGGACTAAGCCAGGTTTGCAGAGGAGATCATTCTGGAATTCTGCTTTGTGTGCTTAGTACGAAATGTTTTCTTTTCTCCCCCTGCAGTGGGATGAGCTGGAGCTGGGGATGGGCGTCAGCAGGAAGCAGCATTTTAGCCGAATTTGGCAGCCTCCACTTAGAATTTCTGCACCTATCAGATCTGTCTGGAAATCCAGTATATACCGAAAAGGCAAGTACTTCCCTGTTCCTTGCACATTTGCTTATGATCACTCCTCACTTGCCCCTGGGACATAATTGAAGCTTTTTGGATGGTACTGGTCAGAACTGACAAGTAGGGACCTCCTGCTTTCACACTAACCCATCCACAGCCTCTTTGATTATTCAGAACAGTGGGTGCAAGTTGCCTTGCTGTCTCCGCTCAAGGCTGCAACAGGGAGTCTCTGATGACTCTCCATAGGGAGCTCAGGAACTGTTACTGCCAGCATTCTGCCTCCAGCCCTGGAGCTGAGATCCAGATACTCATCAGGGTTAAGCAACTTGGCTAAGCCCAGCATTGCAGTGGGGTACCTTTTGAGTGTCTTGTCAGCAAAATGAAGGCGCTCTTATTTGCACCCTCTTGTCTGACATAACTAGAACAGCACAGATAACATAACTACAAAGACCTTGGAAAAGCCAGTTCCAGAAGATATATTTTCCCTATACCTTCATGGCCAGGGTTTTTTTTGGGGGGGGGGTGAGCAGCTGTATGGCAGTGGGCCATTTCTAGGGGAAATGAAGGCCTATGTCCTCATCTCCCCAAGTGTTTCAAACATGTAGAAAATTGGTTGTTAAATAAAGATGACACGTTGTTATTGAGAGACATTTACAGCGCTGGGTGTATGGTACTTTTTATTTTGTGATTTGGAAATCTTCAGAAGATTATTTGAATTCTTTAAGAGTCACTTGCAGCTGAGTTCTATTATGTGAGACTTTACCTTGCTGTTTCATTCTGTGTTTCTATAACTGCACAAGTGAGGAACTAGCTTTTCAGTGGTTGCTCTCCGACCACCCAACATCCCAGGGATAGCCCGCTCTGAAGGAAACAAATAGCCTTACTTAGAATCAGACCCAGCCTCTCAGGCCCAATAGAAACAGACCTGCCCAGAGTACTACAGATGAAACAAAATGCTCTGATAGTTCTCCCCAGTATTTCAGTGAAACAGCTCAGGAACAGCCTGTTCCCAGGATCTATTGCTAGCAAGAATACCATCTGCCTTCTTGGTGGCTAGGGTATAGGATAAGAGGTTGGGAGGTGCTCACTTGAGGAGAAGATGCAAGGGGGTGGCAAGAGGAAAGCGGGCAGGAGACAAGCAAAAGAGAGCCACAAAAGTAGCTAGGAAGTGGGAAACCAAGGAAACTGAAAGGCGAAGATAAGGCAAACGTGAGGCAGAGTAGTGGAAAGAATGCTACATAAGAATGATGAAGTGCACTACAGAACAGAGTGAATGGGAAACAGTTAGGGCAGAGAAGCAGATATGAGACCGGAAACCGGCTGTGTTAGGGAAGACAAAAAGCAGAAACACAGAACAGAAGAATTGGGGTGGAGGATGAAGAGCCATTGTTAAACCTAGGATTATCCCTGCATGTAGTTCAGAAAGCACCATGTGGAATGTGGGGAAAGCTCTAAGTTTTGTGGGGTGTGGGTTCTTAAAGCTTTTCCACAAGGCCAGTTACATCTCCATTCTCTTATTAATTCTAGTCAATCAATAAGTGTGAGAACTGCCTTGTTAATAGATTCAACCACCCAGAACATGCTGTAGATTAAAGCTAAAGCCGTGTGAGAAAACAAAGCACACAGGAGGAGCCGGTTGCAAATGGCAATCCGAAGGGAAATGGGCTTCCAAAAAGCAGATCAGCTCATTAGCTCACAGCTAGAGACTTATGGGTCTTTTTTAATAGGGCACTGCCAGTCTCCATCTGTGCTCAGACGTGTCGTTAATATGCCATGCTCTTCTCTGGAGACAGGGCATCACGACTGTGTGGCTGGAACCAGCTTTTTGATTGATTAAAGCCTGATGTAGACATACCATTTTATCCTGGTTTGCCCCAACTCTTGTTTTTACTGTGGGTTTGGGTGTGATGGGAACCTTCCTGAGCCTTGATTTGCTAAATACAGGTGTGTTGTTTAAGTGGAGTTCACTTCAAAGTGTAGGTTCACATTCTGGTTTGTAGTCAGTCCTTAATCATAGCTGGGGTGAAGATTTTACAAAAGTATGGCAAAGGAAAACAAAGCTTGGTTCAGCATCATGCCTGCGTACGTCTGGTTTAGCCTGGAATCATATAATCTTAGAGCTGGAGCAGGTCACAAGTGCCATCTAGTCCAACCCCCTACCATGGCCATGCAGGAATACACAACGAAAGCACTCCTGAAAGATACCCCTCCAACCTCTCTTTAAAGACTTTCAAAGAAAGAGGCTCCACCACCCTCTGAAGCAGTCAGACAGCTCTTACTGTCAATAAGTTCTTCCTACTGTTTAGGTGGGATCTCTTTTCTTGTTAATTTGAATCCATTGGTTCATGTTCTGGTCTGTGGAGCAGTAGGAAACAAGGTTACCCCAAAGTGAAATTATTATTATTATTATTATTATTATTATTATTATTATTACCCCGCCCCTCTGTTAAAAACAATCAGGGTGACGTACAAGAATTAAAATACAACATACAGAATAAAATCCCTAAGCACCACCCACCCCCACCCTCCCCCATAAAAAGATATTAAATTAGTATCGAATTAAAATCCACCTAAACTAAAATCACATAAAAAAAAATACAAAAAACAACAGCCAGCGAGACTAAAGAGGCCAGGAGACACAGCTCCTGAGGCTGGGATCTAATCAGGAAAGGCCTGCCAGAAGAGATCCGTCTTTAGTGCTTTTTTAAAGCTACTCAAGCTCGTCACCGGATAGATCTCGTTCAACAGGCCATTCCATAATTTGGGGGCGATTACCAAAAAGGCCCTCTGGGAGGAAGTTCTGAGGTGGTTGTTTGGCCACCAGCTGTAATGGCATGGCAACAAAATAGGCTTTCCCATTTTCTAGAGACAAGTAGGAAAGTGTTTGCTGTCTCTGATTCTCCCACCTATCTTGCTTAGAACTGATCTTGACTTGTCAGCCCTGGTAGCTTTGGCTCTTGCTGATTCTGAAGCAATAATGGAAAAGCAGGTGTTCAGGATTTGTGGGCCAGCAGCTTTGATCAAAGGCATGCCCCCTGGTGGGGGGAGTAGTTCAGTCAGGCCGTAATATAATAATAATAATATAATATTTTTTTATTTTTAACCTGCCCCTCTGCTCGGCAACCGGGGCGGTGTACAACAAGATTAAAACAACAGCAAGTTAAAACAGTCCTTCCCAATCCTAACCCTCCCACCCCTTAAAACTAAATGAAACTAGTAGAGAATTAAAACAAACATAAAATACAATGCAATATACAAATTACGACAAAAAATGGCAATAGCGGCAGGGGAGTGGGTAGGCAATCAGCTCCACTTGAGCCGGGAAGTTATTCCAGGAAGGCCTGCCGGAAGAGATCCGTCTTTAGCGCTTTCTTGAAGCTATCAAGAGTAGTGATAAGACAGATCTTGTCCGGCAGGCCATTCCATAGTCTAGGAGCCGTAGAAGAGAAGACCCTGTGGGAGGTCTGCAACAGCCTAGTTTTCATAGGCTGCAGCAGGTTCCTCCCAGAGGACCAAAGTGCGCGGGGGGATCATATGGGATGAGACAGTCCCGGAGATAAGATGGACCCAAGCCATGTAGGGCTTTAAAGGTTAAAACCAACACCTTGTACTGTGCCTGGAAACTGATTGGCAGCCAGTGAATATCTGAGTGCAACCTTTGTGTTCCACAGCAGTATACCTTGCAGTGACCAGTACTGGCAGCAAACAATAGAGCAGGATTGGAGGAAGCATGGTCCTCCAGATTTTGCTGGACTGCAGCTCCCATCATTGGCAATGCTGAAGAAGGCTCCTGGAACCTGCTATCAAATAAGTCTGGAGAGCCACTTTCCCATCCCTAAATAAAAACTGGCCATTGCCATCATTTCCCTACTCTTTGGGTATAAAGTAGGGTGACAATCAGTTGGCCTGCCAAACACGTTTTATGTCCCCCTGTTGCGTATGTGTATATATGTGTATATATATGTGTGTGTGTGTGTGTGTGTGTGTGTGTATATATATATATATATGGGAAAATCATACCTCAGAAAGTTTCCAAAGAGCCACCATGTTGTAGTGGTTTCATCATTGGACTGTAACTCTGGAGACCACAGTTTGAATCTCTGCTCACCCATGGAAACCCACTGGAGTGACCCTGGGCAAGTCACACTCTCTCAGCTTCAAAGGAAGGCAAAGGCAAACAAAACCCTCTGAAGAAATCTTGCCAAGAAAATCCTGTGATAAGTTCACCTTAGGGTCACCATAAGTTGGAAACAACTTGAAGGCACACAGTTTTTCAATTTCAAAAGCTTCCAAGATGGGCACAGTTTTCCTCTACATTATTTTATTGCAAAAACCATCCGTTTGGTTTTAGTGAGAAGGATTGGTGCAACCCACTGAGGGTCAGACCAGGGGAAATAGCTCCTGGACCGTTTGATATTTGTGGGCCAGCATCCCTGCTCTAAAAGCTCCAGGCTGATTGCTGGTGGAAGCAACAAGGTAGATTAGGTGGACTTTGCTTTTATCCAGTACAACTGTGCTAACATTATTTTGGATCATACTGTCCAAATATACTCTCCCAATGCAGAAGTTGACACTCTGCCCACCTCCACACACTTCCTTAATATGCCATGCTATCATCAAAAAGCTTTGTGTTTCCTCTATATAGTAATTAGCAATAAGAGCCAGTATCATCATAATAAGAAGACAAAGAAGAGGAGGAAGAAGAAGAAACAATTGAGTGATTGACACAGAACAGGGAAGTCCTGATCTCAGTGCCCACTTAGCCATGTAGCTCACAGGTTTAGTCACATTGTCTTGGCCTAATCTACTTCACAGGTTTGTTGTGACATTTAAAACACAGTAACACTCATCCACCATCTCCTACTCTCAATTTGGTAGGCTGCCATGAGCTCCTTGGCATAAGTGCTGGGTACCAATATAAGACATAAATGATCCACTCCAAACAAACAGCTGATGCTGTTCAATTCATCTTTCTGGACCTGGGGCCCCATGAAGTGTGATTTTCAAAACCTCTCTAAAATATAACAGGAACTGCTGTTTCTATATTATATAGTGCATTTGTATTCAGAGTTTCTTCCATCCCAGAACTATCAAGAGCATACACAGAGTGTTTGCAGGCAGTCCACTGGCCAGTAACCAACCAGATCCCAATCTGTCTAGCTTCAGCAAATATTGTGTACCTTTTAGAACTTAGAAAAGTTACTTTGTTGGGCTGCAACTCTCAGAATCACCCAATTACTGGCTATAGACTGGGGGGGGGAGATTTTCCCCAAGCTCTGGTGCCCCCAGAGAAATCCCTGTCTGTGTTTACCATTGCTGTTTACCAGAGGGTGGTAAATGCCTTGGAGGGTGATAGACTCTTGGAGGGTGATAGACTTCCCTTCATTGATTGCAGTGCCTTCCAACGATATGGTTTTCATAGTAAAGACTTGCCTCAACAACCACTGGTTTAGAAACCAAGGATAGTGTTTTCCTTCCACACTTTGATGACTCTGCAATTAATGGAAATGAATTAGACAGTTTTCGAAAATCGCTTCTGTGAATGGGGGAAAAGAAAACACAAAAAGGAATGTATATCTGATTCCTTTCTTTCTCTCTCTCCCTGTAGGTGATGAATATCCGGAAAGTCTTGAACAGAATTGAGAAACCACAGGGACTTTATCCAAATTTTCTCAGTCCAGTAACTGGAAACTGGGTTCAGCGTGAGTATTTAAAAAGTCCCTTGATAGGAATGAAGATACGTTTATTGATGTGTGTCTGACTTCCTAGTGCTTCTCATGGGTCTGAGTGCCCGGAGCCAAGAAAACATTAGCTGCCAAATTAAAATCCTCACTGATGCTAATCAAGGGGTTTGTTACGCAGGGTGCTTCAAACTAATTCTACTGAACAGATGCAAAAGATTCATTTCTCACACCTAAAGCCCTCTTCCTGCCAATAATTTTTTTTAACATGGAGATCCACAAAAGTCCATCTAAGCTGATGGCTGAGTGACCTCTGGCATGCCTGCAACACACCAATCCACTATATTCAGGAAATATTTCTGTTCTGGATACAAATCTCACAATTCCCTGGCTATATGGCCAGAATATCCTTGGATTTGTATTTTTTTAGGGGAAAAATGCTCTGAATACATTTACCTTTAAGAGGTTTCTTTCTGCAGCAGTTTCCTGGTTGCAGACAGAACCGGAGCCAGTGCTGAAAAAGTCATATAAAAAGAGAGCTTTTGGGAGGAGCTGAAGGAATCCACAATCCTAGGAGTCTGTAGCCCACCCAGTCCCCCATTGCTGCCCACCCAGTCCCCATTGCAATAGAATTTGAGGAGTAAAAAAAAGGATGACCAAAACAAGTGGGGGGGGGAACAGAACATGTCTCTACAAGTAAAACCTAAAAAGTGTGTAGGTTTAGTTTGTGGGGGCAGGCGTTGAATAAGGAGTGATTTGATAAAAGGTCTATAAAATTATGCATGAGGTGGAGAATACTTGTCAAATAAAACTGATGGGCAGTGGATTCAGATGAGTTAACCCATAAGAATGAGCCCTGCTGGATCAGACCAGAGCTTTGGAAAGTTACTTTTGGACTACATCTCCCAGAACCTCCATGGTCCTTGACTGGGGGTTCTGGGAGTTGTAGTCCCCCTTCCTCTAAAGAGACACAAAGTGTGTAAGCTTTCTGTGTAGAGTAATTACTCCTGTCCCCATCACTTTTATTGTCCTCTTCTGTACCTTTTCCAGCTGTGTAAGCTCTGGTTGAGATGTGTTGACCAGCACGCAAGAGCAGTAGCACCGTCAAATTGAATAAAGACATCATGATGTGATTGTTGCATTTTCAGTCCCTTTCCAGATAATCCCTAGATTGGGGTTTGTCCTTTTCACAGCTGACGCACACTGAGTTCTCATTTTCATTTGAGCTATCCACAACAGTCCTTTTCCTGGCCAGTCACTGCCAGTTCAGATCCCATCACTGTGCATGCAGACTTAGGGCTTTTCCCTGCAGCACTCGTCCTTTCACACTTAATACTGAATTATGTGTGCCATTTGATTGCCCATCCACCCAACTGGGAGAGATCCTTGTAGAGTTCTTTGCAATCCTTTTTTGTTTATGCCACCATGGGTGTTGTCAGGAGATCTTATCCTCATTACCCAAGTTTAAAAACCCTGATCCCAATGCCTTGATCCTTCTATCCATTTATACCCACTTTCTAACCAGCAATTTCACATACACGTTCTCCCAGATGGCTGCCATTTAGACTCAGTGGTTTCTTAATTTTTGAATTCATCAGTAAAATACAGGCGTATAAGAAACTGTCAGGTCATGGTCTCCCAGAGTCCTACTCCAACACTCAATATCACATTGGATCTCCATCCAATTCATTACCATAGGCCAAGATTTGCCAGAATCCTGACTTAGTATGTGGTGCAAGTATGTCTGTCTGTGTCTTCAGGGGGGTAGGAGTGAGGGTAAAGATGATCTAGGAGAAGAAGGTGTAACATAAAAGCACTGGGGAATAGAAGGAGAATTGTCTCTGGCTCAGACAATTGACCCAGGTGCCTTAGGGGGATCACACTGCTCCCTTTTGAAACTCAAAGGGTGACCTGTAATTGTGGGGTGTCCTTTTCCCCCATTGCACCCATTATCCCTGGTCTCTTTGTTTTGCTCAAGTGATGGAGGTTTTTAAACAGAGACTGGATGGCCATCCGTCAGGCATGCTTTGATTGTGTGTTCCTGCTTGGCAGGGGGTTGGACTAGATGGCCCTTGTGGTCTCTTCCAACTCTGTGATTCTATGTCTACTTGTCAGCTTGACTTGAGGCCAGAGACATACAGTAAGGACTGATCAGTCTTCCAAATTAGATTTCAGGATTTCTGATAAGACTCAGAGTGTGCAAAAGATAGGGAAACAAGCTACAACTCCACACCCCCCCCCAAAAAAACCAATAAACCCTACCAGTGCATATTAACTTGCATTCCAGATGGATGGGTCCAGAGTACCTTCATGTGCATCCCAGCTATAAATGGTGATAGACATAAATTCTCTTCTCTTCCGTTTATTTATTTATTTTTGGGAAGGTAGTTTGCACATTTCTGGCTGCCCTGAAGAATCTACACTGAGATATAAAAATAAAATTCCCCCTTGTGTGTTTTAAAGTTATAAATCTGTTCAACAGTTTCTCAGGCAGATTTCCCCCAGGCTAGCAGGTTGCAGAGCAGAGCAGCTTGAACAGGTAGCCTTGGAAAAGTGTGATGTAATTCAGCATTCTGGGCACATCTCCACACCTGGCATTTGGGTTCTCTACTCAGTCCACCTCCCCCCATGTCAATCTGCTAAGGCTATAGAGGCCTCCACAGGACTCTAATATGTCACTCCAGGCAGAGAATCATAACTACAAAATCTAGACAGCCTCACCAGCTGCTCAGAGGTTCTGAACTCACAATGCAGACAAATCCCATGTTTTTCTCTCTGCTGTTACACTGGCACTAGAGCCTGCCTCCCTGTCCCCTGCCGTTCATTTTCCCTTCTGTGAAGAGAAAATAATGGCTGATGGAGGTAGATAGGGAAAGTCAGGGTGTTTTGTACACTGTGATTCTGAGCGGAGTGCTAATGGCTACAACATTCAGCTTCTCTGAGAATTTTACTTAAACCCACACACACAAAAGAAAGATTCTAGCCCTTAAAATTGTAGAGATATGTTTGAAAGTGCCTAGGCAATAACTGGCAGATTTTCTAGAGCCAGAGAAACTGCAGAATTTTTCAGTGATTGTGGGAAGGATTTTTGGTGCTATGTGTAGCACTCCTGCCATGAGACAGCTAGCCTGGTAAGAATTCTAAGAGTAAGAGCCAGGAGATCCATGTTCAGATCTTCACTCCACCATGAAGCTTTCTGGGTAGCCTTGGGCCCATCATGTGCTCTTAATTCGCATCATAACCTTTCTGTGCTGGAACAGAAGTTATCTAGCCTCCATCCCAATGAGAAGATACTTGAGGGTGCCAATGTGAGAAGGAAGGCCATAGCACAGTGAACAGAGTACATGCCTTATATACAAAAGACACCATGTTCAATCCCCAGCATCTCCATCCAGGTAGTGCTCTGAAAGACCCCTGTCTGAAATCTTGTACAGCTGCTCCAAGTCACTATAGGGTGCTGACTGATGGTTTGAGCGAGATGATATCGTTATAAGGCAGCTTCCTATTCTCCCTCTCCCTGTTAAAACAGGGCTGTACTTGACCTGCATTCCTTAGAGGAAAAGGATGCTATCACTGATAGACGCATAGTGAGTTTTATGGATGATCAGGTAAGGTTGCTCAGTATACTTTGAACAGATCAGAGAATTCCACTTTGTTACCAGAGTATTTGATTTGCTTTGATGCATCATTTTGATTTGTTTTATTATCTAAGTATAGCGTACACACGGATGTAATCAAAATTACCTTTCAATTAAGTTACACAGCCATAATACCAAAACAAAGGATGTCAAAAGTGTGAAGTTGAAGGCTTTCATGGCCAGCATCCATAGGTTTTCCTTGGGTTTTTTTCCGGGTTGTGAGGCCGTGTTCTGGAATAGTTTCTTTCTGATGTTTCGCCAGCATCTGTGGCTGGCATCTTCAGAGAATGGTTGGGTAGGAGTGTATGTGGAGTTTATCTGCTGTGAACCCCTATTGGGGAGTATATGTAGTACTGGTATGTGGAAACATATACAGACACTAATGAGCCTTGCATTTCTATACCCAGAAACTAACCATTCAATTACGCAAATTTACATATACTCCCCAACAGGGGTTCACAGCATACAAACCTTACACACACTCCTACCCAACCATTCTCTGAATATGCCAGCCACAGATGCAGGTGAAACATCAGAAAGAAACTATTCCAGAACACGGCCTCACAGCCCAGAAAAAAACCCAAGAAAAATCTATCGATGTCAAAAGTGTTAACTTACACAGCCAAAAGACTTGAATGCCTTTAGAAGACCAACATTATCTTCTCCTTTTGGTTGGAGTGTTTTTTTGCTGTATATCCAAAACATTTCCAAATCGTAAAAATGTGTTTTTCTTTCCTTCCTTTAGCTATGTGACATTCGTTGGTTAATTTTTCAGTCAGAGCTAGTTGCCATACCTTATTATACCAAATTGCCACAGATATCTCCTTTAGATGTTTCCTTTCAATTTTCCAAAATCAAGTTATGGCAGCTCTTAATGGCAGCTACTATCTGACAGCTACTAATAAATAACCATTTAAAAGTTTATGAGAAGGCTTTGCATTGTCTCCTTGAAAAAGGCTCAGGAGGGCCAGTTCTGGAGTTTTTGTAAGATGCTAGTTAGTGATATTATTTATTTCAGAAAAGATTGCATCCCAGAATTTTGATACTTTATTACAGAACCATCATAAATGTTGATAGGAACCTTTAATTTTAAAATCTCTCCAACAAAGAGGGGGGAAAGTAAGCGTCCATGTATGACAATTTCACTAGAGTCGAATGCCATTTATGTAAAAAAATTAATGCATTTCCCTTATTGAAGCAGAAACACTGTTGAAAGGGAACTTGCCCAACATACTATCCTGTTTCTCCTTATCTAGGCACATTGGAATATAGGAACAGAATTCAAAATGACCTAGATAAACTAGAAAACTGGGCAGAAAATAATAAAATGAAATTCAATAGAGACATATGCAAAATTCTATATTTAGGCCACAAAAACCAAATGCACAGTTATAGGCTGGGGGATGCATGGCTCAGCAATATTACATGTGAAAAGTTGAACATGAGCCAGCAGTGTGATGCTGCAGCAAAGAAAGTGAATGCTATTTTAGTCTGTATTAATAGAAGCATAGTTTCCAAGTCAAAGGAAGTAATGGTTCCACTACGTTATGTGTTGGTAAGACTTCATATGGAGTACTGCATTCCGTTCTGGGCACCTCATTTTAAGACAAGTTGGAGTAGGTTCAGAGAAGGGCAACAAGGATGATAAGAGATATGGAGAACAAAACATATGAGGAAAGGTTGAAGAGCTGGGCATGTTCAGCCTGGTGAAGAGAAGACTGGGGGGTCTTTAAATACCTCAAGGGCTGTCACAGAGAGGAGGGAGCTGGCCTGTTCTCTGCAGCCTCAGAGGATAGGACCAGGCTTAATGGTTTGAAATGGCAGGAGAATATATTTTGATTGAACATTAGAAAGAACTTCTTGACAGTTAGTGTGGTTTGGCAATGGGACCAATTGCCTAGAGAGGTAGGTTATGGGTTCTCTTTCTCTGGACATCTTCAAAATAGGCTGGACAGCTACCTGCTGGGGATGCTTTCAGTGGAGATCCTGCACTGAAGAGAGAGTTGAACTAGATGGCCCATGTGACCTCTTCCAACTCTATGATTCTATGGCTCTAAATATTTCAATCAGTTACCCATACCTTTCTAAGACCACCTGAAGGGTGTCCATATCAAAATCAATCAAAGTAAGTGTGTGTGTGTGACAAATCCCTTAACGTAGCTATCTATTGTGTCTTAATGAAATTTCAGATGAGGTAGGCGCCTGTAAAGTTTGAGTTTTAATTTGTGGTTTCCTGATAATCTGTGTTTCCTAAAGGCAATAATATTTTAAACACCCACAGTTAAACCTCTAAAGATTAAATTTACCCAGTATAAAGATGCTTGAAACACACATGCCTGTCAACCACAAAAGTGCCCAAAAAGTGCCTATTGAGCTATTCAGCATTAGCTCTGGTCAGCACCCTCAGAAGCTCCTGAAACAAATAGTTCCCTTGGCTTGCTTAAGAGGAAATTTGGCAGGCATTCCTGGTCAGGAAACTGCAGCAGCAATTGTGGTCCAAGGGAGCCATGACCTGAATAGAAAAAAAAAATACCCCCCCTTGTGATTTCCTTCCTGTTACTTTGAAAATGGTGTCTAAGTGCATTTTTTCCTAAAGGTGGGATCCATAGCTTTCATCAGGTTCTCAAAGGAGTCTGTGACACACACACACACAGATTAAGAACCACTTCTTTACAAAAAAGGGGTGGCCACTGTGAATCATAGAATCATAGAATTGCAGAGTTGGAAGAGACCACGAGGGCCATCCAGTCCAACCCCCCTGCCACGCAGGAAATCTTGACCAAAGCATCCCTGACAGATGGCCATCCAGCCTCTGTTTAAAGACCTCCAAGGAAGGAGACCCCACCATGCTCCGAGGGAGTGTGTTCCACTGCCAAACAGCTCTTACTGTCAAAAAGTTCCTCCACATGTTGAGGTGGAATCTCTGTTCCTGGAGCTTGCACCCATCGCTCCGTGTTCCAGTCTCTGGAGCAGCAGAAAACAAGCTTGCTCCATCCTCAGCATGACATCCCTTCAAATACTTAAAGACCTTGCTTGCCCTCAAAACCTTGCAAGTTTTTCTCACCTTGGGGGAACTAGAAATATTCATGGCTTAACACTCTCACAAACCATCAGTCCAAAAATATTTGAGAAAAGTGCTGCAACGTTTAGCCAACAGTTGCATTAACTGTTTGAAATCCTTCTGACCAAATTTTTTAAAAACTGTTTTCAAAAACCAGTCTTCCTTTCACCACAGAACTCAATCAAGTGGCCATGTATTGAGAGCCCAGGTAGTTTCCTTTCCACCGACTACCTCAGCCCTTCATTGTTAACAGATGGCTGCATTGTGTGCCCTGAAGCCATGCCCTGGGACCAGCAGAAGGAAGGCACTGTCTTCTTGAAAAAGACATTCTCTCTTTTGCAAGGAGGAATGCCCCTTCCAAGGTGACACCTACTGAAACATTCACTCGTATTGCTTCAACACAAAGGAAGTCTCCTATCTTTAAAATGATTGTTTACGCCCCTTGTAGATTCACACAGATTTTAATCAGTTAATTAATCAACTAGAATTTATGTGACTTAAGATTGTTTAAATTTTATGATCCCTTTAATCAAAAAGTGATGTTTTTATTTTTCTCACTGCCACAGACCATGTTTCCATTGGTGGCCTCGGAGACAGTTTTTATGAATATTTGATCAAATCTTGGATTATGTCAGACAAAAGAGACACTGAAGCCAAAAACATGTATGACAATGCACTAGAGGTAAGAAGAAAGATGAAGTTTGTTTCCTTTTGCAGCTGGGTTTCTTGAAGCCTGCCTAATGTGGCAAACCAAATAGTAGAACCGTATGTTGTTTACAAGCTGCCCTGCAGGACTTTAAACCCTATGAGGCTTCAAATCTCACCTCAGCCATGAGGTCAGTGGGCAAATTTAGGCCCATCATTTGTGTTCTGACCTCTGGATGAAGGGGTTTGAACATCACATCAATAAACAATGCCTCAGCATGAAGAGAATATGCCTCAGTGAGGCTCAGGTTTTCCTGTTCTCTCTCTCTCAGTACTAACTAAAAGATTATGCGAGTTATGATTCAATAATGTACCTTTTCCCAAGCACTGATACTTCTCTTCCCCTCTCTTGTGAAGGCACAGGGAGGAGGGTTGGAAGCATTTGTTTCCATTCTTGATTAACCACAGTTTAGTGTTGCATCTGAATCCTAAACTGTGGTTAGTTTTAACTGATTTGTTGGAACAAGTCAGATTCGTAACACATGGTTTGAAGTTTTGACGTTGGCTTGTTTCAAACAAGCCACTGTTAAGATTAACTCACTTTCTAAGGTGTGGATAACCTGACAAGCTGCAGTTAATCAAAAAGCAAACCAAAATCTTCCAGACTACTCCTCACAGCCATGCCAAAGGTGGGAGCACACAAGTCCAAGGTTTTCCTAGGCTGCTACCTGAAGTAAACCATGGTTGGGAAAGATGCCCAAATTTAGTGATTGTATTTATAATTTCAGGTTAGTGAATGTGCTTTCAATTCAGTTTGCATGATTTCAGTATTATTCAATTTGAACTAGGGGAAAAGTTCTCTGTGGAAGATGCTTCTTGTTATCACAAGCACACCCACTAAGATTCTTGCAGCAATTTTACAGCTGTTTTTAAAATGTTTTTTAGTCTTATTTTTAGTTTGGAGTTTGGAGTGCATGTATTTTTTTTATAGCGTGAGGGATGGATATATAAACAAATATACATGCATGCTTCAAAAAGAAAAGCAGCCTGCCTGATGCGCAAGGGAAGAAGAGGAAAACTGACAATATTTGGTCTGTTGAACAGAACATCTTTAATGTGTGTTGAAGAGCTGGGCTCATGCTGGGGGTGAAGAACTTGCTGTGTCCATTCCTAAATTCTTACATCTGTTTGCACTTGTAGCTTCCATCCTCATTATAAAATGGAATTATAATGGTCTGCCTCACTGAGGCAGTTAATGATAATGGAGGAATATATGGAGTGAAACTGTCTTAAAGTAGAAACAGAAACACTGTAAATATCATACATTTTTCCCTTTGATTTTTTAAAAATTGTAGCCGTGGAAGCTTTTGATATATAGAAGGTGATGTTTGCCTCATGAGGTGATAGCATCCTTCATTAGAGTTTTTTAAGCTATCTGTATTCTGCCCTACATGCTTGTCTGTGCTTTGTGAAATGTGGGGGAAGACCCTCCTCCTCATGGACTCTGAAACAGAGGGGGCGGAGGGCTTGAGCCCTTCTCCCAGACTATGCAAGGGGGGGCTGAACCTCTTTCTGAAATAATCTGACAAAATTGAACCACCAAAACTCCTATGTAGTTTATCCCACTCGGTTGTTATCAACCAGAAGTGTTCAGAAGGGTGAAGCACTGAGAAAATTCAAGACAGTCATTGCATTGAGCCCTCCAAATAAAAATGAAGGCTGCCTGCAATCCACCTGCTGTGCACTTACTTGGTAGTAAGCTAGACTATACACTTCTAAGCAGACATTGTGCTTGTAAGAATATTCATATTTAAGAGTGTTTCAGTGACAATAGATGGAAAAAGTAATTGCCCTCCCCGCCCCTGTTGCAAGTACCTGCAGGGAGGTAGAAATGAGTAATAACCTACCTGACAGTCTTGATCGCCTTTACCTCTCTAAAACAATTCTGGGGCCCTTGCTTCTCTTGGTCCCACCATCCTGATGTATCTTTGATGAGGACACAAAAGAGGGCCTTCTCAGTGGCTGCTACCAAACTCTGGGACCCCTTCCCTGTTGCTCTTTAACCAGCAGGGAAAGGCCTGCATATTTACATAGCAACAGAGTGCCTGATACAGGCATGGGTTTAAATTATGGTACCAATAGGTATTTTGATTGTATTTATCAAGGTGTTTTAAAACTGTTTTAATTTGTATTTTAATATTTACTCTGTGTGTGTGTTTGTGTGTGTGTGATAGAGAGAGAGATTTGTTGTTTATGTTAGCATCCTGGGAGATAGTGAGGATACAGACAAACACGCAAATAAAATAAATTGGGGATGCCTTAGTAGTAGATTTCCTACATTGGAACAGGTTGGACTAGATGCTCTTTGAAGTTCCTCCCAATATGATTTGTATATGTATGTAAAATAGTGCTGCTGAGGCAGAGTCATATTTGTTTATCTTTCTTTCCTCACAAATAACATGTTTTCTTCTTTTCTAATGCTGTTAAATTTAGGCCATAGAAAAACATCTTGTAAAAAAATCTGCTGGTGGACTGACTTACATTGCAGAGTGGCGAGGAGGCATCTTGGACCACAAGATGGGCCATTTGGCTTGTTTCTCAGGTGGCATGATAGCACTCGGGGCACAGCACGCAGCAGAAGAGCAAAAGCAGCACTTTATGGAGCTAGCTGCCGAAATAACACACACCTGTCATGAGTCCTATGCCCGCTCAGGTAAAAGCCCACACCTGTTCTAAAGAAGGATTAGTACAAAGGATGTTCATCCATTAATACAGTTTAGGCAACTTTCTTCAGTGGCTGTTTGGCAAAACTAGGCCAACCAAAGCCCACAGCCATCCTGGCCACATTTATTAGAATGGTAACTTTTCCAAGCTCTTCCCCACCCTCAACCCCGGCAGCAACTATTAGCAGACTGCCATTTACCCCTTTCCTAACTGTACTCAGCTGGTAGCATGGTCAGTATATTCTATTCATATGTAAGCAAAAAAGGGCAGACCTTCCTTGTCTCAAGGAGCATCCATTCTCCATTTTAGTGGCAGGAAGGGTGGTGACATAATTAGAAATGGAGGTGGGATGAGCTTTTCTCCCTGTTTTGTAACACTAGAACCTGGGATCATTCACTGAAGTTGAACTGTGAAAGATTCAGGACAGGTAAAAGAAAGTACAGTCGGATTCTGCACCCATGGATTCAACCATCCATGGCTTGAAAATATTTTTTAAAATAAATCCAAAATGCAAAGGTTGATTTTGCCATTTTTTGTAAGGGACACCATTTTACTATGTCATTCATTGTATATAATGAGACTTGAGCAACCACTGATTTTTGTATCCATGGGGGGGGGGGTCCTGGAACCACCCCCCAGTGGATACCAAGGACCCACTGTACTTCTTCATGCAACACATAATTAAACTGTGGAACTAATTGCCACCAGATGTAATGATAGCTGCTGGCTTTAGAAGGGGGTTGAATAAATTCATGGAGGATGGTCCATTGGTGGGTACTAGTTAGCACTAGTATGCCCCTGTGTATCTGGTGTTGGGAAACACAAGATGGAGGGTAGAGGTGCACTCATGTCCTGCTGGTGGGTTTCCCACAGGCAAGAGATTGGCCACTGAGGGAACAAAATGTTGGACTAGATAGGCCTGTGATCTGATCCAAGATGGCTCTGCTTGTGTTCTTATGACAGTAAAGGATGGCAGACAGGAAAGAAGAAGGATGTGCTGATGAAGTATTAACATGTAGGGCCATGCAGCAACATGTGCTTAGGCTGCACACCCTTTGGGGATGGAGACTGGGCACGGGGATGGGCCGGCGACTTCAGAACAAATGGCTTTTGTGGAGGGCTATGAAGGAAATCAGGAGAATGAGAGCATTTTGCAGGTGACACAGAAAAGAGTTCAAGTTACAAGGGAGAATGACAACCATCAGAAGAATAACATTTAAGAATGCAGGAGATCTCCGGGCAGCTAAAGGTGTCAGCCGCCTGATATTTACATGTTTTTTACTTGCTGCTGACAAAAATGTCAGAGTAACACTAGGGGACACAGAGCAATGCAACATTCCCTTCATATACAGTTGGCTGTAGTGCCTGACTCCACAGTGACAGGTGAAGAGGGAAATCCACTGGTTGCATTGATCTGTCCCCCTGTGTGTGACCCAGCAAGGCACTGTTATCACAAGTAAATCACTTCTGAGAAGATGGAATATTTCAGCTATGCCCAGAGCATTCAGTGCTTTGCATCCATCAGTGCCCCTTGGGCCTTTTTCCCTGAGATGAGAGACTGCAGCTGAGCATTCGCCTAGAACACAAGCATGCAAAACAAATTGATAGGCTCCACTAGAATTTCTGTTGTGTCCTTTTGCTATGCTAAAGGTGAAAAGTGGCTCCCAGTAGCTGTTGCTAAAGGAGTCATTCTGTCAAGGCAGCTTATCTTTTGTTTTTTGTTTTGCTTGCTAATATAAAAAGCCAGCTTGATCCAGAGCAAAGACCTATCTAGTCCAGCATTCTATGCACACAGTGAACTGTAAGAGCATGCTGCCCAATACAGTTCACTTCACTGGCAGTGTTCTTGTCTGCTCTGGGCAGGTCGAAATAGTGCAGCCCTCTAAAATGAATATAAGAACCCATGTCAGAGAAGCAGTACAGGAATGGCAGAAGCATGGTTTGCTTGATAGCTTGAGGTCAAGGCTGGATTAAGGTGGTGGGGGCCCTGGAACAGGCCTGAAAACAGGACCCTGTTCATGCAAGCTATTCTAGAAGCGGTAGCATACAAATAAGTAAACACATAGTACAATAGATAGCCCGAAAATCTTCATATATAGACCCATTCTCAGCCCTTCAGCTGCAGTGAGATTGATGGACTAATGCCATGTATTTTTGCTCAATTATTGAAGTAACATACAAAATATTCATCATAAAAATAGCATCAGGAAATTCAGGTGTTGGCCGGGGGGGGGATTATAATGCAAGCTACACCTTTTTCGTTCGGCACTGGGCCTGTATCAAGTGAGGTGCCTAGAGCAATTCCACCCATTGAATCCATTGATAATGTGGCCCTGCTTGAGGAAACAATGTCCTCTGTCTTACCTGCCTGAACAGTAAGGGCTATTGGGATGGAGGGGGGGGGCTCTCCTCTATTTCTTACCTGTGGGAGCAATACAGTCTGTGGAGACATGGGGAATGACTTCCTCTTCCCTGGCCCCATGGTGATGGGATGCTTCCCCGACTCTGTTGGTGCTGATGCAGAGCTCTTTTTGGTACCAAATTAAAACTTAGCTCTTCATCCACGTCTTTTTGTTCTGATGACCATGGGTTGACTCTGACCACCTGGGTTATTGGTTTCTGTGCCTTGTTTTATCCCACTTGTTTAATCTTGTTTTATTGTCTATCTCACCCTGAAAGCTCCAAATACAAGGTGGGATATAGATATTTTAAATAGATAAATAGCTAGATCCCACCACATGTGTGGATTCATTGGGGTTAATAGCTGGGACAAAGCCCATCTCCCCTCAGGACTGGGAACACCCCCATCCTGTTCAGCCTTTAGCTATTAGGACTTCACAGAGATCTGTTTCCACTTCTTAGTCATCAGCATGCATGTTTCTTAGGAGGGCTCTCCAACCCCTACTTAATAAATCAGCATCCTTGATGTGACAAGCATCCTCTGACTATTTAATTTATTCCTTTGCTAGAGACCAAGCTGGGCCCGGAAGCTTTTCGCTTTGATTCTGGTGCTGAAGCGATGGCCACCCGACTCAGTGATCGGTATTACATTCTGCGCCCTGAGGTGGTCGAAAGTTACCTGTACCTGTGGAGGTTGACGCACGATCCCAAATACAGGCAGTGGGGCTGGGAAGCTGTACAGGTACCCACAGAAAAATATACTACAAGCAGGGTCTCTTTAAAAAAAAGAGAGAGAGAGAGAGGGAAGATGGGTGGAACTACTGGAATACAACAATTTTGCAGCATTATAGTCTGGATATTATTATTATTATTTTTATTTGCAGTAACTAAGCAAATGAATGATATCTGTTGTAGAGAAAATGGCTGATTTGGAAGCAATGGCCATAGTTGGGAATCTAATACCTGGTCAGAAGGAAAAGAGATTCCACCTAAACATTAGGAAGAACTTCCTGACAGTAAGAGCTGTTCAACAGTGGAATGCACTGCCTCACAGTATGGTAGTGTCTCCTTTGGAGGTTTTTAAACAGAGGCTGGATGCCCATCTGTTGGGAGTGCTTTGATTGGGTATCCCTGCATGACGGGGTTGGACTAGATGGCCCTTGTGGTCTCTTCCAACTCTATGATTCTGTGATTCTTTGATAATGCTCAAGCAGATGGAGCAGAGCAGGGCTGACCAGACAAAGAATGTGTGGCTGACCACACAAAGAATGGTGTGCTAGGAAACAAAGATGCCAGCCACAGATGCAGGTGAAACGTCAGAAAGAAACTATTCCAGAACACGGCCTCACAGCCCAGAAAAAAACCAAGGAAAATCCATGGATGCCGGCTGTGAAAGCCCTCGACTTCACCTAGAAAACAAAGCTTGCATTCCACAAGCCCAGGGTAGGTTCCTTGCTACCACTGGCAGCGCCCCTTCCCTGACAACAGAGGTGGGGAACCTTTGGCTTTCCAGATGTTTTGGACTTCACCTCCCAGAAGCTCCAGCTAGTCAAAAATATCTAGTTTCCCACCTCTGACCTAAAAGGAAAGCTGAAAAGGCAATGCAACATCCACACTCTCCACCTTGCTTTTTTTTTTTTGTGGAGTGCTGCCTTCTGCAATTAATAGTAACAGCCATTATGAAATATATGTGTTTGGCCAAGACCTACTCACTCACTCACAGAGTTCTTTCTCAGTTTGCTTACAACCATGGCATTAAGTGCAAGCATAGCCCTAATAAGTATCCTAATTATTAGATAATTATCCCCTGAAATCTGTAAAGTGTGATGTTTTTCTTCTCAAACTGAATGCTCCAGGTACTGCCAACTTAATTGAGCTGGTGGGAGGCTGAAATTTAGCTCTAAGTTTGAGACCTTGATTATTATTTTTTTTAAGTGAGGTCGGGGGCAGGGGACAGGCATTTATCAATCTCTCCTATAAAAATACAGGACTAATTATATTAGCAGATAATTAAGCTTCTTCCAGGAATACCCAGAACACTGAAATTTGGCACAGAATACAGTTCCAAGACACTGTAAATGGTCAAAAATTCTGAAATAGAGACTTCTGTTACTCTGTGTATTCTTTTGTCCCTCGAACACAATCCCAGACCTAATTTCGCTCCTCAGAAATGGCTGCATTCCAGTGTAGAAGAAGCCTAGCAAATGTGTTGGGTCAGAGAGTGGAGCTCTTCAGTTGAGAAGAGTTCTGGCATTCTGGATTAGGGAGATTGGGCAGGTGTCAGAATCCCAAACTCCAGACCTGAAGCCAAATGCAAAATGAAACACATTTACTTAATGTGATTAGTTATTTTGTTTTGCTTTTATTCCTTTAGACAAGGATTAGAATTTGGCATTTGTGATCTAATTAGTATTATTATTATTGTTGTCTTCAATCTGAGGTGGAAGTTTGGTGCTTAGTGACATGTTTAGGCTGGGGTTCCCGCATGTCTCCTGTTCATTTCAGTGTGGCGGGAGTATGAGAATCCCCTTTTGACTTTAGCCCGTGAGCTCAGAGCCTTCTGTTTCCCACCATGCTGTCCTTAACAGGATCACCCAGAATCTGCCATCTGTGGGAATTGTTTCATCTTCCATGATTAGAGAGCCACCTCAATGAACAGAAGGGACATGCTGTGTCAGACCAAAACCTTATCTAGCCCAGCATCTTGTTTCCCAAATGTCCCCTTGGAAGCTGCCATTTCATGTATTGGTGATTATAGCTATTACAGAAGAGTGGATGTAACAGAAAGGGCCACCCCTCAGAATGTCCCTGCACCCCATTAATTGAGGGTGGCCTATTTTCTTGGACCCTGGGGATAATCAGCAGAAACTCTTCCATGGGAATGCAGCCTATTGGAAAAGCTGGATTCAACTTGTAAAGCTGCATGGAAGAAAAACAACTAGTTAGGATTAACGGGCAAGTTGTTTGCTGATCTGCTGTTCCTAGAAGAGATTTGACTTTCTCTCCCTGCTCCCACAAACCAGGCACTTGAGAAAAACTGCCGAGTAGAAGCAGGTTTCTCTGGGATCCGTGACGTTTATGCCACCACCCCAAGTCATGACAACATGCAGCAGAGCTTTTTCCTGGCAGAGACACTAAAGTAAGTCTTAACATCTTATGAGATGGGGTTGGATTTCCCTGAGCCATTGGAGAAGTACTGGGATGTGCTTTGGAATAAATTCCTAGGGTTACAAGAGCTCTTTGTTAATTTGCTTTTTAATGTGCTTTGTTGGATGGAACTGGTGGGGCAGGTGGTGGGATTGGTGCCTGTACCCATGCCACGTGTATCTTTTGAAACTATCAGGAGGGGTAAGTTGGTTTTTCATAGTCATCGCTTGAAAGGATGTACAGAGCTCTTCCAACTCTATGATTCTGTGAGAAACAAGATATAAACAGAGGGCTCAGAAAATAGTGCTATAATCTTCTTTTTTATGTACATAATGTTTTCATGTGTCAGCAAACTGAATGCTGATGGGTGGCTGTTTCTTGGCTGGCTGCTTCATTGGTCCTCTTCGCCCTGCAGCTGGGGTGCTTGTTCTAAGCTTCCTTGGGTCTCATGGCAAGAGAAAGCAGGTTGTAAATTAAATTAAATAAAAATAAAAATACGCTGGAAAAGAGGCTCACAGCACTGTGATCTTGCTTTGAGCATTCACATTTTGTCTGCACTCAGCCAGGATTGCTCAGTGCTTGCTGATGTACAGCCTTAAACAAATAGGCAATGATGGGGCAAAACTGTGACTTAAGCCCATTTCAGTGGAAAATAGCCCAACAAGACATCTGAAATTACCCTAAAATACAACTGGAGAATCTTTTGTCTTCCAGGTGTTTTGTTCTTCAACTCCCATAATTTCTTAACATTGCTGGCTAGGGTTTCTGGGAATTGAAGTCCAGAACATTTGGAGGAGCCAAGGTTTACCTTCCTTCCCCCTGTTCAGTACAACAAAACATTCTCCAAATAGGTGCAGCCAATTACAATAGGAGAACAGAAATCCTTCCTTCAGATGGCATGTTGATGGTACTGTTAGGAACTGTTGATCTGCTGCCACCCATTCCTAGTCATTTTAGGAGGCTCAGCTGCCCTCTCACCCCTTCCCTTCTTTCTGTTCATTTAATCAGGATTGGAAAGGCCACTCCTCACACTTGTCTAACCAAGATACAGCTTCTAGCTAGCTTTGGCCACCTGGTGTGCAAAGGAGTGATGCTATGCAGAATTATAGCATAGACATTGTTCACCACTAGGAAAGTAACATACCTCTTTTTGCAGTCTCATCCAGTTGTTAATCACCTCTTGTCTTTGTAACAAATGTATCTTCTGATTTGAATTGAAAGTTTAACTCCTAGCAATGAACAGGTCGTTGTACTCAGCCATGCGCTGAATGCAAGCAGAAAGCCAATACAGTAGCCAGAGAGTGCTGTGTAATGAGAGCTGTTCAAGATTAAAGAGCACTTGAGTAACTAACACTTTTAATTCACACTGAAGTGCTTAAACACCCTAATGAAACCAGGACTGAATGATTTAAATGAATAAGTGGACAGAGGGGCTTTGCAGAAAATCAGTCTTAAGGGTAAAACTGATGCTTTCCATTCCTTTTCCATTGTCTCCTTGTAGAGGCAGCTTTGATGACCCTCATTATTCAGGGGGTCCTTCCCTCACTTTCCACTTTCACCTTCCATCATGCCTACACAATCCATGACCCATCAAGCCAAACACGAACCTGTCATATGTTGAGGCTTACCAGGAGACAGATGAGCTAGTCCTGCCACTCAAGTTCCTTCTGTCCCAAGGAACAGAGGAAGCTGATGAAACCACCCATGAGCCACCATATAAAGCTGGTGGGCAGTGCAGGCCAGGTGGGGAATGTCCGGCTCACCAGGTGTTGTTGGACTCCCAACTCCCATCATCCCTAGCCAAGTTGCAAGCCAACAGCATTTGAAGGACTGTCTGTTCATTTTCCATCCTGCTTTAGGCTTTTTTTCTGTCAAAAGCCATGTTCCCTTGGAGGGTAATCTGTGGGGAGCCATTTGCTGACGATTGGTAGAACCAATGTCTGCAGTGGATGGGGCAAGAGCCCAAAGGGGAAGTTCTCCACTTCTTTGTGTGTGTGTGTTTCTCTCTCCCCAATCCTTACCCTCCCCTTTTTCTCTCTGTTTCTCCTTCCCACTACCCAGCAGGCTGCCATTGAAGGAACATTCCCTCCAGCCTTCAGGAGGTTAAGACATTCTCTTAGACCTTTGGTTTAAAAAACAAAAACAAATACAACTTAACTCCTAGAAACACTTCCACCTCTGCATGGTTTCTGACCTGTGGAATTCTTAACCCCAGCAGTATATGTATTCTGCAGAGGACTTTTGGAGATATTTTAGGGCAGAACTTGGGAAAGTTACAGTTTTGGATTAAACATCCCAGAATCCCCTAGCCAGGACTGCTAGAGGCCATGCTGACTGGAAGATTCTAGGAGCTGTAGTCCAAACACATCACTTCCTTGAGCTGTTGTATTCCATGGTATGCACACAGTTTGTACAGGAGCATCTCATGTTGGTCTGTCTTCTCTTCTTTCCTGGCTCCAGGTATCTCTATCTTCTCTTCTGTGAAGATGATGTGCTGTCTCTCGAGGACTGGGTGTTCAATACGGAAGCCCACCCACTGCCTGTGAACCGCACAGACTTTAACCTAAAGACAAACGTGCAGTAGGGGGGCTCCTGCTCCTTTCGAACTTCTGCAGTGGGAAGTGGGGGGTTACTTGCTTCTTCATTTTTCTCTCCTTTCTGATAAAGGAGTGTGTATGTTCCCGGAAAATTATTTTGGGGACATTCGTCCAATTCCGGACAGTATTATATTGGAGAGTATAGAAACTGTGAAACAAGTACCTTCGTGGGTTTTTTCTTTTCCTCTGTGAGGAAACACTTAAGCCTGATAATGAGATGTTGATTATGGGCCATAATACATGCAGAATCATGGACATTCCTTTCTACGGATAATTTCTATGGAACACACAGGTTTGATTTTCAGGTGGCCAAAGGATCACAGGAGTTTGCCATAAGACAGATGTTGGTTTGTGCCACTTTACTTGTCTCTGTCTACCTTGTGCTCTTCTTTTTATACACAGTTGATTTTTATCATTTTTCTCATTTGCACTCTTTTTTTCAAGATGATACACATCATAAGTGGTCTTGTTGCCATAACGGATCAGAAAGTGTCTGCAAAATTCTGAATCCCATAAAGTGTTTGTTCTTTTTTCTCTCCCTGCCCCCGTGATCTTAAAATTTACTGAATTTCCCATCATGTATATTTCTTTGTTTTCTAATATTTTAAGTTTTCCTTGGCTTTTTCTGTTTCTGTTTCTGCTTTCTTTTTACCCTTTGGTTTTGGTTTTGTTTTCATTTGGAGCTTGTCATGATTTCATTTCAGTAATACTCAGAGATGTAAAATAGAATAAAAATTTCTGTCAGATAAGAAACATGGCTGGATGACTCAGATCTCTCATAATTTGCCCAGACAGTGACAATGAAAAGCCAGTGATGGGCAGCTGAATAAAGCCAGAACCTAAGCAGGTCCTGTGATGTTTTTGCTACAGGAGCAAATGGATTGTGTAAGAACGATGGTGGGTAATGGATATTGATACACTCTGAGCCTGTGCAGAATTCCATTCAAGAAACTTGTAAAGTTTGGCTACAGCTTTGGTGTGTGCTGTGCCCCCAGCTTTTTTGGACATGCTCTAGGGATCTCTGTCTCCTGCCTGTCTGGTCAGTTCTCTCAGCTGCTATGGAAAGAGCATCTCAAAAGAACTTTGCCACCTTGCTAGAGCTAGAAAAAGCAAAACAAAAGCTTTTAAAATGACTTCTTTATTCATTCTTTCTATGTTTCCCCCATCCCACCCCTTCAGCCTCTCTGGTTGGCATTTTATTTCCTTGATTTTGTCCTATTTGCCTCCAATACGACCATTGTCCAGATCCTATGGTCCAGAACGACAGTGTTCCTTCTGAGTTGAACTAAAAAATAAAACAAATTAAATAAAATATAAAATATAAATGCAATTGAAAAGACATCAGTGAAAAGGGGGGAGGGACAGCACCATCCTGTTAATGAGCCACTTCTGCTGCAACTCAGCCTAATCTGCCAAATCACCCAGATCTTTGCCTGCCAGCAAAAGATCAACTGGAATGAGGTCAGGCTGGCCTCCTTTGGCAGGGAGTTGCACAGCCTGAGTAGAGTGATGGGACTTGTAGTCCAAAAACCAGGTTGGGGGAAGCTGCAATCAGTTCTACAGGCCTGCGTGGTTCTGTGTGTTAAATGTTCCCATTTAAGATAAACAGATTTTAAATATCCACTGCAATCCAGATATTTTTCCTCTTTCTTTGTTTGCCACAGTCAAACACTCAAAGCCAGAACAACTACAAAACAAACAAACAAGAGCACCTTTGCCTTAGATGCGTTTCTTTCTGTTCTTGTAGGAATTCTTTCTGTTTTCATAGGATATTTTTTTGGGTTCCTTCCTTCACAGGCTCAAATGAAAGGGGAAAGAAAAACATTTCATGCCCCCTGTAGAAGACAAAGGGTTTCATTTTGAATTCACACCTCTTGAAGTCCCAGAGGGAAGGAAGACTGTCAGATGGGGACTTTAATTTCATTTTAAGGATAAGGGGACTGACAAATAATCTGCTCCTAGATGGATAGTTGTTAGTGAGTAAAAAGCTCTGAGAATGAGTCATCCTGTTGAGAGGTTTTGATAACAGGGAAGTAAGCTTAGCCCAAAGTAATGTTACAGTGGATTAAAATATGCTGGTGGATGAATCAAAAGCTTCCTTTTGACACAAATTGAACAGTGTCATTCCAGCTTTGGGGTTTTTTTTCCCCTTTGTGTATAATTTTGATTGATTTTTGAAATGTTATACAACATAATCTGTAGAAAATAAAGAGAATTGCCTGACCTTCCCTATCCCACACTAATCCAAATTGTACAAAAATTCTATAAACATGAAGTAGGAAGAGAGAGAGAAGCAGGAAGAAACAAAAGGAAATGGGGTGTGTTTATTGTTTTGGAAAGGTTGGGGAGACTTACATTTAGAAAATTTATTTTAAATCTCTTCAAAGCCCAAATTGGCTTTACTTTTTATGCAAGCCCCCCACCCCAAGAAAATAGATACATTATGAAGGAGTGGTGACACATTAGTGCGCTGGAACCTCTGAGCATGTCAAGAGGTCCAGGCAGCAAAAAGTATTGTAGCAGAGTTTTCATTTCCAGGTGAGGAAAATAAGCACACAGACACAGATGTGTGTCTAATCTACTTCTCTTTACTACAGCATAGTATAGAATAGTTACAGTAATTCAGAGAATCCTCTCTGATGACTACATTACACAGCATTCAGTAAAATACAGTCCTGTCACTGCAAAGCCCAAGACAGAATTGGTACAGATTATATAGTACAGTTCAATAGTACACAGTTTACAGAGACATTCAGTTCTCACACAGATACGCCACTCTCTCACAGAGATAAATATTCCCCTTCAAGGTTAGCTTCCCAGGCTTTTAATCTTGATACACTGGCCAGCTGCAGCTAGACTCTCACTACTGGCCCCTGTAGGCTGTTACATGTTACACTTTTGCTCTTTACAGTATAAATTTACCAGACAGCATGTCCCATTATCCTGACAACCTACACATATTGTGAAAAGTTGGCATCTTTTCCACTAGTTACTTTCCACTATAGCTCTTAAGGATGACCAGTAATTCCATTGGGCCATTTCAAAAGAAACCAAAACTGTATAATGGGGCGGAATTCCCACTGTGTAGCTAGTCCTGTTTGAAACTGAATGATATTAAGGCAGGTGGGAATCGCACAAACCCTCTAGACCAGTGATTCCCAAAGTGGGTGGTACTGCCCCCCTGGGGTGTTTGTGGAAAGCTCCAGGGGGGCATTGAGAAAAAAGGGGGCAGTAGGGGGGTGCTGAGGAAAAAGGGGGCAGCAGGGGATGGTGGGTTCCATGTTCCTTATTTCCCTTGTTGAATTAGGCCAAGAGAAGAGGTACTGGGGGAGGGAAGTGCTTTGGGGGGGGTGACGTGAAGCTTGAAGCTTGATGTTGCTGTTTCTGTGTTATTTTCCTCATTCATGTGTGCGTGAATGAGCGAACACACATACACACACACACACACTTTCTGCTCACGATCCCCTCATCCCATCCACTTCTTGCCTGCCCAATGCAACTGAGCAAACACACACAGACACCCTCTCTCCTCACAACCACCTCATCCCATCTTCCTGCCAGCCCTTGAGAGTGAGTAAGCGAGCAAATACACAAATGACCCTCCATCCTTGTGATTCCCCCTTCCCATCCCCCCCCCTAAAGTAAGTGCACAAGTGAGGGACCGTTTGTGCAGCCAGGCCCAGCCACCTTGCCAGTTTGATTTTCCCCCAGCAACTCCAGTGTTATCGAAGTGGTAAAAATGGTGTAGGGCAGCAGTTGGAGGCGGGTAAAATAATCTGCAAATAAGCAAATCCACGAAAGTGAATCCTACAAATGTGGAGGGAGGACTGTAAATTTATATATTCTCTATGCATAATTTTGCCTTCTAGTTTACAAATTCTATTTTAAGAAAACATTTAAGATTGCTGTTGGGGGTGTTTTTCAACACAAACATCCAAGGCAAAATCCCCATGGATATGGAAGTCCAACTGTATATCAACAGTGTCTGTGTAAGAAGTTCCTAAACATCTGGTTTTCAGTGCTGCAAGGAGGAATTTTCCACCGATAATTTCCAATAATAAAAAGTTTCCTCCTTCCCTGCATTTCCCCTCACCCCTCTCTCTCTAGCTGGCCTTGGCTTAATATCATTTTCAAACTGATAAAAACACTAAATAAATTATTTTTAAAAGTTAAGCTTTATTTATAAAATACATACACTTGTTTAACTTTATAGTGCTAGCTTGGTTATTTTGAATTTGCAGTATAGCAGTAGACCTAATATCAAGAAATAGGTGTTGGGGGCACTACAGTTGTTGCATTATCATCATGATTATCATCATCATCATCTTTTATTTCTATAGCACCATCAATATACATGGTGCTTTACAAGAAAAAGAACAACAAAACAGTTCTCCCTCAAGCTTACAGTCTAATGAAGACATGATATAAAAGGAATGGGGATGGTAGTAGGGGAAGGGATTAAGTCTAGCATTCTCTTCTCTCCCTCTTTGGCCAGGTCATTGGCAGTTGGGATGGAGGGAAGGCCATTTTGCTTCTGGGTGGAGGCATGCTAGAACTCTGCCTGACTTTCCTTCTTTCCCTCCTTGGCCAGGGCAATGGCAGTTGGCCAAGTACAAGGAAAGGGGGCAGTAGCCCGAAAAAGTTTGGAGACCACTGCCCTAGACTATTAGTTCCCAGTAGCCCTTGCCAGAATAGTCAATTGAACTATGGGGGTAGGTTGCTAGATCTCAGGGCTTGGCACTGAGGTTCCAGTTCTCATGGGTTATCTCCAGGTGAACAATGAGGGTGCAAATTCTCCAGTTTTGGTGAGCTCCGCTGTGGGCAAGAGGCTGTGTACAAATCTGTGTAGAAGCTGGTATGATGTAGTGATTTGAGCATTAGATTGACTCTGGAGATCAGGGTTTGAATTCCTGCTCAGCCATGGAAACCCACTTGGTGACCTTTGGCAAGTAACACTCTCTCAGACTCAGAGGAAGGCAGAGGCAAATTCCCTCTGAACAAATCTGGCCAAGAAAACCCATGATATGTTTGCCTTAGGGTCACCATAAGGTGGAAATTACTTGAAGGCACACATAACGACAAAAAAAACCCAAATCTCTGTCTCAGCTAGTAGAACAGTGGCTTGCTATAAATTGCAAGGCTTAATTTATCTGTTGCTGTAATTTGCAAAGGCTCTTGGGAGGGGTGTCTATATATTTATTTAGTTTAGTTAACTTCCTCCATCCCTCCCAGTCATTGTGGTGCCAGGGCTCATGCTCCACTCTGCTCTACATCCACCTTCTGGCTAGATTAAATGTCCCTTACCCTATCTCTCTTAATTCCCTAACAATCCCCTAATTTTATCATGATCTGGGAACAGCCCCTTTATCTTAACCCTTAATGACATCACCAGCAGCTGTCCCTACATCTCAGATTTTGGTCTGGAAACTTCAGGGCCTAGATGATCCTAAATTGGTAACCCTAGGTAGATGTTACAATTCAACAACTGGCTCCGTAAATGGTGTCGCCGAGAACAATTTCGATTCTTGGATCATGGGCTGCGCTTCCATGAGGGGGGACTTCTGGCAAGAGATGGGGTGCATCTCACACCAGTTGGCAGAAACGTTTTTGCCTACAGTCAAGAATTTGATCAGGAGGGCTTTAAACTGAGTCATATGGGGGAGGGAGACAGTATTCTGGAAGGCAAAAGAGCTGGAGAAAATAGTCAAGCTGTCATAGAGAGAACAAGGCAAACAGCACAAGGACCCAACAGTGGGAGGCAAAAAAACTTGCACAGGCAGCAATTAAAGGGAACACATGGTCTTAGATGTCTCTACACTAATGCACAGAGCATGGGAAATAAGCAAGATGAACTTGAACTCCTAGCACTACAAAACAAATATGATATAATAGGCATTACTGAAACCTGGTGGGACGAGTCTCATGATTGGAATGTAGGAATAGAGGGGCATAACCTTTTTAAGAGAAACAGGCCAAACAGGAAAGGAGGAGGAATAGCATTATATGTCAGGGATATTTACACCAGTGAAGAGATCCATGACATCAGTACTGGAAGCCAGGTGGAGAGCATCTGGATAAAAATTAAAGGGGAGGGAAACAACATAGATGTTATTGTGGGATTCTACTACAGACCCCCAAGTCAGACGGAGAAATTGGATGATGCCTTTCTAGAACAGATGAACACACACGCAGAAAGGAGAGATGTAGTAGTGATGGGTGACTTCAACTATCCTGATATTTGCTGGAAATCTAACTCAGCCAAAACTTCAAGGTCTAGCAAATTCCTGACTTGCCTGGAAGACAATTTCATGGTCCAAAAGGTGGAAGAGGCAACAAGGGGGTCAGCTATTTTAGATCTGATCCTAACCAACATAGATGACCTTGTTGATGGGGTGCAAGTGGTGGGATCCTTAGGTGAGAGTGATCATGTTCTCCTGGAGTTTGTTATACAATGGAAAGGAGAAGCCAGGCATAGTCAGACACGCATTCTTGACTTTAGGAGAGCTGATTTCAATAAACTCAGGGAAATACTGGGGGTGATCCCATGGTCAAGAATACTAAAAGAGAAGAGACCTCAAAACGGATGGGACTTTCTCAAAAGGGAGATACTGAAGGCACAATTTCAAACAGTACCATTGAGGAAGAAAAATGGGAGGTGTCTCAAGAAACCAGGATGGATGACTAAAGAACTTTCAATGGAGCTATGTTTTAAACGGAACATGTATAGGAAATGGGAAAAGGGGGAAATCACCAAAGAAGAATTCAAACAGATAGCGAACACATGTAGGAGTATAGTCAGAAAAGCTAAAGCTCAGAATGAGCTCAGGCTTGCTAGAGAGGTTAAGAACAATAAAAAGGGGTTTGGGGGGTATGTCTGCAGCAAAAGGAGGAAGAAAGAAATGGTAGGGCCACTACCTGGAGAAGATGGCAAAATGCTAACGGGACAGAGAAAGGGCAGAATTACTCAACACCTTCTTTGCCTCAGTGTTTTCAGAAAAGGTAAAGGGGGACCAACCTGAGGATAAAGGTACAGAAGACACAACAGGGGAAATCCAGCACAGAATAAGCAAAGAGGTAGTACAGGAAAACCTTAATCTAAATGAATTTAAATCTCCAGGACCGGATGAACTACATCCAAGAGTATTAAAAGAGCTGGCAAATATTATCTCAGAGCCATTGGCAATAATCTTTCAGAACTCCTGGAGAACAGGAGAAGTCTCAGCAGATTGGAGGAGGGCAAACGTTGTCCCCATCTTCAAAAAGGGGGAAAAAGAGGATCCCAACAATTATCGTCCAGTTAGTCTGACATCAATACCAGGGAAGATTCTAGAGCAGATCATTAAACAGAGAGTCTGTGAACATTTAGAAGGCAATGCCATAATCACAAAAAGTCAACATGGGTTTCAGAGTAACAAGTCATGCCAGACTAATCTGATCTCTTTTTTTGATAAAATTATCACCTTGGTAGATGAAGGGAACGCTGTAGACATCGCATACCTTGATTTCAGTAAGGCCTTTGACAAGGTTCCCCATGACATTCTTGCAAACAAGCTTGTAAAATGTGGGCTAGACAAGTTAACGGTTCAATGGATTTGTAATTCGTTGTCCGGCCAAACCCAAAGGGTGCTCAGCAGTGGCTCCTCTTCGTCTTGGAAAGACATGACCAGTGGGGTGCCACAGGGTTCTGTCCTGGGCCCAGTGCTATTCAACATCTTTATCAATGACTTGGATGAGGGAATTAGGGGCATACTTACCAAATTTGCAGATGACACCAAATTAGGAGGAGTAGCTAATACCCTGGAGGACAGGATCAAAATTCAAGATGACCTGGATAAACTGGAGAGCTGGGCCAAAGCTAACAAAATGAAATTCAATACGGAGAAATGTAAGGTACTGCACTTAGGGCGAAAAAAATGAAATGCATTGATATAGGATGGGGGAGACCTGGCTGAATGAGACTACGTGCGAAAGGGATCTAGGAGTCCTAGTAGACCACAAGTTAAACATGAGTCAACAATGTGATGCGGCAGCTAAAAAGGCCAATGCGATTTTGGGCTGCATCAATAGATGTATAGTGTCTAGATCAAGGGAAGTAATAGTGCCACTCTATTCTGCCTTGGTCAAGCTTCACCTGGAATACTGCGGCCAATTCTGGGCACCACAATTCAAAAAGGAAATTGACAAATTGGAGCACGTCCAGAGGAGGGCGACTAAAATGGTGAAAAGTCTGGAAACGATGCCTTATGAGGAGAGACTTAGGGAGCTGGGTATGTTTAGCCTGGAAAAAAGACGGTTAAGAGGTGATATGATAGCCCTGTTTAAGTATTTGAAGGGGTGTCACGTTGAGGATGGAGCAAGCTTGTTTTCTGCTGCTCCAGAGATTGGAACACGGAGCAATGGATGCAAACTCCAGGAACAGAGATTCCACCCCAACATGAGGAGGAACTTTTTGACAGTAAGAGCTGTTCGGCAGTGGAACACACTCCCTCGGAGCATGGTGGGGTCTCCTTCCTTGGAGGTCGTTAAACAGAGGCTGGATAGCCATCTGTCGGGGATGCTTTGATCGTGATTTCCTGCATGGCAGGGGGTTGGACTGGATGGCCCTCGTGGTCTCTTCCAACTCTGCAATTCTATGATTCTATGTGCATATGCATATACGTGTGTATTAATATGTGTGTTATTTTTTGTTTGTCCGAAAAAGTCCTAAGTCTGTGGATTCTCAAGTCCCATTACATACAATGGCACAGTAAAACAGTGACTCTTATATAAAATGGCAAACAGCAAGGTTTGATTTTTGGATTTTATTTTTATTTTTTAAATATATATTTCAAGCCGTAGATGGTGGAACCCATGGATACCAAATCCATGGATATGGAGTGCCAACTGTAATTTATATCCTGCTTTCCTATATCATCCAAGAAGGCTAACAGAATAAATTTCTAAATATACAATAAATGCAACTACAGTTCCATCCAAATCTAAAATCAAAACCAAAGAGATGACAAAACAGCAACAACAAGCAGCTTCATTCAACATAATTGTCTCACACAGCAAACAGTGAAACATCAGAAGCCTGCTTGAGAGGGGTGGGGCCCTGTTGATTTCTCTTTGCAGAGATGGTATTGTAACACTTTTGAGCTGCTACTAGTAAGGCAGAAAAGATCTCCTGTACTTTCTTGCCCTTAAAGATTTCTTGTGCCTGCCTGTTTAATGGGGGAGGGAACCTTTTTTTAAATGGTGAAGGTTAATCCAGAGTGAAGTCAAAGGCTTTCATGACCAGCATCCATAGGATTTCTGCGGGTTTTTTCCGGGCTGTGAAGCCGTGTTCTGGAAGATTTTATTCCTGACATTTCGCCTGCATCTGTGGCTGGCATCCACAGCCACAGATGCAGGTGAAATGTCAGGAATAAACTATTCCAAAACATGGCTTCATAGCCCGGGGAAAAAAATCTTATTAATCCAGAGCCTAGGAAATTACTTGGAGTAACAGACTGGAAAAGGTCACCTTTTTGACCTACAACACCCAGAATCTCTAGCAAGTGTGGCTAGTTGTTACCTGCCCTGACTTCTCCCCACTCTTCTAATAATCCAATAATTGGGAATCTTTCATAAATTAGCTTATTATTGGCACTCCATGTGGTTGGCAGTACTCCCAAGTACAAGTAATCTAGGTTTGCTCAGAAAACCTAAGGAAGTAGTCTGCTGAAATTCCTAAAAGACATGCCCAGGAAAGGATTATGCGGGGTGGGGGGAACCCCGGAACTGATTAGTTAGGAAGAAATGGGCTAATTCTCCTGAACTTCAACAAAAATTAGCCATTCAATAATCCCATTAAGGTAGCTGGACACTCTTTGCTTGCAAAACTGGTTTTTCCTTATGCCTATTCCTAAAACAATATAGGTTTGCCTGAGACCCATCAGTTTTAGGGTTTCAACCATTAGCGATCTTTAAGAAATTCATTGTTTAACCCTGGGAGACTCCACAGACATTGTATTCCACTCAAACTCACCCCTTCAAGGGTATACCAACTATAAATATCACCCCAAAAAGCCCTCAAAGTTTCTGCAGTACCTCCTTACCTCTATGCTGCCAGTTTGCTGCACAACCTTCAGAATGATATTCTGAGCTCCTACTGCATGAATCTCTGTTCTTCTGATAGGTATAGTACAGCCCATCATCTTGAACTCAGTCCCTATATCCCAATACTTCCTATTTTCTTTGTTAGCCTTGTGTGACTGCTTGAAGCCTGGGTGTATGTGTGTGTTCCCTTGATTATTTTTCAATTAAAATATTTAATCCTTTGGCTTGGAGTCTCCTCAGTTATTATCAGTATACATAGATCAAAAGATCCCACCATTACCCAGCCTCTCTCTGCCATCATGAGCTAATTAGAATTCCCCATATTAATATCTGGACACAACTGGGCTCCACACGGATCCCACACAATTTGGATAACATAGTAGCCACCTGATTTTTCCAAAGCCTGGAAATTTTACTTTTTGAACTATAACTCCCAGAATTCCCAGAGAGCATGGCCCGTTGATTTGTCCAGTAGTGCATCTATCTGTATCTAACAACATACATACATACATACATACATACATTTATATACATATAAATACACATACATGTCTGCCCACCTATGCATACACAACATACAAGAGTGTTGTTTCATAACAAGTATGGCTACGTCACTTCTAAACTCTCAAATGCCCAGTTCTTTTTTGATCCAGGTTATGGAAGATCATAGTGCCTAAATACCCTGAAGGCACTGGATCCCATCTGATCTTGGAACCTAAGTAGGATCAGCCTTGGTTAATAGTTGGATGGGAGACTGCCAACAAATACCAGGTGCTTTGGGCTATATTTCAGAGGAAGGAACTGGCAAAACCACCTCTGAGTATTCCTTGCCTAAGAAAACTCTATGAAATTAATGGGGTCGCCATAAGTCAACAGGCAACTTGGAGGCGCGCACACACACACACACATCATATTTGACAGCAAATACAACAAAGAGGACTATGTATCCTAAATAATATTTTTAGAAGAAAAACTACAGCTTTTGTAAACCAGACTCCTCTTGATTATGTTTTTGGGGCTGGGGAATTAATAAGACAACCTGAAAATTAAGCAAATGTAGGAAACAGACCTTAGAGCATTCAATTGCCATGCTTCCTGCCATCTTCTACAAATTAAAAAATAATAATTGGTGTTATGAGTCCCCCAAGCAGCAGGGGAATGGCAGTAAATCTCTTATCAGCCTGAGAATTTCATGGGCTGCACTAGACTGTGTCCAACACTATAAGAGCTTGGGAGACAGTGATTTATGGAGGAAGATTAAAAGAACTTAATATGTATTGCTTGGCCAAATGGCTAGCTAAGGAGTGATGTGACATTCACGAGGAAGGACCCTGAGGAGCATACATGCCAAGGATGGGGAGGGATTGTTTGGAAGAGTGGTATAAAAGGAGTGTAATAACACACAGTAATAGGATAAAATTAAATCAAAGGCAGGCTGGAAGCAAATCTTTTGGCTCAGCCTCAAGGAATGCAGCTTTCAAGAGACCCTTATGTAATATCATGTAAGGAAATAGCAGAGTAAATTATTATTTAGTTGAGGAAAATAAGGAAAGCACAGCGAATATCAATCCCCCTGAGAAGGCAGTCTCATCAGGCTTTGCCTTTCAATAGTAGGAGTATAGTGTCTAGATCAAGGGAAGTAATAGTGCCACTCTATTCTGCTTTGGTCAGATCTCACCTGGAAAACTGTGTCCAGTTCTGGGCGCCACCATTCAGGAACGATATTGAGAAGCTGGAATGTGTCCAGAGGAGGGCAACTAGGATGGTGGGAGATCTGGAAGCCATGCCTTATGAGGAGCAGTTTAGGGAGCTGGGTATGTTTAATCTGGAGAAAAGAAGGTTGAGAGGTGATATGATAGCTATGTTTAAATATTTGAAGGGAGGTCATATTGAGGATGGAGCAAGCTTGTTTTCTGCTGCTCCAGAGACTAGGACATGAAGCAAAGGGTTCAAATTACATGAAAAGAGATTCCAACTAAACATTAGGAAAAACTTCCTGACAGTAAGAGCTGTTCGGAAGTGGGATACATTGCCTCATACTGTGGTGGAGTCTCCTTCTTTGTAGGTTTTTAAGCAGAGGGTGGATGGCCAAATGTCGGGAATGATTTGATTGTGTATTCCTGCATGGCAGGGGGTTGGACTGGATAGCTCTTTTGGTCTCTTCCAACTCTATGATTCTATGATTCAAGTGTCATCCAGAAGCCATGTCACTAGAAGAGGAACAGTGAGATCCTGCTCATTATTCCTTTTCCAGCCCTATGCCCATTTCCTTTCATGTCATATAACTGAATTTAATTGAAGATTTATTAAATTTATCCCCTAGCCTTTAGCCAAAAAGCTCCCAGAGCAGTTTACAAATAATTAATCTGGCAGTCCCTGCCCTCAGCCTTACTATGGAAATGACACACAATGGGAAAGGGATGGGAAGGGAGGTGTTGGGGGGAGTTCATCATCTGTTAAGTCCCAGGTGTATGATGGAGGTGTGTGTGGCTGCTCTTTTCTTTCCTCACGGGCCAAGACAGTGGCAACTGGAAAACCAGAGCAAGTCTCTACAGCAAATGGGCCAGGTACAGTTATAGGGAAGTTATGAGGCAATCAATATTATTGGTTCTTCTATATGTGAGAACAACAACATGCACCAGACTATTTTAAGAAAGTCAGCTACAGTACTTCCCGTTTACAACTCACTGTATCCAAAGGCAACCCCCCCCCCCGCAAAAAACTTGTATAGTAGGACCCCCATATCTGCTGGGGATTGGTTCTGGGGAGCCCCATGGATAACGAAAACCGTGGATAATAGTGAACACCATTGAAAATAATGGGACTTCCAGTTTAAAATACCATAGAGTTGCCTTAAAATGGCTAGAGAGGACACATTTTCTAGGAAGACTGTATGGCAGGTGTGCTGTTTTGTGTCCCGTGGATAACTGAATCAGTGGATAATGAATCAGTGGATATGGGGGTCCTACTGTGTTTGTAAAAATGAGGTTGGAGTGGGGATTTAAACATATTTATCACATTTATGTCCCAAGAGTTCAACAGTGTATTTGGTTCTTTCATTTTATTCTCATAACAACCCTATAGTTTAAACTGAAAGTGACTAGTCCAAAGTCATCAAATTAATCCTTTGATCTTTGATTCTGTACTCTAATCATTGCACCATACTGGTAGTCTTGACTGACAACTCCTCTCTTCCTAGTTACCCACCTAAGATTATCTTCCTATTTAGTTACCCACCTAAGCTTAGATTACTCTATTCCTTAGCTCAAGCACGCAAACACACATGCCATGCTGTGCCATACCATGCTGCACAATCTTCACCCTAACCAGTAGGAGGCAGGATATATTAAAAATTCCTCAGGATGCTTTCATCTTGACCTCCCTTCACAGCTCTTCAACAAAATACTTAATATATTTCATGATTCATGCTAAAATCCTGATCCTGTTTTTTCACTCCAGTTGAGATGCTCTGACCATTCTGGGTAGAGGATTCTGGGAACTGAAGCCCAACAAAAATAGCTCTTGCTAGATATAATAAATAAATATTGACGTGAATGATGAGAGTCAGTGTGGTGTAGCAGTTTGAGGGTTGGACTAGGGTGTTGAATGTTGGATTAGGACAAGTCACACTCTCTCACCCTCAGAGAGAGGCAAAACGTCCTCTGAACAAAACTACTTTGAAGGCACATAACAGGAATCACTGATAACAAAGATGACTAAAGGTTAGCAAATTCAGCAGAAGTGGTCTGTACTTAGAATTAACTGACAGATAGTTCTAGTCCATGTCCCTGCACTATGTTGTTGTTGTTGTTGTTGTTGTATGCCTTCAAGTTCTGGGCACCACAATTCAAAAAGGATATTGACAAATTGGAGCATGTCCAGAGGAGGGCGACTAAAATGGTGATAGGTCTGGAAACCATACCTTATGAGGAAAGACTTAGGGAGCTGGGTATGTTTAGCCTGGAAAAAAGACGGTTAAGGGGCGATATGATAGCCCTGTTTTAAGTATTTGAAGGGATGTCACGCTGAGGATGGAGCAAGCTTGTTTTCTGCTGCTCCAGAGACTAGAACACGGAGCAATAGATGCAAGCTCCAGGAACAGAGATTCCACCTCAACATGAGGAGGAACTTTCTGACAGTAAGAGCTGTTCGGCAGTGGAACACACTCCCTCGGAGTGTGGTGGGGTCTCCTTCCTTGGAGGTCTTTAAACAGAGGCTGGATGGCCATCTGTCAGGGATGCTTTGATCGTGATTTCCTGCATGGTAGGGGGTTGGACTAGATGGCCCTTGTGGTCTCTTCCAACTCTACAATTCTATGATTCTAAGTCATTTCTGACTTACTGTGTTCCAAAGGCAAACCTATCACAGGGTTTTCTGAGGTTGAATGAGTGTGACTTGCCCAAGTGGGTTTCCATAGCTGATTGAGGATTCAAACCCTGGTCTCCAGAGACCTAGTTCAACACTAAAGTCACTTTGCCACACTGGCTCCTGCACTACAACACTAGTGTCCCTGCACTATAATACTAAAACTTTCTAGCAGAGAATTCTAAGTACTTCAACAAATTATAAACCCCAGGATTCCATAGAATCACACCATGGCAGTTAAAGTGGTATTAAACTACTGTATTATTAATTATATAGTGTGGATATACCTCTAGTCTGTTGCAACAGAAACTTATCCCATAATAAAACTGTTACTCTTTAAGCTTTCATGTGTAAGGTTCATTCTGGATCCATTCATAGGTGTTTTTTTAATATTACAAGATACCCCATCTCCAATAGATAACAATGGATACTGGCAGATAGCTAGGCTTGCCAGCTGCAAAAAGGGTTCAAAATATTTTGCTGCCTGAGGTGGAGCAGCAAACAGCAGTCTCTCCTTACTTGCAAGTCAAGGCACCTAGTATCAAAAGCCTGTTTAGTGTGAATGGACCCCCAGTTGCTTCTGCTCACAGTCCCTAAATCCTTTTTCCTGTTGTTCCTTAGGGTTAACATTTGTTTTTGTTTTTATGACAACAGTGCTTTTGTCAGTTTGACCAGGTGCTGCTGTGTAATATCAACCAGAAATTCAACAGCTGCAGTTTTCCTTAAATTGATGATGATTATGATGATGACAATGAAAACAACAAAGACAATATTGTTGATGCAGCTTTGAAGGGGGAAAATGAATTTTGGAGTAGGATCAGATGGTTAATAGTACACCCGGTCTCAATGGAATTATGCTTGTTATCTTCCACAAGCCTCAGAGAGTTGATAGACGTAAGAAAAAGTGAAAAAGAATCTCTAGATGGATGGCCTCTTCAGACAGAATGGCAACATCAAATATATGTGTAAATGCATACACAATGAACTAAAAAATTATAAGTTCACATGTATTTATTTTTATGATAGAAACATGCATGGCCTGCAAAAATTGCCATGGTGTGGAGGTTTATTACCAGACTTCTGACCACTCCATTCTACTCACCCCTCTCACGCACCCACAATCAAATCAACATTACGTGGACATTGAACACACTCAGTCTGCATTAAGCTGTTGGGTATATGGATGTGTCCTGTATAACGTGACACTGAATCACATTCACTTTGGGCACAACACTATCAAGTTTGAGTACCAGGGATGGGTAACGTGGGCTTCCAGATGTTGTTGGACTGCAATTCCTACCATCCTTCACTTGCTGGCTAGAGCTGACAGAAGTTGCAGTCCAACAACATCTGGAGGTCTGCACAATACTGGTTGCACAGACCCATGCCAGTAAAAGCCAAAATACATTTAAGAGAATAAGGAATGATGGTTGTACATCCCACAACTAGTTTTGGGCCTAAACCTAGGGGTTGTCTAGACGGTGAAAATAATCCTAATAGAATTTGCAGAGAATACCTTTTGTCCCAATGAGATCCACAGTGATTTGCCTTATTCAGAAGGAGGGGGACCAAAAACTGTTGGGGGAGGCTTCGAGGCTCTCTCCAAAGTTTTTAAAATAATGCACAGAAATGTGCATTACTGCTTGTTTGGACAACTGATTCACATCACCCTTGGCGAGGGTAGAAGTGGAAAGGTGATGTGTCAGTTGTGCGCAGGGGGCAGGCTTGCCAGCAATGAAGTGGCTGGAAATGCCATTTTGGAGTTTTGTGTTGCCAATCATGTGCTTTTTTGTGGTGCTGAGGCAACCAAACAGCTTTTTAAAGCGGAAGGTTGCTGTATGCCGGTGACAATTTGTGGAGAATAATGTAATTCACTCTTGGCCACCATTTTGATTCGTAGGCATTGCTGCGTGTGAACTTCAAACATGGATAGCTTCATATACCAGTGATTTTGCCAAAGGACCATGGAGACAAATGAACACTGCTGTGAATTTGAATTAATGTGCAGCAATCTACATTATATCTTCTCATCTAGACAAGCACTAAACCTATATCTATGACAGCATCCTGTATGGGATGCCACTGAATCACATCTGGGCCAAATAATGTGCGGGACTAGGTCTGATTAATGCCATCTCACAGCAAACAGTCCCCCACAGTTGTGGTTTTATAATCTGCAAATTTTACTGTATAGTGCATGCATTCAGTTCCATATTGGTAATTGTCAGACAACTGTTTTTGTCTACCTTGAAGGGGGCAGTGCCCATCACAGAGCTATGCAAGTTGGGGGTTTTCTAAGTCTATATTGGGGTGCAGAGGCTGTATATTTTATATTTTCTTTTCTCTTTACAGACGGGGCTATTTTGAACTCCTGTGTAAAATAAGGAAATGCAATCTAATAACCAAGATTAGCATCCTCAGTCAAATTACCTATGGTTCATGTCCAACTGCAAACACTTTTTCCATGCAGAGGAAACTTTGATCATAATAATAAATATTAATACCACTGATCATCAACATCAACATCATCATCTGATATTCAGGGATCCTATTACAGTAGGACCCCTGTATCCACTGGGGTTCTGAGGGCCCCCGTAGATACCGAAAACCATGGATAATAGCAAACACCATTGAAAATAATGGGACTTCCAGTTTAAAATACCATAGAGTTGCCTCAGAGGACCTAAAAAGTATCTAGAGATGACACATTTTCTAGGAAGACTCTATGGTAGGTATGCTGTTTTGTGTCCCATGGATAATTGAATTAGTGAATAATGAATCAGTGGATACAGGGGTCCTACTGTACTTGGAAGTACAGTATTGAACATGACATTCCAAAACAAGCGTAGGGAGTGCAGGCAGGGAGGGCCAGCAAAGTACTGGAGTAATAACAGCAAGACAGTAATAAAACTACACTCTTATAGCGCTATTATCCCACTTTAACGGCTCAGGCTGCCTCCAGTGGAATCCTGGGATTTGCAGTTTAGGGAGGGGCATTTAGAACTCTCAGCCATAGAACTCTTAGGTCTCACTGAACTACACATCCCAAAATTCCACAGGAGGCAGCCAGCGCAGTTAAAGCGGAATCATAGCACCGTGATTTGTTAAAGCGGAGTAATAGCACTATAACAGTGCAGTGTGATAAGTACAGTTGTCCCTCTGTATCCACGGATTTGGTAAGTATTCACAGCTTTAAAATATTCTTTAAAAAATAATAATCCAAAAAGCAAAGCTTGATTTTGCCATCTTATATAAGGGACACCCTTTTGCTATGCCATTGCATTATTAATGGGACTTGAGTATTCACGGATTTTGGTATAGGTGTGTGTGTGTGTGTGTGTCCTGAAACCAAATATCCACAGATTTGGTATCCATGGATTTAAGTATTCACAGCTTGAAAATATTATTTAAAAAAAATAATTATCCAAAAAGCAAAGCTTGATTTTACCATCTTATGTAAGGGACACTCTTTTGCTATGCCATTGCATATAAAGAGACTTGAGTATTCATGGATTTTGAAATCCATGGAGGGGTCCTGGAACCAAACCCCAGTGAATATGAAGGGACAACTGTACAGTTGTCGTTTCTCTTCAAGACTTGTTCTCTTCAAGACTTGTTGGTTCCAGGACCCCTGAATAAGGCTGCAGCATTGTGGATAGTGCGTCTCCATGCCTCCCGATGTGAGGCCAGGGCGGACCATTGTTGGTGATCAATTTTGCCAAGCCTGAACCATTAACCAACCATTAGCCAAACAGACACTAATTCTCCTTGCATTTCTATACCCAGAAACTAGCCATTCAATTACACAAATTTACATATACTTCCCAACAGGGGTTCATAGTATATAAACCCCCCACACACTCCAACCCAAGCATTCTCTGAAGATGCCAGCCGCAGATGGAGGCGAAACGTCTGAAAGAAACTCTTCCAGAACACGGCCTCACAGCTTGGAAAAAACCCAAGGAAACTGGATATAGGCATGATCTGAGGGACAAAGGCAGCGCAGAGGCCGGGGCCAGGGGAGGGGGCCTGTGGGCCTGAGCGCTGCCTCTCTTGGCTCCTCCTCAGCCCGGCCAGGAGAGGCGAGGCGAGGCGAGGCGGGAGGCAGCCAGCGAACGAGCGAGCGGGAGAAGCGGGGCCTGGGACGGGCCATGGCCCGGAGGAAAGAGGGGAGCAGGCCGCCCGAGGCCTCCCCGTCTCGGGGCGAGGCGGGCGGCGTTTCGCGCGGGCCTCCACCGCCTCCTCCTACACCACCACCGCCGCCGCCTTGTCGTCTCCCCCGGCTGGCCCTGGCCTTGGCCCTGCTGGCGGCCGCCTTCGCCGCCAAGTACTACCAAGACTCGGAAGCGGCCCGCCGGCAGGTACCGACTGAGGGCCGCCCTTCGAGCGGGGCCCAGGGCGGGGGAGGCCGTGTGGGGCCAGGCTTCATTGGTGGGGGGGGCAGTCAACAGCGACGGGCCTGGCCGAGGAAAGGGCGCCCTTGGTGGGTTTGGCTGCCCTCACGGGGCCCAGGAGGTTGTGAGGGAGCTCTGGGGGGACTTCTCCGCGGGATTGGGGCCGGTGGGGCAGCGCGGCCCTCTTTCTTACTCCATCACCCCCCACCATTTTTTTTTTTTTGCCTAAACATGTAGCCTTTATTAGCATTTTTGGCAATACTTTTCAGATTTGTGTACAGTTATCCCTCCGTATCCACTGATTTGGTATCCACGGATTTAAGTATCCACTGCTTGAAAATAATAATAATCCAAAAAGCACACCTTGATTTTGCCATCTTATATAAGGGACACCCTTTTGCTATGCCATTGCATTATTAATGGGACTTGAGTATTCATGGATTTTGGTATGGGTGTGTGTGTGTCCTGAAACCAAATATCCACGGATTTGGTATCCATGGATTTAAGTATTCACAGCTTGAAAATATTATTTAAAAAAAATAATTATCCAAAAAGCAAACCTTGATTTTACCATCTTATGTAAGGGACGCTCTTTTGCTATGCCACTGCATATAATGGGAGTTGAGTATTCATGGATTTTGGTATCCACGGGGGTCCTGGAACCAAACCCCAGCGAATATGAAGGGACAACTGTACAGTTGTCCCTCCGTATCCACAGATTTGGTATCCATGGATTTAAGTATTCACAGCTTGAAAATATTCTTTAAAAAAGTAATTATCCACAAAGCAAACCTTGATTTTGCCGTCTTCTATAAGGGACACCATTGCGTTATGCTATTGCATATTAATGGGACTTGAGTATTCACAGATTTTGGTATCCACTGGAGTTTCTTGGACCCAAACCCCAGTGAATATGAAGGGACCTCCATATCCACGGACTTGGTATCCACGGATTTAAGTATCCACTGCTTGAAAATATTATTTAAAAAAAAATAATAACCCAAAGAGCAAACCTTGATTTTGCCTTCTTCTGTAAGGGACACCATTTTGCTATGCCATTGCATTATTAATGGGACTTGCGTATTCACAGATTTTGGTATCCCCGGGGTTTCCTGGAACCACACCCCAGCGAATATGAAGGGTCAACTGTATTTCCAACCCAACTGTGACCAAATGTTCAGTGCACTAACATTGAGGAGAGATGCAATTTGTAAGTTTCCCCATATGACAGAGCTTTAAATTTAGACTTTATCAAATTTAGACTACACTGTTATAGTGCTATTATTGCACTTTAACTGCTGTGGCTGCCTCCTGTGGATTTCTGGGGATTGTAGTTTAGTGAAGTCTAAGAGCTCTCTGGCTGAAAATGCTAAATGCCCCTCCATAAACTGCAAATCCCAGGATTCCACAGGAGGCAGCCACAGCACTTAAAGTGGAATCATAGTGCTTGCTATAACAGTGTAGTGTGATATTTGGCAATTATGATCAGTACAAAAGGAGCAGCAGGATGCTCTTTGCAGAAAGAAAACCCATAAAATCGAACGCGTCTCCTCAGAAGGAAGGTACGCTGAATCCCATGGGGCTTCCTTCCAGATAGTGTGCCCAGGGGTTGCAGAGGAAACCAAACAGTGCAGCCCATTCGTATGTGCCTACTCAGAAGTAGGTCCTGTTGGGTTCAGTGGGTTTACTCCCAAGTTAACTGTATAGGTAAGGATTGCCACTTCTATGAGAGTAAGTCCCATTAAGCTCAATAGGACCTGCGGGTTGGATTGAGCCCTGACTTCCCTTCTTGGCAACCTTTGAGTTTCAGAGATTAACAACAGCAGGGATGTGATTATTAGCACCCGTGGAAACATCCGATTTAGCTGCTGAGAGGTGCAAGACAAAAGGAAGCACTTTTTCACAGGACACTGTAATGAATATGTGGAATTTGCTTTTACAAGATGAAATAATAGTTGCTGGAGGGTGGGGAACCTTTAGGACTTTAGATGTTTTGGATTGGAACTCCCATAATTCCTTCCCCTTGCCTGTGCTTGCTGGGTCTTCTGGGAGTTGAAGTCCAAAACATCTAGAGCAGTGGCTCTTAACCTTTTCTTTACCAGGGACCCCCTTCACATATTTTTTTGCTGCGTGGACCCCCAAGACTTAACTCAAGATTTAAAACCCCAATAACAGTAAAAATAATATCTAATACTAAAATGATACAGTAATAATTAGAATCATAGAGTTGGAAGAGACCACAAGGGCCATCCAGTCCAACCCCCCCCCCCATGCAGGAATAATAATACAGTTGTCCCTTCATATTCACTGGGGTTTGGTTCCAGGACCCCTGTGGATACCAAAATCCATGAATACTCAAGTCCCATTATATGCAATGGCATAGCAAAATGGTGTCCCTTATATAAGATGGCAAAATCAAGATTTGCTTTTTGGATTATTATTATTTCAAGAATATTTTCAAGCCGTGAATACTTAAATCCATGGATACCAAATCCGTGGATACGGAGGGACAACTGTAATACAATAACACCATCCATGAAACCTTCCCTCAGAGGTACTGGAGCCAGAGGGAAAACTTTTCTCCTGCTTCTTCCTGCAAGCTTGTGGCTGGAGTTAATTGAATGGCAATGTGCAGGCCAAGCCAGCCAGCCCACCTTTGCCTTGACGCCTGTCACGTGGCTGCTCCACTGCAGGGAGGAGGTGGGCCAAGCAACTTTCAAGCCTTCACTGACCTGTGAGGACATTGCAGCCCCGTAGGAATCCCCAGAGCACAGCCTAAGAACCACTGATCTAGAGGGCCAAAGCATCCCTCATCTCTCCTTCAAAGTATATGTGAGAGTGAATGAGTGTCATGACGATCCACAGATAAGGAGAAGTCTACTGATGCACTTTTGAAAACAAGTTATAAAAGCTACATAATCCTCCATGCTTACTACCAGTTGTTAAGAGGACAAAAACAGAAGAGATGTACTGTATCGCCTTCATGTCTTGCTTGTGGGCTTCCTGAAGGTCTCTGGGTGGCCACTGTAGGGAACAAAATGCTGGACTAGATTGGACCCTTGGTCTGTTGTAGCTGCATTCTTTTTGTGTACTTAACAAACTGATTTTTTTATTTGGGTATGATGAATTTAAATGGGATTGAAGTGCACTTGGGACACTCATTGTGCTGAGGAGAAGCTACATATCAATTAAATGTAGAGCAGGTTTACAAGAAAGGAGTGGGGTTACTGGTGGAATCCTGGCAATACAGTAATCATGTCCCCATGGACTACATGTAGCCATTTGAGGAAGTCTAAATTCCCCAATTTGGCCCAAATCCCATCATTTGGGGTTAAAAATCCATACTTAAATATTTAAAAAATTCTTTTCAGGCTGTAGAATGCTGTTTCTGGAGGTTCTCTGTTCCAAAACAGCCCACAAAATTTCAGAACAACCTGAAGGGTGACTAGAAGTGATACATCATGACTTTCAGTCTCCCAAATAGTGACCATGATGATGCGCTACAACCCTCCAGAGCTCTGGATGAGTTGAAAATGTGGAGGCTCTGGAATGTGTGCACCCTGGTATAGAGTAATTGGAGTCAAAGGGATAAATCCAATTGCTAGTCCCAACTAGAATAGAAAATAGAATAAATGGGATTTACACAAGTATTGATTTACTGCCCAACAGTTGATTCAATGGGTCTACTTACTGGAATTAGGCCAGAAACCAAGAGAAATGATGTAGACAGAAAATGACTAGGGGGAAACAGGGTCTCAAGGAGAGTTAGTGGGAGCTTTCGGGGACTGTGCTGCTGGTACACTGTGGAGTTTGTGGGCAAAAAGGATTGGGGACTTGTTGATGGGCTGATGAGAAAAATGTGAGTTCCAAGATGCAAAGCTGAGGGAAATATGGTGGGTCTGGTTATTCAGGGAATGACACGGTCTTTGTTGTTCTGGAAGGTTGGCCTTGCTCTGATTATAAAGAAATAGGGGATGTATAGAATTTGTTTACTAGACTTGCAAAGCTTTGTCACAGCTCTAACTCGTTCAAAGTCTTGAACTCCCACCACCTCTTCACAGTCTGTGTCAACATAAACAAGAACAATCAATTAATGTTGGATATTTTCATGGGGATTTTAGTTTTTAAGGGATCAGAAGTTTAAGAGATATATTGTAATTCCCCTCCAGAGAAAACATTTTTCATGAAGACATGTGAGAGTAGCCTGGCATTCATGACAAAGAAATGTTGCTTCCAGGTAACTAGGGACAGTATTTAAAAAGACAATAGTTTTTTTCTTCAGGTCTCCGGATGAATACAGGTCCCCCCACTCCCGTATCCACAGGGATACGTTCCTGGACTTTCTGTTTATAAATGAAACTGTGGATAAGCGTGAACCTTATTAAAATAAAGGATTCCTGATACAAACATACCATAGAATTGTGCTGGAGGACCTAGTGATTCCCAAAGAAGATATCTCTCTATGCATTTCCCCCCAGCGTGGCTCTATGGTACGTGTGTCTGTTTTTTGAGCCACAGATAACTGAAACCCCGGATATTGGTTCCGTGGATACAGGGGACAACCTGTAACACTAGTAGACCAGCTGGTAAGCATTTTTGTAGACAAAGATGAAAGCTGAATTGATATGATCTTATTTCATTTGCTCATTGAAATGTTACAGCAGTGGGGTTATGTCTTCCCCTTTCTGACATATCTCTTCTACCTCACTGGGCATATCCACACTACAAATTTAGGGTGTTTCAGACATTTAGCCTTTTGTCTTTTAACATATTGTTTTCCTTAATAAGAAAAAAAGATAGAAGCAATAGGAGAATACAGGAGGCTTACAGATGGAAGACAATGATGTCTGAATCAGCCACACATCAACTCTGTCAACACTTTGTAACTGGTTTTAAAAAGTTTTCCTGCCCTCTCCTCCATCCCCTGGGAATTGTAGTTCTGGGAGGAGGCAGGCTAGGGATACTTTAGTTAGATTCTTAACATTTTCGCCAAGCTATAAATCCTCCCAACATATGAAATATGCTTATAGTAGAGATGAAGCTCCTACCTGTGGTGCTACCTTTCCATGGTGGTGGGATTGTGTGCTCTTGTGAGGCAGGAGGCTATGCTGACAGTAGCAGTGCTGCTGGTAGGGTCTCCTATATCAGACATGCTTTTGCTGATGAGCCAGACTAAATATGCCAGTTACTGTTTGTGGAGGGTGACACTGGCGGAGGATCTCTTGAGAGACAATGGCAGTGGCACCATAGCTAACACTTGTCAGTACTGCACAGAGGGAGGCACAATAAATCTCCTTTTGAATATCTTTTACCATGAAAAACCTATGATGAGACAATCCAAAATGAAACAAGAGATAGTGCTGGAAGATGAGACTCCTAGGTTGGATGGCACTCAACAAACCACTGGGGTACAGCAGAGGACAACTACAACTAGTGCTGTGGCTAATGGCACAAGTAGACTCAAGCCAAAAACATATTCAGCTGTTGACAGGCTCAGAGGCAAAAGGAAAAGCTGGAGCTGCACAACACATACCTGTATTATAGGAACATGGAATGTGAGAAGCATGAATTGGTGGAAGCTAGACATAATAAAACAAGACATGGAATGTGTAAACATTGCAATACTTGGGGTGAGCATACTAAAATGGACAGGAATGGGCCATTTTGAGTCAGATAATTGCACAAAGTTTTACGTAGGAAATGAAAATTAAGAAGAAATTGGGTGGCATTTATAGTGAGGAGAGATGTACCAAAAGCAGTCAAAGGATATACAGTAGGACCCCTGTATCGGCTGGGGATTGGTTCGGGGGGGGGGAGTGTGAATACTGAAAACCATGGATAGTGAACACCATTGAAAATAATGGGACTTCTGGTTTAAAATACCATAGAGTTGCCTTGGAGAACCTAGAAAATGGCTAGAGAGGACACATTTTCTAAGAAGACTCTGGTAGGGGTGCTGTTTTGTGTCCTGTTGATAATTAGTGGATAGTGAATCAGTGGATATGGGGGTTCTACTGTACAGTAATGCAAAGTCAAACCAAATCATGTCAATAAGACTTCAGGGGAAACCCATCAATATAACCTTAATCTAAGTTTATGCTTCAACTACAGAGGCAGAAGAAGAGTTGGAAAGATTCTGTGCTGGAATTCAGGAGAAAATTGACCATACACCAGAAAATGACTTCTTTTTAATCAAAGGTGATGGGAATGCAAAGATAGGAAACAGGGCAGAATCAAAGATTGTAGGAAAATTTGGCCTAGCATCAAGAAATGAAGCAGAAGATCAGCTGACTGGATTTGGTGAGGCCAACAGTTTTGTGAGGCCAACAGTATGCACCTGGTGGGCAATATAGAAATCAAATAGACAGCATAACTGGAAGCAGAAGGAGAAGCTCAGTTCTCTGCAAAAACAAAACCAGGAGCAGATTATGGCACACATAATGTACTACTGTACTAATATAAAAAAATAGAGTAAAGCTAAAGAAGTACACTAAATTTACCATCATGCCGAAATACAGTCTGAAGAACATTCTGTAGAATGTAAAAATAATGTGAAAAATAGATTTGCACTATTAAGCCTAATTGATAGGGAGCCAGAAGAACTCTGGAATAAAGCCAGGGACATTGTCAGGGAGAAAGGCAAAAGGACACTATCTGTAGCCAAAGAGAAACAAGTTTCAGTGGATGGTGGATGAAACTCTTAAAGCAGTTAAGGACAGATGAGAAGCAAAAGTAAAAGGTGACAGAAATAGAGTCAGAACCCTGAATGCAGTTATTCAATGACTTGTGCACAGGAACAAAGAGAACTACTATAATAGTCAATGCAGAGAAATAGAAGGTGACAACAAAAAAAGGAAGAACAAGAGACCTCTTCCACAAGATTTGAGAAATCAAAGGGGAGTTTAAATCAAGAGTAGGGGTGCTCTACAACCAGCAAGGGAACAAATTACATGGCCAAATAGAAATAAAAAGATGATGGAAACAATACATGGAATAACTGTATAAAAGAGATGAAAAGGTGACAGATTAAGTCAAGGAACAACAATATGAAGACAAGCCTCCAATTTTAGAATGTGAAGTAGAAGCTGTACTCAGAGCGCTTGGGAGAAATAAATCACCAGAAACAAATGGCATGCAATAGAGCTGCATCAGTCTACAGAGACAGAATCTGCTCTAGTTCTAACTAAAATCGGTCGACACATATGGAAAACAAAAGAATGGCTCACAGATTGGAAGCACTCAGTATACATTCCAGCCCCCAAGAAAGGGGACACCAGGAATTGCAATAACCACTGGACCATTGCATAAATTTCTCATGCAAGCAAAGTGCTGCTCAAAATTCTACAACAAATACTTTTACCACATATGGAATGTGAAATGCCAGATGTGCAGGAAAGGAAGAGGCACTAGGGATCATATTGCAAACATACATTGTATAATGGAGTGCACCAAATTATAGCAAAGGTTTTGATTGTATAGATTATGAAAAACTGTGGATTGCTCTTAAAGAAATGAGTGTGCCACATTTGATTGTCCTGATGCATACAGGACAAGAGACTACCATCAGGACAGAATATGGAGAAGCATCATGGTTTCCAATTGGCAAAGGGGTCAGGCAAGGCTGGGTTTTATCACCCTATCTTTTTAACTTGTTTGCTGAACATATCATATGTAAAGCAGGATATGCACCACAGGACGAACACCACCATCCCCACATTGCCGTCGGCAAATCTGTGCTCAAGTCCGTTCAGCAGTTCACCTACCTGGGAAGCATCATCTCCTCAGATGCCAAGATTGACAAAGAGATCGATCACAGATTAGCAAAGGCATATAGTGCATTTGGAAGACTTCACAAAAGAGTCTGGAGCAATAAACACCTGAGGCGAAAAACAAAAATCAGTGTGTATAGAGCCATCGTACTGTCTATCCTCCTTTATGGATCTGAAACATGGGTCACCTATCGCCACCACCTACGACTCCTCGAGCGCTTTCATCAGCGCTGTCTACGCACAATCCTAAATATACACTGGACTGACTATGTGACGAATGTTGCTGTCCTTGAGCAAGCAGGGATCACCAGCATTGAGGCCATGATATTGAGAACACAGCTGCGCTGGGCAGGGCATGTTTCTAGGATGGAGGACCATCGCCTCCCAAAAATAGTACTCTACGGTGAACTCGCCACGGGTCAGCGTAAGAGGAGCGCTCCAAAAAAGCGATACAAAGACTCCCTGAAACAACATCTCAGGCTCGGCCAAATTGATCCCCAACAATGGTCCGCCCTGGGCTCACATCGGGAGGCATGGAGATGCACTATCCACAATGCTGCAGCCTTATTTGAGAACTCACGACGAACAAGTCTTGAAGAAAAACGACAACGGAGAAAGAATCACAACCCAAAAACATCACCCAAGGAGACCTTCTGCTGTGCTTTTTGCAACCGGACATGTTTATCTCGGATTGGCCTTTTTAGTCATCAGTGCACTTGCAGAAAGCGCGGGATGAGTCCTTCCTGAATCTTCGTTTGCGAAGAAAAGCCAGAGAGAGGAGAGAGAGACAGTACTAGCAGAAAATAGCAAAGACTGAACAATTACAGAAGGAAGTCAAGAAAGAAAATGCAAAGAGAGGCTTACCATTGAACATTAAGAAAACAAAAATAATGACCACAGATGATTCACATAACTTTAAAATAATGATAAAGACATTGAAACAGTTCAAGATTTTCCATGCCTTGGCTCATTTATTAATCATTAATCAGAATGGAGACTGCAGTCAAGAAATCAGAAGACTAGGACTTGGAAGGACAGCTATAAAGGAACTAGACAAGATCCTGAAGTATAAAGATATTGGATACTAAAGTTAGGATTGTCTGTGCCATCGTATTTCCAATTGCTATGCATGGTTTGAACATATTATGAGAAGACACAGCTCCCTAGAAAAGACAATAATGTGTGGTAAGGTAGAAGGCAATCAGAAAATAGGAGAACTGCATTCCAGATGGATAGACTCAATCAAGGAAGCCATGGCCCTGAGTCTGCAAGGCATGAGCAGGGCTGTTGATAGGGTGACTTGCAAGTCTCTCATTCATGGGATCACTATAAGTCAAAGTTGACTTGACTGTAGTTAACAATAAGAAATAATGCTAGAGGGTATAGCTGCTACTTGCTCTGTAGGAACCATAAACATGAAAATAAGAAATGTATTTTCAAAGGAATATTACAGTTCTTAGCCCTCTGCGAGAGCTGCGTTGATCTCTGGGGTTCTTAAAGTAATGCAGATGGGAGAAATGAGGTTGGTTTTCTGGTTTTCTGTGCACTCCCTTTCTCCTGCTCTCTACAGCACAGCTATCTTATACTGTTCCAAGCCTCTTTCTTAATGTCCTGTTAGGAGCAGAAACAGTGTGACATGGCTGATATGTGGGCCAACATCTCTGCTGTGAGAGTCCTGACTCATAGATGCATCCTTTCCACTGTGTTGAAGACAGGGAACAAGGTAATCTGCTTGTGTTAAGGATAGTTACAGCGTGGTCTATGTGAGGTTTGAATGCATGTTGAAGCACTCTGATGACGAACCAAAGTCTCCCTCAAATGGATGCGGTAGATTTCCTGAAGAGTTATGCCCTAAATCTGCAGCCACTGGCAAAAATGTGCAGCCTTCACCATACCCATGGTGCTGGTAGGTCCACCCTTGCATGTCACCTATTGAAATTTAGACCCAGCTCTTAGTGAGCTAGCATGGTGTAGTGGTTTGACTGTTGGACTAGGGGCTGGTTTACATGGAAGGTTTTATTGCGTTAAGTTGCGCTGTAGTGCTTTCACGCATCAGTGGTGGGTAGTTTATACGGTAATTGTTTACACAGCTATATTTTGTGGTGTTCCCACAGCCAAATGTGGTGGGGGCATGGCCAAGCATTGCAGAGGGAAAGGAATGCCATAGGAATGCCTGCCCTGGCCCCAACTCCGTGCTGAACAGCTTAGAAAGTTTTCTTCCTTGCTTGAAACAGCATTTTCTTCCAAATACAGGAAAGCCAGAGAGAGAGAGGGGTGGGGGGAAGAGCAGTTCAGCTTGCTACAGCCCTTCGTGAAATCGTTTCTCTCCCTCCCCCATGCACAGGAAAAAAGTTGACAACTGAGGTTTTACATACTTTTGAAACAGCAGAGAAGGTGAGAAGGAATGCTCCCTGAATGAAAATTGTTGGGAATCCTTTTTGTTTGAAAACTGGCTTGCAAAATAGCAGACAGGATTTTTGCAAGTTTCCTCTAAACGCTAGTCTTTCCTCCCTCCCTCCCCCTCTTTTAAGCCCACCCCTGCATCATCAACCAATCACAATGCAGCTCTGCTTTAACCCTTAGCGGAATGCTAGTTTACACTGTAAATAAAGCACTACATTGCAAATATACCGGCAAAAATAGCGACATGCCCTGCCACGCCTTCCCCCCTTCTGAATGAGGCGATGCTGTGCTGCGATCCGTGGGAACTATGAGCTATCTTAGCGGTATATTTAGAGGAATATTTGCCCGTGTAATCCACCCCTAGGTCTCTTGGGAGACCAGAATTTGAATCCCTATTTGGCCTTAGAAACGCCTTGGCTGACCTTGAGTAAGTCATACTCCCTCAACCTAAGAGGAAGGCAAAAATCTCCTCCGAATCAATCTTATCAAGAAAATCCTATGATAGGGTTGCCATTAGTAGGAATTAATTTGAAGGCATAGATTGCCAATAACAAGTTAGTTATTGAAGGCTTTAGTTGTTAATCTTCCTCTGAAACCAGTTAGAGATTTTTGCCAGATCATGTATTTATTAATTAGATTTGCATGGCCCCTTTCCCTCAAAGAGCTCAAGGGAATGTACATAATACTGATCCTCCCCACGTTATCCTCACAACTACACCCCTGTTGGGTAGGTCAGACTGAAAGAGAGAGAGAGAGAGAGAGAGAGAGAACTGATCAAAGTAAGCATCATGCCCAGAGGGAAACTTGGGTCTCCCAAGACTACATTCAACACTTGAATCTCTGCATTCTCAGGTTTACTAGTGATGTCTAGAAAGAACTTCTTTTTCAAGGTTATTTATTGAGGTTTAATTTTGTTGCTATACTGGCAGGTTCCTGTTGTGTAGGTAGTGGCAGGATATTGCAAAATTTTTTCGAAATGCATTAAAAAAATCAGTACTTGCAGACATTTTAACAATCTTTGCTCTGTCAAGAGAGTCATTTATTTGTCTGAATCAACCCTCCTTTTTATAACAAACAATGTCCAGTCACAAATAGTTTTTGTAAATATTACAGGATTTTGTCTCACCCCTCAGGGACTTCCTAGGTGAGAAAACAGTTCCAGATTTATTGGTCATCTTGCTTGCAGTGGCCTTGATTGATTACCAGTGATGTAACATCCTGGCCCCAAGTGCCCAGTGGCATCATAACCTGCTCTGCTCAATTTCTCGCTCCTGCTTGGCTTCTGGCAATTCTGAACTCAGGCTTTTTGTCCATTGCCAGCTCATCTCAGCTTTTTATCTGCCTGGTGCCATCCTGGACCTGCCCTACGAGGCACTTGAGTGCTTTTCTGACTGTAATTGACAAGAACAGTACCTTCCAGGCAGCATTAGCATCCTTTTAGGCTGGCAGGCAGGCAGATGGAAAATAAGTGGGTTTGGCGCTGTGGGAACACTAATGGCATTGCAGGCAACCCAGAGTCTCTGCGGAGCTAGAGAAGAAACTTAACTGTACTGGGAGAGGAAGGGAGGTTTACCTATTTTGGCTGCCTCTAGGACATATAAAGTGGCAGAGAAGAGAAGTCCGGATTCTATGAACTGTCCGCTGCCTGACACAGTCCCCTTGCACCAGCACAGCTATCACAGGCTTGTTGATGTGCAGCCTTTCCCTTGTATGTAAGGATTATTCTGCATCTTCTATGCACTCTTAAGATCCCAAAATAGTCACAAGAAATCAAGTTTTTAGCCATCCCAGAAGTAATGAATTTAGCTGAAAGGAACACAAGATATGGACACAGTCCTTTATGAACTTCACTGAAAATCACTGGAAGTTGGAAAAGAACATGTCTATGTGGTTAACACTTGCTGTATTTCAAGCATGTGCTAGATGCAGAGAAGTAGTGAATCAAGATCATATTTCAGACACAGTGAGTGGAAATTAAATTACTTCATTGGTATAAATACTGGGGTGGGAATTGTACAGGCCTCCAGATGTTGCTGAACTGCCACTTCCAACAAAGCCAGTGGTGAGGAATTGGAGCATAATATCTGGGTGGGCCCACACAAGTTCTGCCCTTGCTGTAATGAGTAAAATTTTCTAACCACTTTGAAAAGTTAATTTTAAAGGGCATTTTTAAAGCCATTTTGACATAGATTTTTCAAGTTTTATGTGATTTTGTTATCAGTCCTAATTGTTGCAGTGGGAAGGAGTAACAAGAAAAGCTGGGAATAACACAGTGATACTATATTCAGTAGCAGGAGCCAGTGTTTTTTCAAAATTAAATTTCCCAAGTCCTGGTTAGTAGTAATCAATCTCCCAGTGGTGCTCATGCCATAGAAATTCCTAGTTAGATTTTGCCCAGTGTCTGCTAAATGCTAAAAAAGTGGCATGGGCATTTGTAGTGTGCTACATTGGGAGTTGGGGGTGGGAATTCAAATTATCTTCTGTTGGACAGTTCCTTATAAGGAGTTTTAAATTTTGGGAGGTTCAATAACTGGGAGTATTTTGGTGTGGAAAATGTATAGTTTCTGGAGAAGGGCTGAAGTTCAGCAGTAGAATGTGTGCTTTGCTTGCAAACAGTCCCAGATCCATTCCGAGGCATCTGCAAGTAGAGGGCTGCTCCCACTCAGCAGCAACAGTACTAAGTTAGGGTGCACCAGAGGCTTGACTTTGTATAAAGCAACTTCTTATGTACAGTTGTCCCTTCAAATTCTCTGGGGTTTGGTTCCAGGACCCCCCGTGAATACCCAAATCCGTGAACACTCAAATCCCATTATATGCAACAGCATAGCAAAATGGTGTCCCTTATATGGCAAGGTTTGCTTTTTGGATTATTATTTTTTTAAGAATATTTTCAAGCCATGAATACTTAAATCCGTGAATGCCAAATCCGTGAATGTGGAGGGACAACTATACAAGTTTTGCAGATATTTTATGGAGAAGGGCCGTGTCTCACTGGCAGAGCAGACAGAAGCCATGCATGCAAAAATTCCCAGGTTCAATTCCTAGCATCTCCAACCTGGGTTGAGAAAGACCCTGACGAGCTTCTACCACTGAGTGCAGAGATTACTCAACTGAATTTGGTATTATACAACTTCCTATGTTCCTGTAGTGATAGTGTATTTGTATTTTGCATTTTCTACAAGTATTTTCCTCAAATCTCAAAGCAGTGACAACAGGCTAAATATGATGACAGCACATTTTATTAATAACTTTGTCTATAATCTATAATCTAATCTATATACAGTATATAATTCTCTTGGGTATGTTGCCTTTTCCAGTGTGCTGATTGGCTGTTTAGGGAACTGACCAACCAATCACAGGTCTGTTGGGCAGCCAATCAGCATACTGGGGAGGCGGGACCATATAGATTCCAAACATGGCTACTGGAGAGGGAGAGGGAGTAGCATGGGGTGAATGTGGTGTCTGCAGGAGTACCAAGGGGCAGAATGAGCCAAGGGAGGTGGCGGGGGGGGCAGAAAGAGCAGGGGGGGCAGCAGGAGGGCAGACAAGCGGAGGGGGGCAGAAAGAGTGGAGCGGGTGGCAGGGGGAAGAACAAGTAGAGGGGGCAGAAAGCGTGGAGGGGGTGGCAGGGGGCAGAACAAGTGGGGGGAAGAAAGAGGGGAGGGGAGCGGGAGGGGGGCAGAACAAGCGGAGGGGGGCAGAAAGAGCAGAGGGCGGTGGCAGGGGGCAGAACAAGCAGAGGGGGCAGAAAGAGTGGAGGGGTTGGGAGGGGGTGGCAGGGGAGCAGAACAAGCAGAGGAGGCAGAAAGAGTGGAGGGGACGGGAGGGGGTGGCAGGGGTCAGAATAAGCAGAGGGGTGCAGAACAAGCAGCAAGTGGGGGGGAGTTAAACCCACCAGCCTACCTCAAAGGGTTCTCATGAGGTCTCCTGGGCATTTTGGGGAGAGTTTTTTAATGGCGTATGGTACGCCGGGTCCAGCTAGTACATAATATAAGAACTATACATTATGTTGCAATGTAACATTGGCAGTTCACCAATTCATTAACAGTTCAAAGGTTGAAACAAGTATGAAATATACCAATGACAATTAACAAATGCAGTTTTAGCATAAGCAGCCTCCTTTCTTATTGGTGACACCTTCCTTGCCTTTGAGAATCTTAACATGCTGTCCAAAAGGGTGAAGATGAATGAAGGAGGGCTGGCCTGGGACATTTTGCTGAGGCAGGAAATCCAAGTGGCCGTCTCCATATGCATATGCTCATTAACATGGGACATATTGTATGCTATATCTGTCTGTTCTTCTTAAGGTGAGGTACCACTGATAAGGGTGACAGATTGCATGCATGATGGGCGGGGGGTTTACAATCCATGCAGAAGTTCTCTTGCATAGGAGCCATTGCAGTGAACAAAAAATAGGCAAGAGCATGATCTCCCTCTAGAGCAGGGTTTCTCAATCAGGATTTCCTGGAACCCTAGGGTTCCTTGAGCAGTTGCTGGGGTTCGATGAGAGACTGTAATATAAAAATTAAAAAATTGAGTTATAAATGTGTATAATGGCAAATTGCTAAAGTACAATAAACTTCTGTTCTGTTCTGTTCTATAAATATAATAATTTTTATGCATGGGTTCCCTGAGACCTGAAAATTACTGCAAGAGTTCCTGCAAGATAAAACAGTTGAGAAAGGCTACGCTAGAGCTTCCTCTGGAATTTGTAGAGTTCCCTCTAGAGCAAGGTGGGAAACTTGTGTCCCTCCATGTGTTGTTTGATTTCAGCTTCCATCTCTCCTCCTAGTCAGTGGTGATGCTTGATTTGAATTGTAGTTGAGCAGTATCTGCAGCACCACAGATTGCCCACCCTGCTCTACAATTTAAGATGCTCTCAGTGCTTTGAGAATACTGGAAATGTTACTGGCATTCTCATAATTGCAGTATTTTGTAGCATTTTTGCCTGTCCTGTTTTAAATTCTTGCCATGCAAGGATTGTTGTTGTGTCATCCAATCTACTCAGAACTATGTAGTCCAAAGACGAGGTTTGAGATTCATTTGTCACATTCACAATGTGAGCATAAATCTGGATGTGTGCTCTGGCACATTTTAGAATGTTTATATGTGACTGTAACCTTTGTGGTTCATGGGGTTGCTTACATAAGTCAGTGCTCTAAGAGTGCAGATAAAATTCCATGGTTCACTTGCCAGCCCCAAGTCAGACACAAATATCTGCAGGTCTCAAAGCTACCTGCAGGGCCCAAATGACTTGTGAATAATTCCCTGTCAGATGGTCATTTTCAAAGAGATGGCCTTGTGGGGAGGAAAAGGTTTTGACATTGACTAGAGTAGTTACAACATCGTCTCTCTCAGCACCCCTTCCCCAGTCAAAATTGGAGCCTCACCACCACCTTCATCACCAGGACTACATTTTTAAAAGTTGGATGAGCTGATCAAAGCTCTCCTGTATCTTATCTAATTTGACTTCCAACCAGCTTTATGTACTAGATTTCAGTCTATGACAGTGCTTGTTAAAGGACAGTGCTTATTAAAGGACCCAGGTCTTAGCAGAATTGTTGTGTCCTTTTGAGCTGAGATCATTAGAGTGTCTGTCTAGTTATATCATTAACTTGTATATATATAAGGGGCTCTTTTCTCTCCCTACTAGGAGACAGCGCTGAAATCTCTGGGAAATGAAGGTCTTTTCCTGTTCTCTTCCCTGGACACTAACAATGACTTGTACATCAGCCCGGAGGAGTTCAAGCCAATTGCAGAGAAACTAACTGGTAGGCATTTAATTTGTAGAGTAGAAGGGTGTATAATAAATCTTCTGCAGAGGATATTATCTTTTGAGAAAACCATAGCTTGTGTGTTTCTTCCTGATTATTCTCCATATGTACTGATTTTCTCCATCTTTCACTGGAAGTATTAATCCTGTCCTCATATTCCAGCCAAAGTACAACATATGGGTAAAGTCAAATTTTCATTTATTATACTTAAAAGAATATTAACCTAATTTTTGACTATACAATCCCAAAAGTATTTTAAGATTCATCATTAACTATGGGTTTGGGAAACCAGTGGCCCTCTAGATATTGATGAATGACTATTTCCACTATCCCTCCTAATCAGGCCGGCTAGAGATGATGGAGTTCATGTGAAAGGTTGTGATTTACAACAATGCTGTAGTAACAAATAAATAAATCTTATACAAAATGAAGAAAAACTCAAAATATAGTAACAATAAAACATTGTGTATTGAGAGAGCATAAAACAGAATAGCACATGAATTAAATGACATCAAAAGCCAAAGCAAAAAGGATCAAAACATTAGGAAAATAGGTGTGTTTTAAGGGTCAGATTCAATTCTTCCATTATGCCTACCCCGGTCAGTTTGGGTCCTTGTCCCATTTAGTAGGAGCTATCCAAAGTTCACCTACTTGATCATGTGGTTGAAACATTACAGGTGTGTCACTGGGATTCTTTTCATGAGTTATTTTTACCTGTGCATACAATTCAGAGAAGCTTGACAAAACCAAAAATATTAAACTCCTCTTGTAAAAGATTGAGTGGCCCAGCCAGGCTGAATGAGTTTCTCTTGAGAGAGAGGAATTCCATGTATTCAGTGAGTAGGTGAGAGGTAATGTTTGGAAAGATACTGTTCCTAGTAGACAACAACATCATCTTTTGACAGTAGTGAAACCCATGAAAGGGCTTCTAGATGACCAGGATTCCAGAATTATGTGAAACTACATGTTCTCTCAGATATTCGACATCAAGGCCACTGAGCACTTTAAAGATCAAAACCATCATCTTGAATTTAGCCAAGAAACTGATCATGATATTATGGAGTTCTTGTAAGGTGATAGTAACATGCTTCTTTTGAACAGCTGTAGACAAAAGCTACATTGCCACATTTCAGGACTTGACTGGAATTGTAAAACTATTTTAAGGCAACCTCTCCATTTTATTCTGTCCTCCCTGAGCTGTAATCAGATTTAAAAAAAAAACACTATTGTATGTTTTAATCTTTTTCTAATTTATATATTTTTAATTTACTGTATGTTTTTAATCTTTTATAGTTTAATATTATTTTAACGGGGGGTGGGTAGGGTACTGGGACTATGGAGTTTTTATATTGTAAGCCGCCCCGATTGCGTTGCAGAGGGGTGGGATAGAAATAAAATTTTATTTATTATTATTATTATTATTCTGCAGAAGTCTACCAAATAGCAGACAGGTTGAGAAATTACCAGGACATGAATACAGTGGCAATTTTGTTTCTTTGTTTGTTGGGAAAGGGGACAAGGTTGTCATAGCATGGGACAACTGAGAGAAAGAACTGTTGGGTGCAGCTGATGCTTGGGAATCTGGGGGAAAAGCTGAGTCCTGAAATAGTCTCAAATTCAAGGGGAATGCGACCCTATCCAAAGGCACAGCTTCCCGGATTTCCTAGCCTTCTACCATAAGTAGCTTGATTTTCATTGAAGGAACATTGGTTCATTTATTCTCTCTGTTCAGTTAATTACTAACCTTAGGAAGGCACTTGGAGCTGCACTACCACCAGATTTTTTTTTAAGAAACTGTTTTTTCACACAGTCCTTACCCTAATATTTCCAGCAATACTATAGCAAAAACTGGAAGGTGGGGGGTGAAGTGTATGAGCTGAGTGTCATCAGAGGTTGAACTACAATTCCTTGAATCCTTTAACCAGGCTGTGTTCAAAATATTTTTGAAGTTCTGTCCGGAAAAAAAAAAAAAAAAAAAGCTTTCCAAAGCAAGGTCTCAAACATTTTTTTGAGAAAGTAAATATGTGAAAGTAATTTTTTATACAGGCCAAGAGCCATGTTTGGGCTGCTGGCAAAAGCCCAGCAGTGCCCTCCTGCTGCTAGCCATCACCTTCTCTTGGTAGTATCACTATTTCTTCTTCTTTCAGCAGCACTGCAACACCCTCCTTCTCCTTCTACCTTCACTTGCAGGAAAATGCAGCCCACTCAAGTGCCTTGATAGTGGTCTTGTATAGGACTTGGCTTTACAGAAGAAAAAAAGAAGACCCAAATAATTACTGCCCAGTCATCCTGACATCAATACTAGGAAAGATTCTAGAGCAGATAATTAAACAGATATTCTGTTAGCACGTAGAAAGGAATGCAGTGATCACTAAAATCCAACATGGGTTTCTCAAAAACAAATCATGCCAGATTAATCTTATCTCTTTTTTTGATAGAGTTACAAACTGTCAGCATTGCATGGCAGGGGGTTGGATTAGATGGTCCTTGAGGTCTCTTCCAACTCTATGATTCTGTGATTCTATGATAAGCTTGGTAGATTAAGGGAATGCTATGGATGTAGTGTATCTTGATTTTAGGAAGGCCTTTAACAAAGTCTCCCATTATATCCTTGCAAAAAAGTTAGTAACATGGGCTAGACAATGCAGCTGTTAGGTAGATTTGTAATAGGTTGACCAACAGAACCCAAAGGGTAGTCACCAATGGCTCCTCGTCATCCTGGTGAGAAGTGACTAGTGGGATGCCACAGGGTTCTGTCCTGGTCCCAGTGCTATTCAACATCTTTATCAATGGCTTGGATGAGGGACTAGAGGGTGTGCTTACCATGTTTGCAGATGACACCAAATTAGGAGGGGTAGTGACTACCCCAGAGGACAGATTCAGAATTCATAATGACCTTAACAGATTAGAAAGCTGGGCCAAAACTAACCAATGAATTTCAACAAGGAGAAATAAGGATACTACACTTAGGCAGTAAAAATGAAAAGAACAGATACAGGTTGGGTGACATCTGGCTTGATGGCAGTAGATGAAAAGGGATCTAGGAGTCTTAGTGCAACACAAGCTGAACATGAGTCAGGAGTGTGATGCAGTAGCTAAAAAAGCAAATGTGAGTCTAGGTTGCATCAATAGGAGTATAGGTTCTAGATCAAGGGAAGTAATAGTGCCACTCTATTCTGCTTTGGCCAGACCTCACCTGCAATACTGTGTCCAGTTCTGGGCACCACAATTCAAGAAGGATATTGAAAAGCTGGAGTGTGTCCAGAGGAGAGCGACCAAAATGGTGGAAGGTCTGGAAGCCATGCCCTATGAGGAGCAGCTTAGGGAGTTGGGTATGTTTGGCCTGGAGAAGAGAAGGTTAAGAGGTAGCATGATAGCCATGTTTAAATATTTGAAGGGATGTCATATTGAGGATGGAGCAAGCTTGTTTTCAGTTGCTCCAGAGATTAGGACAAGCAGCAATGGACTCAAACTACAGAAAAAGAGATTCTATCTAAACATTAGGAAGAAATTCCTGACAGTAAGAGCTGTTTGGCAGTGGAATGCACTGCCTCAGAGTGTGATGGACTCTCCTTCTTTGGAGGTTTTTAAACAAAGGCTTGGTGGCCATCTGTCAGGAACGCTTTGATTGGGTACGGTATTCCTGCATGGCAGGGGGTTGGACTAGATGGCCCATGTGGTCTCTTCCAACTCTGTGATTCTATGAAGAGAAAGGAGAAAGTAATCTGTGGTTGCCCAAGCCACTGGGGAGGGAGTCAGCATTGCACAAACTTTTTATAAGTGTGATGGGATGATGTCACAGTGCTTAGTAAATTAAGATTTAGTTCACAATAACATCACTAAGGACAAGGCTGGCAGGGACAGGAACATAAACGAACATTTTTGCATGGATTCCCAACAAACCATCTGAAAGGGGAGGTGATACATTTGAAGAGACTGAGTTGTTATAGCTAAGCCTTGCTTCTGGGTGTGCATACTGTAGCTATGTGCATGGCTTTAGCAGTATCCTTTTAAAGGACTCTCCCATTTAAGTGAAGGATTGATGACCACATGGAAGCATCAGCTACTTGCCCTGTAGCAGCCATTCCATGTTTTGTTTTGTTTTTTGGAGCAGCTGTTCAAGGACCACTCAGCAGCCAGTCCATCTGTATTAAGCAGCAGGAGCTGCCAGGTGGCCCAAATAGGCTCCAGGTTTTTGCAGGGACTATTTTTAAAGCTGCCATCTTGAAGACCCCTTTGGACATTGTGAATCGCCTCCCTCTTGACAGCTTCTTGGAAAAATGGTTCATGCAATTGCTATCATAGGAACATAAAAGCTCAAAATGTTGTGTGTGTGTGTGATAGAGATAGAGAGTGGGGGTGTGAGAAAGTGACCTACCCAGAGCACATGGCTACTCTTGCTTTAATTCTCTTTGCTCAAGCCCTAGGCTGATTTACCCAACGAGAGTCTGCTAAGCTTTCTGTGTTTTTCGAAAGGCTTATGCACCCAACGCCTCTCTCACAAAGGGCAATTTTTCTAAATCTGCTGTTCCCATTGTTGGACTTGCAAAACCGCATGCATTGGCTTTGTCTGGGGCTTAAAAGGGATTCAGAGCAGCTGAATACAAGAGATACAGCTCTGCAGCAATATAACTGGGATAGATGCAAGCGAGCTTCTCTGATCTTGGAAATCTCTTTGCATACGGAAGTTGCGGCACTTCCCCCTGCTGGTTGCTTGCCGTCTCCACAATGTTTGCTTGTGTAGCCCATCTGATTACTCTCACAGTCAGTGTGTAGGGGAGGATTCAGCCTGCACTCATTCTTTCTCCATCTGCAGAGTGCATAACACTGGCTATGAAATTAGTATGTGTTCTACAGCCGTCACAGTTGGCTTCCTGTTATTATGAGCACTGGGCTTTCTGCTCCTGCTCTCCTCCACTAAAGAGCAAAAGCAGGAGCTATGTGGGCATGCCACAGCCCACAGCCACTCACTTATTCAGCCCAAGGGTGTTTTCAGGGTGAGGGAACCAAATTCTGCCAAGCCCAAATGCTCATGGGCCAGAGCTCTTCCTCTCCCACCACCATCCAAAAGCAGTATGACAGGACAATGTCCTCTCCATCGCTCAGAAGCATTGCTGTCCAATAAAAGTGGCGCACTCTTGTTTTTAGTCTAGCGTGAAGTAGCATGAAGGAGGGGACTGGTTGGAATCTGAGATCTCTGCTCAGGCCAGATGCACTCCACAAATCTCCATTTGGCTATTTTGGAATTTGGCCATTTGCAATCTGCCACCGAACAGAATGGTAATAGCTTTTTACAGAAATTTAATATGCCATTGTACAGTGAAACTGAGAACACATACACCGTTTTTAAAAATCAGTGAAGAATACAACAGCTGCCAGTGATCTCTTGTTGCCCCCTGGTGCATGGAGCTAGAATTCTTCAGCTGTGCCTCTGAACAGGTATACCTCATTTAATGAAGTAGATGTGTTCCTGTACATTACTTTTTTAACTGAAAATTTGATACCAGAGGTACAAAATAATATAGAAAGAATAGAGAGACAGGTTCCTATAGCTATGTGCTATGTTCAACATGTTTCACCAAAATTTTTATTCAAAACTAACAAGTTTGCACATGTGAAATTAAAATTAGGTCAGGTAAGCTGTGTATAAGTAAACAAAAACATTTTGAGCCTTCTACTGACCACTTGAGAGCCCCTTCCAAATGCACTTAGAGATTTTTTTTCTTTCACAGACTCTGCTTTTGTTATTATTTCCATTTTGGTGGCCAAAGTTATACCTCTATGTGTTTTTAACATGCTGGCTGTAGTTGGTGAGGCAGGATAATTAAATCCCCCCCTTCTCTCTTTTTTTCATGTTCACACATGCTCAGAAAGGGATTCTAAAGGCAGCTGCTGTTACTTTGTAGGCAGGCACAGACAACTAAAGTAGGATTGGCTGAGAAGTATCCTGTTCTTTCCTAGCTCAAGCTTTATTGCACTGTGTAGTGAAGACACTCTGCTACAACTCAGCAACTGAAAGTCTGTGTTTCTTCAGTCCTTCACCATCCTCCAAATTCCAGTGATGTTTAAAACAACTTCCAGCTAGATAGAGGACAAGAAGAAAAAGAGGATGGGCTGGATGACTTTGGGCTTGTCGATACGAGCCCCCCAAAAACCGGAGTGTCCTGCAATTATGGCATTTTGCAGCAGCTGCAACTTGTCTTAACAATTTTTTGCCCCATAAGCTTTGCATGCAAGATGGAGGCTGCGAGTTATTTACTTGCATTTGTACTTACCTCAATTTGCCAACACCAAACTTAAAAAAAACCAAAAGCCAGTGCCCAAGGTATGATAGAGCAATTCTTTTATTTAATAGAGATGCAAAAAAAAACCCCACAACCCAAACACCACTCCATTTTCTCACCTTAATGCTCGCTTGCTAAGATGAAAAATCAACATGGCAATGCCAGGTGCTTGCCCTGTTAGGAAGGTCCCCCCCCTGTGCACTTGTCTGGCCAATTAATTTTGCACTTCCTCTCCTATGAGAAAGCAATTCAAAGTGAATTGCTTGTCCTAATGAGCAGGAATGTGCATTCCCCTTGCTGTTAACTCCAGGAAAAACTGCAAAGGCTTTTCCCTCAGAGTTTTGACTTTGGCCCCCCTCCTGAATATGGTGATACGATGTGGGGTCCCATTAAGACAGGTGGGATTCTCCTTGCATTATGTGATGAGTATTTTCACCATTTAGACATGAGAGCAACACAGGATCCAGACTGGCTCTGTAGTGGCCCAGTAAAAAAAGAGCTTCTTTGTCAAGAGGTTTTATTATTTGAGGTATGCCTGTATATTCTTCCCAGGTGAAGGACCAATTCACATGATGATAGAAATGGTAAGAATGTGAACTGAGTGGGTTTGAATTTTGTAATGCTTGTGGTGACAAAACAGTATGATAGCTTTGCCACAAGCACAGCTCTCAACCCAGATGTACAACATGCCACTACAGAGCCAGTCTGGATCCTGTGTTGCTCTCATGTCCTACTCACAACCTTCTAATAGTCAACTGGCTGGATGTTCACACAGATTCTGTGTGAACAGAATGCTGGACTATGTAAATAAGCCTTTGGTCTAATTCTTTCTTAGGCCACAGGGGTTAATGTGGATTGTCTTGTATTGCAAACTGGGCATATGAAAAAACAGACACAACCATTGAACCCAGATCCATCCAGCTGCTGTTCTCACTATAACTATATCACCATGTGAACCAGCACAACTACCACCCATTAGGTTCCATTAGCAGCCAGTTATTTATTCTACATCTACATTAACTAAACAACAGCCCTTGGGACAGAGGCTTCTACCTGCCTGCTTTTGACAAATAGTAATCCTGGCTTTTCTTTTTCTGATTGATTCTACTTCCCCTTTACTCTCCTTTTTTCCCTCTCTAAAGTGTCTTCTCTTGATTACAAGCTGACAGCACACTCTGTGCTAATTGTTGTGCAGTACCTAGCAATTTCAGTGGTTCACAAATAAGTACAGATGGAGCCTTTTCAGTGTTTGATATCTGAATCCATCAGGGACAGTACAGATTGGGCAGCCTGAGGGAAATTCCAAGCTTTCCACATAGCCAAAAGTATGTTGGAAAGGGTATGGGCTGGCTTAGAGCCAGGGCTGGCTGGCTTCTGTCTGGAAGACTTCATCCCAGTTGACATGATCATGGAGAAGAGACTGGTCTTCTTGTTGTGCAGTGATGATGATGATAGATAGCACAAGTTTTTCATGTGGTAAGTTGTACTCATTTTAGAGCACACAAAAAGAAGAGGCCAAAATCCATATAATGATAATACCTTTATCAAGCCAGTCAGGACTGTGTGCAAGCTTTTATTGGTTTTCAAGACTCTTTGTTAGGCACAATGTAACACAAAACAGGTTGGGAGAAGTGTGCAATTTAGTAATCTGCCTGTTGTCTTAAGATGTAAAGCAGAAGGGTCCCTAGATATTTAGCAGGGCTTTCCGCATGGTGTTAGGTTTCACTTGGAGTAGCCATTGCATTTCATCATGTAACAATTGCTGTCATGAATTCACTGGGAACTCCCACATGGTGGGCTGCTTATGCTGCCAGTCAAAAGGCATTGTGTAGCTATTTTGTCTTTTCTTCCTTATTGGGTTTTTTGGTGTGGGGGTTGGAGTTGAAAGACTGAAACAGTGGCAAGAGAGCCTGGGAGAAGTACAACTGGAAAATTACTATGACTGAAACCCACTCCACCCACATAAATTTGTAAATGAGTGAGGGTGATTGCACTGAGGAAAATGTTCATTGTGTCAGGGTGCTTCCTCCTAACGCAATTCAGGGTGCATCCCATTGATAGGAATTAATTCATTGATGGATAGTAATTCATATCAAGGTTCTGCTAAATAATAAAAGTATTAATAGATACAGTTGTTGTTCTTGTCACTTCTCTATTCAGGCATTGCTCCTGTCTCTGGTGTTGATGAGGAAGAAGTGGTGGATCCCAATGGGGAGACTCTTTCTATCCTTGCAAAATTTCAGCCTTTGCTAATGGAAACAATGACAAAGAACAAGGATGGCTTCCTTGGAGTGAGTATCACATTTAATTTTTGTTGAAAATTTTTGTTTGTAGATTAGACAACTAAGAACTTGTTGACTAAGATGTGGTGGGAGAGAACCGATTTAAATCAACACATTTCATATTTAACAGATCATTGCATGAGTATTTTGATACTTTCGCCCTTTCCACACCAAGATATCCACAGCCTCATTGCACAAATAGAAGAACCACAGCAATGATAGTGTCAGGTGGCCCTGACTACCTGCTGTATGCTCATGTACCACTAGAGGAGGGACATGTACCACTAGAGAAGAAGGGGTCATCCCATTAGAGACTGGCTTTATATTGAGCCGCTATTTCTTCATTACCTGGTTCCAAGAACATCTCAGAGCCAGGCACTGAAGAACCAGCCAGCTAAGCATAGAATCACTCTGTGCTGAGATGATACAGCATAACTATGTAGGGTAGGGCTTTCCACTAAACAGGATCTCAGCCACACTTGGTTTGGTTCAGTTATATTGTCATAACAGACAGTGCAATGGCACAATTTCAAACAGTACCATTGAGGAAGAAAAATGGGAGGTGTCTCAAGAAACCAGGATGGTTGACTAAAGAAATATCAACAGAGCTAAGTTTTAAACGGAACATGTATAAGAATTGGAAAAAGGGGGAAATCACCAAAGAAGAATTCAAACAGATAGCGAACACATGTAGGAGTAAAGTCAGAAAAGCTAAAGCACAGAATGAGCTCAGGCTTGCTAGAGAGGTTAAGAACAATAAAAAGGGTTTTTTTGGGTATGTCCGCAGCAAAAGGAGGAAGAAGGAAATGGTAGGGCCACTACGCAGAGATGGCAAAATGCTAACAGGGGACAGACAAAGGCAGAATTACTCAACACCTTCTTCGCCTCAGTGTTTTCAGAAAAGGTAAAGGGGGACCAACCTGAGGATAAAAGTACAGAAGACACAACAGGGGAAATCCAGCACAGAATAAGCAAAGAGGTAGTACAGGAATACCTTCTTAATCTAAATGAATTTAAATCTCCAGGACCAGATGAACTACATCCAAGAGTATTAAAAGAGCTGGCAAATATTATCTCAGAGCCATTGGAATAATCTTTGAGAACTCCTGGAGAACAGGAGAAGTCCCAGCAGACTGGAGGAGGGCAAACGTTGTCCCCATCTTCAAAAAGGGGAAAAAAGAGGATCCCAACAATTATCGTCCAGTTAGTCTGACATCGATACCAGGGAAGATTCTAGAGCAGATCATTAAACAGAGAGTCTGTGAACATTTAGAAGGCAATGCCATAATCACAAAAAGTCAACATGGGTTTCAGAGTAACAAGTCATGCCAGACTAATCTGATCTCATTTTATTGATAAAATTACCAGCTTGGTAGATGAAGGGAACGCTGTGGACATCGCATACCTTGATTTCAGTAAGGCCTTTGACAAGGTTCCCCATGACATTCTTGCAAACAAGCTTGTAAAATGTGGGCTAGACAAGTTAACAGTTCAATGGATTTGTAATTGGTTGACTGGCCGAACCCAAAAGGTGCTCAGCAATGAGTCCTCTTCATCTTGGAAAGATGTGACCAGTGGGGTGCCACAGGGTTCTGTCCTGGGCCCAGTGCTATTCAACATCTTTATCCATGACTTGGAAGAGGGAATTAGGGGTATACTTATCAAATTTGCAGGTGACACCAAATTAGGAGGAGTAGCTAATACCCTGGAGGACAGGATCAAAATTCAAGATGACCTGGATAAACTGGAGAGCTGGGCCAAAGCTAACAAAATGAAATTCAATACGGAGAAATGTAAGGTACTGCACTTAGGGCAAAAAAATGGAATGCATAGATATAGGATGGGGGAGACCTGGCTGAATGAGACTACGTGCGAAAGGGATCTAGGAGTCCTAGTAGACCACAACTTGAACATGAGTCAACAGTGTGAAGCGGCAGCTAAAAAGGCCAATGCGATTTTGGGCTGCATCAATAGAAGTATAGTGTCCAGATCAAGGGAAGTAATAGTGCCGCTCTATTCTGCCTTGGTCAGACCTCACCTAGAATACTGTGTCCAGTTCTGGACACCACAATTCAAAAAGGATATTGACAAATTGCAGCGTGTCCAGAGGAGGGCGACTAAAATGGTGAAAGGTCTGGAAACGATGCCTTATGAGGAGAGACTTAGGGAGCTGGGTATGTTTAGCCTGGAAAAAAGACGGTTAAGAGGTGATATGATAGCCCTGTTTAAGTATTTGAAGGGGTGTCACGTTGAGGATGGAGCAAGCTTGTTTTCTGCTGCTCCAGAGATTGGAACACGGAGCAATGGATGCAAGCTCCAGGAACAGAGATTCCACCTCAACATGAGGAGGAACTTTTTGACAGTAAGAGCTGTTCGGCAGTGGAACGCACTCCCTCGGAGCGTGGTGGGGTCTCCTTCCTTGGAGGTCTTTAAACAGAGGCTGGATGGCCATCTGTCGGGGATGCTTTGATCGTGATTTCCTGTGTGGCAGGGGGTTGGACTGGATGGACCTCGTGGTCTCTTCCAACTCTGCAATTCTATGATTCTATGAGATTCTATGAACAGTTTTCAGTCAGCTAGCAAGCCAGAATCTGAAACCTTGATTTGAAGTTGGTTTGCAAATCCTAGTTCGTGTTAGCTGTGGTTTTGTTGTGATGTCTGAATTAAGAAATCTTGATTGTAGCCATATTTTTTCATATCCAGAGGCCCTTGTTCCATAGAATCAAAGTTCAGAGTGGATGGAAAATGAAGACAAGCAGCATTAAATCATGGTTTACTGAAAATATAGTAAATTAAAATAGAAATTTAGTGCTTAACTGGAGATTGGAAATGTTACTCTTTTGGAATACACCTCCAAGAATCTTCCAGCTAGAAAGGTCTATGGCTATAGGCCATACCATGCGCAGTTTTGACATTTTAACCACTTGTGCACCAAGGTATCCACAACTTTTTTACAAAAGCATAAGAGCTGCAGCTGCATACTAGGTGGGGGATTCTGGAGTTATCTTCAAGAAGGTAACTTTTCCTGTGCTTGTAACTGTGGTTTACATATATGACTAGAAGTTCATGTCATGGGTTTAGGTTCTCAACTTAATGTTTATTGCCACCATAGTTTAGTGTAATGTCTGAATGACAAATAGTGTTTGTTTAGTAAACCGTACACATGCAGGAGGAGAGTTCTGTAGATACCATGGGCTGCCAAAAAGATAGATAAATGAGTCTGAGAGCAAATCAAGCCTGAACTCTCCGTAGAAACTAAGATGATCAAACTCAGGCTAGCATAGTTTGGACATATCATGAGATGACATGACTCATTAAAAAAAACAATACTTGGTAAACTGGAACACAGTAGGAAAAGAGAAAGACTGCATTACAGGTGGATAGATTCAGTCAAGGAACCATAGATCAGAGTTTTCAAGACCTTAGTAAGGTTATTAATAGCATGGTGTCTTGGACGTTTCTCATTCATATGGTTGCCATAGGCTGAAGTTGATTTGACAGCAATTAACAGCAAATTGTTTTTGTTTTTGATTTTCATATATTAATTATTGTTAGACACATTTTTTTTAATTTAAAGAAATTTAATAAATAACAATCACAACCACCATCACCGCATCAGGCTTCTTATTGAACACTTTTATCCTTTCAGGTTTCCCACCTGGCCCTTTCTGGGCTCCGCAATTGGACTACTCCAGTATCACCTGTGAGTGTAATGTTTGCCCAGCAATTTAAGGCCTTCCTTCCCCCAAAGCATAAGGTGGAACTTGCTGATCCTTGGTGGATTATTCCCAGTGAGCTCAACATCTTTACTGGATACCTTCCCAATAACCGTTTTTATCCTCCAGCTCCGAAGGGCAAAGAGGTAAGACATAAGCTTTTAAAATTAATGTTTAAAATAAGAAGCAGCTTTTGTATAGCACATATATTGTGTTCAAACCACTTTATATATAGCATTCAGTAGTTCACACAAAAGTCAAGGAAAGGATCCCAGTATGTATCTCTCCAGTTTGATGCAATAATAAAATACAGATAAAGACTATATTTCAGAGTCTCTTATTCTCTTTTTCTGGAGCTGTATTTATTGTTTGCCAGCCCCTGAAGTCTAGTTGTTCAGGATGGCTCGTTTCATGATGGTCCCTGCAAAACTGGGCTTCAGCTTGAGCACTGGTCTTATTCTGAAAGGAAAAAAGGGCTCCTGCCTTACATGTGATTTTTTTCAGTAGTTTCTGACTCAAAAGTCTTAAAGGAATATAGCGGATCGGTAGAGTACAAAAGAAAAACACCATGGAATGGATACATCCTTGGCTGCTGTGTACATATTGGACATGATTTGCTAAAGCCCCAAACATTTATCTTATCTTATCTTACAACATATATTAAAGACAGTAGAGACTATTGCATGTACTCATGTATAAGCTGACCTCATGTATAAGTCAAGGGCAGGTTTTACGGCTAAAAGTATGGATTTTGATATGACCTGTGGATAAGTCAAGGGTAAAACTTTGGGGCTCAGCATGGGCTCTTCAGATCCATTCTGCAAAAAATATTAGGTTCACCAGAAGCAACAGTTTAAAGGGAAATTACTATAAATCCATCCTTAGATGGTACTTGACACCCGAGAAAATTGCAAAAATTTACAAAAACTCATCTAACCTATGTTGGAAATGCAATAAAGAGGTGGGCACATACTATCATGTCTGGTGGGATTGTAGAGAAACTAAAAAGTTTTGGAAGGAAATTCACAATACTATTGGTAAATGCTTAAAGATAGACTTCTTGTGTAAACCGGAAATCTATCTATTGAATATATTACAAGGAATAATCAATCAAGATTTGAAAAAATATTGGAAGGTCATATTATATATGATATCTGCTGCTAGAGTGGTTTTTGCAAAACATTGGAAAAACCAAGGAATTCCATGAATAGAAGAATGGGTGTTCCGACTTTACGAAATGTATGAAATGGACAAATTAACGATTATATTAGACGAGAAAAAAACACAGAAAAACTGCGAAGATTGGAAGATACTGATACCCCTGTGGAAAGAAACAGGGGGGGGAATTAGCAACAATAGGCATTCAAATGAAGAAAAACAGAGACTTTCAAAATAGACAAGGAAAAGGGGAGAGAAGAAATATGAAATATACGCACTTGAATAAAAGAAAAACTAAGGAAGTTTTGTGTTAAATATTTGTATAAGTATAGGTGTGATTGGTTAGGTGTTGGAGTGATTGTATGTCTATGTATTTGTCTAAATTTTTTATGTAATATAAGTGAAACTTTAAATAAATAAAAAAAAAAGAAAAGAAAAAAGAGGCAGAATCAACACCCCCAATAAAAAAAGGCCTGTGGCCTTTTGAAATGGAGCTTTCAAAATGGAGATGGGTTGGCAAGTGCAAAGGGAGCATTCATGATGGTTTAGCAAACGAAGCACTGTGTGAAGAAAGTGAGAACTTTTTTCTTTTCTCCTTCAACCTGCCCTTTGATAATGCCAGAACTCAGAGTTGCTGAAGAAATGAATTGAGGGTAGACCTCCAAAAAGCCCTTCAACCTGTGCATGTGCAAACACATGGAGACAGGGATAAGAAGGAAAAGACTTGAAGTCTTTATTAAACCCAGACCAGCCAAGGGTACTCACTCACTCACTCACTTGGGTGGAAGGAGAGAAGGGAACGAGACGGGGGAATAGAAGGAGGGCAGACGGATGGTGCGCAGGTCTCTGAGACAGACAGAGGGAACAGGATAGGGGAGGAGAGGAGGAGAGAGCCCAGGCGAGCAGGAGTAGAGTAGAGGGTAGTGGTGCTTTCTTTAGGTTCACCTAGGATAGACTAAAGTGAGAGCTTAGGGAGAACCTACCCCTGTGGTCTGTCTAGGGAGAACCTACCATAAAAGAAGCACCAACCCCATTTATTCTCCTTGACACAGCTGGTAAGTGCTAAAGAGCTGCTACCACGGTAAGAAGACTGGAGGAGGTCAGCACTTTCTTTAGGTTCTCACCAGACAGACTAAGGTGAGAGCTTAGGGAGAACCTACTATAGAAGAAGCACTGGCCCTCTCTGCTCTCCCTGCTGTGTCAGGGAAGTGCCAAAGAGCTCCTGCTGCCACCATTTTTTTTTTGAACAGGTGGTACAAAAGGCCAGAAGCAGTACTGTGGCAGACAGAAGTTCCTCATTGACCTGTGTATAAGTCAACCCAGGTTTTTTCAGTCTTTTTTTTTTTTTTTTTTTTGCATTTTCAACTTAAACATGAGTATATATGGTATAAGTTGCCAAAAGAAACTAACAAAACAGGGAAAATATTTTTTCTTAGGGGTCATCTGTACAAGGAGATATAATGCTCATTTCTCTTCATTAACTCACAGTCTCAAAAGCATTCATTTGTTTCCATATTTTTTGTCAAGATTGCTGGTACAGGAAGTTACTCATGTTTGAAGTTCACACGGAGCATGCCTGCGAATAAAGATGGTGGCTACGAGTGAATTACTCATGTTATTATTCTCCAAAAGTTGCTGCCATTGCACAGTTTTTTCCCCTCATTAAATCCAAGACATAGAAGTGCAATCTTCTGCTTAAAAAACTGTTTTTTGTCACTTTACCACTCCAAAATTGCTCACAATCGCTACTGTGAAAATCAATAATAGTGGTTCCTACCACTTCGTCGCCAGCAAGCCCACCCTCTGCCCACATCTGACCAATCATGTTTCGACTTCCAGAATGTGCTCCGCTTCAAATTGGTTGTCCAAATGGGTGGGAATGCACATTTCCCCATATTTTTAAAAAAACTTCGTGAGAAACCACAAAGGCTTTTATCACGCTATACGTAGAGTTTTTGCCCCCTCCTTCCCAATACGGCAAATCACCACGGGATCTCATTAGGAGGTATTCTTCTTGCATTCCATGAGGAGTTTTTTTCATTGTCTAGATAACACCTTAATCATATCCAAGACACTAATAATTGAACCTGGACTTAGAGGAGAATAGCTTTTCATTCTTAGGTTCACTGCCTGCCACTTTCTGTGCACTTCACTCTCCTTCTTTTTCATAGATAATCATTCACAAGCTCTTGAGTATGTTCCACCCCCGGCCATTTGTGAAAACTCGCTTTGCGCCTCAAGGAGCTGTAGCCTGTATCCAAGCTGTTGCTGATTTCTACTACAGGATTGCATTCAGGTAAAGTCCCATGAGAGGAGAATGCCAGTGGTTAGGTTTGTTGGTTATGTACATATGTGTATACATCTGTATAAAACAGAGGTGGTGCAAATGTGGTCCTCCAGATGTGGGATGGACTACAGTCCCAGGATTCCTCACTATTGATTAGGGCTGAAGGAACCTGCAGTCCAGTGACATCTGGAGGGCCATATTTTGCCCAGTCCCATATAAATCTTTTTTGGTGCAAGTTCCACTGGCTACAGCTGTGGAAGACACTTCCCTTTGTCTTGGTATCTCTGTTCCTGTTGCTCAGAATGAGCATGGGTGAAGGGATGACTGAGGACCTGATACCTGTGAAATGGGGGTTCAGTCCCTGGCCTCTTCAGATAGGCCTGGGAAAGAATCCCCAAGAGGCCATCACTGGTCATTGTTGATGTAATGCTGAGCTAGATAGTGGATATATTTCCAGTGTTTTGACTCCAGGAAACACCAGCTAGACTTTTAGGTGCTGTAGGGAACATATCACTTATGCAACCTCTGTAGAGGGCACTAGTTATACAGTACATTCCTTAGAACTTACAGTGATTTGCTCTTTTGCTAGGATCAAAGTATTCAGCACTAACAAACATTTTCAGTACAGGTTATCGTTTATCCAAAATGCTTGGGACCAGAAGTGTTCTGTATTTCAGTTTTTGTTTTGTTTTGTTTTGTTTTTTTTGAATACCTGTATTTGGATGCACATAAAGAGATATAATGAGTCTTTCCCAGCCTCGCGTCTCTTTTGTTCATTGCTTGTGTTGTGTATGAGACACAGGGCTGGAAAGAGACTGAATATCTGTGAAATGGTGGGAAACTGAAACATTTTGCCACCAGCCACCCACCTGAGGTGGCTGTGATGCTCTTGTGCTTGTTCATCTCTCAGATCCTCATTTTCTCTCCAGCCTCGCATCTCACACACAAGACAAGTAGTGAAAGATGCCAGGCTGGAGAGAGACTATGGATGTGAGAGACAAACAAGCAAGAGTGCTGCAGCTGCTGCCTTGAAGGCAGAAGCGGGCAGCTGGTGGCAAAATGTTTTGGGTTTTGGAGGTTTTCAGATTTCTAGATTAGAGATGCTCAGCCTGCAGTAAAACTAACTGGGCCATTTAGTATAGGCTAAATGTCAGCATTGCTTTTTCCAAGTGATTGTTGCGCTTCCATGGCTAGCCCCCTGTGGCTCTGATAATCTGTCATTGTTTCACATCATATAGATTGCTTGGATCATATGGGTACCCTGCACAACCAGCGCTGTGCCTCTGTTGGGACCCTTTGAAGTTCTCATGAGATCCAAGTGATCATCAAGATACAGAATTTGAGTTTTTACTCAGGTTGGCACACCTTGAAGGGAAATTAGGCTTCAGATTTTGATGGCAGTTCTTTTTCGAATGAAGATACAGGGTAGTTTCCATCAGGAACATAAAATGTTCTAGGTGCCAAGCTCACCACCCACCCACAAATGATTCAGGAACTGTGCTGAGAGCCTCTAGCTGAAGTGGGGCTTTAGCATTGCCATGGGTGGTATAGGACTCTTGCAACAGCTCATGCACAGCTTTCTATCTGTTGCCTCTGAATATAGTTGCTCGTGCTCTTGAGTTAGCTCTGTACTGTTCAGCCATCTGTGCAGGGAAATATCATTTAAAATAATGTTGCACAAGTAAGTCTTGCTTATTGAAAGCCCATATCTTCCCATATCACTGTGCCCAAGTCTTAGAATCTTTGGGGGAGGGCTTTTTCTCTGTCCCACCACACTCTCAGGTTTGTCTGGTGAGGACGTGGGAGAGAGCTTTCTCAGTAACAGCTCCTAGGCTATGGTACTCCCTCCCAAAGGAGGTTCAATTGGCCCCCTCTCTGGTCTCTTTTCTCTGGCAAGCAAAGGCCTTCAGATGGGCCTTTAGCCTTCAGCTGTTTGCAGGAGAAAGCTGTCCAGTGGGTGTGCTGTTTCTTATATGTACAGTTGGCCCTCAACTTCAGCGGGCTTAACTTTCATAGATTTGATTATTTGTGGATTGTTTGCTACTGCCTCTGCTGCTGCTCTACATCATTTTTAACAGAGACTTAATTTGTCTCACCTGGCATTTGCTTTCTCTCTGAGAGAAACTGTGAACACACAGCAAGGCTTATAAGTCCTTATTAAAAATGGTATAGGGCAGCAGCGGAGGTGACAGCAAGCCCCGCCATCCACCTTCTTCTGCCTTGTGAAGGAACCTCCAGTGGCGTCACTAGGGTTGGTGTCACCCCCCAGGCAGGAAGGCAGACAGCCAGCCATCCTGCAGCTCCTGTGAGTGGGAGCCACTAGTGGAGGGAGGGATCTTGGTTGCCTCCTCCCTCCCCTGAAGCAAAGACAGGGGTGGGAGGGATCCTGGACTGCCCTCCCAGGATTTCCCCTGGCCCTGCATAAGCGGGGAGGGGCATGGAGGATGAGGATGCCCACCCACAGGAGCTCAAGGAATGGAAGGGAGGGGTGAAAGTAGAAAGATGTTGCTCAAAGGAGAGGACAACAGCAGTATTAATGAAGATTACAGCCCTGAAAAAAAGCAAAAGAGGAAGGTTGAAAAGGGGGGATAGGCAGTTGGGTCCCTTGTTAACTCCTTCCCAGCTCAGCAGCCACCACAAATACATACCATGCCAATTTTTTTCCTGCCTCCCTGCATCTTGTCCATGCCGCCTTGCATGCTGCTAGGGCAAGTGGCGGGACTCTGTCCTCAGCAGCCCAGAACTGGGCTGGTGGAGTGAAAGGGATCCTGCTGTCACCTTCTAGAGAGACTTGTCTGTTTCTTTCCCAGTCAGGGTAGTGGTGATGATTGGTGCAAACCCAATTTAAAAGGCAGGAGTTGCACATGCACTCACACTCACACACAAGTTTGCAAAGAGCAGTGAGGTGGATGGGCTGAGGAGCTGGAAAGGGATCCTCTGCTGGATGATGGAGGAGAGCCAGCGAGGAGATCTCACGCACAGACATGTGTGCGCACACAAACAGTTCTCCTCCTCCTTGGCTAACTAGGGAACTAGAGGGTGGCAGTAGTAGTGGTGGCAGTGTGGGCGGGGTGCGGGGGTGCACAGCAGCTCCACCCAGTCTGACAGCCCCCCCAAAAAACCCTTGCAGGTAGTGCCAGGTGCTCCCTTCTCCCCATGGTTAGGATGTGCAATCCTGGGGAGACAGCAGGAAGAGAGGGGGCAGTGGAAGAAGTGGCAGTAGGTATGGAGGAGCACTTGCCATCCACCAACCCCCTGCTGCTTGCCTCACTTCCCCCCTGGTCCCAACCCAGCTGCCTGGCACACCACTGTCCACTTTGCCCTCCCTTCTCTCCCACTGCCCTGCACTTTCTTCTGCAGGAGGGGAGGAGAGGAGTCCATGGCCATCACTGCTGCTGCCTGTGCCTTCCTTTCCCAGCCCAGCCAGCAGCCCTGCCAGCCCTGCCAGACAGTGGATGGACAGCAGTGTCTCCTGACTGGTGGAAGTGGGCAGCCAGGGGATCTTGAGACAGAAGATGAGTGACTATCCTTCTAGGTGTCACCTGGTGAAGTCTGATCCCCCTGCACCCCCTAGTGATGACACTAGGAACCCCACTGACTCTAATCCAGCTTCTTGTAAATGTATTCCGATAGTACACGGGAAATCATATGGATTGTTTGACTTGGGATTTATCTGTACAATTTGAGTCAAAATTTCATAATTTTATAGCTTTCATAATAAGGTGGAAGCAGGTGGTTGGCTGGCTCCCCACTGGTTTGGGAAGGGGGCTAGCGATATTTGTGGTTTTTCCACTCTTGCAAGGATCCAGCGCCCCAACACCCACAAAAGTTGAAGGACGACTGTACTACATATTTGATGCATTTTATATTGCATTTAAATTAATGTTTTAATTGGATTGATTGTTTAACTGTTTTAAAATTTTTGTACCATATGCTGTTCTAGCTTTTTTACTTCAGTTAACATGGTAAGCTACTTTGAGTCCCATAACAGGATAAAGGTGGGATATAAACCAAATAAATAAATGAGTGGCCCTTATAGCATTGGTGATTAGGCATCAAAGTGGTCTTTGGCTGCTGACGCACTGCAAAAATAATGCAGTTTGACACTACTATAACTGCCATGGCTCAATGCTGTGGAATTCTGGGATTTGTAGTTTTGTGAGATATTTAGTCTTCTCTGTCAGAGAGCTCTGGTGCCACAACAAACTACAAAGCCCAGGATTCAATAGGATGGAGCCGTGATAATTAAAGTGGTGTCCAACTGCATTATCTCTGTAGTGTGTCAGCAGCCTTCATCAGAAGAAAACTACATGTTTGGAAAGGCAGATAATTGAATTTGCAAATTCTGAAGCGAGAGCATAGTATATCGTCAAGAGTTGTGTGGGACTCTAGAATATGAACCTGCTTCTGCATCCAACCTGGTCCTCTCATCCAATGGAAAAGACTATTAGCTATCTTTAAAAAAAACCATTGGACCCACCACCCGGACCATATTACAGTGTTACGCTTGGCTTCTTTCCCCCTCCCTTTTGGACACTTACTACCGTCTTTGTTACAGAATCCATGCAGAGTTCCAATTGAATGAGCCCCCAGATTTCCCATTCTGGTTTTCCCCTGCGCAGTTCACAGGCTACATTGTCCTCTCCAAAGACTCCTCTCATGTTCGAGAATTCAAGTTGTTTGTTCCTAACAATAGGTAAGCTTGTTCCACTTCTGGTATTTACTCTTGAAAATGGCTTTTTGTACCAAAAATGAAACTTGATATATTGTATTGATTTTATCTCCCTTTGCCAAGTGATGGATGCTCCTCCATAGTTAGCTCTCTATGGCATTGATTACATCTCATTGTTTCACAACATGTGGGTTGCTTGGATCAGGCAATTTGCAGAATTGTTCAGAATCTGAGATTTTGTCATAAATCTTCTGGATGTTATATATTTTCTTAAGAAGATCAGCTTTGGCTTAATGCTTTTGCTGTTAGTAGACTTCAAGCTTAAGAGCTGTTTCTTACTGTATGAACCTACCAGTGCACTCTGACCTATTCTATTGGCTTTCCCACCAGCCAATGTTTTGCAGGTGGACACAAGAGATAGGGAGTAAAACACTATTGGTGATGTGTGTTGGCATAACAGCTGATTATAGCAGTATATATACTTTTTGGAGTGTTGCAGAAGGAAGCACCTCACCCAAGATTCACAATAACAACTCAGTTCTGACCACTGTTTAGATGTTGTGATGTGCCTGAGCATGTTCTGACTGCCCTTGAATACTTGAGGAAGGAGCAGTCTTATGCTGGCAGCGGAGGCTGCTCCTTCCACAGGTGCACAAAGGCAGCTGGAGCACACCTGGGTGCATTTGGGTCTGCACACTAGAGTCTCCCAACTGGTGTTGTATATGCCTCCCAAGACATCTGGCCTCCACCTCCCAGATAGTATTGGGAAATATGAGAGATTTAATGGAACTCCCTAGCAGAACATCTGATGCTCTGGCAGGTTAGAATAAGTAACCAGCCCACCTCCCTCACACACAGTATCTAGCAGTGAAAGAAATCAAGCTTAGTCATCTTTATAAAGTATATAAAAGTAGTTTTACTAACAATACTTGTACATAATCACACAGGTTCAGCATCTTGAAGAAAAGTAAGAAAAATACTGTAGGAGGTTCTACATAGAATCAGAAAGTTAGAGCATTTCACGAAGGGAGAGCCACATGGTTCATGGAAGCAGGCAGAGAGAGAGGGAAAGAGAGAGCAAGCAAGCACATGCGACCCCAGAGAACAAAAGGAATGCCTATATGACCTAGGAAGAGAGTGGGTGTAAACAAACAAACAAACAGGAAATTCACATAAACACACTTTCCTAAACTCCTAGAGAATCTAACTACCAGTGAGTGTGTCTGCAAAGGTTGCTAAACGCCAACAGATAGCTGTCATAAATATACTGGTAGATATTTATAGTCTGCCAGTGGTCTACTTTGAATTTTGGCTGCATTGTTTTTAGACATAACTCTGGATTGCCCTCCTGAGAAAAGGTCCACCTGACATCATTGTCTTTGGGGCAAGGGAAGCACCAAATTATTTCAGGAGGTGTTTAGCTAGCTGTAAATTGAGGGTGGGCAAGTTCAGTGGGTCTGGGTGCCAATTTTTCCCTTCCAAAATACCACTTTGGAGGGAGGTCTCCATCAAGACCCCACTATCCCCAAAAATAAAATGGAATGGAAGGAGCAGGTGGTTTTGGTTTTGGTTTGAGAGGGGCAAAAATGGCCAACCCACACATCCTGTAGTGTCAGTTCTTCTTTTCGAATGACTCCCCTCCCCCTGCCAAATTTGCAGGGAGCAAAAATGATAGAGGGAAGATTATGTTTCTTCATTTCTCTTTTGGATCTTTTTGTTATTGTTTCTTTTTATTGTTTTTATCATTTACAGTTGACCTAACCTGAGAAGTACTAAATTGAATCCAGGATATTTTTTTTCTTCCATGTTAAAAAGATATAGTTTCTGATGGTGCCAGTTCTTCTTAACAGGTCTCTCAATGTAGACATGGAATGGCTATATGGTGCCCTAGAGAGCAGCAACATGGAAGTGGATATAGGATACTTACCTCAGGTCTGTAGCAAGAAACGCTTTTAGACTGAACTTCTATTGATAGTGTTTACTGATTCCTTTTGTTGTATTTGACAGCTTAGTTCTGTAAGCATAGTTGCCCATGCATTGTGTAGGGCTTGGAATCATTATTTTTCTTCAAATTGTTCCAGCTAATATAATAAGTTGTGTTCTTGTTAACTGCCATTAAGTTGACTTCAATTTTTGGCAACCCCATGAATGAAAGAGAGAGATATTATATTATATATAATATAATAAGTAGGTAGAACTAAGTGCAACCAGTCAGTTGTACTTGCCAAGCTGTGTGGACAGGAGAGAAGAAGAGAGCCTGAACATTTATCTTAGGAATGGGCAAGTCCCAGAGATGCAGGAAACAGTTTTCTGGCCCCATAGCCCAGCTCTGAACGTGTGGAGAAATAAGGAAGAATCTAAAGAAATGTGGCTGGGCTCTTATATAATATATAATAATAAAATTTTATTTCTATCCCGCCTCTCTGCAACGCAGTCGGGGCGGCTTACAATATAAAAACTCCATAGTCCCAGTACCCTAGCCCACCCACCCCTTAAAATAATATTAAATTATAAAAGATTAAAAACATACAGTGAATTAAAAATACATAAATTAGAAAAAGATTAAAACATACAATAGTTTAAAAAAAAATAAATCTGATTACAGCTCAGGGAGGACAGCCGAGTCTTGGGCTTATCAGCATTTTTGGTCCAAGAAAACCTTTTTGGTGGAAGTTGGCAGCATAGCCCCCACAACCTGAATCGGGCCCCCAGGCCAGGGTCTTTGGCGGGCTCCCTACCTACTGCTGAGGTTAAGGGCAGCAAGATGCTCTACAGGATTTAGGATAAAAATTAAAATAAGTTAGTTTAAATGGTGACACCAAAGTAATATTTATATTTATTTTTTTAAAAAACTAAATGGATTTACATAATAAAAACTTATAATAATATCATGCCAGGGCTCCATCCTAATCCCAGGCTCCCAGGCTACAGCCCTGCCACCCCCACTCCCCACTTGTGGGGCCATGGTTGGCAGGAAGGGAGCCATAGAAATGGCCTTTGGAGCTGCACTTTGCCCACCCCTGATTTTTGCAGTGATTCCAGTCAGGATTTGACGAATGCACCATGGTCAGACTTTTTGGCCTGAGCACCTCATCGAGTCCAAAGTATCAGGGACTGCTACTCTAAGTACAGAGCCAGGTGCCTTGGTATGGTTTTGCTTTCCCTCTTACCTGAACTGGGGAGCAGGCACCAGTGCTAAAGAGTCTCTAGTTCAGTACAGGAATCACAACAACCCATGGTTTATAACTCTTTCATTTTTTGTCTCTTCAGTGTAGCAGTCTCTAGGCACTCTGGCCTCTGGATGTGGACTAATGGTTGTAATTATGGTTTATCTATTCAAATCATAGCTAGCACAATTTACAGTTTTCAAACACACCTCAGACCATAATTTTCTGACTGTGGCTTGTCAGCTAACCACTAACCAAGGCATTTATGGCCATATCAAGAGAGGTGATAATCAGTACCTTAAACTGAGCCCAGATGCTAATCAGAAGCCAGTGAGGATATACTGATATTTGTACACTGTGTACCTTATTCCCATATATCTGATTTGCTCCTGCAATTGGTCTTGTAATAAAATCCTATATGTATTTAAATATTTCTACACTGACATATACCAGTAGATCTCAGGTCAAGAAACACCGAATAAAAGCAATTCAGTAATCCACAGTCTAGTATAAAATCAGAAATAATAAATTGGAACTGAATTATAATCAGTTAGGTCCGAATATCAAATCTAATTTCTTGTCATACTAAGACCCCACAAAGATCTTATTTTAACCTGTTGTCAAAATAAGACCTCTGTGGGGAGGCTGTTCCATAATTAGAGTACCTTAGCTTTCCTTTCAGCACCAAACCAAAATACAGTTGTCCCTTCACATTCGTGGCTTTGACACTCACGGTTTTGATTATTTGCAGTTTTCCCTCATCCACCGCCCGTCTAGCCTGTCTCCTGGGTCTTCGCTTCTCTTCACAAAGGGAACAAAGACCCAGGGAAGCTGAGGGAGTGAGGCAAAACCTCTTAAACTGCTCCTCTGCTGAGCCTTCACTGCCTTTGCAGGGAGGGCGAAAGCCCAGCAGACTGCCAGTTTGATTTCCCTCATTCCCTGGGCTTCCCTGGGTCCCAGGGAAGCCGAGGGAGTGAGGCAAAACCTCTTAAACCACCCCTCTGCTGAGCCTTCGCTGCCTTTGCAGGGAGAGTGAAAGCCCAGCAGACAGATGGTTTGAGAGATTTTCCCTCACTCCCTGGGCTTCCCTGGGTCTTCGCTTCTTTCTCTTCACAAAGGGAACGAGAGGGAGTGAGGCAAACCCTCTTAAACTGCCCCTCTGCTGAGCCTTCGCTGCCTTTGCAGGGAGGGCGAAAGCCCAGGAGAGGGCGATTGTTATTCGCATTTTTTTTCCACATTTGCAGGGGTCTGGCAGCCGTAACCCCTGCGAATGTGAAGGGACAATTGTACTTCTTTTTTGTTCAGTCACATAACATTGGCATTTGTTTTATTTTAATTGATTGGTTACTTTGTTTTTGTTTACTGGTTGGATGGTTTTTATGTTTCCTATGTTGTATTTTTAATTTTTACATGCTCTTTTGCATGCGGTCTTTATGTTACCTAGCTTAGGATCACCTATGGATGAAAGGCAATTTATACTGCAAGTTTGCAGATGTCACCAAATTAGGAGGAATAGCTAATACCCCAGAGGACAGATGCAGAATTCAAAATGACGAAATGTAGAGTACTGCACTTAGGCAGAAAAAAATGAAATGTACATATAGGATAGATACCACCTGGTTTGATAGCAGTGCATGTGGAAGGGATCTTGGAGTCTTAGTGGACCACCAGCTGAACATAAGTCAGCAGTGTGATGCGGCAGCTAAAAAAGCCAATGCAATTCTAAGTTGCATCAATATGAGTATAGTGTCTAGATTGAGGGAAGTAATAGTGCCACTCTATTCTGCTTTGCTCAGATCTCACCTTGAATACTGTGTCCAGTACTGGGCACCACAGTTCAAGAAGGATGTTGACAAGCTGGGTGTATCCAGAGGGGGGTGACCAAAATGGTAAAAGATCTGGAAACCATGCCCTGTGAGAAGTGGCTTAGGAAGCTGGGCATGTTTAGCGTGAAGAAGAGAAGGTTAAGAGTGGACATGATAGCCATGCTTAAATATTTGAAGGATGTCATATTGAGGATGGAGCAAGCTTGTTTTCTGCTGCTCCAGAGACTAGGACACAGAACAATGGGTTCAAAACTACAGGAAAAGAGATTCCATCTAAACATTCTATGATTCTATACATTAAAAAATACCTGGGAGTAAGTCCCATTGGCTTTGGTGAGGCTTGCTTCCAGGTACTTTTGTATACAGTTGCAGTCTAAAGTCTCTCAAGGCATCCAGCTCCACTTCATTACAAAATAAATGCATTGATGCAAGTCATAGCATATGCAGGAGATCTCTATAGCAGGTATGTGTTTTCTAGAGATCAGGATACTTTGATGGAGTGTTTTTTGTCCTTGGTTTATTTAGATGGAGCTGGAATCTTTGGGACCTTCCATTCCTTCTGTCATTCACGATGAAAATGGGAATGTGATTGACAGCAGAGAAGGGGAGCCAATTCAGTTCATCTTTGAAGAGATTACCTGGCACAGAGAAATAAGCTGGGAGGACGCAGTCAACAAACTGGAAGTTGCCATGTATCCATTTAAAAAGGTATGAAATGTGTGTTCTTGGTTTGTCCTTGGTGGTTAAATTATTTTCATTGCTTCCATAAAGGAGAATTAAAGCTGAGCATTTTTGGTTTTATTTGGTAGTAATGAAAGTGACTAAGCATTCAACTTCTATATCATCTGCTAGCAAAATAGCTCATCAGTTTTACCCAAGATTCTGGGATCTCTTAAATGCACAGTACATTTTCTTGAAAGATGGATAGAAGCATTGGCTGAGGTCAGAGAGGAAATCTGTGACTAGGCCCACATCTCTTAGGTACAGATGGAACTTTGAATGCTGCATCATCCATCTTTCCCTTTATCACGAATCCCTGGTGCCATTTTGAAAGAGACAAATTATGGAGATCCTTCTGTGCACGTTTTGCTGCAGCAAGCAGAGCAGGGCATGCAGCAGTCTCAGCACTGTAGTTTCCTTATCAACAGGAAACACACAAGACGTGTACAGTTTGGGAACTTGAAACAAAAAGTAAATTGACAACATGAGCTGTTAAATGCTATCCATGTTCCTACAGCAGCCAGAACTGCTTCTATCTAATCATCAGTTAATAAATGGGATGTAGGGGAAAGATTTTTTTAAAAAAATGCTTGTGAGAAATGATGCTGTTAGAAGACATTGCTTATGGATTGTTGACTCCCTGAGAAGACCAGATTTCCTTAAAATAGCCCATCCCTGTGGTCTTTCTTATGGTCTTTACAAGTTGTAATTAATGCATGTGTCCTTTAAAAAAAGCAAACTACTATCAGTTAGGGATATGTGAAGGATGTGAAGAATATTTGTGTTCCTTCATATCCTTGGGGAAGGGTGTGCTGACGCTTGGGCCACCCCACTGAGAAAAAGGAGAACAACTGCCAGGTTCTTTGCCCTTTGGAAAATGTGCCAAAATAGCATATGCAGAAATACACTTAGTGTTAATGTGTAGAAAAGCTATTTTTCTCTGTAGAAAAAAATGTTTTCTGTAAAGGAAACAATGTCTTTTGCTTAAAAATTGCTGTCCCCTCTGCCTCCAGTATATTTTTGTACAAGAGATCTGTTCCAGAAGACATGCAAAAGTGGAAATAGTGGTTGAAAACTACACAGAAGGGAGAAAGCTGTCAACATTCTTTCTTGCATGCAGGGATAAAATAAGTGAACATTTAAAAGGCAAAAGATTTATACAATTTGAAGAGAAACCAGAGTATATGGTACATGGTTGCAGTTTCAGCTGCTGTTGGTGCCCTAACACTTCATTTTCACTGGAGTTTGCAACCCCTGACAGAATGCCTCAGCCTCTCCAGCCTTGTTTGGGGGGCCCTCTGTGTTGCCTTAGGGCTGTGGTGCCCTGGTCATTCTCCCTGTGATCCCTGGCTAGTGGCACTATTGTATACAATATATATTCTAAAAAACATTCCTTTCTGTCCTTGTTCTGTGGCTTGTTTGGTTTCAGCCTCTTTTGTTGCTTTTTCTACTTTCAGGTTTCCTACCTTCCCTTTACCCAAGCTTTTGAGAGAGCGAAATCTGAGAGTAAACTTGTACACTCCATATTGCTGTGGGGTGCACTAGATGATCAATCATGCTGAGGTAAGAGCTATATTTCTTATCTGGAATGCCTTTTTAGGAGCTTGTCAGTGTGCCCCAAGTTGCCTCCCGACACTCCAGAGAAAAATACTGTAGGGGAGAAATGAATACTGGTGGCCTTCAGCGTGAAATATGTTATACTGTATCTATCTATAGTTGTAATGCTCTGACTTTTATCTTAATATGAAACACACATTGAACCCTTGTTAAAGGCACTTGCATATCTTTTTAAAGGCTCTTATGTGAGACTGATTGCAAATAAAATTACAATACAATAAAATAAATGTTGCTGGATTACTACTCCCATCATCCCTCACCTTAGGCCTAGCTCAGACTGATCCAAAAGGCCACAGATTCCCCAGCCTTTGTTTAGGCCTTGTTGGTGTCACAATTGTTATATTATGAGTTTTGTGCCATCAATGTACATGGCGCTTAAGTAAAAGAGAGATCTCTGCCCTAAGGAATTTACAGTGCAAATTCAGGCTAGGCAGGATGGAGAAAAGCGAGAGTAGGAAAAGATGGATTTACATAAACAGTAATGCCTGGTTAGACTTTGTTTAATTTGAGTACAACAGTTAAGAATTTATGCCAAGGCTTCACAGCAGAGGTAAGTTTTGAGTGCAAGTTTCAAGGCAAAGAGAAGAATGTTATGGCATATAGAAGTTCTAGGAGAGAGACCCGGGCATAAAGTACAACAAAAGAGAATGGGTGCAGTCTTCTGTGAAGGGTTGTCTCCAGTAGGCTCTGGAAGCAAAGGACATTGTCACCCTGTGCAGGCATTCAGCCATCTACTTTTAAGAACTCACATGGAGAGTGGCAGCATACTTAGCCTCATTCCGCCTGTTATTAGTTCCATCACGCTCATCTCAGAGTGAGCAACAATCTGAGGAGGAGAGACTCTATGCATAAAGAAGGCTCTTCTCTTTAGACTGGCATTTTCTATATGTAGAAAGCAACAACTAAGAGGGTCTGGTTAGCATACTCTCCTCTTGTGTGTTTACCTAAAATAGATTATTGAATGCTTGAATAGGGTCCCGATCGATCGATTGATTGATGGAACCCCTGTCCAGGTTGATCCTGCAGTTCCAGCCCTTAGGTTTCTATAATTCACCTTGCCCTTTTACTCCAAGTATCCCTCCCTGGATCTGGTATTTGGGCCTCAAGGTGACCACTAGTGGCTGTGTTGATTAGTGGGCTAAGTGTGATAAAGTATACTAGTTTTCCCTGTTAATTATTAATTAAAACACCCAGAAAGAGTTGTAGAAAATAAAAAGAATGAAGATCTATTGTAACAGATTAAGTAAGCATTTTACAAACCATTCCACAAGCTGCAATTGGTTCGTTCTACCAAGGCTTGCCTTCATCCTTGCTTCACATTCTCCTATTCCAGCAACCTTCCCTATGTTGAGGTGTCACACTCCCTATCACTGATGTATGGCAGTGTGGGTTCCTGACTTTGAGCTGCCCGGCTGAGCCTTCCAAAGCCAGCCCTGAATGAATTTATTAATAAGAAGATCTAAGCTCTGTCTCCATGCTGACAATTTTGAGAGTCCTCACTAGAGGTTCTTATTTTCCCATTCACTTCTGGATTTTTGGCCTATTAGGCAAATGAGTCTGTGGCTTCTAGTCGGATATCAAAGTATCAGCATGATACTTCCTTAGTGTCAAACCTATAAAGTTTCAAAAATCTTCACCTAAATTGACATAGGTTTATGCTGAGGTTTCATGCAATCCTTTTTTCCCTTTCCCTTTCTCTGTCTCTCTCTGTCTGGCCAGGTTCAGGGCGAACTCTCCGGGAAACAGTCCTGGAAAGTTCGCCCGTCCTTGCTTTCCTGAATGAGAGTTTCATCAATACCTGGTCATTGGTGAAGGAGCTGGAGGACTTACAGGTAAGGATCCAGTTGTATGAGTCTAAGTATAGTAGAAGAAAGTAGCCTGACATCATGGGGAGATAACAGGAAACTTGAAAAGGTTTATTAGGACTCCACAAATGTCAGCACTGACATCCCTTCCAAGAATCCAAAGAAAGTAAGGTTGTCACTGGCTGAAGAATTTTCATTTGATTAATCCTAATCAAATTAATCATAGATTTGGTTATATACTTCAAACTCTAATATAAAGCGCCTTTTTGAGATAACAGAAAGAGAATTAGCTCATACCTGAGGATGGGAAAGAGCTACCACTCCTTGCTAGAAGGCAATATCATCTTAAATAGGGTTACCGTATGTACTCCTTTTCCCAAACGTCCTTTTTTCAGAGCCAAAATATCTGTCTGAGTGGATTTTTAAAATGTCAGGGGATTTTTGAAATGTCTACTGCTGCTTCACCTCTTCCCACCAATGTTGCCTCCTCATTGCTGTCTTACTGGCTCCATCGAAAACTCGGCTAGGAGGACAGAGGCTGGGCTGGTGGAGTGCTGAGAGGGAGATATACAGTGACTCAGAGATAAGGAGGCAGGAGAAGGGAGACCTGTAGGTGAGGTACCCGAGCAAGGCAGTTGAAGGAGTCTGCAGTTATGCTGGAGCAATGGAATAGGATGGATTGGTGGAGTAGATGCGGCAGCTGTCGGAAGAGGTGGGGAAGGAAGAAAGGGAAAGCAAAATCTTGTGATTTAAATACAGCAAAGGTTAGGAATATTTCTAGTAGCAGTTATCACAGCTTATGTATAGTAGAGGTATTTAAAGTGAGAGTTGTCATAGCTGTTGGTGGTTTGAAGTAATCAGTTCTTTGCTTTTCACAATATAGCAACTCTGTCTTAAATATTTCTTACTCTTTCATTGGTGAAAACTAATTGAGGAACTTGTTCCTTCTCCCGTTTGTTTTGTGGGCAGGACTATGCAGATGATTATGTGGTTGCAACATTTTAGTGTAAATGTGGGACACATGTGGCCACCAGAGAACCTCCAGGATCCTACACCAACCTATTTATGGCCAAAAAGAGGGCAAATTGCTCTTTTTGGAAACCTCTATGTGCAACAATTTAGTTTTTAATTAGGTTACAAGGTCTCCCCATTGTGTTTTAACATTTTTTAAAAATCCATTTTAAGAACCAGAAGCGAACTTCCAGCCACTTTGGGTTTTTTGTTTTGTTCTTTTGGTAGTCCATGTAGCCCCCAGACCTGCTGCCATTTCCCACCCCTGATTTAGTGGGAAGAGCCTCCTCCAGGTTCCCATCTTACCCACCTTTTTCTTTTAATACAATGATGCACCAAAATAAAAACAGGAAAGAAATGTCCCCCTTAATTTCCACTGGACCAATTTATGTTTCCTTACTGATTAAAATTGACTCCCATATCCAATATTGTAATGTTGTTGCTGTTTTATTTGGTTTATTGTATTCTATGTTGTGTTACAAAAGTAAAATAAAATAAAAATATGATATTAAAAATTGACTCACACTGACAGATCCCCTAGACCTTTTGCTAACTGATCTGCAAGTTTAAAAGTTGCAGTCCTAATCAAATACTGTTTCCCTTTAATCCAATCAAGATATAGATTCAGATAAACAGAATTACTATACCCCAAGGGTTAATTGCTTGGCTATTTTTCAGAGTTATTCATTTAACCCCTGTATGTGTTTTGACTTCAAAGAAGAATGAAGAAAATAGTAAACTTTCTTCCCGAACCTGTGCCATTTTCCTGCAGTGAGGGAAGACAAAACCTACATTGGGTCTTGCTTCTCCCACACATTTCCAAGGCAGGGCTTCTTAGAAATGTCAACCATCTTTACCACCCTAAGTGGGGGAGCTAGCCCCTCTCGCGAGTTCCATCCTGCCTTGGTATGATCAAGACAAGGCTTTGCTTCGCTCCAGCTTTGAGAGCCATTTCTGTGATTTGTGAAGAGATTTTTCTCCTTTTTCTCTTCTAAGAGAAATCTATTCTATTTCTAAACTTGCCATTCTTAATGGGTATGGTTTGTTCTGGAACGGATTGTATCTGTAGTCCTAATCTCTTCTCTGATGAATCTGGGGCTGGGGTGTGTGACTGGGCAATGGCTTAGGTACAATCTGGTCAGGCTCATGGGGGGATGACTTATAGTCACTGGGGGCTCAAATCCAGACCAGATTTACACCCCAGAGGCACGTGGCGACAATGCATGTGGCAAGAAGGATCAGGCGTGCATTCTGGATGGTGTGGCTTCGGCTGCACAAGTGGGTGCTGGCAATCTGGTTGCTTCTCTCTGCCTATCATGCCCTGTGAGCCTGATGAGGCTATACAGTCAGAGGAGGAGGAGGACATGACAGGGAATGGCCCTAGGGACTCTGGAACAGGTCTATCTACACCTGTGCCAGCAAGGAATTCTGCCAACCTAGAAGCTTGAGCAGAGGAAGAGCTTGGTCCAAGTGGGTTGGCATCAGTCCCAGCAGAGAGTCCTGCACATTAAGATAAGGATGAAGAAGAAAAGAGGGACTTACCTCCACAATCGTATACCCAGCAGTGAGCTCAAAAGGAAGCTCAAAGGAAGTCTCTGAGACTTTATGAGAAAAACCTGCTCATTAAGAAACACCTGACAAAGCCTTAATTATTTTATATATGCTGTGAGAGGCAATGGAGGCTTTGTCAGAGATCAGCTGATCTTCCTGGTGAAAGCTTCCTGCTGACTTTGGTGCCTGGATTCTAGTTATCTTGACTCCTGTTACCTTGTCTCCTGCTTAGACCTTGGACTGTCCCTGACTACTCTGCTGCCTGATCCTGTTCACCCTCGGACTGCTTTGGACCACGCTGACTGATTGCCATAAGCCTCTGACCTTTTGAACTGTGTTTGCATTCCTTTGAGCTAATTAACAGTTGGCTTCCTTCCCAGACTAGTGCTGTTTATACTTTGCTGGTACCTAGTTGCTTTCTGGACACTGCCTCTTGTGATTGAAGGAGAGACCTCTCACAATGGTGGTCCTTTTTGGGCATGAAAAGTTTAGGCTCCAAAAGCAGTGCAGGCCTGACAAGTAGCTGGCTGCACAGCTGAGGCCCTCTAGAAACTGAAAGCCTGCAGAACAAGTACAGAAACAGTGCTCTTCTGATTCATCTTCTGTTTCTAAGGAAAGTGAGGGGGAGCATGCTGGAGGAACGGTGGTGGTTTCTCCCCCTCGCAAGGCTGAAAAAAAGAAAAAAGGCATCTTTCACCTGTCTCTTTTATGAGAGACTCTGAGTCTTCAGTCTCTCCAGTGGCTTCAGATAAGGGAGAGGAAGCATGGTCCCCAGATGAGGGGGATTTTTTTCCAGAGCATGTTTCTGTTCATCTGTTTGAACCAGATGAGTTTCCAGTCCTTCTCAGAAAGGTGGAGAAGACACTGAATTTGACTTCTAAGAGCCAGGTGTCTGCTGGTATGTCTGAAGGGGTACCAGAAATCAGTTCTAAGGCTAAGCAGGAGTCTTGCGTTATACCTTTTCCAGCTGTTACTGCTTATGTTCTGGAAGGGGAAAGGTTTCACCCAGGAAGTTATTTACCTCAGGAAGTTATGGAGGAATTCAAATGACCCCTCATTGATGCCCCTGTGGCAGGGTTGGTTTTGGGAACTCTTTTCCCTAAAGATGTGGAGGACACTCTCAAAAATCCTGAAGGTAGGAGGTTGGAAGCTTTCCAGTACAGGTCTCATGAGGTGAATGCTCTGGCTATCAGAGCTGCTTTGGTTACTTCATTATTTGCCAGAGCCACTGGTGGGCAAAGGATCTGCTGCCACTGATCCACAGGGAGAAAACTAAACACAAACAGGGAGAGAAGTTCGCAATCTGACATCTCCCAATGCCTGGGTGTGCAGGACTGTGAAGGACAGTTGCACAATAGATTACATTCAAAAGCCTCTTTGTTTCTTTGTTCAGTGTCACATACCCAGGTCACAGGAGGGTCGCCAGCAGATGCTGCAGGCCAGAGGCCATCTGGTGCAAATAAAGGCAATAGAGACAGTGCCTTTTCATCAGAGATTTTTGGGGTCCTACTCAGTGCTCTTCTTGGTCCCAAAGAAAAACAGGGACTGTAGAGCTATACTGAACCTTCCTAGGTTCAATCAGTTTGTGCTCAAGAGGAAGTTCCGCATGGAGACCCTTCAGTCAAGTCTGGAAGAGATGCGAGGGGTGGGGGTTACCTGGCATCCCTCAGGCACAAGGAGGTGTATTTGCATATTCACTCTGCTCATAGGAAGTACCTCAGGTTTGTTTACTTGGAAGATCATTATGAGTACAGGACTCTGCCCTTCAGTATCTCAGCTTCTCCTTAGGTATTTACAAAGGTGTTAGTGGCTCTAGTGGATTATCTGAAGTTGTGGGGGGTGCATGTTCACCCATATCTCAATTATCTCCTGGTTTGTTCACTGTCCCTGAACAAGGCCAGGGATGGTGGGTGAGCCACAATGGATTGTCTGGAGTTTCATGGGTTTGTGATCAACAGAGAGAAGAGCCACTTGAATCTGGTTCAGAGGATCCAGCACTTGAGAGTCATTGTAGACACGATGCAACACAACACGATGCAATACACAATGCAACACAGGTTTCTGTTGGTAGGCAGGAGGGAGAAGCTGCAGTCCCTTATAAGGGTAGTGTTGAATCAATAGGCGTCAGAACTGATGGTGTTGGCCAGGTAGTTAGGATTTATGGTGGCATGCATCGACTCAGTTTCTTGGGCCAGATTCCATCTGAGGGAGCTGCAGTGGTTTCTCTTGCCCTTTTAGAACAAGACTGCCATGAAGTGCAAATTGAGTGCAAATTCCCCCAACAGTGAGGTCGTCTGTAGGTTGGTTGCTATATGAAGTACACAGGGTGGGTATGTCCATCAGAGGGCCAAGGAGAATAGTGGTCACCACTGATGCCAATCTGTGAGGATGTGGAGTACACTGCAATGAGCAGATGGCACAGGGCATGTGGTCACCCAGCGAGCAGATGCACAGTATTAACTGAGTGGAGCAACGGGTGGTGCATCTGGCACTATTCAGTTTTCAGGCAGAGGTTCAGGGTAAGCATGTGTTGATCCACCAAAGTACACAGTAACTGGCAAGAGGAGACATGGTCGCAGTCCCTGATGAGAAAGGGGACGCTCCTGTTGCATCTTCAGTCTCTCAGACAGGAGTCTATCAAAAGGCAGCTGAATCATCAGACTGATTGGTTGAGCAGGGAGTTTGTGAATCAGGGAGAGTGGGCCTTGAAGTTGCTGGTCATTCACAGAGTAGTCCAAAGATTTGACAAACCTGTGGGTGGATCTTTTTGTTTTGAAGGAGAAGCATAAACTCCCTCAATTTATTTCGAGGTTTTGGACAGAGAGGCATTAGCCTTTGATGCTCTGGCAATCACTTGGCCAATGGTGTTGTGCTACACCTTTCCTTCAGTGGTGCTTCTGTCCAAAGTGCTGTGGAAGATAAGGATGGAGGGGCAGTGATGACTTTGATAGCACCCAGGTGGACTTGTCGGTCATGGTTTTCAGAAATAGTCAGCATGCAGGTTCAGGAGAGTTGGCCTCTACCAGCTTGGCCAGACCTGATACATCAAAAAGATCTTTTGCATCCCAACCCAGGCTGGTTATAGTTACACATGTGGAGGTTGAGCGGAAAAGGTTAGTGGTAAGGGGTACGATGAGGATGTTATTCAGACCATCCTCTAAGCTAGGAGACCTTCCACTAAGCATCTGTATGAGTCTACCTGGAGATTTTGTAGATGGTGCAGATGTAAAGGGGTGCATCTTCATTCAGCTTCAGTAGGGTCGGTTTTGACCTTTTTGCAGGCAGGCTTGAATTAGGGTCTCAGTATCAACACCCTCAGGAGACACGTGTCTGCCTTGGGTTCCATCTTAAGAGGGAAGCAGGGAAATACTGCTTGCATCCTATCCTCATGTGCAAGGGAGTGGCCTTGCTTCGGCTGGGAATGGTCCATCATTTTCCTTCTTGGAATATGCATGTGGTATTGCGGTCTTTGTTAAGGGCTCCTTTTGAACCTCTGATATCGGTGCACTCAAAATTCCTTATGTTGAAAGCTTTATTTTTGGTTGCTATTACCTCAGCTCACATAGTCTCTGAGATGCGGACTTTGTCAGTTGGTAAAGAGTTGTGTGTTTTTCATAAGGGATTCAGTTGTTCTCCAGTTAGATCCCTCTTTTGTTCCTGAAGTGAATTCAGTATTCCATTGATCTCAGGAGATTGTTCTGCCTTCTTTTTGACCAGATCCAAAAGCACCACAGGAGAAAGAGTGGCATAGATTGGGCGTGCATAGAGCTCTTGAATTCTGCTTAGAGAGAACAAAAGACTTTCATAAATCTGTATTTTTGTTTGTTTCTTTTCAAGAGAATACTAAAGGTCAGTGGGTGTCCTCTTCCACTGTGTCTCGTTGTTAAGGCTTTGTATTGAAGTTCTTAGTTCCAGGGTAGTTACAGAGGGGATTCAGGCAGTGCTGCCACATCTCTGGTTCTGAGTATGGCAGCATCAGTAGTGGAGATTTGCAGAGCAGCCTGTTGGGCCTGCCTCCCCATCATCCTTTTTCAGACATTATAAGATGAACAAATTTGCTTCAGCAGACATGTCCTTTGGCAGGTGGGTTCTACAGCAAGTTGTATTTTTTGTAGTTTGATGTGTTGCCCACCCATTGGGTGTAGTGACCGCTTGTCCCAGCATAAGGGTGCTTTTCCACATGGGAGGAAAATGGAACATTGGTACTTATTGTGAAAGTTCATTTTCTGCAGTGGTGGGAAGGGAATCTTTCCCACCCTGGTTGGTGGGGGTTTTGTTGGTTGCAGCTGCTGGTGGTTTGTTTGGTATCTGATTGGAGCTTGTTATTCCATCACTGGGGGTAGGGGCTAGCTCTCCTATTTAGGGTGGTTAAGATGACTGACATTTTAAAGTTCTGCCTTGGAAGTACATGGGAGGAGCAAGACCCAGCATAAGGATTCCCTTCCCACTACTGCAGAAAAGGAACCTTCATGGAAAGTGCCCATGTTCTGAATCCATACTTCATATTAGTCTTGTTCAACTTGATGCCCTTGAGGTCAAGGAGTAAACTACCATCACACCCAGACAACAAGTAATTTGATACATCTGGAAGGTACCAGGTTGGGCGAGACTGCTCCCAAATTTTTCTATGACTGCTCTTTAATCTTCCAGAATTCATCCAAATCAATCCTGTGGTTGTATGTTTGAGGTTTTCACCAGAGGTGTCGTTGTGAGGTCCAAATTAAAATGCATTGGCTAGTGTCACATGGTCCAGCTTTAATGTATTATCACAATACTAGCTGGACCCGGTGTACCATATGCCATTAAAAAACTCCCCCCCAAATGGCCAGGAGACCTCATGACAACTCTTTGAGGTACGCTGGTGGGTTTAAGTCTGCCCCCCCGCCGCCCTTTCTGCCCCCCTGCCACTCGTTCTACCTCCCCACTGCCATTTCTACCCCCCTGCCACTCGTTCTACCCCCACTGCCATTTCTAACCCCCCTGCTGCCAGTTCTACCCCCCCGCCACTTGTTCTACCCCCTGCTGCCATTTCTACCCCCCTGCCACTCATTCTACCCCTACCACCATTTCTACCCCCCCTGCTGCCATTTCTACCCCCTGCCACTTGTTCTACCCCCCCCCGCCGCCATTTCTACTTCCCGCCACTCGTTCTACCCCCTCACCCCCTGCACTCCAGCACATATGCACACACCACATTCACCCCCATGTTACTCACTGTACCTTTCTAGCAGCCATGTTTGACTTCTACTTGGTCCTGCCCCCAGTGTGCTGATTGGCTGCCCAACAGACCTGTGATTGATTGGTCAGTTCCCTAAGCAGCTAATCAGCACACTGGAAACAGCAACATACCCAAGAAAATTATATATATGTTATATAATTTATATATATAATTATACAATTATATATAAATTATACATTATTTATATATATATATACGTGTGTGTGTGTGTGTGTGTATAAAATAGATGATGAAAACTCCAGTTTATGACAGTAACTATCTTACATTGATACAACAATTAAGATAAGAAAGTATTAGGTAGTCGGCATTTTTTATTTTGTTTTTCTTATTATCTCCTAGGGGTTTTTAATTTAGGGGCAAGGTATCTGAGTAAGGTATCTGGGCCTAAGTGATGTCACAGCAATTAATATTGAGGGTCATTATTACAGACCTCAGAAACCTTCCCTGTACATCCACAATATATCCATAATGATGGTTTCATATTTTTGTATTAAATGGAAGTTAAAATGGGCCCTCTGGAATCATAGAGGTTTGACTCTGGGAACACCCCCCAAAAATACCAAAAACTGTAGATGGTCAAGCCCCATATTATTCAATGGCAGTGACATGAACATGCGCACTTCAGCATGTCCACGTTCATGTCGCCGCCATTGAATAATATGTGGTATGACAATCCACGGACAGTCCAATCCGTGGATCAGGAGCCCACCAATATGGAAGGCCCACTGTAATTTGATTCAGGTTGACTCCAATATTAGACCAGGGTCCATTCAACTACACAGCTACAGCGCTGTTATTCCACTTTAACTGCCAAAGTTCCCTCCTATGGGTTTATAGTTTGGTGAAGCACTAGAACTCTCTGGCTGATAATTCTAAATGCCCCTCCCTAAACAGCAAATTGCAGGATTCCCTAGGACAGAACCACATCAGTTAAAGTGGAATCATAGTACAATAATTCCACAATGTGAATGGGCCCTAGGTAAGTCCTTTTTACTAGTGAAAGAGGTTGAAAACATGTTCCTTTTCCCCACAGGCTAAGAGAGAGGATGAGTTCAACAGCAGACTTGCAGACCTGCACCTTGAAAAGTATAACTTTCCTGTGGAGATAATGATCTGCCTGCCCAATGGCACTGTGGTAGGACCTAGCTCCATTTTATCATATCAATTACTTCTTATCTGTCTCTTTTGTCTGTTGGAACTGGCAGGTTGTCTTCCCTGGACATACTTGAAATAGGAGCCAGTTATCTAACATGCATTTCCCCCCTCTCGTATCTGCAAAGCCTTCTTATTTGGAGCTGCCTTGGGAAGTACACTCTGGCCTTTGCCATCACCCAAGGGCAGAGCTTGGAAAATCATTTTTAAAGCAGTTGGCTATGTAGTTCATTACTAAGCCTTAAAAAAAAGTTGCCACTGACAATCATTAGCTTGTGGTGCTCTTGTGGTGCTCATTGCTTTTTTTGTTACTGTTAATTTGGGGTGGGGGAGGTAACCTTAGTACTTGTCCAGAGAGAATGGGATAGAGGTTGAAAAATTCAGCTCAAGGTGTCTCTTAAAAAGGTGTCTTTTAAATGCCCTTAAAAAGTAGTGTGAAAGATAATAAGAAATTGTTGCTAGCTATATCAAAAGGGAAGTTGTTTCCACTCATTATGTTGTTTTTGAAATCTAAGCCTTAGATCCTCATTACCTGTCCTGCTCCCAACTAGTAATGTGTTACATCTCTCTCTCTGGCTTTTCTTCGCAAACGAAGATTCAGGAAGGACTCATCCCGCGCTTTCTGCAAGCGTGCTGATGACTAAAAAGGCCAATCCGAGATAAACAAGTCCGGTTGCAAAAAGCACAGCAGAAGGTCTCCTTGGGTGATGTTTTTGGGTTGTGATTCTTTCTGCGTTGTCGTTTCTCTTCAAGACTTGTTCGTCGTGAGTTCTCAAATAAGGCTGCAGCATTGTGGATAGTGCGTCTCCATGCCTCCCGATGTGAGGCCAGGGCGGACCACTGTTGGTGATCAATTTGGCCAAGCCTGAGATGTTGTTTCAGGGAGTCTTTGTATCGCTTTTTTGGAGCACCCCTCTTACGCTGACCCGTGGCGAGTTCACCGTAGAGTAGTATTTTTGGGAGGCGATGGTCCTCCATCCTAGAAATGTGCCCTGCCCAGCGCAGCTGTGTTCTCAATATCATGGCCTCAATGCTGGTGATCCCTGCTTGCTCAAGGACAGCAACATTCGTCACGTAGTCAGTCCAGTGATGAAATCTAAGCCTTAGATCCTCATTACCTGTCCTGCTCCCAACTAGTAATGTGTTACATACGTTACTTGTAAATCATTATTTCCATGCTGTGGCCAGGACATATTGGACCCTTGGGAGGCTTTGCATGTATATATACACCGCTGTCTCCCAGGTATGATATCAAGTCAAGGCACAGACCAATCAGGTCTCATCTATCAACTAGAGAAGTAATAGCTGCAGAGATCTCACTTCCTTCTTCTTGCCAGAAAGAGCAATTATGTCTAATGGCTTGTACCTGCGGAACTGGAGAAGTGTTCATAAGCCAAAGGAACAAGAGTGCTAACCAGTGTTGAGGCAAGACTACTGGGAAGGGAAGATCAATCCAGGTCAAACTGCCTGTACCTTATTCAAGCCTTGGAGAACTGATCTGCCTCTTCTTCCTTTCCCCTTCATTTATGTGTCTTTTATTTTTATTTTTCAAGCCACTGGATGTTCAGTGATATCTTGGAACATGGCCAACTATTATTTGGGGCAAAAGAGTGGAAATTGAAGGCTTAAGAGAGCTTTATACTTTATCGTGTAATGTTTGTTTATCTAGGGACAAGGTCTTACATGAAGGAATGTAACTTTACAAACATGGAATTATGTGATGATTGTGCATTAGGAATTTGGAACACTGCACAACTGACTGTGGAAAGCTCAATGCACACCTGCCTGCACATTGATACCACATTGCGGTAGTACTGTATATATAGTTCTGCTTGCATAGCCTTCAATTGAAAACAAACTTCTGTATCAGTTAAAAATGTCCAACTGCCTCTGTAGAGAATCTTAGGCATGTGTAAGTCACTAACAGGATGCCAGCCCATGTTTTTCTAGAATGTCTGCCATTGCAGAATCTAGAGCCAACTCAGCGTTATTCAGACGCTTTCTGAACACAGTACCTAAACATGATCAGTGAGCCTGAGAGAGTCTGGTAGGCCTAATTCTAGGTTGTTATTGATAAAGCTATTTCAGTAAAACCATATTCTGCTTCTTCTCAGAATTTTCTTTGGTTTCTGAGGATATCTCACATTTTTCCTTCCCAAATTCTGAAGACACTGAGATCTGGTTAACATTTTACCCTTGTAGTACAGTAGCACCCCCATATCCACTGATTAACCATCCGCTGATTCAGTTATCCGTAGTTGGCGATGGGGAAAGGGAGAGGAGGAGGAGAGAACTCATCTCCCTTCTCCCATCCCCTGTGAAGTGAGGGCTGCAGTGGTGATGGCGGCAGCGGGGGGCGCGGAGAGGAGGAGAAGAGAACTCACCTGCCTCCCACCCTCCTCCAGCCTGATTCCCTCCCCTCCTGTCCGCTTTACCCTGTGGTGCCAGGCCTGCTGGTGGTGAGGCCAAGACAGTAAGGAGTGAGGCAGCAAAGAGCAGCACCAGCACCACCCAGCCCAAGCCTGGCTCTGGCTCCATGACCCTCTCTCTATAGTAGGAACCCACTGGGCTGCCTTGGTCTCTCGCTGCCTTCCTCTTCCTTTCTTTTCATCTTCCTTCCTCTTCCTGCCTGCCTCCATCCCTTCCTTCTCCTTCTCCTCCTCCATAACTCTTCCTCCCACCCCATCGCAGAGCATTCACTACTATCTGTGGTTTTCAGTATCGCAGAGCATTCACTACTATCTGTGGTTTTCAGTATCTGTGGGGACCCCCAGAACCAATTCTCTGCAGATACAGGGGTTCTACCTGTGCATTGGTTTTCCTCCCTCCAGTTTTGAAAGCTGGAGAAGGGAGCAGACTTTCTTCTAACAGCAGCCACTTCAGTTAAATGGGACTTGAGATTTGGCATATTTTTCTATATTCTGAGTCTTCCAAAGAGAAAAAGGCCCTTCCCACCTTCTCAGCAGCCACCACTTTCTGATTTCTTTTTGAAACTGCTGTAGATCATTTAATCAACCACCCTTTGTCCTTTCTGGGAAATCAGTTGGTGCCAGATACAAATGACCTTGCACATTCTTCTCTGTGACAGCACAAGGCCAAGAAAAGAATCTACAGGTGGGGGGGGTTGAATTTATCTTGTTTCTAAGCCCATGTTTCATTTCCCAGGTCCACCACATCAATGCCAATTACTTCCTGGATATTACTTCTATGAAGCCGGAAGAAGTTGAGAGCAGCATCTTTAGTTTTACTACCAGTTTTGAAGACCCATCAACAGCAACCTACCTCCAGTTTCTGAAGGAAGGACTTCAGAAAGCAAAACCATTTCTGCAGACCTAAAATAAAAAGCAAATCAATGTTGTACTGATGATCACCAAAGATACAAGAGTTCTTGTTTCTGGTGCCCCTAGAGCTTGGGCATGACCCAGTATTGAATAGTAAAGTGCTGTACTTGAATGAAAGGGCTCCAGACAAGTAAGTGTCCCTTGGAAATATGAAGCTGTGTCATCTGTAATTTTTTTTATTTTCAAGATTGCTTTGGAAGGAGCTGAATGTTCTGTTCTCTTCCTCACTAGTAAGTTGTCAAAATTCTCTGAAGCAAGCTGTCAGGCTGCCAGTGACAGAGGTTGGGGATAGTGCAGCACAAATGCCTCAGACAGGAATGTAGTTCCTAGGCTGTAGTGTGAAGCCTGCCAGCCAGTTGCATCTCAAGCAAAGATTGAATTTCAATGGTGCACTTTCCTTTAGAGCTGGACGTAGTGTGGTCCTCCAGAGTGCAACTTCCAATATCCCCCATTAGTAGCTGTGCTTGCTAGGGCTTGTGGGAGCTATAATCCAATAACATTGGGAGGTCTGCACTTTGTCCACCTTCCTTAGTAAAATTTTTACACACCGCTCTTTTGATATTTGAAGGGAATACCATCTTTATGCATCACAATTTGGTGCCTTTCAAGGTCCTGAATTGCTTGTCATAGTTAAGGTGTCATATTTTAGAAATGTTATGTTACAAAGCACCATTTGGCTTCATGGTGATGTCAGTAGGTCACAGGTATTTCAAGGTCAGGGCTTAAATAGATGACACAAGGCAAAACCTGCTTATGTCTTACAATCCTACAGATGTTTGTGTGGCTGCTTAGGGTGGCACTGTTGCAGAGCTTGGAAGAATTACTTTTTTGGTCTACAACTCCTGACCATGCTGGCCAGGAGATTATGGGAGTTGTAATCCCAACAAAGAAGGCTTTAGCTGCTGCATAAAGAGAGAATCCTTTATACTAAATATGGTTGCATTTTTACCTTGGATTACTAAAGGCTCTGTGGTTTTCTTCTTTATATCCAGGTATTCCTTTGGAAGCCAGACTTGGGCCTGGAGCTCCAGTTGTTGATCCCATGTACATTTTAATCACTGTCAACACAGCTAAGAAAACAAGTTTTGTAAAGCACATTCACTATAAGTGGGCTGCATTCGTAATGATCATGTCAGTGCCAAACACAAATATTATTAAAGGATTTTTTTATATAACTTTTTTTCAGCACAAAAGAGTTTATTCTCTGTCACAATCATGTGAACTCCCAATATCCACAATCCTGGAATTTCTCTTAGCCCAGGATATTTCCTGCAAATGTAACTATTCGTCCCAAGATTTCTTTAAGTTCACACCCACCTCCAGTTTGAGAACCACAGTCTAATCTGCATAGCACTGAATAGTTGAAGAACAGACACACAAAAGCCTGTGGCATGAAAGCACATAAGTGGGAACAGACAGGGAGGCAGAGGGGAAAGCTGAGATAAGTTCTCTTGATTATCCTTTTACTTTGTGCTATGTCAGGAGTAGGAAGAAAAGGGGATTCAGCCACTTGTAGCTATTCTCCATGTTGTTTTCTGTAGGTAGGTACAAAATGTTTATGCATATCCCCATGAAACAGACCTCGGGGGGAAAAAAACTTTTTGGACTACAGGTCCAGAATCAGGAAGGCATTTGGGATTCTAGGAGGCAAAGTCCAAAAAAGTAACATTCCCAAGCTCTGAATGTAAATGTGGCAAATGCATATATGGAACTCAAATTGGCCACCATCTGCTTGTCATATGTGTGCAGTGAAGCATATTTTTTCTGAAATTAGCAAAAGAATGCAACTAATCTACACTTTGCATTACCTGCTGACCCATGCAAATGCCTTGTTTAGCATGCACTTGAATCCATGCAGCCATGTTGCAACATTCCATACCACTTATTAGCACATGGAGGAGGATCAGATTTAAACATATTTATAGTCCAGAGCTAAACTTTCCATGCTGTCCTTAATGTATGGGGCCAATTCTTTGTGTGCCCACTCTGAAGTAAGGTCAACTGCATACAGTGGACCCAGTCCTAAATAAGCACACATAAATTGCAACCTCAAAAGGCCATCCTGTGCATGTTTATTTAGGAGCAAATCCCATGAAAACCAGTAACACTTAATCCTTAAGAATAGTATTTAGGGTTACAGGCTTAAGGTGTTACAGAAATGACAAAAAAGTACTCCATGCATGCTATCCCTTTAAGTCACTGTTTTCCAATTATATCCATGTCAGAAGGTAGTCTTTGAGCTGTGTTCTTAGAAAAGTCTGCAGAAGTTTACTTGGGGTTCCTCAATTTGAAGATCAGCAGTAATAGTCAAGTGGTCCTGAGAGACAGCTTGTGCACCACTACTGATCTTTTCAGGCAGTGCAACAAAGCACACATTGAGTATCAGGCCTAGGAGTGCCTTTTGTGAATTATGTGCAACATAGATCATGTCCCAAAATCCTTCTCAATGAGCAGTTGCATCAAGCAGATGTTCAGATCAATGACTTGCAGGAAGGCTAGAAAGTTTGGAAAGTACTGGTATAAGAGCCTGAAGAAGATCTGATATTAACACCCATAAAGACACCTAAAAAGCCTAAGAAAAAGGGAGCAACACAGTAAATTTGGGACTTTGAACGAACAATTTTATTTTAGAGAGGGCAGTTTTAAGTCAAGGACACCTAAACACCTAGGACTGTTTGATAAAAGTTCTTCAAGCATAAAGAGTCAGGCTCTGTGCACTATGTTGTTTCTCTCCCTTTTGTTTGAAGATTAAAACATCCTAATGTTTTCCTCTACTAGTGTTTCTAAAGCTTACAAAATACATACTGTGTAAAAGAACAAAAACAAAAAATCAAGAAGAATCAAGTATATTGTCCAGTTATAATTACAGGACTGAGTGGGAAGAACTTTGATGGGAAAGGGCTGCTTTTCTCCCTCCACCTGCAATTTTTTTTAAATATAACTTTTATTTTCCCCACAAATATTTTAAATTTCTGCTGCTTGGTGCTCTTTCAAGCTGGTAGAGCAGAGAGGCTGTCAGCCAAAAACCACTGCAAGCAGCCAGTTGGCACAACTTGATAATGTGTCTGACAAATGTTTGCCTTTCTCATCATGTCATAGTTCACTTGATGGACTTAATAGAAGAATGGCATATAAGGCTTGATCCTTTTTTCTAGTTTCCCTATTTCTCTTTATATTTCCCAGCATCAACTTTACAAGTAACCCTTATTTAGGATTTGCATTTAGTCAGGAACTGACACACATGGCTTGCAGCGCATTACAGAATTTAATTTAGCACTTTTTAAAATGCAAGTTGGCTGGCAGTATTCATATCCTTCAATAGTGTTATTCTTTGATTGCCTCTTGCAACTGGAATGTGAGCCAGTAGTTAAACATCATCAGTTCTGGTTTGAAATGAATACTTTGATTTAGGCTGGGATTTTGAACAAAGATCAAGAGTAAACCATGTTTCACTGCTATTCAGCTGATGTGCAGAAGACAAGCACTATACAGTTGTCCCTCCACATTCACGGATTTGGCATTCACAATTTTAAGTATTCACGGCTTGAAAATATTCTTTAAAAAATAATAATCCAAAAAGCAAACCTTGATTTTGCCATTTTATATAAGGGACACAATTTTGCTATGCCATTGCATATAATGGGACTTAAGTATTCATGGATTTGGGAATTCACGGGGGGGTCCTGGAACCAAACCCCAGCAAATGTGAAGGGACAACTGTAATCTCTACTTCAGAATGCTAAATTAATTCAGACCTAACTGCTCGAGCATTTTCAAAAGCTAACTTAGGCTAGTGCTGTTGTTTTATTAATTTCTTTCCATGCATAAAGATTAGCAAAAATCCAAAGGACAATTTCTGCAATACGTTTTGTAGCAAAGCATAACTATACAACTGCATAGGAGCAATTATGTGGACAAAGGTGATGTGATTTTGTATTCAGATGCTCGGTAGGTAGGGGGATGATCAGAGGAGTAGTGAAAAAGTATTTCACCTTCCCCCACCAATGCAGTGTTGAGGAAAGTCTCTCTTGAATCATTTGCTTTTATAAGGGAAATTATCCAATTGGCACTGAGTAACTACCAGCTGGAAATTATGGTTGAAGACCTACGAGATCAGAGGGTTCAAGTGCACAGACACATATCTGATAGCTCTCTGTGGATTTTTCCTGTTTTTGGAAGGGGAGGAATTTGGATTGGAACATGAAACTAGGCAAGGAATTACCTATCCCCTATGGTATAAGGACTCAACTATTTGGCATCTTATTGTTGTAAATTTTCCACAGTGTGCACATGATAAACTTGTCAGCATGTGTGGTTTTGGGATGGGTTATTTATCAGAAAATAGCAACAGGAAAGGGGTTAGTCCTTGCTACCCAAATACCTTGGTTTTGTTCTAACTCACTAGTACCATTAATTTTTAAAAAGATGTTTCCCACTTTACATCTACTCTGGCCCTAGCAGTCACCACAGTCAGTTGTATTGCAATCTTCTTTCTGCTTGTCTTGCCTATCTTCAACAGACCTTATAGCTTTAAATCCACAAAACAAAAGGAAGGGAACTTGTAATTTTTTGAAAAATTCATCTGACTAGGTGACTTTATAAAATCTTTCAGAAATAATTTCTTACTCATTCTAGCCAGTAGGTTCAGCACACCATCCCTCTCCTGTGACATAACCCACCAAAGAAATAAATAGCCAACAAGTGATATTTTTTGCTTTCTTACATTCTTCTACAGAGTAGGTCCCTAAAACAAGTAAAACTGGTCCAGATTCTTTTAGCCTGTCTGATGGCACAGGGCTGCAAAAAGGTGAATCAGCCTGTTCCAGGAAGCACCACCAGTTGGGGAATAGCTGGGGAGAAAAACTGGTGTTTGGATGGTGCAATAAGCCTTTTTATAGTGTTGCTTTTAGTGGGAGAGGTTGGCTGTTTGAGCTGCGCTTCAACAAGGTGCTGTTTAGGCATCATTTTTCTACATCAAACTAGCCTTAAATGAGCCACAAAAATTCTAGCCTAAAAAACTTGTTACTAGCTTGCTGGGGTTGGCATTTCTGTGCTGGTACAGAGGAGGGATAGTGTCCTCGTCCACCAGTCTTCTTGCTCTCCTCAATGGAGTTCATCCTTGCCTATGGTTACCAGTCTAATCCTTAATACAAGCCTGCATTAAAAAGCAAAACTGTGTGTTCAAATTTAAAGTTACTGAACAGTCTTTTCAGTGATGCCCACCAGAGAGAGATTGGCTGAGTGATCTCAAATTCTTCCAGAAACTGATGCATTTCCTCATCCACTTATGAGGCAGGAATCCCATTGTATTTCTTTTCTTTAAAAACTGAAACTAGTGAAGATCCTTGCATAAGCTTATACCACAACAGAGCTCATGACTTTTTAGGGCATTATGGTTGTCAGTGGAAGTGTGAGAAGGTAAAATGCTTCCTGTTTCCAGCAGAGGCCAAACAGATTTCTCAAAAAAAAAAAGCTTGTAAGCAGAGCTTGAAAGCAAAATCTTTCTTCTAGTTTCTGTATCAGCTACTGGTACAGACGTATGCTCACTTTCCCCCCAAGCTTGTGCACTCTGTCCATTGATGTGTGAGACTACAGCTCCCATCATCCCTGTCCATCGTATTGACTGGAGATGGTGAAAGAACACCAGTTGGAGGCAGACTACTATAGCTGATCCTGGAGGTTCAATAGCATCATAGCTGTTGACAACTCCATTAATTTATCTTAACTCTTTGGCTGAAATGGGGAGAAGGATGTGGGGCCCTCAATCTGCTGTTGAACTATATCTTCCATTAGCTCCAGCTAGTATGAGAGCCATGATTAGAGGAAATGTGACTTCTGCCATTGTTCCCCAATGCTTCAGTTAAAATATATTGGGTTGACTCAAGATTTAGACCCATTTAGAGTATACCCACTGATTTGAGCGTGTCTACTCAAAGCATTATTAAATTGGGACTCAATCTACTGTGTAGAGCTTGTGCTTCTCAGTACTGTAGGTCTGTTCCTTTTAGCTCTTTTAGCATTTAAGCTAATAACGCCCTTCATAATGGGCTGTGACGGTGAAATCCATGGACATACATTAAAGTAATGCATATTAATATAACGGGATCATAAAAATCAAAATGAGCAAGTAAAGCCCTTTTATTTTTACAGAGACAATTTCTGTTGGTGCAAGATTAGATGGTGGTGTTACTCTTGCTTTTAATCTTCCTAAAGGTAAATAAGGAGGAGCTGCCTTTTGGAGCGTAGCACTCGTTTCATTTCTTAATTTAAAAGAGAAACAAATTCAGCAAGGGCAGACGAAATCTGTAAATGGAGGATAAATTTAAAAGATGGTGTTCAAGCTCTTTCATGGCTCACAAAAGGAAATAAGACATTTCTTCTGCTTGTTATTATGCCTAAGAGCCTCTTGAGGGCATTGTGCTTTTCTGAAAGATAAGGAAGTGGGACTGTGCAGACATTTTCTAAAAAGCCCAGATGTTGCTGCCTCAGTAAGGAAGAACTTGCCAGAATTCCAAACCACTAAATGTCATTATTGAAAACACCAATTACTGCTGTAACTAATGTGAATATTGCATTTGCTTGAATGTATGAAGCTTCCCAGAGCTTGGAAATATTACTTTTTAGACTAAATGTACTAATATCTCCCAGCCAGCACAGCCACTGGCCATGCCAGTTCGGGAATTATGGGAGTTGTAGTCAAAAAATTTTACAACAGACACTTGATTTATCTAATCTGGTTTTGTCTGCTCTGACTAGAATCATAGAATTGCAGAGTTGGAAGAGACCACAAGGGCCATCTAGTCCAACCCCCTGCCACGCAGGAAATCTTGATCAAAGCATCCCCAACAGATGGCCATCCAGCCTCTGTTTAAAGACCTCCAAGGAAGGAGACCCCACCACGCTCCGAGGGAGTGTGTTCCACTGCCGAACAGCTCTTACTGTCAAAAAGTTCCTCCTCATGTTGAGGTGGAATCTCTGTTCCTGGAGCTTGCATCCATTGCTCCGTGTTCCAGTCTCTGGAGCAGCAGAAAACAAGCTTGCTCCATCCTCAGCGTGACATCCCTTCAAATACTTAAACAGGGCTATCATATCGCCTCTTAACCGTCTTTTTTCCAGGGTAAACATACCCAGCTCCCTAAGTCTCTCCTCATAAGGCATCGTTTCCAGACCTTTCACAGATCTAGCATCAGCTCTTTTGAGATCTAAGGTCTTTTCTGGCTCGTCTACCTGAAACCCTTTTTATAAGTGCTTAGGATCCAGCGAAGACCTTGTGCATGCAAAGCAGGTGCTGTATCATTTTGGCATTCCCTGTTTTGGTATAGGGATAGTGGTGGTCACATTAATTTCACAGGCACCCATTGGATGGTGCCCCTGATACGGTTCAAGGCATAAAACAGATAAGAAATATTGTTTGGAGCCTCAGTTTCCAGGAGTTCCAGCTATCATGACCAGTGGCAAGGGATTATGGGAGTGGTTGTCCAAAACATTTTAAAAGCCAAAGGCTCCTCGACCTGGGATAACATAAGCAGCCACCCACACATATGTCCATTTATGATCTTTTCAACATTCCTGTCTTTAAAAAAACCCATTGTTTTGTGTTTCTGAAACCATGTTGTTTTCATAAAAGCTTCTGATGCTCTTCTTGTCCAGTTCTCATGCCTTAACAAATACTATGGAGCAAAGGGTTTCTCTGTCCTGCCCGAAGCAAGCCCTGCCCTTTTTATTCGTTTGTGGCTTGTGTAAGTATAAAAACACCAATAACAAATGAAAGCAGAAAGTGTCTCCCTTCCTGAAAGTAAATGCCACTGAACTTAATAGAACCTATTTCTAAACAGACAAGTGATGCTGTGAAATACAAAGATTTTCTCTACCCTAGTTTTCAGCCACTGACAAGAGTTGTTATGTCTTGGAACTATTTTTTTAAAATGTGCCAAGCTTTTCCTATTTATATTGTCTCTATATTTCAAGAATTTTATAGATATTTTGATAACTTCCAAAAGAGGAAAATGGAAAGAAGTGGTACTTTTTTCTCTCTGTTAATCTGTTCTTTGTGATGGTCTGACCTTAAATCAAGCACGGGTCAAGCCTGATTTCTGACAGTTGCCTGCTGGAGAAAAAGAACCCTTCTCATTTTTGCCTCTTATTTTTTAATGATTGTAATGTAAAGCTTTTTTCCCTTAAGCATTTACTTTCCAGAGGCAGTTTGTTATAAGATGTGAGCTTTCTCCAATACTGTTACATTGGGAATGTTTCAGATCTAATCAGTGTTACTAATAATAAATTATATTAAAAGAGTTATGCTGGACAGTGTTTTTTTAATGGTATTGAAGATATTTGAAGTATTTCAAAATGCAGAAAATATGTGGTCAGTAATGTATGATCTACTTATTTTTAAACATATTTTTTTAACTTACTCATTTAGGATCTTACTACACCACTCCATATCCCAAATGTGTTGTGATCAGTTTTAAACTGAACTGTTGTCATTCATTATGATGATACTTATTCATTACAGAAGAAAATAAGCTTTAGATATTTAAATATTCAGTTCCATATTTTACTAATGCAAGTCTGCATATAGTAGTCCAGTTTAGATAGCATTATCTCATTGTTTTAGAAAAAACTTATGGATGTATTATTGTATTGAATGTCCTCAGTATTGCTTCCTGTAAATAGTTCATTGTTTTTCAGTAATAAAAATGGAAAACTCAAATGCTTGTGGAGTTTATGTTTTATAGTTTGATACAGTGGCAGTAAACATATTTGAAAAGTAAAACGGGAAAAGCAAGATGGAAAAATTTTTTGCGTTCAGTGAAGGATGTACTTTTGGTATATGGTGAAAGATGTGTAGCTAGTGTCATCTCTTTGCCTGAATTCATATATTGACAGGACATTATGTAAGTAGTTTACCAGCATTGCTCTCACTTCCAATCAGGATACAGTACTTTTTTAAAAAGTCCAGGCTCAGTAAGACCCTCTATGGATATAACTTTCCCCATACTGGTATTTTATACTCTAACCATCTGCTCTGCTGTCCAACTTGCTGCAGTAAATTTGTTGACTGACCCATACATGCAAGTAAAAAGCTGAAATGCTGGGATGAGCTGTACTTCTTCAGCCTGCAAGCACTGAATGCCATTTTTTCTCATATGTAAACAAGTAGCACATGAGAGAATAATAGAAGCAGAGAGTTGGAAGAGACCACAAGGGCCATCTAGTCCAACCCCCTGCCCTGCAGGAATACACAAAACACTCTCAACAGATGGGCATCCAGCCTCTGTTTGAAAACCTCCAAAGCAGGAAACTCCACCACACTCAGAAGCAGCTCATTCCATTGTTGAACAGCTCTTACCATTAGGAAGTTCTCTTTTCCTGTAGGTAGATTCTCTTTTCCTGTAGTTTGAATCTATTGCTCCGTGTCCTGGTCTAGAGCAGCAGAAAACAAGCTTGCTCCATCCTCAATGTGACATCCCTTCAAATATTTAAACGTGGCTATCATGTCACCTCTTAACTTTCTCCTCCCCAGGCTAAACATACCCAGCTCGCTATGTCACTCCTCATATAAGGCATGGCTTCCAGACCCATTACCATTTTGGTCGCCTTCCTCTGGACACATTCCAGCTTGTCCACATCCATGTTGAGTTGTTGTGCCCAGAACTGGACACAGTATGAAGAGAAGCTATTGGTGACTACCCTTTGAGTTTGGTCAGTCAACCAGTTACAAATCCACCTAACAGTCATTGTCCAGGGTGCATGTTACTACTTTTTTTGCAAGAATATCATGGGGGACCTTGTCAAAGGCCTTACTGAAATCAAGATATGCTACATCCACTTCATCTACTAAGCTTGTAACTCTAATCAAAAAAGGAGATAAGATTAGTCTGGCATGACTTGTTTTTGAGAAACTCATGTTGACTTTTAGTGATCATGCCTTTCCTTTCTAAGTGTTTACAGACTTACACTGTTGAACTATCTATTCTAGAATCTTTCCTGGCTGACAGCAATACTGTAATTATTTGGGTCTTCTTTTTTTCCCCTTTTTTGAAGATGGGGACAATACTTGCCCACCTCCGGTCTGTTGGGACCTCTCCTGTTCTCCAGAAATTCTCAAAGATTATTGACAATGGTTCTGAGAATGCTTCTGCCAGTTCTTTCAATACCCTTGGATGTAGTTCATCTGGCCCTGGAGACTTTAATTCGCCTTGGAGAGGGCGTCCTGATCCAGCCTGCTCTTTACTATGCTAGATTTTTACTTGGAGGGTTTTTTTTTAATGTAACGGGACATACAAAATGGCTTAAATACCCTAAAGGCATCAGATTCCATCTGCTTTTGAAATCTAAGCAGGGTCAGCCCTGGTTAGTATTTGGATGGGAGAGTAACAAGGAATACCAGGCGCTATAGACTGTTTCAGAGGAAGGAACTGGCAAAACCACCTCCGTATTCCTTGCCTAAGAAAACCCTATTAAATTCATGGGGTCACCATAAGTTGACAAGCTACTTGGAGGCAAATACACACACATGCATACAAAATGTTTCTCTTTCCTAAAGTGGTAGAGTCAGTTCTACCAGAACTCTGGAACTTCACCTTTACTTTTGTCTTCTTTGTCTGTAGGCTAAGCCATTTTTCATAGAGGATGGGAGTGGAGGAAGGATGGCTTCAATATTTCAAGCAGGTGCTAAATTAATAAAGTCTTTGTCTTGAAGTGACAGCAACCAAATCTGTTTTTCAGGTATCTCTCTCTCTCTGGCTTTTCTTCACAAATGAAGATTCAGGAAGGACTCATCCCGCGCTTTCTGCAAGCGTGCTGATGACTAAAAAGGCCAATCCGAGATAAACAAGTCTGGTTGCAGAAAGCAGAGTGGAAGGTCTCCTTGGGTGATGTTTCTGGGTTGTGATTCTTTCTGCGTTGTCGTTTCGCTTCGAGACTTATTTGGCACGAGTTCTCAAATAAGGCTGCAACATTGTGGATAGTGAGCTCAATCTTATGCATATTTATTGAGGAGTAAGTCTCACAAAGCCCTTTGGACCAATCTAAGATTTACAATGTCCAATTTCATATTCTCTCATTTATTCTAAGTATCTCATAAGCTACCTTTGAAATTTGGCAAAGTGATCCGTAAAGTTGAAACTAACAAAAAGATAATGTTGCTTTGCCCAATAAAAAGAATAACATAAAGGTATATATTAAGTTTATATTAAACTTAATTATGTGTGATGATGCACACGTGCACATGTGTTTATAAAGTTTGTATTAAATAGTATTTTTATAGATAAAGTTCAATATTAAGTTGATACGGAGGTCCATGGATCAGAGAATTGTCCAGCTTGCTTCCTTCCTAAAGTAAATTTTGTTGGGCACAGCTGTATTATAGCCTAAATCATCATTTTCGGCAGTCCTTGAAATTGTGTGGCTTATTACCTCACCACATGCTATACACAGCAACGCAGCTGGTACAATGAAAGCCCAACCCTACCTTTCAATGTTTTGCAGAAGAAAATGGCTTTTTAACATTTTTATCATCGAAAGTCTCACTGCATGAAAATTCCCATTCCAAACACATGGCTGAGGCTTGTTCTGCTGCTGTAAGCTGTACTAACGTACACCACAGGAGTGTCCTGTATAGATTCAAAAGCAAAGAGGGTATTCTTTCACTCAGATATATATTTAAAAATATAATTGTCCTATGTAATATAGCATCAGTGGTTCAGAATTAATTAAAAGTACTCTATGACTATGGGCTACAATACGCAGCCCCTTAGTATTAATGTGTGCATACAAACAGGAAATTTCTTCTGTGTGTGTGTGAATGAAAATCTGTGAGCCACTGTGGTTGTTGGTACTTAATGGCTAGATCTTAATGGCATCACTAGGTCCATCCCTAGGTTTTAGGTTTTCATCAGGAATCCTCAGCCTGGGCCGATCCTGGACTGGCAACCCTACATGCAATTCAATGTAGACCAGTGGCTCTTAACCTGTGGTCTGTGGACCCCCAGCAGGGCACAGTGTTCTCACTGGGGGGTCTGCGAAGGCTTGAAGGCTGCTTGGCCCACCTGCCTGCCTGCAGTGGAGTGGTCACATGCCAGGAGATAAGGCAAAGGTTGGCTGGCTGGCTTGGCCTGCACATTGCTGTCACCCCAGCCTGGGATAGCAGCCTCAGGACTTCAACAATCAGGCAAGGGACATAGGTGTTTCTCATTAGGAAGCCTGTTTATTTTACAGAGTAATATACAGTATGTATGCATACAGGTGCCTGCTAGAGGGACCCTTTGCACCAGTCCAGTCAGACTTTTTATACCTTAGCAGTTGTATTAGCTATGCATGTTCCAAAACAGTGATTGGTCACATAAGCTCAATTATGTCATTCCTTTCACAGTACTGATAAACCATTATTGTCTAATTTTAAATTCTATTTTCCTCTTTACAATTGCATTCCTGTGCCAAAATAGCTGTTCAGACCATTTATTTTAATATCTCTTTGTTCCTATATGTTCCTTCCTTGCTGGGACTAATTTCTCTTAATTACTTTAATTTCCCCTTGATCTGACCTCACCACTAGTTGATTGCATCTTTGATTATTCATATATCTGCTTGAGCCTGTGATCAGTCGAAATGCTGTATGACCATTTTGATCATTCACTGTTGCTATTTTCCTAAGTCTGCCTTCCCTAATATACTTACTATTCATTTGACACCTGTACCTTTTCTTACACTGTTCTATCAAAGCCTAAATCCCACTACCTGTTAGCATATTATTATTTGAAATAATAGATATTTTAAACTGCCTTTTTCCAGTGTCTGATAATGTCCATCTCCCTATCTGTTGGGCTATTTCTGTACCTTCAGCCATGCCTTGTCTGCCAGCTGGATGGCCTTGTTCATTATAAATTATCTGAATCCTATCATTGTTCTCTCTCTTAGAGAGCACTTGCTATAATTATAGCTAATTAGCTTGCAGTTAGCAGATTCCAGGAAATCTTAGAATGGGGCTGTCTAATAAAAGGAGCATTCTTTTACTATCCTTGCAACCAAAATGGATGCTGCCTTTGTCTCCATTTTGTGTCCTCTCACATTGCCATTCAATACGCTCCAGCCATAAACTTACAGGAAGAAGCAGGAGAGAAGTCTTCCCTCCCCTCCAGTGCTTCTGAGGGAAGGTTTAATGGATTATTATTATTATATTTTATTTCTATAGTGTCATCAATGTACATGGTGCTTTACAAGAAAAAGAACAACAAAACAGTTCCCTGCCCTCAAGCTTACAATCTACTAAAGACATGATACAAAAAGAAAGGGGATGGCAGTAGGGGAAGGGATTAAGTCTAGCATTCTCTTTTCTCCATCCTTGGCTAGGGCAATGGCAGTTGGGATGGAGGGAGGGCCATTCGTTCTGTTTCTGAGCGAGGCAAGATGGAGCTCTGCCTGCCTTTCCTTCTTTCCCTCCTTGGCTAGGGGAATGGCAGTTGGGATGGAGAGAGGGCCGTTCTGCTTCTGGGCTGAGGCAAGATGGAGCTCTGCCTGCCTTTCCTTCTCTCCCTCTGCAGCCAGGGAATGGCAGTTGGGATGGAGGGAGGGCCATTCTGCTTCTGGACTTAATCAAGATGGAGCTCTGCCTGCCTTTCCTTCTCTCCCTCTGCAGCCAGGGAATGGCACTTGGGATGGAGGGCAATGGCAGTTGGGATGGAGGGAGGGCCGTTCTGCTTCTGAACTTAATCAAGATGGAGCTGTGCCTGACCTTCCTTCTCTCCCTCCTTGGCCAGGGCAATGAGAGTTGGGATGGAGGGAGGGCCGTTCTGCTTCTGGGCGAGGCAAGATGGAGCTGTGCCTGACTTTCCTTCTCTCCCTCTGCAGCCACAGCAATGGCAGTTGGATTGTTTAATTGTATTGTTGTTTTAAGTCTTGAGTTAAGTCATAGGAATCCACGGCAACAAAAGATATTTAAAGGGGATCCCTGGTAATAAAGAAATGTATTTCCTGGTATGAGCAAGCAGGGATCACCAGCATTGAGGCCATGATATTGAGAACACAGCCACGCTGGGCAGGGCATGTTTCTCAGGCTTGGCCAAATTGATCACCAACAATGGTCCACCCTGACCTCACATCAGGAGGCATGGAGACACACTATCCACAATGCTGCAACCTTATTTGAGAACTCACGCCGAACAAGTCTTGAAGAGAAACGACAACACAGAAAGAATCACAACCCGGAAACATCACACAAGGAGACCCTCTGCTGTGCTTTCTGCAACTGAACTTGTTTATCTCAGATTGGCCTTTTTAGTCATCAGCGCACTTGCAGAAAGCGCGGGATGAGTCCTTCCTGAATCTTCGTTTGCGAAGAAAAGCCAGAGAGAGAGGGAGCTTTTAAGCTACCTTATGTTGTTTTTAAATGTTGTGAGTCACCTTGAGTCCTGCCATAGGGAGAAAGGAGGGATATACTGTTGTCCCTTCATATTTGCAGGGGTTTGGTTCCAGGACACACACACCCGTGGATACCAAAATCCGTGAATACTCAAGTCCTATTACAGTTGTCCCTCCATATCCACAGATTCGGTATCCACAGATTTAAGTATTCACGGCTTGAAAATATTCCCAAAAAATAATAATCCAAAAAGCAAACCTTGATTTTGCCATCTTATATAAGAGCCACCATTTTGCTATGCCATTGCATATACAGTTGTTCCTCCATATCCACAGATTTAAGTATTCACAGCTTGAAAATATTCTTAAAAAAATAATAATCCAAAAAGCAAACCTTGATTTTACTATCTTATAGAAGGGACACCATTTTTCTATGCTATGCTGCAGAGCTGTTTGGGCTGGAAGTCAACCTGAAGAAAACAGAAGTTCTTTACCAGCCTGCACCACAGGACAAACACCACCATCCCCACATTGCTGTTGGCAAATCTGTGCTCAAGTCCATTCAGCAGTTCACCTATCTGGGAAGCATCATCTCAAATGCCAAGTTTGACAAAGATATCAATCACAGATTAGCAAAGGCATATAGCGCATTTGGAAGACTTCACAAAAGAGTCTGGAGTAATAAACACCTGACGCGAAGCACAAAAATCAGTGTGTATAGAGCCATTGTACTGTCTATTCTCCTTTATGGGTCTGAAACATGAGTCACCTATCGCCACCACCTACGACTCCTCGAACGCTTTCATCAGTGCTGTATACGCACAATCCTAAATATATACTGGACTGACTACGTGACGAATGTTGCTGTCCTTGAGCAAGCAGAGATCACCAGCATGGAGGCCATGATATTGAGAACACAGCTGCGCTGGGCAGGGCCCGTTTCTAGGATGGAGGACCATCGCCTCCCAAAAATAGTACTCTATGGTGAACTCGCCACGGGTCAGTATAAGAGGGGCGCTCCAAAAAAGCGATACAAGGACTCCCTGAAACAACATCTCAGGCTCGGCCAAATTGATCCCCAACAATGGTCCGCCCTGGCCTCACATTGGGAGGCATGGAGACACACTATCCACAATGCTGCAGCCTTATTTGAGAACTCACACCGAACAAGTCTTGAAGAGAAACGACAACGCAGAAAGAATCACATCCTGGAAACATCACTCGAGGAGACCTTCTGTTGTGCTTTCTGCAACCGGACTTGTTTATCTCGGATTGGCCTTTTTAGTCATCAGCATGCTTGCAGAAAGCACGGGATGAGTCCTTCCTAAATCTTCGTTTGCGAAGAAAAACCAGAGAGGCATATAATGGGACTTGAGTATTCACGGATGTTGGTATCCACGGGGGTCCTGGAAACAAGCCCCAGCTAATATCAAGGGACAACTGTATTCACGGCTTGAAAATATTCTTTAAAAAAATAATAATCCAAAAAGCAAACCTTGATTTTGCCGTCTTCTATAAGGGACACCATTTTGCTATGCCATTGCATATAATGGGACTTGAGTATTCACGGATTTTGATATCCACGGGGGAAGGGGTAGGTCCTGGAACCAAACCCCAGCAAATATGAAGGGACAACTGTATATGCAATGGCATAGCAAAATGGTGTCCCATATCTAAGATGGCAGAATCAAGGTTTGCTTTTTGGATTATTATTTTTTTTAAAGAATATTTTTCAAGCTGTGAATACAGTACTTAAATCCGTGGATTACTAAACCCGTGGATATGGAGGGACAAGTGTAAATAAAGAAAAAGATTAAGAGCCACCAGAGAGCAGAGAAGCATCCCTTTCCCGCCCTTTTTGGGTCACTGCCCACAATACCCAGATGGGGAGGGGGGAGAGAGGGCGGTGCGCCGCCTCCCACAGCAGCGGCGGCAGGGCGCATGCGCGAGAAGGGTCGCTCGTGGCTGCTGTTGCTGAAGCAGCGGTAGCAGCTGTTTCCGAGCGGAAGGGCGCGGAGGGGCTTCTGGGAAACGTCGTCGCCGCCGTCGCCTCAGGAGACTTTTTTTCTCTGCTTTTTCTGCCTCCGGGTCGTCTTCGCGAAGCCCGAGGCGAGGCGGTGAGCACTGGTGAGGGTTGGAGAATAACGGTCTCTAGCTTGTGGGGAATGGAAGGGGAGGCCGGAGAAAGAAAGAAAGAGGCGTGTCGTCGGGAGAACGTGTGAATGACGACGGGGTGCGGGTTGGGGTGGTGCATTCGTGGGAAGGGCCATAATTTCTGTCAGGAAAGGTAAAAGCGGCCTTTCTCCTTTTCCCCCACAAAGCCCAACCTGAGGAGAGAGCAGGTCCGGGGTGTGCTTTTCGTCGCCGGGAAGACTGACATTGGTTTATCACACAACACTGTTATAGTGCTATTATTCCGCTTTAACTGCTATGGCTGCCTCCTGTGGAATCCTGGGGTTTATATAAAGGACACCATTTTGCTATGCCATCGCATATAATGGGACTTGAGTATTCACGGATTTTGGTATCCACGGTGGTGGGGTCCTGGAACCAAACCCCAGCGAATATGAAGGGACAACTGTATTCACATAGCTTGAAAATATTCTTTAAAAAAATAATAATTGAAAAGCAAACCTTGATTTTGCCATCTCCTATAAGGGACACCACTTTGCTATGCCATTGCATATACTGTAATGGGACTTGAGTATTCACGGATTTTGGTATCCACAGGGGGATGTCCTGGAACCAAACCCCTGCGAATATGAAGGGACAACTGTATATGCATTGGCATAGCGAAATGATGTCTCTGATATAAGATGGCAAAATCAAGGTTTGCATCTAAGATGGAGTTTGTAGTTTAATAAGGCCTAAGAGCTCTCTGGCTGAGAGTTATAAATGCCCCTCCTTAAACTGCAAATCCCAGGATTACACAGGAGGCAGATTTAGCACTTAAAGTGGAATAATAGCCCTATAACAGTGTAGTGTGATACCCCATCCGCTCTGCCCGTTGCTACAAAATCGGTAAAAGAAAAGAGTCCTGAGGGAGAGGCACCGTGTCTGACCTGGAGGAAGGGGGCTGTCGTCAAAACCTTAATAATAATAATAGTAATAGTAATAATACATAATAATAGTAATACAGTTACACCATGTTTAGTCTGGAGAAGAGAAGGTTAAGAGGGGAAATAATAGCCATGTTTAAATGTTTGAAGGGATGTCATACTGAGGATGGCGCAAGCTTGTTTTCTGCTGCTCCAGAGACTAGGACACAGAGCAGTGGGTTCAAACTGCAGGAAAAGAGGTTCCACCTAAACATTAGGAAAGAAGTTTCTGACAGTAAGAGCTGTTCAGAAGTGGAACACACTGCCTCGTAGTGTAGTGGAGTCTCCTTCTTTGGAGGTTTTTAAACAGAGGCTGGATGGCCATCTGTCGGGAATGATTTGATTGTGTATTCCTGCATGGCAGGGGGCTGGACTGGATGGCCCTTCAGGTCTCTTCCGATTCTATGATTCATCCATTAACCCTTCCCTCCGAGGCACTGGAGAGGGAGAGAAGACTTTTTCCCTGCTGCTTTTTGCAAATTTGTGGCTGGAGCAGATTGAATGGCAGTGTGCAGGCCAAGCCATCCGGCCAGCCTTGGCTCCTGTCACGTGGCCACTCCACTGCAAGGGAGGAGGTGGGCCAAGCAACTTTCAAGCCTTCTTGGACTCCCTGTAAGGACATTGTGGACCCCTGGGGGTCCTTGGACACCAGGTTAAGAACCACTGGTGTAGATCACAGTCTTGAAATTTAGGATCAGTTTTATTACTGTACATTTCCTGAAGAGTATCCATCTGACCATTTTAGGTGTAGTTTCTGGAGCCTAACCTGATAATTTGCCAGGTTTCCCTCCAATTTCAAACCAATATGTTTGCAGACTTCATGTTTCTAAAATCCTTACCCCCACCCCCTTGCCTGCTTTTTAATGTCTTTGCCTGATGAAGTGACCTTTGGTTCTGAAAGCTTGCACTGAGATGTTTGTGCCTTTTTGTTTGGCATTATAAAAGTAATACCATAATACGGATTTTGGAATTAATCTTAAACTTTTTAAAATTCTCTCGTAAAGGGGGAAATGGTATGAACGGACGGGGCTTTGGTGTGCATGTTGAGTAGGGGAGCTTGAGTTACTGATATAGTAAATTATTGTAGTCTTTTAGAAGAACACTTTTCTCAGATTTTTGAACTTTTTTATTTTATTCTCATCCCCGCCTCTCATCATTCCTCCAGGAGCATGGTTTTGATGTTGCTTGTTCACCTGTGTCTATTAACTTGGAAGAAAATCTCACAGAATGTAGTGAGTTTTACTTTGACATGAGACTTAAACCCAACTCGTAATCCTAGCTAGAGTAGACACACTGAATCTGTTGCACTTAGTTTGTCAACACATGAGTCTACCCAAGTTGGAACTACAGTCCTCCCTCCACATTTGCGGACTCCACACTCGCGGTTCCGCATATTCGTGGTTTGCCACAAGGGGAGGCCGGCAAAAGTGGTGACGGGGCCTCTGAGGCTCCATTGCCACTTTCAGGAGGGAGGCAGGAGGCAAGGGTAAGCGACGATAGGGCCTCCAGAGGCCCCGTGGTCACTTCGGGAGGGCGGTGGGAGGCGAGGGGAAGTGACGACGGGGCCTCCGGAGGCCCCATGGTTGCTTCAGGAGGGCGGTGGGAGGTGAGGGGAAGCAATGACGGGGCCTCCGGAGGCCCTGTGGCCGCTTTGGGAGGGCGGCGGGAAGCGAGGGGAAGCGACGACGGAGCATCCGGAGGCCCCGTTGCCTCTTTTGAGAGGGCGGGGGAGGGCTGTCATTATTTGCGGAATTTTCACATTCGTGGGGGTCTGTGGAACCTAACCCCCGCGAATGTGAAGGGACGACTGTAATTGGATTTATGTGTAAGTGTGCAGAGGATTGCAGTGCAATCTTGCTTTTTCCCTAAATGGTAATGCCAACATGTAACAGCTTTTATGGCAATGACTAGAGTGTTTTATTTTGTTTTAAATAATACTGGGGCACATTACTTTGTGTGAGGGTTTTTGTCACAGATGAAGTTAGAAATATGTCCACAAATATATATTTCTCCCATCATCTTCCAGAATTAGATAGAGATGCCTGGCTTAGTCTGGAATTTCTGGACTGGAAGAATGAGATGCAGAGAGGACAAGTCTCTGTACTTGCTCATGTTCTTTCAGGATTCTGAGTTGGTGAAATTAAATATCATAGATATACAGTATAGTTAAGAACATAAAACATATGTAACAAACCAGGTGTGAATTAGTAGGAACTGGAGCACATTGAAGGGTTAGAAAAGTTGTTCCTCCTTCTCTTTGCAGTGCAACCTTTCATTTGTATTTGTGCATCCTACCACTGCCACAAGTTCTGTTGCTCACTTAGATCCTCATCAGGTATTTTGTGGGGGGGGGGTATGGTATTTAACCACCTCTTCTCTCCTTTAATCTAGCTAGTAGTGCCCATCTCGCATCTCCTACAAATCATGGAATATTCCCCAAGAGGAGTCTGGATTCATATAACATTTAAAACTATATGGAAACACATTGTAATTGAACTGGTACATGATCTTCCTTCTTGTTTTTCTAATATTTATTAATTTATTAAGTAATTAAAATTAATGTCACTCTTTTCTGTCCCAGATTTCATCCCTTCAAGGCAGCACCTAACCTTGCTAAAAAATAATTTTATCAGTAATTAGGAAAATCAAGATTAAAATGTAATGAGCTGTAATAATAAAACACACAAATGGGTTTGAACTCAATGCATGTCTAAACAATCATGTTTAATCATAGAATCCTAGAATTGTAGAGTTGGAAGAGACCACAAGGGCCATCCACTCCAACCCCCTGCCACGCAGGAATCACGATCAAAGCATCCCTGACAGATGGCCATCCAGCCTCTGTTTAAAGACCTCCAAGGAAGGAGACCCCACAACACTCCGAGGGAGTGTGTTCCACTGCCGAACAGCTCTTACTGTCAGAAAGTTCCTCCTAATGTTGAGGTGGAATCTCTGTTCCTGGAGCTTGCATCCATTGTTCCGTGTTCTAGTCTCTGGAGCAACAGAAAACAAGCTTGCTCCATCCTCATTGTGACCCTCCCCCTTCAAATACTTAAACAGGGCTATCATATCGCCCCTTAACCGTCTCTTTTCTAGGCTAAACATAACCAGCTCCCTAAGGCTTTCCTCATAAGGCATGGTTTCCAGACCTTTCACCATTTTAGTCGCCCTCCTCTGGACACGCTCCAATTTGTCAATATCCTTTTTGTATTGTGGTGCCCAGAACTGGACAGAGTAGGTGAGGCCTGACCAAGGCAGAATAGAGCGGCACTATTACTTCCCTTGATCTAGCTACTATACTTCTATTGATGCAGCCCAAAATCGCATTGGCCTTTTTAGCTGCCACATCACACTGTTGACTCATGTTCAACTTGTGGTCTACTAGGACTTCTAGATCCCTTTCGCACGTATAATAATAATAATAATAATAATAAAATTTTATTTATATCCCGCCCCTCTGCAACGCAATCGGGGTGGCTTACAATATAAAAACCCCATAGTCACAATACCCTAGCCCACCCACCCCTTAAAATAATATTAAATTACAAAGGATTAAAAACATGGATTAATTAAAATATATACAAATTAGAAGAAAAAAAATTTAAAACATACAATCATAGCCTAGAAAGGGCAGCTGAGTCTTGGGCCGGGATAATTATTCAGGAAAGGCCTGCCGGAAAAGATCCGTCTTGACAGCTTTTTTAAAGCTGTCTAAGGTGGTAATAAGACGGATCTCGTCCGGCAGGCCATTCCATAATCTGGGAGCAGCAGCGGAGAAGGCCCTCTGGGAGGTCACCGACAGCCTTGTTTTCATAGGCTGTAACAGATTCCTCCCAGAGGACCGAAGTGTGCGGGGAGGGTCGTACGGAAGGAGGCGGTCCCGGAGGTAAGTTGGACCCAAGCCATGTAGGGCTTTAAAGGTCATAACCAACACCTTGTACTGTACCCGGAAACTAATAGGCAGCCAGTGGAGAGCTTTTAGCACCGGTGTTATATGCTCTCTTCTGGAAACGCCAGAAATCAACCTGGCTGCCATGTTCTGAACTAGTTGAAGTTTCCGAGTCAAGCACAAGGGTAGCCCCATGTAGAGCGCATTACAGAAATCCAGACGGGAGGTTACCAGTGCATGTACCACAGTTTCGAGGTCCCTAGTTTCCAGGAAAGGGCGCAGCTGGCGTACCAGCCGAAGTTGATAACAGGCACTCCTGACCGTCGCATTAACCTGATTAGTCATCTGGAGCGACGGGTCCAGGAGCACCCCCAGACTGCGAACACAATCCTTGGAGGAGAATGTAGTTCCATCCAGGATTGGAGTTTGTATTCCCAGACCTGGTTTTGGGCCTGTAACTGTTAGTACCTCCGTTTTGTCTGGATTCAGTCTCAATTTGTTTTTCCTCATCCAGTCCATTACTGCTTTAAGACATTCAGAGGAGAGATGCCATCTGAAGTCGAAGCCGATGACCGAGACATGGAGAAGTATATCTGGGTGTCATCCGCATACTGATGACACCGCATTCCATGCCTCCGAATGACTTCTCCCAGCGGCTTCATATAGATGTTAAATAGCATCGGGGACAGGATGGCACCCTGAGGAACGCCACAGTTAAGCTCTATTCTAGTAGAGCAACTGTCCCCAAGCCTCACCCTCTGGGATCTGCCCGAGAGGAAGGAACGGAACCACTGCAAAGCAGTGCCTCCAATTCCTAACTCCCTCAGGCGATCCAAGAGGATGGAATGGTCTATTGTATCAAAGGCCGCTGAGAGGTCCAAGAGCACCAACAGGGTCACACTACCCCTGTCGATACCCAAGCGGAGGTCATCAGCCAGAGCAACCATGGCAGTCTCCACTCCATAACCCGTCCTAAAGCCAGTTTGAAATGGATCTAGATAATCGGTTTCATCCAAGACAGCTTGGAGTTGGGAAGCGACCGCCCTCTCAATCACTTTGCTTAGAAAAGGGAGCAAAGAGACTGGCCTATAGTTGTTCCTGTCCAAGGGGTCCAGGGAAGGCTTTTTCAGGAGCGGCTTAACCACCGTTTCCTTCAGACAAGGTGGAAGGGAGCCCTCCCTGAAGGACGCATTGATAATATCCCTAAGGAGTACTCTCGATGCGTCACCCCCTTGGGTGGCCAGCCAAGATGGACAGGGATCGAGGGGACAGGTCGTTTTCCTCACTCTACCAAGGAGCTTGTCCACGTCATCGGTACTCACAGATTGAAGCTGATCCAATAAAATTTCATCAACGGAGTTGCTGGACACCTCGTCTATAGATTCAGTCATAACACTGGCATCTAAGTCGGCTCTTATCCGAGAGATTTTATCTGCAAAGTGGATGTTAAATGCATCACAGCAGGCCGTTGTCGGGTTGAGTAAGGGGTTCTGCGCAGGTGGAATCTGCGTCAGCTCCCCCACCACCCTAAACAGTTCTGCTGGACGGGACTCTGCAGATGCAATACGTGCAGCGGAGAAAGACTTCTGCGCTGTACGTATCGCCTCTCGATAAGAATTAAGGAAATTCCTATGACGAGTCTTGTCGGCTAAGAGTCGAGTCTTCCGCCAGGTGCGCTCTAGTCGTTGTCCAGCCTGTTTCATTTTCCTAAGCTCCTCTGAGTACCAGGGCTTACGGTTAGGAGCAGGCTGGAAAGGACGCTTGGGAGCGATTGTGTCAATAGCCTTGGTGAGGTCAGTGTTCCAAATATTAACCAAAGCTTCAACAGAATCACCGGCATTGCCAACCATTAAACCCTCCAAGGCTTTCTGGAATCCAATTGGTTCCATTAGCCTTCGAGGGCGGACCATTCTAATAGGTCCACCACCCCGGGACGTAGTCTCATCCAGCCAGGTCTCCCCCATCCTGTATCTATGCATTTCATTTTTTCGCCCTAAGTGCAGTACCTTACATTTCTCCGTATTGAATTTCATTTTGTTAGCTTTGGCCCAACTCTCCAGTCTATCCAGGTCATTCTGAATTTTGATCCTGTCCTCTAGGGTATTAGCGTCTACTCCTAATTGGTGTCATCTGCAAATTTGATAAGTATGCCCCTAATTCTGTCATCCAAGTCATTGATAAAGATGTTGAATAGCACTGGGCCCAGGACAGAACCCTGTGGCACCCCTCTGGTCACCTCTTTTCAAGACGAGCCACTGCTGAGCACCCTTTGGGTTCAGCTGGTCAACCAATTACAAATCCATTGAACAGTTAACTTGTCTAGCCCACATTTTACAAGCTTGTTTGCAAGAATGTCATGAGGAACCTTATCAAAGGCCTTACGGAAATCAAGGTATGCGATATCCACAGCGTTCCCTTCATCTACCAAGCTGGTAATTTTATCAAAAAGAGAGATCAGATTAGTCTGGCATGACTTGTTTCTCTGAAACCCATGTTGACTTTTTGTGATTATGGCATTGCCTTCTAAATGTTCACAAATAAAAAGCAGGACGAGAAGTAGTCAGGATTTGTACGGTACAACTTTCCATAATTTAGGTTCATTAGTGAGAAGGTTTGACACCTTGTACTCACCAATCACACTGCTTACATTGCTGGGATAGGGCTAGAGCCACTTCATAAGACTCAGAGTGTGCAGGACAGTTTAAGTTGTTGGAGCAGGGCCAATCAGGAATTTTCCTGCCTAAGGCAGAATAGCAAATGACAGCCCACATCCCACCTGAAGTGTCTAGAATCCAAAGCCAGCCAAGTTAGTTGAACACATGGTCTTGAAAATCCTTCAAGGAATACCTCCCCACCTCTAGCAGTAAAACACAATCATAACAAATATAAAACAAAACAATTCATTGCCCTTTCCTGATAACCAAAATCTGCTGCCAGAGGCAGCAGCTTCATTTTACTTACAGGTAATTGCAGAGCAACCCCTGAGGTGAAGTTGGACAATTTAGCTAATACTGTGGTATTTGAACGTACACTGGGGATAGCATTTAAAATTAACTAGTAATACTCAGTGTAACATACACCGGGTATACAACCCCCCTGTGCTATACCCCCCCATGCTACACACGCCACCCCTGCACCGCCACCCATCCCACAGGCATACGCTGCCCCCCGCTGCCGACACACGCCGCCGCCCCCGCGCCCTGCAGGGATACGCCACCCCCTGCACCGCCCCTGCACCAGAGGCACACGCTGTGCCATGCAGGCATACACCGTCCCTGCACCCTGCAGGCATACGCCATGCCTCGTAGGCATACACCACTCCGCTGCCCCCAACCTGTAGGCACACACCGCCCCCATGCCCTGCAAGCACGTGCTGCCCCCCCATACGCTGGTGGCACACACCACTCACCCACACAACATGCTACACACACACCACACTACATCCCCCCTCCACGTTTAGAAAGGACTTAAACTTCCACATGTTCCCATCCCCAGTGTGCTGATTGGCTGCCCAAGGGAGAGCTTTGTTTGGTTGGTAAGTTGCCTAAGCAGCCAGTCAGCTGCTGGAAACGGCAACATACCCAAAAGGATTATATATAAAGATTTTAATGCATGATGTCATTTTTTCTCAAATTTTCTCAGTTATATGTTTGCTTAGTAATATACTTTGCTCCATTACTGTTTGCCTCCTTGCAACAATAAAAGTTCTTGTAATCTGTTCTGCTTAGGCTAATGTAGGCATGGGGACTGTCTCTTTGTTCTTGGGTGTCATAAAAGCCTTACGTGTAGGCTTCTTTTAAAACAAAGGGGCTGGTTCCACGACAGGAAAAAGTTCGCCAGATTCCGGATTACCGTATCAGGAGCGCATAAATCACACGGTGCCTGGCAGTTTCGAATGATCCAGACACTTTCTGTTTTGCTTAATTCACACAGGCAAAGGTGGGGGGGGGAATCGCCTCCAGATGATTAAAGTCAGGCAGGAGGCGGGGAGGGAGCAAGGAGGGGGTCATGGAAACCATAAATAATGAGAGGAAAGAAAAAGGACAAACAAACAAGCAATCGAAAGAGCGATCTGACAAACTCCCCCGTCTTCCCCAGCCCTGAAAGGCTTTTGTAAAGAAAGGAGTCAATGAAAGCACGAACAAGCAAAAGCATAGTGGAGCAGATTGCATGCACACACAAACACACACCACAGAACTAGGGCTTGTCTCATTTGGTTTCCCTCCCTCCGAAGGCTTGAATAAAGGCAAGTGAATGGAAGGACAAACAAACAAAAGAACGAACATGCGATCGGCTGTTTTCCAGCACACACACACACACACACACACACACCAGCGAAGCAGCGAAGCATCTTCCCACCCCCCCCACCCCCCAAAAGATAGACAGGAAGGGCTCTGTTTTCCAAAGTGAGTTGCAAGCAGAAGGAGGGTGAATTTCTTCTCTCCAACCCTTCAGTCTATTCGGATAAAGCACTCCAACCAATCAGGATTCAGCTCTGCTCACAGTGATTCGAAAAGGCAGATGCCAGTTTACACGATCATTAGTTCCCACGGTAAAGTATGCGCATTTTCGCGAACTTAATCAAAAAAGTGCGGAAAACTAGCGAAAGCTGATACTGCGCAACTTATGGGTTTTTTGCACCCCCTCCTTTTGAAAAGGGCGCTGTTGCTTCGAGATGCGTGGGAACTATCAGGCTTCTTGTCGCATTCTTTGAGGATTTATTTTGCCGTGGAAACGACCCCAAAGATCTTTTTCTCAGGGAAGACTGTATCATTGGACCTATTCCTACTCAAAACTCCAGGAATCTTTCCATGGAGACACAGAAATACATCTTACCCTGTATTCATCAATGCAAGCTGAAATAAATGCAGCTTTATTCTTAGAAACACTTTATTTACATTTAATTTACACTTTATGTCAGTGTAAATTAAATGAAATGGAAGTGCCTTGTTTCCCTTCAGCCAAGAAAACGGAATTGTCCTCAACAATAGATCTTAATTGCTGATCTGCTGTTTCTGACCTTGCTAGATCCCCCTTTGGCTTCCCTTTTTATTGTTGCCAGCTGCTATGCAGATCTGTACCTACACTCACCATTAAAAGCATGTGAGCTGAGGACAGATTAGCACCAACTCCACTTATGCCTTTGGCAGAGTAACTTGTCAAAGAATCCCTTGCTGTCATGTTTAATTGCCCTTAGTTGACTGAGCTGTGATACCATTAGTGACATGTCTCAGTCTGACCTTGGCTCAGAGTAAAGGAGGATATTCTAAGCACAGCTTTCTAAGATGTTTATCAAGACTTGCTGCTGTGCTAGTAACTTTGTGATGGCTCCTTACTTTTCAATACTGTAACAAACATAATAGAGAAATATAGAAAGTCATTGTGTAACATAATGGGAGATGCTAGCTGAATGTTATGGGTAACGCTCTTCTGGTTACTAACAAAATTACCCTTTCTTTTCTGTAGTTGCTCCTCTTCCTTCTCCCTCGCTGTCCCATATCTCTGGACTCTCTTCCTTTATTCATTAAAAGAAAAAGAAAAAAGATTTAGGTGTACCTTTTTAATTTTATTTTCCCTGGTGGAGTTAAGTCTTTTTTGTTTAAGTTATACTTTGTTTAAGTTCTACCACGTCGCAAGTTCGATTCCAGCCAGCTCCAAGGTTCACTCAGCCTTCCATCCTTTCGTAGGTCGGTAAATTGAGTACCCAGCTTGTGGGGGGCAATTAGCTAACGCACATTGGAAACTGTTTAATGCAGTGTAGATGTGTAAATAGCTATTGCTTAAAAACAATTTGTAAGCTGCTCTGATAGCCTTGTGGCTGAAGAGTGGGGTATAAATAAATAAATAAATATAAATAAACTTTGGTCTAGGCCTCCATTATTCTCAATTTTTGTATGGGATTAGCAATTTTAAATATATTATTTATTTCAAAACTTTATTCCTATTAATAATATCACTTTCTATAGCATTTATGCAAAATGCTTTATAGTGTTTATGGTATAGTTTCCCCTGTTAAGCATTTCTGGGCTGAGGTTGAGAACTACTGATTGATTTGTTGGCTGCCCTGGAGTTGGAACCCAATGGTTGATTGCATCATAGTGCCTCTTTTCTCAAAATCCAGAAGTTATACAAACCCTGAAAATACAGTACGACCCCCATATTTGCAGGGGATATATTCCCAGACTTACCGTAGATAGCGAAAATCACAGATACTAGTGAGCCCTATAGGTCTGGCAGAAGCATACCATAGAATCATCCTATAAGATGTCCAAATACATAGAGAGGTGTTCTTTCTAGCCATTTGGAGATCCTCCAGCATGACTGTGTGGTCAACTTCCACTGGAGGACCTAGAAAATGCCTAGAGAGAACATTTTTTTTTTACAAGGATAAGTGAAATCATGAGTACCAGTTGTATTTTGGAATGGCTTTGTTAGTTGGACTGAGAACTGAATGCAATTTATTTTTGCAGTACATACGGTATTCTTTTTTCATCCCTCAAATGCTAGGTGAGACTCCTAGGTGTAACCAGAAACCATTATAGCACTTAGCAGACCAAAAGTGGGAAGCAGCACTTGCAAATGCCAAGAGCTTTGCCTTCCCCCGCATAGGGAAACAGGAGCAAAATATTCTCAGTTGGTGCTTCCAGGTCTCATTTGGGGAAACACTGGCTAAGAACAGGAAAGAGAATCCCTACTGTTACCTCTTTTTTGTGATTAAAGAAGGCAGGAACTCTTCTGTCTATCAGCTGTCAGAGGGAGGATCAGGAAGTTGAATCTGGACCATCCTGAGACCAGATGTTTCTTCCACCATCTAGTAGTAAAGTCTAATTTAAATGTTTGCGGCCTTCTCCTTTATGTTTCATCTTAAGAACACAGGCTCCATGGCTGCAACATAAGATGGTCACACACCCCCACACTTTTTTAGTCATCTACCTTGAGTTCTGGAAAACTCAAAAGCTTGTATACTCTATTTGACCTTGGAGTTGGTCTAGTAATAAAGATGTTGTACTATGAATTTTTGAATGTTTTCTTGTGGTCAGACTTGGCTACCTTTGCTGTTCATGTAAATTCTCACAGAAAATTTAGAATAAAACTTAGAATACTGTGTCCAGTTCTGGGCACCACAATTCAAAAAGGATATTGACAAATTGGAGCGTGTCCAGAGAAGGGCGACTAAAATGGTGAAAGGTCTGGAAATGATGCCTTATGAGGAGAGACTTAGGGAGCTGGGTATGTTTAGCCTGGAAAAAAGACGGTTAAGAGGCGATATGATAGCCCTGTTTAAGTATTTGAAAGGATGTCACGCTGAGGATGGAGCAGGCTTGTTTTCTGCTGCTCCAGAGACTGGAACACGGAGCAATGGATGCAAGCTCCAGGAACAGAGATTCCACCTCAACATGAGGAGGAACTTTTTGACAGTAAGAGCTGTTCGGCAGTGGAACGCACTCCCTCGGAGCGTGGTGGGGTCTCCTTCCTTGGAGGTCTTTAAACAGAGGCTGGATTGCCATCTGTCGGGGATGTTTTGATTGTGATTTCCTGCGTGGCAGGGGGTTGGACTGGATGGCCCTTGTGGTCTCTTCCAGCTCTGCAATTCTATGATTCTATGATTAAAATATTGAGAGTAGAATTGGTCTTGAGAAATCAGCAAACAGAATTCATTTAGGAGGATAGATATGTCTTAGCAAAAATATTAGGTGTCTAGCATTCATTGAAACTTGATGAATCTGGGATTTGATTTGATAATTGTCAATACGCACCTCTATCTAACATTAAAACCTGGATAATTGTTTCCAGACATTATGAAAGCAAGGGGAGCTAGAAAAATATATTTAAAGCAATTTACCTCCTTAAATAGACATTGCTTTTAGTTCTTGTAAGTAAATTTGTTTTCATTTTATAGAGCAATCAGTCCAAGGCTGGAATAACTGCAGAGTTTTGGATTGCTAAGCTGTCTTCAGTATATCTGCGGCAAATGTGACAGCGTCCAATAACTCCGCCATCATGGGACACCACTTGAGCATCTTCTGGTTGGCCTGGGAGTCTCACATTGAGGTGAGGGGATGTGTTGAAGGCAGTTTTATATCTGCAGCAGCCCTTGCCATCTTCTGTATTAGAATCTTTAATCCTCATGTTCCAGTTTAATTAAATAGAAGAGAGGACATGTTTTCTTTCCTCCAATTCTTCTGTTCTAACAAAATCCTTGGTCAGCATTCATAGCTAACAGACTGCACAATAAAGGTGCATCAGCCTTGCCCCATGTTCTTTATTTATTTGACAGGTTATTAGTGCCTTTATTGGATCATATGGTTGGCAGGTTGTTTATAGAACAAGGCTGAAAGGTTTTCAAAAATTGGAGTGTATTGTTTCAGAAACTTGGTTTCTGTTCTTGTTCCCGAGCTGCTGGAAATATGTTTCCTAACTAAGTTTACCTTGAGGAGCATTTTGATGAATTGAAATATCACTTTTCATGATCTGGTACATCTTTGTAAAGGCAGCTGGCTCCTTGTTGTGCAGAAAAGTAAAGTGGCTCTTCTTTTTTACAGGACTTGCCCTACTGCTTAAATATTTTCCTCACTTGCCTTGCAGACAGTTTCATTGTCCAGAAGTAGAAGAGGCAACAAGGGGATCAGCTATTTTAGATCTGATCCTAACCAACAGATATGATCTGGTTAATGGGGTGGAAGTGTTGAAATCCTTAGGGGAGAGTGACCATGTTCTCCTGCAGTTTTTTATACAGAAGAAAGAGAAAGCCAAGCGTAGTCAGACATGCTTTCTAGACTTTAAGAAAGCTGATTTCAGAAAACTTAGGGAATTACTGGGAGTGATCCCATGGTTAGGAATACTAAAAGAGAAGGGAGTACATGATGGATAGGAGTTTCTAAAAAGTGAAATATTGAAGGCACAACTTCACACAGTTCCAATGAGGAAGAAAAATGGGAGGTGTCTAAAGAAACCAGTATGGATGTCTAAAGAATTTTCAAATGAGCTAAGACTTAAAAGGAACATGTACAAGAAATGGAAAAAGGGAGAAATTACTAAAGAAAAATTCAAACAAATAGCCAGCTCGTGTAGGGAAAAATCAGAAAAGCAAAAGCACAGATGGAGCTCAGGCTTGCTAGGGAGGTTAAAAACAATAAAAAGAGCTTTTTTGGTTATGTCCGTAGCAAAAGGAAGAACAAGGAAATGATAGGGCCGCTGCATGGAGAAGATGGGGAAAGGCTAACGGGACAGAGAAAAGGCAGAACTACTTAACACCTTCTTTGCTTCAGTCTTCTCCCAAAGGGGAATCAGTACTCAACCTGGGGAAGATAGAGCAAATGATGCAGTAGGGGAAATACAGCACAAAATTGGTAAAGAGGTAGTTCAGGAATGCCTGGCCAGTATAAATGAGTTCAAGTCTTCAGGGCCAGATGAACTTCATCCAAAGGTATTAAAAGAACTGGCAGAAGTAATCTCAGAATCACTGTCAATAATCTTTGAGAATTCCTGGAGAACAGGAGAGGTCCCAGCAGACTGGAAGAACACAAATGTCCCTTTCTTTAAAAGAGGGGGGAAAGAAGACCCAAATAATTACCGCCCAGTCAGCCTGACATCAATACTAGGAAAAATTCTAGAGCGGATCATTAAACGCACAGTCTGTAAACACTTAGAAAGGAAAGCCATGGCGCTAAAAGTCAACACGGATTTCTCAAAAACAAGCCATCCCAGACTAATCTTTTCTCTTTTTTTTGATAGAGTTACCAACTTGATAAATGAAGGGAATGCTATGGATGTAGTGTATCTTGATTTCAGTAAGGGCCCCCATGATATTCTTGCAAAAAAGTTAGTAACCTGTGAGCTAGACAATGCAACTGTTAGGTGGATTTGTAATTGGTTGACTGACCAAACCCAAAGGGTAGTCACCAATGCCTCCTCTTCATCCTGGAGAGAAGTGACCAGTGGGATGCCACAGGGTTCTGTCCTGGGCCCAGTGCTATTCAACATCTTTATCAATAACTTGGATGAGGGAAAAGAGGGCATCCTTATCACATTTGCAGATGACACCAAATTAAGAGGGGTAGCTAATACCCCCGATGACAGAATCAGAATCCAAAATTACCTGAACATATTAGAAAGCTGGGCCAAAACTAACAAAATGAATTTCAACAGGGAGAAATGTAGGATACTACATTTGAGCAGTAAAAATGAAATGCACAGATATAGGATGGGTGACACCTGGCTTGCTGGCAGTACATGCGAAAGGGATCTAGGAGTGTTAGTGGACCACAAGCCGAATATGAGTGAGCAGTGTGATGCAGCAACTAAAAAAGGCAATGTGATTCTAGGCTGCATTGATAGGAGTATAGTGTCTAGATCAAGGGGAAGTAATAGTGCCACTCTATTCTGCTTTGGTCAGACCTCACCTGGAATACTGTGTCCAGTTCTGGGCACCACAATTCAAGAAGGATATTGAGAAGCTGGAACGTGTCCAGAGGAGGGCGACCAGGATGGTGGGAGGTCTGGAAGCCATGCCTATGAGGAGCGGCTTAGGGAGCTGGGTATGTTTAGTCTGGAGAAGAGAAGGTTAAGAGGTGAAATGATAGCCATGTTTAAAATATTTGAAGGGATGTCATACTGAAGATGGAGCAAGCTTGTTATCTGCTGCTCCAGAGACTCGGACATGGAGCAGTGGGTTCAAACTACAGGAAAAGAGATTCCATCTAAACATAGAATCATAGAGTTGGAAGAGACCACAAGGGCCATCTAGTCCAACCCCCTACCATACAAGAATGCACAATCAAATAATTCCCAACAGATAGCCATCCACCTTCTCTTTAAAAACCTCCAAAGAATGTTTAGGAAGCAATCACATTAGAAAGAACTTCCTGAGCATAAGAGTTGTTAGGCAGTGGAATACACTGTCTCGCAGTGTGGTGGAATCCCCTTCTTTGGAGGTTTTTAAACATAGGCTGGATGGCCATCTGTCAGGAATGATTTGACTGTGTATTCCTGCATGGCAGGGGGTGGACTAGATGGCCCTTGTGGTCTCTTCCAATTCTGTGATTCTATGATTCATTGTTACAGTAGTTGAACAGTGAAGCATGTTACCAACACAATTTGTGAAATCAGGTGTGTTTGACTTTAAGGAAGTCTATAAGCACCTACCAGGTATAGATTCCTTAGAGTGTGTTGTGCTATACAATATGACCCTCTTATCCACAGTGATATATTCCTTGACTTATCATGGGTAGTGAAAATCTCAGATAGTAGTGAGTCCTATATTTTTGGTAGAAGCATACCATAGAATTGCGTTGAATGACCTCCAAATGCACTTAAGGACTTCCGTATCTGTGGGACCGGTACCCTTCAGTTTCACTTACTCACATCTTTAAAAAAAGTTTTCTCTAAGCATTCGGAGGTCCTCCAACGCAATTCTGTGGTCCACTTCAGCCAGAGGTTCACCATAGGATTGTGCTGAAGGACCTAGAAAATGGCTTTTTACATTTTAGAACTTTTAGATTTTTAGATATGGGTAAGTGAAACCATGAGTGCTGGTCCCGCAGATACCAGGGTTGTACTGTACCTTCTAATGATATTCATCCTGATCAAAGAATCATTGAGGCAGTTCAATTACCATTTTGTAATAGCATAAGATGTAATTGGGATTCTTTCTAACAGTGCTTATCCCATTAACTTTACAGAAACAAATATAAATGTGCTCTCATCTGCATTCATAGTGAGCGAATAATTTTCTTCAAGGGTGAAATACTATGAAGCTAGTGTATAATTCGTGGAACAACAGTTTGAGCCTTTGATTTATTTGTATTTCCTGTTTCACCTGAAATGGAAGCAGATTCGGTAAGTGCATAGCTATTTAACTTTTTTTCTTTTTTGGTAATACTTAAGTTCTGTGAAACTTTGTTGAGAAATACCTATTTAGTTTACATGGTACAATGCGGGTTTATAGGTGGGTAAGTGTTAACCTGGTTAAAATCCCCCCTCCGGTCCTTTCAGAGCAATATAGTATAGTTAGTATATAATATAGTTCTATCTCAGTGGAAGTGTCTAATGCCACCATGTTTCTGACTAGAGCTTGGGGCAAATTTATTATTAATTTGTTTGCACAATTAATTAATTTTCAGCCTATTGAGGAGTAACAGTCACTACAGACATTAGAATATTAATATTACAACTAGCTATACCTGGTGTAACATACACCGTTACCTGCATATATAAAACGCTTCAGTAATATTCTATGTTTCCATTCCCATTCTGTTAATTGGCCAGTTAGGAAATATGTCAATAGTACGATCATTTGACACATTAATATATAACATTTCAAATGAACTATGATGGCTAATTTCATGCCGAGAGTCCCTCTGCCACTGCCATGCAACCGCGCGTACACATAGACACATACATAGTGGTAGGCACAGACACACCACGCATGCCAGAATGCGAGAGCTCCACCATCACCATGCAATCGTACGTACACACACACACCACGCAACACACACACACACACACACCATGTGTGCTAAGACATGACAGCCCCTCTGTTCCCGCCATGCAACCACACGTACACACACACTACATGCACCAGGACATGAGAGCTCCTCCACCACTGCCATGCAATTGCACATACACACACAAACACCAGACTAAACACATACACACACCATGCTACACACCTGCACACACCATGTGGAGCAGGATGTGAGAGCCCCTCTGCCACTGGCATGCAACCGCGCATACACTCACCACACTGCACACACACACACACACACACCACCATGCCAGGATGCAAGAGCTCCTCTGCCGCCACCATGCAAACACACAAACACCCCACGCTACACACACAACCTACAGTACATACACACACAACTCACACGTGGTAGGATGGGAGAGCCCCTCCACCGCCATGTTTAGAAAGGACATGAAGTTTTCTGCATGTTTCGACCCCAAGGCCCAAGAGGAAGGAACTGCTACAAACAGCACAGAAGGCCCAAGGTGCAGCTAGAGACAGTGCCCAGGGCCCAAGAGGCCAGGCAGCACAGAAAGGCCCCAGACCCCAGACAGCACAGAAAAGCCCCAGGCAGCACAGAAAGGCCCCAGACAGAACAGAAAGGCCCAAAGCCCTAGACCTCAGGCAGCACAGAAAGGCCCAAAGCCCTCTCTCTGGCTTTTCTTCGCAAACGAAGATTCAGGAAGGACTCATCCCGCGCTTTCTGCAAGCGCGCTGATGACTAAAAAGGCCAATACGAGATAAACAAGTCCGGTTGCAAAAAGCACAGCAGAAGGTCTCCTTGGGTGATGTTTTTGGGTTGTGATTCTTTCTGTGTTGTCGTTTCTCTTCAAGACTTGTTCGTCGTGAGTTCTCAAATAAGGCTGCAGCATTGTGGATAGTGCGTCTCCATGCCTCCCGATGTGAGGCCAGGGCGGACCACTGTTGGTGATCTAGGCAACACAGAAAGGCCCCAGACCGCACAGAAAGGCCCCAGGTAGCAGAGAAAGGCCGCAGCACACAGAAAGGCCCCAGACCATACAGAAAGGATCCAGACAGCATAGAAAGTCGAAAGGCCCCAGGCAGCACAAAAAGGGCCCAGGTACGTGGCCGCACAGAAAGGCCCCAGGACCCAGGCCACACAGAACGGCCCCAGACACCACAGAAAGTCCCCAGGCAGCACAGAAAGGCCCCACGCAGCACAGAAAGGCACCAGGCAGCACAGAAAGGCACCAGGCCCCAAGCCCCAGGCAGGACAGAAAGGTGCCAGGCAGCACAAAAAGGCCCCAAGCCCCGGCCTGCACAAAAAGGCCCTAGGCCCCAGACAGCACAGAAAGGCCCCAGGCAGCAGAGAAAGACCCCAGAGTGCACAGAAAGGCCCCAGGCCACACAGAAAGGCCCCACACACCACAGAAAGTCGAAAGGCCCCAGGCAGGACAGAAAGGCACCAAGCCCCTGGCAGCACAGAAAGGCCCCAGGAAGCACAAAAAGAGCCTAGGTCTGTGGCTGCACAGAAAGGCACCAGGCCACACAGAAAGGCCCCAGACACCTCAGAAAGTTGAAAGTCCCCAGGCCCCAGGCAGCACAAAAAGGCCCCAGGCCCTTGGTAGCACAGAAAGGACCTAAGTAGCAGAGTAAGGCCCCAGGCCACAGAAAGGCCCCAGGCAGCACAGAAAGGCCCCTGGCAGCACAGAAAGGCTCCAGGAAGACTTTGAAAGGCCCCAGGCAGCACAGAAAGGTAGGACAGGAGGGAAAAGAAGAAAGAAGAGCCCTGGTGGCGCAGTGGTTAAATGCCAGTACTGCAAGTCACCACGTTGCAAGTTCAATTCCAGCGGGCTCCAAGGTTGACTCAGCCTTCCATCCTTTCGTAGGTCGGTAAAATGAGTACCCGGCTTGTGGGGGCAATTAGCTAACACACATTGGAAGCTGCTTAATGCAGTGTAGATGTGTAAATTGCTATTGCTTAAAACAGTTTGTAAGCTGCTCTGATAGCCTTATGGCTGAAGTGCGGGGTATAAATAAATAAATAAATAAAAATAAAAAAAAGAAGAGGGTGGGGGACACATAGAAAGCAGCATTATTTTTCCCCATGCATGCATATTAAGACAGCAAGGGGAGCTGGCTGAGTATTTACTTACTGCAGCTCAACAGGCAAAGATGAGGCTGTAGGCCAAGGTGATGGTACTGAAAAACACCATCAAGCTGCTGATTGGCCGACCAACAGAGCACTACGATTGGTTGGGTATGTTTCCCAAGCGGCCAATCAGCACACTGGGAAAGGCAGCATAGCCAAGAGAATTATATATACAGTCATCCCTTCACATTCGCGGGGGTTAGGGGCAGACAACCCCCGCGAATGTGAAAAAACCACGAATAAGAAATGAGCCTGCGGGCGAGCGGCTTTCCACCCCAGTCCCTTCCCAAGGCAGCAGCGGGCTTCGTGAGAAGCCCCTCACTGCCTTGAGAAGGGACTGGGGTGTGGAGCGGGCGGGCGGGAGGCTTTCCATCACGCCTTCCCAAGGCAGTGACGGGCTTTGTGAGAAGCCCTTCGCTGCCTTGGGAGGGGACGGGGTGGAGAGCGAGGGGGGTAGGCGGCTTTCCGCAAATGTGAAAGTTGCAAATGTGGAGGGGCAACTGTATAATAGATACTGTTAATTTACTATCCTATTCATTTGAATGGAGATACTTCAGTTCAGTGGAAGGAGAGTTATTTTGGTTATCTTCTTTAGTCACTTACAGTTCTGTCACTTCTGGTTTCAGTCTCTTTTGTTGGTTATAAGGTTGTTCACTTGGAATTCCCTCCTTTACATAGGTTGGCCCCATCTTGGGCTATTCGTATACTAGAAAAGCATTTATTTAAAAAGCCCTATCATATGCTTTGTGTACAAATAGCTGACTGTAATGGAGAAGTGGCAAGGAGGTATGTTGAGGGTTCAACTCTAAATTGTCTTCATTCTGGTTCCATTTCTCTGTTTGTTTGTTTGTTTGTTTGTTTGTTTGCATTTAAAATATTCATGCTCAAATAAAAAAAATGTGAAGCAGCATATTGATTTTTCACTACACTAAGTCTTTATTATAGTATAAGATGGCATGTTCTACAGCCTTTTGATAACAGTAACTTGCGTGCAAAATAAACACTAAAACCGTAAGCGATAAACTTAACAAGTGACAGAGAGCCCAGGATATGTTGTGGTATACTTACAGTACCAACTGTTTAAATATTTCTTAATGGGTTAAAACAGAAGTTCTTTTTTCCTTTGTGACCTTAGCCATCCAACACAGACTTTAAATATTGGCTCAAAATGATGATGTTGCTTGGTAATGAGAATCCAGAAACCTTCCTGAATAATGTCAAGGTTGACATAGTTACATTTATCATCTTTAATTATATGCTTTGTATTCTTCCATTCCTGCAAAGTATTTGGAATTGATTTGGTGTGATTGACATGTGAAAGTAGGCTTCTGCACTCAGTTTTGCTGTTACACTGATGTAGTACATGGCAGCACAGATGGGAGCAGAATAGAATTTCTAACAGCAACTTCCACAGGTATTGAGGGAGGGGGGCAGGGCACTATAATGGTGTGTTCCACACTAACATACTGTCACCATGAAAAGCTTCAGTCAGCTCAAGGATGCTGAAACAACACACCAGATTCTCACTGGTCTCATTCAACTGGATTTTTGAGAGGAATTGTATGACGCCTCTGATATGTGTCACATCACTCTGTGACAGTAGATAGCTTTGTAGTAATGAACAGTTCAGGGTTACATGAAATTGAGGAGGCATTCTTCAGAACTGAACTACTACTACCACCTGCATACTACACAATTTTGAAAAATATATTTTTGACCCTCAGACTATCCCAATTTGGCAGAACAAACCACATGGTTCATCCCGCAGCTTTGTGAGAAGAATTGGAACAAGCCTTCCTTTAAAACCATGTCCAAGAGCATGCTTTCAGGTAAAATTCTGATGCTTTGTACACTTTTAGAAAAGGTGGTTTTAATTGGGAAGTAGTGTGGTTTAAACTTTGCTTTTTGTTAAATGAATTGTTCTTTATTGATATTTGTATTCTACGTGGAATACTGTGTTAGCGTTCTATGTAGAAAGGTTACATTTGCCATGTAGCAATGGTGTTTTCATCCATTTTCAATCTGGTTTTTCTCAAGTCTTTATTCTATTGTGCAAGGTTGGGCAAGTACAGGAAGAGGAAGGATCAATCTTTATGCCCTACAGAGGGCCTCAGTGGCTGAAAATCAAAAACAAAAGTTGCTTCCAGAAGTCACTTATGTGTGTGGATGGATGTCCCTAACAGAATTCTAATCCATGAGTGCCAAAATGGCACATAGCTCTTTAAGGTCTCTAAAATCCCCAGACCCAACATTTTTTTAAAAAAGATTTTGTGGAGCAATTTTTGCTCCAAACTGTTCAGAATGATCAAAATCATTGCAAACTGCAACACTTTTGCCTCCTTCATCCCTGACACATCACAAATACATTTAGTAAAGGAAAAAAAAGAGAGAGCTGAAGATGAAACTCAAAGCAATATAGCATATTGGGTGCTCTGGTGTGGTCCATGGAGTGGATTTTAAGGCAGCTATGCCCCCCCCCAGCCCCTCCACAGTTGCTTACCCCTGCTTTACAACACGTCATTTATTGTACAGGGTCAACACAATGCAACATGCAGTCTAGTCCTATGTATGTTGCCTCAGAAGTACATCCCTCTGTAAGGAAATCAGGGTGCTGACAAAAACCCTGATAATCCCACTGGTATCTTTAAAGCTTCTAGCCTTCAAAGTCTGTATAAAAAAAATATGTATATTGTCTGAATGCTTTTAGAAACAGAATGCTGGATTAGAAGTGTTTTGTCTGACCAGCAGGTGATGCTCTTACATCAGTTTTAGTTTCCTTATATGCCTCTTTTCCATGTTGAACTGCATGCACCAAACACCTTACAATAAACCTAAAATATCATAGAATCATAGAGTTGGAAGAGACCACAAGGGCCATCCAGTCCAATATAACTGCAGAATATCAGAATATAACATCTCAAATTGTTGGTAGTTTGAAGACTACAGAAAACCAGAAAGCAGATCCTTAACTTTCTCATTATTTTGAAAATAGGCATGTTAGTTTTGGATATCTAGATTTACCTGTGGCAGAACCTGTTGGACGTCCCAAACAGATTGAAGTATTACTGTGAGTGGTCTAGATGTCTGCAACTTTGGGAGCCAGGAATTGAGAATAAGCTACAGAACATAGCCTGAGGCACCTCATTTCAAGGTCCATGGGCTAGATGTGGGAAACATATGGGTCTCCAAATGTTGGGAGTTGGAGCTAAATGTTGGGAGATGGAGTACTCCCATCAGCTGTGCTGGTTACAAATGATGGGAGTTGGAGGCTAACAATATTAGGAAGGCCACAGATACCCCCAGAACTGCCATATTTGGTCCTTTGGTGCATAAGGTTGCTTACCCAGACTAGGAGAGGCTGAGTGGCATTGCTAACCAAACTGTGATTGCTATTAGCATTCTAGCCTGTAGTGTTGGTGAAAGCGTACATGAAGTAAGCATTAATACTCTTGCAGAAATTAACCTTTGCTTTAGTGCTGCTGTCATTCTGGAATTCTCCTATCTGTGTAATGCTTGCATAATGGCAGGCTTGGAGAAGAACTTTGAACTGTAACAATTTCTCCAACTTGCAGGAAGATGGAGAACTATTCTGTCTTGAACTCACTCATTTCCTAACTTTCTTATAATCAACTGCATGATGTGGAATTCAGTGGTTACAGTTAAGTTTCTTTTCCAGTGACTGTACAGCATAGAGATTCTGAGAGGATTTGAGATAAAGGCCAAAATAGAGGAGAGCTATTGAATCAACTTATATAGGTCTACTCTATTTGAGACTATTATTGAATTTAGGCCAAAATATGCAAAAATGTTCATTGTCAATCTGTACTGTATGTCAGCCACTTGTGTGTAATTAAAGTTTGTCTAGTCCAGAGGTGGGGAACTTCTGACTCTCCATACCTTATTGACTGCGCTAGTTGAGGCTGACAGAATTAGGAGTCAACAGTATTTCAAGGGCCACTGAGTTACCACTCTAGTGAAGTCTGTGAAAATCTCCAGTCCAATGTAATATCTCAGAACTAAGTACTCTTCTGCATATGTGTGCAAATTCATTTCATTCTCTGAAACATAACTGTTAGTGCTAAATAATTTCCTCACATGTGATTTGTCTGTCAGCAAACTGCTACCATGCTTACAAAAATGAGCCAAAACAAATAGAAATAGAGGGGAGGAATATTGACATGCTCAGAGAAACAAAAGCAAAAAGAACTGGGGACATCTAATAGATGTGATATAGAAAGACATTAAAGTCTCAGGATGTTGAAAAGAGAGATGATTTTATTACTGAAAATGGCCCAGTGCATTTCGGCAAGGAAATATTTTTATGGCCTTCCTCCTCTCTGTAATCTCTCTCTCTCTGGCTTTTCTTCGCAATGACTAAAAAGGCCAATCCGAGATAAACAAGTCCGGTTGCAAAAAGCACAGCAGAAGGTCTCCTTGGGTGATGTTTTTGGGTTGTGATTCTTTCTGCGTTGTCGTTTCTCTTCAAGACTTGTTCGGTGTGAGTTCTCAAATAAGGCTGCAACATTGTGGATAGTGCATCTCCATGCCTCCCGATGTGAGGCCAGGGTGGACCACTGTTGGTGATCAATTTGGCCAAGCCTGAGATGTTGTTTCAGGGAGTCCTTGTATCGCTTTTTTGGAGCGCCCCTCTTACGCTGACCCATGGCGAGTTCACCGTAGAGTAGTATTTTTGGGAGGCGATGGTCCTCCATCCTAGAAATGTGCTCTGCCCAGCGCAGCTGCGTTCTCAATATCATGGCCTCAATGCTGGTGATCCCTGCTTGCTCAAGGACAGCAACATTCGTCACATAGTCAGTCCAGTGTATGTTTAGGATTGTGCGTAGACAGCGCTGATGAAAGCGCTCGAGGAGTTGTAGGTGATGGCGATAGGTGACCCATGTTTCAGATCCATAAAGGAGGATAGACAGGCCTTCCTCCAGACACACACAAAAAGTACAATCCACAGATTCAACCCACCACGGATGCCTTCAAGGCAGTAGGATTCCTTCACACGCAGAAGCAGGTGACTGGCGGGGCTTGCCACCACCTCCACTGCTGCCCTACACCATTTTTATTAGGGACTTGCAAGCCTTGCTGCATGTTCAGTCTCTCAAGGCTTGCAGTCCCTATTAAAAATGGCATAGGGCAACAGCAGAGGCAGCAGCAAATAATCCATGAATAATCATATCTGCAAAAGTTAAAACTACACATGTGGAGGCCTGACTGTACAGATAGATGCCCATATCTGCAGGACCCATATCCACACTGGAAAAAATATGTTCTCTCTAGGCATCTTCTAGGTCCTCCAGACTCTAGGATATGCACTGGAGGACCTAGAAAATGCCTAGACAGATCCTTCAGGGTGACTTTATGGTATGCTTGGGTCTGGAAGTCATTCATTTTAATAGGATTAGCTATTATCCATGGTTTCCAGTATCCATAGTAAGTCCAGGATCGTATTCCCCCGTGGTCTATCTGTATTGCATAATAATGTAAATTCCATTCTCTTTCTTTCCTTCAGGCGTTACCAAGTGTTTCAGATCTCTATTTAAACGATATACCTCCAGTCCCCACTCTGGCAGATGTTGCATGGATAGCTTCAGATGATGAAGAAACATATGCTAGAGTCAGGTACATCCTTCCCCCTTTTCCTCACTTGCCTATTGAATTCTACATGTCTTCTTGGTAAGTCCCAGTTTAGAAACTGTACACTTGCTAAAAATAAAGCCTCTTGAATTGACTATTTCTTTCTTTCATTCTTTCTCTTTAAATAGTGGGTCCTTCATAGGAGATTTTCAGGTTGTGGGGAGGGCAAGATTCATATCAAGTCAATTCTTGGTTGCATTGAGATAAAAGTATATTTTTAAAATGTGTATTAAGATCAATTCTTTTTTATAATTAATAGTAACTAGAAACAAAGAGTGAGAGGTTCTGGTTTAAGGAATAACCATGTGTCATTATAAATATAGGGCTGAGTGGCACCCCATGGGGGGATGGTGAAAACAGAGACACTTTTATATAAAATGCTAAAGGGAGTTGGAGTAGGAAATAATCTTACATGAAGAATGAAGCTACTACCTATTCATTCTCAGGTACAGTGGGGCTATTTGTGGTGATCATAGGAGCTGGTAACATAAATAAGAGGTAAGAGAGCCACAAGAAGGGAAGAGGGATAAGGGCTGGTTCACACATGCAAGATGACCCAGTTGTGAACTGCCTCTTCTAAAATACTATTCTCGTAGGAAAATTCTGCAATACTTTGGTTGTCTCCAGTGTTTCTGTCATTTATCCTGGAGTGATGCAATGGCCATCGCTCCTAACATTGTCTCAGAAAAGGGACCTACATTAAAGCATGCTTGCTTACCAGTTTAGCTGGATGTGGAATTATAGTCTTCTGAAAAGCAGAAAGAGACAGGATGAATGGGCAGCCCAAAATGGATTCTTTAACAATGGCAGATATCCTAGTGACAGCTAACAGGCATGATTTGAATTTGAGGTATATTTTGTCAGTTTAATTGGAGCATTTGGGCTCTTGACTTCTAGGACGGACACTCGCCCACTAAAGCACAAATGGAAACCCACCCCACTCTTTGTTATTCAGCGGAATGCTTCTGTCCCAAATTTGAGAAAGCAAGAAGAAAAGTTGTTGGCTTTGAAGAAACCAGGTCTACCTGCTTTGAGTCGGACTACAGAACTCCAGGAAGAGCTGAGTCATCTGCGGAGTCAGATAGCAAAGATTGTAGCTGCAGATTCTGGTAAGAGAGCAACATCCAAACAATGTGAGGCACTGTTCTAAAATCTGATGTGGGTGTGGTAGATATAAAAATAATGCCTGTGGGAGCAGTCATAGTAGGCAAGCAAGTAACTTGAAATCTTCTCTGTTTTGTGTAAGTAAAGGTGGTGAAGAAGGATTTGAGAGAAAAGTCATTTCACGTTTTCAGAAAGGCCTCTTGCACACTACTATTGAACTTTTGAGTCAGCTTTGAGCATCAGGGAGCAAGTTTAGAGAAGATACTTGTAAGCAGGGCCGGTTTAACCATACTGCCAAATCCGCATTGGCGGGGGGGGGGCAGCCACAGCGGGGGGGCCATCCTAACCGTCTCTGGCCAGGCCATCTCCTTCCTTTCCTCCCTCTGCCCCCACCGAGCAGGACAAGCTCCTGTGGGGGGAGCACTGGCAGCTGCGCAGGAGGAGAGGCCCAGAGGCGGCGGCAGCAGTGCCCGGGCTCAGGCTGAGCTACTCCAAGCCTGGGGGTGGGGCCAAGCTGAGCGAGAGCGGGAAGCGCTGCGCCGGCCGCTGGGCCCAGAGCCTGGAGCTGCGCTGATGCCACTGCCATCTGGAGCCCGAGGCTGAGCTGCGGGGCCAGCTGGAGAGGTGAGTAACCCTCCTCCAGTCGTAGCGAAGACCAGCCCCTCTGGATGTGCTGGGGGGCCACCGCTGTCCCACTGCTGGGCAGTTTGGATGGCCTCGTGGGTCCCTCCTGCTATGAAGGGGCCGCTCCGCTTCCTCCCCCTCCGGGCCTGCCTGCCATGCTCTCCTGGTGCCCCCCCAGGAAGGAAGAGGAGGAGGCGGTGCAGATGGGGTGGCCTCGGGGACAGTGGGAGTCAGCAGGAAGTGGCAGTGGAGGAGGAAGAGGTGGTGGCTGCCCTCAGGGCTCTGCTGCTGCTGCTGCTGCTGCCGCTGCAAGAGAAAGGAGTACCGGTGGCACATCTGCTGGAAGGTGCTGGGCAGGCGGGCCGGGAGGCGGGCGGTGCTCCGGTCCCAGCTCAGCAACCTTCTGGCATGGGAGGAGGCCTTGCAGGAGCTGCGCACCTTTGTGGGCTGCTTGGCGAAGGGAGGGGGTGGCGCAGGGGCCGCGGTCTCGGTGGCTGAGCAGAGCTGGGGCGGCAGGAGCACCAGGAGGGAGGCCCACCTTGGCCGGGTCCGGCAGGCAGGCAGGATATGGGCCCCCCAAAATAAAGTGTTGCGGGGGGGGGCAAAATTCCTTAAACCGGCCCTGCTTGTAAGAGTTATGTTAGGAAGTACAGATAGGTTGCTGTCTGTTCTGGTGAAAATAAATGGTAGCAACAGCAGATTGTAGAATCCATATAGAATCTGTATTATAGAAGACCCCTCATTATCATTCTTTCCAAACATACTTAGTTAGGTGTCCTCTTCCTCCTTGTCTTGTTGGGGTAGAATATTATGTCCAATAGTTTTTAGTTGCAAAAATAAAAAGACATAGCTGTGTTAATCTGGACTATCAGTATACAAAGGGATCTTGTAGCACCTTTGAGACTAACTGAGAGAAAGAAATTGTAGAATAAGCTAACTATATGAAAGCTAAAATAATTGCAGAAATAGTTCAAGTTACCTCATCACATCACTTGTCCTACTTGAAAATTTGTGTTGAAGAGAGCTGTTTTACTACTCCCATTCTTAGTTCTCCTTTTATATTTTGGAGTGGTTAATGTAATTTTACATGAACTGTTTCTTGGCAGTTAAGCCACCCAATTATTGAATCAGTATGCTTAATCTAGTTTTATTCCCAATTGTTAGACTCATTGAAATTGATGGTATACACATAAGTGATGACTAGTACATCCAGTTCTTTCAGTAAGTTGTCATTGTTGTTATTGTTGCTGTGTGTCTTCAAGTCATTTCTGACTTATGACAACCCTAAGGCAGGGGGTTTTCTTGGAAAGATTTGTTCAGAGTGGGTTGCCTTTGCCTTCCTCTGAGGCTGAGAGAGTGTGACTTGCCCAAGGTCTCCCAGTGGGTTTCCATGGCTGAGTGGGGATTCAAACTCTAGTCTCCAGAATCGTAGTTCAATGCTCAAACCAGTACACCATGCTGGCTGCTTTAGTTGGGAATAAAAGTGTGTTATTTCAGAGTGATCAATGTCTTCTACAGTGCACAGCTGGGATCAGTATACATAACTAAGTTCAGAATAAAATGGAAATGTCTCTTCTGTAGTGTCTCTAGAAAATCCCAGCACAACACTGCTTTTAAAAAAGCCTACATCTAATGTGAGTCTCAACTAAAGTAAACCCACTGAATCGCTGAAATTATGTTGCTTTACAAAGTTTTAATTGATTCATACCATGGAACCATTCTATTTAGGAGTAAAAATTGGATTTAATCTGATCCTTGGGAGGATCAGATTGGGAGGGGCTACAGCAGCTATATATTTTCCAGCAGCGTGGGGAGGCAGTCCTTCAGACTGGGTTTGGCTCCTCCTCTAGCTCTGGACAGGCAGGATTAATTACCAATGAAATCTCCCTATGATCACCCCAGGGTAGAGGGCCAAGCTAGCCTTTTCCAGTTCTTTCTGCCTCGTTCAGCAATGGGCAGGCTTGGGCTTCACTCCATCGCTTTTCTGGTTTCCACAGGGAGGATGGCCGAGGAGAGCCTACTTAGCCCTGACCTGTCCTCCAAGGAGGATTAAGGTGTGGCAGAGCTTCTCCCACCCTAGGGAGCTGCCGGTCCTCTCAGGAGGCTCCACTGCAAGCTCCCTTGGCGTCGCTCAGGTGGCAATGGAGTATGATGGGGCCTCAGCTGATGAGGTGGACCATGCTGGCCCAACCACCACAATTTCAGGTGCGGCAGCCGCTCAGGCTAGTGCATGGGCGAGTGCTCCCCCCCTTCCCTCCCCTCCCCTCCCCCCAAATCCTGGATGGCCAGGAGCTGCCGCCCCAACTGGCCAGCTGGATCGCTCTCATGGAGAAGCATACTGTGCCTGTGGGCCGGGAAAATGATGGGGAAGGGACTGGGACACCAGGTCCCAGCATTGCTGCAATGGGTGCTTCCCGCCAAAAGCAGCCGGCAGAGGGAGAGCTGCACCATCTTTGCAGTCTGTTGTGACTCAGCCGCAAGGGAAGAAGACAAGGAAGAGGCCTGTAGTTGTCTCTCCTTCACGCATGTCACAGGGGAATAAGGACTCCCTTCCAAAGAAAAGGAAAAAGACGCTTCACACTATACTCACACCTTGGGAGGATCAGGACTCAGAAGTCTCTGTAAAGGCTTCTGATAAGAAGGAAGGAGAACTCCTTCAAGGAGGGTGACTTGTTACTGGATCAAGTCTCCCCTATATTACTTGAGGCTAGTGCCTTCCAAGTCCTGGCACACAAGATAGAACAATCTTTGGATCTTTCTGTGTCCACTCCTGGAGCTGATACCCAGAACAAAGGGTCCCTGAACCAAAATCCAAAAGGAAGACTGACCTTTTCATCCCTTTTCCTGAGATGTTTTCAGAGGTGTTGGAAAGCGAATGGCTACACCCTGGGGGGTGGCGGCTCTCCCTCCTCCAGCGGTGGCTAAGGCCTTCTACTCTTTTCCAATGGAAATCATGGACAAATTAAAACTGCCCCCCCCCCATTGTTGCTCTGGTTGCAGGTTTAGTTTCTGGCTTTCTTTTTCCTCCCGATGGGGATGGCAATTTGAAAAGCCCTGAGGATAAGAAAGTGGAGATTTTCTTGTGCAGGGCGCATGAAGCATCAACCCTATTAGAGCAGCCGCAGCCATCTCTCTGTTTGCCAGGGCTGCTATTAGATGGACTAAAGACATTTTAGCCAGCATCCCTCAGGGGGACACCAAGCTCAAACATGGTGAATAAACTCTCCAAGACTTGGTTTTTATGGCTGATGGCAGCCTAGGCGCTTTACAATTTTTTTCCAGGTCCTTGGCAGCCAATGTGGCAGCACGATGCCATTATGGCTTAAAAACTGGAATGCCGACACTAAGGCTAAAGCTAACCTTACTATTTGCCCCTTTAAGGGATCCAAACTGTTTGGGGACACACTGGAAAATGTTCTAGTTGAGACAAAAGATAAAAAGAAAGTGCTCCTATGCCTTCCAAAAAAGGAAGAGAAAAAATACTTTCATCCCAGTGGTCACTCCGTTGGGGGATTTAGGAGTCAGTTTAATCATAAGGAGATTAGACCTTTTTGTGCCTCGTGGGGTTTTTCCAAGCAAGCATCTAAGACCCCTTCGGCAACTTTCTCCAAGGCTGGCAGTGCCTCACATAACAAACAGGGGAACAGGGCTGGGTGGTCTCTTTCTTTGACTGCAAACCCCTATCTGTGGGAGGTTGTCTGACCCATTTTGCCCATATCTGGAAGATTACCTCATCAGATGCCTGGGTGCTCAGAACAATTAGTCAGGGATTTAGGATAGATTTCCTGTCTTTTCCACCTCCAATGTTTATCCAGTCATGCCAGACAAGTGCACAGAGAAGCAGGCTCTCATGCATCAGGCCATAGATCATCTTTTACAAATCTAGGCCATTGAGCTAGTGCCGAACTTGGAAAAATTCTTGGGAGTTTATTCCCTTCTTTTTCTTATTCAAAAAACAAAACAAAACAAGGAATGGAGGGCCATTCTCAACCTTTGCAGGGTCAATCATTGGGTCGCCAGGCACAAGTTCTGCATGGAGACCCTTTGGATGATTCTGGAAGGAATCGAGGGAGATTTTCTAGCTTCTCTCGATTTACGGGAGGCCTATCTGCATATCCGAGTCCATCCCACCCACAGGCGTTTTCTTCGGTTTGCATATCAGCAAGACCACTACCAGTATCGAGCTCTCCCCTTTGGGCTGTCAGCTTCCCCCAGGTTTTTTACCAAGATTTTGATAGCCTTGGTTTCTTATCTCAGATTGCAAGGGGTCCAGATCCATTCATATCTGGACGACCTGTTGATCCATGCTTTGTCTGCCGAAAGGTTGACTCAGGACGTAGAGATAACCATTCAGTGCCTGGAAAACCACAGTTTTGCGATCAACAGGGAAGAGAGCCACCTGATTCCAATCCAACAGTTACTACACCTAGGAAGTATCATAGATACAGTCCGTTACCCTTTCTTCCTTCCTGAAGATTGGAGGATGAAATTGCAGAAGCTGATCAGGGACATGTTGAGTCAGGAGGCCTTTCTCCTCATGTCCCTAGCAAAATTGTTGGTTCTGATTTTAGCCTACATAGAGTCTATCCCGTGGACCAGGTTCCATCTGAGGCAACTTCAATGGTCCCTTCTTCTCTTTCAGGACCAGATCATTCACAAGTGTCAGCTGAGTGTCAGTCTTCCACTCTCAGTGAGGGAATCTCGGAGGTGGTGGTGGCGGTTGGGTGCACTATTGGAAGGGATGCCAATTCAGGACCCCAGGAGGAGGGCAGTGACCACCGATGCTTCCTTAACGGGTTGGGGGGAACATTGCGGGACTCAGATGGTACAGGGTCTGTGGAACCCCTCAGAAGGGGATAAAATTATCCATTTTCTTAAGCTCCGGGCAGTTCATCTGGCACCTCCCTCCCTGGTTCTTTTTGATTACTGGTTTAGTAGTTCTTAATTTGTGCTGGAGCTTGTTATGTCATGTTTGGGAAAGGCTGGCTTGGCTCTCCTCCCTGGGGTGATCATAGGGAGATTTCATTGGTAATTAATCCTGCCTGTTCAGAGCTGGAGGAGGAGCCAAACCTATTCTGAAGGACTCCCTCCCCACGGCTGCTGAAAAGGAACCTTTACGGTGAGTACCAGTGTTCCGTTTACTAGTATATCTGGCCATTTTCCAATATGTAGGCAAATGAGTGTAGGCAAATGAGTATGTCAGCAGAAGACAGATAGATTGCTGTGTCCCTTCTCTACATACCCACTTTGTTTCCATCTAGCCACAAAGGAAGTTTTCTCTTGGAGCTTGGAAATGCAAACTGCTATTTTCCCAGCATGGTAGCCATATGCTAGCACTAAGCATCCTCTGTTGTCCTGTTAAGATCTGAGATGTAATACTGAAACCATGGTTTTGGTTACCAAACAGTGACTGTCTCCACAATGTCAGTATAGCCTGCTTGTAGAAACAGGAAAACACTTAACTATAGTTTGTTCAGGGCAGGTATGCTTCACTGTGGTTTACAAACCAATTTCACAATGTCATTTTCAGGTTTTGTGGCCAGTCCTTAAACATGGGTTAGGTATTCAGGCATAAGAAAAACCAGCTAAATAGGGATAATGTATTTGCTAGTCCAAGCGTAAGAGCACAAGTAGTAGCCAGGATCTCATCTTAGAAATTAGTAGGCCAAATGATTATAATTTAATAGCTTAATTTTTTTACCTCACCCCTGCGAGATTAAGTAAAGTATATAAATTAGAAAATAAAAAATGTTGGAGATGCGAAAAAGAATTGGGATCATTGCATCATATGTGGTGGGGTTGTATAATTATTAAAAGATATTGGGTGAAGGTACATAAACTAATACAGAGGATGCTTGGGATTAACTTCACAATGGATCCGAAGCTATACCTGCTGAATATGACCCCAGTACTGGGAAAACAGATAGAGAGGAAATACTGGAGAGTATTGTTATATTTAGTTACATCAGCCAGACTCAAAATAGCGGCCAATTGGAAAAGGAAAGAGGCTCTAGAAATGGAGGAATGGTTAAACAAATTGGTAGAAATGAAAAATAATGATAAACTGACAAGAATAATTAGAAAGGGCAATACAGAAGATATAAATAAGGATTGGGAGGCAGTATCAAGATATCTGAATAGGTGAGGAAGCAAATTATGGAAATAAGGAGGAATGGTTTATGTCGATAAGTCGAGGGTTGGTAAGGGTAGAAGGCTGGATCTTTAGGTTTTGGATATACATAATGAAGTATCACGGGTATGGACAAAATTGAGGTTATAAAAGAAGCAATTTTTTAGGCTAAGAATGGTAGAAACAGGGAGTAGGGGATAGGAAGCCAAGATACGAAAAGGCAATTTAAAATAAAAAAATTGGACAAGTAAGGCGAAGGAAGTCAGGAGGGGGAGGTAGGGAATAAAGGGGGAAAAAAGGGGTAAAGGGTTGTGAAATGGAAACGAGGTTTACGTGATGTTGGTTTTGGACATTGAAGTTTATATAAGGTAAATTAATTTTGAGTTGTAAATTAGCTTCTATTGTACGAAAATGTGTAAATGTGGTAAGATGGTGGTGATGGAAATTTAAATAAATAAAGTAAAAAAATAATAATTTAATAGCTTAATTTTTAAAGGCACCTAATAATTACTTTAGCTTCAGGGTGGAAAATTATTTTTGCTACCTTGAAAGTAGATAACATCCTGGGAAGAAGTTAATTATACCAGAAGTTGCATGATTTTTCTGTGTCACTTTCAAACTGATCCTTAGCACCAAAAAGGGTCCTGGGCTAATTTTTCTTTTCTTTTTCTAAAATGGTCATTCATTCCGTTAAAAGTAATGTAAAACAAATTAATAATAATAATAATAAAATTTATTTATACCCTGCCCCTCTGTTAAAACAATCGGGGCGGCTTACAAAAATTAAAATACAATACAGATAAAATCCCCAAACACCCCCCACCCTCCCCCATAAAAAAATATTAAACAATTATAAATTAAAACCAACTGATCAAAAAATAACAATTAAAAACAATAAATACAGTAAAATACTATAAATGGCCAGCGGACTAAAAGAAGCCAGGATCCCCTGAGGCCGGGATCTAATTAGGAAAGGCCTGCCGAAAGAGATCCGTCTTTAGTGCTTTTTTAAAGCTACTCAGGGTTGTTATCTGACGGATCTCGTTCGGCAGGTCATTCCACAATTTGGGGGCGATTATCGAAAAGGCCCTCTGGGAGGTTGCAGACAGCCTAGATTTTTGTGGCTGAAGCAAATTCCTCCCAGAGGACCGGAGTGCACGGGGAGGATTGTATGGGAGGAGGCGGTTCCGGAGATAAGTTGGACCCAAGCCATTTAGGGCTTTAAAGGTAATAACCAACACCTTATACTGGGCCCGGAAACTGATAGGCAGCCAGTGGAGAGATCTTAACACTGGAGTTATATGGTCTCTCCGAGATGTTCCCGAGACCACTCTGGCTGCCATATTTTGTACCAACTGAAGTTTCCAGACCAAGCATGAGGGCAGCCCCATGTAGAGCGCATTGCAGAAATCTAGACGAGAGCTTACCAGCGCGTGCACCACAGTCTCAAGGTCCTTTACTTCCAGGAAATGGCGCAGCTGGCATATCAGCCGAAGCTGATAACAGGCGCTCCTGACTGTCGCATTCACCTGACTCGTCATCTGAAGCGATGAATCAAGGAGCACCCCCAGACTGTGAACACAGTCCTTAACGGAGAGCATTACCCCATCCAGGACTGGAGGTTGCAACCCACCTCCTGGTTTCGGGGCCGCTACCGTGAGCACCTTCGTTTTGTCTGCATTTAATCTCAATCTGTTTTTCCTCATCCAGCCCATTACTGCTTTAAGACAGTCATTAAGAGGAGAGACACCATCGGAATTCGAGGCCGACGATCGGGACAAGGAGAAATAGATCTGGGTGTCATCAGCGTACTGATAACACCCAGCCCCATAACTCCGAATAATCTCACCCAGTGGCTTCATATAGATGTTAAACAGCATCAGGGACAGGATGGCGCCCTGCGGAACACCACAAGTAAGCTCCTTTCTGCTGGAGCAACTGTCCCCGAGCAACACCCTCTGGGACCTGCCCGAGAGGAAGGACCGGAACCACTGGAGCGCAGTGCCTCCGATTCCTAACCCTCTCAGGCGATCCAAAAGGATGCTATGATCTATCGTATCGAAAGCCGCTGAGATGTCCAAAAGCACCAACAGGGTCACGCTACCCCTGTCGATGCTTAGACACAGGTCGTCGGTTAAAGCAACCATGGCAGTCTCAACTTCAAATCCCGTCCTGAAGCCAGTTTGAAATGGGTCTAGATAATCTGTTTCATCCAAGACCACTTGGAGTTGAAGCGCAACTGCCCTCTCGATCACTTTGCTCAAAAATGGTAACATAGAAACCGGCCTATAGTTGTTCATGTCCAGGGGGTCAAGGGAAGATTTTTTCAGGAGCGGCCTAACGGCTGCTTCCTTTAAACAAGATGGAACACACCCTTCTCTGAGGGATGCATTGATGATGTCCTTAAGGAACACCATCAAGGCAGTCCCCCCCTGGATGGCCAGCCATGAAGGGCAAGGATCGAGCGGGCAGGTCGTCTTCTTCACCCTACCAAGTAGCTTGTCCACGTCCTCGGTACTCATAGATTGAAATTCATCCAGTAAACTTACATCAACGGAGTTGCTGGACACCTCGTCAATTGTTTCTGTCAAATTACTGGCATCTAAGTCGGCTCTTATCCGAGAGATTTTATCTGCAAAGAAATTGTTAAACGCATCACAGCAGGCTGTCGTTGGGTTAAGCAACGGGTTCTGTGCAGGAATAACCTGCGTTAACTCCCTTACCACCCTAAACAGCTCTGCTGGACGGGACTCTGCAGACGCAATACGTGCAGAGGAGAAGGATCTCTGCGCTTCACATATTGCCTCTCAATAGGACCAAAGAAAGTTCCTATGACGAGTCCTGTCGGATAAGAGTCGAGTTTTCCGCCAGTTGCGCTCTAGTCGTTGTCCAACCCGCTTCATTTTCCTAAGCTCTGTTGTATACCATGGCTTACGGTTTGGAGCGGGTTGGAAAGGACGCTTGGGAGTGATCGTGTCAATAGCCTTGGTAAGGTCGGTGTTCCAGGTATTAACCAAAGCTTCGACAGGGTCACCGGCGTTACCAACCATTAAACCCTCCAAGGCTTTCTGGAATCCTCTTGGTTCCATTAGCCTTCGAGGGCGGACCATTTTAATGGGTCCACCACCCCCGGTGGGGCGGGAAGAGACTCTTAGTTCAGTCTTGACCAGGAAATGATCCGTCCATGACAATGCGGTGGTTTTTATAACCTCCGCCCATGGATATTCCTGCTCTGTACTAAAGACCGCATCGAGGGTATGACCCACACAATGTGTGGGTCCGACGACCATTTGGGATAGGCCCATGTTTGTCATGGTTTCCATGAACTCCCGAGCCGCACCAGTCAGATTTGTCAAGCTGGTCTCGAGTGGAATGTTGAAGTCACCCAAAACTAAAAGTCTGGGTGACTCCAACAGCAGCTCTGAGACCAGCTGTGTCAGCTCAGTTAGGGAGTCTGCTAGACAACGGGGTGGTCGGTATACTAGCAGAATCCCCAAACTATCCCTGGTCCTCAGGCTAAGGTACATACACTCAAAGTGGACTGTGTTTCGGACAGGTATCCTGGTCAAGGTCAGATTGTTCTTATAAACCAGAGCCACTCCGCCCCGCCCCCCGCCCACTTCCTCTCACCTGCTCACTGACAGAATACCCGGCTGGGAGGGCCTGTGCCCAGGTGACAGCGCTATCCTCTCCCAGCCAGGTTTCTGTGAAGCAAGCCAGGTCGGCATCCTCATCCAAGAGAAGATCGTATATAATATGAGTTTTATTCTTAACCGACCTGGCATTGCAGAGGAGCAAAGTAAGGTTCTGTGGAATGGTTGGTATGCTCTCCAATCCATTCCGGGAAACAGGGTGAACTGAAGGTGGGATAGCTAACAAACAGCGATCCCGCCTTCTTTCATAACATCTGTTCACTCTGTTCCGACCATACCTCCCTTTCCCCAGCACAACTCCAGTTTCCGCCCCCACTCCATTCCCGGCCTCAGCTGACTCCAATTGCAGGCTTAGAGTCCTTCTGGCTGCTGGCTGGTGTTCCTGAGGGGTGTGGACCACAGCCCCTCCCGCTGCTGCCTCGCTGCCCAGAAGTCCTCAGGGCCCCACTACAGCCTCCTGGCTCGGTGAAATGGGGTGAAAGGCTGCTGCAGGCTGGAGAATCCCTGGCTTGCTGGCTGGTGTTCCTGAGGGGGTGGGAGTGGCTTAAAACGCCAGCCACTCCTGGCCACACCCCCTCCCGCTGCTGCCTCGCTGCCCAGAAGTCCTCAGGGCCCCACTACAGCCTCCTGGCCTGGTGGAATGGGGTGAAAGGCTGCTGCTGGCTGGAGAACCCCTGGCTTGCTGGCTAAAAAAAAATTGTTAAAATCCAGAAGACACAAAACTTAAAATGAGATAGAACAATCAAAAAATTAAAACCAGATTAACATATATCATTAAAACTCATGCACACACCAGCACAACAATTTGCAAGCTCCAACACATTATTTGATGTGGTGGGCCTTATATAATCAATCATCAAATGCCTGTGTAAACAGAAACGTTTTTATTTGTCTTCGCAAAGAAAGTAATCAAGGTCCCAGTCTAATTTCTCCAGGAAGCGGGTTCCAGAGCCTGGGGGCTGCCATTGAAAAGAAACTTTCCCATGTTCCCACCAGATGTACCTGTGAGGGTGGCCGGATAGAGAGAAGGCCCTCCCCAACAGAGCTCAAATCATGGCTGGTTTGTAAGGGGAAATGCAGTCTTTAAATAACCTGGACCTGAGCTCTATAGGGCTTATATTGGTCTTCACCAATGAATATAAGAATATATACAGGTGTCCCCCCTGTATCTGTGGGGGATACATTCCCTGACTTACTGCAGAGTACACAAAACAGTGTATAATAGCAAACCACCATAGAAAACCATAGAATTGCGCTGGAGAACCTAGAAAATAGTCACCTGGCGTGACTATGATCAACTTTCTGTGGAAGTTGACCATAGAGTCATGGTGGAGGACATCCCATTGCCTAGAGAGACCACCTCCAGCCTGACTCTGATCCTCCAGATGCCTAGAGATACCTCCGTCCCCTGGCTGCGGGTACTGCTCCCACATAAATGGGGGCAACCTCTATGATGCAAAGTAATTTCAAGGTATCTTTTAGTAAACTTTCAAAGCTAATTTATATGAAGAGGTTAAATTGACTTTTCAGGTCAAGAGATTAAGTTACCAGAGGTAAGTGAGGCAATAGTTAAGGGGCACATGTACATTTTGTTTCTTCATGCTGTGTTGCCTATGAATACAGATATTCCTCATATAAACCAGCTTGTCTGTTAAGATAAGCAGAGAAACAAACTATACTTTGGACCAGTTTGGACATAATGCAAAACCGAAGTCTTGATATTACATCTGTAAGGGAGCTCACATTTGTCCTTTCCCTCCCCTCCTCTTCCACATGGCAGGCAAAGGTGATTATATCAGAACTTGGGGAAATTTAGTTCATTTAGCTTATGGTTCTTGAACAAACTGGGAGCATAAACTAATCATGGATTGATCCATGCTTGTTTAAATTAACCATAGCTTAGCCAGAATTTCCTCAGTTCAGTGTGTGTATGTGCCTTCAAATTGCCTGTCTACTTATGGCAACCCTATGAATTTCAGAGGGTTTTCTTAGGCAAGGAATACTCAGAGGAGTTTCTAATTCCTTCCTTTGAAATATGGCCTAAGCCTCTGGCATTCCTTGGCGGTCTCTTATCCAAGTACTAACCAGGGCTGACTCTGCTTAGCTTGCAAGATTAGATGAACTCTGGTACTTCAGGGTATTTAGGCCCCTCAATTCAGACACAGTGGTAAATTTCTAGCTAATTTACACTATAGGAGTATAATGTCTAGTGTGTGTGTGTGTGTGTGTGTGTGTGTTAAGTCTGGCTATTATTACCATTTCCCAGCCCTCTTACTGGAACAACAATGACTGTTTAAACGTTTTAACTTTAACAGTTTATTGGCAGTTGTTCATTGTTAGACCAGTATCCAGTGTCAGTTGCTTTTTTAAAAACAACTTTATTTTATACTGTAAGAAATGCAGTTGAGAAACAAATCTTTCAATTAACATGTTTAGCCAAAATAACTTGCTTTAAAAGAGCATTTTTAAAAGAACAGTTATTATTTAAGCTAGTGGCCATAACATCTGAACTGTGTTTTGCTACGAAATTTTCTGATTTAGTCCTATATTGGTTTTAATGCCAAAAAAGCCATTTTAAACAAACAAAAACTAACCCTGGGGTTTGGGATTGTTGGGTTTGTTTGTTTTTAAACTGTTTTTTCCCCCAACGCTGATTCTTTTCCATATTAGGGGCATGGTGTCCTTTAAGAACACTGGGATGTTGGGATCTAGCAGTGAAGTGAGTTTTATAAAGTGACAATAGTCTGCAAAATACTGTTTTTGAACAAACTTCCACACAGTTGGGCACATTTCTACACAGTGGCCTGGCTTATTATCTTGCGTTGATTAAACAAGCACATGACTTATTGCAGGGTTGGGAATCATGTGGCTTCCAGATACAATTAAGACTGCAGTTAATAACAGGTCTGGTCAGCATAGTCAGTGATGAGGAACATTGGAAAGTTGCAGTCCAACAACATATGAAGGTCTCTGCATGATTTTCACTCTTGTTCTAATCCAATTTAACTCTGTTTAAGTATTAATGTGGAGAAAAGATTTTGAAAACTAAGAAGGGTTGATTTATTTCTGTGATTTCTGGTTTCTGGAAAGGAGACCAGGTGTGTGCCATTCTCTCATTTTGCCTCTTACTACAATATTTCCAGCATTTGTTAAGCCACAGTTTTCTATTATCACAATTTGTGGTCAGCTGAAACTAGTTTCCCACTTCAGACATAAACTTCAGAAGTATCCTGTTAAGATGTGTTACAAAAGGGAGTCAATGGGCACAGTGTTGTGTGGTTTTTCCCCAAACTGATAACTATGTTTTAATCTAAGGGCTATGCAACCTTTTGGGACCCAAGCTCACATATGATACTAGCTTGGGGTTCAGGGGCCACACATTTGTAAGTGCTTACATATGTGCACACACCCATGTCCACATGGTCCACTTTTCTCTCTGGGAGGACATAGCCTTCTTTCCACCCCCCTCTCTAAGTAGTCCTCCTACAGATCTTTCTTCTCTGCTATCAGCAAGAGTGAAGGGGTGAACTGTATGGAACTGGTGATGACAGAAGGATGATTTGTTGGCATTGGGATTGTGATACCCCTAGGAGGCTGCACTTAAAAGTCTTGTGATGCCACAGTTGTACAGTCCTGATTTAATCAGAGCAAATGTGAAGCCAAACAGTATCTTTTAAAAATAAGTATGTGGACATTTGCCATCTATGTATGTTGACTAACTGGCACACCTTTTTTTTTTTTTACAACATACATTTCTTTTCCACATGCATTTAGCGCAGTGTGAGTTGGTTGCTGTTTACCAGAGAACTGTAACCCTACCTAACTTACTCCTCCCACTCATAAGGAATGCTGCACTTCTTCAGAGACAATGACTGAACAGGATCACTGACTTCTAGTTCCCACACACTCTCTCAGAGTACACAAAATAAAGTTTCTTTTGACATCATGAATTGTGTGAAATCTTTTAAATTATTTGGAACACATTTCTGAACTTGTACAGTTTTCTAGTTCCTATTCCAATATGCAGTTATTGTTTTAAATAAATTTATTATTATCATTTTAAAGCTTTTTCTGCTCAGAATTTGACCAATGTTTATTAAGCCATTCACATTGCATTTAATTTCCAGTGTTTTGCCAAAGCAGTCTTATAACCACACCATCTTTGTGTCAACTGATGACTATATATTAATAAAATGAATTCTAATATAAATACTACCACTGCTACTACTATTAAGATATCCTTCTATTCAGCCACTGTTCAATAGGATAGTGGATGAACAATTTGGCTGACCCATACCAAGATAATTTCTTGTGCTAGATAGAACCTGTGGGTTGAATTTAGATATACAGGTTGGACGACATATCTGGGGATACTCAGCTCAAGCTTGATTCTATGTAACTTCCAGCTGAGGTTACCATAGAGTCACACTGGAGGACCTAGGAAATGCGTAAAGAGGATGCCTCTCTGGGCAGCTCCAGTGCAACTATGGTAACTTCTGCTGGAAATTACCATAGAGTCACACTGGAGGACCTAGGAAATGCCTAGAGAGACTGTATATTTTTCAGACAACAGATAATTGACACTGCAGGTACTGGTCCTGCGCATACAGGGGTGGTGGTGACCTGTATTTACAGGAATCTATATCATCTGTGACTAGTCAGTATACTCTGATATTAGCCATCCACATCAACATGTTATTTCCTACTGTAAATGATCAGTTTACCTTACATTACAACTCAGGGTTTTGGAGCATGGGGACTGTATATTAGAAGCATCATACCTTTTACATCTTATTTCCTAAGGAAAACTTTTAAAGGAATCACTCTACCAGAGATCTTACTTGGTTGGTATGAACATAGAAAGCTGCATTTTCCCAGAAGGGACTATTTATTCATCTAGCCCAGTATTATCTACTTCAATTAGTGTTCTCCAGGTGTTGAGCAAAGATTTTTTTTCCTATCACCTGTGATTTGAGACTATTTTAACACTAGCAATTGAACCTGCAATATAAAGCCATGTGCTATAGCACTGTCACTCCCCTGTACTTTCCATTTGCAATTTTTCACCAAGATGTATACACTCTAGAAAATTCTCAGCTAAAAGAAGGATCCCTGCTTCTGGAAATCATCACACAAAAACACCTTCTCTTTTTGCCTAGTGGCTTTCAAATTAACACATTAACAGAAGTGGTTTGTGCAGAGGGCAAAATTGGTTCTGATAGAAAAAGGAAAGTCAGGATTTAGTTAACTTCTGGAGTGAACTCCTGTGTTTCAGTGGGCCAGTTTGCTTATCATCAGTGCAGACAAGAATGACAACTTGCTTCTATGAAAGATCTTGTAAGAACCGCCGCTTATTGTTTAAAGTGTCCAGATTAGAACCACAGACTTATATTACCGTATTGCTATTTAAGTGATGTTGTAAAGGGGAAGTGGAGCATGAGATAGAATGCTGCCAAATTCTGCATCTGAAAAGCATCTAAGCAAGCTGTGATGTATTTTTTTGGTAGATTGGCTAAATGTAGTCTCAGCATGTGTTCTGTTTTCACAGAATAAAACCCATGTTTTGGCACTAGGTTTATGTATATATATTGTTCTCTTTTTCAGCTTCCTCTTCATTAACGCCAGATTTATTATCTCCAGGAAGTTCAAATGTCTCTTCTCCCTTACCTTGTTTCGGATCCTCATTCCAATCTACAACTTCCTTTGTCATTAGTGATATCACAGAGGAGGAGGCAGAATTAGAAAGCCCAGAGCTTCCATCTGTTTCCATGCTTTGTTCTGCAACCTCTGAATGTTGTAAAGCAGACCCAAAGGATTCCGACGACGAAGATTCAGTGTCTCTGTCAAAGGCCAGCAGTTTTGCAGATATGATGGGCATTCTTAAAGACATTCATAGGATGAAACAGAACAAAGACTTGTAAGTTTTGTGTTGTTTTTCTTTTTCTTTTTTTCCCATCCCTAAAAATCTTTTTTCTTTACTGATTGGAAGCTTGCACTCTTGTTTTATGTGAAGTCATATCTGCTGTGGTTTAGAGGAATTATTTTTAATGTACTTTGGCTATCTCTGCACAATAGTGTAAAACTTCACAAGTGGTGGTTGAAAATCCTTTCTTAAGGTGGGTGTTCTGCTTTCATATGGTTACAGCAGTTATATACGTAAATCCACTGAAGTTACTATCCATTCATACATGACATTTGTGGCCTATAAGAAAGAGCAGTATCTGGAAATCTCCCTCACTTGATTATGTTCTTAGTCCCTTTGGATGACCAAGCAAGTAGCTACTTATAAGCATGCCTTTGGATGATTTGGTCTAACTACATACTTCCTGCAGCTCTGAAGATTCTAAACCATTATTTTGCAGATTAATGCTGAAATTCTTATAACTTCAGACATTGAGAAATCAACATTGGCAAGAAGTGTAAAGATCAGTTGTTTTTCTGCATCTTCCCCTGTTACCTCTCAGAACTGAATGAGTGCACTTATGTCATTTTGATCATGGGTATAAACCTTTAGGCTTTGATAAGGTGAAAACTACTTGCTGTGTGCACTACGAGCTTCTAGGCATAAACCCCTCACAGTATATTACAATATATCTATGCTAGAGTTTTGGACTGTGGTTAGGGAACCTGGGTTCAGATCACTTCTTTTGAAAGTAACTGGGATAATCCTCATCCATGTATTTCTGTTGAGCTCAGTGGAATGTTTGATGAATAACAGTACAATATGTGACTATGCTGGCAAGGTGGGAATGCTTATCAAATAGTGCTTTTTGCCAGCACTTATTTGGGACTTTATGTATTTATTTAGAATGTTTATATACTCCTTTTCATAGGAAAAAAGATGTCAAAGTAGTTTGCCCATTAAAATTAGGGAACAATTAAACATCTTAATTCTAAAGGTTTTGCTAAATTTAAAATCTACTGTTTCTTGAATATAATGATCCTGGAGTCTTGTAGCCTTCATTAGGCAGATGGTATGAAAAAGCTGCATTCATTATTCAGAGAGAGCTCTTTTTAAAATCGTTTCAATCTTCCATATTCATTTAATGCACAATCCAGTTAGAGCAATTTAATTCAGATAATAAGCGGTGCAATACCATGGAAACATTGAATTAAAGTGTAAGTTATGTGGCTAGCTTTTGCGTCATCTGCCCTCAGGTTTTTTCCCCTTCAGTTTCCTAAGGAGCTAAATTTGATGCAGAAAGGGGAGCTGCTTCTGAGTTTTTGTTTTTTTAAAAAATTTGCTTAAGCTTATTCAAGTCTAAGAGAAATCAGGATGTTGGAATGGAACTGTTCTCTTACAGCATATATTTCTTCTGATTTGGAGGTTATTCCTAATATGACTTTCAGAAAGACAAATCTCAAAATGAACAGAATTGCAAGCAGCAGCAGGTTTCACTCATCTCCATCCACACATCAGGCTCATTTACTTTCAGCTTTCGATAACTTCTATCAGTAGAGGAATTACACTGTAATCAGTTGCTCTAAGTAGTCTACCATGGAGATACATCTGCATATTTTGACCACTTTGGGTGTATTATCATTGCTTTTTCCTGAATAAGCTTAATGGCTATTTTATCAGATTTCCTTTATTTTTACATAAATACAGGAAGCCCCCACTTATCCAACAGGTTAGGGATTGTACCACTGTCAGAAACCGGAATTGGCCAAAAAACTTAACCCATGTGGGGAACATGAGGGAATTATAGTAGCTTGCTTGGGACTGCCGCCATGCATTGGTTGCTTGCAAAGTCCCTAAGTTGGCTGGGTTCCCCCCCTGCCTCCGCCAGGCTTGCTTTTCAACAGCACACGTATGCACGACCAGTCCCAAGCAAACCTCCATAGGCAAGAAGAACTGACGAAACATCAGACCCCTCATCAAATTAATAGAACTTTCCTTAATTTGCAAGTGCCAAAAGAGCGAGTTGTCAGATAACAGGGCATCAAAAGGCAGGAGCTTCCATGGTAGAAAGATTAGCATAGCATCATTCCTGGGGGTGGGGAGGAAATCTTGTTCTGTTCTTAACAACAAACAGTACACAGGTTTTGCAGAAATGGGAGGCTGTACTTTGCACCACAGAGGGTAAAGAACTGGGAACAACTGTGTGCATCAGAGGTGTTGTAAAATCTGTGCAGCTACAGCAACCAAGCCTCTCAGCACAGCTGACGTATATGTACCTCTTTGTGTTTTGCACTGAGCAGGTGCAGACAAGAACTCTCAAAGGAGTGGATGGAGCATGTCCTGTTTAGATAAGCACAGCTGCTTGTTGCTGAGTATACAGAATAGTAAATGTTATGGATGTACATGTGTTAATTACATAAATTGTCAGAAGCATGCAGGGGAATTTTCTGATTGGACCTAAGCATGGTGTCTTTCTGCAGAAGGGGTCCTTGGGATATTGTTTAGGAACCTCTGATGTAGAGAACCCTCAATCAGAGAGAGTTTGCTGTGATATACTTTTGTAGCAGGGGCTGCATCAAGGCATCTTGGAGGAAAGCGAAGTGGTGGCATTGGATAAATGAAAGAACTGTGTTAATTAATGTTGCCAATCTTATTAACAAGCTTCAGGCATAACACAAAGTTCTAAAAATAAGAAACTGTTTTTCTTCTTCTCCCCTTTATTAGATACATTTGTAAAGCAACTGAGTCATACTGGAAGCTGCTTGATAATATTGAAATGATGTCAAATGATTCACACAGCACTTATCCCGCAGCACTTATGAAACAAATATTAAATAGAATCTTGGTTCAGTTGCTAAAGTGGTATTACAGTGTAACATTTCTTAGTCAGTAAAGCAAGCAAGGTCTGACACTGTATAAGAACTGCTTGCTCTCTGTCCAACTTACGGTACTCTAAATGAAGAAATGGTGTAAAGGTGACTGTGAAACTGTTCTTGGGGCAGTTTTGTACTAGGTGAAGGTAATCAGATTATGTCACTTGCTACAAGAATGGTGGAATGGTGTTGCTCTCCAGAATCTTTGTGAAAATAGTTGTTTGAACTAAATGGATCAGTTTATTTCCATTGAATTTTGAGATAAGCAATGTATTAGTTTGTAGGAATGGTAATTTGTAACTTAATTTGGCTCCCACAGCAGCTAATCTAGATGACCGAACTTTAATTGTTAGGTACGTATCCCACATTACTTAATGTGGATTGAAATCCTAAATACCAATGTAGTGTTGACAATCAAGGAGCTCAAAAATGGCAATGCATGAAGTGAGGAGTCTGATTCTTTCTAATAATTGTGAAACCAGAGGGAATAAAAATTCCTGATTAGTTAAGGAAGAATGCAGGGAGTTGACTGTGTGTTTAAAATAATACCTCTTTAGGATCATTGCTACAAAAGAATCTACCAGTTAAAAGCTAGAAGAGACAAAAGTACTTTTGCTGTGCAGTTATCTCCAGAAATTCTATACCTTTTTGTTCAAAACCTAATTATTCTTGAAGTACACTGCTAATATTTAAAATTGACATAGTACATAAAAACTGGATAATATATGGGGAAGAACAGAACTGAAAAATGAATGAGACCGATTAATCTTTTAAGATGTTAAAAAGATGCCAGTTTGATATTTGTCTCAGAATTCCTATTAAGTCATAGTTTTTTTAAAAAAACACAAAAATATGGGTTTGATAGTGTCTCATTTTCATGTAAGAATTGAGTTGAGGATTATTGTATAAGAATACAACTATGGGAGGTGATATCTGTGCAATGTTACTTTCTGTGGGATCTCAGAGATCCCAGATACCAACTTATGCACTCTTTCCTTCAACCACAGATTACTTTAAAAATTACAGTATTACCCTTGTATCCATAGGACCAGTACCCATGATTTCACTTACCCACATCCAAAAAAATATGTTATCTCTTAAGCTTTTTCTAGGGGTGATTCTATGGTATGCTTCCACTAGAAGTGGTTCATTTCAATAGGGCTTACTGTTATCTGCTGTTTCACGTTTCCACGGTAATTTAAGGAAAGTATCCCCCCTCCTAGATATGAGGGTCATACTGTATATTGTTTTCACCTTGTTTTAACTAATGCATTTTTCCATGTTGGAGAAATTTTAGCCCCTAAATACCTTGTATGCAGTTCAAAATTTTCCCCATTCACTTTTAAGTTGGGATCTAGTGGAACTGACCTATGTCTCTTCAGCAGAACGTAAACACCACACAATAAAAGTAATGGGGGATAAGAAAATCACTTCGTTTTGGGATAATAGATGTGTGTGAAGGAGGAGTTGGGCAAGCCTGGCTGAGGCAGCCAGTCACAGCTCAGTGAATGCTGTGAAGGAGAGCCTGCGAGGAAGAAATGTATCAAAACAGAATACACACAGGGAGAGATAGGGTTTGGATTTGAGAGAGATAAGGAACAGATGGTATAGAGACAGGTCAGTCAGAAGAGATAGGAGAACTGACTGAGGGTTTAGGGAGCGGTGATTGGTTGAGAGTTCAAGGGATGATATATGAATTACATGTGTCTTAATAAATTTCCACTTTTTTGTTTTTTTACCATGGTCTCTTACTGCTCTTAGTAAGTTTGGTGGAGGGCTGCTCATGCTAACCACAGTGAACTCACAACAACAACACAGCCACAGGTCCACATATAAGGGGTCACCCTGAGGCCTAAGTTCCGGGTCCAGGAAGGGATTAAGTGGGGAACAAGAGCAGGGTGAGTGACAGGATTCCAAGGGTTGGAACTGTGGGGCCAGCCTGGAAAGGGGATCTGTCACAAGATAGAATGGCACATCTTAAGGAAAGACACACTTTGGGGGGGGGGGAGTCAATAATTCCAAATGTGTTAAAAAAAAAAAACATTGACTGCATGTACTGCAGAAATAGAAATAATCCTTTGGGGGCCTTGTAACACTGAATATAGTCTGCATCTATCCAGGAGACTTTTAAACCTGTTGCTTTGGGTCCATTGTTGGTCCATTGACATTGATAAAAACACCTTATTTGATAATCAAGTCCTGGTTGTAAAGAAAGACTGGACAGTCTCCATGGTTTTTGTTCCTTTACCAAATTGTCCTTGCTATCAGAAGGGTGTTTCTCATACTCCCCCCTCCCCAAAATGAGAGTAACTGGTTGATACTTTGATACATTCCCAGGAGCTGTGCTATTCCATTTGGTGTATTGAACAATTATATTCAGTTACAATGAGATGACCTAAGGTACTCTAAAATGACTGTACAGTAATAACAATCGATTCAGTATGTGGCTAGATTAATTTGAAGCACCCTTTCCCAACCTGCTGCCCTCCAGATGTTTTGAACTGCAGCTACCAGCCAGCATAGTCAAGTGAGAAATGTAAGAGCCTCTAATATAAAACATCTAGAGGGCCAAAAGTTGGGGAAGCTGTTTTTAGGGAACCAGTCAATGTTAAGTATGTGTTTCATGGGGTTTAATGTGATCCCATTCAGGTATAATTGGGCTAATTTCTTTGATTTCTGGCCTTGTGAGGTTAGCTTTCCTTGAAACATGGACTCCCAACTTTTGTCAGTAAGCACTCATTTGACATGGATTAAAGTACTTTATCTCTTATGAGTGTCCTTTGGCGGCTAGTATCTATGCCTCTGGTTCTTGATGCTTTCTTTCACCTGCATATCTCGGATTGGCCTTTTTAGTCATCAGCGCACTTGCAGAAAGCGTGGGATGAATCCTTCCTGAATCTTCATTTGTGAAGAAAAGCCAGAGAGATATGAGGGAACTGGGAAGTATATAAGGAACTGGAGAGAGATCAGGCATTGTACTAAATTTATGTTCATTCTCCTCTCCCCTACCTGCCCTAAAAATAACAGGCTACAACTTGTACTTACGTCTCTCTGAGTGTTTGTTTTCTTTCCCTCCACCTCCCCAAAGCCTTGCATTTTACTTTTTAATATTCAAATTCACAGTGCCATGGTGTATTTTAAGTAAGGTTTATGTAGGTCAGTTTTGTCTGTTTTAGATATTTGTCAAGTGTGTTATTGTAAGGAATTAGTTTTACTGTTTTCCTGAGTATTCTACTTTGTATGACTTGTTTTGGTCGCACTAATTGAACATTGCAGATGATGTTTATGTCTGAAAATATTCATATTTCATTTATTATTTTTATGGATATGTTACAGACAAAAATAGACCATTCATTGTCCACAAGGAACCTACTACTACACTTGATCTTGCAAATTTGGTGGGTTATTTCTAACAATTTTATTATGAAGTCAGAGTGAAGAGTGCACAGGTTTACCTAAATGCATGAATCAATCAGTCTAAGGAGATTATCAGATGGGGTAAATATTCCGGGGCAGGAATGGAACAGGGTGAGAAAGAGACAACCTTTTGGATAACATCGATCTCCTCTGTCCTGCTCCTGTGCTGCTCCCAGGGTGTTCTCTTCACAGTGAAACATTGTGAATAGAACATCTCTTCTGTTTTCTTCCGTGTCTGTAATGGAATCAGAGTTGTGGGAAAAGGAGCCCAGTCCCTGTTCTGAGATGACAGGCACAGGGGAGGAGCTCCATGCCGAGCACTTCCAGCCATGAACGGGACATCAAGGTAAGTGGCACCCTTCCCCCCTCTCTGGGTTAGTTTTTTTTTTAATTTATTTTTGCATTTAATTTCTTTCTTTGACAGCTGGAGGGATTTTTATTTTTGAATTTCCCTCCCACTTGTTCTCTCGCAAGAACGAACAGGATTTCAGCTGGCCAGTCATAAAGGCAGCCTTATGACAGGTGCATTTGCAGTCGGCTGGCAAGGAGGAAGGGAGCCCGTTCCTGAAGCGAAATGGAGGTAAGTGTGCGGACATTTACCTCCATTCCGCGGCAGGAACGGGATAGGAGGTGGCAGGGCAGTAACAGGGCATTTTGGCCCCATCTGATAATGTCCTAATTCTTGTGAATTAGTATCAGCTATTAATCACCAAAGACTGGAAGATAGGAAGCATCATTGCAATTAGCAATTTTATGATCTGAAAACAAGATGGTTGCAATCAGAGAGGCAGCTGGTGAGATCCCTCGGGGTCCTGCTACAGCTGCTTTTCTCAACATGCCCCCTGACCAAGAGAGTGCTGCAATTGTCATTCTCTAAAACCTCAATCAGCAGAACCTCAAAAACCCTTTGGTTGGGGCGCTGTCTGGCTTAGGAGGCAGGTTTTGCAGGTTATGTTTGGTCATTAATGACGATAAACATAAATCCCCAAACTTAAGGGATCATAAGTCCATCTTACAATCTCATAAATACTGAAGAGGATGCCAAACCCTGTGTGTAGAAAATTAGCTTGTTGTGGATGAGGCTCTTGTTTAGCTTTCCTTCATAAATTGCATTTGTTGGGGATGAAATCAACTTTGTTTCAGGTGTATCCAGTGCAATTTGTGACTGCATAGAATTATTGCACAAATATCATAAGATGCCTACTAGGCAGTGCCAGTGACATCAGTAGCAATCATCAGAGCAACATCCCTTGTCCCATTTCACATATTGCTTTGAAAAACAAATGGACTTGCAGTGATTGCTGCTTCCCAGCCATACTCCTGAGAAGTGAACATATCTTTGGCACCTTTGAGAAAAATGGGGACACCAGCAAGACAACCAGCATCTCTTTATATAGTACATGCCTCTGCTGAACGGGGGTTGGGGGGCTCTTCTTTTTTTACAAAAAGCGATTCATTGAAGTGTGTATCTCCTTTTTAAAAAAAATCTCAAACAGAAGTTCCGTATATACAGACACAAGGAAAACATTTCTTTCTCCAGCAGTGTGGGGAGGGACTCCTTCAAACTGGGTTGACTCCTTCACCACTGACAGGCAGGGCTTCTAACCAATAAAGAAATGCCAGCCCACCACCTTGGGGAAGAGAGCACCCCTATCTCCCAGTTCCATCCTGCCTCGCTTGCTAGTTGGTTCAGTGTTTCTTTGCTCCAGCAAAGTTTCTTTTGGCCTATTTCTTCTCGTACCACCTTTTGGAGGATGGCTTCTAGGGCTTCTCCAATCTCCGATTTTGATGTCTTTGTGTTGCTCCGATCTCTCCTCTGATGAGGTATCGGCACTGGCAGATCACCTTCCCCGCATGGATCACTTGGGAGGAGCCGATGATGGAGCCCAGATGGCCATGGCGGCAGCAGAGTGGCGTTATAGGGATCCATTCGCTGGATCAGACCACGCTGGATCAGCAGTGGATGGGGCTCTGGGCCTCATGGGTGGTGGCCAAGTGAGTTCCAGGGGCTCTTCCTCCCTCCCCCCTAATCATTGATGGTGAGGAGCTCCCGCTGCGACTGCTTTCTCCTCGACTTTTTGAGACTCTGGAGGGTGAGTGGTGACTCCCAGGGGCATCTTGCTCAACACCTATTCTGGCAAAGTCTTTCTATACATTGCCTTCAAACATCATGGACAAATTGAAGCTGCCACCCATTGATGCCCCTGTTGCCCTGTTGCCAGGTTGGTTTCCAGATTGCTATTCCCTCACGATGGCAATGCTGGCAACCCCCCTGTTAGTGTACCCCAGACTCCATCAAGGACTCAATAAAATTGCCATAGTGTCTGCATTTATGGCAGATGCTAGTCTAGATGCTATGCAGTTTGCTTTGTATTCCCTTGCTGCCAAGGTAACGGCCAGGAGGCAGCTCTGGCTATAAATTGGAATGTGGGTACAAGATCGAAGTCCAATTTGGTTGCTTGCCCCTTCAAAGGGTCTAAGTTGTTTGGGAAGTCCCTGGACAAGGTCCTTGTGGAGACCAAAGATAAGAAGGCCTTTCCTTCTCTGCCTGGGAAGGAAGAGAAGGTGTCACCTCAATCTGCGTCATTCCAGGGCCATCCCTTTCGGTCTCAATACGGACAGAGGGACTTCAGATCCTTCTGTCCTCAGTGGAGCTCTGCTGGGCAGTTGGGATCGCAACCCTCAGGTTTTAGCAAGGCAGGAGTGGCTCATTCCTCCAAACAAGGAGGAAAGGCCAATCATTCTCTTTGACTAGATAGCAGCGCCAGTAGGTGCGCAACTGCTTCTGTTTGTCCATCACTGGAACAATATCTCCTCTGACTCTTGGGTGCTCAGAACTGTTTCACACAGCTGTACAATTGATTTTTTTCAGGAACACCCCACCCTCATATTTCACCAGTCCTTCAACATCAGTGCAGGATGCAAGCACCCTCTCATGTTAGCAGAGATTGCGCACCTCTTGCATCTGAAGGCAGTGGAACAAGTTCCATTCACACAGAGGTTCCAAGGGGTGTACTCTCACCTATTCCTGGTCCCCAAAAAGAACAAGGACTGGAGAGCCATTCTCCATCTCCATTGGGTAAATTGCTGGGTGGCCAGACGGAAGTCCTGCATGGAAACTCTGCGGTTTGTCCTGGAGTGTGTTCAGGGAGGGAACCTCCTGGATCTCTGAATTTACGGGATGCGTACCTTCATGTCCCGGTGCATCCTGCACATCAGCATTATCTCTGCTTTGCCTACCAGGGGGCTCATTACCAATACCGGCCTCTTCCTTTTGGCCTCTCATCATCCTCTCGTGTGTTTACCAAGGTCTTAGTTGCCCTGATGGCACACCTGTGCCTTCAGGGTGTGCAACTCCATCCCTATCTAAACGACTTTCTGATCATGGGTCCTTCCCTTCAGATGGCCAACCGCCATTCGTTGTCTGGAATTCCACAGCATCCTGATCAACAGCAAGACGAGCCAGTTGGAACCAGTTCAACAACTTCAGCACCTGAGGGCCCTTGTAGACACCCAGCTATGCAGAGTCTTCCTACTGGAAGACAGGAGATCCAAGCTCCAACTATGAGTTCGTCAAGTGCATGGTCAAGTCTCCCCTCCCCTCATGATACTGATGCAGCTTCTGGGCCTAATGGTATCTTGCATTGACTCTGCCCTGGCCCAGGTTTTATCTCAGGGACCTACAGTGGTTCCTTCTACCCTTTCAGAGTCAGATAGCCAGAAAACATCATCATTTATTGAAGCTTCCCCCACGTGTGCAGGATTCTCTGACTTGATGGCTGATGGGTGTCGTCCAACAGGATCTTCCAATTTGGGATCCCAAGAGGGTACTGATCACCACCGATGCCAGCTTGAGGGGGTGGGGGGGCCATTGCAACAATCAGATGGCTCAGGGATTATGATCTGTGGAGGAATCCAGCCACAGCATCAATTGGCTGGAGCTTCAGGTGGTCTGTCTGGCACTCCTTCGATTCCAGGCTCTGGTGCAAGGTCAACATGTCTTGGTACACACCAACAATGTCTCCACAAAAGCCCACCTCAACAGACAGGAAAGGACTCAGTTGCAATCACTTATGACCAAGATCATGCTCCTTCTGTCTTGGGGCAAGAGACATCTGCTGTCAATCCAAGTGGAATATCTTCAGGGGTCTCTCAATGTGCAAGCCAACTGTCTGATTGCCAGTTTGTAGACCAGGGAGAGTGGGGGTCTCAATTCTGTTTTTCCAGATGGTGGTACACCCGTTCAGCCATCCCTGGCTGAACCTCTTTGCCTCTCCAGAAAATCACAAGGTTCCCCACTTTGTTTAGGTTCTGAATACAGGAAGCATCAGCATTGGATGCTCTCACAATAGCATGGCCGAAGGTTTTGTGATTAGCTTTTCCTCCCTTGGTTCTCCTATCCAGGGTACTTCAGAAGATCAGGATGGAGAGGGCGGAGGTCATTCTGATAGTGCCCAAGTGGCCTTGCAGACCTTGGTTTCCGGACATCGTCAACCTCCAGGTGAGGGAGGCATAGCAGTTTCCTGCCTGGCTGGACCTTCTGTACCAAAAAGGGTTGTTACTTCCCGACCCAAGTTGGTTACAGCAGCAATGTCTCTTAGCCGAAGGTTATCCAGACAATGTGGTGCAGACTATTTTGGCTGTGAGGAAGACCTTCAACCATTAGGTTGTATGAGTCAACCTGGCATGCTTTCTGCAGGTGGTATCAGTGTAAAGGCATTGGCCCACAGAAGGCTTCCGTAGGCTCGGTGCTGGCCTTCTTACAGGCTGCTCTTAACAAGGGTCTTGCCACCAATACCTTTAAAAGGCATGTTTTGACGTTAGGATCCATCCTGAGGGGTTCTTGGTCCAAGCCTCTGGCCAGTTACCCACACGTTACGAGTTTTTTAAAAGGAGTGTCTCAATTGAGACCCCAGGTTGTTCACCACTTTCCTTCTTGGGATCTTCATGTAGTTCTGAAAGCTCTCATTCATGCCCCTTTTGAACCACTTAGACCAGTGGATTTGTGTTTGTTTACCTTTAAGGTTGTATTTCTAATTGCTATCACTTTGGCTCACAGAGTTTCGGAACTGGGGGCTCTGTTGATTAGGGAGGAACTTTGCATCTTTCATAAGGATTCTGTGACTCTTAGGTTGGATCCTTCCTTTGTTCCAAATGTTAATTCCTTGTTTCATCGGGCTCAAGAACTTGTTTTGCCATCCTTCTGTCCATATCCATCTTCTCCGATAGAGAAGGAATGGCACAAATTGGATGTGTATCGGGCTTTGAAGTTTTATCTTGAACAGACGAGGGAGTTCAGAAAATCTGATAGCCTGATTGTCTCTTTTTCTGAGGTTTCAAAAAGTTGTAGAGTCTTTTCTTCTACTATCTCAAGATGGTTACACGTTTGCATTCAATTGGCTTATTCTCATATTTCGCTTCTGATTCCTGAGGGGATCACGGCTCACTCTGCTCGTAGTGCTTCTGTGTCGGCAGCATTTTCTACTTCTGCTTCTCTATTAGAGATTTGTAGAGCTGCGACATGGACCTATAGAATCATAGAATTGCAGAGTTGGAAGAGACCACGAGGGCCATCCAGTCCAACCCCCCTGCCACGCAGGAAAGATCAATACATTTGCATCTGCTGAGGCATCCTTTGAGAGAAGGGTTCTACAGCAGGTTGTACAACACTCAGTGAGTCTACCCCTCCCTTCTGGAGACCACTTGTAGGTCCCAGTTTGAAGGAGTCCCTCCCCACACTGCTGGAGAATGGAACATTGGTACTTACCATGAAGGTTCCTTCTCAGCAGTTGTGGGGAGGGATTCCTTCCCACTCTTCAGTTTTCTTTTTGTTGATACCTTGTTTGCTGGAGCTGCTTTTCCATCACTGGGAGATAGGGGGTGCTCTCCTCCTCAAGGTGGTGGGTTGGCATTTCTTTATTGGTTAGAAGGAGCCAACCCCAGTTTGAAGGAATCCCTCCTCACAACTGCTGAGAAGGGATCTTCATGCTAAGTGGCAATGTTCCAGTCTCATATTAACCTATGTATGTATCCTATTCAAAAGGGTATAGTGATTCATTCACCTTCATATTGCTTCTGTGATAGAATTATTTGCTGTAGCTATCAGGATACTTTGTACTTATTTTATTTGTGATTGTAAAAGTTCAAATTTTAAAGGATTGCCAATATCTCTTCAGTTGGATTTTTTTAACAATTCCAAAGTGGTTTAAAAGTAGATTGTGGCAGGAAGCCTGTACAGTGGCAAACTAGAGGTTATGTGAATATATATCTTGTTTTGGATCAGGCAAACGGGGCTATTCACTAACCCCTTTAGCTCCCTCTAAAACCTTCCTCTGGCAGCTGCCAAGTCCCATGCATCCTGGTACAGCAGCAAATGGCTGGGGAAAGGGAAGTGACCGAACAGCAGGAACTGTGTCCTGTTCCCGCTGCAATTCTCTGGACAGATGGTAGAGAAACAGTGATCTTGTTACTGGTCCTCACGTTCTGAAGAACCGCAGCACTGCTCAGTCGCACACACACCCCAGCTATTTAAAGACACCCTCCATGGAGCTTGGCAGCTGTCAGGTGGGACGAGGGGTACCAGGTGGCACATGTGAAGTGTTCTTTGTACATTTCTGCCAATATTTCATTTCTGATCACTTTTGTTAACAGAATCTGACAAATTGTAATGACCTTTAGAAAAACAAAAGTATTGAGTTCTCTCTCTTCTACCTTCCCTTTGTAATTTTTTTTTAAATCTTCTTGAAAGGTCTTAAAGGTTGTAGGTAAAGCTGATAGCAAATTCATATTTTTCCATCAGCCTTAGTTTGTCAAGCTTCATGCAATCTCAGGGGTGTAGTATTGGAATGCTATAGGTATTAAAACCAATACATTTTGGAATCATTATTTCTCCCCACCACCAGAAACAAAAGCCCCACATCCTCAGTTGAACTGCTTTAGCATTTTAGCATTTTTTAAAAATAGCAGAGTAACAATTGGGTATTGAGGCATGGTGTAATCTGTTCATGCTCCTGTTAATATCCTTTATTTTGTGTATTATTTTTAGGAACAAAACTTTACTGAAAGAGGAAGATCCTGCAGTTCTTATAGCAGAAGTTTTAAGAAGAAAATTTGCATTGAAGGATGAAGATGTAAACATGAAAAAGAATTGACATTATGTTCATTTATTACCTTGTAAAGCAAATTATTGTGCTTCTAAGATTTTTCTCTACAGTGGCTGCCTTCCTCAGAACATCAAAGTCCCTTAAGGATTAGGTTTCCTGTGTGAGTGTGCATGTGTGGAAATAACTGCTAGGCAAGAGGAACTGTCATTTTGCAATGTTTCTATCCACACAGCCAAGAGATGCAGTTTTTAAAAGGGGCAAATAGTTTTCCAAACCATTTTGAAATGAAGTGTTCGTAGATACCTCACCAATGACTGACTTAGTGGTAAGTTAAATTAAAAATGAACTGTTAATTTTGTTGCAAACCTTGAGTGTGTAAATTCATTCCTTCAAAGTTCCATTATTGGTAGAAATATCTTTTTATGGTTGTTTTAAGCCTTTCCCCACAATTAACTCATTTGACAGCAAATAGTGTATGCTGTAGAAAATGGTTGGGTGTGTAACCCTCTAGTCTAAGCAGCTCCTGATGAGCCCTTCCAGGCAAGAAAAGCTTTGCTTCAGCCTTTCTTCTTCCCTGGTACTAGTTAAGACAAGACATAAATTCTGCAGGTCTTGGTCTTTTCCCTTATCACAGGGTCAGACCAAATTAATGAAAATAAAAGGTAATATTCTTTGAAATCCCATTTGGAATGGAACTTTAAGAGGATCAAATACCATATAGAGCTGATAAGATATTCCAATGCTGACAGTAAGTAGGAGGCTGTGGCCAGAATCCTCTTGGTAGTTATACTACTGTTAACAGATTTTTACGGATTTTGTACAAGGAGGTATCCAGAAAAAAACCCTTATACAGTGGTTTTTCCAGGCCATACAACAGCAGCTGGATGGCACAGGTGCATCTCCATATACCTCCACCTGGAGACACGCACTGGGAGAACACCATTGTGCTGTTACCTTGCAACTGTTATCTTCCCAAAACTCCTCCCAGACGTCCACCAGGATTAAATAGGGTTTCAGCCATCACTTCTTATTGCAGTATGGGGATGCTCTTCTAGATGTAAGAGCAGCTTAAAACCTCACTGCAAACATTTGTAATCAAGGAGAGGTGGTCCTCTGTAGCCTTTGACCACATGCTTAAAAGTATTACCAGTGTACTTCTCCAGAGCTGCTTGAAGAACCATAGAAGCAGAGAAATAAAAGTGTGATATATTTCACAGGATATATTAAAAGCATTCAGATGTCTTTCATAAGTGTTGGTTATACTGTACGTTTTGTATTAATGCTGTCACTGTTGCAGTGAAGGCATTTTGTTGCTTTAAGTTATCTCAAATCAGTGCATTGCATCATTATCCGTTTCCTGCATAACCTACAGAAGGTTTCCACTTTAGCATTTTTTTTTCTTTTCCTTTTAAAACCCACATTCTACCTAGCTATTCAGTGAGGCTGACAAAGGTATTTCTTACTTTTGTATTTTATGGTATAGAGGCAATTAAATACCCAAGGCTGCTAAGTACGTTTCTTACATCAATGAAGATTCAGCATTGGTTTTTACCTACCCAGCTGACCCCTTTAGGAGTCATGGCTATCAAGTCTAATAATAATAATAATAATAATAATAATAATAATAGAATTTATTTATATCCTGCTCCTCTATAAAACACAATCGGGGCAGCTTACAACATTTAAAATATACATCCAAAACCCTCCATCCCACCCCCCTTAAAATACTATTCCATAATTCAGAAATTAAAACACTTAAAAATACTAAAATTATACAGTAAACAATGGCTATGGCAAAGTCAGGACAAATTAGATTTTCTTTTCTGATGGCTAGGTATTCAGGAAAGGCCTGCTGGAAGAGATCCGTCTTAAGAGCTTTTTAAAAGCTATTTAGGGTGGTAATGTGACGGATCTCATCCGGCAGGTCATTCCATAGTCTGGGAGCAATAGCCGAAAAGGAGGTTGTAGAAAGCCTAGTTTTTAAAGGTTGTAGCAAATTCCTCCCAGAGGGCCTGAGTGCACGGGGAAGATTATATGGAAGGAGGCTGTCCCGAAGATAGGTTGGACCCAAGCCATTTAGGGCTTTAAAGGTAATAACCAACACCTTGTACTGGGCCAAGTACTAGGGGCCAGCTACACGGCAAAAAATAACCAAGAAGAAACCGGGATGAACCCTATTGGTCCCCACTCATCAAGGCAAACACATACTATTCAGGAGGGATAGCAAAAAAGCCCAGTAAACCTGTGACTTTCCAACCCTCTATTTTCCTCAGACTTTCTTGGAAAAAACACACTATTGGTTGTCTGATCGATCAGCAACCATCCCGGGATATGGGGCACAAAGCAGAGCTGGATTATGACTGGTTGGACTGTGGAGGGGGCGGGCTTGCAAGGGTAGCCTTGCAATTCAGGATCCACCATTTCTGAATTGTCCTGCATCAGGTCCCCTGCTGCTCCTCTGCACAGGCCATAACAGGCTTCTGCAGCCAATGATAGTCATGGAAGAAGAGCCTACCCAGCCGTGGCTCTCTTCTCCCAATGGGGGGGGGAGAAAAAGAAGGGAGGGAAACCAGTGGAAACCTCAAGCCCCCTTTCCTTCCACCACCCTCTCCTCCTTGGCGGGAGAGCTGCCCTGCCCAGTTGTGGCTGTCTTCCTCAGGCTATTGTTCCTCAAGCCAAGGCACGACCGGCAGCAGCCCTGGAGAGGCGAGCGAGGCAGCGGCTATAATGGTCTGTGGGATTTGGGGTGGGTGACAGGGCTGCCTCCAAGGCTCCTTGTGGTGTTCTGGCTTTGGCAGCAGCAGCGCAAAGAGCCCTCCAGTCTCGGGGGTGGTGGCAGTTCCAGCCGAGCCTGTCAGCAGGGAGACATGTCAGACAAGGTGGGGGGTGGTTCGTGCGCCTTTTCCCTTTCCCAGGCTTTTCCCCAGCAGCCAGCAACCCCCAAAAAGCCAGGAGGAGAGGGGCGGCCTTGAAAGCAGCTCTGTGGCCGGGCAAAACAACCCTCCCCCACCACCCAACTGGTTGGAGTTCACTCCAGCAACCTTTCACCCCTTCCTTCTTTCCAATCCACCCCTCTGTGTGAACAAAAAATCCAAGACGTTACTCCCTGCGACAAATCGTGACAGAATTGATTCACCTTATGTCTTTTATCATATCAGACTAAAACTGCCATGTAGCTGAGTCCCTAGTTTTAAAGGTGTCCAGTTAACTTTGGATGAGCGTGGGTGTGGCTGCAATTTTTGTAAACAGGATGATAAGGCGACTGTGATGGCTCTTGCTGCAAGGGAGACTGCTCTACTGCATGTGTTGGGTGTCTGCTGATTTGGGGGTGAGATAGTTAATGTAAAGGCCTGGAACAGAGTGGGGAAGAACCAACTTTAGATCAACAACTAGATCCAAAGCTGCTCTGCCTTCCTATATGGTACTGATCTTGCCCTGTCAGTTACATCATGTAGCAAATCCCACTCTAATTGCTTCCAAGGGACAAGGCTTAATGGCCCAAGGGGGCGGGGGAAATGAAATTTGTTACTGGACACAGATAGGCGACATTAGGGACCCATGCAGTTTATTTTTAATATTCGTTCTCAACACTTTATTTCTTAGCTTCTATTCACAAAGCAGGAGAGTGCAAGAGCAAGCACAGTATAACTTTTATTACACTTCTAATCCATCTGCTAGGAATGAAAAATCCAGAAACCCAGAACGTAGGTGGGGTTCTCAATACTCTCGAGAAAGAAAAGGCACAGTTTTAAGAAAAAGAATTTTTTTTTATTACCAACACAAAAACAAATTTTTCACATAAAAATGTATTGAAGCAGCAGGAAAGGCTGTAGTCCTAGAATATCACACAATTTCATTACTTATTGATACTAATGGATAGAGCTGCATACTTTCCCAATAAGAGGATTAGGCTTCTGGGCCATGACAGTATTCCTTTCTGTACTTCCTCTGTAGCACAACCAGCATGCAGAATGGCTTGAGTATGCACTGTACAGCTGTAGGTGACATAAATGCAGTGCACCTTTAAGCCTTGCCTGTATCAGTTTGTTTTGTAAGTAAGCACTGAGGGCATTTATCCCACAGAGCAATTACAAGTTAGTGTTTAATGACTTTATTGCCTTCTGAATCCTCTGTGAATAGCAAGTCATAACATGATTTCTGACTAATGTCTGCTAGAGCAGACAAGCTCCTGCCTGGAGAGCTGTGGGGCCTTCTCTCCACAGAATAACAAGCCCCAAAATAGTCCTTATAGGATGGACTCACTCCTGAGCTACTTTTGCCCTGTTGAGGCTTCTTTTGGAAAGACAGCTTAGTTTGTTCACAAAAAAAGCGGTGAGAAATGACTCTGTGGCCATCTGAGTCTTGAGTGAACAAGGAGTTGGTCATATTTACCTGGCTCTTCTCACACCCATTATCAGAATTACAAATGTCATCATTAGTTTTCAAACAGAACCCAGGTGAAGTTTGGCTGAAGCTTTTCATAGGCCTCAATTCTGTTACACTTTTCTCCAACTGTGGGTCTATATTCTCAGAGTCATAGGACTCCATCAAGACACTGTCCCTACAAGAGGATGGTGGTTTGTATTTTCTCCGACCTTTAGTTCTTTTATCTGAAACTACTTTCAGGTTTGGACTACTCTGAGAAGCTAGGAGGCTTGTTTTTCCTTTTTCCCAGTCACCATTTTTCTCTCTTAAAGGTGACTTAGACACAGCTTCCTGATCAAGAAGCTCCTTCTCTTCCTGGTGCTGTCTGAAGTTTAAGGAGAGAGGGTCCTCCCTTTGTGCAGCAGAATCTCTTCCTTTGGTATAACTGAGGGCACAGCTGTTATTCTGGACTTCAGCAGGGACAGAATTCCAAGGGGAAATGTGTTGTGGTTTCTCTACAACTTCTTGTTTGCATCCTTGTATGATTACTAGTTGAGTCAGAGAAGCTGGCAATGGACTTTGTTCCCCAGCTGGCAATTCATGGTCTTTCAGATTAGATGCACTGTTTGATGCAACAGCAAGCAACCGTTTAGTTCTGTTGATTTCTCTCTCCCCTGGAAGAACAAGGTTGAATCTCAGTTAACCCACACAAATCAAGTACACAGCTTGTATGTACAGTACTGGAATGGCAAGTATACCACAATAGCATACCAACTATTGTACAGATACAGCCAGCATGGTGTAATGGTTTGAACATTGGATTAGGACTCTAGGAGACAAGGGTTTGAATCCTTGCTCAGCCATGGAGACCCACTGGGTGACCTTGGGCAAGCCTCAGAGAAAGGCAATGGCAAACCCCCTCTGAACAAATCTTGCCAAGGAAACCTTGTGATAGGTATGCCTTAAGGTTGCCATAAGTCAGAAATGACTTGAAGGCACACAACAACAGCAACTATTTTAGAAACCAAGTGTGGACAACTTTTAAAGACACAGTGCAGTAACTCCTATACTGATTTCTCCAACAGGCCAGCCAAAAAAGCTCTGTAAACCCAAAGTACCCACCAACTGATGTCTTCCTGTGTCTTCTGTACTTTACTGTGATGTCCTTTTTAGTAAAAGGCAGTCAAATTTTATTAGGAGTCTGGCAATTCTACCTTGTCTCTAGATTGAATGAACAGTCAAAATTCAGAGGGTCTGAATTACCTGCCCCCAGAAGAAGTGATATAGTGCCTCTGTTTGTATTGCTGCTTTTCATTGTGAGGAATGGCCAGAACTGCTGCTCATGCAGGGAAGGGTAAATCCCATTTTAATTCAGAAAAAAAGCATACCTTAGCTAACAAAAGCTAAGGGAATGCTCATTATCGTAGATACTAGAACCATTTCAGCTAATTAACAACAGTAATAGTAGATATGCTATCACAGGATCTCACCCAAGTGGTGGAAAGCCAATACCTAAATTAACACTTTAATCTACCAAAAGACTAAACTCTGATCTCCTATAAAAAATCAGCAGCTGTGCCTTCCTGCTTTTTCCATGGGGTTGAGAGATACCAGCAACAAACAGTTTACTTAGTCTCAATCTAGTAACAATAACTTGAAAGCAATCCAGAGTGGCTTTGTGCTGGTGCCCTCAATTACCTTTTCCCATCTGCCCCAGTTGCTCAGTATTTGAGGTTATTCAGAATTAGCCCAGGGACAGGAGTTCCTGCCTCTTCTCCATGTCTCTGGAATGGCATGATGTATGATGAAAAAACAAAGTTTTGGGGATAACATTATGTGGTTTTTGTGTAGTATCCTCAAAAATAAAGGTGCAATAGAAGTGTGAAATAAACCCTCTTCTACAGATCTCTTCAAATATGTGCAAATTATTAAAATCCAATGCATTTTCTTAATAGTTTTCTGCCTTTAGAATCATTGGGGATTCAGAATTATTTGGGCATAATATGGGACTAGGACACATAAGATAGTACAAATGAAACTCTTCAAGCCGTTAAGGACAGACGAGAAGCAAAAGTAAAAAGTGACAGAAATAGAGTCAGAACACTGAACGTAACTGTTCAACAACTTGTGCACAGGGACAAGAAGATCTACTATACTAATCAATACAGAGAAATATAAGGTGACAACAAAAAGGAAAAACAAGAGACCTTGTCCACAAAATCTAAGAAACCAAAGGGAAATTTAAACCAAGAATGGAGATGCCCTATGATCAGCAGGGGAACACATTACATGATCAAATACCATATATGGAGTGAGAAATGCCAAATGTCCAAGCTGGGTTTAGGAAAGGAAGAAACACTTGGGATCATATTTTTAAAAGAAAATCAGCATGTGCTTCATGGATTATAGGAAAGCCTTTGGTTGTGTACATCATGAAAAACTATGGATTGCTCTTAAAGAAATGGGTGTGCCACAACATTTGATTGTCCTGATGCGTAACCTTTATTGTCAGGACAGAATATGGAGAAACAGAATGGTGTCCAATTGGCAAGGGGTTTAGGCAAGGCTGCATTTTATCACCTATTTGTTTAACTTGTAGGCTGAACATATATGTACAGCATGATTAGAGTCAGAGGAAGGAGCCATGAAAATTGGAGAAAATTTTAAGATATGTAGATGACACCAAACTACTAGCAAAAAATAGCAGAAACTTGGAACAATTACTGAAGAAAATCAAGGAAGAAAATGCAAAGGCAGGTTTACAGTTGAACATTAAGAAAACAAAAATAATGACCATAGATGAATTACATAATAAGACAAGATTATGAAGACATTGAAATAGTTTAAAATTTTCCATAGTCATTAATAATGGAGACTAGTCAAGTAATCAGAAGACTAGGACTTGGAAAAGCAGCCATGAAGGAACTACACAAGATACTCAGGTGTAAAGATATATAATTGAATACTAAAATTAGGATTGTCCATGCCATTGTATTTCCAATTCTATGTATGGATTGTGAAAGCTGGACAGCAAAGAAAGTTAATAAGAAGAAAATAAACTCATTTGAAATATAGTGCAAAAGAAAAGTACAGATACCATGGACTGCTAAAAAGACCAATAAGTGGGTCCTAGAGTAAATCAAGCCTGAAATCTCCCTTAGCAGCCGAGATGACTAAACTGAAACTGCTTGGACACATCATGAGAAGGCATAACTCACTAGAAAAAAACAATAATGCTTGGTAAGTTAGAAGGCAGTAGGATAAGAGGAAGAGTGCATTACAGATGGATGCACGGTGTATGTATGTATGTATGTATGTATAAATAAATAAATTAAAAAAATAAGATATGACCTGAGCAGGGCTGTTGATGATATGGTGACTTGATCTAAGTTAACAACAAAAGACATAAGCATTTAGCTTTCTTGACCTTGAAGTGGAGGCTATTTGCACAACAATACAAATGTCTTCAGAAGGCCACAAACCGCCCCCCTCCAGTATAAGGACAGGGACCATGCTGCAGTGATGGGGGGGGAAAGAGTAGTGGTTAAAATAGAATAAATTTGCAAAATTAAGTAATAACTAAAACATTACTAGAATCAATTTCAAAGTTATGCATGTGTTAGACAAGAGTAATAAAGACTTTGTAAAACACAAATTTTCCTTTGTGGATCAATTAAAGATGTGCGCTTTGGTAATCACCAAATTTTCCCTATTTTACCAGGTTGTTTCTCAAGTGGAGTATAACAGAATTGCTACAATTGAATGTATGGGCAAAAGTGATGTGGATGGCATAACATGCCTACGCCAAAATATGCCAAATTCAGCCAGGTTGTCTTTAACTAGGTTATTTCTTAAGTTGTTTTAGATTTCAGCTCCCAGAGGTCCCAGCAAACACAGTCTGTGGTAAGGCATTATGGAGTTATGTTCTAACACATTGGGAGGGCCAATGACTTGGACATCTGTAATGCATATTCTTAGCTAGAACTGAATGTGCATATAAGGACGTTATGCATTTCCTGATCTGATCTACTTAGCAGGAGCAGGGCCCCCAGGAACAGAAGCAGGAGTTGGATTTTGGTCCAGGCATGGGCGTGTGCACAAACATATGCCCTCCTTTTCCTCACGCTATTGCTACATCTCTGACTGAGTGTACATAAACGCCTTGGATGCAATTCAGTCTGGCCAGAATTGTGCCTCCCTACAACATGCAGCTTCAGTGCATTTAGGTCCAGACCCAACCATTCCATTTTCACTCATGTGGTTTCCCAGATACCTACATGAGTAAAAAAGAATACACTGTACAAAGGCTCTATAAAAGAGATGGCCAATTTCCTTGGAGGAAGGAGGCGATAATCCAGCCAGACATGCCATGCAAATGAGAGTGATTCAACTGAACAACCAGTTCTCAACATCTGACAAACCTAACATTCAGTACTAATGAATGGAATTCTTTTTATTCTGCTTATTTTGAGTATTGGGGCACAACTAAGAGACAGAGACTGGAAGCCTTTCAAGAGCCATGGCTAGTCTTTGGAAGCCTGAGTTCCAAACACCTTATCCTTTCCCATGACATGAACAGCAGAAGATTAAATTCTCCTAGAAAAACATACCTGATTGCTGAGCTCTGAAGAAGGTGGAAATGGTGGTTTGTTTAGTGCACGGAAGAGGTGCTTTTGATGGAGGAGAATAAGAAGGGAGTCGGTTCAGTATTCTTAATGCTGGCTTACCCATTAGATTCTAGGTAGAAAAGAAATACTAGGTCAAAATTCACCCAAGAGTTTCAGCCTTCTCCCCATGCCAGTTGATCCAAAATCCTATGAATTAGAACTGATTTACTTTAACTCATCTTAAATTCAGAAAAATACCAAGATTTACAAGTGAGACATATTAAAAATATTGCAGCAAATCTTCATCTCCTAGCACCAACTCTCCTGTTCTGGGTTCCTGCCAGCCATGCCCTCCTTCAACTCCATTAGTTCCTGAACATGCTGGGTTTTTTCTTCCTTAAGCTTTATTTTTGAATAATTTCTGAACTTTCTGCAAACATCAAGGCACCCTTAAGTGTACTGATTCCCCCTCCTGTTTCTTAATAGCTGTCTTGACATTTCATCACTGAGGTCACAAAGAGGTATTGTGTAATTCTCCATTGCTACATTCTGCCAACCCTCCTTCACTTGAAGTTCATCTCATTCACATAATTTGATCAGAAGCTTTTTAAAAAAACAGGCTTCCTTCCTAGTCTCCCTGCTGCATGAGAGTCAATTTAGTAATAATTGTCCTGCCAACAAAATTAAGTACGGTAGCTACATCTAGCTTTAGTCAAGACTCTTTGAAATCAAAGGACTTAATAATGATTGACACGCCTCACTGATTTCAATAGATCTAACTCTTTTTTAGTGTGGCTAAATCGACTCTAGCATAAAAATGTAGTTGATTATTGGATTTTGAGAAATTAATCTTTTAGGTTGGCATAAATGTTCATATTATCAGCTCAGTGAAATATGAAGGGGGATAGAAAAATATGCTTTTGGAGGGAAATAGAAAACATTTTTTTTCCCTGCTAGGCTTTTACATATTTGTCAAAATCTCAATGCAGGTGCTATTATAGAGGGTTTGGGGCAGCAACATAAACTTGCATTTAAAGTAAAAGTTACTGCTAATTTTTAGAAATGAATGATTTCCCAGTATTAGAGATATCCCAAATAAACCTCAGCCAAAAGAATCAGGTACTCTTAACCAAGAAGCTACTAGGCTAAGTCCAATGACTGTCCTAATGAGATTAGATCCATTGAAATCAATGGGACTTATATAAGCAATGACTAATGAGTCCCATTTATTCCAATGAAATCATCTTTATTTGGAACTAAAATTATATTTGGCCCACTGTGCTCAGCTGAAGATTTCCCAGCTGCAATGTGAGGAGAACACTGACCTATCTTGCACAGCAACTGAAATGATACAAGAGTACTTTGAACAGTCTAATGGCCCATAATATATGCCAACAGTTATATCTGGCCTTTTCTTTTTCGCTTCCTGACATTGAGTAGTAACAATTCCTTTTTTATCTTCCACTGTAATTAGGTATCTGAATCAAACTATTCCAGCCAGGAAAGTGGGTGACCTCGATTTTAAAAAAGCAAATGATGTTGGTTGGCCATAAAAAACATCCCAAATCCATGGCCAAGATTCTAGATCATCTACTTAGCTATAGAACTACCTTAGTTACGTAGCTAAGTAGCATCTTCAGGCCCAATCCCTGCAATCCTGAATTAGCGGGCAACAGCTGCTGTGAACGATGGGGGTCTGTTCTCCTATTGATCAGGATGCAGCAGACTGACCTTTCCACCCTGTTCCTGCCAAGAATCTCTAGTGTGACAGAAGCAGGATCCCTGTTTGCAATTCCTCCTCACACCAAAGAGATCACTCTCGGGAGTGGGGTGAAAACATCAGTCTGCTGAGTCCTGATCGAAAGGAGAACAGACCCCATCACTTGCAGTGGCTGCTGCCCAGTAAATCAGGATTGGGGCTTTTACAATCCCTACACATACCCTACACTATTGAAAACACAGGGATAGTGAATACAAATCAGTTAAAAATGTGTAACTCTAGGCTGTGCATTCGTAATTGTCATTGTGAATTCCAGCCTACATTAGGGTAACACCTTTATTAGGCCAACCAAAAGGACAAGCTATCAACATGTTCATCAAGCAGGAGCTAAGGAGAGGAACTTGTGGGTTTCAAAAGATGGTCCATGGGTCTGAGATTACAACTGGATCTTACAATTTCAAAGGTGGATTTTTCTATCTTCCTTGCTTCCCATGGCCGGAATCCTGTTCATGGCAAGTACTGGCGTAAGCTCCCATTACACCAGTGTATGTACTTTTTATGTTGAGGAAAGAAGTATCAGTACCTCCTTGCACAATAAGCCCCCACCCCCGAGCAACCTCAACTGACCATGCTAGAACTCACACGCACTGCTGGTAAAGGGAGTGTGGTCCCAAGCACAATCCAGCTGCAATTTTGCAACAGAAAAAGGAAGAGGCATCACTACCCTAGACTTCCAGCACTGGTGCCATCAGCTGAGATTATGCACAGGAGCAGAAGGGAAACCCCAGCAAAAGATGGTGGTGAAGATTTTCACAAGTGATCTCTACATGGTCGTTATGTATTGGACAGAGGTATAAACCTGTAGTCATTATTCACAAACAGCCCTCACAGGGGCATTTTGGTGTAATTTGCTTTCATGTGTGTGATTTACATTCCTGCTTGATTGATTTAAACCACACTGGTTGGCTGGAGTTCTCACTGAAAAAGACCATTGCTCTGCACAACTGGTAGTTTAGAGAGCAGTGCAAACCTGGCCTGCTGTGGCCTGTTCTTGCATCTGCATCCCAGACAAAGCTCAGGATTCTCCATGTCTGTCTTGCCATTAGCACAGACGAATATTCAGCATGTGCTCTTCCTCATGCAGGCCTTAGGCACTCAAAATAAGCCAGTCAAGTTTCTATGGAGAAGCAAGTGTGCCTCACCTGTGCCTCGCCCTCCAATGGGGCTATTAATTGTTGCATACAAGGAGCTATACATTTTAGGCACATAGCGAACAGTATAAATGGAAAAGACACAGCTATGACTTGCTGGGGTACCTAGAAATTTGGGGCTTTGCAAGAAACAGTTACATAGTTTTCTTGATCCTATGCCAATCTAACAAGTAAGAAGTATGAAGTTTAAAAAATATATTTTTCTATCCTTGCTACTCCATTACCTGTAATTTGCGTCTTTTGAGTGCTGAAGTATCCAACCAGACACCACAAGACTCATGCTGTTTCTCAGCAGGGTTTCTGCCCTTTCTTTTCATCAGTAATCTGTCTTCTGTGTTCAAATAACATGGAATTTTCTGCATTCAAAAAAAAGGTGGAATATACACCAAGTTAAAGAGCCAGCATGGTGTAGTGGTTTGAGCATTGGACTATGTCACTGGAGAACAGGGTTAAAATCCCCACTTGGACATGAAAACCCACTGGGTGACCTTGGGCAATGTCACACACTCTCAACCTCAGAGAAAGGCAATGGCAAACCACCTCTGAACAAATCTTGCCAAGAAAACCCTGTGATAGGGGCACCGTCAGTCAGAAGCAACTTGATAAGTCAGAAACAATTTGCAGGCACACAACAAATACACCAAGTCCCTAGTCCTAAGGACTACACAGAAAATATTCCAAAGTTTCGACAGCACTGCTTACCTTAATGGCTTAGAAATTTTATCACTTTTAACATTTTAGTACTACACATTTTACTCACCTGGGATTCATCAACTATTTGCCATCTGCTCCTAATACATCCCAGCAGTGAGGTGCAGTCTCTGTAGGAAACAGCTTTAGACACTTAATATTTAAAAGCAACAGGGAAGTCAGAATTTATTATTATGCACATATTAACAACTGCTTTTTTATTAAATTTCTTTATTTCACATTTGGTATTCCTGGCTCTTCCTCCCCAATTTATTGTCCCATCACCCTGTGAGATAGGTCAGGCCAAGAGATCTATAATGACTGGTCCAATGAGTGCCCACAGCCAAATCTGCAGCTACATCTCCCTGGTCACCACTAACTTTGTTACTAAAGTTTTAGTACTAAAAAAAAAGATATCTGAGATCATACAGATTTTCCAAGCTTCCAGAATATTCACATCTCTGAATGTTTCCCTTCAAACCATCCATGTTCATCCAGTGCTCTCTGACCTTTAAATATGCCTCATCCAGTATACAAAGAGCTGAAAAACAAGCCCTGTTGCAGGCACGGAACAAGAATGATAGCAGCTGCTGCTTTTCCCATATCTGCAAGAAAGGCTACACCAAGTGAAATGCCCTCTTCTCATCACCACGTTTGTCCATTACAAAAGGCCCCCAAAACAAAGCATTCCACCATTGATGTTGAGAGGGCTTCACTTTTGAGGCAAGATGGTTGACATTTGTTACATTTACATCCCAGCTTTCTGCAGGAGCTCAAGGTAACAGTGTGTGGTTCTCTTCCTAGCTCTTCCCCAGTTAAGAGCTGTTTGGAAGTGGAGCACACTGCCTAATAGTGTGGTGGAGTCTCCTTCTTTGGAGGTTTTTAAACAGAGGCTGGATGGCCATCTGTCAGGAATGATTTGATTGTGTATTCCTGCATGGCAGGGGGTTGGACTGGATGGCCCTTGAGGTCGACTTGAAAAGGAAGCCTGCAGACCTTCAGAACTTAGCTCCAGGGACTCACCCACCGTTTATAACATTTAATAATGAGGTGAAAACAGATGTAAACAAGATTGAAGAGTTCCTTGAAGATGTCCAAGTGTCACTGGAGTGTGTGTGTGTTGCAGCAAGATAGTTTAGTGACTGCTTTTTTTTGGTCCCAGGTCAGTGTTGTTAGTCCTCCATGTGGCACATGTCATGGATTCAAGGGGATCTTGTAGCACCTTTGAGACTAACAGAGAGAAAGAAGTTGTAGCATAAGCTTTTGTAGACTTGGTGCATGCATTGTCAGATGCATGAGGAAGTAGACCAAGTCTACAAAAGCTTATGCTACAACTTCTTTCTGTTAGTTTCAAAGGTGCTACAAGATCCCCATGCTGATGATACTCCAGACTAATATGGCTATGTCTTTAAATATTATGCAATGTAGTCTTTGCGTAGGGTGTTCTGTTGCAAATCAGTTTCTAAGGAGTCAGTTTCAAAGGGATGGCTAGTACAGGTGGCAGCTCTTTCTTTTGTAATCCTAGAGCAAATAAGCTGCTCTGTTCTATTAAGAATGTTCTAGTAGTGTGAATGTGCAATAGCTACAAATGTAAGTTTTCCAGCTTCTAATCCATGCTGCTACCTGTTAGGAGAATGAGATCATTCTCCAGGTAAGGTGTTGCCTTTCTGTTGACTTTCATTGTGCAGCATTTCTGGAAAGGGTATTTCGGTCTCAGTTCTGGTATCAGTTTCATAATATTAATGCCAAGAAAAGCGAATTTATATTGTAAAACATTAAAGTTTATGTTCATCCTGAAGAATTCTAAAATTTGAATTTGAATGACAGAAGATTAATGGAGAAAAGTGGTATGCTTGGTGTGCCAGTGGGATTATCATCAGCCAACCAGGCTCTGAAGTTATATCAGTCGGCTTCTCTCCTGAGACCTTATCCTCTTTCTATTTATGTTCCATGTCCAGTATTGAGCTGTGCACTCTTACCATTGCCCATCTCCTGTTAGTGGGGAAGGTATCAGGAAATTAATTCTCAGAGAAAACTTTCTCTGATCTGCAAATCATTAAACATACCTGATGATGGCAAGCAGGTCTCTCAACAGAAAAGAACCTTTGTGTCTCTTTGTTCACCTATGAGAGGAGAGGCCAAGAGGGAGTGAAGATTACCAGAGATTTTCTGCTTCATACTTTACGCAAAGTCAACTCTACAGATGCTTTTAGTTCTTGAAACCAGAACTAAGTCTGGTGCCCTGTTTGAAGGCTAATTTTCTGGGGCAATTTACGTTCATGTTTAGAAAATTACATGAAAGAATGTGTAGGGTTTGTTTGCTAAAAAGTCATTGGCGTATGATGTAAAATTTATAAGTTATTTTTATCCAAGCTAGTGAACAAAAACTAGGAATGAAGTTGTTTTCCTTTCTTTTCTCATCACTGGTGCACTGACACCTTTGCTACTCATGAACCCATTTAAACAACAACAACCTGGTGTGATCTCCTGGCACCTCACAGACTTCATTGGGGAGAACTGGTGTGGCTCTGATGTGCAAGTCCCTGATACCTGGCACATTGTCTGCATCCCCTCCTCAGCATTTCTTCTGACATGGGAAGGGCAGGGGAGTCTTCCAGACATCTAAGGATGGAAAAGAATTTTGGCGTATTTGACACTCTCAACAAAAGGAGCCTTTTCACACCTCCCAAGACTTGTTGCAAGGAGAAATGTATCTCTCCTTGAGAAAATTTTCACATTTGTGAGGTTTATGGTCTCTTTTGGAGAAATAAAGTGTGCATGCAGTTGAAATAACATGCCCTAAACATTGTTTTGGAGCCAGTGTCGCATAGTGGTTTGAGTGCTGAACTACGGCTCTGGAGATCAGGATTTGAATCCCTGCTCAGCCATGAAAACCCACTAGGTGACCTTGGGCAAGTCACACACTCTCAGCCTCAGAAAACCATGTGATACGTTTGCCTTAGCGTTGCCATAAATCGGATATGACTTGAAGGCACACGACAACAAGTGTGTCTTATTTAGTGGGAAGGAAACTGTGTACGTTGCATAAATAAATGTTCACAGTGTGAAAAAATGCATTTGAATTTTGAACACTTGAAGAAAAAACAAAATCCTGCAACCTGTTTTAAATGAATAAGCAAAGTCCCATAAACTGTTGATGTAAACCAAGGACAGGAAGGAACAAAATTGACAACGATTTTCGCTTCCCTATAGGCATTGCACTGACCCTTGGCAAGTATTGCAAAGCAGTGTGATTATAGGTGCCAGAATTTCAGTGTCCTCCCAATGAAAGTAATTTCAGTTTCCCCCAAATGGGGGCAGTCTACAATTGCTGAGCTGAGGAGGTTTTCCAGTGCCTTTGTTGCTCAGAGCTCACATGGTCAACTCCCTGCCTCCCAGGGGCTTGTCTACACGAGCCCCCCCCCCAAAAAAAGTAGTGCCTTGCAGTAATAGCAAGTTGCAGCAGCTACGACTTGTCTTAATGGTGTTTTTGCCCACAGAAGCCCCCACAAGCTTTGCATCCAAGATGGTGGCTGCGAGTGATTTACTTGTGTTAGTACTTAGCCGACACCAAACTCTTTAAAAAAAACAAATGAGGTCTCAGGTGCACAACAGGCATAGAGCAATTTTTTTTATTTAACAGGGCAACAAAACAAACTAGAAACAGTCGAAGGCTTTCACGGCCGGCATCCATAGATTTTCCTGGTTTTTTTTCCAGGCTGTGGCCATGTTCTGGAATAGTTTCTTTCTGATGTTTTGCCTGCATCTGTGGCTGGCATCTTCAGAGATTTCTCTGAGGATGCCAGCCACAGATGCAGGCGAAGCGTTGGAGAGAAGCTATTCCAGAACACGGCCTCACAGCCCGGAAAAAAACCCAGGAAAACTAGAAACACCCATTTTATAGCCGTAGTGAACGCTCACTAAGACCAAAAAAAAAAAGGTGGTTCCAGGTGCTTGCTCTGTTAGCAAGCCCCACCCCCCTGGGCTTGTCCATCCAATCAGGTTCATGCTTCCTGTACTACCTGACAGTGATTCATATCAAATCACTGCCCTAACAAGCAGGAATACGCTTCCTCCATGCTGTTTTTGAAAAACTCTGGGAAAAGCTGCAAAGGCTTTTCCTCTGGAGCTCCAGCAGTTTTTGGACCCCCTCCTTCTGAATACAGCGTAACACTGCAGGATCCCATTAAGACATATTGTCTTCTCCTCAAATTGATAGCCCTGTTTAAGTATGTGAAGGGGTGTCACATTGAGGATGGAGCAAGCTTGTTTTCTGCTGCTGCAGAGACTGGAATACGGCGCAATGGATGCAAGCTCCAGGAACAGAGATTCCACCTCAACATTAGGAGGAACTTTCTGACAGTAAGAGCTGTTCGGCAGTGGAACACACTACCTCGAAGCGTGGTGGGGTCTCCTTCTTTGGAGGCCTTTAAACAGTCTGGATGACCACCTGTCGGGAATGATTTGATTGTGCATTCTTGTATGGCAGGGGGTTGGACTGGATGGCCCTTGTGGTCTCTTCCAACTCTACAGTTCTATGGTCTCTTCCAACTCTATGGTTCTGAGTAAGAGCTGTTCAGAAGTGGAACACATTGCCTCATAGTGTGGTGGAGTCTCCTTCTTTGGAGGTTTTTAAGCAAAGGCTGGATGGCCATCTGTTGGGAATGATTTGATTGTGTATTCCTGCATGGCAGGGGGTTGGACTGGATGGCCCTTGAGGTCTCTTCCAACTGTATGATTCTATGATTCCCTTTCTTTATCCTCACAACAACCCTGTGAGAAAGGTCACCCTGAGAGAATGATAGGCCCATGACCACCTAGTAAGCTCCATGGCCAGTGGACACTGGAATACAGGCTTCCCAATATTGTAGCTAGCTACCACACCTCTCTGGCTTTTCTTCGCAAACAAAGATTCAGGAAGGACTCATCCCGCGCTTTCTGCAAACGCACTGATGACTAAAAAGGCCAATCCGAGATAAACAAGTCCGGTTGCAGAAAGCACAGCAGAAGGTCTCCTTGGGTGATGTTTCTGGGTTGTGATTCTTTCTGTGTTGTCGTTTCTCTTCAAGACTTGTTCGGCGTGAGTTCTCAAATAAGGCTGCAGCATTGTGGATAGTATGTCTCCATGCCTCCCGATGTGAGGCCAAGGTGGACCATTGTTGGTGATCAATTTGGCCGAGCCTGAGATGTTGTTTCAGGGAGTCCTTGTATCGCTTTTTTGGAGCACCCCTCTTATGCTGACCTGTGGCGAGTTCACCGTAGAGTAGTATCTTTGGGAGGCGATGGTCCTCCATCCTAGAAACGTGCCCTGCCCAGCGCAGCTGTGTTCTCAATATCATGACCTCAATGCTGGTGATCCCTGCTTGCTCAAGGACAGCAACATTCGTCACATAGTCAGTCCAGTGTATATTTAGGATTGTGCGTAAACAGCGCTGATGAAAGTGTTCGAGGAGTCGTAGGTGGTGGCGATAGGTGACCAATGTTTCAGATCCATAAAGGAGAATAGACAGTACAATGGCTCTATACACACTGATTTTTGTGCTTTGCCTCAGGTGTTTATTACTCCAGACTCTTTTGTGAAGTCTTCCAAATGCGCTATATGCCTTTGCTAATCTGTGATCAATCTCACATCACTGATACATGAACAAACTACAGGGGGTTGCTTCCATCTCAACTGTTTATTATAGTACCAAACTAGGACTGGGGATAAAAGAATGCAGCCCTACCCTCACTTAGAACCCTCTCATTCCATCCACCACCATGCAGAGCTGCAACTCACTTCAGAGGATGGAGGAAAGCAAATACACTCAACTCTTCATCCCAGTTGTTACTTATCAAGTGAATGTTTTCATCGCTGGTTTTTAAACTTCAAAATGGTTTTACAGGGGTTTTCTCCTATTGCTGTTAGCTCTTTGTCCCAGAGGACTTGAAGGAAAAGAATCCTATACAGGTTGAGTACTCCTTATCCAGAAATCTGAAATGCTCCGAAATCCAAACTAATAAAATATTTAAATAAAAAATATTTAAAATAACTGTATTGTATAAAATTACCTTCAGGTGCATATGAAACAAAAATAAATTTTGTGTTTAGACTTGGGTTCCATCTCAAGATATCTTATTAGCTGTATACTAATATTCCAAAATCCAGAAACATCCCAAACACCTCTGGTCTCAAACATTTCGGATAATGGATACTCAACCTGTACTAACTACAAATTTGTCCTCCAAGTATGGATCCTTATTGTCTGTACTTTATCTTTCATAAATGTACAGTGCTTTGCAATGTTCAGTTCTAAGCAGTATATAAATACTTGTAAATAAATAAAACGTCACTCAAACTGCACAATCCACAAACAAGAGAAAGCTATCAATAACCACAGAAGGCAATTGTGAAGTCTGTGGTACTGTAGTACAAAAACACCCGGGACCCTGCACAACCAGACCTGCTTGTTCAACTGCCAAAAAAAATCCTAATAGCTGAAAGTAAACACTCGAAAACCCTAGGGGGGGTAGTGGTGGAACGGAATAACCTGGGGCCCTTTCACAGTACACCATGATAGTGCTCTAATTCTACTTTAACTGCCATGGTTCCATCCTGCAAAATCAGGGGCATTGCAATTTAGGGAATACAGTTGTCCCCCCGTATCCACGGATTTGGTATCCACTGATTTGGTATCCACGGATTTAAAATATAATAATCCCAAAAGCAAACCTTGACTTTGCCATCTTATATAAGGGACACCATTTTGCTATGCCATTGCATATAATGAGACTTGAATATTCACGGATTTTGGTATCCACGGGGGTCCTGGAACCAAACCCCAGCGAATATGAACAGACAACTGTATTTAGATCTGGCACCTCATCAGACTACAAGTCCCAGAACTCCACAGGATGCAGCCACAGCAAAGTGGAATCTTAGCGCTTTAAGTGTGCAGTGTGAAAGGCCTACGTGGCTGGCACCCTGGACGACAAGTCAGCTTGCAACTGTTCACTGCAGGTTCCACCAGGAGACTCCACCATATTTGGGGCCCAGGAGCATGTGCAAAGTTCCCTCCTTCCCAATTTACCCTTCCCAATAACCCTGCAAGGTAGGCTAGGCAGAAAAGTAGGGACTGGCCAAAGGTTACCCTGTGAACTCCCTCCCTAACTGAATGGAGATTTGCAGCTGGGTCTCCCCAGTTGTAGTGTAACACTCGAACCCAGTGTTTCTCAACCAGGATTCCCTGGAACTCAGGGTTCCCCAAGAGGTTGCTAGGGGTTCCTCAAGAGATTGTGATTGGTGTGTGGGGGGAAGCAATAGCAGTATATAGAATAATGTTTATTCAGAGGTTCCCTGAGACCTAAAAATTATTTCAAGGGTTCCTCCAGGATAAAAAGGTTGAGAAAGGCTGCTCTAACCACTACACCACACTGCCTCATCCTCAATATTCATAACCCCTATTGTAGTATACAGTATGCTCCTCATTCTCATCCTCTTATTAGATTAATAGGTCCTTTGGCAGGCCAACCCGCTCCCTTCTCATACAGAAGACCAGTGGCTCTTAACCTTTTCTTTATCAGGGACCCCCTTTACATATCTTTTGTTGCCATGGACCCCCAAGACTTAACTCAAGATTTGAAACCCTAACAACAATAGTAACAGTAACACCTGATAACAACAATAATAGTGCAATCACAACAATGCTTCTTAACCTTTTCTTTGTCAGGGACCCCCTTTAAATATCTTTTTGTTGACATGGTCTCCCAAGACTTAACTCAAGATTTGAAACCCTAACAACAATAACAATAACACCTGATAACAACAATAATAGTGCAATCACAACAATGCTTCTTAACCTTTTCTGTCAGGGACCCCCTTTAAATATCTTTTGTTGCCATGGTCCCCCAAGACTTAACTCAAGATTTGAAACCCTAACAACAACAACAACAACAATAATAACACCTGATAACAACAATAATAGTGCAATCACAACAATGCTTCTTAACCTTTTCTTTGTCAGGGACCCCCTTTAAATATCTTTTGTTGCCATGGACCCCCAAGACTTAACTCAAGATTTGAAACCCTAACAACAATAATAACAGTAACACCTGGTAACAACAATAATAGTGCAATCACAACAATGCTTCTTAACCTTTTCTTTGTCAGGGACCCCCTTTAAATATCTTTTTGTTGACATGGTCCCCCAAGACTTAACTCAAGATTTGAAACCCTAACAACAATAGCAATAACACCTGATAACAACAATTATAGTGCAATCACAACAATGCTTCTTAACCTTTTCTTTACCAGGGACCCCCTTTAAATATCTTTTGTTGCCATGGTCCCCCAAGACTTAACTCAAGATTTGAAACCCTAACAACAACAACAACAACAACAACAATAATAATAATACCTGATAACAACAATAATAGTGCAATCACAACAATGCTTCTTAACCTTTTCTGTCAGGGACCGCCTTTAAATATCTTTTGTTCCCATGGTCCCCCAAGACTTAACTCAAGATTTGGAACCCTAACAACAACAACAATAATAATAATACCTGATAACAATAATAGTGCAATCACAACAATGCTTCTTAACCTTTTCATTACCAGGGACCCCCTTTAAATATCTTTTGGTGCCATGGACCCCCAAGGCTTAAGATTTAAAACAACAATATCTGATGACAACAACAACAATAAATCAATAAAGCAGTAAATATTATTATTATTATTATTTGTATTTATACCCCGCTCTACAATTACACCAGCCATTAAACCTTCCTCAGAGGCACCGTAGGAGGAGGAAAGTCTTTTCTCCTGCTGCTTCTTGCAAGTTTGTGGCTGGAGCAGATTGGATGGCAATGCGCAGGCCAAGCCTGCGGGGAGGAGGTGGGCCAAGCTGCAGCCTTTAAGCCGGTGGGGACATTTTGACCCCTGGATGGGGCGTCCCCGGGCCACAGGGGAAGAACCACTGCGGAAGACGAAACCCCCTGCGCCCCGGAGCCTACTTGCTCCCCAGCACGACCTCCTTCCTTCCAAGCCTGGTTGCAAAGAGGCTCCAACTTTCCCGCCTCTCAGGCCACGCCTTTCCTCCCGGGCGAGGCCCAATGGCCAGAGAGCAATCTGCCTGGCCACGCCCCTCGCCACGCCCCCGCGTTGCCCTTGCAGCTGCCCGGGGTCCCGCCTTCGCTGCAGTTTGGCTTCCCGTCCGGAGAGGGAGGGCCGCGCAAAGGGGGTTCGCTCCTTTGGCGCCTCGAGGATCATCTCTTCCTTTCTCTCCCCTTCTTTGTCCAATACACCAGACCTGTGGACTCTGTGCAGGTGGAAATGGGACATGCAGTCTTCGCCCATCCCCACCCCCGTTGGATTGCACCTCTCATCAGCCCCAGCAATTCTGGACGGGTGGGGAATGCTGGAACTTGCAGTCTAGCACCAAGAGGCAGGGCCGATTTAAGGAATTTGGGGGGGGGGCCTTCAATGCTTTATTTGCATTACACACATTTTTATGTTTTTATGTTTTGATTCTATAGTTTTAAAGTTTTAGGATATATTTTATGTCACTGGTCAATCTGCCAATTATTTTAAATTATATATAATTTTATAATAAATATAATATAATATAATATAGGATATAAAGGAGCCCTAGTGGCACAGTGTTTAAATGCCAGTACTGCAAGCCACCACGTTGCAAGTTCGATTCCAGTGGGCTCCAAGGTTCACTCAGCCTTCCTCCTTTCATAGGTCGGTAAATTGAGTACCCAGCTTGTGGGGGGCAATTAGCGAACACACATTGAAAACTGTTTAATGCAGTGTAGGTGTGTGAATAGCTATTGCTTAAAACAATTTGTAAGCCGCTCTGATAGACTTGTGGCTGAAGAGCGGGGTATAAATAACTAAATAAAAAAAATAAAAAATAATATGCACTATTATATGTAATTTTAAGTGGGGTGCATTGTTTTAAGTTATTACTATTGTTATGGATTTGTTTTTATATCCAATTGTTGTGAGCCACCTTGATTGCCTAATAGGCAAAAGGCAGGGTACAAAAATAAAGTTTTATTATTATTATTATTATTTATCTCAGGTCAGTGTAACCTAACTCAACCTAAGCTATTCACAGGACAGGATATTCAAATTACAGTTGTCCCTCCACATTCACAGATTTGGCATTCACAGATTTAAGTATTCAGGGCTTGAAAATATTCTTAAAACAATAATAATCCAAAAAGCAAACCTAAATTTTGCCATCTTATATAAGGGACACCATTTTGCTGTGCCACTGCATATAATGGGACTTAAGTATTCATGGTTTTGGGTATTCACAGGGGATCCTGGAACCAAACCCCAGCAAATGTGAAGGGACAACCTATATTACTAATAATGTTTTTGCAGGAGGAGGGTTAGGATGCCCCCCCCATGACAGGCCCCCCTGCAGCTGCAGGTGCTGCAGGGCCCTTAAACCGGCCATCTGTCAGGGATACTTTGATCGTGATTCCTGCGTGGCGGGGGGTTGGACTGGATGGCCCTTGTGGTCTCTTCCAACTCTACAATTCTATGATCCTATGACCTCATGCTTCCTACCACCTTCTCTTTGTAAGTGTTCACATAACCGCTCCATATTAGTTCTTGCTTGAGAATATGGCCCATTGAACTTAATGGGACTTAGTCTTAAGTAAACACACCTAGGCTCATACGGTTCAGCTGCACACGATTAAGGCTATATCCCCATTGTACAAGCGCATGGGCATAAGACCCAAGAAAAGGAATAGATTATTTAAGATGAGGGCATAGTCTATGCCAGTGGCTCTTAACCTATTTTTTTGTTGCTTCAGACCCCCAAGACTTAACTCAAGATTTAAAACCCTAACAATAATGATAATAATACCTAATAATAATAATAATAATAATAATACACTTGTCCCTTCATATTCATTTGGGTTTGGTTTCAGGACCCCCGTGAATACCAAAATCCATGAATGCTCAAGTCCCATTATATGCAACAGCATAGCAAAATCAAAGAATCATAGAGTTGGAGAGTTGGAAGAGACCCCAAGGGGCATCCAGTCCAACCCCCTGACACGCTGGAATCACAATCAAAGCATCCCTGACAGATGGCCATCCAGCCTCTGTTTAAAGTCCTCTAAGGAACGAGACCCCACCATGCTCCGAGGGAGTGTGTTCCACTGCAGCTCCCTTATATAAGATGGCAAAATCAAGGCTTGCTTTTTGGATTATTATTTTTTAAAGAATATTTTCAAGCTGTGAATACTTAAATCCGTGGATATGGAGGGACAACTGTAATAATAATAGTACAATTGCACCATCCATTAACCCTTCCCGCAGAAGCACTGGAGGGGAGGGAAGACCTTTCTCCTGCTTTTTCCTGAAAATTTGCGGCTGGAGCAGATTGAATGGCAATGTGTAGGCCAAGCCAGCCAGCCTTTGCCTTGGCTGTCACATGGGCTGAGCAACCTACAAGCCTTTGCAGACCCCCCCCCCACGTGAGGATGTTGCAGCCCCCTGGAGGTCCACAGACCACATGTTAAGAACCACTGGTCTATGCTGTAAAGTTTGACTGTAGCACCAATTCTGTAGAGCAGGGGAGGGACCCTAGTTTCAAAGGCCCTTTGCAAGCAGTCAGAGCTCTGGCAAGAACAATCTGTCTCTCTCCAGACAACTTGCTGTGTACAGAATGACAGATGGACAGAACGAAAGGGCAACTTTTGCCCACTTGTACTTCTGCCACAACCACTAATGGCTTTAGTCTCTCCCCTATCAGAGCTTTGAAAAGCTACTTTTCTGGATCACAACTTCCCATACCAGCAGGGGGTTCTAAAAGTTGTGGACAAAAAAAAAAAGTTCCAAACTTTGCTGCAGCCCCAACAGGTTACGTTTGAAGGATTAAAGATCACACCTCAATGTGCCTGTGATCGAGAAAACAGGCAGGGTAATTTGGTTTTTCTTCTAGATTGTGTTGAGACAGCCCTGCCATTAGGCCAGATGGGAGTCACCTGAAGCAGCAGATTTAGAGTGTCATGAAAGAAACTAAAGTCAGTAGTGATGAGAGCAAAACTCCAATAGTTCTTTATCATTATTGTATTTGTTTTGTCAGAAAGAGTCACCTGCCAAACATGCCAATATAAAATGGGGAGAGAGGTACAGAATGTATTGGAAGGTACAGCCGCCGCCCCCCCCAAAGAGGGCAATGTGACACCCCCCCAACCTCTGGAAGTTGCCCATCCCTGCGATATAGCACACAGCCTTATTGTTCCATCTCTCTTGATATTGTCTAATTCAGTGTCCCAACCTGGGGTCCCTTAAGATTTGTAGGATTCAACACCCAGAAATCCTGCTGATGGTTTGAGATTTCACAAATTAGGAACAGAACCTACCCTCTTCCTATTTGAGGAAGAACCTCTTTCCCTGATCTATCACATTATCACTATAGGGGCTGCCATAGGAAGTGGGGAGGGGGGAGAGAATACAGGTTCCTTTATTTTATATCCTACTTTCAAAGCAGCTTAAACCTGGGTCCAATTATATTATAGTTTACCACCAGAGTGGATAGAAGTAGGTTTGGGATCTTTAGGTTTTCTGTCTCAGTGGGTATCTTGACTTGCCCCTGTAAACCAGGGGTGACAGAGTGCTGCCTGCAAGCCACAAGTGGCCTCCAGGGGCATTTTCGACACACACACACCACATCAAAATTAATTTTCTTTGTAAAAACCATTTCCTCCCCCCCAAAAGTTTTTTTAAATTGTTTTGCTCCAAAATGCCCAAAAGTGACCTCTAGGGGTGTGGAGGGCATTTCCACCATGTTGGGAGCCACCAGACACCCCCCACCCCCAGAGAAAAAATAAATGTTGCTATTCTTTTCTAAAACACTTGCCTTAAAATTCCCTAAAATGCCCTTAAGGACCCCCAAACATGTGCCACACTCTCTAGGGGGCATTTGGGAGTATTTGAAGGAACAGGTGTTGCAGAAGGGCTCCAAAGGCTCCCGGAAAGCTAACGTGGTCCCCTTGACCTCCACAATTGCCCGGTCTGACTATAAACAGTAGTCCATGGCTGGTTCCTGATGGGCCTTTTAATGCATATCAGTAACAATTCACTACTGGGATTTCACAGCTCATCCTAATAATGTCTTCATTCTGTAGACACCAATCCATGGGGCCATTTACACGGCAAAATAAATCCTCAAAGAATGCAACAAGAAGCCTGATAGTTCCCACGCATTTCGAAGCCACAGCGCCCTTTTCAGAGGAGGGGGTGCGAAAAACCCATAACTCGCGCAGTATCAGCTTTCTCTAGTTTTCCCGACTTTTTTGATAAAGTTCACGAAAATGCGCACAATTGGTTGTGTGAACTTACCATTCAGAAATGTCTGTGTGAACTTGCAGCGACCTTTTCGAATTAGCATGAGCACAGCTGAATCCTGATTGGTTGGAGTGACATTGTGCCTTCTCCGAATAGACGAAGGCGTTGGAGAGGGAAATCCACCAAGCCTGCCATTTGCCCCTTCTTTTGCTTGCAGCCCACTTTGGGAAATCTGCTCTGAGCCCTTCCTGTTTATTTCAAAGGAAGGCTTTTGGGGCAGGGAAGACAATCGGGAATGGGGCTAGCCCCCACTTGGTTGGTGTGTGTGTGTGTGCGCTGCAACCAGCCAATTGCTCCATCATTCTTTTGTTTGTTTGTCCTTTCCTTCACTCCTTTGTCTTTATTTAAGGCTTTGGGGGCAGGGAAGATGATCGGGAATGGGGCTAGCCCCCGCTTGGGTGGTGTGTGTGTGTGAGTGTGTGTGCGAGCGTGCTGCAACTGACAGATCGCTCCATCGTTCTTTTGTTTGTTTGTGCTTTTCTTCCCTCCTGGCCGTTATTTACGGTCTATTTTCACCTCACCATGACCCCCTCCTTGCTCCCTCCCCACCTCCTGCCTAGCTTTAATCATCTGGAGGGCATGCCCCCCCACCTTTGCCTGTGTAAACTATGAAAACCGAAACTGACCGCATCTTCCAAATAAGCAAGAATTCGTGTGAATTATGCACTGCTGATGCGAAAGAATGGTAATCTAGAATTTTGCAAACTTTATCCTGTCGTGTAACTGGCACCCATGTGTTTATCCCTTTTTTGTCTAATCAAGTTTATTCCTGTCCACAAACTGACTTTTGTCTTTCCCCCACCTCTTAACAGGGATAATCTATTTAGCCAGAAAATCATGGATCAGTGAGGAGATTATCAGATGACCTTAAAAATGAACAATAGGGACGACAGGAGATCACCGAAGGGCTCTCTTATCAGACAATGTTGTCCCTGTCCCGGTATGCTTCCATGCCCCCTTTCTTCCATCTACATTTCTTTTTATTGATGGCTGTCAATAGATCACCCCATTCCATCTCTGTGACAGAATCATGGGCTTGTGAACCAGAGCCCTGTTTCTGTGGCGTGATACCAGCCGCAGTGGGAGATCCTTGCCAAAGACTTCCGGATGCAATCGGGACATCCAGGTAAGTGACACCCTTTTTTTCTCCTCCCTGGGTTGCTTGTATTTTTTAACTTTGTTTTTGTGCTTGCTGTAACATTTATTTATTTCTTTTACTTTTTAAAAAAATTCCCTGCACACTCGGTCTCTCGCGAGAACGGCCTGCGATCTCAAATAAGGAAGTGAATACAGCTCCGTGCAAGCCTTATTCACTTCCTGGACTGCCAGAGGGGAGGGGAGCTGTTTCTGTCGTGGTTTTAAGGTGAGTCTGTTTTTTTTTTTAAAGGGGAACAGGGACGGGAGTGTGGCGGGAAATAGCTAGCGAGATGGGGATGCTATATATGGTCCCCGTCTGAAAATCTCCTCAGTTCTCCCAAGGGCCTGATGTTCCCTTGTTCTCAAATGGCGCATAGATGGTTTTTTACTTTGACATCTGCATCGATGTGCCACAGATTGTTCTCAGCATGCACATAGATGTTTCATTTTAATTAAAAAATATTCGCAAGAATTTCAGAATTTCAAAAGCATCCAAGCTCACCATTTGAAAATCTGTTCTATGCATGCCTCAATTCTGCCTATCTTTCTATCATTCTCATTCAGACTAAAAGGAAAATTGTTCTGCAGCTAAAGAGGCAGGTGACCTGCCTGCAAACACCATTAAAATGTTTTGCCACAAGTGAGAGGTATTTGATTTGCACCATTTAACATAACAGAGATCTATGCTTTGCTTCTCGTGCTGAAACTACACATAGACTTATCAGTTGCTGTCCTTTTGCATGTTGGTTATGCTTTCTTTCTGAGAATTAGAAGACAACATCATGGAAGTCATCTGATTTTCCATGCCATTTTGACCAATGTTCAGTGAATAGGTGTGCCATCCTTGGCAAAAAGTGTGGTATAAGATGTGCTGGCATTAGACCAATTTTATGTCATGGATGAGTCTATCCCAGGAGCTGCCTCTGGGAGAACACTGCTGGGACACTTCAGAACAATAGCTTCCAAACTTGGCTCCCCAGATGTTGTTAGACTTTGACCACATTCCTACCACATGCTGATGGAGCATAATGCTCTATATGTGCACTTCCATGGATCTTCTCTTGTGGTCTCATACAAGGCAGTTTCTCAGTGCCAGCATATCCGCCCACAGCAATTTAGTGGTCAGGGAGAGCAGGTACACGTGTCCGTGTGTGTCCCAGGCAGTGTCCGGCTGCAGGTTTGCAGCTGGGAGTAGGGAGCAGACATCATCCGCCCAGCTTTCCAATGAGGGCATAGGTCGTATCTTTTCTTTTCTGCCAGCTGTAGAAGTTCAGCCAGTTGCTACCTGGCCACCTCCTGTCCTTCTTCAGCCACTAAATGGTGACATATCCCTGTCCTTCCCCAGTCGCTAAATAACCATGGGAGCATGTGCTGATGCTGAGAAACCTGCCATGTATGGGGGGATTTGTTAGACAAGGAAGTTCTGAATACCTCCTTCCACAATATCACAAATGTTACATATATATGTCACCAACAGGACAACAGTCAACATGGCAAATGGTCATGGATTCTGGGAAATGTAGTCCAACAACATCTGACAACCTAAATTTGGGGACCATTTTTTTAAAGAAAGACAAGATACCCCTACCAACTCTAACCCCTCTTTGGAACTAAGGGGCAAGGGGCAAAGTCATTATCAAAATGGCAGTCTTTGAATATTTTGAAATTCCATAATTCCAGTTTGTATTTTTAAAAGGTACACTTAGATAACAGCTTTTTGCATACTCAGAACAACCAGAACTCCAATTTGGGGGGTGGTGTGTGAAGTGGGGAGAGCTGGGCAAAAGTAAGGCTGATGTAGTTTGGATAAGTGTACAGACGTAACAAGTAAATTCTTAATGATGATCCCACTGTGATGGATGGAGAAGAGCAGGTTTATTTGCAATCGGACATGCAGAAGGAGTAAACTTTGTTTGCAGCTCTGGCCAAACATGGAGAAGTAAAGACATCATACAAACGATGAGTCACATGTGGAGGCAGACCACAAAAACTGCTTAAGGCATAACATATTTTGTTAGTCTTTAAGATGCCAGAAAAATCTTGCCTGTTTTTCCGGCTACAAGCTAACTGGGAATTTCCATTGTGGGTGTTCTTTTAGCCAGTTATTTAAACACTCCATGCAGTTAACCTTCCCCCAGGCTAAACAACTGGACTTTTGCCCGGTTGGTCAATGGAGGGTGATGAACTCAGTTGTCAAAGATGCTGATAAAACCTGCTCAAAAATCAAGGACCCCTAGTTTAGCGCCCTCTCTGACTGTCAAAGCTCCACTGTAGGCGTTCTGATTCTTTTTGGCAAAGCCAGATTAAGGTGGTTATGATTCTGAAGCAGTTCCTAAAATAGGACCTCTCATACATGTGAGCCATTCTAGCAGAGGTAGCTTAGAAGTGAAATAAATACACCATATATAAGTTGCTCTCCATTGACACCCCCTTGTCATGGGAGAGAGGCTTGCGTACCCTAATGATGTTTTGAGCTATGCTGGCGGTGGCATAATAGCCATTGGTAGGGTCTCCCATGCCAGACAGGTCAAAACCGAAGGGTCTGACAAAGAGCGTCAAAGGGCAGGATGGGCTCTCTAGCTTTATGGCAACCGTCCTAGGAGAAGGAAAACTCTAATCCCAAACCCGGGCAGATGGTGCTTGTCCAACCCTGTAAGGTCAACCATCTAAGAGAAGGAAACTCTAATCAAACCTACGGCCCGAGGACCTCGCTGCCACGTCCATGCTTGCAAGGCCACGGGAGATGAATCTCTGGTTTAAAGGGTGAGGCCAGTTCTGTGCACACTGCGCTCCACCAGAAAAATCCATTGCACAGGCTCGAAGGACGAAGGAAGGACATATAAGTTGCAAAACACGATTAGCAGCAGCACAAAAGTACTGTTGTCTCATCATATTTGCTGGGGTTTGGTTCCAGGACCAGCCATGGATACCAAAATCTGTGAATACTCAAGTCCCATTATATGCAATGGCATAGCAAAATGGTGTCCCTTATTTAAGATAGCAAAATCAAGGTTTGCTTTTGGGATTATTATTTTCTAAGAATATTTTCAAGCTGTGAATACTTAAATCCGTGGATACGGAAGGACAACTGTATTCATATTTTCAGCCCTCCAACTTCCATCATGCTACCAGCATGACCCCATGCATTTTTCATCATCTCCAAAATGCCAAGATTGACAAAGAGATCCATCACAGATTAGCAAAGGCATATAGCGCATTTGGAAGACTTTACAAAAGAGTCTGGAGTAATAAACACTTGAGGCGAAGCACAAAAACCAGTGTGTATAGAGCCATTGTACTGTCTATCCTCCTTTATGGATCTGAAACATGGGTCACCTATCGCCACCACCTACGACTCCTCGAACACTTTCATCAGCGCTGTTTACGCACAATCCTAAATATACACTGGACTGACTATGTGACGAATGTTGCTGTCCTTGAGCAAGCAGGGATCACCAGCATTGAGGCCATGATATTGAAAACACAGCTGCACTGGGCAGGGCACGTTTCTAGGATGGAGGACCATCGCCTCCCAAAAATAGTACTCTACGGTGAACTCGCCATGGGCCAGTGTAAGAGGGGCGCTCCAAAAAAGTGATACAGGGACTCCCTGAAACAACATCTCAGGCTCGGCCAAATTGATCACCAACAATGGTCCGCCCTGGCCTCACATCGAGAGGCATGGAGACATACTATTCACAATGCTGCAGTCTTATTTAATAACTCACGCTAAACAAGTCTTGAAGAGAAATGACAACGCAGAAAGAATCACAACCCAGAAACATCAGCCGAGGAGACCTTCTGTTGTGCTTTCTGCAGCCGGACTTGTTTATCTCAGATTGGCCTTTTTAGTTATCAGCACACTTGCAGAAAGCACAGGATGAGTCCTTCCTGAATCTTCGTTTGCAAAGAAAAGCCAGAGAGAGAGAGAGAGAGAGAGAGAGAGAGAGAGAGAGAGAGAAACATACAAAATAGAGGTGGTAAGAGGAATACTGGGAGATTTGGGGTGCAACTGCAGAAGAGGAAGCAAGTGACTTCTTTCCCCTTCTGCACTAGCCCCCTAGTCAGTGAGGAGCCTGGAGCAAGTGCACCATCAATATTTTACCACACGGGGAGAGAAGACAGGTGGGAATTTCACTAAGAGATATAATATTGTCAACGGGGTGGGGTGAGGTTCTTGTCACCATAAGCCTTTCTATACAGCCAGAGAAAGCCCATGCAAATGGCCATATTCATCTTGTAAGAGATCCCCACATGATCCTTTTTCAATGACAAAACTGCAGTCTCCTGTTAAGAGCACGCACAGTAGGCTGTCTTATAATGACCAGAATTCTGTTAGGGACATATGCATGCCTAAGTCAAGCTATGCACATAGAGCCAAAAAGTCACCATTGCACAACAGCAGAAGTGGAGTTGCGCAGACAGCGTGTTCATCTGTGCTATGGTGTTGCAAGTTGCAGATTGTGCATCAGGTTATGGTTGTGCATCCTATACTCTGCACTGGGAAATGGCACCTAGTCATTGACTTGTGTTGTGCAATGTTGCTGTTCTGCATGGGGATTGTGTAGCACTCACATATCTCTGCATGCAAGTATTTATGCTACACTAAAGGGATGTTGGACAGAGGGCACCAAGTCAATCTTTCCCAGTAGTGTCTGACTGGCAGTGGCTTTCAAAGGTTTCATGCAAAATTCTTTCCTTGTCCCTTTTGAAGATCCTGGCCAGTCCTTCACCCAAGTACTAATCCAGACTGGTCCTTAACTGGCCCTTGCTTCCAAAATCTTTTCTCCACATTCGTGTTGAGAACCACTCAAAACAGTGGTTCATGGAATGGTGTTGGTTCGCGAACCTTCAGCTGCTGGTCCACAGAGTTTTCAGGAAGGAAAGAAACAGTTGTAGCCAATGGGCACAAGTAGGGCATGGGTCCCTGATACATCAGGGGAGAAATAATGCTCGCCCCCACACTTCAGATAGCCACAAGAAGCACTAGTTTAGATAGCTTTGATGGAATTAGATAAAAATAATAGAATCATAGAATCACAGAATTGTAGAGTTGGAAGAGACCACAAGGGCCATCCAGTCCAACCTCTTTCTATGCAGGAAATCACGATCAAAGCATCCCTGACAGATGGCCATCCAGCCTCTGTTTAAAGACCTCCAAGGAAGGAGACCCCACCACGCTCCGAGGGAGTGTATTCCACTACAAATCCATTTAACTTGTCTAGCCCACATTTTACAAGCTTGTTTGCAAGAATGTCATGGGGAACCTTGTCAAAGTCCTTACAGAAATCAAGGTATGCAATATCCACAGAAGTGTTAGTGGCTTCTAGTCATAATAACTGTTTGCCAGCTCTGACCTGCCACTGTGTATCAGTAGCTGGAGCATAACAGGAAGGTGCTAATGCACTCATGTTCTGTATATGGGCTGCCCAGAGCTCATTAGTTGGTCATTGTGGGAATCAGGATTGTTGGACTGCATAGGCCTTCCATTTGATAGGGAGAAAATGATGCTTTCTCCAGGAAAGTTACTGTGGTAGAGATTCAGGGAGATTCTCTAGTGCCAACCAAGAAGTACAGTTTCTCATGAACAGGGTTGGCTGGTTTAAACCTTGATTTAAAACAAATGACTTTTTAAAATACCAAACACTTTTTAAATTGATTATTCTTTTTTTTTTAAAGTCTGGATATTATTCCAACCCTTTTACTGGAACAACAATGACTGTTTGAATTTAAACATTTTATCTTTAACAGTTTATTGGTGGTTGTTCATTGTTAGACCAGTATCCAGTGACAGTTGCTTTTTTTAATCACTTTGTTTTATAGTGCAAGCAAGAAATGCCATTTAGAAACAAATCCTTCAATTAACCCTAGTTCAGGCAAAACAACTTACTTTAAAAGAACACTTTAGAAAAGAACAATTATTATTTAAGCTAGTGGCCATAACATTTGAACTGCATTTTGCTACTTAATTTTCTGCTTTAGTCCTACCTTGCAAACAAAAAGCAAACACACACACACACACACACACACCCCAAAACAGTTTAAACAAAAAACTGGGGTTTTCCCCCAACCCTGCTTATGAAATAACTTAAACCAGCCTTCTGCAACTCCATGACCTTCAAATGTGTTGGGACTACAATTCCCATAATCTCCAGCCAGAGGAAGGAAAGAGGTAAATCTCTTTCACACAATAGCACTTTGATATCACTTTCACTGCCATGGCTGCATCCTATAGAACCCTGGGATTTGTAGTTATGTGAGGAAATAGAGCTGTCTTGCTAAATACGAAACAAAGTGACCTACTCCCAGGGTTCAACAGGATGGAGCTGTGACAATTAAAATAGTATCAGCATGTTATTATTGTGTACTGTGAAACAGACTGCAGAAAAGTATGTGTCTTCCCACTTGTAGCTCTGCCCACCACCCTGGCCTTCAAATAACAAGACAAGACAGAATGGCAGCCAGTATCCTAAGCTTCCCCTAGAGCATCAGTCGGCAAAGTGTATCCCTCTAGAAGCTGCTGTACTGCATTTCCCAGCATTCCTCACCATTGACTATGCTGACTACAGCTGTTGACTGTTGCAGCCCAACACCTGAAGAGCCACATTTTGCCCTCTCCTATTCTAGGGTTTGTATGTGACATTATGCAGCCCTCCTCAGGCTGAGACGCTCCAGATGTGGTTATTTCAGTTCCCATCATCCCCAACCAGCATGTTCCATGGGGTGACGACAACTGAATTCCCACATCTCTGGGAAATGCCAGGCTGGGGAAGGTTGATTAAACTCTTAATTTTTAGGATACAAACAAACGGTTGAGTCCCAGAAATGCTGATCTACCTCAAACATTTTAATAGCATCAACGACCAGGGACCCTTTCACACCATAGCGTTATAGTGCTATGACTCCATTTTAACTACCATGGCAACTTCCAACGGAATCCTAGGATTTGCAGTTTAGGGAGAAGTATTTAGAACTTTTAGCCAGAGAGTTCTAGTGCCACAGCATGTAGCCATGGCAGTTAAGGTAGAATCACAATGCTGGGAAATAGATGCCCTCCTCCAGATATTACCTCTCCACTCACCACAACATTTGCTAGACTCTTCTCCAACAATTTGTTGACTTAACATGCCTGAATGAAGCAAATCCAGAAGCAACATCTGCTTCCTGGTAGACTGAGATAAGAGTTGGTTGTATACCTTGTAGTTGCTGTTTTGGTCCCATGGATTCAACAGGAAAACCAGCAGTGCTGCTGTGCAAACTCTGCTATACTATACTGAGGACAACAGCACAACATTTGGATCACAGGCTTACCTAATTTGCACCCCATCCAAACTTCTCTTCTACCAGATATATAATAGTTCCTAAATTTTAGAATCCGCTTACCCCAACAAGGAAGGTCATTGTTTTCCCCAAGACCTTCTGCCTCACCTGAAATGGATGGTCTTCATGGTGATGAGGCAAGGCAGAAGAAGCTGAGCAACAACCTCTCTCTCTCTCTCCCTCTCGCTCACACACACACACACACACACACACAGCATAGCAAAGAAAAGAAAGAACTTTAATCTTCTTTGTAAAATATATAAAAAAGCAGCTTTATTTATTAATACTTGTACACAGTCACAGACATGATCTAATAGATCTGATAGACCATATCTCCCAAAATAAACCTGCCTGGACCCTGAGATCCACAGGATGGGCCCTTCTCAGTCCTGCCACCTTCACAGGTATGGTTGGTGGATACATGAGATAGGGCCTTCTCAGTGGCTGCTCCTAGACTTTGGAACTCCCTCCCTAGAGAGGCTAGAATGGCCTCCTCCTTGCTGTCCTGCCATTGGAAGGCCAACACTTTTTTATTCAGACAGGCTTTTAGAATTGAAAAAGGGTTGTAGGTACTATATGGTTTTAAATTGTATTGTTTATAGTTTTAAAAAATCTTTTAGAGCTTGTGTTTTTAATAATTAAACTCAGTTCTAATTTGATTTTTTGTATGGGTTTAATTGTAATCTTTTTAACCTGGAGTCCCAGTCTTGGGAAAATGATGGGATATAAATAAAGAATAATGACAAATATGATGATGATGAGAGGAGAGAGAAAGAAGAAGAAAAAATAGCTGCAGGTTAGAGTGATGAAGGAAGACAGTAAGTGTGGAAACGCAAACAAACAGGTAATCAGCAAATATGCAAGCTAGCAATTAGTACAGACATGCAAAGGTTGCTAACTCTTAAAAATTAGCTGTGCGCATTGAACAAACCCCTCTGGCTTGTTCGTTGATTCCACAAAATGAAGCCTTCCACCATGGTTACATTTTCAAAAGATAGTTAGGGTATCACCATTCTCACTAACACAATCCACAAGGTTTACAAAGAGTAGGGGACAGTTAACATTACGCTAGACAATTCATGGGTTTTCAAAGCTGCAGGGTTGGAGCCTGAAAACTCCCAGAAAAGATTAGATCCACCTAACTGGCATTGTGAATTTTGAAGAACTGAACTAATGTTCATAGCATCACTATTTATTTATTTATTTACAGAAGCTAGAAAAGGTTTAACCAAACTAAAACTCATTTTTTAAAAAATGGCAGACATTCTACTATGAGCAGGAATACTTAAGCTGGCTCACTGTTCCTGCAAGAGAAATTGACTTTGGGAAGATTATTGCTATTTTTGCAACAAAAAAAATATCCAAGTAAATGACACTTTAAAGTGAAATGGTATACTTAAAAATTGTCTGCACACACTTTGCTTCATTAACATTAAAAACCTGAAGGATCATTATCAAGCTTTACCGGTTGCTCTGATTATTTTAAGTTACAACAAAGCTAAAGGAGGCAAAGGCCAAGACTATGGACTTTATCAGGCGCATGAAAAAATTCATCAGAAAAACATGACGAGAATAGAAATGGGTGACATTATCAGATGACAACAGCCTTCAGCCATTCCGGGGGTGTAGTGCAGATGTGAATAAGGTATCATTTTTTATTGACAGCTTAGCACGTCAATAAAAAAGGGATGCCTTATTTATGCCCATGCTACGCCTCTGGAATGGCAGGGACACAGGCGTCTGATAATGTTGCTCTTTCTGTTATTCTCCCATTCTTCTGGTGTGATTTGGGACGCGGTTTTGTGCTGCATTTCCCCACATCTGATAAAGTCTTCTGTGTTATCAGGAGTAACTACGATATGATGTTCAGTTGTCACAGTGATATCTGACAATCTACTCTGACTTTTTCAGCCTAGCAGCACTGCAACCTAATGATTTCCAAGATGATGCAGATCAGGCCACAAGGAAATGCTGTCTGCAACACTCTCCCAGTTGCGGGGCCCATTGAGAACAGGAGGCTGGAGAGACCCCCTCAGGATCCTTCTGCAGCTGCTTGTTGTCTACACTAGTGGAAAAACCCAGAATCACCCCTGAATCTGGCCCAATAAATCCACATGACATGTGGTCTTATACCTGAATCTGGTTCAATAATGCCACACGACATACGACCCTATCCATACCAGACTCAGGGTGTACCACCTAAATCCAGGTTATAATAAAACTCACCTGTTTTCTCTAGAATTTGCTGGAAACTCTGGAGAAAATTGTAGTGTGAACAAAGGCTCTGCACTGGATTCAGGGTGGGGTGGGGAGGTAGAACCGTTGCTGCCTGACAGGCACCGCCATTCCCCCACTCCTTGGGGCCATTGCCACTGGCTCTGCCTTGCCAATTTGCGGCTGCTTGTTCTGATGTCAGAGCAAGTGAGTACGGTATGCCAAGTGCAGCCACTCATTCTGAGATCAGAGTGAGCCACTGCATGCCAGCAGTGGTGAGGACCTGCAGCAGCAGGCTTATCTATCTGGGGGCAAAAATCTGGATGAACCATATTTGGGCTTTGGCCAAAGTGCGGTGCTTAAGGTGTGGGCCAGAGTAGTCCAAATTTCATCTGGTGCAGCTCTGGGCCAAAGTAGTCTGAATCAGATTTCAATCAGATTTTTACCCCCAGTGTAGACAACAAGCCCAAGGAGACTTGTAACAGGGAGGGCACTACAGATGTAATTTCCCAGTGCCACAATCTGCAGCATCTCAGAAATCCTCCAGTTAGAGTGCTGCTGGGCTGAAAAGGTAGAGTATGGGGGTTACGTTTGGTTGGTAATGACCATCAGTGCAAAGCCCCAGCAGTTACAAGATACGAAGTCCAGCTTATGATCTCGTAACTAGTGAACAGGATACTAGTTAAGGTGTTTTAGGGCACAGTAGAAAACTCCAAGAAAGCCAACATGGTGTAGTGGTTTGAGTGGTAGACTACAACTCTGGAGACCAGGGTTCGAATCCCTGCTTGGCCATGGAAACCCACTGGGTGACCTTGGGCAACTCACACTCTCTCAGCCTCAGAGAGAGGCAAGGGCAAACCCCTCTGAAAAATCTTGCCAAGAAAACCCGGTGATAGGGTTGCCTTAAGTCAGAAATGACTTGAAGTCATACAACAAGTTCAACAACAAGAAAAACTCCAGCTTCAACCAGGACTCAGAAATGTAGAAAAAGTCATTTAAAAATCAAAATAAAGAGGTTTTCCTTTATGCTTAATGAGAGTGCATCTAAGAGATGGGATCATGACATTAAGTATGTTGGGAGAGGCCCATGTAAAAACTTTGTACTGGTTCTCAAAATAATATGTTTATATACCGACCTTCCATTTTGGCAGCAAGCGTGCAATTCCTTATCTCATGAGAGCAACAGGAAGCAACACTCTTCTGTGGTATATACATGTATAAAATGACTCATCTTGTACTCACTTCTGCTTTGAAGAGCTCCAGCTGTAACAAGAGCAAAGAATCCAAAAGGGCCTGAACAGGGGTGCAGCTAATGGAGGGAGAGCAAAAGAGTGCCTTGACCCAACCCCCAAAATAAGAATTACGTGTCTCTGTCACTTAAATTTCCCTTTAGTATTCAAATTTCTAGCACTGTACTAACTTAAAACTCCAGTTGAGCATTGTCAAGTACTGTTTAGGCATCCAAAGAAGAGGTGCAGGCAAAGTGACCAAGGGAAAGTGAACACAGCAAATACAAGAGCTACGGACAGTTTTCAAGGCCTCTCTCTTTCTCTCTTTAATGCCAGACGTTTTCCCCACCACCACCAGTAGCTACATCCCTGGGCCAGAGCTTTTTAGGCCCACAGCATGTGGTATATTTTGTTATTTATACAGTATTGAGCAGATTGCAGCAGAGCTCCCGTACAACATGAGCTTCTGGTACAAAACAGGACATAAAACTTGCAGGATGCTCCAGTAAAGTTGTAAAGGAGAACTTAACATTTATTATGGCAGAGAATACATTTTAGATAGAAAAAACAGATAGATAGGAGATAGTTAATCTGATTATGGGTAAAAGAGTTCCTAAGTCTCATGCGTGCTTCTTGCTTCTGAAACAAAGTGTTGTAAAACACTAAAACATCTTGGAGCAAAGAGGGGAGAAGTGACCTCTGCATGCAAGCAGGAAGTAGACACATATCAGGGACACACACACAGAGCTGTAAACAAGTTTTAGTACTTCTTCACTTCCAACACAGCATGGCATGCAATGGTGTGATGGGGCCATGCACACCTGTGCAAGATATGCATAAAAATATACACACCCATGTGCATTACACACGTATGGACATCTAGGCACATAAATAAAGAACCCATATACACAGCACAATACCATATACACATACACATGCATGTGTACAAGCCTACAGGGTTGGATTGTCCTACTAGTGAGCTCCTGCCAATCAAAACATGCAGCATACAAACAAACTAGCCTAACACAGTACCCATAAAACAAATCCTTTTATTTTTGCTTCAGGGTCTGCACCTCACAGGTTCTGCAAGCCATGTAAAAAAAGAAATAATTTAGCTTGTTCCCCAACTGTTCTTCTGTAAAACAGCTTCCAAACATGCCTGTGTTTTGTGCATGCTCAGAGTGGCAAGAGGAAGTGTCTCTAGCTTCTTGATTTCAGTGCATGTGCTCTAAAACTGCTCCTGTCACATTTCACAGCAGAGAGCACAGTGGACGGCATTTTCTTCTGATCGCTGCCTTATACAGCAAACCTCCAATGGGACCTGCACTTTGGGATGCCAGGGCAGTGAGCTTCTGATGCCCCCAAGTTCCTGCCCTGTCCACTTGCATAATTAAAGCAAATGTCTGGAAGCAGCTTGTTTTTATTCAGCTGTTTTTCTGCTTATGGAAGAGTCCACGAGCACCACCAGCAGCATACGTACTGACCATGTTCTAGCAGCTTATCCAGTAATAGAGTTAAAGAAAAGCATAGTGGTGGATGTGTATACTCATGTGATTGAAAGAGAGACAGTGAGAATTGTATCTTCCATTGTGTCACTGGGGAATTGGGAGTCATCAAACAAAGGTATGGGGCTTTCCTGTTCTGTGGTGTTGTTTTGTTTTGTTGGCACTGATGCTGGTGTGCACATGTGTGCACATGGATGTGTATGGATGCATACACACCCCATCTCTCCCTCCCTCTCTCTCACACACACACACACAGATATACAGTATCTTCAAATTTTTAGCTGCCACAGACTGGCACACCAAGTCTTCCAGCAAATTTAGTATTGTGTGGCTATTCCCTGAGATTCACTGTGTTCAGGCACCTTGGCATGTTGGGTCCAAAATGCAAACAATCTTAGCTGTTAATAAATTTTCAGACTTCTGTAAGCTCACAAGCATTGTACAGACCACCATTCCCAAGAAAAGCAACGAGGCAACAGTCCAAGGCAAGTCCTAACCTCCATCCTGGACAACTCCAAGCACATGACAGGAGCATCAATTCAAGCCAGTGAGCCTGGCCTTCTGGGAGAAGGGCTGCAGTTGTGAACAGAGCACATGTTTTGCACTGGCCTGGGGTCATCCAGATGGCCATACTGGCAAAGGATGGGGGTTGTTGTGGTTCAACACCCTCTGTGGGGCACCAAGTTGCATGGTTTGCATGCTATTTTTGCAGGACTACAGATTCCAGGCAGAGCATGCAAAGTTACTCTTAAGCAGAAATAATACCATGACACTGAAGAGGAGTGGCAGGATGACGCTCTGGGACACCCCAACTTCAGCAGGTTGTTAATTCTTCTTAAGAGTTACTTTCTGAGCTCTGGTTTCAAGTCCACAGGCCAGCAACCCCGAAGGGAAATTCTCCAATTGAACAGCTGGAAAAATAATAGCTTATAAAACAACAGAGCAGTGGGCTATTTTTTATTATTATAAAATGAAAGGAGTACTCAATCTCTGGATGGCCAGCTGTCATGGAACGCTGACGCTGTTGCAATGTAGAAGAGAGGAAAATGGAGTATGCTGGAAAGGTTGGAAGGGAATGAAATGGAGTATGCTGGGACCGGACCCTGTTTTGTGCCGGTCAAGGTTGCATGTGGAGCTCATGCCATCATTGTCTCAGCCAAGTTATACTGCCGTTGCTTAGGTTGTTCTGAAGGATAAACAAAACAGATGACTATAAACCATTTGGCTTTTTAAAAGTATTTTATAGAAACAAATTACTTCAGGCCCATTAAAATATACAAAATACAAGACAGGCAAGGGAAAAATGAAAGTCTTTGCACACAGTCATTCCCTCTTCAGAACATTAAAACTCATCTTTATACACACCTAACTGCACCACAGCCAGGAGGTGGGCTTAATCCAACAGTTATGCATTCAGACATGTAATCCTGGAACCAGACCATTTCACAATTCTGATGAGGTGTATGTTACAACACTCTGTAGTAAGAGTAAAAAGTCTGCTGACTGGCAAATTGTGAGAAGGCATTGAGCCCAACTTTCTGACATGACTGATTTCATTTTTTAAATTGAACATTGTCTTATAATTGTTATGACCATTTCAAAGTGGCTGTTGCATGCAGATTCCTCTTGTTGGTACAGTACAACCCCCGTTTCACACACCTGCATCTGAAAAAATGTTCTCTTTAGACATTTTCTAGGTCCTCCAGCACAATTCTATGGCATGTTTTTGCCAGAAGTTGACCAGAGTCATGCTGGAGGACCTAGCAATTCCTAGAGATGTATGCTTGGGCCAGAAAGCGTTTATTTCAATAGGCTTCGCTATTATCTGTGTTTTCATGTTTCCATGGTAAGTACAGGACGTATCCCTCGTAGACATGGGGGTTGCACTGTATATAAGGAAGCCATATTGCTCCAAAAGAGTCAGGCTTGGACAAGCCACTAGACCAGCCTTCCCCAAACTGGTGTCTTCCCAATGTGCTGGCCTATAATGGTCATCATCACCAACTACCTCCCTGTCCAGGGATCATGAACGTTGTGGTCCAATAAGACCGGGAGGGTACAAGGTTGTGGCAACTGCTCTATACAAAAAGAGTGATTGAATCTCTTTTGATTAAAGGTGTGAATTCAATTTGATCTTGGCACCATATTTCAGTGATGGATCGGGCCAAAAGCAAATGGGTAAAACCAAAAATACAAGTATATTTTAGCTTGCAAAACCTAAGAAAAGGCATTTTAGCCTTTTGGAATGGAGGAATAGGCCACATACAGAGGTTGGAAAACCACCAAATAAAGGTATCATGGGGAAGTTTTGGTCATCTGAAGAACACCTGTGGGCCAGGTTTGGCTCTAGGGTTTAAGGTTCCCCACCCCTCCTATACAATCTAGGTTAATGCTAGATTTCCGTGCTTCCATCTGACAGACAGCAATCCCAAGAGAGGACTCTAATATATTTGTTTACTGAATGTGCCATCTGGCTTTCAATCTCCCCTTGAAAGCAAAGGGACTCCAGGTGGATTTATGCCATGCCTCTGGCGTAAGAGAACTCACAAACACCCAGTTTTCAACAAATGTCTTCCTGTCTGCCTTCTGTAGAAACTCATAACTGGATTGGCATCCAATCAAAGAATTTTGGACAACAAGATCTCTAAGTGCTGAGCCCCCACAGCCATTTTTGGAGACTGTGACTCCACAATTAATTCTCTCGTTTTGGAAAATATGAAAGGAACCTGCCAGGTGTTCATATGACCCCATTCTGTCTCTATACACAGGTTCCTCAGGAATGAACAAGTCAGTGAGTTAGATCCAAACTGCATTATATGTACTAGGATCAGGAAAAGAGCTTAGTTGTGACTAAGCCAAGTCCCATTGATTTCAATGGATCTCTAACAGCACCATCCTCCAGGGGCCTATTCAGAAGCTAAGTCCCATTGAGCTCAATGGAATGTACTTCTCAGGAACTTAAGTGTGCACAGGGTTGGCACCAAAGTGAACTCACTTAGGCTAGTTCTGGTCCCCTGACTTAAAATTTGATGGAGGTGTTCCAGGAGTATTTCTCCCTATTTATTAGGACGATTTTAACATCAACCCATCTTGAAAGAATGAGGACACACCACCAAGACATTGCATGTAACCATCCTATGAATTTGGGAGTAAGCGCAACTGAATGTAGAGTGCTCCTGAATAAATATGCATTAAGGGTGTGTTGTTGCATGCCTTAAAAGCAGGAATGGGGAGTGTGTGGCCCTCTGGATGGCATCAGGCTTTGCTAGCAAAGACTGTGGTCAAAGAGGATGGAAGATGTAGTCCCACATCACTTGGAGGGGCTCAGTCTTCCTTCTCCTGCTTTAAACAGCACAGACGGTGGGCAGGGAAGGTACCAGGCACCACCTGGAGCCACCACCTGGAGGGACATTATTTGCCCAGCCCAGCTTTTAAACAGCACAGACGGTGGGCAGGGAAGGTAGATGTCCAGCCACCACCTGGAGGGACATTATTTGCCCAGCCCAGCTTTCAGTAATCAGGGAAGCATCTCTTTCCACGGCATGTGAATTAACATGAATATCATTGGCACAAGCTAAAGTGATGTCCACAAGCAAAGGAAGGATTGAGACCTACTGTGGGGAAGTGGGAATTGGGGGAGAGGGTCAGGACAGGCAGTGACACCTCCATGTCCAGAGGTTGTATCCCTCCGATTTGCTAGTTGATGTGGTCCAGCAACAGGGAACAGCCATCCCCCTTGGTCCTGCTCTGGTGTTTTGCAGCAACATCTGATGGGGAAGGGACCATGGCTCAGTGGCAGAACAGTTTTTCAGGCAGATGGGTCCCCAGCTGAATCCCTGGGGGATTTGAAAAGAAGGATCTCAGGTGACTGGGAGTGACTTCCTTTTACTTAAGATCCTAGAGGGCAATTATTGATGAGAATCATAGTTCGGGAATGCTACTTTTTTTGGACTACAGCTCCCCAAATTGCCCAACCAGTACAGCCAGGGAAAGTTGTAGTCCCAAAAAAGTAGCGTTCCCAAACTCTTTCCAGGGCACACCATCCTGGGCTGGTGGAAAAACCACCTAACATGGTGTTAAGGCAACTTCATATTCCTGCCAGAAACAGGTATGCTGGTTGAAATAATCTTTTGACTAAAGTTGTAGTGGCAGTAAGTCGGTGTCTTTATTTTGATTTCTGAAAGCCAACTGCGGAAGATTGTTTCCTTCCTATTTATCCCCAGGAGTGTTATCTCTCACCCAAATTCCTCTTGCTGGGATGCTCTGAAATTCTGCGGCAGAGACCTGCACCTCAAAGCACATCTGTATGGCACCATCCTTCATGGCTAGCTCGTCCTTGTTACCCATTGCCAAAAGAGCAGGGAGGTTTCTCAGAAGAAAGGAGGGCCTTCTCCTGCAAGAACATCCATGCCTGGCATGAGACGGAAGGCATGCTGGGAAGGCACCACAGTCCATCTGTCAGCTGTGCAGATGAACTGGGAGTGGGATATGAAATCTGAAACAACATGGCTCAGGCAGGCCAGAAGAGCACTGCAGCAGTTGGCATGAGCACAGAGGAAGGTCAACACTTCCCCTGGGCCGCAGATACTTGAAGGGCCCTCCCCACCTTCTCAGGTGCTGCTAACCCAGGGAAGCCCCTGGTCAACCTTTCCTGAAGCTCTTCCACCATTTAAACCACAAGTAGGCAGAAAGTAGATCTGGTGGAAAATCTCTATAGCCACTGAACAAGGCCAACCGACCACCCCCCCCCTTGCTCTTGTTGATAGCAGCAATAAAATAACACTGCTCCCCGATCTCTTCACATCCTAAATTATATTGCTGAAATGAAGGCAACCAGGGGGGATAATCAAGCCCAAACTGTGTTTTTAAGGACTATGAGCTCTGTTCAATTCTGATAATCTGATACCGATTTCCAGGCCCATAATCCTTCCACTCAAAATGTCTTCCTTTTGTACCAGGCTTCGGAGTCCCAGTCAGAGATGTGATTCAGGTTTTAGTCTGACCTTTAAGCAGGCTATCCAAGCTGCTGGAGCTATTTGGGGGAATAGGGTTTGGAGCCTTAAGTTTGTTTCTTTTCAAGTTCAGGCTAAAGCTGGGAGCAGAGTCACTGCCCCCCCAACATGGAAGCCAACAGCTGCCATTGACTGTAGTTAAAAGGAGGAAATACAAGTAGATCCCACAAGGCTGGATCAGATCTGCTCACCTTTGATTTAGAAGACCAGCAAAGAATGTGGATTAGGGCTTGTGGGCAGTGTGTGAATAATGCATTCTTATTGGTGGACAGGCACAGAGCTTTGGGAAAGTTATTTATGGACTACAGCTCCCACAATCCTGGGCTCTTTAGTACAAAGATAACTTTCCTAAGCTGGAGGCTGACTGGCCTCCTTGAAAGGTGAATTTCTCCTTCTTAATCCCTTCCCTCAACCTGCTCAGGCACTAAGCATCACGGAGGGAACAGGCCATAGGCTCTTTCTGTGAGGGAATACCCACAAAAACAGCTGACCATCTGAAGTAAAATGTCCTCTCTCCTTAACTGCTGTGGCACGGATGCCCTCAGAGTGGGTGCAACTAAGGAAACTGGCAGGTGGATCCCAGTATGTCCCACCATCTCCCCATCTTGGTCTCTTTCACTCGTCTTTTTGACACAACTTGCGTTTCACTTTGGCCGTCATATACAGAGCTGTGAGGCTGCAGGAAAACACAACCAGAAGGCACAGGGAGGAAAAGAGTGGGGCCAGGCCATCATGGAGCTGGGAATAAATGGGTCGCCTTGTCCCGTAATCCAGAAGCACTGCCTCCACCTGAGTAAGCGTGCAAAGGATGAGGAAGACATGAAAGATCTGGTGTCCCTGGCCAACAAAGTGACATTTCCCTGGAAACCACTTTTCAGGGTACGGGTAGGCAAAAAAAAAGGCCCCAATCAGGAAAAAAAGAACGTGGCACTTGTGGTACAAAAGAGCCAGGTCTGTGACTTCAGAAGAGGAGGACGTATAAATGCGGTGAAGCACTGGGCTAATGTCCAAGGCGTATGCCACAGCTGAGGGCATCTCCTGGCACAGCCTGCCCAACAATGAAGAGAGGTGCGGGCACCGGTATTTGGCATAGCAGGAACCAGCACAGGAGAGCCACGCCAGCAAAACTGCTCCCGGGATATAGAAGCTGGCAATTCGTGCATGCCACTCGGGCTCAATGGCATAATAGTAGTGTACCAACGCACTGCCATACTGGTAGGTGGCTACGCCCACGTAGTCCAAGAAGAAAAAAGCACAGTGCCAGAACTCCGACTTGGCCTGCAAGAGGTGAGCCAAGGTGCTGAAGGTTGAGTAGATGATGGCAGAGGCAGCGATGACAAAGAGGGGCTGTGTGTGAGGGTCTCCCAAGAAATCCACCACCTGAGAGAGCTGCCAGAACCTCACCACCAAAACAAGGGCAGCCACCAGGTGTGTCCAGACATTGATGGCTTCGTTGTGCCGCTGGAAAAGCGACAGGAAGTAATACCTCCAAGTTCGGTTGAGGGGTCGGTAGCCAGCATGGATGTAGGGCTTCTGGAAAACCCGGGGCACATCTGACGCCCCTACGGTGCAAGAAGATGGGGGAAGTGCCTCCTCCAAGAGCCGAGGGACCCTCCCTAAGTGCTGGATGTTGAGGAAAAGATGGCTGAGCTTTTCAGACACAATCGTTGCCATGACAGGAAGGCCACACTCTGAAGGTCACAGAAAGCCCTTTTGGAAAAAGAAGAAGATGTTCAGTCTAATTTTTTATTTAAATTGCAAAATAACACAACTAACCATGACTGCGGTTGAGAGCAACTCATGGAGAGCAGAAAGAAGCCACCATTGAGAGGACTGTGTGTGACTTGTTAAAGAGGAGGTGTAACCTTCAGCAGTGTAACTTTAGCTCTGATCCACTGCATACTTACCTGGGGGCAAGTCCCACTGAATACAGCAGGACTTACTTCCAAGCAAATAGGAGTGCACTAAATACAGCATTTCTCCTGGATACAAACCAAACAGGAGTGTAAAATTACTGCAAAACCCATGTGATATACTCACAGTATATCACAAATCAGACTAGCTCAAAACAGACCAAAAAACAAACCTGTTGCACAAGTCTTTAAGGAGAGGTTGGATGGCCCATTTTCAGGAGCACTTTAGTCGCATATTCGTGCATGGCTTGGGTTGGAACAGATGGCCGTTGCAGTCCCATCCATGATTCTACATAAATGATGCATATCGAACCCACTCCCATACTAGATCTAGATCTGGGCCCTGGCTTTAGTTTAGAGAGGTTTATCAGTCATGGTAGCAGTGAACAAAATCTCCATGTTCCAAGACAGTGAACTGACACAACAAATACCATCATGCACTTCTTGAGATCATCCACTTCTGTAAGAAAAAAAGATATAGGACTTAAGATTCATCCTAAATGGCAAATCAGGAGGTGATTCAGAACCTCTCTATACCCATTGAGTTTTAGGACATATCCCCCCCCCGCCAAAAAAAAATTAAAAATGAAATTCCTGCAGTAAAAATTGTCCTGTTGGGAGCTTTTCTTGTGCTTCTTTTGGCTAAGCCACAAAACATTTTGTAAGAGAAATCATTCATTCATAGTTGTACTATTCTTTTAAAAATACTTCTTAAGGGAAGTAATAGTGCCAGTCTATTCTGCTTTGGCCAGACCTCACCTGGAATACTGTGTCCAGTTCTAGACACCACAATTCAGGAAGGATATTGAGAAGCTGGAATGTGTCCAGAGGAGGGCGACCAGGATGGTGGTAGGTTTGGAAGCCATGCCCTATGAGGACAGGCTTAGGAAGCAGGGCATGTTTAGTCTGGGGAAGAGAAGGTTAACAGGTGACATGATAGTTATATTTAAATATTTGAAGGGAGGTCATACTGAGGATGGGGCAAACTTGTTTTCTGCTGCTCCAGAGACTAAGACATGGAGCAATGGGTTCAAACTACAGGAAAAGAGATTTCACCTAAATATTTGGAAGAACTTCCTGACAGCAAGAGCTGTTTGGAAGTGGAATACATTGCCTCATAGTGTGGCGGAGTTTCCTTCTTTGGAGGTTTTTAAACAGAGGCTGAATGGCCATCTGTCGGGAATGTTTTGATTGTATATTCCTGCATGGCAGGGGGTTAGACTGGATGGCCCTTGTAGTCTCCTCCAACTCTATGATTCTATAATTTCTAGCTCCATTGAACAGCAGGCGACTCAGCCACTTTCATCCTGGAAATTCCTTCCTCTGCTTCACATTCTCAAAGGCATCTTTTCATCTGCTGCCAGAGGCAGCTAACACAGAGCTGGACCAGAGTGCCTAAGGCCATAAGCAGTGTAGCCAAATCATCCTCTGGCTGAGATAATAAAAAAAACAAACATGGTTTTGCAATGCGGGGGGCGGGGTGGGATGAAGTGTTGGAAAAATCTCAACTTTGTACTACAACTCTCAAACTTCCCTCATGTTGATGGATTCTGGGAGCTGTACCCTAAAAAGTAACTTTTTCAAGCTCTCAGAGAAATATCTAGGTCCACTCTATTCTTATTATTCAAATTCATATACAGTAGGACCCCCGTATCCACTGATTCATTATCCAATGATTCAATTATCCACTGGGCACAAAACAGCACACCTACTATAGTCTTCCTAGAAAATGTGTCCTCTCTAGCCACTTTGTAGGTCCTCCAAGGCAACTCTATGGTATTTTAAACCAGAAAGCCCATTGTTTTCAATGGTGTTTGCTATTATCCATGGTTTTCGTTATCCATGCTCCCCCAGAACCAATTCCCAGCGGATACCGGGGTCCTACTATAATAGGAAACTCAAACTGCCTTAGACCAAGGTAGATCTCTTGTGCACAAAGGTTAGCAACTCTCCCGGCAGGGTTGGCGTAAGATATTTTGCTGCCTGAGGGTAAGGTCAAGAAGGGGGTCCCCCACTCCTTATTCCACTTCCAGAAAGTGAATGGCAGTTGAATCAGAATGCTAGAAAAAGCAGGAAATTATCACTTCTGAAGGCTCCTCATGCCCCCCCCCCCAAAAAACCCACAGAACAACAGTGCCTTCCTACATAGACAAAACTAGTGCCTGGTACAGTTCTGTTCTGTTCTGTCCCACCCACACTCCACTCTTTATTAAGTTTTTTTTTAAATTCAGAATTTCAATCACTTACACCTTGCTGTTTATATCCTTGAAAGAATGGAAAAATCCAATATAAACAACAGGTAACGGAAACGTAAATATGAAGGGTGGTTACTTTTTTTTGCAGGCTACAGGAATTTTCCAACCAAAAAGAAATTGTTGCACAATGGTGAAGTGTACTCATTAATGTTCACCCAAACAAACTCTGCCATCAAGTTGAGAGAAGAAAGAGGTTGCCTCCTAGCATTGGAATGATTGTTTTATTTATTCATTCATTGGCAAAGAGAATTTGAACATGCCAGGTTGGGTTTGTTGTGTTCAAGTCCCTGTGTTCCCAAGCTTGTCCCATTTGTTGCATGCATGTTCCAGCCAATGCAAATATTGTAGGTGTCCAATAAAAGAGCAATGTGGCTACTTCAAGTCGAGCTGCTACCAGCAAGTATGCAATCCAATACTTGTGGAGGAGAGATTTTGTGCAATCTGTAGAGATACTTAACAAAGCTGGCTAGGACTTAATGTGACATTCTGGGGCTTGTCTAGACAAGAAAATATAATGCTAATTATGCGCATTAATGCAAATTCACAGCAGTGTTCATTTGTCTCCATAGTTTTTTGGCAATACCATTGGTATGAGAAGCTATCTATGTTTGATGTTCACGCAGTCATGCCTGAGAATCAACATGCTGGCTGGGAGTTAATTGCTCGTGTTATTATTCTTAAAAAGTTGCTGCCGCAGCACAGTATTTTTTAAAAACTATAAATCTAAGGTTTGCAAGTACTGTACAACTTTTTGTATAAAAAGCTGTTTGGTTGCCTCTGTGCAGTGAACAAGCACACAATTGCTACAGCAAAACTATAAAATGGTGCTTCCAGCCACTTCGTTGCTGGTAACCCCGCTCCCTGCACACACCCAACCAATTGGTTTCTACTTCTACTGATATCCTGGAATGCGCAGTGATGCGATTGTCCCAATGAGCAGAGTCTGTTGGCCCCTCTCCTTCCAAATATGGCAAATAGCCACAGGAGCTCGTTGGGACAAAAGGTATTCTTGAACTCTATGAGGAGTTTTTTCACCATCTAGAAAACCCCCTTGTTTGTTATTGGTATTGTTTCAGATACAGCAACCTTGGAAAATATTGGGTTGTTGTTGTGTGTTTTTTACTATAGCTTACTAAAACTGGCCATGTTGGCTGGGGGATTCTGGGAGCTTATAGTCCAAAACCCTCCAATAATGAACACTTTTCCATGCTTCTATATTTTCTCATGTTTGCTAACTTGTCCTCCCATGATGTGAACCATCTGGATGGGAATTAGATGGCAACAATTGTAAAGGACTTTCTCCAAACTTTCTCAAAAACTAATTTGATGTCAGAGGCCAGTCCAAAACTTTTATCAGAGACCAGTCCAAAAACTCCACTATGATCTTACATTCTGAATCTTCTTTCCAAGCTACCATTCCCCTGCTAAATGGTGTCACAGCAGCTGCTGAAAGACACGGGTATATTGATGACAGGCAGCCCTTAGACTTTTCTGTGCAACCTGTTACTGATTTTTCAAAAAGGATGAGATCTCTAATGGCTTGATTACCAGGCTAGAGATAAGAAGGAGAATTTGACAGATCTCAAACCATTCAGCTGGCATGTTTTACAGTCTGCATTTTAACTGGGCCCCTAACAATGATCTGCCGTTGGCACAGAAACCCTATAATCTGTAGAGCCTTGTCTTTTCCCACTTTTGGAAATGGGTGAATTTATCTGGGTAAAACATTAGATGGATTAATATTGGTGTTACATGGGAGAGGGGTATTATTTATTAGTTACATTTTTATACCACTGTAATAGTGCCAACGAGCTCAGGATGGTACTCTTTTTGACTCCACATTATTTTCACAACTCTGTGAGGCAGGTCAAGAGGAAAAAGAGTAACTGGGCCAAGCAAGATTAATAATAATAATAAAATAATAAAATGTATTTTACCCTGCCCCTCTGTTAAAAACAATTGGGGCGGTGTACAACAATTAAAATACAACAATACTGAGTAAAATCCCTAAGCACCACCCACCCCACCCTCCCCCATAAAAAGATATTAAATTAGTATCAAATTAAAATCCACCTAAACTAAAATCACATAAATAAACAAATACAAAAAAATACAATTTGGGCTTCAAATCCAGTCAAACACCCCAACTACAACACCATGGTGGCTTTCATATTAGCAATGAAATCTGTTTCATGTGAGCTCCTCCAAGCCTACATTGGTTGAAAGATATTATCCAGAAATCAATCCATCCATCCATCTATAATATATTATTCTATATATTGTATATATTTTGAACACATTGTTCTATTTATATAATTTGCATCTATTAGTAGTGTGTATTTACAATTCTTCTCGTTTTTTTTAATCACTTTTAGTGCTATTCCTATGGTATTATTCCTCACAAACACCTGTCTTTGTTGGTGTTTCAGCACTCCAACACCTACAGTATTGCTTTAAGAAAGGGAATGTTGAACATGGAGAGGTTCTCATAGTGGCTTTCGGTAAAAACAGTAAGTGCTCTACCCTGCTGAATTTCTCTGTCAATTCCATGGTTTCTCTACCTCTTCACTGAAGAGGGAGGTTAATTGACCAAACAAGAACATACTGTAATATTTCTAGAGATTTGGCATACCTAACCCCCCTTAAAGCTGCTCTTTAGGCAAAGCCAAAATAACTTGCCTCACGAACAAATTTGTCAGATATTATTTGCTAGTTTATCAAGCATTGCAGAGGAAGCTTTTTTGGCCATTCGGAACAGAAAGAAAACACCGAGCAATTGCTAACATTTTAATTCCTGTGATGCATCCAAGCCAGGACAAAATACCTGTGCGCAAGCATGTTACATCTTGCTTGACCTAACTAACTGCTATGCTTTGACTCAGTTTCTTAAGTCTTCCTACATTCTTTGTAGAGCTTGAACTCCCAGAATCCCCAGCTGGGTGGAGGTTCTGGAAGCTATAGTCCAAAAAAGCAATGCTGCTAAACTCTGAATTGCTTGGAGATGTGCACTCCTAAATGAGTCCCAGCCAGAGTGGCAAATCAGAAGTGCATTTTCAATGCTTGTTGATCTTCATGGGGCTTAACACTGGAAGAGAGGGTTTCGGATTTGGCAAAACTGACTTTCAGGTCAGCAACACTGCCAAAGACATTCCATTTACTGGGCCCCTGACACCCACAGATTAGATAGGATCAAGTCCATATTGTCAGCAAATATACTAACCACCCAAGGATAGTGGGCACACCCATTTTGTACCTTTGCTGAGACTCAAGCCGTAGAGATTACCTGTTATAGCCAAATAACAAGTGTTTCTGAAGCCTTTAAGACTGACCAATTTATTTCAGCATAAACTTTTGTGGATTACAAATCCCTTCCTGAGGTAGTAGATTATAATCCACAAAATAAATTGGTTAGTTTTAAAGGTGTCACAAGACTGTCATTTTGCTGCAACAGGCTGTTAACACAACTGCTGCTTTGAAATATTGTTTTAACTATAGCTGTGAAACATCTGAGACAGCATTTAATGACCGGTCTCCCCACGTCTGTTTTATGCAAGACTTTATCCCAGTAACACCATTCCAGCCCATCAGAAACCTTGCAGGCATCCAATGCTAAGATCACTAGGGACAGCTATGGGTGACATGAAGGAGTCAAACAATGCAGTCAGCTTATAAAACATGAAGCCTGTTTGGTTTTCTTTCATTTGGTTGTGATGAAAGAGTTTAATCTGGTTCAATATCAAGGGAAGCAAACATGATTTCTAGCAGGCCTCTGACAATCTTTGCAAGAACTGTGCAGAAGAGCTTTTTAAAACAAGCAAACAAACAAACAAAAAAACCAACAACATGACCTAGACTCTGGAATGGCACAATCACGTATGAGTGGGGACCAATTCTAACCAGAGAAGTAAAGAGTTAACAGGAGTACAGTTTATCTTTTGCAGATATTCTAGGTCTGATTATGTTACTCTAGATCAAGGCTAGGCAACTTGTGGCCCTCTGGATGTTGTTGGACTGCAACTCCCAGCAGCCCTAACCAGAACAGTTAATGGTGAAGGATGATGTGAGCGGAAGCCCAACAACATGGGGGGGCACATATTGCTCACCCCTGCTCTGCATACAGGATGAAAAAAGTAACATCTCCTTCAATATAAATGAAGTGCCTCTCTTCTAAGGAACTCGAGACCCTGTATATACAGGGTTTCCCGCTATTAAAATTCTCATAATCTGTTTGTGAGGTAGGCTTGGCTGAGAGATACTGAGTAGTTCACAAGAAACTGGACAGTGGTCCAGCAGGAGTGGAGTACTGAGTGTAGTGACCGCTTGCTTATAACTATGTACTTATTAGTTATTCATAGAATCATAAAATTGTAGAGTTGGAAGAGACCTCAAGGGCCATCCAGTCCAATCCCCTGCCATGCAGGAATGTATTTAAATCTTGCCTTTCCTGCAGTGAAAGGCTTTTCTTTTTCTCACTGGATCTGCACAAGAACCTTATGAGGTAGGTTAAACTGAAAGAGAATGATGGACCTCAGGTCAACACAGAGAGTTTCATGCTCAGAGGATCTCCCAAGACATAAACTTTACACCACACTGGCTCTTGCTAGTTTTCTTGCAGAAAGCACCAGATGAAACAAGCCTTGATCTTTCCCAGCAAAGCATTCTTAAGATTCCCAAACAAGTGCATGTTCAAGGATCACTTAAAATTGAAAAATTAAAGCAGAGATAACCCAATGTCGAGCAAACCAGAGCAGGTACTTCTGCTTTATACATTTTTTTTTTGCACCACACTGGATATGGAGATGTGAGTTTCAGAAGGAAAACAACCAAAAAGCAGAGCACATGAGACTGAACGCTGCCCAAACCAACCCCAAAATACATGCAACATGGATGATTTTTAACAAGAAAGTCCCAGCGTTCCACTTATTAAAACAGAGGAAGTCCTTTTCCATTACCTCAAAAGCCACCTACATCATCTTGGGGGTAAAATCCATATTTATTTGCATGTCGGTTGGACTAAACACCAGGAAGGCAAAACAAAAAACAAAAAACCAGTTGATTTAAAAATTCTCTTTCTTTGCCTGAGAAGAGCACAGAACCCTTCTTCAGACCAGCACCAATTCAGAAAAACAACACCCTCTCTCCAGTGTTACATAATGAAAGGTGGGGCTTGGATTGTCTTAAGGAGCAGAGCATACCATCAGCTGCCTCTTAAAGAATCCAAGTGTGAACTTGCTATTCCTTGGCCCTCTTTTATTAAGAGATTTACAAAGACACCTTCCCCCCACCCTGCCAAATTAAACATGCCTGGGAGGCTGAACACCCCACTCCAATGCTGCAAGCAAGCCTTGGCACATCCATTGGGTCTCTCCATGGAAACACAACCAGCTCTACATGTTCCCTTTCATGCTTCCCGAAGTTGCAAAACACTTTTGAGCAACACAGGCAGGCAAGAGATCTCACCTTAATGCCAGGCACTCTCTCCCCCCCCCCCCAGAGCCATGCCAGGTCCACAGGGCATCCAAAATGCAAGGCTCCAGAGCATTCAGCACTGATCCAGAATCAATTCATACAGGTTTTAAGCAAAAACCCTCCATACCCACACCTCTCCAATCAGCCCTGGAAATTTTCCTTTGGAATAGCATGTTGAAAGTTTGGACCAGTTTTATTTTGGGTCTTTTTTAAAAAAAACTGGCAGGCTGACCCTCTGCAAATGTATTCATTAGGCTACAATCCTAAGGCAGGAGGTTTGAGCCAGTTTTCTTTTTTCTCCTTCCAAAAAGCTTGCAGGTTAGTTTACTCCGGAGTAAATCCTGCAGCAATCCTAGGTAGGTAGGAGGTTTGAGTCAGTTTTCTTTTTTCTTCCAAAAAGCTTGCAGGCTGAGCCCCACTTTACTCAGGAGTAAATCCTGCAGCAATCCTAGGCAGGGGGGATTTGAGCCCTCAAAAAACAAAACAGATCTTGTAGGCTGACCCGGTGCAAGTTTACTCGTAAGTAAGCCCGGCTGCAAGCCTTAGGCATACTTTCTGGAGCCTTTCTTGAGATGAAAGCCCCTGTTCTAAAAAAATCAAGTCTTACAGATGCTGCTCCATTCCTTCCCTCTCGGTGCTCTTTCTTTCCTTTTTATGCTGGAAGAGACCCCCCACCGGATCCCTTCCCTCTGGGTAAGCACGCCTAGTAGTGAGAGGGAGGGAAAGAAAACCCAGGGAGCCAGAAGTCTTCTCTCTCTTTTCGGAATCCACGCTACACAAATCATCCCTTTGAAACGGGATGGTTTGCCCTGGCTCCTTCCTGTGGAATCCTGCGATGTCTAGTTTTGCAAGATCCTCAGCCTTCCCTGCCAAAGCGTGCGGGCGCCTCACTGAACTACCAATCCCAGGGTTCCAGAGAATGGGGGCCAGGGCAAATCACCCAATTGCAAACGGGACGGTTTGCCCCGGCTCCTTCCTGTGGAATCCTGGGATGTGTAGTTTTACAAGGTCTTCGTCTAACTGAACTACCAATCCCAGGGCTCCAGAGGAAGGGGGCCCGGGCAAATCACCCAATTGCAAACGGGGTGGTTTGCCCCGGCTCCTTCCTGAGGAATCTTGGGATGTGTAGTTTTACAAGGCCTTCGCCTCGCTGAACTACCAATCCCAGGGCTCCAGAGGAAGGGGGCCAGGGCAAATCACCCAGTTGCCATCGGACGGTTCGTGCGGTGCAGATGCCCTCGCGGGCCTCCTGGGGCCGTGCATGCCAGGGCTGTCCGCTTGCACCCCGATCGCCCTCCAGGCTTCGTTCCCGCAAGCGGGGAGCCCTCTGCCGAGTCCTTCCCGGGCGCCCCCGCCGCCCCTTTGGACGCACCTCCTCCTCCGCCGCCGCCGCTCCCTCTCGCTGAGGCTGTCCGTCTGGAAGGCGGCGAGGAGCGGCCCCGGCAGCCCAGCAGGGCAAGGCCGCCCCTCTGCGGCAACCGCCGCCTCCCTCCCCGGCAGAGCCGCCTCGTCGCTCGGCCCCCTTTGCCTTTCCCCGCGCAGGCAGCGGCGGGCGGGAGCCGAAGAAGCGCGGCAGCGCCCCCTGGAGGCCGCGGGAGAGCCCAGCAGCCCGGAGGGAGGGAGGGAGGGAGCGGAGACTGGTGGGGAGGCCAGAGGAGGGGCTCATTCCCAGGCAGGGGCTCTCAACCTGTGGGTCCCCAGATGTTGCTGGACTACAGTTCCCAGGAGTCCTCTGAGATCTCCTCTTGACAGCCAGGTAGTCCTCCCAGCAGGACCGGTTTAAGGAATTTGGGGGGCCCTGCAATGCTTAATTTGGGGGGGGGCATAGGTTTATCTCAGGTCAGTGTAACCTAACTCAACCTAATCTATTCACAGTACAGAGTATTCAGATTATTCCTAACAATGTTTTTGCAGGAGGAGGGTTACTACAGGGCCCCCACAATGATGCCCCCCCCTGTGGATGCTGACGCCGCTGGTGCCTTAAACCGGCCGTGCCAACAGACACACACACACACGGACAAGATGCCAAATACCTGGAAGGGTGGCAGTGGCTTCTGTTCCCTGTCCAACCTCCACGTTTGATGGGACGCCACAGCACAGGGAGCAGCACCCGCCCCTGGCACCGGGCAGGGCCAGTTTAAGCAATTCCCCCCCACACACAATACTTTATTTTGGGGGCCCCATATGCTTATCTCAGGTCAATGTAACCTAACTCAACCTAAGCTATTCACAGTATAGGATATTCAGATTATTACTAACAATGTTTTTGCAGGAGGAGGGTTACTACGGGGGTCCTCAAAATGATGGGGCCCCCTGTGGATGCTGACGCCGCCAGTGCCTTAAACCAGCCCTGCCTCCCAGTTGTTAGTGTGGCTATAGGATTGAACTCACAGCCTCACTAATGACTGGCAGGACCACCTGGCTGTCAAGGTGAGACCTCAGAGGGCTCCTGGGAACTGTAGTCCAACAACATCTGGGGACCCACAGGTTGAGAACCACTGTTCTAAGGCAAGCTTTCTCAACCTTTTTGTCCTGGAGGAACCCTTGAAATCATTTCCAGGTTTCAGGGAACCCCTGCATAAACATTATTCTATATACAGTTGTCACTTCGTATTCGCTGGAGTTTGGTTCCAGGACCCCCTGTAGATACCAAAATCTGTGAATGCTCAAGTCCTGTTATATGCAATGGCATAGCAAAGTGGTGTCTCTTATATACAAGATGGCAAAATCAAGGATTGCTTTATGGATTATCATTTTTAAAAAAATATTTTCAATATGTGGTTACTGAAATCCATTGATACCAAGTCCATAGATACAGAACAACTACAGTTGTCCCTTCATATTCGCTGGGGTTTGGTTCCAGACCCTCCCCCCCCCCGGATACCAAAATCTGTGAATATTCAAGTCCCATTATATGCAATGGCATAGCAAAATGGTGTCCCATATAGAAGATGGCAAAATAAAGGTTTGCTTTTTTGATTATTATTTTTTAAAGAATATTTTCAAACCATGAATACTTAAATCCATGGATGCCAAATCCGTGGATATGAAGGGACAACTGTGTTGCTATTGCTTCCCCCCCGCATACACAATCACCGTCTCTTGAGGAACCCCTAGCAACCTCTTGGGGAACTCTAGGTTTCCAGGGAACTCTGGTTGAGAAACACGGATCTAAGGGGTTGTCCAAATGGTGAAAAAACGCCTCACAGAATGTGAAGTCGAAGGCTTTCACGGACGGCATCCATAGGTTTTCCATACTGTGAGTCCCTGTTGGAGAGGATATGTAAATTTGTGTATTTGACTGGCTAGTTCCTAGGGTGGGTCCTCTCCAACAGTATGTAAACCCCATAGAGTATATAAACTCCCCCCACACTCCTACCCAAGCATTCTCTGAAGATGCCAGCCACAGATGCAGGCGAAATGTCAGGAATAAACTCTTCCAGAACACGGCCACACAGCCCGGAAAAAAAACATGGAAAACGTATCCTTACAGAATTCCAGGAGAATCCTACCTGTCTTAATGGTGTTCCACCTGATTTCGCCATCTTGTGAAGGGGCCCCCCAAAACCTCCCCAGAAAAGCCTTTGCAGCTTTTCCCATCTTTAAAAAAGAAATAACCAACGCAAGGGTGCACATTCCCACTCCTTAGGACAAACGAATCAATCTGATTCACTTGCCCAAATGAGAGGAATCATAAACCTGATTGGCCGGACAAGCGCAGAGGGTGGCACTAGGGGGATGTCTATATGGTGAAAATACCCCTCACAGGGTATGATCTAATATTTTTTTTATTTTTCAGAAGGAAAGAAAGGAACAAAAAAAGATATATATGGAGGAAATATCTATAATAATGTTGTATACATGAAGTATGAAAATGTATGGAAAAAATGAATTAAAAAAATACCTCTCACAGAATTTGCCTGGAATACGAGCTGTCTTAATAGGATCCTACGTTGTCTTGTATTGGGAAAGAAGGGGGGGGCAAAAAGAGGAAAAACTATGCAAGAAAAGCATTCACGGCTTTTCCCGACTTTTTAAAAAAGCTCCAGTGATATGCACATTTTTTCTCATTAAGACAAGCAATTTGACATGACTTGCTTCCCCACACAAGACAAAGTACAAACCTGATTGGCTGGATGAGCGCAGGGGGTGGGGCTGGGTTACAGGGCAAGCGCCTGCTGCCTCCATGTTGGATTTTCGCCTTAGTGAGTGATCGCTGAGGCAATAAAACAGGTGTTTGTGCTATCTTTTTTCTTGGAAAGCTGGGATATCACTTGTGCACACCATAGAAATAGTTGTTGTTTTTTAAGTTCGTTGGTGGCAGATTTTAAAATGCGAGTAATCTACTCGCAGCTGCAATCTCAGCTACAGGCATACAAAGTTTATGGGAGCTGTAAAATTATTAAGACAGGTCACAGCTGCTATTACTGTAGAATAATCCGTTTTTTTCCTTTGTGTAGACAAGCCCTGGGTTACAGGGCAAGTGCCTGCTGCTGCCATGTTGGATTTTGCCTTATTGAGTAATCGCTAAGGGGATAAAATGAGGGATTGGTGTTAATTTTCTCTCTTTTTCCCCCAGAAAGGTGAAATGTCACAATAGTTTGTTTGTTTTTTTAAGTTCTGCAGTGGCAGATTTAAAAATGGGAGTAATCCACTTGCAGCCACCATCAGCTACAGGTATGCAAAGTTTAGGGGGGGCCGTAAACCCATTAAGACAGGTCACAGCTGCTGCAACCTGCTAGTACTGTGGAGCAATCCATTTTTCCCCTCTGTGTAGGCAAGCCCTAGGTCATGGGCTTCCCCGCTCTGCCGCAGCTGTGCAGGAAGATGCCTGGTTAGGTGGAAGAATATCATTATAACAGTGTCGTGTGATAATCACTGTTATAGCGCTATTATTCCACTTTAACTGCTATGGCTGCCTCCTGGGATTTGCAGTTTAGGGAGGGGCATTTAGCATTCTCAGCCAGAGAGCTCTTAGGCCTCAATAAACTACAAACTCCAGAATTCCACAGGAGGCAGCCATGGCAGTTAAAATGGAATAATAGCACTATAACAACGTATGTGATAAAGTCACCCTTATACTGCTATTATTCCACTTTAACTGCTACAGCTGCCTCCTGTAGAATCCTGGGGTTTGTAGTTTACTAATTCCCGTGCCCCTGCTCCCCATTTCACGAGAAACCACACTTACCAGAATCTTCTCCTTTGCACCCTTCCCTCCCACTAGATTGACACCTCATCTATCACTTTGAAACTCCCAGTGTCACAAAACTGTGGGTTGCCATCGGGCAGGAAAGGATGACGGTTTGCCAAGGTTCGAAGTGTCCGAGCCAAGATTACATTGCTGTCAGGATTGCAAGCAACATTTATTTATGTGTAGACTAGTCTTAATAATGAGGGCATGGCAGGGTGGAGTGAATATCCCATTTCAAAGAAGCTGTCTTCTGCCTGGGGCCAGAGGAGCTGTTCCAGACTCCAATTCCCATCCCTCCCAACATGGGCAATGGTGGGGCATGCTGGGAGTTGAATTCCAATATGAGGAACAGCATCTATACCCATTCTCCCACTTTTGAAATGTACAAGTTATCCCCAGGCCCAGAAAACAGATTTTAATAAACATTGGGGGGGGGACACCTTTCCCCCAGGAGAGCAAGAGGTTTTTAAAGTCAGCTTATACAATTTAAAATTAATGTAATGCTTACTTTCATTTGCTAGCTACAAATCCTAAAAACTGCAGCCCTATAGTTCTTCCACATGCAATTACAACGCCTCAAGAAAAAGGAGAGCAATTTATTCATTTTACCAGTACTGAGCTGATCCAGCCAAACCTCGATTAACATTACTTGGACCATGTACTGGTGAAGATGGAAGCAACCAACCCCTTGTCTAAACGGTGAAAATACTCCTCATAGAATTTAAGGATAATACCTTTTTGTCCCAATGGGATCCTGCATCATTTTGCCATATTCGAAAGGAGGGGGGCCAAAATCGCCATATACTCCGTGGGAAAAGCCTGCAATGGAAATGTGGATTCCTACCCCTTGGGACAACCGATTTGCTTTGCTGCGCTTTCCCAGTAAGAGTGGAAGTGGAAAGCTGATTGTTGGATGTGCGCAGGAGGTGGCGCTCACAGCACTGGAACTGCCATGTTGGATTTTTGCCATAGCAATCATGTGCCGAGGCAACGAAACAGCCGTTCTTCTTCTTTTTTTTTCTGTTTATTTAAGCGGAAGGCCGCACTCCTGCACCTTGGATTTGCTTTTTTAAAAATACTGTTCAGCAACAGCAACTGGAGAGAATAAAAACGCAAGTAATTCACTCACACCTGCCATCTTGATTCGCAAGCATGTCCATTTGAACATCAAACGCAGATAGTTTCATATACCTGCCATCTTGAAAAAGAAGTGGAGACAAATGAAAGCTGCTGCAAATTGGCACTACTGTGCACCAATCCACATTGTATTGCCTCGTATGAACAAGCCCTAAGATTGTAAACGTCAGGTGTATATATTGTAAGCCGCCCCGATTGCGTTGCAGAGGGGCGGGATAGAAATAAAATTTTATTATATTATTATTATTAGGTGGAGAGCCAGTGGGGTATAGCTGTTTGAGTGTTGGACTAGGGCTCTGGGAGACCAGGGTTCAAATCCCTTCTCAGCTATGGAAACCTACTCAGTGACCTTGGGCAAGTCACATTCTCTCAGCCTCAAAGGTAGGCAGTGGCAAACCCCTGAAGAACAAATCTTGCCAAGAAACCCCCATGATAGGGTTGCCATATGTTGGAAAAACTTGAAGACACACAACAACAACAATCTTGAAGCGGACCTACTGCCAGCAACTCACCTTGGTCACTGCTGAGTTTCAGCCTATTTTTGCCCACAAAGTAGCATTTAACATGAAAGTATTCTCTAACTGGACAAAGGGTTATTAAGATTCTTGAAGATACTTTAAAACACAAGTCAAATCCCACGTTCCAAATGTGTAACATTTATTAGGGTCACAGTCGAGGGGAAATCCTGCCATGATACTTCTTTTCTGTGGTGGTGAGATTGTGTGTTCCTGTGAAGCAAGAGTTTATAGTATTGTATTGGTAGCAGTGCTGCTGGTAGGGTCTCCCACATCAGACACACTTTTGCTGAGGAGCCAGACTAAATGTGCCAGATACTGGGCAGCAGCAGTAGTGTCCTTGTGTGTATGTGTGTGTGTGTGTGAAACCGGCAGAGGATCTCTGAGAGATAATGGCAGTGGCACTATAGATAATACTTGTTAGTCCTGCACAGAAGGATGCCCTGGTAAACCACTTCTGAATGTCTTTTATTGTGAAAACCCTATGATGCTCAGCTGGAGGAAACAGAAGAGGAAGAGGAAGAAGCAGAAGAGGAAGAAATTATTTTAATTTATTTATATTAATTTCTGTCCAAACAGAAGACAAGTTTGAGTAGTGCTGGGTCTAATGACGCAACTGGACTCAAGCCAAAAGGATGTTCAGCTGTTGAGAAGCTCAGAGGTGAAAAGAGAAGCTGCACAAGGCATATAATGGGAACATGGAATGTGAGAAGCATGGATTGGTGGAAGTTCAACATTGTTAAACAAGAAATTTAACATATAGTTGCAACTCTTGGGGTGAGCAAGTGAAACAGGAATGGGACATTTTCAGATAATTACAGAGTGTTTTGCTCATGAAATGAAAATCTAAGAAGGAATGGGATGGCATTAATAGTGAGGAAAGAAGTCAGGGGATACGATGCAAAATCCAACCAAATAATAAGACTTCAGATAAAACCTCAGTATAATCATAATCCAAGTGTATGCTCCGAGAAGCAGAAGAGGAAGAAATTATTTTAATTTATTTATATTAATTTCTGTCCTACCTTTTATCCAGTTCAGGACTTGAAGAGGCTTACAACAAATATATCATTTAAAAAACCCCTCAAGATTAAAAATTAAAAAATTAAAACCAGATTAAAACATTTGTCATTAAAAGATACACACACTGGCACAACAATCAGCAAGATTCAGCAGATTATTTTGGTGGGACAAGTCTTATATAGTCAATAATCGAACATCCGAAAGATAGAAATTGAAAGATTCTGTGCTGGAGTCAAGGAGAAAATTGATCACATACCCAGACAGGATATGGTGATAATAATAGGCAACTGGAACAGAAAAGTAGGAAATGGAGCAGAACCAAATATTGTTGGAGAATTTGGCTTAGAATCAAGAAATTAAGCTGGGGAGTGACTGATTGAATTTTGTGAGACCAACAGTTTGTTCATTGCAAACACATTCTACAGGCAACCAAAGAGACAACTGTATACGAAAGTTAAGTGGAAGCTGTGTTCAATAAATAATCAGGAGAAATAATCAGGAACAGATAGCACACCAATAGAGTTGTTTCAAGCTACCCAAACAGAACCAACTCAAATTCAAACTAAAATCTGCCAACAAATATGGAAAACAAAACAATGGCCCACAGATTGAAAATGTTCAATATACATTCCAGTCCCCAAGAAAGGTGACACTAGGGATTGCAGTAATCACCAGGACATTGCATTCACCTCTCATGCAAGAAAAATGATGCTTAAGATTTTACAACAAAGAATTCTACCATATATGGAGGAGAAATGCCAGATGCTGGGTTTAGGAAAACAAGAGGCACTAGGGATCATATTGCGTACATATGTTGGATAATGGAGCCTTTGATTGTGTAGACCAGTGGTTCTTAACCTTTTCTTTACCAAGGACCCCCTTTAAATATCTTTTGTTGGCACGGACCCCCAAGACTTAACGCAAGATTTAAAACCACCACCACAACAAAAATAATACACCATCCATTAAACCTTCCCTCATAGGCATTAGAGAGGAAAGGAAGACTTCTCTCCTGCTTCTTCCTGCAAATTTGTGACTGGAGCGGATTGAAGAACAATTCCCAGGCCAAGCCAGCCAACCAGCTGGCCGGACTTTGCCTTGGGTCCTGTCATGTGGCCACTCCACTGCAGGGAGGAGGTGGGCCAAGCAATTTTCAAGCCTTCGAGGACCCTCTGTGAAGACATCACAGACACCTGGGGGTCCACGGACCCCAGGTTAAGAACCAATGGTGTAGATCATGAAAAACTTATGTATTGCTCTTAAATAAACGAGTGCATTTGAATGTCCTGATGCTGTACTCAGGCAAGAGGAAACTGTCAGGACATACATGGAGAAACAGAATGGTTTCCAATTAACAAGGGGGTCAGACAATCTGTTATCACCCTATCTGTTTAACTTGTAGACTGAATGTATTATAGGTAAAGATGGATTAGATGTGAAAACTGGAGGAAGGAACATCAACAATTTAAAATATGCAGATGCCATCATGTTGCTAGTGGAAAGCAAAGACTTGGAATATTGAAGAAAGTCAAGGAAGAAAGTGCAAAGCCAGGGTTATACTTAAAACATTGAGAAAACAAAAATAATGACCACAGATTGTTAATATAACTTTAAAGCAAACCATGAAGACATTGAAATATTTTCTATATCTTGGCTGAATCATTAATCAAAATAGAGACTAAAGTCAAGAAATCAGGAGACTAGAACTTGGAAGGGCTGCCATGAAGGAACTAGGGAAGATCCTCAAATGTAAAGAAATATAATTCAATATGAAAGTCAGGATTGTCCATGCCATCGTTTTTCCAATTTCTATGTAAGGTTGTGAAATCTGGACAATGAAGAAAGCTGATAGGAAAAGAATAAACTCATTTGCAATGTGGTGCTGGAGGAGAGTTCTACAGATATCATGAACTTCCAAAAAGTCAGATAAATGGATATTAGAGCAAATCAGGCCTGAGCTTTCCCTAGAAGCCAATATAACTAAACTGAGACTGTTATATTTTTAACACATAGCGAGAAGGCATGACTCAGAAAAGACAACAATGCTTTGACGGCAGTAGGAAAAGAGGAAGACTGCATAACAAATGGATGGACTCCATCAAGCAAGCCACAGCCCTCTGTTTGCAAGACCTGACCAGGGCTGTTGATAACAGGGTGTCTTGGAGGTCTTTAATTCATAGGGTCAGCGTAAGTTGAAATCAACTTTTGAGCAATTAACAAGAAAGAGGGAAAATGAGAAAAGTTGCGTGAAAGTAGTTTCTAACATAGCCTGTTTAAAAAGTAGGTTCCAAAGACAAGCAAGCAGCAAAGATCATAATCAGTCCTTGGTGTGAGACATGTGGGTGATTAAATTCATGGGGAAAACCCATTTTACTCTTGTAGAAGAGGACTTGCTTGGGGAAATAGTAATTTATGCTAGAGCAGACAATGTAGAACAGGGCCATCTCTCTCCTACTTATTTTTGGGGAAGATCCATAACTTGTGTTTGGCACTGACAATTCTGAAAGAGCAAGTAGACAACTACACGAAATTGTTAAAGGGACAGGCACAGTCAAAGTCAAGATTTCTGCACACAGAGGGTCTGGAAATCTGAGGCATTGACAGCAAAAGTCTTGTACCGTGACAGCCTACACTACACTACTTGTGTGATATCTGTCCCACAATAAACATATTTTGAACTAATCATACGCACTATGACCAGTTGTTGTCCTATGGAATTTTAACAGAACTTTTAAAAATTGGATTTAAAAATATTATATTGGATTTTTAATATTTAAATTAATTTTAAAATTAGTCCATAATCAGTGATTCAAGTAAAAAGCTGGAGAACTTGTGGTCCTCCAGGTGTTGGTGGATTACCTTTGGCCATGTTGATTAGGGCTGATGGAACTTCTGGCAGATGCCCCATTTTGAGGTAGACGACTTCCACTAGCGCAAATATGAAAACTAATCCTCCAGTAGCTCCTTTGCTGACTCCAAAACAGTAGAGATGACCCAAGAATGAGATCTGAAAGAATCCATTCTTTTTACTATTGTGGGCTGTTATATCTGGTGTTTAGATAATCATGAATAATCACTGTTTAGTAAAAGTGATAATCACCACCCCTTTGCAAACACCCATGCAATAAATTACAGCAATTATGTAAACAGTTCTAAAGTACCATAAAGGCAGAATTTAGTAGATTAATAGCAGCATATAGCACATGTGTAAAAAACCCATGGTAAATTCCTGATTATGCATATCCCATTTTAAGAGCTGCTCATCATTTGTATCCTTTCTGAGTACAAATTGTAACCAGATGCAATTTATTTGAATGTGTTTCCAACTCTCAGGAATAAGGCTACTGCTAACACAGGATCAGGACCGGTTTAACCTGTCTGCCAAATCAGCATTGGCAGGGGCTCCCGAGGTCAAGAGAGGGACCCATGTTAGCCTCCTTAATCTGACGAAGGAGACAGCCAGGAGACAGCCGGGAGAAGCCCCCTCTTACCCTCCTCCTCCAAAAACCTCCTGCTGGCTTTTTTTTAAAAAAACAAACAAAACAGCCTTTCCAAAACTAAAGAGAAAGAGAAAGAAACAGCAGCCCTCTGTGGCAGAAGCTAGAGGGAGAGGCACGTCGGAGAGGGTGAGTGTGTGTGTGTGAGAGAGAGAGACAGGGAATTTGAGGGTTGTCTCCCTCAGAAAGGGCTTCTTTCCGTTCCTTTCCTTTCCTTTCTGTTCCTTTCCTTTCCTATCCTTCCTTGCACATAGATCCCCTCCAGCCCATCTTTCCAGCTCCTTTTAACATGTCTTGGTTCCTCTCCCCTCCCTTTCCCCACTTGGTCTTCTTCAGCTTCCTCCCCTTGCTGCCAACTGAGTTCAGCCTGCAAAAGAAATTTGTGTGTGTTTGCCCATGTGCCTTCAAGACATTTCTGACTAAGGCCAACCTACCATGGGGTTTTCTAGGGAAGGTTTGTTCAAAGGGGGTCTGCCTTTGACTTCCTTTGAGGCTGAGAGAGTGTGACTTGCCCAAGGTCAGCCAGTGGGTATTCATGGCTGAGTAAGGATTCAAACCCTGGTCTCCACAGTCATAGGGCAATGCTGAACCTTCTACAACATTCTAGCTCTTTTAACAGAAGAATATAAAGAATATAAATTAAAATTTGGAGTAATGTTACTGGGAACAATGGTTTTATTGTTGTCACTAAAACACCAGTATCGCATTAGTGTTATGTGATTGGCCTAGAGCAGTGATTCTTAACCTTTTCTTTACCAGGGACCCCCTTTAAATATCTTTTGTTGCCCCAAGACTTAACTCAAGATTTAAAATCCTAATAATAATAGCTAATAATAATAGCTAACAACAACAACAATACAATTACACCATCCATTAAACTTTCCCTCAGAGACACTCTTGCTTCTTTATGCAAGTTTGTGGCTGGAGTGGATTGAATGGCAATGTGCAGGCCAAGCCAGCCAGCCTTTGCCTTGGTTCCTGTCATGTGGCTGCTCCACTACAGGGAGGAGGTGGTCTTCAAGCCTTTGTGGACCCCCTGTGAGGACATTGCAGACCCCAAGTTAAGAACCACTGGGCTAGAGAGTGCTGGAAAAGGAACAATGCAACCAGACCTTGAGAAGGGTGCTGGCAGGAGGATTCTGGGAGGTGTAATCCAAGAGTAACTTTCCCAGGCTCTAAATGCAGCCTAGAATCATAGAATCATAGGGCTGGAAGGGACCCCAACACCGATCCCATCCGATCAGCTTCTGCCCTGCAGGAACACACAATCCAAGCATTCCTAACAGATGGTCATCCAACCTATGTTTAAAAACCTCCAAAGAAGGAGACTCCACCACACTCCAAGGAAGTGTATTCCACTTCCAAACAGCTCTTACTGTCAGGACGTTCTTCCTAATGTTTAGGTGGATTCTCTTTTCCTGTAGTCTGAGTTGATTGCTCCATGTCCTTATCTCTGGAGCAGCAGAAAACAAGCTTGCTCCATCCTCAGTATGACATCCCTTCAAATACTTAAACATGGCTATCCTGTCCCCTCTTAACCTTCTCTTCTCCAGGCTAAGCATACCCAGCTCCCTAAGCCGTTCCTCATAGGGCGTCATGGCTTCCAGACCTCGCACCATCCTTCTCAGTATCTTTCTTGAATTGTTGTGCCCAGAATTGGAGACGGCATTCCAGGTGAGGTCTGACCAAAGCAGAATGGAGTGATACTATGACTTCCCTTGATCTAGACACTACTCCTATTACTGCAGCCTAGAATCACATTGGCATTTTTTGCTGCTGCATCACACTGCTAACTCATGTTTAGCTTGTAGTCTACTCTTTATTTTCTTTGAGGAAATCTACACCATTACATTAATTGCTAATAAACAAAAAATATTATGTTAGTGCCTATAATATAGTTTTTAAACTAAATTATTGGTGGCAAATTATGTAATATAGTAGGCCCCTCTTATCCACTGGGGATTGGTTCGGGGGGGGCATGGATTCTGAAAACCATGAATAATAGTGAACACCATTGAAAATAATGGGACTTCTGGTTTAAAATACCATAGGGTTGCCTTGGAGGGCCTAGAAAAGGGCTAGGGAAGAACTCTAGGAACTCTATGGTAGTTTTCTAGGAACTCTATGGTAGGTGTGCTGTTTTGCGTCCCATGGATAATGAATCAGTGGATACAGGGGTCCTACTATAATCTGAACATCCTGTATGGTGAATAGGTTAGGTTACATTGATCTGAGATAAACATATGGGGGACCCAAAGTAAAGCATTGCAGGGGCCCCCAAAATTCCTTAAACCGGCCCTGCACAGGATGAATTACGCCTGACTGGGGAACAACCTGGAGCCATATTTTTCAGTGACTGAACAGGTGCCGTAATGCAATCTTAGACACACTTACCTGGAATTAAGTCCCACAGAGGTGAATGGACCTTCTGCACAGATACAAACAGGATTGCTTTGAGTCTTTCAACTCTTAAAATTTAACTTGAAATTCCAAACCAGATGCTTCATGCACAATGAAGTTGCACTTTTTGTTGGCATGAATTTACCTCACAGCTTGTACACCACTTACACTTGTATTCTCTCCTAGCCACCTTCCACTCCCACTGTCACAGATCTTCCACATTGTCATTGGTGGAAAGATGAATGAAAGGCTTCCAGCCCTCCTCTTTCCAACCAAGTTTTCATATGAAAATTCAGCTAGAATGGCTTGTTGTTTTACTATCAAAAAGTTAGAGGTAATAGGTTGATATAAAATAAATCAAGGAATTGTTTAGAATGTATAAAGGGGCTTTAGATGTTTAGGGGAAAGGAAGGATGGGCATCGGACTTGGATGTTAATTGATTTGGTTAGGAAAAAGTTGATAAGTTTTCTTAAGGTTTGGGGGGAAATGAAAAACGAGAAAGGAAGTGTTTGGGGGTTGGTAATGAACTAAAAAGATTATTGGAAGAGGATAGTTTTTTTTTATTATGAGAAGAGCAATGTACAACTACAGTTGTCCCTTCGTATTTGCTGGAGTTTGGTTCCAGAACCCACCGTGGATACCAAAATCTGTGAATACTCAAGTCCCATTATATGCAGTGGCATAGCAAAATGGTGCCCCTTATATAAGATGGCAAAATCAAGGTTTGTTTTTCAGATTTTTTAAAAAAGAATATTTTCAAGCTGTGAATCCATGAATACGGAGAGACAACTGTATATATATTTATCTATTGCCATAAGGAAGATTGGAAGTCATTTTTCCCTTTACTGTTTCTTCTTTTTGTATTTTTATTCTTTTTTTAGTTTCTATATGTTTTATGTCTTATTTTTAAGCTTATATTTTAAAAAGAAGCTAGAGATACAAATAAGAAAATGTTATGGAGATTGCAGATAGTTTAATAAATCTTTAGAAAAAGCTGAAGTAGCTAAAGCATAGTCTACAGACACTTTGAAGTTCTGAGATAAGAACCAAATTAACCCCAAGGTATGTTAGAAAAATAGTGTTGAAATGATGTTGAATACAACCCAGTATGGTGCTAGCACAGTAAAGAAATATGGTAGATGGTTTTACTCATTAAAAAATGAGGGAATAGAGGCTTGACTACAGGGGTGTAAAAATCTGGATGAGACTCAGATGACTTTGGCCTGGAGCTGTGGCACATGAAATTTGGGTTACTCTGCTGCAGATTTCAGTACCATACCTGCCAAAGATCAAATCTGCATTGGGTCTGCTTCCATTAAAAGCTGTTATTCATGCTTGACTCAGCTCTGGGAAAAGCAAAGTGCCAGTGGTACTTAAATCTCCAAAGCCAGAACAGGTGGCTACCACTGGGGCTTTGATTTTCCGGCACACAATCACACCTCCAAGCTCCATGAAAAGCAAAAATGCCAGCAGTCGCCACCCAATCTGGCTTCAGAGAGGCAGCTGCCACTGGGAATTTGCTTTTCCTAGAACTTGGAGTGGCAATTTTGTTCTGTAAAAGCAAAGCCCCAGCGGTAGTCATTCTCTCTGAAGCCAGAACAGGCGGCTAGCCTTGTGAGGGGAGGCCTCGCTAGAGGTTCTGACCACAGAAAGAGCAACTACTACTGGGGCTCTGCCTTTGGAATGAGAAGTGGCACAGAGGGGGAGAATGGTAGCACTTGTCCTTCCTCTGCCCCTGCCCCCTGAATCCAGTGCAGACAAGATTGTTCACACAGCAGTTTTCTCTGGAGTTTCCTGCATGTTTCCTAAAACCCATACTAAGGGGGTGTTTCCTGAGCCTGGTGCAAATAGGGTCATACATTGTATGTCACTACTGAACCAGTTTGGGGGAAGGCCACACGTCATGGGGCATTATCAAGCCAGATTTGAGGGTTTCACTGCAGTAGACAAGCCCTAGGACTTGGCAAAAATGTAACATGGTATAACAGGATTCTTTTATCAGTAATATTCACCCACTAGCCAGTCAAGGGATACAAGCTGCAGCCTAAATTTAGAGATATATATTTGTCCATGTTTATGACCTGTCTTACTAGTAATTAAAGATTTGATAAATAGTAAGGTGACTGACAAATGTCAAAGCAACGGCCAGTTTGCATTTGAGGTATTTAAAAACATAGTTTGATGAAGAATCCTATATAAAAGCTCAGACAAAGAAAAAAATCCAGTTTTTCTAACTAGAAGGCTCCACAGGGCCTGTGCTATTAGGTTTGCTAAGAGGGGTTACTAAACTTATTTGAAAACATGCTTACAATTCTGCTCATTCTTGTGTTGAATTTATGTCTTTTAAACTCTGAATTATTGTGTTACAAAGACTTTCGGTAAGTAAAGAAATTTTATCAGGCTGGTTGAAAAGTTGTTGGATATTTATAAATCGTGTACCTATACTTTGGCAGAGTCTAACCTTCTGTTACTCTTGGTTGAGACATGAGACTAGCATGTTTATTGGTTAACTACCCAGTCTAGCACTGGCAAAATGGAGACAAGACACCATGCTTTTAGAAGCACCCTACACTGAAGCCAGTATTTGTCAAACCACCCAACTTTTGAAAACGTCACAAGTAACTCACCAGTGGGAAGACATTTGCTACCTCAAAACAGCAAGGAAAAAGCACCAAAATTAGTTAAGTCTATTTATTGATGGCTGACTAAATCTACCAAGTTACACAGATGAGTAGTTATAAATTTTATATGTTGATGAGATGAGCAAGTAGATAAAACAAATCTGGAAACACATGCACAGGAAGCAGTTTCACATTTATACCATTAAAATACAGCATGAAGAACCTGCCACCAGTCATACGCCCTTTTAAGTAACATTCCAAGAAGTGGGGGGAAATCTCAATAGTGTCCCACATTATCAAGATAGGTTCCTACAAACACAGTTAACAGTTAGATTACCAGTTATCTGTACTGCAGCTGAGGAAGAACCATCTATTTCATAAAATACTCAAGATTAATGTTCAATTAATATTGTAACTGCAGTAACTGTTTGCCACACAAGTTTATATGCTGAAATCTACATATTACAAATTTCACTGTAAAACTTGTAATAACGGTGCATCCAGTTGGGACTGTAGTTAACATTTTTGCCACATGGGGGAGCTGTTTAATTGGCAAACCCATTCTAAACCTTTGATATAGAAAAAAAGCACTTAGTGGATGCTATAAATTCCTCAAACTTTTACCATCACTTCCTACATGCAGCCCCAAAAGTAGAACAGGCTTCCTATATATGTAACACCAAAGCTGAAATTCTAACCTTCTCTTAAATGTAACATGTTTAGTTTCAAGCTGTACTAACTGCACAACTAAACACCCCAAACATTAGGTTATCTTGTCTATTAACAGGCTTGTCAGAAAACTCAGTGCTTTTTTTTCCAAGCAGCAAGTATTCACTTTTAATGCACCACTTAAGGAAGGCTGCTTTGAATTTAAGTTGCAGTATTGCTTTAAAGGCAGTATGCTCCAACTGTGTCAGTTAAGTATCATGGAGACCCAAACCTATTCTTCACTCCAACCTGTAATACTATGATGCTTGAAAATCAAGTGAAATTTCCCACAGTAGTGGCTTGGTTTTTGGTGATACCCAGTTTTAACTGTGACTTCAAAATGAACAGGCAAAATGCTTTTGAAGTCAAATCAGGTCACATGTGAACAACAGAGTCATTTGTTGGAAATGCAAGCATATAGGAGGGAGGTGGTTCTGAATTGTTTGAACAAAACAGCAGCTGACAACTGCTGAGGTGCAAGACAAAGCTCTTATTGTAAAACTGGGACAACAGGCAACAATGGCCACTGAAGAGTATCACTAGCCAACAGATACAAGAATATTATTTGCAGGCATTTTCGTTCTAATATTGCATCAAAATGCTCTAGCCACAGCTACACTTGAGTTGCATATTTAGCCATGCTAGTCTTAGAAACAGTCACCTGTGATAACAGCACTGTGCAGCTTTATTAAGTTACTTGGATACAGTAATATCTTAAGACTGACAGATTCTGAAGTGTAACAGATTCAGCATGAACATTACACTACATATTCCGTTCACAAATGTCAGAGCTGAATACAGCACTAGCCATCAATCCAGGAACAAATGCACTGGAATAGAAGAAATGCAACAAGATAGCTACACTGGAAAGACAACGTTTTAGAAAAAGAGTGAACATGAAAGGGCTCCCCTCTAGTTCCCCAAAGCAAGTGTACAGTTGGATCTAACTATACAGCTCTACATCAGTTTTCTAGAAACTTAACAAAAAACACTGGCCAATACAGTCTTTGGATATTTAGACAAAGGGGAGAAAGTCAGTTTTCAGGATGAAGTCAGTCGCTTTCGTTATCACCAGATTCTTTGCCTCCTTCTTTGTTCTTCCGTACTTCTTCAATATGCTTGTCCTAATAAAGCAGAGTTAAGACAGTGAGATAAGAGCTTCAGGCTTTGATAGAAATGGATTCAAGAAGATTTGTATTCTTTTAATTTAGATACTGAGAGGAATGACTTTTTATCCCAGCTGGGTAACATTAAGCTTTATGTATCCAACAGTCACCCGTATAGCCTCTTAATCCATTTTTAAGAAGTAACTCCAGATAAGTGCAGTTCCTACAGGTTTCCTTGTTTAAGAAGGCTGCTGTTTAAAAAAAAGCAGAGCATTTAAAGCAACAGTCTCTACCACCTAAAAAGCTAGCTTTACAGCAGGAACTGCTAACACAGAACATCTCAACACAGAAACATCAAGGCGTAATCCTAGTTGCTGGGCTGGACTCAAGACTTCATTCAGCAGTTTTGTTTGCAGTAGAAGAAAAGGAGCACGGCAGTTCTAGCCCACTGCTTCTCATTGCTGCACCACTGTGAAAAGCTACTCTGAGAGTCAGGGGAAGTTTACCCCCAACACAAGAAATCACAAGAGGCTGGAAAGCTGCAGGAGGCATTGATTTTCGCCAATTCCCCGCTGCTTTCCTCCAGCAGGAAACATCCACTATATCCTGGTTGTCTCTCAGAGAAGAGCTCTTCAGTTGGGGGAGGGGACGCTGATTGCCACCCCACTGCATTTTACTCCAGTGTCATCTCAAATGTACAGCTTGCATACTGTGGCAATACAGACCTACATGTGGCAAATGTAATCGACTAGGTATTTATTCTGTTGATTTACTGCCATTTGAAAAATCTAGTAATTTTGTTTGTAGTATACAAGCCAAAGAACCACAATCTCATGTAAATGTGTTAGGTTATTCATATATGAATTCTAGGGTGTGTTTTTTTTTAAAAAAAGCTTTATGGGAATATTTCATTATCTGTGACAAAACTAGAATTCCACTTACTTTCTCTCTCAAGCGCTCCAGTTTAGCAGCAATTTGTGCTTCTCTGTTCTCTTTGTTAGCTTCCATTTTGTGGGTCAATTTTTCCTCTGCCATTTTGCTGAAGTTATTATTCTCTTCAATTGCCTTCTGCAGCACCTCCTTTTCATGCTCTCTTTTCTCAGCTAGTTGCTTCAACACCTCAGCTTCATGGGACTAGAATACAGATTTGATTCCACATTTAGTTGAGTTGTCTGTATGCAATTACAGTGTTGACTATATTAATTACATATTTTAATACAGACACCAGTCTACTAGTAGACAGGTTAGCTCCAAAAAAAGGACAGAAGTGGTGATGAGGTAAACCCTCACATCCCCGTTTTCCATTGAAACTCCTTTCCTAATTTTAGATTACATGAAGATTATGTAACACACTGCTGAATGTGCACACAGAACCAAATAATTCAGAGAGAATTACTACAATACTATTCAAGCCACGAATCTTCTACCAGTTTAGACCTGACATTTTGGATAACCAGGATGTGATGAAACAATTACACAGTTTGAAGTTTTTTTTACCACGGACTACTGTACTGTTTAGGTTCTGCTCTTTCAATTTAATGGCTTCAATTTAAAATATACATTTTTGAAAGCTGTAGTCATGCAAGTTGTAGTATACCCATGAGTATAAAGAATGGTGATAATATTTATTTACCTTACGCCTTTCTTCTGCTGCTTCTAGCTTCCTCTGAATTTCTTCCAGTGAGAGATCTTTTTTCTTTGGAGGGGAAAGAGGAAACTCTGGAACAGCTTCTTTTGAAGGTGGGCCAAGTATCAATTCAAATGCTTGCCCAGAAGCACGTTTTTCTAATTCTTTCACCTGAATGTCTACAAAAAAGATCACCATTAACCATTAACACTCTAAGTGAAATTGTGTTGACAAACACTTTGCTACCTAAGGCTCAGCAGGGTGAAAGAAACAGTTCCAAGTCCATATCAGTACTACTGATATAAACTAGTCAAAATGTTTATTTATGGTTCCCCATTCCTTCAGGACCATGAAATTCAACTGTTTTGAGGATCCTGAAGAGTCAACAGGATTCCAAACACACCCACACCAACCTATAATTGATTCACTGTAGAAAACGATGACCAAAAATTGGGGCAGGAGAGGGGGGGGAGAGAACACATTCATTCTTTTCATAGGTATTTCCTCAACATTTACACTCGAGTTGTTTGGAGCATCTTCAGAGAAAAATAAGGTTTGTTATTCAAGCTAGAACTTAAGGTGGGCCAAGTATCAATTCAAATGCTTGCCCGGCAGCACGTTTTTCTAATTCTTTCACCTGAATGTCTACAAAAAAGATCACCATTAACCATTAACACTCTAAGTGAAATTGTGTTGACAAACACTTTGCTACCTAAGGCTCAGCAGGGTGAAAGAAACAGTTCCAAGTCCATATCAGTACTACTGATATAAATTAGTCAAAATGTTTATTTATGGTTCCCCATTCCTTCAGGACCATGAAATTCAACTGTTTTGAGGATCCTGAAGAGTCAACAGGATTCCAAACACACCCACACCAACCTATAATTGATTCACTGTAGAAAACGATGACCAAAAATTGGGGCAGGAGGGGGGGGGAGAGAACACATTCATTCTTTTCATAGGTATTTCCTCAACATTTACACTCGAGTTGTTTGGCGCATCTTCAGAGAAAAATAAGGTTTGTTATTCAAGCTAGAACTTGAGAGCAATTATAAGATATACCTGATAAGCTTTAGTTGTCACTAGAGATGTAAAATTTCCAGAAATTTTGAAGCAATGGAAAAAAACCTGGTTTTTTCCGTTTTTCCAGAAAAAAAAATGGAAATTTTTGGAAAAATTTGAAAAAAATGCAACATTAGCACTTTAAAGATTGAAGATCTTTAAACCTGGTGAACCCTGGTGGCGCAGTGGTTAAATGCCAGTACTGCAAGTCACCACATTGCAAGTTCGATTCCAGAGGGCTCCAAGGTTCACTCAGCCTTCCATCCTTTCGTAGGTCGGTAAATTGAGTACCCAGCTTGTGGGGGCAATTAGCTAACACACATTGGAAACTGCTTAATGCAGTGTAGAGGTGTAAATTGCTATTGCTTAAAACAATTTGTAAGCTGCTCTGATAGCCTTGTGGCTGAAGAGTGGGGCATAAATAACTAAATAAAGAAATTTTAAAAAAGATCTGTTACTTTAGGAACATATATTAAAAATATAGTGTATTCAAACAATTATATATGAACACATTGTCTTAAAGATTTTATTCATTATGCTAAAATAAAACACTCCATAATTGATTTTCTTCCTTTTCAATTTTTTGAAAAAAAAAAAAAGTTTTCCCTGAATTCTTCCTGGCCTTCACAGCTCTAGTTGTCACAGGACTATAGGATGAACCTTAAGCGTAAAACATATACACCCATCTGTCAATCACTACTGACTTAAGCTTATCAAAAAGCAAGACACTGCTAAGTTATTAAAGTCTAGAAGCTTCCTGTCCAGTTCAATATATGTACCCTTATATATACCAGAGACTGGAACACGGAGCAATGGATGCAAGCTCCAGGAACAGAGATTCCACCTCAACATTAGGAGGAACTTTTTGACAGTAAGAGCTGTTCGGCAGTGGAACAAACTCCCTCGGAGCGTGGTGGGGTCTCCTTCCTTGGAGGTCTTTAAACAGAGGCTGGATGGCCATCTGTTGGGGATGTCTTGATTGTGTATTCTTGCATGGCAGGGGTTGGACTGGATGGCCCTTGTGGTCTCTTCCAACTCTACAATTCTATGATTCTAAGATTCTTTAGAAGCTATAATCCCAAGGAATGACTCACAAGTGAAGCTAACTGAAATACACTTGCAACTGCTGACTCCTGAAAAACAACTACATATATTCAATCAGTAGATAGATAATACTTACCAGAAGAAGCCATGGCTAAGATTGATTTCAGAAGAATGTGTTGCAGGTACTCCAGCAACTGAACACTAAGAAGATGGAAACAGCATTAGATAAATGGAAACACTATATACCACAGTACTATGATTTCTCCCTTCTGGGAGAAAGGTGGCATATAAATTAAATTAAACAAGTAAAATAATATTTTCTTTACCACTTTAAAATTACCTACAATTTCCTGACAAGTTTAAGTGTTGTTTTTAAGACTATCGATTCTGACAAGATTTCCTTCTGACTGCTCTAATCTTTTGTCTTTCAGGTTTGGAGGAGGCACAAGAAGCATCACGTCTTCAAAAACAGAAAATTTATGCAGTAAATATATAATACTTAAGAGCATATGTACTAGAACATCAAGCAATACAGATGTTTAATTACCTGTGCAAAACAGACCACTATCATTACATTCAATGGCCTTTTGCTTTGTACTAGATTCAAGCTAAGCATGCCTGTTTTTTTCAGACAGCCTCCTCTTTGTCTGTGCCCATAGTTCTCAAGCAGAAAACGTGAATGCTGAAAATGCACAAGTCGTTTCTAATAAAAATACACCAGTTTTTTTCTCCCAAGTACTGTAGTTGAAATGATGGTACCCAGGGGTTGGATATATCTCCAGTGGAGGTTGCATGGGCACCTATCCACCTAAACAGTGGCTCCTGGGAATTTTATTTTATTTTTTCTGCTCAGGAGAGGGGCAGCAACTAAAAATGAGATGCTGGCACTCAAACATTGGAAATATATTATTCCTAGCCATGAACACTAAGCCACTGGGGCAGATGTGCTCCATCTGTCCCCTCCACGTTGCTGATTAAGAATCATCAGAGCTTCCACATATGCTATGAAATTCCCTGAAGCCCTCCCCTCAGGAGGATGAGGTATTTCATTTGATCAACCAGTCTAGATGGGCAAAGCCATTGTTCTTGCTACCTTTGCGGAGACTCAAGGCACAAAGGGTGCCCCAGCGCCACCGACAATTACAAAGCTTGCTCTAGTCTAGATGGACATAAAAAAGGTCACCAGAAGAACACGGACCAGGAAAAGAGACCTCAGATTCTCCTTATTCTAAGGCAACAAGCACAGCTTCCTGAGGTCAAAGACAAATTAAAACGAGGCCACAAGAAAAAGAACTGAGCTTGCTTTATACAGGCAGGCAAAACCGTTGGGTGGGGGACTACAGTTGTCCCTTCATATTCGCGGAGGTTTGGTTGCAGGACCCCCGTGGATACTAAAATCCTGAATACTCAAGTCCCATGATATGCAATGGCATAGCAAAATGGTGTCCCTTATATTAGACGGCAAAATCAAGGTTTCCTTTTGGGATTATTATTTTTTTAAAGAATATTTTCAAGCGTGAATACTTAAATCCGTGGCTACCAAAATCCGTGAATACTCAAGTCCCATGATATGCAATGGCATAGCAAAATGGTGTCCCTTATAGAAGATGGCAAAATCAAGGTTTGCTTTTTAGATTGTTATTTTTTAAAGTCTATTTTCAAGCTGTGAATATTTAAATCCGTGGCTTCTAAATCCGTGGACACGGGGGCACAACTGTACACAATAAGAGCAGCACGCGGGGCGACGAAGGCCTTCTTTGGCAAACGAAGAAACAACGCCCAGTATTTGAGGAGGGGGAGAAAGGACCCCCTCCCACAATTGCCAGGGGCGGGGCTTAAGCGACAGGTTCTCCCTCCCCCTACCTTCATCCCAGCCAATAAGGCGCGCGGACAACTCCAGGCAGCGGATTAGCGATTGGACGAGGAGGCCGACGACAGGCTCGAGGCCCCGCCCACCCCACGCGCCGTTCTAGAACCGCACCGAATTCAAACGGCCTGAGAGCGCGCGCGCGAGCGCCGAGGGAGGAGGGAGCTGAGCGCTAACGGTAACATCCGGGCACCTGCCGCCTCAGCGCCCCTCCACGCGCGCGGAGACAGACGCGGCTGTGTGAGGGAGAAAAATAAACACCCTCACGACCCCCCCTCCTCCGTCGCGCCAAAACAAGCCCGAGTGGGGCGGCGACACGGGGGGGGGAAATACCTCAGCCGCCAGAGCGCCGTCCTTTTCTGCCTCCCTTCAGCGCCGGCTTTTTCCCGCTCTCCCGTCCTTCTCTTTTCTGCACCCCCCCCGCCTTTTCCGTGGGCTGCCGCCTCCCCCGTTCCCCACCCGGACCTTCAGCTTCGTTTGAAAGGGGGAAGACAAGAGGAAAAAAAAGCTCTCCAAGGCTGAGTGTCTGGCGCCGCCTCCCTTTAATCCCCGTGCCGCGCGGTGGCGGCGCCGCCCCTTCCCCTCGAACAATAGACCAGCGGCTGCTCCTGTCAAAAGAGAAAAGCAAGGGAGCGAGGAAAAGGACGGCCGGAGAGGCCGCCGTCGAATGAAGGCGGGCAACGGGGTGGGGGGCGCTTGCCCATTCCAGGATCTAGGGAGGGGCGGCGGCGAGGGAACAATAGCCGAGCCATCCAGGGCTGCGAGCGAGCGAGACCCTCTTTGTCTCCCGTTGCTGCTCACCGCTCTTTCGTTGTATTTCCCCCCCGCTACTAAGACTCCATCATTCCGGGACAAAAGACAAGACCGGTCGGAGCCGCCCAAACCAAACAAAGCGGAGACCCCGCCCGAGAAGCCTTCTCCCCTTCCCGCCTCACCCCCCAAGCCCCTTTTCTTCCTCACAAACCGGCCATTCATATCTTTCCCGCCCCTCGCCTCAGATTCAAAAAGGTGGCGTTTTTTTTCTTTACCCCCTTTCCCTTCCCCTCCCTCCCTCCCCGGACCCACCTGCTCCTTTCACCTCGGCGGCTACGCACACACTCCGCTCCTAACCGCCCTGCCCGCTTCACAAAAGCGCCAAACAAAGGCACGTGACGCGAGCCAGCCACGCCCCCTATTGGCTGAAAGAGGCGGCACGTGCCGCGCAGCGGGGGGGCGGGGGCGGGGAGGAAGAGAGAAAGGAGGAGGGGGCGTTGTCTGTCTACCCGGCTGGCTTCTGGGCATGACGGGAAATGTAGTTCGTGCGAGGCAGGTTGTAGAAAAAAAGATAAAAGGAAGGCGTGGGTGGTGACAACTTGACCTGAGGGGTCTCAGGGCGAAGTCTTTTGTGTGTGTGGGGGGGGATGTTGTATTGGCTTCTGGTCACATTTTGTGAATCTGGTAGTCCACCCCTCCATCCCCCTGTCTTTTCAAGGGGCCTCATGCGAATTCTTATCCCTCTTTGTTCCCATTCTCCCCACTGTTTTCCACAACAGGCTGTGCCCAGCTCTGGAAAATCAGCCTTTAATTGAAAATTTAGCTTTGACTGAAAAAGAAAAAATGGCCAAACCATCGTTGGAGAATGTTTTGGCTATGGTTTAATGAGACAACCACAGCAATAACTTAAAGGGTATCTTTAAATTATTATTATTATTATTATTATTATTGTGTTATTATTATTATTATTTAATTTTTTTCCTTTCCCAAATATGTATCATTGTAATGTGTGACTTCTAATTTTAGTATAGAGGTGTAAATATAATGTGAAGTCGAAGGCTTTCACAGCTGGCATCCATAGATTTTCCTTGGGTTTTTTCCGGGCTGTGAGGCAGTATTCTGGAATAGTTTCTTTCTGACGTTTCCCCTGCATCTGTGGCTGGCATCTTCTCTGAACAAAGATGCCAGCCACAGATGCAGGCGAAACATCAGAAAGAAAGTATTCCAGAACACAGCCTCACAGTCCAGAAAAAAAAACAAGGAAAATCTGTGTAAATATAATGTTTATTGGAAAATAAAAGAGAGTGATTATAGCATACAGTTGTCCCTCCATATTCACGGATTTGGCATTCATGGATTTAAGTATTCATGGCTTGAAAATATTCTTAAAAAAAATATAATCCAAAAAGCAAACCTTGATTTTGCCATGTTATATAAGGGACACCATTTTGCTATGCCATTGCATATAATGGGACTTGAGTATTCACGGATTTGGGTATTCACGGGGGTCCTGGAACCAAATCCCAGCAAATATGCAGGGACTTCTGTATTTAGATTAAGAGGGAAAATGTAATAGTGTTAGGATAGATAGTTTTATTTTTGTATTAGTAAGTAAAGAGATGTGGGAGGGGGAAGCTGTGTTATTGTTACGGGCTTTTGTACTCGGGTATAGTATTTTGTAGAATAGTTTTATTTCAATAAAAAAAATCCCTACCCCCCCCCCAAATCCCATTCCCTCTCCAGGGGCAGGCCTTCCCCACAGCCCCGCACACATGGCCCCCTAACTCTCAAGTCCCACTGAGTTAAGCTGAACTTACTGCCAAGTAACATGCATGTTCAGGATTCCAACCCAGTCCTAAATGGGTTTATTCAGAAGTAAACCTTGCTGAGTTCAATGGAACTACAGCTGGATGGATTGCAAAGCCCCTGTTTTCAGCATCTCTGTGATCCAGCATTATGATTGATCCACAGTATTGATCGAGGATCCCAAAAGATTTTGAGAAAGCTTAGTAATGCTCATTTCAAAGGGCCCACATGGAAATCAGAAAGTGAATTAAATTGTTTTTAGGAAAAAAGGTGGGTTATATTCAGCCTGATTTAAGCAGCGGAATGGATCTTGCTTTTCTTTGTGCGTATGTTAACCCTTCTAGTCACATTTTGTATTAATGTTGTCCTAAGTATGTGCTGTGTGTGTTCTTTATCAGGGTGTTGTTTTTTCCCCAAGCAGGGCTTTCCTTGTGCATAGCATTGCCAGGTCTCAGGGCCTGTCCCCTCTGGTCCTTCGGGGGAAAGGAAGACATCTCAGGGTGAGTGCAACACCTGCGAAATTACTGTGTGTCTGTGTTCCTGCCTTCTTGTGTCTGCAGGTTGCTTTGGAGCAGTTACTGTTGGCTATTTTCTCTTCAAAACAGAGCTTGGAAACTCTTCAGTGCTTGCAAAGGTATTCAAAAGGGAGCTGTTTTGACCTGGCAACCCTTAGTGTTGTTGTTGCTGCTGTTTTGTATCTAGTCTTTAATCTCTGGCTTCTCCTTCAGGTTGGAACACAGCTCCTATCACACCCTAAGCTGTAGCTTGAGGTTTTGGAGGTTTACTGTATGCATGTGTGAAGAAGGGGGAGGCTCTGGGTCTGGAAACAGCCCTTTCAGCTAAAATTTTGTGTTTCTACCCAGTGAAATATTTGTGCACTCTCTCGCGCTGTGTGTGTGTGTGTGTAAATGACATGCAGTGAGCAACAGTGATTGAAGCTTGATCTATTAATGACATCATCGGAATCCCTCCCCCATGTCATCACCACGGGGGCTATCCCTATGTCTCAGGGCATGGGGCGATCCCTACCATATTTATGCAATTTTACTGGCATCCATCACCCTCCATTTGTAACTTCTTCATGTTTTCCTGAGGGTTAGTCCAAGGAAAAGTTGTTAAAGATGGAAAGGCAGATGTTTCTTAATTTATTTCTTATAATGTTGACAATCAAACAAACACGTGTACAATTATTATGCCTCTCTCCCTCCTTCTTTCTTTGACCCTTTTTTTTCTGGCTAAGAAAAGATGGAAGATGTTAGTGACTACCACAAGGGCTATGAATGGAAGAATATAATGTCTGGACCTCTGAAATTCAATCAATAGATTTCCATTGGAGCAAGTCCCATCCACACCCAGTTAGGCACAAGGCTACAGTAATTATATACACAATTACAGTTGTAAGCTTCCTTCATGATCCTATGTTCAATATATTCTTTGAGATCTATAGATAAAGTACACAGAATGTGCTGGTCTATGACCGTAATAAAGATTCTATTCTATTCTAAAGTACACAGAATTGCAGCATTTGTGTCATGTACTCACATTCCCAGACACAGTGACCAGTGGTTTCAGAGTTAAACAGAAAACTTTATTGGCACAGTAATCCAGAAAGCATAACATACAAAGCTGTTGCTCAGAATTGAAACTTAGAAAGCAGAGAGTATACTAAATGCATATTACAGTCTATGATATTTGACAGGCTTCAGATATTGATTATTCATCATCCCCAGACTCCCTCTTCTGATGTTCACATCCATCCCATTTTCCCCAAGCTGATTGTGCAGTTGCAGGCTTATCTCTCCATTCTCATTACCAGCCATTATACTCCCCTTTCATAGTCACCACAGAACACTTGTTAACAAACAGAAAAAATGAAAATATTATTACCAGCAAGGTTACAAAGAAACACTGAAATTGGCAGGAATAGGTCACATCTGGGACCGATCCTAATAATTTGGGGCATTCATGGTTCCTAAGCGGATGGATGAAGAAACATTTTGCTTCAGTTTATTTGGATGTAGCCTAAGCTGTAAGACTCAATATGGGTGAGGCAAGAAAAACAAGGCTTTTGTTGCACCATCACTCCAGTTTATTCATGAAATTTTATGCAGGTGGGTGGGTTTTCAGACAGTATTTTCCTTTGTATTTCAATCATTATTTCCCACCATTTACTTCTGGAAGCCAAGGCTTATGAAGAATAACTTAGGGAGTTGGAGATCTTTAGCTTGGAGAAGAGAAACTTGAGAGGTGACATGGTAGCTATCTTAAAATATCTGAAGGGATGTTATGTAGAAGTTGAAGTGAGCTTGTTTTCTGCTGTTCCAGAGACTACAACACAAGCCAGTGGATTCAAACTAAGTACAAGAAAAAAGATTTGATTTTAAGATTAGAAAGGACTTTACTGTAAGAGCTGTTCAACAGTGGAATAGACTGCCTTGGAGGGTGATGGACTCCCTTTCTTTGGAGATTTTAAACAGAGATTGATGGCCATCTTTCAGGATTGCTACAGTTGTGTATACTTGCATAACAGGGGGTTGGACTAGATGGCACTTGTGGTCCCTTACAAGATTCTATTTTTTTAAAGACGCTGTGCATATATTCAACCTTTCCTGCTTTAATAGGTTTTCTGTAACAAGTAAAAAAGAGAAGAAATGGTTGGGGAATGTGGTACTGGTGCAAACAGGAAATGATATCACTGGGAAACACACACACATGTAAACAAAGCAGGTCAACTGCACAGTAATCTAAGCCCGTAACACTTAGAAAATCTATTAAAGAGAGAAAGAGAGAATAGCTGCACAGTGAGTTTTGACTGGTAACACTAGGCATCCTATGTAAGCACCCTCCGATGAACATGTGTTGTGAAGGCAGCTTTGGTGAATTCAGATAATGTAGCTAAGTTAGAATGTTTTTGTTTGTTTTTTGCAGAAATAACATGGGTTCACTCTTAGTTTAAGTTGCTGTGAGATTCTTAGTTATCTAAGTAACAAACAGAAGTTTCTAAGGATGCTGCCCTCCACCTGAAATTACTTAACATTTCATTTGTGGATCAAAAGAACAATTTGGAAGCAATCTGGTACCCAACTTAATTTGATTGTATTAAAACAGGTGTGAGAATCACATGGCCCTCCAGATGTTTTTGAACTGCAATGCCCAACATTCCTAGCCAGCATGGCCAATAATGAAGAATGCTGGGTGGTGCAGCACAACAGCCCCCAGAAATTGCAAAATTCTCATCCTTGTAGTAAAAGAAGCTGAGAAGTGACAGTAGCACAAGAAAAACCTACACATATGCAAAACTAATTTGTTTGTGATTTTCACTCACCAACACACCTTGCATTTCGCAAGTCTAAATTGAAATGTAAAACCTACATTGGCTACAGATTCTAAATTTGGATGTGCGTAAAACAAAGACTTAAAATGATAAATAGGTCTTGTTCAGTTTTAAAGCAATCACGGATCCTTTTCGCACCTTAAAAATTAAGAAATACATTGTGGCAACAGCTTTTGTAGGGTTTGTGTAGTTGTGAAAAGCTTGTGAAAAACGTGTGGCTCTTAAAGGTGCCATAGGTCTCTGTTTTGTTTGTGTTGCAGCACTATCAAATCACTATCTCTTTAGGTTTTTTTTTTTTTAAAAAAACTCACACTCACTCTCTCCCCAGGAAGTTCTGTGCTGCATCCAATTCATGTGCCCTATATCTTTAAATCAGACAGATTAAAAAAGTTATTTTAATATGCTTTCATATCTTTTGAACAAAGGATTCTGGAGAACGCTGGCTTTGAAAGAATACTGAAAATGTTGGTAGTTCCCTTTAGAAAACTACAATTCCCAGAGTTCCTTGGAGAAGAGGCATGACAGTAAAAGAGGCTCAAGCATGTTTGTCACAGAGCCACCCGCTAGAATGCATGTTTTGTTTAAAAATAATGGTTTTCTCTGCTTTTTACCCAATCTTAACAGCATCCTAGCATTAACACAAATACATCTTTGTAGTTTTCTTATGGCATTTGTGTGCATGGGTGAACAGTGGACCCTGGGGAACTTGTGCCTCGTTATTTTTCAGCAGGGTGTCTATCACACATTCTGAAGTCTGCAAAAATTCAAAGTCAGTGAGTTCTGTCACACCCTGTAGGTCCTCTACATATTGGCAAACCCCATCCTACTCTATCTACCCTGCGTGTATCACAAATCATAGCTAATTTAGAGTGTTGTTAACGGTTTTTTTACTAATGTTTGTAAAATGCTGGCAGGTGTTTTGGTAGGAGATGTTATTTAAAAGGCTAATAATGAACTGCATGCATACTAGTTATCATAAATTATGTGCTGAGGATCAAATATACATCTCAGACATCAATGACAACAGCTACCATACCTACACTTCTCAAGATATTTTTTTAAAGTTAATAGTTTGATTTGTTTCAAGCCAATTTGTTTCAAACCAATAAAAAGCATAACCTAGTTAGAATTAAACATGTGTATGTCCCATTGACTTCATATATCTCAATTTGAAAATAACACCACCTTGGATCCCACACTGGGAGAAAGGCAGGATATAAAATAAATAAGTCCAGTATGGCTCAGTTAGACTTATTTCCACACAAGTATGCCTAATTTTATAAAATGGCATCTATCTCTGGTGAATGTGAAAAGATTTTTTTTGACCATGGATAAAATTTCATTTCAAATTAATGAAGCAACCAAACTTGCTCTAAGACAAGCCTGCTGAAAATGTCTTATTTCCAACAGGACACTGTTATTCAGAAATAAATCCAACTGACCTCAAAAGAAACTTTACCTTCTATGTGTATAGGATAGCAGCCTGAAGAGACAGCATGGTGTAGTGGTTCAGGCATCCAACTACAACTCCGGAGACCAGGGTTTGAATCTCCACTCACTCATGGAAACCCACTGAGTGATCTTGAGCAAGTCATACTCTCTCAGCCTCAGAGGAAGGCAAAAGCAAACCATCTTTGAACAAATCATGCCTAGAAGACCCCATGATAAGGTTGCCTTAGGGTCACCATAAGTCAGAAATGACTTGAAGGCATACAATAACCACCACCTAGTGTATGCAGAAATTAGTACATCATTCTCCAACAGGATGGGAAGACTGAGTTCCATCCTTCTTTGCTTAGAAAAAATGTTGCTTATCTGTACAATTTGCATATGATAACAAGAGACTTAAATTTGTTTTGTTCCTTTCTCCCTCTCATGGTTTTGCTTTTTGTTTTTATAGCCATCTGTGTTTTGTTTTTTCAGTTACACAACTTGGGCATCGTATACTTATTATAAAATCTACTTAAATACCAAAATAAAAAGTGAAAAAGTAAGCAGAAAAGGTGGTACAGCTGTGGCCAGAGCCTGGAAAATTTACTTTTTTTTACTGTTGTTGTCTTCAGAGGAAGGCTATGGCAATCATTCTCTGAGTACATCTTGTCAAGAAAATCCTAAAATAGCATGCCTCCAATATTTCATATATGAAAACTGGGACACATGTTGCCAAGAAATATCAGAATGTAGTCAAGATGGCAAACATTATTAATGAGAAAGAACACATAAGCCATCAGAGACTGCTGCAGTTTGCTTTTGCATGAGCCTACAGGCAAGGTCAAAATTCCACCTGTTCCTTTCTTCTCCCCTCTGCTGAATTTACTGAGTGCAAGCTACTTTTGCACTTTGCACTCCATTTCAAAGTAGGCTGAAAACAAAGGGGAAAAGAAGAAGGAGGAGAGAGAAAGTGGGACATTTTAAAAGCAGCTGAAAAAGCAGGCTGACAGAAGATTAATTGAGACTGTCCCTGCCAAATCAGGGCAGAAAGAGGGTATGGGGTAGTAGGTATACGATCTATACGATCATAAAAAAATCCGTATGGGGGGCAAAAAATACAAACAGCCTGTCATTCGTATGCATACGAACCGGCTATACGATTTTTAACCCCCCCTAAACTCCGTATGACTCCCTCTTCCTGAAGCTGGCTGGAGCGAGCAAGCCAAGCGGCAGTTTTAAATCTCCCGCCGCATTTTTTTTTAAAAAAAGCTTCCTGGTTTGCGGACAGTTGGTTTTCCGTATTTACAATATAAAATAAAAATAAATAAACATATAAATTCACGGACTTACCGGACGCTCACTAGCCGGGAAACCAACATGGCGGCTGCTCCCAATTCCCCTCTGTGCTAGCCCCGCCCCCTCTACTAGGCCAGCCAATCAGATTACCCTGCTTGTTCATATGTGTGCGAACGGACCGTACAGACCTGTCAGCCATCCGAACGGCGTATGGATTTCTCTTCGCGATCCGCTTTCCCTCCCGAACGCCGCATGTGCGTATTTCAGGGTGGAAAACCGCCCCCCCTCTTTTGCATTCGTGTGCATCCGAACGGCCGTTTGTACCAAAGCGCGAACTTCTGCACGCCGTACGTATTATTTAAATTGTGTGGACGGGACCAGTGTTGCCATTAGAGAGTCAATTTTCAAGGCACGTAACAATAGTATATTTACCTACAGAGCAATCTTATTAAAAAGAACCGAGGAAAATCAAATCTTATTAATGTTTACTTAGGGCTTGTCTATACATGGGGGAAAAAATGGAGTACCTTGCAGTAATGGCATTTTGCAGCAGCAGCAGCGACTTGTCTTAATGGTGTTTTTAGCCCCAGAAGCCCCCAGAGGTTCCGCATGCCAGATGGTGGCCACGAGTGATTTACTTGCGTTAGGATTTCACCAAAATTTTTTTTAAAAAAGTTTAGGATACACTGGAATGATAGAGTGATTTTTTGAGTTAAAAGGACAGCAACAAACAAACAAACAAACAAAACAAAACAAAAAACAAAAAAACTAAAGCCAAAATCCAACATGATGGCAGTGGGCGCTTGCCTATTAGCAAGCCCTACTCCCCTGCATTCACCCAGCCAATCAGCTTTGCATTTCCTCTCATATGGGAAAATGATTCAACGCGAATCACTTGTCCTAACAAGTAGGAATGCGCACCTCCTCGTTGTTCTTAAAAAAACTATAGGAAAAGCCATGGAGGCTTTTTCAGTGCTGCTTTTGCCGTTTTGGGCCTCCTCCTCCCGAATACTGTGGATTGGTGTGGGATCCCGTTTAGACAGATCGTATTCCCAGTGAATTCCAACAGAGTTATTTTAATTGTTTAGACATCCCTTTAGTATTAACCTTCAGGGGTGATAATATGGGCAGACCCCTAGGTTGTCTGTGGGGGTTTTTCCGGGCTGCGAGACCATGTTCTGGAAGAGTTTATTCCTGATGTTTCGCCTGCATGCATGCTGCGTTTTAATTTTCCACAGTGCACCTAGCAGAGGGTCATGCCAGCTACACCCAACTGCAAAATGCTGCCAAGAGTTACTGCTGCCACTGTCAACGCCCACCTCCAGGTGAATAAAGCAAGTACCAGTGAACAACAAGTGAAACTTATCACCACATTGAGATAAACCCTCTGACAAAAAGTCTGAAGCAATAAAGTTGGCAACCTCTACAGTTGCCTTGATATAATACAACATCCTGTCCCACACCACAGTCTCTTATGGCCCCGTCTATATGGTAAAAAAAATATGTATGGCGTTCGGAAGATCGATCATCCATACACGCAGCTGTTCAGATGCATATGATCATTCATTCGGAAGGGGGGCTAGTGAATCCCCTGTAAACTCCGTGGATTCGGCGTTCGGGAGGATTAGCGAATCTTGACCTAAAATCCATACAGCCATTCATATTGTCGATGGTCTGTACACCCCATTCGCACACATATGAACAGGTTTGTAATCTGATTGGCTGGCTGAGCACAGGGGGCAAGGCTAGCAAAGAGGGGAATTGGGAGCGGCCGCCATATTGGATTCCTGGCTAAGCGAGAGTCTGGTAAGTCCATGAATTTTACATTTATTCCTTTTTATTTTGTTTTGTAAATATGGAAAACCGCCTGTCTGCATAACAGGCACCTTTTTAAATTTAAAAAAAAAAGTCGCTTGGATCACTCGCTCCAGCCAGTTGGGGAAGGGGGGGTCATACGGAGTTTGGGGGGGTAAAAAATTGTATAGGCGGATCGTATGCATACGAATGGCTGCCTTTTCGGATTTTTTCACCCTCCAAACAGATTTTTTTTTAAATCGTGTAGATGGGGCCTTTGCGTTATAAAATGGTTACAGGTGATAGACTGTCTGCTGCACTCAGGACAAATGTCCCATTTATCCAGTAAGTGGGCTGGCTCCACAAAACATATAAGCCAAATTCCTAGACCAAAGTCAATTTAGTTCTGTCTGGGCTCTGGTGTTTTAAGAGGGCTGTAGATCATACCTATAATAAGTAATTGGCTTTTAAATGATGTTTGAATTGAATGAACTGGATGCACTTGAATTGAATGAACTGGATGCACTTGAATGATTTAGCCCTTTTGCAAATAAAAATATTAAAAAAAAATGATTTAGCCCTCTCTCCCTCAATCCATCTCCCTCCACCTGAAATGTCACCTGTCTTTCTATTTATCTATATACATACCTAAATCATTTGTTATTACACAAGTAATGGATTGCTTTTATGCTCTTTTCATTTAAATTATGGCAGAAATCAATGCACATGCCAAGGACAAATGACCTTCTAGGAGCAGCCTATAATGGGTGTATTATAAAGCCAAGTCCTCATTTTCCATTCCTTTGGCTTTTTCACATTATCCATAGCTGAGTTTTAATAAGAGGATCCTGATTTTTGATATAAAAAACAAAGATTTTGACACACATGGTCCTATATTAGAGAAGGTTAATATTGTGACAAGCAACAATAGAAGCTTCAAAACACATATTACTTTAAATCTGGGTTTTGGTTTTTCTTCCCAATTGGATGTCTGTTTCCATGGAAACAGCACCCAGCAGCCAAACACTGTCAGATCTTTTTTCCTCCTCTCCTCAGACTGAATAATCTGTAGTAGCTGTTACTCAAGTAGCTGTTTACATCCAAATGCATTGATGGCATTCAGCAACAACTTGACCTCTTTGCGACACCTTCTGTGCAAGAAATAATCGTAATTATCTTTGGAGAAACCTCTGGGTTTCTCTGCCGCGCTTACATACTTGCGTTAGTGGTAGTTGGTGGTTTCAACCCTCCCAGTGCAGCTCTACATGGATGTTTGATGTTTGGAAATACAGTATTTCCAGTGTGGACAACATACAGATATTGTTGAACTACTGTTTTCTTCATCCTTCACCCTTGACCTTGCTTACTCAGACTCATGGAAATCACATCTCAGCAATCTCTGGAAGGCTACAAGTTGCCCACCTCATTGTCAACATTTTGCTAACATTTAAAATATGTGAATTTTCTGTGTCAGGGCTAGCCTGACTTTTCTGTGGGTTTTTTTCCAGGCTGCGAGGCCGTGTTCTGGAAGAGTTTATTTCTGACATTTCGCCTGCATCTGTGGCTGGCATCTGAAGATCTCAGAAATCAACTCTTCCAAAACACGGCCTCACAGCCTAGGAGAAACCCACGGAAGACCTATGGATGCTGGCCCTGAAAGCCTTTGACTTCACACTAGCCTGACTATTTGGTAGAGTGAGGCACCCACCTCAGAAAGCGGATTTGGTGTCATAAAAGGGCAGTTACTTTTTTTTTTTTAATGTCAGGGATGGGAAGAGTTCCTTGTTGGATTTCCTACTTCAGGGGCCAAAATAACCTTGAGTACTATATACAGTACTGTAATTATGATTTGAATAATTTTCTATTCTGTCTCAGGCAGCAGAACATCTTAGATGGCCCTGTTTTCTTTGGAAACTCAGGGCTGGCATTACCAGTAGGTAGATTGAAGCAACTGCTTTGTTATAATGCCTTTATTTGCAAAAGGGCTAAATCATTCAAAATAGCAGATTTTATTGTTAGTTGCCTTGGGAAACCTGGTTTGCATCAGTGAGACCTGGGTGGGCAAGCTGGAAGGAATTAAAGCCCCCCAGTTGTGTTCATGTGGTCTGTTTTTTATTGAATTATGAGTTTGATTTGCTGTTGTTGTGTGCCTTCGAGTTATTTCTGACTTATGGCAACCGCAAGGTGAACCTATCACAGGGTTTGCTTGGCAAGATTTCCTCAGAAGAGGTTTGCCATGGACTTCTTTTGAGGCTGAGAGGGTGTGACTTACCCAAGGTCACTATGATGTCATAGGTTTGTATGTAAAAATGTTGCTTGATTTATTGTTTTTCAAAATATTTTTATTAAGAATTTCAACTACATTAAAATTCTGTAGTACATAAACTATGCATAAAAACAGGAAAAAAAAATAAAAAAGGGATAGCAAAGATATAGACAGTTAGATAAAAGCACAAAAAATAAAAAAAAATAAAAGAAAAACAAACTTGACTCCCAACTTTCGTAATGATGAAAAATGTTGCTTGATTTATTGTGTGAGTATGAGGTAAGTAGTTGTGGGGAGAAATGGAATGTTGAAGTGGATGCTGATTGGTGAGATGTTTGCACAGTACATTTGCACGGGACATTTGGTGCGAGTAGAAAATGACGTGTCCTAATAGCAATCCGCATTGTTTCACAGTATTGTGAAGGAGCAAGGCCCAAAATGGCAAAAACTCTGCAGGAAAAGCTTTTACAGCTTTTCCTGGAGTTTTAAAAAAACAGTGAGGGGAATATGCATTTCCGCTCTTTGGGATAAGGGATTCGTTATGAATCGCTTTCCCATACAAGAGGAAGCACAAACCTGATTGGCCAGACGAGCGTGGGTGGCAGAGCTTGCTAACAGGGCAAGCATCTGGAGCTGCCATGTTAGATTTTCTCCTTAATGGCTGCTCGCTAAGGCAATAAAACTGGGTGTTTATTGTTTTTTCTTTTTTCCTCTTTTTTTTCATAAAGGCAAAATATTGCTTATGCACATCTTAGAAATAAGTTTTTTTTTTTAAAGTTTTGTGGCAGCAGATTTAAAAACTACTCTTGGCCACCATCTTGACTAGAGATGTGAAGTTTATGGGGGCTGTAAAACCATTAAAGACAAGTTGCAACTATTATTGTGGAGCAATCTGTTTCTTTTGGCCTGGCATACACAAGCCCTAGATCAGAGTGAAGAACAATTTAGTCTGGACTTTGAAAAGAGTGCAGCAAGGAAAATGTGTTTGAGAGGGTTTGAGTTAGACCAGGATTGGAATGAGAGAAAGGAGTTTGACTCAGTGGCATGACCAGAAGGTTGCACTGGTTGACACCATCAGAGGGGATAACACCAAAATGACTCTCTATACAATTTTTGTACAGTGATTCAGCAGAAATTTATTATTTTTTATAAAAAAATATCCCTGGCACTGTGTCCAGCCAGGCAAGCTTTCCTTCTTGTTCCTTTCCCGCATGTAGGTTTTTGGTGACCCTAAAAGCCATGCACAGATTGCATAGATTGAAGGAAAATGTAGTTTCCAGAGCTTCCTTTTGGCACTTCGTAAGTCTTTCAAAGCAAGTTTGTGAGGTGTTGTTTTGAGAAGCCCTGCATGACAAGAGGAGCAAAATACAAATGTGGAATTTGGGCCTTGAAACTTGGTCCCTTCATTTTCACTCTCTAGATTTAGGGTTATAAATTATAATATATCTTCAGTTTTCTGGCCTGGTACAGGAGGAGGGCCAGGGGGTGACACCAACCCTGTGATGCCACCAGTTTGAGTTGAGTGATTGGTAAGGGTCTGATTTAGTCTGAGAGGAGAGTGTGTGGTGTTTTAAATGTTATATATAAATAATCTCCTGTTTTGTGTTTAAGTTGTATAAATAAAGTTTTATTTTTGTTTTTATACATTTTAGCCTCTGGAATCACTGTCATTCTGAGAGTTTGATTTCAGAGACGGTGTCTGTCGTGGCAGCATTGAAGGTGGAAGGATGGTGTCCTGTTGGGGACAAAAATATAATCCCCATGTGAACCTTGAGGGCATTTAAACTGACTTCACAGTTGGTGCCATACACGGGGGACAGGAGAAAGTCCTTATGTGTGTTAGAGGTAGGGATTAGGGAAAGCCCTCAGACTGTGTGTTTGCAGTGAACACAGTGGGAGACTTCACATTTGGTGGGTTAAGAATAAAGACCCCCACATTTGGCCACAGTGGTGGGAGCCCTGGTGGTGCAGTGGTTAAATACTGGTACTACAACCACAGTGTTGAGAGTTCAATCCCAAGGCTCCAAGGTTCACTGAGCCTTCCAGCCTTTCGATAAATGCGTACTTGGCTTGTGGGGGCAATTAGCTAACACACATTGTAAACCATTTAGAGAGTGCCTAGCCCGCTATAAAGTGGTGTAAATGTGTAAGAGCTATTGCTGAACAATTTGTAAGCCAATTCTGAGAACCTTTGTGGCTGAAGAGCGGGGTATACTCTGTTAAACGACAAATAAATAAATAAATAAAATTGCCTGAGAGGAATCCTCGCAGTTGGTGGCACTGGTGTGATTGCTTGAGTTGAAAACTGCACAATTTGTAGGCAGTGGTGGGATATAAGCGGGAGATCCCCACACTTGTTGTATACAGTGGTGGGATAAAGGGTGGAACTCTCACATAAAGGGTAGAAACCCCACATTTGGTGGTCCCAGCAGTGGGATATAAGTTGAAATTCCCACAATCATCCAGTGGCTTTCCATGGCTGAGCAGAGATTTGAACCCTGATCTCCCAGAATCCTAGTCCAACACTCAAACCACTACACTATGCTAGCTCTTGAGTTTGAGGCCCAAGAATATGGACACAATACTTGAATAGCTGCAGACAACCATCTGCTTGCTTGACTTGCGTTTGCTTGACTTGGAGCCCTTTCACACCGCACAATTATAGCAGTATGATTCCACTTTAATTGCCATGGTTCTATCCTATGGAATCCTGGGTTTTGTAGTTTGGTGAGGCACTGGAGCCCTCTGGCTGAAATTTCTAAATACCCCATCCTAAATTGCAAATCACAGAATTCCAGGATGGTACCATGGAAGTTAAAGTGGAATCAAAGTGCAATAATTTTGCAGTGTGAAAGTGTTAAGGAAAATGCAACATGGGACATACAGTGAAAGAAATAAAATATGTATGTGAAAGTCACAATGACTAAGCAAGAGCAATTATGGGGCTACACAGGTGAAACTGCTAATGTAATCTATAAGGCCTGAGAGCCAAGGACAGAGGTACTGAATGCAGATTGGAAACACCTGAGAATCATTAAGTGTACAAGGTGAAATGTTGAAATACATGGGTTGGTCTTAGGCATGGGTGGAACTATGTGGACCAATCAGAATGGAAGTACACACCCACTGGGTGGAAACTAACTAGTGGGTGGTGATAAACAATGGCTATAAAATTGCAATGTTTGCCAATGTATTGTGGTGGAGTAGAGGTGGTGTAGTTTGGAGATATTGTAAAGTAGTGTGTAGAGATTGTGATATAGTATATTTATATAGATGAATAAAAGTAGGTTTTATATATAAAACTACTGAGTTGCCTGTGTGAATCCTGGAGACGTTTTGGAGACACCTGGAGAAGAGTGAGAAGGCTTGGAGAGTTTGTCAGGATCTTCAGCCTATTCTCTGGAACTCTGCTGCTTTGGAGAAAGGCATTAACCACTGATCTAAGCTGGTTGGCTCTGCTGCATAACAAGGTGGTGAGTTTGAGCCAGAGGTGAAGAGCTACAACTCCCATCATCCCTGACAAGGGTTATGGGCCCAGTTACTAGAGCACCCAGCATCCACATAAGCTGAAAGTTCCAGAGAGTGGAAGAAAGCTTTGTGGACGACAGATCAGAGCAAGCTGTTTGTGCTGCACTGATAAGCCTCGTGAGTAAATCATTTTGTGTTTTGCTTAAGCCCAGACGGGTCGGCTGTGCATACTCAGAAGGACTGTGTCAAATTGAGTCACTGCACAAATCAAGATGGAAATTCTAAAGTTTAGTAAATTAAATAGAAACAACTACTCTACCTGGAAGATTTATGCCCAATCTCTACTAGTAAAGGAAGGTCTGTGGTCAACAGTTGAAACAGGGCTGGCAGCCGATGCTGATGAAGCCACTCAAGAGAGAGATAGTAAAGCAAAAGCCTGTCTTTATCTCATGCTTGAAGAAGACTTAATTAATGACGTCAGAGATAAAACGTCTGCCAAGGATGTGTGGGATACCTTGCAGAGATTACACACTCCTTCAACTGCTTTTGCAAAAATGCTATGGTCTAAAAGAATATACAGGCAAAAGATGGCTAAAGGGCAGTGTGTGATAGAACATTTAAAAATAATGCAAGATTTGTTTGTGCAAGCTGAACTGAGGGGAGTGCAAATTAGCAAAGAGCAGCAATGCTACATTTTAGTAGAATCGCTAGACTCTTCGTGGGACAACATAACGAACAGCTTGCAGAACTTGCCAGAAGCTGAGCTTAATAGAGACTTAATTGTGGCCAGAATACTGGAAGAGAACCAGAGAAGAATGTCTGAGCAGGGTGACTCAGCAAGCTTAAAGACTGTGCCAAAACAACGAACAACTCCTGACTGGCGAACGCAGGAGGAAGCAGCCTCTACAAGGGAGCAACGGAGGTGCTTTTATTGTAAGAAGATTGGTCATCTGCAGAGACATTGTAAACATTTTGCAGCTGAGAGACGCAAGCAAGCAGAGAGCAGATGGCAGCCGCGGCAGTATCAAAAACAGTCCAGACCTCCATTTTTGAGGGACAGTGGTAATAAAAAGGGGGTTGCAACCATGATTAAGGAAAAACAAAATGCAAATTCTAAATGGCTAGTTGATTCAGGAGCCACATCTTTGATGTGTAATGATATAAATTTAATAAGTAATAGAAAATCAGCTAATGTAAATGCTGTAGTTTTGGCTGACGGGAAAGAGCTAAGTACTGTAAATCAAATGGGTACTGTGTACATTCCAGGGCTAAAAGAGAATTTTAATGATGTCTTACATGTAAAGGAGTTAGAAAATAATTTGTTATCAGTAAGCAGATTAACAGAAAGAGACTACACAGTCATCTTTGAAAAGAACATGTGTAAGATAAAACTGAATGGGGAATTGCGTGGCATAGGTTTGAAAAAGGACAAACTTTATTATTTGGAGGACAATATTGATAGCTACAGGGTTGAAGAAGCTAATAACATAGAAAATATTCCAATCCACAAAGACTGCATACACGAGCTTCACAGAAAATTCGGCCATGCGAGCTTCAAATGTTTAAAGAATTTAATCAGTATGTGTCCAGATTTAAAAGTTACTGAATGCAAAAACCACTTAGATTGTACAGTGTGTCATCAGGTAAAGGTCAGAGCTTTTCCAGTAGCTAAGAAAACAAAAAGAATTGCTCAAAGACCATTTCAGTATGTACATGCAGATGTCGCCCAAGCTAATTGCTTGTCCTTAGGGGGAAGCAAGTATTTCCTAGTAATTGTTGATAGATATACAAGGTTTGCATTTGTGAGAATAATGAAAAACAAATCTGACGCTGGGCAAAGTTTAAAAGCATGGGTAAGAATGGTGGAAAGACAATTTGATAGCAGAGTAGGCACCATTACTACTGATAGAGGAGGAGAATTTTTAAATAATCAATTGTTTAACTGGTTTCAAAAGGTGGGAATAAGGCATGAAACTACAAACCCTGCTTGTCCTAGTGAGGATGGGTTAGCAGAGAAGAAAATACAAGATATAAAAAGAATTACTGCTTGTATGATGGCAGATGCAGGGGTGAAAGATAGTTTTTGGGCAGAAGCAACTTTGACTGCAATACATATCAGTAACAGATTGTATCATTCAGAAATTGAAGACATTCCCTACAGGGTATTGTATGGGAGAATGCCAAATTACAAGTACTTAAGGGTTTTTGGACAATTTGCTCATGTTTACACACCTGCTTGTTTCAGGAGGAAAGGAGAACCCAAAAGCAAAAGGCTTAGGTTTTTGGGGTATTCTGGAAATAGCTACAAGTTTCATTTGGGAGGAAAACAAGTGCAGTATTCTAGGTCTGCAAATTTTGAGAGACATGCTGGTTGGGACAAACTGCATGCCAATAAAGAAGTGTTTTTGAGATTAGGGAGTTCAAATGAGCCAGAAGCACAAACTGAACCAACCTCAGGAAACGGAGGGGTTTCAGTTAAGCAGGATGCATCACCTAGCAACAGTGGTAGTTCTTCCGATGAGGAGATAGCATCTAGGCCTACTACTACTCGAATGACTGAAGACAAGAGATTTAGTCATAGAACTACAACTCCTAGTAGAGAAAGCGAGGATGAAAGAGACAGAACAGCAGATTTTATTCCCAGGCGTAGTCATAGAGTTAGAAAGCCTCCAGATAGGTTTGTTGTGACAAAGGCAAGAGCTTGTTTAGCAGTAGAAGAGCCTGAAAGTTTTGAAGAATTGGAAAGTTATTCTAGTGAAGAACAGGAAAGATGGTTTGATGCAATGGATAATGAGTTTGGTTGCCTGGTAAATAAAGATGTTTTTGAAATTGTTGACAGACCCAAAGACAAGAAAGTAATTGGTTGTAAATGGGTATACAAAAGGAAAGAAATGCCAGATGGAAGTATCAAATATAAAGCTAGGTTAGTAGCTAAGGGTTTTGCACAACAGCAGTATGAGAACTATGATAAGACATATTCTCCAACTGCAAAGCCAGAAAGTCTGAGAATGGTTCTAGCTGTAGCAGTAAAAAGGAATTTAGTTGTAGAACATTTTGATTTTGAGACAGCTTACTTGAATGCGGTCTTGGATGAAGAAATATTTATGGAGCAGCCACAAGGTTTTGAAGAAAATGGTAGTCAGAGAGTATATAAATTAAAGAAAGCATTGTATGGTTTAAAACAAAGTGCCAGAGCGTGGAATCTGTGCATCAATGATGAGCTAGTTAAGCTAGGTTACAAGAGGAGCATTGCAGATGCTTGTGTTTATACAAAAGGAGACATAGTATTAGTGATTTATGTAGATGATTTGTGCGTAGCAGCAAAGTCAAAACAGGAAATTGAGTCAGTAAAAAGAGAATTGTCTAAGAAGTTTGTTTTGAAGGACTTAGGTGTATTGAAGTCTTATTTAGGTATTTGTGTTGAATGGACAGAAGAAGGACATTGTTTATTAAGTCAGAGAAATAAAATTGAAAGACTGATTGAAGAGTGTGGATTACAGAATGCAAAAATAGTAAGAGCTCCAATGACAACTGGTTTTGTGTTTGAGGAAACAACTAGAGCGTTTGAGGACAAGATTTTTTTCAGAAGTATAATAGGATCTTTACAATTCATATCTTGCCACACCAGACCAGACATTTCTTATGCTGTAAATGTATTGTCTAGAAGGGTTAATGATCCAAAAATTGAAGACTGGACAGCGGTAAAACATTTATTGAGATATTTGAAAGGAACCTTAGATAGGAAATTGATTATAAGAAGCAGTAGTTCAGATCTAGATTGTTATGTAGACAGTTCATTTGCATCAGAATTAGGAGACAAGAAGTCAGTTACAGGAATGATAATTAAATATAGTGAAAGTCCAATAGTTTGGAGAAGTAGAAAACAAACTAATGTAGCGATAAGCACAACGGAAGCAGAATTCGCTGCTTTGAATGAGATAGTAAATGAGGTACAGTGGATTAAGCAGTTGCTAAATGACTTAAATGAAAGTTACAAGATACCAGTGGAAATTCTGGAAGATTCACAGTCATGCATAGCGATGGCTGAAACTGAAAGTTTGAAGAACAGAACAAAATATGTTGGTGTAAGATATCAAAATGTGCGAGACATGGTTCAGAAGGGTGAAATAGAATTGAGATATATAGAAACACAACACAACATAGCAGATTTGTTCACAAAAGCATTGACAGCAGAAAAACATGAAAGGCTGACACAAATGGTTGGAATGACATTGTAAGACACATACAATATTTTATTTCGGAGGGGATTGTTAAGGAAAATGCCACATGGGACATACAGTGAAAGAAATAAAATATGTATGTGAAAGTCACAATGACTAAGCAAGAGCAATTATGGGGCTACACAGGTGAAACTGCTAATGTAATCTATAAGGCCTGAGAGCCAAGGACAGAGGTACTGAATGCAGATTGGAAACACCTGAGAATCATTAAGTGTACAAGGTGAAATGTTGAAATACATGGGTTGGTCTTAGGCATGGGTGGAACTATGTGGACCAATCAGAATGGAAGTACACACCCACTGGGTGGAAACTAACTAGTGGGTGGTGATAAACAATGGCTATAAAATTGCAATGTTTGCCAATGTATTGTGGTGGAGTAGAGGTGGTGTAGTTTGGAGATATTGTAAAGTAGTGTGTAGAGATTGTGATATAGTATATTTATATAGATGAATAAAAGTAGGTTTTATATATAAAACTACTGAGTTGCCTGTGTGAATCCTGGAGACGTTTTGGAGACACCTGGAGAAGAGTGAGAAGGCTTGGAGAGTTTGTCAGGATCTTCAGCCTATTCTCTGGAACTCTGCTGCTTTGGAGAAAGGCATTAACCACTGATCTAAGCTGGTTGGCTCTGCTGCATAACAAGGTGGTGAGTTTGAGCCAGAGGTGAAGAGCTACAACTCCCATCATCCCTGACAGAAAGGACCCTTGGTACATTACATCACAGAGGGCTAGGTCCAGGACATTTTAAGTTCTTGAGAGAGAGAGAGGTTCCCAACTGTTTGCTCTGGATCCATTTTAAACAGGCTGTCATTTTGGAATAGAATGCCTTCATCACTCAGTGGAATTACCTTTTCCCAAACATCCAGAGAAAGTGCAGCCCTAATGACCCTGTTGCACCTCTAAGCTGCTTCTTTTCCAATGGGATGGTTGTCATCTTCCATCAAGATTCACATGGAGCACCAAGGGAGGAAGGGGACACCCACCTAACCAGCCAGAACAGCCAAATCAACCCTGATGATCAATGGGGTGACAAATGTCACAGCCAGTTTACCCTCCCATCTAGAGTGATCTGGCTGTGAGGCTGATCTGGCTGTTACATCTTTCACCCCACTGATCATCAGGGTTGATTTGTCTGATCTGGTTGGCTAAGCGACTGTCCCCTTCCTCCCTCACTATTTCATGCATATCCCTCCCAAATCCTCATGTACAGTGGAAGAGGACAACCATCCCAGGTAGAAGGAGTGTACTGCTTTTCAGATACCAATGGCTATGGGATCCCTTCTGGATACATTGTCTGGGTTGCATATTGGGAAATGGAAATACAGCACTGCATTGTGTCTCCTCCCCTTTGGATGCTCAGTTCTAGAAGACAGTTATCACATTACATGATCTGTGATATAGGTTGTGTCCTTGTCATGTAATATAAGATGATCCCTATGGTCAGAACAGAAGTGTGTGGGAAAGTAGAACAGCTGATGTAGAATGTGGAGTGAATTTACATATAGGATGGGGATTGGCTGAGAGAGTGAGATTGGGAGGTACCGTTAGAATGAACTGGCAAGAACAAGGCAGAGCATGTTAGAGAGCACCAATGTGCAGTCCTTCAGAGGAGGCTGGACTCCAATTCTGAGCCAGCATAGCCCATGACAAAGAATGCTAGGAGATGCTGTTGAGAAACATCTGCAGGGCTTTTTTATTCCCACCACGGATTTAGCTAAAAACAGTTAAAGAGGAGGAAGTTCTGAGTTCTGAAGGAAGAAAGACTGTAAGAGAAGATTATATTATTCATTAAGACTAGTTTTTGAGCAATTAATTTAAAATAGGAGTGGGAATCATGTGACCTTCCATTTATTGAGGTAAGTGGTTATACAAACTGCAGCCCTATTTAAACCTCACTACAATTCTCATATGTTTTGGTGACCTCCCAATAAATAGACTTTGAAAATGACACAGAAAATTCCACTAAAATTGGGAAGCAAGGATTATTAACGATGACTGATGTTTTCTTATTATAACACATCAGTATTCTGCATCTGCCATGTTACCCAAAAGATTGTTTCTTCCCATATTGACCTATCTGAACCTTAATGTTTTCCTCTAAGGCCTTTCCGGGGTGCCCCTAACAAATATGCTGTACTAGGCAGCCACCAGAAGAAAGGGTGATTTGGGTGGTGGCTTCATAGCTGTGGAACACCTTTTTTGAAAGTGACTCAGGTGGTTTGCTGCCATTGAAGACTTTCTTTTATTTTCCTTGACATTTTACGTTTGCTTTATGATCATCTGTGTTTGTAACGCTGCTGTTTTAATGTTTTGTGCTTGCTAGTTTTATATTTAGTTTTGTTCTTAAGGCCTAAATACCATAAAGTCATCAGATCCTGTCTGCTCTTGAAATCTAAGCAGGATTAGTCCAGGTTTGTACTTGGGAGACTGCCAACGAATACCAGGTGCTGTAGGCTTTATTTCAGAGAAGGAACTGGTAAAACCACCTTTGAGTATTTCTTGCCTAAGAAAACCAATGAAATTCATGGGGTCACCAGAAGATGACAGGTGATTTGAAGGCACATACACACACATGGTTTTGTTTTTGTGGTGGGTTTTTATTCTGCTTGATTTCTAGGATTCCTGTCGATTGTTTTTTTCTGGTTTTTAACTTTTATTGCTAACCACTCAGAGGACATTTTTAATTGAGCGGTATACAAATGATGTAAATAAATACACAAATAACACACAAATAAACTTCTGCGATCAATAGCAAGCCACATAATTATGCAGTACATGGCGAAGCAATGCAGTTTTGGCACAGATGGACTTCTATTTTAGAAGAAGGAAAAATAACTAGCTAACAAAACTAATGCATGAGTGAGGCCTGGATATGTGTGGGGGGGGGCTATGAGTGAAAGTGAGGGGAGGGGGAAGGAGGGACGGGAGAGAGAGAAATGTGTGAAGCAGCATATTACAGGTTGTTGATGCTTTAGCATGCAAGCTGAATTCTTAAGTGTAGTTTTTAGAGTCAGTAAACAAGGTGGTAAGTATCTTCGTGGACTGCATAATTTCAAGCTGTATGTGTGGGTGGTTCATATTACAGAATGCTTCCCCATGGGGGGAAAATATGAAATCTTATATATAGAAAATAGGCTCACCATTTACATATCATACACAAGCCCAAATACCTGAGTTTTCCTGTGCAGACCCTCTCAAAATGCTGACAGGAAATGATATTGCATCACTTCTGTCACCATTTTGAGAGCGATTGCAGAGGGAAAAAAAGAGATATTTGAGGGTAATACACATCCCTCCACTATTTCACACATGAAAACTGGGACACCAAGCAACATTAGTGATCAGGATGGCAAAAATCATTAATGAGGAAGAACACATAAACTAGGAGATGCTGCAGCAGTTTGCTCTTGCTGAAGCCTACAGAGAAGGGTAATGTTTTGGCCCCCCTCCTCTCCCCACAGCTGAGTGAATGGAGTACAAACTACTTTTGCACTTTGAAATCCATTTGTAGCTATTGTAGAGGACAAAGGGGGAAGTGGAAGAAAGAGAGAGAAATCAGGACATTTTAAAAGCAGCTGAAAAAGTGGGATTGTAGAGGATTAATAGGGACTGGTCCTGCCAAACTGGAATAGTTGGAGAGCATGAGTATGGGATTATGGGGTGCTTGTGGGGGTTGGGGGTATTTTCATATGATTTAATCCATTTAGGAGACTTTCTGTATGGTTTGAGGTACTTCTGGGGGTCTTCAGGGACCACAAATGTAGGGTCCAGAGGCTGCAACCATGGGGATAGCCCCATGCAGCTCAGTTTTTTTAAAAAGACATGCAGGTAGATATGGAATTGCATGTAGGTGATCTACCACATTAACCTCATATTTTCACATGCTAATAGATCTACTGAAGCAAATTTAAAAGTTTACTTAATTATAGTAACAATTCATTGGTTGTTCTGCAACCTGTGGAATGCCATCCGTTGACATTGTGAAGACGGGCGTAGTCGAATTTTGGTGCTTCACCCTGTGGAATGATCTCCCCCATGCACTTTCCGAGAGGCAGTAAGCATATTCAGTTTTATTCAGTTACACTCTCTCAGCCTCAGAGGAAGGCAATGGCAAAGTCGCTCTGAAGAAATCTTACCAAGAAAACCCTGTGATAAGGTCGCCTTAGGTTCGCCATAAGTTGGAAATTAAGGCACACAACAACAAATTGAAAACATACCTGTTTACCTTGTCCCTCCCTAACTAATTAAGCCTGCCTTTTTTCTAGCTTATTCTTGACGTACTGTAAAATATTTAGTGGGCTAAATACAACTACCAAGCCCAACTACAATAGCCAGTACTTGTAGGGAGAAATTCAGAAAAGTGAAACCTCCAAATGAATTCAGGCTTGCTGCAGAGGTTAAAAATAATAAAAATATGTTTTTATTATGTTTGGAGCAAAAGGAAGAACAAGAAAATGGCAGGGCCACTGTGTAGTTAGTTGATGGTATCAGGGAACAGAGATAAGGCCAAGCTCTTTCATAACATTTTTTTGCCTCAGTCTTCTCCCAAAATAAAAACTGTGCTCTAACTGATGAAAATAGAATAAACCATGCAGTAAGAGGACTACAGCCCAGAATAGGTTAAGAAGTAGTTAAGGAATACCTGACTATACTAAAGGAATTCATTTCCAGGGCTGGAAAAACTGCATCTGAATACTAAAAGAACTTGCAGATGTAGGACTTTATCAGATGATCCCCTTTAAACGTTCTTTTGCCAGCATAAAAAATCCATTTTTATGCCAGCAAAAGAATGCCCCCCCCCGCCACCATATTTACCTTCTCTCCCAGCAGAAGGCTTCCCTGGCAATGAAGAGGAAGTGAATGAAGCCCCGTTCACTTCCTCCTTTGAAATCCTGCAAGACTTCATTGCACGGGAAATTAAAAAATCAAATAAAAAATAAAACACGAAAACTTACAAAAAGCACATACACACACTTTAAAACTTCCAGATAAACCAGGGAAGGTTTTAAAAAGCGCATCACTTACCTGAATGTCTTGATCTCACCCAGAAGTGTTGGCACTGGACTGGCCTTTGATGCTGCATTCGCATGAGTTAAATGGCCCGAGGTTTTACACGTCCACAATGCTGGCACAAAAGCGCCACGGTGGATCTATTTACAGCTTAAGCCATCAATAAAAAAGTACTGGATTTTGACAAGGCATAAACGCAAAAGGGTGATGTTATCTGATCTGAGGACTGTGAGGGGACAAGATGAGCTTATGGATTTTATCTTCGATTTAGGGCCATTTCACACTGCATAATAATACTACTACGATTCCACTTTAACTGCCAAAGCTGCATCCTATGGAATCCTAGGGTTTGTTGTTTGCTGACCCCTAGAGCTCTCTGGCTGAGAAGTTTAAATATCTCTCCCTAGATTGCAAAGAGCCCTTGGCAACTTCATATGCCAAACAGAATATTTTTTTTACTAAACCCAGACCGCTTTCCAGAAATGCTACATGGCTGAGATCCTACACTGGGGTGGGCGTAGTGCCCCTGGGCACTACTTTTCTGGCCTCTGAAGTGCTCCGCCAGTCCTGCAAGGGCCACCAACTTCCTCAGTTTAAAAAAAATTGTGTGATCTGGGGGGCAGTTTTTACCCACTCCCCAAACCATGCAGAAAGCCCTTCCAAATGTGTGAAACCACTGGAAAATATGCAGCCCCCCCCCACAAGCAATCCACAACCGTGCACTATCCCAAAATGCTTTCATTTCCCTCTGTAGACCCTCTCCATTTTCCTCTACGGTTACCCCTCTCCCCATCCTATACCAAGGAAATGGAACATGACCTTACACTCACAGAGCTCTCAGATTATTATGCAGTGCTGCCTCATGAGTACAGTACATTGTGACACTGCATGGCTGAATTAGCAAGCAAATCTGAAATGCGCAACTGCAATGTACAATGCAGATCTGCATGTGTAACACATGGCAGGATATGCACAACTCAGCTCCCGCAACATTCAGATGAATAGGACATCCACTTTCATAGGAGAAACTATGGGGGTTTCTATATGGTAAAAAAAATATACATACGCTTTTGAAAGATCGATCATCCAAACACACGGCCGTTCGGATGCATACGTGTCATTTGGAAGGGGGGCTAGTGAATCCCCCATAAACTACGTGGATTCGGCATTTGGGAGGATTAGCGGATCTCGAGCTAAAATCCATACAGTCGTTTGAATGGTTGATCATATGTACCCCCCCCCCCCCGTTCGCACACACACGAACAGCAGTGTAATCTGATTGGCTGGCTGAGCGCAGGGGATGGGCCTAACAAATAGGGGAATTGGGAGCAGCTGCCATGTTGGATTGCCGGCTAAGCGAGAGTCCAGTAAGTCCATGAATTTTATATTTATTCCCATTTATTTTATTTTGTAAATATGGAAAACCGAATGTCTGCATTACAGGCACCTTTTAAAATAATAATAAAAAAGCAACGGGAGATTTAAAACTGCTGCTTGGATTGCTCACTCCAGCCAGCTTAGGAAGGGGGGGTCATATGGAGTTTAGGGGGGATAAAAAATTGTGTAGGCAGATCGTACGTATTCGAACAACTGCCTATTCGTAGCTTTTACCCCCCAAATGGATTTTTTTTTAATCGTATAGATGGGGCCTATGCATGGGTAAGAAGGATGACCAAAATGAACAAAGGTCTGGAAACCATGCCTTATGAGGAATGACTTCAGGAACTGGGCATGTTTAACTTGGAGAAGACTGAGAGCTTGTCTACACTGCCAAAAAAAAATTTAAAAAAATTGTACTCATCTCGTAGTACCTGTGATCATGATGCACAACGTTCTTGACAATTCATTTGGAATGCAGTTCTTTTTGATGCCAGAGGGCTTTAATCTATTTTTAAAAATTGCCTTTTACCCCGCGCTTTCCTGAAAAATCTGGATAATCCTATCTATGTGTGGCCAACCCTCCAAGGCAAATTCAGTGTGGAGCCAGGGTGGGTGGGGTTTTGGGTCACCTGATCATTCCCACCAGGAGCAGCTACTTCCTCTGTTTGTATTTACGTTTTGCCAGCATGCAGTCACTATTATTATTTTTGCCTGTGTAGGGGATTCATTAATCTAAATAGATGTACATGTATGTTGCATTCTTTTATTGGATTTCCCTCCCTTTTAATTGGATTCTACTGGATTTGTAATGGCTTTTAGTCAAATACACTGTACAATAAATGACTGACTGACTATTATTTTTTGAAGGTGTGTTTGTGCAGATACTTGTATATAATTATTACACACCTCTGCCTATTAAAAAAAAGCAGAGTGGTCATAGTCATGTGGCTGAAAATATTGTAAAGTATAGGACACATGATCATAACAGGACTGCCCTTTTACATCGGAATGAGCTCACCTAGGGGAAACATGTGGCTGGTAATGCCACTTTCACTTCCCACTACACTGTTATAGCACTATTATTCCATTTTAACTGCTATGGCTGCCTCCTATGGAATTCTGGGGTTTGTAGTTTAGTGAGGCTTAAGAGCTCTCTGGCTAAGAATGCTAAATGCCCCTCCCTAAACTGCAAATCCCAGGATTCAAGAGGAGGCAGCCTTAGCAGTTAAAGTGGAATAATAGTGCTATAACAGTATAGTGTGATAAGGCTCTTCAATTTAACAGGATGTGTGTAGGTTCACTGCAAACCAAAAAGATGTGATTTGAAGCAGAATTTTTTCACCTCTGTAGACAAGCCTTCAGAGGTGCCATGATAGCCATCTTTAAATATCGGAAGGGATGTCAGGGAGAAGGTGGAACAAGCTTGTTTTCTACTGCTCTAGAGACTAGAATACAAGCCAATGAATTCAAATTACAAGAAAAGAGATTCAGTCTAAACATTAGGAAGAGCTTTTTTTACTGTAAAGAGCAGTTTGACAGTGGAATGGGCTGCCTCAGAGAATGGTGGACTCTCCATCTGTGGCGGTCTGTAAGCAGAGGTTGGATGGGCACCTTTCAGTAGCGGTTGAGCTTAATTGTGTATTCCTGCAAGGCAGGGAGTTGGGCTAGATAGCCCTTGTGGCCCCTTCCAGCTCTAAGATTCTATGATTCTTGATTTTCACACTACACTGTTATAGTGTTACTATTCCACTATATTTGCTATGGCTGCCTCCTGTGGAATCCTGGGATTTGCAGTTTAGGGAGGGGCATTTACAACTCTCAGCCAGAGAGTGCTTAAGGCCTCACTAAACTACAAACCCCAGAATTCCACAGGAGGAAGCCAAAGCAGTTAAAGTGGAATAGTAACACTATAACAGTGTAGTGTGAAAATCTCATAAGAGCCTTATCACATGAGGGAAGAAAGCGGCAGTGCATCCTGATAATAGTGCCACCCACCTTGCCTTATCATACAACATTGGCATATTTCAGCTGTTCTCCCATTCTGGTCCTATGCGAGACAGTGGCAGACGCAAGTCTTTTTGCTAACTGGAAAAATCTGTTAGCAAAAAGACCTGGCTTTACCACCATCGCCCACGGGACTGGAATGGGAGAACAGCTGAAACACCCTGACATCGTACAATAAGGCAAGGAGGGGTGAGCTACTCTTGAGCTTCCCTTCCGCTTCCCTTCCACGTCTCTTTCCTTGGCGATAAGCCACTAAACGGCCACTAACAAGATTGTGTTAGTTACTAAGTCACTAACAAGATTGTGTTACTTTTGTATGCCTTCAAGTTGTTTTTGGCTTATGGTTACCCTAAGGGGAACCTGTCACGGGGTTTTCTTGGCAAGATTTGTTCAGATTTGCCTTTGCCTTCCTCTGATGCTGAGAGAGTGTGACTTGACCAAGGTCCCTCAGTGGGTTTCCATGGCCAAGCAGAGATTCGTACCCTGGTCTCCAGAATTGTAGTCCAACACTCAAACCACTACAACATGCTGGCTCTCATCCCATCTTTGCTTCTTCTCTTTGTCTCAGCAATGTCTGGAAGAAACCACACAGCTTTTAGGGCAGCTGTTCTGGGAGATATCAACTAGTCCCTGAAGAAGCAGGCTTATGTAATCACAGATCCTTCCAAAATGCAGAGAACATTAAGGACCACACACCCCATCTCTGCTGTATATGGTGTGCTTATGTAATTACCTATACTTACCATTACAGTTATATCCAGGATGTCTATTGTATGGAGTGAGGAAAGGCTGGCTCTGTCACCTACAATGTTTTCAGGTCCCCTACAGTTTGTGCCAGTATCATTTCCAAAGAGTTCCATGAAATTTCTCGTCTAAGCATAGAAAACAACTGTTCTGAATCCCAAAATAACCGACCTGCTGCTTGTGCATCAGGCTCTTGTTCTTGAATAACCAAACAGCTGCCGTGTGTGTGGGGGGGTGTTCCCCCCAGAACTTCATAATCACTGACATGAAATGCACTAATTAGATTTCAAAAGTGTCAGAAACAACTCCCTCACCTTGGATCTAGAACGGAAGTGTTGTGATTTTTTGACAACCGATGGCATAGTGGTGCAATGCAGGAGAGCCATAAAATATTAAACAGACAGAGGGGGGAAATGTTCCACCGACTCTTTGAAACTGAACTAGAACAGACCAAAGTGGTTGGGTGGAAACACTAATTATTCCCCAGTCTCTAATTAGTCTTTGCTATTCAGAAAAGTTAAGTTCAGAATTAACAGGCTCAGTAAAATATTTTCTATTATGAATACTTTGTAGCAATGAGATGGACATGCATTTACAACAAAAGCCAACTGATCTCAGTGGAAGGAGTCCTTGCATGGAACCCCTCTTAAGCAATGTGCTCTTTTGTAAGAAGATCATTTGCAACATTGATCTGAGGTGGTGGGAATCAGCTACTGATCCTACTGCTTTGATTCAAACAAAACACTATGCTTGTCTGTTCTTTCTCATTAAAAACTTTTGCCATCTTGACCACTGAGGAGACTATCACATGAGGTCCAAAAACCCCGTCTCTGTCTTGCTGCCACACTCCAGTGCCTGTAATTGATTTAAACATTTTTTCACACTACCTTGCCACGCTATTGAATGTCATAGAATCATAGAATCATAGAGTTGGAAGAGACCATAAAGGCCATCCAGTCCAACCCCCTGCCCTGTAGGAGTACTCAATCAAATCATTCCCGACAGATAGCCATCCAGACTCTGTTTAAAAACCTCCAAAGAAGGAGACTCAACCACACTACGAGGCAATGTATTCCACTTCCGAACAGCTCTTACTGTCAGGAAGTTCTTCCTAATGTTTAGGTGGAATCTCTTCTCCGGTAGTTTGAACCCATTGCTCCGTGTCTTAGTCTCTGGAGCAGCAGAAAACAAACCTGCTCCATGCTCAGTATGAAATCCCTTCAAATATTTAAACATGGCTATCATATCCCCTCTCAACCTTCTCTTCTCCAGACTAAACATGCCCAGCTCCCTAAGCCACTCCTCATAGGGCCATCTATGATTCTATGATCCTGCTCGCCCTCCTCTGGACATGTTCCAGCTTGTCAATATCCTTGAATTGTGGTACCCAGAACTGGACACAGTATTCCAGGTGAGGTCTGACCAAGGCAGAATAGAGTGGCACTATTATTTCCCTTGATCTAGACCCTATACTCATAGAATCATAGAATTGCAGAGTTGGAGAGACCACGAGGGCCATCCAGTCCAACCCCCCTGCCACGCAGGAAATCTTGATCAAAGCATCCCCGACAGATGGCAATCCAGCCTCTGTTTAAAGACCTCCAAGGAAGGAGACCCCACCACGCTCCGAGGGGGTGTGTTCCACTGCCAAACAGCTCTTACTGTCAAAAAGTTCCTCCTCATGTTGAGGTGGAATCTCTGTTCCTGGAGCTTGCATCCATTGCTCCGTGTTCCAATCTCTGGAGCAGCAGAAAACAAGCCTGCTCCATCCTCAGCGTGACATCCCCTCAAATACTTAAACAGGGCTATCATATCGCCTCTTATTAATGCAGCCTAGAATTGCATTGGAATCCCCCTCCCTCGCTGAGCTGCATTCACTTCCTGGGAAGCAAATCCTGACCGTTCTCATGAGAAGATGACCGTGCGGGAAATTTAAAAATAAAAAGCAAATCAGAACGTAAAAAAGTACATCAAGCACAAAAACAGACTTTAAACTTAACAAGGGTAAAAAAAAGGGTGTCACTTACCTCTGTGTCCCAATGGAATCCGGAAGCGTTCAGCACGGACCTCCCTGTGACCTCCCTGTGATGCTGTCATCGTGCCAGCAGAACAGGGCTGTTTTTCACAAGCCCATGATTCCATTTCAGAAACAGAATGGGCAATTTATTAATGGTTTAAACCGTCAATAAGAAGGAGCGGGGGGCAGAAGAGGTATGGAGGCATATCACCACAGGGATGATGTCGTCGAAAAAGGAAACCTTTTAGCAATCTCCTGTTGTCCCTGTGATGGGATACTTGGCACGTGTGATAATCTCCTGATATTGTTTGGTCACACATATCCTGTTCTACTTCTGGGAAATGTTGGAGGGTATGGGATAGAAATGAGATGTTGGGCTTTTGTTCTCAGTTACTCTCTTAGCTTGGAGGTGCAGCATGGAGACCCATAGCAAAAACTATACTGGTCTCCAGGTTCCAAGACTATTCTAAGGCAATATTAACAAATGTTTATAAATAAGGAAAATACTAATACAACATTCCAGTAAAAAGTAAGAAAGGCCAGTACATATTAAAAGTAAGAAAGGCCAGTGCTTATTATAATCAATTATGGTGATGGAATAAACAGTTGTTGCTAAAATTTAAACCAAGGCAAGAAAACTTTGGGGCCACCCAATGTTGTTGGACCACATTTCCCACCACTCCTTTCCATTCATTGTGCAGGATTCACCTGATGGCAGTGGCAGTCTAATAACATCTGAAGGGCCATGAATTGCTCATCCCCAATTTAAATAAATATAATTCATGTGTGTGTCCCGGTTCTCATCTGTGAAGTGTTGGAAGGTCTGCTGTTCCCTTTTCTCAGTCATGTTATGAGGGCAGGTATATCAGGCAGATGGCTAAGGTTCCCAAAACCAGAAGGGGATGACTTGCCACATTTAGAAGCAGGTAAAGTAATTGCACACATTGCTGTGTAAAGAAGTGAGGCTTTCTAAGGCTGTTAAGTCCAGAGTCTACCTAACTCAACTTTTTCCAGTTGCTATAAGTTAGCTAGTATTGCCATGGTGTTTCAATGTTTCAATGTTCCAGGTTATCAAGTGAGGGTATTGATGGATTTTATCCAGTCTTTTATACAGCTATACAAATTATTGAGAACACAGCTGCGCTGGGCAGGGCATGTTTCTAGGATGGAGGACCATCGCCTCCCAAAAATAGTACTCTATGGTGAACTCACCATGGGTCAGCGTAAGAGGGGCGCTCCAAAAAAGCGATACAAGGACTCCCTGAAACAACATTTCAGGCTCGGCCAAATTGATCACCAACAACGGTCCACCTTAGTCTCACATCGGGAGGCATGGAGATGCACTAGCCACAATGCTGCAGGCTTATTTGAGAACTCACGCCAAACAAGTCTTGAAGAGAAACGACAATGCAGAAAGAATCACAACCCGGAAACATCACCCAAGGAGACCTTCTGCTGTGCTTTCTGCAACCGGACTTGTTTATCTCGGATTGGCCTTTTTAGTCATTGGCGTGCTTGCAGAAAGCGCGGGATGAGTCCTTTCTGAATCTTTGTTTGCGAAGAAAAGCCAGAGGAGAGAGACAAATTAGTACCAATAGCTAAGATGATGCTTGCTCAATACTTTTTATGGCTGGTGGCTACTAGCTAGATACCAGACATCCCTTTCAGCCAGGATGTAGAGAAAGACTAGCTGCTCTGTGTATGTATGAGAAGAGAAAAAAGCATAGGAGTCTGAATGTAACCAGGGAAAGGAGCAAGAGTCTGGGCTTCTAAAGTGGCCTACTGGGCTGTACAGTTATGCTGTTTGCATTTATAAGAGCTAATGATACTTCAAAGGCTGCTGCTGCCTGTGCCCAACCACAATTATTTTGCAAACTTTAAGCAATGTAAACAGATATTACAAAAAGAGTGTAAGTCTCTAGTGCTCCTTTTTCTTACAGAAGGGCTGACCTTCTTGCAGCAGCTCCTAAATCATCCTGCAACCCAGGAAAGCAGCAGTCTCCCAAAGGCTAGATGTTGCATTAGTCAGTTGCAGGTCAAACAAGGAAGCATCCTGCGGCACCCTTAAAACTAAAGTTTATTATAGCGTGAACATTTGCAGACTGTGTCCTACTTCCTTAGCTGCATGGAGTCTAATCTGTCTCTCTTACACATGGGTGGGGTGTGATGTCAGTGAGGTCAGAGTAAATTTCCTCTAAAAGTGCATTTACAGAGTGGAATGCAGTAATTCCTGCTTTAAATTCATGTGGACTTTACTGTCAACAGTTCCCCCATCAGGGGCACTGTGTATATACTTGAACTTTTCTAGATTATGCACCATGCATGTGAGGAAATGAGCTGCAGTGTACAAAGTTGATGCCATAATGAATGTGTTCATCTGTGATTCTAGGTTGAATCAATAGGAGTATAGTGTCTAGATCGAGGGAAATGATAGTGCCACTGTATTCTGTTTTGGTCAGATCTCACCTGGAATACTGTGTCCAGTTCTGGGCACCACAATTCAAGAAGGATATGGACAAGCTGGAACATGTCCAGAGGGTGACCAAAATGGTGAAAGGACTGGAAACCATGTCCTATGAAGAGTGGCTTAGGGAGCTGGGTATGTTTAGCCTGGAGAAGAGAAGGTTAAGAGGTGATATGATAGCTGTTTAAATATTTGAAAGGATGTCATATTGAAGATGGAGCAACCTTGTTTTCTGCTGCTCCAGACCCGAAGCAGTGGATTCAAACCACAGGAAAACAGATTCCACTTAAACATTAAAGAACTCCAGTGGAATGTGCTGCCTCAGAGTGTGGTGGAGTCTCCTTCTTTGGGGGGTTTTAAGCAGAGACTGGATGGCCATCTGTCAGAAGTGCTTTGATTGTGTATTCCTGAATGGCAGGGGGTTGGACTAGATGGCCCTTGTGGTCTCTTCCAGCTCTATGATTCTATAATTCTAAAGGTGCTACAGGAATTTTTGATGTTTAAGAAAAGCCAGAAGCATCATCTGGATGCAAAAGCCTTTCATGTTAGAAATTTGTGAATTAAAAACAAGCTCAATTGATTTTGATTTTTCTTTCTCTTTTTCCTAAACTCTAAAGCTGATGGGGAGTCATATAGCCCTCCTGATGCTATTGGACTGTAACCTACAGGCATCCCTTGTCAGCATAGCTGAGGATGGAGAATGCTGGAAGTTGTAGTCCAATGACATTTGGAGGGCCACAATGATTCCCATCCCTGCTTTAAAGAAACACAAACCCAAACAGCCCAGTGAAAAATAAGCATGCTCGTGTGTGTGTGTGTGTGTGTGTGTGTGTGTGTGGTAGATAACACAAACATATTATTGTACTTGACAAGAAAGCAACACAACAAAACAACCAGAGATTGCATAGTTTTCATTCCTTGCCATTATTGATTGAAGATGGTATAGCATTTCCTTTTTGGATTTTATCTTATTTAATATTATTTTAACTGACTATTTATTTATTCTGTTTTTATAAGAAAGCACCAAATGGTTATAACTAAATTAGTTCAAATTGGCAGGGCCAGATGAATTGCATCCCAAAATCCTGAAGGAACTTGCTGCTAATGTATTCTCTGAAACCATTTGTCATCATTTTTGAGAAATCCTGAAGAAACGGTGCAGTGCCAGTGGACCAGAGAAGGGCAAACATTGCCCCTCTTTTCAAAGGGGGCAAAAAAGGTCTGGTAAACTAGAGACTAGTCAGCCTGACCTCAATACCAGGAAAAATTATTAGAATGGATTATAAAAGAATTGGTTAGCAAGTATCTGGATGACAATGCAGTGATTAGTAGGAGCCAGCATGAGTTTCTCAAGAACAAATCCTGCCAAACTAATCTTATATCTGTGAATTCGAAGGCTTTAATGGCCGGCATCCATAGATTTTCCTTGGGTTTTTTTCCGGGCTCATAGCCCGGAAAAATCCCAAGAAAAATCTAATCTTATATCTTTTTAAATTGGGTCACTAGTTTAGTAGATGGGTGGGCCTAAGTACCCTAGAGGCACCAGACCCCATCTAAACAGGGTCAGACCTGGTTAGTACTTGGATGGGAGACCACCAATGAATACCAGGTGCTTTAAGCTATATTTCAGAGGAATGAACTGGCAAAACTACCTCTGAGTATTCCTTGCCTAAGAAAACTCTATGAAATGCATAGGGTCACCATAAGGTGACAGGTGACTTAAAGGCACATGCATGCAGACATACAGAAGAATGCTGTAGATGTCATTTATCTGGATTTCAGCCAAGTATTTGATAAAATCCCCCATGACATTTTGATTAGCAAATTGATTAAATGTGGAATAGATGGAAACACCATCAGATGGATCATAATTAGTTGGAAAACTGTGTTCAAAGAGTCATCATCAATGGCTGTGCTTCAGATTGGAAGGAAGTCTCAAGAGAAGAGCTGCAGGGTTTTGCCCTAGGGCTGTCATTCTTCACTATTTTTATTAATGACTTAAATGATGTGTTAGCAAGAATCATGATCGAGTTTGTGGATGACGCATAATTAAATGCACAGGTATAGGATAGGAGATACTTGGCTTAGCAGTAGGACGTGTGAAAAAGACCTTGGGATAATTGTTGATTTTAAGTTGAACATGACCCAGCAGTGTGATGCTGCAGCAAAGAAGGCAAATAATATTTTAGCCTGCACAAATAGATGTATAGTTGGTCATGTTAGCACACTCAACCTCTGAGCATATTAAGAGGTCTAGGCAGCAAAGAATTTGTAGCAGTGTCTTGTTTCTTCAGGCAAAAGGATAAAGAGACAAACACAGCTTTGTGTCTAAGAAACTATTTCACTTTATTAAAGCATAAATAAAGAAATATCTTTAATAGTATAGAGCACGTCTTTATAGTATAGAGATTTAAAATAGAACTGAACATACATTCACAAAGCAGCATAGGATATCCAATCCTTTTAGCTTTACAGAAAAAGATAAACATTCCCTCATACCAAAGAGAGATAACAGTCCACAGACTTCAGGACTCCTAGCTCAAGCTCTAAAAGTCATACTTGACAAGTCATTAATCTCAATACACAAGCTAATTCTAGCAAGCTTTTGCACTCATTTCTACACCCTATAGACAATTATATTACACTACAGCTCTTTACAGCATAAATCTACTAACTGCATATCCCATCATCCATGGCATAGTCAATGGAAGAAATAGTGGTGTGTGCCTTCAAGTTGTTTCTAACTTATGGCAACCCTAATGCGAGCCTATCACAGGGTTTTCTTGGTAAGATTTGTTCAGAGGGTGTTTGTCTTTGCTTTCCTCTGAGGCTGAGAGAGTGTGACTTGCCCAAGGTCACCCAGTCAGGTTCCATGGCCAAGTGGGGATTCGAACACTGGTCTTCAGAGCTGTAGTCCAACTCAAGCCACTACAGCACATTGGCTATATTCTGCACTAGTTAGGCCTCGTCTGGGCGACTGTGTTCAGATCTCGGCACTTCATTTTAAGAAGGATATAGACAAGTTGGATCAGGTTCAGAAAAGGGCAACAAGGATGATCAAAGGTATAGAGGACAGAACATGAGGAAAGTTTGAGGGAGTTGGGCATGTTCAGCCTGGTGGAGAGAAGACTGAGTGGTAACATGATTGCACTCTTTAAATATCTCAAGAGCTGTCACAGAGAGGAGGGTGCAGGTTTGTTTGGTACTGCCCCAGAGGGCAAGTATACTGGTTTTAAATTATAGGAGGGTAAATTCTGATTGAACATTAGAAGGAACATCTTAAGAGTAAGAGCTGTTCAACAATGGAACCAATTACCTAGAGTGGTGCTGAGGTCTCTCTGGACATCTTCAACAGGAGGCTGGGCAGCTACCTGCTAGGGATGCTCTAGCTGGAGATCCGGCATTGAGTGGTGGGGTTGGACTTGATGGCCTATGGGGCCACTTTTAACTCTATAATTCTATTAGTAGTAGTATTGTTATTACAAATGCTACAGATGATATTGTATTTGGATTTCAATAAGCATTGCATTGCCATATTAATTCCTGTGTTTATTATGCTTTCTAAAGTCTTAAAAATATAGAGTTTGAACAGGAAACGAAAAACAGAAAATAGGTATTTTAAATTCATCTAACTATAATGCACCAGATCTCAGATGTACCTGCTGTACTTAAGCAAAATGGTAGAATAGACACAGACAGCTTCATCTACTGTAAATAAAAAATGATGTAAAGGAAGAAGAAACGTCATATGTAGCATTATTTTATCAGCAACAACCAATCTCCCATGCTACAAATTGGTACCAGCATAGTATTTTTGTCACATCAAATGAACTGTCAAGGAATACTGTTGCCTTTCTGAGGTTTGCATGGCATAAAATGAAGGGAAGGACTTTGTTTTAATGAAAAGCAGGTATCTTTTTTATCTACCCATATATATAAGCATTATAATCTCAGAAAAGTCGCTGTCATCTCTGAACCTTGTCAAATACACTTGGCAGGCTTTTGCTCCACTCTTGTCTATACAAAGAACTTCTTGCCATGGATACACATGGAAGAATTTTACACTTTGGATTTCTTTTCTTTGAAAATTCCACCCCCTTCTCCCTCCTGATTAAAAGCTGCTTCAAGCATAAGATGTCTTGGTCTCGTGTCCCTCAGAGTAAATCTAGACTTATTTATTTATTTCTGGACCACAATATTCTCCATCATATGTTCTTTTATCTACATCAAGACCATTTTCAATGGCAAGGGCAGATACAAAAACTGGGGGAGCAAATTATTTTGGGCACCAATCACTGTAAAAAAAATGTTTATGTGGAAAAAATTTTCATAGATAATGGCAAAAATAATCCCTGTTGTGACGGATCCCCTCTCCAGGCTGGCCCCTGCAATTCCAAACCCTTGGGCTCTTGTCCCTCTTAATCCCTCCATGGATTAGGTAGTTGGGCCCTATGTGGATCAATAGATGTGTTATTCTGTGGGTTCTCTGTGGTGAGCATGACTAGACTATCAAATTTAATAGGAACAGCCAAACACCATTGTGAATAAACAAATAGAATTTTCCTTGGGCTTTTTTGGGCTGTGAGGCAGTGTTCTGGAATAGTTTCTTTCTGATGTTTTGCATGCATCTGTGGCCGGCATCCTCAGAGAATGGTTGGGTAGGTGTTTATGTGGAGTTTATATGCTATGAACCCCTGTTGGGGAGGATATGTAAATTTGTGTAATTGAATGGTTAGTTTCTGGGTATAGAAATGCAAGGCTTGTTAGTGTCTGTTTGGCTAATGGTTGGTTGATGGGCCATTAACTGCTGGAAATCCCCCTGTCCCTGGGTGGAATTCCTTTGTAAATGTTGAGTTTTGATTCTATTGTTTTTCAAAACTGGGATCAAAACTCAACACTTAGAAAAGAATTCCACCCAGAGACGGGGATTTCTAGCAGATAATGGCCCATCAACCAACCACTAGCCAAACAGACACTAACGAGCCTTGCATTTCTCTACCCAGAAACTAAACATTCAATTACACAAATTTACATATATTCCCCAACAGGGGTTCACAGCATATAAACCCCCCACAAACTCCTACCCAACCATTCTCTGAATACGCCAGCCACAGATGCAGGCGAAATGTCAGAAAGAAACTATTCCAGAACACGACTTCACAGCTAAAAAACCCAAGGAATATCTATGGATGCCGGCCATGAAAGCCTTCAATTTCACATCAAACAAATAGAAATTTATTAAGACACATTTAGATAACACAGTAACCCCTGAACTATTTAATAATTCACAGCTCCCCCAGATCCTAGTAATTTCTTTTTCCTGACTGACTGTCCTATCTGTATTACAGCTTTTTCATATCTCTATGCTTTTCCCCGTGTCTCTCTGTATGTCATCTTTTTCCTATTTGCCTTGTATCAGAGACAAGCTTCAGTTTTATGGTAGTCCCTTCATATTTGCTGGGGTTTGGTTCCAGAACCCACCATGGATATCAAAATCCGTGAATACTCAAGTCCCCTTATATGCAATGGCATAGCAAAATGGTATCCCTTATATAAGATGGCAAAATCAAGGTTTGCTTTTTGGATTATTTTTTTAAAAGACTATTTTCAAGCCGTGAATACTTAAATCAGTGGATACAAAATCCGTGGATCCGGAGGGACAATTGTATATCCTTTCTCCCCTGGAGGCCCCCCCCTTCACACCATTCCCTGAGCTGTGATTGGCTGGCACCAGCCAGGCTTGCCCAGCCCCTCCCTTCACACTCATTAATGCATTTTAATTAGAGAGTAAGTTGTGAAGCTTCCAAAAAGCAAATCAACATTTTCCAGATGCCAAAAAAAAAAGTAAATAAAACAACAGTGAGGAAGTAAATACATATTTTACAAGCCATCCTACTATAATGATTTGAACAGTTCAATAAAGTCTAATGAGCTGGGATTTCTCTGCAAACTTGTGGAGAAGCTTTTCATTTGAATTTCCTTCAAATATATTACCTTCAAAAGCTTGTATCACTAAATTTCCTTTTCTCTGATGAAGCATTGGATGTCTGGATGGTATCAGCACAAAGATAAGAATGAATTTTCACACACAGCTGTAGGATGCACCAAAGATGGTGCAGCATACAAAGGTGTACAGCCAAAATGGCTTCCTTGTATGTGTACAATATTTTAGTAAGCTTGTTTTTCGTGATCTGACCATACCCTTGTCTTTGGATGACTAAACTGCACTTCTAAATGCTCAACTGTTGTTGTTGTGTTTGTGCCTTCAAGTTGTTTCTGACTTATGGTAACTCTAAGGCAAACCTATCACAGGGTTTTCTTGGCAATGTTCAGAGGGGGGTTGCCTTTACCTTCTTCTGAAGCTGAGAGAGTGTGATTTTCCCAAGATCACCCAGTGGGTTTCCATGGCTGAGCAGGGATTCAAACCCAAGTCTCCAGAGTTATAGTCTGGCACTCAAACCACTACACCACACTACACTGACTCAACTACAGTGCTAGAAATTTTGGCACTGAAGGAAAATTTAATGGGGGGGGGGACTCTTATTTTGTGGGGAGAATGCTCTTTACCCCTCCTGCTTACTATTCCTTACTACACCCCTGCTCTCATTGCCCAGAATAAAGGTGTTTAGGGATGAATTCGGGTCAGTATCTGTAAGGAAGGTTTTTGCATCACTGTTGGAAGCATCATCCAATGCACTATTATGACAATGCTGGCATAGTCTACCCCACAAAGTGTTTCATTCTTCTATTTGTATGTTCTCTTACCAGCAAAGAGTACTGCAATATTGAGGAGGTTTAGATAAGTATAACAACACATTCTCCTAAAGTGTTATACACAAGGTGTTGTGATTTCGTAAAATCATAGAACTTGAAGAGGCCCCACAGTCCACTGAGTCCACCCCTTGCTCAGTTCAAGAACTCCAGCTAGAACATCCTCAGATAGCTGTCCAGCCTCTTTCTGAAGATGTCTAGAGGAGACGACCCCACCACCTTCCTTGGTAATTAGTTCCATTGCTAACTGCTCTTACCATTAAGAAGTTCCTTCTAATGTTCAGTCAAAATCTACCTCCTGTAACTTAAATCCATTAGACCTTGTCCTTACCTCTGGGGTGGCAGAGAACAAACCTGTTCCCTCCCATCTTCTATGTCTCTTGTCACTGGCAATTCTCCATTTCTGTCCCTGCCACAGTAGCCTTTCACCATCCCTCATTTTAATTTTAACAATTGTAAACTCCCACAATTTTAAAAACTTTATTGAAGAAACATTAATACTAAAAAAATTAAAATATAGTTTACAAGTGTTAAAAAAAGATATTCCCAAAACTTCTCAGGCTGGAAGAAATTCTCAAGAATACTCTCCGAAAATTTATTCGCAAGATCTTTACAACACTGCATTGGAGTAGGAATGTTGTTGATTTATCCTATCACTTAAATTTATTTATTCTGTGGATCAGATGGGGAAGGTGGTGGGCTCCACTTGGCCTAAGGAAACAGATGGAACCACTTGTGGAATTAAAAAGGCCGCAACCTTTTTTTGTGGGCATGGCTTATTGGGCATGGCTGAAGAGACTTGGCCCAGCATGTGGCCAGATTCAGTTCCCACTGGGTAGAAACCACTATGTGGTTCCCCTGTCACCTGAGCTGGGCATGATTCTGGTTGCTTACACCACAAAGTCCAATAAGAGGAACCCCCAAACTGGGTGTGATGGTGGGCCCTCACCCAGCATCTCCCTCCAAGCTGGATCCAGTTCCATGCTAAAATCTTGAAAGTTGTGGGAACTAGAAATTTTTCAAAATTTGTAGCAAATAAGACATTTCTACCATAACAAAAAACAAAACAAAAATAAAACCCCACACAAAACTTAAACAGAGGGGAGCATGAACGGGGAGACGCTCTGAGGCTGACTGCCTGTTTATATTGTATGGTCCAAGTTTGGATAGGAGTGAAGCTTCTGGGTTTTCTCTCGAGCCCCAGCCAGCCAGCTAGCTAGCTAGCTAGCCAGCCAGCCAGCCAGCCAACTAGACAGTTTTTGATTGGTTGGCCATCTACTAATTTCCAGAGCCTGCAGAGTATGTGTATTCTGTGAAAGGGGAAAGCCAGTGCACAGATGGTATCCAGCCATTGCTCAGCAGCTCCCTAACAGTAAATGGATCCCCCAGTAAGTTGTTTCCAGGTTCAAAATGACCCACACTCTGTACCAGTCTATTTGCTGTTACAACCTGTGTTTTACTACTTCTTTTTTTTTTCATTCTGGAAAAAAGTGCAGTAAGGAAGTGGAATGAGATATTCCAATCCCTTTTCGCTGGTCTGGATTTCCTTTCTGCTATGTTGTATTCCTCTGGTGGGCCAGTCTACTGATATGTGATAACTACATGGCTGTAGCTGTCTCCCTACTCTCCTGTTCCCTCCTCCTGTTTTCTGCACTAATGGCATTTCTCTTTCCAGTGGTCTTTCCGGTATGTTCGTTTTTGCTCCTGAACAAACAGCTGATTAGTTATGGTACCCTTTCTCCACTGCTACTCCTTCAGGAAACATGCAGCCCAAAGGAAGCCCTATGTAAAGTTGTCTAGTCTGAATATCACTAGCTCATGCATAACTAAGGCTAGGCCTCCTTTTCCCTCTCTAGACAGGGTCACAGCTGACATAATAAAGCTATACATAATCCAACAGGTAAATGAAATGCTTTTTCTGATGTATTTATTTTATGATTTAACTAGATTTTTGATTTTTTTTAAAAAAAACTGATTTTAACAAGCTGCCCTGTATGGCAATCTTAAGAAAAAGACAGGGAATCTAATTTTTTTTTAAAGGTAAACTTTACTACTAATAAAAAGTAAACAAGCCTCTCCAAATGTGCTTGCCAGCATGTTCTTGGCCAGCATAGCATCAGAGACAATTCCCATATTCCTCTTCTTGAGACCTAGTCAACAGCAAGAGCCTCTACCTTCTACAGGTCTCTTAAGTCTTGAGAATCACCACACCAGGGAGAACATTTCTAATTCCAGCTCAGAGCTAGGGAGAAGGGCAGAGGATCCTCCTGCCCAGGTTACACAGAACCTTAAGCATGGTGTGAAGTCAAACCACACCTTGTCTCTCCTGCTTGCAGGAAGGAACAGGTTAACATGGTACACACATAATTTTAGCCATTTGCAAAGACCATTCACAGTCTGTGGATTCCTGTAAATAAGTGTATAGTAGCTTGTTCTTACTTGAGAGCCAGTGTGATGCAGTGGTCTGAATGTTGGAGTTGGACTAGACCAGGGTTCGAATACCCAGTTGGTAGGGTTACCAGTTCAGGATTATCCAAAGGATTTATCACACAAGGGAAGGATGTGGCAGTGCACCCCAATAATAGTGCTGTCCACCTTGCCTTATCACATGACATCAGCATGTTCCAGCTGTTCTCCCATTCCGGTCCCATAGGAGATGGTGTTAAAGGCAGGTCTTTTTGCTAATTTTTCCAGTTAGCAAAAAGACTTGTGTTTACCACCATCTCCCACAGGACCAGAATGGGAGAAGAGCTGAAACACACTGATGTCATGAGATAAGGTAAGTTGTGATACATTACTTTTGGGCTTCACTTCTGTTTCCCTTCCCTCATGTAATAAGCCCCCAAGCCTTGAGATTTCATAGAATCATAGAATCATAGAATCATAGAATTGCAGAGTTGGAAGAGACCACGAGGGCCATCCAGTCCAACCCCCTGCCACGCAGGAAATCACAATCAAAGCATCCCCGACAGATGGCCATCCAGCCTCTGTTTAAAGACCTCCAAGGAAGGAGACCCCACCACGCTCCGAGGGAGTGTGTTCCACTGCCGAACAGCTCTGACTGTCAAAAAGTTCCTCCTCATGTTGAGGTGGAATCTCTGTTCCTGGAGCTTGCACCCATTGCTCCGTGTTCCAGTCTCTGGAGCAGCAGAAAACAAGCCTGCTCCATCCTCAGCGTGACATCCCTTCAAATACTTAAACAGGGCTATCATATCGCCTCTAAACCGTCTTTTTTCCAGGCTAAACATACCCAGCTCCCTAAGTCTCTCCTCATAAGGCATTGTTTCCAGACCTTTCACCATTTTAGTTGCCCTTCTCTGGACACGCTCCAATTTGTCAATATCCTTTCTGAATTGTGGTGCCCAGAACTGGACACAGTATTCTAAGTGAGGTCTGACTAAGGCAGAATAGAGTGGCACTATTACTTCCCTTGATCTAGACACTATACTTCTATTGATACAGCCCAAAATTGCATTGGCCTTTTTAGCTGCCGCATCACACTGTTGGCTCATGTTCAACTTGTGGTCTACTAGGACTCCTAGATCCCTTTCGCACATAGTCTCATTCAGCCAGGTCTCTCCCATCCTATATTTATGCATTTCATTTTTCCGCCCTAAATGCAGTACTTTACATTTCTCCGTATTGAATTTCATTTTGTTAGCTTTGGCCCAGCTCTCCAGTCTATCCAGGTCATTCTGAATTTTGATCCTGTCCTCTAGGGTATTAGCTACTCCTCCCAATTTGGTGTCATCTGCAAATTTGATAAGTATGCCCCTAATTCCCTCATCTAAGTCATTGATAAAGATGTTGAATAGCACTGGGCCCAGGACAGAACCCTGTGGCACCCCACTGGTCACATCTTTCCAAGACGAAGAGGAGCCACTGCTGAGCACCCTTTGGGTTCGGCCGGTCAACCAATTACAAATCCATTGAACAGTTAACTTGTCTAGCCCACATTCTACAAGCTTGTTTGCAAGAATGTCATGGGGAACCTTGTCAAAGGCCTTACTGAAATCAAGGTATGCAATGTCCACAGCATTCCCTTCATCTACCAAGCTGGTAACTTTATCAAAAAAAGAGATCAGATTAGTCTGGCATGACTTGTTTCTCTGAAACCCATGCTGATTTCTGGGCCGAGACCTGGGCATGATCCCCAGTGATGTCTTTTAAGAGTTATGTGTTAGGTACCAACCACAACTGTCCACAACTTCTCATTCAAACACACAAACATCTTCTTGTTAACTGCTGTCAAGTTGACTTTGACTTGTGGTGGCCCAATGAATGAGAGACCTCCAAGTCATCCTGTCATCAACAGCCCCACTTATGGCTTCCTTGACTAAGGACTTTATCAGATGAAGTTGTAATCACAGAATTACTGTGTGACAGTACTGCAAATGGGTTCCCGTTATTGCATGACATTGTTGTCCTCCCATGGTCAATGTGTGCTCCACCTGTTAATTGCTTGTCACTTTTCACTGATGGGAAAATCCACGAATAGTACTCAATATAACTGTTTTTGCAGTATTGAGAAGTGTGCGAAATCACGTCCTGCTGTAATCATGCGATTACAGTTTGAAATGGATGGCCTTTTCCCCCCCTCCTCTTTGCCAATGAGAACCCAGGGTGCACAGGACACTTTTTAAATGAACTGTCATCTTTTCTTGGTACATATTTATGTTTAAGTGTTTATTTGTTAATTTCTTTTGTTATTTATGTGTTTTTGGTGTGGTAACAAAGCCATGTCTTCTTGCGAGAACAGCCAAAATCTCACCCATATAAAATCATGGAAGTAAAATCCCATTCTTAAGCTACTAGTTGTGGTCATGCAGTGATTCCATGCCAGTAGTACGGCATAGGATCGCTTGATTATAGCAACATGCCATAATTACTGTAATCATGCCACTATGTTTCCATTTTCCTCAACAGTGGAATTACAGCATTTTTAGTTGCTAGTCTGATGAAGTCCTGAATCTATCCATCTGTAATATGATCTTCCTCTTTTCCAACTGCCTTCTACCTTCCCAAGCATTATGGTCTTTCCCAGTGAGTCATGTTGTTGGTGTGAAAAGTATTACTGGGCCCACCATGACCTACATAAGTTATTGAGTCAATTATTTATCATAAAGCAATTCTTTGCTTATTTGCTTAGTAAGGCTTCTGCTGAATGATCTTTAAAATATTATTCAAAACTACTGTAACTGTGTATGTTCCAAGGGAAGAAGAGACAATGGTCATAAACAATCTTATAAGACATTCCAAGCCCTGAGAAGAACAGACAGTTGCTACACAATGTACAGGTCATCCTGGCTATTTTTGCTTTTTATATGAGATGCCACATAGACAGTGGAAGCGGAAAGCACCCTTTGTGCATGAGCTTTTTTTGCAATTGCTTTCTTAAGTTAAAAAGACCTATAAATGCCTGTGACTTTCAGAATAAACTTGTCCATCTTGACCATAGCTATCTCTTAATTGGACTGAGAGTGGCTGTGTGTAGGGTGGAACCTTTAGCTAAAGAATTACATGTATGTGTGTTTTCTTTCCTACTCAGATTCAGAGATCAATCCAGCTCTGTGTCATTATCTGGGTTGACATGCTGAGATCAATATCTTGATCTTACCCAACAAGGTCTTCTCATGATATGTCCAAATGTCTCAGTTTAGTCATCTTGGCTTCTAGGGAGAATTCAGGCGTCATTTGCTCTAACGCCCATTTGTTTGTCTCTTTAGCAATTCGTAGAACTCTTCTCCAGCACCACATTTCAAATGAGTTGATTTTCTTCCTCTCAGTTCTTCACTGTCCAGCTTTCACAAGCGTAGACAACTCAGATACAGTGGCAGTAGCAACACAGTACTGTTAGTATTGTGCCGTTAGTACTGTGCAGAAGGAGGCACAGTAAACCCTTCTGAATGTCTTTTACCACGAAAACCCAATAATGAGACAATTCAAGATGAAACAAGAGATAGTGCAGAAGATGACACTCCCAGGTTGGATGGCACTCAATGAGCTACTGGAGTATGGCAGAGGACAACTATGAGTAGCAATGTGGCTAATGATGCAACTAGACTCAAGCTGGAAGGAGTCTGAAGCAGCAAAAGCCTGTCTGACATGGAAGGCCTTACTAGCAGCACCACTGCTATCAGCATATCCTCACAGAGAACATGCAATCACACCACCATGGAAAGGGTGAGACACATATATGTACAGAACATATTTTCCTGTTTGGAAATTCAGACACAAATCTTAGCTAAAGGGACTGTTCCCAGATCAAGATGAGATGAGGGGAGTATTCCTTCTCACTTAGGGAGGTGGGATAAGGCACATCTAATCTAGCCTACTTGTTTCTAACCAGAAGGTGGATGCAGAGCAGTGCAGAGGGTAAGCCCTGGCACTCCAACAACTAGGAGAGGAGGAAGCCAATTCAATAATTACATAGACCCCCAGGAGAGTCGATGCAAGTTGTAGGCATAAATCAAGTAAGCCTTGCGATTAGTGCAAGCAGATGCTCTTCTAGCTTCTGCTGCTCTGCTCTTCCTCACCTCCTCACCTACTTAGTACGTTAGCACATTTCTAAAGATGCATTTCATGGCACTCTAAAACGGGCACCAGAGAAGGCAGGAGATAGTACCCTAGATTGTATACAGTATTTTACAATGTAAAGGGTCCTACTGATACCGATTAAGGCTTTCTTTGCCTTAGGATCCCCATATCTAGGAACCAGCATGGAAAACAATTATCATTGTCCACCAGCATGTAACAAGAGCAGCCAAGAAGCTAGACAACTGGGAAGACACAATTCTGCTAGTCAAAAATGATAGTTACATTCCTATCAAAGGTGAACAAGTGCCGCGATGCTCTCTTTGCAAGAACATTATAAAAGGTCAAAAGGCAATGAAGAATGCGCTCCAGCAATATTCCCCCCACCCCAGGAAGGAGAGAAGGAAAGCAGAGAGAAGGTTGATTCCATCAAAATGGGTCTTGATCTCACTTGTTTCATAGTCTGAGCAAGGTAACACAGATGTATACATAAAATAAATATAAAGTTTGTGTTTGCTGCTACGTTCCTATAAATGGTAACACCTTCTCTGTGTATTGATGAATATCATGTCATTTGATATGCAGAGCGCAGTCATTCACTGTGCATCCGAACAGTGATACCTGCAGCAAAATAGCGTGAGCTTTTCTGAGCAAAACAAGTACTCCTCTGGTGCAAAGAAAAATGCCATCCGAAGAATCCTTTATGGCTTTTTATTAATAAACATGTGAGAACAAAATAACATTAGAAGACATTCACCCATGCTTCTATATGTCCAAGATTCTTCTGGAGCTAAGACAAAGAGCTCCTCAAAAGCAAGAGAAAACACACAGGCTTGAAACTTAAAACTAGCTCCAATAACCCCTCCTAGTTATATAGCCCCTGAACACCCAGTCTTTGCGAGAAACGAAAGAAGAACCAATTTCAAGTTTTGATTTCTTATTTCCAACGCCCAAAGAACAGAATAACAAGAATAGACAGATTTATGAGCTTCTGATAAGCCGGCTGGCGCCTTGAGTGCCTTGGTGAAAAAACTTACTCGCAATATCTATTTTCCCTGACATATCACCCTCTCTCTTTATAAGATACAATGGATATTACTCCCTCCCACAAAGGAAATTAAGACCACAGCTTGGAATGTTACTTTCTCTCTCTCTGGCTTTTCTTCGCAAACTAAGATTCAGGAAGGACTCATCCCGCGCTTTCTGCAAGTGCACTGATGACTTAAAAGGCCAATCTGAGATAAACAAGTCCGATTGCAGAAAGCACAGCAGAAGGTCTCCTTGGGTGATGTTTCTGGGTTGTGATTCTTTCTGCATTGTCGTTTCTCTTCAAGACTTGTTCGGCGTGAGTTCTCAAATAAGGCTGCAGCATTGTGGATAGTGCGTCTCCATGCCTCCTGATGTGAGGCTAGGGCAGACCATTGTTGGTGATCAATTTGGCCGAGCCTGAGATGTTGTTTCAGGGAATCCTTGTATCGCTTTTTTGGAGCACCCCTCTTATGCTGACCCGTGGCGAGTTTACCGTAGAGGAATGTTACTTTATGGCAAAGTAATTTGGTGTGTAACTCACTGTGAGGTCCCCTTTCTAAGCAACTCAGCATTGGTAACATTTACAAGGGGGTTATCAGCTTGTCAGACTCAGTGGCCAAATTCCTAGATAGCATGGCCAGAGCATAACTGCTTTGCATGCATGGCTCAGTGTCTCCTCATGCAGCTGCCAAATGGGGCTGCTGCTGTGCCTGTTAAATTGCCATGGAGGGGAGGGGACAGAGGCAACCAAACAGTGGGGTTGGCCTCTCATACACCTGCCGAGAGAGGGGGCAGAATGAAAATCTCATTCTATTAGCATACCCTACCACCTCTCCCGCAAGGTTTCATAACTGCACATACTGGACACCTTTCAGGGTCACACTGACCAGGATGTTTGGGGTCAAGCTGATCAGAGCACAGTCAAGGTTACAATGACCTGAGATGTGTCCAGGATTACACCGGTGGGAAAACCCTGATAGGATTCTGTGGAAAACCCTACCGTTGATGTGTCTATGCTAATCCTTTCAACCATGCAATCAGTGACCATCCCTCCACCCCATACCCTATGGTAATCTTTCCTGTACACGCTACCTGTCCAAACATTGAGAGGTTGTTACAAATCATATCAATGTTTTGTCACTCCAGAGCCACCAGACTTTCACCCATGCCGGTGGTAGTGGCAGGATGGGTGAAGGTCTGGCGGCTCTCTCCCCCTCTTCCTTGCTGTGGCCGACTGTGCAACAATTTGTGTGGTTGTCTTAATGATCAGGACTGCACATTTCCTGCGGAGTTTTTTTTTTTTTTTTTTTAAGTTTGGAGAAATTCCCGAAGTCTGTTATTGCAGAGTTTTCCCAGTTTTTTGCTCCCCTCCTTCCAAATACTGCAATTCGGTGTGGTATCTCATTAGGACAAAAGGAATTCCCTTCAAATTCCACGAGGAGTTTTTTCGCTGTATAGATGACCCCTTGGTATTTCAATCATATTATGCCTGTGCTTTATGAGCTGCACTGACTCCCAATTTATTTTTGGGCCCCATTTAAATGTTGGCTTTAAACCTCAAAGTCATATCTAGGTCCAATTGACTCTACTTTTACACATATATCTTCCTAGGGGTTTTCTACACTAGTGAAACCCCCCGAATCTGGCCTGATGATGGCACATGACATGTGACCTTTTCCCTGAATCTGGTGTCATAATGCTATATGATATACAGCCTTATCCTCACCAGACTCAGGGAATACCCCCTTAATCCAGGTTTTAGAAAACTCGCAGTTTTCTCTGGAGTTTGCTTGAAACTCTGGAGAAAACTGTAGTGTGAACAAGCCATCCGTACCGGATTAGGAGGGTGGGGAGCAGAGGAAGGGCAAGTGTTGCCTGAGGTTTCGCCATTTACCCCTCCCCTCTTTGGTGCCACTTCTCATTCCAAAGACAGAGCCACAGTGCTAGTCACTCTCTCTGAGGGCAGAACATCCGGCCAGCTCCGCCATCGCCAGGCTAGCCGCCCATTCTGACTTCAGAGAGAGCAACTTGCCCAGGGACTTGGCTTTCATGGAGCTCAAACTGGATGATTGTGTGCTGGAAAAGCAAAGTCCTGGTGCTATTCTCTCTCTCTGAAGTCAGAAAGACCAGTCTGCCCCTCCATTGTCAGGCTAGCTGCCCGTTTTGACTTCAGAGAGCACTGGGGCTTTGCTTTCACAGAGCTCAGAGTAAAGTCCTAAGTTTGAGTAAGAGCTTTGAATGGAAGCTAGGTATTTTAAAATACACTTTAAAAACAAATCTTTCTCACTGGGGTAAAAATCTGAATGCAGATTTAGGCTTTGGCAGGTGTGGCTCTCAAATCCTGGCCAGAAGGTCTGAATTTCATACTCTGGGCCGCAGCTCTGGACCAAAGTTGTCCGAATTTCATACAGATGTTTACCCTCTGTGTAGTCAAGTCCCTAGACTTCATATCCTGGCCAGAATTCACTATTGTGATCTACCTTGCCACTTTACACATACTTTGCTACTTAGCCGAAGGTGCTAAGGAACCCTGTTAGATAATTGCAGAGAAGTGTAACAGGACACTGGCAAGAGTGTCCCAATATGCACTGGTCCCATTGTGCATGTGCATGAGTCCTGATATGGAATGGTCACTTTGCTGGCTCCCCTACATAGTAACTTACCAGCAGCTTCTTGCTGAATATGGACACTGGGAAACTGCTCAGTTCTTTTTCCTGCAGATATAAGCCCACTTAGGAAGACATAAGTCCCCAAGGGAATTCTGGCCCCTGTTCAGAAACGCTGCTCCATGTGCTCCCATTTAGTGAAATGAGTTAGATAGCAGAAAAGGAGAGAGACTTCTTAGTAGTTGCACCCAGCTGTGGAAGATTGTATCCTGCAGAAGCCTTAAAATAACATGTACTTATAAAAATCTTTGAGGCAGAGATGGGGAGAGTTTACACACACACCCTGGCTACATTTGGCCCTCCAGCACCATTTTTAAGCCTCCCGGCAACTTCACAATTATATTTTTGCCCTCAAATGTCCCCCCCCCCCACCTCCTGGGGGGACAATCTCATATTGTTGGGTTTCCTTGGCATTCCTCTTTTTAAAACATCTTGGGCTTAAAATGTCAAGGGGTCCTTGAAAACATGGGGAAATTGCTCTATCCTCCAAGGGGGCAAACATTTGTTAAAATGTTTTTTGTGTGTGTGTGGGGGGGGAGGCAAATCCATGCTCCCAAGTTCCCCTGAAGTGGTCAATGTGTCCTACCAGCCCCTGACAATTGCTGACCCCTGCTTAAAGGCCAGATCTTGTAATCATTCTTACTTTGTGCTACCAGGAGGCAAAGAATTTAATAGGCTGCATTTTAATGCTTTCCTGTATCCTAATCATTGTGTTGTACTTTAACAGTAATTTTATTATCTGTTCTATAAGAAAGCATAAGTTGATAGACATATGTATGAATAAATCAAATCAATTGTAAGGGATAAAAACATGTTGGCTACAGACATGCAATTAGCATCACGTGTACCTTGAGCCTATTGGTGCATTAAAAAATAGCATAAATGTGTTAATTGATGCCAAAATGGTTAACTATTACAAAATCAGGAACCATCTGTTTCTGATTAGTTAAAGAAAAAATGGCTATGGTTAAAATAAGGAAATTGACTGAAAATTATATTGAGGCATAAAACTAAACTATATATATTGCTGGACTTTGTGCAAAAGTAGGACTCAGTTACTAATTATTGGACTTCATGTGCCAGGTTCGCAAGAAGTTTTTTACTTTGTAAAGTACTCCTTACATTTGAGTGTGCTTAAAGCTTAGAAAAGTAACCTTTTCACAAATAACAACCACTCCTGAAATTTTTCACTGTTTAAGAAACAGCACCAAGTTGTTTAAGATCTTCTTACAGTATGAAACACTAACAATCCTATGTGTAGGTTTTCCGTGTTTTTTTTTTTTCTGGGCCATGAGGCCGTGTTCTGGAAGAGTTTATTTGAGTTCACAGCCCAGAAAAAAGCCACAGAAAAAAACCTCAGAGCCTGGGAAAAAAACAGGGAAAACCTATGGATGCCAGCCGTGAAAGCCTTCAAATTCACAATTCTATATGTGTTTACATGTAAGTTCAATGGGGATTACCCTCATTGTCATGTTGTCATGTGCCTTCAAGTTATTTTTGACTTATGGTAACCCTAAGATGAACTTATCATGGGTGTTTTGGGGCAAGATTTTTCTTCAGAGGGGCTTGCCCTTGCTTTTCTCTGAGGCTGAGAGAATGTCAGCAGATGTTGCTTGTCATGCAACCAAGGTTACCCAGTGGGTTTCCATGGTGGAGTGGGGATTTGAACCCTGGTCTCCCAGTATCTGAGCCCAACACTTAAACCACAACACCATGCTGGCTTCTTATTTTCAGGTAATGGGGTATGAAATTGCAGCCTAGGAGATTATCAGACGGAGACAAAAATCATGTCCCTGCCTCGCAATTTCCTCTCCCACCCCCGTTCTGGCACAGAAACAAAAACTTTTCAGACCTACCTTCTCTGTGTCCGCCCCCTCCCCTCTGCAGCCCAGGAGTGAATGGAGCTCTCATTGAGCTGCATTCACTTCCTGGAATGCAAATCCTGGCTGTTCTCGTGAGAGGATGATAGCACGGGAAACTCAACAAGAAAAAGAAAAATACATGTCAACAATTTAAAACAAAGCACAAAAACACACTTTAAAAAATACAAGTAACCCAGAGAGGGTACAAAAAAGTGTGTCACTTACTTCATTGTACCGATTGCACCTGGAAGTGTTCAGCATGGATTTCCCACTAACACTGGCATTGCGCCAGCATAACAGGGCACCTTTTCTTTCGCCCGTTATTCCTTGACAGGGACAGAACAGGTGATCTATTCATGGCTTGAGCCGTGAACAAAAATGAACAATGGCAGAACGGAAGGGGCATGGGAGCATGACAACTGCAGAATGACGCCATGTGAAAAAGAAGCTCTTTAGTGATGTCCTGGCGTTTGTGTAACATCATATTTAGGTCGTCTGATAATCTCCTAAGAGTGTTCAGCTAAATGGTGATTTCAGGAGATACTGGGTGCTAGCAGCATAAATTACATGACGTGTCTGCCATTTGGCTTGCAAGCTGCAGTTAGCAGGAGAAAACTTGATATCTGACACTGTCCGTTTGGGGCACCCCGTGCCATCTGAGCTGTCTGTTGAGAGCATGGGCTGCCTATGCCATCTTGCAGTCTCCTCCTCTGCAGCTGCTGTCTGTCTCTATGGCAACAGGGGCAAAGGCCTTATCCACTGGGGTCTAAAGCTAGGCCTTGGCCTCTAACAGGCACAATTATTTAAAAAATCTCAGGCCAGTTTTTGCTGGTGTCTGTCACCAGATGGCCAGGAGCAGGTCGCATTAGGCAGCGGCTTTTTAAATTTTCATAAGAAGGGGGAAGAGGGGGAGGAGGAAGAGATCAACACTATGGATGGTTAGGGTTGCCAGACTGAAAGCTGGAGAAATCACCGGGTTGTGCAGAAGACCGAATTTCAGCAGGTGTTGCTTATCATGCAACCAGGTAACAATCAACACCTGCTGAAATTCCCTCACTGACACACAACCATTAAAGGGACAGGAATCCTCTCCAGTTTTCACTCTGCCCCCCCCCCTAATTTTTTTCTGTTTACTTTGCATTTTCACAGCTTTGGCAAAATCATCCCATGCGAAGTGCATAAAATGGCCAGGTTGAAAACCAAAGAGGGCTTCTGTACCCTTAAAGATTGTGTAGAAGAGGGAATTTCAGAAGGAGTTGCTTGTCACATAACCAGGTAACAAGCAACACCTGCTGAAGTTCCATCGTGTGTGTGTGTGTGTGTGTGTGTGTGTGCGTGCACTTGCACACGCCTTCAAGTCATCTGTAGACTTATGGCAACCTCATGAATTTCATAGAGTTTTCTAATACTCAGAGGTGGTTTGCCAGTTCCTTCCTCTGAAATATAGCCTATAGCACCTGGTATTCATTGGTAGTCTCCCATCCAAGTACTAGCCAGGTCTGACCTTGTTTAGCTTCCAAGATCAGATGGGATAGGTCCCCTCTTAAAGGTATAGGTCCCCTCTCCAGTTTTCACACTGGCAACCCTAGGTGCATTTGGACAGATGTTGGGCTCTTGCTCTCCGTTAGTTATTTCCTTAGCTTGAAGGTACAGCATGGAGGCCCTTGGCAAAAACTGTAGTGTCCTCAGGTTCAGAGAATATTCTAAGGCAAGAATGACAAAAGTTTATAACTAAGTAAAATGTGAGGACAAAATTCAGGTAAAAAACTAGGAAAGATAAGTGTGTATAACTATGGTGACAGGATAAATAGTTGTCAACAGTTAAATCAGGGCAGGAATTGGGTGTGGCCCACCCAATGTTATTGGACCACATTTCATAGCACTCTTTGCCATTAACTGTGCAGGTTTGAGCTGATGGCAGTTGCAGTCCAATAACATCTACAGGTCCACCTCCAATAGAGGCACATCCAGACTGGTTAAAAAGATCAGAAACTCCCAAATTTTGTTTCTGCTCTTTCCAATTTTATTTTGGAGATTCCATATACATTTTGTTTACCCTAGAGTATTTTCTGTTGAAAGTGGTAATGCAAGCCCCCTTTCTATGCTAGTAATTCCAGCTTGACAGTAGGTAGATCAGGGTCTCTAATTGTATTCTAATTGTATGACCATCATAAGTTAAGCAAAACCAGAAAGCAGCCATGATTGCTCATACATGCCAAAGCAATAATATTTTTAAAGCAACCTTGAGAGTGTAGTACAATCAGAGATACTGTAACAGCTATGAAACTTCTGGGAGAGGTTATTCCCAACATAAAATGTATCCCTTTTTGCAACATTTAGGTAACATGAATTAGTCAGTGCAGGTAAAGTGAATAATCCATTGTTTAACTTGTTTGTGTCAGCAATAGTTGGATACTTTTACTGAACTTTCTTCCTTTAACACGTGTCTATGACAATATGACTCTTTGTGAGCAGGTCTATAAATTCTTAGCTCCCACTAATAAAATTTTTCTTTGCTTGTCCTGATATTGACAGAGTGGGGTCTCTGTTCAAAGGTAAGGAACCTCTTTGGCCAAAGATAGCAGATGCCTTTATACAAGGATTCAGGATCTAAGGACTGCTGTTTCACCCATAGACTTCAAGTCTGGTGAATGGGGCTGATATCTCAGTTCTCCTCCCACTGCTAACACTGTCAGCTCCTGGTATAATCAGAGACCTTTTATACCAGCTCCCCAGGTCGGTATATTTTCAAGTACAGTTGCCCCTCCACATTCGCGACTTTCACATTCGCGGTTTTGATTATTCGCGGAAGTCTACTTCCCCCCCCCCGCTCAACACACCCTCACTTCCCAAGGCAGGAAAGGGCTTAGCCCCTCGCTGCCTTCGGAAAGAGGGGTGGGGAGCAGCTAACGTGCTGCCTCTGCGCCCACTCCCTTCCCAAGGCAGCGAAGAGCTTCTGAGGAAGCCCTTCAGTGCCTTGGGAAGGAGGGGTGGGGAGTAGCTAGCGCTCTGCCTCGCCGCCCCACTCCCTTCCCGAGGCAGCGAAGGGCTTCTGAGGAAGCCCTTTGGTGCCTTGGGAAGGGGGGGTGGGAAGCAGCTGGGGCACTGGTTCTGACGGAAGGGGAGCAGCTGGCGCGCTGCCTCTGCGCCCCACTCCCTTCCCAAGGCTCCGAAGGGCTTCTGAAGAAGCCTTTCGGTGCCTTGGGAAGGAGGGGTGGGAAGCAGCTGGCGCGCTGCCTCGCCACCCCACTCCCTTCCCAAGGCTCCGAAGGGCTTCTGAAGAAGCCTTTCGGTGCCTTGGGAAGGAGGGGGGGAAGCAGCTGGGGCGGGGGGTGGGTGGAGAGGAGCAGCGATGGGGCTTTTGAAGCCCCATCGCCGCTTTTGGGAGGGCGGGTGGTGGTGGAAAGGAGCAGCGATGGGGCTTTTGAAGCGCCCTCGCTGCTTCTGGGAGGGCGGGGGGGGTGGAGAGGAGCAGCGATGGGGCTTTTGAAGCGCCCTCGCTGCTTCTGGGAGGGCGGGGGGGGGGTGGAGAGGAGCAGCGATGGGCCTTTTGAAGCGCCCTCGCTGCTTCTGGGAGGGCGGGGGGGGGGGTGGAGAGGAGCAGCGATGGGGCTTTTGAAGCGCCCTCGCTGCTTCTGGGAGGGCGGGGGGGGGGGTGGAGAGGAGCAGCGATGGGGCTTTTGAAGCCCCCTGGCTGCTTCTGGGAGGGCGGGGTGGGGGTGGAGAGGAGCAGCGATGGGGCTTTTGAAGCGCCCTCGCTGCTTCTGGGAGGGCGGGGGGGGGGGTGGAGAGGAGCAGCGATGGGGCTTTTGAAGCCCCCTGGCTGCTTCTGGGAGGGCGGGGTGGGGGTGGAGAGGAGCAGCGATGGGGCTTTTGAAGCCCCATCGCCGCTTTTGGGAGGGCGGAGGGGGGTGGAAAGGAGCAGCGATGGGGCTTTTGAAGCCCCATCGCCGCTTTTGGGAGGGCGGGGGGTGGTGTAAAGGAGCAGCGATGGGGCTTTAGAAGCCCCCTCGCTGCTTCTGGGAGGGCGGGGGGTGGGTGGAGAGGAGCAGCGACGGGGCTTTTGAAGCCCCCTTGCTGCTTCTGGGAGCGCGGGTGTGTGTGTGGAGAGGAGCAGCAACGGGGCTTTAGAAGCCCCATCGCCGCTTTTGGGAGGGCGGGGGGGGCGTTCCTGGAGGGCGTGGCATGACCTTTTTTTATTCGCGGTTTTTTCACATTCGTGGGGGTCTTGCGCCCCTAACCCCCGCGAATGTGGGACAACTGTAGTATAAAATCGGAAAGAATAGGAACAAAATCAGGGACTGCTCAGTCAGTCTGGATCCACCCTGTCATGCTGGCTTGCTATGCCAGCATGGGAGCTCACCTTCACAACTCACAGGATCAGTATTGGAAAATTCCACTCCTTGTTTGGAAATGGGGATAGGGTGGGAGACCCTCATTAAATAAACATGATGTCACATCACCTGGCTAGATAACCACTCTGATTGGGCACTGACAGAGCCAATCAGGAATCAACAAGAAGAACTTTTAAAAGTTCTTTATCCTTCCTTTGTTCTGAGTCAGACTGGCTGAGCACATGGTCAGCTAGATGGAGCTAGCTAAGATAGACTCTGACCCCATGGCCTAGCTCTGGGCCCGATGGCCTACACAACCATGAAATGCCCCAAAAGACAATCTGTGATACCAGAGGGTTGGGAGGAGCCAACCTTATCCAGAGGCCTCCAAAAAGGATCCAAAAAGACTCTGAATTCCATCTACAGAGACTGTAAGTTAGTCTGCATGTAGTAGTTAGGGAATGTGTAGTTAGATTGCGTTAGATTTTATGGTTTTATTTCTAAATGCTCTGAAGGAATGTATTTGTATAATCCTTAAACTGAACCTGGGAATGTTTTACCTTCTCAAGTGACATAAATCCTAAGATTGAAATAAAAGCTTCTGTTATTTCTCAACCTCGCCTCGAAATCGCCTGCTTTGGTCAGCTATCAAGAACCTTCTCTAGAGTAGAGAAAAGAGTTATTATTGTTCCTTGATTTCATCTTGTCTATGATCTCCCTGCCTAGACAAGAAAAACCAGCAAGACAGGGAGTGGTGGCAACGAAGAGGAATCCCTGGGTTTGGGATAGGAATCCCTGGGTTTGGGATAAGAACAAGGGCCAACCCTGGACATTTCAACAGAATAACAGCATCTATATTACAGTATTACACCAGGAGCCCTGGTGGTGCAGTGGTTAAATGCTGGTACTGCAGCCACAATGTTGTGAGTTCAATCCTATTGGGATATGTAGTTTGCAATCCAAAGTAATAGTGCCGCTCTATTCTGCCTTGGTCAGACCTCACCTAGAATACTGTGTCCAGTTCTGGGCACCACAATTCAAAAAGGATATTGACAAATTGGAGCATGTCCAGAGAAGGGCAACTAAAATGGGGAAAGGTCTGGAAACCATGCCTTATGAGGAGAGATTTAGGGAGCTGGGTATGTTTAGCCTGGAAAAAAGACACTTAAGAGGCGATAGGATAGCCCTGTTTAAGTATTTGAAGGGGTGTCATGTTGAGGATGGAGCAGGCTTGTTTTCTGCTGCTCCAGAGATCGGAACACGGAGCAATGGATGCAAGCTCCAGGAACAGAGATTCCACCTCAACATTAGGAGGAACTTTCTGACAGTAAGAGCTGTTCGGCAGTGGAACACACTCCCTCGGAGCGTGGTGGGATCTCCTTCCTTGGAGGTCTTTAAACAGAGGCTGGATGGCCATCTGTCGGGGATGCTTTGATTGTGATTTCCTGCGTGGCAGGGGGGTTGGACTGGATGGCCCTCGTGGTCTCTTCCAACTCTGCAATTCTATGATTCTATGATTCTAAGTTGAGATATTTAACAGCTGAAAGGGTTAACTGATAGAAGTAAACAGAATGTATGATGTAACTTCCTATTGAAATGTGATTGGCTTTCCAGAGGAAGAGGTGTGTCCAAGTTCTTCTCTTTGTCTGGAAAGCTGCCATGAGGTTTACCACTTGCCATGATGTTTTTGCAGGGGCAACAGCTCTGGGACAGAGTTCCGACACATTTTTTTCTTTATTTATTTACTTTTCAAAGCAAAGTACATCATCATGCAGTGTATAACACAACATACATATGAACATACAGTTTGTGACATAACGTAATATAAATTGTAACGTAAATTACTTCTTAACTGTCTTGCCTTCCAAAGACAAATATTTACCCAGTTAAGGATTTCAAAGAGATATAATTACAGTCGTCCCTCCATATTCTCGGGGGTTAGGGTCTTGAGACACCCGCGAATGTGGAAAAACTGCAAATAAAAAATGCTGCTCCCATGACCACCCCAGCAGGAGGGAGGCAGTGGGAGGGTGTGTGGCCAGCCTGACTGGCCTCTCCGCGGCCTTCCTGAGGGGAACAGGAAGCCCCGGATCCTCCTCAGGGAGGGCAGCGAGTGGGAGGGAGGGCAGCGGGTGGGAGGGAGGGAGGCTGCTTTGAAGCCCTGGAGGCACCCCTGGAAGGCCAGGGAAGTCGCAGGCAGGAGGTTGCCCCGCCTCTTGCCAGCCTTCCCGAAGGGGCTCGGGACTAAACTGCGAATAATCAAAAGTGCGAGTGTGAAAGCCATAAATATGGAGGGGCACTGTATTAATAATTTCTTTCACATTTAATTTTACCTAAAATATGCATCCAATACAAACTTCATTTTGTTTAATTGTTTATGCTAAACAAAAGTTTACTTGTTTACAATTATTAAACAGTTATTAACTTTTAAACAAACCTGTATCTTGCCATTTTTCTTATACATGAAACTTTTCATATTATCTTCTATCAAGATATGTCTTCTTATCCTGACATTATAAGTATTTCATTTGAACATTCCATCATTTATTCAAATAATCCATTACTGGTTTCCAGTCCAAATTATTCTTTTCTATATCACCTTTATTGGCTATCCTTGTCAATTTATCATTATTTTTCATTTCCAATAATTTATATAGCCATTCTTCAGTATCTGGAATTTTCTTGTTTTTCCATTTTGCTGCTATCAATAACCTTGCAGCGGTGATGCAATATAACAATATTTTCCAGTGAGCTCTTTCTTACTGCCTCTCTAAAATAGATGTCATATTCAAAAGATACAGTTTAGGGTCTATGGGAACAGAAATACTCAACATTTTTTGGATTACTTTGTGTATTTTCCCCCAGAATTTCTTTATCGAGATACACCCCCACCACATATGGTATAGGGACCCCAGCTCTTTGTCACACCTCCAACAACTTTTGTTTACTAGTTTGTAAATCTTACTCATTCTCGTTGGAGTTAGATACCATCTATATGCGATTTTAAGGAAGTTTTCTTTCAAATTCTGGCTAGCTGTGAAAGTATTTGACCTGAGCCAAGCGTTTTCCCATAAATCAATAGATATGGGTTCTCCTATGTCCCTTCCCCACCTAATCATGGGTTGTTTGATTAACCCTGCTTTTAAATCCCTGTCCAGTAATAATTTATAGATTTTCATAATTTTTCCCTTATTGGTGGACCATATGATCTTATCTAGTTCCGTTTGTTCTTTATTAAAACTAAAACTGAGATTGACTTCTTTATATCTGCCAGCTAACTGATGGTAAGTGAACCATTGTAAATCATGCCCTTGATTTTCTAATTATTCTCTTGTTTTCAATCTAGAGACCGAACCATCTTGCCATTTTAATATATCTTTATATATATAATCCATAAATCTTGAGTTGTTCACCTTCTTTGAAATGCTTCGATCGGTGACAGCCACCCTAGGACATTCTGATAAAATTTCTGCCTTAAAGTTCTCCAAATTCTTAGTAGAGCCTTTCTTACAGTATGATTCTCAAATTCTTTCCCACACATTTTGTTTTTAACATGTAGCTTTTAGTTGTGGTTTTACTAGTTTAGCCTTCACTTGTTGAAATGCTGCTGATATTCAATAAGATATGCACGCTGACTGTAAGTAAAGATGTTTTATACCTTTAAACTACTTTTGAGTGTTTTTGAGTCTTTTATGCTAGACAACATAAACTGAGGGAAATTGTGTGGATGGTTATCTTAAACTTGCATGCTGGAATCAATACGTGTCTGCTGCATATGTGTTTTAAATAGAAACACTCTGCTGATTAGTTCTGTGCTTTCAAAGGGAGTTAAAGCCATCTGTTTTATGATGCCTATTTTGCAAGGTACTTCCAGTAAAGCACAGGGGGTAATAACATTGTTATTTTTAACAAACCCCATTAAATCCCACAGGGCTCTAGGTTGACTGAGCCTTTCATCCTTCCGCAGGTCAGTAAAATGAGTACCCAGCTTGTTGGGGGCAGCTAGCTAACACCTTGTAAACTGCTTAGGAAGTGCTTTCCACTGAGAAATATAACTGCTATTGCTATTGCTACAATTCTTTTCCCTTTCTCCTTGCATTTCTAAAGGTGTCCCTTGAGTAAAAATCCCAAGTGAAGTTAGGCTAGTTTCATCCACCTTGAATTCAGACCTTCCAACATTTCACTGATGAACAACAGGGCATGTGTGGTCAACAATATCAGAGTGTGTTCAAAGTAGCAAAAGCTGTGAATGAGGAACAACACACAAACTAGGAGAGGCTGCAGGATTTTGCTTTTGCCTGAATCTACTGCGAAAGGCAAGATCCCACCCCATTCTCTCCTCTTCTGGGTTACCTGAGTGCAAACTATTTTTACACGTTGAACACAATTTTCAGAAAGTGAAGTCAGCTGAGGGAAAAAAGGGGAACAGTGAGAGGAGGAGACACCCTTTAAAAGGAGCTGAAAAAATAGAATGACAAAGGATCAATTTGGACTGTCCCTGCCAATTTGAGATAGTTGGAGGATATGTGAGCTTCCAGCAGATAGTTAACACTGTACAGTCTTTGGTTCTTACAACCAGAGGTGGCTTTTCTGATTGTTTTAACTCTGATTTTACTGTTATTTTGATCTGTTTTCAAATAATATTTGAAATCAGACCTCACCTAGAATACTGTGTCCAGTTCTGGGCACCACAATTCAAAAAGGATATTGACAAATTGGAGGGTGTCCAAAGAAGGGCAACTAAAATGGTGAAAGGTCTGGAAACGATGCCTTATGAGGAGAGACTTAGGGAGCTGGGTATGTTTAGCCTGGAAAAAAGACAGTTAAGAGGCGATATGATAGCCCTGTTTAAGTATTTGAAGGGGTGTCACGTTGAAGATGGAGCAGGCTTGTTTTCTGCTGCTCCAGAGACTGGAACATGGAGCAATGGATGCAAGCTCCAGGAACAGAGATTCCACCTCAACATTAGGAGGAACTTTTTGACAATAACAGCTGTTTGGCAGTGGAACACACTCCCTCAGAGCATGGTGGGGTCTCCTTCCTTGGAGGTCTTTAAACAAAGGCTGGATGGCCATCTGTCAGGGATGCTTTGATCATGATTTCCTGCATGGCAGGGGGTTGGACTGGATGGCCCTCGTGGTCTCTTCCAACTCTGCAATTCTATGATTCTATGATTCTATGACTTTATTTAAAAGCAACTATTTAAAATAATTGTTTTACCTTCAGGTATATTGGATTCTGTCACACCCTTTTGGAAAGAAAGAGTCTGCTTCTTCTAAATGCTGGCAATGCAATAATAATGCTTTCTTGTGGCACATGATGTGGGCATGTTCAGTAGTTACTCCTTTATGATGGAATATATTACAGTGTATTAGAAAAGACTTTGGCATTTGTCGATGCACATGTTCTTGACATTCTATTCCTGCAACATGAAAACAGGACTTGTTGTTAATCATAGGCAATTGGAATGCAAAAATATAACAGAGCAAAATCAAAGATTGTAGGAAAATTTGGCCTAGGATCAGGAAATGAAGCACGAGACCAACTGATTACATTTTGAGAGGCCAATAGTTTCTTCATTGCAAATACATTTTTCAAGCAACCAAAACGCTGACTGCATACATGACATAACCTGATGGCCAATATAGAATCAAATAGATTATGTAATTGTAAGCAGAAGATGGAGAAGCTCCATTTTTTCTGCAAAAACAAGACTAGGAGCAGACTGTGTCACAAACCATGTACTGCTAATATAAAAAATTAGAGTAATCAAAAGAAGAACACTAAACCAACCATCATGCCAAAATACAACCTGAAGAACATCTCCATAGAATTTAAAGATAATATTAAAAACAGATTTGCACAATTTGCACAATTAATTAATTTGCACAATTAATTAATTGACCAGGAGCCAGAAGAACTCTGGACTGAAGCCAGGGCCCACTATATAATAATCAATGTAGAGAAGTAGAAGATGACAACAAAAAAGGAAGAACAGGAGACCGCTTCTGCACAATCTGAGAAATCAAAGGGAAATTTAAACTAAGAGTGAGGATGCTATATGAGCATACGATCTGCAGGCTAACACATTACATGACCAAGTACAAATAAAAAGCCAACGGAAACAATACATTGAGGAACTAGATAAAAGAGATGAAAGGACGAAATATTCTCTTAAGAAAGAATCATTTGTAGATGAACCTTCAATTTTAGAGCACTAGGGAGAAATAGATCACCAGGAACAGATGGCATACTAGTAGAGTTGTTTCAAGCTACAGAGACAGAATCTACTCTGATTCTAACTAAAATCTGTCAACAAATATAGAAAACAAAAGAATGGTGCACAGATGGGAAATAACATATGTTCCAGTCCCCAAGAAAAGGGACACCAGGGATTGAAGTAACCACAGGACCATTGCATTAATATCCCATGCAAACAAAGTGAAGCTCAAAATTCTACAACAAAGATTTTTACCATATATGGAGCAAGAAATACCAGCAGTCCAAGCTGGGTTCAGGAAAGGAAGAGCTACTAGGAATCACAATGCAAACGTTCATTGGATAATGGAGGACACCAAAGAATTTCAGAAGAAAATCAGCCTGTGCTTTATAAATTATAGCAAAGCCTTCGCTTGTGTAGCTCATGAAAAACTACAGATTGATCTTTAAAAAATGGATGTGCCACAACATTTCATTGTCCTGATGTGTAACCTGTACTCAGAACAAGAGGCTACCATCAGAACAGAATATAGAGAAACAGAATGGTTTCCAATTGGCAAGGGAGTCAGGCAAGTCTGCATTTTATCACCCTATCTGTGTTAACTTGTATGCTGAACATATAATATGTAAAGCAGGATTAGACCTGGAGGAAGGAGGCATGCAAATTGGAGGAAGGAACATCCACAGTTTAAGATATGCAGATGACATCATACTATTAGTAGGCAATAGCAAAGACTTTACTGAAGAAAATCAAAGAAGAAAGTGCAAAGGCAGGTTTACAGTTGAACATCAAGAAAACAAAAATAATGACCACAGATGATTTACATAATTTACAGATGATTTACATAACTTTAAAGTAGACAGTGAAGACATTTTAAATAGTTGAAGACATTCCATACTTTGGCTCTGTCATTAATCAGAACTGAAACTGTAGTCAAGAAATCAAAAGAAGGCTAGGACTTGGAAGGGCAGCCATGAAAGAACTACACAAGATCCCGAAGTGTAAAGATATATAACTGAATATTAACATTAGGATTCTCGATGCCACTGTATTTCCAATTTCTGTGTATGATTGTGAAAGATGGACAGTGAAGAAAACTGACTGGAAGAAAATAAACTGATTTGGAATGGTGCTTGAGAAGAGTTCTACAGAAACCACAGATTGCTAAAAAGACAAATAAAAGGGTTCTAGAGCAAATCAGGCCTGAACTTTCCCTAGAAGCCAGGATGACTAAACTGAGACTGTCTTACTTTGGACATATCATGTGAAAACTTGATCCACTAGGAAAGACAATAATGCTTGGTAAAGTGGAAGGCAGTAGGAAAAGAGGAAGACCGTATTACAGATGGATAGAGTCAATCAATCAATCAATCAATCAATCAAGGAAGCCACAGCCCTGAGTCTAGGAGATTTGAATAGGGCTGTTGATGATAGGGTGATTTGGAGGTCTCTCATGGGGTCCTGAAGTTGAAGTCAACTTGACAGGAGTTAACAACAATGGAATTAAATTGAGGACCAATGTTGGATCCTATGTGCAAAAATATATTCCAGGGTTGGAAAGGCAAACATTCACCATCTATTGTTCAATGGTTAAAAGATCTTATGCATACAGTATACCTCAGTTAACAAAGTAGATGCATTCCAGGCATTAATTCTTTAACAGAAACTTTGGTACCAGAGACAGAAAGAACATGGAAAGAATAAGGATAGGTTCCTACACTATGAAAAAGAAGAGCAGTTCAACATGTTTCAGCAAATTTTTTATTCAAAACTAACAAAATCCACATGTGAAATGAAATCACCAAGTGAGGTAAGGCTTATCTAGGTAAACAAAAACATTTTTAACCTTCTAGAGCCCACTTGAAGACTGCTTCCAAACAGGGCCGGTTTAAGGAATTTTGGGGGGCCCTGCAATGCTTTACTTTGGGGCCCCCATATGTTTATCTCAGATCAATGTAACCTAACCTATTCACCGTACAGGATGTTCAGATTATAGTAGGACCCCTGTATCCATGGATTCATTATCCATGGGACACAAAACAGCACACCTACCATAGAGTCTTCCTAGAAAATGTGTCTTCCCTAGCCCTTTTCTAGGCCCTCCAAGGCAACTCTATGGTATTTTAAACCAGAAGTCCCATTATTTTCAATGGCGTTCACTATTATTCATGGTTTTCAGAATCCACTCACACACCCCAAACCAATCTCCAGTGGATAAGAGGGGCCTACTATATTATATAATTTGCCACCAATAATTCAGTTTAAAAACTATATTATAGGCACTAACATAATATTTTTTGTTTATTAGCAATTAATGTAATGGTGTAGATTTCCTCAAAGAAAATAAAGAGTAGACTACAAGCTAAACATGAGTTAGCAGTGTGATGCAGCAGCAAAAAATGCCAATGCGATTCTAGGCTGCATTAATAGTAGTGTCTAGATCAAGGGAAGTAATAGTATCACTCCATTCTGTTTTGGTCAGACCTAACCTGGAATACTGTTTCCAATTCTGGGCACAACAATTCAAGAAAGATACTGAGAAGGATGGTGCGAGGTCTGGAAGCCATGACACCCTATGAGGAATGGCTTAGGGAGCTGGGTATGCTTAGCCTGGAGAAGAGAAGGTTGAGAGGGGACATGATAGCCATGTTTAGGTATTTGAAGAGGTGTCATACTGAGGATGGAGCAAGCTTGTTTTCTGCTGCTCCAAAGACAAGGACATGGAGCAATCAACTCAGACTACAGGAAAAGAGAATCCACCTAAACATTAGGAAGAACTTCCTGACAGTAAGAGCTGTTTGGAAGTGGAATACACTGCCTTGGAGTGTGGTGGAGTCTCCTTCTTTGGGGTTTTTTAAACATAGGTTGGATGGCCATCTGTCAGGAATGCTTGGATTGTGTGTTCCTGCAGGGCAGAAGCCGATCGGATGGGATGGTTGTTGGGGTCCCTTCCAGCCCTATGATTCTAGGCTGCATTTAGAGCCTGGGAAAGTTACTGTTGGATTACACCTCTCAGAATCCTCCTGCCAGCACCCTTCTCAAGGTCTGGTTGCATTGTTCCTTTTCCAGCATTCTCTAGCCCAGTGGTTCTTAACCTGGGGTCCACAGAGGCTTGAAGGCTGCTTGTCCCACCTCCTCCCTGTAGTGGAGCAGCCACGTGACAGGAACGAAGGCAAAGGCTGGCTGGCTTGGCCTGCACATTGCCATTCAATCCACTCCAGCCACAAACTTGCAGGAAGAAGCAAGAGTGTCTCTGAGGGGAAGTTTAATGGATGGTGTAATTGTATTGTTGTTATTGTTAGCTATTATTATTAGTTATTATTATTAGGGTTTTAAATCTTGAGTTAAGTCTTGGGGCAACAAAAGATATTTAAAGGGGGTCCCTGGTAAAGAAAAGGTTAAGAACCACTGCTCTAGGCCAATGCCTCTCACATAACACTAATGCGATACTGGTGTTTTAGTGATAACAATAAAACCATTGTTCCCACTAATATTTTATTTATTTAGTTAGTTAGTTAGTTAGTTATACCCCGCTCTTCAGCCACAAGGCTATCAGAGCGGCTTACAAATTGTTTTAAGCAATAGCTATTTACACATCTAACTACATTAAACAGTTTCCAGTGTGTGTTAGCTAATTGCCCCACAGAAGCTGGGTACTCAATTTACCGACCTACAAAAGGATGGAAGGCTGAGTGAACCTTGGAGCCCACTGGAATCGAACTTGCAACGTGGTGGCTTGCAGTACTGGCATTTAACCACTGCGCCACCACGGCTCCCTCCAAAGTTTTCTTTATACAGTTGCCCCTCCACATTCGCGAACTTGACATTCGCGGTTTTGGTTATTCGCGGTTTTGGGAGGGCCCCCCCGGGACCCCCCAAAACCGCGACATGGGGCCTCCAGAGGCCCCGTTAAATACCTGGAGGGAGCGGGGATGCCTCCACAGGGCCCCCGGAGGCGCTCCGGAGGCCCCGCGAAGGCCTGGGGAGGGGTGGCGAGGCCTTCACGGGACCCCCGGAGGCCCTCCGGTGGCCCCGTGAAGGCCTGGGGAGGGGTGGCGAGGCCTTCGCGGGACCCCCGGAGGCCCTCCGGAGGCCCCGCGAAGGCCTGGGGAGGGGTGGCGAGGCCTTCGCGGGACCCCCGGAGGCCCTCCGGAGGCCCCGCGAAGGCCTGGGGAGGGGTGGTGAGGCCTTCGCGGGACTCCCGGAGGCCCTCTGGAGGCCCCGCGAAGGCCTGGGGAAGGGTGGCGAGGCCTTCGCGGGACCCCCGGAGGCCCTCCGGAGGCCCCGCGAAGGCCTGGGGAGGGGTGGTGAGGCTGGTAATTCAGGCTTATCTGATCTCCACATTTTCTCTCTGTTTTATGGTCCAAACTTGCTCAGTAAGGGATTCTGGAGACAGCTGTTTACCTTGCCCAGTTCAAGCTTTACTGCAGACACACCACTGGAAACTGACACCGAGGTGCCGGTTCCATGACAGGATAACGTTCGTAAGATTCCAGATTACCATTCTTTCGCATCAGGAGCACATAATTCACACGAATTCTGGCTTATTCGGAAGATGCAGCCAGTTTCGGTTTTCCTTAGTTTACACAGGCAAAGGTGGGGGGGGCATGGCCTCCAGATGATTAAAGCCAGGCAGGAGGCGGGGAGGGAGCAAGGAGGGGGTCATAGACCATAAATAATGAGAGGGAAGAAAAGCACAAACAGAGTGATCTGTTAAGTTCCCGATCATCTTCCCCTGCCCTGAAAACCTTGAATAAAGAAAGGAGTGAAGGGTAGCACAAACAAACAAGATTGTACACACGCAGGCACACACATACACACACCACCCAAGCAGGGGCTAGCCCCGTTCCTGATCATCTTCCCTGCCCCAAAAGCCTTGAATAAAGGCAAGTGAAGGGAAGGACAAACAAACAAAAGCACTAACCTGCGATGGGCTGGTTGCCGCACGCACGCACGCGCACACATACACACGCACACACCACCCAAGCAGGGGCTAGCCCTATTCCCGATCGTCTTCCCTACCCCCAAAGCCTTCCTTTGAAACAGACAGGAAGGGCTCAGAGCAGATTTTCCAAAGTGGGCTGCTAGCAGAAGAAGGGGCAAATGGCAGGCTTGTGGATTTCTCTCTCCAACCCCTCCGTCTATTCGGAGAAGGCACAATGGTCACTCCAACCAATCAGGATTCAGCTCTGCTCATGCTAATTCGAAAAGGTTGATGCAAGTTCACATGGATTGTAAGTTCCCACAACCAATTGTGCGCATTTTCACGAACTTAATCAAAAAAGTTGGGAAAACTAGCGAAAGCTGATACTGCGCAACTTACGGGTTTTGCTCACCCCCTCCTTCTGAAAAGGGCGCTGTGGCTTCGAAATGCGTGGGAACTATCAGACTTCTTGTTGCATTCTTTGAGGATTTATTTTGCCGTGTAAACGGCCCCTGAGAGTTTATGGTTCTCTTTCACCATCCACCCAATGCTGATGAAGCTAAAAAAAACCCTATCTAGACAGAGGAAAGTGGGAGCTGGGGCCATAAAAGACGTTGTGAAAAGGAACTACAGTACGTTGTCAGAAGCTTTGTTAACTGAGGTATGCCTGTATTTTATAGAAGTTAACTTCAAGAATTTTTGGGTGTGTGGTCAATTTATATGTAGATTTGGAGAGAGAGAGAGAGAGAGCACACACCTTCAAGTTGCCTGTTGACTTATGGCGACCACATAAATTTCATAGGGCTTTCTTAGGCAAAGAATACTCAGAGGTGGTTCGGCCAGTTCTTTTCTTGAAAATGTAGCTTACAGCACCTGGTATTCACTGTTGGTTTCACATCCAAGTACTAACCAGGGCTGATGCTGTTTAGCAGCCAAGATCAGATAGGATCTTGTACCTTTAGGATATATCCCTATTCCTTGTTCATATCCAATATATTTCCCCTTCCTTTCCCTCCTCTTTTTTGTCCCTTTTCTCTCTTTTTCCTTTCTTTTTCTGTTCTTTTCAATCATACTTGTAAAAATCCAATCATTTTTAAAAAATGGTTTCCTCTGTTTTTGTTTGTTTCTATTTGCTGCACATTGCCTGGGAGCACTGGCAGGCCGAGAAGTAAGAAACAAATCCCTAAGTCAGCCTCTCAGCTTCATTCAGGCCTGACACAAACACAAATTGGCTGTTCTTCCACAAACAGACACTTCTGTTGATAGGAGTAACTTCTTTCTGATAGCCAGATATATTGCAGTCCTTCTATTCATATCTTTTTGTCTACCTATTGCAATGGTTTTAAACCTCTTTTGGGAGGTCATGTCCCCAGTTGAGAATATGACAGAAACTATGGAACCATCCTGAAGAAAATATTAAGCATATTTTTCAAATTAACACAAAAGAAATTAAAGAATTGTGTGTTGTTTTGTCCCTCCTTCATGGATTCCCTGAAGCCCTGCCTCTATGGACATGAGCTCCAGGTTAATTACTCCTGGTGTACTGTCTGACTCTCTGCAAAGAGGTCAGATAAGAAGGACTATCTGAGGCCCTGAGATTTTAGGGCCCAAACCTGAGATGTTGCAGGAAGTGGTCCTTAGTGATGTTACAAGTGTGATAATATTACAAGAGACAGGCCCTAGTGATGTCATTTAGCATAATATATTAAGGATCAACCACAGTTGCACAGAATATGCCATTCAAATAAAAAGAAAAACAACCCACCAAGAGCCCAGTCACAACACACAATCATAGCACTATTTCCCCACTTTAGCTGCTATGGTTATGGAGACCTAGGGCTTGTGGTTTGGTGAGGCAAGGCAATGTTCTGCCTGAGAATTGGAAATGCCCCTCCCCAAACTCCCAACCCCAGGATTCCATAGGATGGAACCATGGCAGTTAAAAGTGGAATGATAGCACTATAATTCTGTAGTGTGAATGGGCCCCAAGTCTAAGGAGTTTATCAGACATCTAAATTAATCCATCACAGGTACAACAGGAGATCATGAAAGGGCTTCCCTTTCAGACAACATCGTCCCTGTGTCGTTATGCTCCGATGCCTCCTGTATTCCCCCCACAGCTCTTTTTTATTCACGGCTTAAGCCTTGAATTGACCTGTCCTGTTTCTGTAACAGAATGACGGGTGAACAAAAAGGTGTCCCATTATGCTGGCATGATGCCAGTGTCACAGGGGGTCTGTGCTAAACACTTCCGGTCAAGATTGGGACATTGAGGTAAGTGACACACTTTTTCTTACCCTTTTTAAAATGTGTTTAGATGCTTTGCTTTACTTTTTGACATGTATCTTGCTTTTACTTTTTGAATTTCCCGCACAATTGTTCTCTTGCGAGAATGGCCAGGATTTCCTTTCCAGGAAGTGAATGGGACTCCGTGAGAGTTCTGTTCACTCCTGGACTGCCGGAGGGGAGGGGAGCACTTTTAAAGGTAAGTCCATTTTTTAAAAGTGCTACAGGTATGGGAGTGGGGCAGGAAATAGCTGGCGAGAAGGGGATGCTATATTTGTCCCCCGTTTGAAAAAGTCCTAAGGGCCTTACCACACTTCAAAGAAAAGCAGCAATGCAGCAGGAACGTTTTGTCTTCTGTGCTGCCTTACCACATGACGTTGTCTTTCTTCTGGTGTTCTTTTGTTCTGGTTCCATGGGGAACTGAGGTTTTTCTGGTTAGCAAAAAGACGCTGTTTTACCTCAGTCCCTCATAGGACCAAAATGAAAGAACACTGATGTCATGCAGTAAGGCAGCATGGAAGACAGAACAGTCCTGCTCCCCTGCTGCTTTTCTTTGGAGTGCGGTAAGGCCCTAACAAATTAGGAACACACACACATACACATGCAAGCCGTTTTCAAGGCAGTTCTTTCACTGTGAGATTCCCCCCCACACCCCGCAGAACCAAAGAAGAGGGGCCAGGCCCTGAGATCTGGGAAAGCTACTTCCTTCAATGCTTTTCTCATGGTGTTATGAAGAATTTCTTTTACTCTGGTGTCAGCTTCATCTCCCTCAGTCTTCATCTGCTTCACCTATCAACTGCCAAGTTCTTCTTCCATTGCCCTGATCATGTGCTCCCTTCCTCCACCCTCTGCTGTATCTGCTTGAGCCTTTGGGGTCTTGCAACACAACATAAAGACAATTGAGTCATTGGCTATGGTTTGTGGGCAGTAACGTGTTTTAAATATGAACTCCTAATGCTACAAATCAAAAGAGGTGTGCGGAGCTAATTCAATCTTTCCCTCCTAAATTAATATTATTAATAGTGCTATTAGTATTGCTTTTGTGGGAAGAAAGCAGATAGACAAAGTGGCAGGAAAGGTTACAAGTAGGAGATTATGTTCTCTGAACCTTGAGTAAAATTCCACAAATGAGACAAAGTGGTTGCACAACAAAAGCCTTTTCAGGAAGCATCTTCTTCCAGTAACAACTTTACCCTCTCTGTGCCACAGCTTCTGGCCAGGGAAAGTGTCACTCTTATCTCATGTTCCCATATCTTTGAGCTATTTTAACATTCTTTGGGAAGACATATTTTTCCTGCCAAGCACTTTTCCAGAATACACTATTCCCATGCCTCAATCCCTTTCTCCCTTCATAGTCAACCAGTATCCTATGTCTACTGAGCATGCTCAGACCTCAGTAGCCAACGTTGGAGGGAGTTATCAAGCATGCTTGGGAGACCCTCAAGGTCAGCAGAAGTACCTCCCAAAATTTAGAAGGGATAGCTAAGGAGGAGCACCCCATTCCCCCCAAAAGCCGAACATGCTCAATGGGCATGGAATGCTGATTGTTTGTTGTCATTGTTTGCCATCAAGTTCTCTTGTCTATAGGAGGCTATAAAATGTGGATTGATGCACACTAGTGCCAATTCACAGCAGCTTTCATTTGTCTCCATGATTTTTTGGCAAGATCACAGGCATGAGAAGCTATCCATATTCATTGTTCAAATGGGCATGCCTGCGAAACTAGATGGTGGGCACGAGTGAATTACTCATGTTTTCATTCTCACTAGTTGCCACCGCCTAACATTTTTTTTAAAAAGTACAGTCATCCTGCTACATTCACGGCTTTCACTTTTGCGAATTTGAGGATTTGCGGATATGTAGCTGCTGCTTAAGTAACCCAACCTCCTCACTCTGCTCCTTCTATTTCCTGCCCTGCCAAAGCCTCCAGCCACTCATTTGGTTTCTTGCTTGCAACCAGGATCCCCCAGCTTCATTTGAAAGACCTTTCCCAACTGAAAGACCTCCCCACCACATTCCTTATGTTGCAAGCTGCTGGCATGCAGAGTACCAGCAATCTCTGTTGCAAAGAGCCCCCGAAGCCTGCTTCTTTGCAAGGTTTGGAGACTCTTTGCAAAGGAGATTTCTTCTCTCTGCATTCCCGGAGCACTTAGCACAGCATCATGGGGCTTCCAGAAGCATGGGGCTTCCTGCCAGGCCCACATTCTTCATACTCCCCCACCTCTAGCCACTTGCTTTGCTAGCCCTGGGGACCCCTTCTGGGGAGCACTGCCCCCACCTCCACTGTACTGTAATTATTTGCATTTTTTTTTTTTTGCAGGGGTTCTGCATCCTTAACCCTTGCGAATGTGAAGGGACAGCTGTAAATCCAAGGTGTGGAAGTGCGATCTTCCACTTAAATAAGGGGGGGGAGAGAGGCTGTTTCATTGCCTCAGCATACAGTCGCTATGGCAAAAATCCAACATGGCGGTTCAGGGCACTTGCTTTGCTAGCAAGGTCCATCCCTGCGCACGTCTGACCAATCAGCTTTCCACTTCCACTCTTATTGGGAATGTGCATCAATGCAAATCAGTTGTCCAAAGAAGAGGGAATGCACATTTCCTTCAGAGGTAAAAAAAAATACAGGAAAATCCACGAAGGCTTTTCCTGTGGAGTATTTGGCGGTTTTGCCCCCCTCCTTCTTCCGAATATGGCAGATTGATATGGGATCCCACATAGACAAATCGTACTCTCTTCGAATTCTATGAGGAGTATTTTCACCATATAGACAAGCCCTTTGAGTTGTAGTGGTTCAATGAATGATAGCCCCCGTGAACCCCCGTCATCACCAGTCCTGCTCAGATCATGCAAACTCAAGGGGAGGGGGGGGGAAGCTGGCAAAAAATAAGAAGATGGAACAGTGTCCTGAAAGAGGGCATGGCTGGCTGGTATGCTCAATACTACTACTCCAAGTATCAATAATAATAATAATAATAATAATAATGCCACTAAACTCTAGGTACAGTTACTTTGTGTGCCAGGGTAGTATAGTGGCTTAAGTGTTAGACTAAAACTCAAATCCCCACTCAGCCATGGACACCCACTTGTCATGGACCATGGGCAAGTCGCATTCTTTCAACCTCAGAGGAAGGCAATGGCCAACATCCTCTGTATAAATCTTGGCAAGAAAACCCTATGATAGGCCCACTTTAACTTGACTTTGACTTGGAGGTACATAACATTAAGAGTTACTCTAACATAAGTTGACATAAGACTGTATTCAAAGCTTACAAATAGAAAACAAAGCAGTGGGGTGGAGGAGCAAATTAAAATGCAAAAGGTAAAAGAGGTGAAGGAAAAAATATCTATACTGTACTTATTTGCTATTATTTTCGCCAGCATGTTCAGCCAGTCATGGTTTCTGTAAGTCTAGCCTACGCCACAGGGGGTTTCTGTGAGGATAAAACTGCAATAACCCCACGCATACTGGTCTGAACCCCTTAGAGAATGAGTGGGATACAGATAAGATATGGTAAATGTGATAGTTGTGTTGAAACCCAACAGGACTGTTTCTGCTGGAACTACCTGTCTCACTAGCATTTGCCCTCTTAATAAAAGGAGAGGCAGTCAAACAAATCAGTGACTTTTTCTTCATGAGCTGTTGTGCTGAGAAAGAAGAAGGAAAAGAAGCAGCAGCTGGTTTTCTAGGGGGTTGTCTAGACCAGTAGCTCTTAACCTTTTCTTTACCAGGGACCCCTTTTAAATATATTTTGTTGCTGAGGACCCCCAAGACATACCTCAAGATTTAAAACAACAACAATAACAATACAATTACACCATCCATTAAACCTTCCCTCAAAGTCACCGGAGGGGAAAGGAAGACTTTTCTTTTGCTTCTTCCTGCAACTTTGTCACTGGAGAGAATGGAATGGCAATGTGCAGGCCAAGCCAGCCAGCCTTTGCCTTGGCTCCTGTCATGTGGCAACTCCACTGCGAGGAGGAGGTGAGCTGAGCAGCCCTTCATGGCCCCCCTGTGAGGACATTGTGGCCCCCTCGGGTTCCATGGACCACAGGTTAAGAACCAGTGATCTAGATGGTGAAAATACTCCTCATAGAATTCAAGAATACCTTTTGTCCCAAAGAGATCCTGTAGCAATTCACATTATTCATAAGGAGGGGGGCCAAAAGCACCAAATACTATGGGGGAAAGCCTTTGCAGCTTTTCCTGAAGTTTTTAAAATAATGCATAGAAATGTGCATTACCGCCCATTTGGATATCCAATTCAGATCTCTGTGCATTCTCGGTGAGGACAGAACTAGAAAACTGATTGGTCAGATGTGCATGGGGGATGAGTTTGCGGCAATGAAGTGGCTGGAAGCACCATTTTGGAGTTTCACGGTAGCGGTCATGAGCTTTTTCGCTGTGCTGAGGTGACCTTAAGTGGGAGGTCGCAGTTGTACACCTTTGATTTAGTTTTTAAAAAATACTGTGCAGTGACTGTAACTTGTGGACAATAATAACACGAGTAATTCACTCACGGCCACTATCTTGAATCTCAGGCAAGGCTATGTGTGAACTTCAAACACAGGTAGTTTCACATACCAGCAATTTTGCCAAAGGACTGTGGAGACAAATGAACACTGCTCTGAATTTGCGTTAATGTGCAGAAATCCACATTATATCATCTCATCTAGACAAGCCCTAAGAAACCAGAAAAAGACCTTGTAATGTAGATAGGGGGAAAACAATCTCTTGCAGATCCACAGGGTCATATGTTATGTGTTGACTTTTTAAAAATATTTCTCCTAGCTAAACCACTGTAATAAATACATGCAAGTGATTATTATGATTAAGTGGTGATTATAATGATTAACTGCATCCTTCTGGGAGCAGTACAAACGTGTGAAGTGTTGTTTAATGCTCAAGAATCTACTTTCCCTTCCCACCTCCACATATTTGGTGACAATGATTTGACTCTTGGTCTTTGAGACTTTTACAGCCTTCCCTTCCAGAAGAAACTGAGACACTCTGCCCTGCAGACCCACAGGTCTCTATGGTGCACAGTTCCAGCACACTGTTAGCATTGTTATAGTCCCGGGGTGGTGGTGGTGAGCCCAGCTTTACCCATTCCTGATATAGGGCTTTTGAAAATTGTGAAAATACTCCTCATAGAATTCGAGGAGAATACCTTTTGTCTAAATGGGATCCTACGGTGATTCGCCATATTTGGAAGGAGAGGGGCCAAAAATACCATATACTGAGCAGGAAAAGCCCTTGCGGCTTTCCCCGAAGTTTTAAAAAACTGCCAGGGAAATGCACATTTCTGCTTGATGGGACAACTGATTCAGATTGCAGCACATTCTCAGTGAGGACGGAAGTGGATTGCTGATTGGTCAGACATGCTGGCAACGAAGTGGCCGGAACTGCCATGTTGAATGTTTGGGGTAGCGATTGTGCGCTGAGGTGATGAAACAGGGTTTTTTAAAGCTTGTGTAAGTGGAAGGTCGCACTTCTGCACCTTGTATTTACTTTAAAAAAATGCTGTTCGGCAGCAGCAACTTAGAATAAAAACATGAGTAATTCACTTGTGCCTGCCATCTTGGTTTGCAGGCATGCCCGTGTGAACATCAAACACAGATAGCTTTGCATACCTGCGATCTTGCCAAAAAACTGTGGAGAGAAATGGACGCTGCTGCAAATTGGCGGTAGTGTACACCAATCCACATTTTATTGCCTCGTATAGACTAGCACATACACCATATGTAAAGTGATGATGCCTGTGTCATTTGCCTTACATAGCCTCCCGAAGGGCAGTTGGACAGGGCAAATTATTCCCTATCCATATTTTTAAAAACATTCCAGGCACGGAATAGCCGGTAGCCCCCATTGGAATGCACCTCACAGCTGTGTTGAAGATTTGAATTGACTGAGAAAGGAATACATTTTCCAAAAAGACCTGTCTTATCTTTATAGAGCAGCATCAGTCCTCTATTCTCATTGACTTCAAAGGCATTAACAGCAGCCAAGCACAACTTTTGTTCCCAAGTGAAATCTGACAGCATCAACACATGAATGTATTAATATGTTGCAACTGCAATCCTACGCACCCTCATCTGAAAGTAAGCCTCACTGAAGCCTCATTTACTCCTGAGTAGACACACAAAATTGTGCTGTGTGGAATATGCCTTAAAAAAGGAAAGAAAGAAAGGTGTCTGTGGCACCCCTAGCAACTGTTCCATGGCATACCTCAAAGTGCCATCTAATTTCCAATATGGTTTAATACCTATGCGGGGGGGGGTCATTGGGAGTGGTCATATAGAGTTTTGGAGGAAAGTGTGATCAGTATTATACTGAACTCTGCTCTGTCACATTTGAAGAAGGTGTAGCCACACAGATTCAGGACTAGTGCCTGGAAGTGGTGCTAGATTGGAATAGAGCCAATGAACAGAAGTCTGAATCCTGGAAAGACAGACACCTTGCAGAGAAGTGCATCTTATATTGGGGAGGTAGGTGGACTACCTATTTGGGGTAGGATTGCACTCTCTCAAATGTGCATCCTGGGGGTACTCTTGGATTCATCTTCATTGCTAGTGGTTCAGGATGCCGTTTATTATTAGCCTCAGCTGGTGTGCCAGTTGCAGCTGTTCTGAGGGTTCACTTGTCTACAGTGGTCCAGCCACTGGTAACCTCAAGACTGTGTTTTCCATGTTCTATGTGGGGCTAACCTTAAGTTTGGTCTGAAAGCTGCAGCTGGTGCAGAATGACTCAGTCCGCAGTCATGTACATTGCGGAATACCCTGAAGGCACATATCCTGTCTGATCTTGGAATCTAAGCACACACTAAGATCACCTAGAGATCCAGGACCCAAATCCAAAAAGGGATTGAAAAGGGAGAACATATGGAAAGGTGAGAATGACAGGCAGCCAGAGCTAGGAACTGTGGGCCAGCCTAGTTAGGCCAACCCGTCACACTTAGATGTGCAACCCTTTATTTATTTATTTATTTATTTAGGTATTTCTACCCTGCTCTTCAACTACAAAGACTATCAGAGTGGCTTACAAATTATTTTAAGCAACAGCAATTTACACATCTACACCACATTAAGCAGTTTCCAGTGTGTGCCCCCACAAGTCGGGTTCTCATTTTACCGACCTACGAAAAGATGGAAGGCTGAGTGAACCTTGGAGCCCACTGGAATGAACTTGCAACATTGTGGCTTGTGGTACTGGCATTTAACCACTGTGCTACCCTTCCCTGTATAGTCCAACCATCTATTTCATGGACTACATACATATTGCATATTATATGCTGTCAAGTCAACTCCAATTTAACAGCAACTCTATCATAAGATTTTCTTAGCAATATTTATTCAGAGGAGGTTTGCCACTGCCTTCCTCTGAACCTGAGACAGTGGAAGACTCCTATATTCCTAGTCCAGCACTCTGTCAGGATCATAAATCCCACTATGGTCATTAGCCATGCTTTTGCTTATTTTGTGCAATGCTGGATAATGGGATATGCAACCCAGGCTGGGTAGAAAAAGAATTGCTTATCTCTCATGGCTCAGGGAAAGTAAATGAGCTGCAAGTTGCTAAGGTGAGTCCTGTGGGAAAGCCTGGTACAGGAAGGAAGGAAGAGGTTGGGAAGACAGATTGTTTTGGTTAATTGACGAATGAGATGTAAGCCCCAGGAAAACTGCCTGAATTGCTTTATGCTTTACCTATACTGTGTAACTGGCAAAAAATAAAATATTTTTTTAAAAAAATCAGTCCTGACAATAATTATGTGCTGTTATCAACTCTGCTTGCTCAATAAAGCTTTTCTGAATCTGCTGAAAGCTTGTGTTTTTGAACTGGAGCTAACCTGTACATTACACAGTCAAACCACTATACTACACGAAGTTCTATATTTAAGATACTATGTTTTATTATTGTGGTATTTTACTTTGAAATTTTCAGATGCAATCCTTCCCTGATTCAGGAGCTTTTGTTAACTCCAGCAAGACAAGCTGGAACCATCACCAAAATCTCTCCTTTTCTCCATGCCTATTAAAGGTATAGGTCAGTCTTGTCCAAATTGGTGCTACCCTATGGCTTATGCAGATGCTCTCACCAGTGCTAGCCAGCATGACCTTTAGAGCATGTTTCTTAACCTGCGGTTTGTGGCCCCCAGGGGCCCATGGTGTCCTCATAGGGGGTCCATGAAGACTTGAAGGCTGCTTGGCCGAGCTTCTCCCCACAGTGGAGTGGCCACATGACAGGAGACAAGGCAAAGGCCGGCTGGGCTTGTGCATTGCCTTTCAATCACTCCAGCCACAAAGTTGCAGGAAGAAGCAGGAGAAAAGTCTTGCCTCCCACTCCAGTGCCTCTGAGGCAAGGTTTAATGGATGGTGTATTATTATTATTATTATTATTATTAATAATAATAATAATAATAATTATTATTTATCATCATAATTATATATCATCATAATCAGTTTTAAATCTTAAGTCTTGGGGGTCTGTGGCAACAAAAGATATTTAAAGGGGGTAACTGGTAAAGAAAAGGTTAAGAGTCACTGCTTTAGAGGACACTAGATTGGGAAGTGCTGGTATAGCTCTTACAAGCAATGCTATTGTTGGGCACCTGCCAAGGGACAGGGTTGGGGAGCATGGCATGAGAGCACAGTGTTTTTGTAATGAACACCCTCCCCTCTTCTACTCTTCCTCACTGCTGGGGCCTTTCGACCTGCTCTCCAGAAAGAAGAGCAACGAGAGCAGCTACTTCCTCTTGCCTTGCTCACTGTTTCTGGGTAGTGATATGGATTAGACCCAGAAGGAGCCAGCAAGCAAATGAACAGTGACAGTGGCAATGGGGAGGTGGGCCCACTCAGGAAGAGCATAGAATTTCAGGATGTAGAATTTGGAATGGTTTCTTTTTGGGGCTGCAGCTCCCAGAATCCCCAGGCCAGCACTTCATGGTTTCATTTTGTTTTGATACCAACTTTTTCCTGGAACTGGGATGCAAAAAAACTGTTCACAACAAACAAAAACAGATTGTTTTTAAAAAATGCAAATACACATAAAATACTATATATTATAATATTATGTCAATGTGATAGCATTATATTACTATAATATTAAAGTACTGTTGGATTAAAAACGATTTTAAAACACGTTGATTTTTTTTTTAAAGGCATAGCATCAGCTTGAAGAACCACACTATCTGTGGGATTCCCAGAATTATGGTGGAAATAAGTAACTTTTCCAAGCTCTGTTTGGTCCCCAAAATCTGTTGCTAATGCCAGCTGCCTTCCTCCATTGCATCTGATTCCTTTAAGTGTCAAACACTCCAGAGAGAGCTTTGTAGTAGAAATGCAAGAAAATACATGCAAACTTGAAGGAACTGGCATTTGCTTTAAGCTGGATTTGCTGTCAGAGGCAGCATTTGTACTTGATGGATATATGGTTTGCTTTCAGCAAAAAAGGAAATGAAATGCTGAGGTTAAAATTAAATTTGGATTAACTGGAAACAACACCCACTCACCTGCCACACAGACTTACCATATCCAAAAGGCTTCAAGGTGCTCATATTTACACCTGTGATTTTTCTGGTTTGAGGCTGCAGAATGAGGAGATGACCCAGTATATGACAAAGTGCTCATCATTTCCAGTAGGGCCTATTTGCATGACTAATGCACTAACTTCACCGGAGCTGTCTCGTCATCTGCTTTTCCTGCAGTGAAGAAGTCTCAGAGGCCCTAAAGAAAAAAAGATGTGATCAAAACTGGCTTAAACCAAAAATAGCTCTTCTTCATGTCACCATTGAATACTTAGAACCAACACACATACTCACCCCCCCACACCACCCCATATTCACAGACTGCATGTGCAGGCAATTTTGGTTTACTGTAATTTTGAAGAGACAGGAGAACGGAGATTAAAAAGGGCTGGCAAATGATGCTTGGGTCCCTGTTTTCAAAATGACAGGTGGTGGGGTTAATGGTGCAGAAAGATTATACAATGACAGCAATAGAAGAGACTGAGAACTCCCAGATCATCCTTTGGCTTTGAAGCAGGCAGTTCCTCCATAATTAAAAATCCCATCCAGATTATCCCATATAAGCAAATACAGGCTATGGCCCTGAGGGTTGCTGCTCCTGCTGCTATTTATTATTATACTGTATTATCCATGCATCCTGCATGTTGCAAAATGACACGAGCAACAGTGACAGATCCCTGCCTCCAGGAGCCTGCAATCAAAATTTTGGGAGATACATCAAAGGGAGAAGAGGGGAGGGAGAGTCAGAGGTAGGAAGATGGGAATGAGAGCAAAACGCTGTTCCACTTACTTGATGTTTATTTCTATTGGGGTTTAGCCAATGAATTCATAGAAGAAGTAGGTTTTGAGCAGGAATTTGATGAAAGAGAGATCTCTGGCTTTTCTTTGTAAATGAAGATTCAGGAAGGACTCATCTCGCGCTTTCTGCAAGCGCGCTGATGACTTAAAAAGGCCAATCCGAGATAAACAAGTCTGGTTGCAGAAAGCACAGCAGAAGGTCTCCTTGGGTGATGTTTCTGGGTTGTGATTCTTTCTGTGTTGTTGTTTCTCTTCAAGACTTGTTCGGTGTGAGTTCTCAAATAAGGTTGCAGCATTGTGGATAGTGCATCTCCATGCCTCCCGATGTGAGGCCAGGGCGGACCATTGTTGGTGATCAATTTGGCCAAAGCTGAGATGTTGTTTCAGGCAGTCCTTGTATTGCTTTTTTGGAGCGCCCCTCTTATGCTGACCTGTGGCGAGTTCACTGGAGAGTACTATTTTGGGGAGGCGATGGTCCTCCATCCTAGAAACGTGCCCTGCCCAGCGCAGCTGTGTTCTCAATATCATGGCCTCAATGCTGGTGATCCTTGCTTGCTCAAGGACAGCAACATTTGTCACATAGTCCAGTGAATATTTAGGATTGTAGTTACAGCTGTTTGGAAAGAAGAATCCAAGAGTAAGAGGCAGCAAACCAAGAATGTCAGAGAATGTCATATTTTACAGGCAGCAGGAGCAGGCAAGATTTAGAACTACAACTAGAATGGACAAAATTTTTGCTATTTAGATTTTATTTTTTAATTTATTATAATTTTACTGGCATGCGTTCTTGTCTAGATCCCCCAATTTCAAAATCACATATTGTTACCTGAAAACTACAAAATGGTTTTCAAGTTCAAGAGCTGAGTTTTTAAATTTATGAATTTAAAATTTAAAATTTAAATATTAAATTTAAATGTATGGCTTTGGTCTTACACTGGGTGTGAATAATCACATTTTGATGAAAATGTTTGGCATTTCCAGAACTTTTTTTAAAATTAAACTTTGGACTAATTGTCCCAGCATCCATGATATAGCGTGGCTGTGGTATTCTGGGAAGTGTGATTCCAAATAAAGTCACTTTCTGAATTCTCCTTGAGCAGCTGTCTGGTTTCCAGTCTGGGGGTGAGTGGGTAGGTGATAAGCTAGCTGGGGATTCTGGGAATTTTAGTCCCAAAGGTAACATTTTGACATGTTCCCAGGCATGGTATTTTAACATTAAAATACGAGATATCCCCCTGTCCAGAAAAATGCATGTTTGTAATGAACGGAGGCCTACTAACGATTATATGAAATGCACCAGATCATAACTGACTGTGGTGGTACAGCAGCACTTCATATTTTTTGTTATTGAGATGTCCCTTAAATAAAGGGTCAAATACTTTAAATCCAGCAAGACAAATGGACTTAGAGGAGCTGGTCCTGCACACGTAGCCAATGCCAATGTTTATAGGGCAGCAGTCTGTCTTACTATGTTGATAATGGTTTTCTGTTTGAAGGGCTAAGAACCAGTATAGTATAATAATGGTTTGAGAGTTGGATTAGGACACTGGGAGACCAGGGTTTGAATTCCCCACTCCACAACGGAAGCCTACTGGGTGACCTTAGGTAAGTCACACTCCCTTAGCCTCAGATGAGAGCAAAGGCGAACCCCCTCTGAACAAATTCTGCCAAGAAAACACCATCTTTAAGGTTGCCATAAGTAAAAAATGACTTGAAGGCATACAACAAGAATATGAAGGGCTCTCAGAAGACAGCCAGGCCAGTCAATGGGAAGGAGAAAGTGCCTGATTGCATGGGCTGATGGCATAACCCAACATCTTCCAGAGTAAAGAGATTTTCACACCACCTATTTGTTCCGTTGCAGGCGTGGACCATGGTCACTGAAAGATTTCTCTTTCAGATGATGTTCACCCCCTCCTGTGACCCCAACGTGACCATTCTGTTATTTCCCCGTGATAGTTCAATCACAGGGAGAAGTCATAGAATCATAGAATTGCAGAGTTGGAAGAGACCACGAGGGCCATCCAGTCCAAGTCGTTAATGACCAACCTGTTCCATTTCTATCACAGAATCAGGGTGGTCTGAAAGGTGCCCCATTCCTCTCCCATGATGAGGGGAGGTCCGTTCTGGACACTTCTGGCCAGGAACGGGACACCCAGGTAAGTGGCACCCTCCCCCCCCCGGGTTACTTGTATTTTTATTTTTATTTTTATTTTTGTATTTTCTTTCTTGCTTTGACGTTGGGGGGGTTATTTTTTAATTTCCCTCCCACTTGTTCTCTCGTGAGAACAAGCAGGATTTCAGCCAGGTGGTTGTAAAGGCAGCCTTATGACAGCTGCATTTACGGCCGCCCGGCAAGGAGGGAGGGAGGGAGCCTGTTCCTGCAGCGGAATGGAGGTAAGTGTGCAAAAAAGAAACGGAGCTTTTGGCCCCGGTCTGAAAATCTCCCAAGTCTGAAAAGGTGACAGCTGTGTGTGTTGAAATACCTAGCACTGTTCCATTGGTCTTCAGTCCAGGGAAGCATATAGCTGACTCCATTTCAATTACTAGACAATGTAATTCAATTAGTTGTACTGTACAATGAACGCTTGGGGATTTGCTTTTCAAAAGCATACCCTCCAACTGTACTGAGTTCACTGGGACAGTCACAATGGATTAATCCTCTGTCACCCCACTTTTTCAGCTGCTGCTAAAATGTCCGTTTCTTTCTCTTTCTCCCACTGCTCCCCTTCATCCTTGGCTTACTTCAGGTGGTGCAAACTGAGTTCAAAGTGCAAAAGTAGTTTGCCCGCAACTTAGCAGGGGGGATAGGAGAGGAAGGAGCACAGTCTTGCCCTTCCCAGGCAAAAGCAAACTGCTGCAGCCTTTCCTAGCTTGTGTGCTCTTCCTCATTCGTAATTTTGGCAATCTTGACCACACTCTACTGTTGCTGGGCCACGTTTCCTGGTTTTCATCTTGAAATGTTGGAGAGTATGCAAAAGGGGGTAGCTGCCAATATAGTTCCAAAGCCATCCAAAAGTAGCTTGTCATAGGAGATTATCGCACGGGTAAAATATCCCAGGACAGGGATGACAGGAGATCGCTAAAAGGCTTACCTTTTAATGACATCATCCCTTTCCTGGGATGCTCCCATTCTGCTCCTGTTCCTCCCCTGCTTCCTATTATTCATGGAAAAAAATCAGTGAATAAGAAGCCTGTTCTGTTATCATAATGGGATGACAGGCGAGTGAGCCCTGTTCTGCTCCCGGGATGACGACAGAATGTGACATCACTGGGAGGTCTGAGCCAGACACTTCCAGGTGTGATCGGGGCAGCCAGGTGTCACCCTCCCCCTCCCTCCCCAGGTTACTTGTAATTTTAAAAGTCTGTTTTGGGGCTTTGTTTTAGGTTTTGACATTTGGTTGGGGTTTTAGGCTTAAATTTCCCGTGCGATCGTTGCCTCGCAAGAACGAGCGGAGTTTGGCTTCACTGCAGTAAAAACAGCTTTACAACAGCTGCCTTTACTGCAGGGAAGCCGAGGAGAGGGGGAGCTGTTTCTATTCCACTATAAGGTAGGTGTTTGAAAAGTTTTTGTTGTAGTGTTACAGGGACGGGAGTGGGTTGGGAGTGGGTCGGGTAGGGGAGGTAGTGAGATAGACATGACCAATGTGATAATCTCCATAGTTATAGTTTCAAAAAGAAAATACTCTTCTCTTTGCCATTTCTTTGAAGTAAGAACTTCATTCAGCCCTGACGGCCAAATTCAATTTCACAGAAGTTCTTGCTGACTGCATTCTGGTGGTGGGTGGGGCCAAATGGAAACATACCAGTATATTTTAGCTGAAGGTTCTTACTGCAAGGAACTAACCCTAAAGAGAGATGTCTGATTGGGTGGGGTGGCATATAAACCCAAGAAACCACCAAACAGGCCATCTGAGGAAGCCTGGAACAATGGAGGTTTCCCACTCATGCTTTAAAGTAATCAAACCTATTACTTTTTCAATATGTAACACCTATGTTTTGTTGCAACTAGGTGAGGCACAGCACTTAAACAGGCCTGTACAAAGTACAGTAGCAAGAGGACATCTCTGTAGCTATAGAAGTAACTAACAGCTGTAGCTGTGCCTCAGTGGAAGTGAAGTTATCTCTTATCAAGTTACAATTGCAATATAACTTAAGGTCCTCCTTTGTTAGCTGAAAAAAGGAACCCATTACAAGCAATGTTTTACCTTTAACTCATTATTTCCAAGCTCTAACCACAGCCTACATCAAATCTGGCTTTGGCGGGCAAGTGTACATTTGAGACAGGGCGCTGCCTCCACTAGCAGTTGTCCATGCCTCCCCAGGGAAGGCGGTGGTCTCTCACTTTGTCAGCCCTGATCTTATCAGAAACCATGCATTTCGGGGGTTCAAGTGTGTTGGGCAGCTGCTCCTCCCTGCATCTTCCTTACCGTGAAAACCTTTGCTCCTTATGCATTGCCACCTACTAGGTGGCATTTGAAAAATGGAGAATGGTTTGAGGACAGCAGTGTGTGTGTGTGCACATGTGGAATAATAAACAGCTAGGGAGAACTGAAGAAGGCAACGCTTCAACGCAGTGCAGAGTCACCTCTAGAGGTAGCTGCACCATCTCCCTTTGCTGCTGCCCAAGATGTCTCAACCCCCCTTCCTGTTACATAACCACATTGCACAATCTGAGGCGTGCCTTTCTCTAACGGTGTGGCTGTGCTGAGGACGGATTGGGAGAGAGAAGCTAATTTTCTGTGCTCAGAGTAGCTGTCAGAACAAATTCTCAGCAATTATAATTTGGAGTGGAAATTGGATTTGATTTCCACACCAGTTACCTTCTTGTGTCATTTTTTAAAACAGAACTGGCAAGACCCTTTCTCACAATGGAGATGTTGTTCATTAGCTGCCAAGGTTGGATACAGAAGAAATGCCTCTCCTCCATCTTATCCTGCTCTTTCTCTTCCCCTCACTGAGGATCCGAAATCACCAGCGATTGGATGTTACTTTTTTTGACTAGGACTCTCAGAATCCCTCAGCCAGCATGTCCAATGTCCAATGTCCCCCGCCCCAGTTTTTTCCAAGTTTGGGAAATCATTGCTCTGCTCACAATAGTCATCCAGCTCCAAAGCTATTCAACAGAAATTTTCAAACTTTTTAATAGGAAGGAAACAAATTTCAGCCTGTGGAATGAATGTTCTTGCCAACCAATTTATGGACTGTTCCATGTTTTGCAGCCCAAATTCCAAGTATTCATATACCCTGATCAAAAATCTAAAATATGTTATTGGTTTATGAAAATCAATAAAATAGTGCGGCAATTTGTGAAGAATGAGTCAAGGGGGATTAACAATATCTCCTTTTTGGGGGGATACAGTTAGTAGTTTAATAGATCATGGGAGTAGCATGGGTGTAGTATATCCTGACATCATCAAAGCTTCCATGATACCTTCACTGATAAACTGATAGTGTGTGGATTGGATAATACCACTATTATAGGTGGATCCATTCACTAGTTAGGGTTGCTCTTCCATCTGTAGATCTGGTGGAACAATACCTAGTTTGAGCTCATTAATGGCTCAGTGTCATCCTGTAAAGTGGTCTTAAGTGGAGTTGCCACAGAACTCTTGTCCTCAGAACTCTTGTCCTTCAGTATTTGTATATATGTCTTGGATGAGAGCACAGCAAGTGTGTTTAATTAATTTGCAGATAAAGTGAAGCTGGGCAGATGACACACACTTTAAAAGACAGAATCAAAATTCAGAAGGCTGGAACACTGGGCTAAAATCAACAAAATTCTACAGAGAAAAATTGAAAATCCAGCATTTGCACATAAAATGGTGTGTGTGCGCGCAAACACATGCACGTGCAATTACAGTGGGCTATCCTGATCCATGGGCTCTGGATCTGTGATGTCGAGCGACCACAGATTGTCACGTCCTATACTTAAAATGGTGGTAAGGTGAACATGGAAGCTTCCATGTGCATATCATCACCATTTAATATCGGATGCAATCATCCACGTTTTTTGTCATCTGCAGCAGGCCCCAGAACTGAACTCCCATGGATCTGGAGTGACCACTATATAGAACGTGAGAGACCTGGCTTGGCAGCACTACATGTGTAAAGGATTTAGGTACCTTCATAGATCACTGTGCTAAGCCAGTAAGCTGAACATGAGCCAGCAGTGGGATGCAGCTGCTTAAAAAGTGAATGTAGTTTTAGGCTGCATCAACAGAAGTATAGCAGATCATAAGAAGTAATCGTTCCAATCTATTTTTCACTAGCCAGGCTATGGGCCCATTTACACTATATGATTATAGTGTATTATTCCATTTTAACTGGCATGGTTCCATCCTGGACTCCGTGATCTGGTGAGACACTACAGCTTTCTGGTTGAGAATTCTAAATGCCCATGCCTAGACTGCAAATCCCAGGATTCCATAGGGTGGAACCATGGCAGTTAAAATGGAAACATAATGCTTATAGTTTTGGAGTGGGAAAGGGCCCTACATCTAGAGTATCATGTCTAATTTCTAGGTGCATCATTTAAAGAAGGATGTTGGCAAAGTGGAGCATGTCCAAAGGAACATGACTGGGATATGAAGGGATGTGTGGCAACCCAGTCTTAGAAGAACCAGCAGAAAGAGCTGGAGAGAAGAGTCCCTCTCTCTGGCTTTCCTTCGTAAACGAAGATTCATGAAGGACTCATCCCGCGCTTTCTGCAAGCGCGCTGATGACTAAAAAGGCCAATCCGGGATAAACAAGTCCGGTTGCAGAAAGCACAGCAGAAGGTCTCCTTGGTTATGTTTCTGGGTTGTGATTTTTTCTACGTTGTTGTTTCTCTTCAAGACTTGTTCGGTGTGAGTTCTCAAATAAGGCTGCAGCATTGTTGATAGTGCGTCTCCATGCCTCCCGATGTGAGGCCAGGGCAAACCATTGTTGGTGATCAATTTGGCCTAGCCTGAGAGGTTATGAGTAATTTACTAAATAAAGATAATCTTCTATTCTATGCCCCGAAGATATCAGATCTTGTTCGATCTTGGAAACTAAGCAGGCTCAGCCCTGGTTAGAACTTGGATGGGTGACTGCCAAGGAATACCAGCTGCTGTAGGCTATATTTCAAAGAAGGAACTTGCCAAACCACCTGTGATCTTTGCCTATGAAAACTCCTGTGAAATTCATGGGGTTGTCATTAGTTGACAGGTTACAAATGTATGCATATCAAGGGTGTCAAAGTCCAGCCTACAGACCACATGTGGCCTCAAGCCTTTTTTTGTAGTCTCTAATACCTTCCTAGTGCTGTCCAGAAGTTGGGGGTCATCTACCATATATGAGAAAAAATAATGCACATACCTGCACATTGCAGGCAACTCGCAGCAGCTTTCTTCTGTCTCAATGGCATTTTGACAAATTCTAGTGCATGTGAGGGTCTCCAAATTGATGCCCACATGGCCTCTTGGTGGTGTTATTTTGCACAGTAGCGGGCGAGGAAATTGAATGGGACCATGGCCGCGGTGGCACGGAGGGCAGCCGCAGAGAATGGAAAGAGGAGGAGAGCACTGTCCTCCCTTCCCCAATCCTGGTGGCGTTGTGGGTGGCATGGAGGGCAGCCGTGGGGAGGGGAAGGAAAGAGCTATCCTCCCTTCTCTGACCCCTTCCCCATTTCCTCCTCTTCTCCCACCCTGTGGCTGCCCTCTGCACAGCAGTCACTGGGTCCCTTCTGTCAAAAAAAAATGGTAAAGTGCACAATCTTTCCTGTACACCACTGACCAACCAGATGGTCTGTTTTGCCCCCTCCAGACTGCGCAACAATTTGCATGGTTGTCTTAATGGCTGGGGGTGCACATTTCCCTCTGAGTTTTTAAAAAACTTGGGGGAAATCCCCAAAGCCTCCAATTACGCTGTTTTTGTGTTTTTTTGGCTCCCCTCCTTCTGAATATCGTGATTCAATGCAGTATCTCATTTAGACAGATGGAATTCCCCATTAATTCTGTTAGGATTAATTTCACTGTTTAGAAAAGCCCTTGGATTTCCAAAAACTGACCTCATGGTTTGCTGCCAAACTTCAGAGGCAAGCCACTTCATGTTCTGCAGTCAAAAGGAAAAGGAACTAAATGCACTCTCATCAATGAGGCAGTCATAGAGAATATCAGCTTAGTTCCTTTTTGTTCAATATAAATAGTCAATATATTAATGAAAGTCAATTTAAGTACATTTAAGGTGCATTTATATATAAATATAAATTTAATAATAAATGTGAATGCTAGGGGTGTTATAATGAATGTAATAATACTTAATGAAGAATTAATTTTTAATCAGTTTCAGCTCATTTTAAATCTATTTGACACATCTGTATCTAAAGAAAGTATCAAAAATGCAGCCCTGAAGCATTTGGCCAACTTGAAAGGTAGCCCCCAGCCCTGCAATGGTTGCCCATCTCTGTATTATCAGGGGAGAATTGTTTTGTCTCCAAACAAAAGAGGAATTTCGTGCTAACTAAAAGTTAACAGATTTATTGTGGCAAACATTTACCTAGGCAAGATAGGCCTTGCCTGATGTGGTACTGGTACCGCAAAGCTTTTGCCATGAGAAACTGGCCAGTGTTTGTTTGTTTAGGTATTTATACCCTGCTCTTCAGCCACAAAGGCTCCCAGAGGGGTTTACACAATGTTTAAGCAATAGCAGTTTACACATCTACACAGTACTCAGGTGTGGTGGCTTGCAGTACTGGCATTTAATCGCTGTGCCACCATTTGTGTTTTCTAAAACATCAATCTGTTCCAGCAGTTACTTATTTCTGTCTAACCTACTCTCTGGCATTGGATGATCTTTCCCATGCATGCCCAGGCACCAATGCTGGGGGTGATGGACACTCCATCTATTCTTCCCAGTCCCTAGAGATTTCTCCCCCTCTTAGAGGAATGGCACAGGCTACATTGCCTGCCTTCGCCTCCTAAACCAGCTTATTTACCCTCAGGTACAGTGGGCTGTGCTGAGTCCTGATGCTGCGAAGTCTGAATATAGCTGCAGGGACGGTGTCTCTTCTACACCAGGGACAAGGTAGTGAATTGCATAAGACCCTTGATCATTCTTAGATGAGCAGAGAAGAGGGGGTGGAAGCAGCGCTCTCTTTACGGGTCTGCCTTTTCATCCCTCAAAGGATTGCCAAGAAAGGCTTAGATAATCATCGCTGCCACACCACAGCCATCACAGCAAGTCCTTTCTGCACCCAAACAAAACTGGATTAATCCCCACTGCTGGAGGAGAGTTGCTATCTTTGGATGGCTCCAGATGAGGCTTTATTGTGTAGCCATCCAGCTGGAAATGTTACTTGTTTGGACTACGGAGACAAAAATAGCGTCCCCATCTCACTATGTTCTCTCCTGCCCCTCTCCCATCCCAATTCCAGCACACTAACGAAAAGTTTCAGGCCTACCTTTTACGTGTCTTTCCTCCCCCGCCCGGCAGCCCAGGAGTGAATGGAGCTCGAATGGAGCCCCATTCACTTCCTGGAATGGATATCCTGGCCGTTCTCGCAAGAAGACAATCACGTGGGAAATTCAAATATTAAAAGAAAAATAACAGAGTAAAAGTGACAGTAAGCACAAAAACACACTTTTAAGCAGCCAAGTAACCCAGGGAGGGTAAAAAAAGTGTGTCACTTACCTTGATCTCCTGATCGCACCTGGAAGTGTTTGGCACTGACATTGGCATTGCACTAGCATAACAGGGCACCTTTTCACTTGCCCGTCGGTGCGTGACAGGAACGGAATGGGTGATCTATTCACGGTTTAGCCTGTGAATAAAAAGGAATGTGGGGGGAACTGAAGCAGCACCAGAGTATATCGAGATGGGGACGTCATCGGATATTCAAGCCCTTTCGCAATCTCCTGGCATTGGTGTCACGCCATATTTAGCCCATCTGATAATCTCCTACAGCTCCCGGGATCTCCCAGACAAGATGGCCCCTGGCCCTGCCTCATTCATGTAATGTTTACCTAAGGAGGGATATTTGTAACACTCTCATTGTTTCTTCTCTTCCCCTCTACTTCCTTTAAAAAGTAATCAGTTAAGGAGAGAAAGACAGAGTAGGTCTTACACTGTTTTCCAAATGACAATGTTAAGATCTTTCTGCCTGGAAGCAGCCACTTGCAATGCAAAGAACTATCTGCATGACCCAAATCTCAACTAATTCTCCAGTGGTGGGGGCCATTTTGGATGCAGCAATTGCCTCACCACAGGGATAACACCACTCTGTGATAAATGAGCTTGAAGGCTGGAGGTTCACAGCTGTGCATGTGACACATGCACATAGCACTCCAGGGTTTGAAGTCTGCAGACAGTGGTGGTGAAATTCTGGATTCTGCTGTTGGATCTAAGGTGATTTTGGTTTCATATCCAAGGTGGGGGGTACAATCTATTTTGTCATTCTCTATTACCTTAAGTGGGGTTAAGTAATTTTTAGGACTCCTTCAGAAGGGGCAAATTATGTTGGGTGGTTGCAGTATTTGTTACCCTACTTCTCAGGGGTTGATTTTTTTATTTTATTTTAATATCCAAACACTTCTTGTACTATTTGCTGGCAATGTCTGACACAAACTGCAACATTTTATTCCCACCCTTGTTTCTTTTTAATTCTGGGACGTATAAGAACAAGAAGGTATCCTTCTCATCCTTTCTCTTTTTAATTTTTGTTTTTAGTGCTATAGTGCATCATTGAAATGGCACTATAACACTAAGAAATATGTCTTAAAAATCAGAAGCAAATTTGCCTTGCAAATGACACAACTAGCTCAGGAAACATGCCCCCATTTTTTCTTTTTTTTAAAAAACGGGGGCTTGTCTAAACAGCAAAAATACTGCTCATAGAATTCGAGAATACGTTTTGTCTAAATGGGATCCTGCATCAATCCACCGTATTTGAAAGGAGGGCCCCCTACAAAAACGCCATATACTCCAGGGGAAAAACTTTCACAGCTTTTCCAAGTTTTTTTTAAAAACGGTGATGGAAATGTGCATTCCTGCTCATTGAGACAACTGATTCGCTTTGCTGCGCTTTCCGAATAAGAGTGGAAGTGGAGAGCTGATTGGTTGGATGTGTGTAGCAGATGGAGCTTGCTGGCAAGCACCCAGAACTGCCATGGTGGATTTTTGCCATAGCGATCGTGCCAACACAATGAAACAGCCTTTTTCTTCTTTTTATTTAAGCAGAAAATTGCGCTTCCACACCTTGGAGTTACTTTTTTTTTAAGATACTGTTCAGCAGAGGCAACTGGTGAGAATAAAAATGCGAGTAATATTCACTCGTGCCTGCCATCCTGATTCACAGGTGTTTTTGAACAACAAACATGTATGACGTCACAGGCCTGTGATCTTGAAAAAAACCATGGAGACAAATGAAAGCTGCTGTGAATTGGTGTTCCTGCGCATCAATCCACATTTTATTGCCTCATATAGACAAGCCCCTGTAATGCAGATCCAACAAATTGCTCCAAACAGACCTGTCCACAGCACATGAATGGAATGTGAAGGTAGAGGTGCTAACAACTGGCAAATCCTGGTAAAAGTTGAGGTGTGTGAGAATTCACACTTCAGTTTAGACTAATCTGGAACAACCCATAGAAAGATTTTAAAAGAGAGAGAACAGTAGCCTTCCTCATATTAGAATACTTTTACAATTGTGCCCAATTAGAGCATTCAAGACAATTTGCAAAACTAAAGAATAAAACTGCATTCACGGGTCATTGTAAAGTTTAGTGTAGTAAGAATAAGCTGCAGGGCACCTCACACCTACACCCTCCTGCCTTCCACTTTGGTGCACAGGGAATTCAGAAGGGTTCACCTCTGATTTAGATTAACTGCAGCTAGACTTAGCTGCCCACAAGAACACTGTGGTTAACCCTAACAGTGATTTATTTAAAACAATGCTACTCAAAAGTGGTGGTCCATGCAGTGGTGCTGGTCTACAAGCCATCAGCGGCCAGTCTGTGGTGACTTTCCTGTAAAGCATGCATATGCAATAATAATATGGCGCCCATATGGCACTAATCTCTGGAACAATGTGGAAAAGGATCTACCACATCAGATAGCCTGAGAAACACTGGTTTAAAACACAACGTCAAACACTGGTGGCTTCCACATTCGTGGGCTGATGAATCCATTCTGGATTTTAGTCTCATCTTTAATAGGGTTATCCAAGGTGCTGAACATTCTCCTCAAAACAAATGCAGCACCTTGAACAGCCTCTTTAAGGTAGGGACTGAAACCCAGAATGAACTCACTGCCCCAATGACATGGGAGTCACCAGTGTCAAAGCATAGGTTATGAAACTGTGGCTCTATTAGCTGGGGATGATGGAAGCTGTAGTCTAACACATCTAGAACACATCAAGCTGGTTCCGTAGGAAAGAAATTGTGGCCAACAAATAAATACACTCCAAGGCAATCCTCTGCACAAAGAGCAATTGTTTTCCTCCCCTCTTATTTATGCCCTGATAAGTCTGAATTCAATGGGCCTTACTTCTGAACAGAGACATACAGAACTTGTCACCATGAGTTGGGCAGCCTTTTCTTTTGCATGGCCTACAGCTTCATCTAGTCTGATTTGAACAGCCCATAATTGGTCCTACAATACAACTGTAGCAGCAAATTACACCTCATTTACTTCTTTGTTTCTAAATTAGTGCTGAGAAGGACCTTGCACATAGCAAAAGCCTTCCATGATGGGTAAAGGGAGCGGTGGTACGTGTGCATGTTTTCATGTGAATGGGGGGAGGGAGAGAAAACCCAGGCAGTGAGCACTGCTTTGATTGCAGCCTGTTCATGCTTCCCGTTTTCCCCATTGCTCATCTGCAAAACTGTGCAAGGTGTGGCACTGTGACCATTTTATATGTTCAGAACCTTGTGTCAGAGACGTGGCATCATCCATAACTACACATTTTAATCAGGCAGAGAAATGGTTCTTCAATGTCCCATAACTCAAACTGTCTAATTCCTTCCCTGGTTTAAACAAAGAGGCCAGCAGAAAACACAAAAGTGTATAATCATGTTGCAAAACACCAAGTTCTAATTAAAACAATACTCTATTTGTTTTGTTTTAAAAAATCAACATAAGCATTCATCTTGAGACATAAATCATTACAACAGCAGCATTTGACAGATATTCATATTTTGTTTAGGGTGGTGTACTTGCCTGAGATTGAAACAAGGCTCACGTGGCAGCAAAGTGCAGCTAGATTAGACCTGTACAAATATGCAACCCATCCCATCCCTCCTCCACCCACTCAACAAGTAATATGGCCTACAAGGTGTTTGCAGAAGGAATGTGGTTATTATTTCATGTGCTACAGGCTTAAGTATTACTGTGAGCTCTGAAAAAGAGTTTGGAAAAGTGGTGTTTGGGGACAAGAAGTTCCAAAATCCCCAGCCAACATTCTGGGGAGTCTGGGAGTTTTGTTCCCCAAGAGCCATCTTCCCTAGTTCTAGGATGGAGACCCTGCTCAGGTTTTCTACTCAATCCTCCTACACCCTTTCAGGGCTAGCAGTCCACATTCCTTCTTGCACCAAGACATTTCTTCGGTACTGTGCAACAGCTGTATCATGCTTTTTACCCACAAACTAGGTGGTACAGAGCATCTTTTTCCTTACAGCTGTGTAACTACAACCTACCCAGGATAAGAGGTCAGAAGGATGAGGTCAGAAGGCACAGTTCCAAGGTGTGTTTGATCCCTCTGGACCTTTGTGTTGCTGTTAAGTGCCTCCAAACTGATTCCAACTTAATAGTAACCCTATTCTAGGGATTTTTCTTGGCAAGATTTATTCAGAGGAGCTTTGCCCTGGCCTTCCTCTGAAGCTGAGTGTAACTTACCCAAGGACACCCCAGTGGATTTCCATGGCTGAGCAGAGGTTCGAACCCTGATCTCTTTGTTCCAATATTTAAATTCCTATACCACACAATTCCTCTCCTTTGACTTTAAAATTAGTCCAATTCAAAGTGCAGTTATTCCCCATATCCTCCTTGCTATTAACAATATCTCAAAGGCACATTTGGTCCACTCCAGGTATATAAGAGGCAGTCTCTACCCCAAAGAGACTGCACTGCGTAGGTGGTCGTATGTATGTCCACAAACACTCTTAAGGTCATGGGAGGAATAAGAGTGAAATGATGGCTGTGAAAACATCTGGAAGTAACCCGTGCAGATAGATGAAAAATGCAAAGACATATATTTTTATACAACAGTGACCATGTGGGGCTTTTTCACACAAGACTCTTGGAATCGTAGAATGCCGGCAAAATCACAATCTTCAGCAGGGACTTTCACATGAGATCATGGTTTCCCTGCAACCACCCTGACTCTCTCCCAGTTTAAACCTAACTCTAACTCTACCTAACTCTACACCATGAATTGTAGCCATTTGCACAACAGTTCTGCTTTTTTTCTGCCAGCAGGAATGTTCTGCATAGCTTTTCACCCACTTTCTTTCTTGGAGATATGTTAGAAGGCATGCTTTTGGCTGGGTTTCCAAACATCACAACTCCTGTGCACCTTCAGACCTCTCTCAGTTCTTTTCTACTGAGAGAGGTAAACAGGTGTGCTGGTTGGTGCCTGTGTGCAGCTCCTTGGGCCTCATGAATACAATTCATAGGTCAGGAGGTGTTTCAAAAATTGGCAATAAAACAAGCTTAGAGAGACAGTCAATCACACTGTGTAACACAAAGAATATAAAAAGGCCATAATTCCAGAGGCGGGAAGGTGAAGAGGCAAAATGCTACAATAACACACGTCTGGCCATATGACGGGACTGTGCTGTGGGTTGTTGCAAAATACTGCAATTGCATAGTTCCAGCATTACCTTTTTAAAAGGAGAGTTCCTGTGAGGTTTCCTAATAGGGCAGAGCAGTTGGAGAAAAGGTATGGACATCAATAAGGAGGCAGAGTTCCAGGAAGGCAGTGGAACAGTGAGTTTCCCACTTTGTGCTACTGTGTCAAAATTAAGGCAGGGGGGTCAGTGTGAAATGTACTGCGCTGTTACCGAGTTTAATCTATGAGCAAAACGGATCAGTGTGAAACCTGGCAAAAGGGATCAGTGTGAAAAAGCCCTTGATAGTCCAAGCTTGGGGAACCATCTTTGCTTCAGTTTCCATGGTGAACTACAGACACGATCAGTCTTTCATTCTGTAGCTGCCACCACAAAGTGAGAAGATCAGCTACTTGGATGACATTTTCCCCATTTAGAAAGCAGCTACAATTTCACAACTCTCTCTGAAACACACACCAGTTTTCTCTGCCTGTGACATAGGCTGGCAAAGAGACATTCAACCCAGACTTCAAGGGACAACCATGCTCTCAGCATAACTTCAAAGTGTTACTCTAATGCTACTCAGACCACAGCTCTCAGAATTCCCTAGCCACTATCATCAGTGACCATATTGGCTGGGGATTCTGGGAACAGTAGTCCAAAAAGTTACTTTTCCAGACTCTGGCTCTCAGCCAACTTCTTTTCATTTCAGTGGGACCTTGTGCAAAACAACTTCTTTGAAGATAGCTCCCCCCACATCCCAAGACCACAATCCTTATTTGTATTCCCCAAAATAATCATAGAGAAGCAGCCAGAGCAGCTGGCTTCTGATAACCTCTCTGTAGAACTGGAAGGAAAGATTACCATGTTTAGGGAAGCATCTCAGCAGCAAATTGCCCCGGAGGTGTGAGCCAGTCTTGAGTCTGGACAATGATTATATAAGCATAAGATGATGCTCCCCAATGCAACCCCCCATCCATAGCTCGTCTTGGGGGAACACAGAGGCTGCCCAAAAGCACTGAGAGAAAGAGCGAGAGAGTATTTTGTATCTAGAGGCTAGACTTCTGCACAGGACTGTCTGGAACAATGTAGTCGCCAATGCCTTCTAGAAGACTATCCCACCGGTCAAAATCTTCTTTCAGCTCTATGGGAAAAGGGGAAAAGGGTTATCACAGGAGGTTACTGCACAAAATGTAACTGCTGGCAAGGCTCCACTATGAGCATTAATAATGATAAAATGTCAGTTGGATCCATCATTGCAGAGAGAAAGTGGCATAATGCATAAGCGACAATGAAGAGGCGCTAGGAGATGAGCCAGAAACTGGCCATCAGTAGTAGTATTTTACAGTCTGCCTTCTGCCTATCCAGGATATAGTGGACAGTGTTCATCCTGGACTAGAGACCTGAGTTCAAATCATCTACTTGGCCAACTGCTTGCCGAGTGTATGGCTTTGACCCTTTAGCTCATTGGAGGAAAGGCAGAATCTAAATTAACTGAAGTAACTACCTACCTACACTACATTTAGAGCCCATTTTTTTTCAGGCCAGCTAGCTAACTGGCTCAATATTTCAGCAGAATCAGTATCCCCATGGATCTAAATATACTCCACTACAGGCATGGTCTCTTACTTGGGAGCACATGTCACCAAATACAATGGGACATACATGGAATAAAGATGTATAGGACTGAGCTGCAAACAGTTATGACTTTTTACACTGGGAGTCAAGAATTTTCCTAGACTGTCGTATAGATAATCTCCGTTGCTGGCACATGCATTGGCCAGGTAGTGTATTTTAAGTCAGAAACCTATTTTAAAAAAGGGATTCATACATACCACTCCGTTCTTAGTTGCTACTCTGAGGAAATTTATATATACTGTGTGTGTATATCCAAATGAATGAAGATAATTCATGTACACAAATGCAAATCTAATTCAGAAGCCTCACAGACTAAAAACTGCCATCCCTTTTGCCTATTAAAATCCCCCCCCCATGCAAAACTGAAATGTTAACCTACTGCAGCTCTGCAAATGATATACAACAGAGAGAGTTAGGGAACCAAAGAAGCACCAGCGCTTGAAAAGTAGGCTGGTGGCTACTTGCGGATGCCCACCTGTAAAGTCCAGCCAGCATGGTGTAATGGCCTGAGTGCTGGACTGGGACTTTGGGAGACCAGGGTTCACATCCACACTCAGCCATTGAAGCCCACTGGGTGAACTTAGGCAAATCCCACTCACTCAACCTTAGAGGGAGGCAATGATCTGCATAAATCTTGTCAAGAAAGCTCTGATAAAGTTGCCATAAGCCAGAGTCAACTTAAAGGTACATAAAAACAACCACCTGGAAGGGAAGCCTCCTTGAAAGGAATGGGCTCCTTGTAAATAAGGCCCTCCTCATGGGGGAAACCAATGACAACATACAAGCAGCTGAGACCCACATGTCTTCATTTCGGGCAAGGAAGGTTACTGAAAACAACCACAGTTTGTGCCTTCCTTGACTGCTGCTCTGTTCTTCCCCTTTCATTTGACCATGAACTACCTTTGACCCTGTATGATTGGCAGGGTTGTCCTGGATTGCCCTGACCTGAATTACTCACTCTTTAGTTTGGAAGGTGGACTGCTCTTAGATGGCCCTTCTTTGGATTGCATACTCTGACAACTTAGACTTTGAATTGTCTGGACCTTGCCCTTGAAACCCACTGTGCTGGAGAAAGGTTCAGTTGCTTCCTCTGCTCAATGAAGTGGCTGCTTCCAAGAAACCAGACCAGCAGGGGGAAGGAACTGGAGGCCCTGAGGCTGAAAGTGTCCCTCTCAGCCACCCGCCACCCGTTCCCGTAATACCAACTCTTGGTGGTTTGCCCCATTCTAAAAGGCCGAAATGCCTTTCCCAAGGTTTGGTTACTGGCAGAAAAGCTATTAATATATGCTGGAATTTTTGATCTCACTCTTTTGCCTTTGGCCCTATCCACCACTGCAATTCAGTCCTCAAGAATTACAGGTTGAATCTCCCTTATCTGGAATTCCTAAATCCAAAATCTTCCAAAATCCAAAACAATCCATGTATGTGGCTGAGATAGTGCCACATTTGCTTTCTGATGGTTCAGTGTACACAAACTTTGTTTCATGCACAAAATTATTAAAAATATTATGTATAAAATTACCTTCAGGCTATGTGTATAAGGTGTATATGAAACATAAATACAATTTTGGGTTTAGACTTGGGACCCATTGCCAAGATATCTTATTATATACACGCAAATATTCCAAAATCCAAAATATTCCAAAATAACTTTTGTCCCAAGCATTTCAGATAAGGGAGACTAAGCCTGTACCTGAAATTGACTTTGGTGCTTGGGCTCAAAGACATTTTCCACCTCTGCCCTAAGAGATTAAATAACTCACTGCTGCTGTCTTTAAGCCCATATCACAATCTCTCTTGAAGACTAAGATGGCAGGAAGTCAAGTGTCTAAGACACCATTCTATCACTTGAAGTTCAAGGTCTCACCTCAGCTGCAAACCCTACTTCCAAACAATTATAGAAAGAAGGGCCCCCCACTTAAATGATTCTGCAACATGGACTTACGGAGATGTTTCTGCAGGAAGGCAAGAGCTGCTTGGTTGGTGATGTTGAGCCCTACATAGGGATCAATGGTGCCTCTTGTTTGGAAGACCCTGTTCAGAAGATTCCCTGCCAGGAAAGTGAAGTCAGTCTGACTCTGATGGACGGTACCCCTGGGAAGAAGACAGAAGCACTTAGAAGCCAGAAGAACCACCACACAGCACAGGCCTCATACTGGGGCACCTCATATACAAAGCAACTGAGAAGTATCAGTCCAGCAACTGCCAGTGTCGTGTATGGTTCCAGTGTTGGACTGGGACACAGGAGGCCCAGATTTTAGTCTCCAGTGATCAGCAGGGATGTAAATCTTTGCTTATTTTGTTTTCACATGGAAGACTGTCTAGTTTCAAAAGTTTTGCCCTGCTGGACAAGATTACCAGAGTTTTGTGCATTTTTTGATATTTTTAAAATGTTTTGAGATATATATTTTTTTTGGTGAAAATTTTTCTACACAAAAGCCCCTTTAGTTTTTTACACAAACATTTTCTTACAAACCATGCATTTTGTGCAGAACACACTGTTTAATGTGCTAAACCCAAGGTGTGTGTGTGAAAAAAATCTTTTTGTATGTGCAAAGATATGACAAAATGTGAACAATCCCTATGGCCTTGTCCTTGATGGGGTATCTTGATTATTGAGACAACCTTTCTCCTTGAGGACATGAAAAATTACTTTTACACCCCTAGCGATTAAATGTGGAATATGATCAGGATGCAGGGCATTTGACAGTGATTTTTCAACCTTGAGGAAGATTTTTACTGCTATGACAAGCAAAATAAACAACTGAATGGAGTATTCTGGCTGTGTGCTACTTCAAACCCCCAATGAACTTTAGACAATTTAGGACTGAACATTAAAGAACAAGATCCATTTTTGGACAGCATTTTGTGTTTGTCCTCTTTGCCATCTTATCTTTTCTCAGAATGTTGAATAATTAACTTTTCCCAATAATTACATTTTAAAAAATAATTAGAAATAAGACAATCTAATAATTAGCCAATGAAATATAACAACAATGTTTTAAAACCATTTTTCTAATCATGCCCAGCCAAAGGGTGTCTGCAGTGGGAGATCTGTGGTGGGAAGCAGGCAAAAGGATGAGCTACTTGTCAGCACCTGCAAATGCCAGCTGAGGATAGGGACGTAAAGAAAACTTGCAAGTTGTATTGACCTCTTTTGCACAACAGTTTTTTTGCACAAAAATGTGTGCAAAACCCAAGCACCCTGCTCAAACAGATTTTTCACAAAGAAGACCTGAAGTGTGAAAAACCATTGAAAAATGTGTAAAAACCTCTCATAATCTCACCCAGTGGGCAGCAAACTTTTGAAAATTCATTCTTGTATAAAATAATGAAGTAAGCGAAGATTGAAATTCCTAGTCAAGAGGAGGATGCAAGGGAAATCCCTAAAACTATTGTTTATCTGAGCAATCAAGAATTCCCCCTCTATCCTACTCCCAATTAGGGATTTCAATCTCTGCTAACTTCATTCTTGTGAATTATTTCAAAAGTATTCTTCCCACAGGGTGAGATTGTGTGTGTGTGTGTGTGCACCTTCAAGTTGCCAGGCAACCTACAGTGACCCTATGAATTTCATAGGGTTTTCTTAGGCAAGGAATACTCAGAGGTGGTTTTGCCAGTTCATTCCTCTGAAATATAGCCTACAGCACCTGGTATTCATTGGCGATCTCCCACCCAAGTACTAACCAGGGCTGACCCTGTTTAGCTTCCAAGATCAGACAGGATCTGGTGCCTTTAGGATGTTTAGGCTCCTCTGGGTGAGATTATAGGAGTGTAATTATGAGAGATGATAGTGAGATTATAATCTCACTGGATGAAATTACAGATTGGAGACAAGTGGGGATTCCTCTCTGCCATCTGCCCCCTGAGTCCACAGGATGGAGATTGCAGGAGGAGCACTCACGATCTGTATTAAGCCTGTCAGCTGGAGTCCCCTTCTCCCCATTCTAATTGACCTCCCCATATCTACTTCCTTCTTCAGATCAGCTTCTCATCTTACTTTCAGTACCTCCCTCCCTCCATAAGGCACATCTCTTTCAGACATGCAGGCAGGAGCTATGGGCTGCATGCTTTATCTCATGTATAATACCCAATACTATTATGAAAAGGCTTTGATCACACTGTTTAAGTGAGTGCAGACTTACAAGATTGTTATAATTTTAGTCTCGCTGTTTGTGGCACTGATCTTTTTCATTTTGGCCACACTTTCCGCAGTCTGGAATGATTCTGTGTTGACAAAGAGCACTGGTTTGGTCACTTTTGGGTACAGGGAGTTCTCCAAAGGGAACATCCAGGCGTCAAGAGCAACAGCACACCTGCAGACAGAAGAGGGCAGTGTATACAGCCAAGTAGCTTAACCAAAAATCTTGGATTCCCACCATGTTGCATGTTTCTAGAAAGATTTCCCCAGCTACTAGTGGAGTCTTCAGAGCAGTGGTTTAAACACACACACACAGAGTTCTGGATCGGGGGGCATTCCATTGGTGGATGAGGCCAAAGTCAGCGAGGAAAAATACAAGCACATTTTAATTTAAGCTCTTCTTGCTGGTGACCAGGGGCCTTTCACACTACACAATTTCTAGCTCTATGATTCCACTTAACTCCCATGATTCCATCCTATGGAATTCTGGGATTTGTAGTTTAGGGAGGGGCAATTAGAATTCTCAACCAAAGCACTCCAGTGCCTCACCAAACTTCAAATCCTAGGATTCCATAGGATGCAATGTCCCACAATATTCTTCTATTGTTTTTGCTGCAACAGACTATGACATCCAGGCAATCTGGAAATTTCACCAAACGACTATGTCACACTGGGAAGCTCGGATGGTTTTTTTTTTTTTTAAAAGAAGCTCAAAGGGCCTGATTCAACATCCCTGTTCTGGAGTGTACTCACTTGAGCTGGGCTTCTTTAACCAGGGCTAGCACAGCTGTTGCTCCTCCAAAAGAGTGACCCATGACTGCGACTTTGGTTAGATCTATGCTGTCCTGAAATGGAAAAGAAGGAAAAGTCTGAAGAAGCCAGGCTGTGGACATCAACACAACCACCAACCACCAACCAACATGAGATAGATGCCACCATCATAGGTCAGGGGATGATGGGAACTGTAGTCCAACACTTCTGTAGAGCCCTGGGCTGATGGAGGCTGGGCTAAGTCCTTTCTTAGTGCCAGCTAAGCTGGCAGCCCTCACCAGGGCTTGTAACAGTCCAATTTCTCCATCCAACTGCTTGTCCCAGTAGACCCCCTGAAGTGCTAAATGGTAAGTCAACACTTATATAAACCCCATTGATTCAATGGCTCTACTCTTCTTTTGAGCAGCAATTGGATTTAGGCCAATATTTCTATTATCACTTCCCATAATCCCATGCAAATACACGGCCACTTACTGCAAGTGTTTTTTTTTTAAAAGCAAGGAAGCACAATATCCATTCTTCTAAATGCTCTCTGGAAAATCCCCTCCTCTTCTTTGTTTTAGTGAAATACATCCTGAAAAGGCCTTTATAGGGTACTTTGGTGGTGTTCCACAGAAGTAACAACCAAGAGGTGCCCTAAGGGAGCAGAAAAGCTGATGCAATGTTGTCAGGAATAGTAATACTCATGGCATCTACTAAATAAAGATAGGGAGAAGCAGTGTTCTAGAGGAGTCAAGGCTCACAGGGCCAGCCAGAACACTGGGACTTTTTGATCAGCAGGGGAAATGGATATAATTTGCTCCTCTGCTGATGCTTCCTTATTTCCTCTGATCTTTTCTGCAAGCCACACAATAGCTGGGTTCAGGGATGGATTTCTCCAGCAACAAGACAATTTTCTGAGCTACCCTTGGTTGCTGGGTAAAGTATTTTGGGTGATGTTTTGTGCTGAATGTGCAATTGAGATCTATTAGTTTTCCAAAAGACCTGTTTCTGGTAGAAATGAAAACTGGAAGTACAGTGGTCCCTTGGTATCTGCTGGGGTTTGGTTCCAGGATACCCCCCGCCCCCGTGGATACCAAAATCCGTGAGTACTCAAGTCCTATTATATGCAATGGCATAGCAAAATGGTGTCCCTTTCTCTCTCTCTCTGACTTTTCTTCGCAAACGAAGATTCAGGAAGGACTCATCCCGTGCTTTCTGCAAGTGCGCTGATGACTAAAAAGGCCAATCCAAGATAAACAAGTCCGGTATATAAGATGGCAAAATCAAGGTTTGCTTTTTGGATTATTATTTTTTAAAGAATATTTTCAAGCCGTGAATACTTAAATCCGTGAATACCAAATCCGTGGATACGGAGGGACAACTGTAATTACATCTGTTCATCTGTGAAATGTTGGAGAGTTGGAGAAGTAAATCCAAGTAGCAGTAGGTAGTGTGAGAGGACACACAGAAGCATTTTTGAAGGGGGAAAACAGAAAAAAAAAGGCAAAAGCAAAAAAGAGGTGAACAAGCAATAGCTGCAGCAACTAAATGCTTAGAGCAACCTTCCCAGATTGATGCCCTCCGGATGGCTAGAACAACAAACCCCACAGCCCTGCAGCCAGTATGCATTGCTGGTTGATGGGTATTATAGTCCAAACCATTTGGAGGGTGCTATATTGGGGAGGAAAGGCTGGCATAGAAGGCCTTTTGTCTTATTCTCCCCAACCCACCCTTGCTGGTTCCACGTGGGCAAGATGTACATTTGCCATTTTCTGAGAAGAGAAGAAGTCCATGCTCCCCCTCGTGTCCAAAAGAAAACATTACGGGAATGCGTCTAGAGAAGATGGGTGGAAGACTGTGCTCGTAGAGAGCTAAAAATGACAAGAAAAAGCAGGGAGTGGGTAGGGGATATTCAGATGCTGGATATGGGGCACAAGCATGAATAGGATGTTAATGGAAGTGGGCTGGGCTACTTGAGTAAATGGGGGAGTGGAAGTCCCCCCCATTCATTTCCCCCTTGGTCACTGTATGGCAACCCCATGAATTTCACAAAATTTTCTTAGGCAAAGAGTACTCAGAGGGGGCTTTGTCAGTTCCTTCCTCTGAATTATCCCCTACAGCAGCTGCTATTTGTTGATGGTCTCCCATCCAAATACTAACCAGAGCTGACCCTGCTTAGCTTCCAAGATCAGACAGAATCTGGTGCCTTTAGGCCTTTGTTCTAACTACTAAGGGGGCAAATAGCCCTCAAGGGGATATTAGGCAGTATTCTGATCTTAACTTTATTCTTCCTTTCTGTATAAATAGGGGCCACTAAAATCCATTAATCTTCAAGAGAACTGCTGAGACTTTTTAAAATTTCAGCAAGCTTCTAGCACAGCTTAGAAAAAAAATAATTAGTACCATTACTCCCATGATTCAATTCACCATTGTCATTAATTATAATGTTTGAAAAGTAACTCAATATTGGTCACTTTTTGTTGTCTGTAATAAGAGACCAGGTTGAAACTTGAAGTAGTCTTGTCAAATGGCTCTAAAACTGCCCTTTAAAAACAATATTTAGAACAGGAGTAGGTGTCACATGGCCTTCTTGATCCTGTTGGACAGCAGTCTCCAGGATTCTCCACCATTGGTCATGCCACCTAAGACTGGGAGTTGTAGTCCAACAACATCTGGAAGACCATGTGGTCCATCAGCAGTTCAAAAGTAACTAGAAAATATTGCTCATTTAATCAATTAAGTTCTTAGTTTCCAGTTACATTGCTTTTGAAATGTGACTTTTATACTCTTACTACCAAAAATGTGGTTTATTTTCCAAGCAGCTATATTACTTCAAAGAATTCAAAGCTCTGGCTTTTAGCGTGGGTTAAAGCTTTGTCTTTCTGTTTTAATACCAGATGGCTTTAGCTGCTCCCAGTTTTATGAAACTAATTTTAGCAAACTGAATGGTCTTTACAGCAACTTTGAACCGTTTTGTGTACAGTCAGTATCCCGTATCCATGGCACCAAAATCTGCTTTTTCAGTTATCCGTGGGACACAAAAAGAGGAACATATACCATAGTGTCCTCCTAGAAAACGCCTAGAGAGGCATCCTCCCTACACATCTTCTAGCTCCTCCACTGCACCTCTATGGTATTTTAAACCAGAATTCCCATTATTTTAACAGGGTTCACTGTTATCTGTGGTTTCCTGTACCCACAGTAAGTCCGGGAACCAAACCTCCATGGATACAGAGATCCGACACTATTTTATTATGGTTTTCATAAGGCACTTTTGAGTTTATTTTTAAAAGAATATGAGGAATAGGTGAAAGAAATCATTTGCATACCTGCTACATCTCAGAAATGAAAGTAGACTCTTACAGAAAAAGAGTCAAGAATATACTTGAATATACTTGAACGGGGCGGGGAACTTCAAGAATATACTTGAACAGGGGCGGGGAGAAATCTGACAATTTGCTTTCTCCTACATACAGGGTTTTTTTTTTAATTTCAAATTCCGCCCCAAATATATGAAAAAATCCAGGAACACTGGCAAATTATTCAAAACAAAGTGAAATGAACTTGTCCTTCCTTTGCATCAGTCAAATTCAGAAGTGTCATGAGTTATAATACAGTTATGTCATGTCTGATATACACGCTACATATGCAGTCTCTCTCTCTCCAAAAGAGAAGCAGCTACCTAATTTGGTGTGTGCGTGTGCGCGTGTGACTTCAAATCACCTGGCAACTTATGGTGACCCCATGAATTTCATAGGGTTTTCTTAGGCAAGGAATACTCAGAGATGGTTTTGCCAGTTCCTGACAACATGTGAAATATACACAGGGATATAAAGCTATCGTTTTAAGAGTAAAGGACTAAGCTCTGCTGGATCTGGACAGAAAAATCCAGTTGTTTTTGGTTTCTGCCAGAGACTGGCCACAAGAGAATGTCATCCTTGGGGAGGGAATGAAATTCCTTGCCTTGTCTGCCACAAAGATTTGTAAAGTTAAGTTTGCCAGGAACCTTGGAACTTCCCTAAGGCTTCTCAGAGACAACTCTCAGTAAGAAGTTCAACAAAGGAGGACACCTTTTTTGGAAAGGCAGATTGCACTGCCCAACAACTCAGTTTTCCTCTACAAGGAATAACCACGGAGGAAGGTCACAGAATTTATTCAGAATGAAGGTGGGACCCAACTAGCTGAAAACAGGCTGCATGAAAAACAGGCGAGCAGCTGAGAATTTACATGTTATGGGGATTCAGCACAACTTGGGAAAGTTACTTTTTGGACTACAACTTCCAGAATTTCCAGCCAGCAAGATCAGTGGAGAATTTATACTCTGCTTTTCAAATAAGTCACAAAGGTGACTCAATACAAAGCCAAGGAAAGATGGTGTGGGGATCATATGTGGGAAAAGCAGCAGGGTCTGGCATAATAAAAAAGCAACAGAACAGCCTCCCAGAGATAAAACAGCTGGGATTAAAAGATTTGCAAAAAAAAAAAAAAAAAAAAAATCCTCACCAAAAGCGAAAAATGCTCACTAGGTGAGGATTCTACATTAGGGTGCCACCACAAAGGAGGGAGACTAGTAACTCTCAGGGCTTGTCTATATGAAGGGAAAACATGTGGATTGATGAGCACTAACGCCAATTTGAAGCAGCTTCTATTTGTCTTAGCGGGGTTTTTTTTGCAAGAGCACAGGTGCAAGTGAATTACTCGCGTTTTTATTGTCACCAGCTGCAGCCACTGAACAGTATTTTTTAAAAAGCGTATCTAAGGTGCAAAAGTGCAATATTCCACCTAAATAAATAGAAAAAAAGAGGCTATTTCATTGTCTCAGCACATGAATGTTATGGCGAAAGTCCAACATGGTGGTTCTGGGTGCTTGCCTTGTTAGCAAGCTCCACCCCCTGTGTCCGACCAATCAGCTTTCCACTTCTGCTCTTATCGGAATTGCGAATCAAAGTGAATCAGTTGTCCCGACAAGCAGGAATGCGCATTCCCCTCAGAGCTTTTTAAAAAATATGGGGAAAGACACGAAGGCTTTTCCTGTGTAGTTTTTGGTGGTTTTGGCCTCCCTTCTTCCGAATACAGCAGATTGATGCAGGATTCCATTTAGACAAATCATATTCTCCTCAAATTCTGAGGAGTATTTTCACCATTTAGACATCCCCTCAGAATTCCCTGGAATGGGAAGGGATTGATCAATAGACAAATTGATACAAAGAGGATTTCCTCAAGTTTGGACACATATGGATTGTGGGTCTAAAGCTGAGCCTCAACTCTGTGAGTGAGGTAGCCTCAGTCTTCCAACTGTAAAATGGGAATAATGAGGATCATCTGAGAATAATTATGATCTACTGCAAACAGTATTGAAAAGAAAACTTCAAGTGAGTCATAGGATTAATCAGTGGCAGTACTTAAAAATTAAAACAGCGTTCCACAAGCATTTGCTGTCTTCCATGCTGTTAGATCCATATCACATCAGAGACTGGTGGACTGAATGAGCTCAGCACATTTACCTTCAGCGCAGACAGATCAAAGTCGGTGCGCAAGAGGTTGACAGGCGCTTTGCCGCTGTCGATGCTTCGGAAAAGCTTGAGTCCTCGTATGCACTCATTTGCTCTTTGATGGAGCTGCAGGGATAAAAAAGTCTACAATGACTTTCTATTCCTCAATAAGCAGAATTAAATCCTGGTTCACGTTATGTGCAGGGAAACCGAATAGGAATAGAAATAAGGGCTAATCCATTAACTTTTCTGCCTGGCACTCCTGATTTTCCTTCCAAAAATGCCATACTAGCAGCAGTGACAAAAAGAAGATTTTGTGGGAGGTGGGGTAGGTTGTGGGACAGACACTCTTAACATCAGCAGTTCTGGAGGTGAAAAGTGGAGAAAGGACCCCTCAAGAAAAGGAACTCTTCCCACCACTGTAAACACCCAAAGGTATATACCAAAATCTTCCTCTCTGCCCTCAACGCAAAAAGGTACTTTGTGCCTCTGTGTGTCCTTCACAGGGAAATTTTAAAATAATACTGCAAAATTCATGTATACTTGCTACTAAGGAAGAACTTGAAAATGGATCTTTTCCTCCCCCTTTCCCTCCTCATCTACTTTTCCTTTTATGTCACTACTTTTCAGATTGGAAGCTTGAGGTTTTTCAGATTGGAAGCTTGAGGTGCCATCCTGTCCCCGATGCGATTTAACATTTATATGAAGCCGCTGGGAGAGATCATCCGGAGGCATGGAGCTCGGTGTCATCAGTACGCTGATGACACTCAGATATATTTCTCCATGACCAGATCGTCGGCTCAGACTTCAGATCTTCAGACTTCTCTCCTCTCAATGACTGTCTTAGAGCGGTAATGGATTGGATGAGGAAAAACAGATTGAGACTAAATCCAGACAAAACAGAGGTACTGACAGTCACAGGCCCGAAACCAAGTCTGGGAATACAACTTCCAGTCCTGGATGGAGTCACACTCTCCTCTAAGGACTGTGTTCGAAGTCTTGGGGTACTCCTAGATTTGTCGCTTCACATGACTAGTCAGGTGAGTGCAACGGTCAGGAGCGCCTGTTATCAGCTTCGGCTGATACGCCAACTGCGCCCTTACCTGGATACAACGGATCTGGAAACTGTGGTACATACTTTGGTAACCTCACTTCTGGATTACTGTAACGCACTCTACATGGGGCTACCCTTGTGCCTAACCCGGAAACTGCAACTGGTACAAAATATGGCAGCCAGATTAATTACAGGTACATCTAGGAGAGAGCATATAACACCTGTGCTTAAATCTCTCCACTGGCTGCCGATCAGTTTCCGGGCACAGTACAAGGTGTTGGTTTTAACCTTTAAAGCCCTACATGGCTTGGGTCCATCTTATCTCCAGGACCGCCTCATCCCATATGATCCCCCCCGCGCACTTCGGTCCTCTGGTAGGAACCTGCTGCAGCCTATGAAAACTAGGCTGTCGCAGACCTCCCACAGGGCCTTCTCTTCTACGGCTCCCAGACTTTGGAATGGCCTGCCGGACGAGATCCGTCTTATCACTACTTTTGATAGCTTCAAGAAGGCGCTAAAGATCGATCTCTTTCGGCAGGCCTTCCCAGAATAACTTCCTGGCTCAAGTGGAGCTGATTGCTTACCCACCCCCTTGCCACTATTGCCATTTTTAAAATGTATATATATATATATATATATATATATATACACATATATACATACACACGTATATTGTATTGTATTTTAGCTTTGTTTTAATTCTCTATTAGTTTAATTTAGTTTTAAGTGGTGGGAGGGTTAGGGTTGGGAAGGATTGTTTTAACTTGCTGTTGTTTTAATCTTGTTGCAAGCCGCCCCGGTTGCCGAGCAGAGGGGCGGGTTAAAAATAAAAAAATATTATTATATTATTATATTGAGGGGCAGGGACTGTCTGGACTTATTTACTGATGTGTAGAAATGTGCTCTGAGAGCCTTTCCAGCTGCATATATAAATACTGGAAACAAATCCATTTGGGATATTAAGGGAGAAATATCCTTTAAAGGATTATTAGATAGTACCCTGATCTTAACCTTATTCTTCTTTCCTATATCAACAAATAAATAAATCAGGACATACCTGTGGGTTTCGGAAGTGAAATTCCTTCTGATCTTTTGGTACACCTTGATAGGAGAGCCACTGTTCATGTACCTGAGACCCGGGGAGGTCAGGCGCTTCTGGTTCCAGTTTGCAAAAATAAGTGGCAGAAGCAGAACGATCCCTGAAAAGGATGCAAACACAGACATGGGGTGGAGGCAGAACTTGGACAAGTTACCTTTTTCAGATGATAAAATAGAGGAAGGAAGGGAGGGAGAGAAAAAAAAAATGTAGCAGCACCTTTAAGACTAACTGGTTTTTATTTTAGCATTTAGATACAGTACAGAGTGATGTTAAGGCCTCAGGTATAAAAAAGCACATTTATACAGTTGTGGGAATGGGACAGAATGCAGTAGGACCCAGAAACATGCAAATTATGTCCCTTGCCCAAAATTTTCAAGGGGTGAGGGCAAGGTGATACAAGCCTTCCAGATCTTTAGAGTGTATCATCTGTATCACCTCGCCCAGCCCTTGGAAAATTTAGGACAAGGGATATGATTTGCATCTTTCTGGATTCTATGACATTCTATCCCACCCCCACAACTATATAAATATGCTTTATAACCTGAGGCCTTAATACCACTCGGTACTGCATCTGAAAAACTGGGTTTATATCCACGGATGCTCATGCTAAAATAAAAGCTAGTTAGTTTGAGCTGCTACTTTTCTTTTCTTTTTCTTTATAGAAACTGGTACTTTTCTTTTTTACTTCCCCCCACTTCCTTTTTATGCTGCAAGAGACTAACACGGCTACTTCTTTGAAAACTTTTTTTGGATGACAATTCGCAAATCCCTCAGCCAGCATAGCCAGGGGCCATGTTGGCCGTGGGCTGCCAGGAATTTTAGTTTAAAAAAAAGTTTTCTTTTTTTTTTCAAGGTGAGGGAGAACATTACACAAACACCTCTCCCCTTTCTGTCACCTTATTATTCTTAAATCCATGAACAGGTCCAAATTGTACTGTTCTAAGCATAATCAGTCGCTCACCTGTGCTCGAGTGCCATCACCAAAAACCCACGGGAAGCCATTTCGATACAGATGGCAGAGTACACAGTTCTGAAAGTTGAAGGGCAAAGAAGAAGGTAAGTAGGGCTGGCCTAAGACATTTTGTTGTCTGGAGTATAATAGTGAATAGCATACACCCGCAACAAGGTGTACAGTCCACAAACCCAGGCAAGTCATTTTGCAGTAGGAGGTACAAATCCCACAAGCTTTGTCCATCCTGGCCCTGGACTTCAAACACTTAAGTGCTTAAAAGTCCAGATAGGATTCCATGTTCATTTCTGCTGAAATAAAGTTCCCACCTCTTTTTTTCTGCTCAAAAGGTGCCTTGTGTTTAACACCTCTTTGGCAAGCAGGGATGCTGGAGATAGCTGTGCCTATTCAAATTCACCAGTGCAGAGAGGAGAGAATTTTGTTCAGTTGGTTTTTGTTAGAAATGTACCAGAATACATTTCTTTATAGTCAGGATGGAAATAAAGTTTAACCTTGAGGTATAAATGATGATGATGATGATGATTTTCTACCTTTTCCCCAGTTCAGAACTCAAGGCACCTTACAACACTTTAAAGCACACATAAACATTCACAGTAAAGCAAAGGGATCTTGTAGCACCTTTGAGACAGAGAGAGCAAATTGTAGCATCAACTTTCGTAGTCTACTTCCTCAGGTGCTGAAGGAAGTAGACTAAGTCTACGAAAGCTTATGCTATAATTTGCTCTCTCTACTTGTCCCAAAGGTGCTACAAGATCCCTTCTTACTGATATTCCAGACTAACACGGCTATGTCTTTGAATAAACATTCACATACAAAAAGTAATTAAAATATCAAATTATTAAAATTAATTAAAAAGCATGAGCCATTAAAAACAACATTAAAATAAACACAATAAAACAAAAAATCCAGCATGTTATACAAGCCCCTCCCCACTCCTCCCAGAAAACTCAATCTTTGAAGGCCTCTCGAACATGATGGGAGCCAATACCGAGAAGGCCCTCTCCCATGTACCCACCAAGTTTTAAAAGTTTAAATATGGGAAAAAGCAAAATTGACATATTTTTCCATCCCTAATTATAACTATATTCTTTTGGGTTCAAATCCCTGCTCAGCCATGGAAATGGAAATGTATTGGGTGACTTTGGGCAAGTTACATTTTTTTCCATTTAAGAAGAAAGCAATGGCAAAGCTCCTCAGAATAAATACTGAAATGAAAACCTTAGGATGAGGTCTCTGAAAGTCGGAACTGACTTGAAGTCATTAATGACCACAAGCACAATGTGTGTGTCTATGATATAGGCTGACTTTAATATAATATAGACTGTGTGTGTATATATATGAACATGTGTGTTACCCCCTGTATGCGCAAGACCAGTACCAGTGGTTTCAATCATCTGTTATCTTATAAGGATGATAGATCAAGGCTTGTAGTCCCTCTCTTAAGCAAGTTCCCAGGAAGACCTTTGGAATGGTACTTAATATATCTATTAGGGGATACTGAAAACAGAGGAGGTCACAAATTTTTTCTTCTGTGCTGTTAAAACTCAAAGGGCCATGGTACACAAATGCTGATAATTTAAAGATTCCTCCTGGTTAAAAGTTGTACATTAGCAACAAGGCTGTATGATTTAATAGAAATTCATATATATGATATGTTTTAATCTCAGTCTTTTAAATCAAATTTTAAACATAATTTATTAAGCTATTTTATAATGCATTTATATGTGATTAATTATATCTGTTGCTCTATTTTAACATAAATTGTTTATATTACTTATGTATAGAATGTATATAATTATTTACTTTTGTATAGAGTGTATAAGATTATTTTATTGCTTCATGGTTTGTTGACCGTAATAAAGGCTTGATTATGATGATGATGAATTATCTGTTGTCTGAAAAAATGGTCTTTCGAGGCATTTCCACTGGAAGTTACCATAGAGTCATGCTGGAGCTGCCTAGAGAGGTCTCCTCTCTAGGCATTTTGTAGGTCCTCCAGCATGATTCTACAGGGTTTGCTACTACCCGCAGTTTCAAGTAAGTGTGGGAAGGTATCCCTCGCAAGTATGGTGGGCGATCTGTATATGTATGAAAAAGAAAGGTTCTCAGCACCCCCCCCAAAGCCCTCTCCCCCACACAATTTGCTTGTGACTTCTATCTAAGTTTTTAAAAATCTATTTAAGTGTGCACTGTAAACATGACCTCAATAAAACCACAGCAGACAGTAATAGCACTTAAAAACAAAAGAACCCAAATATCCCGAAAAACTGATGTCTAATCCATGACATTTAATCCAAGATGTGTTTGGGCGTGTGACGAACTAAGCCATTCTAGAAGATATTTATCCCTTGGTGCTTTCTAATGAGCTCACAAGGATTTGATGGCCGGGTGGCAAAGAAGCTTTCTAATAGGCTTCGGATTTCTTGCCGTTGAGGTATCCTTTTAATCAAACTTAAAATGGACCCAGGCAACCCATTTACCTGCTGGTGATTTAGCTACAGGCCCACATTCTTTCCTTAGCCCAGGGTGTCTGGGTTGCCCCTATATGTACAGCCTATTTTGTATAGCTTTCCAGGCCATTTGAACAGAATGTGAGAAAGCAAAGAAAGACTTAGAATTTGCTCTTACAGATTATGTTACTGGAAAAGTAGCCATAAAAAAAAAAATCCAAAACAGCTTACAAACCCAAACCAGAATACCATAGAAAACAGACTCCAAAGTCTGTATTTTGGTAATAGCAGAAAATCTTAACATTGTCTTATCAGGTAAAGATAGTCTAAAAAGCATGCAAGGGGAAAGGGGGGAATACAGGAACTCCTTTATCTTTCTAAGTTTTTTTTTGTTTGTTTAATTCAAACAGAGAACCATATTTCATTACAGTTGTCCTTTCATATCCACGGATGTAAGTATTCACAGCTTGTAAATATTCTTTAAAAAATTATAATCTAAAAAGCAAACATTGCTTTTGCCATGTTATATAAGGGACACCATTTTGCTATGCCATTGCATATAATGGGACTTGAGTATTCATGGATTTTAATATCCATGACGGGTCCTGGAACCAAACCCCAGCAAATATGAAGGGACAACTGTATTCTTTTTTCATAGTCTTTTTTTCCTGGTGAGCTCAGGAACACAGGGTGTGTGGCTGTGGCCTGATGAAATTACTTTGATAATCTGCAGCCTTTGCCTTTATATCAACTCAAAACAACATGCAGATTACATGATTAATATCATCTTTCACACAAACACCCTTCCTCTTGCAGGCTTTTAAAAAATACTTTGCCTGATTAAGAAACATATGTATTGCAAAATCACAGAATGTTGTGGCTTTTTGGCCAGCCTTATTATTATTATTACTATTCTCATTAGCACTATTACTCCTCCTACTAATTCATTTATACCTCACCTTTCCCCCAAGAATCTGACCTAAATGACTTGGGGCCAGGATATCTGAAAGACTGCCTCCTCCCATATAGACCTGCCTGAAATTTGAGATCCTCAAAGGAGACCCTGCTGTGTGTCCCAAATTAGGCTGGTATGTACATACAACAGGGCTTTCTCTACAACAGCATCCCAACTGTGGAACTCCCTGCCCAAAGAAGTTAGTCTGGTTCCATATCTTTTGAGCTTCCCAAAACAATGCTGTTCCTCATGGCCTTTAATGTTTGAAATTACTCTGTTTTAAAGTTCTATTTTGAGATTGGTTTTAGACTGTTTTTAAAACATTTTTAAAGAGTATTTTAATGTGTTTTTTAAATGTTCTTTCTTTATAATGTTGTAATTGCTTTCATTTTGTTCATCGCCTTGGGAGCCCTTGTATTATACAGGGTGAAAATAGACTCTTTGTCTAACCCCATACAAGGCAACTCCTTATATCCTTATGAGACTGGACTGCAACAGTGCCCCTGAATGCAGAACATGCACACCCTCTGTTCTGGAATGCTAGGCATCTAGACTTCAAATGTGTCAGAAAAAAGACTACAAAACTTACTTGGAGTTGAGCATCTCTGGCCAAATTCCTGGCCCATGTACACATGCATGCACATGTCAAGAACTTTCTCATCAGTAGCATTTCTCTTCAGTCTATTTACAACTCAACAAAGTGACTTCTTTAAGATTTCAGTGCCCAGAATCCTCAGCCAGTTTGCCACCACTGCTAGATGGATATTCTGGGGGGATATTCTGAAGTCCCAAAAGGTAAGTTTTTCAGTTTTCAGTTTTATACCACTCCAGCCATAGAGAAGTAGAAAATTTGTTTACACACTGGTAGGGATGTGTTAGAATTTTGTTTCAGTTTGTTTTTTTGGCAAGACCTTGATAAATTCAGTAGTGTTCTTCATATTCAGGGCAGATCTTCCCACCCTGACACAAAGCTTTAAAAGGTACATCTTCTGCCAAGGAAAGCAGGTGCAGTAATGGGGGCAAAGTCTTACCGAATTGCTCCTAAGCCATGGGAGAATATGATGACTGGATATTTGTGGTGACTTGGTCGAAAAGGAGCATCCCAGTTCACAGGGATTCTGCATGATCCTGTGGAAATGAAGCAATGTATGAGGGTAGAAGTAAGGGCAGCTAACTAATAAAGGCAAACTGTTGAAGCTAGGGGGCTGCATTGACTTCCCAGGGCACTTTTAAGAGCTGCAACCCCTGCCACCTCTCCAATTTTTCTTGAATCCTGTTTTCCCCCATGCCCTCCCAATGCCCCCAGGGGCACAGTAAACAATTTTGCTACATTCTCCCCCCTGCACCCCATTTAAGGCCTAGGAAAGGTGGGTACCCCCCAAAAATGACCTGAAAATCCATCAATTCATGCTTCACATCCCTTCCCAAATTATGAGAATACTGTATTACTGTATCCAAGAAAAGATGCATGCTCCTGTTTGTCCCTAGTGGTTTCTTAAAACCTAGAAGCATTTCAGACTCAGAAAGCACGGTGCTTTTGCACGCCTTTTGAGGTGTACACTGCATCACCCATTTTTGTTCCTTGAACAAGTTTCTAGTCCACAGGACTACAGCTAGAAGTAGAAACAGCTGTTGGAATATGTGTCATGAGGTACCTCTGGCCTGCAAGAGACCTCCTGCAAGGAGAGCAACCATCTTACCAAATGTCACGCTGAGAAGTGGGGCACACCATTTCCTATTCATGTTCATGTAGTCAGCCAGCCCACAGTAGTACTCATAGCGGGGGATCCAGGCAGGCTGCTCAGCTACATCTTGAGGGATGCAGGGGTAGAATAAACGGAAGAAGAGGCCCTGCAGAAAGGAAGGACAGTCGGCAGTGTAAGCACACCACACTTCCCTCAAAAGACCGCTTGCTTTTTTCTTACTTCCTGCTTTTTGTGCTTGGAATGGCCTTCCAGAACACCTGCATGATGCCACTGCTCTTCAGCATTTACATCCCCCCATCCTTACCTTTTCCATGTAGCTTTTGGCACAGCCCCTTTGTTCCTATATGAGCCATGAGCTTTTGGACTACAGTTCCCAGAATCCTGATCATGCTGGCTGGGGGAATTCTTGGAGATAATCCAAAAAAGTAATCTTTCCAAGCTCTAGCTTAAGTGCATGCAACTGTAAGAACTGCATGTTGCTTCCCTGCTTTCCTTGGCTTCCTCTTCTCTCCCCTTCCCCCTGTCGAATTTTAGATCCTAACGTTCTTGGAGAAGATTCCTTATTTTACTGTCCTCTGTAAATAGCCACAAACAGGCATTGGCAAGGCAACCTGGTATGCTTTAGATGAGACGGTCAACCATTCCCAGAACCATTGGCTATGCTGGATTGGGGCTATGGGAATTGCAGCCCAAGGCATTTGACAGGCACTAGGTTGCTTATATCTGTAATGGGGTATGTGAATTATGCCAAACACTTCAAGGAACTAGGCCAGAAGTTTCAGGGTTCTAGTGAGGAACTGGAAGTAATTATAAGGTTGAAGTAACCCTAACGGTTATCTAGCCAACCCGCTAACAGTGCCAGAAATCCAAAGATACAGCAGCTCTGAGGGGCAATAATCCATTATCTGCATCTGCTTAAAAGCTGCTAAAATGGTGGTTCTCAGCCTTTGGTCCTCCAAATGTTTGGGACTTCAGCTCCCAGAATTCCTGGCTGGGACCTCTGGGAGTTGGAGTCCAAAACATCTGGAGAACTACTGCTCAAAGGTTAAGGGTGTGGAACTGTAGCATTCCAGATGATGTGCAAGCTACTTCTTATAGTGTCCCTCATGATGGGGACTGGAGTCCAACAACATCTGGAGATCCACAGGTAGGAACTGTAGTCCAACAACATCTGTAGGCCCACATGTCCCCAAGTCCTGTTCTAAGGAGAACATACTAACCACTTCCCAAGGCAGCCTGTTCCATTGCTGAGCAGGAAGTTTCTCCTCATGTTTAGTCAAAATTTCCCTTAAAAGAACTGAACCTGTTGGTTGAGTTTCTACCTGTTGGGACAACAGTAAATCCATTTCTTCCATTCTTTATAATGGAACCCAGCCCTCTAAATATCTGATGCGATCTAAGAGGAGGGTTAGAGTCTTATTTACCAATTGAAATAAGCCCCATACAGCTTCTCTGAAATGGAGGAAGTAGGCATGGACTGTCCCATGTCCCATGATGTGTTTTGGTCTTAGGCTTGCTGGCCACAGGAGCTAAAAAAAGGGAAGTGGCTCACAACAAATCTTTGAGACATGTGGCAGCCTATTCTTCTTTGCTTTTGGTGGGTGTGGAATTAATTTTTAATTATTGCTCATGCATGAGGAGAGGACATCCTGCTCATGCCAAGTTATGTTCCATTATAGAATTCAGGCAGAATCAGACCCTGAGTGTACACCAAGGGTAGGAATTAGGTTGGACTGCAAGTCCAGCAGCACTAGCCAACAGAGCCAATGGTGAAGAATGCTGGGATTTGAGGTCCAGCCACATCTGGATGGCCACATGATTCCCACTCCTTGTCCTGCAGCATTGTCACCAGAGCAGGTGTAAACCACATCCTCAAATTTTAGCCATTTGACATGGGTAGTTTGGTGGTGGTTGTTTTTCACAGCCAGGAAGAAAAAAAGACTTTTGCCATTGGGATACTTTGCAATGTAGTGTCCCATACTGGTTTGGGGGCAACCTATGATGAAGCAAAGGAGAAGTGACAATGGTGTTACTTCTGGATGTTAGCAGATTGGCCCCAATATGCTGGATTTCTCACTGAATCAGAAAATATGTCACAGTACCACAATGCAAAGGCATTTTTTGAAAAATCCAAAGGATGAGTTTTAAAATTTATATCCCGCTTTCACAACTACATTTATTTTTTATTTATTTTTTAAAATTTAATTAGGCATTTATACCCCACTGTTCAGCCACAAAGGCTATCAGGGCGGCTTACAATTTGTTTTAAGTATTAGCAATTTACACATCTACACTGCATTAAGCGGTTTTACTGACCTACGAAAAGATGGAAGGCTGAGATGGAGCCCTCTGGAATCAAACTTGCAACTGGTGACTTGCAGTACTGGCATTTAACCACTGTGCCACCAGGGCTACATACAGTACACAAGAGGGTTTTAGCAATAAAATACAAGCTAAAATTATGTACATGTATTTAATGCAAATCCAGTAAAACACACATTCATAAAAAGGGAATAAACAGTATCTAGAAGTTAAAAACTAGTTCATCCAAATAAAAACAGAAACAAAAAAACCAAAAGCAGAAATCTGAAAAGCCACCCCACATCTGAATTTTAAAAAGTCTCTTCTTGCTGGCCGGACAACAAACCTTGGCCTTCTTTAGTAGGGACTTTCAGAGATTGGGAGCAGCCACTGATAAGGCCTTCTCTCTCAGGTTCCTGCCAAACATGCTTTTAATGATGGGAGAGCATAGAGAAAGGCCTCTTTTGGAGATCCCAGGCAGCCTTAGTTCAAGTTGGTCCCTTTCCTACACGTGAGCAAATAAAGTTCACTCCACAAAAAAATAGGGTAAAGTTACTCATGACAAGAGAGTTCCATAACTGGAATGGCTGAATTATTTTTAGTTTAAGAAAAGAAGCCATTTGGGAGAACTGGGCAGTTTGGCTCAGGGCTATGGCACAGAGGAGGAATGTGCAACCCTCTTTGGCCCTCTGCCCTTAAAGTTGATATCAACAGGATGGGAGAAAGCTTAATAGCAGAAACCCACAGGTTTTCCACTCTACAGGTTATAGCAGTTTGGACAAAGGCATTTATGCTGTGGAATCCCATTCCACATCTCTCAGACACCAAACATGAGTGTGCAGGCACACACAATCACAGATGTGGCTTTGATTTGGGAGACTAAACACACATCAGGAGTTCTAGAGCCTATTTACACAATTATACCATGATTATTCCACTTTACTGCCATCCTATGGATTCCTGGGGTTTGTACTTTGGTGAGCCACTAGAACTCCCTAGCTGAAAATTCCTAAACTGCAACTCCCAAGATTCCACTGGATTAAACCATGGCAGTTAAAGGTGGAACCAGAGTACTCTGGTTTCTCTTCAGATCATATAAATCTTTTGCTTTTAGAATCATAGAATCATAGAATTGCAGAGTTGGAAGAGACCACGAGGGTCATCCAGTCCAACCCCCTGCCATGCAGGAATCACGATCAAAGCATCCCTGATAGATGGCCATCCAGCCTCTGTTTAAAGACCTCCAAGGAAGGAGACCCCACCATGCTCCGAGGGAGTGCATTCCACTGCTGAACAGCTCTTACTGTCAAAAAGTTCCTCCTAATGTTGAGGTGGAATCTCTGTTCCTGGAGCTTGCATCCATTGCTCCGTGTTCCAGTCTCTGGAGCAGCAAAAAACAAGCTTGCTCCATCCTCAGCATGACATCCCTTCAAATACTTAAACAGGGCTATCATATCGCCTCTTAACCGTCTTTTTTCCAGGCTAAACATACCCAGCTCCCTAAGTCTCTCCTTATAAGGCATCGTTTCCAGACCTTTCACCATTTTAGTTGCCCTAAAGATTTACTAAAGATTTCCGTGGAGAGGAACATTTATGAATTTTTACTCCATGACAACTTGAAATATAGTTGGCAATGGCAATTTTTGACAGTCTCAAAGTTAAAAGTGGAACAACAGCACTACAATTCTGTAGTGTGAATGGGCTCCTAGTCACAGAACTCCCATATCTCCAAGTACCTGGAATCTCCCTGCTAACCCATGAAATACATTGGGCAACCCAGGGCCAGTCTCTCTCTCTCTCTCTCTCAGCCTCATCTACCTCACAGGGTTGTTGTGAGGATTATATGAGAAAGAGGAGAACCAAGCAGCAACGGCTGGTGGATCCTATGTCAGGAGGGCAACAACTCTACTCCTGGGGCCTGGCTAAACAGTGAAAATACCCCTCATGGAATTTGCTGGGAATCCTACCAGTCTAAACAGAATCTAGCGCTGATCTAAACTATTCTGAAGGGGGGGGGGAAATGGTAAAAACAACAGCGTAAAAGCCTTCGTAGATTTCCCCGTACTCTTTCACAAACTGCGAGGTGGGTGCGCATTTTTGCTCATTTGGACTATAGAACCATAAAAAACTCGAAGGGAAGCACAAAGCTGATTGACCGGGTGAGAGCGGGGGTGGGGCTTGCTAGGAGGGCAAGTGCCCACTGCCGCCATGTTGGATTTTCGCTTTAGCAATCGCTTGTTAAGGCGATAAAAAGGATCAGTACTTTCTGTTTTGCTTTGGAGAATCAGTCTATTGCACTAGTGTACTTGGGATGACTTAAAACAACAACAACCTGGTGGTGGTGAATAACTAACACGAGTAAATCACTCGCGGCCATCATCAGGAATACAAGGCTTATGGGGGCTTCCGAGGCCAGAAAAACCATTTCAACATGTTGCTGCTGCTGCGAGATGCCAATACTACAAGATATTTGGGATTTTTTCTCCTGGTGTAGATGGGCCCTTGGTTTCAGTTCAAACTTTAAAGGACCTATCGAATGTACCAAACCTGTTTTAGAGAAAGAATTCAGCACCCTGAATAGCTCTTTTGAAGTTGAAACTATAATCCAGAGCAGATTCACTGTCTCAGTGACCTGGAAGCCAACAGCTGCCATTGGAGCCAAGCCATTTTGATTTCTTGAAGGGAAGGAAGTATATAAATGTAACTAATAACTACAAGATAAATATTAAGTCACACGAAAGTCATCGGGACTGAGGAAAAATTAACTGTTAAGTACTTTAATGAAATGATTAAATTCATAAAGGATTTAAGCTCAACTGAAGTATTTCGTAATTTCATGTTGTCAGCTTTTGAACAGAGCCCTGCAGCTGTTTCTTTGACGCAAGTTTGCTCTGTCGTAAGTTTGCAGGTGATCGCATTTAGCTCTGTGGCATTTAGACATTTCCTGGCTGATAAAGCGCTACATATCCAAAGCTTCTCAAAAAGGCACAAAAACAGGATGGCATTTCTTCCTTGGCCATTTGGCAACTCTATCTCAGCTGCATCCAGATTATTCATTTTTGATCTCCGCCTCAGACAACTGGCTGTTCTAATGACACTGAGTCACAGTACCAAATCATCCTGCAGACGCATTTCATATAACCCCCCGATTCATTTTACTCCAAATAAACATTTTGGAGTAACAGCTGATTCAGTATTCATAGTCGCCGTTTAAATCTCAGGTCTACGTAATAGGACTGCCAATCTAAACACATTTAATCAAGGAGAGTCAGTAAACCAAGTGGGGCTTACTTGTGAGTAGCCATGCTGAGGATAATGTTGTATGATGCACTGAAAGGAAGGAAATGCACCAGAGGGAATTAATTGAGGGTTATGCCCAGGGTTGGCATGGTTTAAACCAAATGACTTTAAAAAAACACTCCTTGTTCTTTTAACTGATTATACATTTAAAAAAAAAAACAACACCTCTGGCTATTACTACTATTTTCCAGCCCTCTTACTGGAACAACAATGATTGTTTGAATTTCAACATTTTAACTTTAACAGTCCATTGGCAGCTCATTGTTAAACCAATATCTAGTGTCAGTTGCTTCTTTTTAATCACTTTCATAGAATCATAGAGCTGGAAGAGACTACAAGGGCCATCCAATCCAACCCCCTGTCTTACTGTCAGGTAATGTTTAGGTGGAATCTCTTTTCTTCCTAATGTTTAGGTGGAATCTCTTTTCCTGTAGTTTGAACCCACAGCTCCGTGTCCTAGTCTCTGGAGCAGAAAACAAGCTTGCTCCATCCTCAGTATGATATTCCTTCAAATATTTAAACATGACTATCATGTCCCCTCTCAACCGTCTCTTCTCCAGACTAAACATACCCAGCTCCCTAAGCTGCACCTCATAGGGCATAATGGCTTCCAGACCTCCCACCATCCTGGTTGCCCTCCTCTGGACATGTTCCAGCTTCTCAATATCCTTCCTGGATTGTGGTGCCCAGAACTGAATACAGTATTCCAGGTGAGGTCTGACCAAAGCAGAATAGAGTGGCACTATTACTTCAAGTCATGCCAGACTAATTTCATCTCTTTTTTTGATAGAATTACAAACTTGGTAGATGAAGGGGACGCAGTGGATATAGTGTATCTTGATTTCAGGAAGGCTTTTAACAAGGTCCCCCATGATATTCTTGCAAAAAAGTTAGTAACCTGTGGGCTAGACAATGCAACTGTTAGGTGGATTTGTAATTGGCTGACTGACCGAACCCAAAGGGTAGTCACCAATGGCTCCTCTTCATCCTGGAGAGAAGCGACCAGCGGGATGCCACAAGTTTCTGTTCTGGACCCAGTGCTATTGAACATCTTTATCAATGACTTGGATGAGGGAATATCAAGTTTGCAGATGACAACAAATTAGGAAGGGTAGCTAATACCCCAGGGGACAGGATCAGAATCCAAAATAACCTGAACAGATTAGAAAGCTGGGCCAATATTAACAAAATGAATTTCAACAGGGAGAAATGTAGGATACTACACTTGGGAACTAAAAATGGAATGCACAGATATAGGATGGGTGACACATGGCTTGAGGGCAGTACATGCGAAAAGGATCTAGGAGTCTTATTGGACCACAAACTGAGAGTCAGCAGTGTGATGCAGCAGCTAAAAAAGCCAATGCGATTATTATTTAAGCTAGAGGTCATAATATCTGAATTGCATTTTGCTACTTAATTTACTGATTTAGCCCCATATTGGTTTTAGTGCAAAAAAACCAAACAACCCCCAAACTGGTTCAAACAACAACAAACAACAACAACAACAGTGTTTTTATTCTTGGTTGTGTAGAAATCTCTCCTCATATTGCAAATGCTAGAGGCAAATGTGGTATGGTAAACATCATAGAATCATAGAATCATAGAATTGCAGAGTTGGAAGAGACCACGAGGGCCATCCAGTCCAACCCCCCTGCCACGCAGGAAATCTTGATCAAAGCATCCCCGACAGATGGCCATCCAGCCTCTGTTTAAAGACCTCCAAGGAAGGAGACCCCACCACGCTCCGAGGGAGTGTGTTCCACTGCCGAACAGCTCTTACTGTCAAAAAGTTCCTCCTCATGTTGAGGTGGAATCTCTGTTCCTGGAGCTTGCACCCATTGCTCCGTGTTCCAGTCTCTGGAGCAGCGGAAAACAAGCCTGCTCCATCCTCAGCGTGACATCCCTTCAAATACTTAAACAGGGCTATCATATCGCCTCTTAACCGTCTTTTTTCCAGGCTAAACATACCCAGCTCCCTAAGTCTCTCCTCATAAGGCATCGTTTCCAGACCTTTCACCATTTTAGTTGCCCTTCTCTGGACACGCTCCAATTTGTCAATATCCTTTCTGAATTGTGGTGCCCAGAACTGGACACAGTATTCTAAGTGAGGTTTGACCAAGGCAGAATAGAGTGGCACTATTACTTCCCTTGATCTAGACACTATACTTCTATTGATACAGCCCAAAATCGCATTGGCCTTTTTAGCTGCCGCATCACACTGTTGGCTCATGTTCAACTTGTGGTCTACTAGGACTCCTAGATCCCTTTCGCACGTAGTCTCATTCAGCCAGGTCTCTCCCATCCTATATTTATGCATTTCATTTTTCCGCCCTAAATGCAGTACTTTACATTTCTCCGTATTGAATTTCATTTTGTTAGCTTTGGCCCAACTCTCCAGTCTATCCAGGTCATTCTGAATTTTGATCCTGTCCTCTAGGGTATTAGCTACTCCTCCCAATTTGGTGTCATCTGCAAATTTGATAAGTATGCCCCTAATTCCCTCATCTAAGTCACTGATAAAGATGTTGAATAGCACTGGGATTGATAAAGATGTTGAATAGCATCCTTTTGCTATATTAAGTGTAGGAAACCTGTGCCCTTCCAGATGTCAACGTACTGCAAATTCCATCTTCCCTACCCTTTGGCCATGCTAGGTGAGGCCAATGGAAATTGTCATCCAGTGACATTTGGTGGAACACAGATTCTTCACCGCACTCAGCAGGACCTGCTTTAGGTCTCCTTGTCTGCAGTGATTGCATGAGCTACTAACAGGTTTATTTTTCCAAAAAGATTTGCTGAAGTAGAGGGGGGGTGCCAACTTGCTCACAAACCACATTGAACTTTAGTTCTGATTCAGCATGCACAAAACTGACTGCAACCGTACTGAAAATAAAGTAAAATCAATGTAAAGTTAATACATAAAAGATCACACTATACGACTGCTTTCAGAGGATGGTGTTTCTGCATGCAAAACTTCATGTGCGTATGTATGCACATAAAGGGGCACTGGAAGCAAGAAATGAAAGGGTTAAAGAGAAAATGTCCCCCTTCCCACCAGTGAAAAAGGGCACCAGGGCCCTGTTCACACTACATAATTATAGCGCTATAACTGTAACTGTAACCATCCACTGTAACTGCCATTGCTGTACCTTAGGGAATCCTGGAGTTTGTAGTTTGGTGAGAAACGAGTGCTTTCAGGCTGGGAATTCTAAATATTCCTTCCTAAACTGCCAATCTCAGGATTCCTATGGCTGGAGCCATGACAGTTACAGTAGATTTCGCAGTGTTATTATTGTGTGGTGTGTGGTGGAGACTCCTTCTTTGGAGGTTTTTAAGCAGAGGTTGGATGGCCATCTCTGGGGAATGATTTGATTGTGTATTCCTGCATGGCAGGGGGTTGGACTAGATGGCCCTTGGGGGATCTCTTCCAACTCTATGGTTCTATGAGTAAGAACTGTTTGGAAGTGGAATACATTGCCTCGTAGTGTGGTGGAGTCTCCTTCTTTGGAGGTTTTTAAACACAGGCTGGATGGCCATCAGTGGGGAATGATTTGATTGTGTATTCCTGCATGGCAGGGGGTTGGACTAGATGGCCCTTGTGGAAACTAGATTATTTGCCATGGCTCTTTCCTATGGAATCCTGGGATTTGTAAGTTTAGTGAAGCACCAGCACTCTTGGGCAGAGAAGGGTTGTAAAACTACAACCCCCAGGATTCCACAGGAAGGAGCCTTGGCAAATACAGTTGTCCCTTTATATTCACTGGGGGTTTGGTTCCAGGACCCCCACCCCGTGGATACCAAAAATCCGTGCATACTCAAGTCCCATGATATGCAATGGCAGAGCAAAATGGTGCCCCTGATAGAAGATGGCAAAATCAAGGTTTGCTTTTGGGATTATTATTATTATTATTTAAAGAATATTTTCAAGCCGTGGATACTTAAATCCGTGGATACAAAATCCGTGGATACAGAGGGACCACTGATTCCCCCCCCCGCCCAGTGGAATGGTCTTATTGCAATTTTTTAAAAAAATCTTAACCCACCCATCCACCCACCTGAAATTCCAAAATTATCTGGAATTTGACTGCTGGAGGCAACCCACTTTTTGCTCTTCCCCCAAACACCTTTCACTCTTGCCAAACTTTCTCTTTGGCAGCATGATTTCCCCTCGCCCCCCACCCCGCAGGGTGACCCACCTTGGGCGTCTGTCCCACCATCACGTCCGTGCAGCCGACTGGGTAGGAGCCCTTCCCCTGGGGCAGCTCCAAGGACTGCGTCACCCCCATGCTGGCTGGCGGGTGGTCTCTCCCCTTTGGCTTCAGAGGGAGCCGGGACGGGCTTCCCCAAGGTGGAGAGGGGAGATCCGGGTTTGCAGGGGAGGGAAAGCAAAAAAGCCCCACCACCGCAACGCGCAGTTTCGCTTCCTCCTCTTGTTCCTGGTAGGGCTCCCGGAGAGGCCGGGATTGTCGGCCACCCATTGCAGCCCATTGGCTGGCTCCGGCTTGGCTTTTTGTGCCGGGGGAGGAGTTTGGAGGGCGAAGATTGAGAGCAAGCAGAAAAACAACATTTTGAAAGGAAGAGGGAGGAAAACACTCATAATCTTGCTGAATCCACACTACACAAATCATCCGGTTTGACACTGGATTACGCTTGTCCCCCGTATCCGCGGATTTTGGTATCCACGGATTTAAGTATTCACAGCTTGAAAATATTCTTTTAAAAAAATAATACACCAAAAAGCAAACCTTGATTTTTGCCATCTTATGTCAGGGACGTCATTTTGCTATGCCATTGCATATATAGCTGTCCCTCGGTATCCACGGGTTTAAGTATTCAGGGCTTGAAAATATTCTTTTTAAAAAAGTAATAATAATCCAAAAAGCAAACCTTGATTTTTGCCATCTTATATCAGGGACATCATTTTGCTATGCCATTGCATATACAGTACAGTTGTCCCTTCATATTTTCTGGGGTTTGGTTCCAGGACCACCGTGGATACCAAAACCCGTGAATACTCAAGTCCCGTTATATGCAGTGGCATAGCAAAATGGTGTCCCTTATATAAGATGGTAAAATCAAGGTTTGTTTTTTGGATTATTATTATTATTTTAAGAACATTTTCAAGCCGTGAATACTTAAATCCACGGATGCCAAATCTGTGGATACAGAGGGACAACTGTAATGGAACTTGAGTATTCATGGATTTTGGTATCCACGGGGGTCCTGGAACCAAACCCCAGCAAATATAAAGGGATAACTGTATTTGAATCACATAGAATCATAGTGTTGGAAGAGACCTCAAGGGCCATCTAGTCCAGTGCCCTGCCATGCAGGAATATACAATCAAATCATTCCCGACAGATGGCCATCCAGCCTCTGTTTAAAAACCTCTAAAGAAGGAGACTCCACCACACTACAAGGCAATGTATTCCACTTCCAAACAGCTCTTACTGTCAGGAAGTTCTTCCTAATGTTTAGGTGGAATCTCTTTTCCTGTAGTTTGAGTCCATTGCTCCATGTCCTAGTCTCTGGAGCAGCAGAAAACAAGCTTGCTCCATCCTCAGCATGACATCCCTTCAAATATTTAAACACGGCTATCATGTCACCTCTTCTCCAGACTAAACATGCCCAGCTCCCTAAGCCGCTCCTCATAGAGCATGGCTTCCAGACCTCCCACCATTTTGGTAGATTTACTATGGCTCCTTCTATGGACTCCTGGGAATTTGCAATTTTACAAGATCTTTAGCCTTCTCTGCCAAAGAGCGCTGGTGACTCACCAAACTACCAACCCCAGGAATCCATAGGAAGGAGCCATGGCAATTAATCCAGTTTCAAACTGGATTGTTTTTATAGTGTGGATTCAGCTTAAATGTGGGCAGAGGGTGGTTGACGGAAGGGCTAGCGAAGCAGCAGGGAAGCGCAGATGATAGATCTTGCTTTGCTGGTCACCCTCTGCAGTAACTCTGCAAACATTTTGAAATCCAGATGCTTTGAAAAATTGGATTTAAGGTGTGTTTTTTTTAGTGTCACAAAACTGGTGGTGGTTGTTTCTCAGAGGGTGGAAAGGTTACTTTGGAAGAGTATGAGTATACCCTCAAGACAGCATGGCTACTGTCATCAAGGTTGAGTCCACACTACACAAACAAACCAGTTTGAAAACAGGTTATTTGCCATGGCCCCTTTCTATGGAATCCTGGGATTTGTAGTTTTACAAGACCTTTGGCCTCCTCTGCCAAAGAGTGCTGGTACCTCACCAAACTACCAAAACCAGGATTCCATAGGAAGGAGCCATGGCAAATAATCCAGTTTCAAACTGGATTATTTGTGTAGTGTGGATGCACCCTATAGTGGCAGTCCCCCCCCCCAAAAAAAGGAGCATTTCAAAATGTACTTTGTCTTTAGGGCGAAAAAATGAAATGCATAGATATAGGATGGGGGAGACCTGGCTGAATGAGACTACGTGCGAAAGGGATCTAGGAGTCCTAGTAGACCACAAGTTGAACATGAGTCAACAGTGTGATGCGGCAGCTAAAAAGGCCAATGCGATTTTGGGCTGCATCAATAGAAGTATAGTGTCCAGATCAAGGGAAGTAATCGTGCCGCTCTATTCTGCCTTGGTCAGACCTCACCTAGAATACTGTGTCCAGTTCTGGGCACCACAATTCAAAAAGGATATTGACAAATTGGAGTGTGTCCAGAGGAGGGCGACTAAAATGGTGAAAGGTCTGGAAACCATGCCTTATGAGGAGCGACTTAGGGAGCTGGGTATGTTTAGCCTGGAAAAAAGATGGTTAAGAGGCGATATGATAGCCCTGTTTAAGTATTTGAAGGGGTGTCACGTTGAGGATGGAGCAGGCTTGTTTTCTGCTGCTCCAGAGACTAGAACATGGAGCAATGGGTGCAAGCTCCAGGAACAGAGATTCCACCTCAACATGAGGAGGAACTTTTTGACAGTAAGAGCTGTTCGGCAGTGGAACACACTCCCTCGGAGCGTGGTGGGGTCTCCTTCCTTGGAGGTCTTCAAACAGAGGCTGGATGGCCATCTGTCGGGGATGCTTTGATCGTGATTTCCGGCATGGCAGGGGGTTGGACTGGATGGCCCTCGTGGTCTCTTCCAACTCTGCAATTCTATGATTCTATGATTCTAAGAGGTTGATTTGATAATTTTCTGATGTGTGGATCCTTTTTGTACCCTTCCTCCAGGGTTCAGCCAAAACTCAGAAAGTTACTTTTCAAAAGTAATATGCTGTGTTACTTTTCGCAGTGGCTAGAAAGTTACCGGTTACTCATCTTGATGAAGGAGGGGAAAGTAATTAAATTATTTGTTTTGTTCATTAACTTTCCATTACTTTTTGTTACTTTGTGGGAGAGGAAATTTTTAGGGTTAATGAGAGAATGGCATAAAAATTGAAAACTTCCTGTTAAAATGTCACCCAATAATTCCCCTAGAAGTAAATTTTGAAAACAACTAGAAATGGTTACTCATTACACTGGTTTTCTTTGTTATATTGCTTTTTAAATGTTATCTTGTCATACACTGGTTGCCAAAAAGTAAGTAGTTATAATCAACTACATTACTACTAACTCATTACTTCTGAGTTCTGATTTCACCAATTTGTCATTTGTTCTCCTGGGAGATGTTCTGCATAGAGATGTGAAGGCCTGGAAAAATTCAGAAAAAAAGTTTTTTTTTTCCCCAGAAGCCTTTTTTTGTTTTTTCCAAAAAAATTGAAAAAAGGAAGAAAATAGGATGTTTTATTTTAGCATGATGAATAAAATCTTTAAGACCAGGTGTGCATATATAATTGTTTGAATACACTGTATTTTTAATATACCAGTTGTGATCATTTTATGCCAGATCAAATTGTACATAGTCATATTTTATGTTCCTAAAGTAACAAAGTGACTTTCAACCTGTAAAAAGTGCTAATGCTGCATTTTTTCAATGTTTCAAAAAAATTCCATTTTTTTTCTAACCCCCCCACTTTTTTTCCATGGCTTTAAAATTTCCAGAAATTTTACATCTCTAGATCTGTATAAAGTGGGCACTCAAAGAAGATAATGACCTGAATGCGATTCTAAGCTGCATTAATAGGAGTATCATGCCTAGTTCGAGGGAAGTAATAGTGCCATTCCATTCCGTTCGGTCAGACCTCACCTGGAGTACTGTGTCCAGTTCTGGGCACCACAATTCAGAAAGGACATTGAGAAGCTGGAATGTGTCCAGAGGAGGTCGACCAGGATGATAGGTGGTCTAGAAGCCATGATGCCCTATGAGGAGCAGCTTAGGAAGCTGAGTATGTTTAGTCTGGAGAAGAGAAGGTTGAGAGGGGAAATGATAGCCATGTTTAAATATTTGAAGGGATGTCATATTGAGGATGGGGCAGGCTTGTTTTCTGCAGCTTCAGAGACTAGGACACGGAGCAATGGATGCAAGCTCCAGGAAAAGAGATTCCATCTAAACATTAGGAAGAACTTCCTAACAGTAAGAGCTGTTCGGACATGGAATGCACTGCCTCAGAGTGTGGTGGAGTTTCCTTCTTTGGAGGTTTTTAAACAGAGGCTGGGTGGCCATCTGTTGGGAATGATTTGATTGCGCATTCCTGCATGGACTGGATGGTCCTTGAGGTCTCTTTCAACTCTATGATCCTATGATAAAATTAGAACATAGAATCTTGCCTTGCGTTGGATTTCCAGGAATGGCTGGCCTGCTTTATAGGAAGGCCTGGTGCTATCATTAGGCAGAACAAGACAGCTGCCTTAGGCAGCAAATACAGGTATTAGGAAATGTGAGTGGCAGGAAGTTATCGGAAGAGAAAACTATGAGCACCATATGACCTGTCTCACATATTCTGGGTTAGCACTCCAGTGCAGTAGAGCAATAGTTCTTAATCTTCTCTCCTCCAGATGTTTTGGACTTTGTGGGATTTCAACTTATATCCCATTCCTGGGACTACCAAATGTGGGGTTTTCACTTATATTCTAGCACTGCCTACACCAATTGTGCAGGATTTCACCTTATATTATACTTGTGCATATGCTAAGTGTGGGGTTTTCCACTCTGGCAATCACACCAGTGCCACCAACTGTGGGGATTCCTCTCAGGCAATTCCACCATTGTGGCCCAATGATGGGGGTCTTCACCCGTAACCCACCAAATGTGAAGCCTTCCATGATGTCCACTGCAAACATTCAGTATGAGCATTTTCCCTGATCCTACCTCTACCGCATGTAAGGACGTCCCCTTGTGTGACACCAACTGTGGGGTCAATCTAAATACCCTCAAGGATCATTTGAAGATTTTCCTTGTTTTTTTTCTGGGTTGGGAGGCCGTGTTCTGGAATAGTTTCTTTCTGACGTTTTGCCTGCATCTGTGGCTGGATCCTCAGAGAATGGTTGGGTAGGAGTGTATGTGGATATGATAGTATGTGGATATGAGTGTATATGATAGTTGTTGATCTGGTCCAGAATTTCTGTATTTTTAAACGTCAGAAAGAAACTATTCCAGAACATGGCCTCACAGGCCGGAAAAAAAACCAAGGAAAATGTATGGATGCCGGCCGTGAAAGCCATTGAGTTCACATCGATCCTTTGAAGATTTATACTCCTTTTATCCCCAACAGGACACCACTTTTCCACCTTCAAGGCACCACAGACACCTTGTCTGAAACCAAGCTTTGAGAATGATAGCAATTCCAGAGGCCAAATGTGTATAAAAATAAAACTTTATTTACAGAAGTCACACATAACACAGCAGATTATTTACATACAGCATACATACAACACACTCTCTTCTCTCAGGCTAAATCAGACCCTTACCAATCACTCAACTCAAACTCCTTTTTAGTTATTTCCTCACTCCAGCCCTAGTCTAAGGGCTTGTTTACACTGGTGGGGAAAAATTCAGCACTGGGCACAGCCAAGCCAAGCCCATTCCACCCCTCCACTCCCCAGTCAGTCTTGTGTTGCCTTTTTCCTCTCTGTCCTAAATGTTGGTATGCGGATCTCCACATGAATGAGTGAGTGAGCAACTGAATAATCGGAGGGGGAGGAAGGAGAGTGTGCATGCTGGCCAGCTCTTTGCTCAAGATCTGCATACCAATGTTCAGGACAAGGGGGGAAAGGTGACACAAGGCTGGTGGGGGGGGATTGGCTTGGCTTGGCTATGTCCAGCACAGAGGTAAAATAAATAAATAAATGGCAAAAAATCCCATACTTGCTGGAACCTACCAGTCCTGCCCACCAAAACCTCTTCCCGCCCTACCTCCACACCAAAACTGCCTCAGAGCACCTGCCACATACAGGAGTATCCAGATTTTGGAGGAAAGTCCAGGTTAAAAGGTGAGTTTTTAAAAAGTGCATTAAAGCACTATAAACAAGAACTATGTTTTAAGGCATGCAGCCAATCCCGGGTCAGGAAACTGTGATGGCATGGGGCTCTTTGAGAGTGAGCCTGTGAGAATGACAGTTGAGAGAAGCAGTTTTATGAGTCAGTTGTGAGAGAGAGTTGGGAGTGAACTGTGCTGAGAGAAAGATGTGTGGATCAGTTGAAAGAGACTAGAAAAAGTAAAGGTCTGAGTGTGGTGTCTGGTGGCTAAAACAGGGTGGCAGCCATTGAGGAACACCTGGACAGACCTGACAGGACTCTGCAGGTTCTCCATGATCAGAGTGGGGCTCCCCAGTAATTTTTTCCCTTGCTTTCTTATGTCCTTTTTCCTCAAGTTATTTCCCCCCATGTTCCCCTATTTGTATGGTGCCAGTTACACGACAGGATAAAATTCGCGAAATTCCGGATTACCGTTCTTTTGCATCAGCAGTGCATAATTCACACAAATTCTTGCTTATTTGGAAGATGCAGTCAGTTTCAGTTTTCATTAGTTTACACAGGCAAAGGGGGGGGGCATGGCCTCCAGATGATTAAAGCCAGGCAGGAGGCGGGGAGGGAGCAAGGAGGGGGGTCATGGTGAGGCAAAAATAGACTGTAAATAATGAGAGGGGATAAATGCACAAACAAACAAAAGAATGATGGAAAAGAACCACAAGCGATCTGTCGGTTGCAGCACGCGCACACACACACCACCCAAGCTCCTGATTGTCTTCCCTGCCCACAAAGCTTTCCTTTGAAACAAACAGGAAGGGCTCGGAGCAAATTTCCTAAAGTGGGCTGTAAGCAGAAGAAAGGGCAAATGGCAGGATCGGTGGATTTCTCTCTCCAACCCCTCCATCTATTTGGAGAAGTCACAATGGTCACTCCAACCAATCAGGATTCAGCTCTGCTCACGCTAATTTGAAAAGGTCGCTGCAAGTTCACACAGACATTTGCGAATGGTAAGTTCACATGACCAATTGTGCGCATTTTCACCAACTTTATCAAAAAAGTCGGGAAAACTAGCGAAAGCTGATACTGCACGACTTACGGGTTTTCCGCTCCCCCTCCTTCTGAAAAGGGCACTGTGGCTTCGAAATGCGTGTGAACTAACAGGCTTCTTATCGCATTCTTTGAGGATTTATTTTGCCATGTAACTGGCACGTATGTTTAGATATAGTGGGGTGGAATTAGATATGAGTTATTTGACCTCCACCTTCTTTTTATTAATGCAGGACAAGATTAGTACTGAACGGGCAGCAAAGTTAAGCAAAATTAACCCAAACAACATCGTTGCAACTTGGAAGTGCTCTTGTGCAGAAAAGATTACAGCTCGTGCAATGCTCTGGTGTAGCATGACAGTAACATCTTACATTGCAGAGCACATCTATGCATACAAACAGAAGTGACCCAAACACAATCAAGGGGGGAAATCTATCATAAAAGGGACCACTGTCTGTCAGGGAGAGTATGGGGTGGGATGCCTGGGAAGTCTTGCTGCCTTCCTCTTACATGATCCTGTGATAGCTCTGCTTTGTGCTGTGAGCCTTACAGATGTACCAGGAGATTCCCTCCCTTCCAGGCTGCTGGGTGGGTGGATGTTTCATCTATATTGTCCTGGCTCATCACATCCAGTTCTGAATCCTGCACCCAGGGTGATGGCATATACCTTTGCAGTTGGACACAATCCTTCATCCCCCCCCCCCCGATTGTTTTATGTACTTTACAAGGCTGGCAAGCAGGGCAGTCTGGGCCTCAATGCAGCAGGGAAAGTGATCCCAATCCCTGCTGGCACATTCATCCTCAATCTTCTGATGCTCACTCTCCCTATGTCTATACTCAAGGTATTCTTTACCCTCCCACTCTAAATGCACGAGTGTTTCCCTTGTTTATGCTGGAATGGGCTATAATACAACCAGTTGAAGATGCCAGCCACAGATGCAGGCGAAACGTCAGAAAGAAACTATTCCAGAACACAGCCTCACAGCCTGGAAAAAACCAAGGAAAAGCTACAATCAGTTGTGCCCACCATCAATGATCATGTGACTCTGTCATGCCCCATGAGTTGGATGAGGGTATGGAATCAGAGGAGGAGGAGGACATGGCAGGGAATGTCCCTATGGACCCTGGCACAGGTTTATCTACACCTGTGCCAGCAGGCAACCCTGCCAACCTAGAGACTCAAGCAGAGGAAGAGCCTGGCCCTAATGGGCTGGCATCACTCCCAGCAGAGAGTCCTACCAATTCAGATAAGGACAAGGAAGAAGAGAGGGACTTAACTCCACCATCATATACCCAGCAGCGAGTTTAGAAGGAAGCTCAAAGGTGATCTCTGAGACTTTATGAGAAAAACCTGCTTGTTAAGAAACACCTGACAAAGCCTTGATTGCTTTATATATGCTTGGAAGCAATGGAGACTTTGTCAGAGATCAGCTGATCTTCCTGGTGAAAGCTTCCTGCTGACTTTGTTGCCTTGATCCTTGCTGTTCTGACTCATGCCTTGACCCCGGACTGTTCCTGATTACTCTGCTGCTTTGAACTTGTGCCTCAACCTCAGACTGTTCCTGATTACTCTGCTGCCTGTTTCCTAGTGACTCACAGACTGGTTTAGACCCACACTGCCTATCATAAGCCTTTGACTTTCTACACTGTGTTTGCATTCCAGTGTGCTCATTAAAAGCTGGCCACCTTTTGAGATATTTGCTCTTTATATATACTTTGCTGGCTGGTATCAAGTTTTTCTAGACAGACTGCCTGGCTCAGGTCACTGCCACCAACCTGTTCTTCTCAACAAAAATTCCTCCCTCCAAGCTCCACAGGGATGCCACCTCGAAGGGCCAGCCATACAAATGATTAACTGGATTTTCCAGGAAAGTGCAGGGTAAAAGGCAAGATTTTAAAAACCAGGTGAAACACTTGGGCATCAAAAAGAACCGCATTCCAAGCGAATCATCAAGAATGTTTATGTCTTGCTTGCAGCAATTATGAGGTGAGTACAATTTTTTTCAGTTGTGTAGACAAGTCCTAACTGTTTGAGCTGCATTCTTCTCACACCCAAGGCTAAACTATTCTCAAACTCAAGCTCTAACTGCCATTCCCCAACCATCTCAAACATTCCGCCAATCAGCATCCACTTTAACACTCCGTTAATAATAATAATAATAATAATAATTTATTTTTATCCCGCCCCTCTATTAAAACAATCGAGGCAGCTTACAAAAATTAAAATACCAATACAATTTAAAATCCCCAAACACCACCCACCCCCACCCACCCCCATAAAAAGATATTAAACCAAATACATTAAAACAACTGATATAAAATCACATTAAAATAATAAATAATAAATAGCCAGCAGACTAAAAAGAACCAGGAGCCCCTAAGGCCGGGAACTAATCAGGAAAGGCCTGCCGAAAGAGATCCATCTTTAGTGCTTTTTAAAAGCTACTCAGGCTCGTCATCTGACAGATCTCGTTTGGCAGGCCATTCCACAATTTGGGGGCGATTACCAAAAAGGCCCTTTGGGAGGTTGCAGACAGCCTAGATTTTTGTGGCTGAAGCAAATTCCTCCCAGAGGACCGGAGTGCACGGGGAGGATTGTATGGGAGGAGGCGGTTCCGAAGATAAGTTGGACCCAAGCCATTTAGGGCTTTAACAACACCTTATACTGGGCCCGGAAACTGATAGGCAGCCAGTGGAGAGATTTTAATACTGGAGTTATATGGTCTCTCAAAGATGTTCCCAAGACCACTCTGTCTGCCATATTTTGTACCAACTGAAGTTTCCGGATCAAGCATGAGGGTAGCCCTATGTAGAGCACATTGCAGAAATCTAGACGAGAGGTTACCAGCGCGTGCACCACAGTCTCGAGGTCCCTTACTTCCAGGAAAGGGCGCAGCTGGCGTATCAGCCAAAGCTGACAACAGGCTCTCCTGACTCGCATTCACCTGACTAGTCATCTGAAGTGATGAATCAAGGAGCACCCCTAGACTGTGAACACAATCCTTAACGGAGAGCGTGATCCCGTCCAGGATTGGAGATTGCAACCCAACTCCTGGTTTTGGGGCTGCTACTGTGAGCACCTCTGTTTTGTCCGGATTTAATCTCAATCTGTTTTTCCTCATCCAGCCCATTACTGCTTTAAGACAATCATTAAGAGGAGAGACGCCATCGGAAATCAAGACCGACAATCAGGACAAGGAGAAATAGATCTGGGTGTCATCAGCATACTGATAACACCCAGCCCCATAACTCCGAATAATCTCACCCAGCAACTTCATATAGATGTTAAACAGCATCGGGGACAGGATAGTGCCCTGCAGAACGCCACAAGTAAGCTCCTTTCTGCTGGAGCAGCTGTCCCCAAGCAGCACCCTCTGGGACCTGCCCAAGAGGAAGGACCGGAACCACTGGAGCGCAGTGCCTCCAATTCCTAACCCACTCAGGCGATCCAAGAGGATGCTATGATTTATCGTATCGAAAACTGCTGAGAGGTCCAAAAGCACCAACAGAGTCACACTACCCCTGTCGATGCTTAGACGCAGGTCATCTGTCAAGGAAACCATGGCAGTCTCAACTCCAAATCCCATCCTAAAGCCAGTTTGAAATGTGTCTAGATAATCGGTTTCATCCAAGACCACTTGGAGTTGAGCGCAACTGCCCTCTCGATCACTTTGCTCAAGAATGGTAACATAGAAACCGGCCTATAGTTGTTCATGTCCAGGGGGTCCAGGGAAGGTTTTTTCAGGAGCAGCCTAATGGCAGCTTCTTTAAGCAAGATGGAACACACCCTTCTCTGAGGGATGCATTGATGATGTCCCTAAGGAACACCATCAAGGCACCCCCCCCCTGGATGGCCAGCCATGACAGGCAAGGATTGAGAGGGCAGGTCGTCTTCCTCACCCTACCAAGTAGCTTGTCCATGTCCTCGGTACATTCTCTCTCCTCTGTCAACAGCTACTTACTTCATACTCCCACAGTAAATCAAGCAGCATTTTTATATACAAACCCATGACATCACAGACTTAATTTCCTAGAATCCCAATTAGCTATGTTGGTGGAGCTTCTGAGAGTTGAAGCCCAAACCATCTGGAGGGCCACAGATTGAGAAATGATGCAAGACACCAGTGCTAGCATAAGATTCAATGGTCAGTCTTTGTGGCAAGTGCCTGTCATGTTTTAATTAATATAAGCTAAATATCTTGGTCCTCTTTATGTATTCTCTATGCATGTTATTCAGAGGTATGTCCTGCTGTAGCCAGTGGAACTTTCTCCTAAGAAAGTGTTCACAGGATTCTAATAAAGATATACTGTAGGTCCTACATATCCATGGGAGGTTGGTTCTGGAACCCCCTGCGGATAGCAAAAACTGCATATAGTTAATTCCTATATAAATCAATGGGCACTGCCATTTTCGTTATGGGCACCACCAATTTAGTATGCTGCGGTGCCATTTTAGGTATGGGCGCTGCGAAACGTCAGAAAGAAACTATTCCAGAACACGGCCTCACAACCTGGAAAAAAACCAAGGAAAATCTATGGATGCCAGCCATGAAAGCCTTCGATTTCACATTGTGGAAAGTGTTGAGGAAAAACCCTTGTCATCTTGCATTGGAAGTGAAACCTCTCACAGAGCTGCGTCAACTCAAGACAACCCTCTCACAAGCTAAATCTCACCAACTGCAAGACCTTTTCCACACCCTCTACACTTCAGTCTGGTACTTCAATCCTATGCATGTTTACTCAGATGTAAATCCCACTAGGTTCAGTGCAGCTCCTTCCCAAGTAAGCACACATAGGATGGCAAACTTAGTGGTTTATTTTAAAATATTTTTCACCCGCTGCTTGGCCTTTTGTTCTCAGGACCATATAATTTTTTTTAAATGCTAGCCATGACATATAGCTAAGCATCATTGCTTTTATCCTTCAGTCAACAGCTCAAGATTTTCATTACTCTCTAAGGTTTTTAAAGGCCGACGGATGGCCTTGTTGCTTTGCATTTTGTTTTTATATGAATGTAGGCTGCTTTTGCTGCTATATGCTTTTATTCTCTTTTTATAATACCAAGCTATACATGTCTTCTCAGAAGAAACTCTCACTGATGCTCGTGGGACTTAATACAAAGACAGTAGAATGAACATAACAAACTATATTTAAAAAAAAACATTTAAATGAAAAGCCACATTAAAATACCCTTAAACAAGCAGACAAAAGAGTTGGGCGGCAGTGAGTGCTATTACTACACTGTAGTTAAATGTACAATTTGTGCTGCCAGGAGAAAAAGAAAAACATACAGGCAGAACTGGCTTGAGGATTATGGGAGCTGTAGTCCAAAAGGCAACATCCCCCAAGCTCTCTCTGCAGCTTACACCCATTTAGCTGGTAGAAAACCAAATTTCATGTTCTAATACTTTGGGCAGTGCAATCCCATGCATATCTACTCAGATGTTAGCTTCATTGACTTTGGCAGTGCTATCTCCCAGGTGGGTATTATAGGGTTCTGACCTGAATGAGTTATTTTATTCCTCTGAAAAGTGTAGGACTGGGCAGCTAGATCTACATTCCATGCAGGAAAACATAACCGATTTGTGGTTTTAAAATATACTTAAAAAAAATATCTTGGTATCAGGGGAAAGTGGTTGTTGGTCTTACCATAAATTTTACAAAAATTTCTACTATGAATCATGTATATTATTTTATGGTTTCACCCTAGTTTGTGTAGCATCTCTTTCAAACTTTTGGACTCGCTAAGAAATATATTACTCATCATTATAATTCTCTCTAATAGCAAACTCTGGTAATAGATGCCATCAAGAATGTAGCCAAAATGGCACCAGTGAGCACACCTGGAGGGTGGGGAAGGTTTACAGAAGTACAAAAAGATCTTCACAAAATCCTGAAAGGATAATACCCTCCCCACAGCCCACTGAGCACCCTTAGTAAGTAATCATAGAATGTTGAATTTTGGAAAATAAAAGCAGAACAGGATAGGAGGCAAAATGTCATGGCCTACTTGAGCATCTCATAGCCTTTAATATGAATATCCTTGAGGAAGACATGGGAGCTTGGCCTGCGGGAGCACTGAACAGGAGTCCTTCGGCATGGAGGCATATGCAGGAACATTTTGTTGCAAAATTCACCTGTTTTTTTATAATAGCCAACTCAGTTGATGGAATGCTGATGGAACTGGAGCTGAAATGGGCTCACTGAAAAACCAAGGGGAAAGTATCTGTGTATGCTTTTGGGAACTCCAAAGTATGTGGAGGTACAAAATCCTTTTTAAACATGGCCTCAAAGGGGGAAAATGCCCTCCAAAGTCCAGTTAAGACTAAGAATGCCCAGTGACCTCTAGGTGCCACAAAATATTGAGTGTCACTTGGGAAAATAAAAGGAAACATACTGTATTGGAGAATTGAAGATAAGGAGAGTGAGTTAAGCCTTTGTGGTGTTGTGTTTAAAGTGTTGGATTAGGCCTGGGGAGACTGCTATACAAGTCTTCACACAACTATGAAACTCTCTGGAAAAATCCATTAGTAAAAAAACCCTGCCTTTACCATCGTCTCCCACAGGACTGGAATGGGAGAACAGCTGAAACACACTGATGTTGTGGCGATAAGGGAAGATGGGACATGCTACTCTAGTGCTTTAAAGCCCACTTCCATTCCTTTGTGAGATGAGACTCCATGGCAGTTAAAGTGGAATAACAGCGCTATAATTCTGTAGTGTGAATGGGCTCCAGATCTACTCCAGTTGAGACTAACAGGACACCAGCCATTCTATGCTAATGTTAGGGAGTGCAGCTTCCAGTCTGAATTGGTATTCTTGGCTCATTGATTAAAATGTATGCGTCTGTTTGCTTCCACTGGGTGCCCAAAAGCTTGGACTGGGTGCCCATTTGGAACACAACTCTTAACTTTAAAATGCTTTGTTTCCAACTCAAATCGTTTGCCAGTAATGTGCTACAGACACCTGTCAGCCAGCAGAGGGTGCTACCTAACCATTCAGCCATCAACAGTCCACAGTCCCTTCCCAGTGAACTATATTAAAGAAAAAACTTATAAAGGGAAAAAGTGGGAGCATCTACAATAGGGGAAAAAAATCCAAAGTACCTCATAGTATTGGCATCTCGCAGCAGCAGTGACATATCTAAACAGTTTTTCTGGCTTCGGAAGACCCCATGAGCCTCACATCTGGATGGCAACCATGAGTGATTTACTTGTGTTCTTCACCACTGCTGTTTTTTTTAAAGTCGTCCCAAGGTGCGCTGGTGCGATAGAGCGATCTCCCAATTTTATAGGAAATATTCATCCTGCTTTATTGCCTTAGCGAGCAATTGCTAAGGCTAAATTCCAACATGGTGGCACTGGGTGTTTGCCCTGCTAGCAGACTCCGCCCCCTCTCTTGCCTGACCAATCAGCTTTGTGCTTCCCTTCACATTTTCTGTTGTTCAATAGTCTGAATGAGCAGGAATGTGCACTACCCTCACAGTTTTTGAAAAAGTATGGGAAAATCTGCGAAGGCTTTTACCCCATTGTTTTTACCATTTTGGCCCCCTTCCTTCCGAATAGTGTGGATCGGTGCTCAGGGCCGGTTTAAGGGCCCTGCAACTGCAGGGGCCCCCGTCGTTGTGTGTGGGGCATCGTAGCCCTCCACCTACAAAAACATTAGTGGGAAGGCTTCTCTGACCCTCGCCACATTGGGCACTGACCGGCCACAGAAGGGGACAGCTGCTGTGGGAGGGGCATCAGCAGGGCAGGGAGACACCTTCGCCTCCCCTCCCCTCCCTCTGACACCTTCTTGTCCAGGGAGAGCAAAGGTTGTGCTTTGAAAAGGGAGAGGAAAGGAAAAGCACCGGGTGAGGTTGAGTTTCCCAAAGGGGTGGAGATGAAGACAGGTGCACAAGGTCTGGGGGACCTGTTTCTCCTGGAGCAATGGAACTGCCTGAGGGAAGAGGTGGGAAAGCTCCAAGAGGGGCGGCGAGGGCCGAGAGTGCCTGGTGGGCAGAGAAACTGAGGTGGAAGAGGCTGGAGGGCCGCCTGAGGGAGCAGAGAGAGAAGCCCAATGCTGGTGGGAAGAGAAGCCCTCTTGGTGGCAGCCCCTGAGAGGATGGAGGAGGCACTAACGGGGCTGTGGGCTCCATGCATTACAAGGGCTTACTATTTGTCATTTTAAAACTCTTAGCTTAGAAATGTGCGTATCTAGGCTTTTTCACTTATGAAGAAGGACTCCCCATCCTAAGTTTCCTTTAAACATTTTAATGCAAGGTCAGTGGGTTTGTTTCATGCACAAAATTATTAAAAATATTGTGTATAAAATTACTTTCAGTCAATTAGTATAAGGTGTATATGCAACATAAATGAATCTCATTATGTAGATGCAAGTATTCCAACATCCAAAATATTCCGAAATCTGAAATCCATCTGGCCCCAAGCATTTTGGATAAGGGAGACTCAACTTGTATCAGCAAGGTTGTTATTCTTTTAAAATCACTATTGCTGAATAGTGTTGAATAGTGAATGAAATGATCCTTTCAATTAATACACTATACTGATGAAATGAAGAAAACAGCGAAAGGGGGACAAAATGTGGATTTTGAGTGGACAGGCTGTGCGCTCCATTCCATTCTTGTATTCAAAATAAATTACTTGACTAAGAATTCTTTAATTCACCCTGAGTGCTGTTTTTAATTGAAAGCCAAGATGTGAAATGTAATAAACATAAAACTCCTGTCTTTTGCTCTGATTGGTAGATTGGGGAGTCCTAGTCCACCTGCAAGCCTGAAGGTAGCCTGCCCTTGTTGTAAGGCACCTGGATCTTATAGACCAGAGATGGGAAATATGTGGCCTCCCCGACATTGCTGGACTGCAACTTCCATCATTCCTCACCATTGATGATACTTCCTAGCACTGCCAGGAGTTGCACTCCAGCATTTGGAAGACCGGATGTTCTCCATCCCTACCTTAGAAAGAGGAATAAAGGGGGGGGGGGAATGTAACAAGTATGTTGATCTTAATGCAGTGAAAAAATTCATAGCACAATCCTATACATGTCTACTCTGAAAGTAAGTCTAAGGTCAGTAAAATTTAACTTTATAAGCTGCTAAAAGATTGGAGCTTCAGTTGTTGATTTCTGCTACTTAAGCAGTTGTTAAAGGTAAAAAAGCTGGGAAGGCTATTTTTCCTAGGGCCCTTTCATACTACACAATTATAACACTTTGATTATACTTTAATTGGCATGGCAACATCCTATGGAATCCTAGGATCTGCAATTTAGGGAGGGGTATTAGAATTCTTAGACAGAGAGCTCTAGTGCCTAACCATACTAAAAATCCCAGGAGTCCATAGTATGTAGCCATGGCAGTTAAAGTGGAATTGTAGTGCTATACCTGTGTAGTGTGAAAGGACCACTAGTCAGTGAACCATTCTATACTATCTACATTTAATTCTTCTAATAACTGATTAAGGGCAGCTAACTACAGAATGTTCTAAAGGTGGAAAGATAGTCCACCCTCATCCCCAGTGTTCTAACAAAGAACTGGATAGTGGGAACACTTTAATATCATCTATAACCCCTGCCCCCAATTGTTTCTTCTCCTGTCTTTATTATTTCCTCACTTTCTTCCTGAGATCTTTCAAAGCATCTGAGAATTCTCTTTCTATCTCCAGTAGGTGCAAACTGGGAGCCTGTGGCTAAGATATCCCCAACAATTTGGCTGTTTCTAGGAAGTATCAGAGAAGAGACTTCGATGCGTGCTTGCTTTGCTTTCTCAGCATTTGAAATTTTTCTTTAGTGAGCTCTCATCCATGGAAGCTAGAATGCAAAACCGCAAAGTGGAATAAACGTATTTCATATCTGGAAACCCTTAATGTAGTGAGGTTGATGACTTCACCCCTGTCATTTTCATGTCATATGTGTGTGCGTGTTTTGGTTTTCTACAGTTAAATGAAAGGAATCAGGCTCAAAGTATAAGCTGCCTGCCTGCAGCCAAACACACAAGGAGCAGAAAGGGCACAAGCAAGGAGAAAGTTCCCTCAAACAACTAATCTGCACATTTTGGTAACATTGGGAAAACAACAATCCAGATAAACATCTTTGGGGCATCTGGGAATAATTTTTATTTTGACCTTCTTCCTACCCCACTCCGCCCCGCCCCACCCCGCCCCACCCCAGATATGGTTTAGGCTGGCTTCTCCAAGCCACCACTCTCCAAATTACAATTCCCAGAACCTCCAGCCAACTTATACAGGCTGGGGAGGGGTGTTATGAGTTTCAAGCCAAACCAATTTGTGGATGGTAAGTGGGGACAGGCTGATTTAGCTCAGACCTAATCAAAGCACAAAGGAAATACATCCCATGAGAAGTAGTGTAAAATGGATGGACACACACATGTTAAGATAACTGCATTTTGTGCTTAATACAGATCGCAACCACAATCTTGCGGTACAGTTTCACATGATGAGGAGAGCTGGTTTTTCTTGCTAATTAGTGTTTCATTGTGCTGCTTGAGACAAGCTCAATTAGAAGGGCACAAATTGGGGCCCAGCTGCATTGAAAGGTTGTTTCCCCCTCCAACTGCATGTCACATTTCATAGCTTCTGTATCTATTCTCTCTGCTTGGTTTCCCACCCACCCCTTCAAGGTATGTAGAGGGAACTCTGTTTATCCCGCGGGTTGTGGGATAAAAGGTGTCCCCCCTTCCGAAAATCACGTGTCTGATCCGATGTACGTGTAAACAACTAGGGTTCGACACAAATTCTTCCCACTACATTTTCATCGTGTAAACGGCACCATGGTGACTTGCAGTATTGGCATTTAACTACTGCTCCACTAGGACTTTTTGGAGGAAAAGCTGTTTTCCTTAGAGAAATTAAGGTAAAATATTGTTATGTGTGTGAGGTATAGTAGATGTAATAAGGTAAGGTTCTGTTGGGAAGGGGTGAAAGTATGGAATGGCTGAGTGTTTGAAGGAATATTAAAAAAAGACAGGAGGAGGTCCTTGTGAGGTTTTTCTGCTTATCTGTCCCGCAGCTATGGCCACCAATTGTGGAAGGTTCCACTAATCCCACCTCTGCCAACAAATTGTGAGGCTCTCCTCCTCTCCCAGTACAACGGCATCAAATGTGGGTACCTTCAAGATGCCCTAATGGTTCCTGTGCAAGACCTTATTCATCTAATCTCCTCATTGGACACTACCACTTTTGAATAACTTCTGCCACCACAGACACTGTGTATCTGAACTCAAGCTGTCCAATGCCCCTTTTGTAGCGTTCTTAGAGGCCCAAGTTTTAATACGAAAAAGATTTATTAAACATAAATTGAACATAACCTCAAAGATTACTTACTTAATACTGTACATATAAATCCTGTGTGACACTAAGGACTTTTTCGGACATTTAAAAAGCAACGCAAGCAGACTCGTCAGCTTGTGAGGCTGCTGCGCTGCAAAGTGTCAGTTTCGGATGACGCTGCCCTCTAGCGGTACTGTTGCGGTACCGCGGGGAGAGTTGAGTGTCATATTTGCTTGATTTTTACTCACGATCAACTTTCGTGAGTAAAAATCAAGCAAATATGATGCTCAACTCTCCCCGCGGTACCGCAACAGTACCACTAGAGGGCAGCGCCATCTGAAACTGACACTGCAGCGCAGCAGCCTCGCAAGCTGACAAGTCTGTTTGCGTTGCTTTTTAAACGTCTGAAAAAGTCCTAAGGGGTGGTCTAAACAGTGAAAATACTCCTCATGGAATGTGAAGAGAATATGATGTGTTTAAATGGGATCCCACATCGTTTTGACATATTCAGGAGGAGGGCCCCCAAAACACTATATACTCCATAGGAAATGCCTTTACAGCTTTTCCCAGAGTTTTTTAAAAACAGCGGGGGGAATGTGCATTCCTGCTCATTGGGACAAGAGACGCAAATTGATTCACTTTCCATACGAGCAGAAGCTGACATCTGATTGGTCGGATGAGCATGAGGGGTGGGGCTTGTTAACACGGCAAGTGCCGGGAACGGCCATGTTGGATTTTTGCCTTAGCGAGCAAGTGCGATGGCGATATAACAGGGTTGGTTTTGTTTTGTTTTTTTGTTGTTGTTAAGGCAAAATATCGCTCTACCGCACCTTGGGGATAGTTTTTCTAAAAAAATATTGTTCGGTGGTGGCAGCAAATTGGTAAGTAAAAATGTGAGTAATTTACTTACAGCCACCATCTTGATTCTCAGGCATACCTGTTTGCACAACAAATGTGGATACCTTTGCATGCCTGCGATCTTCCCCAAAAGCCATTAAGACAAGTTGCAGCTGCTGCAAATCGTCATTACTGCAGAGCGGTCCACTTTTTTTTTTTTTGCCTCATATAGACAAGGGCTAACTTACATCTCTTCCTCACTCATATCCTCAGTAACACTAACTCACTAACTCTGATCCTGACTAACTCACCTAACATCTCCAACTCCTCATCCCGATTCCTAATATTGACCAATTCCAGTCTCACACCGTCTAATCATCCTCCACACAGCCTTTAAAAAAAAATCCCCTCAGACATCAGCCAATCACCAGTCACACCCAGCATTCCTTTCTCTCACCTCATCCCAGCGGATTTTTACCTTATAACATAAACTACACAATGAATACACTAACTATCCTTTAACTTAATATATCTGCTAAATGCAACAATATTTTCTACTTAAGTCCAGAATATCACTGTTCTCACATTTGGCAGCAGTGCTAGGGATAGGTAGAAGCTCCCACAACCACCCTTCTCTTTACCATATGAACATGGAGCAGATTGGACAGTGCCTTCTCTAGTGTGGTGCTTCAGCTCTGGCAACACCTAACTAAACATGTTTTACCTGATAACAATAGTTATTATCTTTTAGGCATCAGGCTGAAACCCAATGTATATTGAATATTCATTGTAGGTGTGCAAGATTAAGAGCAGTAGAGCTTGCAAAGTTTGCTTTTCAGACAAGATCCCCTACTCCTTGGCCAGCCAACATGGCCATGGCAGTACTGGTTGGGGATTCATGGAGATGTAATCCAAAGAAGTAACCCTGAAATATAAGGGAAAATATTCTTTTACAAATAATACTCCAAAAAGCAAACCTTGATTTTGCCATCTAATATAAGGGACACCATTTTGCTATGCCATTGCACATAATTGGACTTGAGTATTCATGGATTTTGGTATCCATGGGGAGTCCTGTAACCAAACCCTAGCGATTATGAAGGGACAACTGTAGTTGCAGAGAAACCTCAGGGATATAGAGAGGAGGAAGGGCGGATTTAACTTTTTTCCACCTTGCCAAGGTCCCCTGAACCCTCTTCACTGAAGCTGCTAGTTTGTACATCAGTGAAAGCCTCCATCACACCAGCCCCACCCTACCATTAAGCATATCTAGGAGTCATTTCAGTCAGATGATGACAGACAACAGCAAGGTCTCAGAAGAGAGCTGTGTCTAAGCAGCCTGCCCTGTGCCTTCTCAGCTTGCTGCCTCCAGGTGCAACAAGGGGTGGTCACCAGACCTGGAAAAGTTCTTTTTTGGGACTAGAACTTTGGGCTATTCTGTGAGATGGACATCCATAAGAGAAAGAAAAAAGATAGGCACTTTTCCAAGTTCTTCATCAGGGATTGGAATTGTTCAGCCCTCCCAATGTTGTTGGACTGCAACACCTAGCATTCCTCACCATTGGCTATGCTGGCTTGGGTTGCTGGGAGGTGCAGTCCATGAACAATTTGAGGACTACATGATTCTCACCCTTGCACCAAATGCTGTGAGGTAGGTTAGACTGAGAAGCAGAAAGTGGCCCAAACCATCTGGTGGGTTTCATAGTGCTGGTTATGACCTATGTTGTCTTATACAGCTCGGGTCCAGGTTATCGGTGGGACCATACTCTCCCATATACACCTGGCCAGGTTTTGAGATCTTCAGGGGAGGCTCTTTTTAAAATCCCGCCACCTTCACAGGCTTTCCTGGTGGGGAATTACAGGAGAGCCATAAAAACCCACTAGGTGACTTTGGGTAAGTCACACACTGTTGGCTTCAGAAATCCCCATGGTAGGTTCACCTTAGTGTTGCCATAAATCAGAAATGATTTGAAGGCACACAACAGCAACAACTTCTCAGTGGCTGCTCCCAGGCTTGGGAACTCTCACCCAAGAGAGGCTGGGCTAGTCATCTCCCCTTCCGTGGGAGATAAAGTCTTTTTTAATATTTCAGCAGACCTTTTGTCTATGGGAAATTTAAATTGTTATTTTAATAATGCACTGTATTGTCTGCATTTCTTGGTTGCTAATATACATGCTTTTAAAATTGCTTCTAATTGTATTAATAGCTTAATTATAGTTTAAGACTGATATGTTTTTACTGATGTGAACTTTCATCTATATTTGTTTTAATTTTTGTAAGCTGCTTTAAGTCCCAGGTCTGGAAAAGGCACCTCCCCAATGCTAGCCCAAGGTGGATATTATGCAGCCTTCCATATTTTATTGAACTGCAACTCCCAGTAGCCCCAGGCAGAATAGCCAATGATGAAGAATGCTGGAAGCTGCTGTTCAACAACATCTAGGCAGATGCATGATTCTCACCTTTTCTCTACCCATTACACCACAGTAGCTGAACCCTCCTGGGTCAAATGCTGCATTTTTACATGCAAATTATTGGGAGGGATTTTAATGGGGGGGTGCAACCACAGAACCTTGCTAAGATAATACAGTCCAGGCTAAGATTTATGAGTTATAAAGGGCCAAAAGAGAGGAGATACAGCACATTCATGATTGGATCTGCCACCATTTAGAGCTGAGTTTAATGGAAAAGATTGTTGTACTTGAATCAGAATGGAGCAATAATATGAGGGAGAGGTTAACCCCTCTGTGCCATTTTCCCAATCTAATTCACACTCCTCAAAGCTGCTATTTCTTGCTAGAGAACAGCAGATGCTGAAAAGAATAAAATGTGCTGGCAGACCTAACTGATGTCTCTCACCTGTTTTGCTCCTTCAAGCTGTGGATGTAACCACTAGACTCTACTCCCTTTCCCCATCAGTGAATTGGCCCAAAATGTGGGAACTCCGAAGAGACATCTTGTCTCTCCAGTTGTGTCTGTCATCTTTCTTGGTGGGGAGAAGGCATGAGAATAAAACCATTGTAAAAGAACATTTACATAAAGAGTAGACTGAAATTAATGTTTACTAATGAGAGCTGCCTAGCTCTCTGGGGACCATTTTAAGAAAAATAAATCAGAGTGTCCTTGCTTTGGAAAACAGGCTGTTAATTACAGACTACTTCCCTCTGGGACATTCACACTAGGAGGCACTGAGAATAACAGCCCCCATAGCGTGAGTATTTTATGGAATCTCTCTGAGCTATCAACTGTTTAATCTCCATTTCATCATGGATTGGCAGAGAGAACTGGCCCTATCTTGAGGTGAGGTGAGATGTATTATACCCTCACACACTGGATTCTGGGAGCTATGTGAAGCCTGAGATACAGTAGGTACCTCCTTGCGACTATCACTCTCACAGCTTCTCCACCCTCCAAAGGTCTTCTGCTACCTCAATAGGGCTGCCCAAGACATTTTGCTGCTTGAGCAGAGATAGGAAAGCTAATAGAAAAATGCATTTACTAATGCATTTTTCATCATCATCATCATCATCATCTTTTTTTACCCACCTCTCCCTGTGGATTGAGGCAGGGAACAACAAATCAACATATAAACATAATGTTAGTTAAAAAACACATATCAGTTAAAAAACATATATCAATTTAAAAAACAGATAAGACTAAGGACTTTATTAGACTATACTTTACTTTATAGCGTTACTTTATACTTTACTTTACTTTAAAGCGTTCTTTTGCTGGCATAAAAAAAACCCAATTTTTATGCAAACAAAAGAATGCTCCCTCCACAGTTACCTCCAATCCCAGCAAAGGCAGCTCCGGCAATGAAAGAGGAAATGAATGGAGCTCCTCCATTCACTTCCTCCTTTGAAATTCCGCGAAAGATTGCGAGACTCCATCGCGTGGGAAATTCAAAAAACAAAACAAAAATAACATGAAAAAAGTTTTGGCATGAACCTCCGAAGTGTTTTGGCATGGACCTCCCATTGACATTGTCATCATGCCAGCATAACGGGGCACCTTTTCAGAAGCACGTCATTCCGTTACAGAAATGGAAGGGGGGGGATCTATTCACGGATTAGCTCGTGAATAAAAAGCAGTGCCAGTGGAACAGAAGCAGCACAGGTGCATGATGACATGGGAACAACGTCATCTGAAAGGGAAGCCCATTAGCAATCTCCTGGCATTTGTGTAACACCATATTTAGCACATCTGAAAATCCATGGCAACTAAATTTAATTACAGGTAATTGAAATAAACCAGGAGTTTGTAACGTTTATTATTTTGGACTAGAACTCCCAGAATCCTCCAACCAGCATAGCCAGAGGCCATGCTGATTGGTAAATTTTGGGAGTTGTAACCTTACTTTTCTAAGCACTGAATAAATTAATTTATTTTCTTTGTTTGACCATGCCTTCCTGTAATCAGCTGACCTCCCTTCTCACTGGTTGTAAAGCACAATATATGCCACAGGCTGTGTATAAATAGCAGTGAATATTAGTAATAATTAAGGGCAGCAAAGTGGGAGAGGAATGTGGTTCAAAGCCATTAAGGTGTTATCTTGTATGAGTCCTAATTTTCAGTAGATAGTGCCCCATTGTAATCAGCATCCCTGAGTCTGTGTTTCTGGATGCCCGATTAATATTCCACTCAGCTAAGACGTGTAAACAGGAGGAAATTACCTTACACCCAGGACTCAAAGGTGGGTTGGGGAAGGGTTCCAGATTCCAGGGCCTGGCCCTTTCAACCCAGTCCTCAAGGCAAAAGGAAGGAATCTCAGGGCAAGAGTACTCCCCTGAAAAGTGTGTGTACAGGTCAGCCCCCATATCTACAGATTTGGTATCTACGTACGGTTTCACTTATCCATGTCTGAAAAAAATATGTTCTCTCTATGCATCTCTAGGGGCTCATCTATATGAGGCAATAAAATGTGGATTGATGTGTAGTAATGCCAGTTCGCAGCAGCTTTCATTTGTCTCCATGGTGCAGTAGTATTTTCCCCAAGATCACAGGCATGCGAAGCCATACGTGTCTGTTGTTCAAACGAGCATGCCTGCGAATCAAGATGGTGGGCACAAGTGAATTACTCATGTTTTTATTACCACCAGTTGCTGCCGCTGAACAGTATTTTTTAAAAAAGCAAATCCAATGTGTGAAAGTATGATCTTCTGCTTAAATAAGCAGGAAAAAAAAGAGGGAAAAACTGTTTCAACACCTCAGCACACAATTGCTACTGCGAAGATCCAACATAGTGGTTCTGGGTGCTATCTTGCCAGCAAGCTCCACCCCCTCTGCAGTTGTCCACTCTGAGAGTGCGCAGTGATGCGAATCAGTTGTCCTAATGAGCGATAGTGCACATTCACACTAAAAATACGTGAAAAGCTGCAAAGGCTTTCCCCATGCAGTATTTGGCATTTTTGGCCCCCCTCCTTCTGAATATAGCAGATTGATGCGGGATCCCATTTAGACAAAATGTATTCTCCTCAAATTCTATGAGGAGTATTTTCACCATATAGACAAGTCTTAGGTCCTCCAATGTGATTCAACTTCTAGTGTTTGTCTCGTTGAAAATAATACAGTTTCATGTTATCCACGGTTTCAGGTATCCACAGGGGGTCTTGGAACATATCCCCCATGGATACAGAGGTCAACCTGTATATGTTCCTCATTTGTTAGACTTGGTGGGTTTTGTTTGAATGGTATATTCTGTGTAACTGTGGTTGATGCTTAATGTATCATGCTTAATGAATTACTCGTTGTATAATATCACTAGTGAAATGATTTCCTATGACATCACAGTAAATATCAAGGTCCAACACTTTCCTGATTTGACAACCCTAGGTAGTGGTAGGGAGAATGACAATTTTGTTATCAGCAACAGTAATGATTTTGGTCATCAGGGTTGTAGCTACCGGGGAAGGGGGCTATCACAAAATGAAGGAATTGTGTCTCCCAATGAGAACTGTGTCATCCCAACTGAAAATTTCATTCAGTTCCTAGATTTCTAGCATTAAAGTAACTTAAAACTTTGGCTGAGCAAAATATAGTTGAGGCATCCCACCCCCCCCCCCAAAAAAGGGCAGGACAAGTGACCAAGGGAATGGGAACAGGATAAATGTGTTTCTTCTTGCAGGAACCATTTTCAAACAACTTGCTCTCTGCAAAGCTAGAAATTTGGGGACTGAAGGGAAGTTTCATGGGGGGAGGAGAATTCTTAATAAGGGGCAATGCCCTCATTTTACACCCCTACCCCCATCTACACCCCTTAATAATAAAAGAATTTTAACTTCATGAGTCAGAAGTAGCAGTTTAAAAATAACAATTAGTAAGGAAATGGGCAGAGTTGCCCCTTCCTGCCTTCCTGACCTCTCTGTAGGTCTTCAGTACCTTTGAGGTTTTAAGTGCTATCTGATAGATGGAATGGCACAGTAAAACAGTCTTTGTTTCTGTACTCATAAGCACACTTATGTAAAACTTCACCAGTTGAATTTCTGTCTGTTGAACAAGGGGTCAGTTAAATGCCTAAGAGCCTGCAGAGGTGATGGAAGAAATCACAGACAGCTGTGTATTTTTTTAAGGCATCAGGGAATTCAAGGACAAGAATGTGGATCTCTGGCTTGCTTCCTAGGAATGGAAATGTAGACTAGTAGAAAGTGCTCAGAAGATTAAGAGAACAATATAAATGACAAATTAGTTGCACTCTACATATCCTTGAGATGCTGTAACATTAAGCGTGTGCATGTGTGTGTATGTATATATCATACAGTGAAGAGTCTTATCATAACTGGAAGATATTTAAAAATGAGCCAAAAAAGAGGACATTTTGCAGGGGTAGGCAAAAATTTTGGTCCACCTTTCTTCCCTTTTATTCTGAATAGACTTGGAAAATCATGGGCATTTCACCTAGAATTCAGCTAGGCAGCCATTTTAGGGGCAAGCTAGGTACAATGTTCAATATGTTTGTTCGTTTTTAAAGATTGGAAAGTCCATTTAATGTACAGGGAATTCCATTCCAAGTGGAGAAAGGAGACACTCAACTATACAGATGAAGGTATAGTTAAGGTCTGTGGTTATTTGTGCTACGTAAAACAGGCTTTTCTTCCTTTTTTGAGCAGTAGTTTTGTTGAGTATCTAACAGATACTCAGCACATGTTCACTCTCTCCAAGAAAGAAACATCCCTCAGTCCACTGAAGGAATCTAAGTTCACCTGTATATAAATTCTACTTGCCATTTTCATACACATTCAGGAAATTTAAAACAGAGCATTAACAATCACTGAAGGATTTTCTGTTCACTGTGGGAAGATGGGAATTTTGTTGGGTTGAAAAAAGATCTGGAGACTGGCCATGGCTTTTCCTTGTACTCTGCAATCAAATTTTGGGCCAGGTATTAAAATATCACAGGTGTTTGGGACATAACAAATGACAGTCAGTTTCCTTTTCTACTACCACTAATTCAATATGTTTTTTAATCACATGTTTGGGAATTGCTGTTGTTCAGGATCACCCTTTTTGCCACACTGTTTTCTTATGGAAAACCTGCTCTCTCCCTGGAACCTGCTGCTCACCCACAATCTTGATCAGGATCGGTCCAAGATAATTTTTTAAATTGCAGAACTGAGAACTGCTAAATTGCAAGAAGTATTGTGTGACTATGAGTGGGTCAACTCATAGTCAACTCCAGAGTGGGAGCCCTGGTGGTGCAGTGGTTAAATGCCAGTACTGCAAGCCACCACGTCGCAAGTTCAATTCCAGCGGGCTCCAAGGTTCACTCAGCCTTCCATCCTTTCATAGGTCGGTAAAATGAGGACCCAGCTTGTGGGGGCAATTAGCTAACACACATTGGAAACTGTTTAATGCAGTGTAGATGTGTAAATTGCTATTGCTTAAAAACAATTTGTAAGCCGCTCTGATAACCTTGTGGCTGAAGAGCAGGGTATAAATAACTAAATAAATAAAAATAAATAAACTCAGATAGAGAGTGTAGTACAGTGTTTAGTGTTGGATTAGGGTCCTGATTCTAGTCCTCACTGAGCCTTTAATCACTCCAAGCAACCTTGGGACAGCCCCCTTCTCTCTGATCACAGGATTGTTGTGAGGATGAAGTGGGGAGGAAGAGAGATATACTGTACTGTATATGCTATCTTGAACTCACTGGAAGAAAGGGAGAATAGAAATGTAACTAGTAACAAATAATAACAATTGCATATCCCCCAACTATCCCAGTTTTGCAGGAATGGTTCCAATTAATCCTCTGCCTTCCCCCCCTTTCAGCTGCTTTTAAAATTTCACTCTCTTTCACTCTCTTCCTTCCATATTCCCCTTTCATCCTCAGCTTACTTCAATTGCTATAAACTGTGTTCAAAGTGAACAAGTAGTTTGCACTCAATTAACTCAGCAGGAGGGAGAGGAGAGGATACGATTCTTGCCCTTGCCTGTAAGCCCAGGCAAAAGCAAACTGCTGCAGCCTCTCTTAGCTTATGTGTTCTTCCTCATTAATAACTTCTGCCACCTTGACCACTGTCTGTTGTTGCTTGGCCATGTGTCCTGGTTTTTTTTTCCCCATTTGGCCATGGAAACCCACCTAAGAGGAAGGCAAAGGCAAATCCCCTCTGAACAAATCTTGCTAAGAAAACCCCATGATTGGTTTGCCATATGTCAGAAATGGCTTGAAGGCACACAACAACACAGTGTAACTGCAATACAAAAGTGGTACTGTAGAAGCAAATCAAGGAGATGATACCCCTCATAATGTGTGTGTATATAGTGTGTAGCGATAAGAGGCATGGCCCTCCAGATGTTGGACTGCAACACCCAGCAGCCCTGGCAACCTTAGCCAAGGATGAGTACTGGGAGTTGCAGGCCAGAAACTTTGGGAGGACTACACAGTCCCCATCCATGGCATAGATATTAAGCATTTGGGTTATTGGGAGTTAGCCTAAACACTCCCCAAACAAGCAGCAAGACCTGGAACTGGGAGACCCCATTAGAACCAGTCCTGCAGAATGGGCAAGGTTTTGTACTCATCATGCCGGGAGGAGTTTGCAGTTTGCATGTCTGAACTAGCTGGCTTTCCCTCCTCCAGTTCTAGCTCTGTTTGTAGCCACATGACTTCCACACCCTTCCACAGCATTTTCGGCACAGAGTCAAAAGAGCCTGCAGGACAGAAACCAGCTGTGTGAATGACTCAAATTGGAGGGTTGCTCTTTGCCTTTTGGTGTGGAGAAATGGGCTCAAGCTGGCATCGGATCAAACCCCCAGAAGACCTTTAAAGGTCTGCCTCCTACATTTCCCAGCTTGGCAGGTTCTTGAAACTCCCCAGGCCAACACAGGGAGTAAGGCACTTGTGGGAAAAGTGGGAGGAAGAGAGAAAAACTGGAACATTTTAAAAGTTGTTGAAAAAGTGAGACAAGAGAAGATGAATTGAGACTGTCACTGCCAGATCAGGACAGATGGAGGGTATGAAATCAGAACTTTTAAAAGTTACTTTTATGGGTAGACTATAGCTCCTGAGAACCCCCCAGCCAGCATGGTGAGACTGTGGAAATCACAGTCCCAAAAGAGAACTCTTTCAAGCTTTGCTAAGTATATCAAGACTGTTCTACATGATCTGATTGCCACACAAGGGCTGACAAAAACTCTTGCTGCTGCAGCTCTGATGTCAAAAACCAGGCTTAACCTGGGTTTCCTGCATTCCCAACAGAACCTCTTTGAGAGCTGAGAACCTCCTATCTGCACATACCCATGAACATGAGTGGGTCTGGTATCAGTTGGGTAATGAATCTGCTCTGTGTTTTAGTCTGAACTTTAAAAGGACTATCCAATGTGCTGAACCCTCTCCTCCCAAAATGTCAAACCGTTGGATAGGTCCTTTAACATTCAGAAAAAACTCAGAGCAGATTCACTACCATGCTGACAATTGTTAACTGCCATCAAGTCAACTTCGACTTGCGGCAACCCCATGAATGAAAGGCCTTCAAGTCAACTTATCATCAACAGCCCTGCTCAGGTCTTGCAGATTCCAAGCTTCCTTGATTGAGTCTATCCATCTGCAACGCAGCATTCCTCTTTTCCTATTGCCTTCTACCTCACCAGGTGTTATTGTCTTTTCTAGTGAGTCGTATCTTTTCGTGATATGGCCAAAATCTCAGTCTTGGTTCAGTCATCCTGGCCTCTAGGGAGAGTTCAGGCTTGATTTGCTCTAGGACCCATTGATTTGTCTTTTTAGCAGTCCAAGGTATCCATAGACCTCTTCTGCAGCACCACATTTCAAATGAGTTGATTTTCTTTCTGTCGTCTTTCTTCACTTGTCCAGGTTTCACAACCATACATAGAAATGGGAAATACAATGGTATGAACAATCGTAACTTTAGTATTCAATGATATATCTTTCATAGAATCATAGAATTGCAGAGTTGGAAGAGACCACAAGGGCCATCCAGTCCAACCCCCTGCCACGCAGGAAATCACCATCAAAGCATCCCTGACAGAAGGCCATCCAGCCTCTGTTCACTGACAATGCAGCCACCCAATTTCCATGCCACACTTCACATGCTCCTTTGTGGGGTTCTCCCTAGAGAGCCTTTAGGACCACACAAGGCAACCAGGGAAAGGGATTCCCCCCTTTCACTTGCCTCATTAGGCACAGGGATGTCCAATCAGGACCACAGTCTCTCTCTCTCTCTCTCTGGCTTTTCTTCGCAAACGAATATTCAGGAAAGACTCATCCCGCGCTTTCTGCAAGCACGCTGATGACTGAAAAAGCCAATCTGAGATAAACAAGTCCGGTTGCAGAAAGCAGAGCAGAGGGTCTCCTTGGGTGATGCTTCCGGGTTGTGATTCTTTCTGCGTTGTCGTTTCTCTTCAAGACTTGTTCGGTGTGAGTTCTCAAATAAGGCTGCAGCATTGTGGATAATGCGTCTCCATGCCTCCCGATGTGAGGCCAGGGCGGACCATTGTTGGTGATCAATTTGGCCAAGCCTGAGATGTTGTTTCAGGGAATCCTCGTATCACTTTTTTGGAGCCCCCCTCTTACGCTGACCTGTGGCGAGTTCACTGTAGAGTACTATTTTTGGGAGGCAATGGTCCTCCATCCTAGAGATGTGCTCCGCCCAGCGCAGCTGTGTTCTCAATATCATGGCCTCAATGCTGGTGATCCCTGCTTGCTCAAGGACAGCAACATTCGTCACATAGTCAATCCAGTGTATATTTAGGATTGTACATATACAGCGCTGATGACCTAGGGAAGGAAGGGTGATCTCTCTGCTTAAACCTCTTCTATGCAAATGATGGAGAGCCAGTGTAGTGGTTTGAGTGTTGGGCTAGGACTCTGGAGACCAGGGTTCAAATCCCTCCTCGGCCATGGAAACTCACTGGGTGACTTTGGGCAAGTCACACTCTCCTTGCCTCAAGTAACTCTTATGCAACCTTATCACAGGGTTTTCTTGGCAAGATGTGTGCAGAGGTGTTTTGCCTTTGCCTTCCTCTGAGGCTGAGAGAGTGTGACTTGTCCAAGGTCACCCAGGAGGTTTTCCAGCATTACATCTGGAAAAAAGAGCAAATGCAGACTACCTGATTTGTAACTACTGTCCATTCTGCCTACAGCTTCTGAGAGTTGAACCTCAAGACATCTGGAAGGCCAAAGGTCCCTCACCCTTGCTTACCCTGGATAACCACTGCCAGTGTAGACCACGGATTGGAATCATGCTCCCTCCCCCACAGCTCTCCTATTAAAAATAAAACTTTTCTGGAACAAAAGGAGATTATCCTTCTAAACAAGGTGCAGCTGACCAACTCACCTTGGAAAAGCTAAAAACAGGATTTTTACAAAACTAGAAGTGGCTGTTCCTCCATTTTTTTTTATTTCTAAATAACTTTTTTCTAGTTTCAGTGAGGTCACCAAAGTGTTCAGGGGTGGAAAGTCGGCCCATCCACTCCAGGTGTAGATAGTATTGAGCTAGATGGATAACTAGTAGTTGGTGTATGCCCACTAACTATATCTCTACTTAACCCAGCCCTTTTTTCAGAATGATAACTGAATCCTTACTTCGTTTTTTAGAGCAAAGCCCATCATTCAGAGATAGAACACATGTTTTATATGCAGAAAGTCAGGGTCCAGCTTTAATTGCTGATATGTCCACGTAAAGATGAAAAATCTCCTGCCAGTCCATATTGACAGTACTGAAAAAAGACATGCCTATAGTCTGATTCAGTATAAAAGAGCTTCCTATGAACCTATGCAGAGCTTGAAAAAGTTACTTTTTAGATGGCAACTCTCAGAATTCGCCAGCCAGGCTAGTCACTGGCTGCCTGGAGGATTCTGAGAGTTATTGTTTAAAAAGTAACTTTTATGATTGCTGTACCTATGGGACAAACTGAGGGCGCAACTGCACTGCAGAAATAATCCAGTTTGACACTACTTTAATTGCCATGGCTCAGTGCTCTGGGATTCTGGGATCTGTAGTTTTGTGAGATATTTCGTTTTCTCTGTCAGAGAGCTCTGATGCCACCACAAACTACAAATCCCAGGGTTCCATAGCATTGAGCCATGGCAGTTAAAGCAGCGTCAAACTGGATTATTTCTGCAGTACAGATGCATCCTGAGTTTCCTTTCTTGAGATTTTTCGAATGGAGGTTGGGAATGTTTTAGCTGTGGATTCCTGCAATAGCAGGGGGTTAGACTAGATGGCTCCTAGTTGCCAACTCTACAATTCTATGATTCTATGAGTAAGAAATCTCTTCTTGGATCAATCTATTTGCCTCTCACTGAGCTCATCTCACTTTATCCTCATGAATTTGCTTTGGAAACCTGAGTGAATAAATCCATTGTTTGTTCATGTAGATGAAATTATTCATAGCAAGAAAGCCACACACAAGTCTATATTTAGGAGTGGGGCTGAGGGCACAGGAGCACCCTTACGAGAGCTAGTTTACTGTACACACCCATTGGAATCACAGATAGCAGCAGGATGCTGGAGTTCATAATATATCCTGTTTTCCCCTCCCCTCCAGTTTATATCAGCACAGTAGACCCTTAGAAGGACCCCACTGCGGTCTTGGTGTGTATCTCTGCCTCGCCATCCCAAGGATGTCAGTTTGATTGCCAAATCTCTCTAATGATAGCCTTTGCATTGAGGGAAAGCAGTGGATTGTGGGAGTTTAGCTGAGGTCTAAATGCAGCATGAGCCATAAGTGTAAGGTTTTAAGAAGGAAAAATGGGGAGTGGAACAAAAACTTAGCCAAAGAGCACTTTGAAGCAGAGTTTAGATGAAGGGTAACATGTCCACAAATGCAGTGACAACTACAGTTAGTCACACACTTGTAATAAATAATCTGTACCACAGACCTAAATTAGTTTATTCCCTCTGCCTATCTGTCTCCTTCACACATGCTTTTTCTCAAGGAGCTCATGACAACACACAATTCTTCTCTCTCTCCTCGTTTTTTCTGTATAACAACCAACAAAAGTGCTTTAAATAAATAAAAATTGCATTTGCTCTCTTTCTGGCTACTGTTTTCAGTGGACAGCTTGGAGAAGTTAATTTTCCCAAACTCCCAGCCAGAATGGTCAATGATCTTGGAGCAGTCCTCTTGGCAGTTGTAGTCCAAAGTAAAAATCCAGTTGCTAGTCCCAACTAGACTAGAGATGCTGAATGGTAGGCTTACATAAATCCAGTCAATGAGTTTCCCCAAACTACAAGAAAAGATATTCCACCTAAACATTAGGAAGAACTTCCTGACAGTAAAAGCTGTTCAGAAGTGGAATACACTGCCTCGGAATGTGGTGGAGTCTCCTTCTTTGGAGGTTTTTAAACAGAGGCTGGATGGCCATGTGTTGGGAATCCTCCGATTGTGTATTCCTGCATCGCAGGGGGCTGGACTGGATGGCCCTTGTGGTCTCTTCCAACTCTATGATTCTATGCTTCTCGTTGGCTCTCGCAATTGGATTTAGGTGTATAAAAGTAAAATTTCCAAGTTCTGCTTCCACCACAAAACCAGTAGTATACATCAATGCTTCTCTAAATCCAGTTGGTGTAATGAGTCTTCACTAGCTGAATCTTGCATGGAAGCCACCAGCTGTAGCAAACTGGAGAGGGGTCTTAACTCTTCCTCCCACTGATCTTTTTCATTGCAAACCCTCTCCTCACAGCTGCTTTTCTTAATGCACAACATTCTCTGTGTCTGAAAATCCAGCTGGGGAAAATCCAGCTTGGAGGGGTATATATGTGAGCAGGGAGGAATTAAAGAGAGGAGGAAGGGTTAAGGCATCTCCGTTCCCATTCTGTGCTACAAATTGCATCCAGCCCCTGTTGGTTTGTAGCACGTTGATTCCTATAGAGCCATTGCAACTGGTAGCCATTGATTGCTTCACCCTCCGTTAATTTTTTGATTATTTTTTTGTGGGTTTCTTCCTGGGTTGTGAGGCCATGTTCTAGAAGAGTTTATTCCTGACATTTCGCCTGCATCTGTGACTGGCATCTTCAGAGAATGGTGGCATGTGGGTGTGTGGGATTTATATGAGTCCCTGTTGGAGAGGATTAGCATGTAAATTTGTGTATTCAGTTGTTGGATGTTACTCATTGTGGGAGGATATGCAAGGGGGAATTAGTATGTAAATTTGTGTATTCAGTTGTTGGATGTTCAGTTCTTAGGGCGGGAGGATATGTGAGGGGGATTAGTGTCCTTTGTCTGCTGGGAAGCACCCTGTCCCTGGTGAAGTTCATTTGCATGCATTGAGTTTTGGTTCTGGTGTTTTTCAGGACTGGTAGCCAAACTTTGTTTTCTTTTAGGGTTTCTTCTTTCATGTTGAAGTTGTCCAGGTGTTTGTGGATTTCAATAGCTTCCCTATGCATTCTGACCTGATAGTTGTTAGCCTGGTCCAGAATTTCGGTGTTTTCAAATAGCATTTTGTGCCCAGATTAGTTTATAATGTGTTCTTATTTTTTGATTGCTTTCAAAAGCCATACCAGTTGGCAACCATCACTATATCTTGTGGGTGTTAATTTTATAGCTCAACTAGGTACCGCATGAAAAAGTCTTTCCTTTTATTGGTTCTGATTCTCCCACCATTTTCGCTTCAGTGGATGGCCTAGGAGTAGAACACCTTCTCCATTTTCACTAGCTCAAAAGCAAAACAATTATTACACAATACTATTGTGTTCCCCCTTTACCTTTCCCCCTAAAACTGTGTTTTTTCCTCAAAGGGGAGTTTCACAAGCCCCTGATCATTTCAGAAGGAAGTGACAAAACCAACTCAGTGTTCCTTGCCTAAGAAAACCCTATAGAATTTATGGGGTCACCATAAGTCAACAGGCACTTGAATACAACTTTTATATGAATATAACTTTTTTCAAAGATTCTTCTCTGTCATGTCTGAACTCCTAATCTAGTGATTCTCAGGCTATTGGATATGGGGGACCAACAAGTTTTTCCCCAGCAGGCCAGGACCGGCATTATATTTGTGCCCATTGGCTACAATTGGTTTTTTGCTTTCTTTCCTTGAAACTCTCTAGGAACTGGCAGTTTATGGCTTGTGGCCAGCACTGGTCCAGGGTCCACCCATTTGAGTAGCACTGTTATAATTGAAATATTTCTAACAAGTTTTTGTTTGAAAATTATTGGAAAGGCACAATTGTTAGTTTAACATCCCTCTCAACCTTGCAGACACCGCCTGAATTCTTTGTGGGCGTTTGCACATTTTTGCATGCAAGGGGAAGAGCAAGAGACAGACACAGAGGCACATTAAAGCTATTAAATAAATAACTGAAATGAAATCAGACTTTCTAATCAACACTAAAGAATGTAGCCATAGCTGAAGAGGAGCAGCAATTAAAAGCAGCGCTCTTGACTACAAAGGGATGCCACACCCATAAACACATTCCCCAAATCCCAGTGAAAGAGCATCATGTTGTCTGTTTTATGAAGAGGAAAAAAACGGAATACTGACAGACTTCTGTTGGGACAATTACCAGCTTTTCACCATGTCTCTGTTAGCTCTGCCTTTAATAGAGACCCCATACAGAATGCATACATTAACTAATCCCATTTATTTCAATGGGTCACCATAAATCAGAAAAGACTCGAAGGTACACAACAACAACAACGGCTCTAAGGTTTAATACATCATTTTTCTTTGCTTGGTGTGACATGACTTGCTATCGTAAACACAAGAGCAGGTCAGCTCTTGTTTTGTTGGTCGGGTGGCAACTACCATGAGTGATCTTCTGCCTCCTAATGCTTTTAGGGCAAACAGTCACTGGATTGAGCTGCCGCTAGCTTTATTTCTAGTGTTCTGCAGACAACAGATTCAGGGGTAACCATGTTGGCCTGCATGGCTGCATGCAAAACAAAATCCGAAATCCACAGAAAAGTGATACCTTTATTGGCCAACCAAAATGCAAAACACACGATGCAAGCTTTTGAAGCTCTATTGGCTTTTTCATCAGGCAAAAGATGTTTAAAAATAAATAAATAAAGAAGAGTGATGATGATGGAGTCACAGGCCTACATGTTGTCTCAGATGTTTCTGGTGTTGTTGTTCAGGTGTGGGATCTCATGCAGGTAGAGGCCACTCCTACTTTCTGGCCATGTGGGGCTGAGACAAAGGGCAGTAAAATTTAAATCCTTTTGCAGCGGTGAGGCAACCTCTCTGGTATCCAGGATGTCTCTGTATCTCTAAATATGGAACTGAAATGTATAGTTACTGCAATGCTAAGAATTTGGAGACTGAAGGAAAATTTCTTGCGGGGAGGGAATTCTTCTGGAGGGGTAATGCCCTTTTTTGCCCCCCGCTCCTCATAGCTACACCCCTGGAGTGACCCCTGGGCCTCTGGGAGCTGCATGAAGGAGACATTCACCAGCCCAGTGCTGTTAGCCTGTTCAGAGCTAGCACAGCAAGAGTTAGGCAATGCTTTTAAAAGACTAACAGATTTATTGGGGCAGAAACTTCCACAGACTACACTTCATCAGGTGTGAGTGGGTTATTCACAGCAAGCAAAATTTATGGTACAGTAAATCTGCTAATCTTTACATTTCCACAGTTTTCTCAAGTTTCCCTTCTGTGTGGTTTAAGATTTTGCACAGTAGTCCTATCAAGAGACCTTAAATACCCTAAAAGCACCAAATCCCATCTGATCTTGTAAGCTAAGCAGGGTCAGCCCAGGTTAGTACTTAGATGGGAGACCACCAATGAATACCAGGTGCTGGAGGCTCTATTTCAGAGGAAGGAGCTGGCAAAACCACCTCTGAGTATTCCTTGCCTAAGAAAACCTTATGAAATTCATAGGGTCTCCATAAATTGACAGGTGATTTGAAGGCACACACACACACAGAGAGTTCTATCAAGGCTGGGTTCAGCACCTGGCATGTTAGATAATTGCATACCCTCCAACTTTTCACAGATGAAAATCAGGCCATGTATGGCTAAGCAACATCAGAATGTGGTCAATCTGGCAAAAGTTATTAATGTTCAGGAACACATGAGCCAGTAGTCTGCAGCAGTTTGCTTTTGCCTGAGTACACTGGGAAGGGTAAGATTCCATCCTGTCCTCTCCTCCTAGTCCTGCTGAATGAATTGAGTGCAAACTACTTTTGCCTTTTTTGCTCAGTTTGCAGCAATTGAAGAAAGCTGAAGACAAAGGAGGAAAGTGAGAGGAGGAGAGAAAAACTGGGACATTTTAAAAAAACTTGAAAAAGTGGGACAATATAGGATTCAATTGGGACTGCCCCAGCCAAATCCAGACAGTTGGAGGATGTGTAATTGCTCTGATAAGGCCCACAAGCATAGATGCCTATTCTGTGCTCACCTCTCATATGGAAAACTGAGGTATGTGACTCACCATTTTATCTTCCTACTGTGTCTTTCAGGTAGGCTAAATCCAGGCCACTTTGGGAAGTTTTTAAAATGCTGCAATTAGAAACCCACTGCCAGCATCCACCATGGAGGAGGACAAATGTTGATGCCACATATTCTAGATTGTTGCTGGTAATTATGGGTGCCACTTTTTCTTGTCTTACTATCTTATAAAAACACTTTTGTATTAGGGCAGCAGGGACTGAAATGCTCAGAAGTAAAGTGTTGAACAACGCTCCATTTGTCTTAATTTCCCCAGAATTACTCTGTGCCATTTCTGAGTGCCTCCAGCCTTACTGCCTAAGGAAAGGAAGGAAGGAAGGCTTTAAAGAGAATACTGGACAACATAATGCCATGCCAGCCACTACTAGTGTCTTCCGCCACTGGCAAATTTTCAGGGCCCACTGATGAAGTCTGGATGGCATCTTTGCCACGGTCTTCTCTAAGCTGGTGGCAACCCTGACTGCTAGAGCCTTGCTGGGGCATTCTGGGAGTTGACCCCCCGCAAAGTAACATTGCCAAATTCTGGGAAGTCTGTGATTGGTGGCACACAGTAATGTAGAAAGTAGGGTTTCCAGGCTGAAAACTGGAAAAGGCTCCTAGGTGCCAGTTACACGGCAATTTTTGTCATGGGGCGTATCGTGACTTCCTGATCCCATATACATCCCGCGCTGTTTAAATGATTTTTGTCCCTCTTTAGGAAATTCCGGAAGATCCCTTGATTGCTATTTACACAACATCAGTTCTGTTTCTTTTTATTGATCTTGCACTGTTATATCCCGTGCTTTTGCTGTTTACACATGTTTAGCGTGCTGGGATTTTTTTTTTTTTTGGCTGTCAATCAAGGATGCGATTACTCGTTTTTTCATAATTTGAACTACGTGTTTCCGGTTCATCTTCCCACCACAGATACAGTGATTGGCTACATTCTGAACAAAGAAGGACATCACATGTCCTTTTGATGTACTTCTTCTCCTATCCAGCACTTTATGGTAACATGGAGGTGAGCACATCGGCTGCTCTGGCTACCTCTGCCTGTTGACGGGTATCTCTTATAGCTCTGAAAAGACGGGCTATCATCAGACATAGAAGAAGGATGCTTCTTATTTTCCTGATCCTTCTCCATTCACAAATGATGGCATCAGCTATGTCTCATCCAGAGTGTATGCACTTTGCAGCCGTCGACCCATCCGAGGTTCTGATGCCTGTTCGCCCAAACCGCCGGCAGATACAGTGGTGGGTGTACCCGACAACAGAGGAGTGGTGGGAGAAATTTGTGATGAACATCTGGTCGGATGAATGATGGATAATGTACTTCAGGATGCCTCGGTTCCTCTTTATGCGTCTTGTTGAGATACTCCGTCCAGAGATTGGAAAGTCAGACATGAACATGAGGAAAGCCATCCCTATGGAGAAGAGATTCACTATAGCCATTTTCCTTCTCTCCCACCACTGCTCATATGGGGCTGTATTTCAGTTATTTGGAGTTGGAAGAGCCACGGTGTGTAAGATTTTTGTGGAGGTCATCCTCGCTATGGAGAAGTTACTTCTGAAGCGGACAGTATTCCTTGGAGACCATAGAAAGGAAATGTTTTTCTTTATATAAGCTTGTGAAAATTCTGCTACTCGCATATAATCTTCCGAGTTTAAAAAGTGTAATCTGTATGCCTTAATGTGGTACCTATGTGATAAAATATATACCTTCCCAAATGGTATGAAGTTGAAAATGAATAGCATGCAAAAAGCGCATGAAATCTGCCTATATGTACATACGTGTTTAATCGAATACTCGTGTTTGCAAGATCTCACATGTACCTTTTTTTTAATTTGCAATATATAGGTGATGGATGCCTTCGCCACCATGGGATACCCACAAGTGGTAGCTTGTTTAGATGGATGCCATGTTAATATAATCCCCCCCATCCATCAAGGAGACAAATTTATCAACAGGAAGAATAGGTACAGCATTCTTCTGCAAGGAACTTGCGATCACAGAGGAGTGTTTATTGACGCGGAGATCGGTTGGAGTGGGAAGAATCACGACACTCGAATGTTAAGGAACTCTGGTTTTTTCGAGACTATGGAGGCTGGCATCTTTGTACCTGGTAATCCAACAATAACAATTTTGGGGAAACAGGTAGTGCCATTAACTCTGGTTCATGGTGCATATCCCATTAGGAATTGGCTGCTGACACCTTATAGAGGGACAACAAATGCCAAACAGAGACTGTACAATAGGTACCATAACAAAATTCATTCGATGGTGGAGAGGTGCTTCGGGCATTTGAAATCTAGGTGGAGGGCATTAAGATATTGTATTGAGGTTGCAGAGGAAAATGTATGTTCAGTGATATGTGCATGTGTTATTCTACACAATATCTGCGAAATCAAAGGTAGTATCATTGATGATCCACATCAGCGTGTGCAAAGGTTTGTACTTGACACGCTAGGAGCACCAATGGTTAATAATGATGCTGCGGAGAAAGTGCGGGGGGAGGCCATTTGCAACACTTTAAAAGAATATTTCTGGCTTGAACATCATCGGGGGGTTGGAATAAGTTTGTAAACTTTTTCTTCTGTATCAGTTCCTTAAATAGGTTATTTTCTGCATAATAAAAACCTCTTGTTTTCTTAATGTGTACTGCATTTTCTTGGCCCTTTTTAAAACGCTTCCTAATTTCCCCTGATGTATATTACCACTGTTCTTTCCTGTACAATTATGAATATATCCATCACACTTTATGGCCAGTTGGAATATACTTTGAAATGTAGGTCAAATTGGCTACAAGTTTATTTTTAAACAATCAGCAAGATAAAATACATTGATGCGGTTTGGGCGGTTAAAGCAATTGGCGGGCTTTTCCCAGGGATTATGCTTTCTGGTAAAGGATCCAGACACTGCCGAATTCCTTTACATAGTTTCCTCCACTAATACACCAATAGATTATGGTACTCAATTTAAATATTTGAAAATTAAGGGTATTCCTACCACCATAGGCTTATTTAAAAAATGAAACGGTCAACTCGAAAACTTATAAACTCAGGTTTCTGCATACCGCCACATGGCGTTATGATGGCCAAAAGGGGGAGAGGACGTGTCAGGCCACGTTGGCGCATTGCCTACTGGGGCACCAGGGAGACCAACCTCATGTTGGAATCCCTGGCCCAGCAGGCTGGTGAGCCAGACCGGCTGATACGGTCCTCTAATTGGAGGAACCGCAACTACTTCTTAGAGGCTGCGCGGTTCCTCCAGTCGAGGGGCTACATGAGAACTGGCCTCCAATGCCGCTCAAAATTCAAAACCCTAAAGGGAAATTTTTTCATGGCATTGGAGGCCTGTAATGGTAGCCCCCCCTGTAGGTGGCCACCTTTTAATGCTGTCCTGCATGACCTGTGGGTCTGTGCAGGGCGGCCAACCTGGCGAGACCAGCTTCCATGAGGTAAGTTTAGCCAAGGCATTGCCCAGCTCCTCAGTAGTGACTCTCCGTGTGTGTGTGTGTGTGTCTGCCTGCACATGGGGCAAACATAATTTTTTTGTTGTTTATGTGTTACAGTTGTTTGAATTCAGAGACGCGCTGCCGGAGAGACCATCTCTGATTCATCAGAGGAGGAGGGAATGGAGGAGGCAGGCCTGGCACCGGCTGCATCCCCGCCAGGTATACCATTCATTTATGTTGTTACTGACCAGAATCATAAGTAATGAAATAATGTTAGTGAAACAAGTATAATTAAAGTAATACCTATGCTTTACTTTCTTAAAGGTCCCCAAGCTGCCCATGAGGCTGCAGCGCAACTAGCTGGCCTCAATATAATTGCGTGAATAGAGGAGCTTGGTAAATATATTTAAGTATCACTTTAAAAAAGGGCAAAGAGTTTGCACATCTCATAATATATTGTTAATTAATTTTTTTAATGCTCACTACAGGAAGAACACTGCAGGCAGAAATCAGGGACCTGGCAAGGAGGGTGCAAGCCATTGAACAGAGGCTTGCTATGTGAATACTGTAAATACTGTAAATATGTAAATACTGCAAATACTATGTAAATACAGTAAATATGTAAAATTTCCTTTATATTATTATTGTAAATATTGTAAATAGAAGAAATATTTTTTCTGTATTTAGTATTATGTAAGACTGGTTTATTTGTATTTTTACGCCTGAAATGTTTCCCTAGTTTCTATGTTGTTTTTTAAATTGTAATTAATTGTCATTTTCATAATTTGTAACGGTTGTACCTTCATGTCCATATTGTTTTTTTGTATGTACTCCTTCTGTTGTATGAGAAAACCTTTATTTAAAAGTAACTCTATGTTTTTAATGTTAACCCTGTAAATATGTATATAGTTAAAAACGTTGCAAAAATAAAACCAAAAAGTTATGAATTGTAATGCTTGTGAATGTTTATTTTCTATAAAAGCATGTTAACCTTTTGATCAGTGCAAGCAGTAGTACATTCATCATTGTTGTAGTAATATGTTTACTACTGCATTTACTTAATTCCCTAAAAAAAGCAGTATTACACTGTATAGTGTATTTGTTTCCTTATTAAGGAAGGACTGCTTTTTCTGTGTAAAACAAACTATAATGAAAGGGGTACTCTTTTTTTAACTGTTCTAGTTGGCCTACTGGCAGGAACATTACCTCCACCCAAACTTGTGGATGGTGTACATTGTTGAGTTTCTTGTGAGTTCACTTTATTTTCTTCCCCAGAATTTTTAGGCTTACACACTCTCTTTACCACAACACGTTTCTTTGAATTATCCAAAGACTTAATGTGTGTCACAAGGTCTCCAAATAGATCATTTTGATGTTGTATTTCTTTGAGCATTTGCTGAGGTTCCTCCCCTGAATGCTCATAGAATTTCTCAAGATACCGTTGCAATGACAAGGCCCTTTCATCCTGCTTCTCAGCTATTGTTTTCATGTTAGATACAAACAATTCAGCTATTGATCTAGAGTTTGCCATTAATTCATTAACATCAGAAGACCGGTTTTTCCTGTGAAACATTGCCAATCTTTCAGCAGGGGATAAAGTGGCAGTTGGATTGCTCAAAGCTGCAACTGAAAAAAAGTAAAATGATAATTTAGTGACATTGCATAGTTACCACAATGATTACTTAGTAACAAAACATATATAATCATAAAATGAAGTGAAACATACCATTACGTGCTGGAGTAGTTGCCCACACAATATCAATCTCAGTGACCACAACCGTGGTGTTTTCCTCAGCCTCATCAATTGCCAAGCTTTCCGTGGACTCCCCTGTTAAGGTTACAGTAACTGCAGGGTTAAGGTTACAGTAACCCTGGGTCCCCGAAAGATCTGATGGAAATAAATTAAGACAGGAAATGAGCCGTATTGGTTAAAAAGAAAAGTGAAACTCACAAAGATTATCTCTAGTTAAACATATCGCAGAGCTGGGGGCAGAGATAAACAAAGAACTGCCCTAAATATTTATGGCTGTGGCAGGAGACGCCATAGTAAGTGTGCCCAGATGCACGCACAATTTTAAATCCCTAGGGCACATACAGAGAATTGCGCCATTTGGCTTTAACTACCTTAATTTGCAAAACAAAGGAGAACACATGGAACACAGTAGCACATTCCCTTGCCGTATAGGCAAATCTGGTGAAATGATCATTTCTACCAAGCTACAAAGGTTCAAGGCAAATAGAAATAGGATGCAACACTTCATAATACCATGTTAAAGATGCGGTAGTGAAGTAGGGAAAACGGATTTTTACACATTCGAGTTTTCACATTAATGCCTTTGTTTTGGAGAATGAAATTAAACCTAATAAATTATAAATGTAATAGCCTGCACAAGCGAAATACATATCATGCATTAAATTGCCATGAGTAAATTACAATACCAAGCACTGATCTCAATTGGCCAGATTTTGAAATCTGAGTACGTACTTAATCGAGTTTTCACATAATACGAACACTTTTTTAAAAATAAAAAAAATATTCAACCTTACCTAGAGGATTTGAGAACAGTTCCTCAGAGTATCCCTGCAGCATCTCCTGGGATGAGGGAGGGAATCCCACGTCTTCTTCGGGGAGGGGAGCATGATGGGGAGTCACCGACCCACACGGAACACACACAATGTCGGTTGTGCTCCCCAGCCGCTTTGGGTGGTAGTTGGCATCGCCGCCCAGAATTGCATGGAGTTCTTTATAAAAGGGCATTGTGGCTGCATTGTTGCCACTTTTAGAGCTGTGGTCGTTTACCTGGCAGTAATTTTTACGCATCAGCTTCATCTTCGTCCTGCTCTCCTCAGCAGTGCGTTCATGCCCTTTGGTTTTCATTTCAGCAGCAATTTTTTCAAAGAGGTCGATATTTCTATGGGGCCCCCTCAGCTGTTCCTGCACCTTCTCCTCGCCCCATATCACCAAACAGTCTATGGTCTCATTGTAGGACCAGGAGATCCCATGGCCGCCTTTCCTTGGGTGAGGTGTGGTTTCGGCATCTATCTCTGTAACTGCACAGGTAAACGGTAAGGAGAACAATGGAGATGTATCTTCAAATTGGGATAGTGAAAAAAGGGGCAGGTAGACCTCCCACTTACTGGCCAGAGCCCACCCATGGTCAAGACAATTTCCGGTCATCTCCTGAGTCTGTGATATCTTGTCCCGGGCTGTTTACATTTCCGATTTTCCGAATCCTCCAGTGACTTTTTTAAAAAACAGGCACAACCCATGGGATTGAAAGTCCTGCGGATCAAGAGACAAATGGTGCCCCCCCCTTCTGAATAAAACATGTCCGACTCAATGTACATGTAAACAGCCGGGGTTCAACATGAGTTCATCCCAGAACATTTTCATCGTGTAAACGGCACCCTGTATCTTTAATGGTTGTGTTACATGAAGGATTTTCAGCAGGTGCTGCTTGTCATGCAATGAGATACAGTAGGATTCCCTTATCCACTGGGGATTGGTTCTAGGGGGGCCCGTGGATACTGAAAACCATAGATAATAGTGAACACCATTGAAAATAATGGGACTTCCAGTTTAAAATACCATAGAGTAATAATAATAATAATAATAATAATAATTTTTATCCTGCCCCTCTGTTAAAAACAATTGGGGCAGCTTACAACAATTAAAATACAACAAAGAAATGGCTAGAGAGGACACATTTTCTAGGAAGACTCTATGGTAGGTGTGCTGTTTTGTGTCCTGTGAATAATTGAATCAGTGGATAATGAATCAGTGGATACAGGGGTCCTACTGTAATAAGAAACACCTGCTGAAATGCCCTCTTGTGCGTAACCATTAAAGGGACAGGAACCTCCAGTTTTCACTCTGGCAACTCTCGTAAAAGGGCATTTTGCCAAGGCTCCCCTGAAAACTAAAAGATCCTGAACCCCACCTTCATTCGTCCTGGCCACCCCAAAAAATAGTCATGAGTGGTGGGAGTACTTTGGGGATGGAGTTGCTAGGAGCAATACAAAGCAGCGTACTAGGCTTCTTCCAAGCCCTCCATCTCTGTCTCATTTGCTGATTTTTTTCATTCCCAAGGTACAGAGCATTTCTCCCTTCCTTATCCCTCGGCTGTGAGTATTTATGTGGCTGGCACACACTGAAGTAATGCTGGTGTCTCCATAGATCATCCCCACAGTCATAAAAGCTGGCAGAATGAAATGAGTTGAGTGCACAGGAAAAAGGACGGAGGTGGGAGAGAGACGAGGGGAGAGAAATGATTGAAAATGTTGCAGATTGGGCCAAGGCCTCATCTTGTTTTTTTGCAGGGAGCAAATGACTCTGCCTCTCTCATCAGCCCATCCCACTGTGGCTTTGGTTGCATATCCTCATTTATTCTTGATTAAATCGGCCTCTGCCGCTTTTTAAAAAAACATATTTATTTGGCCACTGGGAGAGAGTGTTGGGGTGGGGAAGGACTGGCTTTGTGGAGGTGTCCCCGGGGTAGCCTCTGAACATTACAAGGACAGGCAACTCCATTTGTCCTGGAAATGGAAAGACGCAAGAAGGTTCTTTGTGACAAACTCCTGGCTTGCAAAAATACATACATACATACATACATTTTCCTTGGTTTTTTTCTGGGCTGTGAGGCCATGTTTGGAAGAGTTTACTTCTGATGTTTCGCCCACAGATGCAGGCGAAATGTCAGAAATAAACTCTTCCAGAACACGGCCTCACAGCCCGGAAAAACCAAGGAAAATCTATGGATGCCGGCTGTGAAAGCCTTCAACTACATACATACAGTCAGTCCTCCATATCCATGGGTTCTGCATCCATGGATTCAACCAACCATGACTTGAAAATATTTGGGGGGGGGGATCCCAAAAAGCAAACCTTGCTGTTGGCCATTTTATACATGGGACATTATTTTACTATATCATTGTATAGAATGGGACTTGAGCATCCACAGATTTTGGTATCCATATGGGGTCCTGGAAACAACTCCCAGTGGATACTGAGGATACCCTCTAAGTAAGAAAGAGAGGATGGCTGCCATTGATACAGGGACTAATCTGGTTAGATCAGAATTGGGCAAGTCCTGTGGGCCCAGGACCAAGTTCTACTTGGGCTCACTGCTGCTGCTGTTATGTTCCTTCATGTTGACTCTGTCTTATGGTGATGCTCAGATTAGATGCTCAGATGGTGATGCTGAGATTTGTTCAGAGGGGGGTTGCTATTGGCTTCTTGCTAGGCAGAGAGTGTGTAGTTTCCTCAAGATCACCCAGGCTGCATCTGCACTGCAGAAATAATCCAGTTTGACACCACTTTAATTTCTATGGCTCAATGCTATGGAATCCTGGGATTTGTAGTTAGTTGTGGCACTGGAGCTCTCTGACAGTGAAGGCAAAATATCTCACAAAACTGCAAATCTCAGAATTCCATAACATTGAGCCATGGCAGTTAATGCAGGATCACTGGTTTATTTCTGCAGTGTAGATGCAGCCCCAGTGGGGTTCTGTGGCTGAGTAAGGATTTGAACCTGAAAGAATAATCTTATATAACTAGGGATGATAAAACAGACCCCTATGTGTTTTGTTTATCCCAGAATATTTTCTGTCAGCTCCCACTACAACCAGAAACTTTTTATACCAGTTCCCCAGGTCAGTTCATTTTAACCCAGTATAAAATAGGAAAAAACATGAAGAAAATGTGGGACTTTATGTAGTCTGATTTTATACTGGGCTAAAATGAACCCATTTTATACTGGGTTAAAATAAACCCACCTGGGGAACTGGTATAAAAAGCTTTCCCCGTATTTTTTAAAACAGCTTTCCCCCCTATTTATTTAAGCACGATATCACACTTCCAGACCTTGGATAGGCTTTAAAAAAATACTGTTCGGTAGCGGCAACTGGTGACAATAAAAACACAAGTACTGTAATTCACTCGCGCCCACCATCTTGATTCATTGAGACAAATGAAAGCTGCTGTGAATTGGCATTAGTGTGCATCAATCCACATTTTATAGCGTCGTATAGGTAAGCCCTTGGATGTATGGAGTGGAGTCTATTACTGTATAGGGTTTTCTTGGCAAGATCTATTCAGATGAAGTTTTCCACTGCTGCCTTCTTAGGCTGAGAGAATTCCTCTCCATATATATGTCCTGCAATACTCTCTTCCTCCCCACCCTCATTATGAAGAACCAAATATTCAAACTCTTTTACCTGGCATTACTATATGCCACCCACACTTTCCTTTTTCCTCAGGTCTGGCATTGTGGGTGTATAATGGTGAATGGTTGTTTTTATATGCAGTCAGGCTGAGTCTGATTTATGGCAACCCTATCCCAGGTTTGTTTGTTTGTTTGTTTGTTTTGGGGGGAAGAGGCAGGATTTATTCAGAGGAAGCTTGCCATAGCTTTTCCTGTAAGGCTAAGAGAGTGCGACTAGCCTATGGTTAATCCAGTCAGTTTTCAAGTCTGAGTGAGGATTCAAACCCTAGTCCACCACCCCATCCACTATACTACAGTACACTGGTCCCCTTGAACCTACTACAGACCATAACATTTCCCCAAAATGAAACAGAACCCCTCTTTTCTTTTCTTTTCTTTTCTTTTCCACCCTCTCCCCAGCATAGTGGGAGAGCCCAGAACCTTGTTTTAAAGGACAATCACTGTTCCTGGTGGCTTTTCCTCTTTTAAAGAAAAATGTAGTGGTGGTGGCGAATTCCAGAAAGCTCCAGGGTGGTGTCTAAGAGCACAGAAGTGGGCAGGGGGCCATAAGCATGCTGTCCACCTGAGATTATAGCAGTTGAACCTCTGAGACCAGCAAAGCAGAGGTAAGCAAAATGCAGATGCACCCCATAACACTGTTTTTGCAGCCCTTCACCCTTCCAGATTCCTGACTGCTCTTTTTCTAGCAAAAAGGGTGAACCATATCTTCCGGAAGCCTCCAGAAGTAACCATTTGCCTTTGAAATGGTTTCAGCCCCCACCACCTGGGCTTATTTACATTTTTTTGGGGGGGGAAATCCTCCTGGTTTTCAAAACTAGAAGGGGACATCTAACCACTTTTGTTTTGGGCTTTTCAAGTCTACACAGGGCCATACAAAAATGGCGGATCAAGAATTGCAAGACTTCCCTTGCAAGCCCCCCCCTCTAAAGTCCGACCAATCAAAATTCATCCCATTTCCCGGGATGGTTCCTGATTGTTCAGACAACCAATAGCGCAGGTTGTCCCAGACTTTTAAAAAAATCTGTGCAGAATAGAGGGGTAAAATGTCACAGGTTTACTGGGGTTTTTTGCTACCCCTCCTTCCGAATAGCTTGTGTCTGCCCTGATGACTGTGTGAACCAATAGGGTTCGACACGAATTCTTCTTAGTTTTATTTTGCCATGTAAATGGCCCCTTCCTGTTTTGGGGATTCAGGATCTTGGATAACGCCTTTAAAATCTAGATCAAAAGCTAGAGGAGTCACCGCCTCACTGACACTGGTGCTCCTGATCTTTCTGGAATATATAGCTGCTGTGATCAGCAGCTAGGGATTTCCCATGAATTCACCTTGGTCTCCTTTTAAAATGTTAAACAGGATTGATTACTTTTTAACCATTTCTAGCCAGACAGGTTTTCTTTTCCAGGCCCCTGAAGCCTGATACATCATTATCCTTATCTAATGTATTTATTTAGCATATTTCTACCTTGCATTTGGCACAACGCTATGAATCAAAAAGTATTGTGCAAGTATTCCATCTTTTCTTCCCTAATGGATTTTTCTGCAGTACAGAAAAATAAACACAACAAGAAAGTAAGGTAAATTGGCAGGCTTCAAGGACTGTGCAGTTTGACTTGGGAGTGTGTGAACTATTTGCTGTTCTACATCAGGCAGCAAAATTTCTTGGGCCAGCCCTGAGGAAGCAGACACCCCTTTAGTTCCAGAGAGGTATTATTTATACAGCACCATGCACACTGATTGTCCTAAATTTTTTTAAAAGTGCATACATGCATACAAGTACATAATATATAATAGTAACAACAACAGTGTAGTCCTATGCCTGTCTACTCAAGAGACAAGCCCTTCTGAGGTCAATGAGATTTGCTCGGAGGTAAGTGACTTTAGGATGGCAGCTGTAATGCATGCACTTCTTAAGAAACAATAAAGAGTAACATGTGTACAGATTTACAGAAAGATGAATTGTATTTGTCATATTTTGGAATAATAGAGTTGAAGATGCGGTACCTTTTTTGTTCTGTCTTTTCCTGCCTCCTCTTTTATAGCAGTCCTAAGATTATGCTCTTTTATTTGATTACCTTGGATGGAGGGAAGTATATTATGGAAAAACATGTAAATTGATACATTGGCTTCTACAGAATTCCATTGATAATAACAGTATATACACCTATTCCATTGTCCTTTCTATGCCAGGCAAAGATCTTTTTATTCTCCTAAGCTTTCTAGATGCAATTTTAATCCTGCTAACTGTTTTTAAGCTGCTTTTATAATTTGGCAGCTTTAGCCTTTTATAATACACATTTTGATTATTTTTTAAAATGACCTGATAATATTTTTAAAAAAAGGAAACCAACCAACTAGAGAAAGAGAAATTGCCTGGCCTTTCTGTCCCCCTCCCAGACTATTCTAATATTGAATATGATAGGACTGTAAATTGCAACTCTGCTAGGGAAACTCAGAGGCTCCCTGTTTTTCTAGTCAGTTTTAAACGACTCCCTTGCTTTTTCTAGTCACTTTCATAACCCTCCTAGGAAATTTGCCTGCTAGACTTTTCTAATGCGATTCAAACTGGTCCTCTGAGTATTCTGGTCAATATGACAGCCAAATACCAGATGCAGATGGAAGGAAATATGTCCTCCCCTTTCCAGACATTTGGAGAAGCTCATTTTGATTTGGTGTTTCCAATCTGATGGGCCAATAGTTCCAGTAAATGTTGGGCTATGCTGTTTCTGGGTTTCATGCCTTGGAACATTTGTTTCTGCTCCTGCAGCCAGACACGACCTAAATATATCAGGATTTCATATGCCCCTTTTTTCCTCCTTCAGGAATGGTTACTAACTGTGGTATGAGCTGGATTTCCTTCCCTCCCATCATCCTCTTCTTGAACTAAACATTCCCATGCTCCTTCCCCAGTGCCAGGAAGAGGATGGCAACCTTATAGCCAGAGAGTACGCATATTTACTCAGGAGTAAGTGCTGCTGTATTCAGTGGTCTCTTTCCCTACTTTGTACGAGATCAGCGAAATCTTGAGAATGGGAAACATGGGGGTCCATGCCAACAAAATATATTTAAAGGGGTCCCTGGTAAAGAAAAGGTAAGAGCCACTGATATATTGAAATATTCTCTTGTGACTCTTTCCCAGATGCTAATCCATCGGTCTCAAAGAAACAATGCAGGTTTCAATTTGGACATTGACATTTCCTAAAAGAAGGGATTCTATAAAAAACCAGCTTGTGAAAAAGCAACTACCAAAAGTTACAGCAACTGCTGAGATGACAGAGTAGTAGTAAAGAGTGGAAATGTCTGCAGCCAGAGTTGTTGAGAACCCAAACAGAAACTTGCTGCAAGACAGAAAACAAACAGAATAGCAATGGCTGGAGTCAGCTGCCACCTTTGAAACAAAAGAAAGGAAGAAAGGAAGTGCTGCATTCTTCTACAACGTGACTTTGGATCATGATTCTGATCAATTTGTTACAAGCAATTCAGTTAGTATTAGCTACTTGCACCTACTGCCATGCAATCAGATAGCACAATCAGGGATATGTTAGAATGGTAACAAAGTCCAGCTGTTCCAAATAGCTATACCTCCTGTGAAGAACACCTCATGAGAAAGCAGAAGGCATGCCTTCAGGTTTGAAAGTCTATGTCCAGCTCTCACAGCTCCAGAACATTGCTCGAGGCCTTTCATGCATTACACACTTATAGGGCTATTCTGACATGGGTGAAGCTGGGAACTTTTGCTAGTGCCTTCATGTAAATCCATGATAGAAGCACACTTGGAATACTATGTACAGAGGTGGGATATTTACAGCTGTCCAGATGTGTTGGACTCAGCAACCCTTGCCAAAATACCCAATGGTGAAGAATGTTGGGAGCTGCAGTCCAAAACATCTGGAAGGCTGAATGACTCCTGTCTCTGGTGTATATAGTGATCACTATGGTGTTGGAGTGATGCAGAAAAAGGCAACCAAAACAGTCTAGGAGTTCAGGGAGATCTTCTAATGACTGAAGGGTTATTAGCTGAGAAAAAGTTGCCACTGTGGTGTGATTGCACTAGGGGCATGAGTACATGGGCAGGAAACCCAGCACCTACCTCATAGCTGTGACAAATTTCTTTGACCTCTAGTGGCCCCATAAATGACACAATCACCAGGCCTCCCCAATTGTTGATCGGAGTATCCTGCCACACACTAATCGCTGTTGGAGTAAAAGGGTGGGCCTACGCTGATCATTTCCCGTCACATGGCTGGGGCTGCTCCAGATTTATTTTCCTGTTCAGCCATGCATGCGAATAAGTGAATATACACAGTTCCAGAATACAGAAAAACTAGATAAGCATATACATGCCTATGTAGAAATGTGCACAATCGATGAATAAAATTTTTAAAAAACTACGCCTGAGCAAAGTCCCATCCACCAGAAGTCCTGCCCTAGCTTTGGACTGAAGCCAGTCCTTGGCTGCCACACAGCCAATAATCTGGGTTTCCCCCTCAAATCCAGAGCAAGCTGCATATCTTCCTGATCCGGGGTTTCCCGCAGAAACCCCAGTGAAGATGCAAATTGCCAAAAACATCTTGTGTCAACTGTGCTGCGAATATGAGGTGAGTACAGGTTTTATTGCCCATGTAGTCAAGCCCCAGGATTCTGGAGACCAGGGTTCAAATCCCCACCATCCATGCAAAACCCACTGGGTGATCTTGGGCAAGTCACACTCTCTCAGCCTCAGAGGAAGGAAATGGCAAATCCTCTGAACAAATTTTACCAAGAAAACCCTCTAATAGGTTTGCCTTTGAATCACCATAGGTCAGAAATGACTTGAAGGTATACAACGACAACAGAGGTTAATAAAAGAATGAGCCAAGGGGACTCATCATACTAGAGATGTATAAAATTAGGAGTGAAAGGGAATAGGGAAAAATTCACACACTCTCATTCTCTTTTGCAATATAAAAATCCAGGATTATCAGTGAAGCTGAAAGGTGGGAAATTCAGAGGGAATGGAAGCAACTGGTGCTTCACAAAATGCATGGTTCTTCTGTGGAATCCATAACCCTGGATGTGGTGATGGCTGCCATTTTCAGCATTATTCAAGGGGATAAAGAGATTCATGTACAGTTGTCCCTTCACATTCGCGGGGGTTAGGTTCCACGGACCCCTGCGAATGTCAAAAAACCGCGAATATTGATTGCCCCCCCTTCCCTCGCCAAAGTGACCATGGGGCCTCCAGAGGCCCCATAGTCGCTTTCCCCAGACTCCCCACTCCCTCCCAAGGCCTTCACGGGGCCTCCGGAGACCCTCCCAAGGCCCCGTGGAGGCCTCCGCAGCCCTCCCCCCTCCCTCCCCAGGCCTTCCCCCTCGCTCCCTGGGGCCTTCACGGAGCCTCTGCGGCTCTCCCCCCTCCATCCCAGGGCCTTCACGGGGCCTCTGGGGGGTCTCTGAAGGCCCCATGGAGGCCTCCCCAGCCCTCCCCGCTCCCTTCCAGGGTTTTCACGGGGCCTCTGGAGGCCCCGTGTTGCAGTTTTGGAGGGGCCCTCCCAAAACCACGAATAATCAAAACCGCGAATGCCGAGTTCGCGAATGTGGAGGGGCAACTGTATAGTAAGGTTAAGAGTCCTTGTTGTGGATGTCTCCATTACCAAAGATAGTATGCTTTTGTATATGAGCTGCTGGGCACTGAACACATAAGAGCATATTTCCAGCCATATTCTGCAGATGGGTTTGCTATGTTATCCTCTGTTAGATGCTGTACTATGTTGGTCTTTGAAACAAAACCAATTAAAAGCCCAATTGGAACTGACATCAATTCTTGACTATTTAAGAACTCTTTATAATGCACATCTTGGCTGATAGGATCTTTTAAAATAAATCTATCAAAGTGAACAGGCCCGAGGGTGTCCTTAAGAACATAAGAGTGTACCAAATGCCAACAGCTCAGTTGTTTGAAGTGCTTCAAAGATCCCCTTCTTTGTTCAAGTATACACTGCCATAGGCCAGGGAGGAGCCAGAACATGCATTGTGTTTGTATTAAACTTTGGGAAGGATGCATGTGTCTAGATAGGGTTGCCAGGTAAAATTAGCGACAGGGCTCCTATTCCTTTAATCGCTGTGCAGAAGGAGGAACTTCAACAAGCAACACCTACTAGAATTTTCTTTTGTACACAACTTCTGTCCCTTATTTCACCAGCAACCCTCTGTTGAGATTACCTGAAGGATCACCTCCAAGTCTACTCCAGGAAAATGTCATATCTTAGTTAAAGGACAAGAAGGCACTTCCACATTTACAGTAAGCCAACAAGACTTTTATTTGAATCCAGAGCTTGGAAGATTTTCCTTTGGAGGCTATAGGTCCATGTGGTAAGCCAGTAACTATGCTGACAGAGAGGGTCTGGGAGTTGTAGTCCAAAAAAGGAAATTTCCAAATCCTGATCTTACTTCAACATTGATGATGGGACTGTATTCTCCATAGGCATGGGAGCAACAGACTAGCTTGGGGAATGGAGGACAGGCCATGTAACCAAAAAAACTCCAAACTCCTACTGTGATGTCCAGCCAGGACTGTTTGACTCTCTCCTGCATTCTCCTTTGTTTTAGTTCAGGCCTTAGTATATCTGAGCATAGGAATGTTTCATTGTTTTAGAGTTGTGGGAGAAGCTGAAGAATTCCCCTGCATTTTTCCAGGTTTGGTTTGTTCCTTCCCAGCAAGCTCTGTTTTAGCTAGAAGTTTTTTAGTTTTTGCTCAGCTTTGCTGTGAGCTTGCAGGGAGCTGTTTTATTGGTGGCAAACAGGCCCAGACAGCCGGGAAGGGCATTTCTTACACCATTTAGCCAAATTAGTTACCAACAACAAATAAGTTAAAGGAATCAGGAGCTGAAAGGAATCAGGAGCTGCACCAGCTCCATTGAGTGAAGAGATCAAACCCAGAGAGATGACACCCTGAAGATTGCTGAAACTCAAACTGTAACGTACCTTTTATTTTAAGCCTTTAGAGCTGGGGAGAAGAAAGCCCTTTACTTTTGTTCTTTAAAATAAACTTCCTCCTTTTTTGAATTTTATTTTCAGCATCAGAGCCTTTTTGGGTAAAAGAGTTTGATCTCACTAGGGTACTGGCACTGCACACCCAAACCTGCCACCACCTTTAGTTGGGTGTGTCTCCACACCTACATTTTGCTACATCCCTCAGTAGCAAAATTTGCTGCATAAGATATTTGCCCAATGGCAGGGCCTGCTAAGTATTGGAGCCAGAAGATGAAAACAACTATAGATGGGCTGCTAACATCCCCTTCATAAACAAGGGGCTTAAGCAAGTAAGCTTCTGATCAATTCTTATTGCTTTGAGATGAAACTGATTTTCTACATCCATTTCATCCTGGTTTTAGGCCTGATTTTGGCACAGAAACTGCTATGGTTGCCCTGTGGGATCATCTGTGATGGGAAACGATTAGAAGGAGTACAACCTGGGACCTTTCAGTGCATTTTGGTACTTGTCAGAAAGCAACTAGGTACCAGCAAAGTATAAATAGCACTAGTTTGGGAAGGGAGCCAACTGTTAATTAGCTCACAGGAGTGCAAACACAGTCAAAGATTTAGTCCAGTAACACAGTCCAACAGGTCAAAAGCTTACAGCAATCAGTCAATGTGGTCCAAAGCAGTCCGAGGGTCAACAGGAGCAGGCAGCAGCATAGTCAGGGACAGTCCAAGGTCTAAGCACAAGTCAAGGTAACAGAAGTCAATATAACTGGAATCCAGGCACCAAAGTCAGCAGGAAGCTTTCACCAGGAAGATCTGACAAAGCCTTCATTGCCTCTTCCGGCATATATAAAGCAATTAAGGCTTTGTCAGGTGTTTCTTAACAAGCAGGTTTTTCTCACAAAGTCTCAGAGACTTACTTTGAGCTTTCTTTTGAGCTCACTGCTGGGTATACAATTGTGGAGGTAAGTCCCTCTTTTCTTCATCCTTATTTGAATGGGTAGGACTCTCTGCTGGGACTGATGCCCACCCACTTGGACCAGGCTCTTCCTCTGCTCAAGCTTCTAGGTTGGCAGGGTTGCCTGCTGGCACAGCTGTAGATAAACCTGTGCCAGGGTCTCTAGGGCTGTTCCCTGCCATGTTCTCCTCCTCCTCTGTCTCTATAACCTCATCAGGCTCATGGGGCATGACAGTACTATTGTCAGCTTCTGGATAGACTCTCTAAGGTAGAATCCAAGGGCACCAGAGTGCAATGGTTTTGCTCCTGCTTGGATAGCTAATGCCAGAAGGTAATGTAGGCAATGATTCTTCTGTCCTGTAGCAGCGGTGCTATACAGTTCCATGTTTTTTCAACCTCTGTAGGCAACTTTGGCTCTAAGAGCCAATGTTCTCTCTCTTGGACTCTCCAGAAAAAAACACATATGGCCAAAAATGCAAAAACAAGGCACAGCTACCTTGTGGTCACAAGCCCACTTCTGGATTTGAAAAAGCTGTGGTGTTTTTAAAGTTCAGCAGTGTAGGGGCAGGTGTGCTGCAACCTATATTAAAAGGGAATTGCTACTCTTGGAGGCTTCAATGAAAGGCAATTCAACCCAAAACAGCAAAAACAACAGGGTAAAAGCCTTGACAGATTTCCCATACTTTTTCACAAACTGTGAGGTGGGTGCACATTTTTGTTCGGTTGGACAAAAAAACTCGAACCATAAAAACCTCGAAGAGAAGCACAAAGCTGATTGGCCGGGTGAGAACAGGGGCAAGGCTTGCTAGGAAGGCAAGCATCCACTACTGCCATGTTGGATTTTTGCCTTAGTGATTGCTCGCTAAGACAATAAAAAGGAGCAATATTTTCTGCTGTCTTCTAAAATTGGAGAATCACTGTATTGCATCAGCGCACCTTGGAACGACTTTTTTTTTAAAAAAAATCCAGTGGTGGTGAAGAACTAATGTGAGTAAATCACTCACCTGCTGCCATCCTCAATATATATTCTGCTGTTTAATTTATATTTTATTGTTCTTTGTTGTTTTTATGATTGTGGGAAGAGATGGGATATGGGATTGCTTTTTAACTTTGAGCTTTTATTGTTATAATATCTTATTGTTTTTAATTATGTTGTACTCTGCCTTGATTTCCCTAGGGAAAAGGCAGAATATAAATAAATAAATAAATAAATAAATAATAATAATTAGGAATGCGAGGCTTATAGGGGCTTCTGAGTCCAGAAAAACCATTTAGACACGTCACTGCTGCTGTGAGATGACAATACTGTGAGGTATTTGGGATTTTTTCCCCTTGTGTAGATGGGCCCTTGGAGTTACAGGGGTCGGTTCCACGGCAACTTTTGTTGCGCAAAGTATCACATTAGCACACTTTCGATTTTGCATCGCGGAGTTCCCACGGCTAAATTTCGGATCCTGTTTAACTCCACGATGTAGTTCCGATGTGCTTATAATGTGGATTATATTAATGTGCAAATTTCTACACATCGGGATATTTCAGTTCCCATGACATCGCTATTCCGCATATTTTGACAACACTACCTGTCAATCAACAAAGTACGTCATTCGTTCTAGACGTACTTCCTTTGGGAATTCCCGCCACCCGTACTCCCATTGGTCATCCACTTCCCCCCTCTTGGGCTTCTGATTGGGCATCTCGTCATCTATTATGGTCTTTGTTCTCTTCAATGGTGGCAAGTACATTGTTGCAGCCATGGAGGTTTTAGCTACACTCATCTCCTGCTTGTATTTGGCTATTAGAGTGCTTTCTACAATGGTTTCATTCTCTGAGAAGTGTAGTTCTTTCCAAAGAAGAATCCTTATTAGAAAAATCAAAAGACTCCGTAAACAAAAAACTTTGACAGAGTATTTGGGTATGATTCTGTGTTTAAGAAGAATATTATCACGGCATTCAACGTTCTTAATCAGCTGCCTTGCATGCGGGCTGCGTTATTACACAGTGCATTTCTGCGGCTATTTTTTCGAAGACATCGATATTTCGGTGACATAGACGTAGCTGCTCCTGTACTTTCTCTTCCTCCCAAAGATCCAGTAAATCAAGAGTTTCGGCATGACTCCAAGCTATTCCCCTGCCCCCCTTCTTTGTTCTCTGAACTGACTCCATTAGGAAAACAATAAATGTTTACAGGGAAGCTTCAAAGCTGATAGGAAAGCTGGATGTGTAGGCGGGTTTATGTGGCGTCACTATAGAAAACCTCCCACATCCCTAATTTTAAACATCGCGAATTTAAAAATGACGGACAGTTCCCAAATGCGATAATGCGCAAACCTGTGGCACTTTTTAAAAAAAGGCAGAAAATCAGCAGTGTCATTAAGTGTGCCACTTACAGGTGTTTTAGACCCCCTCCTTCCGAAAAGGGCGATGCAGATGCGGAACACGTGGGAACTATAAGAATTCTAGGCGAATTCTTTGAGGATTATTTTTGCCGTGTAAATGACCCCTTAGGCCTACATTTTGTCTCAGATGTTGTGTCTTTTGTCTGTTAAGATAGTCTGGAGGAATAGCAATGCAGGTAGAGGGCACTCCCCTTCTTGGCCACGTGGAAACTGGAGACAAAGGGCAACAAAGGACAGGTAATACAATTTCAACTCCACTAGCAACAGAAAAGTGACTTCCCTCAAAAGCCAGGCTGCCCCTGGCCTGTACAAAGCTAACTACTCCTTTCTTAGGCAGAGAACATTGAACATGTATCTGGGTCCTATCGTTTCAGCACTAAAAGAAGCTGCAGATGCTCGAATCCTCCCTTCTTTGCACAAAAGTTGCATTTATATGGTACTGAGTTCAGTACTGACCAGTCCATTTCTGAGGAACTAATGATACAATCCATCCCCTTCCTACCACAGCCTTATTTTATGTCATTTAAGAACAACTACCAAATGCCAGTTTTGATAACAGCGTGGTGCCAATTGGCAAGGATGTGCCATCTAACTTCCCTACAAATCAGGTCAATTGTGTTGCCATGGTGAAAGGCTGTGATCTCATAAAGAATGGTATTATCAGATTATAAGCAGAACTAAGAGATTTCAGTAAAAGAGCGGGTGGGGTTGGTGTGTAGGCAGGATGGCAGGTCAGATGGGTTAGATCCCCTGTGCTCCTGCACTTGGAAGGAACAGAACATAACATTCTTTCTCTCACACATGCAAACCATAAATTTCTTCCTCTGATGAATCCTTCAACCTTTCAACATCCTGGTAGGAAAAAAGCAGAAGGAACAACCAAGTTTCAGATGGTATTGTGAAGAGACCAGGGCAGCAAACACATAGGGCTTTCATGTCAATGATGTGTGAATCTGCTCTGGGGTTTGGTCTGAACTTTAAAGGAGCTGTGTTCATCACCTCCGATAGATTCAACACCTTTGCTGAAATGGAAGCCAGCCGCTGCTAGTGCAACAGGGCCGGCCTAAGACATTCTGCTGCTTGAGGCAAGCTGCAAAGACTGGCTGGTGGATCTCATCTCAACAGTGACAATAGTACAGATTATTCCACTTGCTCTGAGGGTAGCAGCTTAATTTCTGGAGCACAGGGCAGGCCACATAGGTAGATACAGCTCTTTCCACCAACCAGCTCCTCCCAGGGGTGTATCTACACTGTAGAAATAACACACTACTTTTAAGTGCAGTAGCTCCGTCCTATGGAATCCTGGGGTTTGTAGTTTTACAAGGTCTTTAGCCTCTGACAAAGAGTGCTGGTGCCTCACAAAATGCCAAATCCCAGGATTCTGTAGGGAGGAGCCATGCAGTTAAAGAGGTGTCAAACTGCATTGTTTCTACCATTTAGAAACATCCCCAATCTGCCTGCTGTCTGAGGCATCTGTATCACTCTGTGGTAACGGTAGAGCTAGGCCTGTATGACAGTGCAAAATGAGATGACCTCTAGGGTTTTGTTTAGCTTAGTGGGTCAAGGTTTTGCTTCAGCTGTTGATCATCAGAGAAAACACCTGCTCTAATGAGCACTGATTGCTTTTGATGACTTATGGCTACTAGCAAGTGCACACCACTTCTGTAGTGAGCAGTGGTCCTAAGGGCATGCTCTTTGCTTTTGGAGAACTAATGTTTCTTCAAAAACTATCAGCTTGTTCCTCCCCTGCTTAACCTGGTTTGTATCTTCCCGTTGGTCATGAGCAGGAGATTAATGATAAATGTAGCCTGACTTGGTTCAAACTCAGTTTGTGTATTCCTGGAGGGAAGAGGCTTTAATTACTTTGACAAAAGTTCTAACGTTGTAGGAACTGTAGACAGTGGTGTCTTCCATGTCAGTGGGGAGAGGAATCTGTCCCAGGCTTTACCCTATATTTTAAAGGAGCTAGCCAAGATGCCAAACTGATTTGGAGGAATAGAGTTTTGGGTGTATCCACACTGCGCAATTATAGCAGATTGACCCCACTTTAATTGGCAGGGCTCCATTTCATGCACTCCTGAAAAACTTAGGGCTCAGCTAGACAGGAGAATTAATTGTGGAAAATAGCACATTAACTCACTATCACAGTAGTGTTCCATTTCTCCCCATGAATCATTCACAAGATTGCTGGCACGGAAAGCTATCCGAATTTGCAATTCACACGGAGCATGCCCGTGAGAAAGGATGGCGGCCGCTAGTGAATTACCTGCCTTATTATCTCCTGAAAAGCTCGCTCCACCCCCCCCCTTTGCTGTTAAATGACAGATGCAGAAGAGCAATCTTCTGCTTACAAACATTTTTTTTGCTCTGCTGTTTGAAAATGGCTCAATCGTGCACTCAGTCGTGTCCCTGAAAACAACAATGGTCACTGCGGCTGCTTCATTGTCGGCAACCATGCCCCCGCACACATCCCACCAATCATGTTTTGATTTCCTGGATATGCCCCAATTCAAATTGGTTGTTCAGACAACCTGTTATATGCATTTTTGCATACTTTAAAAAAAAATCAAAAGAAACAGCTAACTACTATCGCAAACTGCTTGGAGTTTTCAGCCCCTTCCTTCCCTTCCCTCCTTCCCAATATGGCGAATCCCGACAGGAGGTCATCTGGACAGAAGGTATTCTGCCTGCAGTCTTTGAGGATTTTTTTGGGGGGGGGGTCATCTAAACAATCCCTTAGAGTTTCCTTCTCAAGACCTCTGGTACACCTCCTTGAACTACAGCAGAGAATTCTAAGTACCCTCCCAAGCTACAAATCCAAGGACTTTGTACAATGGACCCAGAGCAATTAAAGTGGTATCAGACACTATAAACTATAAAGTGCTATAAACTGTGCAGTGTGGATATACTCTCAGTGCCCTGGGAAGCTCCTTTAAAGTTCAGTTTAACGCCTCAGTGACATGGGAGTCACCAGCTGTAGGGCATAGGCAACAGGATGGGTTGAATGAATTAACTGTAATGTGTAAAGAAAAGATACATGCTAAATATGTAACAAAAGTCATCGAACATTGTTTCTGGCACATAGATGCCTCTATGCTAAAACAGGGCTAAACAGCATAAAACAAACAAACAAACAAACCCTACAGTTTTATAGCACAGTTTATTCTCTCCTAGTCACTGTGGGAAATAAAACTCCTTTTCCAGGTGACCAGATATAAAAGCTTTACCCTTCCAAAAATACTTTGGGGGGGCAGGCACAAGTGCCATCTTGTTTTTTGTTGTCATGCTTTTTAAAAATTTTATATTATTATTTAGTGCTTAAAAAAAAAAGAAAAAGAAAAATAACCTTGAGTTTGTAGTAATTAAAATAACCTTCTGTGATGTCTGGAAACTGGCCAAACTGAAAAGTATGTGATAATTTTGGAAATGAATATATGTTTCTCTGTTAAAAATACTTACTAAGATGTTGCTAATACTAGAATGGTCGCCACCACTTCCCAACAAAAGAGTACATTTAAAAATGCAAGATTTCAGGCTGGAAAATGACAGCTCTCCATAAATGTTGTGGAGAGTTATGCTTGGTAAGTTATGCAGTGAAAATCCTAGGCACGTTTACTCAGAAGCAAGTTTCATTAGGGGCTTGTCTGGATGAGAAGATATAATATGGATTACTGTACATTAATGCAAATTTGTAGCAGTATTCATTTGTCTCCACGGTCCTTTGCCAAAATCGCTGTATGCGAAGCTATCCATGTTTGAAGTGCTCACACAACCATGCCTGCAAATCAAGATGGTGGCTGAGAGTGAATTACTTGTGCCAGTATTCTCCACAAGTTGTCACCACTGCACAGCATTTTTTAAAACTATAAATCAAAGGTGCGCAAGTACGCCCTTCCGCTTAAAAAAGCTGGTTGCCTCAGCGCAGCAAAAAAGCACACAGTCGATAACATGAAACTCCAAAATGGTGCTTGTGGCCACTTCATTGCTGGCAAGGCTGCCCCCGCACACGTCCAACCAATCAGCTTTCCACTTCCACCTTTGTCGAGAATGTGCAGCGATGTGAATTGGGTGTCCAAATGAGTGATAATGAGAATTTACTCACATTATTTTAAAAACTTTGAGAAAAGCTGTGAAGGCTTTTCCCATGCAGTAAATGGGATTTTTGGCCCCACTCTTTCTGAAAACTGCAAGTCTCCGTTGGATCGTGTTGGGACAAAAAGTATTCTCCTTGAATTCTATGAGGAATATTTTCATTGTCTAGATAATCCCTAGGTTTCGTTGGATGTTTTTCCTAGTAAGCGTTTTTACAATGGCAGTCTCAGTTTGCTGAGCCAAGTCTTATTCTGGAAGGGATGGATAGGGGTATATAAGTGTGATCTACCCATCACTCTACAGGTGGAAGATGCAAAGAGACTGCGTTACTGAACAATCCTGTAGGTAGGAAATTAACTGGAGGATCATCCTTCACTTCCCAAGTCCTGCTGGCTTACAACAAATAGGGTCTGTTGTTGAGGGCATATTCCTTCCTACTTTCCTCCCTCCAGCTAGAGAATGTGGAGGCTTAGGACTGCTGTGTTAACCAGTTTCCACAATCTGGATGTTAATTTTAAGTGTGGTTGACACAAATCCTTATTGGTAAACCTGGTACAAGCCATGACTTTGCATCATGGTTTCCTTGCAGTCTTTAACCATGGTTAAGTCTCAGGTTTGCCCAAGGGGACAGATAGGTTTGGAGTGGGGGGAAATATGGTTGGGCAGAGCTATTGTAACGGGAATCTTCATACCACATAGTGACAGCATTACTAAAATATACACTGCCCTATCTTTTTCCATGACGCAACCACAGGGGACTTCAGTCATTCGAAGTACAAACCCGGCTTTGGATCTCTCTTAATATTTACAGACATCAAACGCAGCAGCACTTCCAAAGCCCTGCTAATTAAAACCCTGGCTTGATGGAATGTGCATCTTCTGTTTCAAAGGAAGCACTGATGTCAGGAGCGTATTTTCAAAGACAGCTCACACAGAGCAGGCTTGTTAAGTCCAACCAAGGATAGATTCAAAGAAAGGGCTGCTTGGTGACATGTGATGTGGAAAGAAGGATTGGCAACTAAGAGGAGAGGGTGAAGGGTGAAGGGAAGTCTTTAGTCACTACTTACATCAGCCTTCCTCATGTAAAGGCCCTCCGGATCTGCTGAACTACAACTCTCATCATCCCCAGACAGCATGGCCAATGAAAGGGGTCATCCAGAGCTTTGAACAAGTTGCTTTTTGGGATGATGGCTCCCACAACTCCCCAGCCAGCATGGGCAGTGGCCTGGAGGGGCAAAAGTTGGCAAAGGCTGGCTAAAATATTTAATTGCCATAAAATTTTCCTTGCTGTTATAAGGCTGGAGAGGTGCTTATGCTAACCCTACTGGCGAGTCAACCTGCGGTGTGATTGGGGATTTTACATAGGAACCTGCATTATATCAAGAGAGATTGTTGCCCATCTAGTCCAGGACAGGCTGGTGGTGATTCTCTGAAATCTTGAGTAATAAATGAAGTCATCTCTGAAAGCTGCTCATCACTTACTTGCTAACTAATACCTGTTTTGACTGGAGATGCCAATTAACCAAAGATCTCAGCATGCACCTACAATGAAGATAAGGACAATTCTGCGATTAGGACAGGAACTGGAAATACAACTGCTAATAATGTCATAATACAAATCTATGGTGTAGTCACATTTGGAATACTGTTACACATTGTGTCTGGACAGCACTTTGATTCCACTTTAAATGCCATGGCTCTGTCTCATACAATTCCAGGATTTGTAGTTTCATAAGGTACTTAACATTTTCTGCCAGAGGACTCTAATGCAAGAGTTCATGGGAGTGGACTAGATAATTTTAAGTATTTCACCATGTTACAAATCCCAGAAATAAATCATAGGCTGCATCAACAGGAGTATGGAATCCAGATCAAGGGAAATCATAGTATATTCTATTCTGTTTTGGTTAGTCTTCAAATGGAATACTGTGTCCAGTTCTTAGCACCACGATTCAGTAAGAATATTGACAAGTTGGAATGTGTCCAGAGATGGGTGACCAAGATGGGAAAAGGTGTAGAAACCAAACCTTACTATTAATGATTTAGGGAGCTGGGGATGTTTAGCTTGGAGAAGAGAAGATTGAGAAGTCATATGATAGCCATTTTAAATACCTAAAGGGATGCCATGTAGAAGATGGAGCAAGGGATTCAAATGACAAGAAAAGAGACTCCACCTAAACATTTGGAGTGGAATAGAGTGCCTCAGATGGTGGTGGGCTATCTTTATTTGGAGGTCTTTAAATGAAAATTGGATGGCCATCTTTCAGGAGTGCTTTAATTATGTATTCCTGCATGGCAGATTGCTGAACTAATGGCCCTTACAGTCCCTTCCACCTCTACGATTCTATTCTGTAGGATGGGACCATGACAATTAAAACATGATCAAACTGCTATAATTGTGCAATGTAGATACACCCATAGTCATTGTATTTCAAAATTAATATGGTAGGGGTTAAAGAGGTACAGCAAAGGGCAAGTGAAATTATCAAGGAGCTGGATCAAGTCCTCTGGGGCTTTTTTAGTTTAGTAAAACAGTGAGTGTTGGGGAACATGAGAGAGGTATGAAGAACTCCACATGATGAGGGGAAAATGGATGTTTTTCTCATCTCAAAATACTGGGGCCCAAAGGGGCTGCCTGTTGGAGCTAAGTAGTGGGAGATCTGGGAGAAACAAAAGGGAGTACTTCTTCACTCAGCTAGTAGACTATAGGATTTGGTTATGGCCACCAACATGTATGGCTCTAGAAGGAGACTAGTGAGAATCATATGGGATAAGGCCATCAATGGCTACAAATCACAATAGCTATTATTCTCAGTACTAGAAGGATTATGCCTCTGAATAATTATTACTGGAGAACATGGGGGTGCTGTTGCCCTCATGTAGAATGGGGGGGGGAGACAGAAATGAGATACTGGAAAATAATTTAATATATGTTAACAACTGCTTGTTTGTTGATTGCAAAAAACTGGAAAACAAATATTGTACCTTTAGTAGAAGACTGGATGTTCAAAGTCATGGATATGAAGGAAATGGACAAATTAACGGCCTGGATTAATTATAAGACAATGAGTCAAATTGACAAAGACTTAGTTGGTATTTAGTTGATCTGTACTTGGAGAAAAAACTGAGAATTGGAGAAACATGATAAAATTCAGATTCCACACCTAGAATGTAATTCTTATCTAATATAGAATAAGGTCAAGGAGAGTTGAAATGTGGAAACTAAAAGGTAGAAAGAGTGATTTAAGAAAGCAATATACCAACGTTGAGTGAGAAAGGTAGTATAAATGCTGGTGAAAGTCAGGACATATAGGAAGTTATAGAAGCTAATCTTTATAAATACAAAAGATAAATGAAAGAAAAGAGTATAGAAATAAGAGTATGGAAATAGTTAGAAGATCGAAATATGTTAGTTATTGGTTACTCTTGTAAAAATTTGCTTTATTATATATTATTAATAATGCTTTTTTATACAATCATGGTTGGGACTTATTATATTTGGTTTTAAAGAGTTGCAGTCTTAAATCTGAAGACAGTGAATAATTTATTTTTACTATTGTATAAAAATAAAGAAAAAAAGTAACTGACAACCAGTTAACTGCAACCAGATCTGTAGAATCTGGTAATTGCAGGGCACCAAATATATATGGTAGCCCACTGGGACTCATAATTATAGTTGTCCCTCCACAGATTTGGTATCCACAGATTTAAGTATTCACAGCTTAAAATATTCTTAAAGAAATAATAATCCCAAAAGCAAACCTTGATTTTGCCATCTTATATAAGGGACACCATTTTGCATTGACATTGCATATAATGGGACTTGAGTATTCACAGGTTTTGGTATCCACAGGGGGTCTTGAAACCAAACCCCAGTGAATATGAAGGGACAACTGTATATCTCATATTTTTACTGCATTCCTGGGATTGCAAAATGTGGGCTAAGGCCAAGCACAAAGCAGCTCATAATTCATGGCTGATATCTCTCTCTGGCTTTTCTTCGCAAATGAAGATTCAGGAAGAACTCATCCGGCGCTTTCTGCAAGCGCGCTGATGACTGAAAAGATCGATCTGAGATAAACAAGTCTGGTTGCAGAAAGCACAGCAGAGGGTCTCCTTGGGTGATGTTTCCGGGTTGTGAATTCTTTCTGCGTTGTCGTTTCTCTTCAAGACTTGTTCGGTGTGAGTTCTCAAACAAGGCTGCAGCATTGTGGACATTGTGTTTCCATGCCTCCCGATGTGAGGCCAGGGCAGACCATTGTTGGTGATCAATTTGGCCGAGCCTAAGATGTTGTTTCAGGGAGTCTTTGTATCGCTTTTTTGGAGTGCCCCTCTTACGCTGACCCATGGCGAGTTCACCGTAGAGTACTATTTTGGGGAGGCAATGGTCTTCCATCCTAGAAACGTGCCCTGCCCAGCGCAGCTGTGTTCTCAATATCATGGCCTCAATGCTAGTGATCCCTGCTTGCTCAAGGACAGCAACATTCGTCACATAATCAGTATGTGTTAGTAAAACCCCTATGAATTATTGGTTTGGCCCCATGGGTGGGGAAACCCTACGGAAGGGACTGTATAGGTACCTGCTGGTTGAGTTCAGAAAGAGAGGAATTGATGGAACTGGAGAGGAGCTGCTGTTGCCACGGCATTGCCTTGAATTAGGCAATGGTATTTTCAGTTATGCACTTAGGGTAGAACTAAAGAGGTAAAGTGTTGGTGGTGTAATTTCTATATTTATTTTCATATATTTTGTATTTTTTATTTAGTTAGGGCTTTAAGACTGCATCCAAATGTTGCAAGACTACTCAGCAGCACAGTCCTGCTCCAGCACTTAGCACCCTATTAATGCATTGAACTTTTTGGACAGTGCATCTGTATCAACTTTAACATACAATTTGTTGTGTGTGTGTGTGTTTATAAGTAAAAATGTTGGAATTTAAACTGAGATTGTGATTGCTGGCCCCATAGAGTGCAGACAGAAGCACATTGGCATGATGGATCACAGTGTGCAGACCTCTCCTCATCCTTGTCAGTAAACTACCTGCAAAACCTTTACATTGGAAACTGCAGGTAAAATTGGCAGGGAAGATCTAATTGCTTCACACTCCTCAGAGGTGCATGTGTGGGTGAAAGAGAGTAATAAACCGAATTAATTCTGAATAGGCATGCAACATCTTGTTATTGTTTATAGCTGGTAGCCTAAGATAAGGTCTGGAGCTCTGGAAAAGTTACTTTTAGACTCAAGCTCCCATAATCCTCAACATCGTGCTGGTCAGGAAATTCTGGGAAATGGTTTCCAAAACAAAATTTGCTTACCAAGCTGAAGTTGAACCTGGGGCACTCAGAACATGAATCTTATAAAATCTCTGAGCTTATTCTGGATAACACTTCCTGCTTCCGATGAAGGGGGCTTTGTCCCAAACTCGGAGCCTGGGCTTCCTTGACTGTCCACCTGTAATGCAGCCTTCCTCTTTTTTTTCCTACTGCCTTCCCACCTTTGCAACCATTACAGTATTATCCTGTCTTCTTGTGATGCATCCAAAGCCAACATGATTCTAGGCTGCATTAATAGGTGTATAGTGTCTAGATCAAGGGAAGTAATAGTGCCACTCTATTCTGCTTTGGTCAGACCTCACCAAGAATACTGTGCCCAGTTCTAGCCACCACATTTCAGGAAGGATATTGAGAAGCTGAAACACCTCCAGAGGAGGGCAACCAGGATGGTTAAAGGTCTGGAAGCCATGCCCTATGAGGAGCGGCTTAGGGAGTTGGGCATGTTTAGCCTGGAGAAGAGAAGGTTGAGAAGTGTCATGATAGCCATATTTACATATCTGAAGGGATGTCATACTGAGGATGGAGCAAGCTTGTTTTCTTCTGCTCCAGAGTCTAGGACATGGAGCAATGGGTTCAAACTACAGGAAAAGATTTTCCTTGGTTTTTTTCCGGGCTGTGAGGCTGTGTTCTGGAAGAATTTATTTCTGAAGTTTTGCCTGCATCTGTGGATAGCATCTTCAGAGGATGGTTGGGTAGGAGTGGTGTGTGTGTGTGTGGGGGGGGGTTATATACTGTGCGTCCCTGTTGGAAAGGCTTTGTAAATTTGTGTATTTGAATGACTAGTTTCTGGGTGGAGATATGCAAGGAGGATTAGTGTCTGTTTGGCTAATGGTTGGTTGAAGATGCCAACCAAAGATGCAGGCGAAACATCAGAAATAAACTCTTGCAGAACACAGCCTCACAGCCTGGGAAAAAAACAAGGAAAATCTATGGATGCCAGCTGTGAAAGCCTTCAACTTCATACAGGAAAAGAGATTCCACCTAAACATTAGGAAGAACGTCCTGACAGTAAGAGCTCTTTGGAAGTGGAATACATTGCCTTGGAGTGTGGTGGAGTCTCCTTCTTTGGAGGTTTTTAAACAGAGGCTGGATGGCCATGTGTTGGGACTGATTTCATAGAATCATAGAATTGTAGAGTTGGAAGAGCCCACGAGGGCCATCCAGTCCAACCCCCTGCCATGCAGGAAATCACGATCAAAGCATCCCCGACAGATGGCCATCCAGCCTCTGTTTAAAGACCTCCAAGGAAGGAGACCCCACCACGCTCCGAGGGAGTGCATTCCACTGCCGAACAGCTCTTACTGTCAAAAATTCCTCCGAACGTTGAGGTGGAATCTCTGTTCCTGGAGCTTGCATCCATTGCTCCGTGTTCCAATCTCTGGAGCAGCAGAAAACAAGCCTGCTCCATCCTTAAGGTGACACCCCTTCAAATACTTAAACAGGGCTATCATATCGCCTCTTAACCGTCTTTTTTCCAGGCTAAACATACCCAGCTCCCTAAGTCTCTCCTCATAAGGCATGGTTTCCAGACCTTTCACCATTTTAGTCGCCCTCATGGCCTTTGGGCCTTATTGATTCATCCCAAATACTGTTGCACATAGTTTTAGAAACTTTTAAATCTTTTAAATCTGTTTTTAACCCTTTCCGGTGTTTAATATGTTTTTTTTTTAGTTTATTTAAATTATTTTATTGTTTAACACTGTTTAACTTGTTTGAATGCTATTTGTAAGCCTCCTTGAGATCTTTTGATATAGAGTGGGGTATAAATATCTTGGACAAGGAGGCGGATAAATAGTGATGCAGCCCAAAATTGCATTGGCCTTTTTAGCTGCCGCATCATACTGTGGACTCATGTTCAACTTGTGGTCTACTAGGACTCCAAGATTCCTTTCGCATGTAGTCTTGTTCAGCCAGGTCTCCCCCATCCTATATCTATGCATTTTGTTTTGCTGCTCCAAATGCAGTACCTTACATTTCTCTGTATTGGATTTTATTTTGTTAGCTTTGGCCCAGCTCTCCAGTCTATCGAGGTCATTTTGAATTTTGATCCTGTCCTCAAGGGTATTAGCTATCCTCCTAATTTGGTGTCATCTGCAAATTCAACATCTTTATCAATTACTTAGATGACAGAATTAGGGGCATGCTTATAAAATTTGCACATGACACCAAATTAGGAGGATAGCTAATACCCTTGAGGACAGGATCAAAATTCAAAATGACCTCGATAGACTGGAGAGCTGGACCAAAGCAAACAAAATGAAATCCAATACAGAGAAATGTAAGGTACTGCACTTGGAGCAGAAAAACAAAATGCATACGTATAGGATGGGGGAGACCTGGCTGAACAAGACTACGTGCGAAAGGAATCTTGGAGTCCTAGTAGACCACAAGTTGAACATGAGTCCACAGTGTGATGCGGCAGCTAAAAAGGCCAATGCGATTTTGGGCTGCATCAATAGAAGTATAGTGTCTAGATCAAGGGAAGTAATAGTGCCACTTTATTCTGCCTTGATCTGGCCTCACCTAGAATACTGTGTCCAGTTCTGGGCACCACAATTCAAAAAGGATATTGACAAATTGGAGCATGTCCAGAGGACTAAAATGGTGAAAGGCCTGGAAACCATGCCTTATGAGGAAAGACTTAGGGAGCTGGGTATGTTTAGCCTGGAAAAAGACAGTTAAGGGGCAATATGATAGCCCTGTTTAAGTATTTGAAGGGTGTCACATTGAGGGTGGAGTAAGCTTGTTTTGTGCTGCCCCAGAGACTGGAACATGGAGCAATGGATGCAAGCTCCAGGAACAGATTCCACCTCAACATTAGGAGGAACTTTCTGACAGTAAGAGCTGTTCGGCAGTGGGACACACTCCCTTGGAGCATGGAAGGGTCTGCTTCCTTGGAGGTTTTTAAACAGAGGCTGGATGGCCATCTGTCAGGAATGCTTTGATCGTGATTTCCTGCATGGCAGGGGGTTGGACTGGATGGCCCTCGTGGTCTCTTCCCACTCTGCAATTCTATGATTCTATGATTCTAAGTTTTCATGAACTGGAGACCATTACATTAGGTGCATAGAGGTGTATCAGATAGTTGCATGGCAGTCAGGATCCTTAAAATAATGTATAAAAGAGTTGGGGAACTACTGCCCTCCAGATTTGAGTGTGTACTCCTGCGTGGCAGGGGGTTGGACTAGATGGCCCTCGTGGTCCCTTCCAACTCTCTGCTTCCATGAAAGCAGGAGGGCCTGGCTGGGTCCTTTGGGCACCTAGGTGGAGCTCTGGCTTGCTTTGCTCTTGAGGAGCCCTGAAAGGGAGACCCAGCCCAGGGAAGCTCAGCTGGAGGCTCTCATCCCTTTGCCAGCCTGTGGGGTCCCGGAGCGCTTTTGCCCATCTGGGCTGCCCAGGTAGAGCCAGGCTTGGCAGCAGGAGGGCGTGGCCAACGCAAAGTCTTGTTTCTCCCCCCCCCCAAGAGGCCCCTCCGGCGAAGAAGGGGTTACCCCGAGCCACGCCCCTTGGGCCGGCGGCGAGCCAATGGGAGGCGTGGGCGTGGCCGGGGCGGAAGGTGGGGAAGGTGGCCGGGGAGCGCTGTGCGGAGCAGAGGCGGGCGGCGGGCGCAGGGAGCGGGGCGTCGAGCCAGCCTCCCTCGGAGCCATGCGCTGATCCGCCGCCCGTGGGCTTCAACGCAGCCGAGGGGAAGGGAGATGCGCGGGCTTCGCGGGGGCCCTGACGGTGTGGCGTTGCCTGGTGCGGCGCCCGGGGAGCCGGGCAGTGGAGGAGGAGGAGAGCGCGGGAGGCACCCGCGGGCACCCAGAGGCCATTAAGACGGTCTTTCCTCCGGGGGCCGCCGCCGCCGCGCGTGGGATTCTCCCGGTGCAAATGGGGTCCCCCCACCCCGAAGCGGCGGGATCGGAGGGTCGCAGCGGGCGAAGAGCCCCCCGGAGGCGCCGGCTTTGCTAAGCCTCCCGCCAGGGAAAGGGAAAGCGGATTGGAAGCCCAGCAAAGGGGGAAAAGAGCAACCCACGAGCGCGCGGGACGGAGCGAACTTCCACGCGAGGGCTAAGGGCGCGGGTGGGAGCAAGCGACAGGAGAGCGATCCCGGAGGGGAAGCGAGGAGGCGGCCAGGAAGGCAAGAGCAGAGGCCAGTTTATTAGGCTTCCCGGACCTCCCAAAGGCTCCTGGGACGAGGCTGGGGAGAATACGGTATACAGTTGTCCCTCCATATCCACGGATTTGGTATCCACGGGTTTACGTATTCACGGCTTGAAAATATTCTTTTAAAAATAACAATCCTAAAAGCAAACCTTGATTTTGGGCATCTTATATAAGGGGCACCCTTTTGCTATGCCATTGCATATGATAGGACTTGAGTATTCACGGATTTTGGTATCCACGGGGGGGGGGATCCTGGAACCAAACCCCAGCGAATAGGAAGGGACAACTGTACAAGCTGGTTGTAAACTCCCCCGAGGCTCAATAAGGAAAATAATAATAATAATAATAATAATAATTATTTAAAAATTGCAAAGCGCGGCCCACGATCACGGGTGGAGGAGTGCCTAGGGAGCTGGGATCGGCTGCGCCAGAAAAGGCTTTCTGGTTTTCAAAGGCACCTGCCTGGGAAAAAGGCGCCGCCAGAGCCCGAAACAACCCCAGAGGCTGAGGTCTGGCTCCCTTGTTGCAAATCTCTTTTTTCCCCTGCCTTGAGATTTCTTCCATGGCCGAAGGCGTAGGGGCCTGGCCCTTTTGATGGTTTTCCAGGGGAAAGGCTCAGCTCCAAAGCTGGCGGGACCGGTGGGAAGAGTCAGATTTCCTAGGCATCAGCTCTCCAGAGAGACTTTAAGCTATTCAGGGGGACTCCCCCCAGGGGTGTGCCCAGAGAAGCGGGCAGTGCCAGGCTAAATCTGGCAGGGCAGAGCTCAGAACAAACAAAAAAATCAACAAAACCCACAAAACAAAATAAAACCAATCACAAAGTAGCAAGAGAGTTGATCAAATAAAATGACAGATTTTATTTAAATCTTAAAACTGAAGACAAATAGGGCAGAGTCTGAAGATTTATGTATATAAAAAAAGATTTTTAAAAAAACCTCACCCGAAGTAGCTGGGGAAAAATAAAATAAAATAATCACCACCCAGAGTGGTTGCACAGGCTGAAATAAACATTACCTTGTAGAGAAAGGCTGCTGTGTACTCTGCTGGTCTCCCAGGGCATCTAGGTGTTGGAGGCTGCATTCAGAAGAACTTAAGTGAGCAGAAGGAACCCTTGCAAATCAGCTCCAGCAACAAACAAACAAAGCTGAAAAGTGCTAGTTTGCAAACAAGAGCAGCAGTCATACTGGGGAGTGTCATAAGATGGGGAAAGAACTTGGAAGGTTAACCCTGTCTTCTAAAGACCCTCTGTGAGGTACCGGCTGCAAAATGACTGACACATACCTCCAGTTATGAGACTTGGGGTCCTGCTGTGGGTTTAAATTCTGACTTCTGGGCTGGCCTGAATTGATTTTTCTTTTCTTTTCTGGATCAACCTACTGAGCAAGTGGGCTTCCTTTTTCAAATAAGGAGTCAAGGGTTCTGTATGAACCTATGCAGACCAGGAAAAAATACATCTTCATGACTTTCTTTGCCACTTGGCTTCTGCTCTCCCTGTTTGGAGGAGACCAAATACGGCGTTTTGTCTTCCTGTCCAGCAAGAAAGCCGGAGCACTGAGGAGCTGGCCCCGTTGGGCAGACAGATTTCTCCTGAAGAGTTTTGCTAGTCCTGAGGAGCTCCAGAACAATGTGGGGAATGCTGACGAACAATCCCCCAAGGCCCGGGGAGAGTTGAGGAGGAACATCTACAAGAACAGTCGCTGCCGTATGGAGACTTGCTTTGATTTTTCCAGGTGCAGGGAACATGGGTTCAAAGTTTTTGTCTACCCCTTGGAAAGAGGGGACCCCGTGTCAGAAAGTTACCTCAAAATCATTGCATCCCTTGAGGAGTCGCGATACTACACCTCCAACCCTGAAGAGGCCTGCCTTTTTGTCCTCAACATTGACACTCTGGATAGGGACCACCTCTCCCCACGGTATGTTCACAACATTAACGAAAAAATCCAAGGTTTCCCTCTGTGGAATGACGGCCGAAATCATCTCATATTTAACCTGTATTCGGGTACATGGCCTAATTACACGGAAGACTTGGGATTTGACATTGGTCAAGCCATCCTAGCCAAGGCCAGCTTCTACATGGAGAACTTCCGTCCAGGTTTTGACATCTCCATCCCTTTGTTTTCAAAGGACCATCCCCAGAAAGGTGGGGAGAGAGGCTGGCTGCATAAGACCTCCATCCCTCCAAAGAAAAAGTACCTCTTGGTTTTTAAAGGGAAACGCTACCTGACAGGCATTGGTTCCGACACCAGGAATGCTCTCCACCATATCCACAATGGCAAAGACATAATTTCACTGACCACATGCAAACATGGCAAAGACTGGGAGAAGCACAAGGACAAGCGGTGTGATAAGGACAATGCAGACTACGAAAAGTAAGTGAGAAAGCTTTTTGTGTTGGGAGCTAACCAAGAAATTGGAAATGGGGGAAAAGCGGGTTTGGATCAAAATCCCCCAGCCTGCATGGCTACTGGTCATGCTAGCTGAGGGATTCTGTTAGTTGTAGCTCAAAAGAGGAATCTTTTCAGTCTCTGATCCATCCACAGCATGAGAAAAGGTGAGGTGGTAGATTTTGGATACCACTTTGAGCAGTTTGTGGGAAAGGGGTGTTCAAATCTGTTTGACCCATGGGCCATATTCCAGTGGGAAATTCTACAGAAGTCTTAGAGGAACAGCAGCTGCTCAACAGCACATACTCATTTCTACATAGCTTGTGTAGAATCATTTCCCAATTGCTTGTGTTCCATTAGTATAGGGTCTAATTTTTATTTTCTACCTCAGGCACCATAATGTTTTGGGCTGAGCCTTCATTGTACCTGTAATTTATCTCCAAGATGCTTAGGTAGGGATGCTTATTTGGTAAGGAAAACAGAGGAATCAGCAAATAAAAAATACAAGTGTTGTAGAATTTCAAGTCAAAAGCTAGGATATTTTGAAAGCCTTGTTAGCTAGGTTTTAGTATGATCCCTGTGTAGCGATGTGTTACCATCATCGACCTGTGTAAATATCATTAGGTTGTTTACTGAAACGTTGACTCAAACTCAGTCACTGCTTCCTATTGTTTGTTCCTGGAATCTTTTATATCACCAGGACTTAGCTTTGGAATATGTGAAATGATAATATATCTCTAAACATGTGCAGAATGTTTTCCTCTCATTTTTCTATGATTAGAAATAAGAGTTCCATTGTCAGAGTGGGGGTTCCATCTCCCCAAACCTTAGCCTTGGTATGCCTCCTTTTTGTATATAAATGACTGTTATCTGCAATATTTTGTGCTTCAGAAGGTGATAAACTCTCCTTCCTTGGAGATGTTTAAACAGAGGTTGGAGAGCCATCTCCCAGGAGTGTGTTAGTTGTGTGTTCATGTATGGCGGGGTTGGACTAGATGGCCCTTGTGACACCTTTCGGCTCTTATGACTGTGGTTGTTTTGCAAAACATAAGCAATCTGCGTTGTCTCCTGTAATGTCTTGCCTGGAAGGGCAGAGGAGACTAAGCAATCTCCTTTCCTTCTTCCTTTCCTTCCTTCCTTCCTGAACAGCTAAGTCTGAAGAAGAGTTCTGCGTGACCCTCAAATTAGAGTATCTTAAAGTATTTTGTTATGTGCATGGTGCTTTATGCACAATATTGGAAACAGCATTTGGTCAATAACTTTCAGCTAATATTCATGTTTTGCCTGATTTAAGAATTACCATTGGGGGGCAGGTGCTTGATATGTTGAATGTTTCATTTGTGATATCAGATTTCTCCTTCTTTTGAAATTATTGATCCTCTTGAGTCAACTCCTTTATCAAGGAGCGCAGTGGATTTGGGTTTCTGTGTGTCACTGTGTTTTGTTTCTCTAGCTGCTGTTGTCATCTTAATTTACATTTTTTTTTCAAAGCAATGAGAGTCTACATCTACATCTACATTATGCTTCTAACTTAACAGCAATTTAAAATCTTGCATTCAGTATTCTAACAGTGCAAGAAACAATTTAGTTTTCCAGGTAGCATAAAGCACTGATCCTAGGCAGATTTATTAAGAAGCAAGGCTCTTTACATAGTTGTAATTTGCCATCCCGTCAGCTTTGACTTATGGACGCTCTGTGAATAAGAGATCTCCAAGAGCTGTGGTTATCAACAGCCTTGCTCACGTCTTGCAGACTCAGGGCTATGGCTTCCTTTCATTCTTTTCCTTCTGCCTTCTGTTTTACAAAGTGTTATAATTTTTTCCAGTGTGTTGTGTCATCTCATGAAAAGTCCAAAATAAGATAGCTCCATTTATTCATTTTTGCTTCTATGGAGAGTTTAACCTTATTTTGCTCTCAGACATCATCATCATCATCATCATCATCATCAAACAGTGCATTGTATCTGTAGAACTATCTTCCAGAAACTCATTTCTGATTACAACGGTTGATTTTCTGTCTACCAGCTTTCTTCACTGTCCAGCCTCCACAACCATACATGTTGTACCTGACTGTTATACAAGTGTTAAAGTTGAAGACCCTCTCAGAAAAAAAAAAGTGTCAACCCTACTTCAACACCAACATGATTGAATATAAAGAAATTCTAGTCCAGACTATTAAGAGTCAAGCCCTGGATGAATCTTTAAATGATGATTTATCCTACATTTAATTGTTTTTGAAATCTCAAAGTCTTTCCATCCCATTGATGGTGAAATTTGCAAATTTGGATATATTCTAATAAAACATGAACGGAAATGAAATCCTCTCCTATCCTTATGCTGTGTTCAATGTAGTTTTTCTTTGGTATGTTTAAGTCTGCATCCTAAGTCTGCAATACAACACACAATTAGTAGAGAACAAGTCCTTTTGAAACTGGTGGGAGCTACTTCTGGGTAAATTTGCCCAGGATTGGGAGTTACTTTTGGGTAGATTGTACCAAAAGTGTATCATTGGTACCTAGTCATTTGTTTTAATCTTATTTTTTTTAAATGTTAGATAATCTTTTACTTAAAAAGTTACTTTTAAACATTTAATAATCTTGAAGTACAGTATGGGTATCCTTCTGAGTGTTACTTTTGTGCATTTCCTTCTGTCTGTTGGATGAGACATAAGACAATCTTGCATGTAATGGCTAGCCTGCATCTAGTGGGAATGGACTTCAAGTGACTACCGGTAGATAAACAACTGCTTGTAAATGGGAAGAGCGCTCTCTTTTATTTTATGATGAATCAGCACTGCATGCATTCTGACCTGGAGATGGGGCACGTATGGTACTCCAGATGTTGTGGAATTGAAACTCTTGATCCCTCCCCACTGACTATGTTGGCTAGGACTGATGGGAGTTGCAGTCCAACAGTATCTGGAGGACTGCCTATCCCCCCTTCTCCTCCCTCTTCCTGTTTATTTCTATCCCACTCCTTCCCAGTTTGGGACACAAAGGGGCTTACAACACATAAAACAGTTAAAACTTCACAGCATGCATACATTAAAAATGTAATTAAACTGTCAAAAATTAAAACCTGTTAAAAACATAAACCATTAAAAGGAAAACAAGAAATAGGAGATCCATCGCATTTATGCAAGGTCCTTCCCTCTTGAGCAATCAGTCTTCAGAGGCCTGCCAACACAAAGTTTTCACCTACCTGGGGGAAGATAGCAAGGAGGGTGCCTGTTCAAGTGCTCTGGGAAAGAAGTTTCAGAGCCTGGAAGCAACCACCAAGAAGGCCCTCTCCTGTGTTCCCACTAGATGTACCTATGAGTGTGGTGGAACAGAGAGCAGGGTCTCCCCAGATCTCAAATTATGTGCATGTTCGTACGTTCTAAAGTTTTATGTTCTTCTTTCTGGGCATCACTATTCAGTAATCGTAAGTGTGTACATGCATGCATGTGCACAAGCACAGGTATCTTATTTTCATTTATCGGTATTCAACAAACAGAAGTGTGAGGCACATGCCCTAGTTTAGTCAGGAGCATTATGCATGCAGAAGCAAGCATGTATGTGTATGTCCCAGCTAGAGAGCAAACTATAGGCTCGTCTATACTAAGCTATAAAATGTAGATTGATGCACAGTAATGCCAATTCACAGCAGCTTTCATTTGTCTCCATATTTTCCCCCCCTAAGATTGCAGGCATGCAAAGCCATACGCATTTGTTGATCAAACTGGCATGCCTGCGAATCAAGATGGAGGGTGGGAGTGAATTATTCACGTTTTTATTGTCACCACTTGCTGCTGCCAAACAGTCTTTTTTTAAAAAAGGAAATCCAAGGTGCAGAAGTGCAGTCTTCTGCTTAAATAAATTGTGTGTGTGTGGGGGAGGCTGTTTTGTCGCCTCAGTGCATGATCACCACGGGGAAAATCCAACATGCCTGTTCTGGACACTTGCCGTGCCATCAAGCTCTCCTCCCTGCGTCTGTCTGACCAATCAGCTTTCCACTTCCGCTCTTATCGGGAATGCGTAGCAAAACAAATTGGTTGTCCCCATGAATGGGGATGTGCATTTCCTTTGGAGTTTTTAAAAAAATATATGGGAAAAGCAGGAAAGGCTTTTTCCACAGAGTATTTGGAGTTTTGGCGAATAGACAAACCCTACATGTGTAGGCAGCCCCTATTTAAACTTGTTAAAATTCTTCTCATGAACTATTTGGAAGTACTGGACAGATGTGGGAAAATAGTGGTGGTAGTGATGATTATGGTGTACCATTCATATACATGAAGATTTATAGCAAATGAAAAAAAGGGTTGATGTCCCCAAGCGGCTTCCAAACTAGGAAATAATATAACTGAAGCAAAAGAGGAAGGTGAGGGGAAAGGAAGCAAATACAGATTTTTCTGTCTTTATTGAGCTTTGTAGCCCCTTCTCCCTTGAAACCTTAAAGGTGAGAGCTGCTAAAGGATAACATTGTTATGAGACAAAACATACCGGTAGTTCCATCTCAGAGATGTGTTGCAGAAGGAACGCTAGGAGTCTGAATGACCATCGTTGGGGTAAATAATCCTGAGCTTTTGATTGTTTGCTTGCTGACCTTTTAAGTCTGTTGAACTCAGTAGGCTTGTGCTGGTATAGAACACTGATTCGTAATTTCAGGAACGCAACAGATGGTGAATAATTTCTCTGATCATCTTTCTCTCCTCCACCCCATCCTCATGTACATCTTAACTCAATTCTCTTGATGGGGAAAAAAAAAGTGTCAACAAATGCAGGGATTCCCACACAGGTTTGCCTTAAAAGTCCAACAATCTTGGCAAATCTCTGCTTGCTTTTCTTGGCTGTGAAAAGTCCCTCTGTGATGAAGCATGCTTTCATTGTGGTTGTTCAATAGTAAACATTTGATTAGACTGAAACTTGAAATAAAGTCAACAAAGATGTACATCACTTGGATTACTCAACACCAGATGATTCATAGCCAGATGTGCTGTGCCAGACAAGGGAGGGAAGTAGAGGAAAAACTCTGCTCAGAATGTGGTCCTTGCTGATTACTGGGGTCATGGGAACAAGACTTTCTCTTAGATAGATAGAGAGATAGATAGGGTGACCTCAGCAAGTCACACACTCAGGAGATTTTCACACTACACTGTTATAGTGTTACTATTCCACTTTATTTGCTCTGGCTTCCTCCTGTGGAATCCTGGGGTTTGCAGTGTAGGGAAGGGCATTTAGCATTCTCAGCCAGAGAGCTCTTAGGCCTCACTAAACTACAAACCCCAGAATTCCACAGGAGGAAGCCAGAGCAAATAAAGTGGAATAATAACGCTATAACAGTGTAGTGTGAAAATCTCCTCAGCCTCAGAAAACTCCATGATAGGCTCACCTTAGGGGTGGCATAAGTTGGAAACAACTTGAAAGTCCAAAACAACAAATATATATATATATATATATATATTATTTATACCCCGCTCTTCAGCCACAAGGCTATCAGAGCGGCTTACAAATTGTTTTAAGCAATAGCTATTTACACATCTACACTGCATTAAACAGTTTCCAATGTGCGTTAGCTAATTGCCCCCCACAAGCCGGGTACTCATATATATTCCCAGACCTCTTTGCTAGAGAGCCAGCATGATGTAATGGTTTGAGCGTTGGACTATGACACTGGAAACCAGGGACTGAATGAATCCCTGTTCGTACAGGGAAACCCACTAGGTAACCTTGGGCAAGTCTCACTCTCTCAGCCTCAGAGGAAGACAAATGCAAACCTGCCCTGACTAAATCTTGCCAAGAAAATCCCATGATAGGTTTGTCTTAGTTGGAGTTGTCTTCCAACTTGTTCTATAAGTTAGTAATGACTTGAAGGCACGCAACAACCACCTCTTTGTAAAATAAGATGATATTCACTGGAAACTGGAGGTGAAGATCAACACAGATAGGTTTCCCCCAGTTCTTATGGGAAATCCATATACCAAAACAAAAAGCCACATCTAGTTTTTTGCTTTTTAAGGCTGGGAAATTTTGTGCAACAATTATGTGGAATAATAAATTCAATATACTGTACTCAGTAATTTTCCTTAGGTATCTGATATAATCTTGAAAAACATGTTGCAGTGTTTAAAAACTGAGAGGAACTATAATATGCATAGTAGCCATGTGCATAATTTTTAATGTAGGTTTTTGTCTTTTAAAAGATAATTATTTTAATGTTTAGTATAATACTGAACTGTGAAGATGAAAGAGAATGATAAAGCATGTACAGTTTTCACATTTGCTGGGGTTTGGTTCCAGGACCCCCGTGGATACCAAAATCCATGAATACTCAAGTCCCATTATATGCAATGGCATACCAAAATGGTGTCCCTTATATAAGATGGCAAAATCAAGGTTTGCTTTTTGCATTAGTATTTTTTAAAGAATATTTTCAAGCTATGAATACATAAATCTGTGAATGCCAAATCTGTGAATATGGAGGGACAACTGTAGTACATTCAGAAGCTGAAATAAAAATCACTAAATTAAAGGAAGACAAAAATAAGATGTGGTATTTAGAAATGAGAAAATAAAGAAAGATAACTATCTGAGATATGAGAGAACGTTCTGACACTGTCAAACAGATAGGGTGGACAAGTTGTGGCCTTTCATATGATGTTGGAGTACACTTCCTATTGTCCCTTACCATTGACTATGATGGCTGTGGGGATCTGAGGGTTTCAGTTCAACAACATCTGGAGGAACATAAGTTATTCATATTACCATATTAAAATGCCAGTGGATATTGGAAGTCATAATTATAATGAGATTATGAGGAGATATGTGTCACTCAGAAGATCAGAACACAGTCTGTGTTTGTGATAAGCACTCGTCCTGGGTTTGGAGAGGCCTCACTGGTTGGTAGGGAATATTGTGATCAGCGCTGGACAGCTTGAAGCCACCAGTTTTCCACAATGCCCCTGGTGTAGTGTCCCTCAAGGGCGTTGTGGGGAATGTTATGTAGTGCTTCCAAGCTCAGCTGGATGGTCTGGGGCTCCGAGGTTGATGTTAGTGTTACCATAAGCAGTGGGGGGTTATGTTAAAGTCCCACACATGATGCCAAAATCTAGTTAGGGGAATTATTAGCTCAAACAGGAGGCCTGCAAGAGGAGAGCAACTCCGGAGATCTTTAAATTAGGCTCCAGTTACAGTAAATAAGACATTTTATTGGAATAATATAGAAAGTAAACTTACATACACAACATATATCCTTAAGGACCATACAAGGCTATAGCAGAATAAGTTAGAAAGGTTGGCCAGAGAGAGAGGTCTGGGAAGATAGGGTGATTGTTACCAGTCTTGAAGAGAAGAAAGCTTCGTGTAGCGAAGATACTCTGACCGGCACCTGAAGGTGTCACAGCAAAGAAGAGAATGACAAAGTTGGGGCTCTAATATTTATATCCTATTCCATGCCTTGGAGGGACGAGTTAGTAATAACAAAGCTTGGATGGCTCTCTCATGGAATAGACAAAAGGGAATGAAACCTCAACTGACTGCTTTAATTGTCAGCCTTTAGAAAGAACTACCTGTATTCCTCTATCGACCACTGTTTGATCCTTTTTCACCTAGCAGAGAAACACCTCAAATTTTTACATGGTAAATTATATATTGCACTTATGGATTTGAAGTCTGCCTTCGACTCCATCCCCAGAATCAGATTATGGGAGAAATCAGATAAGATCTTAGATGATAAAAGACTTCTCTATCTCATAATGTCTCTATATAGTGATAGTAAGTTGCAAGTTAGATGTGATACACAGGTACAGTTCACTAACGAAATTTTTATGTCCAGAGGAGTCAGACAAGATTGTATCCTTGCACCTACATTGTTCAATCTGTATATAAACAACCTTGAGGAGGCCTTGTCTGACTCCAAAGGACATTTGCCCAAACTCGGTGCTAGGAAAGTTCCTATCCTACTTTATGCAGATGATGTTGTTATCCTTCCTTGCTCCAGAACAGGTTTGAAAATCTTTTAATGAAAACTATGAATTATTTCTTGATTAACAATCTGAAAATTAATTTTGGGAAATCCAGAGTCATGGTTTTTGAAAACAAAATTTCCCAATGTCGTTGGTCTCTTGAGGGCATACCTTAGAACAGGTAAAAAACTTTTCATATCTTGGACTATCATTCCATCATACTCTGTTATGGAATACTCATAGATCAGCTATTGTCCAGAAAGCACTAGACAGTTGATCTGCAATAACCTGCTTCCTTTTTTACCAAAGGGAACATGTATATTTCCATCTGCCATGACAGTGTTTAACGCTAAGTCCGTTGCACAGCTCTTATATGCTTCCAGTATCTGGATAGGGGGACTGATGCCCAAGATAGATAGTCAGCAAACTTCTTAAGGACCCTTCTCCAACTTCCTAATTGTGTCCCTAATTCTGTGCTCCTGTTGGAAACAGGGGAAAGCCCTCTTTTGACTCGGGCATAGTGGTATGCCTTAAAACTTTGGATGGAATTTAGTGTTTTTGGTGTGTGTTCGGCTTGCTTTTATGTCTGTCCCAGGATGACTATGTAAATAGCTGGTCCAAGCTTCTTGCCAAAAAAGCAGCTTAAATCGGTCTTTCTTCCTCCTCCTTTTCCAATCTGGGTTTGAATATGGCCCTCAAATCTGATACGCAAAGATTGGGAGACATAGCTTTTTGTGATCTGCGCTACCGTTCATATGTATCCTGTTCCCCTAGTGCAATGAACGTCCATTACATCAGGCCTTTCCAAATAGCTGACTTTAAAGAACCTGCCAGTGGTCAATTACCACTGACTTTTTTCCAAGGCCAGATGTAATGTCTATTCTACTGAATTTCTTCGAGGCAGATTTGCTGGTGTACCATATTTGGAAAGACAATGTCTATGCAGTATTTATGGAGTCAATGAAACATATATTTTTGTCTTGTAGCCTTTATAATCAGGCCCACCATTATACAATCCACCCATTAATGAGCAAATTTCCAGGAAACACAGATCAATTTTACATCAGATTTTTATTGGAAGACAAGTTCTCAAAAGTGACCCTGACTGTTGCTAAATTTCTTACAGAGGTGGCTACGATTAGAGTTAATTGTGTTTTAGGTAAAAGCCAGTTGTAAATATTTTACTGTTTAGATCTTTTAAAAACTATTTTGTCTGTTTTCTGCCTTATGTTTGTGTTCCTATTCTATGACGGATCTATGGATCGTAATAAACAAACTTGTACTTGTACTTAATTGTGGAGAGATAGAACATTGATGATTTTGTTACAACTTCTTAAGGTTGGACAGGAGGGAGTATGAGAGGAGGTTTCCATAGGGTATGGATTGGGGAATGGTCACTGCTTGATTGAATTATTGCTGGAAAAACCCAGGGCTGGAAGAAAGGACTTGCACATACCCCTCTAATGACTGGGTTGTTAGCATAAGCCCATTATGGGGGCTTTCTGCTCAATCCTAACTTGAGCTTTCACACCATTATATTTCTAGATACGTCTCAGGTCATCCAGACCTTTGACTGACCTCCAGTCTGCCTAAGCCAATGTGACCCCAAAAGGTGTCTAATATGTCCAGATATGGACTCTCGTGGGGAGGGGTAGTAGGGCATGCTAAAATTAGAGCCAATGAAACTTGCCAGGGGCCTAGTGGATTCTGGGAGGCAGCTGCTTCTTATGTTAAGTGTGTAAATAATGATGTTGAAGCAGTTGTCTCAATTCCATGTGTTCTCAGAGTTTAGAAGGGATGATCTTGCTCTTCTTGTATATGATCCTTGTAAATCAGGTTTGGAGTTTCCCCTCCTGCAAACCATCATGCATCACTCTTGGCTGTGGGTGAAACTTGGTAGGAAATCAGTCTGCCAACATTCAGCAGAGCAAACTGGGAAAACCCCTTTAAAAAGACTTTAGTATTTAAGGTTGTTTTCCCAAGCTGCTGGCATCCCCAGGTTGTGGAAATTTGGCAGTGTGGTCTTGTGCTGAATCTCAGTTGCATGGTTTTGGGGGGATGGAGCAAGTCCCCCCACAAGCCTGGGAGGAAGTGTATGTTGGCCATCCCTGTTGTAAAATCACTACGTCATTTTACTTTTGGGGCAAAAGTTTGGAATGAGTACGGATATATGTGTGTTCACACATACACCAAACACAGCTCACTTCGTGCAGTGTTAAATATCTGAGTAGGCAGAAGCAGTATTTTATAGTACATGTGTATTTAAACGCATGCTGAAGGATACAAAAGATACACAGCTGCCCTTCCATTCCCACCCCCGCCTGAAGCACCTATCCAGATGGTAGATGCCTGTTTTTGAGTTGAATCTTTTCCAAGCAGATCTACTGTGAGATTAAACGGTGTATGACACGTTCTTAGCAAATGATGTGTTTACTAAAGGTGGAACTAGATGTTAGCAAACACAGGTTCTCAAGCCTGCATTTGCTGAGTTTAGGGAAATGCCATGACGTTTTAAATTATTCTTCATATAACCATTTTGTTGGCGAGAGAATGGATACTGCATTTGCTAAGACAATCCTTGCTGCCTCACATTATTGTATAATTTAAAAGCAAAAAGAAAAAGAAAAAAAGGAATTGTGCTCTGCTCCTGCTGCAGGAATATCCCCCCCCCCATATGTAGGTTCTCTATTCACCAGCTGAATAAGTGTGGGCAACCTGTAGCTACCCTGCCATTGTTGGATTTTATGTTGCCACATCCTTGATTATTGCCCATGCTGGCTGGAGCTAATGGGAGTTGCCTCCCTCCACTGCTTAACAAGAATTTAAAACATGGGCGGGGCTCATGCAGTCCTCCACATTCCTCCAGCCAATGTGGAGGAATGTTGGGAGTTGCTATGGAAGAAGAGTCGTATGATTCCCACCCCTGACCTGAAAGAGATGGTTGCTTTTTTACTTGGTAGAAGAGAGGAGAGCACCCACTATAACAATACTGAATCTACATCCAGGGCCGGTTTAAGGCACTGGCGGTGTCAGCATCTGCAGGGGGCCCTATCCTTGTGGGGACCCCAGTAGTAACCCTCCTCTTGCAAAAACATTATTAGTAATAATCTGAATATCCTGTACTATGAATAGCTTAGGTTGAGTTAGGTTACATTGACCTGAGATACACATATGGGCCCCCCAAAATAAAGCATTGCAAAGGGCCCCAAAATTCCTTAAATCAGTCCTGTCTACATCTCAGCTATTTTACAGCTAAAGCTGTGAACCGGTTCCTGGAAGGTGTCATGGAAACTCATCCGACTTCGTGGGCAAATATAACACATGTGTTCAATATTTGAAGATATGACACAGTCCTCATTTTGTTGATCTTGAGTTCTGTATTTCCAAATATTTGCATGTCATAAATATGACACCTCTGAAGAAGTGCCTGTGTTTGCCAGGTGTTGAAAGTGAACCAAGTAGGATGAAAAATGAGTCTCTCAGACAAATGCATCATTTTCGCCTGTGTAAAGGGCCCCCAGGAACTCTATTGCAATATCATGATGCTGCTGCAGAGAGAGAGATCACAAGGCTCTAAGGTTCCAGGACCTCTGGATATTTGAAAATAAGGACATTGTTATGAAGCAGGGCAGTGTAAATTGGAGCTCCAGTCTGTATAGGATAGGTAGTGCCTTTGTTGGTCACAGTATAGTACAGTAATTTCCTTTTTTCCCATTATTCAACACAGTTGGGTCATTCATTGTTATGTGTGTGATGGCTCCCAGAATCACCCTCTGTACATGGCCAGTGGAATAGGTATCCCATGTCAAGGATGAGAAATGGGCCTTTAGGTGTTTGGGACTTCTAGAAGCCCCAAGCAGCATGGCCAATAACATGGGATTGTGAGAACTTTAGCCCAAATGTCTGGAGGCTCAGAGGTTCCTCACTTCTGCTCTGCACAGAAGCCTCATTTATATTTTCTCCCCACTCAAAAGGAAAGGGAGTGTCAGAATGGTATGGATCTAGCATAAGAATAAAGGCATAGACACAGGCTTTTGTCTAAAATAAAATTCTCTTTACTTGGGAATAATGAAGTATATTTACAGATATATAGAGCATTCAGAAGAAAAACATCTTCCCACTGTGAGATCCTAAACAGGACATCTTCACACAGTGAGCTCCAAAACAGGACTGCTTAGCTCAACCCAGCCCATCTCTGCTCAACTCTGCTCCAGGGCTGTGAACTAATCAACATTGATACATTTACCCAGCTAGCTTCTGCAAACTGCTGCTAGCTCACAGTACTGCAAACTGCAGACTATTTATTACATCTCAGCTCTGTACAGTATAAATCTACTGTAGGTCCCAATATCCTGACAGATATAATGGAGGTAGAAAAGAAAAAGGGATTGAACAAATTATCAGGCAAAAGAGGTTTTCAAGAAGCTGAGGTGAAGGTGTTTCAAAAAAATTCACCAAGCGAGGAAGGCAACACCAGACACTAGAAGCAGGGAGAAGAGATGATTATCTGAATGTTTGGGTACTGGAGGTTATTAGGAAGTGATGGGTGGGGATGTCTCAAGACAATTTTCCAAATGAAGAAAGGAACATACAACACAATGGTAACCTTTCCCAGTTTTATGCCCTCTGGAGATGTTAGACTACAACTCCCAGAATCCATCAGCTGGCTGGGCGATTCTGGGAAGCCATCTGGAAAACATGAATGAATTTGCAGGAGGTTGCAGAACAGGCACAACAAAGTGTCTTGTGTCACCTTAAACACTGATAGGGATCTAGTGGGAGATGCTTTTGTCAGCTGGAGTTCTGTGTATCAGGTGCATGAAATGTCATCCACAGTTCAGGTACCGGGCTCTGGCCCAGGAAAGGTTTTGCTAAATCCACATGTCTTTTAGGTGATACAATCATCTGTTGTTTTTGCTTCAAGGGATGAGTATGCCTTCCCTTCTGAAATTAAACAAGGCCGGCCGGCTCTATCATTAGACAGAGATAGGAGATCACCTCAGGTCACCAGCGGCAAAATACTGGAGGACAGAGCTCAAGTGTGTCCTCCATTCCTGAAGCTAGCAGTTTGCCCTCAGGTAGAGTGATAAAGCCTGTCTCCACATATCAGAATAAAGGAATGATGGAGGGCTCCATTTTGTCCTTCAACTCAGCCAGCAAAATGTTTTGTATTGGCTTGAGACAGTTATTTGATCACACAGTTTGCCACACTGAACAGAGTGCGATTTCCTGCTGAATAAGCATGCATAGGACCTCACTGCTGGTTACAGTATTTGCTTTTTAAGAAACATCTTTAGTCCTGCCTGCAATGAGCATTCTCCAGTCCATTTACCTCTCTGCTTTCTTCATCCATCCTGTTGGTTGCTTTGCCTCACGAAGAAGCTGCAATCAGTTAATTGCCAAGCAAGCAAGCTTTACTTCCTGGGTCTCATGTGAACTGTGAAACCAGCCAGATGAGATAATGTATTTGTCAGAACAGCAGAGAGGGGACAATTCATCTTGGAGTCTCTCTCTCTCTCTCTCTCTCTCTCTCTGTGTGTGTGTGTGTGTGTGTGTGAGAGAGAGAGAGAGAGAGAGAGAGAGATCCCATTTGCTTGTCTCTAGTGCCTGGAATGACAGTGCAATGTCAGGAATGAGCAGCAGGCTGAGGCAAGGTTACAAGGTCCCCCATGGCATCTTAGCAACCAAGCACAAGGGAGTCTGTGGTGGCACCATCTGGCTTGGAGGAACCTGCTAGCTGCAGAATATGGGATTGTATATTGTGAAAATGCTACATCCAGGGGGACGTATAAGAGGAAATCTTTCAACATTTGCCGAATAATGAAAATGTATTTGTTTTTACATGTTTTTACATTGCCAGCTGACCAGAATTGGCCAATCAGCGGAAGCTTTAATTGAAGCAAGCCATCCTCAAAGAGGGGTTTGATACCCTAGTGCCTTAACAATCCTTGGTTAGAACAAGCTGTGGTTGCTTGAGTTCATATGTAATGTGGCATTGCGGATTGGTTTAAACGGTTAAGGAGGAGAGAGGAGGGGGAAGTGTATGAGAGCACATGCCTCATTATGGTTCATTCCCAATCATATAAACCCAGGGTGACCAAGTGTGGCATGCCCAGGGGATGGTTTTCTATCCCTGGGATTCTCTGTCAGGCTGCACAGACTGAAAAAAAAAGGGCCTCGAAATGAAAACAAACCTAGAAGCAGCAGGAATTCTACTTCTGATTTTGAAAACTTGGTATTTTGAATGTTAAATAGCATATTGGGCCTGTGTGTGACTCCAGAGGTGCCCAGGAAAGGTGATTTGCTGCTTCTCCCCTTCCCCCCCTCTGGCCAGAAAAGGCATAGTTTGGGGAGATTAGAGGGTCTGAGGGCTGCAAAGATAGCTTTGGGGCTTGGTGAAGGCTAGGCTTTGTCCACCATGGTACAAACCATGAACTGGGAATCATGGAAAAGTACATTGAGGCAGCAAAGCACTAGGTGGAAAAACATTGAGGTCCTTTCACACTACACAATTATAGCACTATGATTCAATTTTAATTGCCATGGTTTCACCATATGGAATCTTGAGGCACTAGAGCTCTTTGATCAAGAATTCTGATTTTCCCGCACTAAACTGCCAATCCCAGGATTCCATAGGATGGAGACGTGGTGGTTAAAGTTGAACATAGTACAGTTGTCCCTCCGTATCCACAGATTTGGTATCCACGGATTTAAGTATTCACTGCTTGAAATTATTCTTTAAAAAATAATAATCCAAAAAGCAAACCTTGATTTTGCCATCTTATATAAGGGGCACCATTTTGCTATGCCATTGCATATAATGGGACTTGAGTATTCATGGATTTTGGTATACATGGGGGGTCCTGGAACCAAATCCCAGCGAATATAAAGGGACAACTGTACTATAATTGGCTAGGGTAAAAAGGTTTGCTGTGCATGGTACTTGGGCTGAGAGCCAGAGCTCATAAAAGTTACTTTTTTCGATTACAATTCTCAGAATCCAGGGGGTCATTTACATGGCAAAATGAATCCTTTAAGAATTCGCAAAGAGTCCTAATAGTCCCCACATCTTTCAGATCAAAATCGCCATATTCAGAAGGAGGGGGGCAAAAAAACCTGTAAGTCACGCAGTATCTGCTTTTGCAATATTCTCTTACTTTTTTTGATAAAAGTTTGCGAAAATGCACACAATCAGTTGTGGGAAGGGGGCTTGTGGGAAGCAGGGCGAAGGGGGAGCCTGCAACTCCATTGCTTCTGCCAGCTGGGTGATCATCCTCCCCAAGACCCGTCTTCCTTCCTGCCAGCTCTCCGGCAACAGGGGATGGGTCCTCCATGGCTGAAAGGCTCCCTCCTTCCTCCCACCCTTCTTGCTTTGGGAAGAAGAGGGAGGGAAAGGTGCCAGTGCGTTCTCTCTCTCTCTCTCTCTCATTCCCTCCCTCCCTCTCAGCTTCCCAGCATCTTCCTCAAGATGTGCTTGGGAGGCCACACACCCCACCTTTGTCTGTATGAACTACAAAGCCGAAAACTTACCAGATCAACCAATTTCACACTAAATCATGTAAACTATGTGGCACTGGTGCAAAAATGTGCTAACGTGCAAACTATCGCAATAAAAACTGCCATGTAACTGACCCCCAGGAGTTGTAGTGTTATCGTCCCCAAAAAAGTACATTTCCAAGTTTGGCTGTGAATCCAGTGGTATCTGAGGCCATGGCCCTGTGATCCAGACTCCTAGTGGTTCTCATAATAGGTCCTGGAGGAGCAGATGGGCCTCAGCCTGACTTTAAAAAGTCTGTCATGTGTCCTGGAATACCACTCTCAGGACACTGAGGACAAATAGCATACCAGGACTTGGCACTCCTGTCAGCAGCATTGATAGCAGGGGGAAGGGATACAAAATGCTCTTAGTCACTCAGCCCTGCAACTGGGCCAAAATCGTCAAGTGGACAGCTGCTCTGGTGAAGAGAGAAGCCCTTGAAAATATCCTTATCCGCTCTTCCTTTTGCTAAACTAGGCCTATATCCTTTAGAGCAGTGGTTCTCAACCAAGGGGGATCCAGATATTGTTGGATTTCCTGTCCCTGAATCTCTTGACCATCAGCCATGCCAGCAGAGGTTTCTGGGAGATGAAGTCCAACACCATTTACAGTCTCCCCGGTTGAAACCACTGCTCTAAAGAACCCCAGCAACATCTCCTTGTAGCTATTTTGGGTTGCCTCCTCATACTCCCAGGAATTAATTAAAGACAAGTCTGAAGTGAAAGGGCTTTTATTTCCCCCGCATGACCAAGGCATTGGGAGAAGCAGCTCAGAGCTGCTTGCTGCTTCATGCACTATTAAACGGGTCCTCGGCCCATCGTGTGCATAACACCACTGGCTCGGTAATCATATCCCTGAGAATAAAATAGAAACTGTGCATTTTGGGGGATGCACATGCATGTTTTTCTTTGTGTTTTGACTGGGTGCCCACCTTGCTGGATTTCACTTTCTATTTCAACAGTCAGCTTCCCTCTGCACTTCTAACCTCCGGGGCCACTTTCTCATTCATTGCAGGCAGAGCTGTTTCCTTCAGGAAGAGAAGAGTTTGTGTAGCACAGGGAGGCGTGTGGATGAGTTTGTGCAAGCATAGGGTGTTGATGTGCAGGAGAGAACTTGGTGCATGCCGGGCTTAATATGAAAGCTGCATGCTTGAATTAGTTTAGTTGGCAGATAGATTGGCAAAGGGACTGTTGTAATTGATGAGTGTCTTGAATGAAAGGACATTTCTAAACATCACGGTTAAAGACAGGTAACAGAGACAAAAAGAGACAGTTATTAAACCTGCAGTAATCTATAAACAAGGGCATAAATACCCTAAAGGCACCAGTTATTTCCCCTCTAGAAATATGAGAGTTACTTTTCAAAAACTACAACTGTGTTGGTAATAAACTGCAGCATTTCTGTGACCTAAGAATTATAACTATAACTACTCTTAAAAGTAACTTTTTTGCACTCTGGGTTTGAGAGCTGATTTATGTTCCTGGTGTGCACACATATTTCTATACAGAGCTTGGAAGTTACTTTTTTTGGATTGCAGCTCCCACGCTCTCCCAACTGGCATAACCAACTGGCACTGATGTGTGAAACTTTCAGTATGAGGCTTAGGGACACAAATTTCACATTCTCTTCTAGTTTTGTTACAGGGGAAAATGTTCCCATTTAACAAATCTGAGACCCACATTGTCCCAGCAATCAAAAACACCATGACTAGCAGAGGTTATAAATATTTTTAAAGCTAAATCTCTCTGCATTACCTCCAGCTGTCTGGGGGATTCCGAGAGCTGTAGTCCAAAAGCTTGTAGTCGAAAAAGTAACTTTTCTAAGGTTTGTTAATGTTTTATAGTTGCCTCTGTTCAGAGAGGTTTTGCAAATGTATCAGAACTTGCAAAACTAAGTGAAAGTAGAAACAGTGTATGTTCCAACACAGCAGTTAAAAAAGAAAAGGAAGACAGTGTTGTCCTTAAAATCTGATCTTTTAAGACAGATCTTTTTAAAGGGGCTTTGAATCAGCCATAGAATCAGCCACAGAGCCTACAGTGTGACTGTTATCCTTGTCAAAGGTTCTCTTCTTTTCTGGAAGATCCGTCTCTTTTTCTTCTACCATTAAGTCCAACTCCATCAGCCTGAATGACGAGAAAAGGTATAGAGGTATGCAATCAAATGAGTAAAGACTACTTCCTCCCTGGTCTAGATTCTATTGCTGCAGGGGGGGAACACATGTGCCTTCTTCCCTGCTAATCAACAGTTCTCTTGTTCCTTCTTTTTTTCTGTTGCAATTGTCCTCCAAACCAGACCAACAACTATCATGTCAGAATGCACAGAGAAGCTATTGAAATCCACAAACACTTGGACAACTTTAACAGGAAAGAAGAAACCCTTAAAGGAAAAAAAGTTTGGCTACCAGTCCTGAAAAACACCAAAATCAAAACTCAACACATGCAAATGAACTTCACCCAGGGACAGGGGGATTTCCAGCAGATAATGGACCATTAGCCAAACAGACACTAATCCTCCTTGTATATCTCCCCCCAGGAACTAGCCATTCAAATACACACATTTAAATATTCTCTCCAACAGGGATTCACAGTATATAAACTCACACACCTCTACCCAACCATTCTCTGAAGATGCCAGCCACAGATGCAAGCGAAACATCAGGAATAAACTCTTCCAGAACACGGCCTCATAGCCTGGAAAAAAAACCCCACAGAAAACCCAGACGTGGGGAAACCTTTAAGCCTAATAGCCAAATTCCAGCTTGTGGTGAGTCTCAGTAATGGGTGCTTTCCAATAGTGGGTGGAGCTAAGGGCATGGGGTACAGCCAGGTGTCATTCTTACTAATTTCAATATTTCCTCAAAGCATATAAAGGCAACACTGAATTCCATGCATACCTGCATAGGAGTAAACTCCAGTGAAACAGCTTTGAGGCATGGAAAACACAACTCAATTGTATGGATCCCTACTGAGAAGGAAGCCCAGTCCAATAGGTTCTAGAGCAGTAAAGCACAGGTCATATTTTGTGCAACAGCTTCTTGGGCCTCAAAGCACAGTTTAGTGACATGCAACAGCTTCCCAGGCCGCAAAGTGCAAAATGAAGCTTGTGGGCCAGATTATGGAAGAGGGGAGAACTCCAGGGGAGGCTCCCCAACCTTACACCAAACTATGGTTCCATACAACATGCACAAGCAGGAACAAGTAGTTCTTCTGCATTGTATTATACTGCACTGCAATGTATTGCATAGGGATAAGGCATTTGTAAGAGTTTGCTTCCTTTTTTACTTAACTGTACAGGTCCCTCTGCCTTGTATCTTCAGGGGATACATTCCTGGATTTACCGTTTATAAGTAAAACCACAGATAATAGCAAACCCTATTAAAATAAAGGACTTCTGGTACAAACATATAGGGTTACATTGGAGGACCTAGCTATTCCTAGAGGGGATGCCTCTCTGTGCATTTTTCAGCATGATTCTATAGCAGGGTTTCTGTTCCCTGGGACCCTAGGATTCCATAAGAGGTTGCAAGGGGTTCCATGAACTATTGAGATTGAAAAAAAATAAACATTTTTTTTTGAGCTGCAGATATAATATTTTTTAGGCAGGGGTTCCCTGAGACCTGAAAATCATTTCAAGGGTTCCACCAGGGTAAAAAGGTTGAGAAAGGCTGCTATATAGCATGTGTCCCTATTTTTTTTAGCTGTGGCTAAATGAAACTGTAGATATTGGTTTTGTGGATACAGGAGAGTGACCCATATCTTGTTATATCATTCAAACTGACAAACTGTGGTTGTCATTAAGGATTTTTAATTTAAAACTGGCCAACTTAAAACCATAGTTTCTGCAGGTGGACTGTTTAAAGTAACCTAGTTGGTGATAACCACACTCCCTAGTTTGGATGAGGCAGCAAGCTGTAGTTAACCAAAAATGGACAAGAAAGCATCAAAACTGCTCCTCCTAGCAACACAGTAGGAGAAGGAAGGAAAGCATACAAGCTCAAACTTGTTGCAGTTTATTTCTGCTGGTGAGAGTTGGATTAAAACACAATTAAGGTTGATATTCTAATATATAGCCACTGAAACCACCAGTCCAAGAATTCTGAAAGAGGTGTTTGTCCCACAAATATCTCTCAGACATAGATGTTGCTAGACTACAATTCCCAGCATTCTTCACTATTGGCTATGCTGCATAGGACAGATCAAATTTGCAGTGCAACATCTGGAAGGTTGCATTTTGCTCATCTTTATCTTACAATAATGCATAAAATTTACTTTATTTTTACTACTTTATTTTCCCTCTGGATCCTAGCTCTGATGAAAACGATACACACTAATAGCAGGGTGAGAAAATTTCTGCAGCACCACAATAAGAATGCTAAGAAAACTAGAGGGAGTCATTAATAAAAACATGTGCATCTCAATTCATATCTCAGTCCATTAGGTCCAACCACGCTTGGCAGTGCATTTTTCATATCTGTATATCTTTTCATGAGAGGCCCAAGAGGAGGCTAAGACTCATCATTGCAAAACGGGAGATGAGTAATTGTCTTGCCAAGAGCTGAGACAGTTGGTGATGCTGCAGTATGAACGGAGATGCTGCTTGTGAATGCACCACATATGTTATGAAACAGCTGCCATATCAACAGCATCAAAATGAGCAATGTGCTTTGTATTGTTTGCAAGCCTTTCCAACAACTGGGTGGCCACTCATTCTCGCTTTATAACTCTTGATTTATCACAGGCCCCCCTTGCATGCGCAGGAGCTGGGGAATATAGGCTACGCTTGCAACAAAGATTGTCTGATTGGATATTTACTTCTAACTCAGCATAGTGTATTCAAAGTGGCCCAAGGAGTTACCACAAAAATACTCACCTTGCCAAACATTCATTTTGGCTGCTGACACACTGCAGAAATAATGTAGTTTGATACTGCTTTCACTGCCATGGCTCAATGCTATGGAATTCTGTGATTTGTAGTTTTGTGAGATATTTAGCCTTCTCTGGCTCTGGTGCTGCAACAAACTACAAATCCCAGGATTCTGTAGGATGGAGCCATGATAGTTAAAGCGGCGTCAAACTGCTTTATTTCTGCAGTGTGTCAGCAGCCTTTGTTTTGATGCCATTTGGTGTTCTTTCATTTCTTTAACTGCTGTTTCTTCTTGAGCCAATTTTACTTCTTTGCCCTCACTGTCCTTCCCTTCATTTGCCCTAACTGCTATTTAAGCTGTTTTGCAGTGGCGAGCTTGCATGGTTTTCCATATTTACCTCCATGATGTGACCATGTCAGGTGAATATTATTATCAGACGGCAGAGTGGGGGGAAGAGAATATGCTTGCTTTGCATTTTAATATGCTCCTACCTAATTAGTAGTTCCAATATGTGAACTGAAATGCAGTTATCATTCTCTGTTTGCTTTCCCAAATTTCATGATGCAGTGCCACATTCAAAAACTCCATACACAAATGCGTATATAGGGTGAAGTGCACACAAAAATGTGTATTTGTGAGAATAATACCCCAAAATGCATGATGCTAGAGAAAATTGCTCTATGATTCTCTCTCTCTCTCTCTGTGTGTGTGTGTGTGTGTGTATACATATATATGAAAATGATTAGCAAAGAGAATTGAAAAATATAAGCAAAACGTTTTGGCTTCTACCTTCTTCGGTTGCTAAAGATGAAACTGAACTGCATGCAAGGTGGCAGTTTAGAATACTCTGTTTCTCACATTATTTAGTGGATGGTGGTATATCCTCTAAGTTGAGGCCATGGTGTCTTAGTATCTTAAGTCTATAGATCCCAAAGTTTTCCCTTTGGTCCAAAACATCTGACGAAGAAGGCATGTCAGTGCCCAACAAGGACAAAGCAGAGAGGCTATGATGTTGAGAGTTGAAATGTATGCCCACTGGTTGCTCTAGCTTCGTGGTTAGGACTGCAGGGTTATGGTTCCTAAAATGTGTAGGGAGGTCTGTGGTAGTTTTGCTCACATAAGTGTTGTTGCTTTTTAATCACCTGTATGAGTGAATTAACACATATATCCAGCCTTTTACTCAACAATAGCACTGGCAGCTTCACCAGATTGGTGAATCAGGCAGCAAAACTGTGTACTAATTTTTGTGCTGACTAGAAACAAATTTGAAATGGATTTGGAAATGGGTCAGAATGAAGTCAAGATCAGAGCAATTAGAAACAGGGGAAAACTGAAACGGATGGATTTTTCTTCCCTAATTGTAACATAATTGGCTAGAGCTGACCATGTGAATTTTGAATTGAATGGCCTTGAGGTCAAACGAGGGCAAGTGCAGTGACAGCAAAGAAGAAAAAGGAGATGGCTGCCAAGAAGCAACAGCGAGGAAGTGCAAAAGCCGAATGACAAAAAAGTGCCAACCAGCACTGAAACAATGTGTTTACAGTGATATTTAAACAGATATAAAACTACTGAGTTTATATGCAGTGTTTATGTGCACACAGCAATTCATTATTGCTGGGGACATCCATTACTGTTTGCACTACTGTGCGGACTGCAGAAGTCAGAAGGAATGGAATGCCCTGGTGTTTGTGTGTGTGTGTGTGGGTAGCGGGTGGATCATTGTCCCTGGTGATTTGACCCTGTAGCCCTAGCTTTGCAACATCACTCATCCCAGTGCATCACCCTCCTACATCTTGTCAAAATACTATTATCTGTTAGTATTACCCTCAACAGACTGTTGCCCCTCCCAGGCCTGACTGCAACACATAACGTTGCTCTCTTCCCCCTTCCAGCCAATCTGAGCCACACATTACTACAGGTCACCTACCGTATCTGCTGGGGATATGCCTGTGGACTTACTGTGTATAAGTGAAACTGGGAAAATAGTAGACCCTATTAAAATGAAGAGCTTCTGTGCGAATGTATCATAGAGTTGTGTTGGAGGACCTAGAAGATGCCTAGAGAAGTTGCCTCTCTAGGCATTTTCCAGCGCAACTCTATAGTATGTGTTCCCTATTTAGTGTCCTTCAGATAACTGAAACTGTGGATATTGGTTCCGTGGATACAGGGAGTGGCCTGTACTTCTTCCGGCCATTTCTCAGTCCTGATTGTGTGAGCACTTATTTGTCATTCCATTCTTTTTTCCCATTGAGTAAATGCCATTACTGACACCAAGTGTTCAACATCTTTCCTTAAGGTGGTTTTGTTTGTGTCTGTGAGGGGGTGTTCCCAAAAATGTATATACCCTTAACAGTTATTATTTATTATTCTGGATTTTTTTCTTTTGCATTCCCCCCCACCCTCAATGTATACACCCTTAACAGGATTAATGGTTACAATAGTAGAGAAGTGTCATAAAATTACAAGAGAAAGTTTCTCTTTCTCACTTAAAGTTTTTTTGCAACTCTGTGGTTTGACAGTGCGAGCAGTGCATTGATGCACAGGGACAACAGTTTGAACTCCTTACTTAAATTGTAATTTAAGCTGGAATGTGTAACTCTGAATACATTATTATAACATTTATTCTTCAATATACAAGTATTTACTTAGCCTTCAAATAATCACCATAGCTGCAATTAGCTATTAAAGGATGTATACATTTTTTTGGAGACACCCTGTATATGTGTGTGTTTGTGTATATATATATATATATATATATCCAAAACTTACAGTATGCACTTGTGAATAGAAACAACCAGCTCAGATAAGGCTTGCATAAGTAAACAAAAATAAAATATTTTGAGTGTTTTAGAGATCGCTTGAGGCCAGGGAAGGAGCAGAATCTTCCCTAGCCGGTGTAGACATATCAGCATGTAAGTTACGAGGTCCGTTTCTTAAATCATAGAATCAAGGTCATTTTGAATTCTGATCCTGTCCTCTGGGGTATTAGCTACCCCTTCTAATTTGGTGTCATCTGCAAACTTGATAAGCAAACTCTCTATTCCCTCATCCAAGTCATTGATAAAGATGTTGAATAGCACTGGGACCAGGACAGAACCCTGTAGCACCCCACTAGTCACTTCTCTCCAGGATGAAGAGGAGCCACTGCTGAGCACCCTTTGGGTTCGGTCAGTCAACCAATTACAAATCCACCTAACAGTTGCATTGTCTAGCCCACAGGTTACTAACTTTTTTGCAAGAATATCATGGGGGACCTTGTCAAAAGCCTTACTGAAATCAAGATACACTACATACACAGCATTCCCTTCATCTATCAAGTTTGTAACTATATATATATATATATATAAAAGAGATAAGATCAGTCTGGCATGACTTGTTTTTGAGAAATCCATGTTGACTTTTTCCTTTCTAAGTGCTTACAAACTGTCTGTTTAATGATCTGCTCTAGAATCTTTCCTAGTATTGATGTCAGGCTGACTGGGTGGTAATTATTTGGGTCTTCTCCCCACTCTTTTAAAGATGGGGACAACATCTGCCCTCCTCCAGTCTTCTGGGACCTCTCCTGTTCTTCAGGAATTCTAAAAAATTATTGACAGTGGTTGTGAGGAGATGTGGCCACTCTTCATTTCTCCCTGGGTTTCAAGTTACAAATTCCAGTCCCTATATACTGATTCCAATAGAGCCAAGGAAAAGCTGGTGCTGAGATAGGCCAGAGCTTGAAAAGTTATCTTTTAAAAATGCTTTAGTTACTGTTGCCATTCTAAAGTAGTTTACCACTATAGGTACAATTGTAAAAATCAAGTCTTTAAGGAAACTAAGCAAGTAACTTGCCGTTAGCTTTAAAAAAGAGAGATGGATACTACAGGGCACTAACCTGTGAAACAGAACACATTCTTCGTTCATTCCCCTATCATAGACATACGACAGGATGTAAGGCCATGGTATGATGACGCATGACATAAGCCACCACTTAAAGCATCTGATATTCCTCCTCCACTATTTAGGGATGCCACATTCCTGAAATAAGTAATGAAAATATAATCAGGATAGTTGTGTTAAACATAAAGTGAAATCCAAAATCCACAAAAGAATGATACCTTTATTGGCCAACCAAAATGCACAAAATACATTATGCAAGCTATCAAAGCTCCACTTTGCAAAAAAAAAAATGTTAAAAAATCATACAGGAGAAGAAAAATGGTGATGTTAGAGTCATATGCCTGCATTTTGTATTAGATGTTGCTTCTGTTGTACAGTCATCCCTCCACATTTGTGGGCTAAGCATTCATGGATTGTTGGATTTGCTGCTGCCGCCCTATGCCATTTTTAGCAGGGGCTTCAATAACACTGGTGTTGCTGGGAGGTAATCAAACTGGCCGGATGGCTGGGCCCAGCAGGAGGAGGGAAGGCATATACTTAATCACTTGGGTGGGAAGGAGGGAGAGAGGGAGAGAGGGAATGGGACCAGTGTCCCCTTTGTCCTGCCCCCCCTCCCATCCCCTTTTCCCCACCTGCATGAGCAAGCACACACAGCCGGGCCCTGCCATCCCACTAGTACAGGTACCTTTTTTTAATGTGTTAAATTCAGTTGGGGGGGGGCTAGAGATACTCACAGTTTTTCCACTTTCTGGGGGGGGGGCTGTGCCCCTAAGCCCTGTGAAAGTTAAGGGATGGTTATAATTCAGTTGGTTTGAAGGGATCTCAGTGGAGGTGCAGGTCACTCCCTTCTCAGCCATGTGGAGACTGAGACAAAGGACAATAGAACTTAAACTCCATTAGCCGCAATAGAATCATAGAATCATAGAGATGGAAGAGACCTCAAGGGCCATCCAGTCCAACCCCCTGCTATGCAGGAATACACAATCAGATCATTCCCAACAGATGGCCAGCCATCCTCTGTTTAAAAACCTCCAAAGAAGGAGACTCCATCACACTATGAGGCAGTGTATTCCACTCTATTAGCTCCTACTATCAGGAGGTTCTTCCTAATGTTTAGGTGGAATCTCTTTTCCTGTAGTTTGAACCCCATGTCCTAGTCTCTGGAGCAGCAGAAAACAAGCTTGCCCCATCCTCAGTATGACCTCCCTTCAAATATTTAAACATAGCTATCATGTCACTTCTCAACTGTCTCTTCTCCAGACTAAACATGCTCAGCTCCCTAAGCCTCTCTTCATAGGGCATGGCTTCCAGACCTCCCACTATCCTGGTCGCCTTCCTCTGGAAAGTAACTTATCTTGGGATCTAGGATGTTTTTGTCCTTTGTGAAGCCACAGGCCCCTTTCTTAAGCAGAGAACATTAAATTTCTCAAGAAGTCTCTGTACTGCTACATGAAGAAAAGCTTTTAGGTGCTGTATAGGTAAAACTTGATGATTACAGTCCAAATGGAAAAGTTTTACTTCTGCTAGAGGTAGAGACCTTCAGAAGAATTAAGTCCCAGTCGTTAGCTCCCTCTTGTTTATGATTCCTCTGTTGTGGCTAAAATGTTGCAGTTATGTCACATAAGGAGTGAAAAGATCCCTCATTAAGTTGTAACCATAATGCAATGCAGCTCTGCCTTTGTTATAGGAGGAAGAAATTCCTTCAAGGTAATTAGTTGTTTGTAACTAATTTCAAGGCAGATGAAAGCTTTTTTCTTTTCTCAAAAGATTATTCAACAGTTTATGTGGACTGTGGTGATGGGTGCCCATGTGGATCTCCGGGAATTCCAGAGGGCCTGGAAGATGCTCTCAGGGCCCCCAGGATACAGAAAAGCAGTAGTAGTTATTGTTTTTCTCATCAAGTTTATGCCACACTTTCCCTACAAAACTAGGACTCAAGGTGGCTAAAAAATTAAACAGAATATAGTTTAAAAATGCCAAAGTTGTAACCTCTGAATCTCAAATATAAGGCCATGCATCCCTGACTGGCAATCATGCTGCTGTGTGCCTTCAAGTCATTTCCAACTCATGACCATCCTAAGGTGACCCTAGCATAGGTATTTCTTGGCAAGATTTGTTCAGAAGTGGGTTAACATTGCCTTCTTTGAGGCTGAGAGAGTGTGTCTTTGCCCAAGGTCAACCGGTGGATTTCCATGCCCAAGCAGGGATTTAAACCCTGGTCTTCTGAGACATAGTCCAATGCTTGAGCCCCTGTACCACACTGGCTCTGCAGGACTCTGCCTTCTTGTTTTTACCCCTTTTTGTCTTTAGAAAGCCAATCCAACACTTAAACCACTACGCTATGCTGGCAATTTATTTCTTGTTAAAATATGTGGTACCAGATCTGGGGAGAACTGTGACCAAGTCACAGAAATATGCCCTGCACTCTGGACACAGTAGACCCATAATGGGAAGATGCACACAACTGTGTGTGAAGCAAAAACCAACAAGAAACTCCCCCCTGTGATATTTACATGAAAAATGAATCACTCTGGGGAAATGCTAGGTAGCATAAAGGCAGTGTGGACCATTGGCTGTTCTGGGTAAGACTGATGGGAGTTACAGCCCAATAACAATTTGCATTCTGCTCCTCGCCCACTCATCTTTTAAAGGGACTACAACCCCAAGATCCCTCAGTCCAGAAAAGGCCCAGGGTTTTTTGCTGATGCCAATCTGACCAGGCATGTTCTGGGAGTTGTAGTCCCCCAAAGCAACTTTCCCCTACACTGGGCCTTACGTTAAGCAACCCTGCTCTCTGCAGTAACAAGATAGTATAGCATGCTGAGGCAAGGCGTAGTGGGAGAGGGTCTTCTGGAATTACTGGCAAGCAGGAAGGGGAAAGTCAGTTTCCCAAGCAATCCCTGGTGAGTCTCCTTCCTGCTAATTGTTCTTCCCTTCTCTGAAGCAGCCGTAGTGGTGAATATCGCTTCCATGGCAGCTGGCCCCTCGGAAATGAAGAACTCACCAGATTTGCCTACCTTCTGTCTGGCCACCTGCGGAAATAAGAGTCGGAGTTAAGAGCCGCCATATGGCTTTTTAATGAAAACATCGCTTCCAATAGATTTGCTCCAGGATATCTCCGCAGTGTGTTCGGGAAGGAAACATACAGGATCAAATCAAGAACCACTAATCTCCCAGCAAGGGGAAAGCAATTCCTGATTAAAGGGGACTGACCTGTCAACAAAGAACAGGAGATTTCTGAGATGAGCATTTCTTCAGTCTTGGCTTGCGTCTTAAGGTTTCTGAACCTCCTAATGGGGTGAGGATGGGTGGGAGGCAGATGGAATGCCTTATGCTGATGCTGCTCAGTGAAGCCAGTCTGGTTTCCCTTTGTGTAGCAGAGAATTATGCTTAAAGAAGCTAAGCCCTGGAGATCTCAGAGATTTCCTCCTTGAATAGGGCTTGGAAAAGTTATTTTGGGGAGACTACAACTCCCCATTGGCAGCATGGCCTTGGCAAGTTCCTTCTGCAGACTACAACTCCCAGAATCCTCCAGCCATCATGATGGGGTGAGGGACAACCTTTGGGGACTTCTATGCACAGAATCCCTTAGAGAACATGACTTAGAAGAGTTATACCAGAGGGCTACACTTTCCTAACCTCATCCTAAGAAGCATGGCTGGGGAAAGTGTCTTTTGGGACTGTGACTTCCAGAATCCCCCAGCCAACACACTAGGGGATTCTAGGAGTCATAGTCCACAAAAGTAACTTTTCCAAATTCTGTCTTGGGAAAGCATTCCTCTTTGCTCTGCTTATTTTCCTCCTTAATGGATTTTCTCTGGTGAGAAAGAAAAAGATGGAAGAAAACTAGTGGGAAAATATGGGAGGATGACAAATGGATATGTTCAGAATCTGGTTGGTGTCATACATGCGTGTGAGTTCCTTTATACATGTAGTTGTACCGAGAATGGTTTAATTGTGTATTCTTGCATGGCAGGGGTTTGGACTGGATGGCCCCTGTGGTCTCTTCCAATTCTATGATAACTATTTGTCAGTGCTTTCAATGTATCCTGTGTTTTCCTGGGATTGCAGAAATGGCCATTGTGTCAGCCAGTGCATAGCACGACAATAAGCAGGAACGTTGGCAGATGTACATTTGGATGCACAATGACGAAGGGTGTAGGGCAACCACCGTGTAACTACATGAGTGTAGATTTATGGCCTTGGTTGATGTTTGTCCCCTTCCCACCTTCTCCCTGCCCTGCCAAAATTGTAGAAACAAGGAAGAGTGATTGCACAATGAAAGCGTAATCTAAAAACACCGTAAGAGTTTTATGTATAGCATATTTCAAAGGTCCATGATTCAGGGCTGTCCCAAGACATTCTGCCGCTGAGGCAATGGTCAAGATAGTGCCACCCTTCCTAGAGGAGCAGTGGTGAATATTGAAGCATAGGCACTCATCATGACAGTCCCTGTACCCAAGAACCCAGGGAGAATCTAAACATTCAGGTAGCTGTGTTGCTCCATATTAACAAGCCAGGTCTAAGAGTTTTCTTCTCTGCCAGGCACATGTCTTGTTTTAGGAAAATAGTTCTTAACTGGCCATTTAAGACCAAGCCAGCCAAAAATACCTTGCCATACAACAGATATAGTTCAAAACAATAAAATATTGTTGGGTACATCCAGCTAGTGTGAAGACTGGTAGCTTCGATGACAGTAGGGCATGTCAAGTATTTGCTTGAATTTTAAAGGACATATCCAAGGTACTGAACCTTTTTGGAGGATAGGGATCAGCACCTTAGATAGCACCTTTAAAGTTCAGGCTAAAATCCAGAGCAGATTTAGCACCATACTGACATGAAAGCCACCAGGGAACATGGAAACCTGAGGGGGTGATGAAAGTCATGGGGGCCATCCACACTACAAATTTGTAGCATGATTATTCCACTTCAATTGCCATAATTCCATCCTCTGAAAACCTGGGGTTTGTGGTTTGATGAGGCACTGTTCTGTATGAGAAGTACCCTTTTTAGGAAATCCCAGGATTCCATAGACAGAAACATGGAAATTAAAAGTGGGATATAGTTCTATAATTCTGTAGTGTGAATGAGCCCCTGATGCTTTGAGTCTGTGAGCCCTTGCTCCACTATAGAGCTGTTTGGTATAAAGAAACCAGAAGTACTGGTGGTTGCATTTTATTTTGTCCTTGGTGCAAGATTGCATCTCCACTATCTGTGAGAGAACAGGCTAGTTTGGGGGCCTGTATGTACTTATAGCATATACAGTTTCTATCCTCTAAAAGAAAAGAACAGCCATGGAATACCTTTGCTGCCCTCCAGCATTTTGCTGCCTGAGGTAATCACCACACACTTTCTAACAATAGGTCTGGCCCTGCCAAAATTCCTTCACATCAGTTCCTTGCAACACCCTTTGTAAGGTAGGCTATCCTGGAAAAAAAGCCACAGCTGGCTGGCTGGAAATTTGAATAGTGGAGCACTCCACATTGGTCTAGTCCCACTTGCTCCATAAGAAAAACAAACTTGGAGCCTTTGTGAAATTAAATAGTCTTTTTTTTTTTTTAAGGACCATAAGGAGATGGTTACAGCTAGTCTGGTGGCACACAGACTGTTTCAGAAGCCAGCTGCCATGTGTAACACTGTCTGGTATGGTAGATTGTGTGGCAAGAAAGGGAGTGTTCTAAATATGTAAGAGTGCTTCTGTTTTCTTGAGCATTAAACATTGGAGGGTGTGCAGCTGTTGTGATTTACACAAAGTTCTACAGGCTTTCTGGCTGTCTTCAAGTTATTTCAGCCGTTGACACCACTGATGTTGATCTGCAAGATGTTGGATTATATTTTTGGTAGTAAATTTTGTATTCCTTGAAAGGAAAAAGAGAGGAAAATGCAAAACATATTAGACATTAAGGCAACTGTCTTTCTGCACAGCTGCTTTAAAATTTATCTCACATGCTTTTTACAGCTGCGTGGTCCCTCTTGCTGCTTTGATTGTGTTTGTTGTCACTACATTTTACATCAGGAGGAGATGAGGCTGATAGAATAGTGCTTATTTAGTTAGTTATTTTATATGCCAACTTTTCCCCAAAGTGGGAGTAATCCCAGAGATTATTCTTGTAACCTCAAGGCTGAGGCCACATTGGGACATGCAAGAGAGTATGGTGGTAGAGTCCTGAAATGGTAGACTGAACTGTATACTATGTGTAGAAAAAATACAGAGGGAGTATCCATACTGCACAATAGCAGCAGTCTGACACTTTAAGTGTCATGCACCATTCTGTAGAATCCTGGGATTTGTAGTTGCTGAGATCCTTATAACCCCCAAAACTACAGGACAAAAAGTTTTCTCACAGAGAAGTCAAGTTCCGCACAAACATGGGAGTTAAAATGGTATAAAACTGCTATAACTGTGACGCATCTCAGTTAGGGAAATCCCTCAAGACTCTTCAATGTAAAAGTAAGAAATGCCCCTCAAGGAAATGACCAGTTGAGTACATTGGAAAGAAAGATTCTTACTCAATTCCAGCTCTCTTTGTGTTGGCTTCCATGTTACTGGGGTGGTAAATCCACTCTGGGTTTTCATACAAACTTGAAAGGAGCTATTGGTTCTCACCTTGGATAGCTCCTGGGCTTAGTTCAACCTTTAAAGGAGTTGCCCAGGGTGCTGAGAATATTCAGGATATTGAATAGCCCCAAAAGTCACCAGCTGTCATTGCAGCTCTCTTTCTCTTATGCTGCAAAATTCAAAATATTCAGGAAATTTTAAAAAAATGTGATACCCCTCTTTCATAAAGTCTGTTCTGCTACTTCTGGAATCTACCACCTCCTTCTGTTGCTTGTAGAGATCCAACTTCACTAATCCCCTCGCATATCCTCCCACCCTAAGAACTGAACATCCAACAACTGAATACATAAATTTACATGCTAATCCTCTTCAACAGGGACTCATAGAATTTAAACCCCCCCACACCCACATGCAGGCATTCTCTGAAGATGCCAGCCACAGATGCAGGTGAAACGTCAGGAATAAACTCTTCTAGAACACGGCCTCACAGCCCAGAAAACCCCCACAAAAAACTAACTTCATTTGCTTGCCTCTGAATTAAAAGACCTGGGGAATATTCTCAGACTGCATACTTCTTGACCCACAAAGCACACAGTTTTTTCCATCATCATTTTTTCCTACAGGATGAGAAAGGCACTCAGAAAGCACAAATCTGAACACCTGAACTGGTTTCCTGTTGTCTGAACAGATAACAAGTGACCTTGCCGAAGGAGAGCTGCATGGCTTTGCAAAATCTCTGTCATGGTGCGGGGGTAGTGGTTTGGTGGTGATGGACAAACAACGCAGACCAGACAAGCTTTCCTAAGCATGTTGAAGTCATGCTAGGTTAATCAAGTTTTAACTGGTCCTTACAGCTTAAAGGTTGCTAAAAACAACAGTATCCTGATAGGAGTATGGGTATGGTTGGGCATGTAGAACTTCTTAGACATAGTTCTTTTCTAGCGTTGAACAGCAGATTCTAGCATTGAACAGCATTGTTGTCAGGAACTGTCCATATGTGTGTATATCTGTCTTCAAGTCACCTGTTCACCATGGTGACTCCATGAATTTCATAGGGTTTTCTTAGATAATAAATACTCAAGAGGTGGTTTTGCCCTCTGCTGTCCATACACACAGCTGAAATCTAGGACCCCAAAATCCACATGGGCAGCAGATGACCACCCAAAACTAACATGATACCAGATATTTTTTTTACCTCTGAAATTTCTGCTTGTGTACTTCCCAAGATTCATTGCAAGACAAAGTACGCCATGCCTAAGACATGTGCACATTTGCAAGGTTTCTGGCACATTTCATATATATGAATTCATGTATGCATTTTTTATTTTTTTTTTAAAGAAAAAGGGAACAAGCAAAATGCATAACATCAGAAAAACATGGAGAAACATACTTTAATCATTGGGGGAAACACATACAAAAATAAGTGCATTAGGACAAATACATAAATATATGTGACTTTATGGAAAATGTGTACAAAACGTGCATACAAATTTCCATGTGAGAAGAAAACGTCTCATGGACTGTTACTGATTCAGGATGGGATTGGAATGCAGATTGGATTCAGAGGGAGCTTAGGACTGTTACTTCTTAAACTATAATTCCCAGAATCCCAAACCAGCATGGCAAGTAGATGTGCTGATGGGGGATTCTGTGAGAGTTATTCCAAGAATGATGCTGTGGACTTGAAGAAATGCAGCAAAATCAAGACTGAGAGTTTTGCACATCTCTAAGCACAATGGCAGCTGGTGATTCACCATGTTAGTGGTAAATCCACTCTGGATTTTAGTCTGAACTTTAAAAAAACTATGCAGAGTGCCGACCCTATTTTGAGGATAGGCAAACTGAATAACTCATTTAAAGTTCAGTGTAAAACATGGAGTGGATTCACTGTCCCCTTAACATGGGAATCACCAACCCCCACTGTCTAAGCATTGACATGATGGGGCTGATGCCACTTGCTATTAGAACATTCTTTTTTCCTTCTTTCCTCTCCATTGACGCCCCCTTGTCGTGGGAGAGAGGCTTGCGTACCCTAATGATGTTTTGAGCTATGCTGGCGGTGGCATAATAGCCATTGGTAGGGTCTCCCATGCCAGACAGGTCAAAACCGAAGGGCCTGACAAAGAGCGTCAAAGGGCAGGATGGGTACTCTAGCCTTGTGGCAACCGTCCTAGGAGAAGGAAAACTCTAATCCCAAACCCGGGCAGATGGTGCTCGTCCAACCCTGTAAGGTCAACCATCTAAGAGAAGGAAACTCTAATCAAACCTACGGCCCGAGGACCTCGCTGCCACGTCCATGCTTGCAAGGCCACGGCAGATGAATCTCTGGTTTAAAGGGTGAGGCCAGTTCTGTGCACGCTGCGCTCCACCAGAAAAATCCATTGCACAGGCTCGAAGGACTTTCCTTCTTTATTCAAAAACATTTCATAATCCACAGCCACCAGCTAGATACGTATCTACTACCAGTACTCATTTAAAAATGGTTTTATTTTTAAAATGTATTACCTATCAAAAGCACAAAAATGGTGCTTATTCCCACATCTGGTGCTTAGCATCAGAGCAACAGAAGGAAACTCAGCCCCGGCTCCTGAAACAAAAATGGAAGTCACATTGGGCTCCACCTTTACATCCAGACTTTACAAGATTGGCAACTAGAATAGAAGCCAGTCCAATTTAATTCCAGAAGTATCAGTGAGAATGAATGGAATCCCCTTTGGTTTGGGGATTTTTTTAAAAAAAGACTCTTAATCTTCCTCAAATTAGAGTTTCCTGGGGGGAAATCCTGGAATTGACTTTTAAATATCTAAATGTTCAGGATCAGCTATCCTCCAACAAATGACTTAAAACGGGGGGGGGGATCCTTTCCTTTCTTTCTCTCATCCCCCACTCTTCAAAATGTTATTTTAAAATACAAAATAATAAAATATATAAAGATAAATAAAAATGATAGATGGTATTCATGGAGAAGGAAGAGGTCATCTTTCTTGTTGTGTATCTTCAAGACTTATGGCGACCCTAACGCGAACCTATCATGGGATTTTCTTGGCAAGATTTGTTCAGAGGGGGTTTGCCTTTGCCTTCCTCTGAGACTGAAAGGATTTAAAGCCTGGTCTCCAGAGTCCAGTCCAACACTCAACCAACTACAACACGCTGGCTCTCAAGGTGCCTTCTAGGTGTTTCCGACCTATGGCGACCCTAAAGTAGACCTATCATGGGGGTTTCTTGGCAAGATTTTTTCAGAGGGGGTTGCCTTTGCCTTCCTCTGAGGCTGAGAGAGTATGACTTGCCCAAGGTCACCAATGGGTTTCCATGTCCAAGTGTGGAAAGTCCTAGTCCAGTACTGAAACAAATACACTAAATTCAAACAAATGAAAACAAAGAGCATGAGTGAATACAGTTGTCCTTTCATAGTCACTGGGGTTTGGTTCCAGGACCCCCCGCGAATACTAAAATCCATGAATACTCAAGTCCCATTATATGCAGTGGCATAGCAAAATGACGTCCCTTATATAAGATGACAAAATCAAGGTTTGCTTTTTGGATTATTATTTTTTAAAGAATATTTTCAAGCTGTGAATACTTAAATCCATGGATACGGAGGGACAACTGTACTATCATTCCAAAATGTGATAAGAAACAAACAGCTTCTCAGTCAGTCTATCTTTAGACACTTAGTACTCTCTAGCTTTTAATGTAAGAAGTGAATTACATCAAAACAGTGACATTTGAAATTTATTATTTATTAATAAATACAGTAATGTTTTTTTTCAAACATCAGAAAATGGTAGGATAATACTTTTCTTTCAGTATGATTCAACAGAAATTTTAATCGCTTTCACCAAATTTATAGCCTTTTCTAAATCAGATTTGACACTGTCTTTTACATAAATCAAAAAGCACCCTCAATGCATCTGCTGCTATTTTAGATGTACATTTTTGGTGTTTAAATCAAAATGTTCCTTGGGATTCTTGATTTAACATCATATTGAGACTGTGACCATGTGTGAATGAGCATCTGGTTCCTTTTGCAGACTCTCCTGACATATTCAGGTTGCCACGCTGATGGTGATCATATACAATGGAAGAATTTGCTGGGTCAGAGAGTCCCACCTGAGTTAGCAAAATGCCATTTTCCCACTTTGCTTCTGTGACAAAATAATAACACCATTATGCTAGTATAAATTTTCTCCCCTTCAGCAATCCTCGGTTTATTTATTTATTTATTTATTTATAGAGGCATATGTGGTTGTTTACACAGCCATTAGTGTTCAATTTAGAGAACAGTGATAATAGTGGCCTTGGGGAACCAAATCCTCTTAAGGGTGCAGAAGTAGTAGTGATAGGGAATAACTAAAATCAATTAGGTTAGACATTTTTTAATGAAAAGGGCACCTGGGTTGAATTTTATTATTGTTTTTCGTTATTTCATGGGCTTTCGTTAGAATTTCAGCATCAACTGCATCTCATAATTATGTTGTTAGTTAAATTATTAATTAGTTTAAGAAAAATCCATGCTAAAGAGCTGACAAACGTTATATTCCCCAGCTGGTTCTTTACCTAGAGCCTAGTTCTCTTAAAAATTTGAAAAAAATTGCTTCTTGGTTTTTGTTAGTGCCTCAGGGTTGGGAAATTACATTGTTTAGGAAACAGGATTCATACCACTGCAAATGCAAATAGCTGTAGTAATCTTTATTTTTGTCCATGATTAGGTTATGATAGATTCATTAATTCCAAGGTTAAAAGATTTTAAACTGACAAATTGTAAGGGCAGCCAGGAAGAGGATGGTGGTGGCCTTGGCATCTTGGTGGCCCTCCTCTTTTTGTACACCAGATTCCACATAGAGGCATCTTATCTGTCCGATGAAGCAGAACACTGAAACTCTCCAGCCCGTATAGTCTCATCTCTTACCCTTACTCTTTCTTTGCCTTACTGATTCCCAAATGGATCCCAACAAAAGTCCTAGGGTTAAGAGTTTCAGTGTTCTGTTTACTCCCACTATAACTGCTATAGCAGCATCCTACAGAATCCTGTGATCTGTAGTTTGGTGAGGTACTCAAGTTTTCTAGAAGAGAATTCTAAAAGCTTCATGAAACTCCAAATCTCAGGATTGCATAAAATGGAGTCATGGCTGTTCAGGTGATATCAAAGGGCCATCATTGTGTAGTGTGAAAGAGTCTAAAGGTTGGCCTGGTTATATGGTTATATTGGTTACCAATGTCCTAATTGTGATTGCTTTTCATGCCTTTCCCATGAACCATTCCATCATCCTCAGAAGAGCACTTCAGTGGCCAGCTCTGTTTGTGTGTGTGTGATGCTGTCCTTCAGACCTAGCCCGGGTACAAGATCTTCCATCACCTAAGACAAACTGAGCCCTAAGATGTTCTAAATGTCCCACAAGCTTAACGTTTCAGACATCTGCCAGCACAGAAGAGGTCAGGGCATGGCCTAGGGAGAACTGCTGTAAATCAGTGATTGCACTTGGATGCCCTACTCAGCCATAGCTTTTCAGTGAATGGCCAGGATTTTCAGGGTCAGACTGAGCATTTTCCTTGGTGGAGAAGGAGGTAGGAGGAGGAAATCCAGTATCTTTTAAAACCTGTCCACAGCACATTCACTCTCTCCTTCCCACCAACTTTTCTCTTTCTAGTTATTTCCTTTGTGGGAGAGGTAAGGTTTGGAAAAAAGACCCCCAAAGCCTGAAGAACTCCCCAACATTTTTTACATTTTTTCCCTTTTCCTTAAAAAGAGACAGTTTATTTCCTGGTTGGAGGGAAAAAAAAGCATTTTCCAGGCCTAAAACAGTTAAGGGATTGTGGGAGGTTTTTCCAGCATTTTTCTAAGATAATAATATTTAAAAATCAGAGCGGGTGGAATGCCGCATGGCAGGGGGTGCCCTCTGGGACCCAACAGCAGGACAGTGCCGTGTTCACCCCCTGGCATTTGCTCACCCCTGGTGTTAAGCAAAGGTTTGCAAACAGAACAGTCTCCCTTCATTTTCCACAGTGCAACACACCTGCAGTCTTTCTACAGCCTCTCCAGAAAACTCTGTTTTCTGTAGCTGTTAGATTCTTTGGGGTTGTATCATACCGCAGGTTCCCACAGTGGTATCCCTTCTGCACGGCTGTGAAATGATCAGAAACATTCATTATTTACTTGGCAGGGAAACCTTGATGCCCTCTGAGGTTATGGAAGTGCTCATGAAATCTAGGGACATGTGCCTATTTCTTCTGCCTGCCTGGAATTGCAGAAATGGTCAATGTGGTGCTACACTAGCTTGGATCCTACAATCTTTGCAACTTGGTTATGTTATTTTGGAATCTTATAGTGCCCCTCCCTCCCTCCCTCTGTGTGTGTGTGTGTGTGTGTGTGTGAGAGAGAGAGAGAGAGAGAGAGAGAGAGAGAGAGAATTAGAGACACACAGGACCCGCCTACAGGTGGAGGAAAAATACGATCTCCGAAGAAGCAGCAATTCACAGCACTGCGACCTGTCTTAATGGTTAATAGAGTTCCCCCAAACTTCGCATACCCCCTAGCCATGATGGTGGCTGCGAGTGAATTACTTGTGCTTTTAAATCTGCCGCCGCCAATTTTTTTTAAAAAAAACAGTTTACCGTGGTGCACACAAGCAATACTTTGTATTTACAAAAGAAAGAAAAGAATAAAAGACAGTAAAAGATCGCTGTTTTATCGACTTACCGACCTCTTGCATAGCCAAAAATCCAACATGGTGGCAGCAGGCACTTTCCCTGCTTGCTAGCCCTGCCCCCCCCATGCTCATCTGGCCAATCAGCTTACACTGCCTTGTTGCAGCAACGCAAATGCAAGTGTCCAAATGATCGCACATTTACATCCTCTATGGAGCTTTATAAAAACTGCTTTACTGTGGATTTGGCTGCCCCCCTTCTGAATGAGACGTATTGATGCGAATGTCCATTTGGACAGATCACCTTCCATGCAATTTCCATTTGGATTATTTTCACTGTTTGGACAGGACCAGAGATAAATAGTCAGATACTGTATGTTCTGAGAATCAAATGTCAAAATGTTTCCTTCACTATACCACTGCAGACTACAAAGGTGTGCCTGCATGCATGTTTGAATGTATCCCTACACAAACAAAACACATCAACTCCCTACATTTAGAAATACAGTATAGCATTTCAGAAGAATTTACATTGTAGCTAGCTTTCTCTCTAACGTGCTTTTTTAATGTACAGAATTTGTCTTTTCTCTACATTTCTCTCTTCTGCATATGTTTATAGGCTATAGGTTATCTGGATAAAAATACAAGTTGACTTGGGCTAGATCAGTGCCTCTTAAGCTGTCTGATATTGGGGACCAGCAGGTGTTTTTTTTCCTCAATGTGCCAAGGACCAGCATCATATTTGTGCCCATTGATTACAACTGTTTCTTTCTTTGCTTGAAACTTGCCATGGACCAGCAACCAATAGCTCATGGGCTAGTACTGGTCCACGGACCACCACTGAGTACTCACAAACTAGATTATAGGAAGAGTTCAAGGGCTTTCAGTTTCTAAGAACTACAGCCATATAACTTCTGGAAAAATACAGGCAGCACATAAAAGCAATGTGAAAGCCATACTAGTGTACATCAGAGGTACACTATTCCTAGACATAGAAGCTCCACTTATCTGCTGTGATGGATTAGCCATTGATAATTCTCCACAGAGGAGGACTAATCATTCATTTGTCAAGTTGAAAGAGATTTTATATAAAAATATGAACAATGGCCAAGGGTCTACATGGGAGACATAGGTACAATCTGTCTCCTGATCTGCTCCCCTAAACCCACCTTAAAAGCTAGGCAACCATGCCAACCAAAGGAATTCTACAGTGCTGCTAAGTGGGGCATGGAAGAATGACATGTGCAGGCCCCTTCCACCAGCAAGTCACCAGCAAGTCACAGGCACAACCGATCTTTTCACTGCAGCCTGTTGGCATGAGGGGGCTGGAAGCATCATCTTTCTGTGCTCCGGTTGCCACTGCCACAGAACCCCTTAATTCATGCAGCTGCCTGGCTTTTAAAGTGAGTTTTAGGGGGCATTTGTGATTGTGGCAATGGTGCCATGATTGTAAATGTAAATAGCAAAATTTATGAATTTATAAGTCTACCTTATGACAATGTAAATACGGAACAGAATGCCAGCCATTTTGTGTATGTGTGTGCATTCCGTATTTGTTTTAAATAAAATGGTTTCATAAAAGGCAGTGTATACTGATTAGTTGAAATGTGATAACAGTGTAAAGGAAGAGTAAAAAGAAGCAATGTTGGCTGTCAGGACAAGTGGTATTTATTTTTTCCTGTCTTGTCAGCAGTTTATAACCCCAGTATTTGAGCACTTTTATCTGTTCAAGTTATGACTCAGACTGGTGTTTCACAATGAAGTGTCTCATATTTGGTATTTTATATATAGTCAGACCCCTGTATCCATGGAGGTTCAGTTCCCAGACCTACCAAAGATACTGGAAACCGTGGATAACAGTGAACTCTATTAAAATAAAGGACTTCTGGTACAAACATGCTATACAGCTATGTGGGCGGACCTAGCAATTCCTAGAGAAGACATTTTTCTAGGCATTTTCCAGTGTGATTCTATGGTATTTTCAGCTGTGGAGAACTGAAACCATGGATATTGGTTCCATGAATACAGGGGTCCAACTGTCTCTCTCTCTCTGGCTTTTCTTCGCAAACGAAGATTCAGGAAGGTCCAACTGTATATTTTATCAAAAAGCAAATAATATTTCTGTCTCTCTGTGTGTATGTTTTAGGTTAAATCTTTCATATTTTTATATAAAATCTTGAAATACTGAACACTTGGATTTGGGGTCATCATCTGTTTGGTCTGAGAACCGTGAATATACAATGCATATCACATCACCTCCATATCGCTGTAAATGTTAATAACAGTACGTTCTGTGTGTGAAGATGTCCTTCCTTTTGTCTGCCTTGGTGAAGGGCCTGGAGACCACATTATGTGAAGAAACATTGAAGGCACAGAGGTGTGTTTAGCCTGGAGAAGAGCCACTTAAGAGACCATTTGAGAGCCCTCTTCAAATATCTGAAGGGCTAACACAGCAAGACAATTCAGCAGGGTCTTTTTTCTCAGTTATTACCGAGAGGATGATCAGATTGAAAGGTTTAAATTACAAAAAAGATTTTGATTGAACATTAGGACAGTGATGCTCAATCTTGGGCCTGGGGCTGAATCTGGTCCTCATGAAGTCCTTCCAGGCCTCCAGATTTTCCCAGATGACTTTCCCCTGCTCCACCATGACATCTTTGTTTGGTGGTTTCCTGAGTTTCATGTAGTTCTAAAAGACTGATACGCCTTTTCTAATGCTTAGTTGCTAGCAGTAGGAGCTTTCAGCTAAAATAGGCTGGTATTTTTGGTCCCACTCTTCTGATTATTCCTCCTCCTTGCCCCCCCCCACTCCCGCTGCCCCTTGCTTCTGCTTCTTGGCCAGAATCCTGTAACAGCTTATGCTTAACTCCGTACTTAACTAAGTCACTTCTCCTGTTCCGATCCCCTCCAAACCTGATGCTCCAGTCATTGGCAAAATGGACCTCCTTCACCCCATGCAGCTGATGCTTAGTAAAGTAAGTTTGGAGGGAGGTATAAATGTGGCAATAGGGTCAAAATAGTGACTAATGGCTTGTCTAGACCTGCCAAAATACACCACCTTCCCACTGGCATATTCTGGCACCGGATCAGGCCTGTTTCCTCCCCATTACTTACACAAAATGGGATGGGGTCCTTACCATTACGCTGGCCCATATCTACAGCTGCCACCACCACCACCGCTAGTGTCTCTCTGGAGCCAGGAAGGCAGCCCTCAGCATGTGATCAAGGGCCCCTGCATGTGACCAGTCTTGATCACACACTGAATGCCTTCTTCCTGGCTTCAGAGAGAGACTGGTGGCGACGGATGCAGATACAGATGCAGTGTTCAGGTATGGATTCCTGTGTTCCTGCAGGGCCCAGTCTTGGCTTTTCTGCACGAAGCAGGTTTCCCTGGGTATCTTAATAAAATGGTGTAATAGTGTAAATAAAATGGTCCCCCTGTTGTTGCCCTGGGCATCATCCCAGGGGCAAAAGCCTTGCATCGTTTGGACTGCAGGGCTCCCAAGACGGGATAAATAGCCCATGTAGAGAAGCCCTAAGTTGCATGAGTGAATATGAAACTGTTACAGTTAGGTAACTGCCATGATTGTAATTCCCCTATAACCTACTTTACCAGGCATGAGCTACATGTGGAAAAGGAGGGACCATTCTGTTGATGATCAGATGATGGCTGAGCCACATTTGAGGGGGCTGAGATAGGAGAAGTGACTTAGTTAAGTACTAAGCTGATACAGGATTCCAGCCATCCTTATTATTATAATATTTATTTATATCCCACCCTTTCCCCCAGTTTGGGACTAGAGGTGGTTTACAAGAGTTAAAAGAAACATAGTTAAAAATGAATAGCATGCAAAAGTTAAAAAGCAGTTAAACTATCAAAAAATTAAAACCAGTTAAAAGCATAAGCCATTAAAAAACAAGAAGTCCAGCACATTATACATGACCTGTTTCTCCTGATAATCAATTCTCAAAGGCCTGCCAGAATAAAACAGTTCTTCACTGGTTTGTGGAAAGACAATAAGGACAGGGGGGTGCCAGTCTAGCCTCTCTGGGAAGGGAATTCCAGCACCTGGGAGCAGCCATGAGAAGGCCCTCTCCTGTGTTCCCACCAAATGTACCTGTGAGGGTGGTGAGGCAGAGAGAAGGATCTCCCCAGAAGATCTCAAAACATAGGCGGGTTCATAGAGGAAAATACAGTCCTTCAGTTAATCTGGACCTGAGCCATATAGGGCTTTATATGTCATCACTGGCACTTTGATTGTGCCTGGAAATGGACTGGCAGCCAGTGGAGCTGTTGTGAGCTCCCTGTAGTCAGCCTCAGTTAAAAATATGACTTCAGTTGTTTGGGCCACCTGAAGTTTCCAAACACTCTTTAAAGGCAGCCCCACATAGACCATGTTAAGTAATCCAGCTGGGATGTAGCTAAGGCAGGTGCCTCCATAGCCAAGCTGATGTCTCAACAAATAAGTGCAGCTGCTCAACAAGCCTTAACTGTGCAAATGCACTCCTGGCCATGGTTGAAGCCTGAGTTTATAGGGTCAGGGTTGCATCCAGAAGCACACCCAAGTTGTGGACCTGTGCCTTCAGCAGAAGTGTAACCCCATCCACCACAGGGTAAATCCCTATTCCCTGATCTGCCTTTTGAATGACTAGGAACATCTCTGTCTTCTTGGGATTCAGCTTCAGTTTGTTCACCCTCATCCAGTCCATTACTGATGATAGGCACTGGTTTAGGACTGAAATGCTTCCTTGGATTGTGGTGGAAAGGAGTAATAGAATAGAATTGGGTGTCATCTGCATACTGATGACACCCAACCATTGGTGCCACCTCCTTTGGAATGTGGTCCCCAAGATATTCTCTGATTCTGGCCCACAGGCTGAAAGAGATTCCCCACCATTAGGAACCATTAGCACCATTCGCCACATTAGGAAGACCCACTTGATGGTACAAGCTGTTTTGACTATGGAGCACCCTGTCCTGGCAAGTGGTGGATTCGTCTTTGCTAGAGGTGTTTAAGCAGAGGTTGGAGGGCCACCTCTCTGGGATTCCATAGTGGCAGATTTCCTGCAAGAGCAGTGGGTTGGACTAGATAATCTTCCAACTCTGTTCTTCAGATGCTAATGAATTTGACATCTTACAACCCTATGTGCCTGTTTGATTGGAGGCCATTTCCCTGACAAGGCAGTTCCACAGATGTGTTGGGGTTAGCCTCTGACAGCTACTGCAAGGGCAATCATGTTTTGGCAGCAGCTCCAGTCCAGCTTTCCAGGATGAAATTTGCCCAACAGTGGACTTTTTGTCAAGCCTGATCTGTCAAAGAGCAGCTTGAGAACACAACCCTCTTTCCCTTTCTTGCCCAGGGTACTGCATTAACAAACAGGTTCCATCCAAGTACAAATAAAGAGCCCTTTTGTAGCTGGCTACCAGCTTCTTGTCCTGCTGCAGAAAGGGCATTTGTAGGAAAGCTACTATTGTAGACCAAAATAGAATTTGGGGTAAAATACACAGTTTCACTAAAGCAGAAATACAAACTGAAATTAGGGGCAACACTTAAATATCGACATTACTCCTGCAGGCTCCATCAGCTTCAATGTGCACAGCCATCTGTTCGGATTTGTAATGTTTTATGGGTCCCACATTTTTGGTATGTGCATTTTACCCACAGTTCCTCTGCATGATAGGTCTTGTTGTATATGATAGACTCTAGCCGGAATCCTGGTGGTGATATGTTGGCACAACTCCTGTTACGCTGTGGTACGTGCTCTTAGGTTCCTTGCACAAGGAGATACTCAGTACCACCTTGCCAATTACTCCTTCCAACTCAAGTAACCTTTTCAGTACTAGAGCATATCACCATGGCCAGTTAGTGGTACCTGGGCAGCTTCCAACTATGGTTTTGCATCCAGGGAAATAAGGATCTGGGAGCATAATATCTTCTCTTCTCCAGGCTGAGGAACTGCAGCTGGATTCTGCTTGGGTTTCCCCTGCCCTAACATGGTCATTAGTTGTCTGGGGTTGGTTGTGCTGAGGCAGAAAGGGGAGAAGGCAGATGTACAGTAGTGGTGGGTTTTGCTATGTCAGCCTGTTTTAGGATACCAGCCTATGAAACCCACTCTTTAGGGCAGGGCTGCACAAAGCCCCCAGGGTTAAAAAAAATGTTTTAAAAAATTGCTACAGAATGCCCCAAAATGATGCCTGGGGGCATAGAGCACATTTGCATGGCTTTGGAATCCCCCAGGAGTCAAAACACAATTTTGCCCCCCCAGAAAGTTTCCCCCTCAAAATGTCCTAAAATGCCCTCTAGGGGCGAAGGCCCCAAATCAAGCCTCCATGTCCGATAGAGGATGTTTAGGAGCAAAATGATTTTTTTTTTTTGCATGAGCAGGTGCAACCCTCCAACATCTCCTGGAGGGCTAATTCAGCCCCCTAGACTTCTACAGTTGCCCACCCCTATTTTAGGGCAACTATGGCTGAAGAACATATAAAGTAGCTGGAATGTAAACGTAGAATCCAAGAGGCAACTAGAAGTTTTCCCAGAAATCGATGGGTCACATTATGGAATTGTGGAATCCTGGAGTTGGAAGGGAATTCAAAGATCATCTACAACAAAATCCAAAAAAAAAAAAAAAGAGTGATATCTTTGTTAGGCAACCAAAATGGACAAAATATATTGTGCAAGCTTCTGAAGCTCCACTGGCTTGTTCATCAGGAAAAAAATGTTAACAAATCATACAGGAGAAGACTATGGTAGAGTCTCAGGCCTACATTTTGTATCGTTTGTTGTTTCTGTTGCACTTAAGTTTTTCTGGAGGAATCTTAATACAGTACGGTACATTGTTTCTTGCCTGAGTGAGAACTTGAACCTGGATCATCAGGTCCAACACTCTAAACTACTTTACACTGCTGCCTCTTTTGTTTCTTTTCTTAAATTGTCCTAACTGCATTATACCTCAGTCATCTGCCCTCTCCCCACCGAATGCTCATAGTCTGCTTTGACCTCTTCCTCTCTTGTATTTTCTATCCTAATTCTAGATCACCCACCCACCCATTACTCTATCACAAGCTTAGCTAAATGCTGACATGCTTGGGCTAACCAATTTTCACACCAGAAGTCAAATCTGCATGCTTGTGAAATGCCCACATCCCTGGATAGATAACATGACAGCACAGTTAAGGCTGGAGAATATATTCCGTTACAGTAGATTCTGCTGGCAAGTCTATGTCAGGGATGCATTGGGTTTCCTCTTAACTAACTGTAGGCTGCTGGTTTGGGACAGCCATACTACAAGATCTGTTGCTAAGGGCAGAAGCAAATATATTTACTTCTAGGTCAAACTTAAGAGAAAAGTAAACACTTGACTCCTTGGTACTTCTAAAACTTAGTCTTTCCCAAGCATCTAGCTGCCAAAACATTCCCACCCTTTAAAGATGAGGTGAACTTTGCTGTTACACATTCCAAGGTTTACTTTAAAGTAAAGCCCCATAGTCCATATTAGTGTAATGTTTTTATTAGGCCAACTAAAAGGCCATCAATAATGTACAAACTTTTGAAATCTCTAGACCTCTTCATTAGCTAATATGTTATTTAAAAAAAAGAGAGGGATGTTGTGAGAGGAGGATGACTTGATTTTTTAAAAAGTCATGGTTGCCCTGTTTGGGTACTTGCTTGATGATACACGGGACTAAAACTGGGGATGAGAACGTGCATAGCCCCTAATGTCATCAAGAGTTTGGCTGAATGCAGTTCAGCTCCCATGAGCAGGGATCAAACCTTATCAGGGTTTCTGCCCATGGCATCTCTGTAACAGCATTCAGCTGAACACAGTTACAGACCTTTCTTCAAACTTCCATTCACCATATCCTATAAACCCATGGTGCCCAGCAACTGTGAATTAGGAACAGGGTTTACTTGCAAGTCACATTCTGATTCCCAGGTTTAACCTTACATGTGTTCAGTCCAACATTTGAATAAGGCTGGAATCTGCATGTTCAGGATCTTAGGGTTCATCTATACTGTAGAAATAATGCAGGTTGACACCACTTTAACTGCCATGGCTCCATCCTATAGAATCCTGGGATTTGTAGTCTTGTGAGGCACCAGGACTCTTTGGCAGAGGAAGCTAAAGACTTTGTAAAGTTATAAATCCCAGGATTCTATAGGATGGAACCACAGCATTTAAAGTGGTGTCAAACTGCGTTATTTCTACAGGGTGGATGCATCCTTAGGAAGAAACTGGGAGGTTGGTTCCATAGACTACTTCCTCTTCTACCAGCCTGCTTCTGCTAACATCTTGCCTAATGGAGAGATCTGGGGGCTGTTTACACGATGAAAATGTCCTGGGAAGAATTCGTGTTGATCCCTGGCAGTTTACACGTACATCGGGTTGGGTACGTGATTTTCGGAAGGGGGGCCACCTTTTATCCCTCAACCTGCGGGACTTCCAGTCCCGCAGGTTGTGCCGGTTTTTAAAAAAGTCACTGGAGGATTCGGAAAATCGGAAATGTAAACAGCGTGGGACAAAAAGTCTCGGTACTGGGATGACCGGAAATGGTGACTGGGGGCGGGCTTAGAGATCAGGGACCAGAAAAGGAGGGGTCAGTCACCCATTCAACAGATCCAGCCTCACCAGCCGAAAACAAAGGCATCCCTTCCAGCTGCATGAAGGTTGATGTGTGTGTGTGTGTGCACGCGCGAATGTACTCAATCACCTTTTTAAATGGATTTCTACACTGCATGCTACAGAGAGATCGTGGTGGGCAGATTCTCCCTGGTTCTGAACAGAGAGATCGTGGTGGACGGGCACAGTAAAATATTCCAGCCTCTGAGCGAATGAAAATCCCTTAAATTTCCCCTCTATGTCTGTGTGTTTCAAAACAGCCTGTTTGTAGCTGGTTTGAAGCATGAACTCTGCAGCTAATCTGTGTTGTAAGGGTTAACGTTTTACAGAGGCAAGGGGAATACGATGCCTCCCCTCCCCTCCCATCCCCCTCACTCGGCTTGATTTCAAATGGAAAGCATTCTTTCGTTCCTGCGTCTGAGCGAAAGATCTCAGTCTGGATCTTTAAAAATGCTTTCTGCCTCTTCTGAAGGGGTTAAAATGTTCAAGAAGCAAAGGGGGAATAACAAACCTCTGCCCCCCCTCTCCCCCCCCCATCCAGCCAGTAGCATCGCTCGTGGCACGGAACTCTAAGGGAAGTGCGTCACCAAGGTTGTGAAAACACGAGTAATCGCATCTTTGATTGACAGCCAAAAAAAAAAATTAAAACCTAAACAAAACCGGAACTATGGACGTGTAAATATCAGTCACGGGACCACACGGGATATCCATATCAGAGACATAAATCGTATAAACAGCGAGGGGCGGATTCGTGATCACTTTGTCCCGGTAGGCAACGCGACAATTTCTGTCGTGTGACTGGCACCCTGGAGAGCTTGACAGCTTTACATTTCTGTGAGTGTTTAGGTTGCTGAATAAAAATCATTGCACTAAAGGAAATAAATCACTTTCAGAGGCCAAATTCAGTTTCAGTTCTGAGAGGCTGCATCACAGAGCTGGGTGGGGTTAGCAGCAAAAGAGTGGGACCAAAGTTACCAAGTACTGTACTTCAGTTTTTAAAACCTTTAGAGCCAGCAATTTAGCCTTAGGAGAGGCATTTAGGCCTTTGACCATGAGGAGAGGGGGAGTACAGAAGCTGAGAAACTACCAAATGATGGTGCCATGTGGAAGGGGGTGACCATCTGGACAAGCCCAGAGGGCCAGATTGGAACTCCAGGAGGGCAGGAGCAGATATCAGCCAAAAATACCTTTAATATTCTTTTAATCCCAGCACCTTTTGGAATATGAATTCATTCCCCAGAGTCCTTTGAAATAAATATTTAAAAGTAAGCAGAATCAAATGTTATAGACATATATCATAGAATCATAGAATCATAGAATTGCAGAGTTGGAAGAGACCACGAGGGCCATCCAGTCCAACCCCCCTGCCACGCAGGAAATCTTGATCAAAGCATCCCCGACAGATGGCCATCCAGCCTCTGTTTAAAGACCTCCAAGGAAGGAGACCCCACCACGCCCCGAGGGAGTGTGTTCCACTGCCGAACAGCTCTTACTGTCAAAAAGTTCCTCCTCATGTTGAGGTGGAATCTCTGTTCCTGGAGCTTGCACCCATTGCTCCGTGTTCCAGTCTCTGGAGCAGCAGAAAACAAGCCTGCTCCATCGTCAGCGTGACATCCCTTCAAATACTTAAACAGGGCTATCATATCGCCTCTTAACCGTCTTTTCTCCAGGCTAAACATACCCAGCTCCCTAAGTCTCTCCTCATAAGGCATCGTTTCCAGACCTTTCACCATTTTAGTTGCCCTTCTCTGGACACGCTCCAATTTGTCAATATCCTTTCTGAATCGTGGTGCCCAGAACTGGACACAGTATTCTAAGTGAGGTCTGACCAAGGCAGAATAGAGTGGCACTATTACTTCCCTTGATCTAGACACTATACTTCTATTGATACAGCCCAAAATCGCATTGGCCTTTTTAGCTGCCGCATCACACTGTTGGCTCATGTTCAACTTGTGGTCTACTAGGACTCCTAGATCCCTTTCGCACGTAGTCTCATTCAGCCAGGTCTCTCCCATCCTATATTTATGCATTTCATTTTTCCACCCTAAATGCAGTACTTTACATTTCTCCGTATTGAATTTCATTTTGTTAGCTTTGGCCCAGCTCTCCAGTCTATCCAGGTCATTCTGAATTTTGATCCTGTCCTCTAGGGTATTAGCTACTCCTCCCAATTTGTGGTCATCTGCAAATTTGATAAGTATGCCCCTAATTCCCTCATCTAAGTCATTGATAAAGATGTTGAATAGCACTGGGCCCAGGACAGAACCCTGTGGCACCCCACTGGTCACATCTTTCCAAGACGAAGAGGAGCCACTGCTGAGCACCCTTTGGGTTCGGCCGGTCAACCAATTACAAATCCATTGAACAGTTAACTTGTCTAGCCCACATTCTACAAGCTTGTTTGCAAGAACAATATATGTGCCTTCATGCGGCAATCCCATTAATTTCATGGAGTTTTCTTAGGCAAGGAATACTCAGGGGTGGTTTTGCCAGTTACTTCCTCTGAAATACAGCCTACAGTGCCTGGAATTCATTGGCAGTCTCCCATTGAAGTGCTAACCCTGCTTAGCTTCTGAGATTAGACAGGATCTGGTGCTTTTAAGGTATTTAGGTTTATGTATATGTATACAGTTGTCCCTTCACATCCGCTGGGGTTTGGTTCCAGGACCCTCCCCCCCCCCCCGTGAATACCCAAATCCGTGAGTACTCAAGTCCCATTATATGCAGTAGCATAGCAAAATGGTGTCCCTTATATAAGATGGCAAAATCAAGGTTTGCTTTTTGGATTATTTTTTAAGAACATTTTCAAGCCATGGATACTTAAATCTGTGAATGCCAAATCCGTGAATATGGAGGGACAACTGTATATGTAAAAATACATTAAAACATACATGAAACATTCTTGCATGGGAGAGTTTACAAGGCACCACATAGCAAATTCCCCAGTTCCTTTACACACAATGGAATTATATACTGTATTTGTTAGGTTGTTGGTTTCCCCCCAAGTTGCTGAAACAGTGTTTGTAATTAAGTTCATTAGCCTGATGGGAATAGTTGAGATGGCTATGTTGTTTTAGGAAAGAGTGCAGCAGTTACTACACAGGGGATACACTTCTGTTATCTTGATTGAATGTTTATTTACACCAAGGATGCTCACAGTGACATAGGGCTATATCATTGCATTTGTATTTAGTGGAACTAGTGTCATACGTGCTTATCCCATTTGTTCTATCATGGGAGAGCAGCCCTGACACAGATTAGCTTTCCTCATGAGAACATGAGAAGAACCAAAACCAAAGCAGGGTTGACCTTACCATTAAGCAGTGAGGTGGTTGCCTCTGGCAGCAGATTTGGGTTGCCTGCCAAGAAAGGACAGCAAATGGTTACTTACTTGTTACTGTACCTTGACAGCCAGGAAGGAGGAGAGGTAATTCTGGGATTTTCTGCTATGCATGCCAAAATAATGTGTCTGGCTTTCAGTACTGTACTATGCACTTTGACTTTGGTTGTGGTGGTGTCATTTGCATGTTTTTTTCTTGAGCAGCAAGATGCCTCTGGATGTCCTTGTATCTACCTAATATCCTGTTTCTTTATAATGTCCAAGTAATCCCACTGTGACAGATGTTCAGGTATCGACACTGCATCATACAGTTGTTCTGTTGAGCTATCACAGTTCGCAGCCATGGCAGAATGCAGCCAAGGGATTGTATGTGTAAATGCTCCCTTGTTTAAGACCAAAATAAGTGCCTTGATGGATCATAACAATGAGGCATCCAGTTCAACGTCTTGCTTCCTTCAGTGACCAGTACGAAGCAGCTGCAACCTGTTTTAATGTTTGTACAGCCCGCATGCCTGTAGCTGAGACAGCAGCCGCAAGTGGATTATTCGCATTTATAAATCTGCTGCTGCCAAACTTTTTAAAAACCCTATTTCTATGGTGCACACAAGCTATATTTCACTTTCCCCAAAAAAAGAAAGAGAAAAAAAGATAGCACAAACCTCCCTTTTATTGCCTTAGTGACCATTACTGTGTTTTAGAGCCCCACCGCCAAAAAAGTGCATCCCTTCATATGTGTGAAGAATTGTTTCCTTTTGTCTGCTGGACTCCACTGCAATTTCATTGAATTTTCTCAAATTTTGATATAATGGGAGTGGGTGGGCACTTTGGTTGGATGGGCATCTTTTAATTAATCATGGGCTCTTATCTTCAGTTTGAGAATTTCCACATTATCTGGCTGACGGAGATGTCTTTGAGAGGCTCAGAGGGTGGAAGGAGGAAGAAAGAAAAAGTAGTGAGAAACCTTCCTCCTTGTTCCTCAACCACAAAACCAAGGATTTTCCCTCGTGAGTTTACATATGTTTCCCCCCAGCCCTTTACAGCTCTAGGCCTGCCTCTAAGCAAAACCGCATACCCTCCAACATTTCACAGATGAAAACTGGGATCCATAAGGCCAAGTAACATCAGAGTGTGGACAAGATGGGAAAATTTATTAATCAGGAACACAGAAGCTAGGAGAGACTGTGGTAGTTTGCTTTTGCCTGAAACTACAGGGAAATACAAAATTCCATTCCTTCCTCTCCCTCTTCTGAGCTGAGAGCAAACTACTTTTGCACTTTGAATGCAGTTTGCAGCAACTGAAATAAGCTGAGGACAAAGGAGGAAAGAAAGAGAAGGAGCAAGAAACCAGAACATTTTAAAAGCAGCTGATAAAAATGGGATGAGAAAGGATTAATCGGGAGTGCTCCTGCCAAATCAGCACAGTCTGAGGGTATGCTTTGCCAGAGCTTGGGAAAAGTTATGTTTTGGAATATGGCTCCCAGAACCTCCTGGCTAGCATGGCCACTGGAGATATGGTTGTGGGATTCTGGAAATTGTAGTCCAGAAGAGTAATGTTTCCAGGCTCTGCAACTTTGCCTTAGTGCTTCCATGGGCAGTCCGAATGGAGATTTCAGATCTTCTGCCACTTTTCTCAGAGTTGCGGGGCGGGGGTTGCTCAGCGAACACACAGTGGCCTACATCCTTGTTGTACTCTTCTTGGTGTCTAGATTGGTTGGGAAAGAATTTAGGTTTTTTTCAGGCCATCTTTCCTTTCTGTTAAAGAAAAAGCATGAGAAGTGAGAGCCGGCCAAGCTATTATTGCTGCTGCTACCTTTGGTAACCATTGGATGAGACTCTGAATTGAGACACATATTATAAAGAGAGGTCAGGGGAGGGAGAATCCCTGCAGATGTTGGGTCTTGCAGAAGTCCATTTTTGTGGCATTGATGACAAGAACAGTCAAACTGTTTCTTCATTTCTGCTGGATGTCCCCATCTTAATCTCTGTTGAGGATAGGGTGGGTGGAAGGAACTCTGTTACACAAATGTTGTAACAAATAATATAACTGTGAAAGAAATGCTGGTTTCCAAGCATGTGATCAGCAGTTCTTTCCAGAAGCATAACCATATTAATCTGTTGACAGATATTGTTCTTTTTTATTTTGTATGTGAATGACCTATGGTCTAAGCATTAATGAAATTATTTATTTACTTAATCTGTTGGCAGCAAACAAACAAACAAACAAACAAATAAATAAACACCCTAAGAAAGAATCTGGGAAACGTTAAAAGACCAACCATTTAAAACCATTTAAAAGAATTTTAAAAGAAAAAAAGAACTTTAAAATTTTTCTTCATTACATTTGTATCTTGCCTTTCTTCCAAAAAGATTAAGATGAAGCACACAGCTCTCCTCCTCCTCCCTTGCAACACCCTGTATGGTAGGTCAGAAGGCAGTGTGTCTGGCCCAAGATCATATTCATCCAGGGAGTTTCATGTCTCACTTAAACCTAGGGCTTGTCTAGACTGGCTGTTTACCACATCTTGCCCCTGTTAGAGAGCCCCACAGGCCATGCCACACAGGGCTTTTGCTCTGTTTTGCCCCTAGGCAGTCCTTTCAACCCCTGGGGCAAAGATGGGGTAAAGCCCTTTAAACCATTTCAGGAAAAAAAACCAGGGAAAACTGCCTCATTTTGGAAAAAATGGATCAGGCCCCATGGTTATCCATACTGGCCTGCCAGCCCTTTTCTGCAGCTGCCGTCTGTGTCGCACTCTCCGAAACCTGGAAGGAACCTGCAGCCTGTGATCAGGGCTGGTCACATGCAGGGGGCCTTGATCATGTGCTGCAGATGGCAGCAGTGGCTGCAGAGATGGGCCAATATGGCCTCCTGCAGTCCCGTTCCGTTCCGTGTAGGGAATAGGAGAGCAACGGGCCTGATCCAGGGCTAGAGTACACCAGCAGAAAGCCAGCGTATTCTGACCAGTGTAGATGAGCCTTTAGATCTCCCTTATCACACTCTTAACTACCTCACTACACATATGTTCCCTTCTGTCACCACGAAAGCAGCCTGGGCTGTGGTTTCAGAACCCATAATTGAGTCTGTGTCCTAGTAATTTGCCAACAATTGTAGTGCTCACCGCTAAGGGATTCCAGTCAGTGCTCACCACTAAAGGATTTGGCTTTGCAACTATCCCTTGTCTTTCTTCCTTCGAGGGCCATTTAATACAACCCCGTCAGCAGGTGCCAGTATTTTTCTGTGCACCATAGAAAACAACACCAGCTAATGCTGGACTATCTTTGGCTGAAAGAACAAGAAAAGCCCACCCCCTCTTTATTTGGTGTGGGGGGTCAGCTGGCAAACCCTACTCCCTGCCTCACATCTTGGTACCCTTACATACCCTCCAATAGTCCTGATTTGATAGGAGCAATCCTAGTGAATCCTAAGCTGCTCCAATTTCTCAGCTGCTTCTAAAATGTCCTGATTTCTCTTCTACTTTCCCCCTTTACCCTCAGTTTATTTCAATTGCAACAAACTGAGGTCAAAATGCAGTGAGGGGGAAGCGGAGAACAGGGGATGGAGTCTTGTCCTGCTTAACCTCATAACATAAATTGTGGGGGGTTCTCTTCATAAAATAGTTTTGGGTGTTCTTCCTCTTGAATAACTTTTGCCCTCTTGTTGCCTGGCCATGCTCTTTTGTCCACACTCAGCCACATACAGTATGTCCTGCTTTTTATCTGTAAAATGTTGGAGGACATGCCTTTAAATGGTTACGGGAACTATTTCAATAAAGTCTGCTTGGAAATCAGGCTGTCTTTGAGGGCTCTTGAGAACTCAGACTTGAAGGCAGAACTCCTTCAAGGAGGGACTCTGTAACTGGTTCCCCCCCACCATGCACACACAGGGTGCTCTATAGAGCAAACACAAGCCTCTTTTACTGAGTTTGGAAAACCTGTGTGTAGCTCAAGCCAAAATCCAAAGGAACCACTCCAAAAGAAGTGAAGCACTTGGCCTGCCAATCAGGGAATTTGTTCACTGTGTGTGCTTTGGGATCCCTTTTGTATGCCGGATTAAAGATTGGCAGCTTCAGGGAGTGCTGGGTGTTCTTCTGGAGCAGGACTGGATCAGTTGCAGCCCTTCAAACGTGGCTGTACTACAGCTCTCATAATCTCTTACCATATCCATACTGCCTGGAGTGGATGGGAGCAACAGTTGTCCACCTCCATTTCAGGGAGACTTCAACTACAGTTGCCCCTCCACATTCGCGAACTTAGCATTCACGGTTTTGAATATTCGTGGTTTTGGGAGGCCCCCCCCGCCCTCCCAAAAGCAGTGACACGGGGCCTCCGGAGGCCCTGTGGTGGCCTTGGGAGGGAGGGGGAGGGCTAGGGAGGCGATCACGGGCCTCTGAATGAATGTATTTGTATAATCCTTAAACTGAACCTGGGAATGTTTTACCTTCTCAAGTGACATAAATCCTAAGATTGAAATAAAAGCTTCTGTTATTTCCCAACCTCGCCTCGAAATCGCCTGCTTTGGTCAGCTATCAAGAACCTTCTCTAGAGTAGAGAAAAGAGTTATTATTGTTCCTTGATTTCATCTTGTCTATGATCTCCCTGCCTAGACAAGAAAAACCAGCAAGACAGGGAGTGGTGGCAACGAAGAGGAATCCCTGGGTTTGGGACTATGGGGCCTCCGGAGGCCCCGTGGTCGCTTTGGCAGGGAGGGGGAGGGCAGTTGTTATTCGCGGAATTTTCACATTCGCGGGGGTCTGGGGAACCTAACCCCTGCGAATGTGAAGGAAGGACTGTATATAGATTGGCACTTGGAAGTAGCTAGTTACAGATAACAAATTACAGTACTTCTGATTAGCTCCTGCCCCCCATCCCCACAATTAAGAAGAAACAAATAGGTTACATTATGATTGTGACCTGCAGTGGGATAAAGCCACTCCTTTTGCAGAGTAACTGTAATTTTTATAGTTACTTTTAAAGTTGCAGATATGTGGAAGAATATCACATGGTTCAAGTGCTGACTCCTGCTGTTGTGCTGTTGCATTCAGTTTTTTTAAAAAAGTAAATAAGAAAGAGGTATGAAATGGGCCTAAATACTCTAAAGGCACCATCCCATCTGATCTTGGAAACTAAGCAGGGTCAACCCTGGTTAGTACTTGGATGGGAGACCGCCAATAAATACCAGGTGCTGTAGGCTATATTCCAGAGGAAGGAATTGGTAAAACCACCTCTGAGCATTCCTTGCCAAAGGAAACACTATGAAATCCATGGGGTTGCCATAAGTTGTTAGGCAACTTGAAGGGACACATATATATACACACACATTTGAAAAAATGTGATTTGGACAGTTACTTTTAAAATTGGCATCTATAATTGCAACTCACTCAGAGCAATAACTTTAGCTAACTACTTTTTAGAAATAACTTGCCAGGGCCTTCCATAGAGTCCTGTTTCCACTGGGACAGAGATGTGCTGTACTGCCATCGGGTTTATCTGCAGCTTGCTTGTATTTCTGTTAAGGTTGTAAAGGATATTCACAATTTTTCTTGTTATTGAAGAGTATCCTCCTGAGACACCCTGTTGAAAAACATAGGTTGAAACACCCCTATGTACAAATATAACCTTGCCCCTTTTCAATAACACCAATTCTTTCCTCCATGCTGCCATTTTACCAAGCTGATGGATGGAGTATGGGTATACAGTAGAACCCCCATATCCACTGATTCAATTATCTATGGGACACAAAACAGCACATGTGCCATAGAGTCTTCCTAGAAAACGGGTCCTCTCTAGCCATTTTCTGGGTCCTCCAAAGCAACTCTATGGTATTTTAAACTGGAAGTCCCATCGTTTTCAATGGCATTCGCTATTATCCATGGTTTTCGGTATCTACGCCCCCCCCCCCCCCGAACCAATCCCCAGTGGATATGGGGGTCCTATTGTAGTCAGGCCAGCCAGAGACATGGGTTGTAGTTGTTGAAAGGGAAACCTCAGTGGGAGGTTAGTCCAGGTATATTTAGAAGCCAGCATGTCATAGCGGTTTAAGCATTGGACTACAGCTCTGGAGACCAGGGTTTGAACCCCTGCTCAGCCATGGAAACCCACTGGGTGACCTTGGGCAAGTCACACACTCAGTCTCAGAAAACCCCATGATAGGTTCACCTTAGGGTCTCCACAAGTAAGAAATGACTTGCAGGCAAACAACAGCAGCAGCAATATTTGGAACATTCCAAATCCCAGTCTAAAGAGACCTCAGTGGTGTCATTTTCTGAGATGGCATTTCTTTTCTGCCCACCACTGTTGAGAAAGAGGAGAATGCAAACTGCAAATAACACACGGTACATGCTTCGGGTTCTCATCAAAATAAAACCAAGCTCTGGATGGATGAAAACTTGAAGTGTGAGGCTACCCTTCCATTCCCAGATGGGGAGCATGGTCAAAACAAGACAGCACGGAGACAACGCATGCTAGCAAAGCTAATGAGGGAACAGACGTGGCGTAAATACACGTCACTGCTGAAATTTGTACAGAAATCTCTTAAGTAGATTTTGTGCTGCACTATGAGATTCAGAGCTTGGAAAAGATATATTCTTGGACTACAGCTCTCAAAATCCTCCATCCACTATGGCTGGGGATCATAGTGGTTGCATGGAGAGGTTCTTGGAGTTGTATTCCAAAAAGACTAAGAAGGGGAGAAATCATCATCATCATCATTTTTTACTCGCCTCTCCCTGTGGATTGAGGTGGGGAAAGGAAAGGTAGTTCTTCCAAGTTCTGATGAGATTGCAGCCTGGTAGGTTTTAGATTCCAAGTTTATAGAGCAAGGAAGCTTGGATAGAGAACTTAGTAATTCAATGATCCATTCAGCCTAACATTCCCCTTGATATTTCATGTGAGAGGGGATCTTCCAGGCTCTATGAAAGCCAAGAGTACCATGCCCCACACTGGCTTCTTTGTTCTGTGTGCCCCTCTTTTCTACTTGTTGGTAGAGCTCAAGGTAGCAACATAAGATGGTGTGTCCACAGTAAATGTAAATATTGGATTTTCCACTGTGGTTACAGGCAGCCTGCAGTGAATTTACTTCTCTCTGCATAGCATTCACAGAGGCTTCTTTCATTCCCCTGGTATTTTGTGAGGCATGGGGATTGCTGCCAGGCTCCAGGCTTCCTAAAATCAGAAGGTTGTAGAAATCAGGAACTTTCCTGACAAAGTCATTTGTGCACTAGGGAAGATGTTTTGGAGAGACATACTTCTCCACTTGTTTTTCTGTTCTGAAGACCTGATGACGTCTAGGCAGGCCTTGGATTTACTACAGCTTGGACAATTTATTTTTTGGACTTTACTTCCCATAATTCCAAACAGAGCATGGCCATCTTTGCTTGGGATTCTGGGAGTTGTCCGTGATCCAGGGTTTACACATGGTGATACAAAACAAACCCTAATAGGTAGATATTGACAGTGGTGCCACCAGAGAAGAGCTTTAGCACAGAGGTTCGAGGTCTCACTAAGCAGAATGTGGAGGAGGATCATAAAATCTCTCTCTCTCTCTCTCTCTCTCTCTCTCTCTCTCTCTCTCTCTCTCTGGCTTTTCTTCGCAAACGAAGATTCAGGAAGGACTCATCCCACGCTTTCTGCAAGCGCGCTGATGACTAAAAAGGCCAATCCGAGATAAACAAGTCCGGTTGCAAAAAGCATAGCAGAAGGTCTCCCTCCAAAGGACTATGGCAAAGCTTGAAGAAGACGACGGCATCTATATACGTTACCGTACTGATGGTAGCTTGTTTAACTTAAGCCGTCTGGGGGCTCACACTAAGACTCTAAACCATCTAGTCCGTGAGCTGCTCTTCGCTGATGATGCTGCCCTTGTTGCCCACACAGAAGCAGCTCTGCAACGCCTAACGTCCTGCTTTGCAACAGCTGCAGAGCTGTTTGGGCTGGAAGTCAACCTGAAGAAAACAGAAGTTCTCTACCAGCCTGCACCACAGGACGAACACCACCATCCCCACATTGCCGTCGGCAAATCTGTGCTCAAGTCCGTTCAGCAGTTCACCTACCTGGGAAGCATCATCTCCTCAGATGCCAAGATTGACAAAGAGATCGATCACAGATTAGCAAAGGCATATAGTGCATTTGGAAGACTTCACAAAAGAGTCTGGAGCAATAAACACCTGAGGCAAAGCACAAAAATCAGTATGTATAGAGTCATCGTACTGTCTATCCTCCTTTATGGATCTGAAACATGGGTCACCTATCGCCACCACTTATCCAGAAATCCAAAATCCAAAATACTCCAAAATCCAAAATTGTCCACATAGGTGGCTGAGATAGTGACACCTTTGCTTTCTGATGGTTCAGTGTACACAAACTTTGTTTTATGCACAAATTTATTAAAAAATATTGTGTATAAAATTACCTTCAGGCTACTTGTATAAGGTATATATGAAACATAAGCGAATTTCATGTTTAGAATTGGGTCCCATTTGCCATCTCCAAGATGTCTAATTATGTATAGATAACCCCTGAATCCATGGGACCTGTATCCGTGTTCACTTACCCGCGTCCAAAAAAAATATGGTCTCTCTAGGTTTCTTCTAGGTCCTCTGGCACAACTCTATTGTATGCTTGGGCCAGAGGCCATCCATTTTAATAGGGTTTGCTATTATCCATGGTTTTTGGTATCCACGGTAAATCTGGGAACATATCCCCCATGGATATGGATGTCTATCTGTATATGCAACTATTTAAAACAATTCAAGATCCAAAATGCTTCTGGTCCCAAGCATTTTGGATAAGGGATACTCAACCTGTATAAAGTAGTACCATATAAAGAGGGAGATCCCTGTAAAATTATTAAACCCAAAACCTGAAGTTATATAAGTATATTTCTGGAAACAGGATTATCAAATGAACGTTTTCTAGACTGCAGCAACCACTGTGCTTGAGATAAAGTATAAAGAATACAGAATTTGCAAATGTTCTCTTCCTCTCTCCCATCAAAATATTGGCAACCACAGTGAGGTTTTTCACCCACATGTGTGAAAGCAAAAACACCAGCACTTTTTCTATCCAGGTCTCTTCAATTTACTCAGGAATCCTCTGTCTAAAACTCATGTCTTCCCCTGGCATGTAGCTATGGGGGAAGGGCAGATGAGGGTATTGCCCACCCCATTAAGAATGTATTTTCCTTCCAAATTGCTAACATTACAGAGAGTGAAACATTGCAAATCATTCACACCTAAGATTGTTCTGTTTGCTGTGTTTGCATTCCCTTAGTATCTTTACCTTCCGCTTTCCTTTGGATGTCTAAGGGCTTGTTTAGACCTGCAAGAATACGCTAGCTTCCCCCTGGCATATTCTGGCCCTGGATCAGCCCCCCCTTACATAAACGAAATGGGAGGAAGTCGGTATGGACACACCAACTTGTAATGCTGCCCGCCTCCGCTTTTCATTACTCTCTCTGAAGCCAGATGAAAACTGGGATGTGATTAGCTAAGCAACATCAGAGTGTGGTCAAGATGACAAAAGTTATTAATAAGGAAGAACACATAAGCTAGGAGAGGCTGCAGCAGTTTGCTGTTGCCTGAGCCCACTGGGAAGAGAAATATTCCACCCCTCCTCTCCTCTCCCCCCACTGAGTTAGTGCAAACTACTTTTGCTCTTTGAACTCAGTTTCAGCAACTGAAGTAAGCTGAGGACAAAAGAGGAAGGTAAAAAGAGAGAGAAACTGGGACATTTTAAAAGCGGCTGAAAAGGTGGGATGACAGAAGATGAATTGGGACTGTCCCAGCCAAATCAGGGCAGTTCATGCATTTAGTTAATCTATATCTCTCCTTCTTAGCCCAAAAGGCCCTCAAGTCGGCTGGCAATAATACAATACAGGTTAAAAACATAACATAGAAAGAAATGAATACACACACTGTAACTGTAAAAGACAGAGGCAGCACCCATCAGTTGGAGCCCTTTCAGTGGCCTGCCTGAATGAAAATTTCTTGGCTTGTCATTGGAAGGATGAAAGAGACAAAACTGACCTAATACAATCGAAGACATGTCATTTGTTTCTGCTATGTGCCCAGTCAGAGTTTCGGAATGTTACTTTTTTGGACTACAACTCCCAGAACCCCCTTATCATCTTCACCATTGGCCATAGTTGCAGGGGGGTTCTGGGAGATGTAGTAAAAAAAAAAGTGATGTTTGCAAGCTTTGGCCCCGCTGCCATACCCACTCACTTGTATGCACGCAATCCTTTTTATAATCCCAGACCAATAGTATTGATAGAATACAGCCCCAAACATATCTGTAGAAGATCTTATTATGAATGAAAGTTAAAAAAAAAAAAAAACAGAGAGAGAGTCAACAATTTACTGTACTTTAATACTCTCTTCCCTCCCTCCCTCCCTCCCTCCCTCCCTCCCTCCCTCTCTCTCTCTCTCTCTGGCTTTTCTTCACAAAAGAAGATTCAGGAAGGACTCATCTGCAAGCGCACTGATGACTAAAAAGGCCAATCCGAGATAAACAAGTCCGGTTGCAGAAAGTACTTTAATAGCACTCCATATATATATATGTATCCTGACTGAGAAGACCTCATTCCATTTCCTGGTTAAGGGCTAGAGCTGATGCAGTTCACTTTTGCATGTGTTCACTCATTAGTCCATTCCATTCTTTCAGTATTTATCTAATTTTTAAACAAAAAAACCAATAATCTACACGAGATTACACATGCACATTTCAAGATACAGGCATGCTTCAATTAAGAGAGAAAAGGGGAAAGCAGGTAATCCTCACCAGTTACCCCCAGCATGTTACAAAAAAGCACAGATCTGTAAGTATGGTCACCAAAATGAAAATTATTAGAAAAGTAGAGACTGGTGAAAGAAAGAAAAAATAATATGTGGATGTGAAGTCGAAGGCTTTCACTGCCGGCATCCTGTGAGGCCGTGTTCTGGAATAGTTTCTTTCTGACGTTTCGCCTGCATCTGTGGCTGGCATCTTCAGAGAAAATTCTTTCTCTGAAGATGCCAGCCACAGATGTAGGCAAAACGTCAGAGAGAAACTATTCCAAAACATGGCCTCACAGCCCAGAAAAAAAACAAGGAAAATCTATAAATATGTGGATGCCTTTTGGAGGAAGCCTTGAAGTAGTCTCTAGAAGATTCCAAATGCTTTCAATTACAGTACTCATGTAATGTTTATCTTATAGAATCATATATTGTAGAGTTGGAAGAGACCACAAGGGCCATCCAGTCCAACCCCCTGCCACGCAGGAAATCACGATCAAAGCATCCCTATCTGACCTGCTTGTTTCATTTCACATGTGCCTATCATTGTTGTTGTGCTTTTAAGTCATTTCTGACTTATAGTGACCTAAAGCAAACCTATCATGGGGTTTTCTTGGCAGAATTTGTTCAGAGGGGGTTTGCCATTGCCTTCCTCTGAGTCTGAGAGAATAGGATTTGCCTAAGGTCACCCAGTAGGTTTCCATGGCTGAGTGCGGATTCAAACCCTGGTCTCTCAGAGTCGTAGTCCAACCCTCAAACCACTACATTACGCTGGCTCTGTACCCCATTTTTGGAGCTACAGAAGCAGGTATGTAGATATGTATTGTTGTTGTGTGCCTTCAAGTAATTTCTGATCTATGATGACCCTAAGGTGACCTTTTCATGTTGGCAGAATTTGTTCAGAGGGAGTTTGCCCTTTCCTTTCTCTGCAGCTGAGAGTGTGTGACTTGCCCAAGGTCATCTAGTGGGTTTCCATGATCAAGCAGGGATTCAAACACTGGTATCCCAGTGTTGTAGCCCAACACTCAAACTGCTACACCACAGTGGCTCTCTGCATATTTTTAGTTCTTAATGAAAAGTATGCAGAAACTTGTTCAAGCTGCTCTTGGGTGTGTGTGGGGTAATTGTTTTTTGGGGTTTTTTGGTGGTGTAGGAACCTATCCCTATTCATTCCCTGTTATTTCTTCCTCTGCTACCAAAGGTTCTGTTAATGAAGTAATGCTCAAGAACATATACCCCATTAACTGAGATATACTGTACCTGTATATTTAAACCAACTTCCAATCAGTTTCTAGTTGTTTACTAATGAATGGTCTGAATAAGGGTTTTGCTTGCCAGTGGAAAGATAATAGGAAAAGGGCCAACAGAGCAGTCCTTGGAAAGGCGTCCTGCAACTTGGGAGCAACCACCAAGAAGGCCCTAAGACACTGAGAGTCATAAACCCCAAATTCTGGGGGATCATGGGAGCTGTAGCCCAACACACTTGGAAGGCAGAAGTTGGGTAAGGCTAGCAAAGAGTGTTCTTTATGGCAGGGATGCAAGAAGTAAGCTCTTTGCAGATTCTCCTTCTCTGACAGATGTTTGAATCCAAGCAGGTCTTAACCTTGATGCTGTGTACTTCCAAACATGTGGTGGTGGGGATGCAGCCTCACAATAATTAATCTTCTCTGTGTGTGAAGTGTCTGTTCCCCACAGAGTGTGGGACGACTCATCAACCTTACTGAAAAAGACTTTCAAAAAAGGCAATCCTTACATTTTACCAAGTTCTCTCATTCAGGGTAGATGAATCTACTTAACACATTAGAATCACCATCTGCTTAAATATTTTATCCACAAGGCATATTAAGATAAACAACTAGCACTAAAAAACAGATCAATGAAAAGGCTCTGGAAAGCAAAGCACGTTGCTTTTGTTCACAAATGCTCTCACAGAAAGTATGCACTAGGAAGAAAAATTAAGAGGCATTTGGAAGATAAATAAGCCTTCTGGTCAATGTATAGTTTACCTTTCCCAAATCTAGCACCCTTCAGATGTTGCAATACAACTCCCATCAGGCCCACTAGCACATCAAGTCAGGAATGATGGGGGATGTAGTACAAAACATCTGGAGGGCCAACAATTGGGGAAACCTACTTCAGAGGTTAGCTGGACAACCCCCATACTAGTGTCCTTCAGCTGTGTTGGATTACATGTCCATAATCCCCAACCAGCATGACTGTTGGCTGGGGATGGTGGATGTCTTAGGTTGTCCAACTCACATGAGAGCTACACACTAGGAAGGATGTGGTGCCACCTTTTTATCTACATTACAGACCCAACTGAAGCAGGAACCACGTTAAGCCATTTTTGGCTCCTGTTATTGAGCCAAAATATGACTCCAAGCCTGGTAGTGACTCTATGAAGCATTATGTGCACATCCTGTAGGAAATCCTTCCATCTACAAAGCTGTTTTCTGTGGTCCCAGGCTCCCTGCCCTGTTACTGATTAGGATATTTGTATGTGTGTGGTGAAGGAAGCTCTGCACAGTTAACAGAGCTGTGTGGAAAACGTCTGTCTCTTTTTCAGCTTTCCCCCCTGAGCTGTGTCACATTCAGCACACACAGCTTTCTCTGTTGGCTGTTCACTGGGACATGAGTGTGCTCTTTGTTCCACTAGGCCTTAAACACGTACAGGAAGGATGTACGTAATGGTCCCACCTCAGACCTGACCTGATGCGGCTGTATATTCAGAGTAGTTCCTTAGAAAGATGGAAATAGAAGGGGCAGCTGGAGCTTTGCAGTTGTTCTGAAAGTCTCACTGGAGTGGTTCTTCACATTACTCCAACATTTCACAGATAAAAACAACAATGTGTGGCCAGCCACCATCAGAATGTGGTCAAGATGACAAAACTGTGTCCCATCTTTCATCTGTGAAATGTTGGAGGGTGTGGATTATGTCACTTCTGATCACCTCAGGATGACCAGGATGGTGGGTGGTCTGGAAGCCATGCCCTATGAGGAGCGGCTTAAGAAGTTGGGCATGTTTAGTCTGGAGAAGAGAAGGCTGAGAGGGGACATGATAGCCATGTTTAAATATTTGAAGGGATGTCATACTGAGGATGGAGCAAGCTTGTTTTCTGCAGCTCCGGAGACTAGGACATGGAGCAGTGGGTTCAAACTACAGGAAAAGAGATTTCATCTAAACATTAGGAAGAACTTCCTGACAGTAAGAGCTTTTCTGAAGTGGAAGACACTGCCACAGAGTGTGATGGAGTCTCCTTCTTTGTAGGTTTTTAAACAGAGGCTGGATGGCCATCTGTCGGGAATGAATTGATTGTGTATTCCTGCATGGCAGGGGGTTGGACTGGATGGCCCTTGAGGTCTCTTCCAACTCTATGATGCTATGATGCTGCAACCTGGGAATGGGGGATGGCACCTGCACTCTTTGTCATTGCTCACCCCTGCATTGCAGTAGCCCCGACACATCCCTCTTGGCCCTCTTTGAGGGGCAGCTCGGGGGGGGGGCACTGGCTAGAAGGAGCCAAAACCAAGGAGTTACTGTCAGATATCCCTTTCTGACATTAGAGCTTCTGTGAAAATGGAAAAGATCCATTCCAGCGGTAGCAGGTGATTCTAGGTTTAAGTCTGAATTTTAAAGGATCTGTTTGGGGTGTTGAAAATAGTTTGAGCACTTTGGATAGCTCCTTTAAAGTTCATACTAAAAGCCAGGGCAAATTTGCCATGCATTTGGATCTACCAGCTGCCACTAATCCACTCTTTCCTCCCCTCCCCCCCCCAAATATTTCTGGTCCCCTGGGATTTCAGCTATAAACAACAAAGACTTGTGAGTCATCCCTTTGTACTCCTGAGCTGGAACATTAGAAGACAAGAGAACATGCTTATGTCTCATGAGTGACTCTTGTGTATGCTACATACATGTCAATTGTCTGCATGGAAACGAATTAGGCTAAGACACCTGTCACCACCACTGCCACCTATTTTCTCAGTTTTGGTCATACTGCTTTTGCATATTTAAGTGTATTTATTGTTTTGAAGCCCCTTTTGCTGAAAAGCAGGATATACATTTAAGAAAGGAAGGAAGGAAGATGATAGGGAAGCAGCAGCCTGGGAATCTTTGTGAGAAGGGAAGTTTTTCCCAGTTCTCCCTGGCAACGATCCTGATTCTTGTTGGCACTTGGACAGTTTGTAGAGGTGCCGTCACCAAAATCCTGGCTGGGAATATTCAGTGCATCATTTCTCCACATGACTGATAATAGTAAATTGGTGCACACACACACACATCTTATGGACTCACACAGACCCTGAGATCTCTATATGTGTTGAATGTGGATCATGCAGAGCTGCTCAGTGAGTTCAGTGGTAGAGCAGCTCTAGTGCTTTGCAAGCATTGCAGACAGTGTTGTCATAGATCTGGGGCTTATTGGGCTGAAGTACTGGACCTTTTGTATTCTCAGGACTGGGCCTTTTGGATTCTCTGCCACCTCCACTTGAGTTTACCTACAACCCAATAACTAGGCTGGAGTAATGGTTGGGTTTGACCTTGGATAACATATTGTTGTGAGCTATTCCTGTTTCAATGCAAAGTATTTTGTGCGTGGCTTGTTCTTGCATGGGCAATAAGACTCATGAACTTTATAAAAGACCTGTTCCAGGTAGAGATTAAAACTGCTAGTACTAGTTGGCTGCTGGCATGGCTTTGGGCACCTTTGTGATGGATGCTTGCATATCCACATTTACTACTACACCACTGCATGCAGAAGGACTCAGGTTCATTCCTTCTCATTTCTAGGACGAAGACCCAGCAGTTGATGGGAAGAACTTTTTTCTCCCTGAGACTCTGGTACTGCCAATTAGTTCCAAGCAACATGGACAAATATGGCACCTTTGTATGTCTATCCCTGCCACAGCTACAAGCTTGCAAACATTATTGTTGTTTTTTGGACTGTAGTTCTCATAATTCTTTAGCCAGCATGGTCAATTCAGATAAATTTTTATTTATTTCCCATCTTTCTCCCAGAATTGGGACTCAGGGTGGCTTACAAAAATTAAAACAGACACAGATGAGAGCACAAATTGGTAAAAGTATACATAAAGTTTATTTTGGTCTGTGACCGTAAATAAAATGATGGTGATGATACAAAAAGTTAAAATATAGTTAATCAACAGAATGAAGAGCAATTTAAAGCATAGCCATTAAAAGGCAAGGGAAGAATAGCATAGCATACTAATAATAGCCTTTTTCTTATAAAATAGGCAGTTCCCCAAAAGCTGTTGGAATACAAAGGTCCTCACTGTACTATTGGAATTGCAACAAGGAAGAAGCCGGTCTAGTTTTGCTAGGAAGATACTTCCAGGGCCTGGGAGCAGCCACCAACCTCTCCTGTGCTCCCACCAGATATGCCTGAGACGGTGGTGGGACTGAGAGATGGGTCTACATGAAGGTCTCTTTATACATACTTGCTTCTCACCTTCCTACTGGCTTCTGAAAAGCTCCTGGTTCTCTAGTACAGAATTTGAAAACAATGTTCTAAATACCAGATGAGTTGCATTTCATTTATTCCAGAATGATCCATGCAACCAGATAATGTTGCTCTTAGGAGAAAGGGCAAGAACACAAAGCTACCCTAATTGCTATCTAAAACCAAGTATTTTGTCCTTTCCTTTGCAGGTTTGATTACCAGGAGCTTTTGCACAACTCTACCTTTTGCATCATTCCCCGAGGGAGACGGTTGGGGTCCTTCCGATTCCTAGAAGCACTGCAGGTAACAAAAGAGTCTCTGTTATAGGATAGGCATAAGAGGCAAGAACAAGTGGGTATATAGAGCAGAGTAGTTAACTAAGGTTCAATGGCTGCATCTCCCCCAGGCTTCAAAAGGCAGCAATAACTTCTCCCACCACTATCCTGCACTCTGCCCCTGACATCTCTAGGAGGTGTGATTGGCCATTTTGATGTATTTTTGCTCACACTTTACTCATCCCTAGGTTACAGTGTTGGCCTAGGGACTAGAAAGCAGAAAATGGGGAAATTACGTTTTTGAACCGCAGCTCCAAGAATATCCCAGCCACTAGGAATTGTAGTACAAAAGAGTAAAACACACAGCCCAGTCTTTTTTTGGGGGGGATATGCCACTCTTTCGCTAGCCTGCTTGGTTTCTATGCTGCTCATAGAGCCTTCCTCCTCTGTGGCTAGCATGGAAACCAAATGGACTGGTAAAGAAATTTGGAGAGCCATTCACTCACCTACATGGACTTTCTGGTCACCCATGGCTACCATGGCAGTTCTGAAAGGAGGAAAGGATGCCTAGTCCTTTCCTTCTCATAAGTATTATGAGTATTATTACCCTTTTAACTTGTAGAAGGGGGTGATTTGTTCAATAAGAGGATGGAACCACAAGTTTTTGTACATAGGTTATATGACCCAACACATAACTTGGTTGAATTTCCTCTTCAATTAAATATAGATTCCACATCCAGTCTTCTGTCTCTATCTCTGATCTCAAAGGACAGAGTGTGTTGTTGGATTTCCGTTTCTGTCATCCTCCACCATTGCCCATGGTGGCAAGGGCTGATGGGAGGGCTACACATTCCTCATGACTGGAATATTTGTTGAAGTATGAAAGCTGGTGTCTTCTACCTAGTGTGACTTAGATAAATGCAAAAGCTACAAAGTGGACTAGAGTCTATGAAAGCTTATGCTGAAATATATCTATTATCTCAAAGTTGCTGATAGATTTAATATGCTTTTATGCTGTCTAAGTTATTTATTGTTTTAATGTGGAATTGTTTTAAATTGCTTATTGATTTATCTGTTCACAGCTATGATAAAGGGTGGGATATAAATATTTTAACAAATAATTAAAAGAGCCGCCCACCATGTTCCCTTTTATGCTGCAAACAGACTAACATCTCCTATAAAGCTGCCAATGGGTTTATTAGTTACATTTATACCTTGCTTTTTCCTCCAGAGAATTGAAGGTAGCATACATGGCTCTCCTCCTACTTTTGACAACAACCCTATGAGATCAGTCAGGTTGAGAGACAGACTTGCCCAAGGTCACCCATATTTTATAACCCTGTAAACCTAAGTAATTTTTCTCTAAAAGCCAAAATTCTTCTAAACCTATTACATGAACATTCTGAAGATATAACTAGATTAAAATCCAGGGAGTTGCATCACTCATTGGGGACGTGAAGCCAAATCGCCCAGCATCTAGTCCCAAATTCCATTCACTATACCACAATGGCTCCTTCCCAGTGATCTTCACTACAAAGAAAACCAAAGTTAACTTCTGTGCCCCTGGAAATTCTCATTGCTCAGAGAAGTGGGACAGGCATAACAAGTACCTTAGAATAAGCCCCAATGAATACAGTTTGGCTTAAATTTGAGGAGGGAGAAAGTAGGTGTTGGATTGTGCTATAATTTGTAAAGCTGCCCCTTGCGTTTTTCCCTGTACCTCCTTTGAACTCTACTCTCCCGCTTTTATTGATCCAGGCTGCCTGCATCCCAGTGCTGCTCAGCAACGGTTGGGAGCTGCCGTTTTCTGAGGTGATCGATTGGAGTAAATCAGCCATTGTTGGGGATGAGAGGCTCCTTCTGCAGGTAACAAGGCCTGCACTGTGTTAATGAGGGCAGGCTGGAGTCCAGTCAGACTGGTACAAGATGGCGCCATGCAATAAATGGCCCTCTGTGCTTTTCACAAGGAATATGATAGGTTTACTGTACAGCAGGCATAACCACGAGCTCATCACAGTGTCAGGATGAACAGATTCTCTGGGGCTTGATACTGCTGAAAGGACAGCAAGAAAAAGTGGCATTAACAAGCCTTTAATCTGTTTACATATTTTACTTATCTATTCCATTTCTGTGGCACAGGCTGGCCAAAGATCTCGCAGCGTTTCACAAAACTGAAGCTAAAATTGTAACATATATGAACATAAAGAAGCGTGTATGAAACTTTTTTTAAAAAAGCTATATGAGTACCTATCTGAGTTTTAAGATCTGTGAGTGAGGGCTTTCTCTCAGTCCTGCCACCATCACAGGCACGTTGGATGAGGACATGGGAGAGAGCCTTCCCAAACTGTGGAACTCCTTTCCCTGGGAGATCCAGTTGGCCCCCTCCCTGCTATTTTCAATTCTCTTTCTATTTAGGCTGGCATTTGGTTTTTAATATGTTGTGGCAGATGGAGCTTTTCATATAGCCAATTGTCAGAGAAGGATCAGGGACATGTATTGTTTGAGAAAGAGGCTTGAAATAAAAAAAAAATGGGACTATGCCTCCCAGATTCTGTGAGTTTTAGTCCAACCCCCTTTTCAATTCCTGGGTTGGGGGCCTTTTCTACCCCTTTCATATACTTAGGAGATTTTCAGACCGCGTTTCAGCGTGCCTAGGGCAGGAGGAACTTTCGGGAGAGGGACGGCGATCTTGCGCAGCAGGGGGGCGTTTTCGGACGCCGTTGTCCCTCTCCCGAATCCAACCGTGTCACTTCCGTGAAGCTTTGGAAGCCGCAGAGCCATATTTTAATCACAGAGGTTGCCCGTGATTAAAATATGGCGCTGAGGCTTCCAAAGCTTCACGGAAGTGACACGGTTGGTTTCGGGAGAGGGACAACGGCGTCCGAAAATGCCCCCCTGCTGCGCAAGATCGCCGTCCCTCTCCCGAAAGTTCCTCCCGCCCTAGGCACGCTGAAACGCGGTCTGAAACTCTCCTGCGTCAGAAGTGCTTTGGCAGTAATGATCTGCCCTTGTGGCCTAGTAAGGGAACGGAGTCCTGTTGCTGTGTCTAGGCACAGTGGCTGTGCCATTGAAATAGATCAAGGCTATGAGGGGCTTAGGCATCCCAGCCATTGCCTGCCTTGGTCAGGCCTCACCTGGAATACTGTGTCCAGTTCTGGGCAACACAATTCAAAAAGGATATTGACAAATTGGAGCGTGTCCAGAGAAGGGTGACTAAAATGATGGAAGGTCTGGAAACCATGTCGTATGAGGAGAGACTTAGGGAGCTGGGTATGTTTAGCCTGGAAAAAAGACGGTTAAGGGACGATATGATAGCCCTGTTTAAGTATTTGAAGGAGTGTCACATTGAGGATGGAGCAGGCTTGTTTTCTGTTGCTCCAGAGACTGGAACACAGAGCAATGGATGCAAGCTCCAGGAACAGAGATTCCACCTCAACATTAGGAGGAACTTTCTGACAGTCAGAGCTGTTCGGCAGTGGAACACACTCCCTCGGAGCGTGGTGGGGTCTCCTTCCTTGGAGGTCTTTAAACAGAGGCTGGATGGCCATCTGTTGGGGATGCTTTGATCGTGATTTCCTGCATGGCAGGAAGTTGGACTGGATGGCCCTCGTGGTCTCTTCCAACTCTACAATTCTATGATTCTATGATTCTATGATATGGGATGTTGTGTTCCTATTTTATTATGTTTTACATGTCTTTTAAAAACTGTTTTTAACTTGTGTTTTTTTAAAAAAAAAACAAGTCTGGTTTAATTGCATTTTAACTTTTGTATTAATCGTTTTTTAGTTGTACTGTTTTTAAATGGTTGTAAGCCTTGAATCCTGTGCTGGGAGTGAGGTAGAATATACAATAAATAAAAATCATATCATAAGAAAGTCTTTAATAAGCGTTTGGAAAAAATATAAAGAAAGATTAACCCCCCCAATCCCATGTCCTGCCTTTTGTAAACAGGAACTAAGCGGTAACACTTGGCTAACATAATGGTAAAAAAAAAATAGAGAAATGGACGATTAGAGAAAGATAAAATTTAGAGGAAGAGGGTTTTAATATGCATTGGTTAGGATACTGAAAGTAAGCGTGAAAGAGGATTTTTAAAATTTGCAATATGAACGAGAAACATCAGAATTTGAAAAGCTTTTATGTTCAGGTGATAAACCACCTAATCAGTAAAATCTACAAACTATTACTAAGATTTAGTACTAAAGAAGAACAAGTTAAACAATGTATGGTTAAATGGGCACCAAATTTAGGACAAAATATCAAAATAATAATAATAATTATTATTATTATTAATTATTTATTTCTATCCCGCCCCTCTGCAACGCAATTGCGGCAGCTTACAATATAAAAACTCCATAGTCCCAGTACCCTAACCCACCCACCCCTTAAAATAATATTAAATTATAGAAGATTAAAAACATACAATAATTAAAAATATATAAATTAAAAAGACAAAAATTAAAACATACAATGGTTAAAAAATCTAGTTACCGCTTAGAAAGGACAGCCGAGTCTTGGGCCAGGATAGTTATTCAGGAAAAGCCTGCCGGAAAAGATCCGTCTTGACAGCTTTTTAAAAGCTGTCTAAGGTGGTAATAAGACGGATCTCGTCCAGCAGGCCATTCCATAATCTGGGAGCGGCAGCAGGAAAGGCCCTCTGGGAGGTCACCGACAGCCTTGTTTTCATAAGCTGTAACAGATTCCTCCCAGAGGACCGAAGTGCGCGGGGAGGATTGTACGGAAGGAGGCGGTCCCGGAGCTAAGTTGGACCCAAGCCATGTAGGGCTTTAAAGGTCATAACCAACACCTTGTACTGCACCTGGAAACTAATAGGCAGCCAGAGCTTTTGGAGAGCTTTTAGCACAGGTGTCATATGCTCTCTTCCGGAAGCGCCAGAAATCAACCTGGCTGTCATGTTCTGAACTAGTTGAAGTTTCCGAGTCAAGCACAAGGGTAGCCCCATGTAGAGCGCATTACAGAAATCCAGACAGGAGGTTACCAGTGCATGTACCACAGTTTCGAGGTCCCTAGTTTCCAGGAAAGGGCGCAGCTGGCGTACCAGCCGAAGTTGATGACAGGCACTCCTGACCGTCGCATTAACCTGATTAGTCATCTGGAGCGACGGGTCCAGGAGCACCCCCAGACTGAGAACAAAATCCTTGGAGGAGAGTGTAGTTCCATCCAGGACTGGAAGTTGTATTCCCAGATCTGGTTTTGGGCCTGTAACTGTTAGTACCTCCGTTTTGTCTGGATTCAGTCTCAATTTGTTTTTCCTCATCCAGTCCATTACTGCTTTAAGACAATCATTGAGGGGAGAGACGCCATCTGAAGTTGAAGCTGATGACCGAGACATGGAGAAGTATACCTGGGTGTCATCAGCGTACTGATGACACCGCACTCCATGCCTCCGAATTATCTCTCCCAGCGGCTTCATATAGATGTTAAATAGCATCGGGGACAGGATGGCGCCCTGAGGAACGCCACAGTTAAGCTCTATGAATCAATGGGAAGATATTTGGAATAAGGGTCTAAAATTTGCCTGTTCTTATAACTTAAAAGAACATTTTTATAAAATGATGTATAATTGGTATTTAGCCCCAGATAAATTAGCTAAGATGTATAAAAACTCATAAAATCTATGCTGGAAATGCAGGAATCTAGTAGGAACCTTTTTCAGTCTATGGTGGAAATGTAAAAGGGTATGGAGATACTAGTTCAAAATTAATAAAAGGATGGAGAAATTTCTACGATTTGATATATCTCTGAGACTGGAGTTATATTTATTAAATATGATAGATTTGGATAATAAGAGAGAACTGAAGCACAGAAATCTGATAAGTTAGTTAGTAACTGCAGCAAGATTGGTCTTTTTGAGACAATGGAAATCCAATAAAATTCCAGCATGTTTAGATTGGGTTGAAAAAGTGATGGAAATGGCACTATTAGATAAATTAACAAACTTAGTGAGAAGAAATCCAATTGGAACTTTTATGGAAACATGGGAACCATTTATAACATATCTCAAATGAATAAGAGGGGATAGTTGTATTATTGGGTTTAATAACTAAAGAATATGATGATGATGATGATGATGATTCTATTTTTTATAGATTATGGGTAGGAATGTTGATTAATAGTATGATAATAATTAGATTAAGTAGGAAGAATGGTAGATAATAGAGTTAGAAATAAAGAATAATTAAGGAAGTAATTACAGAGTATGTGGGAAGTCTTATTTTATAGGGGGAAGGGGTTGTTACAATACGTCTGTTGTTATATGTTGTGTTTTTTTAGTTTGTCTTATATTGGTTATTAATCTGTTTATGTTGTTTATTTGTTTGTCTTGTGTCAATGCTTATATGTTAAATTGTTCAATAAAAAATTAAATTTTAAAAAGATCTTTTTTAAAAATATCATCTCTCCACAGAGATGTGCTCAAGGAGTAGGCATCATACTAATGTTATTATTAGCATAGTCCTTTTATTGTTCTACTTTATACTGTAATGGATATAATGAATCAACCCATCATTTGATCTGTAGTATTTAAGTTCTAAATGAATTGGTTGTATTGGAGTTTTACAGGATTAATTAATTAATTAATTAATTGACGACGACACTCATAATGTGAAACCAAGGTAAACAATAGGATGAGCAACTTGGGATTTGTTATACAGAGGAAGGAGGAAGCAAAACACACACTGCGCTTCAAGGAAACTGATTTCAGCAAACTTAGGGAAATAGTGGGTGAAATCCCATGGTCAGAAATGCTCAAAGAGAAGAGAGTTCATGGTACATGGGAGTTTCTTGAATGTGAGATACTGTATTGACATATTGAGCCGAGCAATTACTGACCAGTCAGCTTGACATTGATAACAGGAAAGGTTTTAGAACAGATCGTGAAACCATTAGTCTGTGTACTTGGAAAGGAATGTGTTGATTACTAAGAGCCATCATGGGTCCATCCTAAGCAAATCATGCCAAACTAATCTTATCTCTCTTTTTTTGATAGAGTTCCAAACTTGGTAGGTCAAGGGAGTGCTGTGGATGTAGTATATCTTGATTTCAGTAAGGCTTTTGACAAGTTTCCCCATGATAATCTTGCAGGCAAGCTAGTGAACTGTGGGCTAGACAGTGTTATATTGTTAGGTGGATTTGCAGTTGGCTGACAGACCGAGCACAGAGAGTACTTGCCAACAGTTGCACTTCGTCCTGGAAAGAGGTGACTAATCAGGTGCCTCAGGGTTCTGTCCTTTACCCAGTGTTGTTTAACAGTTTTATAAATGACTTGGATGACAAATTAGAAGGCATGCTTATGAAATTTGCCAATGACACCAAATTAGGGGAGCAGCTAATGCCCTAGAAGATAGGATTAGAATTCAAAATTAACTTGGAAGTGAAGTTGAAGGCTTTCACGGCTGGCATCCATAGGGTTTTTGTGGTTTTTTTCTGGGCTGTGAGGCTGTGTTCTGGAAGAGTTTATTCCTGACGTTTTGCCTGCATCTGTGGCTGGCATCTTCAGAGAATGGTGGCGTAGGGGTGTGGGGGGTTTATATACTGTGAGTCCTGTTGGAGAGGATATTTAAATTTGTGTATTTGGATGGCTAGTTCCTAGGGTGGGAGGCTATGCAAGGAGGATTAGTGTCTGTTTGGCTAATGGTCCATTATCTGCTGGAAATCCTCCTGTCCCTGGATGAAGTTCATTTACTTCTGTTGAGTTTTGATTTTGGTGTTTTTCAGGACTGGTAGCCAAACTTTGTTTACTTTAAGGGTTTCTTCTTCCCTGTTGAAGTTGTCCAGGTGTTTGGTGATTTCAATAGCTTCTCTGTGCATTCTGAAAACTATCATGAGCTGTTCAACAGTGGAACAGACCACCTCAGAGGGTGATGGACTCTCTGTTTTGAAGATCTTTCAGCAAAGGCTGGACGGGCATCTGTTGGGAGTGCTTTAATAGTGTATCTGTGCATGGCAAGGGGTTGGACTAGATGGCCCTTGTGGTTTCTTCAAACTCTAAGATTCTGTTTCTATGATTCTACTTGCTTGGGAGGCAGTTATACATGGTGTGGGTTGCCACTGAAAAAGCCCTGTCCTTGGTGGCTGCCCTTATCGACTATGTGTGTTTATAGGTATGCATAGCAATTTTTACTCCTTTTTCTAGTCAGGAAGAGCTCCCGAGGCTACTTATGAATATGAGTAGCCCTCAGGCCTACAACATTTAAAAAATGATGGAAAAGGGGGAAAAAAGGAGGAGGAGAGAAGAGGAAAGATGCAAGCTTAGGCACCACTTTTTAAAGTTTCTGTTTCTCCTCACTACCAGCTGGAAAGGAAATCGTTCAGGGGGCTGATAGAATTGTTGTAGACTAGATAAGAGTTGGAGAGAGCAACAGGCAGCTAGAGCTACAGCCATAATAGCCCCTCTCACCCTTTCTCCCTCAGTTCTGCAACCTGAACAACTGTCAGCTAGGTGACAGGGAAGAGATCCAAAGGAAATGTTCATCTGCCAGCCACAAATTGACCTTAAATGTTTTCTCCTCCATTAAAGATGGATGGTGAATAAGTTATGTCTAGAATCCTGGCTTGTGATATTCTATCCACTCCTTTGTTGCAGGTCTGGTGATGAATTTAATTGTGGGAGCTGGAGGAACGGGTGTTCTAGAATTGCCCCGGGTCTCTTGGCATAGATTTATTCCATGGCAGGAGCATCAGGTCGCAGCTTTTAGTTAATGCCTCAAGTTAATAATATGATTGTCTGTCAGAAATTTCTGCATCAGTTTTCAGTCTTGTCAACATCTCACCCTCAACCATACTCATCAGGGTTTGCATGCCGCCAACATTTCACAGATGAAAATTGGAGAGGTGTGGCCACACAGCATCAGGGTGTGGTCAAGATGGAAAAAGTTATTCATGAGGAAAAATGCACAAGCTAGGACAGGCTGCAGCAGTTTGATTTTGCTTGAGCCATCTGGGAAGAACACAATTCACCCCTCCTCTCCTCTTCCTCCTGCTGAGTTAATTGAGTGGAAACTACTTCTGCATTTTGAACTCAGTTTGCAGCAATTGAACTAAGCTGAGGACAAAGGGGGAATGTGGGAGAAACTGGGACATTTTAAAAGCAGCTGAAAAATTGGGACAACAGAGGATAAATCGGGGCTGCTCTTCCCAAATTGTGGCTATTGGGGGGTATGGGTTTAGCAAAAGCATCTCTGGGCCACATGAAGGCCGCATGGCTGTTTTTTTAAAAAATATTTTATTTTCCAACGATATCAACATTTACAAAATCACTTTAAAATCGTACATTTTCCATTTCATCTTTCCATTTCATCTTTCTCTAAATCAAGGTCAAAATAGGGAACAAGTCCCTTCTCAGTTTTCATTTTACATCATTGAGCTCCCGCAACACCCTGAATTTCCCCTTTTCTATTTAAAAAGAAGGCGGGGTGAAATGTCTTTGCTGGAAGCCTCCAGGAGTAGGAAATCACCTTTTAAACAAGTTGTAGGATCCCCCTGCACAAAAATTTTAAAATACCTGTTTTTCCAAACTGGAAATGGATTTGTAGCCACTTCTTCAAAGTTAATTGTTTTCTTTTGTTTTTTGAAGTCTGTACAGCCCCTGAAAATCCCACAGTAAAGTGGCCCCAGGTCTGCCACAGTTGCCCAGCCTGATGTACCCTGTGTTAGGGACATACATCTTTATAAGTGTTGTTCTCATAGGCAAGAACAGATAATTTTACCTTTCCTGCCTTCCCTTTCTATGGGGAAGGCATTACAAACTGTGCAGTTTCTAGAAACTATTCACAGTTTGGGACAATAAAAATGCAGACAGGATTTTGTGTGTGGAGAAAGCTGCATTTGTCTATGCAAAAGACAGTGTTTCTGTACAGAAAACAAGTTTCCTGTACAGAAAACAGCATTTTCCTTTCCATTGCAAACTGAAGATTCTCATCCATCTAGGATTCTCCTTGTCAGGGTTTCCTGACACTTTATAAACCAATTCTTTGATCATTTTTTGAACATTTTGAAATATTCTTTCCATCCCTAGTATGTATACCTGACTGTTTTAAGATTACATTACATGCCTCTGACAAAGTCATTTGTATTCTGCTAATGCTCATGTATAATACATTTGCAAGGCTTAAAGATGCCACATGCCTTCTCTTAAAGGTGTCTCCCTTGTCTTTTTGTTATTCACTGGCATATCAGTATTGTAAATAAACTTAAACAACTATGGCTTGTATAATCCTTGCAGATGTTTCTTAGGCAATACCAATATTGCAGCTTGCTTGCTTACATGGCTATAGACAACCCCTTTCATTTGCGAGGGCTCCTCATTTTAGAACTGTATACTTTCTGGGTAGCTCCCTTGGTTGTAAATCATTCTGATTTTTATTCAACTGTCTCCTCACAGATTCCATCTGCAGTCCGATGTCTCCACAGTGACAAGATCCTGGCCTTCCAGCAGCAAACCCAGTTCCTGTGGGAAGCTTATTTCTCCTCTGTGGAGAAGATTGTGCAGACCACCCTTGAGGTAAACCAGAAAGGCTTGAGGAGCTGCTTTCTCTGGCAGCCCAGCATCTTGCCTGAGGTTGCCAACTGGCCAGGCAAGAAAAGCTGTCCTGGCCTGCTCCTGTCTCTTCAAGAGGGGCTGGATCAACAGAAATCAGCAGCAGATGGGGTTTGGTTCCAGGAACCCCATGGATACCAAAATCTGTGACTACTCAAGTCCCATTATATGCAATGGCATAGCAAAATGGTGTCCCTTATATAAGATGGCAAAATCAATGTTTGCTTTTTGGATTATTATATTATTAAGAATATTTTCAAGCCGTGAATACCTAAATCCATGGATACGAAATCTGTGGATACAGAGGGACAACTGTACTTTCAGGTAGGCCAGATGCAAAAGCAGTATAGGTTTCCTATGTTTTGATGGCACAGGAGTCCTGCCCTCTTTTGTATCTGAGCATCCTCTTTTCAGGATGTGTCACCTGAGTGTTTCCATGCTTGAACCAGAGTTTGGAAGTAAGTAATTCCCAATAACCAGTTACTTGTAATTAATTCAATTCCCATTAACAAAGGTATAGCAACATTACATTGCAATTATAACTTAATGAGATATAAATTCAATCCGTGTATACCGTAATTTACTACTCTTATAGTTACACAACCTAACTCAGTGTTGTGGGTTAAAAATATTTTAATTCAAGTACTGGCTTATGCTGTCCTTTGTGCTGTTGCCTCATGATCTGTTGTTGTACGTTTCGAGACAGAAACAAAGTAATGGGATAAAGTGTTGTTTACCACAGACCAACAGGTTTTAGCAGTCAGATTTTTAAAAAAACATTAACAGGCACTTGAGTCCTAATTCAGAGAAGAAAATTAGGAATAGAGACAAGCCTCGTCTGCAGACAGAAGTGCTCTTCTGATAGCAGAACCTTCTTCTGCCAGCAGATCTCAGTGGTCTGCCACTATAGGAGTCTTCCAGCAAATCTGTTCAGCTGGATAAGATCTGCTTACCAAAAGAGCCAAAGAAGTTATGGAAAGCACATGGGGTGAGGGAAGGGCCACATCAGGCCAGATCCCAGTCTTCTCCAGTTTAGGGACCCAGGCTGCATCTGCACTCCAGAAATAATCCAGTTTGACACTGCTTTAACTGCCATGACTCAATGCTATGGAATTCTGGGATATGTAGTTTTGGGAGATATTTAGCCTCTTCTGTCAGAGAGCTCTGGTGCCACAACAAACTACAAATCCCAGGATTCCATGGCATTGAGCTATGGCAGCTAAAGCAATGTCAAACTGGATTATTTCTGCAGTGTAGAAGCAGCCACAGTCACAATGCGGGCACAAATTTAGGCCAGGGTGAGGAGACTTTTAAGTAAATTCTAACTTCCCTAGTTTGATAGCAGTTTGACTCAGAACCACTTTATCTGGCCTAGTGTTGACTCACTTGGCCATTTTCACTGGTTAGAATTGCAATGAAAAAGCTTTCGAGAAATCGGCATAACTTTTAAAAAGTTGTGGCTATAATGATAACTAACTAGTTTTGGGCTATTTGAAGTATAAAAATTATATTTTAAAAGTTAAATTTCTAAGCTCTAAGTCAGTATCTCTTGCTCTCCCCATCCCCAGCATCTAACTTATCTTGTAGGGCTGTTGACCAGGTAAAATGTCTGGTGAGATCACACACTTACAACCCACCCTGAATTCCTTGGAGGAAGGGAGATATTTTTAAAAGGGTAATTAATAAATCCATATTATTGTGAACACATTACTAGTTGTTTCCAATGCGCTTGCTGTAAAGAATGACACAAGAGAAGAAGATGGAGATGAATGCATTATCTTAGGGGAATTCACTTGCCAAAATACATACACAGGTAGGCATACCTCAGTTAAAAAAGTAGATGTATTCCTCAGTATCACTTATTTAACAGACAATTTGGTACCAGAGGCAGAAATAACAAAATCTATCCGGGGCTGACTTTTTCTTTCCTCAATCTCTACTTTTCTTATGATTTCTACTTTGGTAGCCAACCTTATATATCTGTGCTGGGAGGAGCTGGTGAGGCCATCTAACTTGCCTTCACCTTTTCACACATATTCAGTAAGAGATTCTGGAAGCAGCTGCTGTTTACCTTGGCTGTTGTAGGCAGACACACACAGCGATAGTAGGATGGGCAACAGTAGAACCTCATTCTTTCCCAGGTCAAACTTGTCATTAGATATGCAGAGCGCGGTCATTCACTGTTCATCCGAACAGTGACACATGCAGCAAAATAGCGTGAGCCTTTTGAGCAAAACAAGTACTCCTCTGGTACAAAGAAAAATGCCATCTGAAAATCCTTTGGCTTTTATTAATAAACAAGTGAGAACAAAATAAACAATAGAAGACATTCACCCATGCTTCTATATGCCTTAAGATTCTTCTGGAGCTAAGGCAAAGAGCTCCTCAAAAGCAAGAGAAAACACACAGGCTTGCAACTTAAACTAGCTCCAATAACCCCTCCCAGTTATATACCCCCTCAACACTCAGTCTTTGCGAGAAACGAAAGAAGAACTAATTCCAAGTTTCGATTTCTCATTTTCAACCCCCAAAGAACAAAATAACAAGAATAGACAGATTTATGAGCTTCTAATAGACTGGCTGGCGCCTTGGTGAAAAACTTACTCACAATGTCTATTTTCCCTGAAAAAACTTTATTGCATTGTTTACGGCATTGTTTACATGCTTCTCCAACCTGGCACCAAAAGTGTTTCTCCAGCCCTCCTTCACCATCCTCCCAATGCTACTAAAAAGCCTCCGTATAGACAGAGGACAAGGAAAAAAGTGGGGGCTGGGCAGGCATAAAAAGACTGTAAAAAGAAGCTTCTTTATTGGAGACTTTGTTAACTGAGATATGTCTATATTAAGAAAAGTCCATATAGAAATGCAGCGCTTGCGACAGTTAGTTTTGGGGGGATGATCTCTCAGCCAGGATCTCTCTCTCTCTCTCTCTCTCTCTCTCTCTCTCTCTCTCTCTCTGGCTTTTTTTCTCAAATGAAGATTCAGGAAGGACTCATCCCACGCTTTCTGCAAGCGTGCTAATATCTAAAAAGGCCAATCCGAGATAAACAAGTCCAGTTGCAGAAAGCACAGCAGAAGGTCTCCTTGGGTGATGTTTCTGGGTTGTGATTCTTTCTGCGTTGTCATTTCTCTTCAAAACTTGTTTGGCGTGAGTTCTCAGATAAGGCTGCAGCATTGTGGACATTGTGTTTCCATGCCTCCCGATGTGAGGCCAGGGCGGACCATTGTTGGTGATCAATTTGGCCGAGCCTGAGATGTTGTTTCAGGGAGTCCTTGTATCGCTTTTTTGGAGTGCCCCTCTTACGCTGACCTGTGGTGAGTTCACCGTAGAGTACTATTTTGGGGAGGCAATGGTCCTCCATCCCAAAAATGTGCCCTGCCCAGCGCAGCTGTGTTCTCAATATCATGGCCTCAATGCTGGTGATCCCTGCTTGCAACAGTTACTTTTGGGGGGATGATCTCTCAGCCAGGATCACTATACTTCTGTCTATAATAACTGCTGCTTTCCACATCAGCTCCTGCAAACTATAGAATCAGGAATGGGAATCAAAATACATTCATTACTAGTAGAAGAATTACCTTGGGAACAAAACAATAACAATCCCCATCTATTTCAGTGTTTGTTCATCAGCAGAATGCCTGCTGATGCTTGCTAACAGGGCAGGAGGCTTATGGCCACTCCTAAATCATTTTATCTTTTCTGACAAGTTGTCACTGATAAGCTCTTCTCTCTAAATGTGTTTAATCTGTGGTGGTGACGGTTTCTAAGCCATCCACTCAAGACTTCTGATTGGTGGGTTTTAGTTAAACTGAAAGGAATATGGAACGGTGTCTTGAAAGGCCATGGCTGTTGCTGAGCACAGTAGAGTCACACAGCTGTGTGTATTGTTGCATAGCTGAAGCATTACTGGAAATTATGCCTTCATCACTAAAACTGATGATCTATATGAGAACTTCCAGAGCATCTCTTTCTGCCCTACTGTCTCCAAACTTAAGGCAAGCTGGAGGTTGTTTCACGTGGTTTTTGAACAATTTGTCCTGGCGCATGTGTGTGTGTGTGTGTGTGTGTGTGTGTATTTTCATTAGAGGTAGATTATACTTATCTACCTGAAGCAGATAAGAACTCCAAGAACCCTCTGCAATTATCCTATTAAAAACACATCAGTAAAACTAGCTATATCAAAACAGAGGAAAACAAGTGAGAAAAGAGCAGGTAACAGAACAAAACAGGAGCTAGTAGCACCAGCAGCTAAAGAGCATTGAATAGCAACAGAAAAACAAATACAAGTTTACCAGTAGGCCAGGGATGGGCAAATCTGTCAGTTTACAATCTCCCATGTTTGAATTCTGTGTGTTTTGGTCAATCCTGATTTAAAAAAAAAAATTGCTATTGTTTAAACCTCAAGTTCCTCATCTTCTCTGGTATATTTACACTGCTCAGATGATGGAAGGGAGTAGTGTGTGTGTGTGTGTGTGTAAATACATGGCTATGTATGAATACTCACCAATTTTTGCCCTGACTCCCTTCTAGTTTTGTCTCTGGAACAGCAGGAACATGTCTCTGGAGAATTTGCCTATGGGGGGAATGGGACTAAAAAAAACTGCACCCCATTTTAACATCAACCTTCAGTTTTGTAAAAGTCTTTTTCTATGACAGCTTGACCAGCATTTCCATAGTGCTTATATATTTTCAAGTTTCAATTATCCTGATAGCTTTTACAATGACCTGCAAGGTAAGTCAGTATCACTATGCACAAATTGGAAACGTAGACTATGGGGATGAAGCTTAGAGAATAAGGCTGTGTCTGAGAGTTGAATTATACACTGGGGGAAATGCATATTCCCAAATATTAATCCATTTGCTCTCAAACAGTGGGATTTCCTCAGAGATACATGCTTCATCAATCAGACTTTCTAATTAAGCCCATGTTTACCTTCCACGGACCAATCACAAAAAAGTATGCTAAATACAAGATACAGGGATGAAGAAAATCAAGGGCTATGACAAACAGACCCTATGAGGGAACACCTCTTCTAAAAATGTACCAAGGGTACTGTGTGATTTGATGCTGAGAAAACCAGCTGAGCTCATTTCAGAGGTAGAACTTCCTAGTCTACAGTTGACATTCTATACAACAGTAGCCTAGCCGTCTTTTCCTTGAAGTGAGTGGGGTGGTTTTCACAGCCTGATTAATGCTGTCTTCTCTCTCAGTTCAGATGCTGACATCTTCCGGGGTGTAATTCTTGTGTGATGACAACTTTCTTTTCTTTCTTAGATAATAAAGGATCGGATATTTCATCAAGAATCCCGCCCAAGATTCTTGTGGAACACACCTCCAGGGGGGCTGCTGGCACTGCCAGAATTCTCCACTCACCTGAATGACTTCCCTTTCTATTACCTGCAGCAAGGTATGAGAACTTTTCCCTTGCCATTTCTTCAACATCATATTGCTTCTCTGCTTCTCCCTTCCAACTCATGATGATAGTAACAGTGGGGTGGGGTGGAGGGGGGATGACATGGCATTTGCAACAGAATGGTGCAGTATGTTGTACTCCTGTTCAGAAGTTCGATTGCATCTTCTTGCGTACTCAATTTCATTCCCTTCCTTATCAACCTACCCTGTTTTCCATTTTCTCCCCACACTAGACACCAGTGGTCACTCAAGCATCCTCATTCCTCTTTCGGTTCCCCCTTGGATTTTTTCTTTCCAAAGGTTGGGGGTACTTTCTGGAACACTTTTTATAAGTTTAGGGTTCATTTAAAGCTGATAACCTTCACTCTTCTTTTTTAGTAGCTCTGTTTTGGTTGTATTCCTGTTTGTCCTCATCAGCTGAGTTAGCTACTAGAGTGAATGGCTATTATTGCCATACTATCAATGCATACAGCCTTATGGCCTATGTTACATATGCAACCTAGAACATATTTACTCTACACAGTTATAGCAGTTGCATAGCACTTTCATTGTCATGGCTTCATCCTATGGAATCCTGGAATGTCTAACTTCATGAGGGACTTGGAATTCTCTCCTAGAGAGTTTTAGTGCGCTTCCCTGAACCACAGTTCAGCACATTCTAAGTATCTCCCCAAACTAGAAATCTCAGGATGATGATGATCATGATATGATGCTTTCGATTATAATTTTAAAGAATTAAAATTAAACTGCTTATTATCATTTTTAGTTATATGCTTTAAATTGTTTTTACTGTCATGAATAGAATCATAGAATTGTAGAGTTGGAAGAGACCACAAGGGCCATCCAGTCCAACCCCCTGCTACGCAGGAAATCACGATCAAATCATCCCTGACAGATGGCCATGCCGAACAGCTCTTACTGTCAGAAAGTTCCTCCTAATGTTGAGGTGGAATCTCTGTCCCTGGAGCTTGCATCCATTGCTCCGTGTTCTAGTCTCTGGAGCAGCAGAAAACAAGCTTGCTCCATCCTCAATGTGACACCCCTTCAAATACTTAAACAGGGCTATCATATTGCCCCTTAACTGTCTTTTTTCCAGGCTAAACATACCCAGCCCCCTAAGTCTTTCCTCATAAGGCATGGTTTCCAGACCTTTCACCATTTTAGTCACCCTCCTCTGGATACACTCGAATTTGTCAATATCCTTTTTGAATTGTGGTGGCCAGAACTGGACACAGTATCCTAGGTGAAGCCTGACCACGGCAGAATAGAGTGGCACTATTACTTCCCTTGACCTAGATACTATACTTCTATTGATGCAGCCCAAAATCTCATTGGCCTTTTTAGCTACCGCATCACACTATCACACATAGAACCAAAATAGTTTGGTTCTATTTTAATGTCAGTCTCCGGTATGATTGAACTGTATTGAATTTATTTTAATTTGTAAGCTGTCTTGAGCCCCAGTTGAGGAGAAAAGATGGGGCATAAATAAAGATTATGAGGGTGAGGTTGGGAGTGATGAGCTTTATTTACACCCATCTTTCCTCCCCGAAACCAGGGCATCCATAGGATGGAACTGTGACACTTAAAGGGGGAACCTGCTGATATTACTGTGAAGCATGCATACATTCCTAGATGTGTTTCTGTTCCTAAGAAACTTAAAGCCAAAGAATGGAGAAGGAGGAGAGGAGGAACAAATAAATTGAGAGGAGAAGGCATTTGAACAAATGCTATTATACATATTTAACAACTCCCTGCTTGCCAGTCATGCCCTATTGCATTTAGGTGGATACCCAAGTAGACCTGAAACATCACATATTCTTTCCATGTTCACTGCAGCCTTCACTTCCTTCTCTTCCCTTTCTTTGTTTCCCACAGTGTGTGTTAGATTGCAAATTCCTTGTGACTGGGACTTGTCCTCTTCTACCCTATAAAGTATTACACACAATGCAGTGGCCACTAGTGAATTTCATGTTAGCAGTCTGGTGAATCAGTTCCAGCTTTCAGTTTGAATTTAAAAAAAAACACTATCCAGGTACCTGAATCCCATCCCAAGATACATTCAGCACATGGAATAGCTCATTTAAAGTTCAGGCAAAAATGCAGATCAGATCAGACATACCACCCCACAGGAATACTGATGGCATGATGTGAAGTGAGAATGCTGGCTTGCTTAGCTGGGAGTGAGGATTCAGAGGACAAGTCAATGGAAAGCGTAGGTTTTGAGCAGGACTTGGAAACTTTTTTTGTTTACCATAACTCCCAGTATCCTCCAACCAGCGTGGGCACTGTAACTTTTCCAAGCTTGGATTTTGAGGAGGGTTTTTGGCATCCCAGGCTCATCACATCTTTTCCCACAACAGGCTCCAACCCTTCCAGCAAGTTTACGGCATTCATCCGGGCTGTGTCACCTGTTGTGTCCCTCTCCCAGCCCATCCTGAAGCTCATTCAAGCAGTCTCCAGATCCCAGTACTGCGCCCAGGTAAAAGGGAAGGGGAGCTTGCTCCACTATTGTGTGGAAATGATGAGGGGAAATTGTGTCTGGAAAAATTCCCTCTTCTTTACATGGATATTGAAATATGCTAGAGCTGAGTTATAACTAGCCTCTCCCCATACACTACACAGCATGCTAGAGACAACAGGCTCAATGAAGTTTATTTGCCATGTCCACCTGAGATACATTGCAGAAAATATTCTTGTGGAACAGGACAAATGTCTTCGTGATGCTGACAGGGAGTGGTTTCCATGGCCACCTGGAAAGCATGTACAATCATCCTGGGTGTGAACATTTTCTGCATTCTTTTGTTACATCCCAGACTCTTCACACACTGTTGTTTACAATTTTAGAGGTCCCCACCTGGCAAGGCACATATTTTTTACTGCCTTCTCAAATTCCCTTTCATCAGACCCAATCTCACATCAGCAACAGAATGGTAGCCCAATCTAGAAATGGTAGTGAGAGCCACAGAAAAGGTACGCAAAGGTACATAGGGCCACTATTGGTTGGAACTTACATAATAGAAAGGCCATGTTAAAATGCCCTTCTCTCAAAACCCTACATGTCAAAACTGGCACTGCAGAGAAACATCCTAACCTAGGTCTCTTTCTGCAGCACTAGTGTTACCTTGCTAGTGTCAGGTCTTATTAAAAAACAGACTATTTCTTAAAAAGTGATTTCTCCATCTGTGGTGTGTGGGGTATGACCCTTCTTCCACCTCTGTTGTAGCACTTCTTCCCCACTTCACTCATTAACCATTCAAAATGAATTCAATGTATATTCTTACTGCCCCTCCCCAAAAGCCACTGCCCCAGGGTTCACAGAAAAATTAAAATAAAAGTGAATGCCACACACAGAGAAATCATATAAAAACAAATAATGACAACTCCTCTTTTCTGCAGTCTGTCTCCCTCCAAATGTTCTGGACAACTCCTATTATCCCCAGGCCATTGTTCCATGCTTCCTGGGGCTGATGGGAGTTACAGATTTGTTTTTACCCCGCTCTCATATACACAGCGTGTTTGCCCCATGAGTCCCCTATGAAGCAGTAACGTATTTTTCTCTCCCACAACCACAACTGGAAATACACACCCATGTGCCCTGAGGCCCAGTGTCAAGATGGTTGATGATCAGGCAGCCAAGGAGGCACCTGGGTGGGCTCTGAGGCTCTGCTCCTTGCCAGCAGGTGCTCTCCTCTCCCTCTGACTACAGGGCAAGTCCTGTCAGCAAACATGTCTGAGAAACAGCTCAGCCAAAGCCTCGCCCATCCCAGGCCACCCCAGGTGCTTCCAAATGAAAAATCACAGCAAATGGGTCTAGGCATGTTGGCTCAGGGGATTCAAGCATGCTGCCCTTCCACCTCAGGTCTAAGCAATTTTTACTTAGATGCCAGGCCCACATTACCTCTAGAGGTAATGCTCAGGGTCAGTGTGCTTAGGCAGAGGTTAGAAACATGATTGTTTTTTGGACTACAGCTAGAGTGGTCCAAAAAAAGGTCACGCTTCCAAGTTCCAGGGGTCCATTCACACTACAGAATTGTTGTGTTACTACTCCACTTTAACTGCCATGGTCCCATCCCATGGAATCCTGGGACTTTAGTCTGGTGAGGCACAAGAGCCCTCTGGCTGAGAATTCTAAATGCCCCTCTCTAAAGCCCAAGAGTCCATAGGATGTTCTCATGGCAGTTAAACTGGAATAATAGTGCTATAATTCTGTAGTATAAACGGGCCCCATGTCTTACTGTTGTAGTAGTCTTGGCCAATCTGTGTTACACTACATTAATGCTTGATTTTTCTCACAGGGGAAACCCTACTAGAGATGGAATCTTGTTTCACTTCATTTCCCATAAAAATAAGATTTCGGTCCATACATTTTTTCATATTTATGCAAGAAAGAATATGAGGGTTTTAAAAAAAAATAAACTATGAATATGAGAGAAAACTAACCAGACATATTTTTGACCATCTGCACCCAGGGCTTTGAGTGCTTAACTGTTAAAAGTGTGCCATTGAATGGCTATGTATTTAAAAATGTTAGTGTTGAGTTTAAGTGTTGGACTTGGACTCTGAGAGACCAGGGTTCAAATACCTGCTCAGCCCTGGGTGACCTTGGCAAAGTCACACATGATCAGTGTCAGAGGAAGGCAATGACAAACACCCTCTGAACAAATCTTGCCAAGAAAATCCCACGTTAGGCTTGCCTTAGAGTCACCATAAGCTGAAAGTGACTTGAAGGCACAAACCCCCAACACCAATACCCACAACAAAGTGTTAAATTACAGTTACCATTTTTTGGGAGAGAGATTTCTCATCTTTAATACCTGTATGGTGAGCAGGTACTACATGGTCCTCTCCATGCTTGGGAACAGCCATATCCGATGGGGGCTTGTGGTTAAGTATCAATAGGAGTGTGAATCCACTTCTGGTTTTAGTCCAGAATTGGAAATTGCTATCCATATTGTTGAACTTATCTGGGGGAATAGGGTTTAGCACCTTGGTTAGCTACTTAAAGTTCAGACTAAAATGTGGACTAGATTCAGTACCCCACTAACATTGCTGCTGGCTGGCCTGTTGAATTTAGTCAGAGCCAATATTTTGTTTCAGTTCATTTTGAGGAGTTTACCAAAATTCATAAGGTGTTCAGGATGGAAAAAATCCCAAGTAAAAGTTGTCAATGTGGAAAGGGGAAAAAATTGGCAACTTTCCCCATCCTTAGGCCCTGATAGAACTCCCTCATTTGGCTATACTTCAATAGCCAAGGTGGGGCTGAGGAGTGATATATTCTGAGACATCTGGAGGGCTAAGGTTGGGGAATGTTCTGATTTTTCTGACTGGCAGCAGCTCTCCTGGGACTCAGGAAGAGAAAGTTCTTCCACATGACCTGCACACTGTGATCCTTTTAAGTGGTGATGCAAGGATAGACTCTGAGGCCTTCTGAATGTTTAAAAAAAACCCTGCCCTTCCACTAAGCTACATGTTCTGTCATTCCATCAGCATCACAAATCAAAGTACTGAGGCACCACCTAGCATGCCAGTGAAACAATACTAGGCAAAAGTTCTCTGCAGCTGAAAGTGAGCACATTTAGAATAAAAAGTATTAACCCATTGCTTAAAACTTAACAGGAGGGTAACCCCTGGCCTGTGGAAGGATTTTGGCACTCCAAGAATCCCAGGGCTCAGCTACACGGCAGTTTTAGTCCGAGAAAATGCGAGAAATTGAGAAATCGATTCTGTCACCCAATGTACCCATGATTTGTCATGGATACTAAAGCATCTCGGATTTGTTGTTTACACAAATCTACGAACGAGTCCCCATTCTTCCTGCCTCCCTGCTTCTAGGACTGAGTGCCGTTCCCTCCCGGATTTCTGCCGGCTGCAGCAGCTTCTAGGACCAAGAACCCTTTCCTTCTGCCTCCCCACTTCTTTTCCTTCCAATAGAAATCAGTGCTTTAAGTGCTTTCTGTACCACCCCACTCCCCCCCAACATCTTTTCCTTCCAATAGAAAGCACTGCTTTAAGTGCTTTCTTTCCCACCACACTTCTTCCACCCCGCTACTGCTTCCCTGCTGGCAGCAGCAAGCGGACGGTCTGGAAGCGGCAAGGAGGATGAAGAGGGAGAGGAGGCTGGCTGTGGTTCAACAATGGCAGATCCTCAATAGCAAGGCATCCCTTGCAAGCCCTCCTCCTCCGAGGTCCAACCAATCACAATTCAGCTCTGCTGTGTTCCCTTTATCTGGGATGATAGCTGATTGATCAGACAACCAATATTACAGTTTTTCCCAGACTTTCCAAAAAAGTCCGTGGAAAATAGAGGGATGGAAAGTCACGGGTTTACTGGTTTCTTTGCTACCCCTCCTTCCGAATAGCATGTATCTGTCCTGATGAGTATGGGGACCAATAGGGTTCAACCTGATTTCTTCCCAGTTATTTTTTGCCTTGTAAACTCCCTCCCCAGTTTAGCTTGTGGCAATTCCTCAGGCATCTTATCTCCTCCACAGTCCCTCAGAAGGTAAACAGGATAGGAGGGGGCCAGAAAATGATCACATTCACACTACACAATTATAGCACTGTGACTCCGCTTTAAAAACCATGGTTTCATCCTGTGGAATCCTGGTCTTTGTAGTTTGGTGAGGTGCTGAAGGGTTCTGGCTGAGAATTCTAAATACCTCACAGAACTACAAACCCCAGGATCCCATAGGATGGACTCATGGTAGTTAAAGTGGAATAACAGTACTATAATTCTGTAGTGTAAATGAGCCCCAGTGATTTCCATGCCTGATTTTACTTACCCACTACTTCAGATAACACATTGGATTGTAAGCTTGAGAGCAGGAAACTGTTGCTCTTTTTCTTGTAAAGCACCATGTACATTGATGATGCTATAGAAATAAAAGATTATTATTATTATTATTATTATTAATAATAATAATAATACAGGGAACCCATGATGTCACAGAACCCCCCCATGTTATTCACTCCCTCTCACTAGGGTCAGTGAACAAGGGGTGGATTAGTCCCCCATCCTATGATAGATAGAATCTGGCCTGGATTTTGTGCATCTTTGTACATGTTTCCAGCTCCTGCAATTATTTGAAATGGGAAGATTAAATCACTGGAAACAACTTAGAGCCTTCTTTATTAAGTGGAAGAGCTCCATTACAACACAAACTATGCCCCATGAGAGTCTTTTATTAGCAGTGATTCTTGCTTTGAACAAGAAATTATATTAAAGAACATAGACATTATCTAGAACTGCAGAACTGTTATTATATCTGTTGTAATATATATTTTATTAAGTTTTAGAAATACAAGCAAATGTTTTTGTTTGTTTTTTTTAAATAGGAATGGGAGCAGATTGGGAGTAATTTTAATGCAAGGGTGTTTGTCTCAGCCTAGTTAAAGTTAGCTTAGGAATGTTACTTTTTTACTCAATACCCAGAACCCCCCATGCTGTCTCGGTTATTCTGGGAATTGTAGTCTAAAAGGATAATTTTTCCAGACTCTGCACAGGGATCTCAATCTGGATGGGGACTGTGTGATTTAGGCAAAAGACTTACACACCTTCATTCTCTCACCAGATCCCCAATATGGTTGCAATCGTTTACCTTCTGTCTTCTTTGAAGAAATTGTTCTCAGTCTTTGGTCCTCCAGATATTTTGTGCTTCATCTTCCAGAAGCTCCAGCCAGCATAGCTAATTTTGAGGAATTCTGGGAGCTGCAATCCAAAACAGTTGGAGGGCCAAAGACTGAGAACAACTGCTTTCAAGAAAATCATCCCACTGTTGCTAATTGCAAGATTGGTGTGTTTTGTCAAGTCTGATTTGGCTCTGCTTCTCTGTATGTTTATTTGGAAGGGAGTCCCACTGAATTCAGCAAGATTTTGTCTCCAAGACAGGATTGCACATTGTGCAAGTTTGCTTGAAAGTAAGACCCATTTGATTTAATTCTGTATTCCCCTTGACACAACTCCAGGAGATTCTGGTACAATAATCATTTGTCTTTACCTGGTATTTCTCTTCTATAAAAAGCTTCTTGTGCTGAAACCCTTAGAGGCATTTTTGAGCACAACCTGGGTTTATATCTATTCTATATTCTCAGTAAGGCACATCTCACAAAGTGATTTTAAAATCTAAATTAACCTTAACTTTGTCATACTCATAAATATCCATGCCAACCAAACCTCAGGCCATGCCCTTCCAACTATGCATCACCCATTCTTTCACCCAAACTAAATATCAGGCTGCAAAGTACAATTTCAAATCCAGCAAACCCAATCCTCCTCTCTCTTTTGCATCTTGTAATACTTATATCTAACTCATGGTTTCTTCCCTTGCCATACAAACTTAGTTATATCTTTTTGCCATTGTTAAATGGCACGTCCGTTGTCAAAACCAGTATTATCTGAAATAAGAACATAATTCTAGATAAAACATTCATTTTTATCAGAGATTCTCCCCAACAATACAGATTTAATCTCTCCCTTCTTGACACATCCTTCTTAATTTCAATCCTTGTTTTAGTGTAATTACTTTGAAATAAGGTACCATTCATATTTGTCATACTAATACCTAAATATTTAACTTTCTTCACAATTTAAAAACCTTTTTTCCATCAATCGTAGTTTATCTTTAATACCTATATTTTTCACCATCATCTGTCTTTTCATTATTAATCTTAAAGCCTGCCAACGCACCAAAATCTTTTAACTGTCCCATCAGTACTTCTATACACTCAATAGTATTTATCGTTTGCTGCAAAGACAATATTACTGTTCCTCAAAACATTTATAATAGAGGGCCAATAGGCCATCAGATCCAGGTGCCTTTCCTGTTTTAATTTTATTGATCACATCACAAATCCCCCTTACTGTTATAGGGACATTTATAATTTGTTGTTGGTAATTGTAATCTTTGGTAAATTCTGCTTAACTATACATTCATCTAATTTTTCCAAAGGAATTTCTAGACATTTGTGTAAGGAGACTATACAGTCCTAAATACTAACAAAGAACTCAGTAGTATTTACAAGTAAATCTGCATAAGATAAGAGAACCAGTGTGAAGACATACCCAACTAAAGGTGGTGGCAGGTTTGGGTGTGCAACGCCAGTACCCTGGTGAGATCAAACTCCTTTACCCAAAAAGGCTCTGATACTGAATATCCAGTTCAAAAAGGGGGGAAATTTATTTTAAAAAACAAAAGAAAAGGGCTTTCTCCTCCCCAGCTCTAAAAGGCTTGAAATGAAAGGTACTTTACAGTTGGAGTTTCAGCAGTCTTCAGGGTGACATCTCTCTGGGTTTGATCTCCTCACTCAATGGAGCTGGTGCAGGGTCTTTCAGCTCCTGATTTCTTTGTTGTTGGCAACTAATTTGGCTGATGGTGTAAGAAATGCCCTTCCCGGCTGTCTGGGCCCGTTTGCCACCAGAACTGCTCTCTGTAAGCTCACAGCAAAGACTGCTCAAAGGAACTAAAAAGCTTCTAGGTAAAACAGAGCTCGCTGGGAAGGAACAAACCAAAACCTAGAAAAATGCAGGGGAATTCTTAGCTCCTCCCACAAGTCTAATACAATGAAGTATTCCTATACTTAAACATGCTAAGGCCTTGAAAAGAAAACAAAGGAAAATGCAGGGGAGATTTAAACAGTCCTGGCTGGACATCACAACCAACATGGTGTAGTGCTTTGAACACTAGACTATGACTTTGGAGGCCAGGGTTTGAATCCCCACTTAGCCATGGGTAAACTTGCGCAAGTCACACTTTCTCAGCTTCAGAGGAAAGCAAAGGCACCCCCCCCGAACAAATCTAGCAAAGAAAACCCCCTGATAGGGTCACAAGAACTTTTGTTGGAAACGACATGAAGGCAAACAACAACAACAACAACAACATGCATAAGATCCATGAATTGCACAGATGGGTCAGAGACTTTACTGCAAAGGTTTCAGCACCTCTCCCAGGCATTAAAATCAAAGGGATAACCTAGTCACAGCTAACTTAAGTCTTATTGATTTCAGTAGGACTGCTACTCTAAAAATGACTGACTCTTGAGCCAATCTGTATGTTTTAAACAGAATGTTTAAATTGTATATACATGTACAGTTGTCCCTTCATATGCACTGGGGTTTGGTTCCAGGACCTCCCGTGGACACCAAAATCCATACATACTCAAGTCCCATTCTATGCAATGGCATAGCAAAATGGTGTCCCTTATATAAGATGGCAAAATCAAGGTTTGCTTTTTGGAATATTGTTTTCTAAAGAATATTTTCAAGCTGTGAATACTTAAATCTGTGAATACCAAATCCGTGGATACAGAGGGACAACTGTATTCCACTCCGAGGATTGTGGCTAAACTTTGAAAAGAAAAATCTTGGGATGACAAATCAAGCCACTGTACTTGTGAATCAAAAGTCCTGGTTCTGCTACATCACTGGCAAGGGCCCTCGGAACAGGACCACTCCAAACAATACCAGGACTCAGGTGGGAATATATGGGAAGAGGTGATCTTTCAGATACCATGGACACAAGCTCTGAAGGGTTTTATGAGTGAAAACCAGCTCCTTGAATTGCATATGGGAAGTACTTGCAGAAAGCAGCAGGCCCCCTGCTTGGTTGCTACCAGTCCTTGTTATCCAGAGATATACTGCTTCTGAACATGGAGGCTCCATCAGAGTTTGGAAACATTATTGTCAGGTTGCAACTTTCAGACTCCCACAGCTAGAATGGTGAGGGTATTCTGGGAATTGTCCAAAACAGTAGCTTTTATAAGGTCTGTGTTCCATATAGTCATCATAGCTACTAGCTGTTGATCATGGACCAGAAGTGGGGAAACTTTGGCCTTCCAAATGTTTTAAATATCAACTCCCATTATCCCTTAATATTGGCCATGCTAGATGGGGCTGAAATAGGAGTTGAAACCTAGAATATCGGGGGGGGGGGAGTTTCCCTACCCTTGTCAGAGACCAATCCTCTGTGAACATGTGTTTAAATCCATCTAAGTAAGCCAAGGACCATAAAAGCAATCATGTGGCAATGAGTTCCATCAGTTAATAATCTGCTGTGTCAAGAACTGCATCCCTTTATGGCTCTTAGTGGGGAGTAGAGTGGCCAGATGAAAAAGAGGGGCTCTTAGGTCTTTTATAGTTGTTGTTATCTATAACATTGAGGAGGCAGAACAATCACCTTGCTGATTCAAGATGTCCCCCCTCCTCCACCTCTCCTCCTCAGATTTTAGTTTTATGGAGCTGTGAGAAACCACCACCACAGAGCAGTAAATGGCCACAGACAGCAGTTCCATTGGCTGTTATCCACAGCAGCAGCAAGGTAAGCAGATTGCTGGACTAACTTTGCATGTGGCAGAGATGCATTTCAGAGATACCATGCTGACATGTGTTCAGCCACAGAACCATATTGATCCTTGCCAAATGCTGGCTGTTATCTTATTTGGGTCCTAAGCTTTCACCCAACATCACCCAAATGCTTTGAACTCTGCCATTGTCGCCATGAGAACTAGAAGCTTGATATTTTAAAAGCATACAGACAAGGATGTAAGTCTCAAAATGCTAAATTCTGCAGGCAGCACAACAGTCTACAGCTATTTGGTACTCAGTGTGGAATTGCCTCCTACGTGCAGCCCAGGTTATGGTGCGGTTCCAAGGCGTGCTTCGGCTTCTCTGTGAACCTTTCTGTAATGCATTGATAATTAATCCTGTTTTAACATGAAAGCCAAATTCAATTCAAGAGACACTCTTGGGGACCACATTCTAATGGTGGGCAGTGACAAAGAGAAGAGTAGGAATAAAAATGCCAGTATATTTTAACTTTAAGCTCCCACTGTCAGTCACCAAGCCTTAGGAGAAGTGTTTTAACCTTTTAGAATGAGCAGTAAATATCATTTAAAATGTTGGGAAAGCACCAAACATTGGAATAATGAAGAACCAGGCAGGGACATCTGAGAAAACTCAGTGTGTGTCTATTTAACAACATTATATCAGTATGAAAGCACTTTAATTGCCATAGCTCCATTCTACTGAATCCTGGGATTTTATTTTTGAGGAGGGACTTAAAATTCCCTGCTACTTCACTCAAGTGCTGTAGTTCAGGGAAGGATACTAGAGAGTTCTCAGTACTTTACTAAACTGAAAATTCCAGGATTCTTGGCAATGTAGCCATGGTAATTAAGGTGATATTAAACTGGGATAACTCTTCAGTGTGGACATAGCTTCCGATGGGTCAGATTCAGACCCAAAGGTCTCAGGTTCCTTGTCCATACTGCAGTGGGTGATTCTAAGTGTGTGCGTGGAGGGTGGGGATCACAAACATGCTCTCTGATTCTTTATGGCTTCCCCACTACCTTCTCTCCTCTTTTTCCCTGAAGGTCAGTGACCGGTTTTTGCCTTACTCAGCCATCGAGACAGATGCAGTACTGAGCCTGGATGAACACACTAGCCTCTCAACGAGTGAGGTGAGGCAACTCTCTGGGAACATTTAAGCTCCTCACCAAGGAGACAGACATCCCAGAAAGTAGGAACTTGCCGAAGAGCAGCCAACCTCTAGGGCAGTGTTTGTGTATGTTAACAGGTTGTAGTGTCTATTTAGCCCGTGGCTTGAGGCCCCAAACCTAGGGTCACTCAGTGCTCTGCCCCTGAACTCCAGCCCTTCCCTTCAAGGGGATTTCCCAACTCACATTCTGGCTTGTTTACATATTCATGTGACAGCCAAAGCAGATGTTAATGAACATGTGTGTTCCTGGCAATTAGAAGGTACAGTATTTCCCTCAGGCAATGGGCCTTCCTCAGAGCTGCATCCCTAAGTGATCAGACTTACAAATAATGCCTGTGTTTTAGAAGTAATTACTGTATACTCAGTTTTACCAAAGGTGTTTAAAGGCTAACTGAGCACTTTGGTCATGTAGATATTTATTTAAAAGACTCTCAGATCAAATCAGACAATAACTTACTCCATATTTACAAGGGGTCCTTCCTTGAAATAATGAAGAAATGTCGGCTTGTCCAAAGATGCTTTGTGATTGCTCACTGAAAGGTAAATAAAGGATTTATTTGCAAATCTGATTGCTTAGGGATGCAGCCCTGAGGAAGGCCTGTTGTCCAAGGGAAAGACCTGCTAATTGCCTGGAATACTGAATACACATCTTATTTGACCATCAGGTGAATGTGGAAATGATGCATGAACACAGAGGAATATGTCCTGTGAGGCAGGAAAGCCCCTTCAAGAGCAGGGCTGTAGCTCAGTGGCAGAGCAGTTGCTTAGTACATGCAAAGAAGGCCCCAGATTCAGTTCTCAGCATCTTCAGGTAGGGCTGGGAAAGAGTCCATATATGAAACACTAGAAAGCCACTGTTAATCACTTTAGAACAGGCATGGCGGATGTGTTGACATCTAGATGTTGCTTGACTGCACCTCCCATCATCCCTCATCATTGAGAGTTGATGGGAGTTGCATCCAACAGCATCAGGAACAGGCATGGGAATTGTGTAGCCCTCTAGATTGTGTTCAACAGCAAATCCCAGCAGTGCTAGTCAATATAGCCAATGGTAACAAATGCCAAGAGTTGCAGTTCAGCAACATCTGGAAGGCTGCATGATTCTCACCCTGATCTAAGAGGACCATATGTTTTCCATCCTTGGAGTAGGCAGTGCTGAGCTAGATGGACTAGCAATTTGACTTGATGCAAAGCAAGTTCCTCTCTTTGGGGAAGAAAAAAGAGAATATTGTATAGGGAAGAAGGGTAAACATCAAGTTTCAAAAATCAGTGTGTCACTTTAAAAAATTACACCTTTCAGAATGGGTGTTAAAGGCTTGAAGGCTACTGAACTTTGAGGGAAGACTGCTGCACTTACTTATCCTCTGCTATGGGCTCCATTTTTAAACCAAAGATGCCAGGAATTGAACTTGAGTCCTTTATTTATTTATTCATTTATTTATTTATTATTTCTATACTGCTTATCAGTGCCAAAGCTCTCCCTAAGCAGTTTACAACATAAAAACAAGTAAAAATAAAACAATTAAAACAAAGCAGGGAGGGGACCAGCCTAGCCTCTCAAGGAAGGGTCTTCCAGAGGGCGGGAGCAGCCACTGCGAAGGCTCTCTGTCGTGTCCTTACCAAGTGACCCTGGGATGATGGTGGGATTGAGAGGAAGCCTCCCCCTGGGGATCTTAAAATTCTTTCAGGTTCATATTGGGAGATCTGGTCTTTCAAATAGTTTGGACCCAAGCTGTATAGGGCTTTATAGGTCATGACCAGCACTTTGAATTGTGCTCAGAAATGAACCAGTAGCCAGTGAAGCTGTTTTAACACAGGGGTTATATGATCCCTATAGCTAGCCCTGGTTAGTATTCTGGCCGCAGCATTCTAGACCCACTGAAGTTTACGAATAGTTTCCAAAGGCAGCTCCACGTGGAGTGCATTACGTCGTTCAAATGGGATGTAATCAAGGCATGTGTCACCACGGCCAGATCTGGTGTCTTAAGGAATGGGTGCAGCGGGTGCACAAGTTTAAGCTGTGCAAATGCACTCCTGGCCACTGCTGAGACCTGGGCATCCAAGCTCAGAGTTGAATCCAGGAGCACACCCAAGCTGCAAGCCTGAGCTCTTAGAGGGAGTGTGACCCCACTCAGCACAAACAAAATCCCTATTCCCTGATCTGCCTTTTGACCGACCAGGAGCACCCCTGTCTTGTCTGGATTAAGTTTCAGTTTATTTGCCATCATCCAGTTCATTACTGACAACAGACATTGGTTCACTACCAAGACAGATTTCTTGGAATCAGATGGAAAGGAGAGATAGAGTTGGGTGTCATCAGCATACTGGTGACACCGCACCCCAAAACTCCGGATGACCTCTCCCAGCGGTTTCATGCAAATATTGAACAGCATGGGGGACAGAACCAGACACTGAGGGACCCCACAGGCCAACAGCCAGGGCATCGAAGGAACAGCCAGGGAGTTCCCCAGCACCACCTTCTGAGTTCTTACCTCCAAGAAGGACCAGAACCACTGCACAATAGTGCTCCCAAATCCCATCCCAGAGAGGCAGCTCAAAAGGATACCATGGTTGATGGTACCGAAAGCCACTGAGAGGTCCAGCAGACCAACAGGGACACACTCCTTCTGTCCAGTTCCCTGCATAGGTCATCCACCAAGGCGACCAAAGCGGTATCTGTCCCATAACCAGGCCTGAAGCCAGATTGAAATGGATCTAGATAAGCCGTTTCATCCAGAAACCTCTGGAGCTGGGAGGCCACCACACGCTCCAGAACCTTGCCCAAAAATGGAATGTTGGAGACTGGCCGATAGTTATTCAGAGTGGTGGGGTCCAGGGAGGCCTTTTTTAGTAACGGCCTCACCACAGCCTCTTTTACGCAGGATGGAAAATTTCCTTGCTGCAGTGAGGCATTCCCCACTCCCCTCACCCACTCGGCCAGACCACCTCGGGCTGCTTTCAAGAGCCAGGAAGGGCAAGGATTCAGTATACATTTGGTGGCTCTCACCTCTCCGAGGATCCTATCCACATCCTCAGCCTGCACAGATTGAAACATATCCAATATTATAGGACAAGCAGGCACCAAGATTACAGTTGTCCCTCCACATTCACAGATTTGGCATTCACGAATTTAAGTATTCACGGCTTGAAAATATTCTTTAAAAAATAATAATCCAAAAAGCAAAGCTTGATTTTGTCATCTTATATAAGGGACACCATTTTGCTATGCATTGCATATAATGGAACTTGAGTATTCACAGATTTGGGTATTCACGGGGGGTCCTAGAACCAAACCCCAGCAAATGTGAAGGGACATCTGTACATTCACCCAGACCTGTCTCAAATACAGCATCCAAGTCTGAGCGAATCTGAGCAATTCTATCTGCAAAGTGTCTTGCAAATTCTTCACAGCAGGCTGCTGAATGGTCTTTATTATCCTCTTGTGGGCCAGAATGTAAAAGGCCCCTGACCACTCAAGACAGCGCTGCTGGACGACACTGTGCAGATGCAATGGTGGTAGAAAAGTATAATTTTTTTGCTGCCACCATTGCCATGGCATAGGCCTTCCAATGAGTTCTTGCCCATGTTTGGTCAGACTCATTCCAAGTCTCCTGCCATCGTCGCTGTAGTCTCCATCCCACACGTTTCATGACCGGCAGCTCCCTAGTAAACAAGGGGCTTCACTTGGCTCCACTTTGTGGGAGGGGACGCTTAGGGGCAATTGTGTCTACCACTGTAGCCATTTCCCTGTTCTAGATATCAGCCAGAGCTTCAACAGGATCACCTCCCATGGCAACAGGAAACTCCCCAAGAGCCATCAGGAACCCATCTGGATCCATAAGTCTCCTGGGGCAGACCATCTTAATTGGTCCCCCAGCCCTGGAGAGGCTCTGAGTCCCAGTGAGTCTAAACCCCACCAGATAGTGATCAGTCCATGACAACGGAACTACAGACAGTTCCTCCACACACAGAACACCATCATCCTGTCCTGAACAGAAAACCAGGTCCAGAGTTTGTCCTGCAGCAGATACTACTTGGGACAGCCCCATGGTTGTCATGGTAGACATGAAGTCCTGAGCTGCTCCTAACAAGGAGGTCTTTGCATGGGTATTGAAGTCCCCCAGCACAACTAGCCAAGGGGTCTCCAGCACCACCGCCGAGACCAACGCAGCCAGTTCAGGCAGGGGGACTGTTGAGCAGCGGTGTGGGCGGTACACCAACAGAATCCCTATTCTGTCCCAGCCACTCATTTCTGAAGATGAAACAGGTGTTCTTCCACTAAGCTATGGCCCCCTCCTCAAACTGTAATCTTTTTTCTCCCACTTCCCACCCCATAGTTCAGCCTTCTACAATGTGGTGCCCTCCAGATAGTTTGGACTACAACTCTTACCAGCCACACCCTGCAAGTCAGTGTCTAGGATTGTGAGGGTTGTAATTCAAACTGCCTTGGAAGGCCCCATGTTGGGTGTGTTTCTTTTTTTGCCATGGTGGCTGAGGGAGTCTAGGAGTGGTCCAAAAATGTCACAAGCTGTGCTTCAAAATGGTAAGAAGGAGCCACTGCCTGGATATGGTCAAGCTACTCCTTACCTTTTTAGATGTATGAATTCAGAGGTGGTGTTCCAGCTTTGGAAATGAGTCATTCTCCAGAGTTTTTGGCTCAGATTATGCCCTGCTGTCTGGGCACCAAACCTTACACACTCAGCTAGGCTAGACAAGCACTTCAAGGAAGTTCTGGTGGCACCACACCACCTCCTGATTTATGGCCTCCACTTTTGCTGTGCTGTCTGGGTTTCAACCCTCCCAGGCTGGCTTCTCAGCAACCACAAACCTAGCCTGGTGTTGCTCCTCAGGAGAGTGCACATGGGATCCTGGTGCCAGGCAGGTTCACCTTAGGCTTGTGATTTGAGGCTCTTGCATTTAATTATGTCTAGCAGTGATGAGCAAGTGCTTTCTCTCAAATGGGGCTTAAGTGGGTAGACAGCTTTGGGTGGGCAGACAGATGGTTGTTGTGTTTTTCAGGTGTGCCTTCTTTTCCCACAACAGAGTCAAGGAAGGCAGGACCCTTCAGAGGTCATGTCTCAAACAAACAATCTTCCAACAAGTATGCCACTGCATCTTTTAAAGAGCTTGGAAAGCAGCGTGTTACAAGCACTGCAGCTCCTTCTAATTAGTTGCTCTCTTTATTGGTAACCGAGAAATTACATTTTAAAAGTAACATAATAACCTGAATCCCATTTAGCTTGTCCCAACTAGAATAGACTGATTGACTCCATTGTTGGAATTGTGTACCAACACACAAGTAACTTCCATTGATTTAACAGACCTACGCTACCTGGAACTAACAACAGGGTTCAAGCCAATGAGTGGGAATCAAGTCACTTTGTTAGTATAGTTAGTATAAAAAGTAATGATTTCAACTTACTGTACTTTTAATAGTTTTACATACATTTTAGGGACATTTTGATAGGAATTTTTCAAGTTTTATGCCATTCTCTTATTAATTGTTTTTTTTTAAAGAAAAGCAATGAAAAGTAACCCAAAACAAATTAGTAATGCAGTGAGGAATGTAATGGCCTACTTTTAAACCCTGCAGTGAATAATGACAACAAATTCTTTTTTAGCCCTACAATGAGTAATGTGAAGTAATTGGGTTTTTTTTTTAATGTTCCAAGCTCTGAATTTGTATTATCTTTCATTGTTTAGATTTCACAAGTAGATTCAACAGGGATAGTGCCCCAGGGATTGTGACACTTGAAAGCAAAGCTCAGTGGCAGAAGACTTGTTTTTCCTGCAGAAGATCATGGGTTCAATCTGTATCAAAATGATCTCCACACTGAAAAAGACCTCTGTTTCAAACCTTGGAGGGCCTCTGTCAGTGAAAGGAAAAATGACAATACTAGGCTAGATGTATTCTCTCTCTCTCTCTCTGGCTTTTCTTCGCAAACGAAGATTCAGGAAGGACTCATCCCGCGCTTTCTGCAAGCGCGCTGATGACTAAAAAGGCCAATCCGAGATAAACAAGTCCGGTTGCAAAAGGCACAGCAGAAGGTCTCCTTGGGTGATGTTTTTGGGTTGTGATTCTTTCTGCGTTGTCGTTTCTCTTCAAGACTTGTTCGTCGTGAGTTCTCAAATAAGGCTGCAGCATTGTGGATAGTGCGTCTCCATGCCTCCCGATGTGAGGCCAGGGCGGACCACTGTTGGTGATCAATTTGGCCAAGCCTGAGATGTTGTTTCAGGGAGTCTTTGTGTCGCTTTTTTGGAGCGCCCCTCTTACGCTGACCCGTGGTGAGTTCACCGTAGAGTAGTATTTTGGGGACAAACAAAACAAGATGTATTTAATATATATCTTACTCAGCATATAAGGCAGCATGATGTGATACTCATAAATGATGCTGGTGGGAATCACATATTGAAATGCTCCCCACTTAAGAAATTCACTGCATAGAGAAATCTAGCATTTCAAGGAGAAGGCTAAACTACAACCGCTTTGCTTATCTTTCCATATGCAAAGTTCTTAGTAATAGTGAGGCATTTAAATACATGAATCTTCCTGATTCTACATAACGCATGTTTAATGGTGTATGCTTTAATCTGGTTTAATTTTTAAAAAATCATTTAATCTCTTTTTAATGTTTGTATTTTGTGAACTTTTAACTATGTGTTTTTAAATTAGTTTTAAGCTGCTTTTAGTTCCAAACTTAGGGAAACGTGGGGCAGATATCCTCCTCCTCCTCATACACAATTTGGGGGGTTAGTTGCAGGCAGGGAAGCAAAATGAGGGCAGTGCACTTCCCAAATAAGAATTCTGTCTCACCAATGACATTTTCCTTCAGCCTTCAAATTTCTAATATTGCAGTGACTTAAAACTTCATTTTAGCACTTAGAAATACAGTTTAGGCATCCCCCCCCCAAAAAAAAGGAGCCAGGCAAAGTTACTAACGGAATGTGAACTCAGTAAACATAAGAGTTTTGGGTGTGAAGAATGTCAATGTCTCACTCTCTGCAATACTATGAAGGTGGGACTAAAGAAAAGCATTGGGGAGGACAGAATTCATATTGACAGAGGCAATGCTCTCATTTTGCCACGTACCCATGGTAGCCAAACCTGCATCACCTGCTTTTTTCCCCCTGCATGGTTCAGTGGGCTCATCCTCATTTTTTTAGGCATATGCTAAGAAGTCTACAATTGAATTAAAAAGTGCACAGATGATAGATGGGAAGGCCAGCTACCCTCTTAATGCTTGGTGTGAGCAAATGTGTCTCTGCAGATGTGGCTAGATTACAGCACTCATCACCAGCCGTGCTCACTGGGACTGATGGGTGACTTGCAGTCCAACAACACCCAGGGGGTCACAGTTGCCTTGCCTTGCCTTCCAAAACTGATCTCTTCTTCCACGGTTGGTTCACCTTGTGGTTTCCTTCTCTTCCCTGACTGTTCAGGTTGATTTTGCCTTTGTGGTGTGGAGAAGTTTCCCTGACCGGATTGTAGGCTTCCCTATGCGCAGCCACTTCTGGGATGCTACCAAGAGCCAATGGAGCTACACTTCAAAATGGACCAATGAATTCTCCATGGTTCTCACCGCAGCTGCATTCTACCATAGGTACCCTCCTTATGCTACTATAGTTGGGAATTACTGGTGTAACCTGTGATAAAAATGTTGCAATATGAAATGTTCCTGTTCAAGGTTGTAGCCAGTTACACTTCCTTCCCGGATGATCCATTCTGTTTTCCCTCCCCTCTGGTTTTCCACATGTACCACATCCCATTAGTCAGCTAGCGTTCTGTCGCCACTGAGCACACACAGACTTTGTTGGGCTGCTTTTTGGGGAGGAAGAGTTTCTTCCTCTTAATGTATTTTTTTGCATTCTCTAAGCATTGGCTTTCCCCGATATCTCCCTCTTTTGCACAGATTGTGCCATTTTAGCTTCTTAAAGATTAATGGCTAGAGAATGGTTTTCTGTATATGTATGTATCTGTTGTCATTGCTGCCTTTAAGTCTTTTCCAACTTATGGCGACCCTAAGGCAAACCTATCAGGGGGTTTTCTTGGCAAGATTTGTTCAGAAGAGGTTTGCCTTTGCCTTTCTCTGAGGCTGAGAGTACATGATTTGACCAAGGTCACTGGGAGGACACCAGCAAATGGGAACCATGGTCCATCACTTCTTGCCGTAATTTGGGTGCCAGGATTACTAATGTTGCTCCCCCAGCTGTGCAATCTAAGGTGACCCATTTTTGCTGTCATAGTGGGCTACTGAATTTTATTTTCACCCCAAAAATCAGTTCTTGGAAGAAATAAGAAATCTGCTTTTGAGTTTTTAAGCAGACAGAATTCGAGGGGGTTGTTTTTAAGGAAATGTCTGTTCCAAGTGATTTGAGGTATTTCTTAACCCATTTTTAAAAGCATCCCCCCCCCCCAACACACTGATTGGTCTGCTTTCCTTTCTCTCTTCTTCCCCCTTCTTCCTTGAACAGGTATTATCACAGCCTCTTCACCAATTATTTGCCTGCACGACTAAGGAGCCTCATTGATCAGATAGCCAACTGTGAAGACATATTGATGAACTTCCTAGTTTCTGCTGTCACCAAGCTACCTCCCATTAAAGTGACCCAGAAAAAACAGCACAGAGACAGCCCCCCTCAGCAGGTAAGGTGGAGGTGACAAGTGGGCGAACATGGGAACTGTATGGAGAAGTGGAATAGAAACAAGGCATCATTCCCATGTCACATTTTTCTCAACAGCCCTGTAAACCAGGGATGGGAGTCATGTAGCTCTCTAGATGTTACTACACTGCAACTCCCATCTGCCCTAACCAGCCCACCTCATTGTGAGGAATGCTGAGGGTTGCAGTCCAACAGCATCCAGAGAGCCCCATGAATCCACAAACAAGGGTGGGCATTGTGGCCTTGCTGGTTGTTTTCGTGGCCTTCTTTGCTATCTTTGTCAACGATCAGGGGTGTTACTTGTACTTCCAAAAGAACAGCACCACTGACATTTAGCACTGTTGCAAAGTCCTCCTTTTTTTGCTTTCATTTCTTTTCTAGAAAGGAAGAGGACCCTTTGTGGTACAGGAAGAGCTGTTCTATGTGGTGTGGATGGAGGGAGTCTCATACCCTCCAACTAGCCTGATTTGAAAGGGACAGTCCTGATTAATCCTCTAGTATCCTATTTTTTCAGCTGCTTTTCCACCTTTGTCCTCAGCTTCCTTCAGTTCAAAGCACAAAAACAGTTTGCACTCAATTAACTCAGCAGGGAGGAGAGGAGAGGTTAGAATTTTGCCTTTCCCAGGTGGCTCAAGTAAAAGGAAGTTGCTGCAGCCTCTCCTAGCTTGTGGTCTTCCTCATTTATAGGTTTTGCCTTCTTGACCTAATGTAACTTGGCTACACGGGTCCCAGTTTTCATCTATGAAATATTGGAGGGTATTGTATCTCCCCTCATTATGCACCATAGACAGCTGCTCTAGTTGCTGCTGGATTTTTGTTTAAACAGGAAGCCCTGCGGTTGCAGTAAGGCTGCCCCGTTGAGCCACTTCCTTCCAGTAAGGCCTTCTTCTTGGAAGTTGCTTTAGAGTTAGACATTAGTTGAGGCCTCTTGATGTTGTCAGATCCCAGCAAAGCTGATGGTGGGAGCTGGAGTCCAACAACTTATACAGGGCTACATGCTTCCCACCCATAAGAGCCAGGCACAGCTTCTCACAGGGGACAACCAGATGCCTATGAGACATTCAGAAGCAGGACAAGATAGGGGTTGGACTGGATGGCCCTCGTGGTCTCTTCCAACCCTACAATTCTATGATTCTATAAGATGGCAGCAGAGGCACCCTGCCCCTGAGCCTGGAGGCAGCAGATAGCCCTTCTGACTAGCAGTCACTGATGGCTTTATCTGCCACAATTTTGTCCCATCGCCATCGTTTTCTAAATTGGTTTCATAGTTCAAGCATACATAGTATGAAGAAATCTGTCTTGCTACCTGAATCCCTTAGAAATGTTCTTCATTTAATCCCAGACATGTATATTATGGGAGCATCTTTCTTGTAAACGGTTCCTTTATGGCTGGGGTAATATTTAAGCCAGGGAATGAATTGTGTGGCCTTCTAGAGGTGGTTGGTTTGCAGCTCCCAGCATTCCTCATCATCGACTATGCTGCCAAGAGCTGCTGGGAGCTGCAGTCCCAACAAAATCTAGCGTGCCACACAGTTCTCACCCTGACTAGGGCAAATGGGCATTACAATCCAAGAATATTTCCACCCAGCCCCATTTCAGATGATCACCATTGGCCTCTGTCTGTGCAGTTGGCTTATTTAAATATTAACCCAGACATGCAACCCACAAAAAAGCATAATCCCTATGTTTCACACACAAGAAGAGCCACTTTACATTATACAGTATACTCAGCTTTGGCCTTTTAGGGGTGTGCCATGGTAGCTGTACTAATTCTAGCACACCAAAACAAAAGTCCCCAAGTAGTAACACAAATATACTGGGAGAAAAATCAGATTGACATAAATAAATCACTGTATACAACTGAATTGTTTTGTGTTGTTTCTTATTCATAAACAAGTGCAACAAACAATTGTAATTTATCACCAATTGTTACATGTAGTTGAATACAAGCATTTTCATACTGATGTCAAACACATCACATGCCCAAGTGTTTTAACCTGTATATGAAGTCTCTCTCTGGCTTTTCTTCGCAAACGAAGATTCAGGAAGGACTCATCCCGCGCTTTCTGCAAGCGCGCTGATGACTAAAAAGGCCAATCCGAGATAAACAAGTCCGGTTGCAAAAAGCACAGCAGAAGGTCTCCTTGGGTGATGTTTTTGGGTTGTGATTCTTTCTGCGTTGTCGTCTCTCTTCAAGACTTGTTCGTCGTGAGTTCTCAAATAAGGCTGCAGCATTGTGGATAGTGCGTCTCCATGCCTCCCGATGTGAGGCCAGGGCGGACCACTGTTGGTGATCAATTTGGCCAAGCCTGAGATGTTGTTTCAGGGAGTCTTTGTATCGCTTTTTTGGAGCGCCCCTCTTACGCTGACCCGTGGTGAGTTCACCGTAGAGTAGTGTTTTTGGGAGGCGATGGTCCTCCATCCTAGAAACGTGCCCTGCCCAGCGCAGCTGTGTTCTCAATATATGAAGTAATACAAATTAAATCTACAATATATTGCTAATTCAAGAGTAACTTTAAAACAGTCTCTCAACTGTTGCAATTTGTCTCTAATTTACATCAAACAATAGGAGTAACATGTGTTACTAAGAGTCTCCTGTTGGTTGATGCAAATTGGAGACAAATTGCAACTGTTACTGAACAAATATGTTAATATAGAACACTGTAATAGACTACAACATGTGCCAACTGAGAGATTGTTTTAAAGTTACTTTTGCAATTGTTTATGAATAAGAAATGACACAAAGCAATTAAGCTGTATACAGTGATTTATTGATGTCAATGTGATTTTTCTCCCAGTGTGCTTGTGTACTTGTGTAGCTGTACTAATTCCATGGCTTTCTCTCTTGCTGTGGGAAGCTTATACCCTTCAGAAAGGGGGAGGGGGCAGGGTGAAGGGAAGGAAACAGCAGCAGCCAGAACATCCTATTAGCTAGATGATGGAACTATAACTCTAGTTTGTCTCTGTATTGATCACATAATAACTATACTTATTACTTAATCTATTTATTTATTTATTTATTTATTTATTTTATATGCCACCATTCTCCTGGAGTGGGGCACAAGGCGGCTCACAAAAGAAATCAGTTAAAACCTGGCAATACAGTTTTAAGAACCATTAAAATCATACCATCTAAAACATATAAAAATAATTTTTAAAGCATACAAAAAAATTAAAATAAATAAAGCAGACACCCTGTTAGAACCCTACTCTGGAGTAGTACCTAGAATGCTAGGTCCGAACCCTATTCCAGTTATTTTATTTTATTGTGTGTGTGTTTTAGTATTTATTAAGTATTTTTAAATGTTTAATTATTTAATTGTATTTTAAGGGGCGGTGGGATGGAAGGTTTTATATGTATATATTTTAAATGTTGTAAGCTGCCCCGATTGCATTTTGTAAAGGGGTGGGATACAAATAAATTATTATTATTATTATTATTATTATTAGGTAACACTGCCCCCCCCCAAAAAAAACCCTAATAAACTCTGCTGCTTTTTGAAATCTGGAAAGAAGAGCAGAGCATCTTCAGTGCTCCTCAGGAGTCCATTAGGATTCTATCAAGTAATTATTCTCCTCTTGAAATAGGCCTTTGGTAGGCCTGGGAAATAGCAAATACCATGGATACCAGTGGTTTGTGGAGCCAAAACAATAGGAAACAAATAGTTTAAAGCTATTTTGTTTGTTATAATGGTTTTATTGTTCTCTTGTTTTAAATTCTATTGTTTGCTGCCTTAAGTGCAGTTTTCAAAGGAAAGATGGCCTAAAAATGCAAGCAAGCAGTATGCACACACACACACACACACACACACACATGTGCACACTCCCCCAAACCTTCCTCTGTGGGTTATGATGTCAACATTCTTCAGTAGAAAATGCAGATGGAGCTTGTAATTATGTGGTTTGGAATGCAAATTTGTGTGCTCACAATGCTCCAAACAGCACAAGACAAACATTAGTTCCACCAATGTTTTTCTACAGCTCCGAAAAAGAAAAGAAAAGGAAAAAAAAGGCGAGATTGCCACATGCCCACAGTATAACTTGTAACTTGATTCTCTGAGAGAAGCAGTGGATGTCCAGAACTCAAACTAAAAATGTGTAATATCTTAAACCAATTTAATAGAGCTCAACCAATATTGGCTGGCATTCTATTAGTGATATACTGTACACATGCTTGGCAAATTATTCATCATAGCCCATCAGATGTACAGTTGTCCCTTCATATTTGCTGGGGTTTGGTTCCAGGACCCCCAGTGGATACCAAAATCCGTGAATACTCAAGTTCCATTATATGCAGTGGCATAGCAAAAGAGTGTCCCTTACATAAGATGGCAAAATCAAGGTTTGCTTTTTGGATTATTATTTTTTAAAGAATATTTTCAAGCCGTGAATACTTAAATCTGTGAATACCAAATCCGTGGATACGGAGGGACAACTGTACTCTGCTGACAGCAGCAGAAGTGGAGTTGTGCATACAGCAACTTGTGGATTGTGGTTTCTCATTGAGGTAATGCATTATGCACTGCACATTGCAGTTGTGCATAGCAAATGTGCAGTGGCACCCAGTCATTGACATGTGTTGTGCAATGTTGCTGTTTTGCATAGGGTTGCAAAGGGCTGGCATAGCACATCTCTGCATGGAGGTATTTACATTATGCTGAGTGGATGTTGGATCGCAGCCATTATGAATTAGTTTATAACTCTCAGAGAAAAAAGTGACTTCCCCTACAGCTCTGTAGATATGTTGAACTCTTCCTAAATCCAGCAGTTCATTCATAGTTATTTTCAACTATTCTAACATTCAGTCCTGATATTTAGAATTTAGATATTCAGATAATTCAGTCAGCATGAATGGTAGCAGAAGTGGGCAAAGCTTGGCCTGCCAAGAATCCCAGTGCACAACTTCTTGACACACCTTCCATGCCTAGAAAAAAATTCTCATAACAATAGCCAACGCCTCTGTAAAGGTCAACTGCCCAGCCTTTGGAGGCTTTGGCCATTTTTATATCAATATTTTTATTAGCCAACCCCAGCTTTGGGACACATATTTCAAACACTCACATGCAGGCTATTTTAGAGCTAAAATAGCCTTCTATAAAGCAAGGGGAGTGACTTTCCAGTTTGTTTGCTTTAAAAAAAAAGATGATTTCATTTTTAAAACAGCCTTTGGGGTGGAGGGAATGCAGATGAAAGAACCTACAAGTGGCCAGTTGTGGCCCATGGAGGCTTTGTGTGTGCAACTAGCCATTTTTGCATTGTGTGGTGTGGAGAATTAGGTATCAGAGGGAAGGAATTTTGAAGAACAGCCAGGTACAGTGTATAAGAGCCTAAGGTAGAACAAAACAGGACCCCAAGCAGCCCTGTTTTAAAAATGAAATACGGTAATCTTTTTTTTTTAAAAAGCAAACAAATTGGAAAGTCACTCCCCTTGCTTTATAGAAGGCTATTTTAGCCCTAACATAGCCTGCGTGTGAGTATTTGAAATATGTGTCTCAAAGCTCGGGTGGGCTAATAAAAATATTGGCATAAAAATGGCCAAAGCCTTCAAGAGCTGGGTTGTTGACCTTTATGGAGGTTTTGGCTATTGTTATGCAAATGTTACTTATATTTCTTTCCATCTTTCATTAGCTTTGGGAGAAAGGCAGGGTATAATTTAGACAATACAGTCAGATGCATCAAAACCACTTGCCCTTTGTATAGAGCATTAGTTTTCCCAGGTGGGAACATAATTAGAGCACACGGAGGGAGGGAAAATGACAAACAGACGGACGGACAGATCGATCTAAAATATCTGTTTGGTATATTCTGTCATAGTCTATGTTATGTAATGTTAAGTATACTTACCTACATAGCAGAGGTGCTAAGAAATGCTGTTAGTGAATTGCAAAGATGCATAATGGGACATCAGCAAGAGTGTTCTGATGCGCATCCAGCTTTACTGATGCACATTGGCACTCTCTAGCCAGTGTTCTGATGCACAATGGGACTGATGCACATGGATCACATTGTGCATCAGTCCCAAGGCATATTGGTCACTTTTCTGGTTTCCCTACATAGTAATATAACAGCAGTATTTCCTGAATACGGACATTACAGAAGACGTGAGCCCCCAAAAGGAGTCCAGCCCCTTTCCCCAACTTGGCTGTGATGTTCTGAGGAATGATAAGAAGCAAGCAGGGTCTGGTTGTACAGGCTGTAAAAAGCATAGAATGTAAAATATAGGAGAAGGAGAAGAACAAAGAGGGTTGAAAAGGGAATTTTTACCTGGCACCTCCTCCATGAGAAACTGCACTTGTCAAAATCCTAGGGGCTTACCGTACACCGAAGAAAAGCGGCAAAGCAGCAGGAACAATCCATCTTTCTTGCTGCCTTACTGCATGGCGTTGGCATTCTTCCAGTGTTCTTTTGTTCCATTCCCACGTGGGTAAAAGCATTTCTTTTTGCTAATGGATTTTCCTGGTTAGGAAAAAGATGCAGTTTTACCCTGGTCCCCCATGGGACTGGAACGAAAGAACATAAGGTCATGCAGTAAGGCAGCATGGAAGACAAAATGTTCCTGCTACTCTGCCACGTTTCTTTGGAGTGCAGTAAGGCTCCTAGCTTTGTATCTGTTCATCTTAGAAGTCAGAGACTGGCTGACCAAACAACAACAACAACGGTACCTTCTATGTGGCAGGTTTGAGGTAAAGGCAGGTCTTGGGTCTGGCAGAAGTTGAAGACTACTGGCATGTTATATTTGACAGTTGAAAGCTGACATGTCCTATATAACAGGTGAAAGCTGGCATGACGTATCTGACAGATGAAAATTTGAAGATTTCAAATATGATACCTTTCAGAAACAAAACCTCTGCCATCAACAGAAAACCAAATCTTCCTCTCACAATTTTTTTAAAGGCAAGGGATTTTCATCTGTGGCATGCTTACCTGGTCAATAAGCCCACTTGTTCAGAAAAAGAGTCATTCAGGATGCAGAACAAATGAGTCATGGATGGCTGCCCCTGAGAATTAATCACAACTAATGTGATTGTGTTCCTGAAAGATTATATTTGTGACTGGACAGTACTCAGAAAGATAAATGGAACATGTTGAGCAGCAATGTACCACTCAATACCAGTTGCTGTGAAGTGACAGCAGAGAGAAGGCTGTTGTCATTTGAAAAAAAATTAATATTCTGAAGAAGCTATCGCTTCTGGTAAAGCACATTCTTTGCATGCAGAAGTGCCTAGCTTCAGTCCTTAGCATCTCCAGTTACAAGAATTGGGTAGCAGGTAATGGGAAGTAAAAAAAGCAAAAAACCTTCCGCCTTATATCCTGATGATTCAGTATCAGAGTAAATGCAATGCTGGGCTCTAGAACGAATGAGAGACAATCTGGTATAAGGCAGCACCTTAAGTGACATGAAAGAGGAGTGTTCACCCCCTGCACCCGCCAATGGCACTTCCACTTAGAGGAGGAATTATTCACACAAATGTTTCTGAAGCACATTCTCTCCTACTACTATCAGGCAGTGTTGGGCAACCCATCTCAAATGTCAGGTGATAAGGCTGCATCAGTCCTTTAGCTGTTCCTCTTGAGTGCCCCCAGCTATTTTCCCCTGTTGGAGGACGGAGCTGTGTGTGTCACATAGTCCATCATGATCCCCTAAATAGGATAACTGCCTTTGGGTGGAAGATGGAAGGGAGAATGCTGTATCACATCCCCTGAATTAAGATGGCCACCAGGTCACTGTCTGTACTTGGAATGATGGAAGGAGGGCACCATCTTGTCTCTCACCTCAGGCAGCAAAATGTCTTGAGCCGCATTGCTGTCCTTCATTATCTTCCCTTGTTTCCCTGCAGCTTCTGAAGAGTGCCTCTCCATCGAACGGGAACCTTCATTTCTCTCAGCGTCAGGAGTGTGTCACTCAGTTTGCAACCTGGTTCGGGTACATGCCTCTGGTGCATTCTCAGTTTCGCCTCGATCCCGTGCTCTTCAAAGACCAGGTGTCAGTGCTACGGAAGAAGTACCGGAATCTAGAGAAGGACTAGTTCTGGCGGGCAGCAAAAATACCTGTTCTTGGGCTGAGTAAATGCCAGAGTGAAGGGGAAGCTGGGGAGAGACACACCAAAAGGAGCCCTCCCGCTAGTGGACTGTGGGAATACCGCAGCAGTGTGGCACTCATCAGGGCCTGATTGGACCCATCGACATAATTATTAATCTAGTTGGGATGGAGGCCACACCGTCTGCATCAGAGAAGCCCTTCAGACTTTGGCTACCAAAAGGTGGAGCCTCATCTCACTGGTAGCTGTGGAGATGCCAGAAGAATTTTCACTCTTTATTGGGTTTTACCAGTACAAATAAAGGTTTGCAGGAATGGACTGCCTCTCGCTGATTGTTTTCTACAGGGCTGCTTTCATTATGCTCACTTCACAGAGAAACTTGCCATCCCCCCACCACCTCCTTTTCCCCCCTGGACATAAGTGGGTTGCTATATGGTCTTGAAATGTATTGGCCAGATCTACAATTTTGTCCTGGCCATTTGCCAACATAGCAGGTGATTAAGGCAGGAAAATGGCATGTTTCTTTGTCATTTTTTCTCTTTTAGAACGTCTTTTTTATTTATTTGTTTTCAACAAGAAAAAAGATTATGCCATTTGCAGAAGCTGGAAATATTCTGCTCATGTTCATTGTGATCATGTGTCTGTACTTTGATTCCCCCTCCCACATGTCTGAATTATGGAGGAAAAGTGGTGGAGGGACAATAATGAAATCTACCAGCCCTACCAACAGAACTGTGCCAAATTGTGTTCTGCCTCCTACCTGACCCAGTAGGGGGAAAAAAGTAGGGAAGGAACTGTCAAATGGAAACAGGTTCTCTCCAGCCTTCTGTTTGAAGCTCCTTCCCATCAGAAAAGTCGTCATACAGATGCTCAGACCAAAATACACTCTCACCTGTAGGGAAATGCACTCTACACATGTTCAGAGGCACTCAGAATGAGGTGCTAGGGTTCCTCCTTTCGGGTAAATGTAAGCCATAGGAAAGAACTTTGCACCTTAGTAGTTTCACAACTTACAGAAATTATGCAAGTGAAAATTTTCTAAGCATACAGGTGTGGTGAGCAGATGCCCCCTTCCTGTTGGATTTCTGCTTGTTTCACAAGAAGTATTTGAAACAGGGGGGGGAAGGCACCTTTCATTATTCTAAGAAACACTTTCCCTCTGTTATCTCTTCAGTGCAGAAGGGATACACTTCTAGTTTTAGCCTGGCTGGTTGCATAAGGTCTTTGCTGCTGTTGCTGATTTACAGTGGAGGCAGACTCAAAAAGAGGAATGCTTTAGGGGGGGGGGAATCAATATGTGGGGTGTGATGTATAAGCTGGCAGCCCTTCTGGAGGGCAAAATGAAATGGCTGGCCCAAATGATGGATCATTAGTGCAATTATGGGTGACAGAGTGGGAGGTGGACAGATCTGGTTCATGAGAGAGTCAGTTTTTGAATGCCCAGTGTAGCTGTCCATTTTCACAGCAGACTGGTCTATAGCAGCTTTCTCCTTCTGAGCTGTAACCTCATCATCCCCAGCCAGTGAACCAAGAGAGCACAGCTGGTTGTGACAATGGTGCCTATAATACAACACATCTGGATGGTGTACCAGGTTAGGGAAGAGCGCTGTATTAGAAGACAACATAAGGAGATGATATACAGTCACTCCAGCTAGGGTAGATGGATGCTGGGGGTTGTAGTACAAGGTCTGAAGAGCCCTGGCTTAGGGAAGGATGAGCTATTGGAATTAGCAAGTGATCACATTTAACTCACTTCCTAATTTTTTGCTTATTGAACTTTTCTTAAAAGCAGAGGAACTGGTCAGACTGATCATTGTGAGGATAAAGAGAGGAGATGGTGAGCCAGGTTTGCTGCCCTGAGCTCGTTGGGAGACAGGTGGAATTTAAATGAAATAAATTGCTATGGCTTTCATTTGCCATGGGCTAAACACTACTAATTGGAACAGTCCAGTCCATGAGTATATCCAGAGTTCTGTCTAGCATTCTTATTTTGTAAATCACCCAACCTATTTTTGTTGTTGGGTTGCATAAAATTAAACACGTGTGTGTGTATATATGAAGTGGTATGATTAATCTCTCATACCTTGTGTTACTCAGTCTCTCATGTACCCCAATTTGATTTGCATGGGAATAAAATTACACTGAGAGTCAGCATGATGTAGTGGTCTCAGCTGTGCACTACGACTCTGGAAACCAGGGTCTGAATCCCCATTGCGCCATGGAAACTCGCTGGGTGAACTTGAGAAAGTCATGTTCTCTCAGTCTCAGAGGAAGGCAATGGCAAAACACCTCTGAAGGAATCTTGCCAAGAAACCCATAGGATAGAGTCTCTAGAAATTGGAATCAGCTTGGAGGCACAGAAAAACAACAACACTTCAAGGTGGGAATCTCAGAAATTGGCCATTGGCTAAAAAGATGCTGTTGCTGTCGCCATTGATAAGGCATTGATTTGGTCCAAGCCTCTTTAAGCAAGGAGATAAAATGAGATGGGAGGAGGAAGGAGAAAGTTATAAGAAGCTGCTGTTACATCTGCCAAAAGACCAGTGAGGTTTTAGGGAAGGAATTTGGTTAATATTCTCCTGGCAATCATTTAGAAATAGAACTCTAAAAAATTAAAAATGAGGTGCTTACCAAGAACAGAATGAAGCTGGCGGATGAGACGGTAGCCATGAATAATTCTTTAACATGAACATTTTCTGATGCAGTTTCTGGAGGCTGCTCTGAAATTTTCCCCCATCCGAACGTTTGATCCCTTCAGAATTTTTAACTGGCAGAAGCCAATCTCTCACAATCCGATATTAAGCCTGGGTAAGATTAGATCTAAGTCTATGCGTGCTTTTTAAAAAAACACAGGAGTGCCACTTGCTTAAAAGATCTGCAATCAATATTTGTACAAATCTACATAGGATGAAAGAGTCCTCAGTTTGCAATGAAATCAAACTTCAATTGGATTTGCAATCCAGTATGTCACTATTCAAAAGTAAGACCAACTAACTTCAGTGGAACTCACTCCCAGATAATGCAAAAGGACTGCAGCCTTAAAAAAACACCGAATGCTGTTCGAGCATGGTGAGGTGGTCATGTGTGTGTGTGTGTGTTAAATCATCTGCATTATAGTTTAAATAATTACATAACTCTGGCTTTTCTTCACAAACGAAGATTCAGGAAGGACTCATTCCGCGCTTTCTGCAAGAGCGCTGATGACTGAAAAGGCCAATCTGAGATAAACAAGTCTGGTTGCAGAAAACACAGCAGAAGGTCTCCTTGGGTGATGTTTCTGGGTTGTGATTCTTTCTGCGTTGTCGTTTCTCTTCAAGACTTGTTCGGCGTGAGTTCTCAAATAAGGCTGCAGCATTGTGGATAGAGTGTCTCCAAGCCTCCCGATGTGAGGCCAGGGCAGACCATTGTTGGTGATCAATTTGGCTGAGCCTGAGATGTTGTTTCAGGGAGTCCTTGTATTGCTTTTTTGGAGCGCCCCTCTTACGCTGACCTGTGGCGAGTTCACCGTAAAGTACTATTTTTGGGAGGCGATGGTCCTCCATCCTAGAAACGTGCCCTGCCCAGCTCAGCTGTGTTCTCAATATCATGGCCTCAATGTTGGTGATCCCTGTGTGCTCAAGGACAGCAACATTCGTCACATAGTCAGTCCAGTGTATATTTAGGATTGTGCGTATACAGCGCTGATGAAAGCATTCGAGGAGTCATAAGTGGTGGGTCTGAAACATGGGTCACCTATCATCACCACTTACGACTCCTCGAACCCTTTCATCAGGGCTGTATACACACAATCCTAAATATACACTGGACTGATTATGTGACATAACAGTGCCTACATAAAATCAGCATGTTGGCACGTTTAAAAAAAAATCATTTTCAGAAATTGTTACAAAAACAGTGTCCACAAGTTAATCTCTCTTTTGTTGCCCACATGAAGAAGGCATGCTCATTAGTTTCAGCTGTTACATAGTAGGATGTAGGTATATGTACATACTATGGCTGGCATCCTTGTAGTGACATTCACATGAGTGCAACTTATAGGCTCATAAGTCCCTTTCTGGATGGAGTGCAGAGGGCTATCCTCTTGCCCTTGCACACTGTCCAAAAGCCTCCCATGCCCAGCAGTTGTCAAGCTCTGGCAGGGGCTGATGCTGCTGCTTACAAGTGGGCAGAGGAATGGGGGGGGGAAGTGGTTCAAGTCATGAAGATCCGGCTGCTCTGGGCTCCCAGGGGAAGAAAAAGTGTTTGCACTCTGAGCTGAGACCAGCTGCTTCGCCATGAACTGAATTACCCTCCCTTCCTCTCCCCCACTGGTAAGTGATAGGAGCAGCGAGCCCTCTGGAGGCTTGACAGTTGCCAGGCAGTGGAAGGATATGTGACCTGCGCATTGAAATTGAGAGTGTGCAAGGATGTGTCCCTAGCAGTGTAGTCTTTGGGGGGGGGGAAGCTTGGTAGCACAAAGGAGCCAGAGCCACCCAAGACATTTTGTTGCCTGAGGCAGTGAGCAACATACCACACCCTCCATTCCATGTACATTGTGCAGTTACTGCTATGGTTATTATTTTATTCATTCATACCTACACTTTCCCCAACATTTGGATTCAAGGTGACTTGCATCAGTTAAAACAAGTACAAATCGAAACACAGATAGATAAAAACATTCAAAACTGATAGTTAAAATGCAATTAAACTAGTCCTAAAATTAAAACCATTTAAAACCCATACTCAGTAAAAGGGCCAGGAAAAAAACCCACAATAGAACAGCACATTATTAAAAGTCAGTCAGTACACTTGCTGATAGAAGGATGGCAAAGAGGGAGCCAGTCTGGGAGTTCCAGAGCATGGAGGCCTGAGAAGGCTGTCTTTAAAACTATTAGTACAGACTTTAAAAAAAAAATAAACAACAATTCTATTCTATTAAACACATACAGTTAAAACAGTTTAAACACATTTAAAACACAATTTAAAAGATAAAAAGCACAGCATACTCCCTTAAAAACTCCTTCTGCTGCAGCAGATTAAGAGCTAAAGACCTGCCTAAATAAAGGTATTTTCCCGCTGGTGGAAAGAGAACAGACAGGAGGCCAAGTGAACCTCCTGTGGGAGGGAGCTCCACAACCTGGGAGAAGCCACCAAGAAGGCTTTCTCCCACGTCTACACTAAACATGCATGTAATGGTGATGGGAACTCAAGAAAGCTCTTCCCCAAAGATCTTAAAACTTGTTGTGTGCCTGCAAGTCATTTCTTGAGTTACGGTGACCCTAACACAACCCTATCACAGGGTTTTCTTGGCAACATTTGTTCAGAGGTGGTTTGCCTTTGCCTTCCTCTGATGCTGAGAGAGTATAACATGCCCAGGGTCACCCAGTGGGTTTCCATGAGGGAGTGGGGATTCGAACCCTGGCCTCCAAGAGTCGTAATCCAGTGCTCAACAACTACACCATTCTGGTTCTAATGTACGTAACATAATGTAATGTAGGGTCCTTAGCAGTGGCTCCTCTTCATCTTGGAAAGATGTGACCAGTGGGGGGCCACAGGGTTCTGTCCTGGGCCCAGTGCTATTCAACATCTTTATCAATGACTTGGATGAGGGAATTAGGGGCATACTTATCAAATTTGCAGATGACACCAAGTTAGGAGGAGTCGCTAATACCCAAGAGGACAGGATCAACATTCAGAATGACCTGGATAGACTGGAGAGCTGGGCCAAAGCTAACAAAATGAAATTCAATACGGAGAAATGTAAAGTACTGCATTTAGGGCGGAAAAATGAAATGCATAAATATAGGATGGGAGAGACCTGGCTGAACGAGACTACGAGCGAAAGGGATCTAGGAGTCCTAGTAGACCACAAGTTGAACGTGAGTCAACAGTGTGATGCAGCAGCTAAAAAGGCCAATGCGATTTTGGGCTGCATCAACAGAAGTATAGTGTCTAGATCAAGTGAATTACAGTAATAGTGCCACTCTATTCTGCCTTGGTCAGGCCTCACCTAGAATACTGTGTCCAGTTCTGGGCACCACAATTCAAAAAGGATATTGACAAATTGGAGCGTGTCTAGAGGAGGGCAACTAAAATGGTGAAAGGTCTGGAAACCATGTCTTATGGGGAAAGATTTAGGGAGCTGGGTATGTTTAGCCTGGAAAAAGACGGTTAAGGGGCAATATGATAGCGCTGTTAAGTATTTGGAGGTGTGTCACATTGAGGATGGAGCAAGCTTGTTTTCTGCTGCTCCAGAGACTATTAAATAAAAATAAACCTCTAACATAATAATTGACATAACCTATCTAAAACCAAAAAGCAATTCTGGAAAAGAAATCTTTTAGTTCCATCCTCAAGGAACTTTGGGTATTGTCCATGGCAGAATTATCCCATTTTATTCTCACAAGGACCCCACCACCACCAAAGAAGACATCTAAGACACTAAGAAGACATCTAAGACCAGCCTATGGCTGGTCTTCAGGTCCACCAGTAAACTTCCAGCTTAAGGTGCAACGCTTTGGGCTAATGGGCTGAGAGGGAGATGTATTATAGAAAAAATATGCTGAAGAAGTGACATATATTTATTAATTACAGTAGTTAACATTTCTATCCAGATTTGCCTCCTGTGAACACAAGTGTGTGTAGACACTTTTCTTCCTCTCCATTGTTTCCTCACAATAACCTTGAAAAGTAGGTCTGGCTGAGAGAAAGCAACTGGCCCAAGATCATCCACTGGCCTAGTAGGGATTTGAACCTAGATCCCCCAAGTTGCAGTTAAACACCTGAACCACCACACCTTACCTGCTGACTGTGTCAGAGCATTCAAATAATGCCAAGAAGCTTTCTGCATTTGTGAAATTCCATTATTGGAGATATTCAACATAATATGTGTGCAATTTAATAATCTTATATACGGTAGGACCCCTTCATCCACTGAGGATTGGTTTGGCTGGGGTGGGGGGGATACCGAAAACTATGGATAATAGCGAACGGCATTGAAAATAATGGGACATCCGGTTTAAAATACCATAGAGTTGCCTTGGAGGACCTAGAAAATGGCTGGAGAGGACACATTTTCTAGGAAGACTGTGGTAGGTATGTTGTTTTGTGTCCTGTGGATAACTCAATCAGTGGATAATGAATCAGTGGATACCGAGGTCCTACTGTACAGGGATACCTTGGTTAATAAAGGCTCTGACAGAGAATATCCTTTTTACACATTCTATTTACACCAGCCAAGTCTCCTTTTGTTCCTCATCCTGTGCTTAGCTGAAAACTTCTTAGCAGCATCAGCATCGGGGAGATGGTGAAGGAAAACTGGAGAAACACAGATTTTTTGGTGTTGGGTTGCAACAGCACATCTGCAGCAAACAATGCAATAAACCTTGACTAGGAAAGAAAAGGATTCTAGTCTAGCTGATCCCACAACAGCTGTGTGTGCCTGCTTACAACAGGCAAGGTAAACAGCAGTTGCCTCCAGAATCCTTTAGTGAACGTGCATGAAGATCAAAGCAGAGAAACAGGGAGAGCAGATGATGCTGTCTCAACATGTCAAAAAAGTAGAGGCCTATATGTTTGGCTATTAAAATGGAAATCATAAAAATGATGGGGACTGGTGAAAGAAAAAGGCATCCATGGACACATTTTGGAAGAAGTCTTCAAGTAATCTCTAGAAGGTTCAAAAATGTTTTTATGTCTGGAAGCCTTACCTGGTCAGGTTCTTTCACTTCCCATGTACAGATTGTTAGTTTTGAATAAAAAGTTTGCTGACACTTGTTGATCTATTCTTCTTTTTTTGTGGTGTAGAAACCTATCCCTATTTTCTCATGTGATTTCTGCCTCTGGTACCAAATTTTCTGTTAAATAAGAATGCCCAGAAACACTTCTACTTTGTTAAATGAGGTAATCATGTACAAGTAGACCCCCATATCCACAGATTTGGTATCCACAATTTCTCTTATCCGCATCTGAAAAAATATGTTTTCTCTAAGCATTTCTAGGTCCTCCAATGTGATTCTATAGTCAACTTCTGGCGTTCATCTCATTGAAAATAATAGGGTTCCCTATTATCCACAGTTTCAGGTATCCATGGGGATCTTGGAATGTATCCTCTACAGATATGTGGGTCAACCTGTACTAACAATTAACTCATTCTGCAAGTGTTAATTCCTTTGGAGACAAAATTGCACCAACAGACACACAAGATAGTTATCCGCAGGCTAAGTCTAGACATTTGGGGGTGGCACTGATGGAAGGGGCATTCTTGGCAGGCTGCATAGGAGTTTTCCTCAGTTACTTTGAGGGACTACATCTCCCACTGGGATAGGCCCCATCACAATGGGGTGGCCAACTACAGAGGTACTGGGCCCCAACTATGGTGGCTAGATGAAACGGGACAGGGCTCATGTCCCTTTAATGGTTATGTAAAAGAAGGAATTTCAGCAGATGTTGCTTTTTACCTTGTAGAAATTTTATTAAAACTTTGGCCAATATTCTGTATCAGCTGCTTAATTACTAGTCCAAATTCATGATGGCTACTTAGAGGCTTATTGCACAAGGCAAGGAAGTGGCAGTACACCCCAATAATAGTGCACCCGCCTTGCCTTATCGCACAACGTTGGTGTGTTTCAGCTGTTCTCCGATTCCGGTTCCGTGGGAGACGGTGGTAAATGTGAGTCTTTTTGCTAACTGGAAAAATACATTAGCAAAAAGGTCTTTAAACAGAGGCTGGATGGCCATCTGTCAGGGATGCTTTGATTGTGATTTCCTGCGTGGCAGGGGGTTGGACTGGATGGCCCTTGGGGTCTCTTCCATCTCTGCAATTCTATGATTCTATGATTCTATGAGACTGAACTAGTTGAATGCCCCTCACTGAGTTCCACAGCAGAAAAAGGCAGCTTGCAGGTGCAAAACAACACTCTGAGAACACTTGTACAAACCACCACCAAAAAAATATTTTTTTAATCGCACCTGCTGATGCCTCCATACACAGTTACAAAGTACTGTACAAAGTACTGTACAAAATTGCAAACTGATTATCAACAAGTGTATAGAAAATACAAGTACAGGAGGGGAAATAAATATGACATGGTTTCAGATAGCTATAGCAATATGTTCAATGGAAACTGTTGGAGTACATACACAAAAATAAATCCACATTGTACTCAGTGCAGAAATAGTGAATAACACGTAGCTAAATAGAAGAAGTGGTAACTAATGACAGAACTACACCAGAAGTCTGTCATTATTTACAATGCCTTGTTTTGGCTGCTTGTTATTCACCATTTCTGGATGCAGCATGTTGTGGATTTGTTTTTGTGTGTATTCTAATAGCATTTTGCTGTTTAGCTCTCCACAACTGTGTCATATATATTCCCCCCTCCCCAGTTGTTGAAATTTATCAGCACATTTTGTTAATCAATTTGTAGTTCTGTGCTCTGTAGCATTTTTGTGGTATCATCTGCAGGTGTCATTTTAAAATTTCCACAGTGCCCCAATTATAGCATTGCTCCAAGGCAGTGTAGGAAATTGAAATGCCACCCCCTCCCCCCTGTGACTGTTATTTAAAATTGCAACAATACACCATGGAGCTGATCTGGGGGCACTGTGGGTAAACTTTGCAGCTTACACAGCCCCTCTCGCAAAGGATCTGAAGGAGGGCAACTCTTCTGCTTTGCCTGTATCTGTAGGACCAGTGTGGTAGGAAGAGTATCAATTAATTTTCTATCTTCCCATTTTTCAGCTGCTTTTTCATTGTTCCAGTTTCCCTCTCCTCCTCCTCCTCCTTTCCCCCTTTCTCCTCAGCTTTCTTCAGTTGCTGCAAACTGAGTTCAAAGAGCAAAAGTAGTTTGCACTCACTTTAACTCAGTGGGGGGAGAGGAAAGGAGGGATGGAATACTGTGGTCCTGTCTATATGAGGGGGAAAAATACTATAGACACAAAAGGGCAGGCGTTCGCATGAATGCGAACTGTCCACACGGTTTCTAGGTTCCCCCTAAACTCCCCATGACCCCTAGCTCAGCTGGCAAGTGTGCCGCTGCACTGGCTGGGGATTCTGCGGGGGCAAGCTTTGGCTCCTCCAGGCCCTTCCCACGTTGTGCCCATGAACCACAGCGGCACTCCTCCTCCCTCTCCCCACCCTCCCAACCAGGCCACAGGGAACCTCCAAGGCCTCCCTGGCCCCATCCCGCTGCCTGCACCCAAACCAGGGCTGGAGCTTTAGCGGGGTCTTGCACACGCTCCCACTGCCCCTTCCTTCATCGCTGGAGCCCTCCGTCACCTGCCGTGTCCTACCTGTTGCATGCAAGGCTCCAGGGGCACAGCACCTGAGTAGCCAGAAGAATGGAGGAGGTGGCAGAGGAGGGAGAGGGCGGCGGAGGCAGGCAGGCAGGGAGAGTCCTTCAGTCGCTTCCGGATGCTTCTGCTGCTGCAGCAGGAAAGGCTGCCATGTGCTCCACTCTCCACAGCCAGACAGCCAAGGGTGGTGGGAGAGGAGGCTGGGCAAGCAATTCAGCAAACCAGTTAGTCCTCCTCCTCCTCCTCCTCCTGCTAGCTCTGGCTCCCTCTTCCTCCAGCTGGGCTCTGCTATACCTTTAAAAAAATGGCAACCGCAGGTGATTCCCCTCTTTGCAAGCCCCTCCCCTATGCTGGATGACCAATCAAAAGGCTTCCTTTTTGAATCTGTGCAACCGTGGCTGTACACATGGTGGCACAATTTGAACAGCTCACGGAGTTATCCGGGGGAAGGGGTAGACGAGCCACTCATGGATTTTAGGGTGAGTTTTGCAACACTCCCCTGCAAATGACACATATAAATACAAATGGCCATGTGAACAGATCACTGATCTTTCGCACGCCGTTTGTATTTATTTTGCCGTGTAGACAACTCCTGTATTTCTCTTCCCCGTGGGCTCAGACACATGCAAACTGCTGTAGTCTCTTCTAGTTTGTGTATTCTTCCTTGTCAATAACTTTTGCCATCTTGACCACACTTTGATGTTGTTTGGCCACACATGTGCCAGTTTCGAAGTGTGAAATGTTCGAAAGTATGGGTTTGTATCTAGCTATGGGAAGAGACTTCCCCAATCTTCCTGCTCTCCACCAGCCACAGAATGGCCATTGGAGACGGCTATTGTGGCATCACAATGAATCCTGGGGTGGTGAAAGGGGAGCCACAGTGTAGAATGCAGAACTCTCATGTCACACTCAACTATGTAGGATCTCAGGCAGGGAGTCCAACAGACCACAAGCTTGGTGATCCGGGAAGGTACAAAGAAAGGTTAGGACTAGTATCCAGATGTTGCTCCGCAAATTGTCTCTGCCCAAAATTGTTCCCAGATTCTCCAGGTGGGCCTGTCTATACAAGGGTTTGTGTGATGAACAAAAGGACAGCTGTGAGTTGAGAAGACCAGAAGGCAGCTGACCAATCTGAAGAGAGCTGGAGCTAGCCAATCAAAGAGCAGCTGGGAGCAGATAAATAGCCCAGGCTGTGAGGTGGAGAGGGGGGACCATTTGTAGAGAGGGTAGGGACAGTTCTTAGAAGAGATAGGAACCAAGAGAGTTCAGTGAAGAATCAATTGGTCAGAGTTCCTGAGGGAACTAAGTTTTAAAAGGATAAGAGTGGGAGAAAGGATAACTCTTATTATTTACAGAACTCTAGTAGAGTTATTTACAGAACTCTGTGTTGTTAGTTTGAAACAGTCAGAAAAGCTGAAGTATTGTATAAGAAATAGCTACATTGGATATGAACCTGTGACTTAGAACTGTTATTACCAAGTTTTAAGAACAAGAGGTTGTGCCTGCGTGTTTAAAAGAAAAAAAAACCCATTCTACTGTTTTATTAAAACCTATACTGGCCTCTGAGTTAGTATTTGAAAACCGCTACTATTGTGTTATCAGTAGAATATTGAAGGGGAGGTGACAAACGCCAAGAAGTCGGTCACTTAGGATTTTAAAGAAAAATAGTCAGGGAGACTGTGGTGGTTTACCACAGGGGGGATGTGGATTGATACTAACACAAATTCAAAGCAGCTTCTATTTGACTAAACAGTTTTCTGGCAAAATCGCAGGCATGCAAAGCTATCTGCTTTTGCTGTCCCAAAGGGCATGACTGTGAATCAAGATGGCAGCCACGAGTGAATTACTCATGTTTTTATTGTCACCAGTTGCCACTGCCAAACAGTATTTTTTTAAAGTATATCTATGCTGCAAAAATGCAATATTCTGCCTAAATAAATTTTTAAAAAGAAAAGAAAAAGGCTGTTTTGTCACCTGAGCACATGATTGCTAAAGTGAAAATCCAAGATGGTGGTTCCAGATGTTTGCCTTGTTAGCAAGCTCCGCCCCCTGCCCACATCCGACTGATCACTTTCCACATCCACTTTTGCAAATGTGAATTAATGCAAATCTGATTATCAAACAAGCAACAAGGCACATTCTTTGTGGAGCTTTTTTAAAAATATGGGAAAAGCCAAGAAGGCTTTCCCGGTGGAGTTTATGATGGATTTGCCCCCCTCCTTTTGAATACTGCAATCTGATGTGGAATGCCATTAGGAGATATAGAATTCCAGGCAAATTCTATGAGGATTATTTTGACTGTTAAGACAACCCCTAGCTAAGGCCCAACTTTAGAAGCCCTACCAACAAGGAGAGCCTTGCTCAATACAAGAGTAAAAATGAAAGCATGCTGACAAAGAAAGATACAAACACAGAATTACTCTTCTACATCTTTTTGGATTCCACCTTCCAGACTTCCTGAGCATTGGCACAAGCTGCCTGGAGGTTCTGGGTATTGAAGTTTAAAACACCTGGAGGATCATAGACTCCTTAGCAGTTGGCCCATCCCCGTCTTCAGATATTGGTACAGGGCCAGGAAGCGACCCTTTCTTTATCCTCTAACTCAGGAAAGTGGGAAGCTCTCCATCTTTCGGAGAGGGAAATCCATACCTCAGCCCTGCAAGGCCCAAGTTCTTCTAAGGTGGTCAGCAGATCCCCTGGCCCAGGGCTTGTCTACACTAGGGGCAAAAGTCCAAATGGATTCCATGACCTGTTCTGCCCCAGAACTGCCCCGGAGCCACCCCACTACCTGTTTCTCTGCAGGGACATTGGGTAGATGTCCACACATGTTCCTGCATCCAGATGTTGCTTTGGTCTGCCACTGCTGCCTTTCCTCTCTCAGCTTCTTGGCAGAGTCAAGACACATTGCTGCCCGGCAGGCACTGCCATTTACATATCCAGGCCAGTTCCCAGCCTGGAACAGTTACGGAATGGTTTTTCCCTCCTTGGCACTGCCACTGCTGGGCATGTCACTTGCTTTGAGGTTAGAAATGAAGCACCCAGATTACACGGATAGGCACTTCGTTTGCCTCAGAGTGACTACTCAGCACCAGCAGTGGCAAGGAGGGGAAAATCTTTCTGTAATCATGCCAGGCTGGGAACTGGCCTTAACATTGAAGTAAATGGTGGCACCTGCCAGGCAGCGATCTGTCCTGTCTCTCCCCTCACTCAGCCCAAATCCATCATTCACACTACAGGAAACACTGGAATTTCCGCAAACTCCAGAGAAAACAATAAGTTTTTAAAAACTGGATTAAGATTGAGGTTTGGTGTAGATAGGGCTGTACATCGTGTGGCCTTATTGCACCAGCTTCGGGGATAAGGCTGTGCATTGTGTGGCCTTCTTGCACTAGATTCGGGTTGTGTGTGTGTTTACAGGGCTTTTTCCTTGTGTAGACAAGCCCTCAGCCTGCTCTTCTGAGCTCTTAATGCCTCTGGATCATCTTCTGTGGAGGATCCCTCCATTAGGGGGTTAACAAAATGGGATCTGAATCCAAATTTAATTCTGCAGTCCCTTCCTTTAAGAAGACAACTATTCCATCTTTCCAAAGTTAACAAATGTTGCATGTATGTTGAAAATAAGATGAAAAAAGTGATGGGGAAATGTGGGAAGATTCAAAGTGGAAGGTGATGCTTATCTGGATCAAAATTTCCATTAGCGAAGCAGGACCATAGCATATCAAAAGCTTCCTCTGAGATCACTCCAAGCCAAATATTTAAACAGGAACAAAAAATTTAAGTGCAGTTGGGCTGGCTAAATTACAATTTAAATAAGCTTCTGGGGCCCTCTAGTGGTGCACTGGAGAATAGTCTGGAAAAAGTAGGCATTTTGAATTTCTCCTTCCTCCCAGCTCTCCCTCCCTCCCACCACACCCTCTCTCACACACATCCCTGTTCCTGGAGCTTCAAATACTTAAACAGGGCTATCATATCACCTCTTAACCGCCTCTTAACCGTCTTTTTTCCAGGCTAAACATACCCAGCTCCCTAAGTCTCTCCTCATAAGGCATGGTTTCCAGACCTTTCACCATTTTAGTCGCCCTCCTATGGACACGCTCCAATTTGTCACTATCCTTTTTGAATTGTGGTGCCCAGAACTGGACACAGTATTCTAGGTGAGGTCTGACCAAGGCAGAATAGAGTGGCACTATGACTTCCCTTGATCTGGACACTATACTTCTATTGATGCAGCCCAAAACTGCATTGGCCTTTTTAGCTGCCGCATCATACTGTTGACTCATGTTCAACTTGTGATCTACTAGGACTCCTAGATCCCTTTCGCACATAGTCTCGTTCAGTCAGGTCTCCCCCATCCTATATCTATGCATTTCATTTTTCCGCCCTAAGTGCAATACCTTACATTTCTCCGTATTGAATTTCATTTTGTTAGCTCTGGCCCAGCTCTCCAGTCTATCCAGGTCATTTTGAATGTTGATCCTGTCCTCTACAGTATTAGCTACTCCTCCTAATTAGTGTCATCTGCAAATGTGATAAGTATGCTTTAGGTTGGAACTCCCTCTGTGATGCTGCAGCAGGGCCACTGGGCAGACTGAGATAGCTGCTGCCTGAGGCAGGAGATTTTGTATATCATGGAAGGGAAGCAAACTTATATTTAATTTCTTTAATATTGCATTTTTACTGCTAAGAGGGTCTTGAAAGACTTTGTGTCTCCTCTGCCAAAGTAACTTGATCGGTTTTGGGAACTCTATATGTGTGCATTTGCCTTTAAGTTGCTTGTCGACTTATGGTGATCCCATCAATATCATAGGGTTTTTTAAGGCATGAAATACTCAGATGTGGTTTTGCCAGTTGTTTCCTCTGAAATATAGCCTACAGCACCTAGTATTCCTTGGCATTCCTTCTCGGCTTGGGGAAAGGTCTTTTTGGGTAGCTGGCTGGGGGATTCTGGGAATGACAGTCCAAAAAGGCCCCTTTTCACATGCTTATGGTGACCCCAAGAATTTCATAGGATTTTCTTAGGCAAGGAATACTCAGAGGTGGTTTCCCAGTTCCTTCCTCTGAAATATAGCCAACAGCACCTGGCATTTGTTGGTGGTCTCCCAAGTACTAACCAGGGCTGCCTCTGCTTAGCCTCCAAGAGCAGACAGGATCTGTTACCTTTATGATATTTAGGCCCTAAATACCCTTTGGGCCCTAATACCCCTTAACCTGAATGGAGAGTAAGATGTCTTAGGCTGGCCCTGTGGCACAGGGCCATTCTTCATGGGAAGAACCCACTGCACATCTCTGACATGAGCTTATCTGGAGTCAGGAGGCACAGGTAGTCTTTTTATTTCCCATACCACCCCCAATGTATCATTGCAACAGAGCATTGAGAGAAAACTGAAACCATCCTCTGAACTTCAGGGGACAATGTTCAAAATTCCCATAACACTCTGAAGCAAAGTCACATTAATGGAAAATTGAAAAAAAAGACAATAATTTCTGAGACTCCCAGGTATGCCTATCCCTTAGAAGTACAGTAAGATAGAAAAGGGTATGTGACAGGATATTGGCTAGGACCCCTCATAGGGTCCTTTCATGCTATACTTTTAACTGCCAATTTCCATCCTATGGAATTCTGGGATTTGTAGTCTAGTGAGGCACTGAAACACTCTGGCTGAGAATTCTAAATGCCTTTCCCTGAACTGCCAACCCCAGGATGCTATAGGATGGAACCGTGGCAGTTAGAGTGGAATCGTAGTGCTAGAATTTTTGTGTGTGGAAGCACCCTTGGAGATAACTTTGGACTTTTAAGTACAAGAATCCTAACTCCCATAGAGGAGATCCTGTACATTAAACAAACATCATAGCCAAGTCAATACATAGGCAGAGAAATCCTGCTGTTTCAATTTAGGTTCATAAAAAACTACATTTGGGAAAGGAGGGAGGGACTAACAAACACACAAAAAGGACAGAGAGAAGAAAAGAGAGAGGAAATTGGCGGCGGGGCGGGGGGGGGAGAGTGGTTCTTTGCTTGGCTCCCAAACAAACTAAGAACAGTTTGTTTCAGGCTCCAAGTGAGTTATTTGGGCCCAAGGGTCCAAAAGTCAGGTTCCCATTGGTAGAAACTCCGAGGTAGCAGCTTCAAAAGGGACGGACATCCATCCACAGGTTGCTCATTGACCTTCCCAGTTGGGTACAAAGGGTCAGTCAGAGGGGCTCTGGCACTCCCGGCAGTCTTTCATATCCTCAGAGTAGTTTTCTATCTGGATGGTTGTCGTGTGGAAATTGAAAGCTCTCTGCAGCCGGGAACTTGCTTCCTTCAAGACAGTCTGTGCATCTGCGTCTTCATCTGAGATGAAAAATGACAAGAGTGAGACAAAGGAAAACACCATTCATTTGAGCCACTAAGAAGGAGAAAGTATGTTTGGGTTGAGGAGCTGTAGTTCAGAGCTTGGAAAAATTACTTTTTTGGACTACAGGTCTCAGAATCGTCCAGGCAGCATGACCACTGGCTATGCTGGCTGGAGGTTTCTGAGAGTTGCAATCCAAAAAAGTAACTTTTCCAAGCTTTGCTACAGATCCCACCAACCCTCTGGACATTGCAAGAGTGTCATTCCTCTCCCGGGACCTAATCCTGTGGTAAGCACTGTTAAGCACTGTCTGAAAATGTCCTCTGTCACAGGTGGCCCCACCACAAGGTGAAGTGAGGTGCGGGTGTGACCTCTGATGGAGTCCAACCCACTACAAAGTTATTTCATGCACACTCCATGACAGTGTAGTTACTCAAGTGCCATTTTCTTTTCAAATAGGACCTGTGAAAGAAAGCGTCCTTACACGCACAGCCCAGTTAATTCACTGTATGGCTGCTATGACTGGATCTCCTGATATCTACATCCCTCTGCAGGGCTACATCAAAATGGCATGAGAGGAATGCCTTCCAAGGCCAGCTTTATTGTTAGACAGACCAAGGTCTATCTCAGGCAGCAGGTCTGAGGTACTATGAAAAGGCAAAAAGTTTATTTTTTCCGCATTTTTACTGTCATGGTGGAAAGAAGGAGGTTGCCAGAGTGAAAACTGGAAATAGCTCCTTGAACCTTTAGTGCTTGTGCAGAAAAGGACACTTTAGCAGGTGTTGCTTAGTCATGTGACACTATTGCACTAGATTCAGGGGTAATGTCACACATTGTGTGGCATTATCGGACTAGATTTGGGGGAGATTTGGATTTTATCACCAATGTAGACAAGGCTAGGTAGTGGATTTTTTTTTCTTAGCCCAGTAACTTGTCACTGACCAAACAGGCATACACTTTGGAAAGTCTCCAAGGCTGTCCAATGACATTTTGCTATCTGACGTGGGGCAGGAATGTGCCCCCTCCTACCAAAGTCATGGAACATAGTAACTCATAGATTGACATCTGACAAAGACTAAGCACTTCTCTCTAAGGCTGCCAGAGTAAAAACTGGAGAGGGCTCCTGGCTGTGTAGAAGAGGAAACATCAGAAGGTGTTGCTTATTTCCTTGTTGCTTATCTGAACCAGACACAGGGTATACCACCTAAAACCCAGTTTGCTGAAAGCTCCAGAGAAAACTGTAGTGCGGACTAAGGATCTGCACTGGAGTTGAAGGGTGGGGAGGCAAGACAGGCACTACCTGACAGATACCACCATTTCCCCCCTCCTTCACCCTGCTGCCGCTGGCTCTGCCTTCCCAGTGGACAGTCACTTTTTCACTATGCACTGGGAAGGCAGAACCTTCAGTGGTGGCGGCGTCAAGGAGGGGGGGAGATGGTGGTGCCTGTTGTCCTGCACCGGGTGGACTCACTTGCTCTGGCCCTCAGAACCATAGGCCATATGCTGAGATCTGCCTTCCAGCCATACAGCCACTCATTCTGAGGTCAGAGGGAATAATTGCACCGGATATCGTGGAGGGCAGCTCTGGCACAGCTCCGGGTGAAAGAAGTGTGGTTTTCAATTGGATTTTAGACACCCACCAACCATGTAGTCAAGCCTGACATAAGCCCAATCTGTCTAGGCATTGACTAACCAGAACTCCTGAAACTCTTCTCTACTCCTCTACTTTCTGTTGAAACAGATCCTCCAACATTTCACAGATAAATACTGGGAAACATGTGGCCAAGGAACATCCGAATGAGGTCAAGACAGCAAGAGCTAGTCAAGAGGAGGAACACACAAGCCAGGACAGGCTGCAGCAGTTTGCTTTTGCCTGAGGATTCTGAGAAAGGCAAGATTCTGTTACTTAAGTGCAAACTACAGTTGTTCCTTCACATCCACTGGGGTTTGGTTCCAGGAACTCCCATGAATACCCAAATCTGTGAATACTCAAGTCCCATTATATGCAATGGCATAGCAAAATGGTGTGGAGGGAATATGGAGGGACAACTGTACTTTTGCATTTTGAGCTGTTTTTGCAGCAACTGAAGTAAGCTGGGGATGAAGGGGAGAAGTGGGAAGAGGAGAGGGAAACTGGGACATTTTAAATGCAGCTGAAAAATCAGATGGCTGAGCATTAATTGGGACTTCCCTGCCAAATCAGTACAGTTGGAGTGTATGTTCAAACTCTGAACTCACTTTGACAGATTATAAAAATGATACATAACAAAAATGGTATCACCCCACTATTGCAGTACAAATGTTTTACAGAACTTGGGGCACATATTCATTCATTACATCTTTATCCCACACTACAGCCAAAATGACTCCCAGAGCAGCTCACAAAGCCTAAAAGACCAGGCTGACTGGTGAATTCTGAGAGTCGCAGTCCAAAATGGAACTTTTCCAAGCTCTCTGCCAGGTCTAGAGTTCGGGACGGTAGGTGACATGCATGTCCCGGCCTAATTTTCCCCACGGCCAGCCCAGCTTGGAGGTGTAACTTACTGATCGCGATGTGGACTGAGAGCACAGGCTGAGACACAGTGAGAGCCCAGATATGGAGGCTGTGAAGGGCTTTCACCCCAGTTATGGACAGTAGGATCATCTTCACGTTGTTGAAATCCACACCTTTGGGGGTACCTAAGAAAGAACAAAGGAGGGATTTTACAAAAACAAAAAGCAGAAATATAAAGCTAAGACAGGACACAAATGGAAATGAAACCTAAAATGTTCTGACCAAGACTGAGTACACCCCAAGGTATTTTATTGCTTGCTATGCAGGACAAGTTAACCTCCCTACCCTACCAAACCCACAAACAGAAATCTGCCCTCCAACTGTCCTGGTTTGTCAGGGACTGTCCAGATTAATCCTCTGTCATCCCATTTGTTCAGCTGTTTTTAAAATGTCCCAATTTTTCTCTTCTCCTGCCACTTTCTCCCATTGTCCTTAATTTCTTTCAATTGCTGCAAATTGAGTTCATTGTGCAAAAGTAGTTTGCTTTCAGTTAACTCAGCTGGTGGGGGGAAGAGGGGAGAAGCAATCTGCCCTTTCCCAATAGGCTCAAGCAAAAACAAACTACTGTAGCTTCTACTAGCTTGTGTGCTCTTCCTCATTACTAACTTTTTCCATCTCGGCCACACTCTGATGTGGCTTGGCCACACATTTCCTGATTTCTACCAGTGAAATGTTTGAAGGTATGCAGAAGGTGAGAAGATTGGCCACTGAATCTTTCATGAACACTGGTGATAGATTAGCACTCTCCACACAGAGCTTGAAACATTTACTCTTTCAGACTACAGCTTCCAAAATGCTCCACCCAGCATGATTTATGGTCACGTAGGCAGCAGGTAGGTGTAGTACAAAGTAAGGTACCATTTCCAACTGACCCCTCAACTACACCAGAGGCAGCTGGTTATTTTAGGTGGTCCAGAAGAGGTTGCTTGCCTCCATAGCCAGCTTCAGACATGGAGCTTGGGACTATTATTTTTGGGGGACTACAATTCCCAGACTCTCACAACCAGCATGGCCATTTTCCATATTGGCCAGAGGATTCTGGGAGCTGCAGTCCTAAAAAGTAATACTCCCACACTCTGCATGAGAGTGTTCAGAGCCCCTTCCCTAAATACTTATCTTTGAACAAAACAAAAATAATCTAGGAGTGCATACCCTCCAACATTTCACAGATGAAACCCAGGAAATGTGCAGCCAGGCAACGTTAGACTGTGATCAAGATGGCAAAAGGAAGAACATACAAATTAGAAGAAGCTGTAGCAGTTTGCTTTCGCCTGAACCTACTGGGAAAGGCAAGATTCTGCCGCCTCCTCTCCTCCCCCCGCCCCGTTGAGTTAACAGACTGCAAACTACTTTTCCACTTTGAACTCAGTTTGCAGCAACTGAAGTAACCTGAGGACAAAGGGGGAAGCGAGAGGGAAAGAGAAAACTAGGGCATTTTAAAAGCAGCTCAGAAAGTGGGACAACAGAGGATTAAGCTTGTCAGAATGGGACAGTTGGTGGGTACGTTAGGAAGAGATGTGAGGAAAGCTATCAGGGCCCACGTTTAGCATCCTTTGGCAGCTTAAGGGTTCCCAGAACATCTGAAAGACCCAATGCCACCACCTCTTCAGGCCCAATGTCCCCCAGCTTCAGTTAAAAAGTGTCTTTAAAAAGCTCCTTGCACCCTCAAGGGGCTGGGGGCAATTCCACCACATTTTTTTAGAAATGGAAGGACATTTTGCCCAAATATGTAATACGATGTGAGGGACTTTTTTGGTCACAAAACTGGAAGGGGCTCAGGGGCACAAGGGTTACTATTTACCCACCTGTACAAGTGAGGGACATTTTTCAAAGTCACAAAATGGGGGTTGGTGGGTGTCACACTTTGTCCATTCCCTAGACCTGTAGTTCTTAACCTGTGGTCCACAGGCTCCCAGGGGCCATGATATCCTCACAGGGGGTCTGTGAAGGCTTGGCGGCTGTTTGGCCCACCTCCTCCCCACAGTGGACAGGCCACGTGACAGGAGTCAAGGCAAAAGCTGGCTGGCAGGCTTGGGCTGTGCATTGCCATTCAATCTGCTCCAGCCACAAACCTGCAGGAAGAAGCAGGAGAAAAGTCTTCCCTCCCGCTCCAGGGCCTCTGAGGGAAAGTTTAATGGATGGTGTAATTGTATTATTGTTGCTGTTTTTGGATACTATTATTATCAACAACAACAACAATGACAGTGATTATTTCAGATTTTGAGGTCCATAACAAAAGATATTTAAAGGGGGTTCCTGGTAAAGAAAAGATTAAGAGCCACTGCCCTAGACAGTTGAAGTACCTACTGCATATTCAACCATTTTAAAACATAATAGTATTTAGCAAAATAATGTTTTCACTGTTTGCCTCAACTTTGGAATTTTTGTCTCTTGTATTCTTACAGATCCTCTAAAGCTTGATCCTTTGGGATGTGCAGAAACCATTTAAGACTTTTTAATTATTTATTATGCAGGTATATTACATTTTTATTAAAACTGGCTTTTCATAACCCAAATGAAGAGGGGTTGATAAAATTACTATTTATTTTTTTGCTTCATCCAAAAAAAAGTTGTCAGCTTGGTAGACTGAAAAAAATCAGATATTTGGTGGAAGAAGAACAGCATCAAATCAAATGTCAGTTCAGTAACAGTGAGACATATAAAAACTATTTCAACCAAGAAGAAAATACAAAGCTGAGCATATTATTATTGGGTGTATTATTATCTAGGCATATCATTACCTAAGGCATATTATTACCCAGTTCAGTCCTTTGAGGTGGAAGTCTAATAAAAATAAATTGAAATTAATGACTACTTGCATTTTCAAGATGATCATAGGTTGCTTTGGCACAGAATGCATCTTTCACTGCACTTCGAGATCCTAACCCTCCCACATGCACAGTTCAAGGCTATTCAGACCTACTGTGTGTGTGTGTGTGTGTGTCTGGGATACAATAATTGGGCTTTATTTAACCCTGCCTATTTATTAACCCTCTAAAGATCTTCGGGGCGGGGGGAAGACAACCTACTGTGAGAGCAACTGGGGCAGTAGGTCTATCCCAGACCTTACTCCCCAGCTTCCCCAGGGCAAACACCTGAGCCCCAGAGAGGAACCCCAAGAGTTGGGGTTGCTCCCCAGCCGGCCCACATCTGGAAGGGCAATCCAAAAGTCCCTCACCCAAATCACGAGAGTTTAGGTGAGGGTCTCTAGTTCAGGCCAGCCCCCAAAAGAGTCTCATTCATCCTCCCCAAGTCACCTGACTTAAAGTGGCAGTTCCAGAGACCCCTCCTTCACCAAAACTGGTGCCATAGGTGGACACTGAGATCTACGCCTCCCCCTTCAGCACACCTTCAAGTTGCCTGTTGACTTATGGCAACCCCATGAATTTCACACGTTTTTTTTTTAGGCAAGGAATACTCGAGGCGGTTTTGCCAGTCCCATCTTCCGAAATAGAGCCTACAGTGCCTGGTATTCCTTGGCACTCCTTCTCGACTTGGGGAAGGTTCTTCTTTTTGGACTGCTGGCTGGGGGATTCTGGGAGTGACAGTCCCAAAAGGCACATTTCCCCATGCTTATCGCAACCCCAGGAATTTCATAGGATTTTCTTAGGCAAGGAATACTCAGATGTGGTTTTGCCAGTTTCTTCCTCTAAAATAGAACCTCCAGCACCTGGTCTTCATTGGCAGTCTCCCATCCAAGTACTAACCAGGTCTGACCCTGTTTAGCTTCCAAGATCAGATGGGATTTGGTGCCTTTAGGGTTTGTAGTCCACCTTTATTTCCAGTCCCATTATCCCACACCCCCAGATGGATTTACCTTCCATGAGCACCAGGACAACATCTCGGAGGATGCTCAGAGTTGTTCCAAGAACCAGGATGGAAAATAGGAAGGTGCAAATGGGGTCCACATATTTATATTCTGGCTGGAAGGATAAAAATGTAGACAATTAGCTACCTCTCACTTTATGGGCTGAATCCCTTTTCTCAATACGTGTACACCAGGGCCGGCCCTACCGTAAGATACATGGAGTCAGTCACCTGAGGCATCACATACTGGGGGTCAGCAGTGACAGCTTCTGTACCTTTTAACTGTTCTGATTTGGCAGGGACAATCCCAATTAATCCTCTGCCATCCCACTGTTTAAGCTACTTTTAAAATGTCCCAGTTTCGTTTGCCTCTTCCCACTTTTTCCCTTTCTCCTCAGCTCACTTCAATTGCTGCAAAATGAGTTCAAAGTGCAACCGTAGTTTACACTCAGTTAACTCAGTGGGAGGACAGAAGAGGAGGTGGAATTTTGCCCTTCCTGGTATGCTTAGGCAAAAGCAAACTGCTGCAGCCTCTTCTAGCTTGCCTGTTTTTCCTCATTGCTGTAAGATGGCTGCTGGATTTACCCGTTGGCTATTTTGCAGTCTGGGGAGGGCCTCCCATGACGTGCTCGCATGGCCCGTCGCCATGCCGAGCATCTTCTTCCCAGTAGGATATGAAGCCCCCCTAGTGCTGGGAGAAGGACACTGTTATGGCGGCCAATCAGTTTGAAGCCTGGACTTTGAGTTGATTGGCTGGGTAGTCCTGTTTGGTGACCAATTGGCTAGAAGCTCTGGGCATCGAGCTGATTGGCTGGGCGGAAGCCTGCTCTCCTGCTGCAGGCTTCCCTCAGGTCCGGCAACCGGGTATATTTTCCCCATCGCCTCGCTGCTTCCCTCAGTTGCTTTCTGTGAGCTGGCCCACCCACTCACCCTTTGGGCGTTGGTTGTTTTTCTGTGTTCAACTGCTTTGTTGTTACATGTTTTTCCTTTGTCACAACTCTGAGGGGTGGTTGGCATGGATCCTGGATCCAGGGACATTGGTTTTGGGGGGCTCTGTCATTGGGAAGTGGTGGAGGTCCCCTTCTGGGAGCACTGGCTGGGAGGACATGCCATTTCCCGGGGCACGCATCTTCGGGGGTGTCCCTAGTAGGGAGGGAAAGGCCTGCAGGCATCGGGCTTGCGGGGACCCCTGCTCCTGGTCTCCAGGATGCCGGCAGTGGGTTCAGCCAACAGGAGGGTTGGCTGATGTCTGGATCCAGACCCATGTGTGTGTGCCAACCAACTGCAGCTGTCATCAATAAAGTTGTGGCCTAAATATTGCCAAATGTAATTTTGGTGTCTATGGTTATTTACTGAGGGTCTGGCCTCTCTCTTGGACACAGAATAACTTTTGCCATCTTGATCACACTCTGATGTTGTGCTACCACATGCACTTTTCATCTGTGAAATGTTGGAGGGTGTGAGCTTCTCACCCGTATTTCCCAGCCATTCCCTTCTGTTAGAGGGCAAAGCTGTGTATACCACACAACCCACCGTACACCACTAAAGTAGCCTGCTGCCTCACTGTGTAGAAAGGACAGAGCTTTATGTGCCAGGGCTGAAGTACTGGTAAACCCCAACTGCCTTCTGGCTCAATTCTGACTGTGCCCTCCTGTCATAAGTAAGAAGTTACAACGGCATTACAAAAGGAGCAACTTTATCCTTTGTCAAGTTACAATCGTAATGTAATACTGCACAGTATGTCTTTGTTACCAGGGAAATGGATTTATTACAAGTAACTAATTATTGGCAAACAGTTGTAAATAGCTGCTTGTATCTCATTGCTCCCTGGCTCTGAGAATGAAGATGATGGCCATGTCCTCATATCATCTGTGGAAGCCTACTTGATCTTTGAGTTAGAATTCCACCAGATTGTGTCCTTACTTTGAAATAAATGATGTACGCTGCTACCAAGACTCCAATGCTCTGTAGAAGATCCCCAACCACGTGGACAAAGGCAGCTCGGACACTGGTGTTCTGCCTCCCCTCACCATGACTGTGATGGCTGTGACCATGTCCTGGCTGGTGGAGGGCAACCCCCATTCTATAGGAAAAGACCAAGGGCAAGTGTCAGGGAAACTGGAAGAGAAACCACAGAAATCCTCATCTCCTCTTGTAGTCATAGAATCATAGAACTGGAAGAGACCATCCAGTCCAACCCCCTGCCATGCAGGAACACACAATCAAATCATTCCCGACAGATGGTCATCCAGCCTCTATTTAAAAACTTCCAAAGAAGGATACTCCACCACACTCCCAAGCAGCGTATTCCACTGTTGAACAGCTCTTACTGTCAGGAAGTTCTTCCTAATGTTTAGATGGAATCTCTTTTCCTGTAGTTTGAACCCATTGCTCCATGTCCTATAGTCTCTGGAGCAGCAGAAAACAAGCTTGCTCCATTCTCAGTATGACATCCCTTCAAATATTTAAACATGGCTATCATGTCACCTCTTAACCTTCTCTTCTCCAGGCTAAACATGCCCAGCTCCCTAAGCCGCTCCTCATAGGGCATGGCTTCCAGACCTCCCACCATCCTGGTTGCCCTCCTCTGGACACATTCCAGCGTCTCAATATCCTTCCTGAATTGTGGTGCCCAGAACTGGACACAATATTCCAGGTGAGGTTTGACTAAAGCAGAACAGAGTGGCACTATTACTTCCCTTGATCTAGACACTATACTCCTATTAATGCAGCCTAGAATCGCATTGGCTTTTTTAGCTGCTGCATCACACTACTGACTCATGTTCAGCTTGTGATCCAGTAAGACTCCTAGATCTCTTTTGCATGTAGTGCCATCAAGCCAGGTGTCACCCATCCTATATCTGTGCTTTTCATTTTTACTGCCCAAGTGTAGTACCCTACATTTCTTCCTGTTGAAATTCATTTTGTTAGTTTTGGCCCAGCTTTCTAATCTGTTAAGGTCATTTTGGATTCTGATCCTGTCCTCTGGGGTATTAGCTACCCCTCCTAATTTGGTGTCATCTTCAAACTTGATAAGCATGTCTTCTATTCCCTCATCCAAGTCATTGATAAAGATGTTGAATAGCACTGGGCCCAGGACAGAACCTTGTGTCACCCTGCTGATCACTTCTCTTCAGGATGAAGAGGAGCCATTGGTGACTACCCTGTGCATGCTTAGATAAGGCACCCAGGGCCACTCTGCATCCATCCCCAGGAGGCCAAGGCGGAGTGGTAAGAGCTCTGGAGTCCACCCCTGCAACTATCATGATCCAGGCAGTCAGTTTGCTGTGTTCCCATCTGTTGGAAATCTCCCATTTAAGGAACTTCCTTAGGCCATCATTCAAAGTTATTCTGTACATTCACACACACTGATCTTGTGCAGTCAAGACTTCACAGGGAGGAAGCACTGGGACTTTTTGATGATAGCCAAGGATGATGGCATCATCTGCCTCTACTACCTCAGCTTCTTTGTCTTCCTGTGGGCTTAGCAGCAATTCCCGCAGTAGGTGGAGAAAAATAGATCAACCCAGCAATAGTATATTGTTGTGAGCTATCCCTGTTGCAAAAAGCTACAGATCCATGAAAATACCACAGGAAGCCCCTAAGAGAGACTGCCATCTAATCCACAGGGCAAGATGCCAAGGACAAATGGCAGTAATTGAAGGAGAAAAACATGGTCTGAGTTCCTTCAGAGACACAGAATGAAGGCATTTGGGGCAAAGCATTTGGGGGTGACTTGGTCTTGTGTGCATAATTAAGACCCATTAGTTTTACAAAAGACCTGCTCCTGGTGGTATGAATAATATTAAAACTGGTTTGTTGATATGAATCACCTGAGATGCTGGCATTTTTGGAGTCTCCTTGGGGGCTCAGCTATAGGAACTATTATCACAAGCACCTGCAATTCAACATCTAGCCCTACATCATGGTTCATACATACATGATGTTCACTGCCACAGCACAAGCAGAGGTGATCAACATGGCATTCCCTTCTATTTCGTAGTCGCCTGAGAGGAGCCGTTGCACTGCTAAGTAGACCAAGACACCAGTCACCACCCAGATAGACAGCACGGACAAGAGGGCTCCCAATATTTCTGCAAAGTCAAGAACATTACATTGGGCTGAAATAGCAGGTACTGGCTGATAGAATGATCCATGAGGTGCTGGGGGCTTAAAATACGCTTTATATCTGACATCCTGTATAAGGGTAAAATCCCATATTCCTTGAGATGGTGAGAGTGGCTGCCGGGTGCACACCCAATAGACCAGCCCCAAGTATTTGATGCTTGGTTTTTCTCTCCTCACCCCCCCCGACTTCCCCTCCCCCTTGTCCTCAGCTTATTTCAATTTCTGAAAACTGACTTTAAAATGCAAATGTAGTTTGCATTCAATTAATCTAGTGAAAAAGGAGGGGTGGGATCTTGCCCTTCTCTGCAGACTGAGGCAAAAGCAAACTGCAGCAGCCTCTCCTAGCTTGTGTTCTTTCTCATGAACAACTTCTGCCATCTTGGCCACACATGATGTTGCTTGGCCACACATCCCAGTTTGCATTAGTGAAATGTTGGAGGGCATGACTTTATTAGGCAGATTTATACTTGATTAGGGGCAAATCATAAACTCCAATGCACAAGGCATAGAGAAGCAACTTCCTGCTGATAAGAAACAATCCCATTTGCAAGGAAACGTCACTGAGATCAGTTTAAAGTCATAGAGTACTATTCTGACTTCTTTGAAATCCATATTTTCCTGGTTTGGATGATTACACCAGAAAAAGCAAGGAACTTCATTCTGAGTTTGTAGCGCTCACAGACAAACACTCTTAGAATCATAGAATCATAGAATTTTAGAGTTGGAAGAGACCACAAGGGCCATCCAGTCCAACCCCCCTGCCACACAGGAAATCACGATCAAAGCATCTCTGACAGATGGCCATCCAGCCTCCGTTTAAAGACCTCTAAGGAAGGAGACCCCACCACGCTCCGAGGGAGTGTGTTCCACTGCCAAACAGCTCTTACTGTCAAAAAGTTCCTCCTCATGTTGAGGTGGAATCTCTGTTCCTGGAGCTTGCACCCATTGCTCCGTGTTTCAGTCTCTGGAGCAGCAGAAAACAAGCTTGCTCCATCCTCAATGTGGCACCCCTTCCAATACTTGGAAGGGCTATCATATGACCCCTTAACAATTTTTTTTCCAGGCTAAACATACCCAACTCCCTAAATCTTTCCTCATAAGGCATGGTTTCCAGACCTTTCACCATTTCAGTCTCTTCTGGCAGCATACCTTAAAGACTAACCAACCACATTAAACAATTTAATTAGGGGCAGATCCTCTTAGGGGTGCATCATGGCTTGTAAATAGAGGCAAGATTCCATGAGAAAAGGGAAGTAATATCATACACACACACACACAAATTAATCAAGACATCTTAAAGACTAGGTAGGTTTATATTTGGTTAGATAAAGTACAGATATACTGTGGCAGTGCACCTTAAAGACTCATCAATTTTATTAGGCTGATAAAATTCAGCAGTGTATTGGTGTGCCAAGCTAGTGGTTTGAGCTTTGGACTATGACTCTGAAGACCAGAGTTCAAATCCCCGCTCAGCCATGGAAACCACCGGGTGACCTTGGGTAAAGGCATAGAATCTCAGCCTCAGAAAGCCCCATGGTAGGATCGCTTTAGGGTTGCCATAAGTCAGAAATGACTTGAAGGCACACAACAACAACAACAACAAATTGTTGTGCCATAGCACCACCAGGCCTCAAGAATTTGGACTGTCCTGTATTGCACTTTTGAAAACCTGGCAGCTGTAATTTACTCAGAAGTAAAACTGTCAGACAATGTTGCCTTGTTACCCATACCACCTTTTGCAGAACTCCATCAGGTGGCAGTATGGCAAGCATCCTCTGTGCTGGCCCCTACCTTCTGCAATGACCAGCCCTCATGATGCATCTGGCAGGAGTGAAGAAAAGGTGCTTTTGCTGACGATTAAAAGCTGACTTTTCTACTCTGTTTTTTCCCAACCCTGAATTATTCTTTGAAGCATCATAATTTGCAATGCTGTGTTATTTGCAGAGCTTTGGAAGGTTTTATTTATTTATTTTTACCATGCTAGCTAGGGCATTCTGGAGGTTGCAGGACCCCCCTCCTCCTGCAAACCCCCCCACACCTTTTCCAGTTTCAATTTGGGTTTGCTTGGTGGTTGTTGTTGTTGTTGTTTTAATTTTATTTTTGAAAAGTGAGAAACAGTATATAAATCAAGAATGGGCAACCGTGGGGGCCAATTTTCTGCATACCCCCCAATACCTCCTTTTTTGGCTGCATATCTTCCAAAGTGGCCATCCAAAGTGATGCAACATCACTTTTGGTCACCATTCTGGCCAGTGTACAGATGAAAAAAGATGTATGTTCAGGAAGGTAGGGTGAGGAGTAAGGAGTATGTGGAAATGTGTTTTTAATGCACAGGGAGGGGAGGGGCGTGTGGCATGATTTTGATTAAAATTTGTGCTTACCTCAATTTGCCTCCGCTGGACAATATTTTTTAAAAAAAATCATACCCAAGGTGCGAAAGAGCTTGCTTTAACAAATTTTGCTTTAACAAAAAGAGTTTTGCTTTAAAGAGTTTGCTTTAACGAAAAAGCAAACAAAAAAACCCATTTTATTGCATTAGTGCTCTCTCACTAAGTCGAAAATCCAACATGATGGCTCCAGGCACTTGCCTTGTTAGAAAGCTCCACCCCCGTGCATGTCTGACCAATCAGCTTTCAACTTCCGCTCATATAGGGAAAGCAAAGCAAAGCAAAGCAAAGCAAATCACTTGTCCCAATGAGCAGGAATACACATCCCTCCTGCTGTTTTAAAAAAAACTTTGGTAAAAGCTGCAAAGACTTTTCCTGCACAGTATATGGTGTATTTGCCCCCCTCTCGTTCCCAATACCTTGAAATGATGCAGGATGCCATTTAGACAGTTCATATTCTCCTCAAATTCTGTGAGGAGTATTTTCGCCGTTTTAGGGATACAGGTGGGTGAAGCAATATCTACTGTGTAGTCAAGATGGCAAAAGTTATTAATGAAGAACACAAAAGCTTGGAGAGGCTACATCAGCTTGTTTTTGCTTGAGGCTACTGGGAAAGGCAAGAGTCAACCCTCCTTGCTGTTTCTCCCTCCCCCCAGTGAATTGAGCACAAACTACTTTTAGACTTTGAGCTCTGCACAAATGGAAGTAAACTGAGGACAAAAGGGGAAAGTAAGAGGAGAAGAGTGAAACTGGGACAATTAAAAAGTGGGATGACAAAGGATTAATCAGGACGGTTCCTCCTAAGTCAGGGCAGTTAGAAGATATGGGTGCATTTGCTGCCCACAGGCTACACTTTCCCCAATCAAAGAAAACAATAAGTTTCGAAGTGGTGTGGTGTAGTAACCGTTCAGCAGTTCACCTACCTGGGAAGTATCATCTCCTCAGGTGCCAAGATTGACAAAGAGATCAATCACAGATTAGCAAGGGCATATAGCGCATTTGGAAGACTTTACAAAAGAGTCTGGAGTAATAAAAACCTGAGGCGAAGCACAAAAATCAGTGTGTATAGAGCCATTGTACTGTCTATCCTCCTTTATGGATCTGAAACATGGGTCACCTATCGCCACCACCTACGACTCCTCGAGCGCTTTCATCAGCGCTATATATGCACAATCCTAAACATACACTGGACTGACTATGTGACGAATGTTGTTGTCCTTGAGCAAGCAGGGATCACCAGCATTGAGGCCATGATATTGAGAACACAGCTGAGCTGGGCAGGGCACGTTTCTAGGATGGAGGACCATCACCTCCCAAAAATAGTACTCTACGGTGAACTCGCTACGGGTCAGCATAAGAGGGGCGCTCCAAAAAAGTGATTCAAGGACTCCCTGAAACAACATCTCAGGCTCAGCCAAATTGATCACCAACAATGGTCCACCCTGGCCTCACATCGGGAGGCATGGAGACGCACTATCCACAATGCTGCAGCCTTATTTGAGAATTCACGCCGAACAAGTCTTGAAGAGAAACGACAACGCAGAAAGAATCACAGCCCAGAAACATCACCCAAGGAGACCTTATGCTGTGCTTTCTGCAACCCAACTTGTTTATCTCAGATTGGCCTTTTTAGTCATCAGCACGCTTGCAGAAAGTGCAAGATAAGTCCTTCCTGAATCTTCATTTGCGAAGAAAAGCCAGAGAGGTGTAGTAATAGTATACAACTTTGGAGAGCAGGGTTTGAATCCCCACTCGGCCATGGAAACCCACTGGGTGACCTTGGGCAAGTCACACTCTCTCAGCCTCAGAGGACAGCAAAGGCACTCCCCTCTGAGCAAATCTTCCCAAGAGAAAACCCTGTGATAGGGTCACCTTAAGTTGGAAATGACTTGAAGGCACGTAACTACAAAGCAGTAAGTTTGTAAAGCCCAAGTTACCTGTGCGATGCCAGCCAAAATTCATGGTTTTGGTAGGAGGCCGTGATGACATCCAGAGAGAGAAAAGACTGATCATCATGCTGGCAAAGTCAGTCAGAAGATGGGCAGCATCTGTCATGATGGCCAGGCTATGGGCAATGTATCCCCCTGAGAAGAAAGCAGGGTGCAGAGAGAAAAATGATGAAGGACAGAGGGATCACACAGCAACACAACTTTTCTCTCCTTCTTCTGTCAAGAATATCCACCAAAGAGTTCATGTTTCATGAAGAACACGGTCCTAGCCTAGTCTTCTACTTCCTATGCTAGATTTCTACATGCACAGAGTTTAAAACCAATCAAAATAAGGTTGTGCTTGTTGCTGCTTCACATTTATATCTTGCCATTTACCCAAAATTGGGACTCAAGGCAGCTTACAATTTTAAACAAGTACAAGATGACTAAAAATATACAAAAAGTGAACATTAAACTACTCACAACATTAAAACAATTAAAAACAGTTATCAAATATGCAACACCCTATGCATTTGTCTCAGTACATGTCAAGAATCCTTGTCTGAGGAAGGACAGTAGGGTGAAGAGAATGGTTTTAGCCAAGTCTTCTCCCTGCCACATTAGATTACTACATGGATGGAATTATTTAAAAACAAAGGAGTAAAGTATGTGACACATACAGACATGCATTCACAAGTGATCCCTGTCCTAGGAAGGGTGCACCATGTAATATTGTTTCCAATCTTTATCTAATGGTAATAAATCTGGAGCTCCGTCATGAGAATCCCAGGCTCTGTTCTAAGGCTCATTTTGATAGCGCTAGCATTATGAGTCTTACCCACAACTTCTCCTATCATGAAGACCAAGCAGATGACAGAGGCGAGATACAACTTCCTTCGAGCTTTCTCTTTCTCAGCGTCATAGCAGTTGCTCGAGGCCCAGCTGGAATGGCAGTGCTGGTTCCCCTTCAGGCCCAGCTCAATGGCGGTGAGGTCTGGAACATAGCCAACCACTGAGCCATTGCAGTTCTTCCCAGAGATTCCTAAATAAGACCTGCATCATAAAAGGGCAGCTTTAATGTGTGGGATTTTTTTTAAAAAAAATAAATAAATCAAGAGATGGACTTGGAGGAGGCTGATGTCATCTCCCAAACTCTAACACAGCCCTGGCCTAGCACCTTCAAGTTGAACTCAGGTCCCATCATCCCCCATCTTGAGGCGATAGGATCTGTCATCCAACATAATCAGGAGGACACCAAGCTGGGGAAGACTGAATTACATACCCTCCAACATTTCACAGATGAATACTAGGATGCGTGTGGTCGAGCAACATCAGAGTGGAGTCAAGATGGCAAAAGTTATAAATGAAGAATAACACACAAGCTCAGAGATAGTGTAGCAGTTTGCTTTTGCCAGAGTCTACTGGGAAGGGCAAGATTTGACTCCCTCCTCTCCTCCACCCCCACTGAATTAATTGAGCGCAAATTACTTTTGCACTTTGAACTTTTGTTTGTAGCGACTGAAGTAAGCTGAGGAAAAAGGGGAGAAGTGCGGGAGGAGAGAAAAATTGGTACATTTTAAATGCAGCCGAAACAGAGGATTAATCAGGACTGCATTGTCAAATAGGGACAGTTGGAGAATATGGAATTATAACCAGGAGGAGTAATGGTAAAAGATGGGAGGGATCTATATATGTTCTCTTTTGAGCAGAAAGGAGCAACTGAATTGTAGTAGAGAGGATGTGGCAGCAATGGTTGCTTTAACGGGGGGGTGGGGGGTGGAAATCATGCAGCCCTACATGTGTTGCCGGTCTGTAACTCCTTGCATTCCACATCATTGCAGATGCTGACTAAGGCTACTAGGACTTGTAGTCCAATGACCTCTGGAAGACTGCACAATCCCCATCTCTGCTTTAACACCTGCAGTCACTTCTGGAGCAAAATGTTTGTTTTTCATCATGACTCTCAAGTTCAAATTTTTCAGGCAGTAAAATACACATTAATATTTTAGATTAACATGCATCCACCCTCACTCTCAGATACTGAATCCATATTTGACTTTAACTTGGGCTGGAACCCTGAATCCCACTGAACTTATAAAAAGGAAAACATGAGGGTGGGGGTAGGAATGAAGCTGCACTTCTAAGACTGATTTGTTTTAGCATGAGCTTTTGTGAATTTCAATCCACTTCTGACACACAGATGGAGTTAATATCAAACCTCAGGTACACTAGCAATTATCTAATTGTGGGATCAGAGAGTAATAGGATACAGGAGGACACAATTTGTAACACTGGCCACAAACTGTCAAAACAGTTGTATAATGTATATATTTGCCAAACCCTTAACAGGGCTTTTCTAACATAATGATGGCTGAATTCCTTGTGGACAGTTGCTTTATTATGCCACATATATGCGTGCCATCCAAATCTAAGATTAAAACCTTCTAATTGTAACAGTTTATCATCTTTTAGATTTATCCATTCTATTATCCGTACTAGTGCACATGCATGGTAGTATAATCTTAGATCTGGGAGGCCAAATCCACCCCTTTCTTTTGCATCTCTTAATATCTTCATCCTGATCCTTGGTTTTTTCCGTTCCAAATAAATTCTGAAAGTACCTTATTCCATGATTTAAATATTGTATCTGTGGTTAATATGGGTATATTTTGAAATAAGAAAATCATCTTTGGGAGTACCGACATTTTAACTACAGAGATTCATCCCAAAAAGGAAAGATTTAAATTCTTCCATCTATTTAAGTCTTTTTTTTATGTCAGTCCATATTTTCCCATAATTGTTATCAAAGAGTTCAGAGTTCCTATTTGTGATTGTTATGCCTAAGTACCTTGCCTTTTTTACTAGAACAAACTGTGATTTTTTTGCTAATTCTTGTTCCTCTATTTTACTTAAATTTTTAGTTATTATTGATGTTTTTTCTTTATTTATTTTGAACCCCGCTAATCTTCCAAATTCCTCCATTATCCATATCAATTTCTCTATAGTTGTATTTGGGTCGTCTAGAAAAAAGACAAGGTCATCCTCAAATGCTTTTTGTTTGAACTCATATTTCTGTATCTTTGGGCCTTAAATCTCCGAATCTGAATTTATCTTCCTGATCAGAACTTCTAAAGTTATTATAAAAAGTAAGGGGGATAAGGGACATCCTTGCCTCGTACCCCTCTCTATTTGACATAATTTGGATTTTTCACCATTCACTATTATTTGTGCCTGTTGATTTTGATATATGTTTTTTACCCAACTTAGAAACTTATTCCCGATATTCATTCTTTCCATTGTTAATATCATAAACTCCCACCTTACATTATCAAACGCCTTCTCTGTGTCTAGAAGTATCATTGCTAGTTTCTTTTCATTCTGTTTTTCATATAACTCCATAATGTCTAATACTGCCCTTATATTATCTCTGATTTGTCTATTAGGTAAAAAACCATTCTGATCTCTTTGAATCCATGTTGACAATACCTTCTTTAAACTTTCTGATAGAATTTTTGCGAATGTTTTATAGTCAACGTTCAACAACAATAGAGGTCTGTAGCTTGATGGTAACAATGGGTCTCTATCTGGTTTCAAAATCACAGTTATGTCCACTTTCTTCCATGTGGCAGGACAGCCTGTCTGATTAATACTATTAAACAATCTATGTAATGGATTTATTAACTCATTTTCAAATGTCTTATAATAGTTTGACGTAAATCCGTCAGGTCCAGGTGACTTCCCTACCTTCATACTTCTTGTGGCCTCTCTTATTTCTTCTTTAGTTATTTATTTCTCCATTTCTTGTCTTTGTTCTTCATTAATTCCTTCCAATTTAACTTTATCTAAGTAATCTTTTATTTGATTTGTGATATCTTCACCTTCATCATGTTTTTTATATAGTGCTCCATAAAACTCATAAAATATGTTCAATATATCTTTTTGCTTGATATATCTTTGTTCCCTCACTTTTAATTCTGTTATTAATTTCTTTTCATTTTCTTTTCTTAGTTTATAAGAAAGCCATTTTCCCGGTTTATTCGCTTGTTCGAAATGTCTATGTTTTACACGTTTCATTTTTTTAGCTATCTCCAGTGCCATTTCTGCATCTAATTGCCTTCTTAAATCCCGCATTTCGTACTTGGCTTTTTTATTTTGGGGGTTTGTCTTCAACAATTTCTCTCTTTCTGATATCTCTATCAACAGCTCTCTTTCTCTTTTGTTTTTATTTTTCCTTTTAAAGTACTCCTGTTGCAGGAGGAAGTTATATTTAAGAATACCCTGGTGGATGTCAAACCATGAGGCTTTCTATAAAAAAGAAAATCCATTTATGGGAAAGTGGCTGACATATAAAATGATACTTAAGAAACAAGAAGGTCGGCTTGAAATGAAAGCACAAGAGGAGTTAAAAATTGAAGGTATTCTGTGTCATTGGTTTTTGTACCGGCAATTGTATGAAAAATTCAAAACTGATTACAAAATAGAAGGTATCGATATAGAAGAGACAGAATGTGATAAAATTCTGTTCAGAGAAAAGAAAAAGATGATTGCAAAAATATATAGTTTACTACTGAAATTGTCTCTGGAGACAGAGGTGGTTAAAAATTATATGATCAAATGGGCCCAACAAATAGGACATGAAATAAAATTAGAAGAGTGCGAAAAAAATTGGAAAGTAAATATCAGTTTTACAAGAAGCTATGCATTAAAAGAAAATGTCTATAAAATGATGAATATGTGGCACCTTACTCCAGAGAGAATGGGAAAAAATTATAAAAACGTACCTAATATATACTGGAAGTGTGAGAAAGTGAAAGGCACTTATATGCATATATGATGGACCTGTGAAAAGACAAAAAAGTTCTGGAAGGAGATCTATAAAGTAATTGCTAAGACATTAAAAATAGAATTGCCTATAGAACCGGAATTGTCCCTTTTAAATATGTTACATAATTTAAGTCCGATTATCCAAAAGAAACATGGGAGAATATTATTATATGTCGTAACTGCGGCTAGATTATTATTTGCCCAGAAGTGGAAAGGGAAAATACTTCCCTCAATTAATGAATGGATAAGGAAGATGAAATACTTTTATGAAATGGAAAGACTGTCAATAATGTTGGATGAAAAAAGGACATGGAAAGATCTGGAAGGTTGGGAAGACATAATGAATTTGGAGGAAAACGTAGAGGAAGAATGAATTTGTAAAATTCCAAAATTGGAATATTGGTGTGGAATTTATCAAAATAAAATATCAAATAAAGATGGAAAAGTAGGTTAAACGAAAGGTTGAATAGTAGAAAAGAGGGGAAAAGAATACATAGAGTTATAGACCTGAATAATGAAAGAAAGGAAGTCAATATGTGAGGAAGAAGGTGTGAAGATGTATGAAGGTGAGAAAGTGAGCAAGAAGATATCTTAGAATAATGAGAAAAATAAATATAATTTATAGGTATCTGGATGTATGAAAGTATGAAAGATTTTGGTGTGTATTATATTGGTCTTTTTTGTTCATTTTGGAAATTGTTATGTTATGTATGTCATATAATTTTAAGTTATGTTATTTTAAGGAATGTAAACTATGCTAGTTATGTTAAGTTAAGTTAAGTTATGTTATGATGTTTTTAATAAAAAATAAAAAAAACAGTTGTATAATGTGATACTGTCAGGTTGGTTTTCAGAAAGTTCTGAGATGAGAGTCAGTTGACTTCAGATGTTTTGTTGCAGACAATTATTTTGTTGCATGCCTGGTTGGGGGGACATATGTATTAATATACATAGTGTGCTAATGGATAGGAATTTGTGAATACTGTATAGCCTAATTCAGCTGTTTTTTCTTTCCAATCTTACTTTGAAAATGTTTTGCTCAAGAACTGCTACTTGTTAGTCAGGGACTGTATGTCTAGAAAAGTTGAAATGCACTATGACTGGCTTTAGGGCGCTGCCTTTTTAAATATGTCCATTTATCCTCTTGCTTGGAGACCACCCTGTTTGTCCAGTGCAGATTGATTGATTGATTTTGATATAAACCCTGTCTTTTCCCCAGAACAGAATTCAACGCAGCTTACAACCATTTAAAAAAAGTACCCCAAAAATAATAATAATCAAGAAGTAAAAACACACTTTTAACTTTTGAATTCTATTTTAAAAATATAAGTTAAAAACAGTTTTAAAAACATAGATTTTCCTTGGTTTTTTTCTGGGCGGTGAGGCCGTGTTCTGGAATATTTTCTTTCTGACGTTTTGCCTGCCTCTGTGGCTGGCATCCCCAGAGATCCTGAGAGTGCCAGCCACAGAGGCAGGCAAAACGTCAGAAAGAAAATATTCCAGAACACGGCCTCACCGCCCAGAAAAAGCCCAAGGAAAATCTATGGATGCCAGCCGTGAAAGCCTTTGACTTCACAGTTTTAAAAACATATTCATAACATAATAAAATGTTTTAGCAGTCCCCACTAAAAGCTCCATCAGCTGCAATGTGTGTGTGTGTGTGTGTATATATATATATATATATATATATATAAAATGTATATATAGATATATAAAATACATATACTCCAAATGCCTGCCTAAATAAAAAGGTCTTTGCCTCCTGGCAAAAAGACAGCAGGGCGGGGGACAAATGGACCTCCTGGGGAAGAGAATTCCACAACCTGGGAGCAGCCACCTCTCCTGTGTCCTGACCAAACATGCCCATGATGGTGGCAGGACTGAGAGGAAAGCCCTCCCCTGCAAATCTTAAAGCTCGGGCAGGCTCATATAGAGAGATGCAGCCTTTCAAGTAGTCTGGAGCCAAGTCATGTACAGCTTTAAAGGTCGCAATCATCAATTTGAATTCTGCCTGGAAATGGATCAGCAGCCATTGGAGCTGTTTCAGCAGGGGTTACCGTATGTGTTCCCTGTAACCTGCCACGGTGAGCAACCTAGCTGCAGCATTTTGGACCTGCTGAAGTTTCCAAAAGCAGCCTGCTGTAGCATGCATGACAGTAAATCCAAATGGATATGATGAAGGCATGTGTTACTGTGGACAGATCTGACACCTCAAGAAACAGGCACAGCTGGCACACCAGTTTTAGCTGTGCAAACACACTTCTGGTAACTGCTGACACCTGAACATATAGGCTCAGATTTGAGTCCAGGAGTACTTCCGAGCTGTGAACCTGAGATTTCAGGGACGTCTAACCCGGTCCAACATAGGCTGAATCTCTATTCCCCAATCTGCCTTTCAGCTGACCAGCAGGAGGAGACCTCTATCTTGTCTGGATTACATTTCTTTTTCTTCCCCCTCCCCCCACTTTTTTTTTTACCACTCTATTATTAACAGTAGACACTGGTTTAGCATAGAGACAGCTTCCTTGGAATTGGATGGAAAAGTGATGGAGTTGGGTGTCATCCGCATATTAGTGACATCCAAACCCAAAACTCCAGATAACCTCTTCCCGTGGTTTCACACAGATGTTAAATAGGGAACAAACCCAAACCCTAAGGGACCCTACAGGCCCACATCCATGGGGGTCAAACAGGAATCCCCCTGCACCACCTTCTGAGTTCACTCCTCCAAGTATGAATGGAACCACTGTAAAACAGCATTTACAAGTTCCATCCCAGAAAGGAAGCTCAGGACACCACAGTTAAGGGTATCAAAAGCTGCTGAAAGGTCCAGCAGAACCAACAGGGACACACTCCCCCTGTTGAGTTTCCTGCATAAGTCATCCTCCAAGGTGCCCACAGCTGTTTGTATCCCACAGCCAGGCCTGAATCCAGAATGAGGTGGATCTAGATACTCCATTTCATGCAGGAATTCCTGGAGCTGGGAGGCCACCCCCACACTCCAGGGTGCCGTTTACATGATGAAAATGTAGTGGGAAGAATTTGTGTCGAACCCTGGTTGTTTACACGTACATTGGGTCAGGCACGTGATTTTCAGAAGGGGGGCCACCTTTTATCCCACAACCTATGGGACTTCCAGTGCCACGGTTTGTGGCAGTTTTTAAAAAAGTCACGGGAGGATTCGGAAAATCGGAAATGTAAACAGCCCGGGACAAGCTATCTCGGTACTAGGTGATGACTGGAAATGGTGACTAGGGGCGGACTCAGAAATCAGAGACCAGAAAAGGAGGGGTCAGTCACCCGTTCAACAGATTCAGCCTCACCAGCTGAAAACAAAGGCATCCCTTCCAGCTGCACGAAGGTTTGTGTGTGTGTGCGTGTACTAAATCACCCTGTTCAATGGATTTCTACACTGCAAACCCTTCAGCTTTAACCTGTTCCTCAACTGCATGTTGGGTTTAAATTTTAAAGAGAGAGTAAATTATAAAGAGATTGTGGGCAGAGGATCGCCCATTCATCCCCTGCCTGGATCCCCTCCCTGGGTCTGAACGGATAATCAAACATTCATCCACCCCCCTGCAAGGCACAGTAAAAAATGCCAGCGTCTTGGCCTTTCAAAATGCCTTGTGTGTCCTCCCCTTATGATCCCTTTACTGGCTTGTAACCTTCACTCCACAGCTGCCTCTGCTTAAAGGGTTAACATTTTAAAGAGATAGGACAACCGCAAGCCTCTGCCCCCCTGCACTCGGCTTGTACTGGGTTGGGCTTGTGTGTGTGCGTGCATGGGCTCCAGTCCACTCTGCTTTTGATCTCTCTCACACTCCCCAGCACCAACTGATCGCTCCTTTCCCCCCCAGTTTAGCTGGCTTTAAATGGTGTTCTTTCATTTCTAAAGGAAAGCACAGGGTTTAGCCACTGATCGCTCCTTCCTCCCCCGGATTCCTCCGCTCATCCCCTCAGCACCTCATCCCCAATGCAACACTCAATCATCCCCTCATCCCCAACCAGAAGCCTGAACAAACATTTGAGCCAGCCAATAGCATCGCAGGAAGTACGTTACTGAGGTTGTGAAAAAACGAGTAATCGCATCCTTGATTGACACCTAAAAATAAATAAATCCCGGTACCGTAAACTCGTGTAAACAACAACAACAACAACAAAAACCCGGGGTAGTATATAGTGGGAGAAGGTACATATCATGGGACGGGATGCCATGTAAACAATGATCCCGAGATCTCCCAGGATATCCAGTTCAGAGACAAAAATCATGTAAACAGGGAGGGACAAATATGGGGTCAAGAAATCCCAAGACACCCTGTGACAAAAATTACCGTTTAACTGGCACCCAGAACCTTGCCCCAAAAGGGATATTTGAAGGATGGATTACAAAGGGGGCACTGCTGACATAGAATGGTATATATCACATTGGAAGATGAGCCAGTAAATCTACCTCTGATGTTGTGGGTGATGTGATTAGGACCTGTAATGTTACTGACAGAGTAGATGTGGAGATAGAGTTGGCCGTCTGGGTTGGTAGCAGGGTCTTTTCCCTGTCAGATTCCTCCTTTATCTCTTTGAAAACCACTGAATTCCTTTAGACATGAACAGGATTGCTCTGGGGGCACTGATGCATGTAAATAGATTATGAGCTGGTTTCACTGATCAGGCAAGTGAGTTATCTAGTCCAGCTCCTGGCTCAACACAGGGCATTTGGATCTCCAGTAAGAGAAAGCCCACCCACCCCCTCCCAAGGGAATCAGTTTGATTCCTCTTCATGAGAAGTTCCTTCTAACTCTCAACCTAAATCTACTCTCCTTTAACTTCAGGACTTAACTTAGTCCTTATCCTTTGGAACAGAGAAAAAAAATCTTTACTTTCCACTACAGTATATGGCACCTACAGTATGGTTCCCAGATGTCCCTTATTATAAGGGGTGCCCATTATTTGCAGGCCAGAAAGCTTATCCCTTACAGGGCTGGAAGGTGTACAAAGGATACCCCTTATTTGGGGACTGGAATTTCCTTTTTATAGAGTGAACAGGATGCCAAAAAATACCATATTTGGAGGTGGGATGAGCCCTCCATAAAGATAGAATTATGTGTATCTTGTAATTTATGAATGTCAGCAGTATGTTAATTTTACAGACACAGACATGGCTAAGTGAACTGAAATCAATACTTTCATTTGGTATTTAGGTCAAACACAAACTTGTTAATAGCTGCTTCAGTTATCCCTCATTGCTGTTTTGAAAACCTGGCAACATTAATGGTGCATGGAGCCAGGGATGGGAAATCTAGAGTCCTCTGGATGCTGATGGACCACTACTCCCATCACCCCTCACCACTAGCCTAGGTGGCTGGGGTTCATGGGAACAGGAGTCCAAGAGCATCTGGAGGGTACACTAGTCCCCCAGACCTGATGATTATAAAGATTTCAAGTGTTGAGAAGAAGAGTGTCATGCTGCCCTTTAGTCTCCCTTTATGAATAGAATCATAGAATCCCAGAGCTGGAAGAGACCACATGGGCCATCTAGTTCAACTCCCTGCCATGCAGAAATACACAATCAAAGCACTTCTGACAGATGGTCATCCAGCCTCTGTTTAAAAACCTCCACAGAAGGAGACTCCACCATACCCCAAGGCAGTGCATTCCACTGCCGGACAGCTCTTACTGTCAGTACGTTCTTCCTAATATTTAGATGGAATCTCTTTTCCTGTAGTTTGAACCCATTGCTCCGTGTCCTAGTCCCTGGAGGAGCAGAAAACAAGCTCACTCCATCCTCAGTACGACATCCCTTCAAATATTTAAACATGGCTATCATGTCACCTCTTAACCTTCTCTTCTCCAGACTAAACATACCCAGCTCCCTAAGCCGCTCCTCACAGGGCATGGCTTCCAGACCTCCCACCATTTTGGTTGCCCTCCTATGGACAAATTCCAGCTTCTCAATATCCTTTTTGAATTGTGGTGCCCAGAACAGGACACAGTATTCCAGGTGAGGTGTGACCAAAGCAGAATAGAGTGGCACTATTACTTCCCTTGATCTAGACACTATACTCCTATTGATTTGCAGCCCAGAATCGCATTGGCTTTTTTAGCTGCTGCATCACACTACTGACTCATGTTCAACTTGTGGTCCACCAAGACTCCTAGATCACTTTCACATGTACTGCCATCAAGCCAGGTGTCACCCGTCCTATATCTGTGCTTTTCATTTTTACTGCCCAAGTGTAGTATCCTACATTTCTCCCTGTTGAAATTCATTTTGTTACCGTAGTTTTGGCCCAGCTTTCTAATCTGTTAAGGTCATTTTGGATTCTGATCCTGTCCTCTGGGGTATTAGCTACCCCTTCTAATTTGGTGTCATCTGCAAACTTAATAAGAATGTCCTCTATCCCCTCACCCAAGTCATTGATAAAGATGTTGAATAGCACTGGGCCCAGGACAGAACCCTGTGGCACCCCGCTGGTCACTTCTCTCCAGGATGAAGAGGAGCCATTGGTGACTACCCTTTGGGTTCACTTGGTCAACCAATTACAAATCCACCTAATAGTCGCATTGTCTAGCCCACATTTTACAACCTTATTTGTAAGAATATCATGGGGGATCTTGTCAAAGGCCTTACTGAAATCAAGATACACTACATTCACAGCATTCCCTTCATCTACCAAGTTTGTAACTGTATCAAAAAAAGAGATAAGATTATTCTGGCATGACTTGTTATTCAAAAACCCATGTTGACTTTTAGTGATCACAGCATTCCTTTCTAAGTGCTTACAGACTGTCTAATGATCCGCTCTAGAATCTTTCCTAGTATTGATGTCAGGCTGACTGGGCGGTAACTATTTGGGTCTTCTTTCTTCCCCTTTGTAAAGATGGGGACAACATTTGGCCTCCTCCAGTCTGCTGGGACCTCTCTTATTCTCCAGGAATTCTCAAAGATTATTGACAGTGGTTCTGAGATTACTTCTGCCAGTTCTTTTAATATCCCTCAATGTAGTTCATCTGGCATTGGAGACTTGAACTCATTTATACTGGCCAGGTATTCCTGAACTACCTCTTTACCTATTCTGGGCTGCATTTCCCCTACTGCACCATCTGTTCCATTTCCCCCAGGTTCAGCACTGTTCTCCTTTTGGGAGAAGACCAAGCAAAGAAAGTGCTGAATAGTGTGCCTTTTCTCTGACCCATTAGCATTTTGCCATCTTCTCCACACAGAGGCCCTACCATTTCCTTGTTCTTCCTTTTGCTACGGACATACCCCAAAAAGCCCTTTTTATGGGCTTTAGGTTTTTAACCTCTCTAGTAAGCCTGAGCTCCATCTGCATTTTAGCTTTTCTGACTTTCCCCCTACATGAGCTGGTTATTTATTTGAATTCTTCTTTGGTGATTTCCCCCCTTTTCCATTTCTTGTACATTTCCCTTTTAAATCCTAGCTCAGTTGAAAGTTCTTTAGACATCCATCCTGGTTTCTTTATAGACACCTCCCATTTTTCCTCCTCATTGGAACTGTTTGAAGTTGTGCCTTCAATATCTCACTTTTAAGAAACTCCCATCCATCATGAACTCCTTTATCTTTTAGTATTCACCCCCAGTAATTCCTGAAGTTTTCTGAAATCAGCTTTCTTAAAGTCTAGAATACAAGTCTGACTACGCTTGGCTTCCCCTTTCTTCTGTATAACAAACTCCAGCAGAACGTGGTCACTCCCCCTAAGGATCCTACCACTTCCACACCATTAACTAGATCATCACTATTCATTAGTAAAGCAGCTGATCCCCTTGTTGCCTCTTCCACCTTCTGGACAATGAAACTGTCTGCAAGGCAAGGGAGGAATCTGTTGGACCTTATATTTTTGGCAGGGTTGGACTTCCAACAAATATCAGGATAGTTGAAATCCCCCATTATTACTACATCTCTCCTCTCTGAAAGTGTGGTCATCTCTTCTAGGACGGCATCATCCAAGTCCTCATTTGGCTTGGAGGTCTGTACTGGACCCCCACAGCAACATCCCTGCTGTTTCTCTCCCCCTTGATTTTTACCTAGATGCTCTCAACCTGGCTCCCAGGATTTTAAAGTCATGGATCTGTTCACAGGTTTCACTGAACATCCCAGTCCCCTAAAACTTTCCTTGTAGGGCTTAATTTTCCCTGACCCTGGCTGTCTTTTCTCCCTTTTCTGAACCTGTTCCAGTTTCTCTATAAACTCCCTAAAGAATGATCCCCTGAAATGATCAAGGTTTCCTTGATGAGGTCTTGTACAGATTAGAGTAGAACACTTTCTTCCAGTGACTTGGACGTTATTGCCTTATTCATACAGTGTCAAATAGCCTTAGTCTCCTTACACTGTTATCAGACAGTGATGTAAGCAACTTGAATCCCAAGGCCCTTTCCCTAGAAAGGCTTGTAATACATTGTGGTAATTTGGGGATCAATCCAATGTTAGCCCTACCTAGAGCAGACCCTCTGGATTCAATGGGATTTGTGAGCCACAATTAACTTAAGCCCCATTGATTTCACTGACTCTGTTTTAAGTATGACCACCATTGGATTTAACCCTTGCAATATTCAGATATGTCTACTCACACACCCTCTGGAAGATTTTTAAAAATACAGAACTAACTCACTCTCTCTCCCTCTCTCTCTCCCTCCCTCCCTCCCTCCCTCTCTGTGTTAAACTTTAACAGTATTGAAGGGCAATCCCAAAGGGTTGGAGATTCTTCAAGCTGTGTATGGAGGGAGCATGTGGTACCAGACTCTGGTCTAGGAGAAGGAGACACACAGCATACTGTACAAGGCACTTAAGCTGACATACCACATTTCCCTTTTCCTCTTTATGAGCACTCAAGTGTGCTGGGCCGAAGAGAACAATTCCACATTTGTAGAAATTGGCATCAACTTAATAATAGAATAAATGTACATGTACAAGGCTTAACTCTTTATTACACAGGTTTAAGGAGCTCCCACTAAAAGGTAACTAAAAAGACAGAACTACCATGTCCAGGGCAGGTTTGGGGAGGGGTTACAACTCTTAGAATCAGCCCACATGGTCAGTGGTCACATTGGCTGGGAGATTCTGGGAGTTGCCATCCCACTGATAATAACAGCAATATTTCTTGCCCTCCTCTCCATATGGATCGAGGTGGGGAGAAACAAGAGATTTAACACATAACATTAGTTAAAAGAGCATATAAAACAAATACACACTAAAATCAATCAACAAATGCTTTGAAATTCATAATTTAAAAATAATTTGGTTAAGCCTGCCAGAAAACACAGATCTTTACTGCTGTTTTAAATGCAGACAGTGTATCCAGCTGACAAATCTCCTCTGACAGGTCACTCTACAGTCTGGGGGTGACTGAAGAAAATGTTCCCCAGAAGACCTGTGTGAACAGAGTGGATTACAGGTATACCTCAGTTAGCAAAGTAGATGGGTTTCTGAGCTTTGCTTCTTTAACAGAAACTTTGGTAACAAAGGCAGAAATAACATGGAAAGAAAAGCTTCTTATACCCCCCCCCAAAAAAGGAAAAAAAGAGCAGTTCAACATGTTTCAGCAAACTTTTTACTCAAAACTAACATTAGTTACGTGTGAAATGAAACAACCAGGTCAGACAACCCTTGAATAAGTAAACAAAAACATTTTCAATTTTCTAGAGACCACTTGAAAGCTTCTTCCAAAATGCATTCTGGGATGATTTTTTTCAACAGGCTCCACTTTTCTTAAGACTAGTTGGCCCCATATGCCATTAAGAAACTCCCCAAAATACGCCTGCTAGACCTCACAACAACCCTGTAATGTAGGCTGGTGGGTTTGAATTCCTCCTCCCCCTTCTCAGCGTTCCACACTTTCCACGGAATTGCTGAGGGTGACTTGCTTTGTTGCCCTGCTGCCACCGACGCCAGTTGACTGCCAGGGTCCAGTTGCAGTGGCAGCAGCAACTTCCTGCTGCCATTGCCGCTTGACTACCTGGGTCCCATCTTAGCAGTGGGGTCCCTCCGCCAGTTGACTGCCTGAGTCTCGTTGCAGTGGGAATGGATATATTACTGTGTTGCTTTAGATCGGTGATGGCGAACCTATGACACGCGTGTCAGCACTGACACACATAGCCATTTGTGCTGACACGCAGCCATAGGCCTCCTCCCACCACCCGCAACCTCACCACCCTCCCTAAAGTGGCGATCCGGGCTTCAAAGCCTCACTTTAGGGAGAGGGGGAGAAAAGTGGCAGGCGGGCCTACGAAGCCCCGATCACCACTTTAGGGAGGGTGGAGAAAAGTAGTGGATGGGGCTATAAAGCCCTGATCGCCACTTTAGGGAGGTGGTGCTTCCTCTACCCACCTGGCCACCACCCCCACCCCCGATGCCTGCCGTACTTCCCTGGAGCCGCCTTGGAAAGGCTGGGTAAGATGGCTGGCAAGCGGGACTTTGCTGGGGAAGGAGGCAGGCGAGCAGAAGGGTGGCCACCCAGCCTCTCCCCGGCCTTCCTGAGGTGGCTCCGAAGCCTCGGAGTCGCCTTGTAAAGGCCGGGGAAGATGGTGGGCGAATGGGGCGGTGGCTGCCCGGCCTCTTTCCGGATTTCCCGAGGTGGCTCTGAGGCTTCAAAGCCTTGAATCCGCCTTGGAAAGGCCAGGGAAGATGGCGGGTGAGCAGGAGGGTGGCTGCCTGGCCTCTCCCCGGCCTTCCTGAGGTGGCTTTGAAGCCTCGGAGCTGCCTCGGAAAGGCTGGGGAAGGCAGCGGGTGGGAGGGAGGGACTCTGCCCGGCCTCTCCCCGGACTTACCGAGGGAGCTCTGAGGCTTCGAAGCCTCAGAGCCACCTCGGAAAGCCTGGGGAAGGCAGCGGGCAGGTGGGCCTCTTGTTTGAGCCCAGGCACCGTGTGCAGCTTCTCCAAAGGAGCCCTCCTAAATAGCTCCGCCCAGGGGAGCTGCCAAAAGAGGGAGGGGGGAGAATGTGTGTGTGTGTATGTGGCATTGTGGGGAGGGGGAGTAAGTGCTGTGAAGGGAAGAAGCCAAGGGTCTGGGAGCCGAAGAGCTGCCTGCGTTATCGCTCCTAGGCTAGCCGGCAACACATGCTCTGCTCCATGGCTAACTCAGGCTGCCTCCTCGTCTCCAACTCCGCCTTGCTCCCACATTCACTACCGTGCCCCCCAGCCTTCCTCTACCTCCAGCAGGTAAGTCCACCTCTTTTATATCTTTCCCTGCTTCACTCATTGGTGAGGTATCCCCCCTCTAAATAAGCCCATGGGTCAGAGGGAAGCCGGAGGGGTGGGAGGGGAAAGTAGTGACGGGGCCTCCGAAGGCCCCGTTACCACTTTTGGGAGGCCAGGGGGGAGCTGTTATTATTCACAGATTTTTCACATTCGCGGGGGTCTTCGGAAACTAACCCCCATGAATGTGAAGGGACGACTGTACATTTTGATTACTCATTTGGGAGTAATGAGTTCTGTCCTGGGCCCAGTGCTATTCAACATCTTTATCAATGACTTAGATGAGGGAATTAGGGGCATACTTATCAAATTTGCAGATGACACCAAATTGGGAGGAGTAGCTAATACCCTAGAGGACAGGATCAAAATTCAGAATGACCTGGATAGACTGGAGAGCTGGGCCAAAGCTAACAAAATGAAATTCAATACGGAGAAATGTAAAGTACTGCATTTAGGGCGGAAAAATGAAATGCATAAATATAGGATGGGAGAGACCTGGCTGAATGAGACTATGTGCGAAAGGGATCTAGGAGTCCTAGTAGACCACAAGTTGAACATGAGCCAACAGTGTGATGCGGCAGCTAAAAAGGCCAATGCAATTTTGGGCTATATCAATAGAAGTATGGTGTCTAGATCAAGGGAAGTAATAGTGCCACTCTATTCTGCCTTGGTCAGACCTCACTTAGAATACTGTGTCCAGTTCTGGGCACCACAATTCAGAAAGGATATTGACAAATTGGAGCGTGTCCAGAGAAGGGCAACTAAAATGGTGAAAGGTCTGGAAACAATGCCTTATGAGGAGAGACTTAGGGAGCTGGGTATGTTTAGCCTGGAAAAAAGACGGTTTAGAGGCGATATGATAGCCCTGTTTAAGTATTTGAAGGGATGTCACGCTGAGGATGGAGCAGGCTTGTTTTCTGCTGCTCCAGAGACTGGAACACGGAGCAATGGGTGCAAGCTCCAGGAACAGAGATTCCACCTCAACATGAGGAGGAACTTTTTGACAGTCAGAGCTGTTCGGCAGTGGAACACACTCCCTCGGAGCGTGGTGGGGTCTCCTTCCTTGGAGGTCTTTAAACAGAGGCTGGATGGCCATCTGTCGGGGATGCTTTGATTGTGATTTCCTGCGTGGCAGGGGGTTGGACTGGATGGCCCTCGTGGTCTCTTCCAACTCTGCAATTCTATGATTCTATGATTCTATGATTTGTCACATGAGTTGTAACAACTCATTAATTATTAATAAACAATTAATAATATACAATAAATATCACGAAATAATGTTTTTTTCCTCAAAGTGACACACCACCCGAGTTATGCTCAGTTTTTTGGCGACGTTTGACACACCAAGTTCGAAAGGTTGCCCATCACTGCTTTAAATCATAAGTGGAAATTGTACAGTCCTAAGACATTGGTGAACTGAAAAGGCCTGCAGCCTTAGTAACTATAGCCAACACTGTAGTATATTGTTTGGTCACTCCCAGTATGACATTGGAATATGTAGATTTGCATGTGGGTGGTGATTGGCTGAGGGAGTAGTTGAGTAAGTTTCCTAAGTGGCCAATCAGCACACTAGAAAAGGCAACATACCCAAGAGAATTATCTATATAGATTTCCATTTTGTTGGTGAAACTCAACATGCTAGGGCAGCTGGTGAGCAGGGTAATCTGCTTTCCAACTTTCTTTCTGTTTTGCTCTTCACACATGCTCAGTAAGTGATTCTGGAGGCAGCTGTTTATTTTGCCTGTTGTACATAAGTGCACAGCTACATGCAGTAGGATCACCTGGAGCAGAAATCCTATTATTTCCCATGTCAAGCTTTATTGAACACTACTGCAACCCAACACGGAAATTCTGTTTTTTTAGCCTTCCTTCACTATCCTCCCAATGCCAATGCTGGGGGTGGGGCAGGGAGGACACCACTTCCAGCTAGACAGAAGACAAGAAAAAGGGCAGACTGAGGTGTGATCCCATAAAAAGACATTGTGAAAAGGAACTTCTTTGTTAGAGGCTTTGTTAACTGAGGTATGCCTATATATGAAGAAGGCAATCTTATAGGTAACCTGGACCCAAGCCATGCTGGACTTTAAAGGTAACCATCTATACTTTGTACCTTGCCCAGTACAAAGTACTGTTTCAAAGTTCTGGTCCATAGGCAGTATGCCATGGGATGCCAGTTGCTGGGCAATGGGGGACCGCAGCAGTGTTCTACTCAGAGATTGGCCACCATTGGCAACAGAATGCTGGGCTAGACAGCTCTTTAATCTGAGCCAGCAGGTTGGTTCTAATGTGTTTGCCAGCTTGACTCACATTCCCTAAACCCCAAGAGGCCAAAAAACACATACGATAAAATTGTAGTTCTGTGAAGTCTAATGAAGACTGAGTACACTCAGCAACAACAAAATGCTGACTGTAATTAGAAGGGTTAAAAAGGAAAATGGATGGTGGGATGGATGGGAAGGCTGCACCCCATGTGCTGCTTCCAAAACCCTTCCTTTGTTTGGTGCCGTCCAAAAAGTCATAGACTACAAGTCCCATAATCAGCTGCATTTGTCTTGAGACATTTCAGGCTTCCCAGAAGTTGTTTTTTACATCACAACACAAACAAAGTGTGTGTTTGATTGCATGAATGCAATTAAACTTCCCATCTAGTTTCACCCTCTCAGCCTAACCAACCTCACAGGATTGCTGTAAGGACAAAAAAAGAATAGGGAGAAAACCAGCCAAACACAATGCTCCTGAGTCTCTCTAAGGAAGATGAGATATAAATGTAATACAATTTCATACTCTAGAGTGTTCTCTAAAACAAGGATGTTAGTCCCTCCAGCTGTTCTGGAGTACAACTTCCACAATCCCTTACCATGGCCGTGCAGGATGGTGCCAATGGGAGTTTTGGAAGCCAAAATATCTGGAGGACCAAAGCTACAAAACATCTCTTTCCTGAAACCAAAATGTTGAGCTTTCTTTTTCCAAGGCATTTTATATCCATTTCATGCTACATTACATGAGATTAAACACTTAATTAAACTGAAACAACAACCAACAAGCATATGGTCTGGTCCCACTCTCTGCTGACAAAAGATCAAAAGCCACATTCTGTATGGATACACTTTGTACTGGTACACTGCCCAACACTTTTAAACAGCCTCTCTCTGTTGGGGTGAACTGTTCTCAGGGTGACGTCTTGTTGCTGCTATGTGCCTTCAAGTCATTTTTGACTTATGGCGACCTTAAAGCAGACCTATCATGGGGTTTTCTTGGCAAGATTTGTTGGGGGGGGGTTGTCTTTGCCTTCATCTGAGGCTGAGCGAGGGGGACTTGCCTAAGGTCAACCAGTGGGTTTCCATGACCAAGGGAGGATTCGAACCCTGGTCTCCAGAGTCATAGTTTAACACTCAAACCACTATGCCACGCTAGCTAGTGTGACTTAGCTAAGACGAAACTGTCCTCCAAGCTTCCCCCTTTGTAACTAAGGTTGCCATCTTTAGGGTGACATTGCCTTGATTCAAGGAGGTGCCACAGGTGCAAATCCAACAGAAAATTCCACATTCAGCATGCTTCCCCTGATGAATTTCTACCATTTATATATTTGTTATAGATCACATTAGAGGAGTGGAGGAAATGTGGGTTGCCTGCAATGCACAAAAGCTCATGCTGTAGTACAGTACTGTACAGTTGTCCCTCCGTATCCATGGATTTGGTATCCATGGATTTAAGTATTCACGGCTTGAAAATGTTCTAAAAAAATAATAATCCAAAAAGCAAATCTTGATTTTGCCATCTTATATAAGGAACACCATTTTGCTATGCCATTGCATATAATGGGACTTGATATTCATGGATTTTGGTATCCACGGGAGGTCCTGGAACCAAACCCCAGTGAATATGAAGGGACAACTGTATATCCATTAGTCTTCAAGTTTCCATACAACTCCTGAAGCAACTGATTAACACAACTACTGTTCTGAAGGAACAGATTAACACAATACTTCGAGGGGGGAGGAACCACCCACCCTCTGACTTATCAGAGCTGGGCTGGTGTTACCAAGAGGCAGAGCAAAGGAGTCACCTCAGGCAGCAAACGATGGGGTATGGCAGCAAGGTGTTGGAGAAGAGTCTATTTGGCCATGTTCACTTTTAGTCATGGAAAGGTTTCTTCTTGGGAGGACAACTCCCAGAATCTCTCAGATCTCCCAGCACAATCTACTGGTCCCAAAAGTAACTTTTTCAAAGCACTGGTTGGAAGAGGCTGTGCCACTTTGGGTCCCAAGAAATTAAGATGCCAGCCCAGTCTGCTTCGGTACCCAGAACGAGAGGGGCCAACTTCTTGTCCACCTCAGACAGCAAAATGTCTTGGGCCACACGTGCCCTGGGGGAGGGAAGGCTTGCTTGGGCCATTCTTGGGCTTGCTTGGGCTCCAAGCATTCTGCTGGTTACAGTTAAGGAGACAAGGGCCAAATCCACACTACACAAATAATTTTGAATTTATTTGGCATGACTCCTTCCTATGGGATCCTGGGATTTGTAGTTTGGTGAGGTGCCAGCCCACTTTGGCAGAGAAGGCTAAAGACCTTGTAAAACTACAAATCCCAGGATCCCATAGGAAGGCGCCATGGCAAATAATCCAGTTTCAAAACGGATTATTTGTATAGTGTGGATTCGGCCAAAAAGGAGGGTACAAGCTAATCTCACAGAGAGGCTTTTAGGGCTGAAACCCATAGGCTTTCTCAGGGGCAACTGCATCCAAAGCCAATACCTCCAAAAAAGTGCAGGTACAGAATCAGGTTCACTGGCCAGCTGCTACAATCCCTTGTAGCAGTCTTTCTCAACCTTTTTATCTTGGAGGAACCCTTGAAAGAATTTTCAGGTCTCAGGGAACCCCTGCATAAACATTATTGTATATACTGCTATTGCTCCCCAAACCACCACAATCACAATCTCTTGAGGAACCCCTAGCAACCTCTTTGGGAACCCTGAGCTCCAGGGGACCCTGGTTGAGAAACAGGTTTGGGGGTTTGGCAGCCAGCCCAGCAGAATGGAGTGGGACCCACTCCCGAAAACACTTAATTCCTTTGCTGCGGGGGGGGGGGGTGTCAGAAGAAGGCAGGAAAGAGCTAGGAAGACGTGGCGACTGCCAAACAGCTAGGAATACACTGCTGGGCGGGCCAGGGGTGGGGGAGAGCAACGGGAATTGTAGAGACTGCGGGGCTGAGAATTACAAGCAAAATGGGACAGAGCCCAAATGAGGCGCCAGGACGCAGAAGAGCTGCCTTTTGGACTCCAGCTCCCAGAATCCGCCCCAGCCAGCAAGCTTCCAAACTTGAGAGCAAGCTAGGGGGGGTTCTGGGAGCTGGAGTCCAAAAGGGAGCTCTTCTGCGTCCTGGCTGGGGGGATTCTGGGAGCTGGGGTCCAAAAGGGAGCTGGCTTGGGGGGGGTTCTGGGAGCTGGAGTCCAAAAGGGAGCTCTTCTGCGTCCTGGCTGGGGGGATTCTGGGAGCTGGAGTACAAAGGGAGCTCTTCTGCGTCATGGCTGAGGGGGATTCTGGGAGCTGGGGTCCAAAAGGGAGCTCTTCTGCGTCCTGGCTGGGGGGGGGTGTTCTGGGAGCTAGAGTCCAAAAGGGAGCTCTTCTCCGTCCTGGCTGGGGGGATTCTGGGAGCTGGAGTCCAAAAAGCTTTACTGGCCATGTCTGTTCAGGGATACTGGGCCTTGCAGTCCAAAAAGGAACTTTCCAAGCTGGTGGAGGGGGGAGAATGGAGATTCCGCCCCCCTCCTCTTACTCACCTGCCCTCCAACCCGTGGAGGAGGTGGCTTTTCTCCGCCTGGCCCGCTGGCCTCTCCATCCTCCGCCAGCAGGTGCGCCCTCCGACGGAAGCAGGCAAGCAGCCCCCCCAAAAAGCTCCGCTCGCCCTGGGGCTTTCCGACCACCGCCCCCCTCTTGCTCCCTTCCTCCCCGGCCGCCTGACCTGGCTGGCCGCAGCGGCCTCTTATCTCGCCTGGGCGAGCAGCAGCCCGGGTGGAAACGCCGCCGACTCGTGCGCAAAGGCCGGGGGGAGGCGGCGGGGAGGGGGTGCCGGACCGGCTGCAAAGGGGGAAAGAAATAAGGTCGCCATCGCTTATATATAGGGCTATGGTCCCGGGGAAACAAGGAAATGTCCTGGCAGGAAGAGCGGTTTGGGAGTGGAATGCACGGCCTGGGAGTGTGGTGGAGTCTGCATTTTTGGAAGTGTTTAAGCAGAGGCTGGATGGCCATCTCTCGGGCATGCTTTGATTGTGTATTCCTGCATGGCAGGGGGTTGGACTGGATGGCCCTTAGAGGTCCCTTCCAACTCTAGGATTCCCTGTTGCTGCCTCAGGCAGCAGATCATGGTCACCTGAACTCTCCCTAGAAGCCAAGGTGATCCAACTGAGACTGTCTTACTTTGGAGAGCGATATTTATATTTCTATTATATTTTATCCTGGGGAAACAAGAGGGGGGGGGGACGCTGGCACTTCAGAGCCAAATTCAAGATTTGTTGGTGGGTTTTTTTTTAAAAAAAAAAAAGCTAGGAGGGTTAACAAGGAATCTCCAGAGTTTGGGGAAGTTAGTTTTTGACTACAATGCCCAGAATCCCCTGGCTTGCATGGCCACACACCAGCTGGCTGCAGGATTCTGGGTGGTGTAGTTTGAAGGAGGTGTTTTTCCATGCTCTGGGAATCTCCCTCACATCTGCCAAAGCTGTGAAGTCGAAGGCTTTCAGGGCAGCCAGCATCCATAGATTTTCCAGGGGGATTTCCAGCAGAAAATGGGCCATTAGCCAACCATTAGCTAAACAGATACTAATCCTTCTTGCATATCTCCACCCAGAAACTAGCCATTCAAATACACAAATTTACATCTGCTCTCCAACAGGGGCTCACAGTATATAAAGCCCCCACACCCCTATGCCACCATTTTCTGAAGATGGCAGCCACAGATGCAGGCGAATCGTCAGGAATAAAGTCTTCCAGAACATGGCCTCACAGCCCGGAACCCCCCCCCACAGAAAATCTATGAATGAAAGCTTCTCTCACCCCTGCCCTCTAACTGTCATTGTTTGGTTGAGACAGAAATCAGCAGAAAAGTGATCAGAGCCACTTGCCACAGACCCACTTGCCTCTGAATGAACAATCAAAATGACGGTGGTTTGCCTGTCACTTGCCGGTGGTGGGAAAATTGCTGTCAATCATCGCAAAAGTGAGAGCCTACTTCCACCCTGTCCATCACATCATACATTCAAATGTATCCAAACAGGACTTAATAATAATAATAATAATAATACTTAGTTATTTATTACCTGCCTCTCCCCTCAGGATCAGGGCGGAGTACAACATCACACAGTATACAATACAATGCATCACAATACAGTACAATTCAATGCAATACAATTCAATACATGTTTAGTACAGTACAGTTCAAAGCAAAGTACAGTTGTCTTTTGGGGGCTTGATTCCAGGACCGCCCCCCCCCCATGGATACCAAAATCCATGAATACTCAAGTCCCATTATTTGCAATGGCATAGCAAAATGGTGTCTCTTATATAAGATGGCAAAATCAAGGTTTGCTTTTTGGATTATTATTTTTTTAAAGAATATTTTCAAGCCATGAATACTCAAATCCATGGATACCAAATCCGTGAATACGGAGGGACAACTGTACACATGATCAAACATTCAAATGGGGTGTTTTTTTCCAGAATCCGGCAAATTTTCCAAATGCCAGAATGTCAGACTTTATGGGGGAATTCGTGGGCCCGCATTCCCAATGGGGTACATTTATGTTCGAATGGCCATCTGTACAGATGATCGATCTTTCGAATGCCATATGGATTTTTTCATTGTGTAGACCAGACCCTAATAAAGCCTCTGTCTTCCCACATTTTCAGCTGCTATAATAATAATAATAATAATAATAATACTGGTTTCTCTTGCCTTGTCACGCTTTCCCTCTGTCCTCAGCTTACTTCATTTGCACAGAGTTCAGAGGGCAAAAGTAATTTGCTCTCAACTCAGCCTTAGGGAGAGGAGAGGAGGGAAAGGGATCTTGGCCTTCCCAGTAGGCTCAGGCAAAAAAAAGCCAAGCTGCAGCAAATTCTCCTAGCTTTTGTATTGTTGCACACCAGGAGCCCTGGTGGTGCAGTGGTTGAGTGCTGGTACTGCAGCCACAACATTGTGAGTTAAATCCTACAGGGTTCCAGGTTGACTCAGCCTTCCATCCTTCTATATGTTGATAAAACGAGTACCCAGCTTGTTGGGGGCAGTTAGCTAACACACATTGTAAACCACTTAGGGAGTGCCTAGCACTTGTAAACGCTATTGCTATTGTTATTGCCATCTTTACCAAACTCTGATGTTGTTGGCCACACATCTCAGTTTTGTCTGTGAAATGTTGGCAGGGTCGAAGGGTTTGGTGAGGTCGACAAATGTTACATAGAGACCCTTGTTCTGCTCCCTACATTTTTCTTGCAGCTGTCTAAGGGCAAATACCATGTCTGTAGTACTCCTATTGGCTCTGAAGCCACATTGGCTTTCAGGGAGAAGTTCTTCTGCAATAGCAGGAACTAATCTGTTCAGGAGTATCCTTGCAAGGATTTTTCCAGCAATAGAGAGCAGTGTTATGCCTCGATAGTTTGAGCAGTCGGATTTTGCTCCTTTTTTCTTGTACAGGGTGATGATGACTGCATCTCGGAGGTCTGATGGCAGTTCCCCTTTTTCCCAGCAATTCACAAGGAATTCGTGGAATTTGTCGTGGAGTGCATGACCTCCGTGTTTCCAAACTTCAGGTGGGATTCCATCAATCCTAGCTGCCTTGCTGTTTTTCATCTGCTGTATGGCCTTAAGGGTCTCTTCCAAAGTGGGAGCTATGTCCAATTCATTTTTCATTGGTTTTTGTATCATATGTTGGATAGCTGAGCCTTGGACTACTTGGTTGGCGCTAAAGAGACTTTGAAAATGTTCAGCCCAACGATTCAGGATGGAGGCTTTATCAGTAATTAATGTTTGACCATCTGTACTGTATAAGGAGCTTTGGACCTGATAAGTAGGTCCAAACACTGCTTTAAGAGCTTCATAAAATCCTCTATGATCACCCAGATCTGCACAGCGTTGTGTCTTTTCTGCTATATTGATCCACCACTTGTTCTGCATGTCTCGGAGTTTTTGTTGTAGTTTGCTACATGTGAGGCGGAAAGCTGCTTTTCTTACGTGGCAGGTTGGCTGGGCGAGGTATGCCTGGTGAGCAGCTCTCTTCTTTGCCAACAGCTCCTGGATTGGTTGTTTTCATCAAACCAGTCTTGATTTTTCTTGTGGGAGAACCCGAGGGATTCTTCTGCAGACTGGAGGATACTGTTTTTGACATGTTGCCAAAGCACTGTAGGAGAAGGATCTGTAGGATGGTCTTCAAGTTTCGTTTGTAGATTTGCCTGGAAGTTGTCTCTCATGGTAGCTTGTTGAAGATTGTTGACTTGGAGTCTCTTCTTTAAGATGCCACCACTCTTAGGTTTGAACTTAAGATGAAGATTTAGTTTACATCTGACGAGGCGATGATCTGTTTGGCATTCTGCACTGGGCATCACTCGGGTATGACGGACATCACAAATGTCTCTCTGACGGACTAGAACATAATCAATGAGGTGCCAATGTTTGGATCGGGGATGCATCCAGGTTGTCTTCAAGCTATCTTTCTGCTGAAAGATTGTGTTTGTAATAGTCAGCTGTTGTTCTGCACAGAACTCTAGCAGGAGGCGTCCGTTATCATTGCAATTTCCAACACCATGCTTGCCTAAGACACCTTTCCAGGCTTCGGAGTTCTTTCCTACTCTGGCATTGAAGTCACCAAGGATAATAATTTTATCTTCTACATGGACTTTTTGTATGAGTTGGCGTAGGTCTGTGTAGAATTTGTCTTTCTCTACAGGGTCGGCTTGCATAGTTGGGGCATATATACTAAAGAGAACAACATGTGGGAGGCGTAAGGAAATAATGCGATCAGAGTGTCCTGTTGGCAAGGTTTCGAGTTTGGAGGCAATGGAGTTTTTAATCATAAAGCCTACTCCTGAAAGATGTTTTTCGGTTTTGGGTTTGCCAGACCAGTAAAAGGTCTGTGGCAGATCCTGGAAAGACTAGGATGTCCCCCCAAATTCCTTAAAATGATTATCTTGCTACACGAGGGCCAGCGTGGTCAAGTCCGATATGGCGATGCTCTTTCAGAGCCCTTTCTAATAACTAATGGAGTGAAGCAAGGTTGTGTTCTTGCACCAACTTTATTTACAATCTTCTTTAGCACGATGCTCCAAAGGGCTATGGCAGAGCTTGAAGAAGACGACGGCATCTATATATGTTATCGTACTGATGGTAGCTTGTTTAACTTAAGCCGTCTGAGGGCTCACACTAAGACTCTAAACTATTTAGTCCATGAGCTGCTCTTCGCCGATGATGCTGCCCTTGTTGCCCACACAGAAGCAGCTCTGCAGCACCTAATGTCCTGCTTTGCAACAGCTGCAGAGCTGTTTGGGCTAGAAGTCAACCTGAAGAAAACAGAAGTTCTTTACCAGCCTGCACCACAGGACGAACACCACCATCCCCACATTGCCGTCGGCAAATCTGTGCTTAAGTCCGTTCAGCAGTTCACCTACCTGGGAAGCATCATCTCCTCAGATGCCAAGATTGACAAAGCGATCGATCACAGATTAGCAAAGGCATATAGTGCATTTGGAAGACTTCACAAAAGAGTCTGGAGCAATAAACACCTGAGGCAAAGCACAAAAATCAGTGTGTATAGAGCCATTGTACTGTCTATCCTCCTTTATGGATCTGAAACATGGGTCACCTATCGCCACCACTTACGACTCCTCGAGCGCTTTCATCAGCGCTGTCTATGCACAATCCTAAATATACACTGGACTGACTATGTGACGAATGTTGCTGTCCTTGAGCAAGCAGGGATCACCAGCACTGAGGCCATGATATTGAGAACGCAGCTGCGCTGGGCAGGGCACGTTTCTAGGATGGAGGACCATCGCCTCCCAAAAATACTACTCTACGGTGAACTTGCCACAGGTCAGCGTAAGAGGGGCGCTCCAAAAAAAGCGATACAAAGACTCCCTGAAACAACATCTCAGGCTCGGCCAAATTGATCACCAACAGTGGTCCGCCCTGGCCTCACATCGGGAGGCATGGAGACGCACTATCCACAATGCTGCAGCCTTATTTGAGAACTCACAACGGACAAGTCTTGAAGAGAAGCGACAACGCAGAAAGAATCACAACCCAAAAACATAACCCAAGGAGACCTTCTGCTGTGCTTTTTGCAACTGGACTTGTTTATCTCGGATTGGCCTTTTTAGTCATCAGCGCGCTTGCAGAAAGCGTGGGATGAGTCCTTCCTGAATCTTCGTTTGCGAAGAAAAGCCAGAGAGAGAGAGAGTTGGCAGGGTATGTGAATACCAGGTGCTGTAGGCTCAATTTCATAGGGAGGAACAGGAAAAAACCACCTCTGAGTATTCCTTGCCTAAGAGAACCCTATGAAATTCATGGGGTTGTCACAAGTCGATAGGCAACTTGAAGGTGTGTACACGAACACACACACACACTGCTCCAGCTGTCTATGCCGTGAAAAAAATCACAGTTTTGTAGCTTAGTGATGCCCTTAGGGCAGAAAACATGTATCTGAAAGAGAAGCCTGTTGATTCTTCTGCCCTCTACAAATAATCCAAACAGTAGTTTGTACCTCTGTCTTCTGACTGCACCCTCAAACCTCTGGATCAACGCTAGCACCAAAAAATATGATACAGTTGCCCCTCCACATTCGCGGCTTTAAGATTCACGGTTTTGACTATTTGCAGTTTTGGGAGCCCTCCCCCATACAAAAAACTGCGAGGAGCAGTGACGAGGCTTGGCTAGCCCCGTCGCTGCTTCTGGGGGGACGGGGGGGGGCAGTGGCGTGACCTAGTTTTTATTCATGTTTTTTTCACATTTGCAGGGGTCTCATGCCCCTAACCCCCGCGAATGTGGAGGGACAACTGTACAAGACATGGATCATTGCGATTTTTGCAGGGAGCCACCCCAAATCTGCTATTAATTTGCTGCCTACATCTACATGGAATATGACCCCATCAACACAAAAAACAAAACAAAAAAAACCCATATTCGGGGTAAAAACATTTTCTGGATTTGAAAGTACTGAATTTAGCCTCAACAGGGGAATCCTAAAGAAGAGGGAGCCAAGGGACTGGGACTTAATTCTTTAAGATTTCTGCTTCCAACAAATGTAAGACTTTTTCCTTGGGACTACATCTGGCCAGTTTTACCTACCATATACAGCACCAACATTTTCCTGCCAGCTGCAACAGTACAGGGGCTTCTTGAGAAATTCCATATTCTCTGTCTAAGAAGGGGGTGGATAGCCTCACACAGGACAGAGAATAGCCTGCATTTCAAGAGAAGTTAATTTTTCTCTTGATAATGGAGTTGTAATCCAGATATTACCTGGATTTTATGGCTCTTTGTTTCCCAGTTCCCATATCACCAAAGAATGGAGTGGCCTCTGTCTGCATTGATATCCCTCCAGGCCATCTTAACTAACAATAAAAGCAATATCTTAAGACAAAATGTAGGCATGTGACTCTTAACACCTTTTTTTTGTCTCCTGTGTGATTTTTAACACCTTTGCCTGATGAAGAAGCAAGTGGAGCTTTGAAAGCTTACATGATGTATTTCATGCTTTTTAGTTGGCCTGATAAAAGTACTGTATTGCTGTTTTGTGGATTTTGGAATTTGTTGCATCAGTACCAAGGATGTGATGTGGTGAAATGGTGCCGGAAATACATGAAACTGGAATAGGGGAGCCTTATCACATGAAAGAAGGGAAGTGGAAGTGAAGCCCAAGAGTAGCACACCCCACCTTGCCTTATCACATGATGTTGGTGTATTTCAGCTGTTCTCCTGTTCCAGTCCTGCGGGAAACGGTGGTAAAGGCGAGTCTTTTTGCTAACAGATTTTTCCAGTTAGCAAAAAGACTTGTGTTTACCACTGTTTCCTATGGAATCGGAATGGGAGAACAGTTAAAATACACCAATATTGTGTGATAAGGCAAGGTGGGCGGCGCTATTATCGTGGTGAATGGCTGCTTTCTCCCTCGTGCGATAAGCCCCTTAGTGCTTTTAAAAACAAATTCATTGGATCCACTGCAAGGTCACTGGTTGTATCCTATCGCTAGACTGCCTGTGCACAATTAAATCATCATGGATGCAGGATGCTGTGTGATACAAGAAAAGAGATTCCACCTGAATATTAGCAAGAACATCTTTACTGTAATAGCTGTTCAACAGTGAAACAGACTGCCTTGGACAGCAGTAGACTCTTGTTTGGGGATTTTTTAAACAGACTGATGGCCATCTTTTAGGAGTGCTTTAGTTGTGTATTCCTGCATGGTAGTGGGCTGGGGTAGATGGCCGGCCTCTGCAATCCCTTCCAACTCTATGGCCGGCGTGCTGTTAGTCAGTTATGATGTCATAAATTAGACTGAGGACATTGTAACCGCTTTGTATTTTCCTTTGCAATCACTATTGCCATGACTGCAAGTGACCCTGAAACCCACCTTAAAGGCCAGTCATCCATCTAGTATGACATAGGTCTGTGCCCCTGCCAAGCAGAGCACTGTAGGGTGATGACCAGCCCTCCATTGCTCCAGATGGCTGACTGGCTTTTAAGGTGAGTTTCAAGGGTCAGATAGGGAATTAAAGCATAGCTACATCATTGTGGCAATGTGTTTCGATGCAGGATCTCAGCCTATTGAGAGGGGACATGGTAGCCATGTTTAAATATTTGAAGGGATGTCACACTGAAGATGGGGCAAGCTTGTTTTCTGCTACTCCAGAGACTAGGACATGGAGCAATGGGTTCAAACTACAGGAAAAGAGATTCCGCCTAAACATTAGGAAGAACTTCCTGACAGTAAGAGCTGTTCGGGGAAGTGGAATACACTGCCTCGTAGTGTGGTGGAATCTCCTTCTTTGGAGGTTTTTAAACAGAGGCTGGATGGCCATCTGTCGGGAATTATTTGATGTATATTCCTGCATGGCAGGGGGTTGGACTGGATGGCCCTTGAGGTCTCTTCCAACTCTATGATTCTATGATTCTATATGGCTTTCTGGAGAAGCCCAAGGGCTTGATTTGGCCCCAGATTCTGTGGCTTCCCATCTGATTTCAAGGGAGAAGGTTGGGTATTGTAGTTAGTAGACATAGCTGTGAACAGTCCTTTGTCCTTGTGTTTAAAGGTACTCCATAACCATTAAGATAGACAAGGATTTGTTATTTTGGCTTCATGATTTTGGCCCACACAGGTATCATAGAATCATAGAGTTGAAAGAGACCTCAAGGGCCATCCAGTCCAACCCCCTGCCATGCAGGAATATACATCAAATAATTCCCGACAGATGACCATCCAGCCTCTGTTTAAAAACCTCCAAAGAAGGAGATTCCACCACACTACGAGGCAGTGTATTCCACTTCCCCGAACAGCTCTTACTGTCAGGAAGTTCTTCCTAATGTTTAGGCGGAATCTCTTTTCCTGTAGTTTGAACCCATTGCTCCATGTCCTAGTCTCTGGAGTAGCAGAAAACAAGCTTGCCCCATCTTCAGTATGACATCCCTTCAAATATTTAAACATGGCTATCATGTCCCCTCTTAACCTTCTTTTCTCCAGACTAAACACGCCTTGCTCCCTAAGCCGCTCCTCATAGGGCATAATGGCTTCCAGACCTCCCACCATCCTGGTTGCCCTCCTCTGGACAAGTTCCAGCTTCTCAATATCCTTTCTGAATTGTGGTGCCCAGAACTGGACACAGTATTCCAGGTGAGGTCTGACCAAAGCAGAATAGAGTAGTACTATTACTTCCCTTGATCTAGACACTATACCCTATTAATGCAGTCTTGAATCGGGTTGGCTTTTTTAGCTGCTGAATAACAGTGCTGACTTATGCAGGCTGTGGGTGCCTTAGAACTTGAAAAAAAATTCCCATGAACATGCTGTCTGGGGATTTTTGGGAACTAGTCTAAAAGGTAACTCGTCCAAACTCTGGGATATAGCAGGCACAAGAAGAAATCAGGTTGGAATCTACAGGTAGGTTTGTTCAGAGTTATTTTAATTCAGAGAAGGCATGTCTAAAAATGTAATTCATTACTATTACTGTCCAGCCTCCCAAAGGTAGTTAGTTACCATTATAGATATAATTTTTAAAAGTACAGTAATTATTTCTTGGTCATTTGAAAGTACCCCCAAATATTATTTTTTAGTTAGCTGGGGTCGGAGAAATTAGAATGCTGCAAGCTGCTGCCCGGTGACAGCAGAACACAACTAACACAACACTCTCACACCTTAAAAGTAACTAAAATTCTGTGATAGTTACTGCAAAAGGAATGAAGTTATCCCTTACTGTCTTGCAATCAGAGTGTAGCTCAACTATGCTCAAAATATTGTGGGGGTGGGGAGGAATTAATTAAATTATTCATAATCTGAAACTGTACTTCCAAGCTCTGATTAAACTATCTCCTTCCTTCTTAAAATTTTAATTTTTTTTATCAACTTATACACACCCACAACCAAAAAAATACACTTAATTTTCTATGCATTAAAAACATACAGGCAAAACAACAAAAAGAAACACAACAAAACTTAACAAAATTAACCTGCCACACCAACTAAACTACATAACTATTGACTCCCCCACCTTGACTTATGATTGTATCTCATTATTAAAAGTACTTCCAATAAGTCATCTTATAGTCAAAACTTGTACAATAAATCCAAACCATACTAACTTGTGTGTGAGTACATGCACACATGTACGTTCAAGTCGCCTGTTGACTTATGGTGAACCTGTGAATGTCATAAGGATTTCTTAGGCAAGAAATACACAGAGGTGGTTTGCCATTGCCTTCCTCTGAAATGTAGCCTACAGCACCTGGTGTTCTTTAGCAGTCTCCCATCCAACTATTAACCAGGGCTGACCCTGCTTAGCTTCCAAGATCATGGGATCTGGTGCCTTTAGGGTATCCAGGCTCATGTTAGCTTTCACAGCCTAAAATTGATACATACTCCTTGCTTTGTTAAAAAAAATGTATAAACAACTCCCATTCTTTTTAAAGTTATACAGTACAAGGATTTTTCTTTAATCAACATTGTAAAAAAATAAATTAAAAAAAAGGAAAGTCATACCCCCTTCCCGATGACACCATCCTTCGGTAGTTTCTCAGCTATCGTATGGGTTTTCTGATTCTAAAATGCTGAAGGCTTAGTGACTAGTAGGAAATTCTTGAAGCTCAAACAGGTTGGAATGTTTAGTCCCACTTTTTTCCTCAGCCATGCCCGCCTCTGGAATGCAGCCTGTAGAATAATAGTGAGAATCACATGGCCTTCCAGATTCTCTGTGAACTGCAGCTCTCGGCATTTGATACCATTGGCTGCCGCACTGGCTAGAGTTGGTGGGAGAGTTGGTGCAGTTCAGCAACATCTGGAAGGCAATGTGGTGCTTACTCCTGCCCTAGAAGTCCCCTGAAGTAGAGTGCAGCCTCTGAACTGAAAGACATTCCACACCTTTGATTTAAATCACATACCTCCACTGCAATTGACTGGCAGGAGAAGGTTGCAATGTGTTCCTGGCTTTTTGGGAGAGGGACTTTAAAGTCTTGTGCTGAGATGGGTGTGCATGTGGGTGTATGCACTGAAATAAAAGGAAGAGTGAGTGCATGAATGTGCATGCATGCGTGGGTTTGGCTGTGCATGTGCGTATGTGTGTGGATGCAGCTTCTAATGCACCCCTCCCTTGCTGTGTGCATGGGTGGGGGGAGTTACCCACTAGCCCTGCTTTAGCCAAACAGGTATTCCTCTCCCTGCCCCCAGCTGCTACTTCCACTTGAAAGGATAGGCCCATTGGCACCCTTGAAATGCAAGTAGCAACTTCTTCCCATCCCATGGCTGCTATTTAAACAACAAAAAACAACATCTAAGTGTGTATTGTGCAGAGTTTTTCAAAAAGTAATTTATGCAGTAATTTCCTTATAGCCAAAGGTATCCTTTATAACAACACCCATCATCCCCAACTGCAAAACCTATCATCCCCTGCCTTGGTTCACTTAGAATTGGCAATAGTTTGATATCAGTTTGGCTAACCTGGGCCTTTCACAGGCTGATGGGGAACAGGCTAACAAGCCAGGAAGGCCCCCCTCAAATTCCCCAAACATTCACACCTTGATACAACCAGTCAACATCTCTTTTGATGTAGAAAAGATTTTTCCTGCCTCTGTCTGAGAAGGCAGACATCATTCTATATACTGTAGTTGGGAGTTTTAGTTTTCATTGCCGTACTAAACCTGTTCCTCATCTACATATATGCAAGTCAAAGGAAGATGGTCTGTCAATCACCTGATCCAAAGGTACCCCCATTTCCCAGTCCCTGGCTAGTCTGGAATTTCTTTGTTTTAATCATTGGGAACCATCTGAAGACAAATTTTATCGAGATTGCACCTTCAAAGGGATTTTTCCTATAAAAAAAACCCTGGAAAAATCAGTTCAGCTTGCTCAGACCTCCCTACCTCCACCCCCCACGCCAGTCTGAACTGCCTTTCCTTCCTTCTCCCCCTCTCTTCCAAATCCCGCTAACCTGACCTCTGGCAGGTGTTTTGCTGAACAGGCACTTCTTTCCTCAATTCTTCTAACCTTAACTCCCTGCTTTAGTTCCGCCTAGCCCCTTTTGGTGCATCAATTGCAGATGCTCCTGAAGAATCTTCAGGATCAGGTGCAGTATAGCTCCAAAGCCTCAATCTAATCCCCTTCTAACTATTTCCTGCCTTACTTCAATAGTCTTGTGTGTGTGTGTGTGCTTGATGAATGCTTGCATATGTGAACAGTTTAAACAGTTCAATCAAGTTTCTTCAGGTTATTTTTGGTCTCTGGCACCATGTTTTTCCTAAGCTCCACTCATAGGTTAAAAGATCTCACAAGTTACGCTTAGTTAGCCTCTCACATTGCTAATGAGTTGCTATAACTCCCCGTTGTAAGACTAGTACCTGTGTGGACCATTTCCACAAACACGAGGGATTTGCGTAACACCTTGAAGACAGAAAAATGTCCATTAAGTCAGGCATTTCTACTACTTACAAATCCACACCCTTCCTCCTTTACAGCTCTTCTGTTGGGGGGAAAAAAGAATATCACAAAGCTGGTTATAATTCCCAGCCTCCTCCCTCTTCCTATGTAAGCATACTAGAGCTTGGGAATGTTATTTGTTCATACTACAGCTCCCCAACCCCCCCACTAGTGGCTGGGGAATTTTGGGATCTGTAGTTTCCCAAAGTAGAGACCCAGTGTGATGTAGAGGTGTGCACATTGGTCTAGGTCTCTGGAGATCAGTGTTTGAATCCCTGCTCAGCTATGGAAACCCACTGGATAACCCTGGGCAAGTCACACTGTCTCAGCCCCGGAGGAAGGAAAAATCCATGATAGGTTTTTCTTAGAGTTGCCATAAGTCGGAAATGACTTGAAGGCAACGAACACATACACAGAAAACAGTTCTCCAGCCATGAATCTTTAAGTAGCTAAAATGCAGCATCTGTGCAAAAAAGGGAGCTATTGGGGAAAACCAAGGCTTACAGAATTGTAAAGAAATACACTAAGAAGAAGAAACTTTTCCTCACCCAAAAGCAGCCCAACAACAAAAATACCTATACCTGTGATAGGCTTGCCTTAGGGTCACCATAAATCAGAAATAACTTGAAGGCACACAAAGACAACAAAACAAGTCTTGCTAAATATCATTTCAGAGCTCTGGGGGATTGTGCAAAATGAACTTTGCTTGATATCAAAAGGCCCCTTTTCTGTTTTTGATTACGTTCTTGGAGACAGTCCCTAGGCACCCACCACAGCCTGGTTGAAAATACATGCAGCTAGAATTAAAGAACAAGAGTGCCTCTGGGCATATTCTGAACCCAGAAATTTGTTTTCTGTACCAAAACCTGCTTGAGCTTACAGCCCTTTTGCCCAAAAGTCCACTCCTGGTTATCCCAAGCTTTCTTCACTGCAACAGCTGAATTGAGGTGGGGTGGGGGGAACTGTTGTGGCTAGTTTAAATGCTTCATGTTGTTTTAATTAACTATATTTTATGTGTATGGTTTTAACTTCTATATCTGTGAATTGTTTTGGAGAGGCTTTGCCCCATGAGGTGGCACAGAAATATTTTGAACAAGAAGGACAGTTTTATTGTCAAACTCTTGCTGTTCTATTACAAATCACCCAGACATGAACCAGCAGAGATGGGACATAGTGAATTAAAGTGGTTCAAGTACCTGCAATAAGTTACTGTTTCCTTCCTTCCTTCCTTCCTTCCTTCCTTCCTTCCTTCCTTCCTTTCTTTTTACTTTGGAACAAGAGTATCATAGTGCAACACTTCAAAAATAATGTGATGAATTCTGGCAAATTCTCTCTTCTAAATGGTAGGGCCGACCTGTTCAATACCAATGTATCCTTGTTATTGTGAAACTAATTTTTTTTAAGCCTGTTGGGATGTAACAAGTATAGTAGGACCCCTGTATATGCTGAGGATTGGTTCCGGGGGCCCTCGTAGATACCAAAAACCATAGATAACAGTGAATGCCATTGGAAAGAATGGGACTTCTAGTTTAAAATACCATAGAGTTGCCTTGGGGGACCTAGAAAATGGCTAGAGAGGATGCATTTTCTAGGAAGACTCTATGGTAGATGTGCTGCTTTGTGTCCTGTAGATAACTGAGTCAGTAGATAATGAATCAGTGGATATGGGGGTCCTACTATAATATATTCTAGTTGTTCGGAGGCAGTTTTAAGGACATTTTTATAGGAATTTTCGTATTCCAAGTTCCTAACCTGTGTGAAACTTAAATATTTGTGTGTGCCTTCAAGTCACCTGTTAACTTATGGCAACCCCATGAATTTCATAGGGTTTTCTTAGGCAAGGAATATTCAGGGGTGGTTTTGCCAGTTCCTTCCTCTGAAATATAGTCTACAGAAGCGTTTCTCAGCCAGAGTTCCCTGGAACCTTAGGGTTCTCCAAGAGGTTGCTAGGGGTTCCTCAAGAAATTGTGATTGTGGGGGGGGGGGAGCGATAGCAGTATATAGAATAATATTTATGCATGGGTTCCCTGAGACCTGAAATTTATTTCAAGAGTTCCTCCAGGATAAAAAGGTTGAGAAGGGCTAGTCTACAGCATAGACTCTGCCCCGATTATTTTAACAGAGGGGCGGGGTATAAATAAATTTTATTATTATTATTATTATTATTATTATTCATTGGTGGTCTCCCACCCAAGTACTAACTAGGGATGACCCTGCTTAACTTCCAAAATCAGATGCATATGGTGTCTTTAGGGTATTTAGTCTTCTGAAACTTTGAAATGCAACCAAATAATTCAGCTGAATAAGGCTATGAGAATTATATACACCTGAACCCTAAATCAGACCAAAAATCAGTGTCAGCTCACTGAGGACACAACTTGGATATAAAGATACCGTATATAGAATCATAGAATTGTAGAGTTGGAACAACCCACAATGTGTTTTGGAGTGCACAGGTTCATTTCTTTATTGATTTGGGACTATTTCTGTTGTTCTTGCTACCAGTTGGCACCTTTGTGGGAGCCTTGTGTGCACAAAATGCATAGGGTCAGACCAAAGTGTCTGATGAAGGTATATGATTTGGAGTGTTCTTGGCTTCTTTTGGGGGCCCTTTATTTACCTTTCTCATCTGGAGTTATCATGCAGTTGCCACAAATGGCTGCAGAGACTGGAAAGGACATCTTTTCATCTTGAAGGGAAAAGTTTCCTGATTATGGTGAATATTTGGTGCAATTATTATTTGGTGCAAACTGAGAATAAGGGAAGAATTTCAGTCTCTTGAAATGTCTTAAGCCTTTTCTACTGGTGTTCTGTTCTCTGACCACAAGTGCAACCTGTTCTACCTTCAGAGATTGGACAAAGTATATTTTGGGCTATGACTCCTAGAATCTACCACCCAGCATTGCCACATCCATAGTCTATAGTCTGGAACGTTTTTGCATGGAATCATCTTGTTGATCTTTTTAAAGAATAGTGCTGAAGACATAGCGCAGACATTCTCCCTTCCCTGGTCCAAACCTTCCTGGGTAATACAGTTTGTATACCCAGCAGAAACAAGTGAGTAGCTCCCTCATGTCTCATTTAAGCATGCACATAGTGGTGCAGCCAGCAGTGGCTGCTGTCCCATTGGTGCTTCTAGCTGGCTGCAAGAATGATCATGGCATTTTTAAACACATTGTGCCTTTAGCAGGAGGAAGTGTTTAGAAGTGGAGGCAAAGAAGGGGCTGAAAAGGAGAAAGAACAGTGTATGAGTGTGTGCACTTTTTATTATCATCATCTCTCACCCCAGTCTAGTGCCATCTTTGTAACTCAGCCTTTCCCAACTAGTGTCTTCTGGGCATGATGGACTATGGCCCCCATCATCCGCAAGCATAACCTGTCATGCTGGTGCAAGATGATGGGCATTATTGTCCAGTGCACTGAAGGGTACCACATTGAGGAAAGCTATCTTACTTTATTCTCTGTTTTGGCTGGATTTGCAAATTCCATTGCATACATGCCCCAGGGGTATGGAATACACTGGTTCCTTTCAGAGAGCCATAGAAGAGACTGAATTTTCCACATCTTTACCAAACCTGTTGCCTTCCTTATGTTTTTGACTGCAAGCCTGATCATCCCCAGCCCATTCACTGAAAGTTGGGAATGATGGTGCTTGTCGTCCAACATATCTGGGAGGCACATTGGCAAAAGGGTGCCAGGCTAGAGGAAAGTCAGGGCTATGATTCTTCAGACATAGCCACACACCCATGGGGCACGCTCGTCATATAGGTGTTACTACGAGTGTGGGAGGAGTGATAATGGCTTTTGTGATAGGTTATTATTTGAACAGATTTGGGCACATTCCTGGGGAACAAGCTTCTTGTAGGCAAAGAGTGTTTTGCTTTCTGGAGCAGTATACCTCTGAACTAGAATCTGAAGTTGTGCTACACTACCCACAATGCACATGGACATTGTGCAATTATGTGTCTTGTCAGTGTGCCTGTTTATTGATCCGTTGTGCAATGGGCAATGCACAGGAGCTCTTTCTGCAATCCCCGTAAATCAAGTGACCCTTGAAGGCACTGATGAAGAATTACGTACCATTCAAGAACATGCAATGACATGCTAGAATCCTGTTGGCAACTCCCAAGTAGAGTAGACCCATTCAATCAATTGCTGACTGATGTGTCAATGCATAGGTAAATCCAATTTATTCAGTGGCTCTAATGGAGTTGGGACTAACAATAGGATTTTGACCTATGTGAACTTATGACACACATAGAACTCTCCTTATACAAGCATGCACTGAACATGAACATTGGACAATGGCACCAGATGTTTGACAATACAGGTAAAAGAACTGAGACATGTGTATGACAAAATGAAATTCAATACGGAGAAATGTAAGGTTCTGCACTTAGGGCGAAAAAAATGAAATGCATAGATATAGGATGGGGGAGACCTAGCTGAATGAGACTACGTGCGAAAGGGATCTAGGAGTCCTAGTAGACCACAAGTTGAACATGAGTCAACAGTGTGATGCGGCTGCTAAAAAGGCCAATGCAATTTTGGGCTGTATCAATAGAAGTATAGTGTCTAGATCAAAGGAAGTAATAGTGCTGCTCTATTCTGCCTTGGTCAGACCTCACCTAGAATACTGTGTCCAGTTCTGGGCACCACAATTCAAAAAGGATATTGACAAATTGGAGCGTGTCTAGAGGAGGGAAACTAAAATGGTGAAAGGTCTGGAAACCATGCCTTATGAGGAGAGACTTAGGGAGCTTCCTTGGAGGTCTTTAAACAGAGGCTGGATGGCCATCTGTCGGGGATGCTTTGACTGTGATTTCCTGCATGGCAGGGGGTTGGACTGGATGGCCCTCGTGGTCTCTTCCAACTCTGCAATTCTATGATTCTATGATCAGCAGGATTCTGGCCTGGGTATGACAATTCAGAGAGTTGTCAAGCAGTAGGATTGTTGCGTGACACTTTCACTACCAATTCCCTGTCATTTGTTTCCAATATCTAATAATAACTGGAGGTATGTGTTTGTGTGTGCCTTCAAGTGGCCTGTAGGCTTATGGCGACCCCATTAATTTTATAGGGTTTTCTTAGGCAAGGAACACTCAGAGGTGGTTTTGCCAGTTCCTTCCTCTGAAATATAGCCTACAGCACCATACTGTGTCAGAATATGGAGGTTCCATTTTTGGCAATCATTATGGATGGACACAGTAGCTGTTGGACATGATAGCTATCCATACTTTTGGCTAGTAATTTTTGAAATCCTCAGAAAAAACCTGAAGGCACATTCAACCCAAAGCCTTTTGGTTGTCTTCTTTTTGTCCAATAAATGGTGTAAGAGTTTCAGCTCCAGCAATTTCTAAAGTTACATTTTAAATGGCTCCCAAAGAAGGCCTTTCAGAGCATATACGAGCAGGCTGAAATAGATCGGGGGGGTTTTATCAATAAATCACCCATCTATTGAGCACCATGAGATGTGTCTCCAGTTTTTCTGCAGATTTTATTGGGTGTTCCCTAGTTTTTGCTCCCTTCATTCATTCTTTTTTAAAGCCTTCTAAGCGACTGGTCTTTGCAATGTCTCGGTGGTGATTATTTTGATGGGCTACCAGTTCCATTGTAACCCCAGCACAACTACTAGAAGAATATTTGCCATCAAGGTAAAACTGGAATTCATTTTTATTGTGTAAGCTATATACAACCAAAAAGAAAAATCAACATATATTTTTCAAGTTCAGCTATAGGCACTGAGGTGGAGAATATTCTTCATGAGACCACTCCTTTTAGATCAAACAAGTTAACTAAAGCAAAAGAGTTTTTTGTTTTGTTTTCTTTGCTACACTCTAACACTAAACTCTCCTGTCTTCCCTATCTATTCTACACAGTGCAAAGAAATTCTTGAACTAATTCCCAGAATCAATGTCCCCAGTCTGTGGAAGCGTGCTCTAAGAAAGAAAGGAAAACGGAAAGGAAAAGAAAAAGAGGGGAAGCACATTTCTTTAAAAAAAAAATCAAGTGCCATGGTATTATGTACAAAAAACACACAACATATAAAATGTATGAAAGGTTCTGTTTTGCACCCGTGTATAAAAGTGTCTCTGTGCAAGATTTCCATTCTGAGTTGCCAAGAATTCCACTTTCCCAATGGTTCTTCTTCACCTGGACTTTGCCCCTCTCCTCCTCTTGCTTCATGGGCATTTAGTTTGGGTTTCCCCTACCCCACCCCACATCTTTCCCAAATCCTTCTGGTATCTCTGTATAGGCAGAGTTTCTTTCCTTCCCTTGGAATTTGTGACTCCTTGTTTTGTTACTGAGGATCTGAAACAGAGGGAAATTGGAATGTCATGGTAAGTAGAAGGAACCCATTTGAAGATAAAGCAAAAGATGAGAAGATGAAAACCCATCTATGGGTCCTGGACAGATAAGAGTGGCACACATGGGGATATCCTGGACCAGGCAATCTCAGGATGAGATTGACACCTTAACAGATTTTGTAGTATGATAAATTATGTGTGTCATGCTTACTTTCTTCTAACAGGAATATGCTGGTCCCATTTAGCCGCTGTGGCCCATTGCCATTCATAGACCTATTGTCCGCCATGAATGTGTATCCTCTTTCAAGGCTATCAATGGCCAACCCAGGATGCTTTGCTGCCTAAGACCTTGACTAGTGGATGAGTTGGTGCTGGAGGAATCGTATTGTATTCCTCCACCACCACTTCATCCACTAGTCAAGGTACATAGGATGTAAGGCCAACCAAGTAGGTTTGGCACATGAGGCAGAAAAACCCAGAAGCACTTCTTCATTACTTCTAGTGTTAGAAATATAATAATAACAAAATAACCTAACACTTTGCTGCCTTATCATGACATTTCAAACATGCCACCTCAGGCAGCTGCCTCTGTCTGCTAAATGGTAGGGCTGGCCTTGACTTAAGAAAGGAAAAGCTGTGGCAACCATTTTGGGGATAGTATCTTCTGGCTTTTCTTCTTGGGTGTCTTACTATTCCTTACTCTCACCTTGCCTCCATCTTCCGAATTCAGTCTTCTCCACGTTGGCATTCCCCAGGCTGCCATCATGCCCAGCCAGTGGCTATTCCTACAGGCTTGGGGTGATTAGAGTTGTAGCCCAAACACACTTAGAAGCCACCACATTTGTGGAAAGGGGTGTGTGCTACTGATTTCCAGAAAGATCTGTGGTTCTTCAGAACCATCAGCTGCCTGACACCTACATAGACATAACATTGATGGGGTACATCCAGCCTGTAGACTTGGCTGTGAATGGGGAGACATAGTGATGACTCACAGCACAGAGGACTGTTTGTAGAAGTGGTGGACAAATCCCCAGGGAAGAAGCATATTGTTAGCTAAGTGCAGAACCTCCACTTTCAAGGGTGATATACCTCTGAATAACTCTCAGATACTTTACAGAAGAAAAATCCTCGGAGTCATAGAAAAGGCAAGGCCCTGCTCATCTCTTAGATATGCTACAGAGATGCTGCTGAGAACCCACAATGTTTTGGCAGCATCACACTGAAAATCTCCCCACTCATGTCAGTGACTAACAGTACAAGGGAAGGTCACATCCTGATGAAGTCAAATCATGAAGCTATACACCACTGAAGGCTCAAGTTCAACAAGTTCAAAGGGCCATTTTTGTTCCTGGTGGTGCTAAAATGATGTTTTCAGTGGGATTCCAATGGTATCAGCCTCCAGATGGATTAATCCACCCAAGCCTGTGGATCCCTCTAACAAACAGCCCAGCTTAACAGTTTCAAGACTTTCTCCCTTTCTTAAGTTTGCTCCCCCACCTTTTTTTAAAAAATACATACCATTTACTTTCCCACTTTGAGGTTCTTCATCTTCTGTTTCTTCCTCTTCCTCATTCACCTCTTCACTGTCTTCATCTTAAAAAAGGGAAGAAGACAATACAGGAATTTTAGAACCACATTTTCTACAAAGTGGCAACTTGCTGAAGGACCTTTCTGGCCCTGGGGTTTTCGTTAAGAAGGAAACTACCATGTACCCAGTCAGTCTACTTATTAATCTAGCCTAGTATAAAGTAGTCCCTTCATATTTGCGTATTTCATATTCACGGTTTTGCATATTTGCAGTTTGCAGCTGCTGCTCAACTAGCTCAGACTCCAAGACCCCACCCTCCTTCCCTATCTTCCTGTCCTGACCACAAAACACTCCAACTTGCTTTCTTACCTTGAACCAAATCATCACTGCCCGTTACTTTCAACCTTACTGTTTTAAATGGGCATGGTAAGAAAGCAAGCTGGAGTTGTGTAGTGGCAGGTATTGCCAGTCCTATTGACGGGAGAGAAGTCTACAATACTGTAGTGTAGTATGCATGTTGGGGGCGGGGCTTAACTTATTTGCAGTTTTTTTCACTTTTGCGGTGGTGCTCTGCCCCTAACCCCAGTGAATATGAAGAGACAACTGTAGTTTACTCCAGTAACAGATCAGAAAAGGCAGGTTGATTTCTATGTATGGTTGTGAAATCTGGACAGTGAAGAAAGCTGACAGGAAGAAAATCAATGCATTTGAAATGTGGTTCTGGAGGAGAATTCTATAGATACCATGTACTGCTAAAAAGGTAAATGAATGGGTCCTAGAGCAAATCAGGCCTGAACTCTCCCTAGAAGCCAAGATGACTAAGCTGAGGCTGTTGTACTTTGGACATATCATGAGATGACCTGGAAAAAACAATAATGCTCAGCAAATTGGAAAGCAGTAGGAAAAGCAGAAGACCCACATCCCAGATGAATAGACTCAATCAAGGAAGCTACAGCCCTGAGTTTGCAAGACCTGAGCAGGGCAGTGAATGACCAGGGCTCTTGGAGGTCTGTCATTCATAGGGTCACCATAAGTAGAAGTTGACTTGTCAGTAAATAACAAGAAATACCCTCAGAATCCTCCAGGCAGCATGGTTATATGGAGGATTCTGGGAGCTGCAGTCCAAAAAAGTAACTTTCCTGAACTCTGCCTCCAGCCTTCATGCCCACCAGATCAGTGGAACTGCAACTTGAATATCCCTAATCAGTATGGGGACATTTTGAGGACACTAGGTTGGGGAAAGTGGGCCTCCTCTGATGACTGCTAATGGCTCAGGCAGAAGTCTTGCCTGTGACTTCCTATCTCAATCTTTTAAACTGATTCTGGTTGGTGGATCTTTGCAGTCTAGTAAAAGACACAGTAGACCTGACAAACTGAAAGACTGCCCACACCTGAGCACACCTGGTATAGTGGTTTTCAGATTTTGTTATTACTTAACTGATTTTATCATACTTTTTCTAGCCCTCAGCAGTTTGACAATCAGAAGGACAGACATAGCAGAGGTCAACATTTCTCGGTCCCAAAGTTGTCACATTTCCCCAATTCCCGTCCTATATTCTTGTTCCATCAAGTTGTAAGCATTTATTTCTCCCAGCAAAGGAACTTGTGCAATTTTTGCATGAAAATTTATACTCATTTTTCACACCTTTTAACATGCCCCTTCCACACTGGCTTTAAAAAAGTGCATTTTTCCCAATTGTATGCATGTGAATCATTTGCATTTTTAATGTACTCATATTCTTATGCACATTGTACTTTTCTGAAATGTGCTACAGACTTTGCAAATGTGTCAATTTGGAGTGTACAGTGGGCCTTCTGTATCCGCAGGGGTTCAGTTCCAGACCCACCCATCCCCACGGATAGCAAAACCATGGATGGTTGAGTCCCATATAATTCAATAGCAATTATGTGCATGCGGGCACTTCAGCGTCTCTGCTTGCACATCCCGACCATTTTAGGTATGGGGCACAACAATCCATGGTCACTTGAATACGTGGATATGGAACTCATGGATTAGGAGGGCCCACTGTACTTTATCTTGCCTTGAGTCTTGAGAGGTGTGAGGTGGATGGGTTTTTTGTTTTTTTAGAGTTTTAAACCCAATTACATTCTTTCCAATCCCTACTCTCACACTACCTCTCTCTGCCACTTTGGTTGCCTGCAGACTGCTAACTTGGACAGTAGTTTCTGCATCAAATTTGGATAGGTTTATAGACTGGAAATTCAACATTTTAACAGATATTAGTGGCTCAATGCATTAAAACATACAAAGCTGCCTTATACTGAATGACAGCATTGATCCATCCAGACCAGTATTGGCAACTCAGATCAGGAGCAGCTCTACAGGATTTCAGGCAGGAGTCATTCCCAGCAGTACCTAGAGAGGAGAAGCCCTGGTATTCCCTGGTGGTCTCCCATCCAAATACTCATTAAGCCCAACCCTATGTAACATCTGTCACAAGATGAGATCAGGTGTGTTGAGTTCAGGTTCAGGTTAGCAATGTGTCCAAGGCTAACAATGTGAAATCCTCATAATAACTTCTCACACTGAAAGGGCATCAAGTTACCATACCTGGCTCAAAGTCAATGCTTCTCAAGAGTTCTGTGATGTTCTCCATGTCTACAGTGAAATAGTCCATGTTTTCAAAGCCTGGCTCAATTTTCTCCAACTGAGCCCCCTTTGATGCATCTACGATTCTAGGGAGAAAACAAAATGGAAAGGGGTTTTCATCTTGTGATGACTGTGTGTTTCAAATTGCAGCCTTATTTGTGGCTTTAATTCTGATGCTTCAGTAGATTGCATTTTGTTGTTTGAAATATGATTATAAGCCATCTCCTGATTTATTGTAAAGAAGGATGATACATCAATACTTTAAACAAGCAGACAAAACAGCCTTTTTAAATATTTGGGACAAAAAACTACGTAAAATGAAAAGCAGGAAGGCCATTGCTGCATGGAGATTCCTTCTTCCCTGCAATCAGGAGTGTAGCCATGGGGTGGCAAAAGGGGGAGTTTATTGCCCCACTAATAAGAATACTACACTCTCCCTGCCCCATGAATTTTTCCATCAGTTCCCAAATGTCTGGCATTGCAAAAAGTGAGTCACTTCAGGCCTAGAATTCTTACAGTAGCTGTATCTGCATTCACTTGGTCACTTTGCTTGCCCCTTCCCTTTGGATAACTAAACTCTATTTCTAAATGCTCATCTGAAGTTTTAAGTTACTGCAATGATGGGACTTTGGGTGCTGAAGGAATGTTTCATTTAGGGGCAGAATACTTATTTGGGGTGGTAATGCCCTCATTTTGCTCCCTCCTATATTTACCCTCCTGCCTAAAACTAGGTTACAGGCAGAGTTGGCATCATTATCAGATACTGTTAAGCACATGCCTGGATTCCCAAGACAGCATGCCGCCAATACCTACTTTAAATCCTGCATTAAAATGTTTCTGGTACTTTCATCTGGGCTGAACATCTGCCTCTAACTGCTATTTTCATTTTCCCACAATGCTTGGGAAAGTTACTTGTTTGGAACTCAACATCTGGAATCCTCCAACCAGTAGTCCAAAAATAGTCATTCTCCCAATATTGCATTGGAAATACTCAAATTGCATATTTTATGGAAACTTAAAATGGTGGCTAGACCCTGACACTTGGTCCTGGCTGGATTAAGAAATGCTCAGGCCATCAACTATGTTACATTTAAGAAGCCCCAGAGTGTACAAAAATACATGCATTAGTGTAAGTGTGTGTGGTTGTGTATTCTGAACCCCCACATAATGTGACGCCCTAAACCAGTACTGGGGATACTCCTTCATGTTTCAGCCTCCTTCAGAACTCTGAAGATTGCAGCATGCCACCATAGTGGCCATTTTGGATGAGCAGTCTCCTTTCAGGCCTTTTTCAGTGGAGAGAGGGTTCTGTTTTGGGATGCCTCCCTCAAAGATAACATTTTAAGTTCCTTTGAATGGAGAGGAATGTTTTTGTTTTTGTTTTGCTCAAAACATGAGGGGGGAGGAGTTGATAAAAAAAATTAGGGGTATTAGTAGCTGTGGTGGGTTGATGAGTGTCCAAAGGCTGCACTGGAACACACAAAGACCCATATACAACTCCTAGGCCATATGACTCCCACTTCGCCGTAGGCAATAGCTTCCTTAGCTTGTGTATCAGTCCAGCCCTCACATTGGTGCTGCTTGGAGCACTGTAGCTTGCAGTACCCATGAATGGAGGGTACTAGATCTAGAGTTGACCATGTCTGGTGGGGGCTGGCCACTCCCTGAAAGAGCATTACAAGCCGCTACACGTTTTGAAAAATGTAGATCACTTGAGTGCTAGCTCTCGCATCACATGACAAATCCATTTATGCATTTATTTGTTGTTATTATGTGCTTTCATGTCAACTTTGACTTATGACCACTATCATAGGATTAGAGAGAGCAGGTGTGGTGTAATGGTTTGAGTGCTGGACTAGGAGACCAGGGTTCGAATCTCCACTCAACCCTGGAAACCCAATGAATGACCTTGGGCAAGTCACATTTTCTCTCAGCCTCAGATGCAAGCAATGGCAAAGCCCTTCTGAACAAAGCTTGCCAAGAAAAGCTGGTGATGGGTTTGCCTTAGGGTCCCCATAAGTCAGAAATGACTTGAGGGCATACAACAACAACAACAACAACAACAACAACCATAGGGTTTTCTTGGCAGGATTTATTCAGAGAAGGTTTGCCATTACCTTACTCTTAAGCTGAGAGAGTGGGACGTGCCCATAGTCACCCTGTGGGTTTCCATAGCTTTGCCAAGATTTGAACTCTGGTCTTGCAGAGTTAGGAGCCAAACCACTACACCACACTGGGTCTCCTTATACTATCTGATCTATATACCATTTTTATAGTACAACTGCCCACTTAAAGTGATGTACAGGACTTCACGAAAACACCATCATCAGTGCCAGCCCTAGCATTAGGGAAGTAGAGCAGCGGCCTTGGGGAGCTGTTTTGGGATATCATGAAAAGGCAGCAAACTGTTAGCCATTCATTAGTGTTCCATTCTCAGTGTCCTCAATGGGACAGGGGTGTGCAGGACTTCCTGCCTCATCACATAGGTATCTGGGGAGCCTCATTCACTGCTCTGTCTCAGGGTGAAAAATATCTTAGGTACACCATGACCATCACTCTCACCCTCATCTTTTTAGAAATACTGTACTTTATTATACCTCCTTTTAAAAAGGGAGCCCTGGTGACGCAGTGGTTAAATGCCAGCACTGCAGCCACAATGTTGCACCTTCGATCCCAAGGGCTCTAAGTTTCACTCAGCCTTCTATCCTTTCGTAGGTCAGTAAAAAGAGTACGGTACCGGGCTTGGGGAGCAATTAGCTAACACACATTGGAAACCGCTTAATGGGGTATAGATGTGTATGTGCCATTGCTTAAACAATTAGTAAGCCACTCTGAGAGACTTTGTGGCTGAAGAACAGGGTATAAATACTTAAAATAATACATAAAACTGAACTGAAGCTGTAAAGACATGCAGCAGCTAACCCATAACTGCATATTTTATCATGTAGCTTTTGAAGTGTTAAAGGGGTCCAATTTGACTGCACCCCTACAGCACAGTCACTGTGAGGGTGATGAATTTGTCTTTGACTTTCTTTCAATGAGAGTATTGCAACTGAACAAACAAACAAAATAGCAAACCTGTCCAAAGATAACCAACTCTGAAAAAGAACCTTGTATTTAAGCTTTTAGTTAGAGGGGTTTACCCATTTCGATCCTGTGTCAGTCAAAAACAACTAATAGATTTGCATAGAGAATCTGCCATTAAGAGATTAAAAAATTACCCAGAACTTACGTTTTAATGAGCTGCTTTGCAGACTGGAATGGGAAGAAGAAGAGAAAGAAGAAATATCATTACTCAATAAAGATGGTTTCAGTTTTAAAATGGCTCAGTCAGCAGAAACCTCTCTAGTTTGTTTATTTCATTTTATATAATAATGACCATTATCATAAATTATTTAATTTGTTTATTTGGTTTGATCAATTACTTATTTAGCTTATTTAAGTATTTCTTGTATTAAAACCCTGATTTTCTCCCAAAAATGTGACTCTAGTCAGCTCAAAATAAAAATGGAATTCAAATATACAGTTAAAATCCAGAAAAAGTTCAAATATTAAAGCACACTCAAATTAAATACACACGTTAATAGCACATCAATAGAAGAAGTGACCCTTTCTCAGCAACTGTCCTCTTGCTACAAGCCTGCCTGAATGAAAAGGCCTTGGGAAGAGAAATACAATGGAGAGAGGACAGCCAAGCTTTCCACTGCAGTGAGTTCCAGATCTGGGAATGGCCCCTAAGAAAGCTGTCTCTCTCCTGTCCCAACCAGGCATGCCTCTATGACTGAGAGGAAGACATCCTCTGAGGATCCCACAGCCTGGAAGAATATTGTCCTCTGGATAACCTAGAACCAAGCTGTATAGCTCATCATAATGAGAACTTTGAATTGTTCCTAGAAATGGACTGGTAGCCAATAAAGCTGCACTGATCAATAGGATGACTGCAGCATTCTAGCCCAGATGAAGCTTCTAAACACTTTTCTTTTTTTATAGGCACTAACTTAATGTTTTTCTTTATTAGCAATTAACATAATGGTGTAGATTTCCTCAGCCAAACAGAATACAAACATATTACAAAACACTCTAATGCAATACTCTCTTAATATTGAAAGTACAGTTGTCCCTTTATATTCGCTGGGGTTTGGTTCCAGGACCCCTTGTGGATACCAAAATCCGTGAATACTCAAGTCCCATTGTATGCAGTGGCATAGCAAAATGGTGTCCCTTATATAAGATGGCAAAATCAAGGTTTGCTTTTTGGATTTTTTTTTTTAAAGAATATTTTCAAGCTGTGAATACGTAAATCCGTGGATACCAAATCCGTGGATACAGAGGGACAAGTGTAGATCATTTCTATTAAACAAATCTCAAAAGACTAGCCCATTCAAAGGCATCACCCTTTTGGCGTGCATTACTATAGTCCTGGAGGTCAATTGATCTGGACTGATTAATTGATTACATTTCTGTCATCCTTCTTTCCCAAGGAATTCAGGAGTACATGATACTTCCCGTACATTTTATCTATACAACAAACGTTTCAGGTATGTTGGGTTAAGTGGTAGTAACTGGCCCAAGGTTAGCAGTGAACTTCCTGACTGAAGGGCCAGTGTGCCTTTAATTGCTACTTTCCTCTTTAGAGTTTCTGCTTCTTTTATTTCTTATTGCAGAGCATGTATAAGGGAATCATGGTGTATTGGCCCTTCATGAGCCAACTTCTGACACCCAGGAGTAAGGCATAAGTGGCAGCCTATTCACTGTGAACAGAGAAAGAAATATCTTAGAACTTTTAATTAATAGCTCCTTGCATGTTCTGCCCCTTTTACTGCTTCCAGTTCAGTGCGGCTGAGGGATTTGTGATGAATTGTCCCTTTATTTGTCACCTTCAAATGCTCAGGCTTGGATACCGGTAATTGGTTTTCTTTATTCCTCCCCCTTTTCTTTCATTTATAGCGATATACTATTATTTTGCTATAAAAAAAATGGAAAAGGGAAGAAAAGGGTGACAAGAAAATAATTTCTAGTTTTGTTTCCACTGTGAAAATGCCAATTGGCAATGAAGGTAAAGGATACACATTTTAGAAATATATTAATTAATTAAACTCCTCCAGATGGGAAAGAGAAGCTGAGTAATTAAGGGGGAATTCATCACTGATTCCCCCAGCCATGCTAAACAGGAAGCAATAATAGGAACAGAAGCTGCAAGAAGGACACTATTAATTAACATTGCAGTTGATCTCTTTAAACATGGCACTTTTGAAGATATTATGGAAGGATCTTGGCCATAGGACTGGGCACTGGTGGATAATATAGTGTTACCGGTACATTAAGTGTCATGTGCAATTGCCATTTTAACTTTTTAAATAATTTTCCCAGAAATACTCAACAAGAACAAATACTTAGAAGCTACAATGGCAACTCTTAATGGTGAATAAATATTATATTATATGGTCTTGGCCATGGGAATGGACATTGATGGATGCCTCAGGACAGGGAAATGTATCAGTTTTTATTTTCATTCACTGTCTCATTTTTCCAGGGTTAGGTCATTTTGGCTTGTTCCCACAGTAGTTTTCAATTTAAAAAAAATACTCTGCCTGAACATTTGTATACATTGTATGAACATTTTTCCTGCTAGAAGCTGCCACTGTACATTTTTGTACATTTAAAATTTACTTATTTTCTTACGTGTTTTTTCTTAATCTACATAATCTTTGCAAGTAATTTCCCCTGATGAGTAGATTTTCACTAATATATGTTTCCTGCTCACTTTTTGATGGGGAAAAAATAACGTTGCAGCATTCAGGAAAGTGCCATTTTTGAACTGGCTAAGTGTTGTGGTTCATGTCTTGATTTGGGTTGTGTTTGCATTAAAATGCAAAAACTGGGGGGGGGGTGTCTTCCTTCCTCTGGATCTGTGTTGAGGGCTATGTGAATTCATGTTTACATCTGATTATGGAAACACAATGTCTCTGCAGAAGGAAAGGACCCAAGTGGCAAAAGCAACTCTTGCATATTTTCTAATTTACCTTCATTGTCACAGCTTAGAAAAGTTACCTTTTGGGCTACAATTCCCAGAATTCCTCTGCCAGCTATAGTCCTAAAAGAGTAATTTTTCTAAGCTCTGATCCTTGTTAGGAGGTGTGTGCATTCAATGCACTAACAGTAAATCCAACAATTGTGGAGACCTCTAATCTAATACGTTGTCCTGTAGTTGAAGGAGAGAAGGAAATAGCAATCTCATCCAGTCTCCAGCTAGAGGACCAACAGCAGCTGGCTACTGATTCTTCTTCCCTAGTACACAGGGCCGGTTTAAGGAATTTTGGGGCCCCCTGCAGTGCTTTATTTTGGGGCCCCCATATGTTTATCTCAGGTCAATGTAACCTAACCTATTCACCGTACAGGATGTTCAGATCACAGTAGGGCCCCCGTATCCATGGATTCATTATCCATGGGACACAGAACAGCACACCTACCTTAGAGTCTTCCTAGTAAATGTGTCCTCCCTAGTGGTTTTCTAGGCCCTCCAAGGCAACTCTATGGCATTTTAAACCAGAAGTACCATTTTTTTCAATGGTGTTCACTATTATTCATGGTTTTCAGAATCCACCCCCCCGAACCAATCCCCAGTGGATAAGAGGGGCCTACTGTATTACATAATTTGACACCAATAATTTAGTTTAAAAACTATATTATAGGCACTAACATAATATTTTTAGTTTATTAGCAATTAATGTAATGATGCAGATTTCCTCAAAGAAAAGAAAGAGTGGACTACAAGCTAAACATGAGTTAGCAGTGTGATGCAGCAGCAAAAAATGCCAATGCAATTCTAGGCTGCATTAATAGTGTCTAGATCAAGGGAAGTAATAGTATCACTCCATTCTGCTTTGGTCAGACCTCACCTGGAATATTGTTTCCAGTTCTGGGCACAACAATTCAAGAAAGATACCGAGAAGGATGTTGGGAGGTCTGGAAGCCATTATGCCCTATGAGGAACGGCTTAGGCAGCTGGGCATGTTTAGCCCAGAGAAGAGAAAGTTAGGAGGGGACATGATAGCCATGTTTAAATATTTGAAGGGGTGTCATACTGAGGAAGGAGCAAGCTTGTTTTCTGCTGCTCCAGAGACTAGGACACGGAGCAATGGACTCAAACTATAGGAAAAGAGATTCTACCTAAACATTAGGAAGAAGTTCCTGACAGTAAGAGCTGTAAGGCAGTGGAATACTCTGCTGCCTGGGAGTGTGGTGCACTCACCTTCTTTGGAGGTTTTTAAGGAGAGGTTGGATGGGCATTTGTCAGGAATGCTTGGATTGTGTGTTCCTGCAGGGCAGAAGCCAATCGGATGGGATGGCTGTTGGGGTCCCTTCCAGCCCTATGATTCTAGGCTGCATTCAGAGCCTGGGAAAGTTACTCTTGGATTACACCTCCCAGAATCCCCCTGCCAGCACCCTTCTCAAGATCTGGTTGCATTGTTCCTTTTCCAGCATTCTCTAGCCCAGTGGTTCTTAACTTGGGGTCCGCAATGTCCTCACAGGGGGTCCACAAAGGCTTGAAGACTGCTTGGCCCACCTCCTCCCTGTAGTGGAGTAGCCATGTGACAGGAACCAAGGCAAAGTCTGGCTGGCTTGGCCTGCACATTGCCATTCAATCCACTCCAGCCACAAACTTGCAGGAAGAAGCAAGAGTGTCTCTGAGGGAAAGTTTAATGGATGGTGTAATTGTATTGTTGTTGTTGTTAGCTATTATTATTAGGGTTTTAAATCTTGAGTTAAGTCTTGGGGCAACAAAAGATATTTAAAGGGGGTCCCTGGTAAAGAAAAGGTTAAGATCCACTGCTCTAGGCCAATGCCTCTCACATAACACTACTGGATATTGGTGTTTTAGTGACAACAATAAAACCATTGTTCCCAGTAATATTACTCCAAATTTTAATTTATATTCTTTATACAGTATTCTTCTGTTAAAAGAGTTAAGAGTGTTGTAAAAGTTTCAGCATTGCACTATGACTATGGAGACCAGGGTTTGAATCCTTACTCAGCCATGAATACCCCACTGGCTGACCTTGGGCAAGTCACACTCTCTCAGCCTCAAAGGAAGGCAAAGGCACACACCCTTTGAACAAACCTTGCCTAGAAAACCCCATGGTAGGTTTGCCTTAGCCAGAAATGACTTGAAGGCACATAGGCAAACACACACAAATGCAGGCTGAACTCAGTTGGCAAGGGAAGGGAAGGGAAGGGAAGGGAAAGAAAGAAAGAAAGAAAGAAAGAAAGAAAGAAAGAAAGAAAGAAAGGAGCCCTTTCCGAGACAACCCTCAAATTCCCTGTCTCTCTCATAAACACACACTCACCGTCTCCGCGGTAGCAGCAAACTCCCTCCAGCTTCTGCCACAGAGGGCTGCTGTTTCTTTCACTTTCTCTTTAGTTTTGGAGACATTTTTTTGGAGGAGGGCGGGAATGTGGTGGAGTCTCCTTCTTTAGAGGTTTTTAAACAGAGGCTGGATAGCCATCTGTCTTGACTCCAGCAACAAGTTAAAAAGTAAAATAACCACCCCACTGTGCATGGCAGCCCCACCCCCCAAGATCCCCGCGGCCCCCTGAAGACAGTCCCTCACTCACACGACCAGCTGCTCTGCCTTTCCTCCTTCACAGCAATGCAGCCAGGGACTGTCTCCAAATTACAACTTCCCAAGAGCAAACCCTTTCTCTATCTCCCGCACTAGCTCAGTGCTATTGCCATGCCCTGCCTGAGGAGGGAGGGGGAAGGGGCTCCAAAGGAGCGGAGGAGCCGGCTGCTGTCTCCTGGCTGTCTCCTTCATCAGATAAGGGCAACACTCACCAGGGGGCCCCCTTCACCCCCGAGGCCCCCCGCCAATGCGGATCTGGCAGACAGGTTAAACCGGCCCTGCTAGTACAGTGACAACTGGTGGCATCCATGTCAATGAGACAATTAATCTGTTCTGCTTTTTAGTCCAAACTTAAATGGAGTTGTCCAAAGTGATGAGCCTATCTTGCAGATAGGACTCAGCATGTTGGATAGCTCCTTTAAAGTTCAGATTAAAACTATGAGCAGACTAACCCATTGACATGGAAGACACCAATTGCCATTGCTCTCTCTCTCTCTCTCTCTGTGTGTGTGTGTAAAAGTTTGGCTCACCATGAGGAAAGCAGCCCCTGCCTCCTCCTCCATGGACTGAATGGCTGACTCCACCAGCTTGGAAGACTTCTCCAGTTGGTCTTGGTACTGGTGGATGAGGTTCTTCATGAATCCAACCTTTTCTTCTTGCTCCTTGGAGATGCGCTCCAACAGCTCACTCCTCTTCTCCTGCAAGATGGCAATGAGAGCTTCGAACTTCTCATGCAAAGCCTGCTTGGCCTGTCGGCTATTCTCCTGCCAGGGAACAAAAAGAAGGAAGGAAGGAATAAATGAATGAGTGAACAAATAATTGCTGGGAGGAGAACATGGGAGGATGCAGAAAGGGGACTATAGGGTCAGGCTTCTGGAGTGAAATCACAAATGTATTGCCATTCAATGCCTAAAATTTAAACCTAGGCTTTCAGGGTACTCCTTACCCTGGTGGCAGTTCCTTGCCAAATCCATCTAAACTTTAGATGAAGTTAAACTCCACACTTTCTGCAAATAGGTGTTTTCCTCTGAAGCCCCTCTCAAAATGGCAACAGGAAGTGAAATGATGTCACTTCCTATTGCCATTTTGAGAGGGACGCAGAAAAATGGAGGAAGGTATTTGGGCTTGCGGTGGGAGTGCAGCCTGCAGGAGAGTCAAGGGAGAGAAATTGGCTCCCCCAGTTGCCCACCCTGATCTAAAAATTAGATTTAGGAAGCTATTCTTCTGCTTTGAAAGGGGGCATGGAACTGAACTGCACAGTTGGAGGTGCATCTCTCTTCTCCTACCCTCTCCAGCAATGCCTGAGCTATCAGCCATTGCATGGGGTTAGGTTTCCCTTCAGCCACTTGGATTTCGAAGAGCTCAGCCATTTGTTGCATTCCTCACCTCAGTGGTTTTGCAGGACTCCTCCAGCTGGTTGATGATAGTCTGGATTCTGTCATTCCCTGCCACCAGCATTGAGATGCAGTTGTTCAGCTCTGTCTGTGGAGGAAGAGGATAAAAATAGGTTTGAATCCATGAAGTCCCTTCTCTCCATCTGAGCCAGAGGGCCAACTGCATTTCTTTTTCAAAGAATGGCGAGAAAAGGAATGAAGCAAAAAGTCCAACTAGCAAAACATGTTTTGTTTGTGGTGTATTTTAATACTGAAATGTCTTTTTGTTGTGGTTGGTTTTGTTTCTGTTTTGTTTATTTTTATGTCTTTGGATTTTCATGTGCATAAAAATAAATTATAAAAAAACATGTTTTATCCGACATATATTCAACACGTTTATAGTGCTCAGTTAGGGCTGCTCTTTCTCCCTCCGCTTAAATGCTCCACATCTTTAACACATAAATGGCAGGTGGATACAACATGGCCTCCTCTCTCCTCAATAGTTTGGGTGGTCCAAAGGTGGGGAAATGTTTTTTTCTACTTGTTTTGGAAGAATTTACCAACTTTCACAAATTGTATGTTCAGGATAGAAAGAAATTGATATTTTCGAAAATAAAATGTGGAAGAAAATGAAAGGGATAGATTTCCCCCATCTCTCCTCCTGGGAGAGGATTGTGGGTTACCCATTCCATATGTGCAGGGAAAGACTTCCCCCACCCACTCCCCCAATCCCACTCACAGCTGCTCCCTTGGGAATGGGCACCCTTTCTAGGAGTCCATCACTACCTCACAGCTCTTAAGTGACTCTAAATATAACCTGTGGGGAGCTGCTTGGGGGCTGCAGTCATCTGTGTATTCATATCAGCTGTGGTAGGAGCCAGAGGCTATTCCTGAAAGACACTCAGCACAGCACATCCTAACATCTCCAGTCAGCTCTCAGCCCAAAAGGGAGATGTTTTCTCTCCTACCCAGAGAGTCCATCGGCATGCCAGTTGATGAGACATGAACCTCACTGAGGTCAAGGAAAGGAACCCTTTGCCCTGACAGAAAATACCAAATTTCATGATGGCTTCTCTTTTTCTATCTTTTGGCATCCAGGCTGTTCGTGAAAGCCCCAAGATGGCTCAATCATAAGAGCTCCTCCATGAGGATCAATAACGTCCAACAAGTTTCTTTTAAAGACTATTTAAGCTTGACTAGTAATTAGAGCGGACAGCCTAAATACCCTAAGGCACCAGATCCTATCTGATCTTGAACACTAAGCAGAGTCAACTCTGGTTAGTATTTGGATGGGAGACCATAAATTAACACCAGGTGAGGTGCGCTATTTTTCAGATGAAGGAACTGGCAAAACCACCCCTCTGAGTATTCCTTGCCTAAGAGAACCCTAGGAGATTCATGGGGTCACCATAAGTCAACAGGTGACTTGAAGGCACATGAACACAGCAATTAGAGTAGACTTTCACAAAAAAAAATTTGTTTGCATCATTTAAAAATGGGGTCCCTTTTGGAACCACTCAGAGTGAGGGAGAGGCCTGCAAAAGAATGCAGAATGTCTGCAGTCAGAGATACCATTGCCAATGACTGTTTCAGGGTTTTGCTGAAATGACCAGAGGGCAACAAAGCTGGTTATATTAACCTGATGGGAATGGGGATGGATTTCCTCTAGGCCAGCCATTCAGAGTGAGGGCAAGTGATTGGCTTCCTATGTCCTCACTTGAAAGTGCCACACAGCAAAATCTGACTCACAACATAGTGCCATGTGGTCCTCATCCTCATGATCTAATCCTCAACTGGGCAGGATTGTATGTGAGGGAGGAAGGAAGAAAACCAGAGTGGGTATGTTAAAAACTGCACTATGGCAACAGAAGATTAGTGGAATGATAATACTGGCTGCAAACAAGTTATAAAAGTACTCAGAAATGGAGGATAAGCACTTCTCTTTTTGCTCAGGGGAACCGTTAACACACACCCCCCGTCATATTTTTCACCCTAAAAATTGGGCTGGGGAAAATGAAGCAGCATGCGGCTTTCCCCTGCCTCCATCCCTCAACCTCTCCAGAGCATTCTTCTTCTGGCTAAAAAAAAAAAGGGGGGGGGAGGCAAGGGAAAATGAATTGCTCCTACTGGAAGTCTCCAGGAGCAATAATTCACCTTTTAAATATATTTCAATCTCTATCTGCACTGTTTAACACCCCAAAAGCAGTTTTTGAAAACTAGACACATACCCTCCAACATTTCACAGATAAAAACGAGGACACATGTGGCCAAGCAACATCAGAGTGTGGTCAAGGTGGCAAAAAGTTACTGTATAAATGAGGAACAACAGACAAGCTAGGAAAGGATACAGTAGTTTGCTTTTGCCTGAGCCTCCTGGGAAGGGCAAGATTCTGCCCCTCTCCTCTCCCTCTGCTGAATTAATTGAGTGCAAACAATGACTTTTGCACTTTGAATTCATTTTGCAGCCAGTGAAGTAAGGTGAGGACAAAAGGGGAAAGTGGTGGTGGGGGGGGAGAGGAGAAAGCAACTGGGACGTTTTAAAAGCAGTTGAAAAAGTGGGACAACAGAGGACTAATTGGGACTGTCCCTGACATATTGGGACTGTTGGAGAGTATGCAGAAATGGACTTCCAGCCATTTCTGGTTTTGTGTCTTTGTGACAGGTTGGCATTTTTTTTTTGACAGTCTTTGTGGCCCCAGAGGGTAGCAAGGGGAGTCAAATTGGACCTGGACCCACCCTTGCTGAAAATGTTATTAGGTAAAATGTCTGTATAGCTATGCAGCTCATTCAACTGGGGGGAGTGGCTGGGTATGTTTGGGGATGCATTGGCATGCCAGGCCTAGTGACACAGAAGGGCAACAGAGCAAGCCAGAGCCCCACAAAAGCAAGAGTATGCACCCTAAATGTGCCACCAGAATCCTCTACAATAGAGGCCCAAGCTGGGGCCTACCTGACATGTTTTACTTTATCTTTATTATCTTGCTTTTCTCCTATATGGGTGGTGGGGTTTGCAGTACCATACATTGGGAGGGGCCAGGTTGGATAAAGCTGATCTACAGCCTGCAGAGTATCCATGGAAAATGGTTTAGCGGATCCTCTGCAGAGCAGCCAGCCCAGGGAAGAATTCATGGGAGGTGCAAAGTTTGAAAACTATTTGCTTAATTCAGTGTGAAATCGGTGAGCTTCCTTCATACCTTTTGTCCCTGAAAGACACTTTGGAGGGGTGCTACTTCACAGTCTTTGTGAGCCCCAAAGACTTTGCACATGGAGCAGGTGGGCACCTCACAGGTTAAGCAATAGATGTTGATCTTCTCGTCCTCATGCTCTTTGCACATCGGATGATTGCCTTTCTTCAGGGGCCGACTGGAGAAAACACAAGAGCAACAACATGGCACAGTTGAGTGTAGTGGTTAAATTGTTGGCCTAGTACTGGAGAGCAGGAATGTAAGACCTTCCAACATTTCACAGATGAAAACCAGGACATATGTGACTAAGCAACATCAGAGTGAAGTTAAGGTGGCAACAGTTATTCAGGAGGAACAACAGACTGTCAGGATAATAGGTAAAGGCTGCAGTACAGAAGGGCAAGATTTTTATGTGGGAAAATCTGCATGGTTTTGTGAAACCAGAGATACACTTTGGGTTTTTGAAACTGAGTTCACTCTTGTACAAAAGAATGTGGCCTACCGTGGTCTGATCACCTCCCCCACAGCCTCTTATCAGTCTAGCTTTCATCCTGAGGGTAGAAAACTGAGTCCAACTCTATAAGATTAATCACAGATGTGACAACTCTGGTGGGAAGGCAAGGAAGTCTGTACCCTGGCCACCACCTCTTAGTACAGTAGGAATTGGACTGGTTCCCACCTCATTTCTAATATTAACTTCCTCAGAGAGGTTATGTTTAGACTTTCCTTCCCCACATGCCACATTATCCAAGAAGCTCGCTAGCTGTGCCTGTGCAGAGCCACTGAGTTTTATTTTGGGAGGCCAGTGGTATTTCGTCTTTCTGGAGAGGCCTTTGGATGACACCCCAAAAGTATCTTCATCAGCACCTACCTTCCTATATTTGGATTCCTCCCTAATCCACCCAAATTTCATGTCCCCTAATGGGAAGGGATTACTGGGACCATTTGTGTAGGTTTCGTGTGTAAGCTGTTTTCAGAATCAAAGGCTCTAATATTATCCTGGCTTAATTAGCAATTCCTGGTGTATACAAAAGGACACTGCTCATTCAGAACCAGGGTTCATCTAGTCAATCTGCCTTTTCCAATGCTGGGTTCCCAGATTTGGATGTTGTAGGACTATAAATCCCATCATCCCCACCAGCATGCCCAATACTGAGGGATGATGGGGGTGTAGTCTGTCCACAACTGGAGGGTTGGGAAAGGTGATGTTTACAATACTGTCCAACCAGATACCTATGTAAAGGTCACAGATAGGACCTGGAAAGAGTAGCTCATGATTCTCCTGTTTTTTCCTAGTACCTGGTATTTGGACATTTGATGTTTCTGAATGCAGAAGTTCTATCCGGCCACTGTAGCCAATAGCCACTGATATACTTCTCCGCCACAAATTTTCCCAATCTCTTGTTTAAAACCCAAGTAAGTGCAACATCTTGTGGAGTTGAGTTCCATGGTTTAATTACATTATGTATGAATGAGTACATACTTTAATTGACTGTGGAGTCAGACCCAGCTTGTGGCAGGGGGAAGGAACCCAGCTAGCAAAAGCAGCCAGTGTGAACACATACAACCATGGCAATCTTGTTTTACCAATCATTGATCAAGCAGTGCTAGTTTTTGGAGGCTACAACTTCCAGAATCCCCCAGCCAGCCTGGCCAGGAACTATGGTAGCTGAGGATTCTGGAAGCTGAAGTCCTAAAAGCCAACTTTTCTGAGCTTTGACACAGAATGAGACTTCACAGGGTCCTGAGTTACTCTGGCCAATTACAATGGAGAGATTTTCAGCATTCTACCAGTTCTCTGGCAGTTCCCTTCTTTGTTTTTTCCTGGACAGGCTGCCTTAGCTGAATCTCAACCAGGGCCGTTTTAAGGACCTACAGCACCTGCAGCTGCAGGGGGCCCCGTCATTGTTGGGGGGGGCCATAACCCTCCTCCTGCAAAAACATTATTAGTAATAATCTGAATATCCTGTACTGTGAATAGGTTAGGTTAGGTTACATTGACCTGAGATAAACATATGGGCCCCCCAAAATAAAGCATCGCAGGGCCCCCCAAAATTCCTTAAACTGGTCCTGATCTCAACCAAGGTTGTCAACCTTTCAACAAACCCACCTGGGAGCATTTGTTTGTTATTGTTGTTTTTTAATGTTTTATTGCCCAGCAGTTTGATCTGACCTGATTAGCAAATACTGAGGTTTCTTCTCTGAGCTGTGAAACTTTGCGTGGCATCCTGCTTAACATCAGAGGAGCACAATGCTCTGTCAGTTGTCTTATGCCACAATAAGGTGGGAGGTGGGATATAGTTGTTAGCTTCCCAGCCATTCCCATGGCTGTTCCAGGGAAGCTTCAGTAGCCATTCTGGTAAGGGAAGAGAGCTGTGGCTGGGCATTGCTGGGGTGCAGGCAATTAGGGAAAACAGCTTGTGTAGGGAGGTATTGGATACCTCCTTACACAAGTGTCTATGTACGTCCCAGCTGTGTAACCAGGAGTTATGCTGGTGTCCTGTCCCAAGAGGATTCTGGTCTTTGCTGATTTTGACAAGCCAAGCTGCACCTAAAGGCAGAAGATCTCTCCGGCCAGGCTCCCCCCACCCCGCCATTCCTGATTGGTCACCAATCCTCCCAAACACCTTTTCAGTCCCACATTCAAGACCCATTGTGAACTTAAGGTCTGACAAACAGCCAACACAGTTGCAAACTTCTTCTTTCTGGACAGACCTAGCAAATGATACTTTTTTTTACTACAAATCCCAGGACACCTCCCCTGCCCCCAGGCTAGCATGATGAGTGCTACTAAAATCAGTGGGATGAATTAGTCCAATTTTATTCCCATGTATTTCAGTAGCTCTACTCAAAGTGCAGCTGTTTGGATAAGAAAGAAATAACAACTATTGTATTTGCATTTTCATGACACCCAAAATTTGCCACCTAAAGTAGCTGCTTCATTCTGTCTATAGCAGAGCTGGCTCAGTATCCTGCAAAGCATAGAGGATGACAGGGGTTAATGCAAACCTGGAATATTCCTGTTTGTAGATATCAATGATATTCTCCACCAGTAGGTTCCTCTGGAGGCCATAGACTCCGTGACGGTCCAGGATGACTTCATGGCGGCAGGATGGACAGCGGAACCTCCCCCCTGATATGGTTGTTCCCCGGGATGTTTGCCAGTAGGGGTTAGCTGCCTACAGAGGCCATCAATAACATAAGGACAAAGGTCAGTCATCTGCACAAAATGTGCAACACACAAACAAACATCACCCTACCTGGCCTTGGAAGGGCAATCTGAGATTTCAGCTGTTCATGGGTGATCAAATCATGTAATGATCCCTCATAAAAATGATTCACAGTTGTCTTTTCTGATGCAACTGGAAATCCCCAGCATGCTTTGCAACTGTATCAGAGACCTTGCCACTGGAAAAGTGGCCAGTGTCACTGAAACTCTTTTTCGGAACTGTTGCAACAATATATACTGACACAGACGGATATCACCGGCCAGAACCAAGCTTCTAATTAGAAGTGTGTTATCTAGTCTGATTTTTACTTGAGTGTTTAAACCATTGGCATGGACCAGTTTTCCAAAATCAAAATGTCTGCAAAGCATGATGAGAGATTTTCAGTCCCATCCCCCCCGCAAAAACCCAAGTATGACTATTTGTGTTTGTGCATATGTGTTCTGGTATGGCTCCTGAGCCCAGAGAGAGTAAAGTACACATCCAAATAAATATCAAAACCAAACAAGCAATGTATGTAGCAAGCTGATTGATCTTTAACTTATGCTGTGTATCTAGAAATGTAAGTCAAACTAGTAACTTTCTCTAGCTCTGTTCATAAGTCTATAAATGCCTACTAGTCATGATGGCTATAGGTACCCTTCAGGTTCCAGGGGCAAAATATCTCATTTTAATGTTTTTATTTTTTATTTATTTAGTTATTTATAACCCGCTCTTCAGCCACAAGGCTATCAGAGTGGCTTACAAATTGTTTTAAGCAATAGCTATTTACACATCTACACTGCATTAAGCAGTTTCCAATGTGTGTTAGCTAATTGCCCCCACAAGCTGGGTACTTATTTTACCAACCTACAAAAGGATGGAAGGCTGAGTGAACCTTGGAGCCGGCTGGAATCGAACTTGCAACATGGTGACTTGCAGTACTGGCGTTTAACCACTGTGCCACCATTGGAGGGGGAAAACAATTGAAGAGGACTGTCACCTTCATGCCTGGCATGTAGACTTCCCAGCCACAACTGGCAGGCACAGTATCTGCTGGGTTTAGTCCCTACCCTCACTGCCATTCCCTTTTCCTTATGTGTTACTGTCTTATTTGGATTGGAAGCCTGAGGGCAGGGAACTGTTAAATTAACCATTTGTAAACCGCTCTGATAGTCTTTGTGGCTGAATGGGGAATAAATAAATAAATAAAAATAAACAGGCTAGATTAGGTAGATCTTCAAACTTGATCCATCAGGGAGATACTCGCATAGAATCATAGAGTTGGAAGAGACCACAAGGGACATCCAGTCCAACCCCTGCCACGCAAGGACAAACAATGAAAGCTTTCCCAACAGATGGCCATCCAGCCTCTGCTTAAAAACCTCCACAGAAGGAGACTCCACCACACTCCGAGGCAATATATTCCACTTCCAAACAGCTCTTACTGTTAGGAAGTTCTTCCTAATGTTTAGGTGGAATCTCTTTTCCTGTAGTTTGAACCCATTGCTCTGTGTCCTAGCCTGGAGCAGCAGAAAACAAGTTTGCTCCATCCTCAGTATGACATCCCTTAAAATATTTAAGCATGGCTATCATGTCCCCACTTAACCTTCTCTTCTCCAGATTAGACATGCCCAGCTCCCTAAGCCACTCCTCATAGGGCATGGCTTCCAGACCTCCCACCATCCTGGTCACCCTCCTCTGGACACGTTCCAGCTTGTCAATATCCTTCTTGAATTGTGGTGTCCAGAACTGGACACAGTATTCCAGGTGAGGTCTGACTAAAGCAGAATAGAGTGGCACCATTACTTCCCTTGATCTAGACACTATACTCCTATCAATGCAGCCTAGAATCACATTGGCTTTTTTTAGCTGCTGCACCACACTGTTGACTCATTTTCAGCTTGTGGTCCACCAAGACTCCTAGATCTGTTTTGCATGTACTGCCATCAAGCCATGTGTCACCCATTATATCTGTCTATTTCATTTTTACTGCCCAAATGTAATATCCTACATTTCTCCCTGTTGAAATTCATTTTGTTAACTTTGGCCGAGCTTTCTAATCTGTTGAAGTCATTTTGGATTCTGATCCTGTCCTCTGGGGTATTAGCTACCCCTCCTATTTTGGTGTCATCTGCAAACATGATAAACACACCCTCTATCCCTCATCAAAGTCATTCTGATGTTCATAGAAGATATGTGTTATCTTGCAAAGCATCGCCAGCACCATTTTCTCCAATGGAGGTCTTTGGCCAGCTGGCATACTCTCCTAGATCCAGTTTACCACTAAGTCGCATGCCAGAATGGGTTGATTACATAATGGTACCATATGCTACAGACATTCAGCAAGACAATGGGCCCTTTCACTGCTACACTGTTACAGCACTACGTTTCCACTTTAACTGCCATGGCTGCATCCTACTAAATCCTGGGATTTGTAGTTTGGTGAGAATTCTCTGGCTCAGAAGTCTACATTTGTTCTTCTTATTGTGTGCCTTCAAGTCATCTCGGTGGCTGCTCCCAGATTTGGGAACTCCCTCCGCAGAGTGGCCAGGATGGCCCTGTCCTTGCTCTTCTTCTAGTGGCAGGTGAAAACATTTTTTGTGCCGCCATCTTTTTATGAACTAAAAAGGGCTGGGCTTTTAAGGTTGTGTGGTACGGTTTTTAAGATTGTGATTATATAGTTTTAATTTAATTTAAGATTGTACAGTTTTAATGCATTTTAATATTTTTAATGTTTAATTATTTAAACTTATAAATTGTTTCATTCTTTAAAAAAAATATATATGTAAACTGCAATTTTTATGTTTTGGGTTGTTTTTAACTTATATTGTTTTAAAGATGTGGTTAGCCTCCTTGAGTCCTATTGGTGGGAGAAAGGCAGGATATAAATGGACAAAATAATAAACAATAATAAAATAATTTCTTACTTATGGAGACCTTAAAGCAAATAAATACGTCTCCCTAAACCGCAAATCCCAGGATTCCATAAGGTGTTGCCTAAGCAGTTCAAGTGGAATCATGGTACTATAATTGTGGAGTATGAACCTGTACTTGAAAAAGCTTAACTGCAGCCCTTTCCTCCTTTAGGCAGAGTGAGGCCAAGGCCTCAGGTGGCAAATATAGCAGTGACCATCCTTCCACCTGCTCTTCTCAAGCCCCCTCCTATAAGGGCATAACAAAATCACACTTCGAGGAAGGAATGAAATTAGCTGTTGAGTTTTCTGGTTTCTTTTATATTTTTTATTTTTATAGTATAAAACATGCGGTTACATTTTACCTTTTGAGACAGTTTTAAGGCATTTTAGAAGGACCTGGAGGACTTTTTCAGCTTTTAAGCCATTCTCTTACCACAGTAAATGAGCCATGACACCATACTACTTTTTAGGATCTATGATGAGTAATGGCAACAAATTAACTTTTCAAAGTAGTTTTCCAAACTGTCATCAGTAATGATACGTTTGGCTTTAGTTTCAATAGGATTCTCTCTCTCTCTCTCTCTCTCTCACACACACACACACACTGCACCAATTGCCAGCCAAACTATGAGAACTTGGGAAAACTTTGATCTCTGTTTCAGCAAGCAGAATCCAATTTCTCCTTCGCCCCCTGGGGCCTTCCCCTGCCTCCCCTTCTTTTGTTGTCTTGGAAGTCAAGCAACAATGATCAACACTGTTGGAAACAACTGCGTCACAACTAGAAGAGGCCTCTAAAGGAGCAGTGCTCTTATCAACTGCTTCTTCCTACCCAGGGTACCTCCTGGGGGAGGAAACAGATTCCCTTTGGAACTGTTCACCAAGAAGTACAATCCTGAGTGGATTTATCTATGTTTGACGTTCTAAAGGGTTGGAAAGGGTAAATGTACGTCACCATAATAAGCACTGGCAAATGTTTCACAATCCCAATCGTTTCCTTCATTTTAATTCGTATTCATCATCATATGCATGCATATTCATCATCATATGCATGCATTGACCCCATTCTCTTGTTCTTGTTGCGATTTTGCCCATTTCTACCAATGAGTTTTTTACACATAGTCCATTTATTGTTCTGTTGGCTGTTTAGGGTGGTTACATCTCCTCCCTTAAAGAGAATTATCCTGTATTTGAAGATTTCCAGTTCAAGGATCAGACAGAAGTCTATCTTAAAGAGAATGAGCCTTAAGAAGGCTGGGTGGACGCCTGGAAGTAGCCCATCATCAACAAAGCGTTGCCAGGTGAAATAACAGTCAGGCCTCCTGATCCTTTAGGGACAAAGCTCCTGTCCATTAAAGAGTGTGGAAGAATTTCAACAGGTTTTGTCTTCATGACAGGCAAGACCAGCTCAAATTCCCTCTTCTACACAACCAGCGATGTCTTATCTCTTCTCTCCTTCCTTATCACACCACACTGTTATAGAGCTATATTCCACTTTAACTGCCATGGCAACATCCTGTGGAATTCTGGGGTTGGTAGTTTAGTGAAGCCCGAAAGTGCTCTGGCTGATAATTCTAAATGCCCGTCCCTAAACTGTGAATCCCAGGATTCCATAGGATATTGCCATGGCAGTTAAAGTGGAATATTATTTTATTTTTAAGTTATTTATACCCTGCTGTTCAGCCACAAAGCTAACAGAGCAGCTTACAAATTGTTTTAAGCAATAGCAATTTACATATCTACACTGCATTAAGCAGTTTCCAATGTGTGTTAGCACACATTTAGTGTTAGTGCTGTTAACAGTGTAGCATGATAAGGAAGGAAGCAAACCTATCATCAACACTTAGCACCAGGACCACAGATGAGCAGTCTCCTGGGCCCTTTCACACTACATGATTATAATCCTATAATTCCACTTTAACTGCCATGTTTCCACCCTGTGGAATCCTAAGGTATGTAGTTTGGGGGGGGGTGCTAGAGCCCTCTGGTAGAGAACTCAGAATATTCCTCTCTAAACAGCAAATTCCAGGATTCCATAGGATGCAGCCATGGCAGTTAATTTGGAATCTTAGTGCTATAAGGGTGTGGTAAGCAAGAGCCTCGCATCTCAGTCTAGTGGTATGTCTAACTATGCATCCAAACATATAAATTATTGTATTCAAGTTTTATGCAAATCTGTGCTTTGAGAGGCTGATGCACAAGGGGCCACCCAATTTTTAAAAAATAAATCTGGTAAATCTGATCCTTCAGATTATACTATGTTTATATTCTCATGATCATGCAGAATACAAATTATTTCATAACACATTTTTGAAATGGTAAAAGCTTTCATTAAAATGTCTCCACTTTCTCTAGATTCCAAACGCTGATGACATAATGGATTGGTTTACAGTATTTTAAAGCTGTAACAAGACCATGGTTTTCCTGCAACGTGAAAGAATTAAAGGAGACAGATCTCCACGTACTATGCAATGGTCAAAACCTTTTATTTCTTAAAAAGCCCAATGCATTTCATCCTTAAGGAAAGGCCTTTCTTTAAAAATTCAATGGTCCAGTTGTTTAAAGAGTGCTACTGCAACTCCAGGAATTTCTGAGGGTTAAATGGCCCCTGAAAGAAGGCCAATTCGTGTTAAGGCCAAACACATTGGGATTATTAAAAAACAAAAGGTTTTGAGCATCGCATAGCACATAGAGCCCTGTCTCCTTTCATTCTTTCACTGTGATTATGTGCTTTCCAGTTCTTCATTTTGTTCTTTTCTTGCAGCATACCAATATGGATTTCTCTCTCTTGAAATTTCAGGAAACATAGGTCCTCTGATATTTCACCCATAAAAATGGGGGCATATTTGTCCAAGCAACATCAGAGTGTGGTCAAGATGGCAAAGGTTATGAACAAGGAAGAACGCATGAACTAGGAGAAGTTACCGGAGTCTACAGAGAAGGGCAAGATTCTGCCTCCTCTTCTCCCCCCCCCCCAGTTAACTGAGTGCAAACTACTTTTACATTTTGAACTCAGTTTGCAACCATTAAAACAACCTAGCCATCACGGCCACTTTCCCAAGCCCTCCCTATTTCTAACAACATGTCCTGTTGGGGAAGGGAACTGGTTTCCTTGAGAAATGGATCTTGGTCAAGGCTCAGATACTGCAGGCCAGAGTTAACTTTTCTTTGGGCCAAGGGGTCAAATGACCTTAGAGTAGTGATATGACACTATGATGGCAAACATTGTTCATTAGGCAAGATACATAATGCAAGGTGCAATTTCACTCACAGATTAACAGCTTAAATAGCTATAAAGATTTGTTATTAGTCTAAGCATACTTAGGGGGCAAAAATGACATTAGGCACATTTTCCTGAACTCAATGGAACTAGCTTCTGAGTAAGCATGCATAGGATTGGTGAGACACCATAGAAATTGCATTAGAAACCAATCTTAAGAAAATGCTAATTGGAACCTTTGTGAGAATACCATTCCACTTCCAGCCAGAGCTTTAAAAAGATATTTTTTGAACAGCAATTCTCAGGATCCCCAAACCAGTATGGCCTGTGACACCGAAACATTTTGCTGTGGCCATGCTGGCTGGAGGATTCTGGGCATTTCAGTCCAAAACAATAACTTGTCCAAGCTTTGCTTTCAAAGTTATTGTCAATCTGCTGCCATGCCCTGCTTCACCTTTCTTATCCTGCAGCTCTTGCTTGACTGTTGCCTCTAGCACTAGCAGTTTTGTTCTTAGCAAAGGCAAGACAGTCTTGAAACTTAGTTACCCACCTTGGGTCAATATTAAGAGGAGACCTACTAACCTGGAAGATGTCATTGGCACATTTCCTGCAGAGGTTATGCTGGCAGGGTAAGATCACCACGGGCTTGGAGAACATCTCCAGACATATGGGACAGATCAACTGCTTCTCCAGATTTTCCATAGGGTTAGAGTCCCGGATGATGCTCGGCTGATAATCCATTGCCCTGTTCGATGCTTTCAAATTATATCCTAAGTGGCTGAAGACTCTGCAGAAAGTGTCTTATGGTCTTTTTCTCAAGACTGTCTGGACTTCTAGGACACCTTGTCTAGTGATTCTTTAAGCCTGTGAGTTTCTGCACTTTTGTCTGCCTCTTGTCTATTTATAATTTATCTCTAAGAGTCACATGTGCTTCGGCTGGCAGGATCAGTTGGGAAAGGGGTCGTGTTTCCTAAAGGGTGACATGCTGTCACATGGGGGGGTGAGCAATCACCCCTCCAGAGAGAGCAGGAAGGAGAGAGCTCTGTAAACAAGGTGGAGGGGACAATCTGTCCGAAAGGCTGGGGGTAGTTGACTTCCAGGGATGTATATTATTTTTCTTCTTCGTTGCCTCCCCTGATGTCTCTTGGGACAAAGAAACTGGAGCCATGGTTGTGTAAATGGTCACACTTTCCTGAGTGTTAAGTAAGCAACATGAGCCTGCTCTACTCCCACCCAGGACTGTCACCTCACTCTCCCATTAAGATGAACAATAAAACCAAGGGTTAAACTTGTACCACTCTGACAAAATTGTTTGCTATTTCCAGCACCAGCTGCCATTCTCTCCCAATGGGTGACTCTTAACAACTCAGACAGCTGTGTGGCTTCAGACCTTGAGCTGGATGCTCCTTATTCTCTGATCTGCACAGACTTCCTTCTACTGAGGACTGTGGCCTGCTAGGGGCTCAGCCCCCTCCTTCCCCTGTAGGACAGGCTCTAGCAGGCAATTAAATCAGAATTCTCATCCCACTGGTAGTGGGGAGACCACAGTGGGCTGCATTTGGCCTGGCGGAGTTTATTCTCTGTCGCATTTAGAGCTTAGGAATTTTACATTTTTGGACTACTACTTCCAGATTAGACTATTCGGCGGTGGCGGAGGGGTGACAGCAATTTTCAGCATGCTGTTGGACATGTAGAATCTGGGAGAATCTTGGAATGTAATTTTCTTAAGCTCTTTATATCCTCAGTTTCTTGGAACCCAAAGTGATACCCAAAGGGTTAAGAACATGGGAAGCTGTATTATACCAGCAATTGGTCAATTATAGATCAATGTGATCTACGCAGCTGAGCCAGTGTGGTATAGTGGCTTGAGTATTGGACTAGGGACATTATTAGACTAGCGTGTAAAAACACTGTAATTCCAAAAGTGAGGAAAGCAGAAAAATAGTGGCATTATTACACTTACTATCGCACATCGCTGTAATCATGAGAAAGAACTGCCAACAAAATTATTGCCCGAAGACCACTAGCACTTTACGAACGAGATTTACTTCCGCGATTTAGCATGGGAAAGATTTCGGTGGTTCTCGCGAGAAGATGCAAGCATGCTTAAATCTCCAAAAACACCTTAATTAACAAAGTAAATGAACATACAAGCACTGAAACAAACCTAAAAACGTGCAAACTAAAGGGGACAGTTCATAAAAAGAGCATCCTATGCTTCATTTTCACGTTCTCAATTGGACATTTTCTCACTGAGGACCACCCATTCATGCTGTAATTTCACAATTACAATGGGACATGTTTTCACACATCCCCAATACTGTGAAAAAAGCAGTATTGATCTATTGATGGCTTGTCCCATCAATTAAAAGCAATGCCTTATTTGCAGTTGGGGCATGTAGTAACCATGCAAAGATGACGTCATGCGATAGGTGCACCCGTTCACACTACCATGATGTCATAATCCCGTGATTTTTGCTGCATCTGATAAAGTCCCTGGACTCTGAGAAACCGGGGTTCAAATCCCCATTCAGGCATGGATGTGGCTGGGTGACCCTGGGCCAGTCACACCTCCTAAGACAAAGTCAGTGGCAAAGCTCCTTGGATTAAATTTTGATGAGAAACCCTTTGATAGAGTTGTTGTAAATTGGAGTCCACTTGCAGGCACTTAACAACAACATAATGTCAGCCTTCCCCAGCCTGGTGTCCACAGATGTTTTGAGAATGATGGGAGTTGTAGTCCAACACATCTGGGGAGCACCACAATGGTCACAGGTGATCTACACTGACTGACATGGAATGCATAGGGCTTCAGAAAGGAGTTTCCCCAGCCCTGGTTGTGACAGAACCCAGGAGACTCTGTATGCAAAGACTACACTCTGACACTGGGCTTTTGCCGTTCCCCTTAAGCAGTCTCACATCAAGGCCTGAATCCACTTAAGGTTTATTTATTTGTTGCATTTACATCCTGCTTTTTCCCCAAGGAGCTCAAGGCAGTGTACATGGTTCTGCCACTCTTTAATCTCATGGCAACCTTCTGAGGTACACTGGGAGGCAATAATTGACACAAAGGGGGACAACATAGTCTCTCCAGTAAACCTGGCCGGGATTCGTACTTTATAGGCCTCATGTAAGCATCAGCAAGTTGGTTATCTCAGGGGTTGATTGTTCTGTCATGGATATTGGGACATGCAGTTAAAGTAGATTTATTCTGTAAAGAGCTGAGATGTAATACTGTAATCTATGGAGTGCAGCATTGTGAGCTAGTAGCAGTTTGCAGAAGCTAGTTTATGTATCATTTTTTATGAGCTAAGTGCTCTGGTGCCAAACTGTCTGAGAAGGCTGCTGTGAACTCTGCTGAGCTGGGTATTTAGCTATCCTATACCACTGTGTTTCAGATCCTGAATCTAAGAAGTTCTGTTTTAGGTCTCACCATGTGAAGATGTTTTTCTACTGCACGTTGTAAATTACTGTAAATATTCTTTATTATGCTTCAGGAAAGAGAAGTTGTTTTTAGACACAAGCCTGTGTCTGTGTGATTATTCTTACGCCTGGAGGAAAAATACTCTGCTACAGCTTTTGGCTGCCTGGATCTATTGTCTTGTTCAGAGGTACCCAGTGTGCGCTAACTTGACATGGTCATTGTAAGACGCACCATGTAACAGGAGCATAATGACTTCACCCTTTTACTTAGGGTGATTGTGTGTCCCATTCGACAGACGCCAATTCCCTCATTTAACGGTGGGAAATCTCTTTCAGCCCAATTTCAGAGATTTTTTTGGGAGGGTCATACTAGTCCGAATACTGTTTCTGCACAGGCGCAAAACCCATTTGTGTGAATCACAGAGACCACAATGAAGAAGGACAGGTTACTTACCTGTAACTGTAGTTCTTTGAGTGGTCATCTGTGAATTCACACAAACCCACCCATCCTCCCCTCATGTGTCCTGACAATCCTTGGTTTCATTGATGCTGCTATGTGGCAGACATGGAAATGAGGTACTTTTGGCAGGCTTGGGATATCTATACCCATAGAAAGGTGGGCAGGGCTGCTGCCAAAAGCTCTAACTGACTGTTCTAGAATGTTCCAAATGCTGTTTCTGTGCAGGCGCGAAAATTTGCAGACCATCCAGCGTTTCACAGATGAAAATCAGGACACATGTGGCCAAGCAATATGAGAGTGTGGTTAAAATGGAAAAAGTTACTAATGAGGAAGAACACACAAGAGAGGCTGCAACAGTTTGCATTTGCCTGAGGCTACTGGGAAGAGCAAAATTCCATCTCCTCCTTTCCAATCGCTCCTGCTGAGTTAATTGCTGGGCATGTTTAGTCTGGAGAAGAGAAGGTTGAGAGGTGACATGATAGCCATGTTTAAATGTTTGAAGGGATGTCATACTGAGGATGGAGCAGACTTGTTTTTCTGCTGCTCCAGAGACTAGGACACAGAGCAATGGGTTCAGACTCCAGGAAAAGAGATTCTACCTAAACATTAGGAAGAACTTACTGACAGTAAGAGCTGTTCAGAAGTGGAATACACTGCCTCATAAAAGATTGTCAGACAGGGACCATATATAGCATCCCCGTCTCGCTAGCTATTTCCCACTCCACTCCCATCCCTGTTACACTTTTAATTTTTTTTTCCAGGCCTACCTTTCTAGCGCGACATAAATGGCTCCCCTCCCCTCCAGCAGTCCAAGTAGACCACAAGTTGAACATGAGTCAACAGTGTGATGCGGCAGCTAAAAAAGCTAATGCGAATTTGGGCTGCATCAATAGAAGTATAGTGTCTAGATCAAGGGATGTAATAGTGCCGCTCTATTTTGCCTTGGTCAGGCCTCACCTGGAATACAGTGTCCAGTTCTGGGCACCACAATTCAAAAAGGATATTGACAAATTGGAGCGTGTCCAGAGAAGGGTGACTAAAATGGTGAAAGGTCTGGAAACGATGCCTTATGAGGAGAGACTTAGAGAGCTGGGTATGTTTAGTCTGAAAAAAAGACAGTTAAGGGGCAATATGATAGCCCTGTTTAAGTATTTGAAGGGGTGTCACGTTGAGGATGGAGCAGACTTGTTTTCTGCTGCTCCAGAGACTAGAACATGGAACAATGGATACAAGCTCCAGGAACAGAGATTCCACCTCAACATTAGGAGGAACTTTTTGACAGTAAGAGCTGTTTGACAGTGTAACACACTCCCTCGGAGCGTGGTGGGGTCTCCTTCCTTGGAGGTTTTTAAACAGAGGCTGGATGGCCATCTGTCAGGGATGCTTTGATCGTGATTTCCTGCATGGCAGAGGGTTGGACTGGATGGCCCTTGGGGTCTCTTCCAACTCTACAGTTCTATGATTCTAAGTGAATGGAGCTCTTGCCGAGCCCTGTTCACTTCCTTATTTGAAATCCTGGGCCGTTCTCACGAGAGAACAAGTGTGTGGCAAATTCAAAGTTTAAAGCAAGAATACACACTCTAAATTAAACCAAAGCAGCTAAACACATTTGAAAAACCTCAAGTAACCCGGGGGGGGGGGGGAGGGAGTGTGAGATTTACCTGGATGGCCTGATTGCACCCAGAAGTGTTCGGCAGGGACTTCCCACTGTGGCTGGCATTGTGCCAGCATAACAGGGCACAGTTTCAGACACCCGTGATTCCGTGACAGAAATGGAACGGGTGACCTATTGACTGCTTAAGCCATTAATAAAAAACAATGAGGGCTAAACGGAAGGGGCATGGGATGAGGACGTTGTATGAAAAGTTGGCCTTTTGGCGATCTCCTGGCGTTCCTAGAACGCCATATTAAGGGTGTATGATAATCTCCGTAGTGTGGTGGAGTCTCCCTCTTTGGAGGTTTTTAAACAGAGGCTGAATGGCCATCTGTCGGGAATTATTTGATTGTGTATCCCTGCATGGCAGGAGGTTGGACTGGAAGGCCCTTGTGGTCTCTTCCCTCTATGATTCTATGATTCTAATTGGGTGCAAACAATTTTTGCACTTTGAACTCAGTTTGCAGCAATTGAAATAAGCCTAGGACAAGGTGGAAACGTGGAAGGAGGAGAGAGAAGCTGGAACATTTTAAAACAAGCTGAGAAAGTGGGTCAACAGAGGAACATTTGAGACTGTTCCTGACAAATTGGGACAATTTTTGAGGGTATGGAATGGAAGACAATATGTTGGGGCCAAAGGTTACAGCATATTTTAGATTAAAACTCTTCTTGTCAGTAGGTAAGCCTGAGAAGAAGAATTCCTAGCCCATGGTCTGTTTTACATCACTGTGCATTTGAAGGGTTGCCCAGTCAAAGTCTACTTTAAACATGAAGGCCCATAGTAAAGGAGACCAGCAGTCCTGATGTAGTCCATCAGTGATTAGCACATAAACAACAAACTAGAAAGCACACAGGTCCCAGCCTTTGCCATGGTGGGTTGGGGTGTTTTCATTTCTATTTAATTCCTAGCAACTATTTCTTTTTTCTTTTTTTAATTTTATTTTTATAAACATTTTCCTTTACATTATCATCATCCAAAGTCACTGTATGTTTAACCATTTGGTCAAGCTTGACACAGATTAATATCAATCATAGTAATAACCATTATTAGATGTCATTAGATGTTACAAGTCAAATAGTTAAACTTCTATTATAGAATCATAGAATTGATCTACTGTGTTCGTTGTATTTAAACCCCTTAATTCATTCATACCTAAATCCACTTCTCCTTCTCCTTCTCACCTATTCTGTCTTCTCCCTCTCCAACTTTCATTTACCACTTCTTTTCTTCTTCTCTCCTTTCTTTCCCTTCCAATCAGTCTCCTTCACTTTCTCAAACCTTCCTACATTCCCTAATTTCTTTCATTCTTCTCCCATTCGTCCTCCTTTGACTCCCATCATCCCACCACCCCACTGAGTTATTTAACCTTACATTCATTTTATCTCCTCCATATTTCTCATAATTTCTAATGTTCTCTTATTTTCCCATTTTCCATCGTTCATGGTTCTAGTTATTATTTGTTAGTTGTTATATTCGTATGTTATTTCCTTTTCTCCATTTTTCCAAAATCTAGAAACGTAAAATTTTTTGTTGAAGCATTTGCTACATTGTTACAAGCCATCTTGTGCCAGTTATATTATATTAAATCGTATCATTACTTTCTTAGAGTATTGCCTTTATTCTCGCTTTTAATATTGGGTCTTTATATTCCATCTTCTTTTCCAATATTCTTCTATTCTTCGTTTGCTAGCAACTATTTCTAAGTGGAAGATCCAGTGTGGCATAATGATTTGAGCATTGGACTATGACTCTGAAGATCAGGGTTTGAATCCCCACTCGGCCATGAAAACCCACTGTGTGACCTTGGGCAAGTTATACTCTCTCAGCCTCAGAAAACCCTGTGAAAACTTCCCCTTAGGGTCGCCATAAGTTGGAAAAGACTTGAAGTCACATGACAACTACAGCATTTCTAAGTGTGCATATAGGTACACATGATACAAATCTTTTTTGTTCTCCTTTTTGGGTTATGTGCAAGCAGACACTCTACCCTTCTGCTACTACATATAAAACCTGTGTGGAGAAAGGTAAGTAAACTGCTTTTTCATAATGCATGTTATAACATCAGATTTAAAAAACAGCATATTGGGCCCTTATGTATCCATCTGTCAATATTTCTAAAGATGCAAAAAACTGCTCTTTGGACATTGGGTGGAGTTCACAATTCTGTGAGAAAACACACACCATTGTTGTTTCTTTCTCCCAGTAGTTTCGGTATCTGAACTTTGTTTTGCACCCAGTAGAGACTTCTACAACACTCTCCAGCTCAGCTCCAATAATCTGAAGATGCTGTGGGCTCCTGCAAAACAGCAGAACCTGGAGAAGTTATTTTAGGACTACAAAGCCCCACAACCTCCCAGCCCACATGATCAGTGGTCATGGCGAGAGATGCAGTCCAAAAAAAAGTAACGTTCCTAAGCTTTGCATCATGGCCAGTTTTTCCTAACCACGGCCTCTGTCCACCATGTTGCTTGATGTACAACCTGAAGAAGAATTCTTCGTTTTATATGGGCCAACATAATTGTATCTAACATCTTTTGGATGTGATGTAAAATGCATCCTGCACACACACAAAGGTCACACACACACGTTAAATGTGAACAAAAAGGTATACATATTTATGGGTGGAAATGGGGATGCAGATGGAGAGAGAGAAATTCTGCTGCGTTCACAAACTGGTACAAATGGAGACCAAAGCAAACTTATCCTTGGGCAAATTAAAAATGTGTCAAACTGGAAATGTGTAGGTTAGCCCATCCCCAGCTAAGGCCCAATGAATTAGTGCAAGAGCACTGAGAAAACAAGAACGGGTCTCTGAGGAAAAGAGGCATCTTTATTACGCAACTCAGATCAACTTACTGCTTTCTGTTTACCAATGTTGACCAGTGGTTCCTGGCATCCACAAGAAATGAGGGGGAAGGTGGGAAATAAGGTCCCAGATAATCCCTAGGGGTATAGTTATGTGTGTGTGAGAGAGGGGGGGCTTGCCCCACCCCAATAAGAATTCTACCCCTGACTAATGAAATTTTCCTTCAGTCTCCAATTTACTAGCATTGCAGAGTCTGAGACCTTGAAAATCATTCACACCCAGAACTCTTCTATTTGCTGTGTTTGCATTCCTTTGGTCACTTTCCTGGCCTCTTTTTTTTGGGGGGGGGGACACCTAAATTGTATTACTAAAAGCTCAACTGAAAATTTAACTTACTGCGATGCTGGAAATTTGGAAAGTGAAGAAAAATTTCATCAGGCAGGGCAGAACTTTTATTTGAGAGAGCAATGACCTCAAGCCGCCACCGCCCTGTAGCTGCATCCCTGAGTATCCCCAAATGTTTCAAAGCAGGGCAGCTAATTTCCCTGAAAGTAAATGGAAAATTACATGGAGTCTTTCACGTTCCCACACAGATACAGAATGAAAACATCTGAGAGGACACTCGGTGATGTGTAGTGGTGATGGGAGTGGTGGTGGGAGGGGAGGTAAAGTTACCTCTATGTTGCCAGTGGAAGTCTCAGAGCTAGGAATGGACTGGTAGTTGAAGATTCAGGAATCCCCTTTGTCCTTGTGCACATTGGTCACCCATTAACAGCACTATCTTGTGTATATTTACTTGGAATTTTTTTGCACCATGCTAAGGGACTAGGGTTGCCAGATGTCCCTTGTTATAAGGGCTGTCCCCATTTGAGGTTTGGAAAGCATTTCCTTTTATACAGATAGACTGAACGAGATGCCAATAAACCCTGCATTGTAGGGTGTGGGCCCTTCATAAAGGCAGAAGTGTTTCCATCATGTAATTTATGAATTGGGACAGTATGTTAATTTTACAGATAAACACATAGCTAAGGTAACTGAAATCAATATTCCCATTTCGTATTTAGGCAGAATACAAACTTTTTGATAGCTAGTTCCTGATTGTCAGTCCTGCATGTCATGAATTTTGACTGTCCTTATTGCTGTTTTGAAAACCTGGAAACACTAAAAGGGATTCACATTACAGGTCAACTCCCATATTCACGGATTTGGTATCCAAGGTTTCACTTATTTGTGTCCAAAAAAATATGTTCTCTCCAGGCATTTCTAGGTCCTCCAGTGCAATTCTATGGTCAATTTCCAGCATTCATCTCATTGAAAATAATAGGTTTCCCTATTATCCATGGTTTCAGGTATCTAAGGGTCTGTATGTCTTGGAACATATCCCCTGTGGATACAGGGGCTGACCTGTATATATTTCCCTGGAAGAAACTTTCATTGTGTTTAGCCAGGCTTACTCCTAGGTAAAAGTGACTGAGGTATATTGCAGCCCTAACCAGTTAGCATACCAGTCAGCATTGGCTAGTGGCTCCCATATCTCAGAAAGAAAGAGAGATAATCTGTTCTTAGTCCAACCTTTAAAGGGGCTATTCAAGGTGCTGAAGTAGGAACAAATTATGTTAATATACAGTACATATAGGTATCACTTCTCAGCTACTTGTGATTTAATTCATTTTAGAGTGATCCTGTCCAATGTATCGGGGAAAAAGTGGATATTCTTGTGCACTTGCAGCTGAAGAGTGGGGTATAAATACTCTAAATAATATGTACCTGTACTGTTTGGCAGATGGTGCTGTAGGGGAAGGTACGCTTTTGATGGCCTCCAGGGATAGAGGCCAGAGGTGGTTGTGTGTGGTGGTGCACGCCACCGAGAAGCTGCACGTGATGGGAGTGGACTCGGAGCCTATTTAAGGCCTGTCTGCCCCTGCATGCACCCTCTTTGGGTTCTCACTTTGCGGTCCACCCTCCCGCCTCCAGTGCAGTGTAAGCTTTGCTGGTCATTTGGGGCTGGTAGGATTTTTCTCCCCTTTACCTGGTTTTTTTTGCCTACTCCATACTGTATCTGGGGGACTTTGATGATTAGCTAAGGATGGTGTCAGTAATAGGCTATCACTGGCAGGTAGCAGGAGGAAAATATATGAGTTTGATTACCACCTTGCACCCTTTTGGTGAAGGCTAGGGCTCTGGAATAGCCTCTTTAGGTCCTGGGACCTGGCAGGTGGGGAAGGAGTCTACCCTTGAGGCTGACCTGGGGGTTTGCTCTCACTTATAGAATCCTTGGGACTTGGGCGCGGGCCCCTCAGTTTACCTTCCAGTAAATGGCTAGCCAGGGAGCAACCCAATTGTTGGATTGCCCTCGAGGCTTAGGTGTTTTGCCCAAGGAAAGGCTGAGGAGATTGTCATGGGTGGACCCCTGGCCCCAGCTGGAACTGCATCAGGTTGCACAGACCCCCTTGCTCTTTTTCAGGTTCAATGTAAATTGAATAGGCTATTGGTCAACTAAACTAGTCGTTATTTAACTCACCTTTTTGTGTCTGGTCTTGTTATTCCATGGTTGGTCATCAAATAAATAAACTTGTAATACTTCCATGTTCACCACCAAGAATGGTGCACTCTCCTACGCCAAGATTTAACTTATCCTTCCCAACCTGATGTCTTACGAATGACTCCAACCACACTGAATTAACTTCTGGAGACCTGTGGCCATGTTTAGGTCAGGCGAATGATGAAAATTCTAATCCAACCCATATGGAGGACGCCAGATTGGAGGGAAGCTGGTTTATCACTGGAGCCCTGAAGTACTCCCTTGCCTCTGGGGTGTTACCCCAGTCCCTCTCAGGTAGAAAAGATACCAGGCCAAAGCAATTTGAAGAAATTATTAGGAAACAAGAATACAGAGCAGAGCAATTCTCCGTTTTTCATAATATTAGAACATAATATTAGGTTGTGTTCTTGCTCCAACTTTATTTACAATCTTCTTTAGCATGATGCTCCAACGGGCTATGGCAGAGCTTGAAGAAGAAGATGGCATCTATATACGTTACCGTACTGATGGTAGCTTGTTTAACTTAAGCCGTCTGAGGGCTCACGCTAAGACTCTAAACTATCTAGTCCGTGAGCTGCTCTTCGCTGATGATGCTGCCCTTGTTGCCCACACAGAAGCAGCTCTGCAGCGCCTAACATCCTGCTTTGCAACAGCTGCAGAGCTGTTTGGGCTAGAAGTCAACCTGAAGAAAACGGAAATTCTCTACCAACCTGCACCATAGGATGAACACCACCATTCCCACATTGCCGTAGGCAAATCTGTGCTTAGGTCTGTTCAGCAGTTCACCTACCTGGGAAGCATCATCTCCTCAGATGCCAAGATTGACAAGGAGATCGATCACAGAGTAGCAAAGGCATATAGCACATTTGGAAGACTTTACAAAAGAGTTTGGAGTAACAAATACCTGAGGCGAAGCACAAAAATCAATGTGTATAGAGCCATTGTACTGTGTATTCTCCTTTACGGGTCTGAAACATGGGTCACCTATCGCCACAACTTACGACTCCTTGAATGTTTTCATCAGCGCTGTATATGCACAATCCTAAATATACACTGGACTGACTATGTGACGAATGTTGCTGTCCTTGAGCAAGCAGGGATCACCAGCATTGAGGCCATGATATTGAAAACACAGCTGTGCTGGGCAGGGCACGTTTCTAGGATGGAGGACCATCGCCTCCCAAAAGTAGTACTCTACGGTGAACTCACCACAGGTCAGCATAAGAGGGGCGTTCCAAAAAAGCGATACAAGGACTCCCTGAAACAACATCTCAGGCTTGGCCAAATTGATCACCAACAATGGTCCGCCCTGGCCTCACATCAGGAGGCATGGAGATGCACTATCCACAATGCTGCAGCCTTATTTGAGAACTCACGCTGAACAAGTCTTGAAGAGAAACGACAACGCAGAAAGAATCACAACCTGGAATCATCACCCAAGGAGACCTTCTCTTGTGCTTTCTGCAACCGGCCATGTTTATCTCGGAGTGGCCTTTTCAGAGGTCCTCCAGCCTGCAGCAGCCTTTTACCCCATTCCAACGGGCCAGGAGGCTGTAGTGGGGCCCTGAGGACTTCTTGGCAGCGAGGCAGCAGCGGGAGGGGGTGTGGCCAGGAGTGGCTGGCGTATTAAGCCACTCCCACCCCCTCAGGAACACCAGCCAGCAAGCCAGAGGTCCTCCAGCCTGCAGCAGCCTTTCACCCCATTCCACCGGGCCAGGAGGCTGTAGTGGGGCCCTGAGGACTTCTTGGCAGCGAGGCAGCAGCGGGAGGGGGCGTGGCCAGGAGTGGCTGGCGTCTTAAGCCACTCCCACCCCCGCAGGAACACCAGCCAGCAAGCCAGAGGTCCTCCAGCCTGCAGCAGCCTTTCACCCCATTCCACCGGGCCAGGAGGCTGTAGTGGGGCCCTGAGGACTTCTTGGCAGCGAGGCAGCAGCGGGAGGGGGCGTGGCCAGGAGTGGCTGGCGTCTTAAGCCACTCCCACCCCCTCAGGAACACCAGCCAGCAAGCCAGGGGTTCTCCAGCCTGCAGCAGCCTTTCACCCCATTCCACCGGGCCAGGAGGCTGTAGTGGGGCCCTGAGGACTTCTTGGCAGCAAGGCAGCAGCGGGAGGGGGCGTGGCCAGGAGTGGCTGGCGTCTTAAGCCACTCCCACCCCCTCAGGAACACCAGCCAGCAAGCCAGAGGTCCTCCAGCCTGCAGCAGCCTTTCACCCCATTCCACCGGGCCAGGAGGCTGTAGTGGGGCCCTGAGGACTTCTTGGCAGCAAGGCAGCAGCGGGAGGGGGCGTGGCCAGGAGTGGCTGGCGTCTTAAGCCACTCCCACCCCCTCAGGAACACCAGCCAGCAAGCCAGAGGTCCTCCAGCCTGCAGCAGCCTTTCACCCCATTCCACCGGGCCAGGAGGCTGTAGTGGGGCCCTGAGGACTTCTTGGCAGCAAGGCAGCAGCGGGAGGGGGCGTGGCCAGGAGTGGCTGGCGTCTTAAGCCACTCCCACCCCCTCAGGAACACCAGCCAGTAGCCAGGACTCGAAGCCAGCAACTGGAGTCAGCTAAGGCCGGGAATGGAGTGGGGGCGAAAATTGGAGTTGTGCTGGGGAAAGGGAGGTATGGTCGGAACAGAGTGAACAGATGTTACAAAAGAAGGCAGTATTGCTGTTTGTCAGCTATCCCACCTTCAGTTCACCCTGTTTCCCGGAATGGATTGGAGAGTGTACCAACCATTCCACAGAACCTTACTTTGCTCCTCTGCAATGCCAGGTCGGTTAAGAATAAAACTCATATTATTTACGATCTACTCTTGGATGAGGATGCCGACCTGGCGTGCTTCACAGAAACCTGGCTGGGAGAGGATAGCGCTGTCACCTGGGCACAGGCCCTCCCAGCCGGGTATTCTGTCAGTGAGCAGGTGAGAGGAAGTGGGCGGGGGGGGCAGAGTGGCTCTGGTTTATAAGAACAATCTGACCTTGACCAGGATACCTGTCCGAAACACAGTCCACTTTGAGTGTATGTACCTTAGCCTGAGGACCAGGGATAGTTTGGGGATTCTGCTAGTATACCGACCACCCCGTTGTCTAGCAGACTCCGTAACTGAGCTGACACAGCTGGTCTCAGAGTTGCTGTTGGAGTCGCCCAGACTTTTAGTTCTGGGCGACTTTAACACTCCACTCGAGACCAGCTTGACAAATCTGACTGGTGCAGCTCGGGAGTTCATGGAAACCATGACAAACATGGGCCTATCCCAATTGGTCATTGGGCCCACACATTGTGCGGGTCATACTCTCGATGCGGTCTTTAGTACGGAACAGGAATATCCGTGGGCGGCGGTTATTAAAACCGCCGCATTGTCATGGACGGATCATTTCCTGGTCAAGACTGAACTAAGAGTCTCTTCCTGCCCCACCGGGGGTGGTGGACCCATTAGAATGGTCCGCCCCCGAAGGCTAATGGAGCCAATAGGATTCCAGAAAGCCTTGGAGGGTTTAATGGTTGGTAACGCCGGTGACCCTGTCGAAGCTTTGGTTAGTACCTGGAACACCGATCTTACCAAGGCTATTGACACGATCGCTCCCAAGCGTCCTTTCCAACCCGCCTCTAACCGTAAGCCATGGTATACTTCAGAGCTTAGGAAAATGAAGCGGGTTGGACAACGACTAGAGCGCAACTGGCGGAAAACTCGACTCTTATCCGACAGGACTCGACATAGGAATTTTCTTCGGTCCTATCGAGAGGCAATACGTGCAAGCGCAGAGATCCTTCTCCTCTGCACGTATTGCGCCTGCAGAGTCCCGTCCAGCAGAGCTGTTTAGGGTGGTAAGGGAGATGACGCAGGTTATACCTGCACAGAACCCATTGCTTAACCCAACAACGGCCTGCTGTGATGCATTTAACAACTACTTTGCAGATAAAATCTCTCGGATAAGAGCCGACTTAGATGCCAGCATTTTGACAGAAACAATTGACGAGGTGTCCAGCAACTCCGTTGATGTAAGTTTACTGAATCAATTTCAATCTGTGAGTACCGAGGACGTGGACAAGCTACTTGGTAGAGTGAGGAAGACGACCTGCCCTCTTGATCCTTGCCCTTCATGGCTGGCCATCCAGGGGGGGACTGCCTTGATGGTGTTCCTTAAGGACATCATCAATGCATCCCTCAGGGAAGGGTGTGTTCCATCTTGTTTAAAGGAAGCGGCGGTTAGGCCGCTCCTGAAAAAACCTTCTCTAGACCCCCTGGACATGAATAACTATAGGCCGGTTTCTATGTTACCATTCTTGAGCAAAGTGATCGAGAGGGCAGTTGCTCTTCAACTCCAAGTGGTCTTGGATGAAACTGATTATCTAGACCCATTTCAAACTGGCTTCAGGATGGGATTTGGAGTTGAGACTGCCATGGTTGCCTTGACCGATGATCTGCATCTAAGCATCGACAGGGGTAATGTGTCCCTGTTGGTGCTTCTGGACCTCTCAGCGGCTTTCGATACGATAGATCATGGCATTCTCCTGGATCGCCTGAGAGGGTTAGGAATTGGAGGCACTGCGCTCCAGTGGTTCCGGTCCTTCCTCTCGGGCAGGTCCCAGAGGGTGCGGCTTGGGGACAGCTGCTCCAGCAGAAAGGAGCTTACTTGTGGTGTTCCACAGGGCGCCATCCTGTCCCCGATGCTGTTTAACATCTATATGAAGCCGCTGGGTGAGATTATTCGGGGTTATGGGGCTGGGTGTTATCAGTACGCTGATGACACCCAGATCTATTTCTCCTTGTCCCGATCATCGGCCTCGAATCCCAATGGCATCTCTCCTCTTAATGACTGTCTTAAAGCTGTAATGGGCTGGATGAGGAAAAACAGATTGAGATTAAATCCAGACAAAACGGAGGTGCTCAAGGTAGCGGCCCCGAAACCAGGAGTTGAGTTGCAACCTCCAGTCCTGGACGGGGTCACGCTCTCCGTTAAGGTCTGTGTTCGCAGTTTGGGGGTGCTCCTTGATTCATCGCTTCAGATGACGAGTCAAGTGAATGCGACGGTCAGGAGCGCTTGTTATCAGCTTCGGCTGATACGCCAGCTGTGCCCTTTCCTGGAAGTAAGGGACCTTGAGACTGTGGTGCACGCGCTGGTAACCTCTCGTCTAGATTTCTGCAATGCGCTCTACATGGGGCTACCCTCGTGCTTGGTCCGGAAACTTCAGTTGGTACAAAATATGGCAGCTAGAGTGGTCTCAGGAACATCTCGGAGAGATCATATAACTCCAATACTAAAATCTCTCCACTGGCTGCCTATCAGTTTCCGGGCCCAGTATAAGGTGTTGGTTATTACCTTTAAAGCCCTAAATGGCTTGGGTCCAACTTATCTCCGGAACCGCCTCCTCCCATACAATCCTCCCCGCATACTCCGGTCCTCTGGGAGGAATCTGCTTCAGCCACAAAAATCTAGGCTGTCTGCAACCTCCCAGAGGGCCTTTTCAGTAATCGCCCCCAAATTGTGGAATGGCCTGCCGAATGAGATCCGTCAGCTGACGAGCTTGAGTAGCTTTAAAAAAGCACTAAAGACGGATCTCTTTCGGCAGGCCTTTCCTGATTAGATCCCGGCCTCAGGAACTCAGTCTCCTGGCTTTTTAAAAATTATGTATATATTTGTTTTTAATGTGTTTTTTTAGCTAGAAGGTTTTAATCTTATTGTGTTTAATGTCTTTTTATGTGGGAGGGTGGGGGTGGGTGGTGTTTTTAGTCATTATTATAATGTTTTAATTGTTGGAAGCCGCCCCGATTGTTTTTAGCAGAGGGGCGGGGTATAAATAAATTTTATTATTATTATTATTATTATTATTATTATTTTCAGTCATCAGTGCACTTGCAGAAAGCATGGGATGAGTCCTTCCTGAATCTTCGTTTGCAAAGAAAAGCCAGAGAGAGAGAGAGAACAGGGTTACCCACTGAAATATTGGAGAGGAGAATTAGGAGGTACAAACAGAAATACTTCTCATAGCGCATGTACTGAGTTTATGGAATTTGCTGCCACAAGGTGTGGTGGTGGCAGCCAGTCACATAGAAGGATTCCAAAGGCAATTGCAAAAGTATATGGAGAGGGAGGATGAAAGGTTTATTAATGGCTATGACTCACAGTGGCTGTGTATTACCTCCAATATAAAAGCAGAGCCTGGAAAAATAACTTGTTGGGATGATAAATCCCAGAATTCCCCAATGAGTATGTGTTAATATAAAATCATAACAAGCAAGTTAAAGGCATTGAAAAGCAAAACAGTATGAACACATTTAATAAATCATCTGGAAGGATAAAGCTTAATCAGTATCAAACATGCTATACATTATACCAAGAGCTACTATGTTGTAGTGGTTTGAGTGTTGGTCTAGGGCTCTGGAGACCAAGGTTCGAATCCCTACTTGGTCATGGAAATCCACTAGGTGACCTTGGGCAAGTCACACTCTTTCAACCTTGGAGGAAGGCAATGGCAACGCCTCCCTGAAGAAATCTTGCCACCATAAGTTGACAATGACTTGAAAGCACACAACAACAACAACAACAACAACAACAACAACATACAGATTGAGTATCCCTTATCCAGAAAGGTGAAATCCGGAATGCTCCAAAATCCTAAATTGTCTTCATGAGATAGTGAAACCTTTGCTTTCTGATGGTTCAGAGTACACAAACTTTGTTTCATGTACAAAATTATTAAAAATATCGTGTATAAAATTACCTTCAGGCTAAGTGTATGAGGTGTATACAAAAACATAAATGAATGTCATGTTTATACTTGGGTCCCATCTCCAAGGTATCTCATTATGTATATGCAAATATTCCAAAATCCACAAAAATCCAAAATACTTCTGCTCCTAAGCATTTCAGAAAAAAGACACTCAACCTGTACCATCGAATAAGGAAGACTGGTATATATTTTCTACTCAGAGGTATATAATGTAGGGACCTCAAATTCTATGTAGTATATTGTGTATTGTATTTTCTTTTGAGTAAGAACAGCTCCTTGCTTTTGTATTTCTTAAAACAAAACCTTCCACACATAGATACATTGCAAATGGTTTTGGGATATTTTTGTATCCTTTGAAAAGTTTGACAGATTGCACAAGTAAATTTGACAGATTACACAGGTACAAGAAATATAACAAACTCACAGTCAGTCTTTGTTTGAATTATGCAAGTATTAAACCTCATTAGACTGATGTCAGGATGCATTCAAAGCTTGAGAAAAGATACTCTTTGACTCTTGATTTCCAGAACTGCTAGCCAGTATGGTTACCAGTCATGCTGTCTGGGAGTTTCTGGAAGCTGTAGTTCAAAAAGTTACTTTCCCTATCTCTAATCATTACGCATTTAATAATTGTGTATCTACAAGATTTGATCTAGGAATGAACTAACTTCAATTACAGGCAACATTATTTCTTTTTATGTTCTTGGGATCACAAAAAGGACACACAGTGAAAGAGCTAAACAAGCTCCATTTGAACTGCCCCTCCTCCCTGTGTCTGCCCTGAAATCACAACAAAAAAAGCTATGAGACCCTTCTGCATGGGGTTTTGTAGGCACACTGCCAAAACAGAGCCTATTACAAAAACATGTTCTTGCAGAATTATTGAGATTGAGAGAGAGAGAGAGAACCAGACCTCTTCCCCTGGGCAGAGAAGTCATGAAACTCAGCTGACAAATCAGTTGATGCCTGTTAGGAAAGGGGATACAAGACACATCCCATCAAAACAACAGCTGGGTGAATAGACCCCCCCCATCTTTATGTACTGTACATCTGGGTCACTCACTGATACCACTGATGACCCCTGGAAGTCCATCTGCAGCAGTCATTCAAGCAAAGACGCAGTCTTGCCAATACGTCAGAGGGAGCCCTGCCATAGACAGGGTGAGGCAACTGCCTAAGGCACCACATGCTACAGGGCAGCAGTGGTAGCCCTAGATGTTCCTCCTAAACCAGTGGTTCTCAACCTGTGGGTCCCCAGATGTTGTTGGACTATAGTTCCCAGGAGCCTTCTAAGGTCTCACCTTGACAGCCAAGTGGTCCTCCCAGTCATTAGTGAGGCTGTGAGTTCAATCCTACAGCCTCAATAATGACTGGGAGGACCACCTGACTATCAAGGTGGAACCTCAGAGGGCTCCTGGGAACTGTAGTCCAACAACATCTGGGGACCCACATGTTGAGAACCTCTGTCCTAACCCCAATGGCTTTTCTTCTCTCTCTGTAAGCCACACAGGCTGTTCTGTGCCCCTTAACTAGCCTGTTGTCTCCAGGTATGGTGGACAATGCTACTCCATCAGAACTGCTGGACCAGTCTGGGCTCACACATGGGATGGAGGTAGGGGTGCTATCTAACCCTTTGTCTTAGGGACCAAAATATTATGGGCCGGTCCTGGATTGCACTCCCACTGACCATATTTGCCTAGCAAGGTTGTACTGTAGACTCTAGAGCTCCCTTCCAGATAACCTCCCAACTACAGATCCTGGATTTTGTGGGATGGAACCATGACAGCTGAAGTGCCCTCAAACTGCCCCAGTTACAGAGTGTGAATACTGTATACACATGTAAACGGAAACAACCAGATCAAGGAATAAACTTACCAACATTTCCAGTCTTAGACCACTTGAAGGTTTCTTCCAAAATGAATCCAGGGATGACTTTTTTTTTCTTTCACAGCTTTCACTTTTCTTATCATTTCCACATTGGTGGCCAAATGTATAGATCTATTTATTTTTAACACACTGGGGATAGCTAGTGAGGCAGGTTAATCTACTTTCCCCTTTTCTCTCTCTTTTGCTATTCAAGGATGCTCAGTAAGGGATTCTAGAGGCAGCTGCTGTTTGTGTGGCCTGCTGTAGGCAGGGACACACAGTTAAAGTAGGATAATCTAGAACAGGATCCCTTTCTTTCCCAGTTAAAGGTTTATTGCACCATTTACTGCAGACACAGTGCTGCAATCTGCTACCCAGAAATCTATATTTCTCCAGCTCTCCTTCAATATTCTCCCACTGTAGATTTTGCTGCAAAACTTCCTGCTGGACAGAGGATGCAGAGAAAAGAGGGGCTGAGCAGGCATAAAAAGACTTTGCAAAAAGGAGCTTCTTTATTAGAGGCTTTGTTAGGCTTTGCATCCTTTTGGTCCAGCTTCTGCCTACACAGATAGCTTCCTTTATACGGGTACATCCATCTGATAGGACTCGCACAAGTCCTTGGGGCTTTAGAGGGGAATCGTTTTCTGAGGCCTTCCTGGAGTTACCAATGAATTTAACCTGGAACCTTCTGCCTGCAAAACATATGCTCTATGTCAGGAGATAGAGTCAGAATTAAATTTTTGAACAAAGTTAAGTATAATTACTTTGGTAAAATCCAGTGAAAGTCAGATAAGTTTAGGAAGTTTTTCAAAACAGAATTACTTTGGGCAAAATTATTTAAAGATATCAAAACTAAAATACAGTATGTTGATGGTTATTGAAACTAACTTATCTTTTGTTTTATAACACTGCTATTATATATGGGGTGGGGAAGAAATTTTACTATGTAAGCAACTTTATATTATGTTTGTTTAAATTTATTATATTTTTCTCATTGTTTTTATGTTTAAAAATGTCACTAAGCTTCATTATCAATAAATTATTTTAATAATAATAAAACGTATATATGAAAAAAAAATGCTCTACGACTGAGCTACAGACCTTTCATCAGCACAGGAACCTTATCAAAATTTCCCCTCTCCTTCCTGACCTTACACAATGTCTCAATTTCCACAGTTGTAAATATGGGGTATTTTCTATCTTTTAATGAAAAAAAGAAAATATAATAAGAGTGTGACAGATATTTGTACAGTGATGCAGTTGTTTAAATCACCATAGCAATGGATAGTATGTAAAATATATACAGTGGGCCCTTGGTATCCACTGGGGTTTGGTTCCAGGATCTCTATGGATATCAAAATCCATGGCATAGTAAAATGGTGTCCCTTATATACAATGGCAAAATCAAGGTTTGCTTTTTGGAATTAAAAAATACATATTTTCAAGCCATGGATGTTGGAATCCATGGATGCAGAATCCATCGATACAGAGGGCTGACTGTATGTACAATACATATACACAGGTCAACCCCCATATCCACGGATTCAGTATCCAGAGTTTCAGTAATCCATGTCGGGAAAAATATGTTCTCTCTAGGCATTTCTAGGTGCTCCAATGTGATTCTGTGGTCAACTTCTGGAATTTTTCTCATTGAAAATAATAGGGTTCCCTATTATCCATGGTTTCAGGTATACATGGGGGGTCTTGGAACATATCCCTTGCGGATACGGGGGTCAGCCTGTACAGTATATATATACAGTTGTCCCTTCATATTCACTGGGGTTTGGTTCCAGGACCCACCGTGGATACCAAAATCTGTGAATACTCAAGTCCCATTATATGCAATGGCATAGCAAAATGGTGTCCCTTATATAAGATGGCAAAATCAAAGTTTGCTTTTTGGATTATTATTTTTTTTAAGAATATTTTCAAGCCATGAATACTTAAAACCGTGAATGCCAAATCCGGGAATGTGGAGGGGCAACTGTATTGCATTTGATAAATTCTGCCAAGCATTTAAAAGCAGTGTTACAACAATCTCCACTTAAAAAACAAAAACAAAAAAAGAGCAAGAGAGAGAGAGAGAGAGAGAGATGACACTAAGAAAGGCTGCCCAGGGAGTAGGACACAGACTTGTTTTCTTTCCTCAAGTAGAGCTTGCTGGCTTATCCAACTGTCTCCAGGGCAGAAGTGTTAATAAAAGAAACTCCGCCTGGTAACTGCTCCCAGCCTTGGGCAGCAAGTTCAGATAAACGTAAAGTTGCTAATTTTGTCCCAGCTCCTGCTCAGCTCCCTGCAAAATCCATCAGACAGCAACGGAGAGAAGGCCTTCCAGATACTGAGGAAGGGTAGCCAAAAATAGAACTCAAAGATAACCAGCACCTGCAGTTTTCTTGAGATGTAGGCACTGCACTGTGCGGGGCAGGGTGATGAGCACCATATACCATATATATACACAATTGTCCCTTCATATTCGCTGGGGTTTGGTTCCAAAACACCACCACCACCACCCCGTGGATACCAAAATCAGTTAATACTCAAGTCCCATTATATGCAATGGCACAGCAAAATTGTGTCCCTTATATAAGATGGCAGAATCAAGGTTTGCTCTTTGGATTATTATTTTTTAAGGATATTTTCAAGCCGTGAATACTTAAATCCATGAATGCCAAATCCGTGAATATGGAGGGACAACTGTAGTAAGTCTAGCTTAAACTCTCCCTAGAAGCCAAAATGACTAAAACTGAGGCTATCATAATTTAGGCATATCACAAGACAACAGGACTCATTAGAAAATATTATAATGCTTGGAAAAGCTGAAGGCAGTAGGAAAAGAGGAATGCTGCATCACAGGAGGATTGACTCAATCAAAGAATCCACAGCTCTGAGTTTACAGGACCGGAGCTGTTAATAACAGTGTCTTGGAGGTATCTCATTCATGCAGTTGCCATGAGTTGAGGCCAATTTGAAAGCAATTGACAACACAACATATCTACTTGTATATGTGTGTCTTTCCATTTCTGAGGTGTATTACATGAGTACACCGGCATGCATGGATGTATACATATGCACATATAGCTCAGAGATGGAAAGTTACTTAGCTGTACAATTCACTTATTGACTAGCACGTCTTCAAAGTAACATTTCCAAGTCTGATTACAGTTCCTAGAATACCCCTGGGTAGTGTGGGCTGGTGCGAATTCTGGGAGTTGTAGTTTTTTTTAAAAAACGAACATTTCATCTCTCATAAGAGGGATTTGACTGAGTGAGGTCCAGGACTCTAACCATTAGACCATATTGGCTATTCAGTTGTCTTCTGTGTTTGAATTCAAAGTAGTAGACAGAAGATCAAACAAAATTTACTGGTAATTCACAATAAATCATTTACAATAAATCATCAATAATTTTTTCACTCCCAGTTATTTAATAATAGCGACAAAATGACTCCCCATCCACACTCTGCTGTAAATAAGAAATGAAGAAAGCTGGCATGGAGCGTGTGTGTGGGGTGGGTGGGTAACCAGAAGCGGATTTGAGTGTGGACATCTGGTGAGCTCTATTCAGTTTTAGTCCTTAAGACAAATTGCTCATCTTAGCACTCTTGAGTTATTCCAAATCAACCTTCACTCAACTGGTGCGCCTCTAGGCCTGTTGGATAACACCTCCCATCATCCTCTGTCAGGCTGTTGTAATAAAATAGACCTCACAAGCCTAAAGTCTTCACACAGCTATTTATATGCAGGGGAAATTTCCATGGGCTGCTACTTTCTGATTTTGATAACACCAACAGAAGGACAAGGAGGAACCAAGAGAGGGCAGAGGCAGATTTTTACAGACTCAGATGGAGCTGGGACTCTGCCACAAGGCAGAAAGGTTTTTAAGTCTTTGGCCAAATGGTAGGAGTGGTCCAGTGGCATAGAAATTAATTGGTACTGAGTGGCTTTGTTGTATACATACTTTTACATATCTTCTTTGTTACATACTTTTTGCATTAGTTTGGCAGCTTAAGGCTAAAAAAAGATGAAGGCTGAAAATGGATCAGAGGATTTTCCTCAATTACTAACTTGCTTACACAGTTCTCATAGCTATTGGGGTGGATAAAGGTCACATTTGTGAACTTCGGTTTTCTTTGCTTTTGAGCTATATAACCCCTGGGAAACTATATAACCCATGGGCTTCACGCTGGGGTAGGCACATCCCAGGAGGTCCCCAGAAGTAGCCATCGGGAATTGGACGTAGCCATGGGGAATCAGAAGTAGCCATGGGGAATCAGAAATAGTCTGTGTAAAATTAGTTGTTTAGGGGCCCAATTCTACCATTGGCTGTAAGGACTGGACTGCTTCACGTGCTGCATCATTTACAACCAGTAAAGTTTCTGTTATAACAGTAATGCGTGTCAGTGTACAGTACTGAAAGAACTCTTTTAGGAGGCCTAGAATTACACCCAGTTCCAGAACAGAACAAATAGGGAGGCAGAACTGCAGTGCTTCAAACTCTGCTATTTTACCTGTTGACTTGTGGCGAGCCAATGAATTTCATAGGCTTTTCTTAGGTCAGGAATACTCGGAAGTGATTTGCCATTGCCTTCCTCTGAAATATAGGCTGCGTTTACACAGGCAAATATTCCCCTAAATATACCACTAAGATTGCTCATTGTTCCCATGGATCGAGCCACAGTATCGCCTGATTCAGAAGGGGGAAGTCAAAATACCCAAATGTAGCATGCCTGGGGATGTCGCAACTTTTGCCGGTATATTTGAAAAGTAGCGGCATCCACCGTCATTTTGGCTGTGTGAACTGTATGTCGATATATGTTTAAAAGATGTCCCTAACCGGAAATTGGTGCCAGGTGGGCAGTGCCAGGGGAGTGGTTTTTGCCATTTGCCTGCTTTTTTAAAAAAAAAGAGAGAGGGAGACAAAGCGCATCTCCGCAGGAGCACTTTTGTTTTCTAGCACGGGAAGCAATGGTGTCCACACCTCAGGTCAGAACCAAAAAGGGTGGTCGTGGCATAGCTTGGGGACATGGGGAAACTCTAGATTTGATAGACTTGTGGGGTGAACAGAAGGTGCAGGAGCAGCTCCAAAGTAGCCATCGTAACATTGACATTTTTGAAAAGATGACCGAAGAGATGCGTAAGCGAGGGCATGAACGGACAGCTGAGGAATGTAGATCCAAGAGTAAAAGTTGAGGGCGAGATATAGGCAAGTAAGAGACCACAATTCTACGAGCGGTAATTATGCGGCTACTATGCCCTTCTTTGCTGAATTGCATGCAATATTCTCAGGGGACTGCAGTTTGAACCCCCCCCCCGAGTTTCTCATAGCTCATCAGCAGATCGCAGACCGTATTCCCTCGACCACTCAAGGCTCAGCATCTCCGCCAGCTCCGGCGGCTCTGCGAGGGTTACTGAGGTGAACTCTCCTCCTTTGTTTGATGAAGAAGGAGGTAAGTAGGAATGCTTACTTGTTTTTCATGTCAGGGATGATGGGAGTTGTAGCTCTTCACCTCTGGCTCAAACTCACCACCTTGTTATGCAGCAGAGCCAACCAGCTTAGATCAGTGGTTAATGCTTTCCTCCAAAGCAGCAGAGTTTCAGAGAATAGGCTGAAGATCCTGACAAACTCTCCAAGCCTTCTCACTCTTCTCCAGGTGTCTCCAAAACGTCTCCAGGATTCACTCAGGCAACTCAGTAGTTTTATATAAAACCTACTTTATTCTTCTATATAAATATACTATATGGTCAACAAATCACAATCTCTACACACTACTCCACAATATCTCCAAACTATTCCACCTCTACTCCACCACAATACATTGGCAAACATTGCAATTTTATAGCCATTGTTTATCACCACCCACTAGTTTGTTTCCACCCAGTGGGTGTGTACTTCCATTCTGATTGGTCCATGTAGTTCCACCCATGCTTAAGACCAACCCATGTATTTCAACATTTCACCTTGTACACTTAATGATTCTCAGGTGTTTCCAATCTGCATTCAGTACCTCTGTCCTTGGCTCTCAGGCCTTCTAGATTACATTAGCAATTTCACCTGTGTAGCTTCATAATTGCTCTTGCTTAGTCATTGTGACTTTCACATACATATTTTATTTCTTTCACTGTATGTCCCATGTTGCATTTTCCTTAACAATCCCCTCCGAAATAAAATATTGTATGTGTCTTACAATGTCATTCCAACCATTTGTGTCAGCCTTTCATGTTTTTCTACTGTCAATGCTTTTGTGAACAAATCTGCTATGTTGTGTTGTGTTTCTATATATCTCAATTCTATTTCACCCTTCTGAACCATGTCTCGCACATTTTGATATCTTACACCAACATATTTTGTTCTGTTCTTCAAACTTTCAGTTTCAGCCATCGCTATGCATGACTGTGAATCTTCCAGAATTTCCACTGGTATCTTGTAACTTTCATTTAAATCATTTAACAATTGCTTAATCCACTGTACCTCATTTACTATCTCATTCAAAGCAGCGAATTCTGCTTCTGTTGTGCTTAACGCTACATTAGTTTGTTTTCTACTTCTCCAAACTATTGGACTTTCACTATATTTAATTATCATTCCTGTAACTGACTTCTTGTCTCCTAATTCTGATGCAAATGAACTGTCTACATAACAATCTAGATCTGAACTACTGCTTCTTATAATCAATTTCCTATCTAAGGTTCCTTTCAAATATCTCAATAAATGTTTTACCGCTGTCCAGTCTTCAATTTTTGGATCATTAACCCTTCTAGACAATACATTTACAGCATAAGAAATGTCTGGTCTGGTGTGGCAAGATATGAATTGTAAAGATCCTATTATACTTCTGAAGAGAATCTTGTCCTCAAACGCTCTAGTTGTTTCTTCAGACACAAAACCAGTTGTCATCGGAGCTCTTACTGTTTTTGCATTCTGTAATCCACACTTTTCAATCAGTCTTTCAATTTTATTTCTCTGACTTAATAAACAACGTCCTTCTTCTGTCCATTCAACGCAAATACCTAAATAAGACTTCAATACACCTAAGTCCTTCAAAACAAACTTCTTAGACAATTCTCTTTTTACTGACTCAATTTCCTGTTTTGACTTTGCTGCTACGCACAAATCATCTACATAAATCACTAATACTATGTCTCCTTTTGTATAAACACAAGCATCTGCAATGCTCCTCTTGTAACCTAGCTTAACTAGCTCATCATTGATGCACAGATTCCACGCTCTGGCACTTTGTTTTAAACCATACAATGCTTTCTTTAATTTATATACTCTCTGACTACCATTTTCTTCGAAACCTTGTGGCTGTTCCATAAATATTTCTTCATCCAGAACCGCATTCAAGTACGCTGTCTCAAAATCAAAATGTTCTACAACTAAATTCCTTTTTACTGCTACAGCTAGAACCATTCTCAGACTTTCTGGCTTTGCAGTTGGAGAATATGTCTTATCATAGTTCTCATACTGCTGTTGTGCAAAACCCTTAGCCACTAACCTAGCTTTATATTTGATACTTCCATCTGGCATTTCTTTCCTTTTGTATACCCATTTACAACCAATTACTTTCTTGTCTTTGGGTCTGTCAACAATTTCAAAAACATCTTTATTTACCAGGCAACCAAACTCATTATCCATTGCATCAAACCATCTTTCCTGTTCTTCACTAGAATAACTTTCCAATTCTTCAAAACTTTCAGGCTCTTCTACTGCTAAACAAGCTCTTGCCTTTGTCACAACAAACCTATCTGGAGGCTTTCTAACTCTATGACTACGCCTGGGAATAAAATCTGCTGTTCTGTCTCTTTCATCCTCACTTTCTCTACTGGGAGTTGTAGTTCTATGACTAAATCTCTTGTCTTCAGTCATTCGAGTAGTAGTAGGCCTAGATGCTATCTCATCATCGGAAGAACTACCACTACTGCTAGGTGATGCTTCCTGCTTAACTGAAACCCCTCCGTTTCCTGAGGTTGGTTCAGTTTGTGCTTCTGGCTCATTTGAACTCCCTAATCTCAAAAACACTTCTTTATTGGCATGCAGTTTGTCCCAACCAGCATGTCTCTCGAAATTTGCAGACCTAGAATACTGCACTTGTTTTCCATCCAAATGAAACTTGTAGCTATTTCCAGAATACCCCAAAAACCTAAGCCTTTTGCTTTTGGGTTCTCCTTTCCTCCTGAAACAAGCAGGTGTGTAAACATGAGCAAATTGTCCAAAAACCCTTAAGTACTTGTAATTTGGCATTCTCCCATACAATACCCTGTAGGGAATGTCTTCAATTTCTGAATGATACAATCTGTTACTGATATGTATTGCAGTCAAAGTTGCTTCTGCCCAAAAACTATCTTTCACCCCTGCATCTGCCATCATACAAGCAGTAATTCTTTTTATATCTTGTATTTTCTTCTCTGCTAACCCATCCTCACTAGGACAAGCAGGGTTTGTAGTTTCATGCCTTATTCCCACCTTTTGAAACCAGTTAAACAATTGATTATTTAAAAATTCTCCTCCTCTATCAGTAATAATGGTGCCTACTCTGCTATCAAATTGTCTTTCCACCATTCTTACCCATGCTTTTAAACTTTGCCCAGCATCAGATTTGTTTTTCATTATTCTCACAAATGCAAATCTTGTATACCTATCAACAATTACTAGGAAATACTTGCTTCCCCCTAAGGACAAGCAATTAGCTTGGGCGACATCTGCATGTACATACTGAAATGGTCTTTGTGCAATTCTTTTTGTTTTCTTAGCTACTGGAAAAGCTCTGACCTTTACCTGTTGACACACTGTACAATCTAAGTGGTTTTTGCATTCAGTAACTTTTAAATCTGGACACATACTGATTAAATTCTTTAAACATTTGAAGCTCGCATGGCCGAATTTTCTGTGAAGCTCATGTATGCAGTCTTTGTGGATTGGAATATTTTCTATGTTATTAGCTTCTTCAACCCTGTAGCTATCAATATTGTCCTCCAAATAATAAAGTTTGTCCTTTTTCAAACCTATGCCACGCAATTCCCCATTCAGTTTTATCTTACACATGTTCTTTTCAAAGATGACTGTGTAGTCTTTTTCTGTTAATCTGCTTACTGATAACAAATTATTTTCTAACTCCTTTACATGTAAGACATCATTAAAATTCTCTTTTAGCCCTGGAATGTATACAGTACCCATTTGATTTACAGTACTTAGCTCTTTCCCGTCAGCCAAAACTACAGTATTTACATTAGCTGATTTTCTATTACTTATTAAATTTATGTCATTACACATCAAAGATGTGGCTCCTGAATCAACTAGCCATTTAGAATTTGCATTTTGTTTTTCCTTAATCATGGTTGCAACCCCCTTTTTATTACCATTGTCCCTCAAAAATGGAGGTCTGGACTGTTTTTGATACTGCCGCGGCTGCCATCTGCTCTCTGCTTGCTTGCGTCTCTCAGCTGCAAAATGTTTACAATGTCTCTGCAGATGACCAATCTTCTTACAATAAAAGCACCTCCGTTGCTCCCTTGTAGAGGCTGCTTCCTCCTGTGTTCGCCAGTCAGGAGTTGTTTGTTGTTTTGGCACAGTCTTTAAGCTTGCTGAGTCACCCTGCTCAGACATTCTTCTCTGGTTCTCTTCCAATATTCTGGCCACAATTAAGTCTCTATTAAGCTCAGCTTCTGGCAAATTTTGCAAGCTGTTCGTTATGTTGTCCCACGAAGAGTCTAGTGATTCTATTAAAATGTAGCATTGCTGCTCTTTGCTAATTTGCACTCCCCTCAGTTCAGCTTGCACAAACAAATCTTGCATTATTTTTAAATGTTCTATCACACACTGCCCTTTAGCCATCTTTTGCCTGTATATTCTTTTAGACCATAGCATTTTTGCAAAAGCAGTTGAAGGAGTGTGTAATCTCTGCAAGGTATCCCACACATCCTTGGCAGACGTTTTATCTCTGACGTCATTAATTAAGTCTTCTTCAAGCATGAGATAAAGACAGGCTTTTGCTTTACTATCTCTCTCTTTAGTGGCTTCATCAGCATCAGCTGCCAGCCCTGTTTCAACTGTTGACCACAGACCTTCCTTTACTAGTAGAGATTGGGCATAAATCTTCCAGGTAGAGTAGTTGTTTCTATTCAATTTACTAAACTTTAGAAATTCCATCTTGATTTGTGCAGTGACTCAATTTGACACAGTCCTTCTGAGTATGCACAGCCGACCCGTCTGGGCTTAAGCAAAACACAAAATGATTTACTCACGAGGCTTATCAGTGCAGCACAAACAACTTGCTCTGATCTGTCGTCCACAAAGCTTTCTTCCACTTTCTGGAACTTTCAGCTTCTGTGGATGCTGGGTGCTCTAGTAACTGGGCCCATAACCCTTGTCAGGGATGATGGGAGTTGTAGCTCTTCACCTCTGGCTCAAACTCACCACCTTGTTATGCAGCAGAGCCAACCAGCTTAGATCAGTGGTTAATGCTTTCCTCCAAAGCAGCAGAGTTTCAGAGAATAGGCTGAAGATCCTGACAAACTCTCCAAGCCTTCTCACTCTTCTCCAGGTGTCTCCAAAACGTCTCCAGGATTCACTCAGGCAACTCAGTAGTTTTATATAAAACCTACTTTATTCTTCTATATAAATATACTATATGGTCAACAAATCACAATCTCTACACACTACTCCACAATATCTCCAAACTATTCCACCTCTACTCCACCACAATACATTGGCAAACATTGCAATTTTATAGCCATTGTTTATCACCACCCACTAGTTTGTTTCCACCCAGTGGGTGTGTACTTCCATTCTGATTGGTCCATGTAGTTCCACCCATGCTTAAGACCAACCCATGTATTTCAACATTTCACCTTGTACACTTAATGATTCTCAGGTGTTTCCAATCTGCATTCAGTACCTCTGTCCTTGGCTCTCAGGCCTTCTAGATTACATTAGCAATTTCACCTGTGTAGCTTCATAATTGCTCTTGCTTAGTCATTGTGACTTTCACATACATATTTTATTTCTTTCACTGTATGTCCCATGTTGCATTTTCCTTAACATTTCAAACTCCATTTTCATTAGATTTATTTTTAAAAAAAATTAAATGCGTGCTCCTCTCAGTTTACTTTTTATTCAACTTCCTATTTTATTAACCTTTAAACTGAAAACAAGAGCACTTTGCCATTTTATTTTATTTCCTGAAGGAAGGAATTATTGTTGGTAAAACCTCATTTTTATACTGCTCCTGTTTGCTAACAAGTACACAAGCTTCTTCCGGTACTAATTAGACAATCTCCTACCTATTCCTGATATTAACGTACTGACAACAAGAGTGCTTTGCCATTTTTTCCTTATCGTGCTGAAAGGCTTTCCTTTCTCCTTATTTTTTTAATATTATAACCATGCATTCATTATGTATATAAATGGGGTTTTATGATGAAAGACTATAGGTAATGTAATACCCTGTTCGTATTCCCTGTGCTTACTCTCCTTTAAATTAACGATGCACACATGTTCAGAAAGAAAAAAAGGGGACTGCAATTTATTCTACAATTTCCTTAAATATGAGCAGTAAAACTAAATAGATCCAGTTAATTGCTAGTTCAAAGTTGTGTTTTAACACAGTGGGGGGGAAGCCTGGATCAAAATATGACAGAGAAACAGTCACTAGATTTCAGTAAGGTGGAAAACTTTTTAAAAACAAGATTGTATTTCTTTGGGGACATTACCAATCTGAACCATGCATTCAAATTATTTTTTCCTGTTGAAATAGCGACATGCGATTCATGATCCCATAAATGGCCTCCATCCCATGCAGCAGTTCTTCAAACCAGCAGGGCAATAAACGGGCCATAAAAGATACCACTAACTCCCCTTTCTTTTGTTCCTAACTTTGCTTTCATTTTCGATTAGGTAGAAATCACCATTCTGTGATTTTTTGCCTAACAAATACAAAGTAATGTAGCTGTACCTTTTTGATTACATATATAGTTTAATTAAACATTGAAAACCGTGGGCAGTGCTGTACATCTGCACTTCACTTTCAGTCTCCTGAAACATGGGGGGGGCATGACTACTTTACATATGTTAAGGGAACATTTCCTTAGGTAGGAGGAAATCTATACCTGTGTAAGTGTTCATTTACATACCGAGCTGAACTATTGTGTTTTAAATTAACTGCAGTATGTGCCTGCAGATAGCCCTCTTTTACTGCATTTGCTTCAATTACCCTAGAAGGCAGGTTACTGGTTTAACCCTGTAATTCTGGCTATGCTGACAATTTCTTGCTACAGAGTTCTCTTTTTGATCCCCGTGTGATAAGATTTTAGTAAGTTATACTTCTTATTTATTTTATTTTCAAGAATCACAGACAACTGCAGATAAGAACACCGAGGAATCCGTAATTTTGACTCTAGAAGAAGTTCCAACAGCCTCAACATCTGCATCAACTTCACTGCTGGATAGTCAGGATCCTGAACTTGATATAGCAGCAGAAAGACGGTCCACAGAGTTCAAGCTAGCTTGGAGCAGTCAGCAGAGTGAAACCCATGAGGGTTCATTCCCAGATTAACCCCCAAATATGACAGCTCTCACTACATGGGATTTTTTTGGTAAACCTTCTTGATCCTATGTAATGTAATGTTTATGTTTTCTCTCATTGCAGAGGCTACAACATCTACCCAGTTGGCTTCTCTTACACCGGGGGAAAGACTGGCTCTAAGTAAAAGAAGGAAAGAACAGAAACTCTCAGAACATCGACAATTAATGCTTCACTCCACAAAATTGATGAATAGAATGCTTAGCCATATGGATGCTCTATCTAGGAGAGAGCAAGAGAGGCTAGATAAATTAGAAAAAAGCTGCTGAAGAAAGGCAGAAATTTGAGGATGCTATGTATGAACATACTAGTACATTCTTACAAAGTAATCTGGAGAAGGAGACATCTCTGCTCTCAGAAATGGTACAATACTTAGGAGCAATGGCATCTAGACCATCTGTAGTGCGTAGGGTGGTAAGGAAGCAGCCTGTGTCACAACCTCACACAGAAAATGGTCCCGCAAGCCAAAGTAGTTTGTCATTGGTGTCAGAGCCAGGGGCTGGAAAGGAAAATAGAGCAACAGTGCCACTTTTAAAATCATGGCCAACTAGAAAAATTAGAAAACCTGATATCATTAGCCTTTAAATATGAATTACTTTATGGAATATATGTTGTGAAATCACCAAATTAAATGTGCCTGTGGTACAATCTTTTTCACTGCTCCAGCAATTAAGCATGTATGTACAGTAACCTAGCTTTCAATAGTGTGATTGATTCCTAAGAACCTATGGTGATAGGGTTTGTGCAAAGACCTTTTATTTTCCCTTAATGCACCAATATAAAAATTAGAGTAGTAACACCCTTTCTGACATGTTCTTTTCTTTTAAGTTCTACCTTAGTGAAGCATGTTACTTATTTTCAACAATAAGCAGTCCACACAATATAGTGATGTATAAATATATTTGTATATGTATACTATTTACAATTACTAGTAGAAAATAAAATGCATAAAATATCCACCAACCAAAATAAATTGCTTTCATCAGCAGAAAAAAAAAGGGCCTCCATCCAAAAGACGCTGCTCTATAGCAGCAAATCTTGGTTTGAGACGCGCTGCAAAGAAAGTAAATATAAAAAGAATTTAGCATACTTCATGGTTTAGAAGTTTAGTCACATTGTATGATTTAACAGTGCAGTTACGTACATATAATGTTTAATCATCATGAACTGTGATTGATGATGTCTTGTAACATTTTACTTTTGCATTACATTAAAATGACATGCACAGGACACATCATGATCCAAAAAATTTCTCACATCAATAATGAAATTAGGTATCATAATGACTTAATCAATGAAACTATGTATATTAGACAGCATCACATTTCCATTAATTACATACCAACTGTATCAGATATTGCTGCAATAAACTCCTGCCCCTCCTCTCCTCTTAAGAATTGCAGGAGGTCCTGCCTTGCAGGTTGCTCTGTAATGAAAAACAGACAGGCATTATTAATGGGTTTGGAAAAGTTTGTGTTAAGCGGTGCATGTGCAGATTTCTAGATGGACCAGGCAATGATTGAACTCAGTTACTTGTTCAGTATACTGTGATTTTAAAAGTGTCTAATCCACTTTTCTGGTACACCTTTCAGTTGAGAGATTTGGGATGATACTGCAACATCAGTTTGGAAAAATATTCTCTAATTATTCCCTGCAAAATATTCTAATTTTTGCCACTAATTTTCTCTAGCTTACTTATTAAGTGAACACTGCCATTCTTTGACAGCTCACACAGCTACATTGCTTTACTTGCCGTGCCGTAGGAAAACTTCAATAAATATCAAACACAAGGATAATTTCTAATTTAACTGAAGCATCATCATTGGACATGTGTATCCAACGTATGCATTGTTAATTTATAAATGTCAAACAGTATACCTGGTGCAGGTGGGATATGAGCTTGAGGTGGTGCCTCTTCCGTCTCCCGTGCAGGACCTGCCTCCGCTGCTTGCTCAGTGGCAGACTTGTCTTAAGACGAGTCTGTCGCCTGTGCTGCCCTGCATGCTCGTCCATGCAATCCTGTGAGAACATATACCATCATTAACTTCCGGCGTGACGGCGTTGTGAGAGGTTGCTGAAGGCGAAGGCTCTCGCTCAGCAATCCATTTGTTATCGTATTCTCAGCTCCCCCCTCAAAAAATTAACAACAGAAAGAGGGGAGGGAACGCTGCAAAGTTCTCCCTGGTAAGGGGGAATGGCGGGGCTCGTTGGGGGTCCTCTAAACCACTCTCCGGAGAAGTTCGGAGAGGGGGAAGGACTACAGAGCTACAGAGCGGTAGCAAACAAACTGCCTAAGTGGCAGAGCCAACAACACCAGCGCTTCTTTTAAACTTTTAAAATATCAACAACAGAAACGTCTGCAGTGGGAACAAACAATCTCGACGGGAGATAACTTCCAGAACGAGAATTAAACTACGGGAAGGTGAGAGAGGAGGTACTTCAAAAGCTAAGTAAACAGAGAGGAGTGTGGAGTGAGGAAAGCGGGAGTTCATGAGTAGGAGAGCAAGAAAGAGAAAAGCAGAAGAAAGAATTCGAAACTGTTAAGCTAAGCTGGGAGAGGGCGTGGAGGAGAAAGGAGAAAGAAAAAGGTTGAAGACAGACGCTAAGGGTAGAAGATAAAGGAGACGAAGAAGGCTGGGTCGGGAGCAGGAGAGTAGAGGGAGGAACGACATGAGCATACTGGTGGAGGAGGAAGCAGGAGTAAGTAGCCAAGGAAAGAGGACGAGTCGGGTGCAAGACCGCGGCAGGGAGAGAGTGGTGGGAAATACCCGAAGAGGTTTGCATGGGAAGGAGAGGGTGAAACAAAGAAAGCGTCCACAGCTCCGCGGAGGCGTGAAGGAGGCAGGTGAAGGGCGGTGGCGATAGGAACAAGGACAGAAAGATCGAGAGACACTAACGCCGGGAGAGAAAGGCTTAACATGAGGGCGGAATTTGTGCTACGCGGAGACGCGAAAGGGACAGGAGAGAGACAACATGGAGTTGAGTAGAGACAGAAAGAAACGGGAAGGTTAACGCCAGGGGGGGGGAGAAAGGTGAAAACAAAGACACTGCAAAGGCGAGTAGGGGGATCCCAACACCACGGAGACGCGGAGACGGCAGGTGAAAAGAAGAGGAGGAACAGGTGAACTTAGCATTGGGAAAGAGAGACTGTAATAAAGAAAGTGGTCTGTGGTATTGCAGAGACCTGAAGGGATAGGAAAGAGGGGGGCTGCTGCCGTGGGGAGACGGGTGGAGGTGGAGCTGAGCAAAGCTTGAACAAAGTGGTGTGTAAGGGGCAGGAGAAAGATAGAGACAGAAAGAGTGTCACCCAGGAGAGAGAGGGGAAGTATAAGAAAATAGGGCTGCTGTGGTGTGAAGAGGGGCGCTGGAGGAGAGTAAAGTAGGGAGGAGAAAAGGCAAGGAACGCCAGGGCTCTAAGGAGAAGCTGAGGGGTGAAGCTATATGGTGATTCAGTGGGGACAATACATTTTAAGATTGGAAGACACTAGGGGTTACTGTAAGAAAGGGAAAGAGTTATTTTGGGGAAATTTCCTTCTTAAAGGAGTTTATACGGATTAGTGGAAATTAAAATGGTGGTATAAGGATCTTATATAATAGTTTGGCTTGGGATAGTTGAGATATTTGTATTAGAAGACTGTATTAGAAGATCGTATACTGGAAATATATGATTTAGCACTTACAAATTTAGGCGGGTAAACTAAATTGCATAATTAAATTAGGAGAGAGAGAAAAAAGAGAGTATGGTCACAGGTACAAGGAAAGCCACTCAGGCACAAACACGGCTTATACTACAACGTAGACCCTCAACGGAAGGAATGACAAAAACAATGGATATGACTATTATATTGGAGGAAATGAGAAAAGAGATGAAGAAAATGAGATTGGAGATTAGAGAAGAGATGAAAGAAATAAGGGCAGAAATGAAAGCAGACCTTAAAAAAGAATTGAATAACTTTGGTAGAAAATTAGAAAAATTAACAGAGGATATGGATCAAATTAAAAAGACGGTAGATCATTTACAGGAGAAAACACAAAAATTAGAAAACAAAACAAATCATATTATTCAGGAGCAAGAGCAAGAGAAGAGAGAAATACTGATTAACGATTTGAGGTATAGGGAGCGGTCTCTAAAGCTGAGAGGTCTAGCAGAAAGGGAAAGAGAAAATCTGATTGAGAGAGTGATTCCAACGATAGCTAGATTTATAGATACAGAAGAAGAAAGATTAGAGTTACAAGTGGATAAAGTCTTTAGAATAAGTTCAATTGTGGCAAGGGAGAAAAATATTCCGAGAGATATTTTGCTCTCATTTACCAGGGCAAAAATAAGAGATCAAATTATACAAAAAAATTATGAGGAAAAACTAATAATAGAAGGAGACAAGATAAAGATATTTAAAGATGTGCACCCCCAAATACTGAAAAAGAGACAAGAATACCATTTCTTGACCAAATTGTTAATAGAAAATAAAATAAATTACAGATGGGAAAGATTGGAGGGAATATCATTTATATATCAACGTAAAAGAATAAGAATAAATTTGGTACAGAAAGCAAAAGAATTTGCTAAAAGGCTAATGAAGGAAGGTAAAAGAATAGAAAAAGGGAAAAAAGTGAATGAAGAAGAAGAGGAGATAGGCATAATGGATCTAAAGGAACAAAAAGGAAAGGAAAGATGGAAACGGCAAATAGAAGAAAAATTAATACAAGATACTGAGGAGGAAGAGGGAGAGGAGGAAGAAGAAGAGGGTAACCTTGATAATCAAGAAGAGCAGGAATTAACAGAGGAAGATATAGAAGAAGTAGAATTAGAAGAAGCAGAAGAGGAAATCTAAGTGGAAAATAATAATAATATCAATAAGAGATAATGGAAGTAAAAGCAATATCCTGGAACACTAAAGGCCTAAATTCAAAATTTAAAAGAAATCAAATATTTCACTATTTAGAGAAAACAAGAGCTGATTTAATATGTCTTCAGGAGACAAGGATCAGAGAGAGGGATAGTAAAATCTTAAGAAACCCCAAACTGGGCCAAAATTTTATCTCAGCAAAGCAGAGGAAAAAAAGGGGAGTGGCCTTATATGTTAATAGAAAATATCAAGCGAAAGAGATATTTAAAGATGAGGAGGGAGCATATGTGGGGGTGGAAGTTAGACTACAGAACTTGAAGGTATTGCTAGTAGGAGTATATACACCCAATCAAGCTCAAGAAAAAAATTTTAAAAAATTATTAGAAGAACTGAATAAAGTAGAACATGATAGAATCTTGCTAATGGGGGATTGGAACGGGGTGATAGACCCCTCAAAAGACAGACTAACGAAAAAGCATAAAACGAAGAATCAAGGGAAACTCCCAAGTGGTTTTTTTGGAATGATGGAAGAACTTTCATTATTAGATGTTTGGAGATGGAAATACAGAGGGATGGGTGGATACACATTTCATTCAGATGAACACAATTCAGAATCCAGAATAGATATGTTCTTAGTGACAAAAAACTTGGCATCTACAATTTAAAAAATGGAAATCATTCCCAGATGGATATCCAACCATAATCCCATTACGGTAACAATGTGTCTAAAAAGAAGAGAATTTTTGTGGTGACTAAGGAATAATCTTTTAAATGATGAAGAAAGCATTAGACAAGCGAGAGAAGTAGTGAGATTATATTTTGAGGAAAATACTTCCAAAGAAATAAACATGAAAATCGTCTGGGATGCCAGCAAAGCGGTTATGAGGGGCTATTTTATCAAGAAAGCAATTGAAAAAAGAAAGCAGGAGACAGAGAAATTAAATCGGATACTAGAAGAAATAAAATTAAAAGAGGAAAAGTTAAGAGAAGATCCAGGGAATAAAGAAAACAAATTGGAGCTCACAATCTTGAAAAAACAAGCACAATCACATTTGATTACAGAAATGGAAGAAAAATTGAAAGAAGTAAAACAGAAACATTTTGAAATGGCAAATAAGCCGGGGAAATGGCTTTCTATAAGATTGAAAAGGAAAAGGGAAGCAAAAATAATTACAGAATTAAAGTATGATGGTAAAATAACAATGGAACACAAGCTAATTAAGAGAGGATTTTACGACTTCTATGCAAAATTATATAAAGAACCGACTCAAACATCAATATTAGAAGAGAAAATAAATCGGTATCTGGAACAACAGAAAATACCAAGAATGCGGGAAACTCAGAAAGAAATGTTAAATAGAGATATTACGGTGATGGAAATTGTTGAGGCAATTAAAAGACATGACAAGGCACCAGGACCAGATGGTTTCACAGCGTTATACTACAAAAACATGGAGGAAGAACTGCTTATACCGCTGCAAAAAACAATGAACCAAATCAAGACTGACGGCATCCCCAACTCATGGAATGACGCTTTCATCTCAATAATTCCCAAAGAAGGTAAAGACAAGAAAGAACCTAGGAATTATAGACCAATTTCGCTTTTGAATTTGGATTACAAAATCTTCGTAGACATTCTGGCACAAAGGTTCAAAAACATATTAAGTAACATCATCCATGAAGATCAAAATGGCTTTTTGCCGAAATGCTACGTTAAAAATAATGTGAGGACGGTGGTAGATGTAATAGAATACTACGAAAGCCATAATGAAAAGAAATTGGCTATGATTTCCTTGGATGCGGAGAAAGCCTTTGATAACGTGAAATGGCCCTTCATGAAAGCAGTATTAAGAGAAATGAATGTAGGAGAGAAGTTTAGTGCATGGATAAACACCATATATCAAGACCAAAAAGCACAAATATTAATAAATAGAGACAAAACAGAAAAAATTAATATAAGGAAAGGAACACATCAGGGGTGTCCATTGTCTCCTTTGCTTTTCATCGCTGTTATAGAAGTCCTAAACAATAGTATAAGAGAGAACATAAAGATTAGAGGGGTCAAGATCAAAGAGTATGAGTATAAAATCAAAGCTTTTGCGGACGACCTGATTATTTTTCTTGAGAATCCAGTAGAACACCTAGAAGAATTTAACAATACCTTAGATAAATTTGCAATGGTCTCAGAATTTAAGATAAACAGAGGTAAAACAGTAGTGTTGACAAAAAATACAACTAAGAAGGAAGATGGAAAAATAGAGGAAATGACAGGTTACAAGGTTGTGAATAAATTTAAATATCTGGGAATATGGATCTCCAAAAGAAATGCAGATTTATTTGAAAATAATTACAACAAAGTATGGAAAGAAATATCAAGAGATGTACGTAACTGGTCTAGAATACACTTGTCTTTCTTGGGGAGAATAGCTTCCATAAAAATGTCAATTTTACCAAAGTTTATGTACCTATTTCAAAATCTTCCTATAATTACTAATACAAACTGCTTTTAAAAAATGGAATTTAGAACTAAAAAAATTTATTTGGGAGGGAAAGAGACCTAGAATAAAATTAAAATTGCTAACGGATAACATAGATAGAGGTGGGTGTGCATTCCCAGATTTATTACGTTATTATAAAGCGTGTTCACTAATGTGGATAGAAGACTGGATAAATCTGAGCGATGAGAAATTACTTGCATTGGAAGGCCATAATTTGGTTTTTGGATGGCATGCCTACCTATGGTATAATAAGAAGAAAGAAAATAAAGAAGTTGATAACCATTACATCAGAAAAGCATTATTAAAATCATGGTTGGCAATAAAGAAAATGTTCTATAGAGAAATACCTCTTTGGATCTCAACTCAAGAGGCCTTTTTTAGAAGATCTAGATCAGAGAAACAAAGATGGTTGACCTACCAAATGTTGTTAGAAATACACCCTGAAGCAAAAACAGCAAATGTTAGAACAAGGGATCAACTGGAAAAGGAAGGGATAAGATTTAATTGGTTCACATACCAACAAATTTATGAAAAATATAAGATAGATCAAAAATTGGAGGGATTTCAATTGGAAAAGAACGATTTAGACAAAATACTTTTTGACAACCCGAAACATCACATAGCAAAGTATTATAAATTACTAACAGATAGAGAATTAGAATCGGAGTATATAAAAGAAAACATGATCAGGTGGGCCCAGGATTTAGGTGTTGTAATAGAAATTGATAGATGGGAAAAAGCTTGGAAAAATACTTGGAAATTCACCTTGGCACAGAATTTAAGAGAATTTTGTTAAAATGTTCTATAGGTTTAATTTAACTCCTGTCAAATTAAATAATGATGTATAAAACAGGGTGTATAGAATGCTGGAAGTGTGGGAAAGAAAAAGGGAATCTGCTACATATGTGGTGGAATTGCACACTAGCAAAAATATTTTGGAAGAAAATACACTCCAAAATCAAGGAAATCTTGAATATTAAGTTTACACTAAGGCCTGAAATATATCTATTAAACATGATAGATAGAATATGGGACCCTGAAATGGAAAAGAAATGGAGAATCCTATTATATATGATCACATGTGCTAGAATGTTATATGCCCAAATGTGGAAAGAGAAAGAGATACCAACAATTGAAACATGGGTCACCAAGATGTATGAAATGTGGGAAGCGGATAAATTGACAACACTCCTGAGGGGAAATTCGATGAGAAAAAAGGAGAAAGAGTGGGAAATATTTACAAAAGTCTGGAGAATAAGAGGGAAAATAGAAGAATGAGTATAGTATTAACAATACCTTAAAAGATATAAAGATGAATAAGATATAAGAGAGTATAAGAAATATGTGAGAAAAAGGTAATCTAAGAATGGAAGAAACGTAGATAAAAAGAAATAGGCAGAAAAGGATAGAAATTGGAAAAATGAAGAACCACTTGACGGGGGGGGGGGAAGAGACAGGAAGGTTAAACCAAAGACTTAATTTACACTGTGATTTTGAAACTTTGAGTTATGTTTTATAAAATTAAAGAGAGTTACAATTTAATGAGAACTATTTGAAAATTGGAAATTTCAAAAAATATGTATGTAATTACTTAATGTAAGATAACGATATGTATATATATATATATGTGTGTGTGTGTGTGTGTGTATTTACATTTGTATATATGTATGCATGAATACTTTTATACATTTATGTTTGTATTTATGCGATGGATGAGAGTCAGTTATTATCTATTAGATAGTATAAATAGAAGAATTGTAACAAATAATTGTAACTAATAAAAAATATTAAAAAAAAAAAGAACATATACCATCATTTTAGTATTCCTGTACATAATGCTAGCAAGACCCAAGAGATTTTAAAAATGTGCCACTTACCGGCAGGACACCAATCCCTCCAGTGTGGTCTCCCCCCAGTTACCCACAGGTCGTGCATCTGCGGGTAAAAGGGGGATGCCGGCAGGGTGGGCCGCCGCAGAAAACAAATGGCGGTTCACCCTATTGGAGGAGTGCATAATCCTCCTAGGACACCCCTCCTGCTGGACGAGGTGTTCTAGGAGGAATATGGTCTCCTGGGACCTCCAATAGGTGATCCACTGTGGTTCCATTCTGCGTGCGGCCATGCCAGCACTGACAACAAAAGCGCAGTGCCTTTAAACCACTCTTCCAGCGGTTCGTGTAGGCCTGGCTCCGTACACGTTGGGAAATTTAAAATTTGAAAATTGCAACCTGGACCCATTGATACAGTAGGTTCATTTGTAATGTATTGGTGTATTGATATTTATGTCTGGTAACACTGCCAGAAAGCCCTGCATGCATGCCTACTCTGCAACAAGCATACAGGCGACTTTATTACCCATAAAGAAAGGAGACCATGCATTTCTTTTTAAAAGTCAAGTATGTTTATTTCTGGGAAAGTTATCCAGCACAAATCTGGGCTGCACGATCAGTTTTAATAACAGCCAAACACTTGCATCATTTTCTGAATCAAGAGGCAGTTAAAAATTCCAAAACATGAACCACTCTTTTCACCTATCTGCGTCCCAAAGCATTTCACACCGCTTCTCCCTCATCTTCTTCTTGTTGTTGTTGTTCCAAATTTTCTAGTGGAGCCCCAAGGGTGTTCAGTACGTAATGGTTAGACCTGTATCGATCAGGGTTAAATATTTCTCCTCTTGTTTCACAGTAATTGTGCAGTATAACACATGCTGCTATGACTGAACATATGTTTTGTTCTGAAACCTCAGGGAGTACTTTTAATGCCCTCCACTGCACCTTGAGACACCCAAAAATCTGTTCGATACAGTTCTGAACTTTATTATGAGTTTTATTGCATAGAACTTGCTTTGGGTTTAATCACCCACCCTGTACGGAGTCATAAGCCACTTCCTAATGGGGTATGCTCCATCGGCAAGCATCAGTGATGGAATCTGTACACCGTTTATTCTTATGGTAGGGTTATGTGGCACATAGATTTCTGCCTCCATTGCCTCAAAAAAAATTGAGTTACACAGCATGCGTGCGTCGTGCACCTTGCTGCTCCAACCGATCTCCGTGTCCACAAATAGTCCTCTATGGTCGCAAACTCCTTGAAGTAAGACAGAGTAGCTATTCTTCCTATTGATATAGTCATTTCCTTATCTCACAGGTGGGACAATCGTAACATGGCATCCATCGAGCGTGGTAATAACATGGAGGTAACCCATTTTTCTAAATCCAGCCATTACCTGTAACGTGAAAGGAAGTGAAAGTTAGCAATCACAATGAAGAGTCCTATTATTTTGCCATATACAGTGCACCCAAAAGAAGAAATGATTATACATATTTAGATGTCAGTTTTGACAGCAAAATCGCTTTATAGAAATATCAAGCAGGTATACATACGGATCAATACTGGGTTATAATGTAAGAACGTTTCTGTATAAGTTATACAAATGAAGACATGAACAAGTATGGAATCATCAGGTGGGAATAATTGAATTTCTGTTCCATAATGATACCTGTAGGAAATGTTTAGTAAGATCGGAAGAAAAGCGCAAAATTGATTTTCCTTCAGATTGCAGATTCACAATTATTATCACCGGAACAAAGAAATTTCCCACCCAATTTTTTAAGTGTATAGTCCTACCTCGTTTGGATCTCCTGGATACATGGTTTTAGAGAGGAAAACATGCTCCATTGTTAAAATGGCCTCCTCAGGAATTTTTGAGACTGTAGCTCTACTGACACTGAACAGATGGCTTGCGGTTACAAAGGAACAGCAATGTCCTAGAAGCCAAATAGCAATTGCTACATGCTTCTCCAGGGGGATAGCTTTTCTCATGTTAGTATCTGACTTCTGTACATGGGGTCGCAGCAGCTCAACCAGGATAATAAAGAGCATTCTATCCATTCTAAAATTGGAAAACCAATGTTGGTCAGACCACACCAACATTACAAACTTCTCCCACCACTTCCTTGATCTCGGATACTCCCAAAATAATCTTGTTCTTCAAGATCGCCTCAACATCTCTGATCGCCTAGATGGTACAACCTGAGAGGTTGCAATTATGTCATTTTCTGAGGCAGTTTGAAGTTTTCTGCTTCTGTACCCTTCGCGAGTGCTGTGATTCAATCTCAGGCCCTTGCTAGTCCTCTTTGATTTTCTACAGAGGTAGACACATAAGTTCTCCTCTATTGCCCTCATAGTAGAGCATATTATAGAAAACAAAAATAAGCAGGATGCTATAATCGTGAACGACTCCATCTCATCATCTGCCATTGTGCATCCGGATGTTCAAACAAAGGTGATATGGCCAGGCCAATGAGATACCTAAAAAACAAAATAGTAGTTGACCAATAGGAATCCCGGTGGCGGGAAAAACGAAAGGAAGTACAGGGGGAGAAGAGGTCATGTGAGCTTGATTGACAGGAGTACCTGAGCGCAACTTTGGCAGTGGGAACAGAAACATGTGCGAGACAGTCTATAGCGGGTCATTTTTGACAACAGGATAAATGACGTGTAAACAAGTATCGCGCGATAAAATGACACAGTAATAAATGCCATGTAAACTATGCGGTACTATTTCGGAATTGCACAAATGCGCAATTTTCCATGACAAATCCTCTCATGTAAAGGCAGCCTTAGTTTATTTCCATACCTAAAGTGGGCGGGGGTTGTTTGTTTTTGTTTCTGTTTTTGCAAAACTGAGATTCAAGCTACTCCCAACAGGGCGTGTGTGTGTGTGTGGACAGATAACAAAAACATGAACAGTTATCAAATTAAAACACAAAGCAAGTTGTTCTATTAAAAATACAATACAGATAAAACCCACTGAAAACACATCAATACTGCACTGTGTGTGCGCACACATGTGCACACGCCTTCAAGTCGCCTGTTGACTTATGGAGACCCAATGAATTTCATAGGGTTTTCTTAGACCAGGAATATCCAGAGGTGGTTTTGCCAGTTCCTTCCTCTGAAATAGAGCCTACAGTGCCTAGTATTCCTTGGCAGTCCCTCTGGGCTTGGGGAAGGTTCTTTTTTGGACTGCCACTCCCAGAATCCCCCAGCCAGCACAGTATGGGGATTCTGGGAGTGACAGTTCAAAAAGGCACCTTTTCCATGCTTATTGTGACCCCATGAATTTCATAGAGCTTTCTTAGGCAAGGAATACTCAGAGGTGGCTTTGCTAGTTTCTTCCTCTAAAATAGAGACAACAGCACCTGGGATTCCTTGGTGGTCTCCAATCCAAGTACTAACCAGGGCTGATCCTGCTTAGCTTCCAAGATCAGATGGGATCTGGTGTCTTTAGAATCATAGAATCATAGAGTTCGAAGAGACCACAAGAGCCATCCAGTCCAATCCCCTGCCATGCAGGAATACTCAATCAAATCATTCCCGACAGATGGCCATCCAGCCTCTGCTGAAAAAACTCCAAAGAAGGAGACTCCACCACACTCTGAGGCAGTATTTTCCACTTCTGAATAGCTCTTACTGTCTGGAAGTTCTTCCTAATGTTTAGGTGGAATTTCTTTTCCTGTAGTGTGAACCCATTGCTGGGCCTAGGACAAAACCCTGCAGGATCCCACTGGTCATTTCTCTGGAGGATAAAGAGGAACCATTGGTGACTACCCTTTGGATTTGGCCCATCAACCAATTACAAATCCACCTAACAGAGTCCAACTTCCCTAAAGGGAAAAGGAAGATTTAAGCAGTTGCCTAACAAGTGCCTTGTGCATCTCTAACTCCTGGAAATTCACAAATTGCTTACTATATTTGCAGAGCATTACTGCCATGCTTGAAAACAGCATCACTCCTGGTAGGGAATTTCCCAGATGTTCCATCATTGCTTAGCTGGGGCTTAGTTCTGCTGTGATTATAATCTGCTGAAAACTCACCTCTGCCTGGATTTAAAACTATTCAAGGTAATATTTTCTTAGTCAGTGATTTGTATAAAAATGGACAGTGTCCCACGGTTCAAGCATTCATGGATTATTAATAGCATTACTGTCAATAAAAATATCTTAATTACATGTACAATATATATTACATAGAATATAACATTATAACATAGCTATAATTATATAAATAGATTAATCTATGATTGCTATATCATATTATTGCAACAAATGTAATATACTGCACCTATGCATTTTGTAGTTCTATTTTAACAGTATTTGCATACAGAGCTAGGGATATATAACCACTATATAACTATATGATAAATAAAATCAATGGTATTGTGCTTATTATTGTACAAATATATAAACATATTTAAAATATGTAAGGTAGAGAAATTATGCCCTATGAGGCATGGCTTAGGGAGCTGGACATGTTTAGTCTGGAGAAGAGAAGGTTGAGAGGTGACATACAGGTAATAGTAATATTTAAATATTTGAAAGGATGTCATACTGAGGATGGAGCAAGCTTGTTTTCTGTGGCTCCGGAGACTAGGACACAGAGCAATGGGTTCAAACTACAGGAAAAAGATTCCACCTAAACATTAGGAAGAACTTCCTGACAGTAAGAGCTGTTTGGAAGTGGAATACACTGCCTCGTAGAGCGGTGGAGTCTCCTTCTTTGGAAGTTTTTAAACAGAGGCTGGATGGCCATCTGTCAGGAATGATTTGATTGTGTATTCCTGCATGGCAGGGGGTTGGACTGGATGGCCCTTGTGGTCTCTTCCAACTCTATGATTCTATAACATTTCTCGGTCTTATATGTTTTTATGTATATGTTATGCAAATCTGTTTTTCTTAGGAAGAGGGCAAATGTGGAGGGCAGAAGAAATAAGTTCAGTTCATGCCAAAAAAAGCAACCTCATATGATCATGGTTTCACATTCAGTTTCAACTGGAAGCCCGAAGTGATAAACAGGGTATTATTCCAGATCTACACGGAGACCTGTAAATATTGGTGGGCCAAGAAAGGGGTGGGGTGGAGGGAGAGTGTAAATTTAGCACTCTGAGTCAGAGAGTTGTGATGCCAGAGGGCCTCATGTTAATCGGATTGGCACTCTCCGGGGAGGCATTCCAGCCTCATGTAAGAAAGCAACTTGATAGGGGAGACCAGGAGGACAGCTGGCCCTGGGGACCCTGCCTCACCACCACCACCACCCTGCTGCCTGCCTAACAACCTTTTCAACCCACTTTCAAGCTGTTGTTCTCCCTGCCATTGGATGAGATATCCCAGTGAGCCTCCCCAGCTCAGGAGGAGAGGGATCTGAGACCAAGCCTTGGTGCCTTATTTTCCTACATAGTGTTCCCAGGTCTCAGGCCTGGCCCCTCTTCTGCAGTCCTCAGGGAGATGGGAGGAATTTCAGGGCAAGAGCAGTGCCTTGAAAAGTCATGTGTGTCTGTGTGTGTCTGTGTGTGTTCCTCCTTTGTCCTGATTTGCATGGAATACTCTATACAGTTATAGCTGATGCAGAACCGGTTTAAGGAACCAGCAGCATCTGCAGCTGCAGGGGGCCCTGTCATTGTGGGGGGGGGCTTGTAACTCTCCTCCTGCAAAAACATTATTAGTAGTAATCCAAATATCCTGTACTCTGAATAGGTTAGGCTAGGTTAGGTTACATTGACCTGAGATAAACATATGGGCCCCCCCAAATAAAGCGTTGCAGGGACCCCCAAAATTCCTTAAACCGGCACTGAGCTGATGCTTAGGGTACCTTGCTTAATGGGACTTTACCCGGGGTTACCTCCTTTAATATCATCCTTGTAACCTCAACAGGGCCTACACTTCCTCATACCCTCCAACTTTCCCAATCTGGCAGGGACACCCCAATTAATCCTCTGTCATCCCACTTTTTCAACTGCTTTTAAAACACCCCAGTTTGTCTCTCCTCTTGACACTCCCCCCCCCTTTGTCCTCAGCTTACATTCATTGTGGCAAACTGAGATCAAAGTGCAAAAGTAATCTGTACTCAATTAACTCAGTAGGAGGGAAACTAGAGGAGCGGGCAGTCTTGCCTTTCCCCCTAGGCTCAGAACAAAAGCAATCTGTTGCAGTGGTCTCTGCTACCTTGTGTGTTCTTCCTCATTAATAATTTTGCCTTCTTGACTATACTCTGATGCTGCTCGGCCACATCCAGCCCAATTTTGATCTGTGAAATGTTGGAGGGCATATCTCCATAGGCCTCATGTCTGAGCCTTGAAATCTCAGGGCCTTGGAACGTCTTGCTGTGACAACCCTAAGCCTATATTAGGCCATTAATCCATTTAGGCCAGAGGCAGGCAAAGTGTAACTTTTGCCTACTGTATTTTTGAAGCTCTTGACTATTTGCGGCTCTCCAAACTCCCCACATGTTCTCCATCCCTGACAGAGCCAAATAATTCCAAAACCAAGGCTGCATCTGTTGCACACGTATTAAGTCCCTCTCAGCATCTGGAAAAGTTACTTTTGGACCACAACTCTCAGCCCCATCCAGAGTTACTTTTTGGGCTACTTTGTCCTCCTGCAAACTATTCTGGGAATTGTAGAATTCCAGGGGGTTCCCAAAGTAATCTCCCCCAGAGCTTTGCCCCCTATGAATGCAGTGGGGCTTACCTCCAACTAACTGCACAGGACTGAGCTGCAAGCAACTTGTTGAAGAAACCAGGAATAGAAACTCATGTGTACAAATCATATTGCCTGGTCTATTTATTATTTCTAAGGCCAGAACAGGTGTGTGTGTGTGTTTGAACCTTCCAAGAATAAAGCTGCAGAAACTGGCTCCATTTCATCCTCCTCTGCTTGTGACTCTTGAGGGGAGGACATGGATGTCTCTAACCATGGAGAGATTCTCCTGAGAGCAATACCAAGACAGAAAGCCACTGGCATGAGTTTATCAGGTGTAGGTGTAGGGCCATGTGTGTTTAATCTTCCAAAGAGAAAAGTAACCCTCACATCTGCTGCAGCCTGGAAGAGTCTCAGCTGTTGTTAGGAGGTGTTGATCTGAAGGGCACTAGTCTCCCTGCCCAGTGAATGACTTGGGTTTTGCCCTTTATGACTTCCCCAGTGTTTGCCTCTCCCTCCTTCATTGCACCCATCTGACCCCCACACTCCCTGGTTGCAACACAGGCCTCTCGCCTGCATTGGCTGAGGTCAAGTTTTCAATTTTAGACATTGACTGCTGCCCCCAGAGATTGCAAGATTTCCAAGTAATTTATTTTCTTGATCTCTCCTTGTTTACTTAGCAAGGCTACCATGCAAAATGTTTTGTATAATATAATATTCTGCTTTTGCCATGAGGGAGGGAGGAAAGGAGTGGGCCTGTTATACCAATAGGATGACATTAATAATGTTACATTAAGAGGACAACATGAATATAACAGGCCCACTCCTTTCCCCTCTACCTCATTTTATATTATAAAAGATAACAAATAGAAGGGTAGCTGAGTTGACCATAAGACAAATTTCAAAGTCCATTTTGTGGTAATGCATTTCTTAGGCCAACCACAAGAGCACAAGATATACCGGTACCTGGATTCCTTTTTTTCCAAATAAGCAGTGAATTGTTTCTTTGCTGATGTTTGTCAAGAGTGATGCATGAATCATTACTAGTAGCAAGCAATGCTCTGGCTTTTCTTCGGAAACGAAGATTCAGGAAGGACTCACCCTGCACTTTCTGCAAGGGCACTGATGACTAAACAGGCCAATCCAAGATAAACAAGTCTGGTTGCAGAAAGCACAGCAGAAAGTCTCCTTGGGTGATGTTTCTGGGTTGTGATTCTTTCTGCGTTGTCGTTTCTCTTCAAGACTTGTTCGGTGTGAGTTTGCAAATAAGGCTGCAGCATTGTGGATAGTGCGTCTCCGTGCCTCCCGATGTGAGGCCAGGGGGGAACATTGTTGGTGATCAATTTGGCTGAGCCTGAGATGTTGTTTCAGGGAGTCCTTGTATCGCTTTTTTGGAGTGCCCCTCTTACGCTGACCCGTGGCGAGTTCACTGTAGAGTAGTATTTTTGGGAGGTGATGGTCCTCCATCCTAGAAATGTGCCCTACCCAGCGCAGCTGTGTTCTCAATAACATGGCCTCAATGCTGGTGATCCCTGCTTGCTCAAGGACAGCAACATTCGTCACATAGTCAGTCCAGTGTATATTTAGGATTGTGCGTAGACAGCGCTGATGAAAGAGTTCGAGGAGTTGTAGGTAGTGGCGATAGGTGACCCATGTTTCAGATCCATAAAGGAGAATAGACAGTACAATGGCTCTATACACACTGATTTTTGTGCTTCACCTCAGGTGTTTATTGTTCCAGACTCTTTCGTGAAGTCTTCCAAATGTGCTATGTGCCTTTGCTAATCTGTGATCGATCTCTTTGTCAATCTTGGCATCTGAGGAGATGATGCTTCCCAGGTAGGTGAACTGCTGAACGGACTTGAGCACAGATTTGCCGACAGCAATGTGGGAATGGTGGTGTTCATCCTGTGGTGCAGGCTGGTAAAGAACTTCCATTTTCTTCAGGTTGACTTCCAGCCCAAACAGCTCTGCAGCTGTTGCGAAGCAGGATGTTAGGCGCTGCAGAGCTGCTTCTGTGTGGGCAACAAGGGCAGCAGCATCAGATAAGAGCAGCTCATGGACTAGATAGTTTAGAGTCTTAGTGTGAGCCCTCAGACAGCTTAAGTTAAACAAGCTACCATCAATATGGTAACGTATATAGATGCCGTCTTCTTCTTCAAGCTCTGCCGTAGCCCTTTGGAGCATATGCTGAAGAAGATTGTAAATAACGTTGGTGCAAGAACACAACCTTGCTTCACTCCATTAGTTATTAGAAAGGACTCTGAAAGAGCATCGCCATATCTGACTTGACCACACTGCCCCTCATGTAGCAAGATAATCATTTTAAGGAATTTCGGAGGACATCCTAGTCCCTAGTCTTTCCAGGATCTGCCACAGACCTTTTCTACTCACAGTGTCAAAGGCTTTGGTGAGGTCGACAAATGTTACATAGAGACCCTTGTTCTTCTCTCTACATTTCTCTTGCAGTTGTCTAAGGGCAAATAGCATATCTGTAGAACTCCTATTGGCTCTGAAGCCACATTGGCTTTCAGGAAGAAGTTCTTCTGCAATAGCAGGAACTAATCTGTTCAGTAATATCCTTGCAAGGATTTTTCCAGCAATAGAGAGCAGTGTTATGCCTCGATAGTTTGAGCAATCAGATTTTGCTCCTTTTTTCTTGTACAGGGTGATGATGACTGCATCTCGGAGGTCTGATGGCAGTTCCCCTTTTTCCCAGCAATTCACAAGGAGTCCGTGGAATTTATCGTGGAGTGCTTGACGTCCGTGTTTCCAGACTTCAGGTGGGATTCCATCAATCCCAGCTGCCCTGCCGTTTTTCATCTGCTGTATGGCCTTAAGGGTCTCTTCCAAAGTGGGAGCTATGTCCAGTTCATTTTTCATTGGTTTTTGTATCATATGTTGGATAGCTGAGCCTTGGACTACTAGGTTGGCACTAAAGAGACTTTGAAAATGTTCAGCCCATCGATTCAGGATGGAGGCTTTATCAGTAATTAGTGTTTGACCATCTGTACTGTATAAGGAGCTTTGGATCTGATAAGTAGGTCCAAACACTGCCTTAAGAGCTTCATAAAATCCTCTAAGATCACCCAGATCTGCACAGTGTTGTGTCTTTTCTACTATATTGATCCACCATTTGTTCTGCATGTCTTGGAGTTTTTGTTGAAGTTTACTACATGTGAGGCAGAAAGCTGCTTTTTTTACATGGCAAGTTGGCTGGGCGAGGTATGCCTGGTGAGCAGCTCTCTTCTTTGCCAACAGCTCCTGGATCTCTTGCTTGTTTTCATCAAACCAGTCTTGATTTTTCTTGTGGGAGAACCCGAGGGATTCTTCCGCAGATTGGAGGATACTGTTTTTGATATGTTGCCAAAGCACTGTAGGAGAAGGATCTGTAGGATGGTCTTCAAGTTTTGTTTGCAGATTTGCCTGGAAGTTGTCTCTCATGGTAGCTTGTTGAAGATTGTTGACTTGGAGTCTCCTCTTTAAGATGCCACCCCTCTTAGGTTTGAACTTAAGATGAAGATTTAGTTTACATCTTATGAGGCGACGATCTGTTTGTCATTCTGCACTGGGCATCACTCGGGTATGACAGACATCGCAAATGTTTCTCTGGCGGACTAGAACATAGTTAATGAGGTGCCAATGTTTGGATCGGGGATGCATCCAGGTTGTCTTCAAGCTATCTTTCTGCTGAAAGATAGTGTTTGTAATAGTCAGCTGTTGTTCTGCACAGAACTCTAGCAAGAATCATCCGTTATCATTGCAATTTCCAACACCATGCTTGCCTAAGACACCTTTCCAGGCTTCAGAGTTCTTTCCTACTCTGGCATTGAAATCACCAAGGATAATAATTTTATCTTCTACAGGGACTTTTTGTATGAGTTGGCGTAGGTCTGTGTAGAAGTTGTCTTTCTCTACAGGGTCGGCTTGCATAGTTGGGGCATATATACTAGAGAGAACAATGTGTGGGAGGCGTAAGGAAATACTGCGATCAGAGTGTCCTGTTGGCATGGTTTTGAGTTTGGAGGCAATGGAGTTTTTAATCATAAAGCCTACTCCTGAAAGATGTTTTTCAGTTTTGGGTTTGCCAGACCAGTAAAGTGTGTAGCCGGCGCCGTGTTCTTTAAGGCTGCCTTCCTCATGGAGACGAACTTCGCTAAGAGCAGCAATGCCAATATTAAGTCGTGATAGTTCATGGGCTATTAGAGCAGAACGACGCTCAGGCTGTCCACTATCTGTAGAGTCTCGCATGGTTCTGATGTTCCAGCATGCAAGCATCAGTTTATTTACACCTTTGGAAGCCAGTGTGTGCCTTTGTTTCTTTGCCTTGGTTTGACCGCATCAAAAGATGCCCGTTGGCCGTGGCTAGCCAACCAGGTGGATGGGGATGAGCTTTCGTTAGGCCACCTTTTCTAGGCCCCTCTCCATATGAAGCAAGCAGTGCTCTCCTTTAAAAAGGCTGCTTGGTCATTCAGGATGCTGCTGAACAAGACTGTCATCTCCTGGGTCAGCCTTGAGCGACCAAAATCCTGAACCGCCTGCATGCAGGGTTGGGTCTGTGGCTTCCAGTGCATCTTTACACCTGCCGTTTCATCCCTCGCCTATCGCTACAGGGGTTTTTTGGAACTAGATTTGTCCTTCAAGCCTGTGCGATGGATTTTTCTGGTGGAGCACAGCGTGCACAAAACTGGCCTCACCCTTTAAACCAAGGGTTCATCTGCTGTGGCCTTGCAAGAATGGATGGTAGCAACGAGGTCCTCGGGTCGTAGGTTTGATTAGAGTTTCCTTCTCTTAGATAGTTGACCTTACAGGGTTCAATGAGCACCATCTGCCCGGGTTTCGGATTAGAGTTTTCCTTCTCCTAGGATCGGTTGCCATAAGGCTAGACAGCCCATCCTGCCCTTTGACGCTCTTTGTCAGACCCTTCGGTTTTGACCTGTCTGACATGGGAGACCCTACCAGTGACTATTATGCCACCGCCAGCATAGCACAAAACATCATTAGGGTACGCAAGCCTCTCTCCCGCGATAAGGGGGAGTCAACAGAAAGGAGGAAGCAATGCAATACATTATTAAAACATCATGCCCTCTAACTGGCTCAATTTGACAGGGATGGTGCTGATTAGTCCTTTGATGCCCCACTTTTTCAACTATTAAAATGTCCCAGGGTGCATCAACACTACACAAATAACCAGTCCTGTGGAATCATGGGGTTTGTAGTTGGGTGAGGCATCAGCACCCTTTGGCAGAGAAAACTAGCGTTTCTCTCCCCTCCCCCTTCTCTCTTCCCCTTTGCCCTCAGCTTACTTCTGTCATGATGGAGTTCCATCATGTTGCCACAAGGTGCAACTCCCATCATTCTGCTAGAGAACTATAACTCTCTTTGTTTGTAAACAGATTGTCTTGCCAGCATAGTATCAGGTAAGAAAAGGGTTAATGGGAAGGGGCTCAAGCACCACCTTCACAGAGCTAATGAGAGGACATCATTAACATAACACCATGTGACTGGACTGACCAATTACAGCTTTAAGCCCGGGAAATCTGGAGAGGTTTTAATTGCTTTTGTTTGAGACCAGTGTGAGTGAGATGAGTGGGACTTGGAGAAAGAGGTTTTGGAAAATGTGAAGGAACAAAGACTGCTATGCTGGTAGAGCACAGCCATTCCATCTCTGGCTTTTGCTCCCAGCTGCCTGGACAAGATCTCAAGGCAACAAACTGCAAGTATTTAGAAGAGATTAGGGCCTGTTTAGTTGCATTAGGGAATTCTTTTTAATTTCTTTACTTTGGTTGAATGTAGCTAAATCAGTAATTGAATGTAACCTGAGTAATGTAATGCTTTGATCTTGATACTCTGTATTGCTATCACTTTAAGCCTGCCTGCCTGAGGTAGGGGAGAACCCTGCCTCATGTGAGACTGCATGACTACTTCTCTTGAATAAAGTAAACTTCTATCTTCCTATGCTGATGCTGACCACGTGCCTTACTCTTGGCTATGCTACTGTGAACCTCCTCTGGGGTTAGGAGGAGGGAGTTAGTTGATTCTATAGTGGCAAGGAGTGCCACTGATTAACATAGACTACGCACAACTTCCCACTGCGCTGTGCGTGTAAAAGGGGGGGTCCCAAGGGGGAAATAAGCCCCCCCAGTTAAAACCCAGTGGGTGGTGGCAGAACGACGGTTTTTGGAGTTTGTAGGAGGATCCTGGGGTGAGGACACCCAGGACTAACCCTACAGAGAGCGGGCTAGCCTGGAGCTCCTGGGAAGGGAACTCAGGTTTGAGCCCGTGACAACTTCCGTTGCTGCAAACTGAGTTCAAAGTGCAAAAGTAAAATCATAAAATCATAGAGCTGGAAGGGGTATCATGGGTCATCAAGGCCAACCCCCTGCTCAGTGCAGGATCTCTAGCTAAAGCTTAATTTTCCAGCAGGTAGCTATTCAGCCTCTTTTAGAAGACATCCAGAGAAGGAAGACCTCCACCACCTCTCTAGGCAATTGGTACTATTGCTGAACCACTCTTAGGACATGATCAGACAGGGACAAAAAAAGTGTCCCCATCTCGCTATATTCACTCCCTCCCCCTCCCGTCCCTGTCCCGGCACAATAACCCCACGTTTCAGACCTACCTTTTCATGCAACTGCCCCCTCCCCTCGGCAGCCCAGGAGTGAATGGAGCTCGAACAGAGCCATGTTCACTTCCTGGTTTGAGTTTCTGGCTGTTTGTGCAAGAGGACCAGCTCGCGGGAATTCAAAAATAAAAAGCAAAAGAAACTTCAAAAAGTTACACCAAGCACAAAAACACAGTTTAAAAAATACAAGTAACCGGAGAAAATTTCAGGTGGTACTGGGGCTGAAAAACAGCTGAGAACCCCATCGGAAGGATCCCCGAGATCAAGGGGACCCCGAGCATGGCCGCAGCATCGCAGAAACCAGGTGTGTACTCACTGGAAGAGTTGGGAGTGGAAGGAGGAGAAGAGTAGCGAGGTACACGCTGGGCAATTTAATGGCCGCAGCAAACGCCTGAAGGTTTGAAGTGGAGCAGCAATCTCCACTCGCCCAGCTGACAAGCTGCCGAGCCTCCCAAAACAACAGAAGAAGAGAAAGGGTGAACTTAAAAGAAACGGGGAGTACTCTCTAACTGCTTAGTTTCCCTCTTGTATCTAGATTCATCTCTCTTGAAGGAGGGTATTTTTTCTTATTGCCTTTATTGCCTTTTTGCTTTTCTGCTTTTGATTTTTTTTTTCCTTTTTGATTATCTGAGTTTTGGTGGTTCATCACTTACTGTGGTTGTTATTTTTCTTTAGTGGAATTAGATATTCATATTTTTTGTCTTTTTTATTTATTTTTACTTTATATTTTTCAGTATTTGTATTTGATATTTTTCTTTTTTCCTATTTTTTCCTCTTTCTTTGGTTCTCTTCTCTCTTAGTTACCTTTTGATGTTTTTGGCTTTATTATTGCCCATCTTCACCCTCAAAATACAAAATATACAATAAGAGTAGCTTGTGAATAAAAGGACACTCTCATTAACTGCTGATCAAAGCTAAGCTGAATATTGTTTATAGAACTTGAGTTAAATGGCTCTGTGAACTGCATGGTCTGGGTAAAGATAAGAGCCACCTTGAAAACACCAGCTGGCTAGATTGGATTATAAGGAGGTTGCTCTAGTTAACAAAAATAAATAAATAAATAAAATAAAAAAATCCATGCAATATGCAATACAGATCTTAAAGCATTCCAAACTGTTCCTGTTCTTTTCCTTGTGTTTCTGAACCCCTGAATAACTTGGGCTTGGCTACTCTCTGTTGATTTTTGTTATTTAATTTTTTCTGTTTGTTTTCATATACATATAAAGTTGTTATACTGTATTTTTTTTCTCTTGCTTCCCCCCTCTTTTTTCTTTTTTTTCTCCCCTGAATATTTTTTTTCTTTTCTTATTCTTTGTGTGTGTGTGTGTGTGTGTGTGTATATATATATATATTGCCCTTTTTCTCTTTTCCCCCTCTTTCTTTTTTTTAATTATTATTTTCTTTTGTCCACTTTTTTGTTGGCAGCAGTCCTATTTTTTGATTTATTGTTGTTATTATTATTACTGCTAAAATAAATTTTGTTTTTTCTTATTTTTATTAACTTTAATTTGTTTATCTTTTTCTCTTTTTCTTTTCTAGTTAGTATTACTAGATATTTTCTATATTCTTGATAAAAAAAGTTTCATTATTCAATATTGCCCTATTTTGATTTTTTTAGTATTTCTTTTGAAGAATTAGATAAATATTATTGATTTTTTTTCCTTCCCCTTTGTAAATCTTTTGGGGAAAAACAATTTCTCTTTTCTTTTGAAAATCTTTATTTTTTTTATTTTTCTACATATTTTTCACTTTTCTACATATATAAATTTGGAGTCTAAGAGAAAGCTAGAGGCAGTATGAAAGAAGGATTTTGAAAGTTGTGGAGAAGGATTTAAGTCTAAAAAAAAGAGGCTGTGAAAAAAGGTGAAAGCAGGGTAAGCGTAAGAAGAGATGAGAGAAGGTTTTTGAAGGTGAAAGGTTGAAAAGGAGAAGAAAGCAGAATTGGAAAAGGAAATAAGTGAGAGATACCAGAGCAATTTGGAAGTAAAGACATAAGAGGAAGATAGAAGACGAAAGAAACAACAAGACTTTCTTTTTTACTTTTTCTCCTTATTCTTCTCTCTTTCCTTTTTTGAAAGACAGTAGTTAAGAAAGAGAGTGGTTAAAAATATAATAAGAAAGATGGCTTCAGGGACCAGAAACAGAAATAAAACCTATGACTCCCAAACCAATCAAAGTAGAAGAGGATCTTTGGAGGAAGGTGCTCCACAATATAAGCAAAAATTTATGGAAGAAATACGACAATTTAGAAAGGAAACATGTACTCATCTTAAAGACATAAATACAAAATTTAACACATTACATGGCTTATTTGTACAAGTAAAGAATGATGTAAAAAAACAGAAAGAAGATATTTAGATATTGAAGAAGGAAAATGAAGAATTAAATGCAGAATTAGAGAAACAAAGAGATTAGACAGCATTGATGGAGCAAAGAGAGAAGGAATCTTGGGTTCAGCTAAGAGGAATGAAAGAGCAAAGGAATGAAGATACTAGAACTAAAGTTATAGAACTCTTAGCCAGAAATTTGGAATGGAAAGAGGAACAGCTGGAAGAAGGTTTGGATAGAGTGTATAGACTGAACTGGACATTTGTGAAGAAAAGAAATCTCCCAAGAGATATAATAATACAACGCTCTAAAAAAACATTAAGGGACTATATCCTAGAGGTTCATTATAATAAAGGAATACAACACGAAGGGAGGACATTGGTATTGATGAAAGAGATCCCTACTAGGATACTGAGAAGAAGAAAGGATTATACCTTCCTAGTGGAGATTCTTAAGAAAGAAAAGATTAACTTTAGTTGGGACAAATTAGAAGGAGTGAAGTTTACATTCAAAAAGGAGAGATATAAAATCAACTCGATAGAAAAAGCAAAAGAGTTCATCAATAAGAACAAAAGAGACTTTGGGTTAGCTTGAGAGAACAAGAATGGGAAAGCGTCAAATGAAGAAGAATCTCCACAGAAAATAGACAGTGAAGAAGAAGAGGAAGATAATATTAATCAAAAGAGAAGAGAGGAAAGAAAGCAGAAAAAGAAGGATAGAAAAGACAAAGGAGAACAAAGCTTACTGGACTTAAATAACTCAGAACAAGAAGGCTACAGAGGTTCTATGAAGAAAAAGGGGGGAAGGGGGAGGAGGGAGGTAAAGAGGGAAGATAGCTAAAAGAAAAATAAGAGAGAACTGAAATAAGAAAATAAGAAATTATTAAAGAAGATAAAGAATAATTAATACTGATGAACAAAAAAATTCTCACTTGGAACGTTAAAGGATTAAATACAGAAAAAAGAAAAAGAAAATTAGTATTCCATTTCCTCAAGAAAACTAAATTGGATATCATATGCTTACAAGAAATTTGAATTAAGAAGAACCAAGATTATTTAATAAAACAAAAAAGCTTAGGAGACTAATTTTTGTCACTAGGACAAAAAAAGAAAAATGGTGTGGTTATATATATTAAAAAAGACCTGAGTCCAAAACTAATTCTATCAGATAACAAAGGTAGATTTGTGATTGTTGAAGTAAATATAGGTATTCTCTCTGGCTTTTCTTCGCAAACGAAGATTCAGGAAGGACTCATCCCGCGCTTTCTGCAAGCGCGCTGATGACTAAAAAGGCCAATCCGAGATAGACAAGTCCGGTTGCAAAAAGCACAGCAGAAGGTCTCCTTGGGTGATGTTTTTGGGTTGTGATTCTTTCTGCGTTGTCGTTTCTCTTCAAGACTTGTTCGTCGTGAGTTCTCAAATAAGGCTGCAGCATTGTGGATAGTGCGTCTCCATGCCTCCTGATGTGAGGCCAGGGCGGACCACTGTTGGTGATCAATTTGGCCAAGCCTGAGATGTTGTTTCAGGGAGTCTTTGTATCGCTTTTTTGGAGCGCCTCTCTTACGCTGACCCGTGGCGAGTTCATAAAAGAATATTAGTTATAGGAATATATGCGCCAGTCCAAGAGAAACACACCTTTTATAAAGAATTAAGGAATGAAATTGTACAATCAAATTACAATAGGTGGATTTTATTGGGAGACTTTAATGGAGTAATGAACCACACTTAGACAGACATTCAGATTCAAAAAAGATAAAGAAAAATCAGGGGAAATTAGCAAGAGAATTTTTTGCTATAACTGAAGAGCTTCAATTAATTGATGCCTGGAGATATAAAGAAGGGGATAAAAAAGAATTCACTTTTTTTTCAGACACCCATAAATCCATATCTAGCATCAATATGATTTGGATTTCTAACAATATCACTATAAATGTTAAAAAGGTGGAAATTTTAGCAAAACCAGTTTCAGACCACAATCCAGTTTAATGTTAATTAAGAGCAATAATTATAAGAGAAAATGGAAATTAAATGAGTTATTACCAGAGAGAAAAGTAACAACAGAAGGTAGAAAACTGCTGAAAGAATATTTTGAAAATAACTCTAATGGGGAAGTGGGAAATAATATGGTCTGGGATGCTAGCAAAGCCATAATAAGAGGAATATTTATTAAATGGAATAGTATATGGAGGGAAAAAGATTAGAGACAATGGAAAAATTAACGAAGGAGATAAAGCAAAATGGAAAAAAAAACTAATGAGGTCACCAAAAGATTAAAAAGTAAAAAAACAAATAAATATACTGCAGAAACAATTAGAAATGACAATGCTGGAAGAAATGAAAAGAAAAATGGATTATATGAAATAATTTTTTTTTAAAATGCTAATAAGCCAGGTAGATGACTAGCATACAGGCTGAGAAAAGAAAGAACAAAGAGGAGAATTTTAAATTTGAAACTGGGAGATAAGGAAGTAACAAATGAAACTGAAATTCAGAAAGTATTTAGAAATTATTTTGAAAGTATATATTGTAAACAAAAAGTGCCCCAAGAATTAATGAAACATTATATACAAAGTTGTAAAATTAAAAAGTTTACTGATATTCATGTAAGAAAATTAAATGAAAACATAACAGAGGAAGAAGTACAAGGAGCAGTTAAAAGGCTAAAACAAGGTAAAACTTCAGGACCAGATGGACTAACGGCAGCATATTATAAGGATTTTATGGAGGAATTGTCAAAACCATTCGGAGAAGTTATGAATGATATAATTAAAAAAAACCCAATCCCTAATAGCTGGAAAGAAGCAAACATAGTATTAATTCATAAAGAAAATAAAGATCCAAATCTGATGGAATATTATAGGCCTATCTCATTACTAAATGAAGATTACAAAATTTTTGCAAAGATACTATCAAATAGGCTAAAATTAATACTACAAACCTATATTCATAGAGATCAAAACAGCTTCTTGAGAAAAAGAGAGATAAGGGATAATAGTAGGATGGTCATAAATGTATTAAAATATTTGACATATAATGAAATAAAGGGGGCACTGATATTTTTAGATGTGGAAAAAGCTTTTGACAGGTTAATTGGGAATTTTTATTAGAGATGATAAATGAAATAAAATTGGGAGAAAATTTCTGTAACTGGATATAAGCAATTTACACTGATCAAAAGGCCAAATTAATAATTAACGGTAGATCTACAGAAGCAATAAACATTGAGAAGGAAACAAGGCAGGGATGCCCGATATCATCACTGCTATTTATTCTAGCTTTGGAAATTTTGAATTTGAATATAAGAGAAGAAAAAAGAATTAGAGGAATTAAAACTGGAAAGGAGGAATTTAAATTAAAAGCCTTTGCAGATGATGTAGTTATTATAGTAGAAGATCCATTAAAAAGTATAGATCAGTTATTACAAAAAATAGAAGAATATGGAAAGTACGCAGGATTTAAAATAAATATAAATAAAACAAAGATATTGACAAAAAAATATGGATAGGATAGAAAAAGAACAACTGAGTGCGAAAACAGGATTTCAAATTGTGAAAATGGTAAAGTACCTGGGAGTGAATATAACAGATAAAACTCAGCAATTATTTGCAATAACTACGAAAAAACTTGGAGGGAAATCAATCAAGATCTACTAAAATGGAAAGACCTAATGTTATCCTTGTTAGGAAAAATAGCAATAATTACAATGAATATACTGCCAAGATTATTATTTCTATTTCAAATGGTACCAATTATAATATCCAGTGAAAAATATTTAAGAAATAGTAAAGGGAACTATCAAAATGTATTTGGAAGCGGAAAAAATCTAGAATCAGATGGAAATTATTGATGGATGATAGGGAAAGGGGAGGATTGGGCTTACCAGATTTGAAGATATATTATGAAGCTGCATGTATAACATGGATCAAGCAATAGATCACACTAGAGAACAAAAGGGAATTAGATTTAGAAGGACACAAAAAAAGAATGGGGTGGCATGGGTACCTCTGGTATAACAAAATTAAAGTCAATGGTGAATTTAAAAACCACAGTATAACTCTCTCTCCCTGGTTTTTCTTCATGAACAAAGTTTCAGGAAGGACTCATCCCGCGTTTTCTGCAAGCGCGCTGATGACTAAAAAGGCCAATCCAAGATAGACAAGTCCGGTTGCAGAAAGCACAGCAGAAGGTTTCCTTGGATGATGTTTCCGGGTTGTGATTCTTTCTGTGTTGTCGTTTCTCTTCAAGACTTGTTCAGCATGAGTTCTCAAATAAGGCTGCAGCACTGTGGATAGTGTGTCTCAATGCCTCCCGATGTGAGGCCAGGGCGGACCAAATTGGTGATCAATTTGGCCAAGCCTAAGATGTTTTTTCAGGGAGTCCTTGTATCGCTTTTTTGGAGCACCCTTCTTACGCTGACCCGTGGCGAGTTCACCATAGAGTACTATTTTGGGGAGGTGATGGCCCTCCATCCTAGAAACGTGCCCTGCCCAGCGCAGCTGTGTTCTCAATATCATGGCCTCAATGCTGGTGATCCCTGCTTGCTCAAGAACAGCAACATTCGTCACATAGTCAGTCCAGTGTATATTTAGGATTGTGCATAAAAGCACTGATGAAAGCGTTCGAGGAGTTGTAGGTAGTGGCGATAGGTGACCCATGTTTCAGATCCATAAAGGAGAATAGACAGTACAATGGCTCTATACACACTGATTTTTGTGCTTTGCCTCAGGTGTTTATTGCTCCAGACTCTTTTGTGAAGTCTTCCAAATGTGCTATGTGCCTTTGCTAATCTGTGATCGATCTCTTTGTCAATCTTGGCATCTGAGGAGATGATGCTTCCCAGATAGGTGAACTGCTGAATGGACTTGAGCACAGAGCTGCCGACGGCAATGTGGGGATGGTGGTGTTCGTCCTGTGGTGCTGGCTGGTAAAGAACTTCCGTTTTCTTCAGGTTGACTTCCAGCCCAAACAGCTCTGCAGCTGTTGCAAAGCAGGATGTTAGGCGCTGCAGAGCTGCTTCTGTGTGGGCAACAAGGGCAGCATCATCAGCAAAGAGCAGCTCACGGACTAGATAGTTTAGAGTCTTAGTGCGAGCCCTCAGACGGCTTAAGTTAAACAAGCTACCATCAGTACGGTAACGTATATAGGTGCCGTCGTCTTCTTCGAGCTCTGCCGTGGCCCTTTGGAGCATCATGCTGAAGAAGATTGTAAATAACTAATAAAGTATGGAATAAATATAAGAAAAGAATAAGTTCTAAATTACCAGGCTGGCTGTCACCACAAAAAGCATTTTGTAAAAAAGAATTAAGGGTAGAACAATGGTTAAAATATAGAGATATAATAGAAAAAAAGGAAGGCCAATGGAAAATCAAGGATAAACAAGAATTGGAAAGTGATAAAGGGATAAAGATGCAATGGTTGAGTTACTGTCAATTGAGAGAAAGGGTTAAAGAAGATTTAAAATAATTCCAATATGAAGAGGAGATATCAGAATTAGAAAAATTGATATGTTCAGAGGAAGACCATCTGATCAGTAAGATCTATAAATTGCTATTAAGATATAATACAGAAGAGGAACAAATTAAAAAGTGTATGGTGGAATGGGCACAAAATGTGGGATATCAATTGAATTTAGAACAATGGGAACATGTTTGGATTAAAGAGTTAAAATTTACATGTTCAAATAAACCGGCTGCGAGATTTACCTGTCGTTCTTTGCAGCTGGGGGAGCCCCCCGAGGGACACCCTCCTCGTGGCGGGCCGTGGGTGCCGCCATCTTGGCCAGCATCCTCTCTCCGGATGGCTTGTGCTGGCCAGAGAGAGGATAAAAAACCGACCAATGGGGGAGAGGCCGCTGATCCCCAATTGGCCAGCTAGTTGGTGCCTTGGCCAATCAGAGGCTCAGGGTTTGCTGGGTCTCTGATTGGTCAAGGGGAGGAGACTGCTACCAGCAGTCTTCCCTCAGGTCCGGCGGCCAGGAATAAATTCCCAGCCCCTTGCCGGACATGAGCAGTTGGCTCCCGAGAGCCAAAAAGTAAGGAACTGCTTGGGAGCTGCAAGAAGCCGCCGAGGAACCAACGGGGAGCAGCAGCGAGGCAGGCTATGGAGCGGCGGCGAGGCCTGCGATGAGGCCAGCGGCAGAGCGGTGACCACACCAGCAGTGAGGCTGGCGGCAGTGGCTGCAGCAGGAGTGGCAGCAAGAGCGGCGGAGCGATCGGTGGTGGAGTGGCCGGCGGCTGAGCAGCCAGCGCGGAGCAGCGGCAGGGGAAAGGGCCCAGCGGCGGCTGGGCAGGAGTGCCAGGGAAGGCTTCTCTAGGAGGGGCCAAAGCAACGGCCTCAGCAGAGGCAGCGGCGACAGCTGCATAGGCGGGGCAGTGGTGGCCACCAGAGCTAAAGGGCTGAGGCATAGGGGCAGGTGAGGCGGCTCGCAGCCCCATCTGGGACAGGAGGGCTAGGAGACCAGCGAGGCGGCTCGTGACAGTCGCCCTCAAGGCAGGGGGGACAGCGGGCAGACCCAAGGAGGTCGAGGACCTGGGCCAGGGAGCGGCTGTCGGGGCCAGCGGGGCGGCCTGCATTGGCTCAGCCCACAAAAGGGGCAGACCCAGGTCCACTGGGACGGCGGCGGGGGTAGGCCAGCAAGGCAGCTCACAACAACCGTGGCCTGCAAAAGGCATCAGCTGGGGGCCAGCGGCGACCTCCAGTGGACAGGTGTCCTCTAGCGGCTCCTGGGGAAGGGGCAGCCTGCAGCTGGGCAGGCGCCTGGGGGAGGCACAGCCCGGTTGGGTTGTGGGGTATACTGCCCCCCCTTAACAAAAGAGCGGAGAAGCCAGGAAAAAGGGTAGGCGGATAGCCCAGAGTGGACAAACCAGTGAGGGCCCAAATAAGGCCAGTAGCGGGTGGACAAGCCAGGAAGAGAGGGTGGACAAGCCGAGGCAAAACAGATGAAATCACTTGCCAGGCACTATGTGCCAAGCTTATATCACTAGCACCAGTACACCATGCCTCCCAAGAAAAAGTCCCAGCCCAACAGGCCGGTGACCAGGGCACAAATGGGCAAGGCACCAAGATTGTGGGCTGCACTAGCTCCAAAGGGGTGTAGGACCATGGCAGCTGGCAAGAGCAACGCACCCAGGACAACCAGCCATTTGGAGGCCATCCAGGAACTCCTGACGGGTGCGGAAGCTCCCAATCTGCAGGAACTAACCCAGGGGCACTCCTGGCTGAACAGATGGTGGAGCTAAAGTCCAGGAGGGACTCCGAGGCAGGCACAGGGCGAGCAGCCGAACACAGCAGCGGCGCTGGGGTCCTACCTCAGGCCAGGGCCAAAGAACCCTCACAATCAGCTAGGACAGCGGGGTGGCAACACGGACACCACTCCCCATCCAAGAGTGATGTCAGCGTGGTCTCATCACCAGCCTCATCACCAGAGCATGCAAAAGAAGGAAGGAATGGAAAGGGGCGAAGCATGAAAGAAGGAAAAGACACGCCAAGCACAAGAGAAAGAGAGAGTCAGACAGACCGTCCGGTGAGTCCTCCGATGACAACATGGATCAGGTGGGATATTGGAAGGTGGCAGCCCTGGTGCCAAGGCTGCCGGCCTGGGCCATTAAGGCACGGACCCAACCAGGTCCCTCTGCCTCAGGACCCACCAGGGCATGGCAGGATGGGGCAGTTTCCCCAGGCACCCTGAATCTATTCCAAGACTACGAGGATCCACCTGGGATCCACCTGGATAGGAAGACTAGGGATAATATCCTCAAGGGATATTATGTCAATGTCTTCACCCTTCTGAAACCCGAGGGGGAAGTAGATAGTACACCCAAGGCGGAAAAAAGCGGGGACAAGGCCAAGCCTGATCCAGTTGAAAGCACATTCTTCAACTGGTTGGCCAGGTACACTGTCTTCATGGGGGGGTGGAACTTGCCTACCCGGACAGGGGGTGACACCTGGCTAACCATTTGGGAAATGTGCTTAAAGCTAGGATGCTGGCTGGGGAGGCAGCAGCCATTGAATATGATGCTGCCTTCTGAAAACGGGCATCCCGCAATGCCAGGGCCAGATGGGACCTCATAAATGATAAGCTGTGGCCGGTCATTGTGGGCTCCCATATCAAAGGGAAAGCAGAGGCAGCCAAGCCACCTTGGAAAAAGGACCCCCGGCGCCTGGTTTGCTGGGAATACAACGCTGGGAAGTGTTCCCGCTCTCTCTGTAAGTTAGAGCACCATTGCGAGAACTGCTACAGAAGCCACCCCAGAACCAGCTGTCCCTGCACTGGGTCATCCTCTCAGTCCTTTTGCTCAGGATGCCCTGCTTCCTCCGGCGTCAAAAAAGAAGCAGGGTCCAGGAGTGGCACTGGGCAAGGGGGCAGTAAGAGTTAGGGATCCTCCTTTCACCCCCTGCATGGCCTACACCCCGGTTCGGCTGCAGGCCATGCTCCCCCTCCTGGCCCTCTACCTGGACAAGCAGGCAGCTGCCTACTTGAGGGATTTTCAGATGGCTTCAGGATTCCAGCGATGGGCCCTAGGTTGGCCTCCATATCAGGAAATAAATCGGCTGCAGCCCTGCCCGAAGTCCTGGCGTCCAAGATCTCCAAGGAATGTGCGGCAGGGAGGATGGCGGGCCCCTTCTGTTCCCCCCATGGACAACCTCAGAGTGTCTCCCTTAGGAGTGGTGCCCAAAAAGGCACCAGGGGAATACAGGCTCATCCACCACCTATCCTACCCTAGGGGGTCATCAGTCAACGACGCTATACCGCAAGAGCTCTGTTCTGTCAAGTATGCATCTTTCGATCACGCAGTCAGGTTGGTCAGGGCAAGCGGTCTGGGTACCCTTATGCCTAAGTGCGACATTCAGTCAGCCTTCCAGCTCCTCCCTGTCCACCCAGATGACCACTGCCTGCTAGGCTTTAAGTTTCAAGGGCAGTGGTACTACGACATGGCACTCCCCATGGGGTGTTCCATTAGCTGTTACACTTTCGAGGCATTCAGCACCTTCTTAGAGTGAGCGCTGCGTCACAGAACGGGTTCCTCTGCCGTCACACACTACCTAGACAATTTCCTCATGATAGGGGCTGCTGGGGGAGAGGAATGTGGGCTTCTTCTCCATGCCTTTCAGGATTTGGCACATGAACTGGGTGTCCCTCTGGCACCGGACAAGACGGTGGGGCCAACCAGCTCAATTGTCTATCTTGGGATTGAGTTGGACTCGGTGGCGCAGGTCTCATGCCTCCCAGAGGACAAACTAAGAGGCATTGAGGAGAAGCTACATCACCTGCTGGGGATGGAGAAGGCCACGCTGAAGGAGGTGCAGTTGCTGCAGGGCCTCCTCAACTTTGCATGCTGGGTTATTTCACCAGGCAGGGCCTTCTGCAGCAGGCTGGCCAGGATCACGATGGGTGTGCAGTCACCACATCACCACATATGGCTTACCCGGGCGGTAAAGGAAGATATGAGGGTGTGGTTGCACTTCTTAGTGGGGTACAATGGGGGTCACCTTTTGGCAGGAGGAGGCAGCACTGGGGGTGGGATTACAGGTTCAATCTGACGAAGCGGGAGGAATCAGGTTTGGGGTATTTTTTAACCGCCACTGGTGTGCCCAACGGTGGCCTCCCGATTGGAGAGACTATGATATTATTAGGGACCTAACGTTTCTAGAATTCTTTCCCATAGTAGAATCATAGAATCATAGAATTGCAGAGTTGGAAGAGACCACGAGGGCCATCCAGTCCAACCCCCCTGCCACGCAGGAAATCACAATCAAAGCATCCCCGACAGATGGCCATCCAGCCTCTGTTTAAAGACCTCCAAGGAAGGAGACCCCACCACGCTCTGAGGGAGTGTGTTCCACTGCCGAACAGCTCTTACTGTCAAAAAGTTCCTCCTCATGTTGAGGTGGAATCTCTGTTCCTGGAGCTTGCACCCATTGCTCCGTGTTCCAGTCTCTGGAGCAGCAGAAAACAAGCCTGCTCCATCCTCAGCGTGACATCCCTTCAAATACTTAAACAGGGCTATCATATTGCCTCTTAACCGTCTTTTTTCCAGGCTAAACATACCTAGCTCCCTAAGTCTCTCCTCATAAGGCATCGTTTCCAGACCTTTCACCATTTTAGTTGCCCTTCTCTGGACACGCTCCAATTTGTCAATATCCTTTCTGAATTGTGGTGCCCAGAACTGGACACAGTATTCTAAGTGAGGTCTGACCAAGGCAGAATAGAGTGGCACTATTACTTCCCTTGATCTAGACACTATACTTCTATTGATACAGCCCAAAATCGCATTGGCCTTTTTAGCTACTGCATCACACTGTTGGCTCATGTTCAACTTGTGGTCTACTAGGACTCCTAGATCCCTTTCGCATGTAGTCTCATTCAGCCAGGTCTCTCCCATCCTATATTTATGCATTTCATTTTTCCGCCCTAAATGCAGTACTTTACATTTCTCCGTATTGAATTTCATTTTGTTAGCTTTGGCCCAGCTCTCCAGTCTATCCAGGTCATTCTGAATTTTGATCCTGTCCTCTAGGGTATTAGCTACCCCTCCCAATTTGGTGTCATCTGCAAATTTGATAAGTATGCCCCTAATTCCCTCATCTAAGTCATTGATAAAGATGTTGAATAGCACTGGGCCCAGGACAGAACCCTGTGGCACCCCACTGGTCACATCTTTCCAAGACGAAGAGGAGCCACTGCTGAGCACCCTTTGGGTTCGGCCGGTCAACCAATTACAAATCCATTGAACAGTTAACTTGTCTAGCCCAGATTTTACAAGCTTGTTTGCAAGAATGTCATGGGGAACCTTGTCAAAGGCCTTACTGAAATCAAGGTATGCGATGTCCACAGCATTCCCTTCATCTACCAAGCTGGTAACTTTATCAAAAAAAGAGATCAGATTAGTCTGGCATGACTTGTTTCTCTGAAACCCATGTTGACTTTTTGTGATTATGGCATTGCCTTCTAAATGTTCACAGACTCTCTGTTTAATGATCTGCTCTAGAATCTTCCCTGGTATTGATGTCAGACTAACTGGACGATAATTGTTGGGATCCTCTTTTTTCCCCTTTTTGAAGATGGGAACAACGTTTGCTCTCCTCCAGTCTGCTGGGACTTCTCCTGTTCTCCAGGAGTTCTCAAATATTATTGCCAATGGCTCTGAGATTATATTTGCCAGCTCTTTTAATACTCTTGGATGTAGTTCATCTGGTCCTGCAGATTTAAATTCATTTAGATTAAGAAGGTATTCCTGTACTACCTCTTTACTTATTTTGAGCTGGATTTCCCCTATTGTGTCCTCTGTTCCATTCTCCTCAGGTTGGTCCTCCTTTTCCTTTTCTGAAAACACTGAGGCAAAGAAGGTGTTGAGTAATTCTGCCTTTTCTCTGTCCCCTGTTACCATTTTGCCATCTTCTCCACGTAGCAGCCCTATCATTTCCTTCTTCCTCCTTTTGCTGCGGACATACCCCAAAAAACCCTTTTTATTGTTCTTAACCTCCCTAGCAAGCCTGAGATCATTCTGCGCTTTAGCTTTTCTGACTTTACTCCTACACGTGTTCGCTATCTGTTTGAATTCTTCTTTGGTGATTTCCCCCCTTTTCCATTTCCTATACATGTTCCGTTTAAAACTTAGCTCCATTGAAAGTTCTTTAGTCATCCATCCTGGTTTCTTGAGACACCTCCCATTTTTCTTCCTCAATGGTACTGTTTGAAATTGTGCCTTCAGTATCTCCCTTTTGAGAAAGTCCCATCCGTCTTGAGGTCTCTTCTCTTTTAGTATTCCTGACCATGGGATCATCCCCAGTATTTCCCTGAGTTTATTGAAATCAGCTCTCCTAAAGTCAAGAATGCGTGTCTGACTATGCCTGGCTTCTCCTTTCCATTGTATAACAAACTCCAGGAGAACATGATCACTCTCACCTAAGGATCCCACCACTTGCACCCCATTAACCAGGTCGTCTCTGTTGGTTAGGATCAGATCTAAAATAGCTGACCCCCTTGTTGCCTCTTCCACCTTTTGGACCATGAAATTGTCTTCCAGGCATGTAAGGAATTTGCTAGACCTTGTAGTTTTGGCTGAGTTAGATTGCCAGCAAATATCAGGATAGTTGAAGTCACCCATCACTACTACATCTCTCCTTTCTGCATGTATGTTCATCTGTTCTAGAAGGGCAACATCCAATTCCTCCGTCTGATTTGGGGGCCTGTAGTAGAGTCCCACAATAACATCCCTGTTGTTTCCCTCCCCTTTAATTTTTATCCAGATGCTCTCCACCTGGCTTCCAGTATTGATGTCGTGGATCACTTCACTGGTGTAAATATCCCTGACATATAATGCTATTCCTCCTCCTTTCCTGTTTGGCCTGTTTCTCCTATAAAGGTTATACCCCTCTATCCCTACATTCCAATCATGAGACTCGTCCCACCAGGTTTCAGTAATGCCTATTATATCATATTTGTTTTGTAGTGCAAGGAGTTCAAGTTCATCTTGCTTATTTCCTATGCTCTGTGCATTAGTGTAGAGACATCTGAGACCATGTGTTCCCTTTACTTGCTCCCTGTGCAAGTTTTTTGCCTCCCACTGTTGGGTCCTTGCGCTGTTTGCCTTGTTCCCTCTATGACAGTTTGACTATTTTCTCCAGCCCTTTTGCCTTCCAGAATACTGTCTCCCTCCCCCATTTGACTCAGTTTAAAGCCCTCCTGATCAAATTCTTGAGACTGTTGGCAAAAATGTTTCTTCCAACTGTTGTAAGATGCACCCCATCTCTTGCCAGCAGTCCCCCCTCATGGAAGCGCAGTCCATGATCCAAGAATCCAATTTGTTCTCGGCGACACCATCTACGGAGCCAGTTGTTTACGTCAGCTATTTTCCTCTCCCTTCTTGGACCATGCCCTTCAACTGGCAGAAGAGACGAGATGACCACCTGTGCGTCCATTTCTTTCAGCTTCCTCCCCAGGGCCTCATAATCTCTTCTGATCTTGGGAAAGCTGTGCCTTGCAGTATCATTGGTTCCCACATGGACCAAAAGGAAGGGGTAATGATCCGTAGGCTTGATGAGTCTTGTCAGCCTCTCGGTCACATCACGGATCTTTGCCCCAGGGAGACAACACACCTCCCGAGTCATCTTGTCAGGCCCACATACCACTGCTTCTGTACCCCGCAGCAAGGAGTCCCCCACCACCACCACACGCCTCCGCTGAGGCTTCGCAACTGCTTTTCCTTGCGGTGGTCCTCTCAAGGTCCCCTGCTCTACCCCTGAAGTCTGTCCGTGCTGTTCTTCCTCGTTGTCCTTGATAAGGGAAAGGGCTTCAAATCGATTCTGTAGCTGCAAGCTGCTGGAAGAATCCCTGGATTTTCTTGTTCTGTGTGTGACATTCCTCCAGCTGTCTACTTCCTGTGTCTGTGAAGTGACCCTCTCCTCCACAGCCACTTCCTCTGTGCGGTCCCCATCCAAGACTGTTTGTTCTGTTCTGTCCAGGAAAACCTCTTGCTCACGAATCTGTTGAAGTGTAGCTACCCGTGTCTCCAGCTGCTGTACTTTCTCCTCCAAGAGGGCTACCAGCTTGCACTTGGTGCATGTGAAGTTCTCCACGTCTGTAGACAAGAATACAAACATCGCACAAGTGTTGCAAGTGACTGCTGCAGTCCCCTCAGTGTCCATGATGAGAGCTTTTAGGTAATCTAAGAACTCTTAGTTAACGCTGAGAATGCTAAGCTGTACTTTTAGGTCTGCTGTATTTTTGTTGGTTACTGAAATTTTGTTGGTTACTGAAAAAAAATTCAATTTCCCCAGTCAGAATGGCTGTCCAGAAGCTGCTCTCCTTCTTCTCCCTGGCAGGAAACTGGCCTGGAAACTGGCAGGAAACTTGCTGTCCAGAAGCTGCTCTCCTTCTCTCTGGCAGGAAACTGGCCTGGAAAGCCTCTGCAAGGAGTTATATAGAGCTAGGCTCCCAGCTCCACCCCCTAATGACTCACAGGTGTGACTCACAGGTGTGACTCACAGGAAGGCTCTTGAGGGTAAAAGGGCAAGGTCAGAAGTTCAAGCCCCTCAGCAACAAGCAGCCTCTCCCAACAGTGTAAAAAAAAAAATTCAATTTCCCCAGTCAGAATGGCTGTCCAGAAGCTGCTCTCCTTCTTCTCCCTGGCAGGAAACTGGCCTGGAAACTGGCAGGAAACTTGCTGTCCAGAAGCTGCTCTCCTTCTCTCTGGCAGGAAACTGGCCTGGAAAGCCTCTGCAAGGAGTTATATAGAGCTAGGCTCCCAGCTCCACCCCCTAATGACTCACAGGTGTGACTCACAGGTGTGACTCACAGGAAGGCTCTTGAGGGTAAAAGGGCAAGGTCAGAAGTTCAAGCCCCTCAGCAACAAGCAGCCTCTCCCAACAGTGTAAAAAAAAAATTCAATTTCCCCAGTCAGAATGGCTGTCCAGAAGCTGCTCTCCTTCTTCTCCCTGGCAGGAAACTGGCCTGGAAACTGGCAGGAAACTTGCTGTCCAGAAGCTGCTCTCCTTCTCTCTGGCAGGAAGCAGTTTGCTTATGGAAGGACAAGTTCTGGAACAAAAGGATCTGCTTCTGGTGTGATAATCAGGCTGTGGTCCAGATTATCAACAAGCAGTCCTCTAAGTCTGACAGAGTCATGCGACTCGTCAGGGAATTTGTACTCATCTGTCTGGCAGAAAACATCTCCTTCTCAGCAAGGCCCATTCCTGGTGTGGATAATGAAATCGCAGATGCGTTGTCTCGATTCCAGGACGACAGGTTTCAAGAATTGGCTCCAGGAGCAGGTGGCCTTCCCGGCCGAGCTCTGGCTCCTTGGGAAGGAACGGTGATCCAGGGGGTCCTTGACTCCCTGGCACCCTCCACCCAGGCCAGTTACTCAAGGGCCATACAGCAGTTTTTCAGCTTCAGGAGAAAGCATGACTACGGAAGCTCCTGGCCATCTTTGGAATGCAAAGTCCTGCACTACATGGCAACCCTAAAGGAGAGGGGCATGGCACCAAGATCCATCTCGCTACATCTGGTGGCCATATCCTTCTTCAGCAAAGCAGCTGGGCAGGGTGATCCCTGTGGCTCTTTCTTGGTCTGTAGAGCGGTCGAGAGATGGCGTCGGGGCAAAACTCACAAAAAAGACACCTGCAGACCTATCTCCTATGCGCTATTGCGCAACCTGATGGCAGCCCTACACAGCATCTGCAGATCCAAGTATGAAACGTTATTGTTTCACACTGCATTTTCCACAGCTTTCTTTGCAGTGCTGCACATCAGAGAGATAGTGTGCGGCTCTAAGAAGGACAGGTCTGGACGGGCGCTCCAGCTGGAAGACGTGGCAGTAGGCGAGGCTGACCTGCGGTTACAGATCTGGCAATCCAAGAATGATCAACGTGGAAAGGGTGCCCACCTGCACCTACGCAAGCAGGACGAGTCTACAGCCTGTCCGGTATTTCTCATGCAGCAGTACCTACGATGATGCCCTGACGTTCAAGGAACCCTCTTCATCCACGAGGACGCATCCACTCTGACTCGCTTCCAGTTCACGAGCATTCTGCGAGCGGCATTGCAGCAGACAGGTTGCCCGGTGGGCAAGTATGGAGGACACTCCTTCCGGATCAGGGCTGCCACCACGGCGGCAGAGGAAGGACTGTCCACATCGGAAATCTAGTGGCTTGGCAGATGGCGTTCCAAGGCATACACCGCTTACATTCGGACAGAACTCAACATTTTATCCTGACAGGTCCAACAGGGTCCTTCCAGTCGGAAGGCTGGCCCTCTTGGAGCGATAGCTGCCGGGTTGGTGGAAGCTGAGCAGCACGGGGCATGCTGCTCGACATAGTAGCGGTGAGCATGGGGGTTCAGGATCCAAACTCGGGGGTTTGGGATCTCCGGTACTAGACCAAGGTCATCAATAGGTCAAGTTCAACTTCTTGGCCACAGAGACCAAAGGGGGGAAGAGGCGGGATTCCCCCCATTATGGGTTTGGGTCACATGACCCAGTCACGTGACCAGTCACGTGATTGGTTAGCAGGCGGGCTAGCCGATACGTCATCAACCAACAGGTGGGTTGGTTGATACCTGGTTCCTAACCATGCTCAAGCGCCAACCAGGCAACTATCACCAAGACGAGTTGTGGCCATTTTATTGCCAATTATATTTCAAATATATTTCATCTACCTTATTATGTATCAATACATTCTTCCGCATATCTGGTCTGTTGTCATCATTGGGGACCGGGAGGTAGGGTGACGGGAGGGGGGAGCCATCTCACCTCAGCTTGCAATATTAAAGAAAATTATTATAAAATGATGTACAAATGGTATATAACCCCTCAAAAATTGGCAAAGATTTACAAAAACAGCTCAAATAAATGTTGGAAGTGTCAGAAACAAATAGGTCCATTCTATCACATATAGTGGAAATGTGATAGAGCGAAGAAATATTGGTTTAGAGTCAATAAATGGATAGAGAAAATATTAAAAGCTGAAATAAAAAAGAGGCCTGAGTTATATCTTTTAAATATGTTAGATTTAAGAAATAACATAGAATGAAAATATAGCAGATTAATTAGTTATATGATCATTGCTGCAAGTGTAATATACACAAGGAAATGGAAGACTAATGAAATTCCAACATATGGGGAATGGCTGGAAAAAAAATTGGAATACGCACTATTAGATAAATTAACAAACTTGATAAAAAATAAGACAAATGAGAATTTTATGAAAAATTGGGAACCACTAATAGAGTATTATAAAAAAATCATAGAAATGTTAATATTTTGGGATTTATAATGAGAATATTAGTAATGTAATGATTAGTTAAGTATTATTTAGTGATAAATAAGAGGAATGATTGAAATTAATTAATTAATATTATATTTGGAATATTTGTATATAGAAATGTGAATAATAATAGATAATAGAAATATGGTTTTAGGAATTATTGTTGAGAGGATAATTAGAGAAAATACTTAGAAAAGTAGTTAGAGAGATATGCAAAGTCTACTTTTAAAGGGGGGAGGGGGGTTCTATGTTTTTGCATGTGTTTCATTTGTTTGTTGTATGTGTCTATATGTATGTTTGAAAATTATTTTGAATAAATATTATATTCTAAAAAAAAATACAAGTAACCCAGGGAGGGTACAAAAAAGTGTTTCATTTACCTCCTTATCCCTATGGCATCTGAAAGACCTCCCACTGCAGCTGGCATTGCGCCAGCATAACGGGGCACCTTTTCGCTCACCTGTTGTTTTGTGACAGGAATGGAACGGGTGATCTATTAATGGCTTAAACCGTGAATAAGGAGAAACAAGGGCAGCACAGAACCAGCACGGAGGCATAACGGGACAAGGACAATGTCGTCTGAAAGGTAAGTTCTTTGGCCATCTCCTGGCATTCATGTAATGCCATATTAAGGGCATCTGATAATCTCCTTACTGTCAAGAAGTTCCTTCTAATGTTCAGTTGAAATCTGCCATTCTGTAGCTTCAAACCATTCAACCAGGTCCCACCCTCTGGCGCAGCAGAGAACAGGCCTGCCCCAGAGGGTAGGACCAGGTTGAATGCTTTGAAGCCGGTTACAGGAGGGTAGCAGTTTGCACTGATTATGTCAGCAGGCGGGAGAGGAAAAGAGAGGGCAGAATCTTGGTTTGGGCAAAAGCAAATTGCTGCAGCCTCTCCTAGCGTGTCCGTTTGTAACAACTCTTGCCATAGGAAGCCATGCCCTATGAGAAGCGGCTTAGGGAGCTGGGCATCTTTAGTCTGAAGAAGAGAAGGTTGAGAGGGGACATGATAACCATGTTTAAATATTTGAAGGGATGTCATACTGAGGATGGAGCAGGCTTGTTTTCTGCTGCTCCAGAGACTAGGGAGATTTTCAGATGCTCTTTCAGCCTCTTGCTGCGCAGGCAGCCTCCGGAGCAGTAACAAGGCTGCTGCGCAGCAAGGGGTCCATTTTGGATGACGCCGTTTCTCTCTCGGCGTCGTCCGTGACTGTTGCGGCTAGCATTGGAGGCGGCCGCGCTGTTTTTCACTCACGGAAGTTGTCCGTGAGTAAAAAACAGCGCGGCCGCCTCCAATGCTAGCCGCAACAGTCACGGACGACGCCGAGAGAGAAACAGTGTCATCCAAAATGGACCCCTTGCTGCGCAGCAGCCTTGTTACTGCTCCGGAGGCTGCTTGCGCAGCAAGAGGCTGAAAGAGGCATCTGAAAATCTCCTAGGATACAGAGCAATGGGTTCAAACTACAGTTGCCCTTCGTAGTCACTGGGGTTTGGTTCCAGGACCCCCCATGAATACCCAAATCCGTGAATACTCAAGTCCCATTTTATGCATTGGCATAGCAAAATGTTGCCCCTTATATAAGATGGCAAAATCAAGCTTTGCTTTTTGGATTATTATTTTTTAAAGAATATTTTCAAACCGTGAATGCTTAAATTCATGAATACCAAATCCGTGGATATGGAAGGGCAACTGTACAGGAAAAAAGATTCCTCCTAAACATTAGGAAGAACTTCCTGACGGTAAGAGCTGTTCAGAAGTGGAATGCACTGCCTCAGAGTGTGGTGGAGTCTCCTTCTTTGGAGGTTTTTAAGCAGAGGCTGGATGGCCATCTGTCGGGAATTATTTGATTGTGTATTCCTGCATGGCAGGGGGTTGGACTGGATGCCCTTGTGGTCTCTTCCAACTTTATGATTCTATGATTCTTGGCCACACGCTGATGTTGCTTAGCCACACACATCCCAGTTTTCATCTGTGAAATGTTGGAGGGTATGACACATTACTCTTGGTAGGTTTTAAACATTTTTTAACAAGTAAATCACCAAAAATGGCTCCTAAGACCCCAAATGTCCATCCAAATTCTTAACGTGCAAAAGTAAACCCCATTATCATTAAAACATTTTTAAGTGATGTTGTCACTCCTTTTAACAAATAACAAATTGTGAGCAATTATGATGTTGTTTTTAATATGTTTCTTCCAAGTGTCTATGAGAATTCATGCTGTGTGTATAATATATATATATATATATATATATATATATACATATATACATACATACATATATCTTAACCTTTAAGCTGCTACAGGACTTTGTTGTTCTTGTTATTACTGGGATATCGTGTTGTGTAGGTGTGGGGGTAATGTTTTGCAAATGGCTGAACTATGTGGGATGGAAAAGGCATGTATGTATAACGATTCCTCTGGGTTAATGCATGCAGGTATGCCCCCCACTCTCTCTCAATCTCTCTGTAAATTTAATGGTACTACTGACAATAAAAAAATATTATACCCTCCAACTGTCCTGAGTTGTGAGGAACAGTCCCAATTCATCCCCTGACATCCTACTTTCTCAGTTGCTTTTAAAATGTCAGAGTTTCTCTCTCCTCTTTCGACTTTCCTCCTTGGTTTACTTCAGTTGCTGCAAACTGAGTTCACAGTGCAAAAGGAGATTGTGCTCAATTAGCCTGAGGGAGGTAAAATCTTGCTTTTCCTACTAGGCACAAGGAAAAGCAATCTGCTGCAGCTTCTCGTAGTTTGTCTGTTCTCCCTGCCGTCTTAATCACGCTCTGATTTTGCTTGGCCACAGGTGTCCCTGGTTCTTATCTGTGAAATGTTGAAAGGTATGGATGGAATATCTTTTCATTGCAGTTATGCAGTGAAGGGAGCTGGCTTCAGGGTCAGAAAGTCTGTGAGTCCACTCTGGGTTTTAGTTCAAACTATAAAGGAGCTATCCAATATGATAATCCTCTTTTGAAGACAGGATTCAGCACTGTGGATCACTCTTGAAATTCAGATTACATCCCAGAACATATTCATGGCCCCACCAACACTGGAGACATCAGCCTTGATAGGTTGGGTGTACAACATGCATAAAATAACAGCCTTATGATGTAATCATGTGCTTGTTTCCTCTGAAGTAAGTCCCAATATGTCCAATGGGGTTTAAATGCTGTTAAATGGGATAAGGGTTGCTGACATGAATTTTCAATAAGTTTTCTTTACTTCTTAAAAGTGGGATTGATTCAATTCAGTCCATAGAACATGAACAGAAAACTGTTTTAGTATAAATGGATATGGTGTAGTAACAGCCATCAATCTGGATGTTTTAAACCAGTGTTACTCAAAGTGGTGGTCCATAGAGTGATGACAGTCCACAAACCACTGGCTGCCAAACCATGGCAAGTTTCTAGGAAAAAAAGAAACAGTTGTAAGTGCAGTTTGCAGTAAGTGTAAGTGTGGTGCCAGTCCCTGGCATACAGGGGGGAAATCCTGCCAGTCTACCACATCAAATAGCTTAAGCAGCACTGGTCTAAAAGATTATTAGACAAGGATAATAAGGCTATCAATGACTCCTGATCATGATTTATTTATATTAGGTTTTGCACATTCACATCCTACATTTCCTCCGATGAATATAAAATGACATAGAAAGTTCTTTTTCTCCCTATTTTAGACTTACAACAAACCTGTGATGTCAAGAGACAGTGTGACTGGCATTACCCTTATCAATGCAGAGTTACATCTGTTCATGTTTTTTAAAAAGATAGGATTCGTTTAATTAAAAATGGGATTATTATTATGATTTTATTTGCTGCTGTTGTTGTTGTTGTGTGCCTTTTCTGACTTATGGCAACCCTAAGGCGAACCTGTCACAGGGTTTTCTGAGGCTGAGAGTGTGTGACTTGCCCAAGGGTTTTCATGGCCAAGCGGGGATTTGAACCCTGATCTGCAGGGTTACACTCAAACCACTACACCATGCTACAAAATGTTTATTATTATTATTATTATTATTATTTGTATCCCGCCCCTCTACAAAACGTAATCGGGGCGACTTACAGCATTTAAAATATACATTCAGAACCCTCCATCCCACCCCCCCTTAAAATACAATTAAATAATTCAAAAAATTTAAAACATACTTAATAAATACTAAAAACAAACAATAAAAATAACTGTATTGGGATCGGGCTAAATTAGATTTTTCTTTCTGATGGCCGGGTATCTATTCAGGAAAGGCCCACCAGAAGAGATCCATCTTAAGAGCTTTTTAAAAGCTATTTAGGGTGGTAATATGATGGATCTCATTCGGCAGGCCTTTCCATAATCTGGGAGCAATAGCGGAAAAGGTCCTCTGGGAGGTCGAGGAGAGCCTAGTTTTTAAAGGTTGTAGCAGATTCCTCCCAGAGGACCTGAGTGCACGGGGAGGATTATATGAAAGGAGGATTATATGAAAGATAGGTTGGACCCAAGCCATTTAGGGCTTTAAAGGTGATAACCAACACCTTCTACTGGGCCCGGAAACTAATGGGCAGCCAGTGAAGAGATCTTAAGATCGGTGTTATATGGTATCTTCTAGATGTATCCGAGATATTCTGTACTAGTTGAAGTTTCTGGACCAAGCATGAGGGTAGCCCCTTGTAGAGTGCATTACAGAAATCAAGACGGGAGGTTACCAGAGCATGTACCATGGTCTCAAGGTTCCCGACTTCCAGGAAAGGGTGCAGCTGGCAGATCAGCCGAAGCTGATAACAGGTGCTCCTGACGGTCGCATATACTTGATTCGTCATCTGGAGCAACGAGTCCAGGAGTACCCCCAGATTGTGAACACAATCCCTGGAGGAGACTTTGACTCCATCCAGGACTGGAGGTTGTATCCTAATACCAGGGTTCGGGCTGCTACTGTGAGAATCTCCGTTTTGTCTGGATTCAGCTTCGATTTGTTTTTCCTCATCCAGTCCATTGCTGCCCTAAGCCAATCATTGAGAAAAGAGACACCATCTGAAGTCAGAGCCGAAGACCGAGACATGGAGAAATATATCTGGGTGTCAACAGTATACTGATAACACCCCACCCCATGCCTCCAGATGATCTCTCCCAGAGGCTTCATATATATGTTGAATAGCATTGGGGACAGGATGGCACGTTGTGGGACGCCACAATTAAGTTCTTTCCTTGCAGAGTGACTGTCACCGAGCATCACCCTTTGGAATCTATCCGAGAGGAAGGAGCAGAACCACTGCAATGCAGTGCCTCTAATTCCTAACCTTCTCAGGAGATCCAAGAGAATATCATGATCTATTGTATCAAAAGCCACTGAGAGATCCAGTAGCACCAACAGGGTCACATTACCCCTGTCGATGTTCAGCCAAAGGTCATCAGCTAAGGCAACCATGGCCGTCTCAACTCCAAATCCCATCTTAAAGCCAGTTTGAAATGGATCTAGATAATTGGTTTCTTCCAAGACAGCTTGGAGTTGAAGAGCAACCGCCCTCTCAATCACCTTGCTCAAAAATGGTAATAAGGAGACTGGCCTGTAGTTCTTCATATCCAGAAACATAAGACGTTCTATAATCAAAAGGGTAGGAAATATAAGAAATACAAATGTCTTCCAAAGTTACTCCAATTAGTTATATTACCTAGAAACTGGTAAAGAAATCTTTCTAAAAGTCACTCTGTGAACAGGTAAACAATACTGACCACTAGGGCTCATATTACATAGAACGAGTAGTGTGCTTGGTCCTAACTTTTTCTCATGCATGTAAATAGTGATCTTTTCCTCGGGGGCCATGACCAAATCTATCTCTTCTTCCAATGATGAAGAGACAGGTTGATTGCATCTTTCCAGTGGCTATTTCTATTGTTGTCATGAGGCAGAAAAAGCCAATGAGCTCTTATGTGAGATAGGCTCACTAAATCCAAGAAACAGTGCTAGACCTTTTGCTAAATCAGCAACAGTAGTAGCACATTTATCTTTCAATACAGCTTGACAAAAATTGTTGAATCAAGGGACAAAATGCATATAAAATCCTAGTTTTTCTTGACATCTCCAGTGTTAAGTCTTTTCAAATCCAGCTTAACTGTGTTCAAGTATAACAGCTGTAAATAAACATTCTCATACATTCCTTAATACACACAAAACAGCATGCATACAGCTTTTATTCCACATGTTTCGTTCTTGTTTTTCACTTTTATTGATACAGTAAATCCTTTCCTAAATTATTTTAGCAACCCATGCCAACCCTCTCTCTCTGGCTTCTCTTCGCAAATGAAGATTCAGGAAGTACTCATCCCACGCTTTCTGCAAGCGCGCTGATGACTAAAAAGGCCAATCCGAGATAGACAAGTCCGGTTGCAGAAAGCACAGCAGAAGGTTTCCTTGGGTGATGTTTTCGGGTTGTGATTTTTTCTGCGTTGTCGTTTCTCTTCAAGATTTGTTGGGCGTGAGTTCTCAAATAAGGCTGCAGCACTGTGGATAGTGCATCTCCATGCCTCCCGATGTAAGGCCAGGGTGGACCATTGTCGGTGATCAATTTGGCCAAGCCTGAGGTGTTGTTTCAGGGAGTCCTTGTATCATTTTTTTTTTTTTGGAGCGCCCCTCTTACGCTGACCCGTGGCGAGTTCACCGTAGAATACTATTTTGGGGAGGTGATGGTCCTCCATCCTAGAAACATGCCCTGCCCAGTGGAGCTGTGTTCTCAATATCATGGCCTCAGTGCTGGTGATCCCTGCTTGCTCAAGGACAGCAACATTCGTCACATAGTCAGTCCAGTGTATATTTAGGATTGTGCGTAAACAGTGCTGATGGAAGCGTTCGAGGAGTCGTAAGTGGTGGCGATAGGTGACCCATGTTTCAGACCCATAAAGGAGAATAGACAGTACAATGGCTCTATACAGACTGATTTTTGTGTTTCGCCTCAGGTTTTTATTACTCCAAACTCTTTTGTAAAGTCTTCCAAATGCGCTATGTGCCTTTGCTAATCTGTGATCGATCTCTTTGTCAATCTTGGCATCTGAGGAGATGATGCTTCCCAGGTAGGTGAACTGCTGAACAGACTTAAGCACAGAATTGCCGACGGCAATGTGGGGATGTTGGTGTTCGTCCTGTGGTGCAGGCTGGTAAAGAACTCCCGTTTTCTTCAGGTTGACTTCCAGCCCAAACAGCTCTGCAAACCACAGGTGGAATTAAGCAGCAGGTCATAGATTTTAGATGTTAGGCCTTGAACAGTAATTGCAGATGTAATAATAAGCTCCTCCAAGCGGGTTAGCAGTTTTATACCACATTCCCTAAGACCCAAATAATTATCACCCAGTCAATCTGACATCAATACTAGGAAAGATTATAGAGCAGATCATTAAACAAACAGTCTGTAAGCACTTAGAAAGGAATGCTGTGGTCACTAAAAGTCAACATGCGTTTCTCAAAAACAAGTCATGCCAGAATAATCTTTTTTTTAATATAGAGTTACATACTTGGTAGATGAAGGGAATGCTGTGGATGTAGTGTATCTTGATTTCAGTAAAGCCTTTGATGAAGTCCCCCACGATATCCCTGCAAAAAAGTTAGTAACATGCAGGTTAGACAATGTAACTGTTAGGTGGATTTGTAATTGGTTGATGGGCCGAATCCAAAGGGTGCTCACCAATGGTTCTTCTTCATCTTGGAGAGAAGTGACTTGTAGGGTGCCACAGGGTTTTGTCCTGGGACCAGTTCTATTCAACATCTTTATCAATGACTTGGATGAGGGAATAGAGGGCATGGCATGCTTATCATGTTTGCAGATGACACCAAATTAGGAGGGGTAGCTAATACTCCAGAGGATAGGATCAGAGTCCAAAATGAAACAAACAGATTAGAAAGCTGGACCAAAACTAACAAAATGAATTTCAACAGGGAGAAATGCAGGATACTACACTTGGGCAGTAAAAATAAAAAGAACAGATATAGAATGGGTGACACCTGGCTTGATGGCACTACATGCAAAAGAGATCTAGGAGTCTTGGTGGACCACAAGTAGAACATGAGTCAGCTGTGTGATCCAGCAACTAAAAAAGCCAAGGCGATTCTAGGCTGCATCAATAGGAGTATAGTGTCTAGATCAAGGGAAGTAGTGGTGCCACTCTATTCTGCTTTAGTCAAACCTCACCTGGAATACTGTGTCCAATTCTGGGCACCACAATTCAGGAAGGATATGGACAAGCTGGAATGTGTCCAGAGGAGGGCGACCAGAATGGTGGGGGGTCTGGAAGCCATGCCCTATGAGGAATGGCTTAGGGAGCTGGGCATGTTTAGTCTGGAGAAGAGAAGCTTGAGAAGTGACATGATAGCCATATTTAAATATTTGAAGGGATGTCATACTGAGGATGGAGCAAGCTTGTTTTCCGCTGCTCCAGAGACTAGGACATGGAGCAATGGGTTCAAACTACAGGAAAAGAGATTCCACCTAAACCTTATTAGGAAGAACTTCCTGACAGTAAGAGCTGTTCGGACTGGAATACACTGCCTCGTAGCATGGTGGAGTCTCCTTCTTCTGAGGTTTTTCAACAGAGGCAGGATGGCCATCTGTCGGGAATGCTTTGATTGTGTATTCCTGCATGGCAGGGGGTTGGACTGGATGGCCCTTGAGGTCTCTTCCAACTCAATGATTCTATGATCCTATGGTTCTTCCACTTTTTGCCTTTCGCCTTGGCTTACTGCAAATAAGTTCAGAGTGCAAAAGTAATGCACACCCATTTAACTCAGTGGAAGAAGAGAAGGGGCAAAATGTTGCCCTTCCCACTAGATGTAGGCCAAAGCAAACCGCTGCAGCCTCTCCTAGCCTGTGTGTTCTTCCTCATTTATAACTTTTAACCTCTTGACCATACTCTGATGTTGCTTCACCACACACCCCAGTTTTCATCTATGAAATATTGGAGGGTATGATAATGCTTTTTCTTATCTATCTTAGTGCTGGGTTCTTGGGGGTTATTAACATTACATGAAGCACAGACATTTTGAAGGTAAATTGCAGCTTCTGGAAGCACTGAAGAGAGGAAATTTCACTTCCCCACCCCCAAGAAAAGGGCAGTATGAAGAGTCTGGAAGGGCCACAAAAGCAGGCCTGAGAGGCCTCGTGACATTAATTTGCCATACTATAGAAATCACAAAAAGGTTACCACCAAGCCACTTTCAGGAAGGCAGAGACACCCCTTTCATTAGGTGGACTTTTGGGAACATTGTGAAAGATGGTATTTAATACCTCTTTGCTCCTCATCCCTGCAGCTCTACAGGAAGGCAGTAGCACCTTATTCCCTCAGCTGGAAAACTTCTGCCAGGCATTAACCGGGGGCCTTCCACACACACCCTGTCCACTAAATGCCCAGAGGAGTGTCTTCTGGCTCTTTGAAACTGCATTTATTTGAACATGTCGCAGATTAAAATTGGGTCACATGTGGCCAAGAAACATTAAAGTGTGGTCAAGATGGCAAAAATTATTAGTCAAGAAGAACACATAAGCTAAGAGAGACTATAGCAGTTTGCTTTTGCCTGAGCCCAGTGGGAAGAACAAGATTCCCTCCCCTCCTCTTTTCTGAGTTAATTGAAAGCAAACTACAATAGGACCCTCATATCTGCTGATTCATTATCCACTGATTCAGTTATCTGCAGGTTGCAGAACAGCACACCTACCATAGAATCTTCCTAGAAAATGTCTAGAGAGGCATCCTCTCTAGACATTTTCTAGGCCCTCCAAGGCAACTCTGTGGTATTTTAAACCAGAAGTCCCATTATTTTCAATGGTGTTCGCTGTTATCCACGGTTTTTCGTACCCACGGGGGGTGGGGGGCTGGAACCAATTCCCCACGAGACAGGGTCCTACTGTACTTCGGCACTTTGAACTCAATTTGTAGCAACTGAAGTAAGAGAGAAAGACACTGGGGCATTTTAAAAGCAGCTGAACCAATGGGATGACAGAGGATTAATTGGGTTTGTCCCTGCCAAATTGGGACAGTTTTAGGGTCTGAAGCTGCCTTTGGGGAGGGTGCATAAAGAACCAGCTACAATGGCATGGGTGGAGCACTGTGTTCTACCCATACAATGTAGGACTGCCTCCTCTGCATGTAAAGCACATATGGTGTCAGGGATCTCTCTGTTTCCATCTCCTGAAGAACAGAATACAACCAATCAGTTGCTTCGTTCATGCAAGGTACCACCTAGAAATCAATCACGCAGGAGTTATAGGAGCGTGTGTATTATGTAGCTGTTTGCAATGGCACAATACTTCCTCTGAAGAGGTAAAATATTTCACTGGCATGAGCTGTAGCACAACTATTTGTCAACCAAGTCACCAAAGGCTCCTCCATCTGTTTGTGGAGGCAGGGAATCAGGGAGGACAAAGAGAAAAGCATCAGTAGGTATGAGCCGGTAGGCTGGCCATGCCATTGGGCAGAGTGAGGCAGCCACCTCAGGCAGCTTATGTTCCATTTTTACTGCCAGGGCACAGAGAGGTCCTTGAGGAATATTCTGCCTCATATGACAGAATAATCTGTCTACTTTTAATGCACTTCGACCTTGTAAAGAGGTGCCATTTGCTATTCTGCCTCATCTGCAAAATGGCCATCATTGTTTTCACCAAGGACACCCAGAGGGGTTGTTTGGTCAGTGTCGTTTTGAAAAAGATCTTAAAGGATTTCTTAGAAACCCATGGGTTTACATAGGAACTTTGGCAAAAGCTTCTTGCTGACTAAAAAGTGATTGCCTTCTAGAAACTTCTCGTATAGTGGGCTGGAACTGTCACCGCTCAGCCAGCAGTTGTTGTCTGTCACTCTTCACTCATCGATGGCCTTGTGGAGAGAACACTTAAAACCCAATAGTCAGAATTGACTCCTCGGCCTCAAGACACCCCAATCTGTCATTGCATGGCCTCCTGTGTCCCCTCAGCTTGGGGGGGGGGGAATTAATCCTTGCCATGTTTCCCAACTTTTCAGTCACATACAAACTCTTCCACTTGGAACAGCTTTTGAGTGGGCTAGCCACTTTCTGTTTATGGACAAAACAATACAAAAAAGAAAAAAGAAAAGAAAAACCCAAACCAAGCCAAAACAATATTTGAAATCCACATTCACTTCATTATTGCTGGCTGCACACTTTCTTAGAACCTTTTGAAAGAAATGTGATTGGCCCATGCTGGTGACATTCAGAAGAGGAGCTTCTGCAATCAAAACTCCATCCTTAGTGGAGTACTATGTAGTATAACTTTCCCAAACTTGCCATGCGCCAGAAATGTCAGACTACCATGTCCATCATCCCCAGCCAACACAGCAATGCCATTGGTCATGCTAGGTGGGATTGATGGAAACTGTAGACCAAAACATCTGGAAGTTCTGCCTTGGTGCATTAAGGACTTTGCAATATAAATTGTGCTCTTTTAGCAAAAGAGTTGGGATGTGTTGCTTTGCTGCTTGTGTAGTCTGAATGATGAAATCAGCACATGATGAAGGAAAATAGGTGGCCAATGGAGTCTAAAAGAGAGACATTAACCAACATGGTGGGAAGCTAGATAGAAAGAAAACAATGGCAAAGCTCCTCTGAATAAAATCTGGCCAAGAAAAGCCTATTGTAGGCTTGCCATATGTCAGAATCGACTTGAAGAACTCAGAAAGGCAGGACTTTCCACCCACATGGGATCTTTTCACACTACACAAATACAGCACTATTTAATTACCATGATTCCAACCTGTGGAATCCTGGAATTTGCAGTTTAAAGAAGGGTACTTAGAATTTTCAGCCAGAAAGCTCTAGAGTCGTACCAAACTACAAACCCTAGGATTCTATAGGATGCAGTAATGGCTGTTAAAATGGAATGATACTGAAATAATCGTGTGGTGAAATGTTCCCCTGTCTAGGTTAGCAACATATTATGAATCCTCCATCTGCTAATCATTGCCAGCTGTAGGCTTTCCCCCTTTCTTCTACAACTTAGGGCCTCCACAAAAGCTGCACAGGGCAGAAAGCAACAAGCCTGAGCCATATCTGTATGGTGGGAAAAGTCTGACCTGTTGATATATGGCTGTTATGCAAGCCAGAACCAGAGCTTACATCTGTCTATATGAATGCCTCATGACTGTAAGGATTTGTTTGTGGTGAGTAAAAAGCATCACAGACCACCTCCCTGGGATCTAGGGATTCCTGGGATCTAGGGGAACTAGGATCCACAGAACAAGCAGAACTTGCACCCACCACACACAGTAACAAGGCAGGAAAGGATGCTCCTCTAGTATGCACTGTTGCAAGATCAATGCAGATTTTAATTGCATAAAGCATACATAGGCTGAGATCCTACATTTGTGAGTAACTCCACACATGCAGTTTTTCATTCTCCCCCCTCCACTAGGTGTCAAGCCATAGGAGTGGACCCTGCTGCTATTGCTTACCTGTGTGAAGAGGAGGATGGGGGAGGTGATTCAGAGCCCTGGTGGTGCAGTGGTTAAATGCCAGTACTACAAGTCACCAGGTTGCATGTTCGATTCCAGAGGGCTCCAAGGTTTACTCAGCCTTCCATCCTTTCGTAGGCTGGTAAAATGAGTACCTGGCTTGTGGGGGCAATTAGCTAACACACATGCTTAATGCAGTGTAGATGTGTAAATTGCTATTGCTTAACAATTTGTAAGCCTTAAGGTTTTCCGTGGTTTTTACTGAGCTGTGAGGCCATGTTCTGGAAGAGTTTATTTCTGACATTCTCTGACATTCAGAATTCACTGAAGATGCCAGCCACAGATGCAGGCGAAACATCAGAAATAAACTCTTCCAGAACACAGCCTCACAGCCCAGAAAAAAAACCACGGAAAACCTATGAATGCCGGCCATGATAAAGCCTTCGACTTCATGATAAAACAGTTGTCATTGTCCATTATGTGACTAGTCATAACACGTTATCCCCTCAAGCAATTACATAATATAACATGTTATAATTTCTGAACAAAAATAGCCAGGCTGGGAATAGGGGGGAAAAAACCCTATTCTATATTAATTTTCTTTAAAAAACTAAATAAATGAACTTATGCTACTGATCACTATAGAATTTTTGCCTCAGGATAAGAGTTCAATTTGTAAGCTGCTCTGATAGCCTTTGTGGCTGAAGAGCAGGGTATAAATCTCTCTCTCTCTGGCTTTTCTTCGCAAACGAAGATCAAGGAAGGACTCATCCCACACTTTCTGCAAGCGTGCTGATGACTAAAAAGGCCAATCCGAGATAAACAAGTCCGGTTGCAGAAAGCACAGCAGACGGTTTCCTTCAGGTTGTGATTCTTTATGCGTTGTTGTTTCTCTTCAAGACTTGTTCGGCGTGAGTTCTCAAATAAGGCTGCAGCATTGTAGATAGTGCATCTCCATGACTCCCAATGTGAGGCCAGGGCGGACCATTGTTGGTGATCAATTTGGCCGAGCCTGAGATGTTGTTTCAGGGAGTCCTTGTATCGCTTTCTTGGAGCGCCCCTCTTACACTGACCCATGGCAAGTTCACCGTAGAGTACTGTTTTTGGGAGGTGATGGTCCTCCATCCTAGAAACATGTCTTGCCCAGCACAGCTGTGTTCTCAATATCATGGCCTCAATGCTGGTGATCCCTGCTTGCTCAAGGACAGCCTAATTTAAAAAGACCATGAATTAGCAGCTGGTCTCAGCTCAGGGAGGGGGCGAAATGAGGGTGTGCTTTCAAATTAAGCACACCCATCTTTTCCTCCCCCGGGAGCCCAGTGCAGCCAGGTCTTCATGGTCTGAGTTGCCTCCCTCCTTTCCCCACTGATTACACAACAGGAGTCCCTCCCCAGGCTTGAGAGCTGCTGGGCAGTGGAAGTTTTTTGGGAGTGCAATGGCAAGAGAATATCTCTCTACACCCCATCCAAAAAGAGGCTTACACACACATAAGTCACTAACAGATGCTGGCCATTATATGCTTCTAGCAGTGTGTTTTCTTAACAGCCTTCTCTCATCATTTGCTGATTGGGCAGTTTTCCTAGCATCTTCTTCTACAAACTATCAATCCACATTTTACCTGTCTCCTTGCTTCTCTACATTTCTTTCTAGCGACTGAGAGAGAAAAGGCACCCCTGAATCTGCAGGTATAAGGCGCCCCCTTCTGACACACATCCCAAACACCTCTTGGAGTTTTCTCCTTTTCCACCGTGCCCTTTGTTGACAGCTGCTGTGACTATTTTGAGGGTCTGTGTGTATATCTCTTGAGGAGCTACAAAGTTTACCCAGCCGTGGGAGCAGTTTGCTGTTAACCATTCCAAAATTACATTGAAATGGACATCTTCTAACAGCAGTACATATTGAATTTTTAGACAGGAAAATGGCAGAACACAACCCCCTGGTGGCCTAAAACGTAGAGCTAGTCTCAGCAAGAGTAGAAGCGGCTAAATCAATGTGAATGTGAATAGTCAACATTTGTATATAATGAAATTCATGTATACATTTGTATATAACAAAGTCATGTAAACAAAATTCATGTACACATGTACCTGTACACAAAGTTGGTGTATTATTTCCTACATAATATGGGCCAAAAATATTGTTTTCAACCACCATTTAGTGCTTTAGAATGATCAATTCACTTCATATCCTTTATATTCGTGACCATTTTAAAAGCCTGTAACGTAAGCCTTTCTTCAAGTACCAACAATGGGGAAAATATGTTATGCCTTTACAAGACAGGCTTTTGTTTGTGATGGCACCCTGATCTTGGAAAGCCTCACAAAGGAGATACAATGAGCACTGACCTTGCTTTCTCTGGTTGTCAAAATCATTCTTTTTTGCCCAGGCTTCTTAAAATTTGTTTGTTTTTTTTAATTTGATGAATTGTATTTGTTTGCTAGTTGAATGCTCCTCTTGTAATTTTTTTTCTTGCTGTTACATTGCATTTCTTTTCCTAATGTTGTATATCCTGTCCTGGGATCCCATGTGGAAATCACTTCCAGTTGTGAATTCTGGGTTAAGCAATAAGGGGCTTTTTAAAGGTGGTTTAGGGGCTGGATTGAGTAAATCAGTCACTCCAGGAACAATGTACAACCATGGGGTGGGGTGGGGTGTTTGCTCACATTTCTTTTTTTTTTTTTTTTTTAATGTGGGGATCCAGAGGTTTGGGAGGGGGCTTGGATAAGCCTGAGGACATGCAAAAACCCTGGGGCTGCATGCAGGCTGCATGATTTCCACCTGTGTCCTAGACACAGGTGAAAGAACATTTAACCTCCAGATGGTTTTGACTTCAGCCTTCAGAAGCCCCAGCAAGCTTCGCCAATGGTAGGGGATTGTGGGTAAAGCAACTTCAGTCTAAATGAACTGGAGGACCAAAGGTTCCTCAGTCCATTTTTTCCATGTCCTGGGACAGAGCGACTCTTCCTGTCCCCCTTTGTAGCAATAATAAAAGAATCTGGAAAGGATCCATTTCTGGGCTCAGACTTTCTGTAGTGTCATTTGATAAGCAGAGTGGAAACTTCCTGTTGATCATGTTATGTAAACAGATCACAGCCAGTTCAGTGACACTATATTCTCAGTCATTCTGGAAACCCTTGCCTCTTTCAGAGGCTGAGAAAGAAAATCAAAAGGCAGCCAAATTGTATTTACATGGCATTCATAAAACGGTTTGATTAACCATTCACACCCCCAATTATACTTACCCTGTTCACTCCAGAATTAATGTCATTAGTGCTTGATTCCATGTTCATTTCCACCATTCTCTCTCCAGCCATAAATCTACACAGGCATCATTGAGAGAAATCAGCAAGAGCTTGTTTGAAATCTGGCAGGGGAGACATCCTCGTGGCTTTTGATTGCAGGGTATAGCAGACATGCAAAAGCAGAATTCCTGTGGAGCTCCTTCTTAGTTTACTAGGTTTTGTCCTGGGACCAGACAAAGAAGAAGAGAGAATTAAGTATTCTCCACATGTTGACTTGACCAAAAATCTGTCACCCACTAAATGGATAGGAATTTCCTACAAAAGCATAAAGGGGTGCTAGGAAATCTGACAAAAGAAGCTTACTGTATTATTTCACAGACTGGTGGAACACTTGGTCAATCTGAATTTGCCAGGGCCCAAAATCCACCTCACTTGTGGAAGCAGATGTTGCAGAATGGTGTCATGTTCTCCATGGATGAAGAAGGGGAAGAAGAATGCCAAGATAACAGGGCCCAGATGCAGCCAAAGGAGGTTGGTGGTCCTGTCTTGGCACCAGCAGAAGCAGAGCAGTCTGTCCCAGGCAGTAACTAAAGATGGAGAGGAGGATACAGAGGCACTTCACTTCATCCTATAGAATGTTGTAAAGGAAAACACCAGGAGCAAAGTCAGGAAACAATACAAGATGCTGAGCTAATGAGGACAGATGGGCTGGTTTACTGTTGGCTGTAAATTAGCTCAGCCCAGGCCATTCCACTGCTGCAGACAAAGAGCTTCAGAACTTACTTGTGACCTTTCCTGAGGTCTCTGGCATTGTGGAACTCTGACTTTCAGCACATACTTTGGACTAATCTCCCTGTCAACTCCCTCCTCGGATTCTGCTCCAGACTGCTTTTCCCATTTGGACATCAGACTGCCTGGAGTATGCTTTTGCTTCCAGTTGTAACCCTGTAAAAGCCCTGAGACTAGCCAGGTTTTCCCCTTCCAGTTCCTGCTGAACGTAGATATACTCAACCAGATGCTTGCCAACCTTAAACTTTAAACAGGACAGGTGGCTTTTGTTGAATGCAAGTGGACAAGGAGAAAGGAAAGTTAGAAACTGAGAATGGGTGGCTCCAAAAGTCTCTTGAAGGGATGTTCCATGAAATGTCCTATCACCAATTGCAACTAGGAGCTGGGGGTCAAGGAGGAGGAGAAAACAGAAGAGAAACTAAGGATGAGGCTTGTAGGCAGTCACCTCAGCCACCATGTCCAGGACATGGATGAAGATTCCAACAAGTTCAGAAATGGTTTCCTTGGGATCTGAGGAAACCATTCTCCATCAGGCCTGAAGTGAGGAAGTCCAAGGTGCCAGATGGCAGCCCCATGGACTATTACTTCCTCCTGCAAAGGAGAGTGGGGATTCACTGTAAGCTCTCAAAGACTTTCAAAGAGAAGATTGTCCTCTATCAAAGAGGACCCATGGTCACCCTCACCCCCTTGCACACAGATCCTGAAGAATAATACCCACATGGTGCCCAAGGGAACACAGGCTTCCTGTCACTCAGTGATGTGCAGGGATGCCTACAGAGGGCTTGTCTATATGAACCAAAAAAAACACCACCCCTGAGTTCCCTGGAGTAATGGCATTTCACAGCAGCTGCGACTTGTCCTAATGTTTTTGTTTGTTTGTTTTTTGCCCACAAAATCTTCGCGTGCCCACAGTTACCACAAGTGAATTACTCGTGTTTCTGTCGCTGAACTTTTTAAAAACTATTTCCAGTGTGCACTGGAGCGATAGTCTGCATTTGTAACAAAAAGGTAAAGAAACAACATCTCAGTTTCTCGCCTTAGCGCTTGCTCACTAAGGTGAAAAATCAACATGGTGACGTGTGGCCTAACAACATCAGGACATGGTCAAGATGGCAGAAGTTATTAAAGCAGAAAAACAGAAAAGCTAGGCGAGGCTGCAGTGACTTGCTTTTGCCTGAGCCTACTGGGAAGGGCAAGGTTCTGACCCTTCTCTTCCCCCTGCTAGTTAATTGAGTGCCACTTACTTTTGCACTTTGAACTTAGCTTGCAACAATTAAAACAAGCTGAGGGAAAGTGAGGGAAGGAGAGAGAAACTAGGACATCTTAAAATCAGCTGAAAAAGTAGGGTGACAGAGGATTGATCAGGACTGTCTCAACCAACTTGGAGGGTATGAAGTTTATGAAAACAGCTCCAAAAGTGCCTTAGAGGAAGGTTAGTGTGTGGTGAGCACAGACTTCAGGTTTGTGGCATGGACTTTGTACTTTTTACTAAAATCTGAAGATCCACCAACTGGAACCTGTACCAAAGAGACAGGCTTGGAATTCAAAACTTCTAAGATGAAGAATTTGGTCTGAGTTCTAGAACAGAAGAGAATTTGCAGTTCTTTTTCCACGCCAAATGCCACACCCAGGCATAAATCTTCACTCGATGCTCTCCTCATGCCTCTTTGAGGGGAAATTATATGTCAAAATCCATTACCTTGAGCCCCGTTCTGGGAAAGTGCTTCTACGCCATCAGATGATGACTCCTCCCTCAAGCTTTCTTCATTTTCAAAGCACAATTTAGGTAATAATGGGGCTCATTCTTCTGTCTCTGCTGTGGTTAAACAGGGGCCTAAATATCTGAAAGGCACTAGATAGCATTTGAACTTGAGAGCTAAGCAAGGTCACCCTGGTTAGTACTTGGATGGGAAACCGCCAAGGAACACCAGGTGCAGTAGGCCACATTTCAGAGGAAGAAAGTGGCCAAACCACTTCTGAGTTTCACTTGCCTAAGAAAACCCCATGAAATTAATGGAGTCAGCATAAGTTAACAAGCAACTTGAAGGCACATAGACACACATGGTTAAACTGGGAGTCAGAAATCTAAGCCAATCTACTGCAAAGCAGAAAGAAACCTACTAGCAGATTTCAATTATTTTGAATATTTTGTATCACCCACATAGCAATGCCTTCAGGGCAGTTTACAAATAGGAAAAACAAGTGATAAAATCACATTAATGTTATAATAAATAATGACACTTCACAATAAGCAATCTTCTAAACACTGAAAACAGATCAGCCAAAACAGATCAAAATGGGATGCCTGCCAGAAGAGGAGTCCAAAATGCTACCAGCAAAGATGGTAGGCATATACTGCAAATTTTGTAATCACAGATTTTACAATGAATAACATTTCATAATATCATTTCTAAAACAAATAACAAAACAATTTGCAGTTAAAGCCCAAATATTTATAAAAACACACAAAAATACTGCTGTTATCTGTCCCCTGCTCCCTACTCTCTCTCTCTCTGACATACACACACACACACACACACACACTATACCTCCCCTGCCCGCCTGCCTGCCAACAGCACAAAGCCTTAGAAACACATAGATTTCTAGCTTTGGATTCCTTCAGATATTTGGGAAATTAGATGTGCCCTTTCCTGGGAAAATACCTTCCCCAAGGCTTAAAACACAGAGAGAGGCAAAGCTCAGATAACAAAGCCTCTGGCAAAGAAACCCCTTTTTACAATCTTTTTATGCCCACCCAGCCTCCCTTTTCCTGCTTGTCCTCTGTTTAACTGGAAGTTATTTTTACCAGTGTTGGGACGGTAAAAGAGGCCTGAAGAAACACAGAGTTTCATTGCTGGGCTGAAGTAATGTGTAAACAGTGCAATAAACCTTGAGCTGGGAAAGAACAGGATTTTGTTGTAGGTGATCCTACTGTAACTGTATGTGCCTACCTACAACAGGTAAGATAAACACCAGCTGCCTCCAGAATCCCTTACTGAGGATGCATGAACAGCAAAACAAACAAAAGGTGCAGGGGGGCAGATTAGCCTGCCTCACCAGTTACCCCCAACACATTTTTAAAAAGCATTAAAGCATTTTAAAAAGTATAAGTTTGGCCACCAAAATGGAAGTCATAAGAAAGGTGGCAACTTGGGAAAGCAAAAGTCATCCCTGGATACATTTTGGAAGAAAGCTTTCAAGTGGTCTCCAGGTTCTGTCCCCCCCCACCACCACTTTTGCAAGGCTTCCCTGACCTGGTTGTTTCATTTCACATGTGTACATTCTTAGTTTTGAACAAAAAGTTTGCTAAAACATGTTGAGCTGCTTTTTCTTCTGGTGTAGCAAACTATCCCTATCCTTTCCATGTTATTTCTGTCTCTGGTAGCAAAGTTTCTGTTAAATAAGTAATGTACTTTATCATTTGATCACGTTTGGTTTTGGCTTACTTTTGGTAAGGACCAACTATAATAATGCCCCCAGAGAGGACCTGAGTACCTCAGGAGCTAAAGGCCATCAGCATTAACACCCATCACCATCCTCTGTGACATAACAAGACTGGGCTTATGAAACTGAAAAGGGGGCAAGAAAGACCACCAGGTGAAGTTGGCGATGGGGGGATAAAATTACAGCCATATTGGGGAGAAATCAAACTCATTCTTCTATGAGCCACATCCATCAGTAAGGTTCCAGCTGAACAGGTCCAGAGAGATGGCTTAAAGGATCCTCTAAGAAGACTTATTGATTTCATTGATAAAGAGAATTAATTGGAGGAAGAACTGGCAGTATTAGCCATTCTTAGAAACCAAGGCTTTCAGGGGGATTGAGAATGGATTTTTTTAAATTATGGGGCTAATAAAATGGAGAAAAACATAGGGCATGGATTACTGCCTTTTATAATAAAATGAGAGGAAAGCAGATGATTAATGGAGCTTCATAAGAAGTTATTTGCATAGAAAGATGAAAGTGAGACAGAGCAGCTCTGTCATCAGCAATGTCTCACAAACTCTTCTGAAAGTTGAGCTATGCTAAAATAAAATACCATGGGGGAAGGGTGAATTCTCCCTCATTTTGCTGCTGGTGCTGAAACTCCCACCAAACCCAAAATCTCTGCCTCCCCCCCAAAATATTTGGGAGGAAGAACCACTCCAAATTGACCAGTCACCCTTCCCGGAGGCCTTGAAGAATGTCAAATACCTAGGGAACACCCCCCCCCATGAAGAAAATTGTTTGAAAATGTCCAAAAACTGAGATTGGATGTTATTCCATTTGGGGTTTTGGTAATTCTGGGGGACAAAAACTGTCCTGTGCAACCTCTGCAGTGGACCATCCCTATACTGAAGGTGGAAGAACCTATTTTCCCCAAAGGGTTGGTTTCAATTTCTGGTTTCTTTCTGGGAACAAGGCTGGCCCAAGATATTTTACTGCCTGGGGCAAAGGGCAAGCAGGAATCCCCATCCACCTTTTTGGAGGGTTGATCAGATGGTGCAGCAAAGGGAAATGCACAGGGGACTTGGGGAGAATGGTTAGTGGGCTGCCATTGCTACCCCCAGCTGCCTGAGACTTACTCTAATTCCTGCCCCACTAGCTAGGATTGATGGCAATTGTAGTGCAACAACATCCAGGGGGTTGTTAGCTACCCCAGGGGCAGCCCAAGACATTTTCCTGCCTGAAACAGCAACAAGGCACTCCTGGTCCCTGCACAAAAAACCAGCTCAATCGATAGCTGAATCTTTCACCAACACTGCTATGAGGAAGAATACACCACAGAAATGCCATGGTGTGGAGGACACGCCAGCTGAATTTACCCAATTATTCAACCTGGCCGCCTCTTCACTGCCACTGCCAATGCCACCTTCATTTCAGATTCCCCTTATCCCTTCTTTGGACCGGGGCCTGACTTTCTCTGGATAGAATGTGTGATTGTGTGGACTCTATTGGTAAGTGTGTCTAATAGCTGTCAGTGAGGGAAATAATTCATGAGGAGTCTGGACTTTATTAACAAACACAAAGATTGGTTTACTAATTGTATGTTTGTAACAGCAATGCTTCAATACAGTGCCTCCAACTTTGTTAACTGCTTAATATCTCTTAGTCCCACTCTGTGGTGACCAATTACATATAGAAGCTCAGATAATATTCTCTGAGCCCTTAATAATAAATCCAGATAAACTCCAGACTCAATCACGCTTTTCTTACACTCTTAATTTCCACTCCCGCTATAATCCATCCAGCCTTGACACTCTCTCACTCACAGACCATACTGCACACAGTCATCACTCAATTGAACTCAAAAGCAAACTGAACAAAAAACTGACTCTCTCAAATATCATACACACCTTTCAAAACCTAGGAAACCCCTCTCATTCAGCTCTGGGATTGGCTCCCTCATTCCCATTCGCCCAGCAGCATCCCATCAACTGGCCGTCACACTTGGGCCTCCCGTTAGTAGGGGCAGTGAATCCATGCCTGGTTTTAATCTGTACTTTAAAGGAGCTATTAGTGGTGCTGAACCTATTTGGGGGGGTTGGGGTCCGAACCTTGGATAGGTCTCTGAAAATTCAGACTGAAACATGGAGTGGATCATCCACCAGACTGACATGGAAGTACTGATCCCCTACCACACCAAAAGGTAGGCCATCTTAGAGAGAGCATGGCAGGCCCCTTAACCCAACAGTCTCTTCCAGCATCTTGCTATGAGCATCTTCCAACTGAGGCAGCTCACCTTGCTCTGCCTCATGGTAGGGCTGGCTACAAGTTGTCATTTATAAGTGTCAGCAGGAGTGTGAAGTTGCAGTAAGAGACATTGACTTCAACAGCTAGCCTATGAGAGAGATCTCCAAGATCCCCAGCTAATAACCTAGGAGGTCTCATATTCATGTGGTTGCCCTAAGTTGAAATCAATTTGGTGGCAAATAATGCACACACAGGATTGTCTTGTACCCTTCTGGGTCAGTGGGGAAAGTAGGGAGAGAAACAGCAACTCCCATAAAAAAATGATGGTGAATATCTGGAAAGATACTGCAAGCGTTTCCTTTGGGAGAGGAGGAATAACATATTTTCTCAGGGGGAAAAATGTCTTCTGAGAAATTGTCAGTTCAGCTCTAGCCACAGGTCCCTTGATGAATCTTCTCTCCCTCCTTTCTCTGAAAAGCAACCGCCTGCCCCCCCTCAGGTGCCATAGAGATGAAATGCTTTGATTCTCCCCTAATAAAGAGAAAAATGGGAAAGACTTGTCTCTTTAAGGGAAGATACCAACAGCCCTTTATCCTTTGCAGGAGAGGGGTGGCAGAGATCTTCCCATCCGATCTCAACCCTCCGGAGTCTGCCGGAGCCACCGAGCCGGGTCCCCCTGGCGTGGGGGCGAGAAGGGGCTCCCAAGGGTGCCCCCCCAGAAGCCTCACCTGGCAAAACCACCACCTAGTTTTTAGGACCAGAGCTCCGCTTTCTCCCCTCGCCTTCTTTCTTTAAGAAAGGCAGAGAAATCGGTGGATTCCATTTTTTTCTTTCTAACAAAAACTGCCCAGCGTTGAACTAGAAGAAGATAAACAAAGATGCGAAATGCACAGAAAACCAGCGGAACCCCCCGCAGGAAGACCTCTGGGTGACAAGGACGGGTGAGTACTTTGCAGCGAGAGAGACCCGGCGCAAGTCGGGGGCAGCACGAGCGGCGGCGGGGTGGGAGCCAGCGGCCGAGGGTCCCCAGCTCCTGCGGATAACGGGGGCGGGGGATGCACATGCCGTGGGTAGGGGGAGCGGTGATGCTCCCATCCCTGCGCACCCTCTGGTTCTCAAGAAGGAAAGCGGTGCAGCCACACAGCCTTGCACGGCTGCCGGCCTCTCCGCCTCCTGGAAGCCCAGCTTCCCCCGTTTTTGTTTTTTTCCTTTTCAACACCACTTATGCCCGGCTAGGGATGCAAATCCAGAAGCATCCCTTTCACCTTTTTCTGCAAATTAAAGCAAATCGTTTAAGAAGCTGTCATGAGCCCAGGTTTAGCCCTTCACCGAAGCACAGGCGCCAGACTCATGCACAATGACAACCATTCCTCCCGCCGCAGCAAACGCCGGCTGCTCCGTTCCGCGCAGCGCGTGCAAAAAAAAGCACACACACACCACCACCCAGCCAGCAGCGGACTTTGGCGCCGCTCTCCTTTTGCAAGCGAGCCAAGCTGCTGCACTGAGCGCAGAGAGCGGGCGCGCGGGCAGGCGGGCGCGAGACCCTGGAGGGGCGGGCAGCAGCCAATGAGAAGCCGCGCGCGCGCACCTCTCCCTCTCTCCCCCGCCTCCCCACTTGCAGGTCTTAGGGGAAAGCTGAGGCCCCGCCCTCTTCCCCTCAAGTAGCCAATCAGGAGGAGGCGGAGGAGGCGCGAGGGCCCGGACGCCTGGCCGCCAATGCGCACGCGCGCACTCACTCCTCGCGGCTGTCCCTGAAGGGGGTGTGTCAGCGAACCCGGGAGAAGTAAAGCGGAGCGGGGCGGGCGGGGGGAGGAAGGGAGCCTGATAATGGCGGCCAGGAGGAGCGAGCGCCGCAGCGCCTCTGAGGTAAAAGGAAACTAGACACGTTCGGGCCTGGCTGGCGAGGCCCCGTCTGGAGCATGGGGCCCGGGGAGGAAAGCGGGGCCCGGAACCCCCCGGGGCGGCTCATGACAGGCCCGCGGGGCGCCTCGGAGGACGCTTCCTGGGCTTGGGCCTGAGGAGAGCTGAGCTGAGAGGCCTGGGCGGCCGCCTGAAGCCCAGCAGGCCGCCTCCCTCCAAAGCCAGGGAGCCGCCTCAGCCCCGGCGCGGTCGCAAGTCCGAGCAGCCTGTGAAGCTGGGACGGGGAGGCGAGCCCGGAACAAAACAGGCCAGGCCGCCTCTCGCCGTGTCGCTTTCAGGCAGGTCTTGAAACCGGCAGGTGAAACGGCTTTTGCCTGGCAGAGTTAAAGCAGGTCAGGCCTCACCTGGAATACTGTGTCCAGTTCTGGCACCACAATTCAAAAAGGAGATTGACAAATTGGAGTGTGTCCAGAGGAGGGCGACTGAAATGGTGAAAGGTCTGGAAACCATGCCTTATGAGGAGAGACTTAGGGAGCTGGGGATGTTTAGCCTGGGGAAAAAAAGGTTAAGAGGCGATGTGATAGCCCTGTTTAAGTATTTGAAGGGGTGTCACATTGATGGAGCAGGCTTGTTTTCTGCTGCTCCAGAGACTAGAACACGGAGCAATGGATGCAAGCTCCAGGAACAGAGATTCCACCTCAACATTAGGAGGAACTGACTGTAAGAGCTGTTCGGCAGTGGAACACACTCCCTTGGAGCATAGTGGGGTCTCCTTCCTTGGAGGTCTTTAAACAGAGGCTGGATGGCCATCTGTCAGGGATGATTTGATTGTGTATTCCTGCATGGCAGGGGGTTGGACTGGATGGCCTTCGTGGTCTCTTCCAACTACAATTCTATGGTTCTTTGACCCCCGGTGAGGGCTGTAGGCCAGTCAGCTGTCTGAGGGGCCTGAGGTTAGGGGGCAGTGAGGCTTCTTCTGTTGGGCCCCCGCTTCTGTGCCTGGACCAGCAGCTCACTCTGTAGCTGTTACTCCTCTTCATCGAAAAGCTTCACCTGCGGAGTCCTTCGGAGCTGTGAAGTCGAAAGCTTTCATGGCCGGCATCCATAGATTTTCCTTGGGTTTTTTTCCAGGGCTGTGAGGTCATGTTCTGGAAGAGTTTACTCCCGACGTTTTGCCTGCATCTGTGGCTGGCATCCTCAGAGAATCATAGAACTGGAAGAGACTACAAGGGCCATCCAGTCCAACCCCATTCTGCCACACAGGAAATCACGATCAAAGCATCTCTGATAGATGAATGGTTGGGTAGGAGTGGGGGGGGGGAGCTTATATACTGTCAACCCCTGTTGGAGAGGATATTTGAATTTGTGTATTTGCATACTGGGCCAGCCAGAAAAACCAGCAGTAGCAGAACATGTTATCTGGATACAAAATGTTATTTAAAAGCACAGAAATTCTAGACCAGGCCAACAACCATCATGTCAGAATGCACAGAGAATCTATTGAAATCCACAAACACCTGGACAACTTCAATAGGAAAGAAGAAACCCTAAAAGTAAACAAAATCTGGCTACCAGTCCTGAAAAACACTAAAATCAAAACTCAGAACATGCAAATGAACTCCACCCAGGGACGGGGATTTCCAGCAGACAGTGGGCCATTGGCCAAACAGACACTAATCCTCCTTGGCTTATCTCCACCCAGAAGCTAGCCATTAAAATACACAAATTTACATATCCTCTCCAACAGGGGATCACAGTATATAAACCCCACACATACTCCTACCCAACCATTCTCTGAAGATGCTAGCCACAGATGCAGGTGAAAAGTCAGGAATAAAATCTTCCAGAACACAGCCTCACAGCCCGGAAAAAAAAAACAGCCCAAGGAAAATCCTGCTGAGCTGTCAGAGGCACAAAAGCAGGGGCCAGGCTGAGTGCTTTCCTCCTTCTTGGCCTTATCTGTAGGACCCGCAGCTAGTCCTGATTTTCTGATTATTTTGGTGTGTGCTGTCAGTTATGTTGTACTATTTGCAGCTGCTCTTGTCTGCTGACAGACAGACTTGGAAGTGTGGATTGGAAGCTTTAATTCTGTGTATCCTTAAAATGACAGATCCTGCCTGATCTTGGAAGCACAAAGATTATCACACTACACCAGTGTTTCTCAACCAGGGTTCCCCAAGAGGTTGCTAGGGGTTCCTCAAGGTATTGTGATTGTGCAGGGGAAGCAATAGTGTTATATAAAATAATGTTTATTATGCAGGGGTTCCCTGAGATCTGAAAAGTACTGTATATCAAGGGTTCCTCCGGGATAAAAAGGTTGAGAAAGGCTGCACTATTCTGTTGTAGCACTATTATTTCACTTTACCTGCTAAGGCTGCCTCCTGTGGAATCCTGGGATTTGCAGTTTAGGGAGGGGCATTTAGCATTCTCAGCCAGAGAGCTTAGTCCTCACTAAACTACAAGCCCCAGAATTCCACAGGAGGCAGCCATAGCAGTTAAAGTGGAATAATAGCACTATTAACAGTGTAGTGTGATAAAAAATGAAGGGTCAGCTCTGGTTAGTACTTGTATAGGAGACTGCCAAGGAATACCAGGTGCTGTAGGCAATATTTCAAAGGAAGGTATGGGCAAAAACACCTCTGAATATTTCTTGCCTGAAAATCCTATGAAATTCATGGGGTCGCCATAAGTTAACAGGTGACTTGAAGGCACTTATGCACATCCTTAACCTGAGGGAGATAATCTAACTAAACACTGACTTGCTTCTGTGTAGAACATGCATACAGTTGTAGTGAGAACATAGGAATACAAAGTGGGTTGGTAGCAGTAGCATGCATCCCTGCAACTTCAGAAGGGAAATTGGGCTCCTGTACCTTTTAATAATCGAGTAAGGTTGATACAAGCTATATCACTGCCAGTCTTCCTTATGCACAACTTGTCAATGTAGGGCAAACCTGGCCTCTTCCCTCTGTTTGTTTTGTTTTGTTTTGTTAGATAAAATTCAAACAGTACTGTGCTCTGATTATATGCAAGATCTGTTCCTCACAGGAAGACTAGAATGAGCAGTGAAAACATGCTAGTTGACATAGCGCTATGTTGGGTCATGGGACCAAAAAAAAATCTTTGCCTCAAAGTATGCATTTAACACCTAGAAAATAGGAATTGTGCTCTTTAGAATAACACAGTTAAAGTCAAATTATGCTAACTTATACTTGAACTTCTAGAATTTAAAGTATAAATTAAAAAACAGCAAGAGGTGTTTTACCAGTTAAGTAGATATACCTGGTGAATATGCTTTAGTACTAAGCACAGACTAAATATACCACAGTTTATGGTATACATACACAGTGAGCAGTGTCATCGTCACAGAATAGAGGAAGACTATATGAAAAAAGTTACATAGGCTGGAGTAAAGTTGGAATCTCAATCCAGCAATTGCCACCTCACTTGTATACCAAAAGAGGTATTTCACTGGCTCTGAAATTCAGTACATTACAATTTTCCAGGGGTCATCCATCTTTAGGTTTACCCAATAGAACTTGCTAGTTAATTTACAAAGGCGTTATCTAATGCAATCTCCTGTTATCTACCGTATTTTTGACAGCTGCTTTTATCTGCTTTCTTTAGAAGAGATTCAGCAGCATCCTTTGCTGGCTTGATTGCTTGCTGTGAACAGGTCTCAAAGCAAGCTTTTCCTAGTGTGGAGGCTAAAATGTATCTTCCCCTAGATTGAGTGTATTCATCTTTATCTGAACTCTACAAAAAGCATTGTCTTTATCCCAGTACTTGTATGGGTTTGTGTGGGAGATAGGTCTTTTTAAGCATCTGTTTTGCAGTTTCATTTACTTGCTTGGCTTTAATATCTGAACGTTCTGTTCCTGAAAGGTAGCTGATAACCTGTTGTAGCAAAAACAACAGAAACACCTGTCTTAAATGTTCAGGGATGGAGCTGGAATATATAAGTACATAAATATTCCTGAGTAATATAATCTGAAATTACTACATGTTCAGCAGCCACTCTTGTCAAAGAAAGCATGCATGGTGGCATACAATTGGATGGTTGCCACAGATTGAGGGCATAATACCCATTTGTAGCATTTTGATGTCAACCTGTTTAGGTTTTTTTTCTTTGCTGCCTTTCATAGCAGAAAGTCACCTCAGGGTACTATGCAAAATTAAAAATATATAAAAATGGAAAAAAGAGATACTAGTAATATAAGCAGTTGCATCAGCATTAAAATAGTAGCACCTGTGAACATTCTTCAGCTGTATTCTAGTATTGGTCAATGAAAAGCAGATTCAGGCAACTTGCGTTTCAGGCCCTGTTTCAAAGTCAGTTAGAGAAGGAGACAGATAAGCATTCTGTGGGAAGGATTTCCACAGTAATGACATCTGCACTAAAAAGGATTTGCTTCTCATGTGTGCCAACCTGATGGATCTTACCAAAAAGCTGTGGGAACAGCCTCGGTGCCTTATCATAAGGTTTGGGCAGGTTCATATACCTGCATAAAATTCTTTAATCTGGTCCCTTCAGGTAGGATGGCATTGTAATGAACATACAGTAATTCCAATTGAGTTTGTGATTTTAGACAGATCAGTCACAAACATCTTATTTGTACTGGGGTTTTGTTCCCTTTTTTTAGACACCTTGACCTTGAAGATGGTGAGTAGCCAGCCAAAGTACGATCTAATACGGGAGGTTGGTCGTGGCAGCTATGGTGTGGTGTATGAAGCAGTAGTGAGGAAAACCTCTGCACGTGTTGCAGTGAAAAAGATTCGGTGCCATGCTCCAGAGAATGTAGAACTAGCCCTGCGTGAGTTTTGGGCTCTTAGCAGCATCAAGAGTCAACACCCAAATGTTATTCATCTGGAGGAATGCATCTTGCAAAAAGACGGCATGGTGCAGAAGATGTCCCATGGTTCCAGCTCCTCACTTTATTTACAGGTAAATGAGACTGAAGAAAGTGGAAGTGACATAATGAGTTAGAAATAAAAGGGTAGAGGAAGGAGATCAGCTTTTCATTTATAAAGCAAAGAAAAGGAGTTTAGAGGTTTGCATGCTTCAAAGTGCTGCTTAGATATCTGGAAGAAGTATGTTGCTTCTCTGTGTCGCTACAGTTTTAGAAACTGGAAGATTGAAGAAAAATCATGCAACTAAATAGTATGAATCTTCAGAGAAAGCAGTATTATAGGTGTCTGATTTCAGCAGAGTAAGTTTGACATGAGTAAAATTGGAAATATAGCTAAGTTTGAATGTTTTTTTCTAAACTTCAGCTGTGCTTGAAAGAGGAACTAGGTATGGGAAGCCACTGCTAAAAGTTATGCTATTGCTTGAAATATATAGTAGTTTTGCATCAAAGGCTGGAAAGTATCAACTGCTATGCCACTGCAGTTTTTCCAGATATTTTACATGGCAGGAACATTGCTGCATTGTAGAAAAGTATACTCTCAGGCCCATCCTGGGAAAAGATGCATCGATAACCCTTTTAAGAGATTTTGCAAGGGAAGCTCATAACTATACCAGGAAATGGTATGATCACATCAGTACTAATAAAATCTGTTATTTTGCTGTGAAGTCAAAGGCTTTCACGGCCAGCATCCATAGATTTTCCTTGGTTTTTTTCTGGGCTGTGAGGCCATGTTCTGGAAGAGTTTACTTCTGGAAGAGTTTACTTCTGACATTTCGCCTGCATCTGTGGCTGGCATCTTCAGAGAATGGTTGGGTAGGAGTGTGTCTGGGGTTTATATGCTGTGAACCCCTGTAGGGGAGTATATGTAAATTTGTGTAATTGAATGGTTAGTTTCTGGGTATAGAAATGCAAGGCTCGTTAGTGTTTGTTTGACTGATGGTTGGTTGATGGGCCATTATCTGCTGGGAATCCCCCTGTCCCTGGGTGGAATTCCTTTGTAAGTGTTGAGTTTTAATTCTATTGTATTTCAAAACTAGGAGCTAGATTTTGTTTACTTTGAAGGTTTCTTTTTTCCTGTTGAAGTTGTCCAGGTGTTTATGGATTTCAATAGCTTCTCTCTGCATTCTGACATGATAGTTGTTGGCCTGGTCCAGAATTTCTGTGTTCTTAAATAACATTTTGGGTCCATCGTGAATTTGGAACCATGGAGAAGAAGATTTGGTCTCATTGCTGAACCACCTGACCAGCATCCATCCAAATATCCAATTCACCATGGAAAAAGAGAAGGAAGGAACACTGTCATTCTTGGATGTCCTAGTCATCCGCAAACCAAACAACAGTTAGGCCACAGGGTAAACAGAAACCCCCCCACACACACACGGACAGATACCTACACAAGAACTCCAATCATCACCCAAGACAAAAAAGAAGCACATTAAAAACATTGGTAGACCGTGCAAAAAGGATCTGCAAACCCACTACCTGGAAGACAAACTGAGACACCTAAACTGGGCCCTATAGGCTAATGGTTACTCCAGATCAGACATCACAAGAGCAGCCAGACCCAGAAAAAAAACACAGGAATGAAGAAGAAAAATAGCCACCCAAAGGAAAGGTATTTTTACCATACATCAAAGAAGTCACAGACAGAATAGGGAAACTGATGAGGAAACACAACCTCCAAACAATCTACAGACCAACCAAGAAAATCCAAGAAATGCTATGCTCAGCGAATGACAAAAGAGACCCTCTCACAGCTGCAGGAGTTTACTGCATACCATACAGCTGTGGACAAGTTTACATAGGGACCACTAAACGCAGTGTGCAAACACGAATCAAGGAACATGAGAGACACTGCAGACTGGGCCAACCAGAAAAATCAACAGTAGCAGAACATGTTATAAACCAAGCTGGACACAAAGTGTTATTTAAGAACACAGAAATTCTGGACCAGGCCAACAACTATCATGTCAGAAGGCACAGAGAAGCTATTGAAATCCACAAACACCTGGACAACTTCAAAAGGAAAGAAGAAACCTTAAAAGTAAACAAAATCTGGCTCCCAGTTTTGAAATACAATAGAATTAAAGCTCAACACTTACAAAGGAGTTCCACCCAGGGACAGGGGGATTCCCAGCAGATAATGGCCCATCAACCAACCATTAGCCAAACAGACACTAACAAGCCTTGCGTTTCTATGCCCAGAAACTAACCATTCAATTACACAAATTCACATATACTCCCCTACAGGGGTTCACAGCATATAAACCCCAGACACACTCCTACCCAACCATTCTCTGAAGATGCCAGCCACAGATGCAGGCAAATGTCAGAAGTAAACTCTTCCAGAACACGGCCTTACAACCTGGAAAAAAAAACAAGTAAAATCTATGTTATTTTGCTCTTAGAATGTATACTGTAGTTCGCTACTTTCAAAGGCATGGTTGTGTAACAGCACTTGAAAAACAAAACCAAGAATAAATAACTAGTAAAATTATAAAGTGAAACTCCCCTCCTAACCATAACTTTTAAAAAATTATTCTGTATGTCAGATCATTATTGAAATCCATATTCTAATAGCCTCCTCTCATTTTGAGATGGAGAATTTTTTAATTTTTTTGTAGACAACAAATAGCAAACTGAGCATGCTGCATAATTTTCTTAAGTATTTCAAAATAACTACTCAGTGATCTATATTTTATGCATTGACAGTTAATACCTGGTAAATTGGGAACACTTCAATGTAACTTTAAGAATAAAAGTGAGAACCTCTAATTTTCTGTAGCTGTGCACTTTGTTTGTTTTGTTACATTAGCTTGATGGCATTCTTTCATACAGCTGGAGAAAGGTGTGAGTGTTAGTTTTTTTCTTAATTTCCATTAGCAAAGGGGCAAATGAACCATTCAGTAGTGTTCACAGCAAACCATGACTAAAGATAATGTGGCTTGTTCTGATGTTTCTCAGTTTATACCATAGTTCTTGGTCAACCTGCAAAACAGAAATCATGGCTTGAAGTGGGTTTATAAACTATAATTACAACTGGGACCTCTAGAATCCTCTGTACCATAGAAAGGAAGATGCTGGGCAAATGGAAAATGAAAATAGACTTTTATTTCTCCATATGTTTGGAAGTTCAAACCATGGTTTAAGCTCTACACTACATTTAGTAGAATCCATGGTATGATGTTATGTCTGAATTGAGCCTATGTTCTCATTGAAGGTGTTGGCTGAATGGGTGTGATGACTGCTGTAGATGCATACCGTCAGTGAGTGTCTCTTGAAAATACTTCTTAAAGAAGTAATTAGGATAATGAGTACAGCAGGAATATTTAATGTGTACGTTAAAAATATGGAGCATTTGGTATTTTTTTATTTAAATTCAGCTGCTTTCTCATGTGAATCATGCTTACTGAACATATCCATGAAATGTGTTTATATTATAGCTCGTAGAGACCTCTTTGAAAGGTGAAATTGCCTTTGATCCCAGAAGCGCCTACTACCTTTGGTTTGTGATGGATTTCTGTGATGGAGGTGATATGAATGAGTACCTCCTGTCCCGAAAGCCTAGCCGGAAGACCAATACCAGCTTTATGCTTCAGCTCAGCAGTGCCCTGGCTTTCCTGCACAAAAATCAGATAATCCACCGTGACCTCAAACCTGACAACATCTTGATCTCTCAGAGCAGGATGGATGCTAGTGACTTAGAACCTACTTTGAAAGTAGCTGATTTTGGACTGAGCAAGGTTTGTTCTGCTTCAGGACAAAACCCTGAAGAGCCTGTGAACGTAAACAAATGTTTTCTTTCTACGGCTTGTGGCACAGACTTCTATATGGCTCCTGAGGTTTGGGAAGGCCATTACACGGCCAAAGCGGACATCTTTGCATTGGGGATTATAATTTGGGCAATGCTGGAAAGGATCACTTTCATAGACACAGAAACAAAGAAAGAGCTGTTGGGGAGTTACGTCAAACAAGGGACCGAGATTGTGCCTGTTGGAGAAGCATTGCTAGAAAATCCGAAAATGGAACTGCTCATTCCTGTTAAGAAAAAGACAATGAATGCTCGTATGAAACAGCTGATTAAAGAAATGCTTGCTGCTAACCCACAAGACCGCCCAGATGCTTTTGAATTAGAACTCCGATTAGTCAAAATTGCTTTTAAAGACAGCAGTTGGGACACGTGACCTCTGGTGTACTTTGCCCTCTCATGGCAAAGTTATATCTGTAACAATGGTGCAGACGTTTGTGGAAGCAAAAAAACAGACTAACCCAAAATCAAAGTGTCAGGGTTCCGTGTTTTTTCTTTTCCATTGCATTTCTCTTGATTTTTGTAAACTAAGCTTAAGATGGCCATTTTTATTCATTACCCATGTATGTATTATTTCCAAGCTACAGCTGTTATGCCATCCCACCTGGCCAGGAAAATTGGCAGGTTAGGTGACTGCTTTCTGGGAATACATTATGGAATATTTCATACATTCCAGTTTCCTATTGCAGAATTTGAAATGCCCATGGAAAATAAGATTTGTATGCTGGCAGTGCAAATCATTCCGCTTTGTAGAGTAAATGTGTATATATTTATGTCGGTATGGGTGACTTGACTCCCTCCCTCTTCCATATGGACGAAATATGCCCGTTATTTATATTGTCTCGTATAGAATTTGGGTAACTGTGGCTCATCCGTGAACCCCAAGTATATTACCAGTCTCTACTTTTTTCGTGAAGAAAAAACATGATCACATAAAATGCAGTAAACAAATGTGATGCAAAGGGAACCTCTGAGCTACTGTGGAGAGAATGTCTTAGGCTGGAAAGCTGCAGTAGATAGTCTGATGGCGTATTGGGTGCCAGCATTTTGGTTAGGTCTTTATCCATTTAGCTTCATTTTTCTGGGGTAATGGAGTGACTCTCTGTTACACCACATCTTTTGAGATCCAGCATTGTTTTATTCAGAATACTTATTTGATAGCTTTTATTATTATTTTTAATAATATTATTAAAAAATGTAAATCATAGGAAAGAAAAAAAACCTCTTAGTATTCTGCATAAACCTTTGCAAGTCCACCCCCATCTTATTTGTTGTCCTGGCGGCATAGAGCCTAGTCATGCTAATTGTTGCCCTCCCTCCTAGTAGAAGTTCTTTTAGTCACTTGGTAGTGGTGGTCTTCATGACAGAATACTTGTCTTATTTCCTTTGGGAAGAGACAGACTATGAAATCTTTGTGTATCATTGAACTCTCCAGATTCTTTACTGTTAAAAAATATTGCCAATTTGGGTGGGGGTGGGTGGGTGGATATAATTCTGCACAAAATAATTGCACTCATTGTTTTGCTCTGCCTTTTTTGTTTCTTAGATTGTTGGTAGTAGATACAGAACACTTAGCACAATTCTGCTACCCCAAGCACAGAGAGCAGGGTATAGATTTGGTAGGGCCACAAGCCAGTGTGTCCTCTTCTTATCATCATGCTATTTTTGTGCCCCTACCGTTATTGTTTGCTATGTGCACCAGGCCACAGCTAGCATTTTTACACCTGAAGCGAGGCTTTTTGTTTCCTGATGTTTACTCTAAAGTAGTCTCCTTCCAGTTGATGGTGTGCAGGCTGCTGTTTGCTTCTTGCTTTCTGTGCCTGGGGTAAAAGGTGGTGCACTTTTCAGTTTGTTTCTGCTTGACTGTGGACAGAAGTAAAACTCTGATTCAGGAGTAAATAGAGAACTTTCATAGGAGAAGATAGAATAGTGTGTGTTAATTTTGTTGTTGAAAATGATTTGTTGCTTGGGTCAAAACAGTTCTGATGCCATCAGCTACAGCCTTCAAACCAGAAAGTGAACTGACTTTTTTTTTGCTCATCAAATGCACTGAAACTGGGTATACACAATCATCCTTACAGGATATAGCTAGATTCTGAAAAATACAATGACATGTGTTGATTTTATTCCTAATAGGAATATCCATATTGAGCAAGATGCCTTTCAAATGAAAATGCTTTATTGACTTGAAAAAACACATATCCCATTGCTCACAATATAATTATCAGTTATGCAGTGCAGTTCTACCTGTTGACTCAGAAGCAAGTCTTACAGGATTCATTGGGACTTACTTCAAGGAATAAAGGTGTTTAGAATTGCAATGTTAACTGTTTATAAAACTTTGGGAAATTTTTCAGATTGAAAGTTTTGTTGAAAATAAGATTCAAGGAAATGTGACTAACAACCTGTAATTTCACTGAGGCATACTTGAGGAGAATTTCAACTGCTATCAATTGGTATATCTCTGTCTGTCTGACTTTCCAATGTAATGCTATATTGGGTTAGCTGAGAACACAGTTAATGTCTGTCCTTTGACTGCAGAGGTAAGAGGACACAAATATTCAGGGGGGATTAAATTCTCCTTACTCTTTAAAGCACCACTGTGCCTTTAGAGACATGATTATATAGTGAGTAGAAAGGCACTCATAAGGATATCCTGGCATCCAGCAGCTGAACAGTTTCCTTAATATGCATGTCAAACAAAAGCATATGAGCTGTAGGAGATTGGCAGTTACTGTGCAATTTTTTGCAACTTGCAGGTCCATGGCAAATTCAGATTTGGGTACATTGTTGCATGTGCTTCTTAAATACAGTGCAGAAACTAGGAGTGTATTGCACAGTAAAATGGTTAATGCCGAAAGTGCACTGGTTTCTTGTTTTTAAAGTTAGGGAGGCCTCCCCAGGTCACCTCCCTTCATGGTGCTTAGCCTGTTGGCATTGAATGCTAACTTAATTATTCCATTAATTATCCACTGAATACTTGTCCCTGAGATTTGTGTGCGCGTGTGTGATTTTTGTTGTTGGTTGTGTTTTCTTTGGGTTCCTGTAAAATCTCTGAAATCAAAACTATTGTAGCAGCTACAAAACAATCCACCAGCGTAACAGAAGTTGAGATGCTTATCAGCACTTCAGAAAGAAAGCAAACTTTCAAAGCTTTTCTTTACAAATTGTAAACTCTATTTTGTGAAAAATTTATTAAAGGGGGGATGATTGTGTAATTTATTGAGTTCATGACTTTTTAAAGAAGAATAAAGTCTGGATTGAAATAAACCCTTGAGGTTAAAGAGAAGTCTTTTTGTTGTTTTATACAGCTATATGTTTTTCTTTCCTTCATTACGAATTAGCCTTATTTCCCATTACACAGTTACACAGTATATGGATTAGGCCATTATGCCATGGTTTTGGTATGAATGTTCATGTGGATTTAATGCAAGGAGCAAATTTTGCCATATAATTTCATTACTGGGCATAATAATGAACAGCCTTTTTATGAGGCAAGGCGAGCCAGCTGCCTTTAAGTGCCTGTATAGATAAATAGAAGACAGCAGTCAGGTCTGTCCCATAACCTACCTACCAATTCAGCAAACATTGTGCTGAAATCTTAATTTGAAAACTAGGTGTTATTGATAGAAACACTGATCCACCTTATAAATTACTTGTTCTTCAGGTCATTGTGTTCTTGTTCAAGCAACAACAGGCCCTCTATGTATATGCACAGCTTGATTTGACTGCCTTATCAGGTTTAGCTAAAGAAGCAACATCTCTGCTGATGGAAGTTCTGCATAAAGACAAGACATGTTGAGTTATAGATGTTTGTACAAGTACAGTCAGCCCTCCATATCCATGGATTCAACCAGCCACGGTTTGAAAATATTTTTTAAAAATATTCCAAAAAGCAAACCTTGATTTGGCCATTTTTTATAAGGGATGCCATTTTACTATGTTGTTGTATATAAAGGGACTTGAATATCCACAGATTTTGGTATCCACAGGGGTTGTGGAACCAAACCTCAGCGGATACCAAGGGCCCACTGTAGTTCTAGTCACCACTACGTACCTTATCACAATATACTGTTATAGCTCTATTATTCCACTTTAACTGCTACGGCTGCCTCCTGTGGAATCCTGGGATTTGCAGTTTAGGTAGCAGCAGTTAGCATTTTCAGCCAGAGAGCTCTTAGGCTTCACTAAACTACACACCCCAGATTTCTATAGGAGGCAGGTTTAGCAGTTAAAGTTGAATAATAGTGCTATAGCAGTGTAGTGCAATAAGACTCTTATTGGGGAGTGAATAGCCTGATTCATGGTATTGGTTCTGAAAGCCCAGGCCTATTATTTCATTCAAAGGCAACTTTCAAAGGTTAAAACAAGTACAGATTAAAATACATACAAAAACATCAATAAAACATGTAAGCATTTCTATTAAGTGCAATTAAGCAGCCTGTACAATTAAAATAGTCTAAAATCCATGAAATACAAGATACAAAACAGAACACCATTAATGGATGAATCAACTCTACCCATTGTTGGAAGGCACAGACTTGGCCATTGTCATTCATACTTTGGTGACCTCCAGATTAGATTACTGTAATGTACTGTATGTGAGGCTGCCCTTGAAAATGGCTCACATCTACTACATATCTAAAATATGGCAGCTTGATGAATTTGAATTGGAGTTATTTTTTTAGATAACATCTGTTTGGTAACCTCTGCTCTTGCTACCAGTGTATTTCCAGCCTGACTTCAACGCTCCAATCTAATTTATACACACTAAATGCCCAGCTAATCCCAGGGAAAACCACCTCTGACATTAATCCCTTACTTCACCAACTAAACAGGGGGGAGGGGAGAGAATACTTTTTTGGACTGCAGCTTTTGAGAGTCCCCAAGCCAGCATAACCCCAGGAATTGTTCAAAAACCAGAAAGTTGTCAAACTCTTTAGGATACATTGCAGAGGCCCTATTAAATGTCAGATGTGTAGGTTAAGGGTGCTCTTCTGTACTCACTTAACTGGGAACTAAGGTGTTCTAGACTCAAGGGAACTTAGTTCTGAGCAGACACATATAAGATTGCATTGTAAATTAGCCTTTGCAAGAAGGAAGACCTTACCTTTATACCATAAAACATATACAGAAAATTTGGTTCTCTTCTTATGTCCTTTCCAAAGGCAGGATAAGTTCCTAAGCTAGAATCTTTTATTAGCCTGTTTGATGGTTGAAATTATAAAAATGTCCTCAGTTTCTGTCATCAGGGGGTTAAAATAAGATCAAAGACAGATCAAAATTCAGATCAAGGACAGTTCTACAGCTGCCTTTTGGTCAACATTAATAATGCTCTTGAGGGCTGGCTGTAAGTGAAAGGAGGTATCAAAACCTTTGAGAAGTGCTTAATGGGAATTTCTCATTTGTGTACCAAAATAACTTGACTGGTACTGGCTGCTATGCTGAGCCATTTGCTGCTCAGCCTCAGGCAGCAAAATGATTTGGGGCAGCTCTTGAATTCAGGAGTTATGTTTTCCCTTCTGAACTACAATATATTAAGTTCAGCAGTCTTGTATATCAGTTAGGTAGCACTTATGAAATGGAATAAAAGTGTGGTGAAACACCACCCCTGCCAATTCACCTAAAATGAATTGCTGTATAGATCAGATGTGTCAAGACTTGACATATACAAACACACCCCTCCTGCACTTGTTTTCCTGCCCTTCCTTTTGTGTCTTCTGTACGTGCCTGTGGCCCTTGAGTGACGTGTTGATAACTTGTTTTCCCCTCCTGTTCCTTGTTTTGATTGTGTTTGCTTTCTAAGTGTATTTCAAATGGCGCTCTTCCGTCTGTGTCAGCCAATCCACTTTTCGCTCTGAAACTGCAGAGTAATGAAAGACGGTTGCTTTGTGTGGTTAACCAGATAAACTTTGTCTGAGGGGGAAGTTCTGCAGCTGAGGCCACACCTTTGGAACATTGCCTTATACAGCAGTCACACAGTGTTCTTCAGCACCATTCAGTTCAAAATCTGTGTAAACATACTTGCTTTTAGATTTACCAATCTCACTAGATGCAATGGCGCATGTATTAATTTGTGCTTTGAACCATTACATTTTTTATTTTTAAATAATTATTTGTGGCTAGGTAGAGGGAAAGGAGAAACAATCAAAAGTCCTGGCCCTAGGCATGGATAAATCTGTTAATTTATTTCTCCTTCACATAAACATTTTTTTCAAAAAATATTTCTGTCAGATCTTCCAAGAAAATTGCATATTTTGGCAAGTTTGTTTAAAAATGAGCTGAATTAAATTCTTAGCTACTTATACTAGTCATTTCAAGCACTATGGCTATCCCCATTTCTAAGTTTGAAGGTGACTGTGTTATACCTGTTATGTAAATGTTAAAGAGGAAGAGCCTGTCAGAAGAAAAGAGATGTCTACTCTAACTTAGCATTACAAATACTGCTAATGAATTCAAAGTTAGATTTCTAAGCACAAGGGTACCATATTTTGAAAAGCAAAAAAGAAGGCACATTTACCAACTGACTACAATTGACTCTCCATATTTGCTGGAGTGTGGGGCGCACGAGCCCCACAAAAGTTGAAAAACCGCAAATATCTCTAGCCCTGCCCCCACCATATTTAGCATTTCACACAAAAGGTACAATCTGCGGACTCAACCTTCCACAGATGTCTTAGAGGTGGTAGGGGTCCCTTCTCAAAGCAGAGCGAGTGGCTGGTGGGGCTTGCTGACACCTCTGCTGCTGCCCTATGCTGCTTTTATTAGGGATTTACAAGCCTCGCTGCACATTTGCAGTCTTAGTCTTGCAAAGCTTGCCAGTGCCTATTAAAAATGGCATAGGGTAGCAATGGAGGCGGCAACAAATAATTCGCAAATAATCAAATCCGTAAACGTGGAAGACTGACTGTACTTTAAACTACCAGTTGCTATGATGACTCTCACTTTAAATACTCCACTGTATAAACTGTGATAATTGCTAATATTCCTAACCTTCACTGTATTTCATTAAGAAATTTGCCTTCCCTTACCCCTCTCTCGCCTCTTTTGACAGCCAGCTCTTGATGAAGCTGGTGATATAGTGATGAGAACATGTTATAAACCAACCTGGACACAAAATGTTATTTAAAAACACAGAAATTCTGGACCAGGCCAACAACTATCATGTCAGAATGCACAGAGAAGCTATTGAAATCCACAAACACCTGGACAACTTCAACAGGAAAGAAGAAACCCTAAAAGTAAACAAAATCTGGCTGCCAGTCCTGAAAAACACTAAAATCAAAACTCAACACTTGCAAATGAACTCCACCCAGGGATAGGGCAATTTCCAGCAGATAATGGGCCATTAGCCAACCAGACACTAATCCTCCTTGCATATCTCCACCCAGAAACTAACCATTCAAATACACAAATTTACATATCCTATCCAACAAGGGTTCACATAATATAAACCCCCCCACACGCACACACACTCCTACCCAACCATTCTCTGAAGATGCCAGCCACAGATACAGGCGAAACATCAGAAATAAACTCTTCCAGAACACGGCCTCACAGCCCGGAAAAAAAACAAGGAAAATCTATGGATGCTGGCTGTGAAAGCCTTCAACTTCACAAAATAAGAAGCCTCTGTATGTTGATGGCTTCTGAGGTTTAGCTTGTTTAAACCATTCTTCTCATATCTGAACCCCCTTATCCTGGCTTGCTTCCTCCTCTGTCTACCCTGTTAAAACAGCGAGGAAGAAACAGGCTAGAAATGGAGAAAAGAAACTCTTTGTGAAGCTGTCTTCAGGACATGTCATAGCTAAAGCAGCAAACCATAGCTGACATAAAACATGGTCTAGTGTGATGTGTGATCAGAGCTGATGGTTCCCAGCCCTTAGAAACCTGAGGACATAGGGGGAATGGCTGCTGTATTAAAAAGTGCTGACTGGTTGTCCCTTTTGCTCTTCTACCAAGCCTGGCCCAGTTATTGTACTGAAGTAGGGTGAGTGAAATACTTGAAGCAATGGAGTTTGGGGAAGATGTGTGTGGCTTTAAAGTAGATCTCTCTCCCAGTTCTTCACTTTAGATGTGTGAGTGAGCAGATTGCCTAAGAGCAAATCTGGCTGATATCTACTTTGGCTCTAACAAAAACAAACTGCAGCCTCAGCTTTCATAAGCAACTGCTGGTTTTCATGATTTTCATTTTTATTATATTTATTTATTTATTTCACATTAACAACTTCTTGTTAGACTGGGGTAGGTCACCAAATGTATGAGGAGCTGTGAAGTGCCTGAGAAATTGTAGGGCTTAGACAAGTCTTTTTTTTTTTTTTTTTAAAGACAATAACTTTCAGAAACGTCCAATTGTGGAACATGCTGGCTGGGAGGTTCTGTGACTACAGTCCAAAACAGTAATTTTTTTTTAATTGTTGAGAAATTGCCCTACACAGAGCAGTTGTCTCTGCTGCCTTTTTGGTCTCTGCAAGGAGATCAAAGTCATCGTTTGTCAAAGAGGCCACATGAATACTGTATTTTCTACAAAGAAGACTAGACTTCATACAGAATGTCCCCAAACAAGTAAAATATTTAGCAAACCAAAGCATTACTTCTTCCATCTCAATCAGGCCTGGACTAAAATAATACTTAACGTGTATTGTACTTGTGTGCAATTTAATATTAAAACATTTAAGACGCTCCACAAAGGTTAACACATTTGTCCTGTGAGGTTAGTTAGGAATTATGCTTGTATAATTGGATAGGAGGACCTAAATACTCTAAAGGCACCGGATCGTCTGATATTGAAAGCTAAGCAGGGTCAGCTGTGGTTAATACTTGAATGGGAGACCACCAAGGAATACCAGGTGCTGCAGGCTATAGTTCAGAGGACTGGCAAAGCCACCTTTGAGTATTCCTTGACTAAGAAAACCCTATGAAATTCATGGGGTCGCCATAAGTCAACAGGCCACTTGAAGGTACATGCACATGTGCACACATACACACACTCACACAGAATGCTGAATTGAGGTGTTTTACTTTTTTTTTTTACCAGTATTGTGTTTTTAATAGAACAACTTGCTTTGTGTTTTAAAATAATAACTTTTCACATGTTTTTGTTATCTGTTTTTTTTCAGTTTTGTTGGGAATGGCTTAAATCTCAGTTTTGCCAAAAAAAAAAAAAAAAGTCAGGGTATGGAAATAAATTATATTTCAGAGGAAGGCAATGGCAAACCACCTCTGAGTATTTCTTGCCTAAGAAAACCCAGTAAAATTTCTGGGGCCACCACAAGTCAGCAAGCAACTTGAAAGCATATACAGTACACACACACAATGACATGAAACTGAAACTAACAGCACAATGGCTTGCCTAAAGATGTCTAGAGCAGCATTTCCTATTCTACTGCACTCCAGATAAGTTGGACTGGATGCCTGGAGGATTCTGCAATTGGACTGTAGCTCCCAGGATCCCCTAGCAGTCCATCACTGGGGGAAAAGCTGGATAGAAATCAAATAAATAAGACTAGCCCAGTGGTTCTTTGCCTGTGGTCCGTGGACCCCCAGGAGGCCATGATGACCTCACAGAGGATCCGCAAAGGCCTGAAGGCTGCTCAGCCCACCTCCTCCCCACAGTGGAGAGGTCACATGGTTAAGACAGACCCTCTCAACATGATAGGAGCCAAGGTAAAGACTGGCTGGCTGGCCTGGCCTGTGCATTGCTGTTCAGTCTGCTCCAGCCACAAACTTGTACCTTTGAGGGAAGGTTTAATGGATGGTGCAATTGTATTGTTGTTATTATCAGGTGCTGTTGTTGTTGTTGTTGTTGGGGTTTTAAATATTGAGTTAAGTTTTAGGGGACCGTGGCAACAAAGGATATTTAAAGGGGGTCCCTGGTAAAGAAAAGGTTAAGAGCCACTTGACTAGCCAATAAGCCAATCTATTGGTGGTCCATTACATAGGTGTTACAACTCCATCTATATTGTCTAAATACCGTAAAGGCACCAGATCCTGTCTGATTTTATAAGCTGAGCAAGGCAGCCCTGGTTAGTACTTGGATGGGGGACCACCAAGGAATACCAGGTACTGTAGGCTATATTTCAGAGGAAGGAAATGGCAAACCACCTCTCTGCACCTAAGAAACCCTATGAAATTCGTGGGATCACCATAGTTCAACCTGGGACTTGAAGGCAGATACACGCACAACTCTATCCAAGCCTCTTACCAATTATTTTTAACTGCACATGAATATTATTTTGCACGCCTAGTTTTCCAAGACAGGAGAAGTACTTGAGAACAGTGCTTACCAAGGTTTGGCTCCTTTTGGAGAGAAATGCTCTACAGCTGCTGTCTTTGAATACCTGCACTTATTTACAAATATACAGGTATATCATAGATCACACTCAGTTCAAGCATTCTGGCAGACAGCAACAATCCACAGCTCCTGTATCAGAGCCTGAACTTAGAAAATTAGCTTTTTGGATTTCAGCTCTCAAAATCCTCCAACTAGTGGCTCTAACCAGATGTCTAAAGAGACAGACAGCACCTCTAAATGCTTCCAGGGCTCCAAACTCAGCCTCAAACTGAAGTCTTCTATTCTAACCTGTAAATTTCAACATCCTTAGTTTACCAGGTAGTCTATTCAGAAAATCCCCAAACTTTAGTTTCCTTGGCAATATTTTGCATCTGCTTTACCTATCAAAGAATGCACCAAGCCAGACCTGGCCAGCAGGTTTAACTAGTGTTCTGTAGTCTCTCTGGCCTGTTAATCCCTCTCTCTTCAACATCTGATCTTAAAATAATACATCGAGCTTCAATCTCATATCCCTTTCCAGTATTTGTTCCTCCTCCCCATGCTAGAAACTATAGAGACATGACTTCCGGGAGTCTGTAGCTCACAGAGTTTAATACTGAAGTCATATCTTGCTCCCCCAGCTTGGCTTTACAGGTTATCTTATCATTTTCTTTAAAAAGTAACTGCAGGATAATAGTTTAAACCAAGGAAAAATATATTTGAGTTGTTAATAGTTTAGTCCATTTTAATGTCGTTGGGTGTTGTTGTTTTTTTTAATGTTTTAACTATATTGTGAAGGTATACCTCAGTTAACAAAGGAACACTTCAACATGTTTCAACAAATTTTCTAGCCAAAACTAAGTATGTTTGCAATGAAACAACCAGGTCAGGTAAGCCTTACATAAGTAAACAAAAGCATTTTGAACATTTGAGAGTTCATTCGAAGACTTCTGCCAAAATGCAAAAAAGGATGACCTTTCCCCCCCCCACCACCACCAGCCTTCATTTTTATTATGCTTTCCATGAGGTGGCCAAACTTGATCTATGCTCTTTTTAACATGCTGGGGAGAGCTAGTCAGGCAGGCTTATCTGCTTTTCCCTTTTCTCTCTATTTTGCTGTTCACATCTGCTCAGTAAGGGACACTGGAGGCAGCTACTGTTCACCTTTCCTCCAACAGGGGCTCACAGTATATAAACCCCACACACACACCTACCCAACCATTCTCTGAAAATGTCAGCCACAGATCCAGGCGAAATGTCAGAAGTAAACTCTTCCAGACCACAGCCTCACAGCCCAGAAAAAACACATGGAAAACCTAACTTACTTTCGTTTCCATACCCTGTTCTCCCACAAAAACTTTCTCCTCAGCTAGAAAACCAGGTAGGAATGCAATAACAAGCAGTCTGGATATATGTTCCCCATCATAAACTATACTCCTACACATCCCATCATTACTACTCCATGCAAGCGCATCACAGGCAAGCTGAATGTTCCAGTGCCTGACAGTGATGCATTCACAACTTGCCCATTTACATATGAAGGTGTGTAAGCCATGAAGCAACCATGAGAAACAGCAGCAGTACACAGTGTTGCCACTAGAGAGAACACTTCCCTCAAATGTAATTTGAAATTCTCCAAGACTTACTATCTTCTCTGCTTGTAATATGTGCAGGCATGCTTCAGTTAACACAGTCTCTGACAAAGAAGCTCCATTTTACAGTTTTTTGACACCTCCCAATCTCCACATTTCCCCCTTATCCTCTGCCTAGCTGGGCATTAAAAAAAAAGAATTGTTTGGGGTATGTTAAATCATGCCTTCCAGCATGTTAAAGAAGCATAGATCTATAAATTTGACCACCAAAGTGGAAATCATAAGAAGAGTGGAGGCTGGTGAAAGAAAAAGTCACCCTTGGATTCATTTTGGAAGAAGCCTTGTTGTGGTCTCTAAAAAGCTCAAAATGTTTTTGTTTAGCATATTGTTAGTTTTGGACTTTTAAAAATTGCTGAAACATGTTGAACTGCTTCCATTTTATGCTGCAGGAACCCATCCATATTCTTCTTCGTGTTCTCCGTGATTTATGCAAATAGGTTATCTGCACCTGTGCAGTGCATCTTTCAGAACCTTCTAGAGTTATTAGGTAAGCGCTTTGGCAGTAGCCCCTCCTCCACTGGTCCATGTGTCCAGCATGGTTCCCACTCATTCTTTTAGTTCCTTTTTGTCCACCATAGCATCAGCATCAAAGGAACTTTTAGTGAACTTATTCGGTTTGTCTTACAGTTACGGTATTTTTTGGCTAGGATTTCTGGTTGGTTTTGAACTCTGATTTTGATTGACCAACTCCAGACTTCAGTAAAGTGTTGTGTCTTATCCTTTGGTGGTTCCAGTTAGCTGTTGCTTCAGAATGGCTTCTTCAGCTTCTTTTAAGAAGTGTACCTCTTGTGGGGCTAAGATCTCCAATTAAGATTGTCACTCACACAGCCTGTTATGCCTAGGGGAAGGTCATAATATAGGGGCCTGCTCTCATTGCCAGGCATTCACCCCACAAGCATGCCAGAATTGATCTTCAAGACACAAAGCACTCCTATGGGAACAGGCTTTGAAGGCTTCCAACAAAGCTTTGGAAAATAGGCTGCTCCACACTGCCTCTGTTGGGGTTGCATCAGGCCATTCATCAGTACCACCTCAAGTCTCCCAGGCCCCAACTGCCTCCAGCTCTTCCATCTGGGTGGCCATGAAGAGGTCTCTTCAGGAGCCTGCAACCCATTCTAAAAAGGCCAAAGACACCACCAATTACCGTATATTCCAGCGTATAAGACGACTTTTGAGCACTCAAAAGTGCCCTTCAAAATTGACAGTCGTCCTATACGCCGGATACACTTTGCTTCGCCCACCTGCCTATCTCCTGCCTCTTCGCAAACGGAGCGAAGAGGCAGGAGATGGGGCAGAGGGGTGAAGCAAAGTGTTTTGAAGATCATTCGCCCCCCTCCTCTGCCTTCTCCCCCCTTGGGGAGCAACGGAAGACAGAGGAGGGGGGTGAACATTGCGGTTTGCCGCAGCCGCCGCTCGATCGCTTCTGCAGCGGCCAAGGCAAACCCGCAATTCGCCCACTCTCCCCACCTTCCAGGAAGGTGGGGAGAAGGGGCGAACGTGCCCCGTTTGGCCACGCAGCCTCCGGATCCCCCTCATGCGCTCCCTCCTGGAAGGGAGCGCAGGAGGGGCATGCGGAGGCTGCGCGGCCAAACCCACAATTCGCCCCTTCTCCCCACCTTCCAGGAAGGTGGGGAGAAGGGGCGAACGTGCCCCGTTTGGCCGCACAGCCTGTGGATCCCCCTCCTGCACTTCCTCCTGGAAGGGAGCGCAGGAGGGGCATGCGGAGGCTATGCAGCCAAACCCGCGATTCGCCCCTTCTCCCCACCTTCCAGGAAGGTGGGGAGAAGGGGCAAACGTGCCCCGTTTGGCCGCACAGCCTGCGGATCCCCCTCCTGCACTCCCTCCTGGAAGGGAGCGCAGGAGGGGCATGCGGAGGCTATGCGGCCAAACCCGCAATTCGCCCCTTCTCCCCACCTTCCAGGAAGGTGGGGAGAAGGGGCAAACGTGCCCCTTTTGGGCTCACAGCCTGCGGATCCTCCTCCTGCTCTCCCTCCTGGAAGGGAGCGCAGGAGGGGCATGCGGGGCTATGCGTTGGAAGAGGGGGATCGTCTTATAGGGCAAATATATCACAAACTCTACATTTTACCTTAAAAATTGGGGGGGGTCTTATACGCCGGGTCGTCTTATACGCCGGAATATACGGTATTTCACAGCGGAGTCTGCTATTCATCACTTGACACAGATCACAGATTAATTGACGTGGAGGCTTTCATGTTGGTTCCAAAACGCGAGGCAGAGAGGAGGCATCAGAAGAAGAGGGTGAAGGCCACTAAGAGAATTCAGTCTTAGATTCAGATTTCTCTACTCCAAAGCTCCAAATAGTCTCAGCAGCCTGTTCTTTTGGGGATAGTTCAAGACCGCAAGCCTTCGGTGCCAATCTGTCGAATCATGGTGCTCATCTCTCCACACCAATCTTCCAGCTCATGAACCAATGCAGGAAGACTCTCCAGAGGTTGTTCATGTTATGACCGTATTTGAGGGTGAGATCATTGAGTCTCCCTCAAGGATGCAGCAGAGATCCTTTGCCACTGGATCACACATGACCGCCTCTTCCATCTCCTCCAATGAAGGATCCCCCTTCCCCTTGATTACTTTGTCCATCTGCTCAATGTCCAGATTAGAATCAGACAGATCTCGAGGGCTAGGATCTTCCCCACTGAGATCCTATAGTCCATGGTTGAGTGAGTGACATCCTGATGAGAGCATCTGTGAAGACATTCTCCTCTCCTGGAAGATGGATCGCCATGATGGAGATGTACTAGTACCAAAGGCAGAGCGTGCAATGCAGTGGGATACTCAATTTCATCCCCCTTTGCTTGTTCAAGTAGTACACCCCTGTGGTGTTGTCAGAGGCTACCTGAACAACCTTGCCACACAGAAGAAGTTCAAAGGCCCCAAACACCTTTCTCACTGCCAGCATATTGAGAGCATGGATGTGGAGAATGCTTTCTTCAGGTGTCCAATGCTCCTTCACGGAGAAGCCTTCTAAATGAGCTCCCCATCCTTCTATGGAAGCATCTGTGGTGACTACTGCCATGGCTTGTGGAGGAAGAAATGGCATGCCAGCTTGCATATTCCTAGAATCAATCCACCACTCCAACAACCTATGAACACTTTGTGGGATGATAGGGAGAGTGCACTCCCAAGGGGGACTTCTTCAGCTCAGCCAGCAACAACCAATGCCAGACTTTCTGCTCCAGGGCTCAATGCAGCAATGCCTTCCTGTTTCATTGGGGAGGTCCCATTGTGTATGCTTTTCCTCAGTTTCCCCTCATCACCAGGGTGATAGCCAAAATCCAGAGGGACAAGGTGAAGTACATCCTGATCACATTGTGGTGGCCCAGGCAGCCATGGTTTGCTCTGTTCCTGCATCTGTCCTGGCATTCATTTAAAGCTACTGCTTTGTTCAGACTTCCTCAAGATTCATTACAGACAGGTGAGACACGCAGACCTGGACACCCTCAAGTTCACACCCTGCAGGGTATTCCTTTAGGCACTCTGCCTGATGCCATCCAATGCATCATTGCTGCTGCATATAGGCGAGCCACTCAGCAATCCTATGCACATAAGTGGGGAATGATCCTTTCCTTTCTTTTGCCCCAAGGGACAAATCAATCATGTGCTGGAGTTTCTCCTCTTTCTGTCTGATACAAGGCTCTCTTTCTTTTCCATTAAATGTTATTTGGCAGCAATTGCATCTAACACCTAGATCACTGGCAAGCTCTCCTGCTTCCAGAACCAGTTGGTTAGGAAATCCCTGAGGGGTTACAAGACCTTTCATCCTCCAGTGTCAGGTCCAATGCCTCAATGGAGTTTGGAGTTAGTCCTTTTGCAACTCTCCAAGAAACCCTTTGAGCCAAGAGCATCTAGTGATGTCCATCTACTTACCTGGAAGACAGCCTTCTTGGTGGTGATTACATCAGCCAGTAGGGCTGGAGAACTTATGTGTCCTTAGGGTGTATCCACCTTACCTGTGGTTTCACAGGAACAAGGTAGTTCTTGGACTGGATGTTTCCTTTCTGCTGAAAGTAGTGACAGTTTTTCACCTGAATCAAGACAATGGACATGCCTACACCAGCCAAATAAAACACCCTCCCCCCATCCCCATGGCAATCAGTCCAGATGACACAGGACCAAATCCCCAATTCTAGTGCGAACTGTCTTCACGACATCCAGCCAGTTCAGCCTGAACCTGCACTAAACTACCCTTAAAACAGAGTAAAGAAATGAACCATTTGCTTCATATTTTATAGGAAAACCTGGTGCACTCTGCAGTGACACTAGGCAGATGTCTTCACATGCGTCTCCAGTTGCCCAGGACTGCTGCTGGTGTGAATCATGTCCTCTGAGGTCACAATGAGGTGCCCAGCAATGTGATCAAGAATGGACAACTTGGTTTGGGCGACAGTGGGGATGCATGTGAAGACATTTGCCCAGTGTCACTGTGAAGTACACCAGTAATGGGGAAACTGGAGCAGCTCTGGAGCCAGAATACTCTGGTCTACACCCAGATTATCTTGGCCGGTGTAGATGAGGCCACTGTCTTACCTGCATTAGTACAGAACCCGACCTTTGACCTTGAATACACCCTTCATTGCCTTGATGTTTATTGGGTACTAGCATTTTATGTGGGCAGGACTGCAGCCTTCCACAGATCCCAGAGACTTTCTTGTGCTACTTTTCAGAGAAAAAAGAACTGCCTGTCTCTTCCCAGCACTTCTCAAAGTGGGTCATTTCTACTATCCACCTAGCTTACAAACCTGCGAAGCAAGACCCTCCTGTTCATGTTCACAGCCACTCCATCGGAGCTATGGCTGCACCATCTGCTTTTCTGAGCAGTGACCCTTTGGAGGGTGTGTGTAGAGCAGCTACGTAGAACTTGTCTACACTGGCGGGAAATCCCGAACCCACCTCATAGCCACCATGGATTTTTTTGATCTGCAGTGACCCTGTAAATGCCACATTCACTGGGGCTTGTCCGATGGGAGTTCACAGTATCCTGCCACACCGTAATCATGGGTGAATTCGTGTCAGTGTAAAAGAGCGGTCCTACACTGACCATGTGTTCTATATGTCATATTATTTCTGGCCACATGGCCAGAGCTGCTCTGTTTTTTTCTTTTTACCCGTTCACTCGTGCATATGAACATAGAATCATAGAATCATAGAATCATAGAACTGCAGAGTTGGAAGAGACCACGAGGGCCATCCAGTCCAACCCCCCTGCCACGCAGGAAATCTTGATCAAAGCATCCCCAACAGATGGCAATCCAGCCTCTGTTTAAAGACCTCCAAGGAAGGAGACCCCACCACGCTCCGAGGGAGTGTGTTCCACTGCCGAACAGTGGAACCCAGAGTACTCTATTTCTGGATAAGCAAAGATATGCTTATACAGATATGCACACAACAAAAAAATCCAAAAACAAGCACCTGCACACTTGCAGAATAGAAGCCCTGCCCCCATCTTTGCACTAAAGCCAATCCATGGCTGCCACACAGCCAAGAATCTGGGTTTTCCCCTGAAATGTGGAACAAACCACAAATCTTTTAAACCTGGATTTTCTTGCAAAAACCCCAATGAAGCTGCGAATCATCACAAACATCATATGGCAACTGCAGTGAATATGAGATGAGTATGGGGTTTTTTGGTAGTGTGGACTAGCCTATATTCACAAACCTTGACCTTCAACTGCCACTACAGATGCAAGGTCCAGGGCTGAAGCTGCATTCGGGAGAGCTGTGCTGTTTTCTTGTCTCACATGACACTTCCACCTCCTGTGGTGAGGAGCTTGCTAGTCTCCTATTTGTGTGAGTCACTGAGGACTTTATCAGACCCGGCAAATATGGCGTCATAATGATGCCTAATGAACGCGAAAGGGTGCATGTATCAGATGACGTTGTCCTTTCGCGATCATGTAAAGTAAATGAGCCGTTCTATTTTATTGACAGGCCAAACTGTCAGTAGATCTCCGTAGAACTTTTTTGCTGGCATTGTCAGCATTTGAAACCTTGTGCCATTGTGCTCATGGGTATACAGCATCAATGACAGAACACTTCTGGGTGGACACAGTTTTTATGAACCTCCCCAGTTTACTTTGAACTTTTAAAGTGTGTTTCTGTGCTTGTGTTAAGGTTTTATGTCTTGATTTTGTTTTAATTTTTGAATTTGCTGTGCTCGCATCTTCTTGTGAGAATCAGCGAGATCTCAAAGCAGGAAGAAACTGGAGCTCTGTTCATGCTCCATTTATGCTGGGGCTGCCTCTTTAACATTGCTCAAGGTAGGTCTGAGAAAGGGTGTTCTTTTGCTGGCAGAAAAACATTTCAAAAGAACTTGTTGTTCAAAAGGGTGGTCTGATAAAGTTCCAAGACCATGAAGAAGAATGGGTTGTTTACCTGCAACCATGGTTCTTTCAGTGGTCATCTGTGAACTCACACAAGACCCACCCTTCTATGTGTTCTGCTCTCCCTAGCTCCTTGGCTACTGCTCCAGCCTCCACCGAGCTGGGGGACTGAGCAGGAACTGTGCTGGTCCCATGGACCAGTGGAGAAGGGGCCACCGCCAAAACACTTACATAATAGCTCTAGCAGTTTCTGAACAATGCGCTACATTTGTTTTGAGTTCACAGATTACAGTTACAGGTAAGCAACTTGTCCTTATTTCTGCTTTTGGTACCAAATTTTCTGTTAAAGAAGTCATACCCTGCTTTGTTCACCAAGATATACCTGTATATATTTGACAAGCTCTTTAACTAGTGTGCACAGTGGTGGATTTACACACATGCTAAGTAAGCTACAGCTTACAGTCTCGGATTAGTAGGAGACTCTAAATAACAAACTTTTAAAAAAACTGTTAAAATAATACCCGGGTTTAGAAGGCCTTTTACATTTGATATAGTTTAGGGCTTCAATGTGTTTTAATCCAAACCTGGAAGGAAGTGCTTGTTTCTTGGCTACTAAATATAAGGAGAGCATTACAAAACACATACACACACACACACACACACAAACCTGGTTTCTTTTCTTTTTTTTCTTTTCTTTTTTAAGGGCATGGTATGCATATTTATCTCACATAAGAAGAACTAATTTTGAGCCTTTGAGAAACATATAGTCCCTATGTGTTTATACAGCAAGAAGAACAAGAATCACTTTTTATCCCTGTGATGTGCTGACCACTCACTCACAAGAGGAGACCTTCTAAGGATGACTTTCCAATATATTTCTGCTAGATTCAGATCTATATCTGAAATATGGAGGGAAGGTGGTAAGCAAACATATGCATGAATGCACTGCAATCAGCATTACAGTAGGACCCCCATATCCACTGATTCATTTATCCACGGGACACAAAACAGTACACCTACTATAGTCTTCCCAGAAAATGTGTCCATTCTAGCCATTTTCTAGGTCCTCCAAGGCAACTCTATGGTATTTTAAACCGGAAGTCCCATTATTTTCAATGGCGTTCGCTATTATTGATGGTTTTCGGTATCCACGGGGCCCCCCAGAACCAATCTCCAGTGGATATGGGGGTCCTACTGTATATCTTCTCATCGAGACAGGAGGACTGAGAGTGTGTAACTTGCCCAAAGTCACCCAGTGGTTTCCATGGCTGAGTGGGGAACTGAACCCTGGTCTCCAGAGTCGTAGTCCAGTGCTCAAACCACTAGCCCAGCTGGCTCTTTTATATGTATGTATGTATTATCTTAATTATGTAAAACTTGAAATTTAGTTTTAAAAACCTGTATTTAGAGGCCTCATAATCTGAAGCAGCTCTGCAGCGCCTAACATCCTGCTTCGCAACAGCTGCAGAGCTGTTTGGGCTGGAAGTCAACCTGAAGAAAATGGAAGTTCTTTACCAGCCAGCACCACAGGACGAACACAACCATCCCCACATTGCCGTAAGCAATTCTGTGCTTAAGTCTGTTCAGCAGTTCACCTACCTGGGAAGCATCATCTCCTCAGATGCCAAGATTGACAAAGAGATCAATCACAGATTAGCAAAGGCACATAGCGCATTTGGAAGACTTTACAAAAGAGTCTGGAGTAATAAACACCTGAGGCAAAAGACGAAAATCAGTGTGTATAGAGCCATTGTACTGTCTATTCTCCTTTATGGATCTGAAACATGGGTCACCTATCGCCACCACTTACGACTCCTCAAACGCTTCACCAGCGCTGTTTACGCACAATCCTAAATATACACTGGACTATGTGACAAACGTTGCTGTCCTTGAGCAAGCAGGGATCACCAGCATTGAGGCCATGTTATTGAGAACACAGCTGCGCTGGGCAGGGCATGTTTCTAGGATGGAGGACCATCGCCTCCCAAAAATAGTACTCTACAGGGAACTTGCCACGGGTGAGCGTAAGAGGGGCGCTCCAAAAAAGCGATACAAGGACTCTCTGAAACAACATCTCAGGCTCGGCCAAATTGATCACCAACAATGGTCCACCCTGGCCTCACGTCGGCAGGCATGGAGACGCACTATCCACAATGCTGCAGGCTTATTTAAGAACTCACGCCGAACAAGTCTTGAAGAGAAACGACAACTCAGAAAGAATCACAACCTGGAAACATCACCCAAGGAGATCCTCTGCTGTGCCTTCTGCAACTGGACTTGTTTATCTTGGACTGGCCTTTTTAGTCATCAGCGCGGTTGCAGAAAGCGCGGGATGAGTCCTTCCTGAATCTTTGTTTGCAAAGAAAAGCCAGAGAGAGAGAGAGAGAAAGAGAGAGAATCTAAGGCTTTAAACAAGTGGTGGGCAAATGTGGAAGGCTGGGAATGGGGGCGCATTAGTCCCCCAGGAGAACTTAGAGGGCTGCATCTGCTCCATCAAAAATAATAATTATTTTTGCCTGAGAATCTGCTCAGGGTTTAGTACAAACTTTAAAGGAGCTGCCGAAGTGTTGAACCTGATTTGAGGATAGGGTTCAACACCTTTGATTCAACACCTTTATAGTTCAAACTAGTAACTGAAGTGAATCAACCACTCCATTAACATGGAGGTCATCAGCCACCAATGATCCTGGGGTATCTCTAGACAATGTAAGATCAGGCCATGAGATAAGCCCAAATGGGCCATTGGTTTGGCCTTGCCCCTCTTCTGTGGGAAAAGTAGATCAAAAGGAAAAGGAAATGGGACGGTGCTTGTTAACACCACTCACCGATACAGTTTTTGTAAAATCCACTGGAGGAAAAATAAGTTATGCCATTCATCTCTAATATTGTCCACAGACACAAAAGCCGGAACACAAACTTCCTGAGTTATGCTTGTTAGGCTCAGAGAAGATTGGAACTGTGCCTTCTGGAACAAGATGGCCCCAAAATTCCAAGTCCAGTTTTATCAGCTGGGCTTTATATATACTGTCTTATTCCATGAACAGAGCTCGGAAAAGCGCTCTTTAGGAACTACAGTTCCCAGAATCCAACTGGCCATGCCAGTTGGAGAATTGTAGGACCTGTAGGGTTGTTATACTCCAGTCCACAGATCTGGACATATAATTTGCAAATATGCAAAATATGCATATTGCATATTTGCACCACATATTATGCAAAGTATTGTAACCATAGATATTAATCTAATTTGTATTGTGATTATGCAGTTTCAGCACACTAATTGTTGCATTTTTTTCCTATCACTATGTTACAGCATTGGTACTTTACAGCACTGTACTGGGGAAAACAGTATACATTCGGAACCCCATATCCATGGGGGTTCGATTCCTGGACTTACCACAGATACTGGAAACTATGGCTAATGGTGAACCCTATTAAAATACAGGACTTCTGGTAAAAACATACCATGTAGTTACATCGGAGGACCTAGAAGATGCCTAGAGAGAATGCCGCTTTAGGCGTTTTTCCAGTGCGACTCTATGGTATCTTTCCCTATTTTGTGTCCCACAGATAACTAGAACTGTGGATATTGGTTCCATGGATATGGGAGTCTGACTGTAATGTGTAAAGTGCTGCAATTTTCAAATTTCTGTTTCGTCATGGAATTTACCATGTGACTTTGGACCATCACTAGCTTTCAGCTATCTCTCTTTGGGGTTTGATATTAGAATTAATATGGAGATAGGAACCATGCAAAGTGGCCATGTACATTCCTGGCTCAGTATAAATATAAACAATAACAATGGTGAAAATGACATTTTGTTGTGCCCAAGAACTCCCAATAGTATTCCCATCAAGTGACTGATGGCAAAAACCTACAAATCCATGAAAATACTAGAGGGAGCCCCAAAGAATGATTGCCATCTGATCCACAGGGCAAAATGAAGGATAAACAGCAACAGTAAGGACAAGAAGCAGGAATTTGCAGGAAACTACAGGAAGAAGAAAGATGTGATTTCCTTCAAAAATACAGATAAAATATTTTATAATAAATAGAAAATATAGTCAGCCCTCCATATCCTCAGATTCTGCATCCACGGATTCAACCAACCATGGTTTGAAAATACCTGTGTGTGTGTGTATATGTGTGTGTGTGTGTGTGTGTATATATATAAAATTCCAAAAAACAAGCCTTGATTTTGCTGTTTTATTTTTGCTATTTTACTACACCATTGTATATGATGGGACATGAGCATCCACAGATTTTGATATCCACAGGGGATCTTGGAAGCAAACCCAAGTGGATACCAACTACTGTATAATCTTGCTTAACTTTCTTTGTCCTATACCTGTTCATCACAATGCATGTTCTAATCAGCTAATCTGTGCTATCATCCAACTCTTCTTTGTTAATGACCAGTTAAGGTAATAACGATTTTTAATATTATTTTTTTTACATTTCCATTCCCTCTTATTTCATTAACTACACCCTCCTACGTACACTCATTTAGGTGTAAGGCGTATTTAACTTAGTAGGACATATGTGTGCTACACATACAACAGAGCCCTGGTGGCGCAATGGTTAAATGCCGCGTTGCAAGTTCAGTTCCAGAGGGCTCCAAGGTTCACTCAGCCATCCCCTCCTGCTGGAGAACTTCCACTGCCCCTGCCTCGCATCCCTCCCTTGCTCAGCTGCTTCATTGTGCCACCCACTTTCTACTTCTTCCTTTGCCCCACTTTATGCTTCTGCCATATCTCCTCTCCTTTACCTTGCACTCTGCTACGGCACCTCCCATCTACCCTTCCCTCTTTGCTTTTTCTTGTGTTGCCACATCTCCCTCCCTTGCACCATACCTCACTTCCTTTTTACCCCTCTTGCTCCTCATACCTTACCACCTTGTCTTCCCTCTTTTCTCCTCACCTTTCATCCTTGCAATGTCTCCCTCCCTTACTTCTTGCACTCTGTTGTGCACCTCTTCCCTTCCCTCTACCCTACTTTCACCTCACACCTTTGTCAAGCCTCTCCCCCCTTGCTGCTTGCACTTTGCCGCTTTTACCTTTCACCCTTGCTTGGTCCTCCATTCTGAGGGACCGTTTCCCTTTGTCGTCTAATCTGTTTATGTTTGGGGTACTTTTATCATCTTCTGGCCACCTGGGTATCCAATATGTGTTTTGGAGACATGGAGAGTTAACATCAGTACTCCACTTAAGCATTCCTAAGTATTGGAATCTCAGGATACTTATATAGGGGAATGAGCAGGTTCTCTGTTAATCTTAGGCTATTTATTATATGCAGTCAGATATACAAACATATACACTCCGCTTAGGAAAAAACACAGACACGTCAATGTCTGGACACATTACTTTCATTACATCATATTGCATGCAAGACATAATACGGTTGTCCCTTCCCATTCGCGCAGGTTAGGGGCGGAGCACCACCGCAAAAGTGAAAAAATGCGAATAAATTAAGCCCCACCCCAAACATGCTATACCAGTGATGGTGAACCTATGACACACACGCATAGCCATTCTGATGACACGCAGCCGCTGAGGCGGCCACATGCCGAGAAGGATATTTCATCCTTGGCTCCTGCACAGCCAAGAGCAGTAGCCAAGGATGAAACGTTTGCTGCTCCTGAGGATGAAACATTTGCGACTAGAGTCTTGGAGTTAGAGTCTAACTCTAAGGACATTTTCAGACACAAAAAAGTCCTGAGGGATCGGGAGAGGTATGTGGCTGTTCCACAGCAGGGGGCCAGTTTTTGACGACACCATCCCTCTCGCATTACCCTCTGTGTTCCTTCCATGTTACATGGATGGAAAAGGCGCCACTTTTTATTCACGAAGAACTTATCTTAGTTCACGGCACCCCACACAAGCTAAATGATATCAAGACCAACAAAAGAAACCGACTGATGGATGAACAAAGAAGTCACTAAGCAGGTAAGTTAAATAATTAGGTTTTGGTATACATTTATGTTATTCAAACTATAAATATCGCAAAATAATGTTTTTTCCTCAAAGTGACACACCACCCAAGTTATGCTCAGTTTTTTGGCGAAGTTTGACACACCAAGCTCAAAAGGTCGCCCATCACTGTGCTATACACTCCTCTCCCACCAACAGCACTGCCAGAACCTCCCTTTCCTGCCTTTGCACGATGCCTTTGCATGATGGGGCTTAAATTTTGCAAATCTTAACTGAAATCAGCACACAGCCTGTATCACTCCTCTTACCCTTCTCTTTCTTCACCTTGCTGCCAGACCTTCCTCACCTTGCACTCACTGCTGCACCTCCTACACTCCTTCCCTTCCTCCCAACTTGCCTCACCTTGCATCTGCAGTTTTTCTCCCTTACACTTACCACTGCACCTCCTATCCTCTCTGTCTCTCCTACTACTCGTCTTGCTTTGCATTGCTACCTGCCTGCTCTCTGAAGAAGCAGTGGCAAAGCTGCTAGTGCTGCTTTGAATGAAGAGGAGGCAGGTGAAGGTAGTGGTGGTGGTAGTGGTGGTGCAGCAAGGCACAGATCAAGGGGAGAGGGAGACCAAGTGGCATGAGGGGAGGATATAAGCTGCAGTGTAGAGAAGGTGGCAATCATGGGAGGAGGGAATCTCTTTTCATCAGGCAGTGGGAGAACTCTAGCAGCTCCTCACAAAATGGAACTTTATTTATTTATTTATTTATTTATTTTGCTCTATAGAGCCAGCAGCTGTCCGAGAAAAGCAGCTAGATGTCAGCAAAGTATAACAAACAGCAACATTTGGGAAGGTAGCCAACTGTTAATTAGCACAAAACTATGGAAACACAGTCTTGCAAAGATTTAGTTCAGTAACACAGTCCAAAATGTCAGGGGCTTACAGCAGTCAGCGTGGGTCAAAACAAGTCCGTGGGTCAACAGGACCAGGCAACAATGTAGTCAGGAACAGTCCAAGGTCTAAACACAAATCAAGGCAACTGGAATCAAAGCAACAGGGAGCAAGGCAACAAGGACACGGAGTCAAAGACAACCAGCAGGAAGCTTTTGCCAGGAAGATCAGTTGATCTCTGACAAGGTCTCCATGGCTCCCCAAAGGATATATATATAGCAATCAAGGCTTTGTCAGGTGCTCCTTGAGGAGCCAGTGTTTCTGATAAAGCCTCAGCAAACTTCTTCAAGCTTCCTTTTGGGATCTCTGCTGGCTGAATGATGGTGGAGGTTAAGTCCGTCTCCTCTTCCTCTTCCTTATCTGAATTGGCAGGGCTCTCTGCTGGGACTGGTGCCAAGCCACTAGGACCAGGCTCTTCTTCTGCTTGAGCCTCCAGGTTGGCAGGGTTTGCTACTGGCACAGGTGTAGATAAACCTGTGCCAGGGTCCATAGGGCCATTCCCTGCCACATCTTCCTCCTCCTCTGATTCCACACCCTCATCAGACTCATGGGGCATGACACTAGCAATAGAAAATGCAAGCTAGCAAAAAGAAGACTCCATGGCACCTTAAATATTAATAATTGTATCATTGTACTATCAGCTTTTACCCTGCTTTGTTGTTTCCCTGTTGTTGTGTGCATTCAAGTTATTTTCAACTTAAGGCAACCCTATAACAAAGTTTTCTTGGCAATATTTGTTCAGAGGAGGTTTGCCATTGTCTTCCTCTGAGGCTGAGAGTGTGTGGCTTGCCCAAGGTCACCCAGTGGGTTTACATGGCCAAGCAGGCATTTGAACCCTGGTCTCTTAGAGTCCTAGTCCAGGACTCAAACTACTACACAAAGCTGACACTCTATTCCCTTGTTGCTTCCTTGTTCCCCATTAATTCCAATGGCTCCATTACTTTTTCTGTAGTCTTTGCAAGAGGTCTGTGCAAAACGGACCTCAACTGGACTTTCCCCCATTAAACTGCACTGTCCTCCAAAATTATAACATTAACCCAGGGGAAGGGAATTGTTTGAGGATGGTTGAAGACTATGATTATAAATCTAGGAAAATGACTTTTTTTGGTCATTTTTTGTTTTGATTTTTTAAAAAATGAAAGTTGGGGAAATGGGCTGGGCTAATGGTTCAAAGTGGCATTGGGGGGGTATATGGCAATTCTGGTAATGTGACTTCAAAATGAGCTGCCTTCAGTCTCAGTTTTAGCCCTGAAATCTCAGGGAATAGGAAGCTGCTAACCTGGCAATGCTAGTCCCAGCCTATTATAAAAACCTCCTCCCACTGAAATTTAGAAAGGTATTTAGAAACAACTTTACTTTCTGCGCCAAACTGTATTGCAGCCAGCTTTGGAGTAGCTGCAGGTTACAAGCAAGCCGCTGGGCAGGTCTGCAGGGGTTTACTCATGAGTAAAGGGTTTCTTCCACCGGGCTGTTCAGCCGAACCCCACACATGCCACCGGAGCTGGGTTTTTCCCGGCTGCCTTGGAAGCCTGCACCGCAATCCCACAGGTGGGTTTACTCAGGAATAAAGCCCAACTGGGCTTCCTTTCCCAAGGAAGTGGCAGAACTTGGTCTCTCCCCCAACCCCATGAAGCCTGTTGGAGGAGTGGTAAAAGATAGTTACGCCAGGTACAGCTAGTATTGTATTACACCCCCAAATAAGCCATATGCTTTCTTTTCACAGTTAGCTGATTATGTAACCTTTTTCAGGGCATGAATCTGTATTCATTTTAATTTTAATTCATTTTAATTTTAAATTAACAAAAACAACTGTTAATTTGTTTGTTTTAAATTCAAAAAGAGTGCTTCTAAATTTCCTATCTCCACTGGAGCCTGTTTCGATGACCCTGGCCTGTAGCGCATGCCCTGTTTGCTCTTGATTTCGGGAAATTCATTCACTCAGATATGCCTGTTACTCACTTCTGCCTTTGTGAGTGTTCACCAAGCTAAAAACAAAACAGCAGTGACATTGGGGCTTGAAGTGATTCACAATGAAGGAGGCAGCAGAGTCAGGATATTTTAAATCTTTGTTCATTCTTCTCTGGCTTATCCTTTCCAGGACAGAGCATCTATTTCATTTCCCAAAAGTCAGCTTTGCCAAATGTGTTTGCTTCACTCTCCAGAATGCCTCATTTCCCTTTCTGTGACTTTTCTTCCTCCAAGGTTTCCGCATCCCCCCCCCCGCAAAAAAATGGTCACCACAGTGAGGAAGTAGCCACTTGGAAGAAAATTTAGGTGTGAAAACATTTACAGGAAATTACACACCCAGTCTCATGCCTATATCAACTAGATAATTTTTGCCAGAACCTGGAAAACCTGTGTTTTAGGACAACTACTCCCAGAATTCCCCAGCCAGCATAGCATGCCAATGTTGTTGTTGTTAAACTTTATTTATACCCTTCCTTTCCCCAACACCTGGGACTCCAGGCAGCTTACAAATTAAAATTAGTAAAATAGAGCTAAAAACATACAAAACTTCAACATCAAAACAGAATTAAACTATTAAATCAATTTAAAACACACAATTAGAAAAAAATTAAGTTAAAAACAGTATAATTAATAACATACAGCATCCTCCTAAAAGCCCTTTCCTTAAAACAGGCTATTACACAGAGGAAGACAAAGATTTATTATTAGCAGGCCTGGCTCAAGATCTTCTGCTATCTGAAGCTGAGAAGTAAATGATGCTCCTGTCCCCATCCACCTGATCAAGTGCACATAGATGCTCAAATTTGCCACATTATTTGACACCTATGGCAAAAAAAAATCCCATAAACACTCCCCTTTCCCTCAGCAGCAAAAATACAGTATAATCATAAGAAATATTTGCCAGGTCCCATGGAGTCAGACCACTCAATGCAATGACCCCAGCATTAACAGCCTGACATTTTTGTTAATTATACAATGAGCCGTGAGCAGAAATCATGTCTTCCAAATATGCACAACGACAAGAAGCAGTGATCCTGTATTACTACACTGCTGGAACTTTTCCCCAGCTTTTAGCAGGAGCTTGGCTTCAATGCATGGTTAGTTAGCCTCCTCACTCTGCCCAATGGTAGGGCCATCCCTGGATTGAATGGGATTAATTTACAGGAGAGCAGATTTTGGTCGAACATCAGTGGGGGAAACAACTATCAATAAGAAAAGTAGTTTGGCAATGGAACCAAACACCTAAAGAAGAGGTGGAGTATCCCTCATTGGAGACTCTCTACTAGACATCCATCTGTTGGGGATTTTTTAGCCTTGGATTTCCTGCATCAATTGGGGTTGGACACACTCTCTCTCTCTGGCTTTTCTTTGCAAACAAAGATTCAGGAAGGACTCATCCCACACTTTCTGCAAGTGCGCTGATGACTAAAAAGGCCAATCCGAGATAAACAAGTCCAGTTGCAGAAAGCACAGCAGAAGGTCTCCTTGAGTGATGTTTTTGGGTTGTGATTCTTTCTGCGTTGTCGTTTCTCTTCAAGACTTGTTTGGCGTGAGTTCTCAAATAAGGCTGCAGCATTGTGGATAGTGCGTCTCCATGCCTCCCGATGTGAGGCCAGGGCGGACCATTGTTGGTGATCAATTTGGCTGAGCCTGAGATGTTGTTTCAGGGAGTCCTTGTATCACTTTTTTGGAGCACCCCTCTTACACTGACCCGTGGCGAGTTCACCATAGAGTACTATTTTTGGGAGGCGATGGCCCTCCATCCTAGAAATGTGCCCTACCCAGCGCAGCTGTGTTCTCAATATCATGGCCTCAATGCTGGTGATCCCTGCTTGCTCAAGGACAGCAACATTCGTCACATAGCCATTCCAGTGGATATTTAGGATTGTGTGTATACAGAGCTGATGAAAGCCTTTGAGGAGTCGTAAATGTGGCCGATAGGTGACTCATGTTTCAGACCCATAAAGGAGAATAGACAGTACAATGGCTCTATACACACTGATTTTTGTGCTTCGCGGGGGGGGGGGTGTTGGACTAGTTAGCATATAAAGGATGGGATCCTGTTGCTGATATATACATATGTAACCTGGAGTTATGCTTTTGTATGTTTTTTTTTTTTTGCCTGTTACAGAAAGAGATATATAATACAGTTGCCTTTCATATTCGCTGGGGTTTGGTCCCAGGGCCCCCCATGGATACCAAAATCCGTGAATATTCAAGTCCCATTGTATGCAATGGCATAGCAAAATGGTGTCCCTTACGTAAGATGGCTAAATCAAGGTTTGCTTTTTGGATTATTATTTTTTTAAAGAAAATTTTCAAGCCGTGAATACTTAAATCCATGGATACTAAATCCGTGGATACGGAAGGACAACTGTACCTGCTTATACAACATCCCCCTCTGCAGCTCTCAAGGCAAGTTGCTGGAGATCCAGGAGGGATACACCAGCTTTCTTCTCTTCGAGGTGGTTCTGGTTCCCCACACTCAATCCCTGCCAGTAAATAGCTATGGCAGCATGCTCTGGGTGCTTGGAAGCTGCCTCCTGGGAGGGGGAAGCACACAGGACTGCATGGGCGGAGAGTTCACTGCCCACAGCTGAGATGCCAGGAGAAATTCTCCCCACAGTTCTAACACTGTATGATTCTGCTTCAGGAAAGGGCAAAGTATGCCCCCAAGGCTGTTCTGGCATGCCTCAGCCCCTCTAGACTACTAGACCCTCTTTTGCTAGCCAAAAAATAAAAAGTAAGTAGAGTTGTTTCTCTGGGAAGCTTCAAAGAGCAGCGATTCACATTTTAAATGTGTTGTTTATTATTTTTGAAAAGCTGTTTTGGAAACCAGAACTGGAATCACTTGGTCTCTGGACCTGCCTCTACTGGACCTGCCTCTACGACCGGATCACCCCTCTTCTGTTTATCTGATGAACTAATCCTGGCTCATTCACAGTCTCTAGTCTATGGCAAGACAAGCGGGGTGACCTACAGCAAAATCAATCCAGGCAACACAATAATTCCATATATAAAATCAATGAGGCCTAAATACTGTACCCTCAAGGCACCAGATCGAATTTGATCTTGGAAGCTAAGCAGGGTCAGCCCTAGTTAGTACTTGGATGGGAGACCACCAATGAATACCAGGTACTCTAGGCTACATTTCAGAAGGAGGAATTGGCAAAACCACATCTGCTTTACCTGTCACTTTTTACTTCCATTTCTGATTTACGCCATTTTTGTGGCCAGCTACTTGAACAACAAAAGAGAGTGGCATGACAGTATTGTCTCTTTTGTACAGCTTCAAGATGGCAAAACCTATGAAGTAGTACAGTGTTGAGTCCAATAATGATGGTGGTGGTGGTGATAGACTTTCCTTCCTTAGAGGTCTTTACACAGGGGCTGGATGGCCATCTGTCGGGGATGCTTTGATTGTGATTTCCTGCATGGCAGAATGGGGTTGGACTGGATGGCCCCTGTGGTCTCTTCCAACTCTACAATTCTATGATTCTATGAGTACAGTAGGACATCCGTATCCACTGATTCATTATCCACTGATTCAATTATCCACAGGACACAAAACAGTACAACTACCATAGAGTCTTCCTAGAAAGCGTGTCCTCTCTAGCCATTTTCTAGATCCTCCAAGGCAACTCTATGGTATTTTAAACCAGAAGTCCCATTATTTTCAATTGTGTTTGCTATTATCCACAGTTTTTGGTATCCACGTCTTCCCCCAGAACCAATCCCCAGTGGATAAGGGGGTCCTACTGTATTCCTTTCTTTAGAAAACCCTATGAAAGTCATGGGGTCACCATAAGTCAGCAGGAGACTTGAAAGCACATACAGTTGTCCCTCCACATTCACGGAGTTGGCATTCACGGTTTTAAGTATTCACAGCTTGAAAATATTATTTAAAAAATAATAATCCAAAAAGAAAACCTTGATTTTGCCATCTTATATAAGGGACACCATTTTGCTATGCCAATGCATATAATAGGACTTGAGTATTCACGGATTTGTGTATTCACGGGGGGTCCTGGAACCAAACCCCAGCAAATGTGAAGGGACAACTGTATACACAAACATAAAACCTATACACACCCCAGAAGCAGCAGCTAAGAATCAACAGAAGCAGATCTGGCCTTGGGCACTCTGCAGATGGGGGTTGGGGGTCCAGTTTGTGGTGGATGAGACTGTTCAAGCCTACAGGTCATGATGGCTCTGCCTGCTACCTCCAAAATCAGAGGCAGCAGGCACCTGAAGCAGCTTCTAGATCAGGGTTTCTTAACCAGGATTCCCTGGAACCCTGTGGTTCCATGAGAGATCACTAGGGGTTCCGTGAGAGATCATGATTCGGGACGGGGGGGGGGAATAAACATTTTAAAAACTGTAGGCATAATATTTTTATGCCAGGATTTCCTGAGACCTGAAAAGTATTTTTTTTAAATAATATTTTATTCAAAAAATTTCAAACACAAATATAAACACTTACACTTATGACAAACATACAAAACACATACAAAAACATACATCCAACCCCCTACCCCTTTTACAAATAGACTCCCCATATCTCTCTAAACACTTTTCTAAGGAAATTTTTCTTAAATATCCTCTCAGCAATATTTCCTAAAATTATGTTTATATCATCTATTGTTAATCAAATTTCAATATACAAATCTTCCGAATATAGTATTCATTAATTAATTTCAATCATTTCTCTTTTTGTCACTAATTAATACATAACTGTTAAGTATATTACTAATATTCACATTTTAAACCCCAAAATATTATTATCTCCATAATTTTTTTATAGTACTCCAAACGGTACCAATTATAATATCTAACGAAATATTTAAGAAATGGCAAAGGGAACTATCAAAATTTATTTGGAATTGGAAAAAAACTAGAATTAGATGGAAATTATTGATGGATACTAGGGAAAGGGGAGGATTGGGTTTGCCTGACTTGAAGATATACTATGAGGCGGCATGTTTAACATGGATTAAGCACTGGGTTACATTAGAGAATAAAAGAGAATTAGATTTAGAAGGACCCGAAATAAGAATGGGATGGCATGGGTACCTTTGGTATAACAAAATTAAAGTCAACGCTGGCTGGGAGACTCAGCCATCCAGAAAAGTAACTTCCCCCAGCTCTAGTAAGCTGCTCTCCAGGGGCATTTGCAAAGCTATAGATTTTCCTTGGTTTTTTTCCGGGCTGTGAGGCCGTGTTCTGGAATAGTTTCTTTCTGACGTTTCACCTGCAGATGCCAGCCACAGATGCAAGCGAAATGACAGAAAGAAACTATTCCAGAACATTGCCTTACAGACCGACCGGAAAAACCCCAAGGAAAATCTATGGATGCCGGCCGTGAAAGCCTTCAACTTCACATTTGCAAAGCTGTTTGCATCCATCATCATAGTGTGAAATAAAGAATTTCAGCTGGTGTAGCTTGCAGGACTATACCCTCCAACATTTCACAGATGGAAACTGGGACACATTTACCAAGCAACAATATAGTGTGATTAAGGAGATTTTCACACGCCGAAAATATCGCCGCCAGAAACCGGGACAGAAATATTTCTGTCCCGGAAGCAGCGCCGCGGTTCGCACGCTCACCTCCCTCTTCCATTGTTCCGTCGTCCTCGCTTTGGGTTTTTTCCTCTCTCTTCCGGAATATTTTATTAACGGCAAACTCCCATTAGTAAAATATTCCAGAAGAGGGAGGGAAAAACCCAAAGCGAGGACGATGGAACAACGGGAGAGGGAGGTGAGCGTGCGAACCGCGGCGCTGCTTCCGGGACAGAAATATTTCTGTCCCGGTTTCTGGCGGCGATATTTTCGGCGTGTGAAAATCTCCTTAGATGGAAAAAGTTATTAATGAGGAAGAACACAAACCAAAAGCCTGCAGCAGTTTGCCTTTGCCTAGGCCTACCTGGAAGGGCAAGATTTTACTTCTTCCTCTTCTCCCTGCTGAGTTTACTGAACACAAACTACTTTTGCCCTTTGAACTCAGTTGCAGCAATTGAAGTAAGCTGAGGACAAAGTCGAAAATGGCAGGAGAAAGAAATTGACATTTTAAAAGTAGCTGAAAAAGTGAGATAACAGAAGATTACCGGTAACCAGGACTGTCTCAGCCAAATCAGGACAGTTGGATTGCATGCAGGATTCCTCTGTGCAAGTGGCTCTTAAAATATGGAAATGTTACTTTTTGGGACTATGACTCTCCTTATTTCTCAACCAGCGTTGATAATTCTAGTAGTTACAATCCAAAAAAGCAATGTTCCAAATTTGTGCAGGTTTTACATGGCTAGCAGCTATAGCTTGGGTTGTTGTTTACAACCTTCTTCTGTTTAACTTGCTGCATGCACTTCTATTTTTACAATTAGGTTGGCAACGAGGCCCAGAATATTCTTCCCACACTGGATCAAGACTCTGGCAATCCCACAGGAGGCTAATCTGATGAGTAGCTGTTGCTCTCTGCTCTAACTCTTTTCATGGATCTGCCTGAGCACCCTTCCGGATTGCTGTCATTATTTTCCCTGCCACATTTGCAATGGTTTCTTTGTACCAAGACCTCCCACCCTGCCTGTCCTGTCACTCTTTCAGATGGACTTTCTTCCACTCTGGAGTTAACATGAGGGGGGAGAGTCATCGGCTGGGATGCTGACGTGTGTTGCTGATCTTTGGCTGCAAAGACGCAAGATGCCAATCTCTTCACGTTTACTAATCCCATGAATAAGAATTCAGAGGGATTTTTTTTATGTTGCTGAGAGTCATTCATGATTGTGAATTTAGCAAAATGGTGGCTCCTTAAACTGAATTTGGGACAGATTAGGAATAGAAATCCTGAGGTTCAACTAAACGGGAGGATTAATTGCGGAAAATAGCGCATTAGCTCACTATCGCAGCAGTGTTCATTTGTCCCCACAAATCATTCGCAAGATCACTGGCATGGGAACCTATCTGAGTTTGCAGTTCACATGGAGCATGCCCGCGAGAAAAGATGGTGCCGTGAGTGAATTACCTGCCTTATTATCTCCTGAAAAGCTTCCTCCATTCCCTGCCCTCTTTTTTGCTGTTAAATGTCAGATGTGAAAGAGCAATCTTCTGCTTACTTTTTTTTTTTCACATTCCCAAAAACAACAATGGTGGTTCTGGCCACTTTGTTGCTGGCAAGCCAAGCCCTGCGCACATCCCACCAATCACGTTTTTGGTTTCCTGGATGTCCCCCAGTTTGAATTGATTGATCAGACAGCCTGTTATGCACGTTTTCATGTACTTTTAAAAAAAGATTAAGAAACAGCAAAAGCTGTTATCATGAGCTACTTGGGGTTTTCAGTCCCCTCCTTCCCAAATATGGTGAGTCCCAGCAGGAGCTCATCTGGACAAAAGGTATTCTGCCTGCATTCTTTGAGGATTTTTTTCATCATCTAAATAATCCCCTAGAATCCTCCACACCCACTGGCCGTGCTAACTGATTCTGGATTCTGGAGACTATAGTCCAAAAAGTAACATTTCAGGCTCTGTCTCTGAGCCCCAGATCTCATAACTTTGTAAGTTACATTTGTGACATCTCAATTTTTAGCACCCAGAAATTATTTATTTTTAATATTTATTTGATTTCTATCCCAACCTGCAAAAAACAGAGAAAGTTATAATAATAAAACACAATTCAATAACGTTATATTAGGGGTGCATCCAGACTGATAACACCAGAAAGTCCCAGATTTGCTCCTGTTTTGTTCCAATTTTATTTTGGAGAACCATATATGTTTTGTTTTCAGTCAGCTCCCACTACAATCAGAGACTTTTTATACCAGCTCCCCAGGTCAGTTTATTTCAATCCAGTATAAAATCAGAACAAAATCTGGGACTTTTCAATCGATCTGGATGTTTAAAATGCATTTGGATCAGGAGCAATTTAAAAGCTCCGTGGTTTTTATAACCCACAGAACTCACTGTTTAAAAGCCTCAGCTGACAGCCTGTTGCTTGAATAAAAAAGGTAGGTATTTGCCTACTAGTGGAAGGGCAAAGGGGGGATTAGTCTCTCAGGAAAGAGTTTGGATCAGCCACCAAAAAGGCCCACCAATTTCCAACTGTATATTTGCCACAGTTCAGAATTCCAGGTCTAACATATTCTAAACTTGAATTCTTCTCCCAGTTGAGTTATTTCCCAGTGTAGCCATCAGAATTTTGGACTTCCATGTGTGTGTGTCTATCTATCGACTTAAGGTGACCCCATGAATTTCATAGGGCTTTCTTAGAGAAGGAATGCTCTCTAAGAAGGTTTGCTATTGCCTTCTTCTGAAATACAGTAGGACCCCCGTATCTGCTGATTCGTTATCCACTGATTCAGTTATTTGCGGCACATAAAACAGCACAGCTACCATCCTCTAGGCATTTTCTAGGTCCTCCAAGGCAACTCTATGATATTTTAAACTGGAAATCCCATTACTTTCAATAGCATTTGCTGTTATCTGCGGTTTTTGGTATCTGTGCCCCCCCCCCGAGAACCAGTCCCCCTTGGATACGGGGGTCCTGCTATACAGCACCTGCTATTCATTGGCAGTCTCCTATCCATTATTTCACAGAAGAAAATCAGGCAAGCAATATCAGAGTGTGGTCAAGATGACAAAGATTATTCATGAGGAACAGCACACAAGCTAAGATGCTGCATCAGTTTGCTTTTGCCTGAGCCTACAGGGAAAGACAAGAATCCACCCCTCAACTCCTCTCCACTTACCCCCACTGAGTGCAACTACATTTGCACTTTGAATTCAGTTTGCAGTAACTGATGTAAACCAAGGGCAAATTGTAGAGAGAAACCAGCACATTTTAAAAGCAGTTGACAAAATGTGATGACAGAGGATTAGTTGGGACTGTCCCTGACAAATTGAGATGGTTGGAGGGTATGTAGGACTGGAGAGGTGTGGGTTCTGATCCCTGCCTTGGTCATGATGAAGCGTAACTGAGGGACCTTGGGACAGTCACTATTTCACAGCTCAGCCATACCTTACAAGATTGTTGTGAGGTTAATAATGGGGAGGAGGTAGACTCACCAACTCTGTCTTATTTCCTGGGATCTCCCTTATTCAGGCTAAATTGTTTAGATCCTCCCAGCTCCCTTATTGACCTTCAATTTCTCCTGTATATTTAGGAAGGTCTGACATTCAGGTGTGTGTCTGTTTTGATAAGATATCTGTAACAGTTCTTTCAGTTTTCTTTACAATTAGTAGTGGTGCTTGGGATCTTTTTAGAATAGCTTTTGTTGTTCTTGTTGTTGCTGTTTAAGTTCCCTGGATAGTGCAGACAGACACAAACATACAAAGCCAATCAAAATATTAAACAATATAGCCTGTCCATTAAAGATGTAATCCTATACCAATGAACATTTGCTGGAGTGATGCCATGCTGCTAAAAATGCACAAAATTTGTTGTGACTAAATCTCCCTTAAATTCATGGCTGAAAGTTGGTCACCCTAGGAGGAGGACCATACCCTTGAACAACCTGGACAAAATGTATGATACAACTGTAATAATAATGTAAAATGGTAATTGTGGAATAATTTGTAGAGATCTATGTGTTGTACCTGCTGTGCTCTTTTCTAAATCCGCCTAGCTCTTTTGCATCCCCATCTCAGACTAGCAAGCTATTTTCAAACCTACCCACCCTTGTAGGTTCAGTGTTGTTGCATGTGGGTGGGAATGAGGGATGTGGGAGCATCCTTTCTATTCCCCTAAAAACAGAAGCAATATTTTGAACAGTTCAAAGATCATTCACCAAAATAACCTTTGGCACTGCAGCAGGTTCTACTGTGGCTTCCTGCAATTTAAATCTCCCCAGGAAAAAAACATATGACCAAAACTTCCTTCTGACTGGGGAGGAGGGAAGCAGACTCTAGCTCTTTAACCCTCTTAGTGCCAGGCCATAATTTCATCCCAACATCTAATGGAACGATGGACTGCAGTCCTCAAAGATTTATGCCATAAACAGTATGGTCGTTTTTAAGGTGCCAAAACAGCCACCTATTGTTTTTGCAACAAAATAGAAGTGCTTCCATACAAGAGGATTGCATTTTGGGTAATCAGAATGTACTGCTTTTGTACCTCAAGACTAACAGACCAACTGCTCGATAAACTCATATCATCTTACACAATTCTTTGAAGCCTGTACCACAAATTGCTTCACTCTGTATCCCATAATATTCTGATCCCACCCCCCACAACAATGTAATTGCTTAAATACCTGCAGCATTAATTGTGTACTCCACCAATGCAGCTGGAAAATGCAATGAAAACTTTAAAAACCTATGCCCTATACTAAAATAACTTGGTTAATCACAAAAGGACTGCTAGATTCCTCCCCACCCCACCCCATTTTTAAGAAATCCATACACAGCCTTTGCGCAATGGTTATTTTCTTCCACCACCGCCCCTTCATGAATTTTCTGTGACAAAAAAAGGGGGGGGACTTGGAAAAGTTCCTTTATGGGACTTCAACTTCCAGAACTACCCGGAGCTTTACAAACTGAAGATATCAGCATCTGGTGTGTGTGTGTATGTGCCTTCAAGTCACCTGTTGACTTATAGTGACCCCTTTAATTTTATAGAGGCTTACCACATGCAGAAATAATGCGGCAGGGCAGCCAGAAAGTTCCATCTTCCATGCTGCCTTACTGCATGATGTCATCTTTCTTCCATTCCGGTCCTGTAGAAGACCGAAGTAAAGCCACGTCTTTTTGCTAACCAGAAAAATCCATTAGCAAAAAGATGTGGTTTTACCTTTGTCTCCTATGGGACTGGAACAGCAGAACACCAGAAGAATGACAATGTCATGCGGTAAGGTAGCACAGAAAGTAGAAACTTCCAGCTGCCCTGCCGCTTTAATGTGCAGTAAGCCTCATAGGGCTTTCTTAGGCAAGGAATACTCAGAGGTGGTTTTGCCAGTTCTTTCCTCTGAAATATACCCTACAGCACCTGGTATTCTTTGGCTGCCTCCCATCCAAGTACTAACCAGGGCTGACCCTGCTTAATATCCAAGCTCAAATAGGATCTTGTGCCTTTAAATCAGCATCTGTAAAATTGTGTGAACAAGGCAAGGTGATCACACAATAAAAGCCTCACTGAGAAGCACATTAACATGGCTGGTTGTGACTCTGCTGGAAATTAGATTGTCATTCTCTTTAATCTCACATTCATGGCCTTGCTGCAAGTTTAGGCCAAGATACCATTTAATATCGGTGGCAGACTGTAAAGGTGATGGCTGCCAACAAGGCAAGAGTGTATGGCATGAAGGAACTTTCAAGGTGAATCAGTAGCCATTTGGTTTGGCAGCAGAGCTATGCCTGGTGCTGTCTGGCAGCTGATGTACATACAGCTGGGGAAAACCCAGTGCACAAGGGGATACCATACCCTCCAAACATTTCATGGAAGAACACATGTGGCCAAGCAACATCAGAGTGTGGTCAAGATGGCAAGAGGTTTTAATGGGGAAGAACACACAAGGTAGGAGAGGCTGCAGCATTTTGCTTTTGGCCAAGCCTACTGGGAAGCGCAAGATCCCCCCTCCCCCCCTCGCTGAGTTAACTGAATGCAAACTACTTATGCACTTTGAATTTAGTTTGCAGCAATAGAAGTAAGCTTGAGGACAAAGGTGGAAAGTGGAAGAAAAGACAAATTGGGACATTTTAAAAACAGTTGAAAGAGTGGGGTGACCGAAGATTAATCAGGACTGTCCCTGTCAAATTGGAACTGTTGGAGGGTAAAGGGTGTGGGATTCCTCTTTGTACAACACACAGAGACACAAATACACATAAATTAAACACATAAACAGCTTATTGTGGCATAACTCCTAGTTTTGCTAGCCCGTGCTGGGAACTGTATGTCCCCATCCCTCCAGATGTTATTGAACTGCAATTTTCAGCAGTCTTAATTTTAAAACATCACCATGCTGTTTCCACTTCTGCACTAGTGGATGCTGGAAAGAGGATTCTGGCTTTACAGTTTAAACGTGCATTCAGCTATGTTGCTTACAACACTGCTGCTCCTAGAGGCCTAATGGCCCAGAACCTGTTGCTCTCTGACTTGCCCAAGTTCCCCTACAGCAGTGGCTGAACAATTTTGTCTGATGCAGAACTCAGTACAAGGTTGCAGAAGCAGCGTTGAGCATACAGTGCTGTTGTGCTTGTGGATTCCCACAGACATGCACATTCTGTTGTGCATTCATTTGCACATTTGGAGATGCATTCAGTTCACAACTTTACTTTCATCCCTAGCATGCTCTACTCCCTCCAATCCATGAACGTTGTTTGATGGATTAAAAGGTCGTGTTTCCTTTATACTACCGTACATCCATTTCAGAGATATTATTTTGGGGTAACAAGGAGTGGCTTAGGCTGCCAGATTTGTTTCATGTATTTGTGATACCACTTTCCAATAGCTGTTTGTAAATCAGTTTAAAGCCTATTCTCACAAACCCATCATTAAACCAGGGACGGGCAACCAGAGAGGGACAGGAGACATTGTCGACCCAGCATTGTGCCATGGCTCAATGCTATGGGATCCTGGGATTTGTCGTTTTGTGAGATATTTAGCCTTCTCTATCAGAGAGTTCTGGTGCCACAACCAACTACAAGTCCCAGGATTAGTTAAAGTGGTGTCAAACTGGATTATTTCAGCGGGGCATATGCAGCCTTATTATCTTTACACTTTAAAGGAGCTGAGGCTGAAGCATTGTGGCTTGGTAAAGGTCACAGAGGTGAGTTAATGTTCTGAAATAAGCCGGAAAACGTTATTTTTCTTGGACTGCATCCAGAGTTTCCCAACCAGCATGGCCATGGTGGATTGTGGGTGTTATCACCCACAGTTAAGTTTTCCAAACTCTTAAATGAACTGAGGGCTTCCCAAGTCAGACTTGGCCATTGTGCTGAATCAAGTACAGTAATTCTTCTTGGCTATGTAGTTTTTTGCAGGTATTGGAAGTTCAAAACCAAAATCCTCCCCCTCCACAAACATACATAAAACCCACTTTTGCAGTCTGTGTTGCACTAATGCAGCTCAAGGAAGCAAAGGGTTAACATGGGGAAACCATGGGGAAGTTTTGTGGTGGGGGGCTGTCTAAACACCCTTGCACACAGAAGGTTTTAATGCAAGCAGTAGGTAGTGCAACCTGGATTGGAAAGGGTTAAGTTAGGCGAGGGAGCAGTACTGTGTCTTCCTGCCCTGCCAGCCTGCATATATTAGCCTGACTTCTGCAGGAGGTGCTGAGCTCATTTTGCTTGTTGGTCTGAGAGCCTTTTTTGGGGCAGGAGAAGCTACTGAAGCCTGAATGCACAGCTGTGTTATCACATCTTTATCCAGAGTAGGAAGGTAAGTGCTTTGGGGGGGGGGGAGGATCTTGTGGGACCTGCCTTGAGTCTGATGCATCTGGGGGGCACCAGGTCAAGGAAGGCTGCTTTTAGAGGCTGCTTACCATCTACTCCCCCCACAACCTACGGTATCCAAATTCTAGGAGCCGGTGGAAGTTTCCTGGTAATAATTATTTGGGGGGCATTTTTATCAGTTCCAGTGTGTGTGTGTTTTCAGTATATGGACAGGCTATGCATTTTCCAGCTCTATGCATTTTTGGTGCTGTAAAGCAGTCTTCCTCAACCTAACACCTCCCAGAAGTGTTGGGACTCCACTTCCCATTGCCCCTAACCAGGCTGGCAGGGGATAATGGGAGTGGCAGTTCAACATGTCTCAGAATGAGGAGGCTGTCGTAAAGACTAACAGACCTGTCCTGGCATCAGCCTTTAAGGACTGGATCCCACTCCACATAACCTGCAGATTGCGTTTTACACACGTTGCAAAATAGGACTTTAGCCACCCAAACCTCTGTGGCAAGAAATCTGCCAGTCTATATTATAGATTCTGTATGGGACCACACAACGTCAAAACCCTAAATGCTACCCCCTTTTGCTTTTGCTGTCTGTCTAGAATCCAATCCTACAGACTTTCCCCAGAGCTGCCCTGCTTCTCCTGTTGTTTGCAAACGGTGGCTTTGGGGAGCCTTCTCTGGCTAGCGCAGTGCCTGGCTTCTGCACGTAGGTGTCCCATTTGGTCACAGCTGCCCTGTAGTTAAGATCCTTCTTTGGCGGGTGTGACCCAGGGAGGAGAGTGATGGCTTGCCCCAGGCGGGCTTATTTATAGCTGTGGATTCAAGAGGCAAAAGTTCAGCAGTAATTGGGGCCTTGTTTTGTATCCTGGAGGATTTTTTTCCTCTTTTCCATAAGGAAAGCTGTCTGATCCTTTTGGGGACCGGGCATGGGTCTTTTTTTTAATCCTTTACACACACTTATGTGGCAGTAAGTTTTGGTTTTGAGACATCGCTTGGAAACATGTTTAAGTTTTGGACTACAACTCCCAGCCACTGCCCACCTTGCTGGAGAATTCTAGGAGCTGCGGTCCAAACAAGTAAAATTTCTAAGCTGTGGTTCAAAATTTTATTTTACAATTACTTATCTGTTGTAATAGTAGATTAAGACTGGCATCCTGCTGCTCCAGAGACTAGGACACGGAGCAGTGGGTTCAAACGACAGGAAAAGAGATTCCACCTAAACATTAGGAAGAACTTCCTGACAGTAAGAGCTGTTTGGAAGTGGAATACACTGCCTCGGAGTGTGGTGGAGTCTCCTTCTTTGGAGGTTTTTCAACAGAGGCTGGATGGCCATCTGTCGGGAATGATTTGGTTGTGTATTCCTGCATGGCAGGGGGTTGGACTGGATGGTCCTTGTGGTCTCTTTCAACTCTATGATTCTATGATTCTATGAAAATGGACCGCTCAGCATGCAACAGACCAGGAGCTGCAGCAAGTCAAGCCTCTCTGAAGAACCCTATGGGGGGTCTATCTCTCCTAACACAGTGGTTCTCAAACTTCAGCCCTTCTCCAGCTGTTTTGAACTTCAGCTCCAAGAAGCCCCAGCCAACTTGGCCAATGGCCAGGGATGCTTGGAGCTGAAATCCAAAATCGATCGAGAACCATTGTCCTAACATGTATTTGCCTTTTTCATACACTGTACTTTTAGCTGTGTGCTTTTTGTAATTTCTTAGGTGTCCCCCTATGAACATATGAAGATTTGGGGGCAGCGCTGGGCCAAAATGCCATCTGGTGGGCATCCTCGTTTGTCAGGGGCCCCTGGCAAGATTGCCTCATGGCCATGGGGGCAATAGTTGAGGCATTGCTGGATGGTTCTGTCCACCCACTCTTTTGATTTCCCATAATGCCCCAATGGAAGGACAGCTATGAGGGAACTAGACAAGATCCTGAATTGTAAAGATATATCATTGAATACTAAAGGTAGGATTGTCCATGCCATTGTGTATTTCCAATTGCTATGTATGGTTGTGAAGTCTGGATAGTGAAGAAAGCTGATAGGAAGAAAATCAATTCCTTTGATATGTGGTGCTGGAGACGGATACTGTGGACTGCTCAAAAGACCAATAAATGGGTCCTCTAGAGCAAATCAAGCCTGAACTCTTCCTCAAAGCCAAGATGACTAAAATGAGAGTCGTACTTTGGCCATATCATGAGAAGAGAGGACTCACTAGAAAGTCAATTATGTTTGGTAAGGCAGAAGGCAGTATGAGAATGAAGTAGATCAAGCCTAAAGTCTGCTCCTGAATGGGTTAGGGTTAGGGTTGTGTGTGTGTGTGTGTGTGTGTGTGTGTTCCTTCAAGTCACTTGTCAACTTATGCCGACTCCATGAATTTCATAGGGCTATCTTAGGAAAGGAATACTCAGAGGTGGTTTTGCCAGTTCTTTCCTCTGAAATGTAAGAAGTAGGAGATCTCAGAGACCACAGTGGAGGTCCCGTCACTGAAAAGTGATGCCTCACTGTGATTTGTACCAAGAGGGAACAAGACATAGGATTTAATGGGTAGAGAGAGGGATTTGTTCAGTTAGATCTATATCATAGGCAACTGAGGCCTTTTAAGTCTGTGTGCATGAAAGAGCTAACTAGGGATTAGTTAGGGTGAGAAATGTACTTCTTTGCATTGTTTTATGGATTTACCCAATTCACACCATTTGAACTCAAGCAGAGAAATGGATTCAATCTGCAACTGGAAATCTGCACATCTCCAAGGTTGCAGTCCAAACTACAAAAGAATAAAAATGCATTCAACAACATGTACACATTTGAAGATGTGCAAATATTTTGAAGATGTTCACAAATATGCTACAGTCAATGAGTGTACACTTTGGCTTTGCATACCCTCCAACATTTTACAGGTGAAAACTGGTGGCCAAACGTCATCAGAGTGTGGTTAAAATGGCAAAAAAAATATTAATGAGGAAGAACACAGAAGCTAGGAGAGGCTTCAGCAGTTTGCTTTTTCTTGAGCCTACTGGATGGGCAAGACTCTGCCCCCGCCTATCCTCTTCCCCCTCCTGACTTAATTGAATGCAAAATACTTTTGTATTTTGAACTCAATTTGCAGCAACTGAAGTAAGCTGAGGACAAAGAGGGAAAGCAGGGGGAAGGAGAGAAAAATGGGGACATTTTAAAAGCAGCTGAAAAGCGGGGTTGACAGAGGATTAATCAGGACTGTCTCTGCGAAACTGGGATAGTTGGAAAGTATGCTCAGTGTACATGAGCTTTCCAGGTCTACACATTCACTAAACCTAAAATACACATCTAGTCAATTTTCTCAGGCCTTGTTTACACTGGCCAGAATGCGCCAGCTCCCCACCATCATATTCTGGCCATGGATCTGGCCCATTTCTGCCCTGTTACTTAGAATAGAATAGAATAGAATAGAATAGAATCATACAGTTGGAAGAGACCACAAGGGCCATCTAGTCCAACCCTGTGCCATGCAGGAGTACATAAAATCAAATCATTCCCGACAGATGGCCATCCAGCCTCTGTTTACAAAACCTCCAAAGAAGGAGACTCCACCACACTCCCAGGCAGTGCATTCCACTGCTAAACAGCTCTTACTGTGAGGAAGTTCTTCCTAATGTTTAGGTGGAATCTCTTTTCCAGTAGTTTGAGTCCATTGCTCCGTGTCCTTGGACTTTTTCAGACAAGCTAATTGTAGCGCTAGCAGCCTCGCCATGTTGCGAGGCTGCAGCGCTGCAGGGCATCCCTTTCGGATGACGCCTGTCCCTGCCGGTACTGTTGCGGTACCGCAGGGACATTTGACTGTAATATTTTGGCGATTTTTACTCACGATCAATGATCACGCAACGTGGCGAGGCTGCTAGCACTACAATTAGCTTGTCCAAAAAAGTCCCTTGTCTCTGGAACAGCAGAAAACAAGCCCATTCCATCCTCAGTAAAATAAAGAGTCAGAGAATTTGTAGTTGAACTTTTGTGAATTCACCGGTTACTATTCATACATAGTGCTGCTAAACTTACTATACTGGTTTGCTGACAACACAAGATCGGTTTGCTGACATCACTACATTGCCGCCCTGGAGGACCTCAGAACTGCAGAAAACCAAAAGAACAAAATGTGATGGAGTCCAGACCTCCATGCCAGTCCATCTCTGCAACTGCCACTGCTGCCACCCGCGTGGCTGTCTCTGAAGTTAGGAAGCTGGCCTGCAGCATGTGATCAAGGCCCCCTGCATGTGACCAGCCTTGGTCACATGCGGCAGGACTCCTTCCTGGCTAGAGAGAGCAATGCGTATGGTGGCGACAGCGGCTGCAGTAACAAACCAGCATGCCCGTATGGGCTCGTGCAGTCACACAGGGCCTGAGCCTTTTTTCCAGAATGAAATGGTTTTTCCTAGGTATTTTTCTAAAATGTTTTATCAGGCTTTACCCTGTCTTCCCGCTGTCTTTGTCCTGGGCATCATCAGGACTGCCTAGAGGCAAAACAGGGCAAAAGCCTTGCGCCATTAGGAATGCAGGGCTCTAAGATGGGGGCAACACAGGGTAAATAGCTCATCAAGAGAAGATGAAGATCATCTTTTTAAAAGAGTGGGCACCCAGTTTAAAGAAACTGTGTGCATGAAAGAGCTAGCTAACTCATACATGAGGATTGGGATCAATCCTAGGGGCTACAATTTTTCTTCTGCTTAAAAGCCTGTCGCTGCCACTAATGTTATGAACTACTTTTTTTGACATCAAACTCTTACAGACACTATAAGCAAAACACAAATGTTGCACAGTTTAAGGAGGAAAGGGAGAGGCAGTGGCTGGGCAGCAGACAGTTCAGGAAATGGCTGCTCTGTTTCCTAAAAGAAATGGAGCAATAGAGAGGATGTGTGGTTTTCTCTTCTCTTGGTGACAGGGCCAGTATTTTGTGGGAAGGCAGACATGCACAGTTGGGCAAGAAGAACTGAAATGTTATCCACGCATGGGGTATTTCAAGTTGGCAAATAGTTTCTCAACAGTTGTGCAGCACCAGCACTTGAAGCCTAAGGTGGCCATTTGCCCTACTTTCCAGAGGACAGTCCCTAGATATGATGGGCTCTTCTATTCAAGGTGAGGAACTATAACAAAGAAGAACAGAACCTTGAAGTCACCAATAATTAACACCTGGACTACAGAAAAACCAGGTGCGGGTGACTGGGGACCCTTTCACTCTGCACAAGTATAGGACTTTGATTCCAGTTTAACTGCATTGGCTCCATCCTATGGAATCCTGGGATTTATAGTTTAGGGAGGAGTATTTAGAATTTTCAACCAGAGTGATCTAGTGCCTCACCAAACTAGTAACTCTAGTATTGCATAGGATGCAGCCATTATAGTTAAAATAGTATCATATTGCTATAACTGTGTACAGTAGCATGGAAGGGCCCCTGGTCAGTCTTACCTAGGATATACATTACAGGCCAAATCCACACTACACTTCCCTGTAAGGGGAACAACTCTTCAAGTTACTGGTAGTGTTTTAGAGTTAAAAGAATCTTAGCACATTGTTTTAGAGAATTGCTCTCGCAAGTGGTAAAAGACATTTGTCATAGTACATTGAAACTGGATTATTTGCCATGGCTCCTTCCCATTGAAACCTGGGATTTGTAGTTTTACAAGGTACATGTATTTAGCCTTCTCTGCCAAAGAGAGCTAGTGCCTCACCAAACTACAAATCCCAGGATTCCATAGGAAGGAGCCGTGGCAAATAGTCCAGTTTCATACAGGATAATTTGTGTAGTGTGGATGCATAAATATTCCTGAATTTGCTTTAATGCTTACACATTACCATGCACAAATTCTATGGAGATTTATATTTGTATGCTTATTGATATTGATATAAATATACACATATGATGATGAATGAAAGGAATACAGAATTTACCCACCCCAACATACTTCCTCTTCTACTGCTGGTTCTCCTTTTTCTTGTTATAACATTACCCTTTGCACAGATTTAAGCCAGCCCTGTGTGTTCAGTGTCTCAGTTGATGCAAGTAAGCAGTCCTTCAATTAAGAGTATTTCTGAAAGTCAAACTAGACATTAAGGACAATGTGTATTCCCTATATTAAATCCATTCCCCTCCCCAAATTAGATTTCTTCAGAGGTGCCTTCCCCAGCAGCAAGACTTGTAGATAAGCCTGCGTTTACCTTCCAACAACGCATCACAAAACACAGCACACAAAATGCAAAATACTTAGCTGAAGAAAAGCATGTACTATGACAAATGTCTTTTACCACTTGCGAGAGCAATTCTCTAAAACAATGTGCTAAGATTCTTTTAACTCTAAAACACTACCAGTAAATTGAAGAGTTGTTCCCCTTACAGGGAAGTGATAGGGTAGAAGTGTAACTCTAAGGGGTTTACTATACTCTGAAAAAAAGTGGCAAGGCAGCAGGAACATTCCATCTTCCCTGCTACCTTGCCAAATGACGTTATCGTTCTTCCAGTGTTCTTTCGTTCTGTCCCGTGGGGGGCCGAGGTAAAACCACATCTTTTTGCTAGCAGGTTTGCTAATGAAAGAACAACGCCTGGCGGCAAGGCAGCAGGGAAGAAGGAATGTTCCTGCTGCCTTGCTGCCTTTCTTCAGAGTGCAGTAAGCCCCTGAGCTTCTAGGGTGGTGATAGCGAACCTATGACACGCGTGTCAGAACTGACACAGGTAGCCATTTGTGGTGACACGTGGCCGTAGGCCTCCTCCCCCCCGCCCGCAACCTCACTAACCTCCCTAAAGTGGCGATCCAGGCTTCAAAGCCTCACTTTAGGGAGGGGGCAGGGGGTTGAACCTCACTCCCCCCGGCCAGCACCACCCCTGAGGCCTGCCATGCTTCCCCGGAGCTGCCTTGGAAAGGCCGGGTAAGGTGGCCGGTGGGCGGGACTCTGCCGGGGAAGGCGGAGGGTGAGCGGAAGGGTCGCTGCCTGGCCTCTCGCCGGCCTTCCCGAGGGGGCTCCAAAGCCTCGGAGCCGCCTCGGAAAGGCCAGGAAAGATGGCAGGCAAGCGGGAGGGTGGCTGCCCGGCCTTCCAGGGGGGGCTCTGTGGCTTTGACGCTGTGGAGCCGCCTCAGGGAGGCTGGGGAAGATGGCAGGTGAGTGGGAGGGTTGCCGCCTGGCCTTCCTGAGGGAGCTCCATGGCTTTGAAGCCATGGAGCTGCCTCAGGGAGGCCATGGAAGATGGCGGGCAAGTGGGAGGGTGGCCGCCTGGCCTTCCCGAGGGGGCTCCGAGGCGTCAAAGCCTCAGAGCCGCCTTGGAAAAGCCGGGAAGGTGGCAGGCGGGCAGGAGGAAGCCTCGGAGCCCCCTTGGGAAGGCCGGGGAAGGCGGTGGGCAGGTGGGGCTCTTGTTTGAGCCCAGGGCACCACACACAGCTTCTCCAATGGAGCCTTCATAAATAGCTCCGCACAGGGGAACTGCCAAAAGAGGGAGGGGGAAATATGCGCGTGTGCGTGTGTGCACGTGGCATTGTGGGGAGGAGGAGTAAGTGCTGTGAAGGGAAGACATCGAGGGTCTGGGAGCCGAGGAGCTGCCTGCATAATCGCTCCTAGGCTAGCCGGCAACTCATGTGCTCCATGGCTAACTTAGGCTGCCTCCTTCTCTCCAACTCCACCTTGCTCCCACACTTGCTACCGTGCCCCCCAGCCTTCCTCTACCTCCAGCAGGTAAGTCCACCTCTTTTATATCTTTCCCTGCTTCACTCGTGGGTGAGGTATCCCCCCCAAATAAACCCATGGGTCAGAGGGAGGCCGGGGGAGGTGGGGGGAAAGTAGTGAGGGGGCCTCCGAATGCCCCGTCGCCACTTTCGGGAGGCTGGGGGAGGGCTGTTATTATTCATGGATTTTTCACATTCGCGAGGGTCTTCGGAACCTAACTCCCACGAATGTGACGGGACGACTGTACATTTTTATTATTCAGTTGTCACATTAGTTGTGACAACTTATTAATTATTAATAAACAATAATATTGTTGATTAAACAATAAATATCGCAAAATAATGTTTTTTCCTCAAAGTGACACACCACCAGAGTTATGCTCAGTATTTTGGCGATGTTTGACACACCAAGCTCAAAAGGTTGCCCATCACTGTAGGGTTTAACTATACATGTTGTATTCTCAGTAGGATATTGAGGGAGGCACAGGCAATTCTTAACTTTGCAAAAGAAAGGGCCTGAGTCGTACAGATAGATATGCATGAGAGTCCCATGACTAGCTTTGGCAAGAAGACTGGTGAGCAGTGCATGGAAGGCCAGAAAGTTGTTGAATGGAACTGAACTGTGCTTCACATATTTGGTAGGAAATAGATTAAATTGGTAAGAACTAGTAGGATTCTTGCTTTAGCTACAAGAGTACCATGATTCACTTTCTTTACAAGACCAAGTAATTAGGGGGAAAAGGAAACCCACCGTTGAAATGTTTGAGGGTTGGGGTCCAGAACGTAGCAGTACAGTGCTTGCTTTGCATGCGGACAGTCCCATGTTCAGTCCACATTATCCCCAGTTAGGACAATCTTAGCCAAGTGTTGAGAGGTCACAACCAGGGCCTCTGAGGACAACTCCCTGTCAAAATGGTAGACAAGATGGGCAAATAGTCTGGCCTGGTAGAAGGCAGCTTCCTATATTCCTAGCAGTATTTGCAAAGGTTTTCTTGCACACACCACTCTCACAAAGTGTTTGCTTGCAGCAAACAAGTAAGAACACAGAGTTGTGCTTTAAAAAAAACCTCCACAAAGAACTCATTTTAAAAAGTTTTTTAAAGAAATTTTTAAAAAAATCATATGAATTAGCTAAGAAACACTATTTGCATTTCCCAGAGACAAATGGTTCTGGGCTAGAGCTTAGAAATTACTTTCCTCTAAACTCTGGCTCAAAGCCATTTGTCTCTGGGAAATGCAACTGGTGTTTCATTGCTAATCCATATGGATTTAAGAGTTCTTTTAAAGAAATATCACAACAATTGGCCATCCCGCCCCCAAGCCATGCTGCTTGGGGTTATTTTGGGAGTTGTAGTCTAAAAAAATAACGTTCCTGAGCTCTTCTTTAATCTACTTGGTATTTGCCAAATATATAGTGTGAACCTATTTTAGTGTTCTTCTGACCATTCTCCTTGTGTGATTAGGGGACTTTTGCCACACCATTTGTGTCTTTTCTCCTATTATAAGTAGCCAGCTGTGATTTCTTTGAAGGGAAATGAAGAGTGCAAGGGGAGGTGTTTACCACCTCTGTGTTGGACTCAAATGCCTCTTGCTCAGTCAGTCATTGTCTGACCCACTGTCCTGCCCATTCCCACCTGCCTCATTAGGACATGTCCCTTCTCCTCACTGAAAAGAAAATTGATTGCTAGTAGTGACAGCAGAAGTGGGGAGAAATACATGTTCATCTATTGCTGTGACTGATTCCCATTAGTATCTTCCTGAGCACAGTGAATTAGTATTAACTAGGCAAAACTAAGGGAAAATCTCACTGGTTGCAAGCTTGTTTTCGTTTTTGTTATTTGTTTTGCTGTTGTTTTGGTTTTTGTATAGACACACTAAAATTAATGAGGGGAAATGGTTTGGGAAAGAACAGGAAAAAGCTGAAAATAAAAGGTCCCTGTGGCTCAGGTTTCAGAAAATTCAAGGCAAATCCAGTGCATGCGTACCACTTCAAGGCCTCCACTACCTAGTGCCAGATTTACATATCAGCTAAGCATGCTATAGTTTAAGGCCTTAGCAAACTTACATTTTACATAATGATTGCAATAATTCTTGAGTGTAATAGTGTGGAGCCACTTAAAAATGAGATACTGTAATTTAGGACCTTGATTTATCTTAATCTGGCCCTGCTTGTTAACTGCATTGTAGACTTCGGCTTATGGTGACCCCATGAATGAGAGACCTCCAGGTCACCCTATTCTCAACAGCCCTGCTCAGATCTTGCAGACTCAGGGCAGCTGTGGCTTCCTGGATCGAGTCTGTCCATCTGGGATGCAGTCTTTCTCTTCTCCTACTGCCTTCAACGTTACCAAGCATGAACTTTTTGACAGTAAGAGCTGTTCGGCAGTGGAACGCACTCCCTCGGAGTGTGGTGGTCTCCTTCCTTGGAGGTCTTTAAACAGAGGCTGGATGGCCATCTGTCAGGGGTGCTTTGATCAAGATTTCCTGCATGGCAGGGGGTTGGACTGGATGGCCCTTGTGGTCTCTTCCAACTCTACAATTCTATGATTCTATGGGTCTGTCCTTGCCAGATCAGGATAGTTGAAGAGTGTGAACAAGGCATACAAAGAAACATGAGAACTGTTGAGGCTCCCATTGCTCAGGGAAAAGATCTTTCCATAACCAAACAGGAAACATTTTCAAAGCCCTTCCTGTCCAGGAGAGCCCAATGGGCAGCCTCTGTAGCAGATGCCAAACCAAAATTTCAGAATACAGCTATACATCAGGTAATGAAGTAGATGTGTTCCTGGCATTACTTCTTTACAGAAAAGTTGGTATCAAAGGCAGAAATTATATGAAAAGAATACTGATAGATTCCTATAGCAGAAAAAGGACAGTACGTCAACATATTTCATAAGACCTTTATTCAAAACTAACAATATGCTCATGTGAAATCACACAATTACGTCAGATAAGAGTTGCATAAGTAAACACAAACATTTTGAACCTTCTAGAGATCACTTGAAAGCTTCTTTCAAAATTCATCCACAGATTATTCTTTTCTTTATCCACTTTTCTTATGATTTCTTTTTAGTGGCTAAATGTATAGAACTATGCTTTTTAACATACTGGGGTCAGGATGGTGAGGCAGGCTTATCTGTTTTCCCCTTTCATCTCTATTTTGCTGTTCATATATGCTCAGTAAAGGATTCTGAACACAGCTTTTGTTTGCCTTCCCTGTTGTAAGCAGGCCCACACAGCTACAATAGGATCAGCTAGAGTAGAATTTCCAACTCAGGCTTCATTGCATTGTTTACTGCAGACATGCTGCTGCGACCCAAAAGTCCCTCTGATGCTGATCCTACTAAAAAGCATCCAGCTAGACAGAGAACAATTTAGAAAAGGGGGGCTGGGTGTGTAAAAACATCTTTGTAAAAAGGAGCCTCTTTGTCTGAGGCTTTCTTAACTGAGGTATGCCTCTACTTCAGTGCCAAGGAGATGTTTCAAGATGCAGCTCTGATCATGACTCTCTGCATGGAGCTAAAGATGACCAATTTGGGTCCAGGTAGCCCACCTCATTCTCTTTGCTGACTAAGCCTGTGGTTAGCAGCCCTGTGAGAACAGAAAGTCCAGTCACCTCCAAATTCCAAATTCAGCCAACAGCATGTTGTATGTGCCTGGACCCTGCCTCTCCCCGTCTACTGGTGGCCTATTGTTTTTCTTCCCTGCTCCTCCCCTGGATCAGGACCAGATTTCCTCAGGCTCTACCCCTTGGCCCTGAGATCAAAAAGCTATTAAAAAATATCCCCCAAGTGTCTTGCCTTTCCTTTAAGAAAAAGGAGCCAAGATTGTGGTCTGGCCCAGGACACAATCCCTTTAGAAGCTGAGATTTATTCCAAGCTTCACAGAAGGGAAAGGGAGTCCGACACCCTCTGTGACTTTTCCAGCCTTTTTCAGTCATCTCCTTCCTCCTAAGCCAGGCTTGGTTTCCCTAGCAGGGCTCTGTTGCTTCCCTCCTACAACTGACCGCCTGTGGTGGAGTGCAGGGTAGGGGTGTTTTGCTGGCGGAGCTTGCTTTGTTCTTGGGATGGCTGGACCCATAAAGATAAGGTTGGTGTCTCCTATTTTTTCCTGCCTTGCTTCCTTTTGGAACATAGGCACACACAAAATAATTGAGTCCATTTGATAATGTGCCCAGCAGCGTTTCCTAATCCTGGTTTTGACTGTTCCCGGTGTCCAGAGTCTGTTTCAGCCCCTGATTGCACACTGGAGTAGGTATATTAACATAGTTTTCAAATGTCAAGTCTTTCAATAAAGGAGCAGAAAAGTTAAAACTTGAGCAGTCTGTTCCACTGTCATAAAGTTTTGGCCTGGGTCTTCCCTCTGGAGTGGTGGTTCCCAAACCTAAATCCCCAGATATTCTTGGACTACTCTTGGAAACCACAGCCAGCATGCCCAATGGTCAGACATTTTGCAGACTGTAGGTCAACAGTATCTAGAGAGCTAATAGGGCCCTATCACATTGCATTGTTATAGTGCTATTCCCCTTTAACTGCCATGGTGACTTTCTGTGGGATTCTGGGGTTTGTAGTTTAGTGAGGCCCAAGAGTGCTCTGGCTGAGAGTTCTAATTTCCCCTTCCTAAACTACCGATCCCAGGATTCCATACGATATTGTCATGGCAGTTACAGTGGAATACAGCACTACAAGATTGTAGTGTGACAGCCTGGGAACCATTGCTCCAAAGTGAAAGAGAACAAATTGGTTGATCTGGAGAGCATGACCGGGGAAGGTTGCACGAACATTGTATATTTCTAAATACAGTAGGGCCACGTATAATGTGAGGGATCCATGCCATGACCCTTTACGTAGAAAGGTTTTTGTATATACTCTGGAACCCTAATTTTCTTACCCAAAATGAATGATGAAGCATTCTCTCTAGGCATTTCTAGGTCCTCCAGTGTGGCTCTATGGTCATCTTGCAGTGGAAGCATACCATAGAATCATGCTGGAAGACCTAAAAAATGCCAAGAAAGTCATATTTTTTCAGTCATGTATAACTAAACCGATGTAATATGAGTTTGCATAATATGCAGGCCTACTGTACTAAAATGGTGTATGCCAGAAATACTCCTTGTTGAACGAAGTGGGACTTATTTCTAAAGATGTAGCCATTGCCTGGATGGTGTCATTGTGTCAAAATATGGTAATTTCCTGAATCTATAGCTTATCAAAGCGTTCAAGAAATTCTTCATCTACTTAAAAAGCAAAAAATACTTTTAATACTACACCACTGACGTTGTCTAGATTGACATGTTTCAGGATTTTTTTGTTGTGATAGATACCATTCTGGCTTTATATTATGTCATTAACCAATTACTGTTTCTGTTTCTAGGGCTGAATTCTTCTTACCCCAGCTATTCTCTGTTTAACAGAAATTGACTTTTTTGCTCATCTTAGTATTTGCGACTGTATTTTGATGACAGAAAGTAGGCTTCCAGACCTGCCAAAGTTGTTCTACTGTGAATTCCAAAGAGCAAGCCAAAACCTTGAATGATAAAATCGTGAAATGTCAATCTGTGGATTCCAAAGAGGAAGCCAAAACCTTGAATGATAAAATTGTGAAATGTCAATCTAATGCCTCATTAAGGGTAAAGCTCTACCCTGGACTACTAGTGAGCCTTTTGACCTCACATGATTTCCCCATTTGATGTGGCCATCCTTCCTAAACCACTTTTGGTTTTGAAAGTTGAATGACATCCCATGATTGAAACCCAAACTGTGGATGTAAAATGCGGCCTCTACACCCAGAAGATGGACTTTCCCCTCTTGGGCTACTTAATCGAGGGCCAGACTACCTCCGTAAGCAGCTGGAGGGGAGCAGTGGGGTCCGGACCCCGAGTGCCGTAGAAAGACTGGAGGCTGACAAAGCCAAATATGTCAAATCTCAGCAAGTGATCAATAGTCGTCAAGAGCCAGTGTTGCTCTGTCACAGCCTCCAGTCTTCCTCTTGCTGCAGGAGGCCCCTCACCCTCCACCAGCATAGTGGTGACTTCTCTCAGAGTTTAGCTATAGGCCAAGATGGCCGTGGACCCAAGAATCTGCCTCCTCCTCCTTCTCCTCCTCCTCCTCAGTCACCCATAGCACGGAGAGGGGGTGGAAGACGCATGTTGAGGCCGGACTCACTTCTTATCTACCGGCAGAAACGGGACTGCTCGGCTGTCAACAAAGAGAACACCAAGAGCTACAGCCTAGTGAGGCGGCTGTTTCAGAGCCCCCTGAGGGATGGACATAGCAGCCACTTGTCCTCAAGGGGTGTATTGGGAGATGGACACCTGCAAGTGACACAAGAGGAGACCCCCATGGTGTGGATGCCAACAGAAAAGGAGGAAACAAGAACTGTGCGCTCAGTAGGCATGCTAGCCAGCTCCACGGGTTATGCTTTGGAAAACAGTGAGCAACCTCAGGCCAGCCCTCAACTGGATGTCAATCGTATCCTGCCCTCAGTGAGCCCTGACCCAACACACTCCAAGAGAAAGCTGGGTCCAAGTTCTTCTCTTCCTCTCTCAGAGAAAGAGCGTTTCTTTAACTATTGTGGCTTGGACCGGAACCTGGTAGAAGTGTTGGGAGCCGAGCGGTTCAAACCAGGCAGCTGGGAAGCAGGTTCTTCCTGCCTGCTCCTGGGGAGTGTGGGTTCAGCCAGTTCTCTGAATGGTGGGAGTCCTTCCCATAATGAAGAGGAAGGACCTGCTGAAGAGTTAAATGAGAAGCTGCCTGCCTCTGTCTCTGTTGTCGAGAGAAACGCCCGGGTCATTAAATGGCTGTACAGCTGCCAGTGGGCCCAGACTGTGGCCAAGGAGTCCACAGTGTGAGTCAAGACCTGGCCTCAAAGGCAGCTCTGACACAACAAGCCTCTGTGTTCCCTGAGCCTGCATGGACCAGTTTCACCTATGTGGCAGTCCAGTTATTGTTTGAGGGTAACAGGAATGCTACAGTTTTGGGAAGCTGGACAGAGAAAGACCTGATGTTTGAAGCCAAGTGTCTCTCAGTGTGGAGGGTAAATGGTGAATCTCTGTAGGAGGGAAGCTGTCCAGAACAGTTCTGTATTGACTTCATATCAGTATCAATTGCAGGGTGTAGAGCATATGGGAATGTACCTGCCTGGACCAGCTAAGGCCTAAATTGTGAAGGCAGGTTGGGGTTTGTGACAAGGGATTTCATTTCTATCTCCCTGGCTGCCAGAATAATTCTTCATCAGTCCATAAGGAATTTACCACATATCATGTAGACAGACGCTGCATAAAAGCCAAGGTGCCCTTCTCTTTCCTTCTGCACTTAACTGAGAGATAAAGTGATGTAGCAGATCATGTTGGACTTGCACTAGGAAGACCTGGTTTCAAATCTCCACTTAGCTGTCTGAGTCATGTTGGGCCTTTTACACACATTTTGCCTAGCCGGTTCACAGGAGTTTTGTGAAAATATAATCAGATCATCCCCATCAGCTCCCACCCCCACCCTATTTCCTAGAGGAAGGATGTAATACAATGTTGAGAATGAGATCATTATTAATATCACAAATAATTTCTCAGGCATAGGCTATCTGTGATGTTTGGCCCTGAAGAGAATGATGAGCAACTGGTTGCTGGGGCATGTTGGTAGGTATCTTGAAAGTATCTATAGTCCAGTTTTCTCTTTGATACTTGACTGATATGTTTCAATCCCACTGTATGTGGCTCTAGATTTTTTCCCAACTTCCTTGCATACTGTAGGTCAGAGCATGTGGAATTTTGCAAAAGCTGGTTTGCTGTGCTACCAGAAGATTTGTGTTTCCATATATTGTTCTTAATAATAAAAAAAAGGAAGCTGATTATGAAACCTGCCTGACTCTCTCGAGTACTGACGTGTGAGTAAAACCTGTTGGAACATGGTAGAAGTCAGGGGTGGAAAAAGTGGTATCTTAGAGTCATAAGAGTTGGAAGAGACTGCAAGGGCCATCCAGTCCGACCCCCTATCCTGGGGCCTCATGTAGCCCCCCAGCTGTTTTGTGGCCCCTGAATCCCCCAGACCATGCTTTTTTTTCTGGCGAAAATAGAGGGGGTGAATTACTTTTCCTGGACTCTTCTGGGAGTAGCCATTCACCTTTTAAGCAGGTCACAGCACACATACCCCTCATAGGGTTGCCAGAATGAGAACTGAAGAGGGCTCCTGTCCCTTTAATGGTTGCATAGAAGAGGGAGTTTCAGCAGGTGTTGCTTTGTTACCTGCTAGTGTGACAAGCAACACCTGCTGAAATTCCCTCTTCTGTATAACCACTAAAGGGTGAGAAGACATTTCCAGTTTTCCCTCTGGCAACCCTAAGATCCCTGCAGTCTGTGTGTATGCGCGCATATATATATATGCCATTTGTCAAACTGAGAAGTGAAATTTCAGCCACTTCTGCTTTGGCTTGGTTTGGCAGGGTTGTGGGTCAGGTTAGTAGCCTGTGTTGTTGTGTGCCTTCAAATCATTTCTGACTTATGGTGACCCTAAGGTGAGAGCCATCATGGTGTAGTTGTTTGAAAGTTGAACTATGACTCTGGAGAAGAGGGTTCAAATCCCCACTCAGCCATGGAAACCCATTGGGTGACCTTGGGCAAGTTACACTCTCTCAGGTAACCCATTGGGTGACCTTGGGCAAGTTACACTCTCTCAGGATACCCTAGAGGTTAGTAAGAGCAAATCCTCTCTGGACAAATTCTGCCAAGGAAACCCTGTAATAGGTTCGCCCTGGTATCCCAGTGTCTTGGTTCAACACTCAAGACACTGCATCACATTGCCTCACCTGTTGTGGCCCTTAGTTAAGAAAGCTGACAGGAAAATAATCAATTTAGTTGAAATGTGATGCTGACAGAGAGTTCTATGGATGCCATGGGCACAAAAAAGACAAATAAATGAGCCCGTAAACAAATCAGGCTGAACACTCACTAAAAGCCAACATGACTAAACTGTTGTACTTTGGACATAATATGAAACAATGTGATTCATTGGAAAAATCATAATGCTGGGAAAAGTGGAAGGCACCAAGAAACAGGGAAGATCACATTACAGATGGATTGAATCAAAGAAGTCACAGCCTGATTATGCAAGACTTGAGCAGGAGTGCCAAGGACTGGCGTTACCCAGTGTTAGTTTGGATCACCATTTGGCCCAGATTCCAAGCTTTCATTTGTTTTTTTAAAAAAAAGTATCTAAGGACTTTTTCAGACTTAGCAAATACAACGTCATAACAGTGCCAGAAGAACACAAAAAGATGCCCATTTTGCACAAAGTCATGCTATGGTGTTTTGCTGTTAGCAGTAGCATAGCATTGATATTTCTACTGTTTATCAGTGCCAAAGCACTTCCTAAGCGTTTTACAGTTTGTTAGCTAATTGCCCCCAACAAGCTGGGTACTCATTTTACTGACCTATGAAAGGCTGAGTCAGCCTTGGAGCCCTTTGGGATTGAACTCATAACGTTGTTGATTGCAGTACTGGCATTTAACCACTGCGCCACCAGGGCTCCCTGTTGTTAATAAGGCGTCCTTTTTACTGACGGGGCAAGCCAATCAATTGGTCTGCCATGGCGTTTTTGTCACGGAATTGCTAGTGTCTGAAACCACACCCCATTGTGCTAGCATGATTACAGCATCAATAGGCGGTCCCTGCCAGAACACATCCGTGTGTGAATGTGAAACCTAGGTACAGGACGCTCCTTTTATGAACCTCCCAGTTAAGCAGGCAAGTTTTTAAGTGTGTTTCAGTGCTTGTGTGTTCATTTTGTTTTCTAATTTAGCTGTTTTTAGACTTTTAAGTGTGCTCGCATCTTCTTGCAAGAACCACTGAAATCATGCGCACCCACAAACGTGAAAGTAAACAGTGCTAGCAGTTGTGCTCCCATAATTTCAGGGCTGTTTTTTCTCGCTTTTACGACAACATTTGATTAAAGGGGTTATTGTGCCGGTACACTTGCGCTTTAAAATATTGTGCGACAGCAACATTTTTAGAGGCTGGTCTGATAAAGTCCTGAACCTTATGGATGCTGAGATATGAGGCACTCATCTGCAATTGTTCTGCAAGAAACAAGTCCACCTGGGAATTTCTGGCATGAAGGAAGAGAGAGAGTTGCAAAGGGCAAGAAGAAGGAAGGGTTAGGTGAGGGAAGGAGTAGGATCAATGGGAGAGTTATCAGTGAGAGCAGCAGAGTGCAAGAAGAAAATGAGGGATACATCACGAGGACACGAGGTGAGGAGTGAGAAGGAAAGACAGGAGAGTGAGTGGTGCAAGTGTTGAAGTGCAAGAAGAAGAGAGGGCACATTGAAAAGTGAGGTAAGGAAGGGAGTAGATACAGGAGAGCAAGTGGTGTGAGTGGTGCTGTACAAGAAGCAAGCGAGGGTGTGCGATGAGGTGAGGAAGAGACTAGGGCAGTGATGGGCAACCTTTTGAGCTTGGTGTGTCAAACTTTGCCAAAAAACTGAGCATAACTCAGGTGGTGTGTCACTTTGAGGAAAAAACATTATCTCTGCTGGCGGAAGTGAGGGCAAAGATCCCGGCTTAACCAGAAGTCCCAGAACTAGACACTCTGTGCCGGACTTCTGTTATTTTGGCCTACAGACCTCCGGCAGAGAGTGTCTAATAGGGTAGGATGAAACATTTGCGGCTACAGTTGCCCCTCCACACTCATGGGTTTCACATTCATGGTTCCGCATATTTGCAGATTCCTGCTTTGGGGTGGGTGGGAGGGGGGAGGAAAGTGGGACCGGGGCTTCAAAGCCCCAGTTGCCACTTTAGGGAGGGTGGGGGGGGTGGAGGAAAGTGGCGACCGGGGCTTTGGAAGCCCTGAACGCCACTTAGGGAGGGTGGGGGTGGAGGAACGTGGCGACTGGGGCTTTGAAGCCCCGATCACCACTTTAGGGAGGGTCATGAGGTTGCGGGTGGGGGGGAGGAGGCCTATGGCTGCATGTCATCAGAAATGGCTACGCATGTCAGTGCTGACACACGTGTCATAGGTTCGCCATCACTGGACTAGGACAAATGGGAGAGTGTGGAATTAGTGGAGTGCAAGAAGCAGGGACAGTGCAGTGTCGTAGTTGGGGGTGTCCTGAAAGGCCCGGGTGGCACATTTTTAGAGGCGGCACTTTTCACATGAAACAATTTTATTTTTCAACGCTTTAAACAACTCTTTCATACTGCTGCACGTTTACGGCGATCAGGGAGCTGTGGTGAAAACGCCCACCAGTCTGATGAGTGGTGATGGTGCCTTAGATTGTTGTAATTTGATCTTGTTAAGTGCATGTAATATCTTTGTGATTTTTTTTACATCTTGTTTTTCTGAGGTGAGTTAGAGTATCAGTTTTTTAGGCGTGCAGTCTACACAAGTTAACATTTTAAAAGGGATATATATACCCCTGTTATTCCTTATTAATTAATACATTAATTAATTCTTGGCATCTGAGGAGATGATGCTTCCCAGGTAGGTGAACTGCTGAACGGGGGGTCACCTATTGCCATCACTTACGACTCATTGAACGCTTTCATCAGCGCTGTCTACGCACAATCCTAAATATACACTGGACTGACTATGTGACGAATGTTGCTGTCCTTGAGCAAGCAGGGATCACCAGCATTGAGGCCATGATACTGAGAACACAGCTGCGCTGGGCAGGGCACGTTTCTAGGATGGAGGACCATCACCTCCCCAAAATAGTACTCTACAGTGAACTTGCCATGGGTCAGCGTAAGAGGGGCACTCCAAAAAAGCGATACAAGGACTCCCTGAAACAACATCTCAGGCTCGGACAAATTGATCACCAACAATGGTCCACCCTGGCCTCACATCGGGAGGCATGGAGACACACTATCCACAATGCTGCAGCCTTATTTGAGAACTCACAACGAACAAGTCTTGAAGAGAAACGACAATGCAGAAAGAATCACAACCCGGAAACATCACCCAAGGAGACCCTCTGCTGTGCTTTCTGCAACTGGACATGTTTATCTCGGATTGGCCTTTTTAGTCATCAGCGTGCTTGCAGAAAGCGCGGGATGAGTCCTTCCTAAATCTTCGTTTGCGAAGAAAAACCAGAGAGAGAGAGAGAATTAATTAATTTCCCTATACATCATTTTGACTGTAGTATTTTTGCTGTGTATTGAGCAGGGCGGCATACTCAGGGATCAAGGGAGGGAGTAGGAGGGATGGGCGAGTGACTGGTGCAAGCAGCAGAGTGCAAGAAGCAAGCAAGGGTTGCACCACAAAGGTTGAGATGAGGTGAGGGATTAAAGAGTGAATAGCAAGAAGCTTGGGAGTGGCACATTGCTAGGTGATGCAAGTGAGAATCAAGGGAGGGGAAAGGAAGGGAGGGAGGTTGAGAGGTGCAATGGCAGAGTTCAAGGGAGAAAGAGAGGCAGGCATGACGAGGGCAGGGTGCAAGAGTGGGAGATGTGGTGTCACAAGATGAGGGAAGGCAGGTAAGGGACAGGAGACCAGCAGCAGAGTGCAAAGAACAAGAGGAGGGAGCATGGCTGAGGCATAAGAGGAGTCCAGGGAGGAGGAAGAATAGGGGTGAGGCAAGTTAGGAGCACAGAAAGGAGGCAAGGCAGTAGCAGTAGTAGATATACTCCAGGAGAAGAAATATGCAATTCTTTGCTCCAATGCTCTGCTTCCTAAGACAACTATCTCGCGATGCTACTCTGAGGAAAGAAAGAGCTGAGGAAAGGCAAGAGAGGGTAGGCAGAAGCTTATTAAAGTAGATGTTTGATGTGAATCTTGAGATTCTTGAGAAATAGAACCAAACTACTGTATTATGAAGAAAAGACAAATGGATGGATGAATTCCATGTTTATTTGTCTTGGGAATATGGTATGGACATTTGTACTATTTATTCACACATATGTCCTACTGAGTTATATGTGCATAAGAGAAGAATACAATTTACCTCTACAATGTAAACTATACCAGGGAAACAAAACAAGAGGTACAGGTGAGAGTGTGCAGAAAGGATTTATGCTGAAAAGTAATATATATATATTATATATATATGTTAACAGGGAACATATTTGCCACACTGGGTTGGCAATTATTTTGATTTTTTTTCTTACTCCAAAGAATACCTTTTAAAATGTTCATAGGGGTAACTCTGTTAGTCTTTTGCAGCAAAAATAACAGGATCTTGTACCCACCCTTATCTACCGAACAGTATCTACTATTAAAGACAAGCAAGTTTTATTTGGCATGAGCTTTTGCAGATTGCAGACTGCTTCACCAGATGCATGGAACATTGCCCCAGTTGGTGGATATTTATATACATGTTTGGAGTGGGAGGATGTAATTAGTGAGGTAAGAAGGAATGGAAATGTAAAAATTACTAACATTTCTGGAATCCTGTTGGTTATTCCCAACTAGAGTAGATCAGATCCATTAACTCAATGGGATTTACCTCTGTGTTGACTCACCATTCAGCAATTAGCTCAATGTTCTGCTCTTGTTGGGACTAATCAACAGGATTCCAGCTATTTATCATTACTTTAACTGGCATTAATAAACAACAATTGGGTGGGAACACATATGTCCTAGCCTAGATGAGCAGCTTAACATGTACATATTGATGAGAAGTCAAATAGCTGAAAGTCAGTTAAAGTAGATATTTGTAAGTGTCTGTGCATGACAAATATTAGTATAACTGTTGTTCTTTTATTTGTATTGCACTATGAACATCCACGTCCACTTTACATGGTTTCTTTCTCCTTTTTAATGCCCACAGAAACTTGTAAGGTAGTTTTGTTGACAGGCAATGTTGGCCCATAGGCATATGGTTAATTCCATGTAATTTGAACTTGGGTTTCCCTATTCCACATCTGGCACTTTAAACATTATTCTGTACCACTTCTCTCAGATCAGTTGTAACTTTAAAAATTGGTATGAAATTTGAAACATACTATGGGGGGGAGACAATTAATGTGACTAATTTGCACTTGGAATAATTTGCATAATATGCACATTAAATGTCCTTTTTAATGGAAGTAGAATATGGCAGCCTTACCCTAAAGGGTCCTGAGGCACAAAAATAGACCTGACAAAGTTGTCCAACCCTGGTAGAAGTACTACCCCCAAGGCTAGCCTAACATATATTGCTACCTGAGTTTGCTACCAGATTTGTACAGTTAAATTAAGCATCCTGAAGTTCCCTCTGTTAATCTTGAGGTTTGCCACTATAATCTTTGCTCTTATGGAATGGACTGTCACTGTCTGAATCCTTTAAAAAGTTTCACATTTCTTAAGAATTGCTCTGGCTCTGTATAGTTTCTGATGCCAGCATAATCTCTTTCCTTAAGACTTAAACTAGAAGTGAGCAGCGTTAGCAAGGCAAGGGGGTATTTTTCTGCTGCTGGGGCCTCTGAGCACTATATAGATTGCCAAAAATGGCACTCACAGACACCCCCCCCAAAAAAACCAAAATTGAAATAGCTGGACATCTACTTCTTTTTTTTTTTTAATGGAGGTTTTATGTTATATAGGACAAGAGGACACTGGGGTCTGTTTAAAAGGTAAATTACTGCTTGCGGGAAGTTACAAGAAAGACAGTTAATCATTAGGGGGTGGGAGTCAGAGGTCACATGCAGCCACAGCATTGCTTTTTGCCTAGCCCAGCTTAAGCCATGTCATATGTTCCTAGATTCCACTGTCCCTATAATAGGAGTGAAATAGTCATGGCTTCTGTCTGGATTGGGCGAGCAGGGTGGGGGGAACCATTATTTGAAAGTATACAAGTGTATATGCAGTACAACCTCTGTAGTCCACACCAGGGATTTTGTTACTTTAAAAAAAAAATAATAAGGAATTTGCCAACATTCAGAAATTTCTTCATATTGGAGATGAGGGAAAATATTTAAGATTTTTAAAATATAAATTGGTAGGAGAAAATGAAGTAGATCAAGTCTAAAGTCTGCTCCTAAATGGGTTAGGATAATGTGTGTGTGTGTGTGTGTGTGTGTTCCTTCAACTTGCCTGTCAACTTATGCTGACTCCATGAACTTCTTAGGGTTATCTTAGGCAAGGAATACTCAGAGGTAGTTTTGCCAGTTTCTTCCTCTGAAATGTAGGAACTGGGAAATCTCAGACACCACAGTGGCTTCAGTTTCTGAAATGCACCTTCTGGTGCTACAACACAAAACTCTAACTGGATATGTAATGTATTATTCAGGAATTTGCATGCAACATGCTAATTGACCTAAGGCTTGTCTACATGAAGGGGGGGGGACAGACTGTTCCACAGTAAAAGCAAGTTGCAGCAGCTGCAACCTGTCTTAATGGTTTTACAGCCTCCATAAACTTCACATGCCTGTAGCCAGGAGTGGATTACTTGCATTTTTAAATCTGCTGCTGTTGAACTTAAAAAAAAAAAACTTGTATGGTGCACACAAGCGATATTCCACCTTTCCAAAAAGAAAGAGAGAAAAGCACAAATCTCCATTTTATTGACTTAGCGATAATTTGGTAAAGCAAAAATCAACATGGCGGGAGTGGGCACTTATCCTGTTACCCAGCCCTGCCCCCTGCGCTCGTCCACCCAATCAAGTTTGCACTGTGTCCTGCATGGGGAAGCGATTCGTGTCAACTCGCTTGTCTTAAGGAATGAAAATGCCCATATCACTGGGTTTTTAAAAAAAAAAGTCGGGAAAAGCCACAAATGCTTTTCTCGCATACTTTTTTCTTTTGCTGGCCCCCCTCCACAATACGATGAGACAAAGCGGGATCCCATTAAGACTGCTTGTTCCCTGAGCGAATTCTGTGAGGAGTATTTTTAGCATGTGGACAACCCCCTAGTTACATGCATTGTGGGAAGACACAGTGGGAAGATATGTTGGGAAGACACAGTGAAGACACTGCTGTATGTCAAACTAGGGGTTGCTGGCAGCTATAAAAGGCAAGGAAAGTTTTAAAAAGCAAATGGTCTACAGCAGTGGTTCTTAACCTGTGGTCTGGAGACCTCCTTGTGTCCACAGTGTCCTCACAGGGGGTCCACAAAGGCTTGAAGGCTGCATGACCCACCTTCTCCTTGCAGTGGAGTGGCCACATGATAGGATCCAAGGCAAAGACTGGCTGGTTGGCTTGGCCTGTGTATTGCCATTCAGTCCACTCCAGCCACAAACATGAAGGAAGAAGCAGGAGAAAAGTCTTCCCTCTCCCTCCAGTGCCTCTGTGGGAAATGGGGTAATTGTGTTTTGTTGTTGTTTTTATATCTTGAGTTAAGTCTTGGGAGTCCACAGCAACAAAATATATTTAAAGGGGGTTCCTGGTAAAGAAAAGGTTAAGAGCTACTGGTCTACAGTACAGTACAGTACTCCTTTCATATCCTCAAACTGTGTGCACACTGTCACCTTGTGGTAGCTCTAATGAATGCAAGACAATCATCTGATGCCAAGACGAAACCTAGGGCCCATCTACACAAGGGTGGGGGACACAAAGTACCTTGTAATAATGGCATCTTGCAGCAGCATGTCTTAACGGTTTTTCTGGCCTCAGAAACCCCCATAAGCCTCGCAATACAGATGGCAGCCATGAGTGATTTGTTCTTTGCAGCTGCCCTTTTTTTTAAAAAAAGTCATCCAAGGTGCGCTGGAGCAATAGAACAATTTTCCAATTTTACAGGAAAGCAAAACAAAAAATAACCATCCTGTTTTATTGCCTTAGCAAGCGAGCGCTAAGGCAAAAATCCAACATAGTGGCAGTGGGCGCTTGCCCTGCTAGTAAGCCTCACCCCTGCTGTCGCCTGGCCAATCAGCTTTGTGCTTCCCTTTAAATTTTTTTGTTGTTTGATTGTCCAAACAAGCAGGAATGTGCACCCTCCTCATAGTTTTTTTAAAAGCACAGAAAAAGCAGTGAAGGCTTTTACTGTGTTGTTTATGCCGTTTTGGGCCCCCTTCCTTCCAAATAGTGTGGATTGGTGCAGGAACCTATTTAGACAGGTAGGATTCCCAGCAAATTCCATAAGACTTATTTTGACCATTTAGACAACCCCCTGCTTTCTTATAAAGCAAGCAAGCTGTAACCTTTTGCCCTACAGATGCTTTATACTACAATTCCCATCCATCAAAGCCAATATGCCAGTGGTTGGGATTATGGACATTGTAGTGAAAACCAAGCTGTTTATCTCTACTATAGAGGGACAAGCAGCAATCTGTTCTCGTTCATCTTCCCAAGAATACCAGTCAAAAGCAAGCAAGCAAACAAAAAGGTATTGCCCTGATGATTGATGAAATGTTTGAAAAAATGTGGATGCTCAAAATTGCAGAAGCCAAAAACAATTGCTGAATAGTGTTTCCAGTGTGAAGTCAAAGGCTTTCACAGCCGGCATCCATAGGTTTTCTGTGGGTTTTTTCCGGGCTGTGAGGCCGTGTTCTGGAAGAGTTTGTTCCTGACATTTCGCCTGCATCTGTGGCTGGCATCTTCAGAGAATAATTGGGTAGGAGTGTGTGGGGGGGTTATATACTGTGAGCCCCTGTTGGAGAGGATATGTAAATGTGTGTGTTTGAATGGCTAGTTCCTAGGGCGGAAGGATACGCAAGGAGGATTAGTGTCTGTTTGGCTAACAGTGGATTAGTGTCTGTTTGGATAACATTAGCTAAACAGACACTAATCCTCCTTGCATATCTCCCCCCAGGAACTAGCCATTCAAATACACACATTTAGATATCCTCTCCAACAGGGGCTCGCAGTATATAAATCCCACACACACTCCTACCCAACCATTCTCTACAGATGCAGGCGAAACATTAGGAAAAAACTTCCAGAACACAGCCTCACAGCCCAGAAAAAACCCACAGAAACCTATGTCCAATGATCTTCATGACTGAAAAAGGATTTGAACCTATAGTCTTCTCAGTCCAAGTCTAGCCAGTACAGTCGTCCCTTCACATTCGCGGGGGTTAGGTTCCCCAGACCCCCGCAAATGTGAAAAATCTGCGAATAATGATTGCCCTCCCCCTCCCCCGCCAAAGTGACCATGGGGCCTCCGGAGGCCCCATAGTCACTTTCTCTGGACTCCCCAGTCCCTTCCTAGGCCTTCACGGGGCCTCAGGAGACCCTCCCAAGGCCCCGTGGATGCCTCCCCGGCCATCCCCCCTCCCCCCCAAAGCCCCGTGGAGGCCTCCCCGGCCATCCCCCCTCCTTCCCAGGGCCTTCACGGGGCCTCGCAAGGCCCCGTGGAAGCCTTCCCAGCCCTACCCCCTCCCTCCCAGGGTCTTCATGGGGCCTCCAGAGGGTCTCCGAAGGCCCCGTGGAGGTCTCCCCGCTCCCTCCCAGGGCCTTCACGGGGCCTCCGGAGGGTCTCTGAAGGCCCCATGGAGGCCTCCCCGGCTCTCCCCCCTCCCTCCCCGGGCCTTCACGGGGCCTCCGGAGGCCCCGTGTTGCAGTTTTGGGAGGGCGGGGGGGCCCTCCCAAAACCACGAATATCCAAAACCGCAAATGCTGAGTTCGCGAATGTGGAGGGGCCACTGTACAGTGTATTGGCTCAAGATCACTCTGTAGCTTCCTCTGTGCATGGGCTGGGCATTTGGATTGTCCAGCAGAGAAGGCCACCTCCTTAGAAAACATACAGAGCTCTACCATTAGGCAGAATAAGGCAGTTGCCTCAGGCAGCACATGTTGGTTGATGTGGCGAGGACAGCAGCAATAGTCTTCTGGCTATTCCCTTCTGGGAATGTTCCTGCCCTGCTCCCCTAACCTAGCCTGTTGCCCTCAGGTGTGATGAAGAATACAATTTTACTACCAGCATTGAAGTATGACCAGCTGCCAATGTTGCTGGGTTCTGTACAGGAAATGGGAGGAGGGCACCATTTGTCCTTTCTATGTATGGTTGTGAAAGCTGGATAGTGAAGAAAGCTGACAAGAAGAAAATCAGCTCATTTGAAATGTGCTGCTGGAGGAGAGTTTTATGGATATCATGGACTGACCAAAAAAACAAATGAACAACCAAATAGATGGATTGGAGAAATCAAGCCTGAACTCTTCCTAAAAGCTAAAATGATCAAACAGGCTATCATATTTTGAACAGATCATGAGTTGACATGACTCACTGGAAAAGATTATCATGCTTGGTAAACTGAAACTCAGTAGAAAAAGAGGAAGACCACATTCCAGATGGATAGACTCAGTCAAGGAAGCCACAGTCCTGAGCTTGCAAAACCTGAGCAGGGCTGTTGGTGATCGGGGCTCATAGAGGTCTCTCATTCATAGAGTGGCCAAATGTTGATGCTGATGTGACAGCAAATTACAATAACAACAACAAACCATCTTAACCTTATGGGCTGGCCCAGATACAGTGTACAGGTTGCCCCCAGGCTTACCACAGATACTGGAAACTGAGGATAATAGCAAAAATAAAACACTTCTAGTACAAATATACCATAGAGTTGCATTGGAGGACCTAGTGATTCCTAGAGAGGACACCTCTCTAGGCATTTTTGAGCATGATTCTATGGTATGTGTCCCTATTTTTTCAGGCACAGGTAACTGAAACTGTGGATATTGGTTCTGTGGATACGGGTGGTGACCTGTCTTCAGAAAGAGCATCTAGGCACAGAAAATGATAAGGAAATTGCCCTGCTCCTTTTTCTCCCAGTATTACCCTTCTCTGCCAAAGGACCTATTCTGAAGCAAATATTTTTTATTTTCTTTTAAGAACAGTCTTATGAAGAAGGGGTGGACAGGTAGAGATGGAATGGATACCATTTGAAACATGAGACACACATGGAGAACAGGGCGGACAGGAGGGCAGCATCCTAACGTCATGATGGTTAACAACACCCGTGTGTGGCCGGATCCTTGACATCACACTTAGTTCTTCTGTTGAAGAGTTACTGAAAATGCATAAAGTCTTCTGCTGGAAAGACATCATCACATCAAAAGTCTCTTCCTTCTATGTCTCTCCTAGTTGCTCTTGGGGGCACTTTTGTTCTTCATCTCAGCCAGTTTGCTGGTCAGGAAACTCCACTTGAAGGCCACCCCTTCAGCTTCTCGGAGGTCGTTGTCCTGGCTGGCGTTGCTAGCTTCCTCCTCAGCTGCTGTTTCCCCTGAGGACTCTAAGCTGCCCTCAGCTGACTGCTCTCTGGGGTCGGCCTTTGTGGCCATCTTCTCCAGGGCTGAGGTTTGCTGCCACTTGGCAGCAAAGACGTCCCAAAGGCCAGATGTCTTCTTCTCAGAGGCAGACTCCTCAGCTGGTTTTGCTGCTAGAGGGCTGAGAGCAAGAAAAGAAAAACTGAAGGTAAAAGAGATCTGGCCCATGACAGTTTGCTGCCTGAGTTGGAGGAGCAAATGGGCACAACCCACCCAGCCGCCCCCAATTCACCCAAGTTAAGGCACGTGGTTCCTAAAACCAATTGCGTTATTATATAAAAAGAGTCCTAGTGGCACAGAGCTAAGATCTATGTAGCCCGGCTTTTGATCATGCAGGGCCAGTGGCCTACCAGCTTCTGCGGGGAGGGTATGCCTGCCTGAGCACTGAGGTCTGCTGGGGGTGGGGACTCCTCTATCCCACCAGTGAGGTCAATACACTGTCTTGGAACATGGGAGAGGACCGTCTCAGCCAAGGCACCCCAACTGTGGGTGCCCTCCCATTGGGGGCCCAATTAACATCAACACTCATCTCATTTAGGCATCAAGTGAAAACTTGGCTGTTCATCCAGGCCTTTAGGCCTCATTAATTCATCTCAAATACTGATGTACATCGTTTTAAAAACTTGCCACTGCGATGCCTCAACCAGATTTTAAAACTTTTCCCTACCCCCCTCTTCCTCTCAGTCCTCCTCCTATCAAACTCCTCTCCTTCCAGGAGGATTAGAAGAAGGAGGAGTGGGGTAGGGAAAGGATTTAAAATCTGGCTGAGGCATTGAGGTGGCAAAGTTGGCAAGGGAGTGATGGGCTGGTGCTGTTGGAAGGAGAAGAGATTGAGAGGAGGATATGAAGAAATAATTGTTGAGCAAGGAGGTGGAGCTGGTTAAGCAGCAGCTACAAACTTGCAAATACTGTAATCAAATCCGCAAAAGAGAAAGCCACAAATGTGGAGGGCCAACAGTAGTTCAGTAGTGTGTACACTGATACATCTCCTGGGTTCCAGTCTTTCTGAGTCCTGTATAGAGAGGTTGCTGATTGGCATGGGATCCTTCACATGCAAAGCCTGAACTCTTCTACTGGACAAATGACTCTTCTCCATGAGAATGTTCCATTAGTTGTGCTAGCTGCTCAGCAGAAGAGTCCGTATATTGTCATAGGGCTTGTCTATACGAGGCCAAAAAATGTGGATTGCTATGCAGTAATGGCAATTTGCAGTAGCTGCTATTTGTCTTAATGGGTTTTTTTGGCAGATCGCAGGCATGCGAAGTTATCTGCATTTGCTGTGCAAATGGGCATGCCTGCAAATCAAGATGGTGGCCACTGAGTGAATTACTCACATTTTTACTTACCTCAATTTGCTCTGTTTGATAGTTTAAAAGAATACCATATCCAAGGTGCAAAAGAGTGACCTTTTTCTTTAACAAAAAAGCAAACACGAAAAAACCCATTTTATCGCCTTAGCACTTGTTTGCTATGGCAAAAGTCCAACATGGCAGCTCCAGGCACTTGCCTTGTTAGCAAGCTCCACCTTGTGCATGTCCAACCAATTAGCTTTTAACTTCTACTCATATAAGAAAAGCAAATTAAATTGAATTGTTTGTCCCAACAAGCAGGAAAGCAACAAAGGCTTTTCCCATGCAGTATGTGGCGGTTTTGGCCCCCCTCCTTCCCAATACGTCAAAATGATACAGAATCCTATTGAGACAAGATCGTATTCCCCTCACATTCTGTAAGGAGTATTTTCGCCATTTAGATAAACCCCATAGAGGCAACACAAATGACCATCAGTCTAGAATTGTGTACAGTTGTCCCTCTGTATCCATGGATTTAAGTATTCATGGCTTGAAAATATTCTTTAAAAAATCATAATCCAAAAAACAAACCTTGGTTTTGCCATCTTCTATAAGGGACACCATTTTGCTATGCTATTGCATATAATGGGACTTGAGTATTCATGGATTTTGGTATCTATTGGGGGTCCTGGAACCAAACCCCAGCGAATATGAAGGGACAACTGTATACCCTGATAGCCTTTGGAAGCTGGTGGGGATACCATACAGTACAGTATAGGGCTTAAAAAATCCCATTTTAATGACAGATTATTCTGTATGCACCTCTTAGAACCAAATTTGGACTGAACACACAAGTTGCTGTCAGATATCCATACAGCGTCAGTCTTATGATGCAATGTGCCAAACATTGGCTACAATCCAACATCTCCTCCGCATAGCATAAATATCCACATTTAGAGGTACGCTGCACCAGCACTATACAATACCCATGCAGAATAGCAACATTGTGTAATGCCTGTCAATAACTGGGCACTATTGTGCAATGTACAGTGTGCAACAGCAATGAGCAACAAACAACCATAGCGTGCAGTGCATAGGGTGTGACTGCAATGTGCAATGTTGCTGTTTGTGCAACTCCATTTCCACTGCTGTCAGCAGAATGCACCTGCTGCTCTATGGCGAATCATTTACCCTGCATGTATGGTACAGCTTAGGCATGCATATCTCACTAAAATGATTCCTGCGAAAATGTGGTAGACAACATGTACACATTTGAAAAAAGTACATGTGACATGTAAAAATGTGTACCATTGACAATGTATGCAAACATGGCTTAGTCAAAGGAAAATTGGATACTGTTTGGAAAGCGTGCCTGGAAATATATTTGAACTTCTGGGCGGAAGGGAAGGCTTACTGCCTAAGGTAGTGGTGCTGGCAAACTATGGAGGTCAAAGGATCAAGCTTGACAGATTTGCACATCACTAATTCCATTGCATGTCACACCTTACCTGCTTGGGTGGGGACAGGGGCTGAAAGAAACAGTGTGACAATCTGAACTGAAAGCAAGAAAAATGTATTTTTAGAGTTAGCAGAAAGAAGTCACCTCGAAGGAGCTGCAGGAGCATGCTCCATCTGTACATTGAACTGCTCTCTCCCACTGAACTGATATATTGCAAATACAGGTCTTACTAAACTGCCATAAGCCTTTAAAACACCCTTCTTATAGGGTTACTCATTTTGTAAAAGACTGCCCTGAAAATGGTTTCAATTCAGGAAACTGGTGTCTCTACCAAAAAAAGACACTAAAACTTATTATTAGAGAGGAACAAAAAAGATGCAACTCCAGCTGTTTTGTATCCTTCTCTTGCTTTTCTGTGCTTTCCCTTGCAAGAGCAGCCAACACCAAGGAAAGAAAACAGACAGGGTGGTGATTTGCTTGTTCCCCAGAGCACTGCAGTGAGTGAGTGTGAGTGGGTGATGATTCTCTTCACAAGGCATACAGAGCCATCAGAGTGCTGGATGCAGGCTATGAGTGCTTGTTGTGGCCATCAGAGTCAGCAGCCATTCCAGGTACATGGAGGCTTCTGTCCACATGCTGTCTTGTTAAGAGGATAAGATGTGAAACCAGCCTCTTGCGATCAAGTGGGAAGCTTATGTTCCCATTCAAACAGTATATCATTTGAGAGCCATACCACAATTATCACATGATAAACATAGCTTTATGAATACCCTCTGAGAGAGAAATGTGTGTGTGTGGAGGGGGGAGAATGAAGGAAGGATTTCTCTTACTGGTCAGCACAAGGTTCAGAGGCCAGCAGTTTATGTTCATCCTCCCGGCTGAACAAGGACGACACAGTCCTCCAGCCCTTGGCTCCAGCTCCTTGGACCTGTAGATCAAGAGGGAAGAGAGAAGGAAATCTGGTTGTCAACAGCACCAAGTAGTAGGTGGCACAGTCCGATAGATTACAGACTATTCCCCAAATGAGCAGCTTAAATTTAAAAACATAACCTCTGGTTCCTTTCATTCAAGAAAGCCATTAAGTACAGAATACAGGGAATAGCCAATCCAAATGGCTTAATAAGAGGTGAACCTACTATTCTGACTGTTGCTCTGGGGTGACTGACAAGACCCTGGTGGGTTCTGATTATGCATCTGACATGTGAGGTTTTTCAGTTTTCCACTAACGGCATCCTAGCCCAATATTTAGCCCCATATACCTACCACTACTGTTATTGTACACTGGTGTTTCTGGGTACAGTCTCAGTAACACTCCCAGGAAACAGCATGGAATTGAAACTAATTTACTAGGCCCATGATTTAGTGGGCAAGTCATAGTTTAGTGAAACTCCATACACTTCGTCAAGCTCCATTCATTAAGTCCTTGGATTGGTTAAGCTCCATACATTAAACGTTTTATGGGACTCGGACAATTTGGTTTCCACCCTCATATGCAAACAGACTGTTCAGTCATATATAGAGCAGAAGAGGGCACCAGCAAGGGTTGAAGGGCCATTTTCAGCCTTTCAGCACTTAGCACTTAGCAATCAGACATGACACTTCTGATGACCAGAAGTCACTTTCAGACAAGTTTTGGCAGTGGGATCTAGCCAAAAGGTCCCATAGAATTGATTTTGAGCTGGAAGAAAGGGAGTTGGGGCCGAAATCAGGGTCCAGTGGCTAGAAGAATCTCCTCAGAGGCTGAAACTTCTCTGGAAAACCAATGGAGTCTAGAGAATGATTGCTGCCTCTCTAGAAAGACCATGGAGAAAGCAAGCCTACCTCGAAAGCACAATTTGTCAAGTTACATGTAAGATGAATCAATATACTGTACTGTAATTATGACATACTGAAACCATCCATGATCAAGCAACAGAAGGATGATGCCCTGAGTCCCTTCACTGCTCAGTGATGAGAGGCTTCAGCATGTCATTGTATTCATTTATCTTTTCATTCCCTTTCCAAACTCTGCTCCAAGGTTTTGTGTTACATGATGTACAGCGATAAGTAACCTGCCAGGGAACAAGGGAACACTTCCATGTAGTTTTCTTTTATTATGTTTTTCTTTTTTCTTTGAGGTCTACTTTCATCCTTTCCAGTGCTTGAGCACATACCATGCTATTCCGGCCCCCATGTCATTTTTCACTGCAATAAGGTAGGGTGTAAGTCTTTTCTTTTAAAAACAAACAAACAAACCAGCTTATCCATCAATTCACACTATGCCAGAGATGGAATGATACCAGCAGCCACACTCTGTTCTTAACTGAGAATGGCTCAATGGGAACAATGTTTTGTCATAATGTCATTCCTAAGGCCATCCTTGGTGTGTGTGTGTAAATAACATGGCTGCTCCCATTGTCTTGTTTTCATTTTTTTAACTAAAAATGCCCCCTCACCATGCACACACCCTCTAGGAGTGTGTGAGGGAATTTCATTATGCGGGGGGGGGGGAACAGGCTGTTTCATGCCCAAGTGGTCTTTATTTGACTACTTTCACGGATTTGATTATGTGCAGATTATTTGCTGCTGCCTCTAATGATGCCCTATGCCATTTTTAAAAGGAACTCCTAAGCCTTGCCTCGTGTTCATAGTCTCTGCAAGCCTCATGAGACAGGGGTAGGCAAAGGGAATGTAAACACAGGAAAAAAAAGATGTGAACAATTTTCATGATCCCACTTTGCAATGCTAGAAATTTGGGGACTGAAGGAAAATGTCTGTTTGGGTAGCAGAATTCTTATGGGGGATGACAACGCCCTCATTTGCCACCTTGTAGCTATACCTCGAGTAAGGTTCAGCTGGCACTCCATTTTGCATCCATATTGAGGGAGGAGTACCATCTTGCCCTTTGCTTCCAACAGAAAGGTGTTTTGGTCTGTCCCTGACTGCCATGCACAGTTATTGGGTTGTGTTCAGCTTGGCATGTCACACATTGTGCAAACCCACTTGGGAGTCAACTAACACCAGTTTCTGGTGCAGCTCCAGAGGCTCAAAACCAAGTTTGGTTCTGGATGGGAATAACGACCCATCCTTACCCGCCGTGCCAGCTGAGAAACAGGGTTGGCTCCTTCCTCGGTCAGCAGTGTTGAGTCTGTGGTTTCCATCAGTTCAGGACTGTCCCTCTGAAAAAAAGAATTCAACCTCAGGAATAGTAGAGGAGGGACACCAATGCATTGGTGGATGGAATGGGGGCAATCTGTGGCCCATCACTGGGTGACTGTAGCGCTCATCATCCCTGACCATTAGGCCATCTGGGTGGAGCTGATGGGATTTGGACTCCAACAAGATCTGGAAGCCCACAGGATGCTCCACCCCTAGGAGGGGCATGACAGAAGGATGGGGTCCAGTTCTCAGACAAATGCTTTAAACTGGAGGAAAAGGAGAAACATGTTGACTTTTTCTTACAAGCAGGAGAAACCACAGCTCAGTGGTGAAGCATATACTTTACTGAAAGGAAGGGGAACCTCTTTTGACCTGCTGGTTGACTTAAGTACAAGTTGACAGGTGACTTAAAGGCACAGACACACACAATATAGCTAGAGCTTGGGGGCCACATCCCAGGTGTGGGCAAGGGAAGGGACAGGGCAAGGGCGGAGTGGATGGGGCAAAGGGAAGTGAGCATTGTTGTTGTTGTGTGCTTTCAAGTCATTTCCAATTCATGGGGACCCTAAGGCAACACTATCATTGGGGGGTTTTTTTTGGCAAGATTTGATCAGAGGGGGCTTGCTTCTGCCTTCCTCAGAGGCTGAGAGAGTGTGACTTGCCCAAGGTCACCCAGTGGGTTTCCATGGCTGAGTGGGGATTCAAATCCTGGTCTCCCAAAGTTCTACTCCACTACTCAAACCACTACACCACACTGGCTCTTGAACTGAGTATAGAGAGGTATACGTCTCATTAATATGGACATTTCCCCACCGGGCACAAAATGTGCACCACCTTCAAAGTAACCTGCATGATTGTACTTCACATGCAATAGTTTGCAAAGTGCGTGCAGAGCTCAAGTTCATGCAACAACATGCACAGCATTTTCAAAGTGCACAGCTTTATTCTATGGCTTTTAAAAGCAAAATGCTTTAAACAATCTGTTTCTCCAACTGGTAACAGCTACAAAAGCCATAGAAGAATGATGAAGAGCTTGTATGCACATTTGGCCCACAGGTAGAAGTTTCCAATCTCTGGTTTACAGGGGACACAAGTTACATACTAAATAGTCATATATGGGTCAACCTCCATATCTGCAGGGGATATGTTCCAAGATACCCCCCATGGATACCTGAAACCGTGGATAATAGGGAACCCTATTATTTTCAATGAGATGAACACCGGAAGTTGACCACAGAATTGTACTGGAGGACTTAGAAATGCCTAGAGAGAACATATTTTAAAAACATGGATAAATGAACCTGTGGATACTGAATCTGTGGATATGGGGGTCGATCTGTACTGGCTAAATGCCTTCCATTTAATCAGCAAGACACCAGCAAGGGGGTGGGATAGTGAGCCAGTCACCTCACCGTCTTATCCTCTGCTGATGCAGGATTTTAAAGTCAATCAATTATAAAAAAGATAAAAACTTTGTTTATTACTCAAAGTATAAAAACTTTGTTTATTACTCAGGGTTTGCAAATTTTTTGGTTGCACCCAACAGAGCTGCTGTTTCAAATACAACCTCCTTGCTCTTTAGCTTGCTGACTTTCTTTTTTCTCATGCTTGGGAGGAAATTCCCGTGACATTGGGAAGGCTAGATTGGGGTGAGCAACTATGGAAGGGGAGGGGGCTGCAGTAGCCTCCTAGGAGACCTTGCAGGGCCACACCTGCTCCCACACAAAAACATTGTCCCCAATAGTTTCTAAGAGGTATAGCAGAATTTTCATCATGTATTTAGTTTCAAACAAGGTATCTCCTATGCTTAAATTGACCCATGGGGGCTGGGAAATGCAATTGAAATGCACCCTCTCCTCCTAGTGGACATTTGGGGGCATTTCGGGGCAAAACCTTTTTTTAAAACACTATTGCAAAAATTGTTTTTGACCTCTGGGGGCACAGAAAGCCTTCAAACATGATAGAAATGCCTCCCACACCCCCCTAGAATGCATTGAGGGGTATTCTGAAAAACAGTATTTTTCATCCCCTGGGAGCCAAATGCAGCCCATTGGCTGCACTTTACCTGCCCCTTGGCAAGTTAGATGCATATTTTGACTTAAGGTTCCTTCCTCTTTTCCTAACTATGGTGCCTTCAGTGTAGGATTTTGGAGGAGAGTTCCAGAGCCCCACCGAACAGGAGGTGCAAGATCCAAGACAAGCTTTTGAAATCAGTTAAGTAATACACATCATTACAAAATGGGTAATGGACATAACATCCTTAAATCTTACAGCTCACTGCTGCCTGAGAGAGAGATGAAAACCAGGGTTTTAAAATGGTTGATTCTGTTTTCCCTATCCTGCCCCATCTGTTGGACTAAACACAGTTTCATAGTTTTGTGAACTCTGTCTGAAGAGTTATTTGAGTTATACTGCCCTCCCCCAGTCAGCCTTCTCTTTTGGTAAGCTGCGCACTAATCATATTAATTGCTTGAAACATTTTTATCTACCCCAGTACCACCACTTGTGAATGGCCAGCAGATAGGTTTAAATGTTTCATTATTTTCATACAACCAGTTATGAAAACTTCAGGTACCAAGGGTCATCTCAATACAAGCATTCCCAGGGTGTGTGTTTTTGTGCAACAGAAGAGGATGGCTTCTTCTAGGACAAGTGCAACACACACCCAGAGGCACAACACTGGCAGATATAAGATGGATGCTTTTCTTTCCTTAGAACTAAGTTTTTTTCCTCTAACATGCAAATTTGATCAGAGTTAAACAGATGGCGTATTAACTAAAACCATTATAATCGATTAACTAGGGTATCTTGTGTGCAAGTTATGGCCGTCCTTTCTGGCCTACTCTGGTCTGGCAATTTCCAAATGTACTGTGCTACAACAGCCATCATCACCAGCCATCATGGCCACATTGGCTGGGGATGATGGTGGTTCTGGCCCAACATCTCTGGAGGACACCAGGATGAGGAAGGCTTCTCTAAACAGAACAATTCTTCCCCATAAGTTGAGAGATAAACCTGTAACACACTAATACCCCAGTATCAATGGGGTAGGAAAAGGGACCCCAGCAGAGACTGCCTCTACCTCATCCTGGAGATCCTCTTCTTGTGACTCTCCACCAAGGGTCTGCAGTACTTTGGCCTTGTAGACCTTCCAGAATCCCTGAGTCATCCTGGCAACAGTCCACTCAGCTTCCTCAGGTCTTAAATTCTTCTCCCAAAAGCAGCAGGGTCACACTAAGCAACTTTGCGAGATCTCTGCTAGATCAGTAGCCTTAAGAATTACAGACCCCAGCCCCTGCTGTAGCTTCCCCCTCTGATCCTCAGTAAGCTAGGTGCTGGTTGCCATCATGCCTCTGTTTCAGAGGCTCTGCCAGGAACCAGGTGCTCAGACAGATGCTGGAATGTCCTGCAAATTCACACCTGTCACAGGCAGCCTCTTTCTCAGATCTGGTGTCTTCATTAAAATTTCAGAAGCCTCCAGTGTACATCTCAAAGAACAAAAAGGAATCGGATCCATGGCTGACCCAGAATGAAGGGCCTTGGAACTGATGGAAGCTCTCTGGGTCTCCTTTCCCTCTTTGTGCATCCTATCTCCAGATTGGTTCTTCAGGCACTTATTCAGTGGTCTTCTCCATCCTGCAATTGGGACATTAATTAGTGGTCCATTCACATTCTCAGACTTGGAAGCTGTGTCCTCTTTCCATGCAGAGTACCTGCATCGTCACAAGAGGGGTGTCTTCACACAACCCTAGAGGGAGCCCCTCCTCCCTGCCAGTTCATCCCAGGCAGACTTTTCTCTCCTGCTTTGGAGTCCTTAGGAAAGCCTCATTCCTGCATTGCTATGCTCTTGCATTACACTCCATTGTCTGCACCCTGTAACTGATCTCCTGCAAGAATGGGCTTAGGAACGTGGTAGCTCGGCAACAGGCTCAAAATAGTGCCTGGCAGCTAAATTATTTCGTAGGGCTGGTAGTCTCTCAGGCCTCTGTTCTTCTCCTTCGCGGATTTAGTTTCTGTCTTAGACAGAAAGCTTCTCCCTTCCACGCTGAATCGCTTCTTTCAAACTATAAACAAGAAAGGTTGATTCCTTGCTTCCTTTTATCTCTCTCAAGAAGTGGCTTACTTTGTCTGTTGAGCCCCACATCACGCAGTGGCTGGTTGTAGGACAGAAAGAAGGAAGTGCATCTTCCCATCACCCACCATGCTTTAGCCCAGCCCCTCTCCCCTTGGCTAATGACAGATGTCTGTCTGCTGCCTTTACATGCCTGTAAATATATTATTGATTCCCAGGCTGGCACAGTAATGTGATCACGAGTAGCTAACTGACTGAGGGCTGTTGCTTTGTCCTGCTCTCACCACCCTACATGCATGGATCCATATTTGCTATGCAACACGCTGCTAACGTTACTTCGACATGTGCTTCTCTCCCTGAGCTGAGTTGCGCTGAGAAGGTGGTGCTCGGGGCAATGTGGTGACACACACAGTTCTTGCCCTTTGGGAATCACTCCAAATGAAAGCAATGCTACTATGCAAGTGCAGAGTTCATAATGTGAAATGCCCCTTTCTTTTCCAAGCATTGAGAAGTTGCAGCAGGTTGGTTTCTTTTGGTCAGAAGCTCTTGCTAACATTTTAAAAAATGTGGTTTTTTATTAAATAAATTTTAATATACAATTATAAAATGTTGACATGTAAGCAATTGATACAAACAAAATAGAAAAGCAACCCCAAGAGAGAAGGTGACAATAACAGTAACAGAGCACAGATCCCTTGAAATAGGAAATTATTTAGTGCTGGTGAACATAACTGCTGCTTTTCTAAACTAAGAAGCAGGATTCCTCCAAAATCTAGCTGTGAGTTTGGTGGGTGGAGAATAGATGAGTCCTTATATGTAAAAAGAATAAAAGACTACCAGTTCTTCTCAAATAAGTCTGGTCTTATATGTCCACATAATTTTTTAGATTCTAAATCCATTTCTCCAACAGTACAAGGTTCCGCACATGGTCAATCCATCCTCAAAGCTTTAAGTGTTTTAGGTCTTTCCATCTTTTAGGGATCTGTCAAGACATTCCAAGAAGTAACACTTTTAATCTTTTTGTGCAAGTTTCTCATTAGGACCCTTGAATATAGAGAGTAAAAACAGAGACTTGGAATGGTGTACCATTTGGCTCATTATCTGACCTAAAATATCCAGTACCTTATCTCGAGAAAACCACACGTGGAACATGATGCCAATTTCCCAACATCCTATCCAGCATCTTGTGGAGTCCTCCTTATTAATCCTGTTTAATTCGATAGCTATGCTATCTGTATATTACTTTTAATATGTTTTTTCAATATTGTGCTGGTGTTGATTTCATACAATCATAGGGTTGGAAGGGACCATGTGGGCCATCTTGTCCAACCCCTGCAATGCAGTACTCCCGAGAAATAGGCATCCAGTCTCTTTCTGTTTAAAGACCTCCAAAAGAAACACCACACTACGAGGCAGTGCATTCCACTTCCGAACAGCTCTTACTGTCAGAAAGTTCTTCCTAATGTTTAGGTGGGGCAGCATCTTCATTTCTTGCCATTTGAATCCATTGGTTCACATTCTATTTTCCAGAGCAGCTGAAAACAAGTTTGCTCCATCTTCAACATGGCATCCCTTCAAATATTTTTAAAAGGCTATCATATCATCTCTCAGTCTTTTCTTCTCTTGTAGGGTGGAGGTCCATATTATCCTCTGCTGTGTACCAGTGAGAAGTCTTGATAATTCTAATTCCCAATATTTTTTCTTATTTAGAGATTCAGATTGAGAATAGGTGGAGGCACACAATTTAAAGCATTCTAACATATGTACTACTCTCATATCATGATGCTAGCCAGCACCTCAAGCTATTTAGATGCCAAACCCAGCTGTGTTTTCTTTTAATATGCCATTTCCACCCACATGTAGACAACTGGATTACGTGGTCCATACCAACAGTGAATAGGAGAGGAAGAAAGACACAGTCTCCTCAAAATGGCTCACACCATCGTAGTGCAGATATACATCTTCACAATTCAATAACAGGCTTTCATTGTGTTTCTGCAACTTAGTTGTGGACATGTAAAATTATGCATTGTTGACTGCAATGTAGAATCTTGGCCAATGACTATAATATAAATAGAAACACATATGGCGTTTATCCAAGTGGGTAGGACAAGGACTGCGTGAATAGCAGCTGCCCAGATGTGAAGAGTTGATGGTTCTAGTTATCCCTTCTCATGGATTTAAACTTCAGTCTTTAAACTGAACTGGGACTGGATAAACAGAAGATGTCTCCAAATAAAGGATTGTCCTCTGAAAAGCAGACCACAGAGCCACCCTAAAGGTGATACTTCGCAGAGCCATTCAGATTACTGACACAAATCCTACCGATCCCATTCCTCTTCTGTCTAAATCCCAAATTTACGAGAATTAAAAAGGAGCCAGCACTTAGATCTCCCTGCAATTTGGTCCAGGAGGCTGGCTTCACACGGTAACAGAGCCTTCTCTGTGGCTGCTCCCACCCTTTCGAACTCCCTCCCACAGGAGGCTAGCCTGGTCCCCTCCCTGTTTTCATTTTGCCAGCCGGCAAAAACATTATTGTTTAAGCAAGCCTTTGATGTACAATTGTGGCTTTTATTGGGGTGTTTTTATGTTGTTTTTATCTGTTTTTTACTTTACATGTTTTAATTGCTTTTAATTGTGATTTTAATTGTTTTGTGAGCTGCCTTGGGTTTTAGAAATTGCACAAATAAAACAAACAAGCAAACAAAAAACAGGGTGGGCCACAGTCCTTCTGGGCAGAAGCTAAGCTTGCACTTGCCTCTACTCCCACTCCTAGAAATGGATAGATGTCTCTCATTAGAGAGTGGAATTTTTTGCCCAAAGAGCACACATTTATGACTGTGCTCCCAGGAAATTTAGCCCACTGATAGGGCCAGGCCTGTCTTCCCCCTGAAGTCTGGGGCTCCAATATGCATTTATCTTGACTGAAGAAGGCCAAGGAAGGCATAGAATCAGTGGGGCTTTGCAGAGTTGGCTTGAGGATAATACTATCTTTTAATTTTTCAAGGGTTCTTTAAGTTCATTCTATCCAAATGGAATCCATTTTACTTTCATTCCATCCAAACGGAAGCATTCCACTTTCCATGCCACTGTCATTCTGAAATCTAGAGCAACTATAATTCTCCTCTTTTGATTAGGCAATAACACATACATATACATGTGAGCAGTTGTAGGGGGTGGGGGAGACTAGTGTATCTAATTGAAACTACAGGGGAAATTTAGGTCAGGAGACTAATGACCCAAACTGAAACCTGGGAGGGCACAGGGGTTATCACCCTTTGCTTGCAAAGAGCCGTGTGAGATCTTTTGATGACCAGGCCTTGGGGCTTAGATTTCTTCCATGGAGGATTAGCTGAACACCAGGAACAAACATTGACAAGGGTCAAAGAGTCATCCTTTTACACTGAATGGACATTAATCAGTAGTGAGTTGCAACGCACTCTGGATGGAATTACCTTCCACTCACTTTCATCTCAAAGGCTTAAAAGTGGAATTCCAAGGAAGGATAAAAAGCTGAGAAGTAGTGGAAAGAAAGTTTTTGTTTTCAAAGAATTGTGGATCCAACAACATCACATCAGGAAGCCCACAAAACAGGACAATATTTTTTTAAAATCCATATGGTTATTACTAAGACGTTTATTTCTTTTCATATTTTTAAAAAAACCCAAAGCAGTTTATAGTATTATGAAAAGAAAAAACCAAAGCAGTTTACAATATTATAACGTTAATTAGAAAATATAATAAAATTAAATAATATTTATTAAAATATTAATTAATATTTAATTAATTTAATTAAATGACAATAAAACAGTAAAACATTTCATTTTCTCCTATAACTAATTCAAAGTGGCTTGCAACAGAAGCATCAAACTAATAAACATCATCTATGAAATTATCATCTATGAATTATTACCAAAACACACACAGTAGCAAGATAGAATAGTTTTTAAAAAATGAAGTAAAGTGCTGCACTGCAGATCTTTAGGAGAAAATGAAAAGGAATAAACCTTGCAAAACCTGAGGAAGAAGTAGCCTGGAAGTTAGCTAATAACAAAGACCTTAAAGAACCAGGTGTTTTACTTGATATCTAAAGGCACTCACTGTTGTAGGCATCTCCATCCAGCGTTGTGGTATGGATGTTACAGCATCACACTAGCAATAGGGAGACCCAGGTTCAAATCCCTTGTTAACCACCCAGTGATGTTAAAAATATAAATCATTTACCATTTGCTGCCTTTAATGGTATCTAGAACTCTTCTACTTAAGATAAGCCATTTCAGCCCTATACATTGTTGTGCATTTCTCATTCTTATCAGCAGAATCCTATACACACTTAGCATACAATTACAGTGCACATTGGCTAGTACTTTCAGACTTCAAAAAAAAAAAAAAAAAGACAATGGGGCATATTCTGCCCTCATCATCTCCTTGCCCTGGTCAAGCTATAGGCAAACATCTTGCTCTGGCTTTTCTTCGCAAAGGAAGGTTCAGGAAGGACTCATCCTGAGCTTTTTGCAAGCGTGCTGATGACTGAAAAGGCCAATCCGAGATAAACAAGTCCAGTTGCAGAAAGCACAGCAGAAGGTCTCCTTGGGTGATGTTTCTGGGTTGTGAATCTTTCTGCGTTGTCGTTTCTCTTCAAGACTTGTTCAGCATGAGTTCTCAAATAAGGCTGCAGCATTGTGGATAGTGTGTCTCCATGCCTGCCGACGTGAGGCCAGGGCGGACCATTGTTGGTGATCAATTTGGCCGAGCCTGAGATGTTGTTTCAGGGAGTCCTTGTATCGTTTTTTTGGAGCGCCCCACTTACGCTGACCTGTGGCGAGTTCACCACAGAGTACTATTTTTGGGAGGCGATGGTCCTCCATCCTAGAAACGTGCCCTGCCCAGCGCAGCTGTGTTCTCAATATCATGGCCTCAGTGCTGGTGATCCCTGCTTGCTCAAGGACAGCAACATTCGTCACATAGTCAGTCCAGTGTATATTTAGGATTGTGCGTATACAGCGCTGCTAAAAGCGTTCAAGGAGTCGTAAGTGGTGGCGATAGGTGACCCATGTTTCAGATCCATAAAGGAGAATAGACAGTACAATGGCTCTATACACAGATTTTTGTGCTTCGCCTCAGGTGTTTATTACTCCAGACTCTTTTGTAAAGTCTTCCAAATGCGCTATATGCCTTTGCTAATCTGTGATCGATCTCTTTGTCAACCTTGGCATCTGAGGAGATGATGCTTCCCAGGTAGGTGAACTGCTGAATGGACTTGAGCACAGAGAGGAAACATCTTGCAGCTGTGCACCTAAAAGATTGGTCTACAGGCACGTTTGCAGCAATTGAAAGAAAAATAAAGAGGCACAAGTACTGTTATGCCCACACCACTGAGATACTTTCTTTCCCCCTTACCAGAATATTTCCTGCATTATCTTTCTAAATTAGATACACTGATGTGCTTTTACTACGATCAGACCTATTTAACACTTCTAAATTACAGTATATATTTTGGTGATAACAATCTGAAGTGATTTGGTCTTTAGATAGCAATGAAAAATATTCATTGTTTTAAAAAGCAGCACCCACAATTTTACTTGTTTTTATGGATCCCCATAGTCACATTTCTTCAGTTGGACATGGTGATTTTAGGTTGTAAACCTAAACACCATAAACTGAGCTTAAGAATAATTGTACTCAGCAGAGCTTCCTTGACAGTTGACATCAATACCTTACCACTGTTTATGTGTTTTTAACTGATGTATGTCACTTCAAATCCAAGCCTAACACTGTAGCAGTCCATGGAAAACATATATGCCAAATTACGAGGAGTAGCTAATACCCTAGAAGACAGGATCAAAATTCAAAATGACCTGCATAGATTGGAGAGCTGGGCCAAATCTAACAAACTGAAATTCAATACGGAGAAATGTAAGGTACTGCACTTAGGGCGGAAAAATGAAATGCATAGATATAGGCTGGGGGAGACCTGGCTGAATGAGACCACGTGCGTAAGGGATCTAGGAGTCCTAGTAGACCACAAGTTGAACATGAGTCAAGAGTGTGATGCGGCAGCTAAAAAGGCCAATGCAATTTTGGGCTGCATCAATAGAAGTATAGTGTCTAGATCAAGGGAAGTGATAGTGCCGCTCTATTCTGCCTTGGTCAGACCTCACCTAGAATACTGTGTCTAGTTCTGGGCACCACAATTCAAAAAGGATATCAACAAATTGGAGCGTGTCGAGAGAAGGGCAACTAAAATGGTGAAAGGTCTGGAAGTCATGCCTTATGAGGAGAGACTTAGGGAGCTGGGTATGTTTTGCCTGGAAAAAAGATGGTTAAGGGGCGACATGACAGCCCTGTTTAAGTATTTGAAGGGGTGTCACGTTGAGGATGGAGCAAACTTGTTTTCTGCTGTTCCAGAGACTAGAACACGGAGCAATGGAAGCAAGCTCCAGGAACAGAGATTCCACCTCAACATTAGGAGGAACTTTTTGACAGTAAGAGCTGTTTGTCAGTGGAACACACTCCCTCGGACCTTGGAGGTCTTTAAACAGAGGCTGGATGGCCATCTGTTGGGGATGCTTTGATTGTGATTCCTGCGTGGCAGGGGGTTGGACTGGATGGCCCTCGTGGTCTCTTCCAACTCTACAATTCTATGATATACTGAAATATTTCTACACCTCTTATTTGGTACCCAGAACACCCTTGGTTTCTGTTGCAGCAAACTACCATAACTGCCCTCAAGGCTCTGGAAAATGTGTTTTCAGTGCATTCCTTCAAAACAAAACAAAACAAAACAAAACAAAACAAAAACAACCTAGCAGTACTTTATTTATATTAGCTTATTTATTGGATGGTTTAGTAATTTCTATTATTATTATTATTTTATTCATTGGTATCCTGCCTTTCTCCCACCAATGAGGCTCAAGGCAGCTAACATCATTACTAAAACAATACAAGCTAAAAACAGTACACAGTTAAAATCGCATTATAAATATAAAATTTAAAAAACAATTAAGCAATTTATAAGTTTAAAAAATTACAGTAAAAATTAAAATACCTTTTTAAAAAACGCTTAATTTTAAAAATATTAAATTAAAATATATATATAAATAAATAAATAACCCTTATTTTTTAAAAAACAACAACAAACAAACACCACTACTACATTATACAGTACTTTGGAAAAGCTGAATATAAATACTTTTTAAAAGGCAACATATAAAATAAATAAACAGGTATTAATAAGTCGCGCCTCACTGGAATATATTATGTGAAGAATAAAAGTATAAAGCCCCCTTTTACTGTACTGTATTATTAAATCCAGTATGAAAAGGCACAAGAGCTTAAAACAAAATCCTATCCCTGTTTTCAAAATGCAGTATCAATCTCCATTAAAGAAAAGGGGGGGGAAAGCTTTTCCAAAAAGTCCCCAGGGCAGAAGAGAGCCCATGTCGCCGCATGATGACGTTTCGCTCAAGCGCCGGAAGCGGAAGTGACTTTTCTTGCCGAGCGAGTTTTCTCGCACGAGTCGCTCGGGCTGAAAATGGCCCCCAAGAGCTGTCGCCGGACGGGAGCCCACAAGGCTCATTCCTTGGCTCGCCAGTGGAAAACGAAACGGCGGCGCCGGGACCTGGATGAGATCCACCAGGACATGATGCCGGAGAATTCGGCCAAGCTGCTGCGCCAAGATCCGGACCCGGACCTGCCCGGCAGCGCCCAGCACTACTGCCTGCACTGCGCGTGCGTAAAGGGGCGGAGGGAGGGAGGAGGGAGGGGCTTTGTTTCCCCCGGCCTCAGTTCTGTTTAATGCACGTGCGCGAGAAGAGAACGTTTGCGTCAATAGTGTCTGTTGTTTTCATAGAGATAAGAAAAATATTAGAGCACAGTAGGACCGTCCTCCTCCTCCACTGATTCAGTTATCCACAAGACACAAAAGAGCACACCTACCATATCTTCCTAGAAAATGTGTCCTCTCTAGCCATTTTCTAGGTCCTCCAAGGCAACTCTGTGGTATTTTAGACCAGAAGTCCCATTTTCAGTGGCATTCGCTATTATCCACGGTTTTCAGTATCCACGGTCCTCCAAACCAATCGTACAGGGGTCCTACTCTAGGACCCCCATATCCACTAAGTTATTATCCACTGATTCAATTATCCACGGGACACAAAAGAGCACATCTACCATATCCGTTTAGCCATATTCTAGGTCCTCCAAGGCAACTCTATGGTATTTTAAACCAGAAGTCCCATTATTTTCCACTGTGTTTGCTGTTATCCACAGTTTTCTGTATCTGCGGGTCCCCCCCCCCAAACAAATCCCCAGTAGATACATGGGTCCTATTGTACAGTGGGACCCCTGTATCCACTGATTCAGTTATCCACGGGACACAAAACAGCACACCTACCACAGAGTCTTCCTAGAAAATGTGTCCTCTCTAGCCATTTTCTATGTCCTCCAAGGCAACTCTATGTTATTTTAAACCAGAAGACCCATTATTTTCAATGGTGTTTGCTATTTTCCATGGTTTTCAGTATCCACGGTTCTCCCATAAACCAGTCCCCAGGAGATACAGGGGTCCTACTCTAGGACCCCCATATCCACTGAGTTATTGTCCACTGAGTCTTCCTAGAAAATGCATCCTCTCTAACCATTTTCTAGGTCCTCCAAGGCAACTCTGTGGTATTTTAAACCAGAAGTCCCATTATTTTCAATGGTGTTTGCTATTATCCATGGTTTTCAGTACCCACCCACCCACCCAGAACCAATCCCCAGCGGATATGGCGGTCCTACTGTACTTCAATCCATGGGGGTGGGGTGTTTTCAAGTCGCCTCTCGACTTATGGCGACCCCATGGACTTCATAGGGATTTCTTAGGCAAGGAGTACTATTGTACCCGTCTGCAAATTCTTTGCTCCTTTAGAGCCGGGGTGGGCAACTGTGGCCTTCAGGCTGTTCTTATACCACAGCCCCCTTCAGTAGCAGCGCTCATAGCCAGCAACAACATCTGAAAGATACGACCACACATTCCCCACCTCTGCTTTAAATGCTTCAACATCATTTCTCCTGAGATGGAAGTCAGAACTGAAGGTAGAACAGGGCTTTGGCAGAGCTGTGCCAGCATTGGCACATCCATGCAGAAATTAAGAGATGTGTTGGTCTTTCCTAGTTTTTATTTTGGATTTTAAAGATGCTGTTTAGGGGGGGGGGGAACTAAACAAAATGATGGCCAGTAACTAGTGCGTCCAGTTTCATGATTTTGCATAAAAATATATTCCATATATAAAATATTTTAATTATCAATATTTTATGTAAAAACAAATACATCTTTTAAAAATACTAGAGAGAAGAAGAATGTATTTTATGTAAAATCTGCATCTGGAGCAGGAGTATAGGTCCTGAGTATACGTGTAGTTGAAAGTGGAAGCAGGTCACATGACCTCACCTGCTGATTTTCTGTTGCACCTTCGCAGAATAAATTCTGTGTGTACACAAGCACCCACCCATGCACAGAGTAAGCGTGAGAGAGCCCTATGCTCACTTGAGGGAACATAAGCACCCACCATAATGCAAGTTGATACTATCCAGGCCCAATTTAGCCAGAGTTTGAAACAATCGTTTGAAAATCAATTTAGTAACCTGTGTAAGAAATAGATGCATATACAGTTGTCCCTCCACATTCACGGACTTGGCATTCACGGATTTAAGTATTCATGGCTTGAAAATATTCTTAAAAAAATAATAATCCAAAAAGCAAACCTTGATTTTGCCATCTTATGTAAGGGGCACCATTTTGCTATGCCATTGCATATAATGGGACTTGAGTATTCATGGATTTGGGTATTCACGGGGGTTCCTGGAACCAAACCCCAGCGAATGTGAAGGGACAACTGTATCTGTTTGTCCCCCTATCTGTTGGCAAGTAATAGATGGGTTTGTCTCTCTCTCTCTCTGGCTTTTCTTCGCAAATGAAGATTCAGGAAGGAATCATCCCGCGTTTTCTGCAAGCGCGCTGATGACTGAAAAGGCCAATCTGAGATAGACAAGTCCGGTTGCAGAAAGCACAGCAGAAGGTTTCCTTGGGTGATGTTACCGGGTTGTGATTCTTTCTGCGTTGTTGTTTCTCTTCAAGACTTGTTCGGCGTGAGTTCCCAAATAAGGCTGCAGCATTGTGGATAGTGTGTCTCCATGCCTCCCGATGTGAGGCCAGGGCGGACCATTGTTGGTGATCAATTTGGCCAAGCCTGAGATGTTGTTTCAGGGAGTCCTTGTATCACTTTTTTGGAGCACCCCTCTTACGCTGACCCGTGGCGAGTTCACCGTAGAGTACATATCCTAGACACATGCCCTGCCCAGCGCAGCTGCATCTATAGAAGTATAGTGTCTAGATCAAGGGTTTTGGATCTAGATTTGGAAGGACAAATCCAATTCCAAAAAAAAAAAAAAAAGCCCTGTAGCGATAGGTGAGGGACAAAACTGGCAGGTGTAAAGATGGGTATGTATTATTTATTTATTTAGAGTATTTATACTCCGCTCTTCAACTACAAAGATTCCCAGAATAGCTTGCAACTAGTTTGAAAGTTCCCTTGTTGTCAGATTTGCAATCTAAATAAGACACGAAACACAAGTTAAAGAGAATTTTGGGGTGGGAATTAAGTTCAGCAGTTCTTGGCTGCTCTCCTTCACCCTGAGAAGCCTCAGCAATGGCAGTTGGAACATAAAGGGAGACACTCTCACCATCCACTGGGGCCCAAGAACTATGGAGCTGTCCCTGACTGCTCTTCTTCCTCAGAGGCCACAGCAATAACAGTTGGAATGGAGGGAGGCAAATTTATATAGGTATGCATATATGAATTAACAGAACACATATGAATTTGGCTAGACCAGAGTTTGGAAGAGCCTTGAACATATAAAAAGGAAGTAGATACACAAAAGAGGAATTGATGACTCCTAAGGACATGAAATCTCTGAATGCTAGGTGGTTAGGAAACTTAAGCCATGTAGACAGAAGTTCATGACCATGGCAGTAGACCACAAGTTGAACATGAGTCAACAGTGTGATGCGGCAGCTAAAACGGCCAATGCAATTTTGGGCTGCATCAATAGAAGTATAGTGTCTAGATCAAGGGAAGTAATAGTGCCACTCTATTTTGCCTTGGTCAGGCCTCACCTAGGATACTGTATCCAGTTCTGGGCACCACATTTCAAAAAGGATATTGACAAATTGGAGCGTGTCCAGAGGAGGGTGACTAAAATGGTGAAAGGTCTGGAAACCATGCTTTATGAGGAAAGACTTAGGGAGCTGGGTATGTTTAGCCTGGAAAAAAGACGGTTAAGGGGTGATATGATAGCCCTGTTTAAGTATTTGAAGGGGTGTCACATGAGGATGGAGCAAGCTTGTTTTCTGCTGCTCCGGAGACTGGGACACGGAGCAATGGATGCAAGCTCTAGGAACAGAGATTCCACCTCAACATTAGGAGGAACTTTTTGACAGTAAGAGCTGTTCGGCAGTGTAACACACACTCTCGGAGCGTGGTGGGGTCTCCTTCCTTGGAGGTCTTTAAACAGAGTCTGGATGGCCATCTGTCAGGGATGCTTTTATCATGATTCCTGCATGGCAGGGGGTTGGACTGGATGGCCCTTGTGGTCTCTTCCAACTTTACAATTCTATGATTCTATAAGTCTTTTTAGTGGGGAAGTATGAGGTGTTTTCAAGGTGGGAGGGTGTTGGAAGCAAAGTATGGGTCAAAAAGAAGGGCAGGCATGATTAGCTGAGGCAAATATAAACACAAATGAGGTGGGAATCTAACCAATAGTAATCTGGGGATTTTTGAAGAAACCAGATATATGGAAAGAAGGGGTATACAAGAGTGGCAATCATATGTGTTGTGGTTCTCTTTTGATCGGGAGGTTTAGTTGCCAGTGGTCTATTAAGATGCTGTCTTATCTAGCATAAGTTTTTTTGCAACATACCTTAGTTTCTTTTTTCTTTATAATGTCCTAATATTCTTAAATCTGAGGTGGGCAATGCACTGCTCCCCAGATACTGTTGGAGTGCAACTTCCAGCATCGCTCCCATTGGCTATGTTGGCTTGGGCTAATGGGAGTTGCAGTCCAACAACATGTGGTGGGCCACACTTTGTCAGACTCTCTTAGATAAGTTATGCTTAAATTGTTGCTGCAGCAACCATGTTGTTAATCTCAGCTGTGTGCTTGAAAGCCTGATTAAGGTTGTAATAGGGTTTGGGCAGCTGTTCTGCAGGGTTGGTAGGAGCTCTCTATGAAACAAACTGTGGTTTTAAAATATACAGTTGTACTTTAAGCACAGAAGATATCTGTCTTAACTGCCAATAAAGCCTGTATTGCTGTATCATAATAGTGGTTAAGACTATTTCTTCATAGAGGGGAGTGTATATTGGTGGCACCCATTTCAAAAACGTCTGATGATCTCATCTAGCAGCTTCATATGGATCTTAAATAGCATGGAGGGTGGAATAAAACACTGGTACCTTGAGGCTTAAAAACCAAGGGGCTGAATAAATATCCCCCATTAATACTCTCTATAGCCATTCCTGTAGGTAGGAGCAGAAAAATGGTAATACTCTTCCTCCTGCTCCCAGGCTCATCTGATAGGACACCATGGTCAATGGTATCAAAAGCCACTGGGAGATTCAGGAGGATCAGCAGGGCAGTACATTCCCTGTCTTTCCTTTGGACCAGGTAACCAAGACTGTTTTGGTATTGAACCCTGGCCTGAAACCAGACCGATATGGGATCAGATAATCAGATTCTTCCAAGAATGTTTAAAGCTGTCCAGCCTTCATGTGCTTACGCATCTTGCCCCACAAGGGGGTATTTGCAGCAGTTTTTTCATGTACCTTTGGGTCAAAGGAGGTAATCTACAGGAGCTGTGGTCCAACAGCATCTAGAGTTTGGGGCCCAAACTGAGGTTTTGGTGTGGGGGTTTTCAGGGTCCACCACAACTCTCACTGGCTCCACAGAACAAAACTGAATATGACCAGACGTCCATGTGCAATTCTGTAAAACTCGTTTTTGGGAGCAAAAAAATGGGAGACTGTTTTGAAGGAAAATTGCTGTTCTTGGAGTCTCCCAGGAGTGTGCATTTTTTGTTGTTGTTGTTGTTGAAAAAAGAGTAAATGGGGAGATTTTCAGGGGTTCGGGGGGGGGAGACCAGGGGGCTGCCTAATTCCCATCCTTTGTCTTTTGATGATGATACTGTAATCATAGACAAATATGCACATGTGAATTAACTGTCTTGCCTTTTGCGGACTAACCTTTGTAAACATCAACCTGCTTTTATAACTTGAGTTTGCTTTCTTTTCTCCTCCCTCGACAGGCGGTATTTTGTCGATCTAAAAAGCATGAAGGATCACTTCCGATCTAAGGTTCACAAAAAGAGGTAACATGACTTTTATGTATTATTATTATAATCTTTTTCTGAGAGCCAGTGTGGTGTAGTGGTTTGAGTGTTGGGCTACAGCTCTTGAGACCAGGGTTGAAATCCCCGCCTGGCCATGGAAACCCACTGGGTGACCTTCAGCAAATCACACTCAGCCTCAGAGGAAGGCAAAGACAAACCTCCTCCAAACAAGGCTTGCCAAGAAAACCCCGGTCGCCATAAGAACTGTACTTGGAAATCATTTTTGTTAGTATATCAGTAGCTTCTGTAAGACATGACAGTTCAGTAACAGTGACTTCCTGTACACCAGGAAGGGAAGAAAGTCGATTTGAATCTGTTGCTAGATCTCTGAGTGATCTGTAATAGATCTTCGAGGATTTATGTCTCCAGTCAGATAGCAGTAGCAATAACATTTACAACTGCACCCTGGTGCTCTAAATTACCCCTCTGAAATGAAGACAGCTGCTGAGTAACAAGAAGTCGAAATCTGCATGGAAGAGCTGTGAGCTCTTTTTGGTTTGGCTCCTTTCCTTACAAGCAGGTTTCTGGGTTATAAAAATAAAAGCTAAGTGTACAGTATGACACCAGACTATGGCTATTGGATTTTAAGGTTCTAAAAAACCCCAAAGTAGAGTGGATGTTTCATTATTTTGATATTTTGGCTGGGGAAATATGAAGGTACTGAATACTGTTAACTGCCTCATTTTAATGTGGCTGTGCATATAAGTGTATATGCTTCTTGGGAAGAGTCACTGGGGAAAAGTGAATTATAACATTGATATGCATTGTGATTAATATTGTATCAGTCCCTGTTTCCCAGTTTAAAATGCGTTGTTTGCATTATGTTAATTCATCAGCTTTATGGAACTATGTCATGCCCATGCATCCTTTTTAACTGGGGCTGTCACTTACAAAATACTGCAGTTACCAGGTCATGGATTAGTAGCAGAGCAGAAGAGGTGGGCTTCTCCTAGTGCTTAAAGCAGTGCTGGGGAATGTGTGTTGGAGTGCAGCTCCCATCAGTCCTAGCCAGCATAGCTGGTGGTGAGAGATGGTGGCTCTTGTAATCTGAAGGGCTACAGGCTCCCAAACCATGACTTAAAGCATCACATTAAAAGGTATAAAGGAATATTGTATCAACGTTGAGACTAATTTCTAGCATAAGCTTTCCTGGATTCCAGTCGACTTCATCAGATGCAGTACAACTTTAGAGCATCTCGGTTGAAGTGGAACACCAGAGTTTGAAAACTCTTTTGACTTGAATGAGTTCTGTTTCAGGTTGAAACAGCTGAGTGAGGAGCCATACACCCAGGAGGAAGCTGAGAGAGCAGCCGGAATGGGGTCCTACATTCCTCCCAAGAAGGTCGAAGTCCATACACAGCCCCTTGAAGAGATGGAGGAATCCAGCTGAAGAGAAACAAGACAATAAGGGCTCTTGGTCCAACTGGACACGGACGATATTTCTTCAAACATCACTATTTCACAGTACCTAAGACTGAGGCATAAAAGCTAGCAGACGGTTTATGGCAGATATGAGAGTTTTGGCTTTTTTGCTGTGGAAAAGCTATCTCCCCCACCCGCACCCTGTCCTCTTTGGCAGTAATCAGAGTTCAGCGGGAGGTCTGGGAAGTGAAGAGCAGACGTCCTGCTCTCCTATTGACCTGGTTATATAACTAATTGCTGCTCTTACAATGGCTCATGTTTATCACCAGTGGCTGGGGATTTACAAGCAGTTTTGTTCTTAATGTGACCTCTTCCATCTCTTTAGTGAGTCTTCTGAATAAATGAGCTGCCAGGCTGCTAGGCTGTGTGTTTTGGTAATTTGATTTTAATGTACTGTAGGACACTTCCTATGGTCCATGAGAAGAGTAGTAGTTACTGCTGTTGAAGGGTTTTACCTCTTATTTTGCACAAATTGCTATAGGAATGACTGCTTTAGTTCAGAATTATCAGCATGGACTAGAATTCCCCATTTCATCCATTAAGCGAGCACTGATGGTTTCAGAGAAAGCTGTCCTCTTTCCATACTGAGGGTGGGGAACCTTTTGGCCCTCCAGATGTTATGGACTTCTCAGAAACAGCAGCCAGCATAACTAGTGGCAAAGGAGTATAGGATTTGGAGTTTAGAACATCTGAAGAAGCTAAGCTCCCCCCCGCCACCTTAACTGATTAATAGACAGGTTTGTTAAAGTGTTCATGCTGCAGAGAGAGAAAATGGAGACATGTCTCAGGATGATCAAAAGGCAGTGTTTCATTAGTTAAAAAAAACCCTAATGCATTTCAGCCTGTGTATACTCTTAAGGCCTTTTTCAAGAGATATATAAAATCATAAAAAGACAACATAAAACCATGTTATGTAAAATCATAATTACTTTTTATACAGGTAATAGGCAGTGCACTACCTATTGAGAATAAAGTTCAGAAATTTCTGGACCACAAACTCTAAACCATTTACTGAATAAATGAAAACATCTGAGCAAAGGCTGAAAGGTTGTTTTATGTCTTCTAAGCAGATGGTAGAAAAAATAGTACTCTAAATACCATGTCTCCATTTCCCCCCCCCCCTATGGGCTTTGTTGGATGCTCTCCAGTTCCTGCTTCTTTTAAAATGTTAAGGGACAAATATTAACTATTTTGTTCTCCAAGCTATTCAGTTGTTTGGGCTAATAGAAGAAGTAGAAGAGTGACTCTGGTCTGGTTTAGTTGTATCAACTTCAGACTAATAACCATGACCTGTCATCTCAAGAATAAGTTATATGCTCACATGCTCCCTCCTCACCCTTTCTTTCCTCATCTTGCTTTGACACTTATTTCCTTGTTTTGCTTAAGCCATAATTTTCTGTTATGCCCAGACAAGGAAGCTGATGTTTAATCACTGCTTATGGATCATAATATGATGCCAGAAAGGATACAAAGCAAGTTACGAAAGCCAGTTTTTAAAGCAGTGATTAAATCATGAGTGGGCAGCTTATGATCCTCCAGATGTTGGACTACAGCTTCAATGATCCCTCACCATTGGTGTTATTGGAATCCCTCGTCCATAGTAACACAGATGCAAGTCATTCCAGGCTAGGGCTCATGGGTTGTAGAATATAGCTGGCTCATTTCCATTAAACAACATTTTGCATCTAGCTTCTTGCACTTCTCCCATTTTGTATCTGGCATGGGTTGGTGGACCTTGATCTAGTTTAAAAACAGCTTGAAGCCTGCCCACTTGTGATGTGTACTTCAAATATGCTTTCTAGATCTTACAGAAATATCCTATCTTTATACCTCCTCTTGAGTGAGTTAAGTACGTGCAGCTGTCTTGTACATGCAATGCTGCTTGTATACCTATAGCATGAGGAAATTGTTGTTTGACTGACCTTCTCAAATCAGGGCTGGAGAACTGTTAACCCCCCCCCCCATGTTTGTTACTATAACTCCCACAAATCCTGGGTGAGGCTGATGGGAGTTGTAGCAATGCATGTTTAGGTAATAGCTGTGTGTCCAAATGGGCACCCGGTCCTGGTTTTTGGACATTTAGTGGGGACAAATGGGCACATACAATTTAATCAGTGAACTGCATCACTCCCCACCTCTGTTTCAATGCCTTCTGCAAGTTACTGCAAACCAAAAATAAAAATAATGCCCAAATATCTTTTGCAATCAGAGATTAGGTGTGTTTCTAAATAATTTTCCTAAGCTTTGATGAGAGTTTTGGGGATACTTCTTTTTAATTCAGGTTATTTCCTAGTAATAAGCAAGAGAATAAAAATTGCTGGGATAGTGATATGTGTAAATGTATTTGCCGCTCTGCATTCACTTTATTTTTAAAAAAAATACTTAACACAATCTGAGTGTCAGAATTGCATGTAACTGAGAAGCTTCCATTCATGAACCTTATGGCAAAATGGATACACAGTAACAATTTCTTTTAAAATGCCCAGAGTTGTAGTGTAGGCAAAAACATCTGGCAGGCCAAAAGTTCCCCTCCCATGTGTTAAATGAATGGTTTCCCAGCAATAGAATTAATCCTTTACTACCATCTGTCACACATACCTCTTTAAAGTATTTCTCTGTTGACAGATGCTGAAGCAAGCACATCATTTGCTTTGAATCAGCAGAGATTAAGCCTCTCTACAAAAGCCTTTGGAAGAAGAGAGATGGGTGCTTTTAATCATAGCTGCTGTCTCTCGCTCAGCTGTTTTAGAGGGACAAAGAGCCATGCAGAGATGTTAGTCTTTGGCTAAGTCTCTAATCATGGAATCTCTGACATGTCATCTCTCAGCTCTTGAGAATCGGTTTCCTCCCCCCTCCGTATTTTTAACACTGAAGACCTCATGGTTATGGAGACTGTTCTTTCAAAGATAAAGATCGTTCTTGCTGATAGTTAATAGAGAAATTCCACTAATCTAGCACACTCCACAATTTTTGGTGCCTCACAGGTAAACCTTCCACATATTGTCAAGACCCAGCTCAGAGCATATAGCTTGCCAATATTTACCTGCCCTTTTTAGCTTTAAAACAAGCACTTTACTATTCACCCCCTTGAATTATTTTAAATAGATTCATAGGGTTTGGAAGGTAGGGGCTCAAATGCTTGGTTTTCTGTTTTCAATCATGCATTTATCATGAAACTGCAAGGGTGTCACACTGAAAGCAGACAAAGCTACTGTTGAATGCATTAAAGAGTCTTTCCCTTACACCATGTCATGCCCTATTGTAGCATGTGTGCGGCTATCCACCTTCAGTGTGGCTTATGCCAAATCATACAAAATAGGCTGCCTTCTCACTGTCGGGGTTATGGGTAATGGGGGGGGCAAAATTAGAGCATCCCCCAGAAGAATTCTTCCCCCGCCATTAAATTTTTCTTCTGTTCTCAAATTTCTAGCCCTGTGGTGATTTAAAAGCATTTAGAAATAGTAAAAAAACCCGTATCCACAGATCTGGTAACCATGGATTCACTTACCCCCCCACCCCCCCAAAATGGTCTCTCTAGGCATCTTCTAGGTCCTCTAGTGCAGTTCTATGGTATGCTTCTGCCAGAAGCTGACCATAGAGTCACACTGGAGGACTTAGAAGATGCCTAGAGAAGGGTTCCCTCTAGACTTCTTCTAGTGCAACTCTGTGGTAACTGGTATGATTGGATCAGATGTTTGTTTTAATAGGGTTCGCAATTATCCAGTTTCCGGTATCCACAGTAAGTCCAGGAACAAATCCCCCATGGATATGGGGATCGTACTACAGTTTAGGCATTCAAAGGAAAGAGAAAGGCAAAGTGACCCAAGGGACTGTGAAAACAGCCAATATGAGACTTCTAGGCATGAACAATTTTCAGTGTCTCAATCTGCAATGCCAGAAATTTAAAAAATTCATGGGGGCAGAATTCTTAGGGGAGGGGAAGCCCTCATTTTACCCCCACCCGTACCTGCATCCTGTTCTTTGCTAATGTATTCCCCAGAAAACCCTGCGTATAATTCAACCACCTATTATTGCAGGTCAAAAAAGTAACTACAGTAGGATACCAACCAGCTATAGTTATGCTGCTTTGCATTGCAATTGCAAAGTTATTACAGAACTTTAGAACCGCTGGAAAACAAGATTATGATGCCACTATGTGTATGACTTTCAAAGGATCATGCCAACTTTTTTTTGTAGGTATGTGGACCTTGCCTTAGAGTGCTTGATACTGCAGAAAGGGTAGATGTTTAAATGCAGTATTTGATGTATATTTCACTAAGCATAATATTTTAACACAAGTATACAGATTCTTCCCTCATTCTGGTTTTGGGAGTCATGGGGCAGAGGACGGGGAAGAAGAGTTGCAAGATATGGAACTCCTGGTCTTGAGCACATCTTTTGTTTTAGAGCTCTCTTCAACATAGACGTGCATATGTTTTGCAATCATAATAACTAGCAATTTTTTTAAGGGGAGGATTTCACATTCGTAGGACACTATATGGACTGCACATACAACTGAATGACCATATATACCAAACCACATCTGGATTTCTGACTTGAATATTTCCTAAATGCAGAACATACTAACCAGTGGCCAACGATTAGTAAGATAGGCATCCTGTATTTTGTAACTATAATTGATTTCAGTTTGCATGTAAGGGCAATTGCAGAATTTGGCTACTCTCTAATGGAGGGGAGAATTTCAGCTGTTTTGGGAAGTGAATTGGATTCCTGGAGCAGCAGTGAAATGTTCACAATACTGACATCCAAATGTCTGGGATGCAGGGACCACAGGCCAGCTTTTCTCTACCCATGAAAGAGTTTAGATTTTGTCTTGTAGGGAACAGCCATCCCTGAAAAGTGATGAAGACACAGACAAAATACTGAAAAATGGATTTATTGTAAATGCAATTGATTTTATCTCACCTCTGCTGGGGTGAGAGGGATGAATGGTAACTATTAGTATACAGTATTCCTTGAGACCAAGCCTTACCAATAAACCAGATAGGTACATGGGCAGATGGTACATGGGCAAAAAGTAATTTTTCCAAGCTGTGCTCTCTGTAAGAGGAGGAACATGCACTTCCCTTGCCCTCTTTTCATGATGTATTTGTAAAATAGATATCTAGACACTTCTTTAAAAAAACAAAACCCTCCCTTCCAATTGCTAGTTTAAAGGCATGATTTAGCTCACAGCTGTCTGGCCACATGTTTGGTTATGTAACAGGCAGTCTGCATTTCCTTCGTTTCCCATGATGCACCCCTTCTAGCCAAGCCGAGTGGGAGGGAACTGAGGGCACATGGACTTGTTCAACTTACTGCAATAAAATCAGTTGCAGAAAAGCCTTTCAATTGCAATTCATTCGCTTTCTCCATAGTCCTCCATATCTTGTTGAATCAGAGAGAACAGAGGGAAGCACTCCTGGCAGCTGTGGGCATGGCTCTGTGGAATCATCATTTTGTGGGGAATAATGCAAAGTGGTAGGCTTAATTCTGGCCACATTTTCAACCTCTGTCTGTAACTTGAGACTCAAGTTTTAAATGTTTACCATATATACCTTGTTGTCCTCTCTCTTCATTGGTCTGTCCACCTAAAACCAGTGGGCACTTTGTGGTCTTCTAGATGTTGTTGAACAGCATTTTCCATCATCTTTTGCAACTGGTTATGCTGGCTAGGGCAGGTGAGAATTATAGTGTATTTGAACAACATCTAAAAGACTGTAGGCTGCCCTTTGAAAACCTCTCAAATAAACTAAAAAAATAGAAATGGTGCAGCCCACCTGAGGCCTGTCTGACACCCATTTGAGTGTCCCAAGGCAATTATAACATAATTCCATCTTAACTGCCATGCTTCCATCCTATGAAGTCCTGGGGTTTGGTGAACCACTAGAGAGCTCTCTGGCTAAGAATTCTAAATGCTCCTCTCTTAACTGGCAATCCCAGAATTCCATAGGATGTTGCCATGGCATTTAAAATGGAACCATTGTGCTATAATTGTGTAGTGTGAACGGGCCCCCAGTCCGTAAATACTGAAATTGTACGGCTCCAATTTACCAGATTATGTGTGTTACTTCTTGCTGCCTAAAAAGATGCTACATAGGTCAACCATATCTCTTGCCCACATAAGGCGGCTTCTGCTTATATACATAAAAGACCCAAGTAGTTTAGTTATCCATAATCCATGCAGGAAATGTTATTTTCCTGATAGGCCTTATCCAGATCTTCCTGCAATGCCACTGAAACCCGTGCGCTGTTCCTCTCCAATAAGACCTTGGTGTAATGAGAAACATTTTTCCAGTGTCGGGTTCAAAGATCAGAAACAGACTGTTAGTCCCAGAATCTTAATAACCGTGCTAGCTGGGAGACTTTTTAAGGGTACAGTTCCCCAAAGTAACTTTTACAAGCTGGGATAATAGCTGAGTGAGAGGTTCAATCCCTGCCATCTCTGGGTAAGGCTAGGAAAGAACCCACTCTGTAACCCTGATGAGCCACTGCCAGTCAATATAAACCAGGGGTGGCAATCATGTAGCCCTCCAGTTGCATGGGACTACAATTCCCATGAACTCTAGCAAGCTTAGCCAATGGTGTGAAATGCTGGGAACTGCAGTCCAACAACCATCTCAAAGGCTTCCATTCCTGGGCCAGACAAATAATAGGCTGGATAGACCATTAGTCAGAATTGAGACAACCACATGGGGTGGCAAATACTGCTATGGGGAAGCAATGTCAGCAGCCTCTGGCTTCCCCTGCCCTGCCTATCACTCCCTCAAGAAGCCTGCCACACACAGTATTGACTTGACATTGAACTCAGGCAGCAACATTTCTTGGGCCTGCCCTCAGTCTCAGCAGAAGGCCATTTCCTAGGTTTGATGTTTTCTTTTATGGAGGGCATATGGTGCCAAGGCTGCTGAATACCATCAGGGGGAAACTCTGCAAGAGACACCAGCTCACCTATGCTGTAGTATGTGCTTTAAAAAAAAAAAACCTGTAATGAAAAGGCCCAGTGCTTCCCATGTTGCTGTTTTAAACCCCATACTAGGTTACCTAGAGGACAATCTTTACATGCCCAGAGGGGGCAAAAGCAGAGCTTGGAAACATTACCTTTTGGGCTATAACTCCCAGCATTTTCCAGCCAACCTAGCCAGTGTCCATGCTGGCTGGGGGATTCCAAGGGTTGTCCCCAAAAGTAATTTTTCCAATCTAGGCAAAAGGAAGGGCTATTTAGATGCTAAGGCAACACTTAGCTTTGGATGCTAAGGCAACAAAGGGGTGAACTCTGCATTCCCTTCCTCATCATGGAAAATGGAGTTTAGTACTGCTGGAAAGGGCACCAGTAACAAGCCTTCCATTGCACTAGAAAGGAAGGTGGTGATGATTCTAACAGGCACATCCCAGACAGGGCAGGATAAGTGTACTTAAAACACATTGCTGGTACCGCAAGATAGACGTCTACGCCTCCGACTTTCCTTCACTTCTGTCTTCTTTGCTGGCAACTTCTTTTATTCTGGGTCACTCCTGCCTAGCAGCTGAGTGTCACGGTTCTGGGTGCGGTTTGATTTCTTCACTCATTTGCCGAGCACTGTAGTAGGATAGGCTTAATCCCATAATGGCTAAGAGCAGCGCCAGATGATTCATCAGCCGGTCTTGTCGTTCTGATTCAGGCCCGCTGGCCAACTGCATCTGTGTGAACATAATATCAGGTAAAAAAATCATTGCCCGTAATAAGGATGGGGCACCAAGTCTATTTTTGCAGGCCTCTCTCCTCATAGAATCATAGAATTGCAGAGTTGGAAGAGACCACGAGGGCCATCCAGTCCAACCCCCTACCACGCAGGAAATCATGATCAAAGCATCCCTGACAGATGGCAATCCAGCCTCTGTTTAAAGACCTCCAAGGAAGGAGACCCCACCACGCTCCGAGGGAGTGTGTTCCACTGCCAAACAGCTCTTACTGTCAAAAAGTTCCTCCTAATGTTGAGGTGGAATCTCTGTTCCTGGAGCTTGCATCCATTGCTCCGTGTTCCAGTCTCTGGAGCAGCAGAAAACAAGCTTGCTCCATCCTCAACGTGACACCCCTTCAAATACTTAAACAGGGCTATCATATCGCCTCTTAACCGTCTTTTTTCCAGGCTAAACATACCCAGCTCCCTAAGTCTCTCCTCATAAAGCATCATTTCCAGAGTAGCGCATCCAGAGTAGTTGAAAAGTCCCATACTTTGTTCTTGTTCTTTCTGATTTTATACTGCGTTAAAATAAACCACCCTGGGAGCTGGTATAAATACCGGACACTTTTCAGGTTCATATTAGCTTAGGCAGACTGCAGATCAGTTGGAGGTCACGATGACCTAAGACATGTCTAGAAATATAATGGTGAGAAAGCCCAAATTAGGGTTAAGCAGACAAACCCTATAATGGGTTCATGCTAACAATCCGGTCATTAAAGGAGCATGTGCTAATCCTTTCTTCCAGTCTTGGGCATTTCAAGCAATTAAGTGACCATTCCTCAATGTATACCCTACAGAAATCTTCCCTAACACCCCCTTCCTATCTAACTTTACAAGGTCATTGCAAAACCATCAATTTCTGTCTCTCTGTAATTAAAACAATCAGTTGAGTTTTGGTTTCCTTTGTCTGTTCCATGGGAGAGTCACCCAAGCTTTGTTATTACTAAATTTGCTCCGCCAAGGCACCTTGTAGAGTATAAATATTAGAGCCCCAACAATAGCTAGGTGTGCCACAGTGAATGGACCCAGCCACTCTCCTTCTCGGCGCACCCAGGATCGGAATATCCTGTGCCACCCTCGGGTGCCAGTCTGAGTATCCTCACTGCACGGAACTCTTCTCTTCAAGACTGGTAACTATCACCCACCTAACTTCCTGGACCTCTCTCCCTCTATCCAACCTATCTGCCTTACTCTGCTATAGCCTTGTATGGTTCTTAAGAATGTGCATTGTGTAGGGTAATTTACTTTTACATTATTTCAATAAAATACTTTGTTGTACTTTAACTGGAGTCCTCTCTACAGTTAGTACTAGTATACATAGGTGAAAAGGTCCCCCAAGTTACTCTCCTCTCACAGGCTTCCTGTTTGAGCTAATAATTCCCCCAGATATTCAGGAGATGTTGGCATCATGGGTGGAGCTCCAAAGTACCCCCACCTCTTAGAGTAACAACCGGAGGAGAAATATGAAAGAACTAGCTGGACCCGACCTAACATACGTTGGTGATGTGTTGAGGGTGAGTTGCTCTGTTGACCTGCTCCTGGTGCCACTGCCACCACTGCCAATTGACTGCATGGGTTCTGTTGGAGCAGCAGTAGTGACGTCCCGCTGCCGCCACCAGTCCCAACTGCCACCGCCAGTTGACTGTGTGGATCCGCAATCAACTGGCAGCGGCGGCACTGTGGCAGCACTGCAATTCACCCTCAGTGCATCACTGACATATGTTACACCAGGGACAAGTAGCTGGAGCGGGAGGTGTGGTGACCTGCCGCTGCTGCCATTCCTGCCACCATTGCCATTGAGTGTGTGATCTCTCTTGGAGTGGCAGCAGCGGTGTCCCGCCATCGCCTCCACCATTTCTACTTCCACTGCCTAGTTCACTCAGCGGTGGTGGGGACCCTGACCTCCAGCCCCCATCCAGCCTGGGAAAGGCCAGAGTTTGGTGGCGGCAGTGGCAGGGCCATGACCTCCCCACCATTCTGCCTGGGAAAGGCTGGAGCTTGGTGGCGGTGGGACCCTGACCTACCCCCTGTTCAGTCTGTGAAAGGCCGGAGCTCGGCGGCAGCGGGGCCCCGACTCTCCCCCCACCGTTCAGCCTGGGAAGACTGGCGCTTAGCGGCAGCGGGGCAATGATGTCACCCCCTGTTCCACCAGGCAAGGCTGCAGCTCGGCAATGATTGTAGGCTGAGAAGGGGCTGCTGAGAGCTGATTGGCCAGCCAAGGAGCGCCTAAGTAGCCAATCAGCACACTGAAAATGGCAACATACCCAAGAGAATTATATATATAGATGTTAAATTTCACTTCTCACCTGACTTGAAATTGAAAGGCAGGAGTGTGGGCTGTGCAGAAGGAATGAGTTCCTAATAAGAGTACAAGGCCAGCCCTACCATTAGGCAGAGTGGGGCAGGCACGCCAAGGAGATTATCAGACAGGAATGAAAAAAGCATTCCTGTCCCACAATCTCCACTCCTGCCCCTGTCCCGTCCCTGTCACACCACAATCACCCTCCTCATCACACTTACCTCCTCTCTCATCGTTTCGGCAGCCCAGGAGTGAATGGAGCTCTAATGGAACTCCCTTCACTTCCTGGATTGAAAGCGCATGGGTTCTCATGAGAAGATGCGAGCACGGGAAATTCAAAAATAAAAATTAAAAAAAACATGAAAAAAATGACAGCAAGCACAAAAACACACTTTAAAAGGTAGAAGTAACTTGGGGAGGGTCATAAAAAGGACGTCACTTACCTGGATGTCCTGATTTCACCTGAAAGTATTCTGGCAGGGATCTCCCATTGACACTGGGATCTTGCCAGCATAATGAGGCACCTTTTTGCTTGCAGGAACATCTGTGACAAGAACAGAATGGGGGATCTCTTGACGGTTTATCCCGTCAACAAAAAGCAGTGCCAGCGGAACAGCAGTAGAACAGGTGCATAACGAGGGGGGAACATCGTCTGAAAAGGGAGCCCTTTTGCGATCTCCTGGCATTCGTGTAATGCCACTTTTAACGCATCTGATAATCTCCCATGTGACTGAACGGTCAGGACCATTAGTAACTTCATTTGTACCTGTTTTTACTACCCGGCAACACTAAAGAATATGTGTGGGATTTTCTGTGATAAATAACTTGATTAACCTTGGGTACTTTGCATCTTTACTCTCCCTCAGGCAGCAAAATCTCTTAGGTGTTACACTTTTTTGTGAAGTGAAGCTGAGTTGTAGAGGATCGACAAGAAGGATTTAGGCCAATTTCTTAAGGGACTGTCTAATGTAGTTGCTAGGTGTGTCAGACTGAAAACTGGAGAGGGCTCCTGTACCTTTAATGGTCATGCAAAAGAGGGTTTTTCATCAGGTGTTGCTTGTCATGCAACCAGGTAACAAGCAACACTTGCTGAAATTCCCTCTACTACACAGATGTTAAAGGTACAGGAGTCCTGTCCAGTTTTTATTCTGGCAACCCCAGTAGTTGTCCTCTTCATAAACCTTCCTCTTTCTTTTGACAGGGCCTTTACCCAGTTGTCCCTTCACTCTTCTGAAGTTTCATTCCTCCTTCCCAAGCTTCTTGTTTGTACCCAAGTATCCAAAAGCACCTGGGGAAAAGCTGAGTATGAGGGAGAGGAGCAAGGAGGTGGGACCAGCCAGAGAGAAATACAGGCAGGTCACCATTTATATCAGGGCTGTATTCATGAACTTGAGGCTGATGCAAAGGGGGTGGGGTGAGGAGAAGAGCCAGTTCCACAGGAGTCACTGGAGACCAGGGAGATGTGTGCTGATGGGGCTGAAGCAGCCACACATTTGGCAATTTTATTCAACCAATATTAAAGAGGTTTAAAGCATAAAACATCAGTGCTCACCTTTTCCTGGCTAGAGAAATGTGCTCTCCAGATTGACCAGAAAAGGCAGAAACTCCTGATCCCAAGGGAGCCTGGTTGGGGTGAGCTGAATTGCCATTAGACGATACAGTAGTTCCTTCTCAAAAGGCCACACAGACAGAGAGCAATAGGTAAAAACTGTGTCCTTCTGCTGTGCCTTCTCCAACATGCGTCCCAGGTGGAGAAAGTACATCAGGAGAGGGAAGGGCATCTTCTGGGGTATCTTCTGCAGCAGGTGCACAGAAGGAGAGAGAAGTACAACAGAAGGGGAGAGAAGAAGCACATCTCCTGTACAGTGACCAGCTACACTAAAAAAAAAAGTCCTTGCACAAAACACCACTGATTTCTCTTTTTACCACCCAGTTGCTAATGAAACAGGCTTTGACATGCTACAAGGTTCTTTGTCTTTTTTACTGCAGTGTGCTTAGCAGAGTTAACCCCTTTTGGCCTTGTTAGTTTTATCCACTTGCTCTCTCTTATCAAGACTCCCACACCTAAGCAGGCAGAGGAAAGCCTTCCCTCCAGCCACACCAGAACTCCAAAATTCCAGTTTTCTTCCTCCTGCTCCCACACACTTGTTCTAAGGTGGCAAAGGAAACTCCTACCTTCTGGCAAAGTTAATTCGTTGTTCAAACAGGCATGACTGCGAATCAAGATGGTGGTCGCAAGTGTCACCAGTTGCCACCACCAAACAGTATTTTCTTTTAAAAAGCATATCCAAGGTGTAGAAGTGTGATATTCCACTTAAATAAATAGAAAAAAAGGCTGTATTGTCGCCTCAGTGCATGATCGCTACAGTGAAAATCCAACATAGCAGTTCAGGGCACTTTCCTTGCTAGCAAGCTCTGTCCTTTGCGCACGTTTGACCAATCAACTTTCCACTTCCACTCTTATCGGGAATGCACAGCAAAGTGAATTGGTTGTCCCAACAAGTGGGAATGCTTTTTAAAAACTTCAGGAAAAGCTCCGAAGGCTTTTCCCACATAGTTTTTGGAGTTTTTGGTCCCCCTCCTTCCATATATGGCAGATTGATGCAGGATCTCATTAAGACAAATTGTATTCTCCTCAAATTCTATGAGGAGTATTTTTGCTGGATAGACAACATAATCGTTAAACAAGTTGCTCCTCTGCTCATACTGGGGGCATTTTTATAAACTGCAAAACAAATATCAGAAGACTGTTTGTGTCAACAGCATTGTAGTGGAACCAGGAAACTCAGGGTCAAAGCTCCAAGATGTCTTAATGAGAAGGATCATTGATATATCTGTCACCCTTTCTAGACTTTCCTGTTCTCTTTGATTTTAACTACATTACAACTGTTGCGGGTGAGGAGGGGACTTTTTTTTCCAAATACAATGTATTGTGAATAAACAAGGTATTTGGTGGTGGCTTGGTTCTGAATGAGAAGATAAGACCCATTAGCTTAACAAGTGGTATAGTGAAGATGAAAACTCCAGGTTCTGTAGCCTGTATTTTTGGAATTTCTTTGAGGGGGATAGGCTATGAGGGTTATCACAGGGAGCAGGTGCATTGCTAAATTTACTACTACACCACTGCATATCTACCAGTGTAACATATACTTTGACTCCCTGGGTCCCATTGCAGATCAATGGGATGAATTTCTGTAGGTACACAAATGGGATTGGACTCCTCAAGGTGCAATCCTACATGGTTTATTTGAGAATATGCTCCACTGAACCTTTGCAGGTCTTCTTTCTGAGTGAATATGGCTAGAATTGAACTGCACAACATCTAAATTTTAGGCAATGGTTGCATCCATGCTCTTTGTATGTCTTATTGTGCATATTCAATAGAAAGATCAGGTTTGAAACTCAAGTCATTGACTCAATTTTACCTTACATCCTAAGGGTTTTTATTACACCTTGCAGGAATCTGTTTCTAAAATAGTCTGGGAGAACAGATTTCTCAGGAATACTGGTTAGTACTGGATAGGTTTTAAGATACTGAGGATTATTAGGATGAACTGAGAGCTGCAGCCTTGGGATGGGGAAAAATTGGTTTGGTCTGAAATTCGCAGTAAAAGTACCCATTTTACACTTCCTAGGACTCGTGTCTTTAGAAACTGTCACATCTGTGAGTCTCGCAGTGCAATTTGGAGAACTAAAAATTTCACAGAACCAATTATACATTTTAAAAATGTGCCTGGCTAAAAATACATGCCATTGGTAAGTATGCACAGACATACTTTTTCCTCTCCTTCAGAACCCCAAGTTCTGTTCTAAGAAAAAAACAAAGTCTTGCAATCTGTTATAAACTGAGGATGGGATGAGAAGGCAGGAGGGATTCATAAAAACACAATGAAATCAAGACTAAAAGATTCACACACCCCAATGCATTCTGTTTGCTCCACTAAAAAATAATAATCATATCATGTGGATTGTGTAAGAGATGCAGGGGGAGGTAGTGGTAGAAAAAGAAGATCAATATTAGCTTTCTCCCCCCAACCCCAGTTTTCTAACATCCTTTCTTAAATGTGAGCCCCAAAGTGAATATTCTTCTTTGGACTTGCAAAATAATAGACCAAATAAATAAATAACAGACTAAATCAATAATATAGACCACAGTTGTCTGAGAGGCTCTGTGCTGCCAGGTGCTGAACAGGATAGGAATTCTTCAGCTTACCTGTAGCAGGCGGAAGTACCCTGGCGTCAAACGCCTGAGGCGGAAGATCATAGCACAGAGGAAAGGAAGAAGCCAGTCAGATCACTGATGCCTTTCCTCCCAGTCACTGTATACCTTTGTCCAGTTATTTGGGCAGATTAAGGCTATTAGAGGAAGGAGATAGAGCTGGTTAATACACAGTGGCAGAGAAGAAAGAGGAGGAAGATGAGGAGGGAGCAAATGCAGTCTTTGATATTTGACAGAGGAACCTTGCCTGTGGAGAACACCCTGTCTTTGGTGATCACATCACTATCTTTTGGAGAATGCACACCAAGGCTGGGTGCTGATTGTGAGGGTTATTGTTTTGAACATAGATGACTGGTGTTAGTGTTTCAGTCTCATTGGTCGTCTACTACAGGGAAGCCTTGTTAGATGCTGGTGGCGCGTGGAAGGGAGCACGTCGCTCCCTCTGGTGGAAGCTTCTTCCCCCACTCCTACCCCAACCCTACTGCTCTTAACAACCAATTCCAGCATTTCCCAGCCCTCACTCTCTTGGTTCTACAGTGACGGGCAGAGGTGTACATACCACTCACCAGGTTCTGGATCCCAATCCTTGTGCGCCACATTCCAGTAGCACTCCCAGGCAACTGGGTCATGAAGCTTTTAAATATCACCCTCCTCCTTCTCCTCCTCCTCCCATCCCTAGCTTGATGACGATCCCTACCGCACTGTCTGCATGCCTCGGGAACAGCTGTCACAAGAGATCAGCGCTTGCTGCTCTGCCGACCACACGCGATCCATGTGTCAAGAGGAAGCAGCTTGTGCTGGGATGAAAAATTTGTGAGCAATTCGAGCTAACCTACAAAAATGAACTTCGACCATGATGGCAGCTGAGACTTCAAAGCAGGCCTCCTTAGGATGTCCACGTGCCTACTTAAAAAGCTTTGTTGTCTGAACTGTAGAATCAGATGGCATCGTGTGTCATGTACAACAACTGTCTGAACTAGCACCACCAGTTCAGAATTGTTCCAGGCTTTGAGTCTTCAGAGCCAAAACCCAAGAACTAGGGAGAGCCCCTGGTGATGACACTGAATGCCTACCTCAGAGGCTCACCTGTTTGGGGAGATAGGATAAGGAATATTTAATCTAGCCAGAAGGTAGATGAAGAACAGAGCAGAGGGTGGGCCCTGGCACCACAAACGTTGAGAGGGAAGGAGAAAGTGAGATTATCACACTACACTGTTATAGCACTATTATTCCACTGTAACTGTTACAGCTGTCTCCTGTGGAATCCTGGGATTTGCAGTTTAGGGAGAAGCATTTAAAACTCTCAGCCAGAGAGCTCTTAGGCCTCACTAAATTACAAACCCCAGAATTCCACAGGAGGCAGCCAGCGCAATTACAGTGGAATAATAGCACTATAACAATAGTGTGATAAAGTGTCTGGTAGACCCTCTTGGCAGTCTTTGCAACTTGCAGTAGCAAATCAGTTAAGCCTTGTACATTATAGCAAGCTGCTGCTCCATTAACTGAATTGGAGATTTGCACACAGCCCTTTCCTCTTGCCCAGAGTGGAGCTCCCCAAAACTGGAAAATTTGCACCCTCATCTCCTGCCCAAAAACTGGAGACTCTGGGCCAGGTACTGAGTCTGGACTAGTCACCCTAATCTGCACTAGCAATTGCATCTGTCTTCACCACTGTTGAAGGGATAGTATTCCCCAGTGGATCTGAAAACCAGAGGGTAGCAGAGGGTAGGCTATGCCACACACAGGGCAGCCTCTTTCCTCCCACAGCTTGCTGCCATCTCTCAGCATTTGCCACCTGAGGCAGCAGCCTCACTCTACCTAATGGTAGGTAGCCTAGCCATGTATTCTACAGTCCTTTGCTTGAAGGCTTCCTCTGTTTCAGGGGTGGGCAATGTGAAGACCTCCAAATATTGTTGGTCCGAAACTCCCATCAGTCACATAGCCCACACAGCCAAAGGTTGAGGAATGCACAATGTTTGGAGGACTACACTTTGTTTATCATGGCTCTGTTTGAATCCCTGTCCAGTACAAGTATGCTTTAAACAGGAGTGTTAAATACACAGCCCTCCAGATGTTGTTGGACTCCAACTCCTATTGAAACTAGCTGGCCTTGACAGTGGCTAGGGATGATGGGAGCCCAGCAAAATCAAAAAGTCACCCAGTTTTTAAGAATCTGCTTATTTGTAATAGGCTCAATCTGCATCCAAAAAGGGCAATAGAGAGAGAGATTTGCTTTGGGTTTGCAATGCTAACTTATATGTATATATGCAAGTGTAGAAATAATTTCTATAATTTAAAATAGAAATACAAGTTGATTCCTAAAAGAAGACTGAGGATCTGCCAACTATCCATCAGATTGGATGGACTGGTTTAGGGAACGTTATGCCACTTGTCATTAAAATTTGAGGGCTGTTGATGTGTTTAAAAAATCAACAAGAGACAGTCAACAGCCTTCCCCAACATGATGCCCTCCAGATGTGTTAGACTATGATCTATTGGCCATGCTGACTGAGGGCAGTGTGGTCTGTATCTCAATACATCCACAGGACATCAGCTTTGGGAAAGCTGATTGATAACTTAAAACAAAATATGAGACACAGGATTTTCTGAGAGAGACTCTGAAGCTCAAGGTACTACATTTTCAGGCAGCTCACTCTCTTGATCTCTTACTCTCTCACACCACAAAATAAATTAAATCATTCAAACGAGCCAAACCGACTACATTATTCCCCTGCCTTTTTTTCAACAGCTGAGGAAAGTCCTCTTTCCAAACTCTGATCATGTTTCAAAAACTGCATGGTAGAATTATAGCAGTTTGATATCACTTTAACTTTCATGGCTTCCGTCTACAGAATTTTGGGATTTGTAGTTTGTTAAGGTACTTAGAATTCCCTGCTAGACAGCTCTAGAACTCATTCCCCTGAGCTCCAGCAGTAGTCTCTGATCCTTGTGCCCTTAGGGTGAGGAGTGCTCCTGGTTCAAACCAGTTAGCCAGCCAGACACTTTCCCTTGGGATTCCTCTCAGCAATTTATGGCCCAGACAAAATACAGTAGGCCCCCTGTATCCATGGATTCATTATCCACTGATTCAATTAACCATGGGACACAAAACAGCACACCTACCATAAAGTTTTCCTAGAAAATGTGTCCTCTCTAGCCATTTTTAGGTCCTCCAGGGCAACTCTATGGTATTTTAAATGAGAATTTTCAATGGCGTTTACATTCCTGGTTTTTGGTATCCACGGGGCCCCCCAGAACCAATCCCCAGTGGATACAGGGGTCCTACTGTAAATTCACTGTCCCCACCCCCATGCCTTTTTTTTCTTTTCCAATCGATATTCGGCTTACCATGGCTTCTGGAGATCACTGAGCTTGCTGAGACCTCAGTGTGTTGGAGGTGGGGGTTGCCTCCCATTTCAACTATGCTTCAGTCTACCTGGGGATTTACCCATGAAAGTCTTCTTATCCCTGGATAAGGATCCCATACTCTCCAACTCCCAATTAATCCTGTCATCACATTATTCCAGCTACTTTTAAAATGTCCCAGTTTCTGTCTCCAACTCCCACTTTCCCCCTTTGTCCTCTGCTCACTTCATCTGCTGCAAACTGAGCTCAAAGTGCAAAAGTAGTTTTCACTCAGTTATTGGAGAGGAAGGATAGCAGGTGGAATCTTTAATGCATAGATAACAGGCCCCGTCTACACGATGAAAAAAAAATCCGTTTTGGGGGTAAAAAATTTGCAAAGGCAGCCGTTCGAATGTGTACAATCTGCCTACATGATTTTTACCCCCCCCCAAACTCCATATGACCCCCTTGCCCAACTGGCTGGAACGAGCAATCCAAGCGGTGGTTTTAAATCTCCTGCCGCTTTTAAATTTTTTTTAAAAAAGGTGCCTGTTATGCGGACAGTCGGTTCTCTGTATTTATAATATAAAATAAAAATGAATAAATGTAAAAAATCTCCATTTTATGGACTTACCGGACTCTTGCTTAGCCGGGAATCCAACATGTCAGCTGCTCCCAATTCCCCTCTTTGCTAGCCCCGCCCCCTGTGCTCGGCCAGCAATCAGATTACACTGCCTGTTCGTATGTGTGCGAACAGGGTGTACAGACCATCGACAATATGAATGGCTGTACGGATTTTAGGTTGAGATTCGCTAATCCTCCTGAACGCCGAATCCACGTAGTTTACAGGGGATTCGCTAGCCCCCTTCTGAAAGACACGTATGCATCCGAACGGCTGTGTGTACACATGATCGATCTTTCAAACACTGTATGTATTTTTTTTATCATGTAGACACCCCCTTATTTCAGTCACAGGCTAGAATACAGAGGAATCTTGTCCTCTTCTCAATAGACCAAGGTCAAAGCAAGCAGTCACAGCCTCTTCCAGCTTGTCTGTTCCTGCTCATAATCAACTTTTGCCATCTCAACCACATTCTGTCTACATCTGTGAAATGCTGAAGGGTATGAAATCCTTGTGACATAATGGTTGGGGTTTGCAGAAGATACTGTTTTCTTTCTTTGCCACTTTCTGAGATCTCCTACCACTGTGCTCTTTAGCGCTAAATAGCTCAGGAATTGACATGGCTACAAGCTCTAGCTAAACCTTGGTGCTTTATTCAATCATTTTATTTAAACCCTGCCTTTACCCCAAGACTGGGATACAAGGTGGGATACAAGCTGTAACATTATATGCTTGCTTACCTGGGAGTAAGCCTTACCGAACTCAGTTGGACTAACCTCTGAGCAGACCAGCACAGGATTGTACTGCAAAAGTTATATAACTGGGGCTGAGTTATACTTTTTAAAAAACAATCAGAAAGCCTATACAGTTGTCCCTTCACATTCACTGGGGTTTGGTTCCAGGACCCCCCATGGATACCTAAATCCGTGAATACTTAAATCCCATTATATGCAATGGCATAGCAAAATGGTGTCCCTTATATAAGATGGCAAAATCAAGGCTTGCTTTTTGGATTATTATTTTTTAAAGAATATTTTCAAGCTGTGAATACTTAAATCCGTGAATGCCAAATCCGTGAATATGGAGGGACAACTGTATATTTCCCCAGTAGCAATATTTACTAACATAGGGGCTCAGGGTAATTCCTTCTTCAATTACCACTCCCTCCAGTTGTCAACAGTCCATAGCTCAACTGCTGTCTTATGGGGCAATTCTGTAAGCTAACTCTCTGTCCTACTACGTTTCCACACCTGAATAGGCACAGAGCTGTAACAAAAAACTGTGAATCTATCAGAAAAGAAACACACACGTGTGTGCGCGCGCGCACACACACACACAACTTTTGATCAAAAGGGTCAGATCCCTCCTTAGGCTACATAGTCTGAAAGTGAATGAGACAAGCTTATTGGTTTGACACAAGCCTTAGATAACCCTTGTAAACAAGACAGGAGCATTCCATAGTCCCCTACTGAGCATGTCCAAAACAGACATAACAAGACTTGGCATGCATTTATTAGTGGATTCTTATGAACCGGCCAAAGCTTTGTTGTCACTTACTTGACTTAATCAACTAACAATTTAAAAGACAATCATAAACAGCATAAAATGGTGACAGGCACACAAAAGGAAGCTACCTTGGCTCCTCACAAACAGTAGTTTGAAGCCAACAATCCTATACACATCTACTTAGAAGTAAGCCCCATTTAAAAGCAGTTACTTTCCCTCCCCTGGTTAGTAGATAAATGACTGTAACGTTAATTGACTGAACTCTTACATAACATATGGGGAGAGCTGCCAGTTTATCAATAGCATGTTGCATCTCTCTCCACTCTGCAGCAAAAGACAACAGCCAGGACAGAACTTCTTATCTATGACATGCAACTATAAAACCTAACAAACCCTCTCCAGGCAATTATTTATTTAGTTAGAATCACAGAATCATAGAATTATAGAGTTGGAAGAGACCATGAGGGCCATCCAGTCCAACCCCCTGACATGAAGGAATACACAATCAAAATTAGATAAGGTATTCTACAATTTTCTTTTATCTATATAGCCTTTGATTTTCTTAAGGTCCTGGAATGTCACAGGGATGCCCTGTGATTTATTTTTTTAAAAATTATATTAATGTATACATTCATACAATTCAATGTTCCTAGGGTGTGTGTTGAAACTGCAACTTTATTTTTGGGAGGATTCATGGTGGGTAGGCACGCAGCCTCCGGAGTTTGTTGTAAGAGCGAGCCAGTAATTCTGATCTTGTCAGTGAAATTGCTCAACGGTGGTTCCAGAATGTAATTACTGTACTGACGCCATTCAGGGCCTTTCAGTAATAGTTTCAGACAATGTTGATATTCTTTTAACTGCTATTATACTTCCCTCTAGTGGTGACTGAAATTCATCTTGGCTCAGAAGTTATTAAAATTCATCCACTAATCGATAGGTGTTGAAAGCTCTATAATGTCACTGAACATAACTTTCAGATTCAGGAATCTGCACTTGAGTGATCAGCATCCTTGCATTACTCTGATTAGGCCATGGGTGAGCAACATATGGCCTGTAGCTTGCAAGTGCCCCACACCATTTTTGCTATCCTCAGACCTACACACCCCACTGCTGAAAAAGGTTTTGTTTTTCAAAAGAAAGGGGATTTAGAATCATAGAATCATGGAGTTGGAAGAGACCACAAGGGCCATCCAGTCCAACCTCCTGCCATGCAGGAATACACAATCAAAGCATTCCTAACAGATGGCCATCCAGCCTCTGTTTAAAAACCTCCAAGGAAGGAGACTCGACCACACTCCGGACTTTTTCAGATGAGTCTTTTACAGCACAAGCAGCCTTGTCGTGTTGCGAGGCTGCTGCGCTGCTTGGTGTCCCTTTCGGATGATGCTCTCCCCAGCTGGTACTGTTGCATTACCGCGGAGACACTGCAGCGTTATATTCGGCGGTTTTCTAATCTCAAAAGTTGATCGTGATTAGAAAACCGCCGAATATAACGCTGCAGTGTCCCTGCGGTAATGCAACAGTACCAGCAGGGGAGAGTGTCATCCGAAAAGGACACCCTGCAGCGCAGCAGCCTCGCAACGCGACGAGGCTGCTTGCGCTGTAAAAGACTCATCCGAAAAAGTCCTCCGAGGCAGGATATTCCACTGACAGACAAGCATCAGGACATTATTCCTAACGGTTAAGTGGAATCTCTTTTCCTGTAGTTTGAATCCATTGCTCAATGTCCTAGTCTCTGGAGCAGCAGAAAAGAAGCTTGTTCCATCCTCAATACGATATTAATTCAAATTTTTAAACATGGCTATCACATCACCACTTAATCTTTTCTTCTTCAAGCTAAATGTACCCAGTGTCCTATGCTGCTCCTCATAAGGCATGACTTCCAGACCTTTCATTATTTGGTCACCCTCCTCTGGACATGTTCTGGCATATGTATTATCAATAAAGGCTTCAAGAGCAATAGTCTATATATTTGTTTTAAAGTATATTACATAGTATTCATACAATACTTAATATGTAGAATTCATATCATATAACCCAATAATCACAGAGCAGTTATAACAATTGAAAAATATACAGTTTCAGTAATTACATATACAGCATCACATTAACATTGTATATTCTTCAAACGTTACATACAGAGAGGTAACCACAATGTTTTAGGTATGGTAATATGCAAAAATAGCATGAGAAATCCTATACAGAATAAAGCAAAAACCTAAAGCAAAAACTTCACATCCACTTGGGTGATTGAAATTTAAATGTAATAATCCTGTACTAAGTAAAAAAAGATCCTGTTATTTCACAGTTAATAATCCTATATAGAGTGATCAGAAATCTTATAGCTTAACAGAAATATAGGATTATATATTAGTAGTATGCTATTTTTGCATATTACCATACCTAAAACATTGTGGTTACCTCTCTGTATGTAACATTTGAAGAATATACAATGTTAGTGTGATGCTGTATATGTAATTACTGATACTGTATATTTTTCAATTGTTATAACTGCTCTATGGTTATTGGGTTATATGATATGAGTTCTACATACTAAGTATTGTATGAATACTATGTATAGTTATATACAGTTGTCCCTCCACATTTACAGATTTGGCATTCACGGATTTAAGTATTCACGGCTTGAAAATATTCTTAAAAAAGTAATAATCCAAAAAGCAAACCTTGATTTTGCCATTTTATATAAGGGACACCATTTTGCTATGCCATTGCATATAATGGGACTTGAGTATTCATGGATTTGGGTATTCACGGGGGGTCCTGGAACCAAACCCCAGCGAATGTGAAGGGACAACTGTACTTTAAAACAATTATATAGACTATTTCTCTTGAAGCCTTTATTGATAGTACATATCTTTGTTGTATACTATACAATACACTGATACTAATTTTTCAAACATATAACAACTTTGGATACTTCATCCAAGGTTTATTGGTTAGTTCAGACACCCAGCCATTTCAGTTGCTAACAGTTTGCCTGACTTCCCCCAAAATAGGTTTGCTAAAAACCTAATGAAGAAGTCTTTCCAAATTCAAAAAAACACAACGGCCAGGTAGTAATTATGTGGAACCCCCCATAATACAGTGAATTAGGGTGGAAATGTGCTAATTCTCCTGGATGCACCTGGAAGTGAGTCATTCACTAATTCAGTCAAGCAGCCATAGCACTCATTACTCTGCAAACTGGTTTTCCTTCACACCCCTCTCCGTGGCAGTAGGAGGCTGCCTGACACCCATCAGTCTTAATGTCTCAGCCATTTGTGATCGTTAACATAGCTGGAGTTTCTATTGTCTAACTGTGGGAAACTCCATCTAACATTGTATTCCACTCATAACACCCCTTAAGGGTAAATATTGGGTATAAATATCACCCTAAAACACAGTCAAAGTGTTCACAGCTTCCTACATCCCTTCACTCTGTCCATCTGCCATGTGACCCTCAGAGCTCTGTCTGAGTATCTTCCGCTACACAAATCTCTGCTCTTCAGACAAGTATAGTATAGCCCATCATCCCAAACTCTATCCCTCTATCCCAATACTTCCTACTTTCTTCAATGCCTTGTGTGATTACTTGAAGCCTGAGTGTTGATGTGAATGCTTCTGAGATTATTTTTCAATAAAAAACATTTTATTTTATTTCCTTGCTGTGAGTCTCATCAGTTTGTACCAGTATACATAGGTCAAAAGGTCCCATAGTTACCCGGCCTCTTGCTGCCATATTGAGCTAATTAAATTTCCACATATTAATATCTGGACACAAGTGGGTTCTTCACAGACCCCATGCAATTCGGGTAACACAGGTGAGGTGTGACCAGAGCAGAATAGAGTGGTACTATTACTGGCCTCAGTCTAGACACTATACTCCTATTGATGCAGCTTGGAATCACATTGGCTTTTTAAGCTGCAGCATCACTCTGCTGGATCATGTTCAGCTTGTGGTCTACTAAAACTCCATAAGAGACTTGTGCTCTTGGTTACTTCCAGGAAGGTCAATCCTCCATGAAAGCAAGGTGTGTGTCCTTCATTAGCTGAAATGGTAGGGGTGTGGATGTAGCCGTGGCAGTTAAAGTGTAATCACAGTGCTATAACTGTCTAGTGTGACAGGGTTCTAAGTCCTGCCTTAGCTATAATGGAGGATGTGGTCCTATAGCCAGTGTGGAAGAAGGACTTAACTTCTAGCCCAGTTGGCTTTTGTACCTGGAATAGGAAGGGCTGCCATCTTCTTCTTCACCACAGGCAGCAAAATGTCTTGAGCCAGTCCTGTAAAATCACTGCTTGCAATGTCAGTTCTTCAGTACATCATATCATATACACAATAACATCTAAAAGCTAATTAACACTCACTGATTTGGCTTAAATTATTTGCTTTGTATTGGCCTGATATATATTCCCCTGATGTAAGAAAGACATTATACCAAACATACAGAATGTGTAGACCACCAGATGTTGTTGGAGTGTCGTTCCCATTCACCCTCACTATTGGCTATACTGGCTATGGCTGATAGGAGTGTCAATAAAACAACATCTGAAGGGCCACACCTCTCCCAATTCTGGATTAAAAACACACTTTAAAAATCACCACCAAAGCTCACCCTTTTCAGTCTTGTGAGAACACCACGATGTGCAACTGCAGGCTCTGGACTTTATCAGACCACCCTCCATAAACATTCTTTTGCCGGAATATTTTGTGGCATTTTTCTGCTGGCAAAAAAACCTCCCCCCCACACCAGACCTTACCTTGAGCAGCATAAAAGCACTAACGGAGCAGGAACGGAGCTCTGTTTACTTCCTGGTTCGAGATCTCGGCGATTCTCATGAGAAGATATGAGTGCAAGTAAATTCAAAAACACATCCAAACAACACACACAAGCACAGAAACACACTCACAAAGCCCCAAGTAAACCATGGAGGTTCATAAAAGGAGTATCCCCTACCCGGCTGTCGTAACCTCACCTGGAAGTGTTCTCTCATTGATGCTGTATTCACATGAGCACAATGGCGTGAGGTTTCAAACACTTTAAATACCGGCAAAAAAGCACCAGGAGAGATCTATTGACGGCTTTGGCCGTCAATAAAAAGGAATAGCTTTTTAACAATACAAGATTGTGAAAGGACGACATCATTTGATATGTGCACCCTTTCGTGCTAATTAGGCATTGTTGTGATGCTGTATTTGCTGCGTCTGATAAAGTCCTTCATCAAGACATCAAGGAAGCTAATACCATGCCATGACTTATTTGTTTCGATTGTTCAATTATTTCCAAAACATAGAAAAGTTACTTTCTTGGACTGCAACTCCCAGAATTCCCTAGCCAGCATGACCACAGGTTTGTAGGAATTGCAGTGTAAAAGCATAACTTTACCAAGCTCTGGATTTATTACAGGCTTCTTAGTAGGCCAATGAAGAGTGTTAATCACCCTACACTAACCAATAAATAGTTCTAGAACGAATCAAGCCTGAGTTCTCCTTGGAAGCCAAGATGACTAAACTGAGACTGTTGTGCTTCAGCCACATCATAAGAAGGCATGACTCAGTAGAAAAGACAACAATGCTAGGAAAGGTGGAGGGTAGTAAAAAGAGAGGAAGGCCATATACTAGATAGATAGGACTGCCTATGTTACAAGGCTGCTGTTGAAGCTGGAGGCCAGAATGAGAGTGGTGAGACCATAAGGGTAATGGTTCAATGGTATAGCTCACACTTCACACACTAAAGGTCCCCAGTTCAACATGTCCAGAGTGAGTACAGTTGTCCCTTCACATCTACTGGGGTTTGGTTGCAGGACCCCCCATGAATACCCAAATCCATGACTACTCAAGTCCCATTATATGCAATGGCATAGCAAAATAGTGTCCCTTATATAAGATGGCAAAATCAAGGTTTGCTTTTTGGATTATTGTTTTTTTAAGAATATCTTCAAGCCATGAATACTTAAAACTGTGAATGCCAAATCCGTGAATGTGGAGGGACAACTGTAGTGAAAAATCCTCCAGAGAAATGCTAACAGGTAGAGAACACAAGACTGACCTAAATGGAGCAGTTACTAGCTTCCATTTTAAGCCCCCACTGTTAATATCGCATTACTGCAAGCTACTTTGTTTGTTAACTGCTGTCAAGTCAACTTTGATTTATAGTGACCTCATGAATAAGAGACCTCCAAGTCAGCCTACCTATCCTCAGCAGCCCTACTCAGGTCTTACAGATTCAGTCCCATGACTTCTTTGACTGAGTCTATCCATCTGAAATGTGGTCTTCCTTTTTAGCTTCTACAGTCCTTTACTAAGCATTATTGTTTTTTCTATTGAGTCATGTCTTCTCGTGATAAGGCCAAAATACAAAAGTCTCAGTTTAGCCATCTTGGCTTCTAGGGAGACTTCAAGGCACTATGGAAATTTGAAATTTCAGCTCCTAGATGCTTGAGTAGGTGTGTATGCCAAAATGCTCTGTCAGCTGTCCCTGAGTAGCAGGTGCTGATGACCAGCCAAGCCTGTCTAGTCACTATTTCTTAGATCAGCCTCCCTTGCAGGGTTGTTGTGGTAAAGGGGCAACAATTAAATAAAATCCCTTCAGCTGAACCCTCCTAGTGATAGATCCCAAAGAAGGCTGCTGTGCCCCCTCCAGACACCTTTGCAACATGTGCCACATGCCACAATGAAGTAAATAACATTTGTTTCCTAAAAAGTGTAATTCAATGCAAGTTTACTCAGAAGTAAGTATCATTGTGTTTCATATGGCTGACTCTTGAGTAAGTCTATATGATTGCACAATATGTAAGTTTGCACAGGTGTTACATGCTGATTAAGCATACAATCTGGATTCTTATCTATAAGCAACTAAATTTTAATACAATATACTGAATAACACTATACAGAAAATACCAGTAACTTCTTCATTAATTTGCTGATATATATTATACATCCCATATGTTTAACAGGACTTAGCTGTTTGAAGAAGATTGCAGTAATAGTCAGTGTGCACAGGTTTATATGGCTCTTATGAGAATCTATATATATAATTCTCTTGGGTATGTTGCCTTTTCAAGTGTGCTGATTGGCCACTTAGGAAACATACCCAACCACTCTCTCAGCCAGTCACCACCCACATGCAAATCTATATTCAGTTGTCCCTTCATATCCGCTGGGGTTTGGTTCCAGGACCCACCGTGGATACCAAAATCTGTGAATACTCAAGTCCCATTATATGCTCTGGCTTTTCTTCGCAAACGAAGATTCAGGAAGGACTCATCCCGCGCTTTCTGCAAGCGCGCTGATGGCTAAAAAGGCCAATCCGAGATAAACAAGTCCGGTTGCAAAAAGCACAGCAGAAGGTCTCCTTGGGTGATGTTTTTGGGTTGTGATTCTTTCTGCGTTGTCGTTTCTCTTCAAGACTTGTTCGTCGTGAGTTCTCAAATAAGGCTGCAGCATTGTGGATAGTGCGTCTCCATGCCTCCCGATGTGAGGCCAGGGCGGACCACTGTTGGTGATCAATTTGGCCAAGCCTGAGATGTTGTTTCAGGGAGTCTTTGTATCGCTTTTTTGGAGCGCCCCTCTTACGCTGCAACGGCATAACAAAATGGTGTCCCTTATATGAGATGGCAAAACCAAGGTTTGCTTTTTGGATTATTATTTTTAAACAATATTTTCAAGCCGTGAATACTTAAATCCATGGATACCAAAACCGTGGATACAGAGAGACAACTGTATAACATTAATAATGATCAATAAGAATATTATGATTACTATGACACACTTCACAAAATATCACTCAAAAACCCCACAGTACAGTTCCGTGCATGCCTACTAAGAAGTAAATCTCCCCCTATTTAATGGGACTTAATCCCAGGGAAGTGCCCATATAGCATTTCACCTTTCTTCTCTAGTAAGTGTACTTCTACAATTAATTCTAATTGTCCAATCAGAATAGGGTGCCCAGGTAAAATAAGAGAGAAGGCTCCTGCACCTTTAAAGGTTGTGTAGAAGAGGAAATTTCAGCAGTTGTTTTACCTGGGCATCCTAAATCAGAATCACTTCTGAATAAAAGTTGGTGGGCTGTCCTTCAGAATGTCTTCCACGAGCTGTAGGATCCAGCTGCACCAGCAAGCCATGGTGTATGTAAGCTCCCTGGGGCAGGGACCCGCCCTGTTAAGCTTAGTAAACCTCCACCCACCTGCAGAGTGCCATAGAGACAGTGAAAACAGCAGCAACAACAACAACAGGCCAGGGCGAGGTTATTAGTGTGCAAAGGATCAAATAACAGCTGTCCCTCCGTATCCACGGATTTAGTATCTATGGATTTAAGTACTCACGGCTTGAAAATATTTTTAAAATATAATAATCCAAAAAGCAAACCTTGATTTTGCCATCTTATATAAGGGACACCATTTTGCTATGCCGATGCATACAATGGGACTTGAGTATTCATGGATTTCGGTATCCACAGGGGTCCTGGAACCAAACCCCAGCGAATATGAAGGGACAACTGAATATTCCTGAAATCAAATAATATTCCAGGGTCAGAGATCGGAAAAGGTACTTTCGGGGCTGGGGACGCTACAGCTCCCAGAATCCCCCCAGTCAAGATATCTTTAAATAAATATTTTATTATTATTATTGTACTTTTGCATTATTATTATTTTTATTAATCTTTTATTATTTTTTTCCAAATATGTATAATTGTAATGTGTAAATATAATGTTCATTGGAAGAGAAAAAAGAGTGATTATAGTGTGTTTAGATTAAGAGGGAAAATGTGTTAGTGTTAGGAGAGTTTTATTTTTGTGTTAGTAAGAAAAGAGGAAAACTATTATTATTGTTGTTGTTGTTGTTGTTGTGTTTCTGTTATGGCCTTTTGTGGTCGGGTGTATTTTTCAGTAGAATGGTCTTATTCCAATAATGCCCCCCCTCCCCAAAAATTCCTATTTGGGGAGTTGTCGCCTTGTTGGCTTCCAACTTTTTCTAAGTTCTGGTGATGAAGAGAACTTATTGGTGGACTGATTAGCTAATCCCCTAGAGGACAGGATCAAACTTCAAAATGACCTGGATATACTGGAGAGCTGGGCCAAAACTAACAAAATGAAATTCAATATGGAGAAATGTAAGGTACTGCACTTAGAGCGGAAAAACGAAATGCATAGATACAGGATGGGGGAGACCTGGCTGAACGAGACTACATGCAAAAGAGATCTGGGAGTCCTAGTAGACCACAAATTGAACATGAGTTAACAGTGTGATGTGGCAGCAAAAAAGGCCAATGCAATTTTGGGCTGCATCAATAGAAGTCTAGTGTCCAGATCAAGGGAAGTAATAGTGCCGCTCTATTCTGCCTTGGTCAGGCCTCACCTAGAATACACAATTCGGCAGTGGAATCTCGGAGTGTGGTGGGGTCTCCTTCCTTGGAGGTCTTTAAACAGAGGCTGGATGGCCATCTTTCGGGGATGCTTTGATCATGATTTCCTGCATGGCAGGGGGTTGGACTGGATGGCCCTCGTGGTCTCTTCCAACTCTGCAATTCTATGATTCTATGATTCTATGAATTCAAAAAGGAGATTGACAAATTGGAGCGTGTCCAGAGGAGGGCAACTAAAATGGTGAAAGGTCTGGAAACCATGCCTTATGAAGAACGACTTAGGGAGCTGGGTATGTTTAGCCTGGAAAAAAAATGGTTAAGGGGCGATATGATAGCCCTGTTTAAGGAGATTTTCAGACTACACTGTTATAGTGTTACTATTCCACTTTAACTGCTCTGGCTTCGTGCTGTGGGATTCTGGGGTTTGTAGTTTAGTGAGGCCTAAGATCTCTCTGGCTGTGAGTTGTAAATGCCCCTCCCTAAACTGCAAATCCCAGGATTCAACAGGAGGCAGCCATAGCAAATAAAGTGGAATAGTAACACTATAACAGTGTTGTCTGAAAATCTAGTAAGTATTTGAAGGGGTGTCACATTGAGGATGGAGCAAGCTTGTTTTCTGCTGCTCCAGAGACTGGAACACGGAGCAATGGATGCAAGCTCCAGGAACAGAGATTCCACCTCAACATTAGGAGGAACTTTTTGACAGTAAGAGCTGTTGGCAGTGGAACACACTCCCTCAGAACATGGTAGGGTCTCCTTCCTCGGAGGTCTTTAAACAGAGGCTGGATGACCATCTGTCAGGGATGCTTTGATTGTGTATTCCTGCGTGGCAGGGGGTTGGACTGATGGCTCTCGTGGTCTCTTCCAACTCTACAATTCTATGATTTCCTACGTGGCAGGGGGTTGGACTGGATAGCCTTGTGGTGTTTTCTAACTCTTCAATTCTATAATTTCCTGCATGGCAGGGGGTTGGACTGGACAGCCTTGTGATGTCTTCCAACTCTACAATTTCATGATTCTATGACTCCTCTCGGAGACCCCGGTTCGAATCCTGCCTCGGTGGCAGGAACTGCTCAGCCTCAGAGGAAGCCAAAGGCAACTCTCCCCCCCAAAACCCCCAATGTGTGGCTGGTGTTGTGTGCCTTCCAGTCCTTTCCGACCTTAAGGTGGTCCCGTTCCTTTCCAAGCGACCCCTTCCTCGACTTCAAGGGGCCCAGGATCGGGACCTGAGGCTGCCCGCCCAGCTCCAAGACGCCGCCCCTGGCTTTCAGGAAAGAAAGTTAGCCCCGGTCGAGAAAGGGGTTTGGGTTCGAATCCGGCTGGAAGGGGAGCTTGCAAGCGGGCGGGGCGGGGCGGGGCGGCGGCTTGGAAGGGGCCACCAAGTCCCTAAAAGAGGCGAAGTCCGCCCCGATCGCCGCCGCCTCCTCCTCCAGCCCAAGCCAGCCTGTGGGGAAGGCGGGCTCAAGGGCCTGAGTGGCAGGAGGGCAGGGCCAACCCGGAGCCCGGCTGCCTACCTGGGGAACCTGCGGCAGGTGTGTCTTGGAGTTCCACCCCGGATCGCGCCTGGCTGGCACGGAAGCGTCTGCCCAGCAGAGGAGGAGGAGGGGGGTCCGAACGGGACCCAGCCCAGGGCCCAAAGCATGGAGCCCATCTCCAGCTGGGATCCTCAAACGGTGGTGGCCTGGATGAGAGGTGAGAGGGCAGGTGGGGGGGGAGAAGATAGGTGTCATAGAATCATAGAGTTGGAAGAGACCCCAAGGGTCATCCAGTCCAACCCCCTGCCATGCAGGAAGACACAATCAAAGCATTCCCCACAGATGGCCAGCCAGCCAGCCTCTGTTTAAAGGAGACTCCACCACACTCCTAGGCAGTGCATTCCACTTCCAAACAGCTATTAGTATCAGGAAGTTCTTCCTAATATTTAGATGAAATCTCTTTTCCTGTAGTTTGAATCCACTGCTCCATGTCTTAGTCTCTGGAGCCACAGAAAGCAAGCTTGCTCCATCCTCAGTATGACATCCCTTCAAATATTTAAACATGGCTAACATGTCCCCTCTTGTCAGAAATTTCTTCCTAATGTTTAGTTGGAATCTCTTTTCCTGTAGTTTGAGTCCCTTGCTCTGAAGCAGCAGAAAACAAGCCTGCTCCATCCTCAGTATGGCATCCCTTCAAATATTTAAACATGGCTATCATGTCCCCTCTTAACTTTCTATTCTCCAGATTAAACATGCCCAGCTCCCTAAGCCACTCCTCATAGGGCATGGCTTCCATCCTGGTCGCCCTCCTCTGGACACATTCCAGCTTCTCAATATCCTTCTAGAATTGTGGTGCCCAGAACTGGACACAGTATTCCAGGTGAGGTCTGACCAAAGCAGAATAGAGTGGCACTATTACTTCCCTTAATATAGACACTATACTTCTATTAATGCAGCCTAGAATTGCATTGGCTTTTTTAGCTGCTGCATCACACTGCTGACTCATGTTCAGCTTGTGGTCCACTAAGACTCCTAGATCCTTTTCGCATGTACTGCCCTCAAGCCATGTGTCACCCATCCTATATCTGTAGCTTTCATTTTTACTGCCCAAGTGTAGTATCCTACATTTCTCTCTGTTGAAATTCATTTTGTTAGTATTGGCCCAGCTTTCTAATCTGTTGAGGTCATTTTAAATTCTGATCTTGTCCTCTGGGGTATTAGCTACCCCTCCTAATTTGGTGTCATCTGCCAACTTGATAAGCATGCCCTCTGTTCCCTCATCCAAGTCATTGATAAAGATGTTGAATAGCACTGGGCCATGTTCTTTTCCTGTGGCTTCTTCTCTTCCTTTGCTGGACTTCAACCTATAGAACAGGGCTGGGGAACATTTCACCCTCCAGATGTTTTGGCCTCCAGCTCCTGTCAGTGTGGCCAATGAAAAAGAGCAGTGGAAACTGTAGCCTGAAACATCTCCAAGGCCAAAGGGTCTCCCACTCCTGCTATAGGGCACTAGGGTGACTTGATGCCCAATAATGCCCTTTGTCCAGAGCTCAGGTTGAAGCTGGAGGGCAGTACCAAAATGGCAGGGATGCTGGGAGAGCCACCCAACCTCTCTTTGCCTACACAAGCTGAATGCCTTCTTGAGCTGGGCAGGGTTTGCCTTCTTGAGTTCATGTGTGGGATGACAGCCTGTCTGCTTCCCAAACAATACTGTGATTTTTCTACAAAACACCTTATATTTCCAGATGCTGACTACTTACTTTGTGTATGGGTGGGGGAGTAAGCAGGAGGGTGCTAACCAAAAGACTTGATGTGACATTTGCTTATCTATGCCCTATGAGGAGCAGCTTAGGGAGCTGGGCATGTTTAGTCTGGAGGAGAAAAGGTTGAGAGGGGACATGATTTCCATGTTTAAATATTTGAAGGGATGTCATACCGAGGATGGAGCAAGCTTGTTTTCTGCTGCTCCAGAGACTAGGACATGGAGCAATGGGTTCAAACTACAGGAAAAGAGATTCCACCTAAACATTAGGAAGAACTTCCTGACAGTAAGAGCTGTTTGGAAGTGGAATACACTGCCTCGTAGTGTGGTGGAGTCTCCTTCTTTGGAGGTTTTTAAACAGCGGCTGGATGGCCATCTGTCTGGAATGATTTGATTGTGTATTCCTGTATTGCAGAGGGTTGGGTTGGATGGCCCTTGTGGTCTCTTCCAACTCTATGATTCTATGATTCTATCATCGCCTCTTTTCCTGCTCCCCTTTTGGGGGTTCCTTAAGCCAAAGGTCTTCTTTGTGAATTTTCAAGCTGGGAGGCTGAGAAATAGAAGTGAAAAGGGGGAGGCAGAGAAATTCAGACGAGCCTTCCAAACTTCCTTTTTTTTTTTTTTGGCAGTTGTAATATATATTTTCCTGCCACTGGAGTTTGCAGAATAAGCAGTGAAAGTATTTGTAGAGAACTACAGTAATATGTGATATTTAAATGTCTCAGATTTTAGAAACAAAGTTCCAAGTTATCTCTCCCATCCTTGCACAATCTATTTAATACCCGACTAGAGATTGCTATATACTTGGCTAGCCTGACTATGGCTATTGATACTTGCAGTCCAGCAACACCTGGAAGGCTATAAGTCTTGATTTAATCCCTCCCATAAAGATTAATTTCAAAAGTTAAGCAAAAGATTCTAAAGTATTGCCATGTTCTGTATCTGTGCAAAATTGAACAACAGAGCTAGAAAATAATGGTATTTATGTACCAGGGTTGGTGTGTTTGTTTACAAAGAGGCAGATGTAACACATCAGGCTGTAAACAGCTGCCTATAGGGAATGTGTACTGCTAAATAAATCTTCTCAATGGTGTTCACCACTATAAATAATGATTACACTATGGAGTGTGTCCTGTAACATGAATTGACTACCCAAATAAAGGGTTGTAAAGGGCAAGGGGATTGGTTCTTGACAAGAGGTAGAGCTGGGGAGTCTATGGTGTTGTCTAGACAAGGCAATGTAATGTGGGTTGCTCTGCATTGATGCAAATTCACAGCAGTGTTCATTTGTCTCCACTTTTTTTGGCAAAATCACTGGTATACGAAGCTAACCATGTTTGATGTTCACATGGAGCCATGCCTGTGAATAAAGATGGTGGCTGCAAGTGAATTACTCATGTTATTACTCTCCATAAGTTGCCACCATTGCACAGTACGTATTTTTTTTAAATGTAAATCAAGAGTGTGCAAGTGTGACCCTCCTGCTTAAAACAGCAGTTTCATTGCCTCAGCACAGAGAAAAGGGGCACAACCACTACTGCAAAATTCCAAAATGGTACTTCTGGCCAGCAACCTGCCCCCTGTGCACATTCAATCAATCAGAGTTCCACATCTGTTCTTCTCCGAAAATGCGCTGTGAATCAAATTGGATGTCCAAACAGACGGTAATGCACAATTTTACAGATTACTGTATTTTTAAAAGTTTGGGGAAAGCCGTGAAGGCTTTTCTTATGTAGTTTTTGGCATTTGTGCCTGCCCCCCTCCTTCTGAATATGGTGAATTCACCATGGGATCTCATTGGGACAAAAGGTATTCCTTGCAGATTCTACGATGAGTATTTTCACCATCTAGACAACACCTGTGTTTCTTTTGTTAGGCATAGCATCTGGTGCTGTAGACATGCAACCTCACCTGGAGATCCTATAATGCTTTTAAGGACTCAGATTCTCAATCATATTCCCAATCCTGTGCATCTGGAGAACCCACTTAGTACTTTTCAGAGCATGGATTGGAAAGGTTTTTCTTTAATTTCCAAAAAAAAGTACTGTAGTTTTCCAAACTGTAACTTTTCTGCCATTATTTATTTCCAGTATTTGTATGTCACTCTAAGGGCAAAAAAGCCTCTTTCCAACATGATTTGGACAAAAAAATTAAACCATAAAATGCAACTAAAGTTGTTTAAGGTTGCAAAACTAAAACAGAAATCTAAAATATTGTTCCATCCAGCAGAGAAAATCCACTTAAACATCTTAACATAGAGGGAGGCAGCTGTATAAACAATTTAAAAACTATAGGTTTTTTGTGGTTTTTTTCCAGGCTGTGAGGCCGTGTTCTGTAAGAGTTTATTCCTGACGTTTCGCTTGCATCTGTGGCTGGCATCTTCAGAGAATGGCTGGGTAGGGGTGTGTGAGGTTTATATACTATGAGCCCTTGTTGGAGAAGATATGTAAATTTGTGTAATTGAATGGCTAGTTCCTGTGGGGAGATATGCAAGGAGGATTAGTATCTTCCATATCTCCCCCCCAGGAACTAGCCATTCAATTACACAAATTTACATATCTTCTCCAACAGGGGTTCACAGCATATAAACCCCAGACACACTCCTACCCAACCATTCTCTGAAGATGGCAGCCACAGATGCAGGCAAAACGTCAGGAACTCTTCCAGAACATGGCCTCACAGCCCAGAAAAAAACCCATGGAAAACCTATGGATGCTGGCTGTGGAAATCTTCGACTTAAAAAACTAGCCCAATATCTTCAACTAAACCTAGAATGAAACGGAAAGGTTGTCAGAGCCTGTCTAAAAGGGACACACGGCCCAAACTGTATCTTTTGGAAAGAAGTACCATTTGAATGGCAGAACCAGTAAGCAGTACCTTTGAGGCTGATCTGAAGATTGGGCAGGTTCAGATGGCTGCAGGCAGTCCTTCAATGAGTCCTACAGAAATAATGTTTATTTTAAAACGTACAAATCACAGGTAGCTGCTGAGTAATTAGCCATGCTAATCCTAACAGTGGCATCGGATGCCCACTGCGGCTGGTGGTACAGAGTCTAGGGCCACCAGAGGTGAAGCCAACTACATGTTGTTTGCTATCTAACCTCCCACCCACAAGGCGTAAGTACACCTTACATTCCCCTAGTTAAGAAAGGTGGCAGGGGTTACATGGGCATTATTCCATCTGTCAAAACAGTAGGATTACCTTTGCCAGGGAGAAAATGAGCAGTCTAATGTCCTTTTTAAGATAGCTCAGAGCCTGAAAAAGTTCCTTTTTGGAGCATAACTCACAGAATCTACTAGCCAGCACGGTTAGTGGCCATCCTGGTTACCTGATCCTTTAAAACCAGCGTGGGAATTGTGCGGCCCTCAAATGTCTTTGGACTGCAACTCCCAATATTCTTCACTATTGGCTAAGTTTGCTAGAGCTGCTGGAAGTTGCAGTTCAACAATATCTGGAAGGCCACATGATTCCCATCCTGCTTAAAAAAAACAAAGCCCACCTTGTCAGGGGTCAATCCAGGAATCTTCTGCATGCAAAGCACTGCTGATCTACAGCTGGAATTTCATGAAATAGGGAAATGAATGCTTCCCCTCTGCTCCATGTTTAGGATTGGATCTGACCTTACAAGACTACCCATTTGAGACATGGGGCCTGGATGGAAAGAAATTACTCCGTCTGTCTTATCGGGACTTAGAGGATTTGGGTATGAGCCGAGTTGGACATCAGGAGCTGCTCCTGGAAGCAGTGGAACAGCTCTGTGTGTTGGTGAGTGAGTGGCTTCATTCCCCCCTCACCCAGTACAACCCTCACCTGAGGTCTGTCCATTTTCCCCTTTCCTGCTGGGCTGGGGAAGTCTGTAGCCCTCCAGATTTTAGTAGATTACAATACCTATCTTCCCCAGCCAGTCTGCTTAGGGGAGCAGCAGCTCATCAGTATCTGGAGGGCCACTGACAGAGCTTGGAAAAGTTACTTTTTGGACTACAGCTCCCTGTGACCATGCTAGTTCTGGGAGATGTTGTTTTAAAAAGGAATTTTCCTGTCCACAGCCCACAGGTTACCTGCTCCTGAATTACTGAGTTAACTTGACCTGTACTCTTCTCATTAGAACTACGAGCTGTCGACACTGAACCTGCGGACGCTCACAGAGAAGCTTCAAGGGGTCATTCGGACTATGCAGGCATTCATCCTTAGCCGCCGGAAAGTCAGCACCTACAATGGAGATGCTGTTGACAAGCCAACCTCCGACCTGCTGTCCTGCATTGTAGAGCTGATTGGGGCAGCAAAAGGTCTCTTCTTATGGCTTAACAGGTATTAAATACTACAGATCATGACCCGCTTTTGGAGGGTAGAGGAGGGGAGCACACAAACAGTGGTCCACTCCAAAATGAGATGTGAATACCTGGGTTGGGGAGAGGATTGAAAAATTCAGGGAAAAAACATGTCCCCCCCCCCCGAAGTCTTATGTTTCTCAAAAACTGAAAAAAATAGATTATGGATTTTTTTTAGACTGGTGAATAAAATGTTTAAGACAAGATGTTCATATATTTATTCATCTCACGTTTTTTGGGAAAGCTGTGGACCTCTGTGCAAGACTGTGTGTGTATTGTGTGCCTTCAAATAGTTTCCGGTTTATGGTGACCCTAAGGGTTTTTCTTCGCAAGATTTGTTCAGAGGGGGTTTGTCTTCGCCTTCCTCTGAGGCTGAGAGAGTATGATTTGCCCAAGGTCACCCAGTGGTTTCCATGTCCAAGTGGGGATTTCAACCCTAATCTCCAGAATCAGAGTCCAATGCTCAAACCTCTATACCATGCCGGCTCTGAACTGTGTACAGCAGTGTTATTCAACATGGTGGTCCTCACATTCATGCCGGTATCCTTTCCACTGGCTGCCACTCTGCAGCAAGTTTTCAGGAAATAAATAAAGAGTTCTAGCCAATGGCCACAGATATGGTACTGATCCCTAGCACATTGGAGTGGGGGATGCCAGGCCCTGCACATCAGATAGCCTGAGAAGCTACTAAGGGACAGTATCAGATCATTTAAATTCCTGGATTTGGCTACCTTTTCTGGCATTATTTTTTTAATGGGAATGAGCATATTATGCCTGCCTGACACTATGGAAGACTAGAAGAGACACAATAATTTTCTTTGTTTTACTAGTGTTACTGGTTTCTTTTGTTTTGTTTTCAGGTATTTTTGTTTTTTGTTTTGGTTGTTGGCTAGATTCTTCTAAACTTGCAAAACCAAAGAGGCTCTTTCCAATTAAGGTGTTTCTTACAGTTCAGGACCATTTGTAAGAAAATAATAATAATAAAAAAATCAATGAGCAGTTATTTTCTGAATAAACTGAATGGACTTTTAATATAATAAACATGATAATTTTATTTCAAACTAAGTTAGAAATAACACATTTTATGTTCTTAAAGTAAAGCTGTAAAGGATGCTAGTATTACAATGTTCTCAATTTTTCTGAACATTTCAGTTTTTTTCTGGAAAAAATGATCTCCCCTCCCCCCGCCCCGCCTGGCGTCAATATTTCTGGAAGTTTTACATCTTTGCTCCTGATTTAATTTTGTTACAGGAGTCTCCTCTTTAGACAATCCTGCTACATTTGAAGAGGAGTCTTCCTCATTCTGCTGTGGGATGTGCTGGGAGTCTTCCCCTTGCCATGTGAGCCCACCTGGGTTCATTCTCCTTATATTAAACTGTGACTCAGAACATAGAAAAGTTACTCTTTGGGACCACAATTCCCAGGTTCCCCCAGCCAGTATGATCGTTGTTGAAATGGCTGGAAGATTCTGGGAGCTGTATTCTAAAAAGTAACTTTCCCAAAGATTGCTGTCACCAATTCTTATGTCCAAACTAGTTCAATATCTTCCAATACAACAAAAGTACAGTCAGACCCCTGTATCTGTGGCACCAATATCTGCGGTTTCAGTTATCTGCGGGACACAAAACAAGGGACACATACCATAGAGTTGTGCTGGAATGTGCCCTCTCTAGGCATCTTCTAGGTTCTCCAACACAATGCTATAGCATGTTTTCACCAGAAGTCCTTTATTTTAATACAGTACACTGTTATCTGTAGTTTCTGGTATCCACGGTAAATCTGGGAACTGAAACCCGCAGATACAGGGAAAAGAAGTAACTGAAAGCAGTCTAGCATTGTAACTATATATAGCACCTGGCCTTGAGATAAAATATGTGAACGTTCATAGACTAAGGTGTCCCATTTACAGATCACCAGAAAAAGAAGAAATCTATCTCCCCCAAAGACACATTTGTGTGTGCCAATTTATGGTTAAGGCTGGAGATGTATAAATAATGAATATAATGCATACAAATGTGCAATTGCTCTCACCCTTATGAGGGAACACTGTGCCTAGGTGATCTGTGAACCTGCCTGTTTGGGTTGCTGTCTTGGAGCAGCAGGAGAGAACTTTTCATGGCTCCTGCATCTCTGTATTCTTATGCTTGTTAACTGGGCTTGAACAGAACAGCGCTTCAGGTAGAAACATATCCCGCAATTGCTCTGTTTGAGCTGGGAAAAGTAGTTGTTTGGACTACCACTCCCAGTATCCATGCTCCTAGGTGTTATAGCCCAAACAATAACTTCTTTTGTAAAATAAGACACAGGGTACCCTGAGTGATCATATCAGTGGAGACCCAATGGGAGGTTGGCTTTTGTAGTAATATTGGCTTTTGAGGTATGGCCACTGACCTACTGTATTTTAGTGGTCTGGTTCACTTTTCCTTGGTTTTGCTATTATAATGATCTGCTAGCACAGTAAATTGGTGGAGGAGTCTGTTGTGAGAGGACTTACTGTCCTTTTCTTGCAGGTATCTGTTCTCCCACCTGCATGATTATTCAGCGAGCCGAGATATCATCTGGCTCTGCGGAGACTTGGCAGAGATTGTTCAGAAGGTAAGTCTCTACAGTGGCAGCACAGTAGCTTCTCCACAATTTTTTTATTTATTTTATTTTTATTTAGTTATTTATAGCCACAAGGCTATCAGAGCAGCTTACAAATTGTTTTAAGCAATAGCAATTTACACATCTACACTGCATTAAGCAGTTTCCAATGTGTGTTAGCTAATTGCCCCCACAAGCCGGGTACTCATTTTACCGACCTACAAAAGGATGGAAGGCTGAGTGAACCTTGGAGCCCTCTGGAATCAAACTTGCAATGTGGTGGCTTGCAGTACTGGCATTTAACCACTGCACTACCAGGGCTCCCTGTCACAAAGGTGGAGAGGGTTTTCTGTGGCCTACTAGATGTTGTTGGGCTACAAGTCCTATCATCCCTGGCATCTGCCTGTAGCTGATAGTAGTTGGAGTCAAGTATCTGAAGAGCTGCATTATATCCCCACACCTTCCATAGATGTGTGACTAGCAGCAGCACTGCAATTTTATTAGCACCAGTCAAAAAATTTTAATCACAGAAACGTTTTATTTAGCTGTGCCTGATATCATCTTCTAGTTTTGGTATTATTCAACAGTTGTGAGGATGCTGATTATGGTTGATGTTATTTTTATAATGTCTCTTAAGAAGTCTACCAGCAGGACTTGAGGACATCTCACATTTTCTGGCAGCTCTTCAAAGATTATTCCTATTAGGGTCAGGTTGTGTGTGCCATTATTCTGATGCTGAATGACCTTTGATGATGATGGCAATGGTGGCAAGTGTGTGTGTGTTTCTCCTCATTGGGACAAGCGATTCGCTTTGAATCACTTTCCCATAAGAGAGGAAGCGCAAAGCTGATTGGCCAGGTGAGTGCAGGAGGCAGAGCTTGCTAATAGGGCAACACTGCTGCCATGTTGGATTTTTGCCTTAGTGAGCAATCACTAAGGTGATAAAATGGGGTGTATTTATTTTATTTTATTTTATTTGCTGTCCTGTTTACTTGAAAAATTGCTCTCTTGCTCTAGTGCATCTTGGACATCATTTTTTTTAAAATGCAGCAGTGGCAAAGTACAAACACAAGTAAATCACTTGCGGCCACCATCTAGCATGCAAAGCTTATGGGGGCAAAAACACTGTTAAGACAAGTCACTGCTGGTGGGAAATGCCGTTACTGCAAGGTACTCAATTTTTCTCCCCTCATACAGATGGGACCTGTGAAACATGTGAAATGATGTGCTGTTACTACTACTACCACTACTGTAAAAAATATTAGAGAATAAAATAATCAAAATCAATGCATACAATATTGTGATTTATTTATTTATTTATTTATTTATACCCTGCTCTTCAGCCACAAAGGCTATCAGAGCAGCTTACAAATGGAGTTATTGTTCTTATTAAGCTGGTCCTTTGAGTTTGTGCCTGCTAAGAGATATAAGTTAGTAAAACAACAACAAACCATTATTAAGCTTCCTTAACTGTGCAGTGATGTGGTATCAGAACTGGATCATTGTGTTATGAAGAAACTGTCATGCAACTTGTCCCAAAGTTGAATCTCTCTTCCCCCTCCCACTTCTGCATTTGAGATTCCAAATAAAGTCATCCACAGTTGGGCCTTGGACAGCCCGGTTCCATCCTTCTCTGTTGGCTGACAGAAAATGAGAGGTTTGAACTTAAATGAACTGAAAGGCAACAGCAGCTGACCAGAATAGCTGGGAGGAGAGAGGATGAGAAGAGGGTGGTACTGGTAAACAAAACTGGAAGGGGAGAGAGTGTGACTGAGTTGTCTTTTATAGAAATAATCTGGTGAGTCACGCTTTGGGATTGGGGTCAGGATTGGGTGGTTGAGTTTGGGGAATCTCTGTTTTCGGCTGACTGTTGCCCCAATAAAAGGAGACCACATGTGTTGAAGTTTCATTCGGTTCAGAGGAACTCTGGCAGGTAGGATTGTCCAATATAACTTCTCTGTCAAATGTCCCTTTAACTGGTGTATGTTGTGTGTCTCTTGCTGTGGTGGAATTTGTGGAATGAGCAGGAGGGACTTGATGAATGTCTCCTTTGGGGAAACCACACTGACCAGCTGTAAGAGAGGAGAGCATGGGAAAGGGGATAGATGAACAGGAAGGAAAATGTGAGGATTGTAATAGCAAGGAATAGTTGGAACACACAATGCTAAAGGAGAGGAGGGAGTGTGAACAAAGGTGTGTTGCATTGCAGAAAGCGTGAAAAGAATTGGGGGGTTTTCCTATCTGTATAAAGGGAGATAAAAACTTGGGGAAAACAATGCTATATTCCTATGAAACCCACTTTCTTTAATGTTCAGTAGTTCCCCTGCCTGATGGATGGTATTCCAATGTTATGGTGTTTTGACACATTAGTTGTGGTAACTGGTATACACACATGTGGCACATACAAACACAACTTTAGTATGCAGTGAGTACAAGATCCTTGATTTGCCAGAACAAGGCAAGATCAGAGGAGGAGGGCTGGGATTTGGCAGCAATCTGTAGATCCTTTTCAGCTTGTCTAAGTAAGGCTTACAAGTTCAGAGCATTGGGACATTTTGATGAACAGATATTGTATTTTTATATTATTTTGTATTATTTTTTAATTAATCTTTTATTAATTTTTTCATTTCTGAATAGGTAGAATTATAATGTGTAAATATAATATGATTATAGTGTGTTTAGATTAAGAGGAAAAATATATTAGTGTTAGGATGGATAGTTTTATTTTGGTATTAGTAAGAAAAGAGGAAAAGAATTAGTATTATTTTTGTGTTATTGTTACGGCCTTTTGCGGTCGGGTGTATTTTTCAGTAGAATGGTCTTATTCCAATAAAAAAATTCCCACAAAAAAATTCCCACCTCCCTTAGGGCTTCCCTGTTTCCTCTGAGTTCATCTGCAATTCTCACAGTAGATGGAGAGGAAATGGTTTTTTCCCCAGCCACAAAATATTGTTGTGAGCCAATCCCTATTTTAATGCAAAGTATTTGGAAGATGGGGGTGGACTTTGGGCAATTGAAAGCTATTAGCTTTACAAAAGACCTGTTTCTTGTTGTAATGGGGACTTCTAGAGGTAGTTTTTCATGCAGTCTAAAAATACAATTAATTAAATCCTATCTGCCAGGATAGAATTTTCTGCACAGAAAGCTTGTACTCCTATCAAAGCATGGGAGAGAGAGGAAGATACTGAATGCAATGGGCTGGAACCAGGGTGGTTTAAAATATGTAGAAAGTTTAGGGAGAAAAGGTTGAGGATGTACCATGTGATAAACAGAAGCCGAAGGCTGCAAAACTGGCTTCTCATCCTGAGGCTGAGTTCTACCCTCCATGAGAAGGAATCTAAAATCTGAGTCAAATCATAAGATCTAGCAAATGTACTTGCAAATCTCAGATTTTCAGACTACACTGTTATAGTGTTACTATTCCACTTTAACTGCTCTGGCTTCCTACTGTGGAATTCTGGGGTTTGTAGTTTAGTGAGGCCTAAGATCTCTCTGGCTGAGAGTTGCAAATGCCCCTCCCTAAACTGCAAATCCCAGGATTCAACAGGAAGCAGCCATAGCAAATATAGTGGAATAATAACACTATAACAGTGTTGTCTGAAAATCTAGGAAGTGTGAATGAAGCAGCTTAGTGGAAGAAGTGACAAGCAACCCATGGTACACAAATGTGTTGCCTGGGTCCCTACTAAAAGAGACATTAATTTTTGGACCTGGGGAATTCTGGGTGTTGTAGGCCAAAAATAACTTTTTTCAAGCTCTGAAAAACCAGGGAGAACACTTGATACTTAGCTTGAACACTTGCTACATTATTACAACTCAGGCCCCCACCTTTCTCAGGTGTAACTTGAAAAGGCTTCCTGTAGCTTCTGTTGCTTTAGTTTTCTTTGCCTTGATTCTTGTAGGACTGCACCGTGTCTGAGAGGGAAGAGCGGATCTTACTGATTGTAAGTACTGCAGTTTGTGGGTCACAGAAGAAAAGGCAGGCCCACCATGGGCTTTGGCTTTGAGCTGTTGGCCTGCCACTTCCTTTCGCCTTCCTTTTCTTGAGTTTCCTCCTCATTTGGCCATTCTCAAGTACACCAAGGCCAGGATCCTACAGGATCACTTAGCAAACATGCTGCAAGCAAGTTGAAAGTCTTGCTGCTCACACAGGCAGGTATCCAAGACCTCTTTCTGTGAGTAGTGGTGACAATGGTATAACGGAGGCCAGTTTGTGCCCTTAGCCCCATATCTGGTTTCCCACAATTGCTGGTCAGGTGTCCTGATGGGGACCCCTACCCCACTAAAAAAAGCAGGATGCATAGACAATCAAACCATCCTACTTAAATTCTCCAGTAAGATATGGTTTATCACTATTGTGTGATCAGTAGCCTTAATAGCCACAAATTTGTCTAATTATATTTTAAATCCATCCGAAGTGATGTCCCTTGCCATGTCTGTAACTCATAGCTTCTTTACATGTCTGTTGTTTATGTCAGGGTTGAGGAACGTGTGGCCCTCCAGATGTTGTTGGGCTGTCCTATTCATCAATGGCAGTTATGAGGGATGATGGGAGCTGTGGTCCATCTGGAGAGCCATACCTCTCCCTCCATTTTTAGTATATGTGGAAAATCTCCTATGAATTGACCCTTCATTGTAGAGGCCAGCCTTGTAAATTCTACAAAATATGTCACATTTGTGCATCCCCCACCTTGGAATATCTTTTAAAATTAGCCAGAAGATTTTAGCTTAGAGAAAGATGGGGAGGGGTCTGGGGAACGTATGTGGAAAGAACCAGAGCTTGGGAAAATTGCCTGGGGATTCTGGGAGGGTTAGTCCAAAAGTGACTTTTCCAGACTCTGGGAACAACTGTGATTGGCCTACAAAATTATGGGCAGTAGGAAGAGAGCAAACATGGAGAAAGCATTCTCATTCAAAGCATAACATCGTGGGTTTGTTCAGCCAAACAGCACAGTAATTTGACATGTTAAACGGGATGATGGGCTCAAACCCAATAATGCTTGTGGCAATTAGAACATGGCAAGCAGCAGGTCCATGCTGTTTGTGGGCCCGGTTTTGGGCCAGTGTGGGGAGGTCTCTGAAGATCTTGTGCCACCACTGGCAATTGGAGCCATTCTTTGCTTTTCTTGTAAGAGTCAGATGGTTCTGGTTTCTTTTAAAGGAAGTGCTTTTCCACTTTGCACCCTGCAGGGGAGACACATCTTTGGGATCTGTGCACAAATCTTGACTCACAGTCCTGCCAGCCTCCTGAATCAAACTGCCATCTTGGAGACAGTGGACCTTGTGCCGACAGGGCCAGAAGATAGCTTGGTGAGCCAGGCGTGCGTGCAATCTTTCTCTTTCTCTCTTGTAAGGACATTGTGGGGAAAGATGAATGGAAACCTTCCAGCCTGATACTGCAGCTATAAATGCTGATACAGTTGGACCCCCATATCTGCGGAACCCGTATTCATGGTGTCAGTTATCCACAGAAGAAAAAATAGGGACACATACCATAAAGTTGCACTGGAAAATGCCTAGATAGGAGTCCTTTTTAGGCATCTTCTAGGTCCTCCCTCTCTCTCTCTGGCTTTTCTTCGCAAACGAAGATTCAGGAAGGACTCTTCCCGTGCTTACTGCAAGCGCAAGGCCAATCTGAAATAGACAAGTCCGGTTGCAGAAAGCACAGCAGTAGGTCTCCTTGGGTGATGTTTCCGGGTTGTGATTCTTTCTGCGTTGTCATTTCTCTTCAAGACTTGTTCGGCGTGAGTTCTCAAATAAGGCTGCAGCATTGTGGATAGTGTGTCTCCATGCCTCCCGATGTGAGGCCAGGGCGGACCATTGTTGGTGATCAATTTGGCCGAGCCTGAGATGTTGTTTCAGGGAGTCCTTGTATTGCTTTTTTGGAGCGCCCCTCTTATGCTGACCCGTGGTAGGTCCTCCAACGCAACTCTATAGCATGTTCGTACCGGAAGTCCTTAATTTTAATAGGGTTTGCTATTATCCGCAGTTTTTTGTATGTAAAACTTCAATTATTTCATCCTTGTATGTGTGGACAAAAAATTTCAGTAGTTACTTTCTGTAGGAAGGTAATGAGTCTAAAAACAAAATTGTATTAAAAATTCCAGGATCTAGTCCTTTTAAAAAACAACAAGAATTATTTCCTTTAAAAAGAGTTAAAGTCATTCATTCACTTTTGACTTCATGTTCATGCTTTATGCAGAGTGTGTTTAGGAATGCAGACTTAAGCTCTATTAACATTTAAAAAGTGTATTCAAGATGTCTGAGATCACTCAGTTAAATTAGACTCATTACAAAACAAAGGAGTCGGTTTAAAATGCAAATCAAAGTTTACTGAAGGTATATCAATCTCAATCTACATACTAAAACTTTAAAAAGAGGTTCCTAAATTGACTAAGGAATAGGGTAGGAAAAACTCACTCACCAGCCTACAACGGTAGAAGGCTGCATGGTGATACATCATAGCATTGTTACAGATGGCTTAAGATGAAGATGTCTTAAGATGGCTCCAGCCTCATGGAGACTCAAACTTAAAAGAGAAGTTACACAAAAGCAATAAAATTTAAATTAGGTCATGTGTTGAATGACCCAGCACTCCAGTTGGCTGGAATTGCCCAGTGAAATAAGAGAAAGGGAACTTGGGAAAAACAAAGGCATGCAGGAAAAAACCCTAGACTTATCTTAGGATGTGAATGAGGTATACAAGATTGCTTTTACATTACAATGATTATTTCCCCACACACTACACTTTCCCTACTGCAAGAGAGAGAATATTTTTGTGCCGTTTTTGCCCAGTATTCACACAACTAAAAAGTGTTTCAGGAAATTATTTTGCATGGAACATCTGCAGAACCAATATCCACAGCTTTAGTTATCCATGGGACACAAAACAGGAACATATACTATAGAGTTGCACTGGAAGATGCCTGTAGAGCATCCTTTATCTTCTAGGTCCTCCAATTCAACTCTATAGTATGTTTTTACCAAACGACCTTTATTTTAATAGGGTCCTCTGTTAACCATGGTTACCGGTACCTGCAGTAAGTCCTGAGAACCAAACCCCCACAGATACAGGGGTCCAATTGTACTTAAGACTGCAAAATTTTGTTGCAGGTCATGTATGTGCAATGTCATTCCTGTGTGTAATACCTGAAGCCACCTTACACTGGGAGGCTGTATAGAGTTAGACCCTTGGTCCATCACACTTGGTATTGTCTGCCCTGATTGGTAGAGAATCTCCAGAGTTTCAGGTAGGGAGACTTTCCAGCCCTTTCCTCATGCCAGAGTTTGAGCCTTGGACCTTTGGCATGCAAAGTACACACTTTGCCACTGACACTTTCTTGTTTACGTATGCAGTTTATATTATGTATGGGATAGCTCCTTGTTGAGTGGTGTCATCTATACCAGCCTGAACATACCTGCTCCCATTTGGTTTTGGAAGCTAAGCAGGGTGGGTCTTGGTTAGTACTTGGATGGGAGACCACCAGGGACTGCCCCCCTGGAATCCCTGGAGATCCTCTGCCAGTCAGTGTAGACAATATTGAAGGCCCAGGTGGACCATATTGAAAACCGGAGAAGCATGGCTGCCAGCTAAAGCTGGTAATATTGAGCTAGATGAGCAAAGGGTCTGATTCAGTTCAACACAGTGTCCTTTTTCTCTGTGTCACAAGGAGGGTGGATGATATATTCTTGGCCGTCTCTTCCCCTCTCTTTTGGGCTATAACTCCCCAAATCCTCATGATGGCTGGGAAGATTCTGAAGCTGCAGTGCCCAAAAATTAGCTCCTCGAAGCTCAGACATCTGGTCTGACCATTGTAGTATTTTCTATTTTGACTGGCAGTAGCTGCCCAACATCGCTGCCACTATCAGGGGTCTGATTCTCCTGAGGCCTGGAGGCTGTGAAGCAGGTGTGTTGCCTCAGAGGTACAGTCCCTCCCTGATCCCCAAACCAGAATTTGTTCTGCTAACTCTGTCTTCTCTCTTCAGGGCATTGAGATTAAGTCCTCGCCTTCTTGTCTCCATTTCATATCAGCAACTGCCCCAGAGGTGAGTGTGCTGAGGTAAAAAGTTTATTTGTGGCTTTGGCTCATTCCCTCAAACACGTTCCTGTAGGGAAGGAAGGTAACATTAACTGGGTTCTTAAAACAGCCCACTCCCCCTCCCGCAATGACTATGTCTCTTAAATGAGGCCTGTCAAAAGTGTGGCTAGTCATCCGGAGCTCATCTTACATCTTCAAGCTGTGCCAAGCAAAATGGGGCTTAGCCAGAGTTTGGAAACATTACTTTTTGGGATTGCAATACCCAGAACCCCCTGACAGCATAGCCATGCTTGTGGGGGATTTGGGGAGTTGTAATCAAATAAAGTTACTTTCCCAAGCTTTACCTAATTTGGTGTCTTCTTCCCCGCCCCTGCCATGGTGACTCTGTCTGCGTCATACTAAACTTAACCAGAAACTCTCTCCCCACACACACACACACACACATACACCTTTCTCTGAGCTCCTTGGCATAGCTAGTTCATTCACTTGCATCCTTTACTAAGCTGGAATTACTGAAAAGGTCAGAGCTTAAAGTTAATGCTTAATCCCCTCTTCAGCAGCAGCACCCCCTTTGCAATCTCGACTTTCACTGTCTAGAAAGCTTCTTACTTGGAATTTACTTGGTGAGGGTGTCTATGTTGCTTCTTTCTCCTTTCCAGCACAGGCAGTCGTGAACTTGATGTTCTGTTTTGTTTGTTTGTTTAACGTTCTTTTCAGTCCCCAGTGGAACACTGCAACAGAGTCTTCCCAGGAGATGAGATAGTGCAAGTCAACAGTCAGGTAGTGGTATGTATGGGCTTCTTTCTTGCTTTTCTCTTTTGCTGACTACTTGGGCAGAATTAACCATCAGCTATAGCAAAGAGCCCCAGCCATATATGGTGGATCTCATACATTTAAATTTATTTTTGCCTGCCTTTCAAGATCACAGTCTTCTAAGGCAGCTTACTATTTAAAAAGAGTAATGAAGAATATTAAAGAAAATAATGTAAGCATTTTAAAAACAAGGCACTTAAAATAAGAAACAGTTTCAAATAACTAAGAGCAACAAATAAAGTAAAGCCTCAGTTAAAAGCTAAAGAGACCAAGTACGCAGACACTGACTGGCAGTCATATATCTCTGGAAAGGAAACTTTGTGGGATTTGGGGCACCACTGAGGAAGCAGAACCAAGCTATATTTTAATTTGCTTAACATATCTCTTAACTATGAATTTTTCTACTGCTGCTTGATATATCCTTATTGATAATAACAGTCGGACCTCAACTTTCGTGGGGGTTGAGCTGCAGCAGCCCCATGAAAGTGGAAAAACCACAAATATAGGCCCACTACTTTTTCTTTACCTGAGAGAACACTTCTCTAGGCATTTGTAGGTCCTCCAGCAGGATTCTATGGTCAACTTCTGGTGGAAGTTAACCATAAAATCCTGCTGGAAGACCTACAAATGCCTAGAGAGAACATATTAATCAAATCTGTGAATGCTTAAGCCACAAATGTGGAAGGACAATTGTATAACTGATGTCACTTTTAGCTGCTGTGGCTCTATCCTGTGGAATCCTGGGAAGTGTAGTTTGGTGACATACTTGGAATTTCTCTGGCACACTCATCTGAACTACACTCCCCTGAACTGGCAAAGAATGTTTAAGTACTTCATGAAACTACAAATCCCAGCATTCTGCAGGATGAAGCCATAGTAATTTCAAAGCACTATAACTGTGTAGTGTGGCTATACTATCAGTCTATATATTAGCTGAGTTTTCCATTATTTGTACTATCTTTAAATTAACAGGAAAAATATCCACTTCTAACTTACTCACCTCAGAACAGCTGTGCCTCTCCATGATCTTGGGCAGACATCTTTTTCCTGTTTTCTGACCAAGCCAGATGGTGGATTCTGAGAGTTGTAGTCCAAAAAGTAACTGTTTGTTTTTAATTTTAAAAGGCTTGTTTATTTTTAATTGGATGTGTCAAGATTGAACTAGGGAATGGCCCTTCTACTTATGTCAAGCCATATGTATATGTTTTTCTAAGAAACTATAACCAAGACCAAAGGTTATCCTCATGGTCTTGCCAACTGGTTAATGTTCCAATGAAATTCTGTGAAGGAGAACAATATGCAAAATTGCCTTTCTATAAGTGATTTCTTTAGCATTCTGGTTGCATGAGTGCTATGCTTTTTCTTTTCTTTTGAGGCATTATCCCTACTGTGATTACCAGGACTGGGGGTTAATATCATTAGTATCATTGCTAAGACCCACACTCCCAGCTACCAGAATACCCCAGCTCTGTTCCTTCACCTCATGCAACCAGAGCACCAAAGCAATCACTTCTTACCATGCCTTCATCTGCCCTCACTGATTAAGGAGGAGAAGCAACATCCATTGAAAGTAAGGTTGAGGTCCCAGGATGGAGGGAATCACTTATATTTTAAAAAATATGATTGTTGTATGAGTTGGGTTTATAATTTGTATGTTTTAAAAAAATTAATAAAAATTAAAAAAATTAAAAAAGAAGAAGCAACATCCATTCACTTTACCCCAGAGATTGAAAACTTACTTTTTTGGGAGGAGGGAGAATTTCCCAACCCCCTGGTCAGTAGATATACTGGCTGAAGAATTCTAGAAGTTGTATCCAAAAATGTGTCTTTCCCCATACCCAACCCTGCCTTCTTCTTCCATGCACTGATGCTTGGTGGGAGAAGGCAGTTGAACAAGCAGAGATGACAGAGGTAAGGAGGGAGATCATTCAAAGGGATGACCCACTAAGACCATCTTTCCATAGGACCTCTAAAATCTTGAAGCAACATTGGGGTTGCCTCCTGTTTCCTCCTATGTTTATATGATGGATAGGTTACTGAGGGGTTGGAAATTGTACTTTTGGGGCTGCAAATCCCAAAATTTCCAGCCAGCATGCTAGCTGGGGGTGTAAGAACTATAGTCCAAAAAGTAACTTTTCCAGATTCTGGATAATCTTGCACCACTTCTTTAGAAATGAAGTTATCCACCTCCTGCTTGCACATTCCAATAGGTTAAACATTAGGAAGAACTTTCTGATGGTAAGAGCTGTTTGACAGTGGAATATGCTGCTTTGGAGTCTGGTGAAGTCTCCTTCTTTGAAGGTTTTTAAACAAAGGCTGGATTACCATCTGTCAAGGATGCTTTGATTATATATTCCTGCATGGTAGGGTTTGGACTGGATGGACCTCATGGTTTCTTCCATTTCTTGTATGTTTCTATGATTCTGGGAACACAGCATCTCAGGCCTGTAACTAGAAAATGTTGAGTGCAGAGAACCCAAGGGTACACCAGGGTTTTATCTCAACTGTGTTAGATTGTTGTGACTCTCAAAAAGTGCCTAGTCCTTGTCATTTATCCCAAGGCTTTAGTATTCATTGGCTAGCACAATACAGTAGTTTGGAGCAGGTTTACTGCCACTAATTAGTGTTTGGGTGGGGTAGGATACTATATGTTCACTTTTCCATTTATCTGCATGAGTCAAAGGGCCTGGAGATTTGTGTTTTTTCTTCTTCTTTGGGATGTCTGCCCACCATGTCCTTATGGCCCACAATTGGGCCAGCCCTGTTATAAGGCAAAGTGAGGCAACCATTTCAGGTGGTGAATACTGGAGACAGTATGAAGACTAGCTTCTGTAAGTCTAGTAGGAGAGAAAACTATGCCATCCTTTACTTTAGACCAGCTGTGAACCTGGCCTTCAGGTGATAGCCTTTGCAGCAGCTACACTTTGACATAGCAGCCCAGAAATAAACTCTAATGTGCGCTCAAGTTCTGAATAGCAGAGGCACATATTTGTTCAACTTCTTGGTGACCCTGTGAGTTGGGGAATATGTGGCCATCTAGGTGTTTTTGAACATTAGCACCCATCACCCCTAGGCAGCACACTCTAGTTGAGGGGTTATAAGTGCTGAAGTCCAAAAATGTCTGAAGGATCACAATAGCTTACTGTTGCAGTAGCCAAAGCTGTCAGAACAATATACAGAAAATCAAACAGAACAATACAATTGAATTAAATACAATATTTTAAAAAGAAACATAAACACAACTGTAAGATACATCTGGGCCAGGGCTGCAAAATGTATGAACTTCCAGATGTTGGATTACAACTCCCATCAGCACTACATAGCATAGCCAATTATGAGAGATGATGGGGATTATAGCTTGTCATCTGGAGGGATGTGTGTTCCTTGCCTCTCATCTGGGCAGATGGGTTTGTTTTATTTTTCTTTACTCTATTTATAACTGGCATTCTGTATAAGTGTGCAATGCAGTGCACCTACTGATACAGGCATAGGAAGAAAAAGTCAGTTTAAAAAGACTGTGCAATGAATAGATAATATGTCAATCCATGCAGGTAGGCTGGACCCGGATGAATCTGGTGAAGAAGCTTCTTGAGACATCAGATCGGGTGACATTGGTGCTGAAGAAAATCCCACTCATTTTTGTGGAATCCCCTGGTTCCCCGGGGTCTCCTCCTCAGCAGCAGGTAAGCAACACCTGCCCTGCTTTGGTCAGATCTCACTTGGAATACTGTCTCTGGTACTGGACACCACAATTCAAAAAGGATATTGAGAAACTGACATGTCCTGGGGAGGGTGACCAAGATGGTAAAAAGATCTGGAAACCAAGCCCTATGAGGAAGAGCAAAATAGGGATGTGGGTATGTTTAGCTTGGCCAAGAGAAGACTGAGAAGTAATCTGACAGCCATCTTTAAATATCTGAAGGGATGTCATGTAGAAGATGGAGCGGACTTGTTTCCTGCTGCTCCAGAGACTAGGATGAGAACCAATGAATTCAAAATACAAGAAGAGAGATTTCACCTAAACATAGGAAGAAGTTATTTACTGCAAGAGCTGTTCAGCAGTGGAACGGAAAACTTAATTCAGTTTAATTGTTTTTAAACTTTTGTAATTTTGCAATGTTTTAGTTGTACCGTATTTTTTTAAATTACCGGTATTGTAAGGTGCCTTGAATCCCATCTTGGGGGAAAGACAGGATATAAATCCAATAAATAAATAAATCTCAGAGGGTGGTGAACTGTGCATCTTTGAAGGTCTTTAAACAAAGGTTGAATAGGCATCTCTTGAGTGTGCTTTAGTTGTATGTTCCTGAACAGTTGGGACTAGATGTCCCTTGTGGCTCCTTCCAATTCTACAATTCTATGATCCTGTGATTCTATGAACATTTAAAGCAATCTTCTCCAGTTTGGTTCCCTCTAAATGTATTGAACTGTATCTCTCCAGACCTTAGGAAATTGCTCTTGGGGGACTATAACTCCCAGAATCCCCCCATTAGCAAGGCATATTGCTTGGAGAATTCTGAGAGCTGTGGTCCACCAAATAGCTCTGCTAGGCTTTACGCGGTGGTGTCTCTCTGCCTATGCTGGCTTGTACGGAGGGGTCCTCCATTTAAAAAAGTCTCAGAATCTCCAGTCAGCACAGCAAATTGTAGTTCAAAAAAGTGATAGTTCCAAGCTCTGGATTTTGTGGTTACAGATTTGTACTGAAAAGGCATTTCCGGTGCACCAGAAATGCCTCTGTAGTCCCTTGTTTCCAAATAAGCCTGTGACTAATTGTGTTATGCCTCACGCTCATCCCTTGTCAGAACTTTTACAGCTTCCCTGGAGTTTCGTTCCTGACTCAGCGGAAAGCACCATCTCAGCCGTGTACATGAGCCACAGCAAAGCATTGCTTCTCACCTGTAACACATAGACCACTTTGTCTGTTTGCTCTCTAGGCACTGGACAGTTTCTTGGAGGCTTTGGAACCGCCAAGCCTGAGGAGTGATGAGTCTCCGACCAGTTCTGCATCACCGATTTCGAGGTTAGGAATCCCTCCTCTGTGGGACTTTTCTCATTTTGGTCCCAGCTGTTGTAGGGGGTTTTGAACTACTGTGCTGTACTGCAACTCCTATAATTCCCCAGCCACCACAGAAAAGTATGGTATCATGCCATGATGAGTGGCTGAAGCTGGGAGGCTTGAGCCTTATATATTTTAGGGAAAGGCACAGGCTTGGAGCTGGGCATATATTTTGGGAGAATACTGTTTGGGAGACTCTTCCGCCTTGGCTGGGAAATCCTTGCATGCAAGACCTTCTGTGCTCAAACTGTTCATCTTCTATGCTCTATTAATAGTCCATGTAGTGTTGGAAAGCATGTACAAGGCTTCCAGTATTACAGCAGGATATTATCCTGTATATCTCCACAGTGTCCTCTTCTGCCACTTTGTCATGGCAGGAGTAATGTTGAGTTCCTTAAAATTTCCTTCACCTCAGGTAGCAAAATTATTTTTGGCCAGCTTTGTACTGAAATCCAGTCAAGTTATTTTGACTCCTCAGGCAGGAAATCCGCCCAGGAACTGCTCTTCTTCTTTGGCAGAAAAGGACTATACCAAATAATTAAATAAATAACTATCTGCTGCCTTTTCATGACATTTGAACTAGCCACCCTCCTCTGCCCCAAGGTGGAGCATCTTGCCTAACTCATACCTCCTCCTTGAATTAGAAAAAGCGACTTGGTTGGACTACAACTTCCAGAATCTTCCATCTAACATGGCTATGGGTTTTTTTTTAAAGTTCTACAGGCTGGTGTGGATTAGGCCCTGAGGAATTGGCATCATGGCAGGTGGCCCTACTATTATGCAGAATGACACAGCTCCCTCTAGCATGGCCTTGCTGGCTAGGGAATTCTGGAGGAGGAGGGGGGATGTATTTCAACAAAGTAACTTTTACAAGCTCTTCCTTCCCACAGAGTTAGAAGGCAAGGTGTGTACTGGTCTTCAGAACCCAACAAGACCAATGCTACTTTGGAGTTGTGAATGGCTTGGGGCCAGGTAGTCTGAAAGGTCACTTTCTCCCATATGAGCCTCTCCAAAATCTAAGATCTTCAGTAAAGGTTCCATTACGTGTCCTATCACCCCCTGAGGCTTGGCTGGTGGGTTTCTTCTGTAGCTGCATCCAACTGCAGAACTCCTTCTTGAGGGAGGTCAGGCCCGCTGGTCCCTTCTGAGTTTCCAGCAGAGAGTGAGGACTATGCTATTTTGCTTGGCCTTTGGGTCTTAAAATTAGGTGTATGCGAGCCAGGTGTTTTTAAAACTGTTTTTCTCTTATCTAGTTTTGAAACTATTTTTAAAAAGGCATTTTTGAGTGTGTTCAATTGTTTTTTGAGTTATATGTTTAATATAAATAAATATACTAATATTTAATATTTTAAGTGTTTTTTATCCATTGTTCATAACCTCAGGGGCCCTGGTGGGTCAAGAGGTGATGAATAAATGCTATAAATAAATAAATAAGCAAGCAACACATTGAGTTATGATGATGTCATGCTCTAATCATACTTTCAGAGGTAACGAAACAACAAAGGGTTATGTTAGAACTTGCCCAGAGAGGTGATACTCTCTAGCTGAATGAACAGATGGAGTATCTCTGTCAGAAAACCAGTGACCTTTCCCCTTCCTGTTACTCAAAGAAGAGCAAGTTTTAAACTTCCGAAGGATAAAAATCCTTTTTTAAATATTTCCATCTTCTTACCAAATTACAAGGGGGGAAATCTTTTTTCTTCATCATGCCACTCCCGTCCTTGGTATTTGAGCCGAAACTTCAACCTTGTCTTCTTTCTCCTGTTTTACCATAACTCATAAGAAGTAGCAGCAGCTGTGGCTGAGACACAGCATTACTCCTGGGATCTAATAATTCAGAAGAATAGCTGTTTGCCTGTGTTTGGGACAGCTCTTGGAAAAGTTAAGGGTTTGGGAATACAATTCCCAGAATCCCCCAGCAATCATGGCCGGCCAGCATTTCCAGGGGGATTCATAAAACAGTATTATAAATAGTAAAAAAATAATGTTCTGAAGCTCTGGTTTCAAGAGGGTGGTGGAGATGGAAAACCAGTATCTCTTATGGGGTAGACCTAAAGAAAGGAAATAGCATCCAGCCTTTGTTTTTCTAGTTGACATTTGATATAGTGAGATTGTTGTGTTGAAGGATCTGACAACATCTGAAATGTGGATTTCTTGTAAATGGCATGCAGCTGTTGTGAAAGCTGGGTAGTCAAAAGTTCTGTCTTCAGTGCTTTCCTCTCCTTCCCCTTAAAGCGTGATGGCTGAGCTAGAACAGAGCCCAAATTCTGTACTAGATCTTCCTGCTGACGAAGAAGAGGAGCAACACGGTACTGGCTCAAGGCCTGCAGAAGACAACACTCATGACCTCATGGGGCTTCTATCAAGGGCAGGTAAGGGACTGTTGGACTCTCTTTGAATTAATTACGTGTGTATGTATTACGTATTTCTCCCATACCTTTTCTATGAACAGAACAGCGAGAGTGTGAAGCATACATGCTTCTTCTCACCTCCTGCCCCATTTCTCACAACAACCCTGGGGGATACATTAAGACTTTTCATACTTGGCAACCCTTTTCAGGTACACTGTTAAATTGCCATATTTTATGTGTTAATTTTCACATTTCAGTGTGAGTGCCAAAAAATATAAAGAAAGATACAGTCTCTCTAGCAACCCTCCATCCTGTCCTGAAATCTTATACATTGCACAGAATGGTTGCATTTGAACATCATAAGATGAAATAAAATGTGGGGAGGGGGAATCTAGCCTCTCTCCAAGTCTGCAAGCTCTCTATCCCATTCTAATCCTTGCTCACGGCAAAGAACCCTTCACTTCTGATTTTGATTAATCACAGTTTATCGTTATGTCTGAATCCTAAAATGTGGTTAACTTTAACCATGGTTTGTTGAAACAAACCACTTCCTAAACCATAGTTTGAAGTGGACTTGTTTCAAGAAAACTGTAATTAAGACTAAAACTAAGCACAGTTTGTGTGGATCAGGCAATAGAGCAAGCCACAGTTAATTTAAAACAGAAGTGAAAACGTTCAGGGCCTTATTGTACTACACTGTTATAACACTATTATTCCACTTTAAGTGCTATGGCTGACTCCTGTGGAATCCTGGGATATGCAGTTTAGGGAGAGGGCATTTAGCATTCTCAGCCAGAGAGTTCTTAGGCTTCACTAAACTACAAACCCCAGAATTCCACAGGAGGCAGCCAGAGCAGTTAAAGTGGAATAATAGTGCTATAACAATGTAGTGTGATAAGGCTCTCAGACTCCTCGTTGCAAGACATGCTACAGTTTGGAAGGGGGGAATGACATATAGCTGATGCTTTTGTTCCTCATGCCTGCTATAGCCACACTTCCATACACATTCCCACTATTTTGGTCCTCCTGCTAGTGTGGACTGTCTTTCCAGACTAATGCGCACTGATGGTTGTTTTGTTGTTTGCCAGATTCACCCCTAGGAGCATCAGCTGGCCTTGCACAGAAAGAGCAGAGCTTTCAGGCAGTTTCAGAGGGGCCCATGTCCTCAGAGACTGCTACCCCTACCAAGCCCAGGACCATGGAACTTGAGTTGCAAAGCTCAGCAAGCCCTGAGAATGGATTTGTCCGAGGCAGCAGGGGCTTGGGATCTACTGATTCATCCAAAGAAGTGAGTTTGTTTGCTTGTTTACAGATCTATTTACAAGAGCCTCCCCCCACCCACATACATTATCCTTCAGTTCTGTTAGATTACATCTACCATTCCCTGTGCTTGGAGGGTAATGAGGACTGTAGTCAACACATTTGGAGGGTGTTGGATTGGGGGTCTGAGTAATATTCGGGCATCTTTGAGCCTGTTGTTGTTGTTATATTTTCCTGCCTTTTTCCCTGTTCAGGCCTCAAAGAGATTTACAACAAATTAACATTGTTAACAATTCACAATATACAGAAGTTGAAATGAGATTAAACAATCAAAAATTAAATCCAGATTAAAGCACACATTATTACATTCACAGACGAACACACACCGGAACTACAATCAGTGAGATCCAGTGCATTAAGTGAGATGGGCCTTACATAGTCACTCATCAGATGCTTGTCAAAATAAAAAAGTCTTTACTTGTCTGCAAAAAGAAAGTAGGGAGGGTGCTAGTCTAACTTCTCTGGGAAGGGTGTTCCAAGGCCACTGAGAAGGCCCCCTCCCATGTTCTTACTAGATATGCCTGTTATAGTGATAGGACAGAGAGAAGGGCTTCCCCAACTCATCTCAAAGCCTGAGCTAGTTTGTAAGGAGGAATATGGTTCTTCAAATAGCCTAGAAGCATCACTTAAAAGCATCTGTTCCTGTGCAAACAAGGAACTAATACAGTGGGACCAATACCTTAAAAATAACAGAAACCTTTTCGAAAAGTAACATGGGAAGCTGCCTAACAGAGTATTAGACCACTGGTCCACCTAATCCAGTACTGTCTGCTCTAATAGGCAGCAAAGATTATTCAGGAATTCAGGCAGCATTCTTTTCCTACTCCTATCTGGAGATCTTCATTGCTCTTCTATCCAAGTCCTAAATGAGGATCCTGTTTAGCTGTTGGAATCAGACAAGGAATAAGATGCGTTCAGAGTGGCGTAATCTCAAAGTTTCCAAAATTTGTGGAAGCAGAACTAGTATTGAAGAATGTGCACTAAACAATATTGTTTGAACTTCCCTGTGAAATGCACAAAATGAGGGGAGAGTGGTGGACTACCCAAGCTACTAAGTTTCATCCTCTAGGCACCACAGTGGAGAAGGTCACATCCTTCATCCCTTCTGTGCTCCACAAGGGCAGGGCTGGCCTTACTGTTAGGCAAAGTGAGGTGGTTGCCCTCAGGAAGAAGATTTTGGGTGCTGTGGAAGGAGAGCAAATTGTTACTTACTTACGTTGTCATTACTCTATTTTGAGTAATTTAGTCTGCTGGCTATTTATTATTTTTTTAATGTGATTTTAGATTAGTTGTTTTAAATTTATGTTGGTTTAATATCTTTTTATGGGGGAGGGTGGGGTGGGTGGTGTTTAGGGATTTTAATCTGTATTTGTATATTAATTTTTGTAAGCCGCCCCGATTGTTTTTAACAGAGGGGCGGGGTATAAATACATATTATTATTAGTATTAGTATTATTAGTATTATTATTGATGGCTGGGGATTGGGAAACAGTTTTACAGGCTTCTATGCCTCATAGCATGTGTACGAAGTGATAGAAAGGGGAGAAAAGCTTGTCAGATAGTCTGGGCTCAAATTGCTTAGAACTTTTTCTAAGGTGATAACCAGCACCTTGAATTAGATCCAGAAGCAAATTGTTCAAGTATGTTTAATCTGTAAAGCTACTATTACTTAAGTATTTCACGGGATTATTATCCTGGATCTCAGCCTTAACGAGCTGTTCTCCTAGCTGAGTATTATAGGAGGCTGCATGGCACTTTTCCTATGAAGCAATATTTATTTCCAGTTCCACTTGCAATGATCTAATAACATACAAGAGGGGCAGCCATGTTAGTTTGTTGCAGCCATGCCAACAATTATTATGGCACCTACACCTTAGCTTACAGCATAACCTGTGACACTACAGCCCACTTCATCGGATTCAGTAATAATGTGCTTTTCTCCCCATGCAGCCTTCTCAGGGGAGCATTGAATATCGACGAAAGCAGAAAGGTAAGTGGTGTTAGTTTATTCCTCACCTGGACAAGGGAGCATAAAATGAATAGGCCATTCTGCTGTGTTAAAGTTATATATCAGTGTCCATAGCAGGGTGGTTAATTCTGCATTTCTAAGAAGATACACATTTGCCAAAAAAAGAAGAGAGAATATGCATATAGAGAGACAAACTTGGAAATAATTATTCTCTCTCTCTCTCTCTCTCTCCGGCTTTTCTTCACAAATGAAGATTAAGGAAGGACTCATCCTGTGCTTTCTGCAAGCACGCTGATCACTAAAAAGGCCAATTTGAGATAAACAAGTCCGGTTGTAGAAACGCAGCAGAAGGCCTCCTTGGGTGATGTTCCTGGGTTGTGATTCTTTCTGCATTGTCGTTTCTCTTCAAAACTTGTTCAGCATGAGTTCTCAAATAAGGCTGCAGCATTGTGGATAGTGCGTCTCCATGCCTCCCAGTGTGAGGCCAGGGCGGACCATTGTTGGTGATCAATTTGGCCGAGCCTGAGATGTTGTTTCAGGGAGTCCTTGTATCGTTTTTTTTTTTTTGAGTGTCCTAAAGTGGATAAAGGTGGAAGCTTCTAGAGTTGGATTATGGAAATGTTCCCCTTTTTTGGATGAGAACTTCCAGAATTCTTCCAGCTATCATCATGGTGCTTGGGGGATTCTGGAAGCTTTTGTTCTAAAAAGTAACTATTCCAAGCTCTGTCTAGAGTAACCAAATGCCTTGTTCGCACAAGTAGTAGATTGGTGTGTACTGAATGTGTCTTGAGCAGATCTGTGTGAAGTTGATCCAAGATATTTGCTCCCCTGTCATGTGAGAAACATGTGTTTAGTCTGGACTGCATGCAGCAAGTGCACATATATTATTGGATGCTCTGTTGTAGCATGGAAAAAAGTTGAGAAAACATCCACTGTAAAAATTACATGTTGGGGAGTTGTGTTGCAGTCTAGCCTTTTCCCTGACAGGCTGGCATTCTGTGTGAATGGATATTTTAAATTTAAGGTACAGACAAGTATCAGTGTGTGTGGAATACTGGTAGGCTGGGTGTGTAGAGATGGAAAATGCATTGGCGGCAGGATGGGTTGGTTGAAATCCTGATCAAGGAATACTTTACACCACACCATTTTGTTGCATGATCCATTCATGTTATTCTCTTGCATGTGTACTTGACCAAACTATGGGTTCAGAAGGATGGGCAGGAGCTGTACTACAAGCTTGCATTTGCTCTGAATTGTGATGTGTATGTCTTTTTTGTGATCAGGAATGGCCACCAGGTTAAGCCGACGACGCATTTCCTGCCAGGAACTAGGACAAGTAGACTGTGATGGCTGGCTCTTGAAGAAGAAGGACCACGTGGGCTTCATGGCCCAGAAATGGAAACGATTCTGGTTTGTGCTGAAGGGGCAAACCCTCTACTGGTACAGCAATCCCAATGTGAGTGCGTCCTCATCGCGAATGTCTACACAGTGGCCAAAGAGTGATGGCCCATTGAGTTAGTATCATTAGAGGGTGCATCCACTGAGAAGGCCCTAACTCTTATCATGGGCAATCCTGCTTCCATGAAAGGTGGGGTATAGAAAAGGTTTTCCAACACAACTCAGTAGTGGGCAGAATGATATAAGAGGAGATGATTCTTTAGACATATATCGAGCATGAAGGATACAGTGCCAGATTGTGGGATAATGTGTGTTGGGTGTGCCTTGAACCAGATGTGTGTGATCGATCCAAGATGGCTGCGCCATGCTCTCATGTCATCTTGGAATGTTTTGCTTTTGCATATCAGGGCTTGGGAAGCCTAATTCTGTGCAGAGGGCCTTATCATAGAATCATAGAATTGCAGAGTTGGAAGAGACCACGAGGGCCATCCAGTCCAACCCCCCTGCCACGCAGGAAATCACAATCAAAGCATCCCCGACAGATGGCCATCCAGCCTCTGTTTAAAGACCTCCAAGGAAGGAGACCCCACCACGCTCCGAGGGAGTGTGTTCCACTGCCGAACAGCTCTCACTGTCAAAAAGTTCCTCCTCATGTTGGGACGATTGGGGTGCTTGAACTTTGTTCATAAGGCATGGGAAAACTAGGGCTGAGCTTCTCCAACTTTGCCTTCCCTGAGTGGCCTACACAATACCGTATGTTAAGTGGAGAGAATCCAGGGACCACTGTCCATCCCAGTGGTGTGTGTGCCTGTGTATTCTCAATAAATGTGTCATTATTTGTGCCAGATAGCCTTTATAGCAAGGGTGGAGACTATGTAGTCCTCTAAAAAAGGTTGTAGTGCAGCTTCCAAGATTCCTCACCATTGCTGGCTAGGGTTGATGGTAGCCCAATGCTGACTGTAGGGCCACAGGTTTCTCATGCTTACAGTACAGTGGCCCACTCTGACATTCTCCCTAAGAGGAGCTGCATCCTCAAAAAAAGAGGATGTAAAGATGAATGCTTAGGAATGGTTGCTGTGATTTAAATAGAAATAGATCTCCCCATCAGCGGAGAAGGACTGGGTTCACATGACCAGTAAGCTTGCTGCTCACTTCAGTTGCTGAGAGTTTCTGACTGCTGATGGGCAACTTCAAAGCACCTGCTGTTCTTCCTTTGGATGACCCTTAAACTCCAAAGCAGACTTGGACTGGACAGCTCTTCAGATAGAGGGCATCTTCAAGCACAGCAGGAGTGGGGACTGGGTGGCCCTCTAGATGTTGTTGGGTGGTATCTTGCATCTCGCCTAGTTAATTTTGCCAGTGGTGAGGAATGGTGGGAGTTGCAATCTGGCTACCTCTGGGTGGTCATTCATCCTTGAAATAGAGGACTGTCCTCTGCAAAGTAGGGTGAATGGCCACCCTACCAATAGGTTAACAGTAGCATAAAGTTCTTCAGGCTGCTTCCCCCCACCTCCTACTCTTTGCTATAGAGATCCGTACAACATTTCAGAGTCTCTATGCAAGTAGGAACACGTTGAACTGCTTATGGCATGGAATGCTTCCCTGTCTTTAAAATGATCTCTCCCTGTCTTCCTCCTCTACCCTCCAGGATGAAAAAGCTGTCGGCCTCATCAACGTCTCTGCCTACAGACTGGAAAGCACCAAGGAGCAGAAAAAGAAGTAGTGAGTAATCCAAATGTAGACTTTGGTGGGGTCACTCTTGAGAAACTTCAGGCTTTATCCTAGGAGCTTTTCTTATGGCTTCTATACCAGAAAGAAAAAGATGCACAAAGGTAAAGCTGGGGAATGCCTGGCCTCCCTAACATTCTTGGACTACAGTTCCCATTATTCCTCATTGTTAGCTGTGCTGGCTAGGGCGGATGGGAGCTGCAGTATTTGGAGGAGCACACATCCCCAACCTTAAAGAAGGAGAGAATGCTACTGGACCAACAGCCCCAGTGTAAGTATGGAGAACTTTTGGCTCTCCAGAACTCTTAGACTTCCATCTACCCCACAGGTAGCATAGCCAGTGGCAAGGGATTATGGGAGCTGAAGTCCCAGTCTGGAGGACCAAATGTTCCCCACCTTTGCCCTGCTAGGAGGTTGATCCAGAGTTGTACAGATTGTTAAGAGGATTCCAGGGCTGGTTGGGGAACAGAAGGTGAAAAAAATAAAAGGAATATCATTACAGAAGTTTATCTTGGTGGGGGGGACCCTCTCTCCATTAATCCTAACATATCCCACAAGATTATTATCAGGCCTTACTTCCAGTGAGTTCAAAGGAACATATATGGTTAATCTCCGTGCTTTATAATACAGGTGAGCAAAAACCAGTCCTAGGGGTGTATCTAGCTCCCCAAGGCTGTGTTTTGTGGCTCTCACCTGCTCCAGATTCCTCAACCACTATTTTGTTGGCAAAGAAAAAAAAATAGAATTGTCACTCATGGCAATTTCAAGGAGTGGCAGTCACCATTTAAATCAGTTTCAGGTGCTCCCTCCACCTTTTTACACCCCACCCACTCCCCATTTTTCAAAACGCAAAGTAGACTTGCAGTGTTTGGGTACATTTCTGGCTGTTTATGTGACAGAAAATTGGTCCTCGAGCCCAGCTGCCCACATTTGCTTTGTAACAGCCCTGTGAGGTAGGTCACCCAATGAGTTTCTTGATTCAATAGGGACTGCAACCCAGATTTTCCAAGCCCCAGTCGAATACGCTAGCCACTTCACCTCACAACCCTGTCTGTAGTTCAATTATTGTGTATGATGCTTTGCAAAAAAAAACCCACAAAAAACTAGCTCCTGCCATTTTGATTCCCATTCAGGAGAAAAATAGGATATACATAAAATAAAAACAAAAACAAAACAACCCTCAGCTCTTCTCAACACTCAACACATCCCTGCTCAGAGAGCATTCTGAAATTTGCTTTTGTTGTTCATGTGTGTCTTCAAGTCATTTCTGACTTATGGTGACCCTAAGGTGAACCTATCATGGGGTTTTCTTGGCAAGATTAATTCAGAGGGGGGTTGTCATTGTCTTCCTCTGGGGTTGAGTGTGACTTGCCCCCAAGTCATCCAGTGGGTTTCCAAGGCTAACTGGGGTTCAGACTGTTAGCCTTCTCAGAGTCGTAGTCCAGCACTCAAACCACTACACAATAGGCTGGCTTCATTGAAATTTGTTATTAATTAAATCATAAGGATTCCAGGCCAGTAAGATGACATCCTATACACTTGGGGTGGGTAGGCAAAATACATCCTCGTGCAAACCCCAGGCCTTTATTGTGACCCCACCCTTGCCAGTGACTCTCCCAGGCAGAAACTTTATTTTGACCTTAAACAGGCCACAGTCCTCCCCTCCAGCCCCCAAACAAAGTCAGAACCAAAAATAAAACTGGTAGAGGACCTCTGATTACCTCTCTCTCTCTCTCTCTCTCTCTCTCTCTCTCTCTCTGTGTGTGTGTGTGTGTTACTTTCAGGCCTGCAGAGAGTCCTAGGGGTAGAAAACTGGCTTTCAGACCATCTGAAGTTCCCCATCTTTGCTTGGTGTCTCCAGATGTGGATCTTTGTGTAGCATTGTTTACACACAAGAGGGAGGTGCTCATAGGCTTGAGGCAGCAGAAAGATTTGCAGAAGAATAAAATTATTCTGCAGGGGGAATGGTAGTGAGGACCAGGCATGCTCATTCATTATGGAACGATGGCTGACTTTTTTTCAGGAGGGGCAGACAGAATGAAGTATCCTAAATGAGGACATGACTGAATGGCTGACATCAAAAGCAGGAGCTCTCCACGTGTTACAAATGTTTATTTTTATTTATGCCAAAAATTTAGTCTAAATTAATATGTATACATCACTCAAGGTGGATCATCACAGTTTCATAATACAATTTTGAGTAGAATATACTGGGGGTAGGCGCCATAGATAAACACAGTTAGAACATCAACTGCTGAATTTTTGATTTATCTGTCATCTCCTCCAGTTCTTCAATTGTAATTTTTGAATACTTTGAAAGCATCCTATGTCGTGTCCACATGCTCCATTTACAATTATTTCCTTGTAGAGCTACTGTGGTGTAGCAGTTAGAATGTTGAACTAGGGTCTGGGCTCAAATCCCCACTCGGCCACAAATCTCATGCAGTGAACTTGGGCCAGTCAATAACTCTTAGGGGCCGTTTACACAGCAAAATAAATTCTCTAAGAATTCGCAAAGAGTACTAATAGTTCCCATATCTTTCGGATCAAAGTCGCCATATTCAGAAAGAGGGGGCAAAAAAACACATAAGTCACGCAGTATCAGCTTTCGCTATTTTCACCATCTTTTTTGAAAAGTAGCGCAAGTTAGCACACTTTCGATTGTGTGAACTACCATTTCACTTACGGCAGTGGGAAGTACAAGCAGTCTTTCCAAAACAGCCAGAGCAGAGCTGAGCCTTGATTGGTTGGAGTGACCAAGGAGGCAGGTGGACTTGCAAGAGATGAGTCTCAAAGGAAAAGATCCAGCCAGCCGGCTTGCTTTCTAGCAGTTCCTCTCTCTCTCTCTCTCCCTCTCTCTCTCTCTCTCTGTGGGGCCGGTTCCATGACAGGAAAAAGTTTGCAAGATTCCGGATTACCGTTCTTTCGCATCAGGAGTGCATAAATCGCACGACTCCTGGCATATTCGGAAGATGCAGCCAGATCCAGCCACTTTCGGTTTTCCTTAGTTCACACAGACAAAGGTGGGGGGCATCGCCTCCAGATGATTAAAGCCAGGCAGGAGGTGGGGAGGGAGCAAGGAGGGGGTCATAGACCATAAATAATGAGAGGGAAGAAAAGGACAAACAAACAAGACATGGAAAGAGCGATCTGTCGACCCCCCAGTCTTCCCCAGCCCCGAAAGGCTTCTATAAAGAAAGGAGTGAATGAAAGCATGAAGAAGCAAAAGCATGGTGGAGCGATCTCCTTCCCTTCACGCATGCACACACAAACACACACCACAGAAACAGGGGGCTTGCCTCATTCCTGATTGTTTTCCCTGTCTCCGAAGCCTTGAATAAAGGCAAGTGAAGGGAAGGACAAACAAACAAAAGGACGAACATGCGATCGGCTGTTTCCCCGCACACACAAATGTACACACACACACTCACACCAGCAAAGCAGGGGCTCGTCCCGATCATCTTTCCAACCCCCAAAGCCTTGCTTTGAAACAGACAGGAAGGGCTCAGAGCAGATTTTCCAAAGTGGGCTGCAAGCAGAAGGAGGGTGAATTTCTTCTCTCCAACCCCTCAGTCTATTCGGATAAAGCAGAATGGTCACTCCAACCAATCAGGATTCAGCTCTGCTCACAGTAATTCGAAAAGGTCGATGCCAGTTTACACGATGGTTAGTTCCCATGACAAATTATGTGCATTTTCGCGAACTTAATCAAAAAAGTCTAGAAAACTAGCGAATGCTGATACTGTGCAACATATGGTTTTTTTGCACCCCCTCCTTCTGAAAAGGGCGCTGTTGCTTCGAAATGCGTGGGAACTATCAGGCTTCTTGTCGCATTCTTTGAGGATTTATTTTGCCGTGTAAATGGCCCCTGTGTGTGTGTGTATGAGAGAGAGAAAGAGAGTGATCTGCTCCACTGGCTGATCACTAGCTTGCCCTGCTGCGATCATGTTTGTTTGTGTGTGCGCGCGCACACACGCGAGACAGAGAGAGGGAGAGAGAGAGAAGCAGTCTGCTCAGTTGGCAGGGATGCAGAGAAAGGAATCTAGACTGCTTTCCTTCCCTCCTTTGTTATTATTCCTCTCCCCCACCCCCATGGTCTCCCTCCTTTGTTGGTTGATTTATCTGGTTTTCTCTGGCTCAGAGGAAGCTATGAAGTTAAGCTCTTTCCCCCTCGCACTGCCCCCTCCTCACTTCCTTTCTGCCTCCTGCCTGGCTTTAATGACAGTCATCTGGAGGACATGCCCCCCACCTTTGTTCGTGTGAACAAGAAAGGCCGAATGCTCACTAGGGAGATTTTCACACGGGGCCAAAATGCCCCGTTACTGCCCCACTACCTTCTCTCCCGTTCCTGCCACGGAATAACATAAATCTTTCACACACTCACCTTAATTCTGCAGCAGGAATGGGCTCCCCCTTCCCTTGCTGGCCAGCTGTAAATGCAGCTGTTGTAAGGCTGCTTTTACGACCGGCTGTCTGAAACGTTATCACGTGATAACGCCAGACGGTAAATTTAAAAAAATAAAACTCCCCCAAACATAAAATCAGTTCCCCAAGCACAAAAACACTCTTTAAATCACATAATCAAAACAGGGAGGGTAAAATAAAGGGTGCCACTTACCTGGATGTCCAGATCGTACCAGGAAGTGCTCGGAACGGACCTCCCCTCTATGGCTGTCATTTCGGAACAGGAATGGGGCTCCTGTTCGCACACCTGTGATTACGTTATAGCGACGGAACGGCAGGTCTTTTACGATGAAAAATCATGATTACATTGTTCTGGAACAGTCACGGGAGTAGGATGGATGCAGGACAGAACAGGGTCAACGTCGTCTGAAAGGGAAAACCTTTCCCGACCCTGTTCTGTTCCTGCCACAGATGGTTTAGCAATAAATCATGTGAACTATGCAGTGCTGGTGCAAAAGTACAGCAATCTGAAATTTTGCGCACTTTATTCTGCCATGTAACTGGCCCCCCAGTCTAACCTACTTCATAGGGCTGTTGAGGATAAAAATGGAGGTGAGAGGACCATGTATAACACCTTAATGTCCTTGGAAGAAAACGAGAGATAATGGTAACTAATGAAGTTAATTTCTACAACCATTTTCAAGTCACAGCACACAACTGTAGTAATACATATTTGTAACTGCATATGGGTGTAACTCACAGGAGAGAATAATCATGGGAAATCAAACCATTGCTGCCTTTCCCCCTCTCTTCAGTGTCTTCCAATTCACACACGAGAAGTACAAGCCCTTCGTTTTTGCAGCAGAGACCCTGGCTGACCTGAGCATGTAAGTAATGCAATGGTATGGCTTGAGCAATACTGGGGCCCACCGTACTAGAGACTCCAAAGATGTAACTACCCTCTGATGTATCTCACAGAAACTCCTGACAGTGCTGTGATTCTCCGCAATTGGTTCCGGATTGCCTTTGAGATGCATATGCAACTTTATTGTGCAAGTCTCTGAAGAGAGAGAGAGAGAGAGAGAGATGATCCTAGTCCAATTATAGCCAGGGCTTGCCAAGGGCCTGGAGAAACACAAATAATGTGTCCCTTATCAAACAGTCTGTGCTGGCAAATTTCTGAGGATATGGTTCTCCAGCAAGTTCTGGGAGGGCAGCGTTTGTGAGTCCGGGGCAGGGAGGATGAAGTTACAGAGGTGTAAAATTGTTTTTAAAAATATGTATGTTCAATGAGGATCCTATCCAAGTACAGCAGAGGTTGGCAATTGTGCCCTTCCACATGGTTTTAGATTTCCACTCCTGTAATTTCTCACCATTGACTCTGCTGACTAAAAATGCTGGGAGTTGTCCAAAAACATGTGGAAATTCCAATTCTGTTCTAAAGGATCCAATTCAAGATCATTTATAGAAATTCCATATACAAGGATATGGTGGTGAGGAAACCACCTGGGAACCCAGGGGAATCTCAAACAGCCTGTTCTCTTCCCAGGTGGGTCAGCCACTTGATAACATCAATGATGAAATACACTCCAACCCACAAATCTGTCCCACCAAGGCAAGAAGGTAAGCTTCCTGCTAAAGGATATTATCTTTATTTCCCCCCTCATTAGTGAACCAAATACTCTATTTAATACTAGAGTGAGCAAAGTACAGCCTGTGGACTGTATATAACACTTGGGGCCATGACCAGCCACTGGTCATGCTGACTGGGCATTCCAGGAATTGTGGCCCCAAAAAGCAACTTCTCCAAGCTCTGATTTGGAACCACAGCCAAAAATGGTCAGACTCACTCACTCTTTCTTTAGTAATAGCATAGCAATAGCAATAGCATTAATATTTATATACCACTTATCAGTGCCAAAGCACTCCCTAAGTGGTTTACAGTGTGTTTAGCTAATTGCCCCCAACACGTTGGGTACTCATTTTCCCAACCTACAGAAGGATGGAAGGCAGAGTCAGCCTTGGAGCCCTCTGGGATCAAACTTATAACGTTGTGGTTTGCAATACTGACATTTAACCACTGCACCACCAGAACTCCTCTTTCATCTTCTTCACACCAGTGCACCTTCAATCTAGCCTTCTCTAACCTAGCATCCTCTATGGTGGGTTAGACTACAAACTACCCCCTTGCCATACTGGCTGGAGCAATGAGGGATTTCATCCAACCCACCAGAAGGGCATCAATCTGGAGAAGGTCTGACTTAATGCACTGTGGTTGGAATATGGCATGGAACAATAACATCCTATTTATGTTCCTCCATCAATACCTTTCCCTCTGGGCTCCTTTTTTTCCTTTAGATTGCTACAGTGAAACAGAAGCAGAGGATCCGGAGGATGATTCTCCAAGGCATAGCCTTGAGCGGGTGAGTATCCCATTGAGGGAGGGACTAGAGGGCAGCTCTGCTTCTGTGTCAGTTCTGCGGGGAATAGTTTACTTGAGCGAAAATTTACCCCTTAGTGTTGGACAAGGGTTTTATTATACGATATGTGAGAACGTGCTTTCCTCAGTTCGCCCTGAATATGACACCCATAAATATTTAAGCTCTAGTATTAGGGGAGATGGAGAGGAATGTTTCTTTGTCCACATGCTCTTCTGAGAGGTGGACAGCTGTGTTCCTCCAGATGTTTCTGGACAGCTCCTATAATTACTCTCCACTGGCAAAGGCAACTAGATCTCATGGGATTTCTGAATCCAAAACATCTGGAGGTCAACAACTGCCCACCCTACTCCTATGCTATATATAATTTCATAAAATTTGGAAGTATAAAAGATTCAGCTGACAGTGAGGAATTGCTGTCTCCACTTGCTGCTTCTTTTCTTGGGCCCAGATGATCAGCCGCACATGTGCTATCTCTGTCTGCCCCCTTTCCCTCCCCCTGCCCTCATTCAGTTCATGTTCCTCCCAACAAAGTGCCTCCTATGCAGACCTCACCCAAGACATCTTGCAGCCTGAGCTGAAGCAGCAAAGGGAACCCTGTACTCCCAGCCAAGTTATTTTGGCACGTGAGGCAGAAAATCCCACTATAACTGAATCTGGTTTTCTTACAGCCAAGGAGGAGGGAGTTCGAGAAAGATCAACTGCCAGCAGGTGCCACGGGGAGCAGTGAATCCCCAAGCAAGAGTCCTCTGGGTAGTCCCATCCTCTGGCCAAAAGAAGACAAGAGTACAGCATCTTCCTCTCCCACAGGTAAGCTCCTCTTTAGAACCTTCTCCAAGATGTATAATGAATCAGAACTTGGAAAAGTTGGAGTATAGAAAAGTTACATTTTTTGGATGATAGCTCCTAGAATACTCCCACTAGTATGATCTGTGGTGCTCCTAATTAATCAAAAACTTAGGGATTCATCCTGGCTGGAATGTGGTTATGCTCCCCCTGAAGTTGCAGGTTTGAATGTACTCCTCGCCAGGGGTGTATTTGCACAGTTAAAGCTAGTGTGCCAGCTGTGCCCATTCTTACAGACATCTGAGGTAGCCATGATGACATGTGTCTTAGTTATATCCCATTTGGATTACTGTAATATGCTTTACTTGGGGTTGCCTTTGAAAAGTGTTTGGCAACCTCAGCTGGTCCAAAATGCTATGACCAGACTGTTGACTGAGGATTGTAATGAGGAGCAAATTTTACTCTTGGGTTACAAGAGCTTTACTGGTTGCTGGTCCATTTCTGGGCACTATTCAAAGTACTGGTTAAGCCTTATACAGCTGTAAATGACTGGAATCAGACTATCTGGAGGAAGATGGTGATGATGATGATGATGATGATGGTTTATAGCCTGCCCAATCACAAGGAATCTGGGCAGGTTACTACAATAAAAACACATAGAACACACATAGAAATAGAAACACATAGAGATACCATCCTTAGTCACTGCATCAGTCCGAGACATAGAGAAATATATTTGGGTGTCATCAGTGTACTGATAACACCCCACCCCATGCCTTCAGATGATCTTGTCCAGTGGCTTCATGTAAATGTTGAATAGCATTGGGGACAGAATCGCACCTTGAGGGACGCCCAATTTGAGCTCCCTCTTGGCCAAACAACTGTCCCCAAGCGACACCATCTGGAACCTACCCGAAAGATAGGACCGGAACCACTGCAAAGCAGTGCCGCCGATACCCAGATCTCTCAGGTGTTCCAGAAGGACACCATGGTCGATGGTATCGAGAGCCCCTGAGAGGTCCAAGAGCACCAACAGGGTCACACCTGTTAGATAGCATTCTTTTAAACAAATTTTTATACAAATTCAAGATAGCATTCTTTTATACAAATTTGCCCCAGGGTTTAAAATCTGTGGAGAGGGGATTTCTCAATTGTTTGTATTTGCAGTCAGTAGAGCATAAAATCCTCAGATTAAATGATACGTTTAATAGAAATGTATACAGTACAGAATATAATGTCTAAATATTAAAGCAGGTTAAAAATCAGTTATCCATTAAATATAGTTAATATTGTTGATATAGTAAGAATTGCCAAATTAAAAACCTTTGCTACCTGCTCTGTTAGAGAACCTTTGAGCAAAATCTTGTTGGAACCTTTGAGCAAAATAGTTAAAAGAGACTCAGGGGAATGGCCTGGGAAAAGCTGAATAATTGGGAATATTAGGTCTTTCCTAGCTCCTTGATTGTAATCACAATGAAATAATGGTTTCAACTATGATATTGTTACGGGGCAACATCCGTTGTTCAGTTGGGTTTTATTATATCTTCCAACTAATAAATTAGAAGGAAAAAGATTGAACCTTGCCCTTCTGTATTTGGGGAGAGATAATAATAATAATAATAATAATAATAATAATAATAATATTTTTACCCCACCCCTCTGTTAAAAACAATTGGGGCGGCTTACAAAAATTAAAATACAAATACAGATTAAAATCCATGCTGGAAATGCCACAAAGATATAGGTACCCTTAAACACATGTGGTGGACATGCCCTATCATTCAAAAATTTTGGATAAAGGTGCATAAGATAATTCAAAGAATATTCAACATTCAATTTGATTTAAACCCAAAGATCTACCTTCTCAATATTGCTTCAATTTTAACAAGAAGAGTAGAGAGAAAGTATTGGAGAATATTATTATATTTATGCACAGCTGCCCGCATGGTTATTGCGGCAAAATGGAAAAATAAAGATGAACCGTTGATAGAAGATTGGTTAAATAAGATATTAATAATGAGGGGAAATGATAAATTATCTCGAATAATAAATCAAGATGTGGTAGCAAAGACGGAAGCAGAATGGCTACCTGTTATCCACTACTGCAGGCTAAGATGGAATGTAGATAGAGATATTGTGATATAAGGGGGGGGAAAAAGGGAAGATTACGTAATTAAAGAATGATAAGAAAGAGAAGAAGGATGAGATGAAAATAGTAAGAATCTTTTTATAAGGAATGCTTATAGGTTAAAATGACTGTTTTAAGGAATTGAGAGGAAGACGGAAAAAAATTATACAAGTAAAACAAATACTTTAGATTATTTTTACAAAGGAAGTCAGGTTTTATTATTTGAAACATTATGTGAAACATTATGTGAAAATGCAGTCCACAAAAAAAAAAATTGTAAGCTTCTGAAAATTTTGTACAGTTTTTGTTCTTTCACAATAAAAAGTAAATATGAAAAAAAATCCATAAACACCATCCACCCCACCCTCCCCCATAAAAAGATATTAAACCAGTATAAATTAAAACAACTAATCTAAAATCACATTAAAAAATAACAGATAGCCAGCAGACTAAAAGAGGCCAGGAGCTCCTGAGGCCGGGATCTAATTAGGAAAGGCCTGCCAAAAGAGATCCGTCTTTAGTGCTTTTTAAAAGCTACTCAGGCTCATCATCTGACGGATCTCGTTCAACCCAAGTAGGGCATTTCTTCTTTACAAGGAAGGCATGGTAGACCCAGTGAAGGGGGTGGGAGCAAGTCCACGTTATGCTCTTTAAAGTTCTTGAAGGTCTGCATCCAAACACCTCTTTTTGACTATAAATTTGACACCATCTAAGTCCATAGATAACACATAGGAGGAAGATAACTCTACAGAGGTAATTTTATGCACCACAGCCTTTGTCTGGGTTATTCAAAGGAATCTTTTTTAAATCTATGTTGTATTTTTAACTGTTGTGTTTTAATAATGGTAATAATTTAATTCTTTTAAAACTTTTGTAATGTTTTAGTTGTATTTTTTAATTATTGTAAGCCACCTTGAATCCTCTTATTTATTTATTTTTATTTATTTATACCCCACTCTTCAGCCACAAGGCTATCAGAGCGGCTTACAAATTGTTTTAAGCAATAGCAATTTACACATCCACACTGCATTAAACAGTTTCCAAAGTGTGTTAGCTTTCTCTTGGAAGAAAGGCAGGATATAAATCCAATAAAAAAGTAAATAAAATCTAGCATAAGAAGGCCTTTCTCTGTTTGTCCCACCATTCTCAGAGGCACATTCGGTGGCCAGGTGAGAGATGGCTTTCTTGGTGGCTGCTGCAACAATTCCCTTCAAAGGGAGGCTAGGCTGCCCTGCTTGCTGTCCTTCTGCCAGAAGGCAAAGACACTTTATCCTTTTTGGAATGCCAGCATTGGGATGGGGGTGTGATATGATATCTTCAGTCCTTCCCCATGCCTGCTATTGCCACTTGGGGCAAAGCTTCCATTCACTTCGTTGGAAATGCCCTCCATACCATTAAAACCATTAACTCAGTTGTGTTTTAATACCACAACTTGTTTAATTGTACTTGGTTGTTTTTCCCTTGTGTTGTGAACTGTCCTAGATCCCAGTTTTGGGAGAAGATGGCATATAGATCAAATAAATAAATCAGCATGGGAGCTTTAACTTGCTGCCCCCTGTTCCTGGTCCAGATCAGTTCTCCTGCACTTTTGGCATGGACGAAGTGAATGGAAGCTTTTCCCCAAGTGCCAATAGCAGGTATGGGGAAGGATTAAAGGTATCCAATAACACCCCCATCCCAATGCTGGCATCCTAAAAAGGATAAAGGATCATGTTCCCTCATGTCTGAAGTTCACTTTGAAAAAGTCATTAAACTCTCAGTTCCCTTTATGGTTACTAGGTTGCATACAGGACAAGGCTAATTATCTGTTAAATAATTAGCAGATCCTGGAGCAGGAAGAATAGCATAAAGTTCCGCCAGGTAGAACTAAGTGACATCTCCTCACTCAGCCCCCCCACCAACCCTGCTAGATCCTCTCACAACACTGCTATTTACTGCCTGCTGAAGAGCAGGAGTTGGGGGTGGCTGCAGCAAACAAGCATTCAGCTACATTCCTATGGCTGTACACTACACTGTGCTGTGCACCCAGCTATAGGAACTTAGCTGGACACTTCTCTGCCCTCCCTCCCTTGCTCTCCTCTGCCCAGTAAACAACTATGTTGGGTGATGAGAGTGGTAGCAGCTAAAAGGTAGGTTTGGAGGAGATGAGAAGGAGAAATTAATGTAGTTCCATCTGGCGTACCTTTATGCTACATCTTTCAGTTCCAGGAGCCGTTAACAATTAAAAGATACAGGAGCACTGTCCTATATTCAGCCTAGCAACTCTATTATATCTAGTTTGTTCGTGTGTTGACTCCTCTTAGGGCAAGTCACCATGGGCCAGAGCTGCATGGAAAACTACCATTGATTTATGGAATTCCCATATTACTTCTTCTTTTAATTATTTTTAAGCATTTTGTAAAATGAGCCACACACAAGGCCAGTTTAAGGGCCCTTCAGCACCTGAAGCCGCAGGGGGCCCTGCCATTGTGGGGGGGGCATCGTAACCCTCCTCCTGCAAAAACATTATTAGTAGGAAGGCTTCTGACCCTCACCACATATTACTGGTGACAAATTATGTAATAATCCGAATATCCTGTACTGTGGATAGGTTAGGTTACATTGACCTGATATAAACATATGGGCCCCCCAAAATAAAGCATTGCAGGGTCCCCCAAAATCCCTTAAACCGACCCTGCCCACACAGAGATTTTTAAAGCCCTGTTTAAGTATTTGAAGGGGTGTCACATTGAGGATGGAGCAAGCTTGTTTTCTGTTGCTCCAGAGACTAAAACACGGAGGAATGGATGCAAGCTCCAGCAACAGAGATTCCACCTCAACATTAGGAGGAACTTTTTGACAGCAAGAGCTGTTGGGCGGTGGAACACACTCCCTCTGAGTGTGGTGGGCTCTCCTTCCTTGGAGGTCTTTAAACAGAGGCTGGATGGCCATCTGTCAGGGATGCTTTGATTGTGTATTCCTGCATGGCAGGAGGTTGGACTGGATGGCCCTCGTGGTCTCTTCCAACTCTACAATTCTATGATTCTATGAAATAGTTGTTTTTCCCCTATTGCACAGAGACTAGAATCTCTTTTATGTGTAAACTCCCAGGATTCTGCAGTAATGACCAGATTTTGCCATTGGAGATTACAACGCCTGTTGCAGGGTACATATGAAAGCAGAACATGTTTTGTGTTGCTTTGTTCTATCTTATCTAGAAGATTCATCTCACTCCCTCACCTCATGATTTTCAACTTCTTTTTTTAATGGAGATCCTTCAGGAGAAGAGCTTGAGTCACTCATCAGGTGCCTGAAGCAAGGTGGGGTGTCTCTCATAGGGAAGCAGCAGGTGTTCACCCGCGAGTATTATCGGAAATCCTTTGTCAAACGCAACAAAAACCCAGAGATCAATGAGAAGGTGCATCTCATCCGGACCCTTCAAAGCACACTTAAGGTTGGTGTACTGGGGAGACTACAGCTTGGAAATGTTAGTTTGGTGTACTACAACACCCAGAATCCTCCAGCCAGTGTGACTACTGACTCTGGTGTCCGGAGGCAGGCATCCCATCCCTTTCTCAGCTTTTTCTATTTCCAAGTGATTGCTAGGAAATGTGGAAACAGAAAGGCAAACTTCAGACCAAGTGTTGGAGGGCCACACTCCACCCTATACTGAGTGAAAATCATGTGGACTCCAGATGTTGCTGAACTACAACGCCCAGCTCCCCTAGCCTGTACAGCCAGTGTTGAGGAATGCTGGGAGTTGCAGTCTGACATAACCTGGAGGGCCTCACAATCACAACCCATCCCCTACACTGTCTGTAGGCAAAGGTCAAAGAAGACCAGCTCTAGCCATTTCCTTGTCAGCTTTCTACATGTCCTCACATGCAGTTGCTCAGAGGTGTATTCTTGAAAAGTTATTTAAAAGAATAATGAATTCCGTATTTTATTCTGCCTTTCTTCCAAATGGTGTCATTGGTAGTTCTTTTAGAACTGTGTTCTATGCCCCTAACAAAATTGTGGCCAGAATCTTGTTGGTGACAGACGTGTGCATATAAACTGTCTTGGGTCCATGTCAGGAAGAAGATGGGATAGAAATTAAGTAACTATGTCTTGTTTTGGGTGGGGTTGGGGGAAAGGGCTATTTACTAGCCCATTGCTATCCATCCAAAGTCCCCTGCCCCCAGCAACTGCCAAGCCTTGGGAGACACTGTTATGGCCATCAAATGTTTGTGGAAGGGAGGAAGATGACCATGCTGCAGGGATTGCCTCCTGTTCCCCCTGCTGTTCTCTAGACCGAGGAAAGGAAAACAATGACCTTGTTCCTCTTCTCTCTGTCGGAAAAACTACAGCCATAAAGGGCCAGTTGCTAGCAAGGGAAAGAGGTGCAGAATTGCAGGTGAAGAGCATTATGTTCCGTGTGTGATGCAGGATCTCTGCTTCTGAGATGGTTTTGGAGTGTAATTCACTTGAGTTTGTCTGGTGTGATTTATGGTTGGGGGGGGTTTGAACTCAGCTCTCCCAGTGTAGTTCAACACTCTAACCACTATGCCCCATGCTGTTTTTCAGAGAGATTAGGCATCTTTTCCTGAGTTGAATCCTCAGTAGACTCCCACCAAAGAGATTGAACATGTCTATTCTGTAAGGCAGGGATGGGGAAAATGTGCCCTCCCCAATATTGCTGGACTCCATCTCCCATCATCCCTCTGTTTGGCTTGATGGGGACTGCAGTTCAACAATATCTGGAGTTCACACATTTTCTTGTTACATATGCAGAACCTGGATCATTCCTACAGCAGGAAACGTGTGGGTGACCTGTGTTAATTGGGAAACAGTGTGGCAACAATTTGTTAATGATTTGCTCCATTATCCTATTTTTATATCCGGACTGGAGGCACCATTTTCACTTGTCTTGGGGCAGATCAGTAGGGGTAGAAGCAGGAGGGAGTTGCGTATTTCATGGTAGGCAATGATGGACATTAAAATGAAAAAAAAGAGAGAGAACTTGCAGCTTCTTGCTCTTTTGAACTTCACTTGCCTTTTCAAAACAAGTGGAATAATGCATCAGCTTTACTGATGGAACATTCTTTCCCTTTCCTAGGCAAAAACTGCTGAGCTCCAGCTACTTGATATTCTCCTGGATGACTCTGATCTGACCTCTGAGAAATTCAGGCACTGGAAAGAACAACATCAGGAGCTGTACCAGGAAATCCAGGCATGGTGGGCCAAGAAAGTTAGGCAAGAGAATGGTGCAAGAACAGACTCTGTCTCAGACATCTACCCAGAGGATGCTGCTGCTGGAGCAACTGCCGCTGATCCATAAACCTTTGTAGGCAGAATATATGTGCTGTGGAGTTAAAAGGCTCCAGACAGTGGGGCAGTTGGAAAATTTTAGACTGGACTTAGTGGTTCAATAGGGGCTGGAGGTCCCCTGCTTCAGATTGCAGGTGTATTACTAAAGTTATCTCAACCGTGTGGTAATTCAGCCCTGCTACTTTGGGAGGACTTTCCTGCTTATTCTGCTGAGTCGGACCCTGGACATCTGCTCCAGAATCCTGCTCTCCTGGTACCATTGTTTCCAGATCGTCCTCTCATTCAAGAGAGTTGACTGAATGGCAAAGAACTTGTTGCAGAACCTAGAAAAGAGGAAATTTGTTCATTGTTTAATGAGCATCTGGATTTTCAAAACAAAGACATTTCAGTGGTTCCAAGAAGAAGATGAAGAAGCAGAAACAGAGGCTGGCATTGACTCCAGGTGGATCAACAAATCCACAAGATGAAAAAGGTCATGATTCAGAGTTGTTGGCAGTAGCTTCCTTTTCCTTCAAAGGAAATAGGAATTTCTCCAGCATGTTTCAGGTTGAAACTCCTTCCTCAGGTGTATTTAATAACTAAAAAGACACTGTAGTTAATTATAGTTAAAACTCTAAATGACAGTAGCTCACAGCCAGGAATCAGTTTTGTTTAAAAGAAGTGGGCTAAACATGTAAGACTAAATGACATTTTCTACTTGGACAAATATAAATGGTTAAAGTGTTTTTTTAAAAAAACCACACAATTTTGTGTCTGTCAAATATATTACTACCTTGTTTCTCTGGTTATATTTGCTGTATCTTCAAAACGTCAGATTGCAAATTTCCAGATAACAATAAAATGTACATCAAGTGACCATGAATCAAAGAATCTGCTAGAATAGAGCTGGAGAACATGTGGCCCTCCAGATACTGTTGGACTGCATTCTATGCATTCTAGCCAGCATGGCAAATGGTAAAGGATGATGGGAGTTAGTCCCCAGCCATGTGTTCCCCATCCCTTTGGCTGAATAAACCTATCACTGTTTATTTTAAAATTCACTTTTCAATAGGAGAATTATCCCTTGTTCTTCCAAGACAATCTTTCAAATCTTACATAGGTCTGGATTTTGCTCCATCTATGGTCCTGTGAATGCAAACCACCTTAATACCAGCTAGGACTAGTTCTGCCTTTGAGGAGCTCTTTGCCTATGCTCATGCCTCTGACAGACTATGCTTTAAGGCACTGTGGGGATTTTTAAATGGTGGCATGCATTTGCCTCATGTGGGAAAGGAGGATGTGGCTAATCCTGATGGCTAATCATTCAGAATACCTATTTCCTCCAAAATAAGTGTTGCTAGTTGGTTTTGGAATTCTAATTTAAACCTTGAAAGCCTGGTCAAAAGAACACTGCCCAGCTTTTTGCAAGGAACTTACTGACAACCAATTGGTACAATATGGAGAGTGTTTTGGCCTTCTAGCCATGTTCTCTTCTAGGATATTCCATTTCTTTCTCCCCCACCCCTACGATTTTCTAGTTGTTTTTTAAAATTCTCAACAGACACTTAGTTTTCCTTAGCTATTAAGCAAACTCAGTCCTTAATAGACTGTTTGTGAGGATCTTTTGCTCTCTTTGTTTTTACCGCAGCAAGCCTTATATTTTCGCAGTCATACTGATACCTTCCCTCCCTCCCTTGTTTGGCACTGTTTGGGCTGCAGACCTGTCAACACGCACCAGATGAGGTTGCTATTGAAGTTATTCTTTTTTTTTTTTTTTTAAGAAAAACAGATCCAATTTTGTGTGTAGCTTGAGGGCCTTGTCTTAGGGCTTGTCTACATTAGTTGAAAACACCTGAATCCTCCCTTCCCCCTGAATCTGGCCTGATAATGCCACACAACATGCAGCCTTTCCCCCGAATCTGGTGCAATAGTGCCATACAATGTATGGCCCTATCCACACCAGACTCGGGGAATACCAGCTTAATCTGGGTTTCAGAAAACTCACAGTTTTCTCCAGAGTTTGCTTGAAACTCCAGTTTTCTCCAGAGTTTGCCAGAGAAAACTGTAGTGTGAAGAATCCATCCCCACCAGATTCGGGGAGAAGGGGAGGAAGTACAACTGCTGCCTAAGGCGATGCCATCTTTCCCCCCTCTTCGGCGCCACTTTCTCATTCCAAAGGCAGAGAGAGCCCTGGCGCTAGTCGCTCTCTGAGGTAAGAACGACTAGCCAGCCCTGCCATTGCGGTTTTCCTTCTAACCTCAGAGAGAGCGACTAGCACATGGGCTCTGCTTTTCCAGTGCACAATCGCCCGCTGTGAGGTCAGAAGGAGCAGCAAACCTTGCCATCATGAGGTTGGCCACCCGTTCTGAGTTCAGAGAGAGCAACTAGCGCTGGGGCTTTACTTTCACAAAGCTCAGAGACAGCACTTGTGCTCTGTGAAAGCAGAGCCCCAGCACTAGTTGCTTAAATCCAGGCCAAAGTAGTCCGAATTTCACATGCTGCAGCTCTGGGCCAAAGCAGTCAAATTTCATCTGGATTTTTACCCCCAGGGTTGACAAGCCCTTCGATCTTAGCATGGATACTTCTTGGGATCACAATTCAACACGCTGGCTGGGGGATTTGGAGACTGGCTACATGGTCCAAAAAGTATAACTTCCATGCTGATGTCTCTTGTTGTTATGTGACTTCAAGTCAATTCTGACTTGTGTTTTTTGGCAAGATTTGTTCACAGGAGGTTTGCCATTGCCTTCCTCCGAGGCTGAGAGAGTATGACTTGCCCAGGGGCACCCAGTGGGTTCCATGGTTGAGTGGGGATTTAAATCCTGGCCTCTCAGAGTCCTAGTCCAACATATAAACCACTACCACAGCATCTACTGCCTAGCCTTTTTGTAAAATGAAGCAGAGGGCAGCCTACATCTTTTCTTCTGTGTTGTATTTTGTGATTGTTGAGTGTAACATTCTTGATGGAAATGTTATTTTTCTCTTTTCTCTTAAAATACACAAATAGTCACTTTTATTTGTCTTTTAGGTCCTAAGCCAGGAGTAGAAAACTGTGGATGGCTAAGGGGGTGCATTTTCCCCTCAGAAGACTTTGGAGGGCTGTACTTGCCCATGGCACCTGCTCCTTAAAAAGAACAACCCCCCCCCAATGCCCTCTTTGAGATATGCTGGCATTTTCATCATGTTTTGGGGCTTTTCAGGCCCAGAAGATGCCTTTTTTCTAAACTGGAAGTGAGCAAAAATCATTTCCTGTTCGCTTCCTGTTTTTTTAAAAAAAGCATCTCCTGTGCTTAAACTGGCCCAAGGGGGCTGCAAAAAACGCCATGGGACATTTGGAGGCAATTTTTATTTAGAAACTTGGCAAAAATTGTTTTTGAGCTATGGGGGACCCAGGGGGGCTCCAAACATGGTGGAAATACCCTCCACACCCCCTGGAGTGCATTTTGGAGACATTCTGGACCAAAGAAACCCACATATTTTTGACCCCTGGGGGCCACAAAATGTCCCAAAGAGGACTACACTTTGCCTATCCCTGTTCTAAGCCATCATATCCACCATTGGTTGTTGTTGTGTGTCTTCAAGTCGTTTCCATCTTATGGCAACCCTAAAGCAAACCTATCACAGGGTTTTCTTGAAAAGATGTTCAGAGCGGGTTTGCCTTTCTCTTCCTCTGAGGCTGAGAGAGTGTGACTTGCCCATGGTCACACTTTGGATTTTAGAAGGATTAGAGGGCCACTTACAACCATTCCCAAAAGTGGACACAGAGTCATATAAAATGTGCAAATGCTTACTTGTAGATATAGCTCCACATTGGGAAATAACAGATACAACTTAAATAGAAATACTATGCATTTTCCTGTAGTAAGGAAGCTTATGACAAGAGCCCATTCGCACTGCACAGCTATAGTGCTATTATTCCACTTTAAACTGTCATGGCTCCATCCTATGGAATGCTAGGGTTTGTAGTCTGGTCCAGCTGAGAACTCTGCTAGACACCCAACATGGGAATCCTAGTGTTTATTTTGGAAATAAGGGGGTTAAAACTTCCTGTAGTTTGTAATTAACTTTCTCTGTCTTCTTACCTCCACCCATCAATGAGTAACCAGAAAGGAATGTTTGCAATGAATCCAGCACAGATAGCCGCTTCTTAGCTACTTTACTGGTTCCTCTGTTTGATAATATTGAAGGCATTTAAAGTTTTAGAATAAAATCAACCTCCTCCCTCATCCTATTTTGTACAGAAGAGTGGTTGAAAGTAAAAAAAACATTTTAGCCTTTACATGAGGGTGGGAAACTTCTGGCTCTCCAGATATTCTTGGACTTCACTTACAATTAATCCTGAGCATTTGCTATGCTGGCTAAGGTGGATGGGATGTGCAGTCCAATAAGATCCGGAAGGTTAGGCACTTCCCAGCTCTAGGTTTACACCCTTGATGCACCAAGCAGCCATGTCCAATTTTAAAGATAGTTAATGTAGTTCTATACACCACTTTTATGGGAGTAAGCCCCACTGAATGTGGTGGTCTTAGTTCTGAGTAAACATGCATAGAACCTTGCTGTAAGTTAGCAAATGAAAACCCTACCACATTAACACCTTGCTCTTGAGGATCTCGCAGATGTAACCACAATGTATCACCACAATTTTATTAGCAAAAACTGACCATAACCATGGGGCCAATCTATACCTGGAATATTGGCTACCATAGTTAATCCCTTGCCCGTGCATTAGTAATTGTTTTTTTATCTTGAGTTCCTCTGGGCAGATGTCACTTGTCTCCTTTCTGGTTTATTGTAAATGTATGGAGAAGGATAGTTGTCTTTAATCGAACGTACCTTCCCTTTTAGGTGTCAGATTTATTCTTTAACATACTGCTAAGACGACACATGGCCAAAACAGAACATCTATTTATATGTGCTCACTGATTTATTTACAGCCACATTCAGACCATGATTGTGTTCACCTGGTTGCATAGTGTAAAATTATGTCAGTTTAGCTGTATTGGAGTTAACTGGATTGCATCATTTTACAACCAATCATGCAAGCAACCATAGACTCTCCCACTGTGTAATGATCAATCCAATTCCCCACATACCACTAAGGACTGCACTGATGGAACCTCAGAAGCAGTGAAACTGTCTGTGCAATAGTTTACATTGGTGTTATGGTACTTGTAAAAGCCAGAACAAGATACTACCCTTGTCCAAGCTCCCAAGAAGTGCAGCTGTTTCCTTTACAACATTTATGTCAGCATAAATCGAAACAGAATTCTGGCCTTATAAATCATGGTTGTAGTTTAAATAGAAATAAAGTACAACTACGATATAGTTGGAAAGCAAGTGACCAGGTAAGCTGTCCAAGGATTAACAATGGATGTGGAATTTAAAGGCTTCTGCTGTTCTTTCATATGTTTCTCCCTCTTTATTTTTTAACTAGACTTGGACAAGACAGCCCTTCAAATAGAGGATACCTGGCCACCCTACAAGTTACAGTTTCCAGATTACTTGCAAATTTAAAATTAGCTAGAACTGAGATACAGCCTACAAATGTTGGATGCGGGAGTGTGTAAACTGTCACATACAAAGAGTGCAAACATAGCTGCCTTAGATGGCATCCTGGGAGAAAGGCAGAGTATACATCCAAGATAAATAAATAGTTGGATCAAAACAGCAAACAAGCTATTACCAATCCATTTTATTCCTTCTCCAGCCAGTTGTTTCACAATATTTTCTGCTCCATTAATAATCTACACTGTAGGGCACAGGTAGACTCATTAAGCTGTGGTCATTCTTCCTGTAGAAACTGAAGGCCAGACACACCCCAGCAAAGATCTCTGTTGCTCCTCCACTCCAGCCTAGATAGAGGCATGTTCCAAGATGGTATTTGTCCTCAGATGGGACCTGTGTGTTTGTAAGATCTGCTAGGGCTCTGTAGGTCATATAGGATGTAGCACAAAGGTACATGACTCCAGAAATCAAGACTAAAAGCCCAGAGCATCCTGTCAAATGGTAGTTTGGACTTTCCGACCACCAGCGTGCCCCCACGTGGGTGAGAACATAGCTTAGAAAGCCAATAAGCACTGAGACAACAGTCAAGGCCCTCACCATTTGAATAGGCCAGGAGATGGCCATCTCCTCTGGGATGGGATGGCATCTTTTTCCTTGTATGCTGGTCATCTCCATACAGCTTTCCCATAAACCATCGCTGAAGGAGACATCTTGAGGGAAGCCAGATCTTCGAGAGAACTCACGCCATTGTGGTGTTACTGTAGCTGCCAGCATCAGGACCCATCCCATGGGTGCCACCACCAGTCCAAGCACCATTGCACTGGTTGCCATTATTCCTCCCAAATAGAACAAAGGTATCTTCTAAATAAAATTGCAGGTGTGTGGCTTCCACAAAAGGGAAAGGCTTCTTCTAAGTAATAAGAGGATAGCCTATACTTTCTTGTTTCCCAGTTTGGGACTGACTCTGCAAGCTGCACTTTATAATTCTGGTAGCCACACTACCACCAATCACACACAGCACAATTACAACAACTTGGAAAGGAATTTACTTCCTAAGTGTGAGAATTATGCCACAAATGAGCTAAACCTCCATTTTAGTTACACATTACAGTAATGTTGTTGCTCCTTCTATTTCTGGATCTCATCTATGACCACTCATAATGAATGTCTTTAATCATTAATAAACAGCATGTCAGCACTATAAACAGCAAATTGTCTTCAGTCAATATATTCACAGTGACAACTAAGCTTTCTTACATTCAAAGCTGGTAACATTCATCAGTTATGCTACAATATTCATTTTATTAGTAGGATAAAGAAGGACATTCTACAATACAGGATACAAGGCACAGATAGCATATAAGTTCTTATGTGTTTAAAAACATTTTGAGTTCCATACCCTGCATAATTTCACAGATGAAAACTGGGACACATGTGGCCAAACAACTTCAGAGTGTGGTCAAGATGACAAAAGTGATTAACGAGGAAGAACACACAAGCTAAGAGAGGCTGCAGCAGTTTGCTTTTGCCCAAGCCTACAAGATTTTACCCCTCCTGTTCTCTCCTTCTGCTAAGTTAATTGAGTGCAAATTCCTTTTGCACTTTGAACTCACTTTGCAACTTAAATATTGTTATTTGTTATGTGCCTTCAAGCTGTTTCTGACTTATGGCGACCCTAAGGCAAGGGCTGAGAGTGTGTGACTTGCTCGAGGTCACCATGCTGACAATAACAGGAGAAAGTAGGAGGAGACTGAAACTGGACCATTTTAAAAGCAGCTGAAAAAGTGGGCTGACAGAGGTTTAATTAATTTCACCATATTATGAATAACCCATATTGCATTTGTTCATTCTGTTTTAAGTGGAGATAGAGGGACTGAATAAAAAGACTAAGTATGCAACTCCAGAGTTTCCCTCTGTCCCCAACTACCCTAAACAAGCATTGATGCTGTGAAGTTGAAGGCTTTCACGGCGGGCATCCATAGTTTTTTTGTGGGTTTTTCCCAGGCTGTGAGGCCATGTTCTGGAAGAGTTTCTTTCTGATCTTTCGCCTGCATCTGTGGCTAGCATCTTCAGAGAATGGTTTGGTAAGGGTGTGTGGGGTTTATACACTGTGAGTCTCTGTTGAAGAGGATTAGTATGTAAATTTGTGTATTCAGTTGTTGGATGTTCAGTTCTTAGGGTGGGAGGATATCTGCCACTGGAAACCTCCTGGGGAAGGGATGGGGAGGCAAACTTGCCTCCCCCCCCCACACTGTCACCATCCACGGTTAACTGAATCCGCAGATGGCAAATCAGTGGATGCAGTGGTGTTACTGTCATCGTTTCAAGTCTTTGCCATTTTCTGCTAGTAGTAGGGCAACATCTGCCTATCTTAAACTGTTGATGTTCCTTCCTTCAATTTTCATGCCTCCTTCGTCTGAGTCTAATCTTCCTTTACATATGATGCATTCAGTGTACAAGTCAAAGAGACAGAGTAATAAATTACAGCCTTGCCTCATCCCCTTTCCAACTGGAAACCATTCAATTTCTCTGAATTCTGCCCTATTGGTTGCCTCCTGTCCTGAGTACAGGTACAGGACAATCAAATGTCACGGCACACCCATTTCTTTAAGAGCGATCCATAATTTTTCATGAGCTAAACAATGAAAGGCTTTGCTTTCTATATATAAAAGCACAGGCTGATTTTATTCTGAAACTGTGCGGTGCGTTTCATTATCCAACTTATTATTATGCAATTTCATCCCTAGTGCCTCTTCCATTCCTGAACCCAGCTTAGACATCTGGCATTTCTCACCCCATATATGGTAATTATCCTTGCTTGCAATGGAGATTAATGCAATGGTCCTGTGGTTACTTCAATCCCCGGTATCCCTTTTCTTGGGGACTGGAATGTATGTTGAGCATTTCTAATCTGTGGTGTATTCTTTTGTTTTCTATATTTGTTGACAGATTTAAGTTAGAACTAGAGTAGATTCTCTCTCTGTAGCATGAAGCAGCTCTATTGATAAGCCATCTGTTCCTGGTGAGTTATTTCTCCCAAGTGCCCTGACTGCAACAGCCACTTCAGTTTCTAAAATTGGAGGGTTATCTTCCTTGGTTCTTCCTTGAATGAATCTGTCATCCTTTCATCTCTTTTATAGAGTTCTTCAGTGTATTGTTTCCACTGGCTTTTTATTTGTACTTTATCATGTAATCTGTCCCCTGCTAGTAGTAGAGCACCCCCACTCTTGGTTTAAATTTCCCTTTGATTTCTTGGATCTTGTGGAGGTGTCTTTTGTTCTTCCTTTTTTGTTGTCATCTTCTATTTCTCTGCATTGATTATTATAGTAGTTCTCCTTGTCCCTTCACAGAAGTTGCTGAACAGTTGTATTCAAAATTTTGAACCTACAGTACTGCCCCACCATCTCCTGATTTGATTATCTGCAGTTGGTGACAGCAGGAGGGGGAAGGGAGGAGATAGCTCTGGTGAGGCTCGTGGAGGTGGCAGCGGAGGCCTGGGTGGCCTCTGCAGCATGATGGCAGCCGTGTGGAAGAAGGGGAGGAGGAGCCGGAAGCAGAGCGCACGCCACCTGCTGCAGAGGGAGCGAGTGAGCGTGCGAGCTAGCCAGCTAGCAAGGGAGACGGGCAGCCATAGCCACGGAGTGAAGCCTGGCGGCAGCAGGTAAATACTATGAAGGTAGGGGGGTGCCTCCTCCTCCTCCCCCCTACCCCCCTGGTTCCTACCTGCTGCTGCCACTGGGCTCCACTGCATAGCTGCGTTTCCATGTCTCCTTTCCTCACTGGTTGACTGACTCATGCGTTCACATGCTCCACCTCTGTCTCCTCCTCCCCTTCTTCCAAGCAGGCAGGCGGTGGCAGCGGAGGAGGCTGGGGGGCATAGCGATGGGGTGGTGACAGGATGTGTGGTAGCAGAAGAGGCCAGAGAGGCCTCTGTGGCATGGCAGAAGATCTGCGAAGGTTGCCGCTGTCCCACTTCTGGTAGTTGACACCACATGTCCTGTCCTTGCTCCATGCTTCCTCCATGCTGCAGTGATGAAAAAGGTGCTGCTTTTGAATGTCAATAAAAAGCAGTGCGTTTTTCGTCACTCCAGCATGGAGGAAGCCAGGAGGAAGGATGGTCTGTGCAGTATCCACCGCCGGAAGTGGAGAAACAGCATCCTCCTCCTGACCTATGTGGGTTATTTTTTTTAGAGCATCTCAAAAAGCCCCGAGAGGCCTCATCAGCATGGTTGGGGGTGGCGGAGGAAGAGGCTGGAGAGGCCAAGGTATGTCTGGTGGTGGCAGGGGGGGGGGGGAGGAGGTCGTGGCAGTGTGGCCATGATGGGGGTGAAGGGGCGGAGGAGCGAACTGGCCTCATCCCCTTCCCCCTTTGACCCCACAATCGCCACCACGGTGGGGCCATGGCGGGGGGAAGGCTGTGGAGGAGCGAACTCGCTCCCCCTTTCTTCTGGGAGGGCCCCTGGGATGGCATTCGCTATTATCCGCAATTTTCGCCATCCACGGTAGGGCCCAGAACCAATCCCCTGCGGATGGTGGGGCCCTACTGTATTTCTGTCACCTTTACTTTTGCTTCTCATTGGTCCTGAACTGCTTTAACAGTTTAATCTGTCATTAATTGAGTCTTCTGCTTCTTTCTGGCTGCAGATTCTCCCCTGACAATGTTCCTGACTTCAGTGCAGTTTTTCTGACTCCTGGTGAATTAGGATTAGTAGTACAAATCTATTTTTTACATTCTCTTTAAATTCTATGGGATGTTCTTCAGGTTGTATATTGGCATGATGGTTGGTTTAGTATTCTTCTTTAGCTTTACTCTAATTGTTGATATTAACGGTTCATGGTCTGTGCCACAATCTGCTCCTGTTCTTGTTTTTTTACAGAGAGAATGAAGCTTCTTCGTCCTGTGCTCCCAATTATGTAGTCTGATTTCTACATTAGCCATCAGGTGATACTGATGTAAGTATATAGTCACCTCTTTGGTTGCTTGAAGAATGTGTTTGCGATAAATAGACTGCTGGCCTCGCAAAATTCAGTCAGTCAGTCTCCTGTTTTGTTTCTTGATCCTAGGCCAAATTTTCCTACAATCTTGGATTCTACTCTGTTTCTGATAGTGATTTAAATGAAATCCACCCTGTCTCAATTATCTTATTTAAGACATAGATATATTTTGCATCCAGCTACAATTGTTGAAAAGTGGAACCCTTGCAGGCCTGAAGTCTACCCATGCATGCTGGCCTAAAGAGATGACCTAGGCTCATAAACCCGATATTATTTAATTTAATATTTTTTTTAAAAACCCATACATAAACCCCAAAGTTATCTCATCTACAGTTGTCCCTTTATCTTCCCTGGGGTTTGGTTCCATGACCGCCCCCACCCGTGGATACCTCCTCTCCTCTGGCTTTTCTTCGCAAACAAAGATTCAGGAAGGACTCATCCCGCGCTTTCTGCAAGCATGCTGATGACTAAAAAGGCCAATCCGAGATAAACAAGTCCGGTTGCAAAAAGCACAGCAGAAGGTCTCCTTGGGTGATGTTTTTGGGTTGTGATTCTTTCTGCGTTGTCGTTTCTCTTCAAGACTTGTTCGTCGTGAGTTCTCAAATAAGGCTGCAGCATTGTGGATAGTGCGTCTCCATGCCTCCCGATGTGAGGCCAGGGCGGACCACTGTTGGTGATCAATTTGGCCAAGCCTGAGATGTTGTTTCAGGGAGTCTTTGTATCGCTTTTTTGGAGCGCCCCTCTTACGCTGACCCGTGGCGAGTTCACCGTAGAGTAGTATTTTTGGGAGGCGATGGTCCTCCATCCTAGAAACTTGCCCTGCCCAGCGCAGCTGTGTTCTCAATATCATGGCCTCAATGCTGGTGATCCCTGCTTGGATACCAAAATCCGTGAATACTCAAGTCCCATTATATGCAATGGCATAGCAAAATGGTGTCCCTTATATAAGATGACAGAATCAAGGTTTGCTTTTTGGATTATTATTTTTTAAAGAATATTTTCAAGCCCTGAATACAGTTGTTCCTTGATATTCGTCGGGGTTTGGTTCCAGGACCCCCCCCCATGGATACCAAAATCCGTGAATACTCAAGTCCCATTATAAGCAATGGCATAACAAAATGGTGTCCCATATATAAAATGGCAAAATCAAGGTTTGCTTTTTGGATTATTATTTTTTAAATAATATTTTCAAGCCGTGAATACTTAAATCTGTGGATACCAAATCCGTGGATACGGTGGGATAAGTGTATATAACTATAACTGCTTCCGCCCACACTTTCACTGCTTCCACCCTCACTACGGCTACCGAAGGAAGACAATCCCCCCCCTTTTTTTTCTTACTGCATTTGGTTACTTGGACGAGGAGGAGGAACTTGTTCTCTGAGGAACGCATTCATTGGCTGTTCGCCTGCCAGTTGTATTCGGAGTCTTGAGAAAGCGCCGCCCACTCTCAAGGAAAGGGGGCGTGTCGCTGCGCCGCGGGAAAGAGCCGCCAGCTTTCAACGGTCACTGAGCGCGAGCGACAGATGCGATGGGAATGGGGGGGGGGGGAGGCAGCGATGGAGAAGAGCGGAGAGTATGGAAAAGGCCGGCGCTGTGGCCTTCTGGGCCAATGGTCGCTGCGCATGCGCAGTGAGCGGCGGGCGGGCTGAGGCTTCGCTTTCCCCGTGTGTGTCTGAGGAGATTTAATAGTCTCTGCCCTTGACTGAGGAGGTCTGTTGGTTTTCTCCCGCCCTCAGGCGGAGGGAGGGTCGCTCGCGGAGCCCTTGTTTGTACATTAGAGGTAATAATAAAGCGATGCCTGTATCTGTATCTTCCCTCCCTGTGGGATAAGGGACCCCCTTGAAGCCCTCGCCCACCGTACGGGCCGCTCTTCGCCTTGAGGCGGGCGGCGGTTGTGAGGCGCTGGCGTCGTCTCCTTGGCCGGGCCTGAAGCACGCCCGGCTTTTGTTTTATTTAGACCGAAGCACCAGAGCAAAGAGCGGGCCGTGGGTGATTCCTGCCCTCCGGGGGCTGGCGACGTGAAATCACCAGAGGCCAAGCCGGCTAAGTCTAGGGCTCCCAGTCTCAGCGCCTGGCCCTGGCTCTCTAGTTTTCCTGAATACTGTACTATACTTTATTTGTTTATTTATTTATTTTATTAGGTACAGTTGTCCCTCCATATTCACGGATTGAAAATATTCTTAAAAAAATAATAATCCAAAAAGCAAACCTTGATTTTGCCATCGTATATAAGGGACACCATTTCGCTATTCCATTACATATAAAGGGACTTGAGCACAGTTGTTCCTCCATATCCACGGATTTAGTCTCTATGGATTTAAGTATTCACGGCTTGAAAATATTCTTAAAAAAATAATAATCCAAAATCTCGCTATGCCGTTACATATAAAGGGACTTGAGCACAGTTGTCCCTCCATATCCACGGATTTGGTCTCTGGATTTAAGTATTCATGGCTTGAAAATATTCTTAAAAAAATAATAATCCCAAAAGCAAACCTTGATTTTGCCGTCTTATATAAGGGACACCATTTTGCTATGCCATTGCATATCCTGGGACTTGAGTATTCATGGATTTTGGTATCCACGGGGGTCCTGGAACCAAACCCCAGCGAATAAGGAAGGGACAGCTGTATTTATCCCCCGCCCTTTCAGCCACAAAGGCTATGAGAGCGGCTTACAAATTGTTTTAAGCTGTAGCAGTTAACACATCTACACCGCATTAAGCAGTTTCTAGTGTGTGTTAGCTAATAGCCCACACAAGCCAGGTACTCATTTTACCGACCTAGGAAAGGATGGAAGGCTGAGTGAACTTTGGAGCCCTTGGGATCAAACTTGTAATGTTATGGCTTGCAGTACTGGCATTTAACCACTGCGCCACCAAGGCTCCAGCTGAGAGACTGAAGTAGCCATGTGGACCTTAATGTCTATTTGCTGTCACCTTACAATCACTGTTCGGAGTCAGACTAGATAGACCATGAGACTCTGGGACTCTGCAAAGTCTTTTTCCTTTAATTCTTAGGCTGTATCCGTGGATACAGAGGGACAACTGTACATATTGGCTAGAAGCAAGGAGGCTAAAAGTCAGTGTTCCTTATCCTATTTCCCCAAGTAGGTGAGAAGGAATAATTCCCCACCACCACCACCACCATTTCTCCTTGATCTGGAAACCCCCTGTTGTTTCTGCATCAATAGAAGTATAAGGTCTAGATCAGCCTTTCTCAACCTTTTTATCCTGGAGGAACCCTTGAAATAATTTTCAGGTCTCAGGGAACCCCTGTGTAAACATTATTCTATATACTGCTATTGCTTTCCCCACACAATCACAATCTCTTGAGGAACCCCTAGCAACCTTTGGGGAACACTAGGGTTCCAGGGAACCCTGGTTGAGAAACACTGGTGTAGATCAAGGGAAGTAATAGTGCCTCTCTATTCTGTTTTGGTCAGACCACACCTGGAATACTGTGTCCGGTTCTGGACACCACAATTCAAGAAGGATATGAACAAGCTGGAAGGTGTCCAGAGGAAGGTGACCAAAATGGTGGGAGCTCTGGAAGCCATGCCCTATGAGGAGCAGCTTAGGGAGCTGGGTGTGTTTAGCCTGGATAAAAGGTTAAGAGGTTACATGATAACCATGTTTAAATATTTGAAGGGATGCCATATTGAGGATGGAGCAAGCTTGTTTTCTGCTGCTCCAGAGACTAGGGCACGGACCAGTGGACTCAAACTACAGGAAAAGAGATTCCACTTAAATATTAGGAGGAGTTTCTTAACAGTAAGAGCTATTTGGCAGTGGAATGCACTGCCTCAGAATGTGATGGAGTCTCCTTTAAACAGAGGCTGGACGGCCATCTGTTGGGAATGCTTTGATTGCATGGCAGGGGGTTGGACTAGATGGCCCTTGTGATCTCTTCCAACTCTATGATTCTATAATTCTAAGACTTCTCTCTTAATTTCCAAACCAGGAGATATGGTGTGTGTGTATGATTGAAGGACAAGCTGTGAGTAACTGTGATTGGTACTTAACCCATAACATTCAACACTCAAAACACCAGGGACCATCCTCAGTTCTGATTTTGGTCTGAAAACTTCAGGGCCTTGGATAATTTTGAAGTGGCAACCCTGGCTGTGTCTAGTTTGCTACCCATCTTGCTCCCTTCCAAGATCCAAATACACTTTGTGCCATCCCTCTCCTTGCTCATTAGGTTGTGCGCTGGGAGGCAGTGCCCTGTTTTCCCAAACGGTAGGACCCCCTCTGGTGGGGATGGTGGCAAGAGGAGATGGCAACTCACCCCACACCCCCAGTAAAACCGCCCTCTCCCCCACTTGTTGGTGGAACCCTCTTGTTGGAGAAAAGGTGTCTCCACATTCAGGTGATATCAATGGAAAGGCTGATAAGGGTATCATAAACTGCAAGGTGTAGTTACTTGGAACACTAACTACAAAAGTATTGAGAGGGTTTAGGTTGTGTTCATAATGTCTTCATTCTTGGTTGGCAAATAAACATAATCTACATGGCTGCATGGGTGGTAAGGAAGGATGAAATGTCAAGAGTGAAATCAGAAGGCACAAAACTTGTGGAGTGTGTGTGGAGTTAAAATCTTTCCCTCTAAGAAGTGCACTGCAGATACTTTCAATAAATAAGAAGTAATCTCATAGAATCATAGAATTGTAGAGTTGGAAGAGACCACGAGGGCCATCCAGTCCAACCCCCTGCCACGCAGGAAATCTTGATCAAAGCATCCCCGACAGATGGCCATCCAGCCTCTGTTTAAAGACCTCCAAGGAAGGAGACCCCACCACGCTCCGAGGGAGTGTGTTCCACTGCCAAACAGCTCTTACTGTCAAAAAGTTTCTCCTCATGTTGAGGTGGAATCTCTGTTCCTCGAGCTTGCATCCATTGCTCCGTGTTCCAGTCTCTGGAGCAGCAGAAAACAAGCCTGCTCCATCCTCAGCGTGACATCCCTTCAAATACTTAAACAGGGCTATCATATCGCCTCTTAATCGTCTTTTTTCCAGGCTAAACATACCCAGCATTGTTTCCAGACCTTTCACCATTTTAGTTGCCCTTCTCTGGACACGCTCCAATTTGTCAATATCCTTTTTAAATTGTGGTGCCCAGAACTGGACACAGTATTCTAGGTGAGGTCTGACCAAGGCAGAATAGAGTGGCACTATGACTTCCCTTGATCTAGACACTATACTTCTATTGATACAGCCCAAAATCGCATTGGCCTTTTTAGCTGCCGCATCACACTGTTGACTCATGTTCAACTTGTGGTCTACTAGGACTCCTAGATCCCTTTCGCACGTAGTCTCGTTCAGCCAGGTCTCTCCCATCCTATATCTATGCATTTCATTTTTCCGCCCTAAGTGCAGTACTTTACATTTCTCCGTATTGAATTTCATTTTGTTCGCTTTGGCCAGCTCTCCAGTCTATCCAGGTCATTCTGAATTTTGATCCTGTCCTCTAGGGTGTTAGCTACTCCTCCTAACTTGGTGTCATCTGCAAATTTGATAAGTATGCCCCTAATTCCCTCATCCAAGTCATTGAGAAAGATGTTGAATAGCACTGGGCCCAGGACAGAACCCTGTGGCACCCCACTGGTCACATCTTTCCAAGAGGAAGAGGACCCACTGCTGAGCACCCTTTGGGTTCGGCCGGTCAACCAATTACAAATCCATTGAACAGTTAACTTGTCTAGCCCACATTTACAAACTTGTTTGCAAGAATGTCATGAGGAACCTTGTCAAAGGCCTTACTGAAATCAAGGTATGCAATGTCCACAGCGTTCCCTTCATCTACCAAGCTGGTAACTTTATCAAAAAAAGAGATCAGATTAGTCTGGCATGACTTGTTTCTCTGAAACCCATGTTGACTTTTTTGTGATTATGGCATTGCCTTCTAAATGTTCACAGACTCTCTGTTTAATGATCTGCTCTAGAATCTTCCCTGGTATTGATGTCAGACTAACTGGACGATAATTGTTGGGATCCTCTTTTTTCCCCTTTTTGAAGATGGGGACAATGTTTGCCCTCCTCCAGTCTATTGGGACTTCTCCTGTTCTCCAAGAGTTCTCAAAGATTATTGCCAATGGCTCTGAGATCACATTTGCCAGCTCTTTTAATACTCTTGGATGTAGTTCATCTGGTCCTGGAGATTTAAATTCATTTAGATTAAGAAGGTATTCCTGTACTACCTCTTTGCTTATTCTGAGCTGGATTTCCCCTATTGTGTCCTCTGTTCCATTATCCTCAGGTTGGTCCTCCTTTTCCTTTTCTGAAAACACTGAGGCAAAGAAGATGTTGAATAGTTCTGCCTTTTCTCTGTCCCCTGTTAGCATTTTGCCATCTTCTCCACGTAGTGGCCCTATCATTTCCTTCTTCCTCCTTTTGCTGCGGACATACCCAAAAAACCCCTTTTTATTGTTCTTAACCTCCCTAGCAAGCCTGAGCTCATTCTGCGCTTTAGCTTTTCTGACTTTACTCCTACATATGTTCGCTATCTGTTTGAATTCTTCTTTGGTGATTTCCCCCTTTTTCCATTTCCTATACATGTTCCGTTTAAAACTTAGCTCCGTTGAAAGTTCTTTAGTCATCCATCCTGGTTTCTTGAAACACCTCCCATTTTTCTTCCTCAATGGTACTGTTTGAAATTGTGCCTTCAGTATCTCCCTTTTGAGAAAGTCCCATCCGTCTTGAGTTCTCTTCTCTTTTAGTATTCCTGACCATGGGATCACCCCCAGTATTTCCCTGAGTTTATTGAAATCAGCTCTCCTAAAGTCAAGAATGCGTGTCTGACTATGCCTGGCTTCTCCTTTCCATTGTATAACAAACTCCAGGAGAACATGATCACTCTCACCTAAGGATCCCACCACTTGCACCCCATTAACCAGGTCATCTCTGTTGGTTAGGATCAGATCTAAAATAGCTGACCCTCTTGTTGTCTCTTCCACCTTTTGGACCATGAAATTGTCTTCCAGGCAAGTAAGGAATTTGCTAGACCTTGAAGTTTTGGCTGAGTTAGATTGCCAGCAAATGTCAGGATAGTTGAAGTCACCCATCACTACTACATCTCTCCTTTCTGCATGTGTGTTCATCTGTTCTAGAAAGGCATCATCCAATTCCTCCGTCTGATTTGGGAGTCTGTAGTAGAGTCCCACAATAACATCCCTGTTGTTTCCCTCCCCTTTCATTTTTATCCAGATGCTCTCCACCTGGCTTCCTGTATTGATGTCATGGATCTCTTCACTGGTGTAAATATCCCTGACAATAATGCTATTCCTCCTGCTTTCCTGTTTGGCCTGTTTCTCCTATAAAGGTTATACCCCTCTATTCCTACCTTCCAATCATGTGACTCATCCCACCAGGTTTCAGTAATGCCTATTATATCATATTTGTTTTGTAGTGCGAGGAGTTCAAGTTCATCTTGCTTATTTCCCATGCTCTGTACATTAGTAATCTCTTTTATGTTTGTATTTTTCTTCTTAGTCTGTATGTTCGTTTTCTTTCTGTGTATGTGTGTGTCTATATGTGTGTGTCTATATATATGTGTGTGTGTGCGCGCCCTATGAAGAGCGGCTTAGGGAACTTGGTATGTTTAGGCTGGAGAAACATGATAGCCATGTTTAAATATTCACAGTCATACTGAAGATGGAGCAAGCAGACTAGGACACGGAGCAGTGGGTTCAAACTACAGGAAAAGAGATTCCACCTAAACATTAGGAAGAACTTGCTGACAGTAAGAGCTGTTTGATAGTGGAATACACTGCCTCAGAGTGTGGTGGAGTCTCCTTTTCAAAACTGTAGTGAGTTTTTATCTGAACTACAATGGTTGCATTGTTGTGTCTGTGTAAAATACTAGTTTAGCCTGCTTTAAACTTTTTACCCTTCCAAGTGTCTTGCTACCATTTTAAAAAAATGAGTACCCCATCACTCCTCTGCTTGCTTGTGTACTTTGTTTAGTTTCCATATTGCCATGATGTCTTGAGACCATGTTTCTACTCTGCACTATTCACAGCTGCAGTGTGATAGACAACCATGCAAATATAGATTGAGCATCAAAGTGGTTTTTTTAAAAACTGGAGCTTAATTGTCAGTGCTGCTCCTGAAGCTATGAATTACCTAGACTTGGTCTCACCCCAGCAATGGCATATCCTGTTCCTAATCATGGTTAAGTTGACACTTAACTTTCTTTAACATTTAACTTCAGGACAAAATTGGAGGATTTATACTCTAGAGGAGAGTGATCATGTGCTTCTGCAACCTGACTGTGGTCCTGTAACAGTAGTTGAGAAATAAGCTGTTTGTGCACTGGCTAATGATTAGGAAATTCTTATGGGTAGTATCATAAATCCTAGCCATGTAATGTTGTCTTGCTGTAAATCCTGGTAACAGTAGGTAAAATGGTTTTTTAAATATTCTTTTAAATCTTAAATCATTCTGAAATTGCAGATAGAAATATACTGGTCACTGTGCAAGATGGCTGCCTGTGGGAACTCACTAATAGGGACTTCCTCCTCAAACAGCACAGATGGTAAGTTTTTATTGTAAGTTTCTTATTTTGTTAACCTGAGAGTCCTGGTTACAATTTCTCTTTTGTATCTCTGCTCACCTTTTCAAATGAAACAGTGACTGAGGCTCTGTTTTCTATTAGTAAATGGTCTTGATGAGGAACACTTAACTGAATGCATTCCTGACAAGTCAGAGCTCTGGTTGAAGGATGGTTAGCTTGGTAAATCACATGGTGTTTGCTCTGTTCTGGTTGGTGCTGAATTCATCTCCAGGGATCAAGCTAACAGGTTTTGGGGTACATTTGCTTAGTGCAGTTCAAAATACTAGTGATTACCTGTAAAGCTTTAAACTTACTGGGCTCTGAGTATCCTACACACTATCTTCTGCTGCAAATGTCTGTGAAATGAAATCATTAGTCTTAGTGGACTTCCTCTAAGCACTCCCACCTTAAGCGGTTAGGTGACACTCTGCGTGTGGAATAGGGATGTAAATCCTCAACTATTTCATTGTTGCATGTGAGGACAGATAAATTATGGTGGTTTTCTACCTGCTGCGGGAGGAAACAAATATTCTTCTTCATGGTCTCTGTGCCTCACACAAATGGGTTCCACACCTGCTTAAAACTACATTCAGAATTTTCCAGAGCTGAATAGTTTGGCAGTTTCTCCTCTTCTCACTGGCCTCTACTCATATCGTAGCTTGCCAAGCTACTGTTACCTCAGTTTCTTTTCGACCGCTGTTAGAGCAGCTTTGTTTTCGGAGTTCTCCTCTCTGAGTAGCTTTCCTCCTTTTAATTTTCACGAATTCCTTCCTTCCTTATTCCTTTTGCTTCAGCTTTGAGAGCTTAAAAAAAAAGCTTTCTGCTGCCCTTTCACCATTTTCTTTTCCCTGTTCTCCCCAACTTTCTTCATCTATTTCCTTTTTCTGTGGCTTCTTTATTTAAAGTGTGCACAAAGTGCAGACGGAAAGTTTCTCTGTCAGTTAGGCATGACAAGTGTCTCTTCTGCCAAGGAGAGAAACACATAGAAGATAAGTGTGCAATTTGTAAAGGATTCACATTCCAGGTGTTAAAGAATAGAGCCCAGTGCTTGAAAATACACTTGTGGGTGAAATCTCTTCAAGTAGGAGATCATGTGGCTCAAGACCAATCTCTGTTTTCTGCTTCATTGATGGCTTCCAGCCACAAGCATCTGAAAGCACTGATCACCTCAGTATCAGTACCAGAGCACATCGGTACCTTGACACCATGTCTATAAAAGAGAATGCAGTAAAAGGAGATTTCTTTTTTAGTATCGGTGGATGAGGCTGTTGTCCCACACCCTAATGGTGTGTTATTATAGCAGGGGACTCTCAATCAGTTCAAGGAGCAAAGTTGGGGAAGGTGGTTTTGAAGACAAGCCGCAAATGACTGACGGTGAACACACTGTTCCTTCTAGAAAAAAAACTCTCTCAAAAAGAAAAGCCTGAGCATAAATATTGCTCCGAGACAACTTCACAGCAACGGGTAGTGACCCATCTATGGCCATGATACCAGATGCACCTGCAGATTCTGTTATGTTGGAACTGATTGCACAGACTTTACTATCAAAACATCAGCTCCTGAGATACAGCTCATTGGAGAACTGTGTGCTCAACCAATTTCTCCAAGACATCAACCCCTGCCCCCTTTGCCAAGGAGACATAGGTTTCCCTTTACCAGAGAAGGATCGTATGCGTGGTCAAGACCTTCTTGCTGTGAACATCGATACCAAGAAGAATCTTCTTTTACTTTGGTCTCTTATATAGGCTGATACAGGCATGAACATACTTGGAGAGAATACCCAGACTCCTACAGGTCACATTCACCATCTTACTGTGACCATTATCAACGCAGAGACTATCAAACTTACCATAGGTCTCCCTGACATCAGTGCTGAAGTCGGTCTCCCTCTCAGTTGCCTTACCGAAGATCTCCAACACCATACCAACACTCACACACAGTACTAACAGCATCTCCTCGATATCGACCTCAGTTGCCACATCAACATGCACCGATACTGATGTCAGTGGATTCTTCTCAATATCAAGTACTATCTCTTCCTCAGACAACAGCTATGATTTCAAAGCATGCAGCAGCATCACAGTTGGTTATTCCTCCAGTTTCTCTCATCACAACATCTGTATACTCCATGCTCTGGCTTCTGTACCAATAATCTCTGCACCACCCAGTTCTATGAATGAGGCTCAGCTGCCTGCAGTTCCACAAACTACTCTTCCTACAGTACTTCCACAACCAATTACAGTGCCCACGACTTCAATATCAATACCAGAACTGATCACACAGATGAGGACTGTAACTACTATGGACAAACAAAGGCAACAGACATCACCAGGCTCTTCAGATTAATATGAATTGGACTCGGCATCACCAGATTCACCGTTCCCTCTCATGTCTTCACCATCTGGGGCAGTTGAAGACACAACTGTTATCACCACTTGAAGATATAAAGCAAATCGTCTGATATAATGCTCAGGATGGCAAAAGCCTTGAGAATAGATGTTATGTCTCCACCACCTACAGTGTCTGATCCAGTGTTCCAGTTAGTAGACAGTCAAGTTTCTGATCTAGCAATAGTTCGATTCTTACCAACCTTACAAGAGCTAATTGAGCAATCCTGGCTGAAACATGTTTCCTTGCCTCCAAGCATATGAGTACACGGCTTGTGGGGGCAATTAGCTAACACACATTGGAAACCATTTAATGTGGTGTAGATGTGTAAAGTGCTATTGCTTAACAAATTGTAAGCTGCTCTGAGAGCCTTTGTGGGTGAAGAGCAGGGTACAAATACTTAAATAAATAAAAATAAACAAATAGAGAATATGTACAGGATGCAGCCTGAAGGAGCTGGGAACTTGGGAACAAGTAATTATGAATATTCTTTCCATTTCTAATCTGGAATGCCCTTATCAGTAAGTTTTTCCTGGCATCAAATTTGGTCCCTTGTCATTTTAGTGCCATTGTATTGTCCAGGACATTCAGTTTACCTTGCAACTGCTTTGGTTCAGCCTGGGGTTGGACTGGATGGCCCTCGTGGTCTCTTCCAACTCTGCAATTCTATGATTCTATGGATGGCCAGATTTAATCCTCTGCTTTCCTAGTTTCTCAGCTGATGATAAAAAAAATACTCTATGTCCTTAGCTTGCTTCAGTTGCTGCAAACTAAATTCAAAGGCATAGAGGAAGGGAGGAAAGGAAGTGGCAGTCTTACCCTTTCCGTTAGGGTCAGGCAAAAGTAAAAACAAACTTCTGAAGGGTCTTTAGCTTTGCAACAGAACAGCCTGTGTAGTGTGTGCTCCCTCAGTCTTTCTCAAAAACACACAGATCCCTCCCCACCTCTAATTTCTCTTTAGCTACATGTTCTTGATTTGATAACATTTTTTTCCTTTTCCTTTCAGATCTGATTTTTGGGTTGTTTTATAGATTTGCATAAATCTTATATTTTAATGCTTAGTTTTACTGGTGTTCTTGTCTCTGTCCCTTCCTTTTGATTAATCCTCTGTATGTTTGTGCCAGTGCTGCATGGTGCCAGAGAGAAAAACCTGTGACTTGTCCAACATTGGGAGAGAGTTTACTGTCTACTTTTGTTGAGAAAGGTTTGCCTTTTTTTTTTTTGCAGAGCAATGTTCCATTTACACAATGCGATCACACACATATCTACTTAGAAGTATGCCCAAGTGAGTTCAGTGGGACTTATTCCTAGGAAATGTGTACAGGGTTGTAGCCTAAGACATTCTAAAAGGCCATTAGAATGCATGTACAGTTGTCCCTTCATATTCACTGGGGTTTGGTTCCAGGACCTTCCGTGGATACAAAAATCCATGAATACTCAAATCCCATTATATATAGTGGCAGAGCAAAATGGTGTCCCTTATATAAGATGCCAAGATAATGGTTTGCTTTTTGGATTATTATTTTTTAAAGAATATTTTCAAGCCATGAATACTTAAATCCATGAATATCAAATCCGTGGGTATGGAGGGACAAGTGTATTTCTTTGTGATAATCCTGTTTTCTCTTGCTTTACCAATTTCATTCTTTTTATCTCCTGGAACTAAAAATACTTTTAGCTCCAAACATCCTTCCCTCCATTTTTATCTTAATTACACTGTGAAGTGGATTAGGCTGAGAAGCTATGATTGTCTCAAGGTGACCACACAAATGTTATGTTATGGGGAAGCTAGAATTTGACCTGATCTATAATGTGCATTGAGCAGAGGGGATGGGTGTGCACACAGATTTCACGGAGCGACTATGGATCAGACTGTTCAGCCTTAATTAGAACATAAAGCCTCCTGATACTCAGACCTGCTTCATTAATGGGCTTCAAGTTTTGACTTGCAAGAAATATTCTGAAGACTTGTTAGTCCAAGTCTGGGTAAAGAAAGGTGGATTCAAAACATGGCAAGTCTCATGCGGGAAGCCATACAGGAGGGGGTTGGCTTGCTCCATTTCATATAGGATACTATGAGTGGCTTCTCCTTCACTTTCTTCCAAGCTTGTTGCTCTGTATCTATTCCACCTTCTCTCCTCCTATCTTCTCATTGTTGAGATGCTGCACAATCAATACCTATGTAGTTCCCCTCCACACTTGTAGGGCAAATGTTATGTGTGAAGTAGACCTGTGTTGTAGCTCTCTGAGAAGACAAATGAATTGGTTGAGATGTTAATTTTCCTTTCTTAATATCCTCTAGATATTCACTGCTGTCTCTAATTTAAGAGACAAAATGCATGTCTCTAGTTTTCCACAGTGTGTTAATGAGTCATTTGACTTGTGCTAATAAGAAATGCCAGGAATCAGATGTGGGACTTCATACATGCTGAGCCATACATTTACTCCCTGGATACAGCCTTGTCAAATCATTTGTTTACTAAGCACATCTAGCACTAGGAGGTGGCCTTCCCTTGCTTCATATGACTGTCTGCAAAAACATAAACAGCCTCCCCATTGCCCTTATCTGTTCCCTTCTTGCATAATCAAACTGCAGATGAGAGAGTTTTTGCTCACCTACTCTTCTGAAATTTTTAATTAGCTACAGCCTGGCAGCTTGTCTACAGATATGTAAACACACCATGCCATTTCATTATTCTGATAATCAAAATGACTACTACATTCCTCCTTATTGCAGCATTTGGGTACATCAGTATTAAGCGGGCGGGGGGCACAATATCTCAGAGGCCAATTTTTGAGCTGTCTTTTTACTGTTTTGCACAAGAATCTGAAATTAAGCCAGTGATTGCCCAGTGTCTGGAAAGGACAGAACATTGTTAAAAAATTAGGTGCCTTGCTGCTTGGTTGAGCTGCTGCTGTTTTTCCTGTATTGAAACCTGAGCGTTACTAAGAATAACTTCACACTTCCATCTAGTCAGATCTGGTACTTCTGCGTCAGTGTTTTCAGTATTCAGCTCTTCCCTTATTCTATACAGCTGTTGGGGAGAACTGAAGTTTGTTTTGGCAGGGTGGGGTGGGTTCAAAACATGGCAGGAATTGCTTCATTTTCCTAGGAGGTGTTCCAGTCTTCTGTTTCTTTGGGATAGCTGCTAACTTTGTTTGATGTGTCTGGCAACAAATAAAAATTGCAGTGTTGTGGTTTGGGCATGTAATCAAGAGTTCAACTCCTGTTTCTGAGTAAGTTTCAGTACATTTTCTAAGGCCAGCTTTGAGAAATGTTCTGTGAACAGCTAGAAAGCTCCATTTCTGTTACAAAATCTCATTTGGTCGAATAAGGTTAGTTGAGCTGTGTGTCTAGGTTTCTGCTGTGATTAGATGCCAATACTTTGCATCCTAAGAAAGTGATCTGCCTTTTTAATAGGAATCTGTAGTTCTCCTTCTGCTTTAAGAAATAGCTGTGCTATATTGGACAGGTTTCCTAGCTGCTGAGTATAATGAAAAGCCATGGGAAAGCTAAATACCAGCTAGCATGTAATGTTTTGGTTCTAATTCCCACAATTCCCATTTTTCTTTCCTAGCATTTTGCAGTTCTGGTGATAGTTCTTCATTTCAACCCATCAAAACCCAGGTAGCCATCCCAACAGCTCATGTCATGCCTTCCATGCTGGATACCTCTCCTTGCCCCGTGAGTGAATCAAGCACATCTCGGACCACTCTGGGATCCTCCCTGACAAGCTCATTAGGTGAGGCACAAGGGTTGACATCCAGCTGTGACCCTGAGACTCTGAGATACTCCCAAGTGTTCCACAGAAGCCCTCATCTATATCAGACTGCAGTGGAAAATGGCTGTGATCGATCCTCCTTCCTCTCATCTGATCAAACAAATGTGGCATGTGCTCAAAAACCTGCAAGGTTGGCTGCTGAACTCAAACTTAATCAACCTTTGTTCAAAGATCGGCAAGCCACTGGTTCTTGGTCTCAGCTCCAAATGTTCAGTTCAGACACCAATGCAGGCTTAGAAAAAGAACCATGCAAAGTGTTGCTAGATGCTAAACCAACAACAGAGACCAACAGAGTCTCTGAAAAGCAGATGTCGTTGGGGCTTAATCCTGCTAGTCTGTATTCCAGCCCAGCAGTTGCTCAGTCTCAGATGCAGAAGCAAGAAGTTTGTGGACTACATCAGCATGAGAATTGTGCACTTAGTGCTTGGAAACAGCACTTGGAAAATGTTCAGCTGCAACTGGAACAGATGCAGGTAGAAGATGCTTTTAAAAAGTATGTTTAGCTTGTGTGTGTATGGGTATCTAGACAGTATTTTAAATTTGGAATAAATCTACTTGTTATTCACACTTGCATGTTAATTGGGTATCCTGTTTTACATTGATTTTTCTGAAATATAGTGCAATATAGATTCAGTTAGGGTGTTCTGTCTTTAAGTGTAGGTGTTTTGTTTCTAAACTGTTTTCTGCCTAATGGAAGGAAGTATGCACTTGGTAGTGACTGAGGTTGTTACGTTTGCCATCTTATGCTTTCAGTGTGTCTGCTGAAAGATACTGCCTTGGCTAATGCTTAAGTGAGGAGGGTGTTAATGGTGGTTAGTGTTGTCTGTGTATGTGGTTTAGTTTATAGGGCTTTGAAGAAAGAAGTGGCGTGGTGCAGGTTTTCCAGGAGTTCTAGCTGTATTTCAGAGGAGGTCAATGGCAAATTACCTCTGAGTATTCTTTGGCTAAGAAAGCCCTACAAAATTCATGGGGTTGCCATAAGTCAAGAGGTGACTTGAAAGCATATAAACACATACTAGGCAAAAGTTGCAGCAAGGTGATGAGCATTCTTGTATTTGTCACATCCTAGCTTGTAACACATTTAGGGATCTCTCCCAACACTTATTCATTTGTTCCTATTTGTTCTGTGTTTGGAAAAACATAGTGACCAGTCAGCAAAAGGAGTGTGACATAGTCTTGATTTACTGGTTTTCTAAAGAGTCTTGCCATAAAATTACGTATTCTAATTAGGCCAGGCAGTTTGTATTCTGACTTCCAGCAGATGTTTTTCTGTGACCGTGGTTTAAAATTGTTCCGGACAGAGCTATTTTTCTCATAGCATTTGGATATGGGACTGAAATAGCTGTATATGAGGAGCCTTTGATGTTATTGGCTTGCAGAAAGCATAGAAAGAAAAATAAGCTCCGTGATAAGGACATTGCCTTTTGAGAACTGAAGCTCATACCTTGTCTCTTTCTGCACCTCATATTTCCAGTTGCAAAATAAAGCTGCATGCTACCATCCCTTGTTGAACAACACTCCACTACATACTCTTGATCCAGCCCAGTGGGTCAATATTGTGAATGCGAACGAGAACTTGCTTAGGGAGAAAGAAATTCTCATTGACAGGTAAGATACAGAACAAGAGGAATATGTTGTATGGTAAGTTTTTATAGCAACTAACAATCCTTAGATGGTATATCATGTTAGTACCAAAATTAATGTTGCAATCCTAAACACATTATAAGTAAGCCTCATTGGACATAGATAGCTTGTAAATATAACTAGTCTTGTGGTGTAAGTTTTGTGCTAAGAGTATAATGAAATAATACAACAATCTCATTAAGTCCATACTTACAGTTACAGTATATTTGCCATGTCAGAGGTACAAAGGACTGGTACAGAAGAGCAATCTCTGTTTTAAAAGCCCTACCCCCAATTAATAATAAAGGTTAAAAACTGCTTTAATGTGTTTGTGTGGCCTAGTTTTAAACCAGATACTGATGTTTTTGCTTCTAGATTTGGCTATGATTTTCTCTTGTACAGTTTATTAGCTTTTATTGGTTATACTGAGAGAGAAGAGAGAAGGATAGCCTTTTTTCTCAAATAGCTTTTTTTCTTGCATTATTCTTTTTTATTCCTATCTTTAGATTATGAACAGCACAAGGAAATACCATTTAAAACATCATATAGAAAAGTCACTTTAACTGAAGCAAACTTTCTGCTTTGACCTGTGAAGATCTGGTTTTGTAAATGTTAATATATTTTGGGATTATTCTTGTTTGAAGGCAGAGGCAGCACATTTCCCAGCTGGAGCAGAAAGTTCGAGAAAGCGAGCTGCAAGTCCACGGTGTCCTCTTTGGCCATCCTGCTTCTTATGGAGACATGTACCTGCTCAGAATGCAGGTAAACAACAGCATCTCCATGGCTGGTGTGGTTTGAGGACACCAACTGTCTGACTTCTCTTAAGGAAGACCCAAAGGACTAATGGTGGGTTGGAGAAGGTGGGCACAGGGAAGAAGCAAGCTGTTCACCTGCTACTTCAGCATCTCTTTAACTCCTAATGTAACATTATTGACTGGAGCCTTATAAATACATTCTCAAGATATATGAGTCTATCTGTAGTAGTAAAGGAGAGATGGAAAGCTCAGTGTCTCTTGAAACAGCTTGCTGCATTTCTGTCCTGCACACAGAATAAGGGCCTTGTCATCTGGCAGCATGTTCAGTTCTACACTAGGCTCTAAAGAGGAACATAACCCTGCATCCTTCTTTCAGTGGTCCTGTGTCTAGCTTGCATACTGATCCATAGCATCAGTGACTACCAAGCTAGTACTTAAAGCTAATTACCTGCTTCTCTGCGGGAGGGGCAGTCTTTTGTCTAACAGATGCTTTGTGGGCTATTGTGACTCTCAGGTGGCTTTTGCAGGAATTGCAACGAGAGAACATATTCTTACGGGCTCAGTTCACGGAAAAAACAGAGTCATTGAGTAAGGAAAAGATTGAACTGGCGAAGAAGCTTGCTGCTTCAGAAGCAGGTATAAAACAAATTCAGGAGGCCCACAAGGAGACCATATGGAAGCATACAGTGGAGCTGAAGAAGCAAGAAGAAAGGGTAGGTTGTCTGTTCTAACATCCAGGGCTGGAATCCTGTTGGTAACATACACTAGTGTGACCTAGGGTTATGGTAGCATAGTTCATTTATGGAGGAGGCAAAAAGAGGTGTTCCTTCTTCTATATTCCACTCCCCTCGCCTCCCCTGAAGGCAGCATCTCTGGCAGGAGAGTGTGTCCTCATGGCCATTTAGTAGTTGGGGGAGGATAGGGTGGAACTTAGCAGATGCCCACTGCTGTTTTGCAACTGGGTGATGAGAGAAGTCACCTTTTCAGATCTCCCGCAAGTATGCCTGTGGTGAAATTAGGCTGAACTCTGTGATGGTTCATTCTGTCTTTGAAGTACAGGGCCCAAATGAAATTCTGATGCTTGCTTTAGCATTTGCTGCTTGAAGGCAAGAGTTTGCCACTTGGCTACAGGCAACTTAGCCTGATGCATGTACTTACCTGGTGGGTGAAAAGCATAAGTGTAAGACAGCCCAAATGTATGCTGCTTGTGTAGGTGAAAGCAAGAGACAAACACATTGAACATCTAAAAAAGAAATGCCAAAAAGAATCTGAGCAAAACCGTGAGAAACAGCAGAGAATTGAGACTCTGGAGCGCTATGTTGCTGACCTCCCAATGTTAGAGGATCATCGGAAACAAAATCAGCAGGTAAAATTATATCTCCTGGGTACTTTTGGGTAGTTCTCTGCATGTATCTGAGGATGTGCAAAGTGGACTAGAGTGCTACCTTATTCTGTCAGAAAGAAATATTCTGATGAAGGACTCAGATTGCTTGGAATTGTAACAGGAGAGGGGGAGGGAAGACTTTTCTCCTGCTTCTTCCTGCAACTTTGTGGCTGGAGCAGATGGAATGGCAGTGTGCAAGCCAAGCGAACCAGCCAGCATTTGCCTGGGCTCCTGTCACATGGCCATTCCACTGCAGGGAGGAGGTGGGCCAAGCAACCTTCCAGCCTTTGCAGACCTCCTGTGGGGATGTTGTGGACCCCTGGGGGTCCCTGGACCACAGGCTAAGAACCACTGCTTTATTGCATGGCCTTCTCTCCTTCCCATGTGGCCGGGGTGACCATCTTATAGCCTTCCACAGGTTTTTGGATTCTAATTCTCATCTCTCACTGTTGGCTGAGCTGATTGGTCAGATGGAATTTGCAGTGCCATAACATCTGAAGGATGATATGTTTCCCATACTAGCATGCAGCAGATCTAGAGCCCATGGTATTCCACCTAGTCCCCTCTGTCTCTGGTGCTGCCTTGACACAACAGAAATTTGAGCATGAGATTTCCTTAGAACTAACAGGCACCATTTTGCAGGGAAAAGGACGTGCTGATGAGAAGTTGTCAAGTTACCTAGCAGAGCCAGTGTGGTGTAGTGGTTTGGGTGTTGGATTATGGCTCTGGAGAACAGGGTTCAAAGCCCTGCTCTGCCATGGAATTCCACTTGGTGACCTTGGGGAAGTCACACTCTCAGCCTCAGATGAAGGCAGTGGCAAAATTCCCTCTGAACAAATCTAGCCAAGAAAACACTGTAATAGGTTTGCCTTAGGGTTGCCATAAGTCAGAAATGACTTGAAGGCACACAACATTACAGAGAAATGTAAGGTACTGCACCTAGGCCGAACAAATGGAATGCATAGATATAGGATGGGGGAGACCTGGCTGAATGAGACTACTTGCAAAAGGGATCTAGGAGTCCTAGTAGACCACAAGTTGAACATGAGTCAACAGTGTGATGCGGCAGCTAAAAAGGCCAATGCAATTTTGGGTTGCATCAATAGAAGTATAGTGTCTAGATCAAGGGAAGTAATAGTGCCACTCTATTCTGTCTTGGTCAGACCTCACCTGGAATACTGTGTCCAGTTCTGGGCACCACAATTCAAAAAGGATATTGACAAATTGGAGCGTGTCCAGAGAAGGGTGACTAAAATGGTGAAAGGTCTGGAAGCCATGCCTTATGAGGAAAGACTTAGGGAGCTGGGTATGTTTAGCCTGGAAAAAAAGACGGTTAAGAGGCGATATGATAACCCTGTTTAAGTATTTGAAGGGGTGTCACGTTGAGGATGGAGCAGACTTGTTTTCTGCTGCTCCAGAGACTGGAACATGGAGCAATGGATGCAAGCTCCAGGAACAGAGATTCCACCTCAACATTAGGAGGAACTTTTTGACAGTAAGAGCTGTTTGGCAGTGGAACACACTCCCTCGGAGCATGGTGGGGACTCCTTCCTTGGAGGTCTTCAAACAGGCTGGATGGCTATCTGTCGGTGATGCGTTGATCGTGATTTCCTGTGTGGCAGGGGGTTGGACTGGATGGCCATCGTGGTCTCTTCCAACTCTGCAATTCTATGATTCTATGTAGCATTTGCTAGCTCTGTATAAAGGCAAACTGCTAGAATGAATTCTGTTGGCTCTGAAGTGTACTCTTTCCCAATTCCCTAGTTAAAGGAATCTCAGCAGGCAACAGCAGCTCTTCAGGAAACTATCACTGCTCTTGAGAAGGAGCTTGGAGACATTCGTTCCAATTGCAGAGAGAAGGAATTACAGCTAGAAATAAAGAAACACAAAGAAATGGAGCTACTTTCCACTGTGCACAGGTAATGCTCTCTGGAACCAATAGGAGAGAAGTGGAGTGAGATGAAGTATTATCTTATGTTGTATTGTAAAAACCTAATTTTGTATTGTGCTTCTGGTATCTTATGAACAGTATATGCATTGAAGGGGCAGTACCTGTACAGAGGTAGGGAGTAGAGACACTGGCAGAACAAAGTAGTCTTCCTTTGTTTTGCACATACTCAGAAAGAAAGTCTTCTTGTCTTCTTAACTAAGAGTTTCTAAAATGATGGCTTTTAGCAGTGTAACAATGCATGCCTTTGGAATGAAGTAATATTTTTAACTTCTTCTGGATTGTGCAACCTACCTTCAAAGGGTGAGCTTGTTGAAGTAATTCTGTTTAGTGATGACATTCTGTGTCTCAGCTTACAAGATAAGATACAGCGTGGGAAGACTCCAGCAACAGAAGATTTTGCCCAGGCGATAGAAAGAGAGAAACGAGAAAAGGATTCTTTGCAAAAAGAACGTGATCTTCTCAGGAAGGTAGTTATTACAAGCAGAGGATAAAAAGGAAGGGTTGGTCAATGTGTCCTTGTATGTGGCCTCTTGAGGGTCTTGCCTGTGGCCCTTACATGTGTTGCCGAGCCCTGTGCTGCCCCTAATTGTGGCCCCTGTCACTGCTGTTGCAGCCAACACAAACTTCTCCATACTGCCCAGAACTTGTAGATACTGCAGTGTTCCTCCACTCCCCCTCCCCCGCACACTCAGTGCCACCTCTATCACAGCACCACTGCTTCAGAAATTGCAGCCTTTGTGGCTGCCACTTTGATCTCTCCTAGGAAGAGCACATATGGAAGATAATAAATATATAGGACACATTTGTCATTTTGCTTGTTTTCAGATTGTGGATAATCAGAAGAAGAAGATCGATCAGTTATCTTCACAAGTAAAGGTGAGTTTCTTGTTGAAGGATTAGCTATGTGGTTCCTGCATCCAGCATCACACATACTTACCTTAAATTTTCTCCTCTTCATATTCTAGGACCTGGAGGAACAGATTGCTCAGGAGGAAGGCACAGGTCAGGCTCTAAAAGCTGAAGCACTGAGGCAGGAGAATGCACTGCAGCAGCTGCGTGTGGCTGTAAAAGAGGTAGTCTTTCTTTTAAAAGTTGACAGAGTAACCATCCAAACAGTCATGTGACCCTACTGCAACCTTCTTTTTTGGACAGTTACTGATGGCCTAATGAATCTAATATTTATGCAGTTCAAATTTATACCCTTATCCTCGGTACAGAGGATGGTACAGAGGATCAATCCACCACTTGGGGGTTAATCCCTGCGTGCTAACCCGGCACTGCAGGAGTTCCAAATTCTTTTTACAGTTTTTTCCATTGGAACCCCCTTCCTCTCCTCCCTTAGTTTTAATTTTCCTGCCTTGCTAGCTGGGCACTAGAATCCTTTCCTCCATATAGAAATAGCAGTTAGGCATACAAGGATGGATAAGGAACAGAATTTAAATAAGAAATAAGTAAGGGGCAGTAAGGAACCGTCAGGAATCAAAGATAGTGAGAAAAAAGCAGGGAACAAAGGGCAACCGAGTTTAGGACACAGGAATTTGGATGAGTTACGGCAGGCAGAATTAATAAAAATTTTCCAGACCTCCAGTGAAAAGCGAATCTGAGGAAGGAAGACAAGCAGTAAGCTTAGGTTTGGTAAGCGAGGGAAAACAATGTAAAAATAAAAATACAAAGAGCAAGGAAGCGGACGCGTCCAGAAATAAGACTAAGCCGACTGAAGGGAAGCATACCTGTTCTAAAGTGGCAAAACCAGATGGAGAGTGAAGCTGCAGTAGCAAAGCCTCCGAAATCTTTGGCTCAAAAAACCACCGTTAAAGCCCCAAAGCCAATGGAGAAAATGGCTGTAGTAGCGGGTAGAACTCCCAACTGTTAGTTCTGGCAGCCATTTTGAAAGTGGAGATTCAGCCGAAGCCATGATCGAGTGTAGAAATGGGGCATGCTCAGTAAATTTCCCTCAGGCAGCATCAGCAGACGCGGCCTTAGGGGAGTACAAACGAGCCGCAGTGGTCAAAAGGAAACAGACCTGATACTGTCTTGCCAACTCATAGAACTGAGGTTTTTCAGGCACGAACGAAGGTAACTAATTCCACCATGCAGTTCAAATTTATACCCTTATTTGAACCTGCCATCCTGTGATTAGTTGTAACTGCTTTGCTGAAGCCACTGGTTCGGTATTCTTGCAGTTCTTGGTGCTGATTCACAGGATCTTAATAGGCCAGGATATGGCATTACATTTCCTGGAAACAACTACACTACTTTTATTTATTTATTTTATTTTATTTATATCCCACTTTTCTTTCATATGGGACCCAAAGCAGCTTACATATTAAAACAATATAGCTAAAACAATCTGTAATATAAAAATTAAAAAAAAAACATTAAATGGCAGTTCACTTAAAAACATTAGATTTTGCTGTTCTTGAGCTGTTCCTATTTGATATTATTTGGATAGAGACCAGTTTTGAACACTGAGGAGAAATTTCATAATTAACACCTGTATACTGAGCAGCAAGCTGTGAACAGAATGGAATTACTATTCTGAAAAAAATTGCCACAGACTTCTAATTTTCTGTTCAGCAGCATTATTATTCAGAAGCGAGATGGAGACAGTAATTTGAAGGGTATGGCATCTGCAAAAACGTAGTATCAGGTAGCCCAGGAACTGATATTTTCCCACTGTCCCTAGTAATTTGTTATGGTTAGTGCTAACCTCTCTAACAATGGGTTTAAAATAAGATATTGTAGAACTATAGCTTCTCACTAGGGGGCAGTGAAGATCCAGGCATTAGTCCCTAATGCAGTGATCAGCAACCTTTTGAGCTGAGCATAACTTGGGTGGTGTGTCACTTTGAGGAAAAAACTATTTCGCGATATTTATTGTTTAATCAACAATATTATTAATTTTATTAGTAATTAATGAGTTGTCACAACTCATGTGACAACTGAGTAATCAAAATGTACAGTCATCCCTTCACATTTGTGGGGGTTAGGTTCCGAAGACCCCTGTGAATGTGAAAAATCCATGAATAATAACAGCCCCCCCCCGGCCTCCCGAAAGTGGCGACGGGGCTTTCGGAGGCCCCATTGCTACTTTTCACCCCGCCTCCCGAAAGTGGCGACGGGGCCTCCGGAGGCCCTGTTGCTACTTTCCCAGCACCACCCCGCTGGCCTCCCGAAAGTGGTGACGGGGACTCCGGAGGCCCTGTTGCTACTTTCCCACCACCTCCCCTGGCCTCCCTTGACCCATGGTTTATTTGGGGGGGGGATACCTCACCCATGAGTGAAGCAGGGAAAGATATTAAAGAGGTGGACTTACCTGCTGGAGGTAGAGGAAGGTTGGGGGGCACGGTAGCGAGTGTGGGAGCAAGGTGGTGTTGGAGATGAGGAGGCAATCTGAGTTAGCCATGGAGCAGGGCATGGAGCGATTATGTGGGCAGCTCCTCGGCTCCCAGACCCTTGACTTCTTCCCTTCACAGCACTTACTCCCCCTCCCCACAACACCACGCGCATACACACACATGCACATTATCCCTCCTCCCTCTTTTGGCAGCTCCCCTGTGCGGAGCTATTTAGGAGGGCTCCATTGAAGAAGCTGCGCGTGGTGCCCTGGGCTCAAACAAGAGGCACACCTGCTTGCTGCCTTCCCCGGCCTTTCCGAAGTGGCTCCGAGGCTTCGAAGCCTCAGAGCCCCCTCGGGAAGGCCAGAGAGAGGCTGGTCAGAGTCCCTCCCTCCCATCCGCCGCCTTCCCCGGCCTCCCTGAGGCGGCTCCGTGGCTTCAAAGCCACAGAGCCCCCTCAGGGAGGCCAGGGAGAGGCCGGGCGGCCACCCTCTCGCTCGCCCGCCATCTTCCCCGGTCTTTCCAAGGCAGTTCTGAGGCTTCGGAGCCACCTCGGGAAGGCCAGGTGGCCACCCTTCTGCTCGCCCGCCGCCTTCCCCAGCAGAGTCCCGCCCGCTGGTCACCTTACCCGGCTTTTCCCAGGCGGCTCCGGGGAAGCACGGCAGGCCTTGGGTGGTGGTGGCCAGGTGGGGGGGGGGGAGGTTCCACACCCCTGCCTCCCTAAAGTGGCGATCGGGGCTTCGTAGCCCTGCTCACCACTTTCCTCCACCCTCCCACCCTCCCTAAAGCTGCGATCGGGGCTTTGTAGCTCTGCCTGCCACTTTCCTTCCCTCCCTCCTTAAAGTGAGGCTTTGAAGCCCGGATCGCCACTTTAGCGAGGGTGGTGAGGTTGCGGGTGAGGGCGGGGGGGGGGAGGAGGCCTACAGCTGTGTGTCAGCACAAATGGCTGCGCGTGTCAGTTGTGACACGCATGTCATAGGTTCGCCATCACTGCCCTAATGCTACAGCTTCTGTGTCTCTCTGTTTAGCTGTCTGCACAGAATCAGGAACTAATGGAGAGAAATCTGACTCTTCAGGAGCACCTCCGTCAGATTGAGCCAGATCACCTACTGTCTGACGAGACAGCCACCCTAACCCAAGAGCTGCACAGAGAGCTCGTCAGCTGCCTGCAGGACTTGCAGTCTGTTTATAGCGTTGTAACTCAAAGGGCTCAAGGAAAGGATCCCAACTTGTCATTATTGTTGGGGATTCACAGTAAGTAAAAATGTAAAAAGTAAAAATAGTAGTATGTAAGTTGCCTTACATGGGTGATTATACTTTTGGGGGCATTGTGCAGTGTACATATTCAGTTCATGGTTGCATAAGTGGAGGTTCACAAGTGTAATAATTTCACATGGGCCTAAATTTTGCTACTGATCCTAAAAGAGTAGAACCATTAGATCACTTGGATGTTGTCTCATCACTGATTCAATGGGTCTGTTTAGTTGGACTGACTAACAGGATTCCAGCCATTCAATTGCACGTTCTTGGAATATATATATATATATATATATATCTTTGTCAGTGCCTTCGGTGTCCCACTTGATTCACTGAGGAAATAGCCACCGTCATTCCCCACTGTACAGCCAGAGAGTAATCAGGCACATTGTGCAGCTGACCGTATCTGCCAATTTCTGTATTTGGAAGGATGTTGTAGCACAACGACCATGTAACTATGGGCCTGTAGATTTACATCATGCAACTGTGATGTAGGATCTCAGGCCTGTTCCTTTGTAGCTCTGAAGATGTAAAGAAGATATGAGGAATCTGTGGCCCTACAACCCCCATCATGTCTGACCATTAACTAATCGTTAACGGGTAGGACTGGTAGGAGATGAGAGTCCGACATCTTGGGGTGTGTGGATCACAGGTTTTGGATTTCTGATGTAAAGTCCTGGCTGCTTCTGTGTGTTTTAGTAGTTAGCAAGTTGTGGGAGTTAGAGGGAATTCTGTGCTGTATTAATCATTTAAATTACTTTCTTCGAAGCAGTTTATTCAGATATGTTTGTTCCACGTGGAGATCTGTCTTTTGTAAGATTTGAACCTCTTCTATTCTTGCACTGCCCATCAAATTTTTGGACCATTTGAAGATGGGGCCTTGTATATATAACACTGCGATAGAAACTGACTTTTCTTTTTAAAGGGGAGAAGCTAATTTCTAGCATTACCCGTCTGTGGAGTACACGCAGTCTCCAGTGCTAACCTTACTATTGTGACTAATCTGTGTCCTTATCTGACTTCACAGCTGTACATTGCTCAGTTAAAGAAAAGGAAGATTTGCAGAAACCAAACATGCTAACAAAGAAGCTGGAGGATGTAAAACAGTTGCACAAAGACATTGAGGATTTGCGAACTGCGATCTCTGACAGATATGCCCAGGATATGGGTGATAACTGCATCACACAATGAAGGCAAAAAGATGGAACATAGACCCCCAGATCAGTGCAAGCTGCTCTAGGGTGAGATCTTCAGAAGTCCCTAAATGTATTATCTTGTGGTGCTGGGTACAGTATTTTTGAGTCCATAACACAGAGTCAAAGCAGGCTTTATAAAGAAGATTTGTCTTGGTGTTAAAACACCCATATGGGTTAAAATGTTCCTATGCAGAAGCACTTTTTAAAGTATATTTTTGTATCCTTCTTAGTCAAGTAGTAACTTGACATTTGAGTGTGTGGATTTTCACCATGAAATGCCTTAATTGCTTCTAGAAATAAACTCTTTGAAAGAGCTCTGCTGCATTCTTTATAGGTGTATGCTTATGTTGGAGAACTAAGTTGGTAACAGTGGTTAACACCCTTCTCTGGCCTCTCTTTGAATGGCTCATGGCACATTTTCATCCACATGGATCTGACTTAGGCTTCTTCACTGATTTTCATGAGACTGTAAGTTAAAGAGTTCATTGGTTATTATGATAAAACAAAAACACAAATGTCTGGAATCTTGTTGCTGTAACAGTGGGTTACATGCATGTGTTTTCTTTTGGATGGAAAGGAAGTCTTCACTATCTCCTTACACTGCATCCCAAACCTCCTCCCTTTGGGGCTGTGGCTACTGTTGCTGTTTACTGGCCTAGCTGTGTGTGTGTGTGTGGTTCAGGCAATGAAGCAGCAGCTGGTCTTTAACTGCAAGAAAGAGAAATGGGTTGCTCTCCCAGATGGAGAGGGCCCTTGTTTCTTTTCCCCTTTCAGCCAAAAGCAGCTACTTGTTTGTTGTGTGAACCCCCTCCCCTCAAAGGGTCAGGTCAGTAAACACACTAGCATTGCCTCCCCAAGTCTTGACTTCTCCCAGAGGGGAGAGCTGTGGAGCTGTGCATGTGAAGTGTTATGCTGAGCATTCACAATATGGGATCTCAGCCAACTGTCCATTTAACAGTAGGCCCTTGGCAACAAACTAAAGCAGGGCCTCTTTCTCTGAGGTACAAACCTTTCACTGATGAAAAGTTCTAATAGGAAAGACCTCTACGGTACTTTCATTCTGAGGCTGTATATACATATTCATGATGCAGTGTGTGTACTTAGTGCACATGATTTCCAGCTTGACAAGCATACTGTAAGTTGTTTAAGAGCATTTGTTGTCTGCATCATTCCATGCTGGTGCTCTTCTCCCCTGCCCCATCTTAACACTGATAAAATCGCAAGGCTGTTTTAAAAATACATGCTTTGCAGCTAATTCCTATTAATATATTTTAAAATATATTTATTTGAATACTTCTTGTCTGAACTACAGTGGTGGGTCAGAGCTCTCTAAATCCCTTTTAAAATTAAGATTTTTAGATTAAGAATCCAGAAGAACTTCAAATAACCTGGTGTAAGAATGCTTGAGGATGAATGTACAGTACTATGATTTAATTGAGGGGAAGTTGGGAAATGGTTTCCAGTTTGGAGTGCAACATGTAGAATATAGAAGGACAAGTGACTATACAGTTGTCCCTTCACATTCGTTGGGGTTTGGTTCCAGGACTGTCCATGAATACCCAAATCTGTGAATACTCAAGTCCCATTATATGCAATGGCATAGCAAAATGGTGTCCCTTATATAAGATACCAAAATCAAGGTTTGCTTTTTGGATTATTATTTTTTAAACAATATTTTCAAGCCGTGAATGCTTAAATCCGTGAATGCCAAATCTGTGAATGTGGAGGGACAACTGTACTTAATCTATAGAAAGATGAGGACACGTGATGATCCTTAGAGGCTAGAACTTGTTTTGATTTCCACAGTAACACTGAACTTTCTGCCAGTAAATGACCTGTGACTAATAGCTTGGTGGAATCCTATGAAGTCTCCTGTAAATGGAATTTGTGACACAATTGAACTGCTAGTGTGGGGACTGGTGTGAGAAATAATAAATCAACCATTCCTTCTCAACTGCTAGATTTGTGACACAGAATGAACCATGAATTTAAATGGAAATATAAAAAACAGCATTTTCTTGGTACTGGGAAAGAGCACAGCTGACTGAATTCATGTTGTTACCTAGGCGAACCTTATCCTCTTGGAGGATATTCAAGATTACTGGTTTTTAAAAAAATGTTAATGGAAATGTGGCTTTCATGTGACGTTCTGCTCTTTGATAGTTTCTTCCTTCCCAGAATTGTTTCCAAAATTTCCACCTACTTCTTTAGGAAAGTCTGAGCCTGGTGTCTGCTGTGGAGGAAATTATTTGCATAGTTGTTGTGGGATCTGGCGGTACTTGTTTGCCAATGCATTTGTCTGTACAGAAAATGTCTGGGCTATAATTTTTATATCCAAATCATATTTTGTCATTGTTGAATCCCAAAGAGTACTTGTTTGCCCTTGGTATATTGGTTGCAACATGAAGATCTTTCAGGGGCGTGTGTGCCATTCATACATAGGGACTGTTTTGTTTCTGTTCCAGCTGTGGTCCAATCTTAACTTTTGAAATCCTTATGTTTTCATTTCATCGGCAGGAATACACTTCCCCAGTTGTGCAGTTTTTCTTCTTATCTTACCTTTTCTCTGTTATACTAAGTATGTCCTATAAATAAGTATGCTCCAGATACATGTATGAACTTGTCAAGTATCATTTGTATACACACCTTAAAGTGTTCTTTAACCTTGGCAGATTAGTCTTAGTAACCCACATCTATACAAAGCCACTTCAAAAAGGAACTTTAATTGAACACATTAGAACCAAAATATATTCTCTGACTGTATCTGGAAAAAATAATATGGAAATATGAAAGGCAAATAACGAATGGATAGTACAAATTACTAATAAAATACAGTAGTTTCAGGAGGGGAAAACAGTAATTTGGGAAATTGTACTGTACTTACAAAGGCTGATCAAGGCTAACAAATTCCTGAGTCAACTTGGGTTTTCCTGAAGAACAGATTTGGGAGCACTGTAATTCTAACTGGAGTAGTACAAAGAAAGGATGATCTTTGGCAGAGATCTCAGAGAAGTATAAGCTAGCCAAGGTCCGCTGGGTCAGAACTGGGACTTAAGAAAGGTCTTCAAACAGTGATTTCAGCTTAACTGGGCCAAAGCTCCAAGCCAAGTGCTTCACTAGGGACTTTTTCGGACGGAAGAAAAGTAACGCAAGCGGTGTCGCCAGGCTGCGACACTGCTGCCCAAGAGGGTGCCAGTTTCGAACAACGCTCTTCCCAGCGGTACTGTTGCAGTACCGCTGGGACATTTGAGCGTGATTTTTTTCCTTCCCAGCGTCATATTTTACTCGCGATCGCAAATTTGAGGTCAATAACTTTGGATAGGAAAATTCCTGAATGTTTGCCTGTCCCAGCTTTTCAATTGAAGTGAAAACCTGGCTGAAAACCTTGTAACCACATTTTGCTAATAGGCAGGAGAGGTATTAATACTGTAGTGTCATTGAAGCTGCCAGCTGGCTGTGTTAGGAGAATATAGCCATATTTTTTAACAAAATGTTGAGCCGATCACAGTAGCATTTATAATCTGACCTCAAATTAAACATCTGGATTAACGGAGCAATTAAATATACATTTAGTACTAGAGCAAACACTAATGCTGAGTTCAATCCCTTGTTTTTTAAGTGATGCAGTTTAACATAAAAGAGGCATTTGTTTTCCCCCTCAAAGGGGTAATGGCTTTTCCAAGATGCTGTATGTTGTGAGCAGTATTTCATAAGTGCTTTGACTAATAGCGGTATGTTTTGGATCCACCTTGATTAAGGAGTCTTTCTAAAGCAATCAAGTTGTTTCCACTGATTAAACCTGCGGCGGGAATCATGCAGTCCTCCAGATGCTGGACTGTAACTCCCATAATCCCTCAGCCTTGCCTCTCTCTGGCTTTTCTTCGCAAACGAAGATTCAGGAAGGACTCATCCCGCGTCTTCTGCAAGCGCGCTGATGACTAAAAAGGCCAATCCGAGATAGACAAGTCCGGCCGCAGAGAGCACAGCAGAAGGTTTCCAAGGGTGATGTTACCGGGTTGTGATTCTTTCTGCGTTGCCGTTTCTCTTCAAGACTTGTTCGGCGTGAGTTCTCAAATAAGGCTGCAGCATTGTGGATAGTGTGTCTCCATGCCTCTCGATGTGAGGCCAGGGCGGACCATTGTTGGTGATCAATTTGGCTGAGCTTGAGATGTTGTTTCAGGGAGTCCTTGTATCGCTTTTTTGGAGCGCCCCTCTTACGCTGACCCGTGGCGAGTTCACCGTAGAGTAGTATTTTTGGGAGGTGATGGTCCTCCATCCTAGATACATGCCCTGCCCAGCGCAGCTGTGTTCTCAATATCATGGCCTCAATGCTGGTGATCCCTGCTTGCTCAAGGACAGCAACATTCGTCACATAGTCAGTCCAGTGTATATTTAGGATTGTGCGTAAACAGTGCTGGTGGAAGCATTTGAGGAGTTGTAAGTGGTGGCGATAGGTGACCCATGTTTCAGATCCATGAAGGAGAATAGACAGTACAATGGCTGATTTTTGTGTTTCGCCTCAGGTGTTTATTACTCCAGACTTTTTTGTAAAGTCTTCCAAATGCGCTATGTGCCTTTGCTAATCTGTGATCAATCTCCTTGTCAATCTTGGCATCTGAGGAGATGATGCTTCCCAGGTAGGTGAACTGCTGAACGGACTTAAGCACAGAATTGCCGACGGCAATGTGGGGATGGTGGTGTTCATCCTGTGGTGCAGGCTGGTAAAGAACTTCCGTTTTCTTCAGGTTGACTTCCAGCCCAAAGAGCTGGTCAGATATGATAGCAGCTGCATCTCCTCAAGCCCGGAATTAAACGCCACGCCCTCAGCAATGTGAAATGAACAAGATCATATAGTTAACGAATTACTGTACAGTAAGACAGCCTGGCATCTTGCGCTGCTTTGCCTCCCTGCTGACGGGACAAGGCGTGGGCGACTGCAGTGCCCCAGCTGCCTTTCCGGTGGCACCAATAGTGCAGGCAGTGGGATCTTCTTCCAAGTAAGTAGAGGACCACCCAAAACCAGGGCCAGTTTAAGAAATTTTGGGGGCTCCTGTAACATATTATTTTGGGGGACCCATGTTTATCTCAGGTCAATCTAAACTAACCTAACCTATTCACAGTACAGGGTATTCATACCACAGTTGTCCCTCTGTATCCACAGATTTGGTATCCGCGACTTGAAAATATTCTTTAATAATCCAAAAAGCAAACCTTGATTTTGTCATCTTATACAGTTGTCCCTTCATATTTGCTGGGGTTTGGTTCCAGGACCCCTGTGGATACCAAAATCTGTGAATACTCAAGTCCCATTATATGCCTCTCTGGCTTTTCTTCACAAATGAAGATTTAGGAAGGACTCATCCTGCGCTTTCTGCAAGCACGCTGATGACTAAAAAGGCCAATCCAAGATAAGTCCGGTTGCAGAAAGCACAGCACAAGGTCTCCTTGGGTGATGTTTCTGGGTTGTGACTCTGCGTTGTTTCTCTTCAAGACTTGTTCGGTGTGAGTTCTCAAATAAGGCTGCAGCATTGTGAATTGTGTGTCTCCATGCCTCCCGAAGCGAGGCCAGGGCAGACCATTGTTGGTGATCAATTTGGCCCAGCCTGAGATGTTGCTTCAGGGATTCCTTGTATCGTTTTTTTGGACCCCCCCCCCTCTTAAGCTAGCCTGTGGCGAGTTCACCACAGAGTACTATTTTTGGGAGGTGGTGGCCTCCATCCTAGCAAAATGGTGTCCCTTATCTAAGATGGCAAAACCAAGGTTTGCTTTTTGGATTATTCTTTTTTAAAGAATATTTTCAAGCCATGAATACTTAAATCCGTGTATACGGAGGGGCAACTTGTACAAGGAACACCTTTTTTTGCTATGCCCTTGCATATAATGGGACTTGAGTATTCACGGATTTGGGTATCCACGGGGGGGGTCCTGGAACCAAACCCCAGCGAATGTGAAGGGACAACTGTAATGTGTTTGCAGGGGGAGGGTTAGGGCGGCTTAGCCCTTAAACAAGCCCTGCCCAGCCCCACCGCCCCGCCGATTTCTACGGAAGCGCCCCGGGCAGCGCAGGACACACGCTACCTCCTGCCGGCCGCGGGCTGGCCCGGGCTGCGGCGGCGGCTGGCTGGCGGGCGGGAGGGAGGGAGTGCGGATGAGCTGGCCCGCATGCCCGCGGCTGCCGGCCCCATTGGCCTGGGCGATCACATGCGGGGCGGGGCTGGGCAGGCAAGGGATCCCGCCCCTGGCCACCACCCCTCCTGCCTGCTGCCTGCCTGCCTGCCTGCCTGCCTGGGTCGGTCGGCGGCCAAAGGAGCGAGGAGGGAGCGGCTGCCTGGAGCGCGCCATGGCCAGCCTCACCGTCTACAGCACCTCGGTCACGGGCTCGCGGGAGGTAGGTGAGGGGCGGCATCTCGGGGGGGGGGGAGCCCAGCCCCGGGGAATGGCAGCGCTGCCTGCTCCCCCCCCCCGGCGCTCCAGCTGCGCTCCCGCCGAGCAGAGCCTGCTCCCTCCCGGCTCCAGGGGGGCTTCGCTGGCTCTCCCGCCGTCCCGCCCTGGCCTCGCCCGGGGTGGTGGTCCGGAGGCGGAGGGCGAGGCTTCCCTCTCCCGCTGCCAGATGTGGCGCCAGATGCGACGGGCGGAGGACCCGCAGTCATCCAAAGGCGAGCCGCGGGGAGCGAGCCAGGCCCAGCCAGCTTCCCTGGAGGAGGAAGGGCTCCCTCCCCGCCTTGCCTTGCCTTCCTCTGCCTTTCCCTGGCGGGCCTGCCCCGTCCTGCCTGCGGAGCCTTCCTCCGCCGCCGAGCCTCGTCCCTCCCGCCCAAGGTGCGGCCCACCTGCCCCCGCCTGCCCCTGGCCCTTGGTTGGGGCCGCCGCCTGCCTTCCCTCCCTTTCCCCAGACCCGGGCGGTGATGACTCTGCCTCGCCCCCTTCTCCCCCGCGCTTTGTCTCTCCCCCAGATTAAATCCCAGCAGAGCGAAGTGACCAGGATCTTGGATGGGAAGAACATCAAGTACCATCTAGTGGACATCTCCCAGGATAATGCCCTGCGGGAAGAGATGAGGGCCAAATCAGGCAACCCCAAAGCCATTCCACCCCAGATTTTCAACGGGGACCACTATTGTGGGGTGAGTGAGTGCAGGCAGTATAAAACAAAACGATAGTCCCCCCCCACCCCGCAATTGAGCTAGCCACGCATAAGAGATGTGCCTGCTTGGACTTGATTGTGCGCCTGTAATGGAAGGACGTTTTTTATACAGATGAGACTTTTGCTGAAAGTTCACAAAACTGCACCGTCATTAACATGGGCAATGGTCTCAAAAAGCCAGACCTTGAACAGGAACCCTTCAGTATAGGCCAGGCCTACCTGCACTGCCAGCAGAGGTGGGTAGCATGTGACCCTCCTCTGTTTCGACAGCCATCAATCTAACCGAACCCCCTGGCTGCCTCCATTTGTCCAGAATCAAAGCTGAATTGCTCTACAAGGAGCTTCTAGGAGTGGTAGTTCTTTTTCTTACCCTGTGTTGTTCAACATAAAAAAATGGCTGTCATACTGACCAGCAGCTATACAATTGTAAACTGGATTTGTAATCCTATAATTGCAGGAGATTCACGTTTATAGTTGTCTTTGTCTTAACATTACCACAAAAGTAAGTTATCTGTGGCATCACAAAGATTCTCTTTCTGTGCTCACCCTTGAAAAGGTGAAGGAAGCCTCAAAAATGGGATTTGCTTTTGTGACACGTACCTCATTAGTGACATGCACAAGTGACACATTCCAGATTAAAATGCATTTATAGGCTGAGATCCAAGTAACTGGCAGAGTAGAGCATTAAGTCTCTGCCAGAATGCTTAACACCAGTCATTGGGGAGGGGTGTGTGAAGAGATGCTGCTGTGTCATCCCAGCCATAGACTGGTTGCAAGGATGCCCCCAGACCAGGTACTTAGCTGTAGTGGAACACACCTTTGCGCACCCAGGGTGAGGAGCATCATGGGAGGAGGTACCGGATACTTCCTTCTGCAGTGACCTTGTAAGTACACACAGTGGGGTAACCAGGGTTTATGTCACCCACAGGATTCTACCCACTTTTCCCTGTGAAAGCTTCCTTTCTCACATCCAACTAAAAGCCTTTGGTGAAAAGGGGTGTGTTTGCCATGGCTCAGTACCTAGGGTTATATTAGACCTGGTCAAATAAATTACCATTCTCTGACAGGTTTCCAGTGTAGTGCTTCACCTGAGTCTCAAACAAATGGGGTATATGCATGTGAGAGTAGCTGAGACAGACTTACTTTATGGGTTAAAGGTTTGAAAACACACACCCAGCTGAGAGCCCCAAGATTCTTGATTCAGTGGTATTTTCCTTGCTCCACAACGGTTGTTTTAGGCCACATGGCTGTCTTTTCTTCAGGGCATTTTGTAAGAGGTTTATAAACATTGCACCTATTACTGCAGACAGAATGTAATAAGTAGCCCAGCCTCCCTCAACCTGGCATCCTTCTGATATTCTGGATTACATCTATTCTCATCATTGCCCGTGCTAGTTGGGGTTTATAGAAGTTGTATTTCAAAACAGCTGGTGGGCACCATCTAGGGGGAGGCTGCACCACACCATTGTTTACACTCAGCCATCTTTGAAACCCAGTTGGTGCAACTTTGGAGGGTCAGGGGGCTGATTTCCACTCCTAGGACTCTGCAGATGGCACTAGGCCCCAAAATGAGTGGTGTTTTAAAATTGGAAATGACTATGTCAATTTCTGTTTTTGGGAGACTGATGCAGTTTTGGAGGCCCTGTGTCATGTTTTAGGATAAAACATTATCACAGAGGCTTCCAGTAGTAGAAAAATTATTTGGGGGCTCATTTTTTTCCCGGGGGGGGGGCAAACTTTCTGCTGACCTAAACAACTAATTGTTTGCTTCTTGTACCAATCATAGCTCTTCTAAAAAGAGTGAGTCTTTTGCTGCATGTTTCTTTGTTTCTGACACTGCATTTGTGTCTTTTTTTGCTTCTCCCATCTGGCAGGACTACGAACTCTTTGTGGAAGCAGTGGAACAGAACACCCTGCAGGAATTCCTGAAGTTAGCCTGAGCATGTCTCTTCCCCAACCCCATTCTTTCCCCATTCTCTCCCACACCGCCCCTTACCCTGGACTTTGAAGTCCGCATTCTAAACGGATCATCTCATACCCCCCCCCCCAAATCATTGGCAACCCTCTCCTAGCCCTCTGTGACCAAACCCCTCTACCACTGCCTCTGAATTTTGTTGCCTGCTTTACTCTCAGTCTGATGTCAAGACTTTTGCACCTTCCTTTGAAGGCAGCTGGGCCTTGCTCCTCGTGCCTCTGGACAGAGAAATCTTCCAGTCAAGGACATTGGAAAGCAGAGCTTTCCCCAACCCTCTCTTTTTTTAAAGACACAAACTCCTTTCTCAAACTGAACCTGCCCTTGAGAGGAAAAGGGTGGGCCAGCTCTGCCTCCTGTCTTATCACCAATTGCCCTTCAATGTGCAAATGCTGGTTTCTGCACTTCCTTTGCCCTTCTGACCCAGGAAACAAGAGTAGCAAATGGCTGCTATTATTTTTGTTAAACAGCAATGCTAAAGTACTGCACAAAGTTGTGCGTCGAAGTTTCCTTTTCAGCCAATGAAATGGGGTGGGGTTTTGTACATATCTGTCTTAAAACTACTTCAGTGCAGCTCAGGCTGTCTTAGGAAAGCAATTTTCCAGAGGCTGGGAAGAGCAGATCTTGTATTCCATTAGTGCATTCTCTCCCCACAGTGGGAAAACTTGCTGGGTAAAGAAGGAAGTGCATGTGATCTGAGATGTGATCTAAGGCCTGCTCTTGCATCAGCTGTTTAACACTTTCCTCAGTGGAACCAGCCTGTTGCAAACATGGACCAAGTGCATTTTTGTTTTGTGTTTTTTTTTTCTTGCTAAAAGCAATTTGTAAACAGCCATCTCTTCTAAGATGCGATTAAATGTTGCTAAAAACCTCTGCTGTGGCTTTATGTGTGTGTCTAAGAAGATAAAAATTGAGTGTTCTTTTCATATTGATTCAGAAGTCAATTTTCCTGCTCTTACTAGGTGCATTAATTGTGTTTAGTTCAGCATAAAAATGAGTGCTACCCGTCTACAGGAGCATAGGAAAGGTTCTGAGCACAGTTGCCTCAAATGCTGATATGAATATCTAAAATGGCAGGAAGGAAGATGGCATCCTTGAAACCATTTAGAAAGAGTTTAAAAAAAAAAGCATGGACTCTGAAAGCTGTAACCACTAAAGCCATGTTTGCTGGGTTAAAATTGCTCTATGTGCTCTCTCTGAATTTACATGGCCATAGGCCTGGCTGCTGTTTGTCACACTCATTAGCAAGAGTGATTGACTCGTATGGGTGGGTTGCCTGTTGGTAAAAATGATGGCAGGCATAAGGGGTACTTAGCTAAAATTTGATAGGGGTTAGCAACAGAAGACCTGAATTTTTTACACGCAATTGGTTTAACCAGCTGTGAGAGTGTTCCTGTCACACCCTAAAGAGGAAAATGGTAAGTTGGTATAAGAATTCTGCTGGTGCATACAGGTATTAGTAGGGCCTGCAACAAAATTCTGCAGTGTGTAGCGCTCCTGTTCCCTGTCCTAGCAAACCAGCTGTCCTCTTCCAGGATACTCCTCTAAGAGCAACCATCTTATGATAAAAGGTCTGTCTAGCCCAACAGTCTGTTCACACAGTGGCCAAATAATTGTTCACAGGCAAAATGCCAACATGAGTGCAATTATACCATCCATTCCACATGCCAACTGATCTACAGAAGAATTTAAATCCATCCAAATTGGCAGCAAGGTCCACAGTTTAACTATGCACTGTGTGAAAAAAAGTGCCATTTTGGTTGCATAAGGAAAGACACTTGGAAAATGAGGATGGGGCCAAAAGGAGATCTACAGGAGTGTGGCTGTGCCTACAAATGACCACTGGCAATTGTCTTTTTAGATCAGGTCCCTCATTTTCCCAAGGCTGGAAACAGACGAGAGTTCTTCTAGACCTGATACTTCCAAAAGCAGCAAGACATTCCCATAATTTTGTGGGCCCCTGCGTTTTGCCGCGCTGTATTTTGTACAGTAAAAGGTCCAGCTAAGTTAGCTCTTGCTGCAGTGCCATGAAGACCTACTGTGAGCTGTTCTTGGTTATGGCGCACTACAAGGAACACACAAGTAGATGAGAAAGTCATTGATAAGTAGCACTGAGAACAAATTTTAAATTCAGGAAAACATCTGGTGTAGCCTTCACAGAACAGTACAGCTTTGCAACTTGAAAGAAGGCACGGAAGAGGAACTGGATGTTTGAGCCCTCCCTCTGTATCAGAGAGACCTTGTATGTGGAAAGGCAGTATTGCAGAGACAAAGTAAGCCAGCAGAGTTACACACCACTACGCATGGCAATAATGGTAGAGGTGTAGTTTAATAATTACTATATTAAACCTTCCTGCCAGCTAGCTTTTTACATGAAAGGAAATCTAGGCAGAGAGAGGGACCAATGAAACATAATATTCCACCCCCATGTCCTGCATTCTGATGTATTTTGGTGTGGGCAGAGCCTTGGGAGCAAAACGGGGCACCTAAAACTTGGACAGCTGAATTATCTGCCTGCCCCCTTTTTCTACCACAACCCATCTTTGGGGGGAAAAACAAAGGACAGATAACGCAAGGACAGATAACTAAATAGGCTGAGCACCATCAGCATGACCAAGTTGGCACAAAATTGCTCCTGCAGAAAAGAAATGAGCTGGACTTTGTTGTGGCTCTGGAAAGCGAAAGGCAAAGCGAGGGGCACTGGCTACCATCACATTACCAAGCATCAGGCTAGTTTAACTGAAGCAGATTCTCACTAGGCCACATCACTATCCGAAGTAGATGGGTGGGGTCCCCCTAGGTAGCAGTTGATGGTGCGGCATCATGGGACTTGTAGTCCAACAGTATCTTGGGGAAGCATGTATTCCTCAGCTTGCAAGCTGAACTTGAAGAAGGAAGAACTTATAAACTCCTGAGTTGCTCTTTCAGCTACAGTATTTCCCAAAGGATCAGTGGGATTTTTTGCCACTACAGGAAAGGCCAAAGGTTTCCAGTGAACTTTTCCATTATATGGATAACAGGCTTGGATCAGAGGTGCATGTAAGCCTACCATCTACAGAAAAACCAGGCTGAAAGTGTCAAGAACATGGTGTAAACCAGCCATGACACAAAGCCTCATCTTGGTGATACAGAAGCTTAGCAATGGGGTGGGGGGAAGCTCAATGCTTTCACTACTAACCCATTTGTGAATTCCTTGGACTGATGTCCTAATGTTTTTGAAGAGTTTTATGAAGGCTAGTATGTATTACTTCCCTGGAGATTGGAATTATTTTCTATATGTGGTAACCTGGACCTGAACTTACTCCATGCAGGTGGGTAATAAAGTAGGGGAGGAATTTATAGTTTCAACTGCATAAACCTAATTCCCCTCCCCTTCTTTACCTTTCTTTACCTATGGCATAGAGAACAGTCATGAAGACATGGTGGAAAGAAAGGTAAGCCACCCCGCCCCGATTTCTACATTGGATCTGCCCAAAGTATGCCTCTTCTGTTGCTGACAGGAGAAGCTATCTCAAGGAAGGAGAAGAAGGCACACTACTTCCCAGCTGAGTGGCAGCCAAACCTGATGAATCATCCACTATGAACCATTACAGCTGTTGCCCTTGTGGTTTTGTTGAAGGGATCTTTCTCCGTAGCAGAAGGGAGGCGTTAGGGACCAGCCCACATTCCTCCAGGGTCATAGAGTTATCATTATACACCCGTTTGGGAAAAGTGCTGATGATCTCATATGGTTCCACCTCTTCTCCCCTAGAAAAGCAAAACGATGGTTGTAATATGAGTTGACTTAAATATTCACAAATTTTTGACATTTGCCATCCAGATGTGGAATGTAAAGCTCTCAAGCTGAATTCACATTATGAAAGTAAAATTCTACTTCAGAATCCAAAAGGTTCAGAGTAACTGACATCTCTTCATTATCTTGTTTCTGGGAAGCATCAAACAGAAAATCTCACTTAGCTGTCCAACACAAACACCCTGCATATCATCTAACAAATGCCATTCACTACTGCATGTCAAATATCAATGAAATAAGAAAATCATTACCTATCCAGTATTTGTTGACTAGCATCAAATACTCCAATTTCAGAAACTATTTAACAATTTGAAGCTGAAGGCTTTCACAGCCGGCATCCATCGATTTGCCTTTGGTTTTTTCCAGGCTGTGAGGCTGTGTTCTGGAAGAGTTTATTTCTGATGTTTCACCTGCATCTGTGGCTGGTATCTTCAGAGAATGGTTGGGTAGGAGTGTGTGGGGGACTTATATACTGTGGACTCCTGTTGAGGAGGGTATGTACAAATTTACACACTCCTATCCAACCATTCTCTGAATGGTTGTGTGAACACTGCCATTGTGACCACTGCCATTAATAACAATTTCCCAGCTGGTTCAGTTGTACCTATAGATCATGGAAGCAGTTAAGCCTATTTCCCAGGATCCTGAGTACTTCTCCAAATAGTCCTTTGACAGTATTATGGCACAAACAAAACGTCAAAGCAATGTCAAAGTGGAAGAAGCTGATGAGGGTGCATGATCTCACCACAGGCCTTATTAATTTTCTATGCAAATTTCTGGCTATAGCCACATCTGGAGAATGTACAAGAGAAGGAAAATCAAGCAGATAGCAGGTAAGGAGCAAGAAATACTGGTAAAGAGCTTACCTGTAGATGCCTGCATGGCATCTGTTAATCCTTCCAACTCCCACAGATTTTTAAACACAATACAGCTGGCCTTGTTCTTTCCCATAACCTGGAAGTCCTAACCCCAAAGGCTTTTGCTTTAGCCTCTAAGCCACAAACATATACTACACTTCCAGCTTTGCCAAGCCTATCCATCTTCCTCAATTCTTCAATTTTCTCCATAAACTTGAATACATTTTGAAAACCAAGCAAATGCATGCATTGGGGGCTTAGGATGTAGAAATCAGAGGGGGGGGGGCTCTTTCTGTGTTCCAAAAAGAAATTCCTTCTCTGGGTCTGCCAGAATGGTCGTGATTCTTACCTACTCTGGGCAAGATGCTGCCGCAGGTCTCCAATGGTCTCTGTGAATGCCATTTTGATGACATATATCTTTTCCCCATTCTCTGACTTGATCCGAAGAGTTGAGACTTGAGGGTTGGATGCTTCATTTTTACTGTCCCCTTCCAATCTAAAAGTCAAAGGAAGTTGATATGAAAACAAACAAACGAACAAACCCTTGCTTCACTTTTTGAAGAGGGACAAAACACTCAGGCCTCCTGGCAGACTATGAGGAATTATGGTAGTATAAGGAACATTCAGAGGTTGTTACAAGGTTGAGAGCCCTCAGTGTTCACTAGGGGTTCCTTTGTGTTAAAGCTGGAACAGATCTAAGAGTCAATCTAATCCAGAGGTGGCACAGGCCCCACGTTGCCAGTCCAGTTCACTTCTGTACATGGAATGTGGTTGGTGGGGAACATCTTGTCCTTTGCCTCAAACATCAAAATGTCTTTCAAAACTGGCCCAAAAGAGATGGTAATAAATCCAGGTGTGATTTATGTGCAGATATTTCTGCACAGAGAGGAGGGAGTGGAGAGGGCCTATTCACAGTATATAGAAGACGTCTCCAACCTTTGCCTTCCAGAAGTTGGACTGCAACCCCATCAGACCAATCCAGCCAACAGCCAGGAATTATGGGAGGTACTGTCCAAAACATTTGAAGAATCCCAGTTTGGACAAGGTATGTACCCTCTCCTTTCCCACACTGACTTTATGCTGGCTGCTTTGCTGATAAGCAAGGGCCATGCCACAACTGCCCCCAGTGGCCCACTGCAGAACTTGGAAAGATTCCCCCCACCCCATTCCATGAACAGAAATTAACTTGATATCTTTACACATTTGCTGATTTTTAAATCATCACTAAATGTGTCCCTGCAGCTTGTCAAGGCTGGCATCACCAAAGCTACTTGTGTGAAGGTAAGTGTCTTACCTCTTTTTCATTGCAGTAAGGCTGGGTGTCTCCACCAGAACCACTTCATGGCTTCGTGTTCCTCCCGAGCCCTGGTACCAAAGAGGGAAATCTGTAATCTATGTAATTAACAATGCCAGCTTTACTAGTCTTGCTTAGAACTGAAGAAGAGATGGCTACTGGTTCCACTTGCTGTAACTTTCAAACTCAGCCCCTATATCATCCTTCCTTCCCGAACCTGCTGCCCTTCCAGATATGCTGGACTACAACTCCCAGTACTCTTAGCCAGTACTACCACTCATAATCACCCAACCCCTGAATTACTATGTGTTGCTATTCATAGGCAGCAGTGCACTTTCTTTCAGAAAGTGGGCTGTCATGCCAACAATGATTTTCAAAATTGGACATTCACTGAAGATTATCTAAAATGGCTGGAGATTATGTTTGCATATCTTTTCCTGAGCTATGGGAGAATTTCAAATAGATTTGAATGGATGGATTAAAAAAGAAAAGAAAAACCTTACAGGGCAAGAATTCTGAATGTTCATCTTGTATTTCTTTGATGCAAGATAGTAGAGAACCAAATTTGTTGTGAGAAGGACTCTAGGAAGGCATACGGTGCCCAGGACCAGCACCACCATTGTTAATGAGTATTAGCAGACTTGCTGATCAGCAGAAGTTAACATGGCTCAAGCCTCATTCAAGCAGGACTAGAGAGGAGACTCCATCCTACCTGCAGGGTTTTTTTAATCTCTCCCCGGATATCAATCACGTGCCCATCTCGGATCACCGACTTTGGAAGTTTGTTCAGAAACTGATCCACAGTGAGCTTAGGACCTGTCATAACAGATGATACCAGGAAAAGATGCTTTATATTGAGTAGCTGAAGAATTTGTAACCTGTGACTGCAGAAGAGAGGGCAAGGACTGTCCACCCAAGGGTGAGAGGCACATAGCCCTCCAGATGTTGCTGGACTGCAATTTCCATCATCCATAGCCAGGACAACAAATGGGGATGATGGGAGACATTGGGAGATTCCTCACTGGAAAAACACAAGAGCAAGCATGTGCCCCACTCAATCTGGCCTAAGCCATTGGGTGGGGGAGGTGGGAAAGAGTGCACAGCTATAAGAAATTTGTCTGCCTTACCAAAGCTTCGAAAAGTTGCTTTTTGGCCAAACAGGATGGGGATTCCAGGAGTTGTAATCCAAAAAAGCTAACTTTTCCAAATACTGTTCCAAACAGAAACAACACTCTGATACAACTGCCAAGTTGCTCTGAATCTGCAGAAGAACAATCTGGCTTCTCCAACCAGCTGAAGGGCTGGGGTCACCAGAAAGCTCCACCTTTTCCAGCACACAAGAAAAACAATCAGGAAAGTTCCACCTGGCCTCCCACTGGATTTCAATACCTGTTTACAACTCACCACTTTGTCCTGGCATTGTAAAGCTGATCTTTCTCCTCCATCTTTGCCTCACATTCCCTTTGTTTTCTGGTTTTCTTAGTTTGTAAACCTGAACTAGCACGGTTTAGTGGTTTGACTTGGGATATGGGAGAAAAGGTTTCAAAGCCCTGTTCTGCCATGGAAACCCACTGGATAATTCACACTTTTTCAGTCACATTCTTCTTCCCTAAGAGGAGGCAATGGCAAACCTCCTTCACACAAATCTTCCTAAGAAAACCCTACTACATGGTTGCCACAAGTCACGAGTCAACTGGAAGGCACATAACAACAACGGAACCTGAGGGCCTATGTCTCATTTTGATTTATGCACAATGCTTGCCTTGGGCACTACACCCTATCTTTATTGAAGAGATCCAGTTTAGAAGAGTACATTCACAGAAAAAGTAGAATAAGCTTTTATTATTTTATTTGTATGTACTTAAAATATTTATAGGCTGACTTTCTGAACAAAGTATTCTCAAGGCAGCAGACAATAATACAGGTATGAAATTGTAATCCTATAACATTATGCAGTGCTTTGCCAAAATATTCACCCCACCCCAACCTGGCTTTTCCACATTTGGTTCCATTACAACCAAGAACTGAAAGGTATTTAATTGGTACTTTTGTACTTGATGTTCACAAGATACTCAACACTAAGAAGGTACAAAGGTACACTGTGAAGGTAGATAATCCCTTGACTAATGAGGAAGGCCTCTCTAACAACTGGCTTCATTCTCAGCCTACTCAATATGTATAGGTATGACCCCAATTCTGTAACTCCCAGGGGGAGACAGCATTCTTTAGATGCAAATTCTATGGGAACAATAAAAGGACATCATGGAGGTGGTCTTGCTCTATATAGTACATTAGTATGGGTATACTCTTGAGTAAGCTAGAAACTGTTAAAAGGGGCTGACTCTTCCACAGAATGACTATGGGTGGATTTGCTTCTGAGCATCAGCTACATATGTTTTTAATGTACATTTGATAATTAAATGGAACACATTACTTTAGATTGGTTCACACCCAACTATTTATTTTTAGATTAGTATTCCACCTTTTGGAAGATAATCTTTCCAAAGCAGCTGACAACATCCATTCAGCACAGTAAGTTGGCTATGTCATTATTAGAGTAGACCTACTGTAATCAGTGAGAGCCAGGGGTGGACAAAGTACAGCCCTCTGGATGTTGTTGGGAGTGCAGCTTCCTATATCGCTACCCATAGGCTATACTGGCTAGGAGTGCTAGATATTGTGGTCTAATAATATCTAGGGGACTGCATTTTGCACATCCTTGAATGAAACTTATTTTAGTTAGGATCAACTTAAGTGTCATTGTATTCAATGAATGTAAGCTGCATACAATTAAGTCTGAGTCCAACTCTATTTATGAAAAATGTCACTAAATTACAGCTGCAAAAGACCCACAAGGAAAGAACAGAGACTGAATGAATGGAAACAGGAGCTTGAAACATTTTCAAGCACTGTAGCATACTTTTGAGCTTAACTAGGCCAGCTTTCCTCAAGTTCCCAGCATCCTCATCAAGCATGGCCATCATTCCCATCCCGCAGGAGTTGTGATCCCATCCATCTGAAGATACCAGAGTAGGGAAGGCTGAGTCTGAAAGAAACAATATTTTTTAAAAAGCATCTATAGCCACCATCTTACCAGGGATCTCTTGGGTCACCTTTATTCCACCTGGTTTTGAGTGGCCAATGACCTGGCCCAAACCAGGAAAACTCTCTGGCAGCTTCCTCTCCTGAAAGAAGACATCTCTCTTGTCAGTGACCTGTCAAAATAAACCACATTTGTTAATAAAAAATATATTTTAAAAAACAAGCAAATTAAACCACAGTTGTTATTCAGTGCCTTGCCTGACCCTGGACTCCAGATGTCAGTGTCAAGCTAGGCAACAGGTTTCTTAAAAAGGCAGCTCTCAGATAAAAGTAAGAAATGGTAGAGAAGTCAGTCCTTACTTCCTTCCATGGGAAATTACAAACATAAATGGCTGTCCAGGATATGAAAATGTATGATGTATGCACAAATAAAGAAAACCATTAAGGGTGAGAGAGCCACAAAGGCACACCCAGCTACTACTTCTCTCGGCCTAGTTTGGTTTGTGCTCACAGTACTGAATATTTAGAAGACTCTGTAAGACATCCATAACAACTAGGAAGCACCAGAAGGAAATCTTAGAAGGGGAAAGTGGCCATATTGACTCAATAATTTTGGGAATTGTTAAGTCAAAAAGTAAGTCCTGCTCAGAAGCTTGGAACAACAAGACCTGGGCAGAAGAAAGGAGTTGGTGTACAACTATTATTTTCCCTATCTACACCTCCCTTTTCATTGCATTCACTTACTGAAGAAGAGAAAGACTCATGGTGGAGGAAGAACATCATCCTCATCCCCATGCTATTTACTGGTTGTTAAAATATATATTTTTGTGTGTGTAAAGCAGAAATGTAGCTTAGCCAGCTAACTGGTCTCACAAGGAATTACTGCATGGAGAGATTCTGGGCCTTTATATTTTTGCAGTTTGTTACTGAACACTTCATCTAAATAGTGCCCTCTGAACATTTTGGATTGCAACTCCCATCAACTCTGCCAATGGTTAGAGTGGCTGGGGCCAAAAAGAGTAGTTCCAAAGATCTAGAGACCACCACACTGGGGAAGGTGGCTCTAAATGCTAACCTAAACAGTTTGTGTTACAAGATTCAGCAACCCACTGCAGCTAAAGCGTGTGTTCTAAATTTCAGTGAAGGATTCTGACTGTGTATTAAAGAAACAGGCATAAGGGATTATTAGCACAGAACAACAGAATACATTATGAATCCAAGGATCAAACAGTAGTGTCACCATGCATCTGACAAAGTGAGTCACAATAAATTTATTAGTCTTTATAGTGTCAAAGGGCTCTTTGTGGCTTTCAATGGCCAATATCCAATAGCAGAGCTTGGAAACATTTCCTTCAGAGTATAGTTCCAGAGTCTCCCAATTAGCATGGCTTATGGGCATGCAGGTTAGAGGGTTTTGGAAATAATAGTCAAAAATCAATTTTCTAAGCTTTGCTTTGGTATCCAACACCACTAAACTTTCTTCCTCTGCTCTTCCTTCTGAAGCCCTCCATGGTACTAAAACCTATTCCAGAGAGTTTCCCAGGTCTGTGCTCACAGTACTGTATATTTAGACATGCTGTGAGAGGGAGAGTCACATATTCTGAAGGAACCAGCAGGATCCTGAGCAGTGACATGAATATAAGCTATATCAAGCCAACCATAAGGAATCTCTCGAAATAAGCTATCAGAAGTGATCCCTCTCATCTGAAACCTCCCAACTCCAAACCCAAAAGCACAAACATTTTTTTTCCTTTGGTACATTAGGAGCAGCTTCTTCCTTCTTGGTAAGGTAGCCCCAACCCTGATCAAGCTGCTGATGTTTCATAACTGAGGTTGTTAGGAAGACTTAACCTGGGTCTTGCTGGACACAAGGGAACTTTTGAGTAAGCATGTGTAGGACTGGACTGTCCATAAAGGAAACCTGGATAAGAGGCACTAAAGATGGTTCACTTAAGGGAAAAGGTTATGTCTGACACATGTGTTTTATGTTAGCTTCTTTTCCTAGTCCCACATGAGTTGAAAGAGTTATGACACTGATTAAACCAGATCTGAGTTTCTGTTTCAGTCAACTATACATCTAAAGGAAACTTCTCACCTACCTCATTTAGACATTACCAAGAGCCTATATGTGGTCTTCACACATATTTTTGCATTAAAAAAACATGAATGCAAATATTCACTTTAGAGGGAAAAGCATCACAGGGCTATTCCACAGATCTTTTAGCAGTTACTGTATCACGTGCAGCACTATACTGCAGTGCTGCATCAGACTTCAGGTTTTGTTTGGGATTTTCCTGGCTATAGTTAATGCAAGTCAATGGTAGGGCTCTTGGGAGCTGAAGTCCAAAAAAAGTAACCTTTCCAAGTTCTGTACATAGAGTACAACCCACCAGTCAATTCTACCCAGAACCTTTAATTAGAAAGACATGAAATTAGATTTCTGTATTTAAAACACATTCTTGTCACAAATGAATACAAAACTAACACATTCACAAAACTTATTGCATCAAGAATTACTCTTATTGTTTTGAGAATTACTAAACATTATATTATTGCTTTGAGAATTTTCAAATAGTTACTTAATTAGCTTCTATTAAATATTTTTGCCATCTGTTCTATAATAAAGAACTATCCATATACAATTAATAACTATGAAAGTTGTTTATCAGACAAATCCCATAAACACACACAGACCAAACACAGAAACACATTACTGTACATCCATTCTAATTCAGAACTGTAGTCATAATTTTATGACAAGCAGCCTGGATTTAAAACATGGGCGAGAGATTTCAAGCCATCATTAAAACCAATTATCTTGTGACAATTTATAAGTAAAATAAAGTGATGGTAAACATTTAAATGGAAAAGATGGATAATTCAGATTTTCTTTTGCAACACTTGGCAAAAAGAGAACAAATGTACTACAAATGTACTTCTAACTGACAAACCTACATGAGTACTACATCCTAGTTCAAAACTACAGTTTAACCATTCATTATACAACAAAGAATGCAGGTTCAAAAACTTTAAGACATAGATATATCAATATAATTTCATTCCACAATTTTAGCAATATTTCTGGTAACAGTTCATAAATCAATGAAATGAATATTGCTGAAGCATCTAACTAGAAAACCTAGCTATAGAGTTTCTGCCAACCTACTTACTTTCTCACTATACAAATTTAACAGCTTAAGTACTAAGAAGCAGTTACATGGGAGAGAAGAAGTCTAAAGCTTTATTTAGTCCTTTCGATACTTCATTTGTATTTCTAGAACCCAGAAAGTTTAAATTTTAAATATGTTTCTCTCAACTCTAGCAAGTACTAATTCTACTGCCCAGGAAATAAATATCTGTAGGTTTGAGAGTGTATTATTCAAGACATTTTCACTAGTGATATTTCCAATGTATCAAAAAAAAAAAAAAATGAACATGTACACTGTGGTCACATGACCATTCTGATGAGGTGGAGGCAACTATGAGAGGTCTTGTCCTGTGACTGCCTCAGTGCTTGCTGGGGTCACAAAGCACTATTTCCTGACTCAATCCACTTATTGAAGATTTCCAGAAATATAAAGTATCACAGGAACTAGTTTCATGACCCTGATTTTATCCTCTTGGCCAAGCTGTGAGGAAAGTTAGGATGAAAGATGGCGACTGGAACAACAAGCTTCATGGCTGACAAAGGCACGTGAAAGTGAGTTTCCCCATCCTAATTCTAGTTCATGTGGACCTTTTAATGTGTGTCTACTACCTATATCACAAGGAGCTTGTGATTGTTCTCAAAAGCTTCAGCATCTGTTGCTATGAAGTGCCGGACTCTGTCTAGCCCTAGGTTTTGGCAAGCAACTGTAAAAAGGCTTACCATGGAGCACTTGTATTGTGGCAAGGCCCAATGTTTTAAAAAACACACCAAAACCCAGCTTTTTAAGCCAGGTGTGTGTGTGTGTGTGTGTGTGTTTGCATTAAAACCAATATAGGACTAAATCAGAAAATTAAGTAGCAAAATTCAGTTCAGATGTTATGGCCACTAGCTTAAATAATAATTGTTCGTTTTTTTAAAAAAGGTGCTCTTTTCAAGTCTTCCATCCTTTCGTAGGTTGGTAAAATGAGTACCCGGTTTGTGGGGGCAATTAGCTAACACACATTGGAAACCGCTTAATGCAGTGTAGATGTGTAAATTGCTATTGCTTAACAATTTGTAAGCCGCTCTGATAGCCCTTTGTGGCTGAAGAGCGGGCTATAAATACCTAAATTAAAAAAAAGCAAGTTGTTTTGGTTGAACTTAATGTTAAATGAAGGATTTGTTTCTGAATGGCATTTCTTGCACCATAAAATAAAGTGATTAAAAATAAGCAACTGACACTGGATACTCATCTAACAATGAACAACTGTCAATAAACTGTTAAAGTTAAAATGTTTAAATTTAAATAATCATTGCTTTTCCAGTAAGAGGGTTGGAAAATAATAATAATAGCCAGACTTTTTTAAAAAATATATTTTTTATATACGGATAAAAATATGAATAATCAATTAAAAAACCAGGAGTAGTTTTAAAAGTTATTTGGTTTAAACCAAAGTTTAAACCAACCTGGTTTAAACCAGCCAAGCCTGATTGTGAGAGGACTTGGGGAAAGGCCTTCTCTGTTGTGGCACCTTGATTGTAGAATATCTTCCTCCCACAAGCCCAAATAGTGTCAGTGCTGATGTCATTCAAATGTCAAGTCAAAATATAGCTTTTTATTAAAGCCTTCTTGGCCTAATTGATTTTATCCATATATGCTGTGGTTTGCGTCAGTTTAAACTGTTTAAATTGTTTTAAAATAGTGTTGTTTTAAGTGGTAAATGATTTAATGTGATTTTATTCTTTTAAAATTGTTGTTATTGTTTTAAGTTGTTGTATGTTGAGTTTAGCGTGTGCCAATCTGAAGGCTTTGGATATAGGGCAGGATGTAAATATTTTAACAAGAGCAACAGTGTGTGTGTGTGTGTGTGTGTGTGTGTATGTATGCCTTCAAGTCGCCTGTTGACTTATGGCAAACCCATAATAGAGGTGGTGTGGCAGTTACTTCCTCTGAAATATAGCAGTTTGACCTCATGAGAATTCCAATGTATTGAGGGGTTTAAGGCTATGAACTTAATTTTTGTATCATCTTTCATTTCCTAAGAATTTAGTAGTTTTTGGAATTGTGAGTTGTGCAAAATGGCACAGGACATTTTCTGTCCTAATACATTACATTGACTAGGACACAAAGAACCCCAGTTTCAAAAAGTAATTAATTTGTTGGGATTTATTTTTTTTATCCCAGCTGTTTTTGGTCTTTAAAAAAAAACCTTTTACACTACATGGCAAATTGCTGAGGCTTGGGGACACTCTTTACAACTCTTCAGGTGGCAGTGTCATAAAATGTTTACTTTTTAGGTTTAGTTCTGCAGAATTCTGCAACAAAATATGACCCTGGGAGACTTAAATGCCCCATCCAAATGGAGTAAAATGTGGGCTAGACAAGTTAACTGTTAAATGGATTTGTAATTGGTTGACCGGCCAAACCCAAAGGATGCTCAGCAGTGGCTCCTCTTCATCTTGGAAAGATGTGACCAGTGGGGTGCCATAGGGTTCTGTCCTGGGCCCAGTGCTATTCAACATCTTTATCAATGACTTGGATGAGGGAATTAGGGGCATACTTATCAAATTTGCAGATGACACCAAGTTAGTCGCTAATACCCAAGAGGACAGGATCAACATTCAGAATGACCTGGATAGACAGAAGAGCTGGGCCAAAGCTAACAAAATGAAACTCAATACGGAGAAATGTAAGGTACTGCACTTAGGGCGGAAAAATGAAATACATAGATATAGGATGGGAGAGACCTGGCTGGACGAGACTACGTGCGAAAGGGATCTAGGAGTCCTAGTAGACCACAAGTTGAACATGAGTCAACAGTGTGATGTGGCAGCTAAAAAGGCCAATGCGATTTTGGGCTGTATCAATAAAAGTATAGTGTCTAGATCAAGGGAAGTAATAGTGCCGCTCTATTCTGCCTTGGTCAGACCTCACCTAGAATACTGTGTCCAGTTCTGGGCACCACAATTCAAAAAGGATATTGACAAATTGGAGCATGTCCAGAGAAGGGCAACTAAAATGGTGAAAGGTCTGGAAACCATGCCTTATGAGGAGAGACTTAGGGAGCTGGGTATGTTTAGCCTGGAAAAAAGATGGTTAAGAGGCGATATGATAGCCCTGTTTAAGTATTTGAAGGGGTGTCACGTTGAGGATGGAGCAGGCTTGTTTTCTGCTGCTCCAGAGACTGGAACACGGAGCAATGGATGCAAGCTCCAGGAACAGAGATTCCACCTCAACATGAGGAGGAACTTTCTGACAGTAAGAGCTGTTCGGCAGTGGAACACACTCCCTCGGAGCGTGGTGGGGTCTCCTTCCTTGGAGGTCTTTAAACAGAGGCTGGATTGCCATCTGTCGGGGATGCTTTGATTGAGATTTCTTGCATGGCAGGGGGTTGGACTGGATGGCCCTTGTGGTCTCTTCCAATTCTACAATTCTATGATTCTATGTGACTACAGGTGCAGGTGCTCAGCTCACTGCAACTTAATGTGACCAAGAGCTACCACAATGTTGTGATTGTGTGAGAAGGCCCCTGTATTTCATCATGCATTGGAACATTCACATGACCAACTGCTGTACAAAATGTTACTTGATGCAATCAAAATGCAATCAAGTGACTTTGTTCTGAAATTCACCATGCAGACTCAGGGCCAGTCTGAGCAATCTACAGAATCAAGTGGTAGACCATTTGCAGATAGTCACACTTATGAGCTACTGGAAAGCATGGGGTGCATGAAAGATAAACAAAGCATCCTACTGGCACACAGAAAAATGTGCGTTTAGACAGAAAGGCTCTGTTTAGCATTTTTGTTTTACATGTTATTTGCCTCTGTTGCTGTGTGCCTTCAAGTCGTTTCTGACTTATGTTGACCCTAAGGCAAACCTATCACAGAGTTTTATGTCCCCACAACTGAAACCTTCCTTCAGTCCCCCAAATCTGAGCATTACTGTAAATAATGTTCAACTAAATGCTGAGCATTTAGAGATATAGTTTAGGCATCCTGAGTGACTAAGGGAAAGTGAATACAGCAAATAAAAGAGTTCTAGGTATGGACATTTTTTTGTGTTTCACTTTCTGCAATACTAAAAAATTTGGAAAATTTCATTTGTGGGGGTAGAATTCTTATGGGGGCAATTCTTTCATTTTGCCCTATAAAAAGCTACAACCCCTGGGCTCCACTGGTCTAAAATATTTTTTCAAGCTCTGGGCAACAGCAATGCAGGCCACTGGAAAATTCACACACTTCTGGAGATGTCCCCCAACCAGCTATCTTGTATATCAACCTTCTTCAACCTGGCACCCTCCAAATGCTTTGGAGCATACTTCTCACCATCCTCACCAGCACAACCCCCCTTCCAGATGCTGTGCTGGCTGTGCTTAAATGAGTTGTAGTCCAACACATCTGGGAGGAAGGCATCAGGCCAGGAAATGATATTCTAGAACTTGATGCTCCCGGGCTCTCCCCTGTTTGTGTCTGCACCCAAGCTAACTGACAGTTCAAGGTTGGCAAAGACACACCAGTCCTGTGGCCACAAAGGGAGCAGGTGTTTCCCCATAACTGACTCACAGACCTGCTTGTTTATAGGCTGGTTTTGGAAACTCTGGCCCATACTTTAAAAAAAAATCAAACACTTCCCATACTTTTGTGAATAATGATAAGAAAATACAGCTCCCACCAATGCACCAACCCACTCTCTCCCACATACAAAGTGAATATACCATCTAATAATATTCATCCCATGACAAATATCAGTACTGCATTATACCAGCAGCTGCAATATACCTGAATAATTAGCTCTAGAAGGTTAAAGATAAATTTCAGATATAAATACCTCATAAGTGACTTTTTAATTAACTTAGTTTGCCACCCTTTCATCTTTCTAAAAGGAAACGTGGGTGGCTTGGGTATGAGGGAGATCTAACCAAGAGCATGATGTTGTCACATGTCCCAACATTTGACATTTTAATAATACATTTGTTTCTTATTTAAAATAGTATTTTCTAATACCTGTACATTTTGAGTATTTTTTTCTCCTAAATATGGTGATGTTGATTTTTAATTTCTTGAGTTAATGTGTGCATCCATTATGAAATAACTGCTCAGATTCTTACCCTACTTGGATTGTCAACTAAAAAGCCAAAGTCTCTCAAAATAACCCCTTTTCTATTACAGTAAACCTTTTTTGTTAAAACGCTATTCAAGTCTACTCTACTGTCTTTTTATCTGCTTATCCCTGGTACCTACCCCTACAAGACCTCTGACACTAAGATAAAACCTCTCATCATCCCAGCCAGCTTGGTCAATGGACATGCTAGCTGGGGGGGGAAGATGGATGTTCTCATCTTAATACACTTGGGGGGCACTAATGGCCTAACCCCTCCTCACATTTTGCATGCAGCCACCATATTTCAGGAAGTGAAAAGTAAACACGAATGTTTCTTTCAAAGTTTTTAAGTCCCTCTAGCTCTTACTTAGCCCATGCAGTTAAGGCTCTTAGAACTTTATGTCATACATGCATACTGCCATAAGGTAATGTGATTATAGAGAAAACAGAACAAATCATTTTGGACTCCACCTTACTTCAAGTATATTATAAAGGACAAATTATCAGATCATCAATCAGATCAGCCCAATATGTTGGGCTTTCCTTTTCCTTTTATCATAAATGAATTCAAGGTGACGATCCTTTTTGTACCAGAAGGACTGATACTATCTCATCTGGTTTTATATTCCAATAAGGAATAGCAACCAGCTGAGCATGTGCAGATATAAAAAATATTTATAACATGGCTTTGAATCCTTTTCTCTTAAGAGCTCTGTAGAGTTTCTAGATTTTGTTTATTATACATACTGTTCTGGTCTTTTAATGTCTCACATTAAGCAGGCAATGCTATAGAAACTGAAAAAACCCACATCAGAAGAACATTAGATTTTAGTACACTATCCAATCCATCCAAGAGACATTTATCTTATTCCATTCAGCAATATCTTCCTTAATTTTTATCTCCATTAGTTGGCTCATTGTGGTCTGACTTGTACTCTACAAGCTATCTGTAAACACAGGCACACCTGTGAAGAAAGGTCTGAGAAGAAAATGCTGTTCTCTTTAAAAATTAAAATTGACACATTTCCCTTTTACATAGCAATCTACCTGTCACACATGAAGCACCAGAGGGGAATTCCACAGGGTGGAATCACCTTTGTTGCCAAAGCTAACAAAATGAAATTCAATACGGAGAAATCTAAGGTACTGCACTTAGGGCAGAAAAATGAAATGCTTAGATATAGGATGGGGGAGACCTGGCTGAACGAGACTACATGCGAAAGGGATCTAGGAGTCCTAGTAGACCACAAGTTGAACATGAGTCAACAGTGTGATGCGGCAGCTAAAAAGGCCAATGCGATTTTGGGCTGCATCAATAGGAGTATAGTGTATAGATCAAGGGAAGTAATAGTGCCACTCTATTCTGCCTTGGTCAGGCCTCACCTAGAATTCTGTGTCCAGTTCTGGGCACCACAATTCAAAAAGGATATTGACAAATTGGAGCAGGTCCAGAGAAGGGTGACTAAAATGGTGAAAGGTTTGGAAACCATGCCTTATGAGGAAAGACTTAGGGAGCTGGGTATGTTTAGCCTGGAAAAAAGACGGTTAAGAGGCGATATGATAGCCCTGTTTAAGTATTTGAAGGGGTGTCACATTGAGGATGGAGCAAGTTTGTTTTCTGCTGCTCCAGAGACTAGAACACGGAACAATGGATGCAAGCTTCAGGAACAGAGATTCCACCTCAACATGAGGAGGAACCTTCTGACAGGAAGAGCTGTTCGGCATTGGAACTCACTCCCTCAGAGCGTGGTGGGGTCTCCTTCCTTGGAGGTCTTTAAACAGCGGCTGGATGGCCATCTGTCAGGGATGCTTTGATTGTGTATTCCTGCATGGCAGGGGGTTGGACTGGATGGCCCTCGTGGTCTCTTCCAACTCTACAATTCTATGATTCTATGATTCTACCATGAGGATAGGGAGCATGTGTCCTTCTAGATGCTGATGAAGTACAGTACTACTTCTGTCACACACACAAACCATTGGTTATATTCCAGTCTACCAAGAGTAAATTAAATATTCAACTGGAAGTCTGTTCTCAGCTTTTTTTATCCACCTTCTTCCATTGCTGAAAGAGGTCAGTGGCCTCTCTTTTTGCAGGTGTGTGTTGGATATGCTTACGAACATGTTGTGAAACTCTGCTCTATCAGATGCTTAAAATGGGGGTTATTCTTTATGAAAATGTATCATCATTCAATAACCCAGGGATTCCTTGCTCCTTGTAAGCAAATCATTCTTCTATAAGCTTGTATTACTTAAAGAGTAAACTGTTTTGATTCTTTTTAAATATTCCCTATCTAGTTTCCTGCTCAGCCCTTAAAATATCCATCCCTAATCATAAAAAATCTTTCTTAACTTGGAACCTAGGATTTGACTATATTCTTCTGACCACTCAAGGATTTCCTCCTGCCTGTAGGACCACTCTTTCATGCGACAAGCTTTGACTAAGAGGACAAAAGAGGGGAAAAGAGGCTGAACTTGCTTGGTAATGATAGCAGGATGCATTGATAGTTGCATATACAACCTTATTCATTTCCTCAAAAAAGAACTTAAGGCAACTAACAAAAACAAGAACTTCCCATAGCATTTAATTAACAATATAACCCTACATCCCGTTTCTAACAGTGTCCTTTAAAAACACATACTTAATGTAACAGACCAAACTGACAATTTTTGAGTTTAATTTTTGAACAAGAATTCATCACTAGAGCCAACATTTCTTACAGACTGTACCGTTTTGTGTAAGACATCAATATGCAGTTTCTAAAGCCACCATTGCAAAAAAAAAAAAAGTTTTGAGGATAATGAGCAATGCACTACTGCATCCTCCAGATCTATGTGTGGTGTTCTATGTGTGGTGCATTGGACATTGGATGCTGGGCTCGTCCTCATTTGTTGGAAGATACTTCATCTTCAGTAGCTGCTAATCAACTGGCCATTAAGTCAACATTGGACCATAATTAACACAGCAATAGATTTTTTAAAAGCCCTCATTAGTTTAAAATGGGACTGCTTTTTAAAATAGGCATTCTTTCTTCTCTCACACACAGGAGAAAAGTCTGCCTCGAAGATTATGCCTGCTATGACACATGTGTGTATCATAAAAAACCAAGAACATTACACTTCTTGCCTTGTGCAAATGTACTCTCTAAGCTAGTCAATGAACTAATTAAAACTCAAATTATTAGTGGTTTGTAAAGTCTTTAATTTGTTTGCAGCCATTATTATTATTATTATTATTATTATTTCCCTAAACAGAAGATAAAGCAGTGGGAGAAAGGAAGCATCCTTCTCTCTCTCCACTGAAGCTGCAAATATGGCAGAGGAGAGTTACGCATGTTACAGGAGCTCGGCCCATAAGAACTATAGTACAACACATTTTGAATGCACTGAGTTCATACATAGTACAGATATTATCCACTTAAATAAATGCTAAGATATCCATTTTCTTGACTTCCTTTCCTTTTTTTATGAACTAACTTCCCCAAAAGAGTGCTTATCAACACAGCCAATAAGATTCTTAAAAATATAATCACCTGCAAAGAACTCCTCCTAGAAATTATCTTTAGTGGCAATCAAGCAATAACAGCAAAAAATATAAAAGCTACTTAAAGCAGGGGGAGAAACCAAGGAGGAAACAGTCTCAGTTCCTCAAGCAAAAAACAGTCTCAGTTCCTCAGCTGGAATGCTTTGTTCTCTAAGCAGAAAATAGTTCTAACATCTTAAAGAGAAACGAGCACTTAGTTCTTTAAATGCTGTTCCACCCTCAGACCACATTTTTAAAAAGTAAATCATACTTCTGCAAACTAAGAACTCAGAAAACAGAAGCTGTAGGAGAGCGAAGGAGTCATACCTGAAATGAGACACCATTCGGGTAGCGCCTTTGCAGCTCAGAAGGGAAGTAACCATCCATGATATCTCGCAGGCATTGCTGAAACCACAAGGCAAGGTACACATGTCAAATGTCCTTCTGTGATGGCTAAACATCCACTGTAAGCAGTCAAGAGGATGCAACCTTGGTTCTTCATGATAGGAACCTCTTATTTATTTCAACAGATAGCAGACTTTCCTGCTAAGGGTCAGAACTATAGTGGAAACAATGCTTATTTTGGTCCTAAATTGTTTATAGAGCTTTAAAGGAATGCACCAGCACTATGAACTGAGCTCAGAATAGGCAGCCAGTACATTTCTTTTGAATTGGTGTGAAATGCTCAAATCAGTCGGAATCTGAGTGGCTGAATTCTGAACTACTTGAAGCTTCTGAACTATCTTCATGCGCAGTCTCATACAAAAGCACAATACAGTAATCAGACTGCATGTCACCAGAACCAGGTTATCCCTGTTCAGTAAAAGGCCACAGCTGATGGAAATGATGGATTTAATAAAAAACATTCCAAACTGAGACAACCTGAGTTTCTTGTGACTATGCTGGCTCCAAAAATGCCTCCTACCCTGAATACTTGTTAGTGCAAAATAGAATTGGTTGTACCAAGCTCCCGGAGACAGCCTCCACTTGCCCACAGTGCCTCCAATTTGTCAAGATTCAGTTTGGGTTTATCAGTCCTCATTCAGCCCAGACAAAGAGCAATTTAGGACTTTGCCAGCCCAGTTGAGTGATATGATATCAAACAGTACAGCTGGGTGTCATCAGGACCTTGGATGACCTCACTCTACTTGACTTCCATGTAGATGTTAGAGATAATTGAGGATAAGATGGAATCTTCTAGGACTCCACAGCACAGTTGTTACGGGATTAAAACAACCCCCTCCAGTGCTGCTTTCTGAAACCAATTCATTAGGTATGAACTGAACCAAGGTATCTCCAACCCACAGACCTAGTACAGCAAGACACCAGGATTGATGGTATCACAAGCCACTAAGAGATCAAGGAGAAGCAACATAGTCATACTGTCCCTGTCTCAATCCCAACAAAAGTCATCCATTAGGGTGAACAAGGCTGTTTCAATGTACACTCAATGTAAACACAGATGGAAATGGGTCTAGATAAACAGAGCAGGACTGGTGGGGATGTGAGAGGGGGGCTTCTTGGGGCTGTCCCTAGACTCTGGAACTCCCTTCTCAGGGAGGCCAGAATGGCCCCTTCCTTGTCCTTCCATCCGCAGACTAAAGCCTTTTCATTCAAATAGACTTCTAAAGCAAAGTTTTCAAGGAACAAGCTAAGAGATGCTGTATTGTAAAACTTAACTGTTTTAAGAGCTTTTTATCTTTGTAATTGCATTATATTCTATTAAGTGTTACTATGCCTTAGGGCATGGTCTGAACAATTGGACAGGTGTTTGCCTGCAGAATTCTGTATATGCTGCCTCCTTGAGTTCCACCGCTGAAAACTGTGGAATAGATATATAATAAACACATACGAGATCTGTCTATTAAATAACAATACTGTGTTTCTACCTTTCAGACCAATCAGGGAGAACTGATTGTGAACGCTTGAGTGGTGATCTTGAACATGTCTGAACCTGCATGACAAACATCAACACTCTCGCCATTCAGTTAATTGTCAGTTGTCGTTTAAAGCAGCTGTGTTGTCTGTTGTGTGCCGGAAAAATGCTAAGTTTAAAAGTCGAGCAACATGACATTCTGCAGCAATTTGAGGTGGACCCAAACCTTTTTCAAAAAATCATCACTTGTGATGAAACCTGGATCTTCCAGTGTGATCCTGAGACAAAACGACAGTCAATTCGGGAAAACACCATCATCACCAAGAATGAAAAATCACGTCAAAGCTAATCCACATTCAAAGCCATGCTCATTGTTGTTGGTTTTTTTACATCAAGGGCGTAATTTTAGCAGAATGGGTTCCAGAAGGCAGAACAGTGAACCAGCATTATTGTAAGCAAGTTCTGACAAAGCTGAGAGAAAGAATCAGGGGGAAAAGAACTGTGGAAAAATGGTTTCATTCTTCTTCAAGACAATGCACCTGCTCACACAGCACATTCTGTGAAGCAGTTTTTGGCCGATAAACACATTACTACACTTGACATCCTCCATATTTGCCAGATTTAGCACCATGTGACTTTTTTCCTTTCCCTAAAGTGAAATCAGTGCCTAAAGGAACACATTTTGAATCAATTGATTCAGTAAAGAAGAAAATGGCAGATGTGTTGACACAGCTGACATAAACTGATCTGCTCCACGCCTTTGACCACTGGCAAACAAAATTGCATCACTGTGTGAATGTGGACAGGAAGAATATTGAAGGGGACAAGCATTAGAAATGTAATACATATAAATTAAGATGGGTTATTATATCAATCTCGTTCTTTAATAGACAGACCTCGTACCACATCTGCTCAAACAATGTAGGTTTTGAGACTATGAAAATGGGATATAGTATATAATCAGAAGGTTCTTAAAGGCAAAGTCCACTCCTCCCCTGAACAGGGTGCCTTTAGTCCCTGAATGAAACTTTTCTCCTGCAGGAGAACTTTACGTTTTCTTCAACAATAATGATTAGCAACTTCAAAACAAAACAAAACACTTCAAGATTTATTCAAGCATCTATGAGGAAGGAGCCTACAGACCACAGGTTCACCAAATAAATTTTCCTTGCTTAAAAATTGTAGCTAAATAACTAAATAGCTCAAGAATACCAATGATTGCATTTTTAAAATTTTCAGCCCATGATTGTCTGACTCATTCACCATTAGGAAAGCTCTGAAATGTGCATGCCACTGCAAACTATATTCATGGAGAATGAATAATGGCATGCAAAATTCCAGAATCTGCATGTGGTGAACAGTCCAGATAACGTGTTCTTTGTGTGTGTTAAGCTGCAACAAGCACACATAACAAAACCAGCACCCACACAAAGCAGTCTTATGAAATAGGCTTCAAAAAGCTGTAGAGGAAAAGTGCAGGACTCTGTGAAGTCCTGTATTCTGTTTCATAATGGTTTCAAAACTCAAAAAAGCCAAAGAGCCCTGTGCTTCTTCTTACTTTGCATTACTTCTTCCTCAACTTCTAAATCGTTTACAGAATAATGGCCACAATAAACAGGATGGTGGTAGCAGTTCTTCTGCCATATTTAAACACAGAACAGCCCAAAGCACATAGCAAGAGTAATTCTTGTTGGAAGATCGGAACCCACATATTACCAGACTAATGGCTAACTTTTTGGTTGAGGCAGCAAACATATGGCTTAAGCTGCCTAAAAATGATCCTTGAAGTCCTATTGTTATATGTATATGTTGTATTATGCCTAATAAAGGTTGTGGATGGGTGGATGGAAGCACATAGCAAGAGGAGGAATTGGGAGGGGATTGTCTAGCCACAAGGGCACATGGATAAGGGTGTGCTAAGCCCTCCCCTATTCCCTGTATCATGCTTTCCTTGCAGCCAATTCCCTCAAGGGTTCTAAGCCTGGCAGTTTCCCAATAAAGGAGCCACTGTGGACAGAAAAGTGCCTACAGATTGAGGTTGATGGGTGGGAAGCTATAGAAACAGGGCAAGGATTGTGAACTCCTCCTGCATGTGCTTGTTTTGTTTTTAAAACCAGGTCCCATCTTCTCTCTCTCTGCAGGATTTTTTATATATTTAAAAGCACACAAAAATGCCATTATTGTATATTATTTGTGCCTGAATGGCTTTGGTAGCTTTAAAAGGGTCCCCTCTTGTGCCCTTTAAGGAATTATTTAGTACAGAGTATGCTGACTCCAGTCCTGTACTGCTTACCTATAAAAATATATAAACAGAAACAAAAACAAAAAAAGTCAACTCCTCTTAAATACACAGGATAACCAGTAAGTAATCTGTGTTCAATTATCCTGAGTAAACACTAACTCAAAATTTAAAAAAGAAAATATTTTGCAGGATCCATCCAAGGTCTACCTAGTTCAGGGGTAGGCAACTTCCTTGTGTGGTCACCATGGATCCCTCACAAGCTACAACCAATGAAATACAAAGGCCACTGCTGAAGTTATAGCTGTCACTGGAGTAGCCACCAAAATTTGGCAGTAACTGTGGCAGATCTTTATTGAAGGTGCAAGAGCACCTCTCCACACCATAAACAGCTGAAGAGTGGCAGCCCAGAGCATCTCCATCCCTTTCAGAATACAGGAAGAGAAGAAAGATGGAAGGTGGGGTGTGCTGCCATCTAATTTCAGTAGGATAGTTTGGGCAGTAAATACAAATAGGGCTGATAATGACCACAAAAACAGCCACAAGTGGGCCACATGGAGCACACAGGCCATAGATTGCCCACCCCAGACCTAATCCAACATCCTTGGGAGGAATCTTAGCAATCAGCAGGCATTAGATGCTAAAATGGAAAAGAAGCCACTAATCTAACATCTACCTTTGGTCCTCACCTACTTTAGATTGGATTTCCAAAGGGTGGTATATAAATAATAATAATAATAATAATAATAATTATTATTATTATATTCAGACACAATCCAACTGCAGAGTCCATTTGGGACTGAATTCTAGCCCCTTGCCTCTAACTGAGTAGTATCTATTTAGCTCTTCTCCCTGATAGAATCCACATGTTTCCTCTTTATGAATTACTGCACTCAACACCCATTTCCCTTTCTCAGCAATGGAAAGGGAATGTGGTGTGCTTCAGCTTTGGACCTATCTTCTTTCTTCATTTCATCTGTGACTTGCTGGATTGCATACCTTGCCTCTCTTTTTGATTCTGTTTTATCCCTTCCAGCGTAAGAGGGGCGCTCCAAAAAAGCGATACAGAGACTCCCTGAAACAAAATCTCAGGCTCGGCCAAATTGATCACCAACAGTGGTCTGCCCTGGCCTCACATTGGGAGGCATGGAGACACACTATCCACAATGCTGCATCCTTATTTGAGAACTCACGCCGAACAAGTCTTGAAGAGAAACGACAACGCAGAAAGAATCACAACCCAAAAACATCACCCAAGGAGACCTTCTGTTGTGCTTTCTGCAACCGGACTTGTTTATCTCGGATTGGCCTTGTTAGTCATCAGCGCGCTTGCAGAAAGCGTGGGATGAGTCCTTCCTGAATCTTCGTTTGCGAAGAAAAGCCAGAGAGAGAGAGATCCCTTCCATATTCAAAGGCAGAGCTTAGGAAATTTTCTCTTTTGGACTACAATTCCCAGAATCATCCCGCCAGGAAGGCTACTGTTATCCTGAGTGGAGGATTCTAGAAGTTATAGTCCAAAAAGGGAACCTTCCAAGCTCTGCTCAAGCCTTCTGCCCTTTCAGTTCCATGATCACTTAGTCTATTCAGATTATGGCATTACAGGTGTTATTAATTCTGGCGTCTGTTTAGGATTTTGGAGTGATGTCTCCGGCTGATATTTAAGCTTGAGAGAAAGCATCCCTTCAATATTCAACCACAAGGCATTTTATTTGACCTAAATCTGAGGTACCTATAGACATGAGCACATTTTTCCTACTGCAGGGCAAGCTTGGCTCTCCTGCCTAGCACACTTTTACTCCTCAGGTTACATTGATACTTGACACTGAATTAAATGACAATTTTCCTCTTCTGCATTATCACTACAAATCATTTTCTTAAAATGGAAAACTGCTGCAGGGAACAAGAAAGGTGGCTCCAAGATATGGCACAAAAGCCAACTAATTGGAACTTTCTCCTGAGCTCTTCAGCATGGAGCAATGCAGTTCCACAGAAACCTGACTTATCAAATTAGGACTGTTAGTATGCACTCTTGGCCTCTAACCAGATTTTTTATAAGAAACTTACAAAGTGGAGCAATGCAGTTCTACAGAAACTTGACTTCTCTAATTAGAATTGTTAGCACACACTCTTGGCTTTAACTAAAAGCATGAATACTCTTGACCTTTTTCTTGGCAGGAAGGAGGGAATTTGTAATACCAGGACTTCTACAAAAGGTCTCCCTTCTAATGTTTACTGGCAAGGACACCTACCCTTCAGCAATTCAGTTTCTCTGAGCACAAATCCATACCTGTGTGGAAGGCTCCTCATATGACCGGAAGGGTCCGTTGAACATGACAATCCCGTTCTGATAGAAGGTAAGGGGGATTGAATCCAGCTGCCTCAGCCTAGCGCCCCGAGTTGTATGTTCAATTTGGGACATGCCCTCCCCAGCCAATAC